>CM062819.1:1036185649-1038958149 GCA_031772625.1 Pinus tabuliformis
AGTGTAATGCTATGATTGGAAAATGGAAGGATCTCCTTTATGTATTGCAGAAGTTTCTTACCTGCGAGGGTCGTTACTCACTAACCTTCCTCTATCACATATGATTTCTCCTACATTTTTAGTCTGGTAAGCTCATTAATTTTCCTTATTATTTTCTCAGGAGCTTAAAAAAAATGTCAAAAGGTGTTCAGAAAGGGAAGTCAAGCTAGGTTGCATACAAATTATATCACCACAGGCTGATCACAATTTTAATTAAGAAGGAGCTAGAAGCTAAAAATGTGACCTGGGAGGAATTCTTAAAGGAGTTTCAGGGGCAAAGTGCAAGGAAGTTGACCCAGAAGAAGAGTGCAAGCAAGAAAGAAAAATTAGAAACGTTGACCCTGCGCCCTACCGAGACTAGGAGGTCGGCCAGGAGAAGGAATGCCTCTTCAAGGGTGGGTCATGTTCAGTCAACCTCCCTGATACTATTGGATGACTCGCCACCCACTTCACCAGGTAACAATAACCTCTCGGTCCTCGCTGAGGTGGCATCCCATACAGCGGTTGACAGAGACTATGTGGAGAAGGAAGATGACACACCATTGTCGGTCCTCTTTGGGAGGATGAAGAAGAGAAAAATTATGTTGAGTGCAATAAAAGACCTGGCAGAGGGTCGGATGGATGATAAGGCGTAGGGTACAGAAACCCTTAATGATTTTGAAGTTTCAGGTACTGAAACCCATGGTAAATTGAATGAGCAGAGTACTGAAATCCCTGGTAAATTGGATGAGTAGGGCACTGAAACCCATGGTAAAGTGAATGTGCAGGGCACTCAGACCCTTAGTGACATTGAAACTCTAGGTATTGAAGCCCTTGACAATATTGAAAATTCTGGAACTAGGCGGCCAGTATAACCTCAACCCTTATGATGTCGGCACATGTCTGGAATCGATCACCGAGAAGTTTGCGCCAAAGGAGTTGGGAGTAGAAAACTCCACCCTCTTTCTGAATAGTTGGATAGAAGAGCTCAAGCAACATGTTTACAACTTGGAGGTATTAAACCAAGCCATGAAAGAGCAGAATGCAGTGCAGAAGCAAGTGAATGCAGAGTTGGCAGGAGAGGTGAAGGAGCAGAAAAGACAAGTCAAGGTATGGAAATTTCAGGCCTCAAAGTGTTATGAACGTCTTAAAAATGTGACCAAGAAACTCAAGAAGGCTCGAAGCAGGAAGGCAAAGACAGTGAAAGTAGGGATCAACATACAAGTTTAGAATTGAAGGGAGGCTCTTTTGTTTTGGTTTTTTTGCAGCAGGTAAAGGTTGTGTGAGGACCCACAACAACTTAAGGAGGGGAGGATGTTGGTAGGCTAAATTGCTTCATTTTTAACCCCATTTCCACTTCAAAATAGTAACCTTAAACCTATGTTTTAACCTTGCAACCTCCTTATTCCTGCAGTATTCCAAGCATGGTTCCTTTTCCTGCACTGGCTTTATATTTCATATTTAAGGGTTATGAATGTGCTTAATTAATTGTTTTTATAGATTTTATACCTTTAATATTCTTCGCAACTAATATTTCCTTTCCTAAAGTATTTGGTAAGCAACGTATTGATCATTTCGTTAGCATGGTCGAGTGCAGGTAGGATTCCTACACTGCTGGTGAATCCTAAACTGTTGTGACAGCTCACTACCTAAAGCGGACATCT
Source organism: Pinus tabuliformis (assembly GCA_031772625.1). Lineage (NCBI taxonomy): Eukaryota > Viridiplantae > Streptophyta > Pinopsida > Pinales > Pinaceae > Pinus > Pinus tabuliformis. Next base: position 1,036,187,332 of record CM062819.1, read on the forward strand.
CGTTCCAGATCAGTCATCTCGAGTTGGGCTTGGGGCAGAGATAAGTTAGGGATATGATGAAGATTAGGTCTCCGGATGAATGCTCAAGTTTAATGTTTTGTTATAGCCGAAAGGCTTAGTATGTACCATTGTTTTTATTTTTTTATAGCTGAAAGGCTTAGATTGTAATGTTGGATGTAATTTGGTTATGGCCATAGACCTGAAAGGATGTATATAACATAGGATTGAGATAGAAAATGGGAGTGAGCGATAGCTATAGCAATGATACTGTAATTTTGTTCTTTTGTAATTTTGTTGGTATCACCCTCATTCTGGGTTGGATTCAAACTCACTATGTAAATTTGTTGATTATTAATAGAAAGGGATTGCGCCATGTTATTTCAATCATGTGTTGTAATTATGTGTTGATGCGTCATTGATAGTTGAATTTACAAGTTTCCTAAATAGGGAAACGAGTTGGTTGGCTAGGGCCCAACCAACCCAGCTCGTTCTCCCTCGCATTCTTAGTTTTTGTTAAAGGTGTATTGATTTTGTTTAATGCAAGGTGTGAATTAAATATACATTTTCATTCTTCCATAAAGTCTAGGTTCAATTTAATTTATAATCACTTTGTGACGGATCCATGGTGTGCATGCTTAACTAAGTTTGATTTTATCCTTTGTGATTTCTTTTCTTCAAATCTTAGCATCGTTTATGCCTGGATCATTCAAGAACGCATTCCTGCACTAGTGCATTTACAGTTTCATGGATTGATTTCTTTGGTTCATTACAGTAACAATCTTTTGCTCTTTTCTGCCATATGAGCCTTGATGTGTTTCTACAAGTGTGTGAACATCATTCTGAAGTATTCTTGACATCTAGAATTAGATATGCTATGGTAATTAGAGAATAAATGTTGTTATAACACATTAACCCGTACCTGCACTTCATAATTTTTAGGGAAGGATCGAACTTCATACTTAATTATTTTAAATATAATCTTTCTGAGTTAAGAAGGTTATGAATGCAGATCAGATTTGTGTTTATAACTATTGCAGCGTTGAAGCCTGTTGTCACAATTAGATGATTTCTTTAGTTGCATGAAGGAGTTCCTTGATTGAAGAAAAGTGTGCTTTGACTTTAGAAATTAATTCTTCTTTTAAAGATTGAGACTGGTTGAAGCATCTTTTTGTTTGAGGAAGTTATTTTGAAGTTCTTTTCACCTTGCAAACTCTTTCTCTAAGTTAACACATTCTTTGTTTTCTTATAAGAGCAGGGAAAATTTTAAGAACCCCCCTAAATTTATAAATATAATAAATGGGCGAATCTCCATGGTATATAGGAAAAATGGAAGGCGATTTTATCAATAATATAATATGTATATATAATTTTTTGGCGAATCTCTCACCAGGCATGGCGAATATTTTACTCAATTATAAAATCTTGTAAGATCTTGGCGAGTCTTTCACTAAATAATAAAACTTTGTAAAGTCCTAGTGAATCTTAGCATATGCTACATGCTGGTTTAATTCCCCCATTTAAATAGGCTACATTCCAGGTGAATACCATGGGTCAATACCATGTGCCATTTTGTTGAATACCATGGGTCAATACCATGTGCCATTTTTTATTTTTATTAATTCTAATATTAGGGTTAATAATGGTTTTTTGCATGGTATTAATAACAATCTAGTCCATGGTATTTGTCCCATGGTATTTTGGCCATAGGTTTCACCTAAATAGAACCCATTTTTTGAGTGTTCGTAAATATAAGGTGACTTATGGAGTAAATATAAAAAAATGTTTTATTTGTTTACCATACCTCTCGTTTATTTATATTTTTATTAATTTACCATACCTCTTTTACAAATATGGTATTTGGCCCATAGGATTCACTTAAATAAAACCTCTTTCTTGAGCCTTCATAAATAGAACGAGGGTTATGGACTAAATATAAAAAGAGGTTTTATTTATTTACCATATGTCTAGTTTATTTATATTTTTATTTATTTACCATACCTTTTGAGTAAGTATAAAAGACGTTTTATTTATTTACCATACCTCCACTTTGCTTATATTTTTATTTCTTTACACCCTTACATGTATATAAGGTGACTTATGGAGTAAATATAAAAAATGTTTTATTTATTTACCATACCTCTCATTTATTTATATTTTTATTAATTTACCATACCTCTTTTATGAATATGGTGTTTGGCCCATAGGATTCACTTAAATAAAACCTATTCTTGAAAATGGGCGAATGGATTCACTTAAATAAAACCTATTCTTGAAAATGGGCGAATGGAAGGTTGTAAGTCCTAATTTCAAGGGCTGAATTTACCTTTTTTACCCTCTCCCTTAAAATAAGGTGGGCTATTTGAGGTGATTTGTAAAAATGTACTATGATACAAAATATTCGCCCACTAAAAATTTAAAACCCCTTAATTTCGCCAAAGGGCGAACATTCGCCCCTAAAATTAGCCTTGCTCAGACTCAGCAGCAAAATCCTACACTACTCATAACCTTCTTAACTCATAACCTTCTTAAAATTTGGTGCAAGAATCTTTGTTCCGGTACAAGAATCGAGATCTTGATACAAGAACAGAGTGCTCTAGTCCTGAGGCTTAGAGCCTGTACATGAGGACATAAATCTTAAGTACATGTGTAAAATCTACTTCCAGTATCTAAACTTTATTCTGGTACTAGTGCAAGCATATTGCAGGAGTACATGAATAACAACTTAGTGCAGGGAGAAAGATATATAAAGAAGTCATACATCTTCAAGGGTCCAATTATTAACCTGACATACAACTATACTGAAGATAAACATAGATTTACATTTCCATTAGTCAGGATTTATTACAAGAAGTTTGAGAGTTCCTTTCATTTATTTTTCTGCAGAAGTACTTTCTTTCACATTCCATCACTAGAATTTCTTTGGTGTAAATTGTCGGGTGATATTTTATTTTCAATTCTGCAAGATTGTAATTAAGGAAGTAGGAATAGAGTTAGGAAAAGTTCATATCATTTATGGCATTTCCTATGCTTCGTCTCTAAGTTTACGAAATGCCCAGGTTGACAATTAAGTGTTGAAGGAGTCTCCCTAACCGCAATTCATGCACGCAACAGTAATAACAGTAGTTTGTAATATATATTACAATGGCACAATGGTCTGCAGATTCAAGGACTCCCAGTTTCAAATACATTGCATGGCTACAACATCTTGAACCGAATTGAAGGCTCCTTTTGTTATAATCCAATTTTAGAAAAAGTAATGGACTTACACTACATGATCCATGAATGAGAGTGACTACATGAGATCCCCGAATATGGGGCCATTAATTTATTTTCATCATGAAACATTGGATCATGTTGATCATGCTAACATAGCTAGATTATGGGAATTTGTTTCCAACTATAATGGGGTTGTTTTAGGATATTTCAAGTTCTTATACAATAGTGGACAATAAACCATGGCACTAAAAATAGTTGCCGCTATTTGCCTCCACTTTATGATGCTAGTGAAGAATATGCAACCATTGATTTAAAATATAGTGACAACAAGTCACTAAGATATCTGGAGCAAAACACAAAAATTGAGATCAATATAGCCCAAGAAACATGAGCATAAAATGTGAACAAAGTAATTTAAGATGCAAGAAGTGGAAACAATAATATAACGAATAAATTGAAGATAATAAACCAAGCACCAGGAACAGATCATTCGTCAACATATAAGTTTTTTGCACTACTTCATTGTCCACTTTAGGAAAGGTCTTTCTTGAAGATATAGAAGCTTCATCTACATCAAAATATGCCTACCAAATCATAATACATTTAGATAGACTTACAAATTTTAATCAAATGATCTAGAACATAAACATTATCATGCAAACAATGATCAAATGGGAAAAGAGGTATATTTTAAACGTGTGTAGAAACCAACTCCTGAGTTCAAAATTCCAGATTGTAGTTATAACCTCATCCAAGGTCTTCATGCATAGCTCACTAAAGAATCTGCAACCATTGATTTAAAAGATAGTGACAACAATTCACTAAGATATCTGGAGCAAAAACACAAAATATGAGATCAATATAGCCCAAGAAATATGAGCATAAAATGTGAACAAAGTAATTTAAGATGCAATAAGTGGAAACAATGATATAACCAATAAATTGAATATAATAAACCAAACACTAGGAATAGAGCATTCGTCAACATATAAGTTATTTGCACCACGTCATTGTCCACTCTAGGAAGGGTCTTTCTTGAAGATATAGAAGCTTCATCTACATCAAAATATGTCTATCAAATCATGAATACATTTAGATAGACTTACAAATTTTAATCAAATGATCTAGAATATAAAAAATTAGCATGAAAACAATGATCAAATGAGAAAAGGGGTATATTTTAAATGTGTGTAACAACCAACTCTTGAGTTCAAAAACCTAGATTGTAGTTATAACCTCATCCAAGGTCTTCATGCATAGCTCACTAAAGGTGTATCAAGAGGCTATTAGTCTCTTGGCTATAGAATTGGATTGTTTTTATTTGTAACCTACCGAAATGGAAAATCTCTAGAGACAAGCCACATTCTTCTTCTTTCACTAGGCCATGACAAATTAATAAAGCAAATAGTATCAACCCCTTGGAAATGGAAAGTTGAGAACAACAAATACCATGAAAAAATAAAGAATCTAATGAGTTGAAGGGCTAAAAAACATGCCACCCATAATGAACCTTTCCATCCAAATATTATTCTATGTTGGGCCACAATAAAACATTTCGATAGAAATTTAATGTAGCCTACTACTACAAACGAAATTCAAACTCCAACTTGTTGTTCCACTTCTAATTTTACCCAAAATTACTACATATTTAAATGTATCACCATATCTTATACTAAAAAAAATTCAAAAAAAATATCCTTTGGAGAAATAGGACCATCAAACAAAATTGAACCATACATATTAATGAACCTTATTTCCTATTGGAAAGAGAGAAAATTTCATAGATACTAAAGAATCCTTATGCATTACCTACATTCGAAAGAGTTAATAAAAATTAATGGCACTAGGAGAGCGATGATATTGTATTTTTGTCATAGATATTTTATCTCTTCCTCCAACACCAACATTGTTCTTGTCTGTTGTAGTAAAAATGGAAATCTCCAATGGAGATCATTGTCTTCACAACTATTCCATTTTTACTAGTGTCTTGGGCATAAAATTGGACTCTTTCCCACTAGAACTATTAGGTTCCATTTCATTGAGCTACAATGATAGGCCAGAGATATGCATAGCTCAGTAAAGGTGTATCAAGAGGCTATTAGTCTATTGGCTATAGAATTGGACTCTTTTTATTTGTAACTTAGAAAAATGGAAAAGTTGTGGAGACAAGCTCCATTCTTCTTCTTTCACTGGGCCATGTAAAATAAATGAAGAAAATAGTCTCAACCCCTTGGCGAAGGAAAGTTGAGAACAACAAATAGCATGAACAAAAAAAGAATCCAATGAGTTGAGTCTAGAGGGGTCTCCTTTTGTAAACAAACATCCATAGGATTGTTAGAGTTAGTATGAATCTTTACTAGAAGTTGAGTAGTCTTCACATCACCAACCACATCCAATGGAAAGGTACCAACCCCTATAATACAAATGATGTCTCCAAATAAGGTGTAGTCAATACCAATAATATCATCTTTTGATTATATTCTCAAACTCTGATGCAAAGAGGTCATCATCAACTACAATCATACCAACTAGATCAAACATGTTATTCACTTCTTTATAGGAATTTTCACCATCATCAACAAGGTCTATTGTTGGATTCATCATTCACAACTCACTTTGTAGTCACCATCCACATGTGTCTCACTACTGAAGTCCCACTGCACAACTGACCTTCCACTAGTTCCTCCAACAGTTGGAACTAGTTTAACTGAAAACAACTTGAGATAACTCACTTTGATTGCTACAAATTAGCAATCACACATGCTTAACTAAACTCTAACTCCTTCAACTCAAATTTACTGAGTAAATTGGGTGACACAAGTAATGTCACACAAGATAACTGCATCCAAGTTGTTTGTTGATATGGAAATTCAAATTTTATCAATTTAATCAAGGAAAAATAAAATTGAAAATTTCTTGCTCCATTTTTCAATGCTCCCTCTGAGTAAGAAAGGGATTATCAACCATCTCGATCCTACACATGTGGAACTTGAACTTCCCTCTTGACAAATCTTTTTCCAAAATGTCAGCGTCTTGTTCCTCCATCAGAATGTAGTGTAGCAACATTATCCGCCTCTACACACATTCTCGTAAATGGTGATACCAGATATTTGTATGCTTTGATCAATAATTAAATACAGGATTCCCAGAGAGTTTGATGCAACTCTGATTATCACAATAGATCACAGTTGCATCCATCATCTAACCAAACAGTCCAACAAGTATCTTTCTCATCCATATCGCCTCACGTGTTGCTTGACTTGCAGTCATGTATTCTAGTTCTGCTGAGATGAGCACCACATATCTTTGATTCCGGTTGTATCAAGAAACAACTGCAAACCCAACACTGGAAATTCTACCTGATTTACTCTTTCGATTTGATGGACTTCAAGCCCAATCTGCATCTGTGAAGCCATACAACTTCACTCCCTATGCCCTTTTGTACCATAGTCCAAACTGGTTAGTGCCTCTGAGGTACCATAAAACATGCTTAACCACCTTCCAAAATAATTTGGTTGGCCTAACTATATATTTTCTTAGCTAGTTGACTGCATAGCGCATTATATGGTCATGTGTTCACAAGATATACGAGTGAACCCACTAACTGTCGATAAATGGTAGCATCCACTTCTTCACCTGAAGTGGTATCCTCTTTCCTCCAATTGTTTGCTAGAGGTGTCTCCATGGGTTTACAACTCTGTAAGCAGAATCTTTGCAGTATCTCATTTGCATACTTTCCTAGAGACAAACAGTTCCCCATCGTCTTGCCATACTTCCAACCCAAGGAAGTAGTGCATGAGACCCATGTCCTTCATTTTAAATTCCCTTGCAAGGTCCTCCTTGCAAGATCTGATAAGATGTTCATCATTAGTTAAAATCAAATAATCAACATATAAGACAATAATAAGCAATTTACCTTCTACCAAGATGTGATTGAGGTTTGCATCCACTTCACTTATGGTGAAGCCCAAACAGGTGATATAACTATCGATTCTGGTGTACCAAGCACGGGGTGCTTGTTTGAGACCATACAATGCTCGCTTGAGTCTGCACACATGAGACTCCCATCCAAATTTCTCAAAACCTTATAGTTGTTCGATGTACACCTCTTCCTCAATAACCTCATTGAGAATTGTTGTTTTTACATCCATTTGGTGGACCTTCCACCCCATCTGCATAGCCAGAGCAAGAATTGGTCTAATGGATGAGTACTTTGCCACAAGAGCAAAGGTATCATCATAGTTAATTCTTAAATTGACATGTTTTTGTCTTAATTGTTAATTGTGTTAAATGAGTTTAAAGTTTTGTCTTAAACTATTTTTGTCTTAAATAAAAAAATGTCTTAAAATATTTTTTGCTCAAACTTTTTTTTGTGTTAAATATAAAATTGTCTTACAATATTTTTGTTTTGTCTTAAAATATTTTTGTTTCAAATTATTTTTGCCTTCAATTTAAAATTTTGTTTTAAACTAATTTTGTGTTAAATATAAAATTATCCTAAAATATTTTTGTTTCAAATTATTTTTGTTTTAAATTTTATATTTAAAATTGTTTAATTGATATTAAATTTTAATGTAAAATAACTAAAATAAAAATGACTTTTTATTATTTTTGTCAGAATATGTCTTAAAATACCAAGATTGCGATCAAATTGCTTTGGATAATTCTTAGCAATGCTATATGGCAATTGGGTTGGCTTACCGCACAAATGGATCCCACGGCGTGTGGGAAATGGATCCCACCTCACAAATGGTTGGACGCTGGACAATAGTATTCAGAAGACTGACAAATAAGCAAATAGGAATATGGCATGAAAAAAAAAAGATAACGGGACAATGGTTCTCGTGAGATGCGGGAGGTAGTGGACATGTTAGCTGCGGGCAGAGTTAAAGTAAAGCTTGTCATCTGATTGCCGAATATTTGGTGAAGTAGCAATTGAGATAAGCGTAAAAGTTGAATTGGTGAGATTCGGTCGTCATCATGGAGGAATTGACTCGCCTCTAACTCAACAACCTGAATGCACATGATAGTCTAGACCAGGGATCAAAATTGAACACGTCAGAGCCTTTGAATTTCAAAGGGTCTCTAGCATGTCAGAGAAGTAGGGAGAAAATTTTACCAGTCAAAAAAAATTTAAAATTTGATTTTTGTCATTTAAAAAAAAAAATTGGAATAATATCTTAAAATTTTTTAAGAAGTGCTATCAAATTGTCAACCTTTTTTTAAATTTCTATTTTTTCTGAAATTAAAATTTTAGGGATGTTGAATTTGTAAATTTCTTTTCATGTTAAAACTTAAATCCCATTTCAGAAACTCCCATTTCAAAAACAACAATTTCCTTTTGAGTTGTTTTTTCTAATTGTGCATATGATGCAAGTTCTTATTAATTATTATGTCACAAATACCTTTTGATACCATTACATTTGGCAGTTTGTGAGTTGCTCCCATTTCAAAAACAACAGTTTCTTTTTGAGTTGTTTTTTCTAATTGTGCATATGATGGAAGTTCTTATTAATTATTATGTCACAACTACCCTTTGATACCATTACATTTGGTAGTTTCAATTGAGAGCGACTAGATGTCAATATGGGCCATGTATTAAGTCTGTAATTTCACTGGGTTGTGCCTGAAGGCTGCCCAAAGCAAGGTTTGACGACTATTTAAGCTGGAGAGGAGCATAGATTCATCATTTAGCAAACGCATATCAAGCAAGGTTTAAGCACGAGTTATGCTTGGAGAGGAGCACATTCAATAGGGTTCCTAACATACTGGATTTGATTTGTTTGTAGATTCCCAATTCCTGGTATGTTTTCATATTAAAAAAGGAGATACCAAAAACATATACATCTTTGTACACTCTTTTGTTGAATCCTAAACCTATTTAGAATTTTACTGAATTTTTTCATTCATGCAATAAACTTAAATTTGATTGAGCTACTTGTATATTGGCTTGAATGTTCTGGTCACAAAAATTTCCTACAAAATTAATTCTTATCTGAACTGGAGCAGGAATATAGGTCTCCTGTTTATCCATTAATGGTAAATGTATCCGATATATTAGTTGTGGCTCATATCAGACCTGCTTTATACACAACATCCATGGGGTTGTTGTTCCACCATTCTCTTGTGAAAAAACATAAAAAGAAATTTGAAAATAATTCACTGTTGTCAATTGAATTGCTCTTTTTTTTATGCTTTTCATTATAGAAGTGCGACCTAAATATGTTCCCTTCTAAATGAAATTAAGCCCTGCCCTTCAAATTTGATCACTGGTCTACACTCACCGACAATAAAACTGACGACGGAAGAAAGTTTTGCAGGTTCGTGGATCCCGTATTATTGAAAATTTACCTTCATCTATTGGAGTTTTGACCATGTGTTGCAGGTTGATGTTACGTTTTAATATAAAATCATTTTCATTTTCATGTTGTGATGATCGTTTTCACTTCTATTATAAGTCGAGTGATCTTAGAAAATTACAAAGGTAATGATTAACACGTTTAATTATTTTTTATCAAAATATATTAATTTGTGATATTTTTATTTTTCATTAATTTCAAAATATTAATACATTAAAATTGAGCACATTGCCTTAAATTAGTTTTTTCACAATAATTATTTTAAGTACCTTGATGGAATAGTAGAAACTTTATTTTCTTATTGTTGAAGTAATGATTTAAGGTTTTTACTGATCGGAATAACGAGAGTTATCTCAATCATCACTGCTCATGGGAAATTTTATTATAAAATATGCGTATTAACGCAAAGCTTTTCCCTATGAACACTTGAGACAACGCTTACTCCATCAGTCCTTGTCTACTGTTTCCATTCGCGAGTGAAAAAGGATCTGGAAACAGAATTTACTAATATTTTCCGGTTGTTTTAGGAATTGTCACACAAAATTCAATCAAAACAAAAGAGTCAAAGATGGTGAACACTATAAAGCAATCAGTACTGGAGTACTACAGTAACGCGTCCAACTCTCGAACCTACCGATACGTAAGACATGACGAAATAGTGAATGCAATTTCCGCAACATTAGAAAAAGAAAAGTATGAAAATGTTGAAGTACATTCTATCCAAGATAGACAAAGAAAATGGCACACCCCACGAAACTACGTCTAATTTATCTCCATCTATGTAACATTTTGAGAAGAATAAAAGAAAAAACGTTTCTCACTATCAAAGAAAAGAAAAGAAAAGCAGGAACTTTTGAGTACATTATTTAAGATCCACCAAGAAAGTAGGTTGGTTTTTATTTTCTGGTTCTTTTAAAATACTCAGCCTCCTCACGTTATTAACGAACTGTTCATTTTTAGTAAATATTATCCAAAATACAAAAAAAAAAATGGCACACCCTACGAAACTATGTCCAATCTATCTCCAAATATCCTCCAGATTGAATCCCTCCCTATATAACAAGAAGGATCAAAGTTGAGGAGATTCCGCAAGAAAGACAATGAAGGCAGGAAATAGAAGATGCTGTGGTTTTGATATCGCGTTGGAATCACCGGTAAGGAGAGTAGGGCATTACAGTCATTACCAATTAATACAAATCTAAGTAGAAAGGATTAGTAGGACGATGATTCTCGTGACATGCTGAAGATAGCAGACATGACATGTGAGGTGCGTCGCAGAATTAAGTGAAACTTGTGAATGATGAGATATATCGAGAGAAATTAATGGTGTGAATGAAAAGTAAGAATAACTGGGGAAAAGATCACTGATTCCCGGAGAAGAGGGGTGGAGAAGAAAAATAGAAAAGCGAGGAAGAGGATTCTCATGAACATGTTGCAGTCCGACTGGTGATTGAGATAGACAGAAATTTTTAATATTTTGTGAAAGGGCATATATCCATTTTTCCATTGGGGTAATCATTGTGACTATGAGCTAAAAGTTTTAAAAACTTGGAATAATGCTTATAGTAGAATGTACTCAGATTTTGTTTGTTAGTGGTTAGAGTTTTTTGAGAGATTCTCTCAACAATATTCTCGGGTTTTAGAAATGTTGATATTGTAAAGGCAAAGAAGTTTGAACACAAATTCACACACAAAACACATGAGCTGCCTTTTTTTATTGATCACACAAAACTTGATTGTTGCAATGAACCGGTTGAAGGCTATTTAACTTTCTTCAAATAGCTACTGGCCTAAAATATCTTGACATGCAACCACACACTTAATTTGACTATGACTTAAATGGACTTGAATCAATACTCAAAGCTCAACAATTAGTTAACTTACTCTTTAATTTTAGCCAACCTTTCATGGGATGGTAATTAACTTATTTTAACACTCCCCTTAATTACGACCGCTAAACTAAAACATGACTCATCACAACTCAAACATGCATGCTAGTCTATGTCTTAGCTAGGCTTAAAACATTGAAGTTTCTTCTATGAAACTCAAACATGTATTTTGCTAGTGATTGAGTAAATATATCAGCCAATTGATCACTAGATTTACAAGGCTTCAAGTGAACTTCTCCATTGCTCACGAGTTCTCTAATAAAGTGATATCTAGTATCAATATGCTTGCTCTTTTGATGAAACACACTATTCTTGGATAGTGCAATCGCTGAGGTGTTGTCACAATATATTGTTCTTGATCCTTGTTGTTTATGCTTGATTCCATCAAATACTCTTCTTAACCACACTTCTTGACATGTTGTTGATGTTGTTTCTACATATTATGCTTCCACTGAAAAAAGTGTCACAATGGGTTGCTTCTTAGATGCCTATGAAATCACACCTAAACCAAGATGGAACACAAAACCAGAAGTTCTCTTCCTATCATCCAAACTACCTACAAAATCACTATCTGTGTATCTAATCAAATCCTTATTTTTTGTGCTTGCATAGATTATGCCACAATCTATAGTTCCTACTATGTATATGAGAATTCTTTTTACTGCACTCCAATGTGTGTCTTTTGGAGTCTCCATAAATCTAGAAATCAAACTCACTTCGTGCATAATATCCAGTCTTGTAGCTGTGAGATACATGAGGTTGCCAACCAATCTTTTGAATAGAGTTGGATTGACATCTGATCCTTCATCATCCTTGCTTAACTTTGTACCTGTTGCAACTGGTTTAGGGACATGTTTGCAATTTTACACCTTGAATCTTTTCACCAAATCTTTGGCATATTTATATTGACAAATAAAAATTCATTTTTTAGATTTCTCAACTTCTATGCCAAGAAAATATTTCATAAGACTAAGATATGTCATCTCGAATTCTTTCATCATGGCTGCTTTAAATTCATATTACTCAAAATCACCTGTAAAAATCTTGTTATCAACATATAAGCAAATAATCAAAATTTGTCCATGTTTATTCACCTTTGTGTACAATGTAAGCCCAATGTTGCTTCTCCAAAATCCATTCTTAATCATGTAGCCTATGATTCTGATATACCAAGCTCTAGGTGCTTGCTTCAATCCATAGAGCACTTTCTTCAACCTCTAAATTTTATCTTTGTTACCTTCAACTTCATAACCTTGAGGCTGTTGCACGTAAATTTCTTCTTCTAGAATTTCATTCAAGAAGGTTGATTTCACAGCCTTTGATATACTTTCCACTTGTTCTAAGCTATTGTGGCTAGAATTTCTCTTACAGTATCCAATCTGGCTACCGGAGCAAACGTTTCTCCAAAATATCTTCCCGGTTGTTGTGAGAATCCTTTTGCTACAAGTCATGCTTTAAATTTGTCAATTTCACCTTTCTCATTCAACTTTGTCTTGTACACCCACTTTACACCAATGAAATTTTTTTTGGTAAATAAACCAAATCTCATGTATCATTCTTTTCAATAGCTTCAATTTCTTCATTCATGGCTTGCATCCACGTTTTATCTCTGATTGCTTCTTCAAACGAAGAAGGTTGGAATGACAACAATGCAAAATTTGAACTAACATCCAAATCATCATAAATATATTTCAAACTTCTCATTTTTCTCTTACGATTGACTGATTCATCACCTGATTGATTGTTAGGGGAACCTCAATCTGTTGATATGCTTGAAGATCCATGCTCCTCACAAAATCTTGGAGTCATTGTTGGTGTGCCTCTGTTTGGTGTCTTCACCTATGATTCTTGTTGCTCCTTTTCTACTTGATCATCTTCTTCCATCAATGGCACTTATGCATCAACTGTTTTGTCTATACTACCATTCCATGGCTCTTGTTCTTTGAACACAACATCTCTGCTAATTATGGTCTTCTTGGTGACAAGGATATACAATTTGTAAGATTTTGATTTGTCACTATAACTAGTACATATGCATTTTTCACTTTTATCATCCAATTTGCCTCTTCGTTCTTTAGGCACATGTGCATAAGCTACACATCCAAATACTCTGAGATGAGATATGCTGCAAGACATGCCTAACCATGCTTTTTCTAGTACTCTGTTCATCACTCTCTTTGTAGGAGATCTATTGATCACATAAATGATGCATGCAACTTCTTCTACCCAATACTCATTAGACAAGTTTCTGCCTTTCAACATGATTCTTGCCATGTTCATAATTGTCTTGTTCTTTCTCTTTGCTACACCATTCTGCTGCGGTGTGTACATGGTTGTAAACTCTCTTCTGATTCCATGTTTTTTACAATAATCATGGAATGCCTTTGAATCATATTCTCCACCACGATCTGACCACAATACTTTGATCTCTCGATTACTTTGGTTCTCTGCTAAGGATTTGAATTCTTTAAACCTTGCAAAAGTTTCAGACTTCTGGTTCAAGAAACAAACCCAAGTCTTTTTGCTATAGTCATTAAATAAAGTGAGGAAGTAACTACTTCCACCAATCGACTATGTCCTTATAGGTCCACACAAGTCTGTATGCACTAACTCTAGAGGTTGCTTTGCTCGGTATTCAACTCTGTTTGGAAAACTTTCATGGTGTTTCTTTTCCAAGATGCAACACTCACAAGTACTAGCAGGTTTGATGATAGGAGGTAAGACTCTGACCATCTATTTCTGCTGCAACAATCTTAAATCAGAAAAGTGCAAGTGTCCAAATCAAAAGTTCCATAACCAATAATCATTAGAACATGCAACTATAAAATAACTGACCTAATCACTATAATTCATAATTAGAGGAAAGAGTTTCTTCCTCGACATCTTCACCTTCGCTATCAGTTGCTTGCTTGGGGGCTTGTCATATATAACACGTTCTTGACCTTGAAAGATAGCTATGTATCCTTTCTTTGTCAATTGACCAACACTTATCAAATCATGTTTGAGACTAGGAACATAATACACCTCTTAGATTGTCTTCAGCTCCCCTTGCTTGGTCAGAATGTTAACCACTCTTTAGCCATCTACATCCACAATCTTGTCAGTCCCCAAATTTACCTTTGCTTTCATAGATTGATCCAAATTTGCAACTAAATTCGTGTTGCTTGTCATGTGGTTAATGTAACCACTGTCCAATAGCCACACATTATCAGAAGGTCCATGAATGGTATGGAAAGCTAGGAACATAGAGTTAGTACTCTTTGTAGTGACATTAGCTCTTTGGTTCCCTTGATCAGATATTTTCTTCCTGCAATCATGATCATAGTGACCAAATTTATTGCAATAATAACATCTCACCTTTGATTTGTCAAATATTTGAGTGTTGTTGAAGTTTATGTAGTTGCTTCCACTTTCATGTTCATGCTCTTCTCGGCTATCTCTCTGACCACCATATCTTTCGCCTCGTCCTCTGCCTCTCGATCTACTTTTGTCTCGACCTATGTCTCTTGAAATAGAAGCCTGAATTTTGAAAGCAGTCTCTAACATGGAATCCTTATTTTTGTCTATCCTTGCCTCATGCGATAGAAGTGATCCCATCAACTCATCAATTGTTAACGATGCCAAATCCTTGGCTTCTTCTATGGTCGCTACCACAACATCAAATTTGGTAGACAAAGATTTGAGAACCTTCTCAACAATTGTTTGATCTTTAATTTCTTCACCATAAATTTTTAACTGATTTACACAGTCATGAACCGATTCATGAAAGAATCGATGTCCTCTGTCTCCTTCATCTGTAGACTTTCAAAATCTCTCCTAGTATTCTAAAACTTAACAATATTGACTTTGGCCACACCTTTATAACTTTTTTCCATGGTCTCGCATGATGTCTTTGTTGAAGACGTAACCATAATCTTCTGGAACACTGCTCGGTCCACTCCTTGCTGGATAAGCTGCAACGCTTGTGCATTCTTCTTCTTGTCTTTCTTCCAATGTTCCCTCTCCACATTAGTGAAAGCCCATTCTTCTGCTTCATCCTTAGGTTCTGAAAACCCAAACTGGACATAATCCCAAACATCATGAGGCTGCAACGTGGTTGGCATATTAATTCCCACACATCATAATCTTTCCCTTAAACAGCAGGAATTGGTGCTGGAAATTTGAGAAAACAATCTTTCTTCAAAATTTTCTCTTTAAAAAATCCTAAATTTCTCCCTTTATAAGATTTTCAAAGCTTCTTTTTCCAAAATAAAAACCCTCTCAATAAAACCCTATGTTTTATTTTATATATAAAAGAACTTAAAAAAAATTCCTTCATTAATTTGTCTCTTATATATATATATATATATATATATATTATATATTTTTTTTATATAAAAAACCTTTATACATAACCATAAAACCTTGAAAGGCCACCTCAACAAAAAAAAAAATTAAACTCCACCCACGTGAGTTTTCAAACCTTAACAAAATATGTAACTTGAACAAAACCTTTAATAATAAGCCATTTAAAAAACTACCCATGTGAGCTGTGAAAATCAAAGTACTCCACATGAGTCATAAAAACTTTGACTTTGATAAAAAAAATTACCGACGGAGCAAGTTCATGCTCCACGTGAGGTTTCAAACTAAAGCTTTGACTTCAATAAAAAATAACCCACATGATTATTCCTTTTCACGTATTGAATGTTGTAAGAGGTGTGCGCATTCCCAGGCACATAAAAAATGTGCACATAACCTGAAATTTCACGGATTCGAAGGTTGACGTAAATTATGCAGTTTTTGTACTAACTAAGTGTGAAATTTGTGGGCTCTTTAAGGGTTCTACAAATTTGAAACGCGAAATTTATAAAAAAATATTGTTGGCTTTCTTCTCTTGGCCCTCTTCTCACTGGCTCTACAACCACCACGAATCTTGTGATCCTTTCTTAGCTCCGATACAAATTGGAAAGGCATAGGATCTTAAGCACAAATTCACACACAAAACACACGATTTGCAACTCTTCTATTGATCACACAAAACATGATTCTTACAATGAACCCAGTGAAGGGTATTTAACCATTTCCAACTAGCAACTCGCCTAAAATATCTTGACACACAACCACACACGTAACTGGACTATGACTTAACTCAGCTTGACTCAATGCTTCAACACTCAACACTCAATGGTCAGTTAACTGACTCTCTAATTTTAGCCAACTCCTCATGCAGGAGTAATTAGCTTATTTTAGCACTCCCCCTTAATTACGACAACTAAACTAAAACATGACTCATGACAACTCAAGCATACCTGTTGGTCTATGTCTTAGCTAGGCTTACAACACCCAAGTTTCTTCTATGAAACACAAACACATATTTTGCTAATGACTTAGTAAATATATAATCCAATTGATCACTAGATTTACAAGGCTTCGAGTGAACTTCTCCATTGCTCGCAAGTTCTCTAATAAAGTGATATCTAGTATCAATATGCTTTCTCTTTTGATAAAACACACAATTCTTGGATAGTTCAATCGCTTAGGTGTTGTAACAATCTATTGTTTTTTATCCTTGTTGTATCTACTTGAGATGTTGCTGATGTTGCTACTACATGTTCTTCTTCTGCTAACGAAAGTGTCACAATGGGTTGCTTCTTAAATGCCCATGAAATTACACCTAAACCAAAATGGAACAAAAAACTAGAATTTCTCTTCCTATCATCCAAACTGCTTGCAAAATCACTATCTGTGTATCCAATCAAATCCATCTTTTTTGTGCTTACATACATTATGCCACAATCTCTAGTTCCTGCTATGTATCTCAAAATTATTTTTCTTGCACTCCAGTGCGTGTCTCTTGGAGCCTCCATAAATCTAGAAACCAAACTCACTCCTTGCATAGTATTTGGTCTTGTAGCTGTGAGATACATGAGGCTGTCAAAAAATCTTCTGAATAGAGTTGGATTGACATCTGATGCTTCATCATCCTTGGTTAACTTTGTACTTGTTGCAACTGGTGTAGGGACATGTCTACAATTTTCCATCCTCAAATTTTTCAACAAATCTTTGGCATATTTATATTGACAAATAATAATTCCTTTTCTCAAATTGCTCAACTTCTATGCCAAGAAAATATTTCATAAGACCAAGATCTCTCATCTCAAATTATTTCATCATGGCTGCTTTAAATTCATATATCTCAGAATCACCTGTAAAAATAATTTCATCAACATATAAGAATAAAATCAAAATTTGTCTGTGCTCATTCAACTTTATGTACAAGGTAGGTTCAATGTTGCTTCTACAAAATCCATTCTTAATCATGTAGCTATCGATTCTACTATACAAAGCTCTAGGCATTTACTTCAGTCCATAGAGAGCTTTCTTCAACCCGTAAAGTTTATCTTCGTTACCTTCAACTTCATAACCTAGAGGCTGCTACACATAGATTTCTTCTTCTAGAATCTCGATCAAGGAGGCTAATTTCACATCCATATGATATGCTTTCCACTTGTTCTGAGATTCTATGTCTAGAACTTCTCTTATGGTATCCAATCTGGCTACTGGAGAAAACGTTTTGTCTAAAATCTATTCCCAGTTGCTGTGAGAATCCTTTTGCTACAAGTCATGCTTTAAATCTGTCAATTTCACCTTTCTCATTCAACTTTGTCTTCTACACCCACTTTACATGAATGAGATTTTTGTCCTTCGGTAAATATACCAAATCCCATGTATCATTCTTTTCAATAGCTTAAATTTCTTCATCCATGACTTGCACCCAATTTTCATTTCTGATTTATTCTTCAAACGAAGAGGGTTGGAATGACAACAATGCAAAATTTGAACTAACATACAAATCATCATAAATATCTTTAAAAAATTATCATCTTTCTCTTACCATTGCTTGATTCATCACCTAATTGATTGTTAGGCAAACCTTGATCTGTTGATCTTCTTGAAGATCCATGCTGCTAAGAACATCTTGGAGTCATTATTAGCGTGTATCTGTTTGGTGTCTTCACCTATGATTCTTGTTGCTCCTTTTTTACTACATCATCTTCCATGAGTGGCACTTGTGCATCAATTGTTTTGTCTATACTACCATTCCACGACTCTTATTCTTTGAACCCAACATCTCTGTTAATTATGATTTTCTTGGTGACAGGGTTATACAATTTGTAAGCTTTTGATTGCTCACTATAACTAGTAAATATGCAATTTTCACTTTTTTCATCCAATTTTCCTCTTAGTTCTTTAGGCACATGTGCATAAGCTACACATCAAAATACTCTGAGATGAGATATGTTGCAAGGAAAACCTGACCATGCTTGTTTCGGTACTCTGTTCATTACACTCTTTGTAGGAGATATGTTGATCACATAAGTAACACATGCAACTTCTTTTGCCCAATACTCATTAGACAAGTTTTTGCCTTTCGACATGCTTATTGCCATGTTCATAATTGTCATGTTCTTTCTCTCTGCTACACCATTCTGCTGCAGTGTGTAACTATTTGTAAATTGTCTTCTTACTCCATGTTGTTTGTAATAATCATGGAATGCCTTTGAAGCATATTCTCCACCACGCTCTCACCTAAATACCTTGATCTATCGATCACTTTGTTTCTCTGATAAGGCTTTGAATTATTTAAACCTTGAAAAAGTTTCAAACTTCTGCTTCAAGAAATAAACCCAAGTCTTTATGCTATAGTCATCATTGAAAGTGAGGAAGTAACTACCTCCACCAGTCCACTGTGTCCTTTTAGGTCCATAGAAGTCTGTATGCACTAGCTAAAGAGGTTTCTTCGCTCGGTATGCAACTCCCTCTAGAAAAAGTTCATGATGTTTCTTTCCCAAGATGCAACACTCACAAGTACTAGCAAGTTCTTTGATGGGAGGTAATCCTATGACCTTCCATTTTTTATGCAACAATCTTAAATCAGAAAAGTGCAAGTGTCCAAATCGAAAGTGCCATAACTAACAATCATTAGAACATGCAACTGTAAAAGAACTGACGTGATCACTTTAATTCATAATTAGAGGAAAGAGTTTGTTCCTCGTCATCTGCACCTTCTCTATCAGCTGCCTGCTTTGCGACTTTCCATATATAACACATTCTTGACCTTGAAAGATAACTTTGTATCCTTTCTGTGTCAATTGACCAACACTTATCAAATTATGTTTGAGACTAGGAATATAATATTCCTCTGAGATTATCTTCAAATCCCCTTGCTTGGTGAGAATGTTGACCACTCCTTTGCCATCTACATCCATAGTCTTGGCAATCCCCAACTTTACCTCTATTTTCAAAGATTGATCCAAATTTGGAACCAAATTCTTGTTGCCTGTCATGTGTTTATTGCAACCACTCTCCAATAGCCACACATTATCAGACAGTTCATGCATGGTATGACAAGCTAGGAACATGGAGTTAGTACTCTCTGTAGTGACATTAACTCTCTGGTTCCCTTGATAAGCTATCTTCTTCCTGCAATCACAAGCACAGTGACCAAATTTGTTACAATAATAACATATTATTGTAGTGGCTACAACCACCCTAAAAAATTATGCCTTAGCTTCGTTTCGGAACCTCCCTACCAACTTTTCGCAGCACCTTGTCTTGCTTTGTCAAGTACACAAGCTTCAGTGTTTCTCTTGCACAAAGATAGCTTGTCGATCAAAGCTTGATGCATTCCCCTCATAGGCTGATCACGCGAACATGGTCCAGTTACAAGCTCATGAGAAGCTCCCCCAGGGAATTGCACAATTCTGGAGGGAAACCAGCCTTCCCTCCAAAAATTGCGCAATTTTGTCTGGCAGCCTGCTAATCATGCTTCACCCAGAAAACTGCGCAATCCTTCCCAGAAGTCCTGCTCAGCCAAGGAATTGTGCAATCCTAGGCAACAGTTAATTGCTCTACCTAGAAATTGCACAAACCTCCTAGACAGCCAGCCCAAATCCCATCTAGAAATGTGCATTCTCTCCCAACAGTTGAGCAGCCTCATGCATGAGTAGTTGGGTTGACTAGTTCCACCCAGGACTAAGGAAACTTGACTTGCATGCATGTCTTTATTTTTCCTGGAATAGCAAAAGGAAACATGAAAAAAGCATCCCATGATTCAGGGAGCTATTTTTAGAAGCCGGAGGTTACATGCAAAGTTTTTTTAGAAACTTTCCTCCAAGTGTCGCTTTTTCCTATATTTGTGGCATGGATGTCATGAGCTCAACCTTATTTATTCGATGCATCGAAGCTCATTCTTTCACATCGATCTTGGAGCTTTGACATCCCACAGCACATCCAGGACTCTTCGACACATCCGACTCAATTATCCAAAGGTAAGTGGTCTCAACTTGTCTTTTTCAGCATTTTTGTCGCTTTTTGTGTTTTCACTCGTGTGAGTGTTGTTTGCTTGATTTATTTGAACTCTTGTTGCCATTTACATGGATATTACCTTTTACTAGCACCGTTTCAATTTCCGTTGCTATCTCACTATTGTCACATGCATGAAACTGTTTTGCATGAACGGTCATCGATTCAGCGACTCACTTCACCCACATGCATGTTGATCTTTTTACTGAATCTTTCATTCAATCTTTGCATGAATAATCAATCACTTCTGATTTCACTTAGTGTCACCATGAATTCACTTTTAGATGTGCTTTCAATTTCCCGTGGGTGGGTTTGGGTAGCCCTCGCCCAGACTCTGCCTCACCTAGATAACATTGTGCAATCTGGGGAAGGAAGGCTTTGTCTTCCTCTCTAGAAATGTGCATTTTTGCCCAGGAACTATTCTCCAGGACTGTTTTGCACATTTCTGAGGGACAGTGACTGCTGGCCCAGAAAATTGCACAATGTAGTCCCTGAGCCTGTAGTCATTGCTAGATGGAATTGTGTATTCCAAAATCCCAACAGTCAACAGTTAGCCTAGATTTCACATTGCGCAAACCAAGTGGCTAGTCTTCCCTCCTAGATAGCCCAAACTGCCTTTTGTGCAGTTCTGGAAGCCACTCACCCAGCGTCCCAGAAGAAATTATGCAATCTTTGCATATCATTCCCCAGGTATGTGTTAACTCATTCCCCTAATTTTCTTTGGTTTTTGCTGACAGATTTCTTGCCATGCATGTTGCTTAGTCTCCAGATCTTTTAGGTGTTGATCTGCCTCTTAGCAGTACAAGATCAATGGCTTCCAAGAGAGCAGGATCAAAGGAAACTAATGGAAGTGCAACTGGAGCAGCAGTTATGTCTACCGATCTATGAAGATACCAAGTTGTTTCTAGATAAGGAAATCAAGCTTAAATGGCAAGAGGTCAATGAAGCATTTGTAGGCACTTTTGTAGAAGACCTTGAAGACCGTTAGGTGTATGTGAACATTCACAAGCCTGGCTTGTACCAGATTGCATTCAGATACCCCACATTCCCATTCTCAGACATGATACATTGGATCATCTCGCACACTAATCCCGAGACAATGACTCTAAGCAGCGTTAACGAGACGAACCTTGCCACCTTCTGGGCATAGGATTATGATGAGATTTATAAGATTTCTAAGCCTGTGACTATCATGGAGACTCCTTTCGACTTACCCAACAGCAGTACTAACTCTAGAGACATTATGAAGAACTAGGTAAAGGAGCCAGCTAGATTCATGATGACACCCAACCCGATCTATTAGATGAAGATACTACGGAAGGTGTATCAATACTTGGTCATATTTGCATGTCGACTATGTGGCCAAGAGAGCACGGAAACCTTCCCATAGAGTTGGGTGATCGCGCTGGACCAACTAGCCAGAGAGGGTAAACCATGTAACTGGTCTAGCATGTTGGATCATCAACTAAAGGAATAGGTAATGAAGGCTCGAAAATCACCCGGAGGTATGCAAGCAGAGATCTACATGTCCGCCTACATCTTAGATGCAATCTGTGCCCGACAGGAGTTCCCAGGCTTGGAGTGGTCATGGTCATTGACAAAGATTGTTGTGAACACATATTGCAAGTTGTTGTCCAAATGCAGGTTCAGAGGAGTGATCACATGGCTATCCGATCATTTTGTCACCCCAGTTTACAAGATGATATTCGAACAGGATCCACCCTGCATGTCGAAGGAAGCAATGGAAGCACTGGTAGAAATTTCTGATTGGTATGCCTCACCGTCTGACACCTTCATATGAATTTTCGATGCGGAGAAGCCTCTGCATGTTCTACTGAAGGTTTCCTTGTACATACTCGTCATGAAGGAAGTAGAATATCACATCTCAGTAAGATTGACAACTAGACTGGACCGGAAGAAGAAGGCACCTTGGCTTCTGTCGCAAATTAGGTGATACGAGATCCAGAGTATCAACCAAGAGGATGTCAAAGCATAACTGATGAAGAAGTATCCATTTTACCTTTGAAGCTACAATCCGTATGTCCTACATTGTATTGTGAAAGATCACTGCACGAGAGTATAGTTCAACTGGATCCACGAGGCATTTCATTGGGCAGAGAAGGACCCATGGAGATATTGCTACAGTTTCTCAAGACCCAATGAACAGGTCGGCTTCGCTATGGAGTGGTTAGTGAAGCAACATGAAGCAACATCCCCGAGAGCACTAGCACCAGTAGTAGTACCAAAAGAGGCAAGCATAGCAGTGCATGACAATGGCAAGAGGAAGATTATCGATTGCATGGAGGAAGAGAAAAGTTGCAAGTTCCGCGCAGATCCACTTGTGGAGAAAGTAGCTATGGCTATAGAGGTGAAGAGGCAACAACATGACAAGAGAATCGCGCAAAGGCAGAGGGATAAGAGAAGAATATAAGATGGAGAGAAGGAGTTGCATGAGTTGAAGGAGAAACTCCGAAAGGAACAAGAGCTGCGCAAACAGGAGAGGGAAGCGCAAGAGCAACATGTACAATAGGGGGCACAACATGTGCAAACAAATGAAACAACACCCGTACAGGTAGTGGATTCACCAGAACAGTTGGCATAAGGCAAACAGGGTGAACCATTACAGGAGTAGGACTTCACTCATGAGATGGAGCAAGTGCTTCAATAGTTAGATACGGCTATGGAGCAATAGGAATTGGAATCGGACATCGACCTTATGCCTCACCACTAAGAGGTCGACTTACCTGATTCACCACATCCAGATGATGAGCAAGTCACAAACGACTGAGGAGGCACTAAGATCCTCGGAGACCAACCGGAAGGAGAGATGCACAACATCTCATTCAACGAGTCTCAACATAGAGTTGTGTAGTCTTGTAGAGTGTCGAATCTAGATGATCATACATCTCTTGCACAAGTTGAGGAATGAGTGATAGTGTATGACGTGCACAAACATACAACAGCCTTGGCCAATGCAACTAGATTTTAAGATGAAGCCACTAGCTCAAGTGCTCACTTTTTGATAGTTGATAATGAGTGAATAGCTAAGGAACTATAGACGACCAAGCAAGGACGAGAGTTGGTGATAGCATCCGCCTGA
Organism: Pinus tabuliformis; assembly: GCA_031772625.1. Classification (NCBI taxonomy): domain Eukaryota; kingdom Viridiplantae; phylum Streptophyta; class Pinopsida; order Pinales; family Pinaceae; genus Pinus; species Pinus tabuliformis. The sequence goes on from CM062819.1 coordinate 1,036,211,244, forward strand.
GTTGAACTGAAGAAGGCAATACTAGGTGAAGTATTCTCCCTTGACACGGTTATGCGAGCGTTGTACTCCAAGTTTGGCATTGTGCATAAGGCAGTCGTCCATCTCAACAGATGACATCAACAATGTGTTAGAAGAGCATGTATCTTGGCGAACTTGCATGTTGTTGTTGATTACATGCAAACATGGACGATGAGATACAAGGGAGCCCCGCTTCAGTTGCCTAAGATGATGAAGGCCAGTGTGATCGAGCTAAAGGCACGTATCCGGAGTCAGATCCGGAACTATGAAGAGCTCATGCAACTCATCACTAGTATACAGGCTTCCCAATATTTGCCTATCATTCCCCAGGTATGTGTTAAGTCATTCCCCAAATTTTCTTTGGTTTTCGCTGATAGATTTATTGCCCTGCAAGTTGTTTTGTCTCTAGATCTTTCAAGTGTTCATCTCCCTCTTAGCAGTATATGATCAATAGCTTCCAAGAGATTAGGATCAAAGGAAGCTGACGAAAGTGCAACTGGAGCAGCAATTGAGCAAGTGTCTACATGTCTATCGATCTATGAAGATACCAAGTCATTTCTAGAAAAGGACATCAAGTTGAAATGGCAAGAGGTCAATGAAGCATTTGCAGGCACTTTTGTGGAATACCTCGAAGATCATCAAGTGTATGTGAACATTCACACGTCCGACTTGTAACAGATTGCATGCAGATACCCCGCGTTACCATGCACGGACATGATACAATGGATCGTCTCCTACACTTATCCCAAGACGATGAATCTGAGTAGTGTCAAAGGGACGAAGATTACCACTGTCTAGGAACAGGATTATGATGAGATGTATCAGATGTCAAAGCCTGTGACTATGATGGAGACTCCTTTCAGCTTACTCAGCAGCAGTGCCAACTCTAGAGACATTTTGAAGAACTAGGTAAAGTAGCCGGCTAGATATAGGATGACACCCAACTAGATCTATAAGACGAATATATTGTGGAAGGCGTATCAATACTTGGTCATATTTTCATGTCGACTATGTGGCCAAGAAAGCACAGAAACCTTCCCACAGAGTTGGGTGATCGCGCTGGACCAACTGGCCAGAGAGGGTAAACCATGGAACTAGTCTGGCATGTTGGCTCATCAACTAAAAGAATAGGTAACGAAGGCTCTACAGTCACCCGAAGGTATTAAAGTAGAGATCTACATGTCCGCCTACATCTTAGATGCAATATGTGCCCGAGAAGAGTTCCCAGGCTTGGAGTGGGCATGGTCACCGATAGAGAGTCTTGTGAACACATATTGCAAGTTGTTTTCTGAATGCATCTTCGTAGGAGTAATCACATGGTTGTCCGATAATTTTCTCACCCTAGTTTACAAGATATTCGAACAGGATGCACCTTGCATGTCGAAGGAAGCCATGGAGGCACTGATAGCCATTTCTGATTGGTATGCCTCACCGTCTGGCACCTTCATATGAATGTTCAGTGTGGAGAAGCCTCTGCATGTTTTATCGAATTTTTTCTTGGACATACTTGTTGTGCAGGAAGTATAGCATATCGCATCTCGGCAGGGTTGACAGCTAGACTACAACGGAGGAAGAAGGCACCTTGGCCACTCTTTCGTCATGGATTGAGTTATACGAGATCCAAAGTATCAAGAAAGTGGATGTCAAAGCAGAACTGATGAAGAAATATCCATTTGACCTTCGAAGCTACAATCCATATGACCCACATTGTATTGTGAAAGATCATTGCACGATAGTACAGTTCAACTGGATCCATAGGGAATTTCATTGGGTGGAGGGGGACCCATGGAGATATTATTACAGTTTCTCCAGACCCAATGAACAGGTCGGCTTCGTTGTGGAGTGGTTAGCGAAGCAACATGAGGCAGCATCCCAGAGAGCACTAGCAACAGTATCAGCAGAGGCAAGCATACCAATGTGTGACAAGGGCAAGAGGAAGATTGTCGATTGCATGGAGGAAGAGAAAAGGTGCAATTTCCCAGCAGATCCACTTGTGGAGAAAGCAGTTATGGCTATAGAGGCGAAGAGACAACAATACGATAAGAGAATCATGCAAAGGCAGAGGGATAAGAGAAGAATGGAAGCAACAGAGAAGGAGTTGCATGAGTTGAAGGAGCAACTTTGGAAGGAACAAGACCTGTGCAAACAAGAGAGGGAATCGCAGCAACAATAGGTACAACAGAGGGCACAACATGTGCAAAGAGATGAAAAAATACCTGTATAAGTAGTGGATTCAATAGAACAACTAGCATGAGGCATACAGGGTGAACCATTGCAGGAGAAGGAATTCACTCATGAGATGGAGCAAGCACTTCAAGAGTTGGATATAGATATGGAGCAACGGAAATTGGAATAGGACATCGAATTTATGTGTCACCACCAAGAGGTCGACTTACTTGCCTCACCACATCCATATGATGAGAAAGTCTCAAGCAACTAAGGAGGCATTGAGATCCTCAGAGATTTATGAGCACCAGTATTGCAACAATAATGCTTCAACTCCTGGGGCTACCAACTTTACTTTATCAACCTGGAGTTCGTACAAACTTGGAGGTGACAATGTTGTATACACAAGTAAATGTGATGGGTCTGCTCGTTGTCACTGCTAAGCTGGCGATAGACCACTAATTTTTTTCAAACTAGACATCTATGTATTTAGAAGAAGCTTGATTACCAATGAGGGAAAGAGAAATCTACTCTAAGAGAAAGTTTGTCTACTGCAGTAAGGAAAAATACTGAAATCAAATGCTAAAACACACCATTTTCTAACTAACTGCTAAGACTCTACGCTTCAAAATAATTCTAGGTTAATATGTATGGAACTCTACTATCCTAAGCATGAAAATTCAAAGCATCAAACATTCTGTTGTTGTGCATGTAAATGAATAAATAATTATGTTTTTCTTTTTGTATTTTTTATGTGAAAGTGTGAAGCTAATATTTTTTGGTGATGTGGCAAGTGGCTTAGGGATGATGGTGAATGGCTAGAAGGTTGGGGAGACTAGTAGGGGACCTTTTCTAGCTTCTTAAAGGCTTTTTCCTAAATTCGGCCTCAAAATAGGCCACTACAGGTAAACCTACACGATGTCTTGATGTGTTCTATAGGATGTCCTCAAAACCTACAGGATTCGCCTGTATTTCTACAGTATACAACCGATAACAAAAGGATGGGTGTTGAATGTGATGTAAGGATTAGGGAAGGTGGTTGGTGAATGGAATGAGGCAAGGGAGTGCCTAGGACCACTTCAAAACTCAAAACCAAGGTTGGGAGATGGTTGGATTTGCTCAACAAGCTTGGAGAAGTTTCCTTGTGAAATCATGAAATTGGTGAAGGTTTTAGTGAAAGAAATGAATGATCATGGATGGATGAAGTTGGAATGAGGTTGCTGAATATGAAATCTCTTTGTACTTCTAAAACACTTGCACTGCATCAAACATTGACATTTACCCAAAAATCGCGTAAACAAGAAGAATTTCAATTATCTAAGGAAAGCATAATTTCATGAGCTAGATGCCTACTTTATGCATGAGGAGAACTCGTAGAATAAGATGGAACATTGGTGAGATCTAATGTAATACTAAAGGTAGAAGAAATTATACAAAAAACACTAAATTCCATGAGAAACTAGAATTCTGTCTTTCTGGGGTTGCATAGGAGTTCTTTCCTCAAACCATGATCCCTGAAGGAAGGAGTGAGGCCAAAACCACCTATTGATATATTTTTGATGTTCCTTTATCTCTTCTAAACTACTGCTGAAGTAAAACAAAAATGGAAGAAAACTAATCAAATCTACACTACTTGCATTGAAATAATTCTAAAGACGATTCAACCATTAATCTATGAATTCAATCTAAGCATACAAATAAAAGAAGAGGAGCCTTTGTTGCTAGGTTTGGGCCTTAACCCAAGAGCATCAGCCCTCTGAGTTAACTCAGTTCTGGATCAAGGAATTTCTCATTCTCATTATCAAAACAGAAAATTACATAACAATGTCTCCCACAAGTCTTGAACACGAAATTGACTAGTGTTTAAAAAAAAAAATTGAATCGTAATGAGGCTCTAGGCCTCTTTATTTATACAACTAAAGTCCCCAACGACTTCCTTAAATATAGGGAGACACGGCTCCCAAAATTGAGATAAAATATCTCTTTAATTGTCACTTTCTCGGTTGCCTTTTGATCTCTAGGACTTGGCTGCTTGTACTCCGAGCTAGTGTGATTGATGGAGGAATATTTGAATGAGGGAGGAGTAAATGAGGATCTACCTCCTACAATCTCTCCTCCTTGTCTCATTTGAGTTTCAATCCTAATTAGCCAAAATTCCATGATTTTCTCTCACAAACCTGCAATCAATGCACATTAGTGTAGTAAGCATAATATCTCACTTTGACTCATCTCATTAAACAAAATATGTAATAAATTGTGAGAACAGTTGATTTGAGTAAGCTAGGAAGTGGATTAAGGTCCATGTAGTTACCCAACAATGAGGCTCATCATCACCCCCTACTGAAAGTGTTTCTCATACTCTGAGCAACTCAATCAATATCCATGTCTTTCATTACTCTAGTGGTCTCCTTGACATCACATGATTATGCTGTAGTTTCCTCTTCTTGTGCATAGAATCTTACCTTCCTTTATATTTCCTCCCACTGCTTTCTTTCTTCCTCTTCCTTCCTTCCTCTAAAATCCCTAAGAGTAGTGGTGGACTAAGTCTCAAGCCAATCCAATTTACTTTGAGTCTTTGGAGAGCTTGCTTGTACATGGGTGTCCTATTTAGTGCTTCTCTCATTCTTTGAGGAGAATGGTACTCTCTGATTTTCAAACTGTAGGGCAAAGTATTCCATCTCCTTTGGCAAGCTTGCATGTTGTCATCCCCTAATATCCTGAACATATCCTCAAATTTTGTAATTTATTGCTCTTGGGCAGCAAGGTATTTGGGTGCAAGTTGAGGGTCATTTGGAATCAAGTTATATGTGTTGTTGACAACCATTGGATTAGACTACTCAACTCTTATCATGAGAGGCTATGCTTCTTCCCTTGCCATTATTTTCTTTATTTCAACAGCCTTTTCTTCCTCATGGTTCATCTGTGATGCCAAAGCCATCAACCATAAGTCCCCTAGTTTTGAATTAGGGTCCCATACATTCAGATCTGTCATGGTTAAGTTATGTAGGTATAACTCAGACATCTTAACCCTATCCTCCAATGTGCTTTGATCACAAATATCAATGAACTGTCTACAATCATGGAACGGTATAGTGCCTCTTTGTGCTAGGGTCTTGATTTGGACCTCCAACCATTGTTCCTTAAGGTATAATGCATAGGACTTAGCTCACATCCTCCATTGGATTGCTTGTAAGGATAGACTCGCCATGGATGAAAATTGATTCTCTCTTCTTGTAGCTAACTTTTAACCATTCATTTTCTGCCTCCAACTAAGCTTTCATTATTTCTTCTCTGTCCCTCAAGCTGCTCAGCTCTACCCATCTCTTTAACCTTTTCCTCCATGTGACCTATGTCCTCCACCCCTTTAGATTTGGAAATATGCATCCATCTATGTGTTCTTCCCATTTCTTTCTCAAGCTCAAAGAATAATGGGATGACAATTTTTTTTTGGAATGACCCTACCCCGTTCGATAAAACTATAGTAGGAGTCAAAGTTAGGTTTAAGACAAGGTTCCCTTAGCTCTAGATCATCCTTTTTTGTTTCTTGCTACATACTCCCTTCTTTATCCAATTTCTGAGTTTCCTGTAGGTTTACCAGAGTTTCCTATAGGATTGCCTCTACTTCCTATAGGTCATGCTTTGTATATTGTAGGATTCCTTTTCCTTTCGATGAGGTAGATGTAGTGACAGGGCTTCTAACATAAGTGATAGGAGACGTGGGGGAGTCTTGTCCTGATGATCCTTCTCCTTGAGTTTTTTTAAGAGGAGCCATCTTCTTGTGTTGTTTCGGTGAGTCTTCAATAACAATAGGAACCTTGGTGGGAGTTTGAGGTTTTCCCTGCCTTATTCTTGCACTTTTTCTTGTCCTAAAGTACAATGGAGTTTGTCTATGTCTTTTCCCTTTTTGTTTGATAGGGGTACTAAGGGCAGTGAGGGCAGTTGTTGCCTCTTTCTCAGTGGGTTATAGAGATACCCTGGGTGATTCCTCCTTGTCTTATGCCTCCTCTTTTCCATTTCCCCTCGTCTTTGTCTTTCTCCTATACTTCTCCCTCTAGTTCCTCACTTTGTTCATTAGTTTCCTCCTTTGCATCTTCTTCTGTCTCTTCACAACTTTCCTTCTCTTTTTGATCCTCTTATTCCTCATCTATTTCCTCTTCATCCCTCTCAGTTTCTTCTTCCTCTTTTTCAGTTTCTTCTTCATCATCCTCTGTTTCTTCTTCCTCTTTTTCAGTTTCTTCTTCATCGCCCTCTGTTTCTTCTTCATTCCTTTCACTGGAAGTGGGGCTCTTGTCATATTCAAGGGCTTTTATATCTCCCTCTGTCTGCATGTCTTTGAAATTTTCCCATATGATAAGGATTCTGAGGTTTTGGAGGGCATCTTCTATGATAAGTCTAATTAACCCATGATGGGCTAGTTGTTGATGGTTTCCTTCCTACACCTTCATGCTCATATCTATCACTGATTGAAGAAGGAAGTAGGGGATGCTGAGTCTATTTTTGAGGAGGTGTGTCTGCTCCAAACCTCAATTCTTGAAGAAGCCTAAAGTGGTATCCATATACCACTCTGTACCTACATTCACATGAGATATACTTTGTAAGGTGGTAGCTAATTTCATTCTAGGGATAGGTAGGCTTTCTCTTCTCACTACATTTCTGTCTTCCATGGCCTCCTCTCCTTCTAAAAAGAATTTCTTCTTTGCAGTTTGGCTATTTCCCTTATCCTCCTTTCTCCAAGGCACTCCTAAGGAAAGTGTGGTAATTTTGCCTATGATTTCAAGGATGAGCTCTATGGAGAGGCCTCTCACCACAACAGTGGCATGGGTCCTAGTCAGTGGAATGAGGGAGAGAAGAAAATATCTGGCTACTTCATCATCATACCCCCTCAATTTCTCAAAGGAACCCATCCAATTATGCCTTGTAAATATATCTAACATAGGAGGGTGTTGATGACTATGTTGATGGGCTCCCTTTTATTAAATCCCCCTGTCATTTTCTATGATGGATGGAGGATTGTATAAACCTGCTATAAAATTTAATGAATGAGGAATTTTAAACAAAATTTTGTGTAGGAAATTCCGTTATGCTGCAATTACTTTCAACAAACTAGAAGATATTTTTTATGTTCCTTTCACTTGGAAAAATGTGGGGAAATGTAGAGCCTAACTCCTTATCACTGCTTGATGAAGCCAACCCCTTTTTTTCTCCCTCTGAAACTACTCACTACCAATCTTGCAGGTGTTGGACTGTATCTTGTAGGATCTCCTTTAGGATCTTGTAGGATCTTCCCGTAGACTGCTTGAGGGTCGAGAGTGACTTTGCTAGTGTGGAGCCTCAAGAATGTGAATGCTTTTATGCTTGGGGATCAATTTTTATTTCCTCATATGGGTGATTTGAGTGAGGTGGTGTGCTGGCAACCAAGGTACGAATATCTATTTTTGGACCGTTGGCCCCACTACCACATCATGATTCTCCTCACCTCGTAATCAACTACCATTTCGAGCATCCATAGCTTAATTAATTTCAACCTCATCCTTCCTTTCCTTATCTTCACTGCTGCCATGTGTGTAAGGACTAACTGCTTTCTCCTCATTGACTGAATTAAGGTGGCCAAGCTAATTGGCCACCTTTCGCTTATAAACCAACTCTTTCACAACTTTTACATCTTCTGATCACATTATGCTAATGAGAGAGTGGAAGTGAGATACTTACCTATGATAATGATTCATTAATGCTTTTTGTTGAAGAATGAAGTCTTTAGCTGTCACTTGCTCGGCTACCTTTTGATCTCCATGACTTGGCTGCTTGTATTATGAGCTAGTGTGATTGATGGAGGAATATTCAAATGAGGGAGGAGTAAATGAGGAGGATCTACCTCCTACAATTTCTCTTTCTTGTCTCATTCGAGTTTCAGCCCTTAATTGGCCAAAATTCCATGATTTTCTCTCACAAAACTGAAATCAATGCACATTAGTCCACAAGGCATAATATCTAACTTTGACTCATCTCATTAAACAAAATATAATCAAAATATGTAATAAATTGTGAGAAGAGTTGATTTAACTAAGCTAGGAGGTTGATTAACGTCCATATAGTTACCCAATGATGAGGCTCATCATCACCCCCCTACTGAAAGTGTTGCTCATCCTCTTAGCAACTCAATCAATATCCATGTCTTTCATTGCTCTAGTGGCCTCCCTGACATCCCATGCATATTACAACCCCAACCAGACCACATTCATTCCCTCTTGGGGGCCCCCTACTCATCCTTCCTATTCTACACCTCTTCCTTGGTCCTTTGAGCATTAGTATCATTCCCAGCCAACCAGCCAGTCATTTGAACCATGTGCTCTGCCACAACCTTAATGGAATGCACTGCGCGAGGGGTGGAGGCCCCCATACAACAATGCTCTAGCTTTATTGCCTTCAACACCTGCTCAACCACAACTTTTACACCCTGCTCCACCTAAACAACCCCAAATTCCTGCCTAGCCATATCCAAACCCAAAAAACAGACAGGTACAACAAGTATATAGTGGAGAGAAATCCTATCCTTCTTATGTTGTGGAGATTCAGGAAATAAACTTGAGATTTGGGAGAGTACTCTCGAAAAACCAACCTCTACCTCCACCTAGGGAGAGTGAGGAAGAAATAGAGGAAAGCATGCCTAAATTAAATCCACCACCCTTTCGTGAGAGATTAACTCAATCAATCTAGCCTACCCAGGAAGAGACCGAACTTCTGGGAGAAGTGAAAAATCTATGTGTCAAAATTCCACTTATCCAAGCTATAAAAGATGTACCTATTTACAACAAGTTGATTAAGGAGAAGTGCTTCAAACATCCAAGGACGTGAAAAAGAGATGCCCCTACCATTAATGTCATTGGATAGTTGTCTGACTTAATGTTGGGGAGGTAATTTGTCCAAAGTATTTGGGCCCTAGAAGCCATGTAGTAGATGTGCACATCAATGGCATCATTGTCGCACACAATTTGATTGATCTTGGGGCTGCCATTAATGTGATGACCAAGGACACCATGCTCAAGCTCAACCTCCATGGTTCATTGAGAAAGACCACAATAGTCTTGCAACCTGCAGACCATTCCACAGTGACCACCTCCATGGTTCATTGAGAAAGACCACAATAGTCTTGCAACCTGCAGACCATTCCACAGTGACCCCTAAGGGGATTCTAGAGGATGTGATGGTCTCCATTGACTCTTGGGAGTACCCTGTAGATTACCTAGTTCTCCAGCCTAAGGCCAAGCTTACTGGTTACCCTCTCATCCTTGGGAGGCCCTGGTTAGCCACTGCCAATGTCTACATTATCTGTAGGACTGGAAATATGACTATAAAAAATGGGTATATGTCCAAGCAGTTGATCTTGTACCCTCCTACCCAGCCATCTCTAGAACATGACTTACCTTTATGGCTGGAGGTGGAGGAACAAGATGAATTTTATTCAGCCCAACTCTATACCTTAGAAACACCTACGGGAGGAGGAAAACCAGATGAAGATGATTTGATTGAACACATACTCCAATGTCCAACTCCCAAAACATTGTCCTTAGAGGAAGTAGTAAAGGAAACCCAAAACAACCATTAGATTGATCTATGCTTAACTGATTCAAACGCTACCCGTGTAAAAACCATAGAATTCAGCCCTAAGAGAACTTTGAAAATCAACCCATCTCTTTCTGTACACCAAGAAGAAAAGTTGTGCAACATGCTAAAGGAACATCTGGATGCCTTTGCTTGGAGTTACAAGGAAATGAAGGGGGTGCACCCCTCGGTGTGTACTCAGCACATTTGTATCAAATAAGATTGCAAACTAGTCCAACAACCCCAAAGGAGAATGAATCCAACTCTCAAGGATATAGTTAAAGAAGAACTGCAAAAGCTGTTGGATACAAGACTCATTTACCCTATATCAGATAAGTGGGTCTCCCTTTTGGTGTTAGTTCCAAAGAAAAATGGGAAGTGGAGGATTTGTGTTGATTACAAAGAGTTAAACGAATCCACAAAGAAGGACCATTTCCCTCTACCATTCATTAACCAAGTGCCAGATGGCCTGGCAGGGAAAAAGTTTTTCTCTTTTGTAGATGGGTTCAACGAGTACAATCAAATCCATATCATCCCGGAAGACAAGGATAAAACCACCCTCAATTGTCCTTGGGTTACTTTCGCCTATAGGGTCCTTCCTTTTGGCCTATGAAATGCCCATTCCACTTTCCAAAGAGTAGTCCTGAGTATCTTTGCGAGCTAGTCCATGATGCAATAGAGATTTATGTGGATGATTTTACACCCTACGGGTGTGATTTCCTGGAGGCTCTGTCTAGCTTAGGCAAGGTGGTGAACAAATGCATTGAAATGAACCTGACACTTAGTTCGGAATAATGTGAGTTCTTGATGATTGAATGGACTGTGCTAGGTCATTCAATATCCCAGCAAGGACTGCAGGTGGACCCAAAAAAATAGCCATCATCCAAAGGGTGCCACCTCCGGAAAAGAAGAGAGATGTCAGAAGTTTTATAGGTTTAGCTGGATACTATCGGAGGTTTATAAAAGATGTCAACAAGTTAGCTTCTCCTTTATTTGGGTTGTTGGCCAAGGACTCTGAGTTTGTATGGTCAAAAAGCTGTCAAGAAGCCCTGAACGCCCTGAAGGACAAGTTGACCACTGCACCTATTCTCCGAGGCCCAAATTGGGCCCTTCCTTTTCATATACATGTTGATGCCTCACACAAAGCCATAGGAGCAACTCTAGGCCAGATAGATGAAAAATTGCCTTATGCCATTTACTTTATTAGTAAGAATCTGTCAAAGGTCGAACTGAACTACACAGTGACCGAAAAGGAGCTCCTGGTTGTTGTGCATTCATTGAACAAATTTAGGCATTACATTACAGGTTATAAAACATTTGTACATATTGACCATGCTGTAATTAAATATTTAATGAATAAGACTGATGTGAATGCCCAGATTATTAAATGGTTACTTTTATTACAGAAGTTTGATCTAACTATTGTTGATAAGCTTGGAAAGGAAAATGTTGTTGTAGATTTTTTTTCCAGATTAACTTTTCCTATGGGGGAGGAAGGAATGGTTGATGATCAATTACCGGATGAACACTTATTCGCCATTTCAGTTCTCTCTCCATGGTTTGTTGACATAGCAAAATATTTGGTGTCTACATAGTTCTCACTGAGTTTGTCCTACAAAGAGAAAAGCAAGATTGTGAGGAAGAGCATCTAATTCACTTGGAATGGGGGCAACCTCTTCAAACTAGGCTTGGATCAAATTCTGAGAAGATGTGTCAAGGAGGAGGAAGTCTTTGACATCTTTCTAACCTGTCATGATGGGCTTTGTGGAGGTCACTTTGCGGCCAAGAGGACAACATTCAAGGTGTTACAAGCTGGTTATTGTTTCCCCACTCTTCATGAGGATGTGAGAAGATATACTAGTCAATGTGATCGGTACCAAAGGATGAGAAAGCCTACTCCAAGTGATGAAATGCCTCTGCAACATCAAGTGAATTGCGAGCCATTTTACAAGTGGGGCATGGATTTCATTGGACCTATTAACCCTTCGTCTAAGCAAAAGCAGTACATTATTGTGTGCACTGACTATTTGACCTAATGGGCTGAAACAATGGTAATCAAGGTAACAACAAAAGAGAAGGTAGTTAAGTTCTTAAGGGAAAATGTATTTTACAAGTTTGGGTACCCTAGAGAATTGGTCACTGATCAAGGCAGCCAGTTTACATCCAACATGATTGAAGAATTGTTAATCGAGCACAAGGTCAGACATAGAACCTCCACTCCCTATCACTCACAAGCTAATGGGCAAGTGGAGGTGACCAACAGAGTGCTGGAGGGCATTCTGACCAAAGTGGTTAGAAGTAGTAGAAAATATTGGGCATATAGATTAGTTGACGCCACCTGGGCCTACAATACCACCTGGAATATCACCATCAAATTCAAACCCTATGAGTTGGTCTATGGGAAGAAGGCCTTGTTGTCCATTGAATTTGAGTACAATACATTGAGGATGGCATCCCAACTAGATTTAAATCTCAATAGTGTTGTATACACAAGTTAATGTGGTGGGTCTACTCATTATCACTGCTAAGCTAGCGATAGACCACTAAGGTTTTTCAAACAAGACTTCTATGGATTCAGAAGAAGCTTGATTATAAATGAGAGAAAGAGAAATCTACTATAACAGAAAGCTTTTCTACTGCAGTAAGGAAAAATACAAAAATCAAATGATAAAACATATCATTTTCTAACTAACTGCTAAGAGGCTATGCTTCAAAAGAATGCTAAGTTAACATGTATGCAATTCTATCATCCTAAGCATGCAAGTTCAAAGAATCAAACATTCTACTGCTCTGCATGTAAATGAATAAAATAATTTTGTTTTTCTTTTTGTCTTTTTTATGTGAAAGTGTGAAAGCTAATCTCTATTGGTGATGTGGCAGGTGGCTTAGGGATGATGGTGAATGGGGAGACCAGTAGGGGACCTTTTCTATCTTCCTAGAGGCTTTTTCCTCAATTCGGCCTCAAAAGAGGCCGCTACAGGTAAACCTACAGGATGTCCTAATGCGTTCTACAGAATGTCTTGAAAACCTACAAGATCCCTTGTATTTCTACAAGATACAACCGAGAGCAAAAGGATGGGTGTTGAAGCTGATGGAAGGATTAAGGAAGGTGATTGGTGGATGGAATGAGGCACGAGAGTGCCTAGGACCACTTCAGAACTCAAAACCAAGGTTGGGAGATGGTTCGATTTGCTCAACAAGATTCGAGAAGTTTCCTTGTGAAATGATGAAATTGATGAGGGTTTTAGTGAAAGAAAAGAATGATCATGGATGGATGAATTTGGAATGAGGTTTCCAGCTATGAAATATATTCATAATTCTGAAACACCTGTGCTGCATCAAACATTGACATTTACCCAAAAATCATGTAAACAAGGAGAATTTCAATTATCTAAGGAAAACAGAATTTCATGAGCTAGTTGCCTACTTTATGCATGAGGAGAACTTGCAGAATAATATGGAACATTGATGATATCCAATGTAAGACAGAAGTTATATAAATGATAATTAAATCCTACTCTTGCAAATTGATCAAGTGCTGGCCTAAGTAGAGAAAACCCTAAATTCCATGAGAAACTAGAATTTTGTCCTTTTGGGACTACATAGGAGTTCTTTCCTCAAACCATGATCCCTAAAGGAATGAGTGAGGCAAAAACCACTATTGACAGATTTTTTACGTTCCTTTATCTCTTCTAAACCACTGCTAAAGTAAAGAACAAATGGAAGCAAACTAATAAGCAAATTAATCAAATCTACACTACTTACAGTGAAATAATTCTAAAGACAATTCAACCATTAATCTATTAATTCAATCTAAGCATATGAATACAAGAAGAGGAGCCTTTTCTACTAGGGTTAGGGCCTAAGCCAAGAGCTTCAACCCTCTAAGTTAACTTAGTGTTGGATCAAGGAATTTCTCATTCTCGTTATCAAAAAAGAAAATGACATAACAATGTCTTCCACAAGTCTTGAACTCAAAATTGACTAGTGTTTTTACAGAAAAAATTCAAATCCTAATGATGCTCTAGTCCTCTTTATTTATACAACTGAAGTCCCCAATGACTTCCTCAAATCTAGGGAATCGAGATAAACTAGCTCTTTAATTGTCACTAGCTCGACTACCTTTTGATCTCCATGACTTGGTTACTTGTACTCTAAGTTAGTGTGATTGATTGAGGAATATTCGAATGAGGGAGGAGTAAATGAGGAGGATCTACCTCCTATAATCTCTCCTCCTTGTCTCATTTTAGTTTCAGCCCTTAATTAGCCAAATATCCATGATTTTGTCTCACAAACCTGCAATCAATGCTCATTAGTCCACTAGGCATAATATCTCACTTTGACTCATCTCATTAAACAAAATATAATCAAAATATGTAATAAATTGTGAGAAGAGTTTATTTGACTAAGATAGGAGGTGGATTAAGGTCCATATAGTTACCTAATGATTAGGATCATAATCACCCCCTTACTTAAATTGTTTCTCATCGTTTGTACTTCAATGCATGTCAAGGCATTCCAAGGAACACTAGGGACTACAGGGCATTCCAACACATTCTAGGAGAGTGCTATATTATGTTAGCGCATGCCAACATGTGCTTTGGAATCCTAGTCATGGAAAGAGTTTCTAGGTACAAACATGTTCCAAGACATGCGAGGTGCCAAGGAATGTCAATGTGTGCCAAAGCATGTTAAGGTGTGCTAGGAGTGTTAGGTCTCTCTCATTAATATACTTGATAAAGCTTGATTATGTATTAAATAATATAGTTACTACACACACTAGTGGAACTGTATCTAAAGGGAATTTGCTATATAATAAACCTAATAGAGATGAATCATGTATTGACTCATAGGAAAACTATATTCTCATTACTTGAGGGAAATGATACACACTAATTACTTCTTAACAAATTGACTAACTCTAACAACTATGGCCTTGGACACATAATAAAAAGACTCCACAACAATGGTCTTAAATCATTATCTTTTGACAAAAAATATTGTAACGGGCACAATGATGATGAACATTTTTTGACCATCACCAAAAGTAACAAAAAAGAGCATTGGTGAGGGTCAATAAAAGATCATCACTAGAAGTGTCACCAAAGAGAGAATTAGTGACAGGCCTTTAATGACCCTCACCAAAAGTGTCATTGAAAATGGCTTTGGTGACAAACCTTAAAGGAACATCACTATACACACTTACAACAACATTTTTTTAAAGGACCATCACCATAGGCAACATTGCTGATGGACCTTAAAGGTCTATCATAGGCATGAACCTCACCAATGACCTTTTTTTTTGTAGTGGATCTATATTTGTTTGAATTGTTTCTAGGTTTGAGGTTGGAGGAGGGTATGTCATACCTTTGGAAGAAAAATTGAAACCTTAGATGTAATGCAAGTTGTGAAGTAATATAGAGTTTATGATAAATTCCCTAGCAAGATGTTGAAGAGTATTGTCAATCACCCAATCACCCCTGTGCCATATTCTAAGCATGAGTGTGGGATCTCATGGGATAAAAAAATCCATAAAAAACCAAGGGAATCCAAAGGTTAAACCACCTCCACCCTCACCATACCGTGATCTCACATAAACCGGTCCTGAGATCACAAAACCAAATCGAGCTTGGATGCCTTAGAAGTCCTTCAACATCACTTGAGAAATTTTCCTGTCTCCTATTGAGGGCTTCCCAGAGAAAACCATCTCCACCCCCAAACCTTTGGTATTTTTCGAGACCACCTCACTCGTATCCTAATCTTTCCGGCAATCCAAAGCTCAACCGAAAAAGAATCCCATCACACCATGGCTATCCAAAAATGGAAAGGCAAGGCTCAAACCACTATCAAAACCCGACAAAATCCATGCCACAGACAACAAAGAAACCAAGATACACACATGCATATGCCATGCATACCAAAACCAGCTAGGAAATCATACATGCAATCTGTTACCTACAATTATTCCTACTAAAGCTGCATGTTCTAACCTTTCCTAGCTTGATCCTTTATTTCCTTTGTTTTCATTGTCCTTCCTTTGTTTGCCTTCTTTCCTTCTCTGATTGGTGTTGTTCTCCTCTCTTAGACTAACTCCAAAACTGAACTAACAAAAAGTTGTGAACTTGTCCTCGAAACCTTTTTTATCATTGATGCCTCTAATTTATTCATTTTTCCTCTATTTTCCTTCAATTTCCTCCTCACACACAACAAGTGACCTTTCACCTTCCTTTTCTCCTAATTTCTTTTATTTTCATAAATAAATGCAAAATAATGCCTCTTGCCTTTCCAAATTTTTTGTCATTACCTTTGTCAATTTCCTTAGCCATAATAAACCAAAATGAACACCCCACTAGGATGTTTTTCCCAACATTCAACACAGAAAGTATTCCATGACCTTGGTCTTATTTTTCCTTTATTAATTTTATTACATGAACTTTTAACCTAGGGTTGTTACAACCAAACTAGAAGAAAATTTGGCCATCTTAGCAACGGACAAAAATCAAAATGTTCATTTGGTTGGTGATGCAAAGAAAAATCCTTACCTGGGAAAATCTCTATCGCAGGGGCTTCTCAGGACCTTCACGTTGTAGCCTATGCCAAAAGAAAGAAGAAACTATCAACCATATCCTAAATAATTGTGAATACATAGCTATGCTATGGAACTAGGTTGCTCAAGTCTTTTGGCAGACAAATAGACAAAGAGACAATATCTAGGCAACTTTAAACAATTGGAGAGGAGAAATACTGAAAGATGAAGGGGTTAATCTTGCCTGGAGCCTGAGTCCTAGTTTCGTGATCTGGGTAGCTTAGAAAGAGAGAAATCGACGGATATTCCAGGACAAATCCTCCCTGGCTTCCTCATTGATCTCCCAAATCCTGCACCAAATACATGATATAATCCTAAGTTGTCGGGTGCGAAATGAAAATAATAATCCTACAACACAAGAAAGTCAAATCCTGGAAACCCTAGGTCTGAAAGGAATCCAACCTCCACTTCATAGGAGAAAGGAACCAAGAGTGCAGGGATTGGAAAAGTCTTGGACACCTTTGGTGACAGGTTTTCTGAAGTTAAACTTCGATGGCACCTCGAAGGGAAACTCGGTTCATGCTGGTGCGAGAGGGGTGTTATGGGACAACACTGGTAAAATCCTCTGAATCTACTACTCAAATTTGGGCACGACGACGAACAATGCAGTGAAATTCTTGGCTCTGGAACAAGGGCTAAACTTGTTGATCAAATCCAATTTCCATCACTGCACAATAGAGGACGACTCCACTTTGGCAATCAAGGTAGCTAGAAGGTTACAGTGCAGCTCCAACTTAGGGAAAGTGACAAAGAACTAGCGCCTGAGCCATATCATACAAAGGATTCACAGACACTTGGCTCACATGCAGAACTTGGAGTTTCACCTCGTTCGTTGAACCGCCAACAAATTGGCATATAGGCTAGCGAATGAAGGGGCAAAGGAGTTGGCGGTCCAGGGGGATTTTGAATGGGAGGAGGTCCGATCAAGACAACTTAAGGATGAATGTGACAACATAGTTGAGCTGGATTTGAAGGGATGTTATCAGACATGGATGGACACCGATGAGCAGGGTTCGCACCCGGGGGGGGGTCAAACCCAAGAAGTGTTTAATGATTATTAGGAATTGGATGGCACGACCGACTCATAACCAACGCAAGGGACAACTGTTACAGAAAAGTGGCTTTTAAGAATTGTCCAAAAATATAGTACGTGGATATTAAAGGTTGGTGAGGTGGAAACAGAGGAGGGTACACTCCTGAGTACGAAATCCCCGCTTCCCAAGAATAATAGTGATTTTAAACCAAAGAGAAAATGCTCTCAGTTATTTCCCATGTCAAATCATGTGATAACGAACAGGTCTCGACCGATGTAGACTCATGGGAGGACATGATACTCACGAATGAATCTGTGCGAGTTATCACACCCCTATATGGCCATTGTCGGCCCCCAAGGACTAGCTCCTGCATGAAATTTCCCCTGTTCAAGTTCTCCTCTGGTTTTTTCTCACATAAGTTTTTCATGAATTTCCCACACAATTTTAGTGTATTTGTGAGAAAATACTTTCCCATACAAAATTTCAGCGTATTTGTAGGAAAATTTCCCAACACAAAATAATCATCGAAGGAGAAGTCTAACCATTTTACAACTTGGATTTTCTTTGACCGTCATTATCAAAAGAACTCTACTATATAATTTTTTTATCGAATTTTTTCATTCTATTATATGATTTTTTGAATTAATCATAGAAAGAAAGTTTAAATTTTATACAATTGGATGTTTATATGATTTCATTATGTTATGTTCAGATGTTTATATGATTTCATTATGTTATGTTTGGATGTTTAATCTTTGACAGAAAAGTCTAATTATTTGCTTGAGGGAAATGTTTTTTCTTGAAAAATTAGGCTATAGATGTCATAATACTTGGTGTTTTTTATAGTATCTTTAATATAAGATGAACCATTAATTATTATCTTTAATGAATAGTATAAGTATTTTTAATATAGTTTATAAGGTTAATTTAATTATTGTTAATTATTAATATTAAACTTATTAAGTAGATTTGAAGGCAAAAATCAATTTAACTGTTTATTAATTATTAACAAAATATTTTTAAGTTAATTAGAAAACCAAAAAATAAAAAATTTAATATATAATATTTTGATTTTTTTATATAAATTTAATACTTTTCTCAAAATATAAAAATCATTATTAAAATAGGGTGGAAGAACCAGTGATTATGAGCAGCTCTGCACTATTGATATTTCCATATTCTTTTGATTGTTTCAATTAATTTATAATTTTTCTATTTCACCTTGAAATTTACCACAACTATGACTTAATATATTGCATAACAATAACTAATTTTTTTATTTTTTATTTTTATATCATTATTAGATGGACATTTAAGATAAAATAAATTGGAAAGGTGAATCGAAAATTGATCAGATTTAGCATTCCAACCTATCTAACCACATAAACTTAAAAAAAAAAAATTGTTGCTAATGTTGGTCTTGATTTTCAATTGAACATATTCCAATGAATCAAATTTTAATATCATCTAATTTGTTATCAGTTCAATAATATTAAAAAACAAAAAACACACATATATACACATAAATCATAACTAGAAGGAAAATGAAGGTTCAACCTTTAATAACATAAAATTAGTATTTGAAAAATGAATGAGGCCTTCGACTCTTAAATTAAAGTTTTGAGTGTCGTGTTACACGACACTCCTCACAGCTATGATACTTCGGTGGAAAGACTCTGAATAAAGCTTCAACGAGATCATGTTTTCCGCTTACAAATTAAGGCAAATTTTCTTTCCAATATGTAATTGTAGGCCTTCCTCCAGAGTGGAACTCACAGTTGTAGGGATTTATTTAAAATCGTTCCAAATGTCATGAAACTCTGATGCATTAATTCGCAAACAGTATTGTCAACGAAGAAACTGATCTCTTCCAGAACATCATCGTAACATGTCAAATTCCTTCTAAATGCATGTCTCCTAGTGTGTCAGAAATCGAGATCATTTCATAATAACTATCTGTTAATTCACCATGTTTCATTGAACCCGACTCAGCAGAACCCTTCTTATCAACAGCGGCTTGACCGATCAATCTGGCTTCATCTTCAAAAAATTTCACAACTCCATTCACCCTCTCGTCCTTAGCTGAATCACAACACGGGTTTCTTCAAGAGTAGCATCCATATTATCGATCTTCTCTGGCAACGCCATGGGATAACTATCATGCAACAACCATCCACCTTTCATTATTTTCGCATCATTCGAACACTCATCTCTTGCTCGATTCTTATGACAAACTTGTGAAGGGCAACCCTTATTTCCAAGAATCTTGCTCTTGTCCCGCACAACTCGCTTTGTTTCTCGCCATTGCTTCCATTCCTATTCATTACCTTTAAAAATCCACTGAGTGGAGCCTGTAAATGTGTTAGAAAACTTGCACAGATGAATCTAGCTAGTAAAGGTTGAACACACAGCGTTGCAGAGCAAAAACACTAAAAGAAAATCGAAAGAACAAAAAGAATGATTCATTAGAAAATAAGTTACAATGCTCATAATATAGCATTACTGAGTGAAGATCCCAAGGTAATGCACCATAGTGGTGATCAATGAGAGGACTGAACACCTACAACAAGTTCCGAAGAGAACAACCCAGTTGCGAAGTGAAAGGAGGAGCAAATCAGGGAGTAAATCATGCAGAAGAACTAGCCAGTTGCGGAGTGAAAAGATGAGCAAATCATGGAGTAAATCATACAGAAGAACTAGCCGGTTGCAGAGTTAAAGAAGGAGCAAATCATGCAAAAAGGATCTTGCATGTAGTCCCATGCTCTAACTAAGTGTCCGAATGTGCCAGTAATGAAGGTCCTAGGTGTGTAGTACCTCCAACACCACCCCTGAACACCACTATTGGGAAAAATAGAAAATGGACCCTTGCAACTAAGGCCAAAGGTCACCCAAAATACAGTGCAACTTGTACTAAAATTGAGGAAAGAAGGAAAACCTCGTGGGAAAACCCCCCCTCAAAATACAATGTAATCAAAAGAAAAGAGGAAGAAAAGACAGTTGCTAAGCAACTGTGTCCTTCACTCCAAGACGATCGCGCAGAGAGCGAAACTTCTGCTCAGTGAATATCTTGGTGAAGATGTCTACAGTATGTTCTACATAAGGACAGAACTGCAAATCAATGACCCGATCATGTAATAAGTCTCTGATGTAGTGCATATGGATCTCTATTTGCTTCGTCTGCTGCCGTTGTACTAGATCCTTACAAAATTTGGGAGTGCTCTGGTTGTCACAACAGATGACAGTGCGCTGGTGGAACTGGATGCCCAACTCAGTGAGGAAGTGTTGTAGCCACAGAGCCTGAATGGTGATGTTGACTACTCCTCTGTACTCAGCCTCAGCTGAAGATGGAGCAATAGCAACCTGCTTCTTGCTCGACCAACAGATAGGGCCAGACCCTAGATTGAGTGAATATCCGGAGGTGGACTTGCGATCAATGTTGTCGCCCACCCAATCAGAATCTGTGAAGCCAAGGAGATTCAATGCAATGCTTGCTGCATAGTGAATCCTGAAGGTGATGGTGCCCTGCACATATCGGAGGATGCGCTTGGCAGCATTCCAATGTAGCTCATGTGGCTCCTACATATATCTGGAAATTGCCCCTACTGCATATGAGAGATCTGGTCTGGAGTGGGTGAGGTACAAATAAGCTCCCCACTAGTTGTCGGTAGAGAGTACCATCAACTAATGGAGTGTCACCTCCATCCTCAAGGCAGACCCCAGATAGAAAAGGAGTTGGTGCTGGCTTGCAGTCTGTCATGTGAAATCTCTTGAGGAGATCCCATGCATACTTAGCCTGAGAGAGTTTGATGCTTATGGCATCCTGGCTGATTTCAAGACCAAGAAAAAAGTGTAATGGACCCATGTCCGTCATCAAGAACTTATCATGCAAGGCCCTCTTGACTGCATCAATGGCTGAAGCCGAGCTACCAGTGATCAGGAGATCATCCACATACAAAACTAAGATAAGAAGAGAATCATGTGTTCTGAGCATGTAAACATCCAGATCAGACTTACATCTTTTGAAGTTTTGTGATAAGAGAAAAGAATCCATATTCGCATACCAATCTCTCAGGGCCTACTTAAGGCCGTAGAGAGATTTCTTCAATCTGCAGAGCAAAGATGAATCCTAAATGAAACCATGTGGCTGCTCCATGTAGATCTCCTCTGATAGGTCTCCATGAAGAAAGGCATTCTTCACATCCATCTGCTGTACTTCCCATCCCTGGGTAGCCGCAATGGCAAGTGCAAGGCGTATGGAATCAATATTTGCTACTAGAGCAAAGGTCTCGTCATAATCAATGCCATGCACTTGTTGGAAGCCTTTAGCTGCTAGCCTGGCTTTCTGTCTGGTGATTTGCCCATCTGCAGCACTCTTGGTCCTGTAGACCCATTTGCATCGGACAAGTTTCATTCCTAACGGAAGGGGGACCAGATCCCAGGTCTGGTTATCGAGGAGGGAGTTATACTTCTCCTCCATGGCGGACTCCCAAGAGGGATGACCAACAGCCTTAGCATAAGACTGCAGATCAGAAGACTGAACCAGATGACAATGCCAGGATGGCGTTGGTTCAGTGGAAGTGAGGGCAAGAGGAGGCTCAATAAACTCTGAGCTAGTCCTCCGTGGATCAGAATTATCCCCCACAAGACCATTTCTAGCAGCTGAGTGGTCTTGTGCATATATCTCATGTAAACTCCTTGTTCTCTGATTTATGACAAGGGAAGGTGATTCACTGCTGGAAGCCCTATCTGGGCTTAGATGTGGATCATCATATGCATGCACTGGATTTTTATTTGAAGACTCTATCTCTGCATCTGCATGCTCTACCTCGGCATCTGCATGCTTTGTATCTGCATCTGAGTGTACTAAGTCATCATCGCAGACATGAGGTACATAAAAGGTGTCTGCATGCGGCAATTGAGGTGCATGTGAGAGACTTTCCTCAAATTTGACACTTCG
Source organism: Pinus tabuliformis (assembly GCA_031772625.1). Taxonomy (NCBI): domain Eukaryota; kingdom Viridiplantae; phylum Streptophyta; class Pinopsida; order Pinales; family Pinaceae; genus Pinus; species Pinus tabuliformis. The sequence goes on from CM062819.1 coordinate 1,036,233,604, forward strand.
CTCAATGATGAGCTCTTCCGTAGAGCAAATCAGGAGTTGGTATCCCTTCACACCATCAGGGTATCCAACAAAGATGCACTCAATGCTTTGTGGATCAAGAGCTTTCCTCTTTTTAGAGGGGATCCTGGCCCATGCTCAGGAGCCGAAAACACGGAAGTGGGTGACCTCCGGTTTAGTGCCGCTCCAAGCCTCAAAGGGGGTCTGATCCTTGACGGACCTACGAGGAGATCTGTTCTGGATGTAGTTAGCACAAGTAAATGCTTCGCCCATAGCTTATGAGGCAGTGACTTGGCATGCAGCATGCAAGAAGCCATCTCTTTGAGAGATCGGTTCTTTCTGTCAGCAACTCCATTCTGCTGCGGAGTGTATGGAACTGTGTACTGCAACTATATGCCGGACTCAAGGCAAATGTTCTGAAGTTCTGTGTTAACATATTCCCCCCCCCATTGTTTGTACGAAGGGCTTTGATCTTTCTCTCTGACTGTGTCTCAACTAGTGCTTTGAAATCTTCAAAGTGCGCAAAAACTTTAGATCTGTCCCTGAGAAGATACACCCAAGTATACTGTGAGAAATCATCAATAAATGTAAGCACATACCTTTCTTTGTTGATGGAAGGATGAGGAAAAAGCCCCATGAGATCACTATGGATTAGATCTAGAGGAGAGGATGCTCTGTGAGTCTTGTCGGTGTCAAACTTTTCTCTAGGATGTTTGCTAAGGACCCACCCTTCACAAACTCCTTTGGAGAAACTAATATTTGGCAAGCCTTCCACCATATCATGCGTGCTTAGCTGCTGCATATACCTATAATTTAAATGACCAAACCTCTCGTGCCAAAACCTACTACTATCATCAGCATGTGTAAGCAATAAGGAGGATTCAGATTCAATAAATTCAGAAAATGTACACAGTCTGGCTCCATTGTTTACCTCACCGGTTACAATTTTGGAGCTGCTATGTAGGTCATATATGTTCACTGCATCTGAAGTGAAATTTCACTCTCTTTCCTGTGCCAAAATGAGTGATCTTATAAACTGAAAGCAGGTTTACCGAAAGTTTTGGAACATGAAGCACATCTTCAAAGCTTCTATGTAAAAGTTCCACTCTACCTTTTCCGGTGACCTCAATAGGTGAGTCATCTCCCATGAGGATGGGAGGTCCTTTGCATGCATCCAAAGAGGAATAGACTTCCTTTGTAGCAGCCATATGATGTGATGCACCAGAATCTATAATACATGCATCAGGGGAAGACTTAATTGCAATTAAAGCATGGAAATTGTTACCTTTCCCGTGTGGTGGATCCTTAGTTTTCTTCTTGCTGCCCTAAGGGATGTGGTCCCCAAGGTTGTGCTTTTGAAGGATTTTTGCCATTTGGTCAATTTGTTTATTCATGCAGGAGGATTCTAGATGGAATCCTCGGTGACAGTAGGTGCATTTGTCTCCTTTCTTCCCTTTCTCATTTCTGGAGTCGGAGGAGTCATTGAAGGGCTTGGTGTACCTTTCCTTATTTGGATGGGAATGGGCTTTTCCCTTGTCTTTTTGCTGCTGATTTTTTTGACTTGAATTAGATCTGTGATTTTTATTGTGGCTGCCATCATGCACAGCGAGTGCATGTGCTTTTGGAGGTTTGATTTTCCCCATGCCAATGAGTTTATCTTGCTCAAAAGTAAGGGACTCCATCAACTCTTTGAGAGAAGGCATAGTGTAAGATTTCCCTGTTTTGAGCCTTACTGAATGAAATGTAGACACAAAGACGGGGTATTCTAGTCTGAGCTTTGACATAATAGAGAGAACTTGGCAACCCTCCTCCTTGGATTTGTCAATTCCACAACCCTTGAGTTGCAGCAATAAATCATTATATTTGGTGAATAAGTCTTGAATTCTTTCATAGTTCCGTGGATCTAATGACAACAACTTCACTTCAAGCAAATGTCCTTTCATCTCATCCTGTTTCCCGTAGAGTTCTTCAACCTTTTTCCAAATCTCATTGAGAGTATTGTAGGCAGATAGATGAAATTGCAACTTTGGGGAGATGCACATGCATATGGATCCGTGGGCCTCATCCATGCGGTTGAGGTACTTGGATTTCTCCATGGCTGAAGTGGGTTCCACTTCTGCAGTCATGGTAATCCTGTACAACCCTTTCTGACGAAGGTATCGAGCCATTTGGTCCTTCCATTCATGATAGTTGTACGGTGTTAGGATCGATGCTTTGGGAAACTTCATTTTTTTGTCGATCTTCGATCTCCAAGCTGTAATATCTGCAAAATAAAATACTGGTGCACCTTTTACCTAGTAACCTGTGGGCTCTGATACCATGTAAATGTGTTAGAAAACTTGCACAGATGAATCTCGCTAGTAAAGGTTGAACACACATCTTTGCAGAGAAAAAACACTAAAAGAAAATCGAAAGAACAAAAAGAATGATTCATTAGAAGATAGGTTACAATGCTCATGATATAGCATCACTGAGTGAAGATCCCAAGGTAATGCACCATAGTGGTGATCAATGAAAGGACTCAACACCTACAACAAGTTCCGGAGAGAACTAGCCAATTGCGGAGTGAAAGGAGGAGCAAATCAGGGAGCAAATCATGCAGAATAACTAGCCACTTGCGGAATAAAAGGAGGAACAAATCATAAAGTAAATCATGCAAAAGAACTAGCCAATTGCAAAATTAAAGAAGTAACAAATCATATAATAAATAATGCAGAAAGGATCTTGCATGTAGTCCCATGCTCTAACTAAGTGTCCACATGTGCCAGTGATGCATGTAGTCCCATGCTCTAACTAAGTGTCCACATGTGCCAGTGATGAAGGTCCTAGATAGGTAGTACCTCCAACCGAGCTTGGATGTTTGCAATCCGTAAATACGTCCACCACCAAAATGGCCTTCAATAGTTGAGCGCATGAACACAGCCGCTGCTAAAAGACATGGGCGAAGCGGTTATATAAATACAAATTTCAAATTTCCAGCGAGGTTATCAAATTCAAATGAGCTTGCCATCAATGCGTACATTGTATCGTGTACCCTCGTATTCCTATTCCTACGGTCTGTTGGTAGCGACAGAGGCAGCTGGAAATTCCATGGGCATATGTATGGTGGGGTGCATTACTGGCCAGCCACCCTTCCTGTTTTCTCATGTATGTATGAATATACGGATGGATCCTCCGCTAGAGTTACGGGTACAGCCACTGTAATTACAACCAAAGGCATTTTCTTTGTGAGATTGGGTGGGAAAACACTGTTCGCCCCACCAATTCGAGAGCTTCATTTTCATCTTTGTCACCTATCCAGATTTGACATGTCTCTCCTCTTCTCTCACCCAATTGTTGATTGAAAGATATGCTAAACTCCACGGGCTTCTGTGGCAGGCGATGTTGCGCAATCTTCGTGCATTAAGTGCCCTTTCGTTCACTCAAACCGTTTGTACCGATTTCAGAAAAGGGAACCTGCCACCACGTTTATTTAAATTATGGCTTCAGCCTGCTCGATATCGGACCAGAGGAGCTGTAAACATAGAGGAGTGGTACGCGCAGTGTCTGTTTATTTGCTCATACTCCACAACAACTTTACCTATTGTCTGGGTTTTGATCACCCAGCAGCAATTTAAGAAGCAGTGCAGTGTTGCAGGTTTCCTCTGCTCTAAAAAAAACTATTTGATGTCAGCCTCAACAACAGCTTATGACGGATCGTTGCTTCGATAGGCACTGAAGGAGTCATGAGTTCGAGTTTTCCTGGCGAATCTTTGACGTTTGCCCCAACTTCCACTTCAACATTGGTGGGGCATTCTCAGTCACTTCCCCCTCTGTCTCCAACGCTATCTCCTACTAAGCCAAATGAAATAATCCCCTTTCTTTATTCAGTTAGCGATTATGACATAGCCAAGGACGAAAATAGTATATGAAGGACATTAATCTTGAAACCCTTAAAGGGTCTTCTACAATTTTGGTGATGGCTTAGCGAGGTATATGAAGGGATAAATAGGTAAGGTTTAGAATAAAGGAAGGGTCAGGGGTCTTGAGAATGGTTGATACCCACTAAAGCTAGCGCTCGATTTGAGATTTGATTTAATTTTTACTCACATTAGGTATATTCGTTTCTATCAATCTGCGATTCAGGGCGCCACCAAATGCCATATCTGTGACTATTTTGTGCTTTATCCAGGCGCTTTTGGAGGTAATCCTACTGTTATAGTCCCTGTTATGAATTGGGTTCTTGTAATTTCAATCAATTTCTGTTTATTTATCAGTTGGGTATTTTCCGTTTATAATTTTAGTCATTGTCTGAACCGGGTTCTTCTTATTTCTTCCATTGACAAATTACAACGCCCATATTTCAAATTTAGAATGAGAAGGTTTCTTGCTAGATTACTCCAGACATTGAACGCTCAACCTGAGAACTGATAGGATGAAGAACAAATGTTGATAAGTTTCATTTTTTTTTGGGTTGTGTTTCGACACACAAGAGCTGGATCCAAGTTTTTGTTAGCAGAGCCTATGTGGAAAAACTTTTTGATGTCTATAGTAACTGGAAGAACAACAACATTATTGGCCCCCTCTTTTTTTTTTTTAGGTTTTGATATTGACATACAACTTTTTCTGAAAAGCTGACGTGCATTGCAATCTTTATTTAAATTTCTGGCAAATGTACAATTATTAAGGAGCGCAAACTCAGCCTGTGCAAACACACCATGAGTATCCAATAGTTCATCAAACACATCATAAGGAGCACAAACTCAACATGTGCAAACACAACATGGATACAAACACAATAAGAAATGATTGCGTTGTCGTGAAACTCTTTGGGTCACATTTTTCTGCAATTTTGGCGATGGCTTAGCGAAGTATTTGAAGGGATGAATATGTATGGTTTAGCCAAATGGTTCGCTAAATTTAAAGGAAGGGTCAGGGATCATGGCAACTGTCAATACCCACTAAATCTAGCGCTCAATTTGAGCATTGATTTCATTTTTACTCACATTAGGTATATTCGTTTCATCAATCTGCGATTTAGGGCGCCACCAAAGGCCATTTTTGTGACTGATATGTGCTTTATCCAGGTGCTTTTGGAGGTAATCCTACTGTTATAGTGTCTGTTCTGAATTGGGTTCTTTTCATTTCAATCAACTTCTATGTATCTATCAGTTGGGTATTTTCCGTTTATAATTTTAGTTGTTGTCTGAAGTGGGTTCTTCTTATTTCTGTTAATTTCTATTTGTCTTTTAACCGGCTTTCCTCTGCATATGTTTCGAGTTCCGGTTTTGTACTGTGTTCTTGAAATTTCTATTAATTTTGATTTTCTCTCAACTCAATATCTTATATATATATCAGAACCTATTGGGTCCTGTCCATACTTGGCGAATTCTTTTCTTTTTAAATTTGAGTTCTCTATATTTGATGAAATTATGCTTGGGCACTTTAGGATCAAGTATTCTAAACTCAAAATTTTTCTTTTGTTTGATACCTTATATGCATTCCGGGAGCTTTCTAAGCATATTTTGATCTGTAAATAGGTGAAGCGAGGTGAAGGGGAGGCATTTTAGTCTTCTGGTTGAAAACTATTGGGAAGTTCTGGGTGTAATTCCACCCCCTGTAACTTATTTCATTGAGGATCCTGTTGGGAAGTCAGTTTTGGGTCTGTGCAGGTTATTGGATTTGAATTCTTAATAGAAAGTAAATGGTTTAAGGTTAGTAATTGTCTTCCTCTTAGCATCTATGCTAAGAGTTTTTAAACACCATCAAATATCAATTTCCCTTCCTATAACCCTAAATAGGGTCTCATATGGGTATAGGACAGTTATTCCCAGTGATATATTTATACCATAGGAATATATCATCCATAGGGCCTATAATAGTGTTAATAGGAGCTGACATCCCAGTTATACAAAAGTGTTTGATGATAAAAAGTTTTGGAGTTGTTATATGGCTGTGGTTTGACCAGCCCTGCCTAGATTCGAAGGGTGGTCCCTTACAACCTTAGCCTTTTCTTTTGTAGCGCCCAAAGAATCATATAGTCTACGCTCAATCTCCTCAGGCGTTGCATGAAGGAAGAGCAACTTTACAAACTCGTTTCTTATATTACATGAATACTTAGTATCAGTGAACTAAATAACTAATACATACAATTAATGCTCCAGGTATTGAATAAAAATAATGTAACAAAGGAAACTAAAATGTGGTAAATTTATGATGGATTTATTCGTGTTTTGTAAAATATTATGTTATGGAAATTTCTTTAAAGTCAAACTATTAACTTGAAACATGCAAAGTTCTGATAGTAAAACTCAATCTACTTTAAGATATATCGCTGTACTTCCCCATAAAAATATATCCCGTTCTACTTTATTTCAATATTCTCTGTAGAATTAATTTACATCATTTCATTGTGAAATGTAAAATAGTAGGAAACTACCCTTGTAAAATACCAATGCAAAAAATATTAAAAGAAAATAATTGTTCTTCATTTAAAATCTCTAATTTCGGAGGAAAACAAAGGTATTCCACATGAATCTGAAGATACAATCTCTCTTTTTGGAGGAAAACAGAGGTATTCCACATGAGACTGAAGATTTGTTGGAAGATAGATTTATCCCGCAAAGGTTTGGACTGCATAACCACACAGCAAGACTGAAGGCATCAAATTTGATCTTTTCACTCAAAAGTCTGAAGAAAGCACATGTAAAGGTTTCAACTTTTGGCGAGGAGGAAATTTCTCCGATAGGTTTCCTAATCAGAAGTGCCCCTTCGCTGTAAACAGTGACACTGTCTCTGCAAAAAATGATGCTTACTTTGCCAAAATGCTCCCAATATAGTCAGGGGCAGAGCTTCCTAAAGAAACTTCTAGCTTTGAAAAGACCTTTTGAAGAAAGAGTATACATAGCAGAAAACCATGAGGACTACTGCCTGAGATGCCATATGCCGTAATACATGAAGAATCAATTGATTTTTGACGTCAATAAATTTAGATATTGCTATAATTTCATGGAAAATACATTCTTGCATTGTGTCCCTCTCAACTATAAATACCAAGATTATCTAACCAACACTGCTAGTGCTTTTTCATGTTTAGATATTTTAAAACAAATACATTCTTGCATTTTGTCCTTCTCAACTATAAATACCAAGATTATGTAATCACTATTCCTAATGCTTTTTCATGATATAAAATTGTGTGCATTGTGCATTGAAGAATCCCACCCTATATACAAATGATATGCATTACACCCATATATGAATAATATTCATTAGTATGAAAGTGAAGCATTTACATTTTTGTTATCAAGTATCTTCCACCGAGCATCCGTTATTGCGTTTTATATTCTTGCTCTGTTACACTTTTGACTGATTGCAAGCTATTAAGCCATTCTCCTTCTTTATTTTGACTTTGAAGTTAGATGATTCTCCCGGTTTTTTTTTTACTTTCAAGTTAGATTATTTGTGTGAGTAATGTAAGATTCATTTTGGAGTTAGATGATCTGTGTAAGTAATGTAATGATCTTATAGGGAAGAAGCGTGGGTGTTTTTATCTCATTTGGCAAAGTCTAGATTTATTTTCCTTTTTAGATATTTAGATTACCTTTTTAGATCTTGCAGGGGCTAGTTGACAGGAAAAACTTCACAGAAGCATTTGATGCAGCTTGCTTTCCCCTTACACTCTTTTCTAGTGCAATTGATCCAGGTTGGGCATCAGGAATTGCTGCAAGTGCAATGCAAGGCTTGTTAGGAATTCTTGTTGAAGGAGGGGTTGATAATGTCAACTAGTGCTTCCTTGAAGCTACACATTTTGGGAGCACTGAGCTTGTGTGGATTTTGTTATAGGTAGCATGTTTTCATCCTTTGCTATCTATTATTGAGATAAAACATCATGTCTTAGCAATTGAATATTTTTCGTACCTTGTTATTGCTTGTCTATTGCGATTCGGGCATGTGAATGCCCTATGATAAAACAATATTTTCTAGATCAGAGAGAACTAGTCCTCGTCTGGTTCCTAGTCAACCCTTCCCTTTCTAATGCACATATCTCTTTAGCAGTAGCATGGCCAGGAAGAAATCTTGGTATTGCAAACTAATATGGTTTATCCATAAATAATAAATATGATTTTCAGAGTTTTGTTTGCACAAGAGGTTTTTCCTTGGAGCTCTTAATGTGGAGATGGCATGTTCTGCAAAATAAATGGTAGGGAATCATTCTTTGAGGATTCAAAGAAAAAGTCAAACGGAAGTGTTGAAGGTGAGGCATGCACTCATGTCAAAGGTAGTGGAACAAGTGTACACAGGTAAAGTACATACACAGAGTCTGAAATCTTATTTTGTATCAACTTCTAGGGAGAAGGTACTGGAAGATTTAGAAGGTGATGTGAGCCATGGGCTGCTGGAAGCATAAATTGTTAATTTTTGCAAAGAAAACAAATTATTTGCTTCAAGATTTTCAAAGTCAAAGTCTGGAGTGGGTTTTGTCCCATATGAGCGATGTTCAATGCAAGCAAGAAAAAATGAACTACATCTATGATCCCAGAAACCAAAAACTGCACAGATGTTTTAAGAGAAGAAAAAATAAATCTGATCAAAACAGGAAGTAATTTCTTCCACAATATCAGTTCGTCTTGTGTAGCTCATAGTCAAGGGTTGCATAGATTCAGGTGTCATCGAGGATGCAGGTTGAGTATCTCAACCAGCTAGTTGCTTACTACTCTTCCACGTAGATTTTGTCAATCATGTAAGCTGGTATTTTGTTAATCTATGGTCATTCACACTGCCAAACTAGTTGCAACACACAATTCCATACATTCTGATGTTGGCTGGGTTGTGGTATACTATTAATTAACTTGAGAGTGTTGTAAAATTATTTGCAATATTCCTAGCAGGATGCAAATATAAGAGCAAATCAGATGAAGAAACAATTCCTGTACCAGAATCAAGTTGTAAATATAAAGCCAGAGTACTGTAATAGAAATGGTCTTAGAAATTGACTTTCCTTTACCCTTTCAAAGAAGGGATTTCCTTGCCCAGTTGTGAGAAATGTTGTAAGCTATCTGTAGTTTACAAGAAAAGTGTTTTGACAACTTTTCAAGTACGGAGGGCTTCATCCTTCATGGATTGTTGTTTGATGTAGCATGTATAAATGAATTTGCTATTACTGCTTACTGTGATCAAATAGAGACAAAAATAGGGAAATAGAAATGGAATGCTTCAAGGAAACCATAAATTCCCTCCAACCCAATATTATTCTTTTACTCTGTATTTGATGAATGGAAATGCCTTGGACTCTGTATTTGATGAATGGAAATGCCTTGGACAGGGGGACTTGGACCAAAAGAAAGAATGCTCAGTTAGTTTGTTTGTGGTTTTATAGAAAATAAAAAAAGGCCTAGCTCCTTTACCATCTCAGTAGTTGATTGCAAGTTAAAAGAAAGAAAACTGTTAACTTGTGTCTCATAAAAATTAGAAAATGTGTGAACAAGATAACCTAAAAAAGTCAGAAGCAAGTACAATGGGATATTGATTTTGTGCTTTTTGCATTATTTTGATCCCTTTAGATCCCAGTGTAATACCCCAGTAAAAATTAAGAGGATCATTGTGTGTCAAACTTTTACGGATCAATGTGTATATTTAATGAAAACTTGGCAAGAGGCTTGTACATGTGGTTTTATTTTTAAGCACACTTTTATGTGGTATCTATTCGCTGATCAAGTGGTAACCATTTCCGTGGTGTATTTTGGTCTGTATGCAGATACATTATGATTATAATATTACAACCACTAAATGTTACGAGTGAGCAGGGTGGGGCTTATGAGTGAGTAGAGGGGATTATGAGTGCACAAGAGGGAAAGACAAGGGAATGATTATAATATTACAACCACTAAATGCTACGAGTGAGCAGGGTGGGGCTCATGAGTGAGTAGAGGGGATTATGAGTGCACAAGAGGGAAAGACAAGGGAATTAAGGGGAAATGATATATTTCATTCTAATTCTGAGTTTATCCTAAGTTCTTCAATCTCTTTTTAGGATTAACTATAGATGTATCAACCAACCATGAGAGTTAGTTGCCCCAGCAAAGGATATGTGTTCTTCTTAAGAAGGCACATGGTCATATTTTTTTTTGGAAGTATATAAGTTGTGGTTTTGCGTACCAATCTATTCTCTGAGTATATTTTGTATTCATGAACTAAATTTCTATAATATTGGTAATTTTTGAGTTTGAATTGTTTGAGAGAGATATTCCAGAAAACTTTTGAGAGTGACTTTCCATTATAAATGTAATCTAAACCATTAAAAAAAAAATTCCTCACTTTTTTCTTAAATTTTTTTATCTAAATTCCAATTGATTACTACTTTCCACATTTCGCACAAATCTTATCGACGTTCCTTTCCCCTATCGACGCAATTGCTAATTGTACTCTTAATGTAGTAAATAACCTGTACTCTTAAGGTAGTAAATAACCTATAGGTTATTTTCTGAAAAAATAACCTATAGCCTTTGGAAATAACAAGCCTCGGCAAAACAACAAATGCCAGCGAAATGGTTGTCTAATTTGGATAAATGAATTATAAATATTTGTCATGCTCATGGAGTGGTTGGAATTATGCATGGTTGGGGGCCGTAATCAAACGTTTTATGTAAATTATATATCTTTATCTCTTTTGTTACCATTATATGTTTTTGTAAAACTCGATGGCAACATGTAACATTGACAAGCGTTTGTCAATGACAATGGCTTTATTTTGGTTTAGACTTTTTAACTCAATGATAATTGTTACACTCTCACTCACTGCATTTACATAATGTAAACTAGAGATTTTATAATTATTTTTAATGATTGGAATTTTTATTTAAAATTAAAAATATTATTAGTAATGATTAATGAAAATGTTGGATTTAAAATTAAAATTATTAATATCAGTGTTATTTATTCAATATAGTAATTTTTGTGTTATTATTTAAAAAAAAAAATTAAATATTTTATATATTTTAAATATTTATAATTTTTTTTTTATCAATTTATAAGTATTGTGAAAATATTTTTTACCATCTTTTAAAAGTTAATGTTATATCCAAAAACACATTCTATAATACAATAGATTATAAGAGGTGTAATTTTTTGAGTGTTTAACTTCTAATTGACATGTCCCTTTTAAAATAAAAATGAAGTATTTTCTAAATAAAAAACAATGTATACTATAATTAAATAACAAAAATGAATATATTTATTTCGTTACTTTTAATTAAAAGCATTATAAAATATTAATAATGTCATTGGATTGGAAATTTGCTAGCAATACACTGCTTTCCTATGGAGTCACGGGTTAGGGTTTGATGCAGGGTTTGCCCCTGGCATGCCTGCAACAGTGACAATAACAGAGGGTAGGGGAGACCACAGCAGATCAGGACAAGGGAGCAGTGTCATGGGTCGGAGAGCAAGGTCGATTGGGGCAGGTGTGGACTGACGGAAGAATGATGAGCCTGGCAGGGGGGAGCGATCCCCTCCTACAAGAATGTGACGGCGGGAGAAGCAAGCAGAAATGGGACTACGGGAAGTCAGGGAAAAAGGGGCAAGGACGCACCGGTCATGGGAGCGCGCTGGCAAGTTGGTCTAGGAGGAAAATGCCTGCCTAGAGCAGCAAAAAAACCAAGGTTTGTCATCCCCAACAACAAACTGGAGGAATATAGAGGGTTTATGAAAGATCATGCGCTGATCTAAAAATTCATAGGGGCCTGGCCTACAGAGAAGGAATTGGTTAAATGGATACAACAACATTGGCAACCGAAAGGTCACATAGACTTGAAACTAGGAGCGAAAGGCTTCTTTTCAGTCGTATTCTCTAACCTAGAAGACAAAGAGAAGGTATTTGAAGATGGCCCTTATTTCTTCAATAATGTTGGTTTATTCATGCGACACTGGGAAGAATGCTACAACTCGGATCAGGAAAAAATGCTGGCAGCACCAATCTGGGTTCGCCTGTTCGGCCTCCCAATAGATTTATGGGACCTGGAAATCCTGGAAGTAATAAGTAACTCGATTGGGACCTTCGTCAAGGTGGCTTCCACAACAAGAAAAGGAAGATACACTTCTTATGCCCGGATTTGTGTTTATATAAACATTACAAAACCTCTTCTTGATTGCATAGAAGTAGAATATCATGATGAAATCTGGCAACAACCTTTGGATTATGAGCACATACTCTTCAGGTGTTGGAGATGCCATGAATATGGGCATCTATTCAGATCTTGCCCTTAGAACTTCCCAGATCCCACTCAAGGAAGCAGAAAGGAAGAAGGATCTGGTAAGGAAACGAAAGGGGGATTCCAAGAGGTCCACAGAAGGAAAAGGACCCAAAAACCGACGAGTAACCATAAAAATCCATAGAAAGAGAAGGAACAAGAAGATCAAAACAAATTCGTTGTGCTACAGGAAGAGGAAATGGAAGAGATCAATGAGGAAAGCAGTGACGAACCAATAGAGCCAATACAAAAAGATAAAGGAAAAAAGAAAGAACATACCAAAACAGTGGAAGAAAACGAAGGGGAAGTAAATAAAATACAGATGGAGCAAAGCCAGATGGAGATAGACCCACAGAGAGAAAATTTTAGCGAAGAGGAACAAGCGATGAAAAGATTACTACAGGAATGGAGACACCTAGACGAGAGGTTCATCCCAGAAGACCAAAAGCAGCTATACAAAGAAATGTTTCAACAATATAAAATGAAACTAGGAAAGATCATGATAAGTCAACCCGAGCATCTAGGATCACAGGGGGGACAAGGTCAAGAAGTAGGAGTATCAGGAAAAGGAGGGAAAAAAAGGGGAAGAAGACCCATGAGTGAATCCATCCAAATGGTGGGAGAAATGCTTGTTAACTCAGGAAGAGTGGTGCCATTATCAGAGGTATTCCACCAACCAACCAAATTGTTGAAATGATAATCACGACTTGGAACATAAGAGGTATAAATAGTAAAGGGAAACAAAGATATCTCAAAGAAAGACTGAGGAAAGATAAACCTAGTGTGATGTTACTTCAAGAAACCAAGATCAGTAAACTAAAATTGAAGGAGATCATGGGAAACATTAAGCCCAAGTATGAGATAGTAGGACAAGATGCTATAGGAAGTGCAGGAGGTTTGGCCATACTTTGGAACCCTGAAGAAGTAAGATTTGAAGAATGGGTAAGTATGCCAAGAATCCTCTCTGGCAAATTTAGAAACATTGGATCCAAAGAATGGGTTCTCCTTTTAGGGGTCTACTGTCCTCATACACCAGGAGAAAGAAGGACTTTCATCCAAAACTTAGTAAATGTGCGAGGTCTGCACCAAGATACACCATGGATTATAGGAGGGGATTTCAACATGATTACATCCTTGAATGAAAAAAGAGGAGGTGTAAGAAGAATAGATGGAGATATGGAATTGTTTGCGGATACCATAAATGACCAGAGGCTAGTGGATATCCTAACTAATAATGGGATACACACCTGGAATAACAGAAGAGGAGGGAAGCATCAGTTTGCCTCAAGATTAGATAGATTCCTAATATTTGAACAAATTATGAGTAGAGACATTTTTTTGGAAGCGATGATATTACCTGGGATGGGGTCGGACCACTAGCCGGTTAGATTAGAGATAGATCTCAAAGCTAGTCCTAAAAATCGACCATATAGATTTGAGGCTTTCTGGCTTAGAGACCCTAAGTTTATAAACAAAGTAGAGGAATGGTGGAAGCAAAGTGAAGAAAGGGGAAGAAACATAATGCAAACATTCCAGCTTAAGCTGAAGGAAATGAAGCAAAATATCAAGAAGTGGAACTAAGAGGAATTTGGGAGCATAACACAGGACCAACAGTAGTTAAATCAAAGGATGATGGCAATACAACAAGAAATGATAAGGGAAGGGCGTAGTGAAGAATTAGTAGCAGAAGAAGGCAGATTGGTTAGCCAAATAGAGGAAAGAAGGAAACAGGAAGAAATCTGATGGAGGCAAAAGTCAAGAGTGAGCTGGTTAAGGGAGGGAAAAAAGAACACCAAATTTTTCCACAGGTGATGGTACAGTACAGACAGAGAAACAAAATCTTTTCCCTGAAAAATGAAGAAGGATTCTGACAAACTCAGCATGAGGATATGGAGGAAACCCTGGTTAAACATTTCAAAGATCTTCTAACAGAACCACAGGAGGAAAGGCAAGAGGCAGCTCGTAGATATGCAGCGAAATCCCCAATATGATTACCAGAGGTCCAAACCTTGCTTCAATGAGAGCAACTACGATAGAGGAGGTCGAGGAAGTGGTGAAAGAACTGAAGAAAAATAAGGCCTCGGGACCGAATGGCTTTACGGCGAAATTCTATCAAGTTGCATGGAAGTTCATAGGCAATGACATCCTGGAGGTAGTGGAAGAATCTAGAAGAAATCAAAAGGTATGGCCAGGTTTGAATGCCACTTTCCTCTCTCACATCCCTAAAACCTTCAAGTTAGATGACCCGCAGGGCTTTAGACCTATTGCCCTTTGCAATGTTATTTATAAAATTATCTCCACTATGATAGTTAAAAGACTGAAATTGATTTTGCCTAGCATTATATCCCCAGAACAAACAAGGTTTGTGGAGGGCAGACAGATCCTAGATGGACTGATAGCATCCCAAGAAGTGGTGCACTCGCTAAGAGCAAAAAAGATGGCTGGAATGATGATCAAATTGGATCTATCCAAGGCCTATGATAGATTAAATTGGGAATATCTGAGGAAAGTTTTGGAGGCCTTTGGTTTCTGTAACAGATGGATAGATTGGATCTCGGAGATGATATCCACCGCGGCCTTCTCAATCCTCTTAAATGGAACCCCATCATCTACCTTCAAAGCCACCAGAGGTCTTAGGCAAGGTGATCCCTTATCCCCATTCCTTTTCATTATTGCTGCAGATGGACTAGAAACGTATATCAAAAAGGAAGCGCGAGAGGATAGATTGAAAGGGATAAGAGTTTGGGGGAATGATCCCCCGATAACCCACCAACAGTTCATGGACGATATCATGTTATTATGTGTTGTATCTCTCAGGGAAATCGAAAGGATGAAAGACATCCTTGATCTCTTCATGGATGCCTTTGGCACTCAAATTAACAAGGAGAAATCATGTGCTTACTTCTTCAACGCAACTGGTAATGTAAAAACTTACCTTGCAAGAATTTTGGGATTCAGGGTAGGAGAGTTACCCACAAAGTATCTAGGAATACCCCTGGCAATCAATTCTCTTAAGATGGCAAACTGGCAGTAGACTATACAAAAGATCTAAGGAAGGCTAGCCAACTGGTCTTTCAGATCCCTAAACCTTGGAGGAACAGTAGTCCTTGTAAAAGCAGTCCTGCAATCAATTTTGATTTACCAACTATCTAGGATGGCAGCCCCGAAAGGGGCATGCTCCAAAATGGTGGAAATATTCAAGAAATTCATATGGGGAGGGCCACAACAACAGAAAAAATGGGCTTTGATCTCTTGGCAAGGATTGACTAGGGAAAAGGAGGAAGGGGGCCTAGGGCTGAGGGATCCATACCTCATCAACCAAATTATGGGAGCCAAGTTGTGGTGGAGATGGATGGTAGGAGGAGGAGACCTTTGGAAACGAATATGGACGAGGAAGTATAATATGCCAGGGAGAGCAAAAGATATATTAAGGTATGCAGAACCACCAAGAGGATCTACCATTTGGAACCTGGCAAGCCAGAATAGGGACATAATCACAAACCATGCTTTCTGGGAAATACGAAATGGCAAAACAGCAAAGTTCTGGGATGAGGCATGGCAACAACGAGAAAAATTAAATGTAAAACAAGAATTCAGAAATCTTCTACAATTCTCAAAATATGTAGGCCTAAATCGAGTAGATGAGTTCTGGAAAGAAGACCACAATGAGGAGGATTGGAGAGTTTGGAAAAACCCAAAATAATGGGGTCAAAGTATAGAAGAAGAACAGAGAGAGTTCTATGTAAAAGAAATGGGAACAAGAAAGATATCTATTAGAATAGGATCTGATATCTTGAGGTGGGGATATTCCACGAAAGGGACTTTCATGGTCAAAGAAGCATATGATTTAAAAACTAAGTAGGAACAGGAAGGACTCCAACATCTGTGGAAACAAATTTGGCATAGAAAATGGTGGCCGAAAGTCACTCACTTCCTTTGGTTAACATGCAAAGGCCGAATTTTAACATGGGACCAACTCCAGAAAAGAGGGATGCAAGGACCTTCCCTATGTGGTCTATGTAAGCAGGGCAATGAAAATATAGAACACTTAATGAATTCATGTCAGTTCACTCAACAACAGTGGGAAGCCATCTATGGGGTCTTCGAAAGGATAGATAGGAATCAATAGAGCATAAGAGAGACAATCCAACAATGGGGACAAGGCCACTTTACTAGCCCAGTTCTTAACAGAGCTTGGGGGCTAGCAATAGGATTTAATCTGTGGATGATATGGAAGGAACAAAACCGGAGGATCTTCAAAAACATGGAATCCACTCCAGAGCATGTATGGAAGGGAGTAATAGAACATATCAAGGAAACCATCCTATCATAAGAATGGTGACAAGAGGACTGGGAGACCTCGCCATAGGAAGCAAGAATTTTAAAAAAGCTCAACCTAACCAAAGAAATGGTGGGAGCGCATACATGGAAAGCAACAAGGAGTAGGGAATTACCCCATAATTTCACCAGACCAGCAGAAGGATTCATTAAATTTAACTTTGATGGAGCCTCCAAAGGGAATCCGGGTATTGCAGGGATAAGAGGAATCTTTAGAGATTGCCAAGGCAGGGTGAGATTGTTGTATTCGGTACATTGCGACATGATGAGTAACAATGAAGCAGAACTCGTGGCAGTACGACAAGGAATGAGAATAGCTGTCAGGCTCGGGTATAAACAACTGGAAGTTGAAGGGGATTCATTACTGGTAATCAACATGATGCGGAAACTCTACAACGGAAAGGCATGGGACAAACTGAGCCAAAGTTGGAGAACATCAAGCCTCATCCAAGAACTGGGAGAAATAATGAAACAGTTTGATTATATGATAATCAAGCATGTAAAAAGAGAAGGGAATAAAGCGGCAGATTTCCTAGCCAATTGGGGGTGTAACCAGCAAGTAGGACACATGGAAAGAACATGGCCTATACAACCAAGGGATACAAGAATGGACCCGCTAAGAGAAATATTAGCCCAAGATGACTATCATGACCAGACGCAATGATAATGAGCATAACACACCCCGATCGGGGTGACGGAGTGGGTAATCAAACTAATTATGGTTTTCAGAGGCAAGGAGGCGAAAGGACTGCCCACCATAGCGCACACGATTATATCGTAGGGTGTGGTGGAGTCCTGCATGTATGCGGCGACGTCAGAAAGGAGAAGTGGCGGTTTGTACGTAGGCAAGAGGAGAGGTGGTAAGGACGGCGGTGTAAGGTGGATGGGACGGCAGGTAGGTAAGGTAGAGTATGAGAGGGAGCGTAGGGAAGAGAGGTTGGCTAGATTGCAAAGTAGTAGAAGAACGAGAGTGGAGGACCAACATTTATCAAGCAGGCATAGTAACCATGGGTACGCTAATTGTTTTCTTTCTGTAATTCGTGAAAGAAAATTTAGTATGTCGGGAGGGGGTAGGAACATGTGCCAAGTTGGGAAGGAAGTTCCACGGGAAGAGGTTCTGCTACACAGAGAGAGCAAAAGCAGTGAGGAAGAGTGGCCTTGTAGTTTCTCGTTGAGTCTGGTCAGGGTTGAGGGTATAGAAGTTAATAGGGAGTGGTGCATTTTGCTCAGGGCTAAGGCTTGTGAGACTACCAAGGAGTTTATCCGAGTGGAATGGAGGACTGAGGGTCCGGAGAAGTTCCTCAAGCCGAATTTCTAGGTAGATAGGGGGAGTTATGGTAGCAGAGAAGAACAAGCCTGGGAAGGGAAGCTGGGCAGGAAGCCAAGTAAAGAAAGGGTGACAAATAGAGGAGGTAGCGCTGCGAGGGGAGAGAGTGGCGATGGCAAGCAAGGCAGGGGGAGGGAGGAGAGTCCTAGTGTGAAGCTCCCTTCGTTCGCTCTCACAGGGTCGCACAGGGAATGGGTTAGCCTGAGGGACCTTAACGCGGGAGGAAGGGACAGGGGAGGAGAGACAGAGACTATGGGTCTAACCGAGAGGCAGGTTAGGGGGAGCAGGGAGAAGGTGAAGACCACTCCTGGTTCACTTGAATGCCTAGGAGCAACAGAGTGTAGGCAAAAAGGTGGTAGTACCGGAGAACAGAAACCCCACAAGGAAATTGGTATTTGGATGGGTAATGGTTGTTTTATCCTGACATTTAATTGTGATCACTATGAACAGGAAGCAGACACCGACGACATGGCGCGTCCAGCCAGAGGAAGAGGTTGCGGAAGATGAGGTAAATCTGGTCCTCGTCCAAAGGACCTGGGAACCTCAGAACAAAAGAAAGGCCGAAGACCCATGGACAAGACTGTCAGGGAGGCAGCAAAAGCATACAAGGAAGGAACCAATGCGGGGATACGAAAAATCGTAGAAGAAATGGAGGATAAAATTCTGGAAGAGGACTCCGAGGATGAAATGGAGGAATGGAAAAACCATATCCCAGATCCTGGGAGCACCAGAGGGAGACTATCCCAATTCAAATAAACCCTGCATCTGTAATGGCTCATGAAAAGAGTGGTAGGAAAAGCTATGGAGCAAGTGTCCATGGGGATGGCGCTGATTGTCAAAGACATGCCAGATTACAAAAAGGACCTGCAAACAATCCAGTTCCAACTCTACAAGTAGGACATAAGACTGGACATTATACAATGACACATTCCATGTATTATTGAAATGACACCAACACCTAGAGATTCCACTGAAGATCCAGCGACAGTGGAGTCAGAATCGGAAGACCTCAAAGAATATATGAGTTCAATGTCCTTAGGATTTTGTTTTTAGCGGTTATCTTTCTTTTACATGCATGCTTATGGGATCTAATGCTACAGACTGGTTTTTAAATAGTTATGTATATATTTCTTGGGTAGAAAGACTGATAACTTATCGTTTTTGGATGACTTACAATATGCATAGGTGGCCAATAGGCTTGGTTTCCCAATGGGCAAGTTGAGGCCACCTATTAATTGTATGTGGTTTCAGTTTGCTTTTATATAAATAGAAAATGAGGCCCTACCTTAGCTTACAAAAAAAAATAATGTCATTGGATTGGTTGTTGACATTACAACTTAAAAGATGTGGTAAAAATATTTTTATAGCTCTCACCTATAAATAAAATATTTGAATGCTCATATCCAATAACATAATGTTAAATCATCGTATATATATATATTTGCCCATTCTATAGCCCAACATGATGGAGATGTGTATCAAGTTGACACATGTCCCTTTTAAAATAAACATAAAATATTTTTATATTAAATAATAATTTCTGCTATAATTAAAATCACATAAATGAATATACCTATTTGGTTAGTTTTATTTAAAAATATTATAAAATATCAATAATCCTACCGTGTTGTGTTTATACGGTTTGTTTTTTTACATTACAACCTAGAAGACATGGTAGAAAAAGTTCATTCTCATTCTCAACCATAAATGAAATATTTAAATGTTAATATGAAATAAAATAAGTGGGCTTGATTGTGGGGAAAACTCCACAGTTAAGCACGCTTGAGCCAAAGGCGGTTTGGGATGGGTGACCTCCCGAGAAGTCCTGGTTACTCGGTGCAAGCCCCGTAAGTGATGATTGACACTATGTTTCAATCCCACTTCTTCACTAGTTTCAATCCCACTTCTTCACCTCTGTGAGCATCACTCGATGCAATGAGTGCTCAATGGACTATTCAAAAATCACGAGAAATTAGTCACTTACAAGTACCTCTCATGGAAATGGTCATAGATGAATGACTCACTTAACGCAGTTGAATCCCAAAAAATGATATCTAATAATTTTATATCAACTTTTAAAAAAATAAAACAATTAAAAGTTATATATATAGATATATATATTCACTTTTGAGCATAGGGTAGATTATAATTCTTATACTTTTAAAAAATATTTCAATAGAGGACTTGAGTAGACTACTTAAATATCATACTAACTAATTATTTCAAAGACATTCTTTAAGGGGATGGATCACCAACAACCTTCAACATTTGTCAAAGGCCACTCACAACTTACCATGTGTCTTTTAAGCTGCTCAACCTTTCATTGTCAACTTCCCATTGTTGCAGGCCCTCCCAATATGGAGAAGGCATTTACTGTGACTTTGTAACCTATCTATCTTCATTTGGATCGCTCTCATATAACTCACTTAGATCTGATTTATCCTCAGATGGATCACTTGGAGTCGGTCAATCCTAAGCTAGTTTAAACAACTTGCTTAAAGTCGTCCTATCCTTATCCTTTAGTTCATTATCAATTGGTTTGAATAGCTCTCTTAATGCCAACTTGTCCTTTTCTATTACAAAAAGCTTGCTTATAGTTGGACCATTATCCTCTACCTTAGTCATATTAGTTAGAGTCGTTCCATCCTTATCAATCTCAAGGAGCTCACTCTAATCCATCCCATCCTCATCTGTCTCAAACAAATCACGTAGATATAGCCTATCCTCATTCACCTCACACAACATGCTTAGATCAGGCATATCCTCATCCAACCCATGTGTGAGTGAAAATTCTTATGTGATGAATTCCTCAATAAATTTGAAAACATCTAATTCACTTGCATTGATGGGGAAATCCTTCATCGCCTACTCTTTTGTGAAAACCAATGATTCTTGCTCAACTTCCTTCAATAAAATATCCACAATTTTTTGCAAAAGGTCCCAAAGGTCACTCAAAGAGAAAACAAATTCATTTGAGTTAGGAAAAAAATATAGCATAAATTTATACATCAAGCACATTAATTAGAAATGAGTAAAGCATGTATTTATTGTTACTTCATTTTGCAAAACTCAGCTTTAAGCAGTGAGACATATAAGAGGGATTTCTTCCATTTTTATATCTTTTCTGTTTTGAATCTTTGTTTGTGCTTTTGAAAGGATTTCTAGTAACAACCTTTGTTAATGTAACAGAGAGCCATATGTTCAAGATCATAGAACATTGGAGTAACCCTCCTTTTGGAACCCAAAATGGAAACCAATTCATCCAAGCACCATTCAGATTCAGCATAACACTACGAAAAAAAGGTGACATGAACATCGACACTTTTAATGGTTGCTTCAATTGTAGTCAAAACATTAACTCCACAATGAATCTCCTTTTGCTCGAGGAAGACTTGTAGTCTACAATCAATAATTTTGAATAAATTATAGATGATGTTGACAAGGCCCTTCTTGACATTGATTGCCCTGTGATTTATGAAGATGTTGTATTTTAGTTCTCATTTTATCTCAATTATAAGTATCCATACAAATATAAATGGATATGGCATCATATTGAAGGTGCGTGCATGTTTCGATTATGAGAGAGATCAATGAAGCAATGCTAAAAGATTGACAAAAATGAGAAAAGGGCCATAATAGTACTTAAAGAAATATACCAAAACCAATTGGATAGGGATTGATGTAGTTGGACTATTTTTAATTTAAAAGTCATATATAATGCCTGCAAGGATTGAATTAATAGGAGATTATCTATGATAGTAAAGCATCCGAGCATTCCAAAGCCTATAGAGGAGTTGAAGCACTTACAATGAATTGTGTTTGGTGTTGCTACTGAATATTCATTCAAGGAGGACAAGGGCATTCTAAAAAAATTGCCATAAGGATTTTTTATTATGAAGCTGTTAAGAGAACTAGACTTAAGAATATGCTCATAAATGAAGTCACTTAATCTTGAGTGCTTTGGTAACTTAACCAATCTCCAACACATCGTCTTGACAAAGTGCAATAAATTGGATATGTTGTGAGATTCTTTTGGTAATTTGAACAATATCTAACAAATTGAGTTGTTTGATTGATAAGCTTTGAAGAGGCTTTCAAATTCCTTTGGTAGCTAAGCAACCTCCAACAAATTTAGTTGATTACTTGCCAAAATTTTGAAAGCCTGCAAAATTCCTTTGGTAATTTAACTGAACTACAACATATTTAGCTATCTAATTTCCCAACTTTGAAGATCCTTCCATAATGTTTTATAATTTAACCAACCTCCTACAAATCAAGTTTTCCTAGTGCCTCACTTTGGAAAGGTTGTCAAATCCCTTTTGTAAACTAGTTAAACTCCAACATCTTGATTTGGAGTCTCACACTAATTTAACCATGTCAAGAGAAACACTAGGAAATATAACCACACATGACTACCTAAATCTCTCTAACTGTAGGAAAATTGAAGTGTTCCCTCTGCATGTGGTGCATCATAGGTTTCTTAAAATGTTATATATGAGAGGTACAAATTTAAAAGAACTGTCAAGTGCAATTGGAGAGTTAAGTGATCTGGAAGTTCTGGATGTAGGCCCTTTGTTGTACACACTACCATATGTAACTTAAATAACTTGAAGAAATTTCAGCTCTATGTATGTAAGGAATTGAAATGTTTGTTGGCTTCGCTAGCTGATTTAAAGAACTTGAATGAATTGTAGCTTCATAAATTTAAGGAAGTGAAATATTCATTTCCTTCCCTTGGACTGTTGGTCGAGTTGATTGAGTTCAGGGTAATTGATTGGCTAGTGATACACTAATTTCCATTTAAGTAGGTGAAAGGAGAAGGAGAAACATCAAGTGATTTGGACTCTTCCATTCACAACTGCATACTTCCACATATCCAACTATTAGAGGTTGCAGGGACAATGATATAAGAGATATCATTTTTTAAAGTTTTTTGCTTCAACCTTTGTGATCTTACAGTATCTTATTGTAATAATGTCGAGGAGGTTAGAACATTTCTAACTACACTTGCAAATTTATCATTTAGGGTTTTTGATAATTTGATAAAAATACATATGATTTGTTGTCTCCCAAAAATTCAAACTATGGTAATTGTTCGTTGCAAGAAATTGGAGAAGTTTCCATGTATGGAATCATTATTATCTTTGAGGTATTTGAACACAAGTGGGTGTGTGAGGTTGAAGAGCATACGTTGATTGGGGCAGTTGTCACAACTTCAAGAATTGTCCATTAGTGAGTGTTCTGAGTTAGAAGAGATGGAAGGAATCCAACATTGTATGTCATTACAAAATATACATGTTGGAAATTGTCCCAAATTGTCCCAAATTGCAACAAATAATTTTAAACATGTTTAATGTTAAATGATGTTTAATTATGTCGAAGGAATTTTTTAAGGGAGTGATTATATTCGGGCGTTCTTCGTTTGTCCATATCCACCTGAAGTTTTTCATGTGTCCCACCAATTTATTAAAAAATGCACTTGTATTCGTACAATTTGTGAGATATGTGCTCTATTCTACCATGACAATAAATGGATATCAAGCTAAAATATATAAAAAGAATTCAACTTCAAACATGTCCATGAATCCTTATTTCTTCCATTAATCATTGTATAAATTAGATTTTAACTTTATTGATCCTATGTATGAATTTGAAATGAACCACTTCATTATCCCTTTCCCATTTGATATCACCGGCATTTATTTAATTATGTAAAGAAATAACATAAAGTACTTATTGGCATTTCATGATTAAACATTTCATCCATTATTAAATGTTGAAATTATATTTTAAGTTAAGGAATTGTACATATGCATTTGTTATATGTAATTGAAATAAATGTAGAAATTAGATTTTAAGTTAAGGAAGTGTATATATGCATTTTTTCTATGTAATTGAAATGATTCCTATAATTATGCCATTTTCATTTGATACAATAATAGTTTTTAATTAAATAAAGAATATATTTCAAAGACATGTTATGATTAATCTATTTAAAATGGTAAGTTATGTTTATGTATCTCCTGGAAGTTGGTGAACCACTTCCCATTTCAATTTTGGAAAAGAAAATGTAAGAAAAGTTACATAGGAGTTATATGAATTCTTTTGTTGTAAAGAAAATATATGGAGGTACTTTGGATGTTGGAAATTTTATTATTACTTTTTAAACAATGATAGTTAGTAGTTAAGTTGATCTCCACTAAAATGCCCATGGATTAAAATTAGAACACTAGGGAAAACTACTCATAAGCCATTTGGTTCACCAATTAGTCATCTCCGACATTATCTCATATCCTTGCAACTCTCAACCTTGTTTCTTTTGTGGGCTTGGTGTCCTACCAAGTATTTAACTCTCCATAGATTCCTCCAATTTCACTTTCTCCAATCCAAGAAGCACTTTTATTATTATACCTACTCAATTTGATGCAATGGATCTTCTGTTAAATGCAATCCAACCATGGGATTGTAAACATGTATAATTAGTGGACATTCGATTATGGGATAATAATAATAATAATAATAATAATAATAATAATAATAGAGCTCCTATTTGATACTCTCATCACTCATGTTATCTTATATGGATGTGAAGTTTGGGGATGAAGTATCTCTATATAATATTGAAGAAGGACAAATCAAATCCAAAAGAATTTTATAAATTATAATCTTAATATTAGAAATGTACACCCTATCCTATCCTCCTCATATAAGCAAGCCTCTCCCTCATTGAGTGCATGGCCTAATATGCTTGACCTAATTATTTGAGGTTGATGACACATTGTCTTTTTGAAGATTCAATGCCAAATTTCTAACCAAGTTATCAACTTCCAATAAACCAATCCTATAATTTTATTGAATCGACAAATTCATAATGTTTGCATGCTACATGATACAAAGGTTCTCCCATTCATTGATCTTAGAGTAGGCTTCTAGAAGAGTCTTCTTATTAAAATGAATTAGGTCTTTGCAACTTCTCAAAATTCTTTTGGATTCATTGATATCACTTTTTTCCATGTTGGGATGATTTTATATCCAATAGAGATGACCTAAATCCCTAATGAGGAAACCCTTTTGATTCAAGCTTCTAAAGAGAAACCTTTTTTGGGATCTATAGAGGAGGAAAGAAATTGAATAAGGTTAAGGACTACAAACTTATATACTTCCATGAAATTTTCAATCAAGAATTAGAATCAAGATCCTTTATATACTCTATGTTCCAAACAATGTAGAGAACTAACATATTTTTTATGATGATGAACAAATTGTCATATTTCTTAAGGGACCTAAATAATTTGAGGGAGATGATATTGATTAAAAGGGAAACATTTTGTATAATTTTCTCCCTCTAATAAAATTCTTGGGCTTAATTCCTCCAGAATCATCTTTTGGTTGAGATGATTCTTTCAAAGGAAGAATGAACTCACTCAACTTGGAAGAGTATGAAGAGATAAACATATGGACTAATGCTAATGTGAAAGCAATTAAAGTTGGTAGCCACATCACTTGAGAAAAATAGTAATATTAAAATGTTAGTGATGGACTTTAGGGACATGTTTTCTTGGTCATATCATGACCTAAAATCTTATAAAGATGATGTTATACAATACACAATCCCATTGGTCGAGGGTACCAAGTCGTTTAGGAAGATGCTTAGGACGATTAATATAAAGCTAGATCCTCTTGTTAAACAAGAACTGGAGAAGATGTTCAATTCAAGGACCATTGTTCCATCTAGACATACCAGTTTTCTTCCAAACCGTATGGTAGTAAGAAAGAAATAAACAAAAAATTTATTGTGCATGGACTTCAAAAACCTAAATGTGGCCTCCATCAGGTATAACTATCCATTTCCTAACATGGACATACTTGTGCAATGGATTATGAGATCCGAAATGACATATTCTTTTGACGAGTTTTCTGGATACAATCAAGTTTCAGTAAATAAGGATGATAGGTCAAAGACAACATTCATGACTACATGGGGTAACTTTGAATACATAACAATTCCTTTTGGGTTGTGAAATATCAGTGCCATTTTTCAAAGTGAAATAGATTATACATTCCATGATATAACTAAGATCATGAGGCCTATCAAGATGACCTCATATTGATCTGAATGGAAAGGCTTGATCTAATTAGTCACTTGCATCTATTCTTTAAAAGATTTCATAGATATGGGATTTGCCTAAATGCTAAGAAGATAGCAAGGGTGGACCTGTAAAGGGTCAAATCCATCCAACAACATTCATCACAATAGAAAGTGAAAGAGATTAAATCATTCTTTAGTAATCTCAACTTTATCAAGTGGTTCATACCAAACATATCTGATATTTCCAAACCCCTAAAAATGTTGTTAAATAAATATGTTACCTTCAAGAGGGATGAAGCAAGTAGAAGTGCATTCCAATGGATAAAAGGTGTCATCACCCATACACCAAATATTGGTGAGCCATAAATATACTAAACAATACAAATAAGAAGACAACATTGTTGGGGTCCTTCTTTATAAGAATAAAGAAGGAAATGACCAGCCCATCACACCTATAAGCAACATGCTTAGGGAAGAAAATTTAAATTATGCAATTATGGAAAAGTAGGCCTCTTCCTTAGTCAAGTCACTTAACAATTTCCATACTTATGTGGCTACTACACGATTGTGCTGTTTTTTCCATTCTTGAATGAAAGAAATTTTATCTCAACAAGATTATCTAGGAACTGGAGGAAAGCGGATGGTAAAAATTTAGGAATATGATCTAGAGATTAAACCCACCAAAGTGATGTGGATGGTTACCAAATTTGATGTGGTAGTCTACAATTAGATTAATGATTCACTTAAAAACCAATTTGTGTTGCGTTAATAAGACTATGTACGTGTATTTCCTTACGAGGGTCCCGCTAAGTTGACCAGTCACTGCCGATCCCACTTTGACTTCTTACTCCCCAAGTGCTTCAATATTCACCGTTGCTCTGACTCCTTCAGATCCTGTTGGACACCTAATCCTAAAGGGTTAGTGTGGAAGCCGAAAAGACTAAGCAGTCCAAGATACCTTGGGATCTGAAACCCAAGAGTCAGATATTGTACTATAAATGTAAATCAATTGTTAATAAAAATTGCATTACATGATTTATCCTTCATATCTTTTGTGTTGTCCATGTGTGTTTAACATGGTATCGGAGCCACTTGTTTTTCTGTGGCCTGTTATGTGCACGTCAGTACTGCGCCCTCTGCCCTGCTGAATGTGCTATACACCTGAGCGTTGATGAATGCATATAAGCGTTGTTACTGGTGCGTTTTTTACTGCCTCTCTACGCATGAATACTGGTGCCTGACATGGTGATAGTGAATGGTATTAAACGCTGCCCTATCTCACGCTGCTGACCTGATTCGAAACGCTGCTCCTCTCTGCCATAAGGTATTTTTAATCATTGTCTGCACTCTGCGCTCACTGAGCTAAACATAATTGCCTTACTGCATTCTGGAAACGCTCTCTCTCTGCCTCTGTCGTTCTGTCTCTGCGCTGTTCCTGACATAACGCTCTCTGGCTGCCTATGTCCTGCTTTGTAACTCCTTTGCATCGATTTTTCCACTATTACGACTCTGCCATCAGATAGATTTTCGCAGTCCGTAAACAAAAAAAAAAAAAGTAAGTCCCTAGGCAGTGGTTTTACAACTCAGTGTTTGTTGGTCTAGCGATTTATAAGTGTGGAGGTTTGAGTCTAATTTCGAACAGGGTTATGTATATTTACGGAAAAACAAAAGGATCTAATCCCCAGCAGGTACGCCTGAGAACTTGTTCCAGAGCTTTATGAACATTCGCAGGTTCTCCTCATATCTCACGTAGCCTGGGGAAAGCTTCAAATTCGAAGTCCGTGAGTCTCTCAAATCTGATATTGCAGTCAGTTTCTGAGAAATCAATGACCCTTCCTCTTCCTCTTACGGGTTCGAAGCCGGTCTGAAGGATATGTGCAGCATTGATTTGTATTTTCCATGACGGGGTGCCGGGCCGAGGAACCTGTAGGTGATAAATACTCGGATAATCGGATTTCTTCCAATGCGGTAAAGGTAGCTTAGCTTTCGCCCGTGACTAGAAAAGCTAATCTTTCGATAGCATTTGTTTGGAATCTTCTTTTTCGGCATTTCTATGAGTAGGGGGCGATCTATCGAAGCATTGGCTGTTATTTCGAGCTTTTTTGGAGCGGTTTGTGCTTTTAGGCTTGTGTCTTCCTTGGAAAAGCTTTCTGTTAAAAGGCAATTTCGATGGAGAACCAAGGATTGGATTTAGGTTTTGGATTGTAGCTTTGAAGGTGAGAATTTCGTGAAATCTAAGCTATTTTGGCAAGATTTGGGATCAGATTTGGTGTGTAATGAAGCAAAGCGGTTTCTTTACAGGAATTGCTTTTCTTCAACGGCGACATAAATCAGTCGTCTCATTATTTTAATTTCCTGTAGAGGTATCATGACTATTTAGGGCCAAAATACCAAAAGAAGGCCTTTTCCGGTAGAAGATTTAGGGGTTTGATTTCGATCTGCATCTGTACAGTTAAAGAGAGGGTCGAACTCTGAAGCTCACCGCCCCTAAGAAGTATCTTATCAATCGTTTGGAGTTTTGACAATGCCTCCCGTCAGAGGAGAAGGGCATGCTTCTCGTCATTTTGTGCAGGCTGCAATATATTCTTGGCCCAGTGAAGGACAGCCCCGTGTTTGAAGAAGACCATCATTTATTCAGCGCTCCCATCGTATCTGGTATCTGATATCTACAAGGCGAACGACCTCTGAACTACGAGTCCGAAACCGTTTACCATCTGAACCAAGAACTAGGCCAAATCCAACCTGCCTTGCTTTTGGATATGGTAAATGCAACGATTGACCAACATCTGTCACGTATATGATCCACTGTGCCTTCTCTTCATTAAACCTGTTGGTGTTACACAATTTTTTAATGCGTTTCTCTGCATTGCTATTGGCATTGAATGTGTGGGATGAGTTTGGGATTCTTTTAAGAAGGCAATTGATATGCGCGGTAAGCTCATTCATGTTGTTTGGCAGAACATAAAATGAAATGTTTGATATAGAAAGCATGGTGAACGAATTGAGATAGAGATTCAGAACAGTTTGAGTGAATGAATGCCCACACTTTTAAAACTTCAATCCTGCTGTTGTATTATTTTCTTTTCAGATCCATCTCTATTTCCACTCCACTCATTGCTGCGCGATCTTATCTTTATCTCTAGTGACCCATTCGTGTATTGTTCGGTAGAGTGGTCTGGGTTAAACTTTGGCTGCCATGCGAAGAGTTTTGCTGTTGACAGAGAAAACCTATTGATTTTGTAAATTTGAAGGGAAGGAAGAAGCTTTTGTTCTGCTTGGGCTAATTTTCTGAGAGAGATTTGCTGAACTTTTGCATCAAGATATATTTTTTCTGTTTAGTAAAGATATCAAGAAATGACTCAAATTGGTGAAATATTGGAGTTCTTAAAAACTCTGATACATTCCTCTGATCATGGTACAGTAAGAATAAGCAAAGCTTCTCTTGTTGACATTAGAACCTGTTTGCATAATGTACAAGAAGATATTGAGTTTTTGCAGCTTGAAACAAAGCTACAGCAGGAAGAATTACACCAGTGGAGTCATCATTCTGAACCTGTTTCTGTTCAGAACAATGAAGCAGACTCCCATAAACAGCAAGTCAATAATGTTACAGTTCATTCAGATAAAGCAGCAAAGTTACATGCAGATGCAGAGGTTCAGTCTGCACTTCCCAAGCCCATCATCAGACCTTGGGAACAACTTGTCCACAACAAGCACAAAACTGGTCTTGGATATGATAAGGACTTGTCCTTTCATATTCCAGAATACACCAAGCCCATTCAGTTTCAGAGTGCTGGATTCATTTATGACAGTTCACCTGCTCCTCATGACAGTTCAGCTTCAGCTGTTCCAGACTCTGCCCCTCTTCCACAACAACAACAACTGATCGTGAAATGCCAACACTGTGATCGAGTTGGCCATTTGAAAGATCACTGTTTTGATCTTCATCCATGTAAGCACTGTCATAAAACCAGCCATTCTTCACACAGATGCTTCAGAAACAAACGTCCTGCAAGAACAAAGATTCATCTTGGATGGATCGCTTCTTGGCAATGGGCATCAACAGCCAAGAAGATATTCCAAACACATATAAGAACTTGTTCCAGAGTATTGAACAGTCTTGTAGTTGAGTTTTCTCCATCTTCTCACCTTGTATCTGACAGGGGGGGAAATGATGGTCATCTACAAGCTTCAAAGTCACATCAAGCGAGCCTGAGCCACAACCTGCCACACCAGTTTCGGAGTTGTAGCTAGAGACAAAGATGCCCGTGAACAGATTGAGAACACTTCCTCTAGCAGAAGACACCAGCTTCTTGCCAGTTTTGGAAGAGTTCCAGGAATTGCATTAAGCATTCCAGAGTTGTTGGTTATCCTTAAACCATCACAGGTTGAGACTTCCCTTTTCAGGTTGAAGTTTTACCTTTTATACGGGGTGAGACCTCCCTTTTATGGTTGAAGGTTTCCCTCTTTGAAACAATAGGATCACTTCCTCTAGCAGAAAACTTCAGTTTCTTGCCAGTTTTGGAAGAGTTCCGGGAACTGCACTAAGCGTTCCAGTGTTGGTGGTCATCCTTAAACCACCGCCCTTTTTTACCAACATTTCATAGAGCACATTCAGCCTAGTGCTGCCATGCATTTTTTGCACATTTTGTATTACAGCTCTCTTCTTGGACTCATACATAACCCTTCGGATTAAGGGGGGGAATGTTGGACACCTAATCCTAAAGGGTTAGTGTGGAAGCCGAAAAGACTAAGCAGTCCAAGAGACCTTGGGATCTGAAACCCAAGAGTCAGATATTGTACTATAAATGTAAATCAATTGTTAATAAAAATTGCATTGCATGATTTATCCTTCATATCTTTTGTGCTGTCCATGTGTGTTTAACAGATCCAACGAATATCATGTCGTATCACGCGCCAAATAGCCCAGATGATCTCCACCATCGATTTGTCATGTTCGATCCAATGGTTATCACACAATCTTGTGTGAATTCTTGCTCGACCGATATCAGGTTGAGAGCGCGCTATAAAAGTGGTTTTCCCATGCTATGTGTCGACCGCTAAGGTTAATTGCACGACTTGGAAAAATACCATTTACCATTTCTTAAGTGCACAAGATACTGCTTACCACTTGGGAATATTGCCCACGTGCTAAATACATAACTTTAAGAAACACGGTTTAATATAGGTTTAGCTTAACTTCAGGATAAAGCCTTAACGTTAATTGACAACGATTAATAATAAAACACATAAATAGAATTTAATACCCGATTAGGTTCCAGAACCTTGATACACAGATTGCGACGAAATTCTGCACCAGAATAGTGTGAACACACCAAACTTCACCAATTTATTCAATAAAATAGAAATTATAGAGTCTTGGCCCTCTCGTCTTGATTACAACAATTTGTCTGACCTATGTCTCACTCTCCAATCTTATCTCTCTCTCTCAATTTCTCGCTTCTCACTCTCCTATTCCATTTCAATCTATCATTACATTTTTTCCCTTTCCTTTATGGATCAAATCCTATCCTAACAACATTGACAACTCAATATCTATTTTTCTCATCCCAACTATTAAATCCCTATTCTCAAGATATGATACACACCTATTCTAACAACTTATCTCATGTTCTAAAAATAATACAATAATCCAATTATTACAATAATTGAGATAAATATCAATTTGAGAGATCCAACCCTCTCTACTAAAACTGATTTTGACGACTCAGGTAAATGAAATACATCTCATGTTAGCCACAACATGTGAACATACAATCGCATTGCTGGCTAAGTCTGGATGCTCCGGCATCAGACTCCTGGGGAAGAAAAGAATCATCCATCAGAATTTCAGGGTTTACTCCATACTTCTGAAACTTTGCTGTTGTCACCAACTGGCATCATCTATTGGTTGTCCCTTCCATTTGACTAAATACTTAAAATAAACCTGTCCTCTGGTTCTTTTAGTTACTCTTTTCTCCAGAACAACTTCCACCTCTTTCTGTACTATTTTAGGCATTTTTTCTTCACAATGTACAATCTGTTCTTCATCTTCTGCAGGTTCACTCTGTATCTCTGACTCTATCTCCTCGTATGGATATAAATCAGTAACATTGAAGATAGGTGATATTCCAATCCCTTTTGGAAACTTAATTTCATAAGAATTGGTTGAAAACTTCCTCACAATTCTGCATGGCCCTATCTTTTTCATCTTTAGTTTATTATAAGTCCGCACAGGAAACCTTTCTTTCCTCAAGTGTACCATCACTAGATCTCCCACTTGGAATTATTTTTATTTCCTCCTCATATTAGCTCTCTGTTTGTATTTGCCACTACTTTCTAGAAATCTGTCTTTGACATCTTCTTGTAGTCTCTGCATCTTCTCTACAAACTCTTCTGCCTTTGCACTTCTTGTCTCCTGTTTACCCAAGTTCCTGAGCTCATACACACCTCTTGGATTCATCCCAAAAATAATCTCAAATGGACTCATCCCAGTAATTCGGTTAGGGGTGTCATTATAAGCAAACTCAGCTTGAGAAAGTGCTAAATCCCACTGCTTAGGATTTTTATATACTAAACTCCTCAATATGTTTCCCATGCTTCTGTTTACTACCTCGGTCTATCCATCTATTTGAGGGTGATATGCAGAATTGAAACTAAGGTTGGCACCTAGTTTCTTCCAAAGAGCTGTAAAAAAATTCCCAGCAAACTTTGTATCCCTATTAGACACAATACTTATAGGCAATCAATGTAACCTTACAATTTCTGAAAAAAACAGATTAGCAATATGTGTTGCATCACTAGTATTTTTACATGCAATGAAAAGTGCCATTTTAGAAAATCTATCTACCACAACATAAATGGAATCATTTCCTCTTTGGGTTCTAGGTAATCCCAAAACAAAATCCATACTAACTGCATCCCATGGTCAGTCTGGTATTGGTAATGGATGGTACAATCCTGTGTTTTGGCTTCTCCCCTTAACATGTTGACATATCCTGCACTTTTCAACAAATCTCTTAACATCAGTTTGCATCTTTGGCCAGTAGTAAAAAGCATTTACCTGAGCAAAGGTTTTGTCTTGTCCAAAGTGCCTAGATAACCCTCCACCGTGTTTCTCCTTGATTATGTCTTCCCTCATGGAACATTTGGGAATACATAGTTTGTTACCTTTAAACAGTAATCCTCCCTGGATAAGATAGTCTAATCACTGGCTTCTATTATGAACTACTGGATTTTGTACAAGTGCATAAATATCCTTAAATTTTGCATCATCTTTATACATATAAACCATTTCTTCAAATCCTACAACACCAACTATTAATTCTTGCACAATGAAATTTACAATTCTTAAATCATCAACAAATTTTTTCAAGTTACCACTTGTATGTTTTATCACAAAAGTGAAACTCTGTAAAAACTCTACCCACTTGGCATGCTTCTGGTTCAATTTTGGTTGGTTGTTTATGAACTGTAATGCATGATTGTCAGAAAACAATACAAACTCCTTTGGTAGCTAATAATGTCTCCATTTTTTTAAAGCTTGCACAATAGCATAAAATTCTTTGTCATAAGAGGAATATTTCTTCTTAGCTTCATTTAGTTTCTCACTAAAGTATGCTATCAGTCTATGTTCCTGACTTATGACTTAAAAATGCTCCAATTGCAACTCCACTAGCATCAGTTTCAACTTGAAAAACTTTTCCAAAATCAGGCAAAGCTAAAACTAGTTTTTCTATAATTTTCTTCTTCAACAACTTAAAATTTATGTCTGCTGCTTCTGTCCACTTGAATGGCTGATTAGTCTCTTTGATTGTTTCAATAATTGGTGCACAAATCTGACTAAAACTTCTGATAATTTTTCTATAAAAACTTGCAAGGCCATGAAAGCTTCTTACCTCAAATATGTTTCTTGGAATAG
The DNA here is from genome assembly GCA_031772625.1 of Pinus tabuliformis. Taxonomy (NCBI): domain Eukaryota; kingdom Viridiplantae; phylum Streptophyta; class Pinopsida; order Pinales; family Pinaceae; genus Pinus; species Pinus tabuliformis. Next base: position 1,036,267,503 of record CM062819.1, read on the forward strand.
GTCAATTCCAAATTGCTTGGACTTTCTTTGGATCCATTTTCAAACCTTCTTTAGAAACTACAAATCCCAAATAGATTAATTCTTCTTTCATGAAACTACATTTCTTCAGATTTATCAGCAGTTTCTCCTTCTATAAAGTTCTTAGAACCAACTTAAGATGCTCCAGATGTTCTTCTTTTCTTCTACTGAAAACTAAAATATCATCAAGGTAAACAATGACAAACTTGCTTGCATAGTCCTTCAAGACTTCATTCATCAACCTCATGAATGTTTTGGGTGCATTAGTGAGTCCAAAAGGCATCACTAACCACTCATACAACCCACTGTTTGTTTTAAATGCAGTCTTCCATTCATCTCCTTTTCTAATCCTTATTTGATGGTATCCACTCTTCAGATCTATTTTAGTAAAATACTTTGACCCACTTAAACAATCCGTCAAATCATACATGTGTGGTAAAGGAAAATGATACATGATTTTGATTTTGTTTATGGCTCTGGAATCAGTACACATGCGCCACGCACCTCCTTTCTTTGGACTGAGTACTGTTGGTACAACACATGGACTAAGACTCTCTCTGATTAATCCCTCATCCATCAGTGCTTGCACTTGTCTACCAACTTTTGCATTCTCCTGAGGAGTCAATGCGTATGCTGCTTTGTTTGGAAAACTTGCTCTAGGTATCAGGTTAATGTGATGACTAATACTTCTAATTAGTGGCTATGCATTTGGAAACTCATCCATAATAATATCAGCAAAATCATTCAACATAGTTTTGATTTCTTCAGGTAAATCATCCAAGTTTGTGGAAGTCAAAATTACCTTAGGTCTCCCTATGACAACAAAATGCATTTCTTCACCTTTTCCAACTTCTTGCAATAGCTCCTTTCCACTCATCAGCATAACACTATTTCCAACTGTTCCTTTGTCTATGTCATCCTTTAATGGCAGCAATGTATGTTTCACTCCATCCTTCTCCAAGGTATAGGTGTTTCTTCTACCATCATGAATGGATTTTCTATTAAACTATCAAGGTCTTCCCATCAATACATGGCATACATCCATTGGCATTACATCACATAATACACATCCTTGTAAGTACCAAACTAGATTTCTACTTTGCATTGTTCTTTCACAATAAGTTGATGTCATTTTTGCAACCATGATACTTTGTAAGGAGTAGGGTGTACTATTTTTACTAATCCTAACTTGTCCACCATTTCTATAGAAACAAGGTTATCAGTGATTCCACTATCAATTATCACTTTACAACATTTTCCTTTAGACTTGCATGTAGTTCTGAATAAACTCTTCCTCTGAGCTGGTTTTCCTGTCTCTTTCTCTTCTTTGAGCAATACCCTTTTCAATAACAAATATTCTCCTACTTCGGGTGATTCTTCCTTATTTGCAATTTGAGGTTTTTCTTCCTTTGCCTCAGCCACATTCACATTTCACTAATTTGTTGCTTTATTGTGAGGACAATCCCATGATCCATGTCCCCATTCTCCATATGTATAACACTGAATTTCTCTTCGTCCGCCTCTTCCTCTGGGTGCAAATCTTCCTTTATAAAGTATCCTCTATATGGTCGTCTACTACTTGAACCTCTTGTTTCACCCTGAGGGTGCTGAAATCTTGATCTGGCAGTTCCTCTACCTCTTGTTGAACATTTCCCTCCGTTCCTCTGATTTTGTTTCCTTAACATCTTCTCCTCTGCTTTTGTTTCCTCAACATCTTCTCCTTTTCTTTCAAAGCTACTTGATAGGCATGTTCAATTGTCTTCAGACTCAACAACCTGATTTCATCCTGTATGTCATATCTCAAGCCATTGATGTATCTGGCTACCTTTTCTACGTCATCCTCTGTATGTCCTGCTCTAATGCTTAGCTTATAAAACTCTTCTATATATTCTTTGACAATTATTCCTTTTTGTCTCAAATTTTGCAATTGTCTAAAAAGATTTAACTGATAATATTTTGGCATAAATTTAGCTTTCAATCTACTCACCATTTTATCCCATTGTTTGATCTTAGACTTCCCCTTTCTTGCTCTGGATGTTTGTAGTTCATACCACTAAATAGCTACATGACCCTTCAATCTAGTATCTGCAAATTTCACCTTCTTTTTGCCATCAACCTCCTCATAGTCGAAATACTTGTCAATGAACCGATCCAATCCATCAACTCTTCTACATTGAGATTCTCGTCATACAAAGGTATTTCCACCTTTGGTCTTCCACTTGCTTTGGCCAACATTTTGAGTACTTTGATAGCTTTTCTTTCATCCTCTTCTTCTTCCTCAGACGATTCCTCTGCAGCACTGGCATCTCCTTCATCAGGTGCTCTCCTTTGAGCAGTTTCCATTGTCTCCATCCTTTTGCACAAGTTTCAAATCTCTTCCAGCAGAACTGCATTCGCTACAGGTCTCCCCTAACCTATGCCAACTCCTCTCCTAGGTGGTATGCTTATTGTAGCAGACTTAATCCTTGCTCTGATACCAAATGACATGGATGGTTACCAAATTTGATGTGGTTCTACAATTAGACTAATGATTCACTTAAAAACCAATCTGCTGCGTGTTAATAAGATTATGTACGTGTATTTCCTTCCGAGGGTCCCTCTAAGTTGACCAATCACCGCCGATCCCACTTTGACTTCTTACTCCCTGAGCGCTTCAATCTTCACCATTGATCTGGCTCCTTCAGATCCAATGAATATCACTTCGTATCACGCGCCAACTAGCCCAGATGATCTCCACCATCGATCTGTCCTGTTCGATCCAATGGTTATCACACAATCTTGCGTGAATTATTTCTTGACCGATATTAGGTTGAGAGCGCGCGAGAAAATTGATTTGCCGTGCTATGCATCGACCGCTAAGGTTAATCGCACGACTTGGAAAAATACCATTTACCATTTCTTAAGCGTGCGAGATACCACTTACCAGTTGGGAATACTGCCCACATGCTAAATACATAACATTAAGAAACACGGTTTAATAGAGGTTTAGCTTAATCTCAGGATAAATCCTTAACGCTAATTGACAGTGATTAACAATAAAACACATAAACAGAAATTAATACCCAATTAGGGTCCAGAGCCTTGATACACAGATTGCAATGAAATTCTGCTCCAGGACAGTGCGAACACACCAAACTTCACCAATTTATTCAATAAAATAGAAATTACAGAGTCTTGGCCCTTTCAGCTAGATTACAACAATTTGTTTGACCTCTGTCTCACTCTCCAATCCCATCTCTCTCTCTCAATTTCTCGCTTCTCACTCTCCTATTCCATTTCAATCTATCATTACATTTTTTCCCTTTCTTTTATGGATCGAATCCTATCCTAACAACATTGACAACTCAATCTCTATTTTTATCAGCTCAACTATTAAATCCCTATTCCCAAGCTCTGATACACAACTATTCTAACAACTTATATCATGTTCTAAAAATAATACAATAATCCAATTATTATAATAATTGAGATAAAGATCAATTCGAGAGATCCAACCCTCTACTAAAACTGATTTTGACCACTCAGGTCAATGAAATTCATCTCATGTTAGCCACAACAAGTGAACATACAATCACATTACTAACTAAGTCTGGATGCTCCTGCATCACAAAGTCATTAGGGGCCAGGGACTAGCAAATCTCATGGTCAAGGGTAATGAGAAATCCTTGAGATTATATGATGAAATGTGTATTATGGTAAATTCCATTACTTAAGAGTTGGAGAACATGAATTGGTATCAAGATATGATTATCATCTCGAACATTAGATTAGTCCTAGGAAATTTCTTAAGCATAAGAGAATATATTTGAGGTAGAATTCCTCCAAGTATTTTTTCATTGACCAAGGTTTAGGATGGATAAATATGGATGGATCGATATTATAATGTGTTAGTTTAGAGGAATCCTAAACTCTTATCAAATATTTTCATCAAGGCTTATGTAGGGGACGTCACACAACTAATACTACCTTGCAGAAGATTCATAGGGGTGGCTACTATTGCCCATCCATTTTAATTGATGTTGATATGTTTGTTAGAGAATGTCAACCATATCAATTCTTTATGGGAAAACAAAATTTGGTCGCTTCCTCTTTATAACCAATGGTGGTAAAGGCACCGTTTCAACATCGAGGTCTTAATTGCATTGGTGAATTTAAATAAAAGTAAAGAAGTGGCCCCAAATGGATCTTAAATACCACCAATTATTTTCACTAGGTGGATATAATTCATACCTACCAAGAAGGCCACTAATGATGTTGTTATTAATATCCTAGAAGAAAAAAATCATAACTAGCTTTGATGTTTCTCTCACAATCACTACTAACAATGCCAAAGCATTTAGTTCTTTGAATATTTCATCAATTTTCTTGGAATGGCATTATCTTGTCTCAATTTTCTAATTATTACCCTCAAGGTAATGGTGTTGTTGAATCCAATTATAGGGTTGCGCAAAATATTGCATGCATTACATCCAAAGTGGTTAGCATAGTGAGACAAAGAATATCTAGATATTAAAATTTTGAGATCATGAAGGGTAATAGAAATTAGGCACAAGGGAAAGATGACATGGTAGTCAAGATGATGTTGTGGCAATTCCCTAGATTGTTGAAGTTTAAATCCATACAATCCACCTAATAGTTATTGAAAATTAAATTAAAATTTCAGAAGTCCTATTCCAACATAAATTGTCTATCAGTGTAATTAGATGAGCGGTATGGATTTAACTCCACAAAATATTCTGAAACATTCTTAATAATAATCACATATCAATTATTATGATTTATCTCCAAAGTAGTGATACTTTTTCTATTGTTTTAATTAAATTAACTAATTAAAGGGGAAAATGTCATATGAAAATGAGTTATGATTTTTTAGGCATGTAGTAAACCATGGTGTTGTAACAAAGCCTGATTACAGATTAACAATCTTCATGGTACAGTTGAGTGAATCTTCATGGTTAAAATTCTTGTTAATAACAATTTAAAATAAAGTTATATTTTTTTAATTAGGAATATGAGATGTATCCTGAGATAAATGTTTTGATGTCTATTAGTGTTTACCAACCATTTAATTTATATGTCTTCCCTAGTATACCCTAATTGACATTGAAATAATAGCATTGAAATATTTTGTTTTTAGTTGTTTTATATAGTATATAGATAATTGGCATTGAAGCGTTTTATTCAAAATGGATATATATATATATATATATATATATATATATATATATATATATATATATATATATATATATATATATGGTTGTTTTTGCATTGAGATATCAAATATTTATAACATATATGCCAAAATAGGCATAGTAAAGCATGGAGTCAAAAAATAACAAAGTTAACTTCAATCGATTGTTGAAGATTAGAAAATGCTAAAATATTTTTTTGCCCCACCATGAGGAAACCCACAAGATAGAAACAAAATGGACAAACTTTGGTGATTGCATAGTCTAAGGCAAAAAGAAAAGTAAACGAAACAGAGACTAAAAGAGAATCATATATCAATAATTGATAGTCCTAGGGTCAAATCTAGAAGAGAATTAGCGAAACTTAACATGAGGATGAAGGTGAAAATCGAGGTTAATGGTTTGTTCATCAACCTAGCATGGCAGAGAAATTGGAGAACAAGGTGGAAAACCCATCTCAAGCCTAACTAATTGTCCTTCCACAACTAACATAATATCTCTAAGCTCATCAAACTTGTGCATGAGATTGACTTAGGACCATATCCTATCAACTAAATTTTTTCCTAATAGTAGTTTTACATTCCAGTACAAATCAATTGTATGAAAATAGTGATTTCAATGGCCTTGTGAATTACTTGTGTCTGGAACCCAAGATAAAATGGAAGCCACGCCATTTGAATCCAATGTGACCTATCTTCCATGATGGATTTCTTCCTCCACGAGATAGATTTCCTCCTAAATGTCCGGAGGCATGCTAGCGTAGAAGTTATTGGTTGAAGACTCTTCTTGTAAGCATGACTTAGATCCTGCATAAGTGCCACAACTGTTACTGCCATGCTAAAAACAAGCTCATTGACAAGTCATGGCTATTGAAGGTAGCAAGACATCTAAGGGACCAATATAGGGGTGGGAGGGGAGTTGCATAAAATGTCCATGAAAGAGAGAGACCATGATAACTTGTCAGGCACATTGCATTGATAATGTGCTTAAGACTAAGCCTTCTCCATCAAAAGATGTTAATAGGGGAGAGGAGATCTCAGTGAAAGAGATAAGAGGAAACCCACCTAAGAAACCACATGAGAGTCCAACTGCATGGAAGCCAATGGAAGCAACACGAGTAGATGACAGAGGATGAGACAAAGCTTGAGCTAGAATCCGAGGACAAGGAACACACTTAAGCAACCTTGATTCACACAGACACGTATACAATAATCATTCCATGGGGGCTTGTCCTCCCTACATTGACGGTGAAGTCTCATAAATGTGCCTTAAGGTGGTGGCACACATAGAGGGTGGAAACAAGAGGGCACGTTAAATCCTAGGTGCATTGAATTGCATATATATATATATATATATATATATATATATATATATATATATATATATATAGATATATTAATTAGTATAGCTCTACATAAAAATTATCTTTCTAAACTAAAATAATTACATATCTTTCTCACACTTTATATATATATATATATATATATATATATATATATATATATATATGTATGTATGTATGTATGTATGTATGTATGTATGTATGTATGTATGTATGTATGTATGTATGTATGTATTATTATCTCAATTACTTTATCTTGTTCTACATAAAATTCATATAGAAATGTTGTAAAATTTTGTGTAATGATGTAATGTAATGTAATTTTATGTTCACTCAGTTAAATTATTAAAATTAAAATTAAATGTTTAGCACATAGACTAGTTAAGATAGGTTTGAGTTGGTCATTTGATGGGATTACTAATAGTGGTTTAGAAGCCCATGGTATTTGTTTGAGGTATTTGTTATGATGAAGCATATTTAAACACTTGAGTAAATCCATTATGGAATGCAAGTGTACTAGCTTAGAATGTAAGTGTACTAGCTTAGATCCATATTATATGGATTTAAGATGGATCTAAGTTAGTATTATTATTATTATTATTTTTTTTCCTGAATTGGTCTACTTCTATATTGATACAAAATATGCTTACAGCGAGGCAAAGGCCTCGAGAGTTCTAGCCCATGAAACGACATACTTACAAAAAACGTTTGACAAACTGACCCGAGGACTTACATAAAGACTAGCTTCAGGACTTGGAATAACTAAAATCCATAACGAAAGACTTAGTGCCCGGACAGTGACCAAAATCTGACTTGTAAACCACCTAAGCCAAGACAGTAACCAACAGACAGGGAAATGCTGCCCACACAGGGGAAACCGGCCCTCAAAAAGTTGGAAAAACCTGATACTGGGAGCTACAAACATAAGATGACCTTGTATCCTGAGAGCATTGAACGACCGCTTTCATCATTTGAACAAAACCAAAAAAATGCAAACCTGTTCAGTCTTCATGCTGTGTTGGAGGCTGCTCTTCAACAATGCGGCACCCATAATGATCTGGTTCTTCAAAATCCGCGGATTGGCCCTCTTTTCTTGCAAGTTCTTCTACTACAGGAGTGCTCGGGCCAACAAGAGTGCGCGAATCCTGAATAGCAAAGCCCCCAATGTCCCGTCTCTGCGAAGTCACATTCGTCGAGGGAACATTCTGGTTTTCCATCCACTGGTGCTGAGGAACTCCTGAACCGACTATCTCCGAACCCCCAGCATGCTCACTCAGTTCTACAGTGACTGATACAATGAAGGACGAATTTCCAAGACTACAAGGGAGGCAGAAGCGAGCCGTGTGCGTACTGGAGTGATGAGAGCTCACCTTTGACATAAACTGCCTCCTTCCTCTGCCTCGACCACTTCTAGTCGTAGGATAGCAGTAAAAGTTGAAATCCGAAGCCTCAGATGAAGGGTCCGAGGTTGTTGAGGACGCCTGGCGGAGGACCCAGCCATGAGAGTTGCCTCTTCTGCAACCCATTCTAGTGCGCTCTTTGGGCATGTTGAATTGAGTTAGGGAAGCAGAACAAACAGTCAAAGAGAGGAATGCGCAGTGGTGATAGAGGAGAATGCTAAACGGATAAATTGGAGCATGAAAGCCTGGAAGAGTGTTAGCTCCTCGAACTAGAGCCAGACAGTGCCCTGAAATATCTCTGGAACAAGAAGCGTTAACCTTGCTATGCCATCATGAGCAAATGGGGAGAGTAAAAATGAGAACCGTGCCGAGCACCATTGCAGCTAAGCTATCAAACTGGCGTGCCTGAGAGAGCTGCATTAATGCAACAATAAAGATAATTGTATGAACCATTAACTCTTGTGTCTTGCAGTTCCATCTGGCTGCAGTAAGCGGCCACGCACCCACTCGCCAAGTCATCTTCTTACTACACTCCAGATTGTTCACCCACATCCGGGAGAGAGAAATCCTTTTGCACCAGAGAAGTGCACTCTTTTTTGAGGTGTTCATCATTTGAATCACATAGAGGACCTGAGAAGAATAGGAGCGGCTGATTGACCCCCTGATTAGCCAATTTGTCTGCTACCCTGTTAGTTGTACACCTTATATGCTTGAAAGTAATGTTGCTGGTTGTCCTGAGCCATTCTTCAATCTGTTCCAGTCTACTGAGAAGCCTCCAGCTTGAGGCAATCTTAGCTGCTGATGTGCCTGATTGAATCCTTGTGGCAGCTGCTATTAAAATTTGAGAATCCCCTTCTACCTCCAGAGGGAAAAAGTTTTCCTGTTCTGCTATGCGTATGCCTTTCCATAAACCCTCCAGTTCTACTGCGTTGTTAGTATCTTTGCCAATTGACCCATGATATATGTGTAATACTGTGCCTACTTCATTTCTGAAGACACCGCCATAGCCTGCCGGCCCGGGATTACCCTTGGCAGCCCCATCGAAATTTAATTTGTAAGAGTGGGAAGCCGGAGGGGACCAAGTGTGGGGAGAAGTGATGCTGATTGGGGAATTATTCTTGTCTTGAGCTAAAAATGTGAGGTTCAAATTCCATTCTTTCAGGATGAGGTGTTCCTGAGGAGATTCTGGCAGGTCCGAGTCTTGCCAATGTTTTAGAGCAAGAGTTTCTTGCAGATTATGTTTGAGAAGTATCCATAGAGCGTCTGGAGGCTTGCTAAGGTTATTGAAAATTCTATTATTTCTCTCCTTCCATAGGATCCAGAAGACAAAGCCCGGGAGAAGGCTCCAAAGGGAATTTAGAAGAAGGCTTTGAAAAGGATGCCGAGGCCAGTTTCTGATGGTGTCTGTGATGTTGCCCACACGTCTACCCGATCTTCTATTGCACTGCTCAGTTTTTTCCCATAATTGTACTGCTAAAGGACATGTATCCAGGAGATGCGAGATGGTTTCTGAGTTAAGATTACAGTTTGGGCATCTGGATGGACCAATAAATCCTCGCTTTTGAAGATTGTCCCATGTAAGGATGCGCTGCTTGCTCAAAAGCCATAGAAAAGTGGAAACCTTAGGCCAGATGCTTGGTTGCCATACCTGATCCCAAAGCTGGTCCTTTGCAGCTTGCATGGGTTGATAGAGAAGCTGGTATGCTTCCTTGGTTGTAAACATTCCTTTTTGTGTGTGTCGCCATCACAGTTTGTCCTTTTGATCTGAGTGTTTGATTTTCCATAATTTTAGCTCCTGATCAATCTCTTCGTAGATTTCCCCTTGCCAGTCAATCTGCCAAGTGCTTACTGGTCTCCAAAGTTGAAAATCATTAGGGGATTGCTGCTGCTAGTACTGATGAACATGGATTTGGTTAGCTTGCTGCATGTAAGCTTGCCATTTAGGTTTACAAAAGAGAGAGGCTAATTTTGGGAGTTGTTGCCATGAATCCTCCCAAAATCTAGCTGTGGTGCCCGAATGGATCTCCCAAAAACTGTGCGCTTGGATAAAAGCACTATGTTGCTTAGCAGCATTCTAGATCAACGAGCCTGGAGTTGATGTACTGATTCTGATGAGTTCTTCTAAATGACTACCTGGCACGTACTTGGCTTGCCATAGACGTGCCCAAGGTGTATATGGTTTGGAAATCCAATTCCACCAGATACGGGCTCCCATTATGTTATTGTTGTGAAGGGGATCCCTCAAGCCTAGCCCACCATCTGATCTTGGTTGACAGACCTTAGTCCATTTGACAAGAGCCCATTTCCTGTTGAGTCCTGAGGAACCCCAGAGGAAGTTTCTTTGGAGATTGCAGATGTTCTTAAGGACCCATTTAGGAGCAGCTAAAATGGAAAAAAGATAGAGAGGCATAGCTTGAAGAACAAATTTGAGTAGGATGAGCCTACCATCAATATTAAGCGAGCGGAAGGTCTAGGAGGAGAGCCTTAGTTCAAGTTTGTCGAGGAGGGTTCTCCAGGTGGCGTGCTTAATGGTTGTGTCCAACAGTGGAGCTCCCAGATAATTCGAAGGAAGCACTGCTATGGGAAAGCCCAGTATCCTGGCAATGTTCCTCTGAGTCACAGATGGGGTGTGAAAGAAGAAAAGCTGAGATTTGGCAGCATTGATGGAGGTTCCCGAGGCTTCAGAGAAGATATTGAGCAGGGCCTTGAAGGCGGAGGCTTCTTGAACAGATGGGTGGCCGAAAAGCATAGTGTCATCAACAAACTATTGGTGGGAAGTGGGGGGAAGACCATGAAGAGAAATGCCCTTAAGGGTGTGGGAGGAAATGGAAAAATGAAGAAGGCGACTGAGACCTTCTGCCATGAGAACAAAGAGGAAAGGGGAAAGAGGATCACCCTGTCGAATGCCTCTGGAAGGACGAAAGGGTGCAGAGGGTGAGCCATTTAGCAGGATTGAGAAGCTGGGAGATGAGATGAGACTCATAATCCAACGGGTCCAAGTAGCACTGAAGCCAAATGCCAATAACATCTGATGGATATAGTTCCAGCTGAGTTTATCAAAAGCTTTGGAAAGATCTAGCTTGAGAATCATACCTGGCTTTTTTAGAAGCTTGAGAGAGTTGATCACTTCGTTTGAGAGAATGATACCGTCCATTATCTGGCGCCCTTCTACATATCCGGTTTGCTCTGGCGAGATGAGGAGAGGGAGAAGTGGTTTGAGCTTGTTCGCCAAGACTTTGGAAATGAGTTTGTAAATAACATTACACAATGCTATGGGCCTGTATTTGTCTGGCGTGTTGGGTTCATCTGTTTTGGGTATTAGCGCTATGAAGGTCGAATTTAGGGAAGGAAGGATCCAGTGCATGGATCTTGATTCCTCCACTATCTCCCATACCTCTGTTTCTATAAGCTCCCAAAACGCATGAAAGAAGTTGGTTGTGAAGCCATCAGGTCCCGATGCTTTACCATCTTTGAATTGGGCCATAGCTTCCTCCACTTCCTGCATGGAGATGGGCTGGAGCAACATGTTATTGTGGTTCTCCGTGATGATTTTAGGAATATGCCATGTTAGTGATCGAATGGCTTGATCCCTGCATCCTGGTGGCTCTTGAAGAATATCCTGAAAGTACTTTTTGAATTCCTGTTCCACTTCTTCATGCACTTCTAATCTGTCCCCTTGTAGATTATTAATGAAGGCAATATTATTATGCATTCTCCTTTGAATAGTAGATCTGTGAATTTTTTTTGTATTTTTCTCCCCTTCCTTAAGCCATCTGATTATAGAATTTTGTCGCCACAAAATTTCTTCTTGCTTCCTTCGTGCTTCGATCTCGGTTGAAAGGGTCTGCTCCTGTTGTTCACAATCTGCCGTTCTTCCCTCTAAAATGATACTCTATTGTAGTGAATTCATCTGCTGCTCCAACTTTTTTTAGTGTTCGAAGATGTTGCCAAATTGGGTCCGATTCCATGATTTGAGAACATGCTTGAGGTACTTTAATTTTTGTTGGAACTGGAACATCTTGGCTCCTTTGGGGGGAATGAAGGACTTCCAAGCCTCCTTAACAACTGCTTTGAAGTTGGGATGAGAGAACCAAAAGGCTTCAAAGCGAAAGGGTCTATTGCTCTTTATGCCTGGATGCGACCATTGTAGCATTATGGGCCAGTGATCCGAGCCCGCATGAGGCATAATGGAGGCATGAAAGTTCCCTACTAAGTGTATAGCATTGTCTGATATGAGAAAGTGGTCCAACCTGGAGGCTATATGCTGTGATCCCCTCCTTTTGTTGGTCCAGGTATACATACCATTTGAAGTATGGAGGTCCATTAACTGATTGTTGTGAATAAATTCTTTGAAGCCTATGCTGTCCCCTTCTAGCTTCGATCTGCCCCATGTTTTTTCCTTTAATGTTGTTATTATATTGAAATCATCGCCACCAAGCCATAGGGGAAACTGTCTATTCGAATTGAGAGCTATGAGTGTGTCCAGTAGATTCAATTTTTTTTGTGAATATTGTGGAAAATATACATTAGAAAGATGGCCATGGATATTAGTCCCAATGAGATGAAATGTTGACTGAATGAAGAAGTGTGAGGCATGAAAGTCTTGAAGGGAAAGTACCTATGAGTTCCACAAGATTGCCAACCCCCCTGAGGCTCCGGAAGCGTCCACTGAGACTGAGCGACATCCTATCCAAACCTTATTTAGAATCCTTTCCAGTACAGTGCTGTTACTTTTGGTTTCTTGAAGAAAGACGATTGAAGGCTTTTCTTGCTGAATCAAATTTTTTAACATGCTGTGTTTTGTGGGGCTGTTCAGCCCTCTCACATTCCATGAAATTAGCTTCATGGAGAACTATTGGGAAGGGCTTTGAAGAACTTTGTCAGCTTGGGGAATCTACCAGATTCCACCAGCATGTCTCCGATGATTATGGTCCTTTGCAGATCCGTTTTGCGCCCTCGTTTCTTCATATCTTTCAGGATTTTCTTGCCATCCCAAGGACTGCCGGCCTGAATACCTAGACTTTTGTTGTGCTGTGCTTTGGCTAGAACTCCTTCCAGCTTTTCAATCTCCTGGATGGGTATTTTATTAAATTCTTTCTGTCTACATGTTGTTTCCAATGTAAGAATGTCCAAACCTTCCAGATTTACGCTTTCTGTTTCCTCATCCATGTGTGTCAGAGTGTTCTGTTCTTCCTCGATTGTCTTTTGATGAATGCTGAGAGCAAGAGCTGCATCTAATTCCATAGCTGAGGACTGCATGGCATTTTCGAGCTCTGTCTTCTCAGAAGAGGTTGAGGCGGGGAAGCTGGTAAGAGTGGAGGCTAAGATCTGAGATGAGGGTTTTAGAGCCTGGGGGGGTGAGGAAGGAGAGGGATCTACGAGAGGGGTTACAGGGTGATCCTCTGAGGTATTTTAAGAGGTTAGAATTTCAAATCTGTTTTGAGTATTAGGTTTACTGGAGATGGCTTGGGGTGCTGGAGTTTTCTTGGCATGCCGTCTGTGATTAGGGACCTTTCTAAATCCTTCCCTATCTTTGCTGGGCTCATTACCTAGGGTTGTGGACTGGAGATCCAGAGGGCAATCCCTAAAAAGATGGCCATGTTCATGGCATTTTCTACAACAAATAGGGATATGCTCATAGTCTATTGTTTGGATCCATTCGAAATCATCATGAAATAGACTTACCGAGTCGAAGAGTTCTTTGGTCAAATGCATGAGTACACAGATCCTGGCGTAGGAGGTATATCTTCAGGATTTGGTTTCCTCAGCAGCTTTGATGAATACCCCCAGGCTGTCACCTATATCCTTTAATGTCTCCTCGTTCCAGTATTCCAATGGAAGAGAGTACATGCGTATCCATACTGGAGCCCAACTGAAGTCTTCTTTGTCTAGGTCAAACCTCTCTCTCCATTCTCGAAGGTACAGGCCTGGAGAGTTGAAAAAATACGGGCCTCCCTCGAAGATGCGAGATTTGTCCTCCAAACAGTTGAATGTAGCAGTAAAGAAGCCTTTGGGGCCAAGCTGCAGAGTGACTTGTCCTTTGGGCTTCCATTTGGATGCTATCCATCCATGCAAGGCCTTTTCAGTAGGCCAGAATCCAAGAAATTTGCCTATAAGCGCATGATCCTTCATGTATTGGATCTGGCTGTTGATTCTTTGACTGGGGAGATCTACTTTGATTCGTTCTGCAGTCTTCGGGATGCATGTTGCAGAAGACGCCTTTGGCTATGACGTTGAGGCCTTTTGGTCTGTGCCTTTTTCATTGACAGCTGCAGATCCTGCAGCGGAGTTCCCAGCGGCATCTATGATAGGTTCAGTGTCCTGATCAGTCCGTGGGGGAACGCCTGGATTGTTCAGAGAGTCTGCTTGGCCTGTTTTGTCAGAGGAGGTACTGGTGGGTGGAGGGTGGGATGAGCCCGCCCCTCCCAAGGGTGAAACCATGTTGAAGAACTCAGAAGGAGTGCTGAAACGGGGTCGCCGAATGCACCGAGGAGGTTGGTAATGGGATTAACGATCGAACCCTAGCGCTAGCAGCATGGACTTTCACCAGAGCTCAGAGCGATTCTTTCCTAAGTGGGATCTAAGTTAGTATTACTTAAAATGAACATATAAGTATTTTATACCAACCTAGATCCATCTTAACTCTGGATGTACCAATAGCCGAGAGGGATCAAATCTCTTTTCTCTCCAAAAGAGGTTTGCAAATCAAGAGATTTGATCCCTCTCAGAGCTTAATAGATCCAAAGTTAAGATGGATATTGGATAGTTTAATTTCCACCTTTAAATAGACTATATTAGACATGAATACCATGTGTTCTCAATACCATGGGACATTTTTATTTTTATTCCTATTTTATTTTTATAGGGTTATTTTTATTTTTAAAATTTTAAAATTTATTTTGACTAAGTTAAAATGTTTACATTACATTACATTAATATTTTTATTTTTATTTTATTGTAATTTGACTTAGTCAAAATTTTAAACATTACATTACAACATCTCTCTCACTTTGGGCTGGGGAGCACCTCTCGTCACAATGATTATAAATATACTTATTAATTTATGTTTTTTTATGATTGAGTTAAAATGTTTATGATACATTACAATATCTTCGTGATATTTTTCTTCTTTTAGATTTAATTTTCAAAATGCTATAAAAGAAAATTAAAATAAAATATTTTGATTTTGAAATAAGTTTGGGTTTTGAGGGATCTGATCTTGATGATAAACCATGGTATTGGCCCATTGTATCCTAACAAAGTCTATTTATAAGTTGATAATATCCATGGTAAAATAGGGTGAATATCCATGATTATAAATCTTGTTATATCGTAAGTATTAAATTTTTATGTGCTTATTAATTAAATTTAAATATTATTACATAATCATTATTTTACACCACTACATCTCCCTCATACATTTTTTCTTTTAGATTAAATTTAAAAATTATTATAAAATTAAATTAAAATAAAATATTTAAAAGATGTTGACATACAATCTTTCTTACATTACATCTAACTCGTACACATCTCCCTTTATACTCAAGTCTAGAGTGTTGTCAAGCAATGAGTTATGAGTGAAATATTTTTTATTATAATATCAACAACAAACCAAGTGAACACAATGAAAATGAAATTATAAATAATTTATAACTTAATTAAACTAACCAAATATACAATTTGTTTTAAGTAATATTTTATTTTAATTTTAAAAAAACTAGTGACACTCGCAAACAAAAAGAATTAAACTATCTTTCTTAAACCAATTTCTAAAATAGATCCCATGTCATTATAGCATCAAGAGATTGAATTCAATGATGGAAAGCGCAAAAAAAAAAAAGCTTCTCACAGCATTAACCAAGTTTCAATTCACAACTTTCTACACCTTCCGAGAAAGTCAAATGGCAAATGGCATCCAACAAAGTGAAAGTAGTTTCAATTCACAACTTTCTACACCTTCCGGGAAAGTCAAATGGCATCCAACAAAGTGAAAGTAATCTTTGTAGATGAATTCACAGGTGCCCTTGAGATGATAATTCTAGGCAAGACCATAAATGCAGATTTGGAATATACAATATTCTGTGATCACAAATATAAGACAACACAAAAAGAGTTAATATTAAAATTTATAAAACACTTTTACAAGGTTTTTAAATATAATGTTCCTTTTTCATTTGCCCCTCACAGAAATACATACAAATGGGCAATGTTTTTAAATATAATGGTCCTTTTTACAGAAATACATACAGATGGGCAAATAATAAGAAATGAGCACATAGTCTTTTGATATACATACGGGTTCCCATCAATACATATAAATGAGATCGATCTCATATGAAGAACGGAATCAAAGCCTTTCTGTGAGATGGAAAACCATCAAACTTCTTCACGTACCACGCTCTGGTTGATAAGCTTCAACCCAACAGATATAAAAAAATCATCATTACTGTGCAGAAGCCAAAAGCAGTTTGGGAGATGAAGGCGAGGCCAACGAAATCAATAATCTCAAAAAAATTAATATTAAATTGATCAATTACTATAATTTCAAAAAAATTAATGTAAATCACAATAAAAGAATTAATTTCTAAATAAAATTCATTTTTATTAATAAAAAAATTATAAAATATCACCTCAATCAAGGATATTAAAGCATCTTTCTTTGCTCACCTCTATTAACCCATTGGTTTTTCTCATTTTATTTGAATTAACCAATTATTTCACGCAAACTCCATGTAAATTTCATTATTCAATCTTGCCATGAGTGCACATTTACACTCCACCACAGGGATCTCATCTTATTCTAATAAACCCTTTTTATATAAAAAAAAATTCCCCTTATTATTATTGTTAATGATTATTATTATTATTAATGCTTTTTCTTTTAATAATAGGGTTTTTAATCTTTCTAAGTTTTAGTTTCATCTCTTGGTTTATAATCTTTTCAAGGGGTTGAATTTTGCTCTAGCCCCTCGAAATTTTTTAGTTGAGGAGCTCATTTTCTCTATTGAATCTGGAATTAAGGAATTGCCAGATCACATTAAAAATATCATTAAGCAAGATTGTTCCGTGATTCTGAGGAATGCTAAGCCACCTAAAAGAAATATTAGCAAGGCGGAGTTCGAAGCCCTAAAATCTTTAAACAATAACCCTGAGGTTGTTGTTTTTAACATTGATAAAGGAGGAGGGGTGATGATCTTGGACAAAGACGATTACAAGAATAAAATGTTAGATCACCTATGCAACAATGGAAGCTATAGAAAGCTTAATAAGAACCCCATTAAAAAGGTTTCAAAGGCTGTTGCAGAGGCTATTAAGTCTAATAATTCTGTAAGCTCAATTAGTCACAAGCTTATAGAAAGTAACCCTCTCATGCCTAGGATCTATAGGCTTTCTAAAATTCATAAGGAAAGGGCCCCTCTTAGACCTATTGTCAATACCATAGGTAGGCCTACTTATCTCCTAGCTAAGTATTTAGCTAAGAGGTATAAACCCTTAGTAGGTAAGTCTAGTTCCTTTCTTAAAGATTTTTTCTCTTTCGTTAATGAGTTGAAAAATATTGAGTTTGATCCTGATGATTTTATGGCGAGTTTTGATATTTTTTCTCTTTACTTGAACATCCTGATTAAAGAGGCTATTGAAGTTATCAATCGCATAATGGATATTGATTCTACTAAGCTTGTTGAGGTTTTCCTTACCTCGACCTTCTTTAGTTTTGAAGGTGAATTCTATGAAAAAACATGCGGAGTAGCGATGGGTTCTCTCTTCTCTCCCGTGGTTGCCAACCACTTTATGGAAGACTTTGAATCTAGGGATTTAGCTTCTCCTCTCTTTAAACCAAAATTGTGGAAGAGATTCGTTGATGATACCTTCAACTTATGGCCCCATGGTAGGGAAAAGCTAGCTTCTTTCTTTGAGCATCTTAATAACCAGTTTGATTCCATTAAATTCACCATGGAATGTGAGGCTAATGGAAGCTTACCCTTTCTCGATGTTCTCATCTCAAGAAAGGATGATGGTTCTTTCTCCCACCAAGTGTTTCATAAGGAAACACATAGTGCGCAGTGTCTTCATGGTAAATCTCATCACTTTCCAACCCAGAAACTAGGTGTTCTCAATACTCTATCTACTAGGGCTATTCGTGTTTCCGATGAAAACCATCTCTGTAATGTCTTCAAGAAGAATGGTTATAGTAAGTTGCAAGGTTTCAGAACCTTTTTAAAATCTATTCGGGGACCTAATTTTGAAAAAGAGGTTAGGGTGGCCTCTAATTTCTAGCTTCCCTTTATCCAAGGGACGACTGACAAAATTGCTAGAATTCTTAAGAAACAAAAGATTGGCTTCACCTTTAGACCTTTTAAAACCATTCGTGGCTCTTTAAGATATGTCAAAGGCCCTATTGATCCCACATGCATGAAAGGTGTTTATTTAATTCGAACCCCCTACATCAGTGAGACTGATCGTTTCATTTCACAAAGGATTCAAGAGCACACAATGGACCTTAAGCATTGTATGACCCACTCATCTCCTCTAGCCGAACATGCGGAATTAACGAAGCATCATATTTGCTTAGAGGACTCGAGGGTCCTCATGAGGGTTGATCATTTCCATCACCGAAAATTAAGAGAAGCCATTGAAATTGAAAATAGGAGAAAAACTCTTAATAAGAAGATGGATAGAAGTTCCTCATGAGGGTTGATCATTTCCATCACCGAAAATTAAGAGAAGCCATTGAAATTGAAAATAGGAGAAAAACTCTTAATAAGAAGATGGATAGAAGTTAAACAACTCGTGGGTCCCTTCTTTGTTCTTTCCCTTGTTAGTTTCCTTCTATGATATTTTTTTTTAAATAGAATTTGTTAATAACAAAATATTAGAATATATATATATATATATATATATATATCTATCTTGTTAGAATCTATTTTTAAATTAAAAATTCAAAATAAAATAGACTAAAATCAGAATAAAAATTAAGTGATTTGACCTGGATCCTATAACGTTTATATGTTTTCTTTAACCGTTGGGAGTTTATCGTTTTATCTTTGAGATTTATATATTTGTGTAAGTTAATTCTTTACCCTCATCCTGGTCTTGATGATGAATCTAGATCTGGGTTCGAAACACGTCAACCCTTTGTTCTCAATGTGATTTTTCCAGAAAATCTAAGCATTATATCATGAATCACGGATCCCTCATCATGGTCCTAATGATGAACCTAGATATGGGTTCAAAATGCGTAATGCGTCAACCTTTTGTTCTCAATGTGATTTTTCTAGAAAATCTGAGCATTATATCATAAATCACAAAAGCATAAAATCTGAAATGACAAAATATTTTTTCCAGAAAATCTGAGCATTATATCATAAATCAAAGAAGCATAAAATCTGAAATGACAAAATATTCTTACCATCTAACGCATCCTCCTTACCATGTCTTTGATTTATTCATGTCTTTTCTTATAAATCAAAAACCATTTTAATGCTGCATTTTATCTCACAACCTTAACCAAAACACTGTATTTATATAAATGACAAAATATTCTTACCATCTCACGAATCCTTCTTACCATGTCTTCTCTTATAAATCAAGAACCATTTTAATGTTGCATTTTATCTCACAACCTTGACCAAAACACTCTATTTATATAAGAAAATATACGATCAAAAATGAAATTTCATGACCTTCATACTACTAGATTACTGGCTCTGCATACATATATGTGTATAAACTCTAAGTGATATACCTCCTGATTCAATGGAACCTTGTAGAGTCGGTTTTGACAAAGCTCATAATATTGTTCTTCAAATCAAATGAAAATCTCGTTGAGCCTTGTTGCCAATGATGGAGGCACCAAGTGTTCGTTGCACATACATGCAAAGGACGTCATCATCCACTACATGGAAGAGACTCGGCCATGCGATGTTGAGTTTCGCACCAGGTTTGAAATGAAAATCAAATTAGGAAACCAAGTTGAACTCCCCTCCACCAGAAACATTAAAACAAGGGACCCCATCTAACGACCCATGGAATAGTGGAGGATAACACACAGTCCAGATTAAATTTACCGGGAGAGCGAAGAAGGCAGGGGGGACAAGAAAATATGTGTTGCCCCTGAATCAATCACAGTTATTCCTGATCCATCTGCTCTAACTTGAAAAACCTTGGAAGAAATGAGCAGAATTCGAACTCTGAGACTGGTTCTCTTTATCTAAATAATATGAGCCACTATCGCAGGTTATGAGAGGCGTACGTACCGCATGCTTACCTTCAAGAGCTGCATATATGCCAAAGAACATTGAGTTGGAAGAAATGTTATCTGCTGAAGTGAGGCAATACTTCAGCAATAAGACAATTTGTGACCTATCATTGGGACTAACTGGGAAACTAATGAAAATGAATCCCTATCAAGACCTATTCTTCCAGCCCCTGACACCCACATGTTTGCAATTCACACCCATGTTGACTTTTTTTCAGGCTCAGGTTGTCCACTGTGATGAGACCAGAGGAACCTGAACTGCTCCTGCCATATTTTCTCTTTGATTCGACAACATTTCAAAAGTCCTTTGAGAACATGGATAATGCATGATGCAGGCTCCTTTGCATTGCGTTCTCAAACCGTTGCAGATCATTTAGAGAGGCATCGTAGATATGAGAAAAAGGAAAATTTGTGGAACAATGGGAGCTTAAAAGCAATGGGTTCTTGGCTATGGTCGGCTAAAGATAGAAGAGGCATGAGTAAAAACACTAAGGGCAATGGATAGAACAAGAAATGTAGCCTGAAAGAAACCATTGCAGGTCTTCAAAACCGAGTCTATGGTGACGAAGAGCAAGTGTGCAGGTGATGTATGGTTGTTCCCGGTTACTGAGGACATCTCGTCCGGTTCATCGTCATCTCCCTCGAGACCCTTCATGGCCTCATACCCATACCGTTCCAATAACTCAGGCCCTCTCTGCAACAGCCACAATGGCAAATCAGGAACTTCCTACTCGCCCTTCAACATCTTCAGGGCGACGCTCATCCATGGCCTCTGGTTGTGATTGTCCTGAATACACCAGAAGGCAACCTTAGTCCGCTTTGGTGCTGCCTGCATTGTGAAAGGTGGGGATGAGTTATGCACTGCGAGGGCAGAGCGCATCTTGAATATCTTAGACAGTGACTCCTGTTGGGTATTTACAGACGCGCGAAATGAAATTCAAATTATAAATTTCAAATTAGTGGGAATGTTGTCCATGGCTATGTGATGGTCATCCGACAGATGGCTACATGATATACTTTGATGGAAACCGGGGAAGACGTGGAGATGAGTAGGAAATGTCAGATGCTAGCAATAATTACTGGTGTAGTAAATACCCAATATCCTACAGCATGGTAAATGTTGGTAGCTATGAAATATGGTGAAAAGACAAAGAGCGACAGAAGGCTCTGGATTACGAAATTCTTGCCAGTTTGCCAATTCAGCAGGGGAATGGATTTCTCGCTTTATTTAAAGGAACATCAACGGAGACGGAGAGGGGCCCAACTAGCCACGTCGACAAGCCGAAGATTATGCAATCGAGATAAGCTCGGCGAAGTATCCTTGCCTTGTTTCGCAAGTCAGTGAAGACAAGTCAAGCTTATCCAAGTAGGGAGCCTCAAATCCACTTATAATACATAGGATTTCTGATTACTCTCCCATGTCAAGCGAAGGAATCCTTCTAAGGATAATTCCTAGTGTGTTTGCTGGTTAGAGGAAAATACACGGAGGCATAAATGGGGAACCATAGGCCTCATGTAGCAATTTTTCCGTCGCGTGGCATGGGCCATCTCATACCACTGGTTGAGTTTGCAAAGCGGTGGCCACTCAACTATGGCTTCTCCATGACCTTCATTACTCCCAAGTGGATGAGGGGAGTTTGTCATAGCCAAATCGCATATATGCAATGCCTGGCGTCTTCGGGTTAGGGCATGTTCGAGTTCTTACAGCTCCCCGGGGTAAAGAGTGAAGGGGATCATCCAAACATGGATACCCGAATTCACCTGTCTCTACTCATAGAGAAGACTAAAATATCTTTGGAAGCAGCTCTCAGAACCTTCCCGTTTCCTGTATGTGCATTCATCACCGATATTTTCTCCACAGCCATGTTCAATGTCACCGCCAAACTAGACATACCTTCTTACATTTTCTTCACTTTTTTGGCTTCTCTCCTCTGCATCATGTTGTACCTTCACACACTTCTCCAAGAAATTGAAATCTCTTTCAAAGACGTGGATTTCCCAATTGAAGTGTCGGGCCACCTCCAAGACAGATCTCATAATGTAGGTGAGCTTCAATCGATTGCAGATTTCCAGAATACTCAGGAATCTGATGGACATCGAACCGCCCTCATATCCATTGGATTTTTGGGAAATCTGCAATCAAATTAAAGATGGCACGGTCAAAAAATTGACCGTCCTCATATCCATCGGATTCTTGGGAAATCTACATTCAAATTATGGATCAAAAAATTGACCGCCCCATATCTGTCGGATTCCCAAACATTCCAGAAATCTGCAATAGACTTTAAGATGGCCTCTCCAACATTCCTCTCTACTAAGAAAAACAGCCAGAATTCTCATAAATACTTGCCATGATATGGAGGCAGAACAAGTAAAAGCTCCGTGGAAGGAAAGGTTCTGATCTCTTCTCAAGTGCCCGCAATTTATCCGGTCGACCCTATTGTACCTTTGTCTCGGCTAGAATCTAACTCGACGAAACATGCCTGAAATGGCTAGACGGGCAAACTGCCTTGTCAGTTCTGTTCATTGCCTTTGGGAGCAGAGGCACTCTGTTGGATGATCAGATTAGGGAACTTTCTTTGGGGCTTGAAGCCAGTGGGCAGCGGTTCCTCTGGGCATTGCGGAGACCACCTCCTCCATCAATTCAATCCGTCAATTTTGTATCCACCATGTGGGACAAAGCAGACATGAGGCATCTTCTATCAGAGGGATTCGAGAATCGAACTAAGGATCGAGGACTCGTGGTTCCTTCATGGGTGCCTCAGATACATGTTCTTTCTCATCCATCCACTGGTTGCTTCTTCTCTCACTGCGAATGGAACTCAACGCTGGAAATCATCTTATATTGAGTGCTCGCCTGGCCTCTGGTTTTCGATCAGAGGATGAATGCCTTTCTTCTTGTCAATGAGGGATTGGCCATTGAAGCGAACAATGGACGCGATGGATTAGTGAGCAAAAAGGAAGTGGAACGAATCATGAGGTTGTTAATGGAAGGAGATGGTGGAGTAAAACTAAAGAAGAGGGTGAGAGAATTGATGGAGAAAGCCAAAAATCCATCGGTGGAAGGAGGAACTTCATACAACTCTATGGCCACTATGGCCACTGTTTGCAAGAAAGTGGCATAATTGCTTAGGGATCCCAAAAGTGGGGTTAGGGAACATTGGTTACATCAATTAATTAGAGCCAGAATCTCTAAATAATTTATTTTATTTTTATTTTTTTCCATATAATTTCGTAATACGAGGTTGCAAGTGTTGGAGAATCTAATTCCAACTACTTCGTAAGTGTTAAAATAGTCCATCCAAGTGTTTTAGTTCAGATTTAGTTAGTCCAATTTAGTTCAATCACACTGCAGTGTTTTAATGTTGATGTCTCCAATGTAATATTATTTACTCATTTGTAATATTGAGAAGAGCAACTTTCTGCTCCAATGTTTTCAATGTTTGTCATGGTATCAACTTTCTGATTCATAAAGACACTTGGTGACAAACTAACTACATTGTGCTTCATGCCTACCTAAAAATAGTGTTTCTTCATGTTCGCATACATCTTCTTCAAGCTAGGATTTGCATGATAGAGTGCTCTATGTGACTCATCAAGGATGGTTCTTAGTATACTCCCTTCATTAGGGATATGAATTCTTCCTTGAAATCTAAATAGCCAATCTCGTTCAAGGATATTGGGTGTGTGTTATATTCTTTCTACGACTAGCTCTATGTGGTGTACGTTGTGCCGAGCACAGTGGGAGGGTCACAAGCGGGGCAACAATGCCCCTCGTGGGGGGAGGTTTGCATGGAGGCTACGCACGGGGAGCGAGACAATGCCTTGGGAAGTTGATGGAACAATTGTTTAGGTATCCGAAAAATGGGGTTATGGAACATTGGTAACATTTACTGATTAGAGTCAGAAGCTCTAAATATATATTTTTTGACTTTCGTATCACTTCGTATTACAAGGTTGCAAGTATTGGAGAATCTAATTCCAACCACCTGCTAAGTGTCACAATCATCCATCCAAATGCTCTAGTTCAATTTTAGTTAGTCCAACTTAGTTCATTCACACTACAGTATTTTAATGTTAATGTCTCCAATGTAATATTATTTAACTTATTCATAGTATTGAGAAGAGCAACTTTCTACTCCAATGTTTTCAATGTTTGTCATGGTATCAACTTTATGATTCGTAAAGACACTGAGCGACAAACTAACTACATCGTGCTTCATGCCTAACTAGAAATAATGTTTCTTCATGTTCGCATACATCTTCTTCAAGCTAGGATGTGCACAGTAGAGTGCTCTATGTGACTCATCAAGGATGGTTCTTAGTATACTCCCTTCATTAGTGATGTGAATTCTTCCTTGAAATCTAAATAGCCAATCTGGTTCAAGGATATTAGGCATGTGTTATATTCTTTCTACGACTAGCTCTATGCGGTGTACGTTGAGTCAAGCACAGTGGGAGGGTCACAATGGGGACAATAACCTCCCTTGTTGGGGAGGGGGGTTGCAGTGAGGCTATGCTCAGGGTCTGAGACAGTGCCTTGGGATTTTTTTTTTATCTGGACCCAAGGATGGGGGAAGACCCAAAGACATTCTGTGGACATACCCATGGTTTTGTGAATGGGTTTTTCACATGGTTTTGGGCATGGTGGTTTTTTTTCCATGGTAATTTGTAGATTTGGTCAAGAGAACTATAATTATGCTCTAATCCAGGGTTTGCGGATTGGGGTTTATGAATGCTTCGGCATGTATATATATGCATTGTAACATTGAAATGAACATAATGAAAAAATCAATCTGGTAGTCCCAGTTTTGGGATCTAGGGGAAAATATCTATGTATATTTGTTTTATGTTCTCACCATATTATATATATATATATATATATAATTTCTTTTAAAATTCGTTTGCAACTAATTTTTAAGAGGGTTAAAACCTACAAATGACATAGTCCCCAAACTTGGTTGTATCTGCTTCTCACAGTGGAGTGTTGTTGTAACCTTCATATACCAACTATATTCAAAGAGTTTTTCCAACACATGCTCCCTCAAAATCACTCTTAAGGGTACTCAGGAGAAGGTATGTGGCCTCCTCCTTAGTGCGTTGAGTGCCACATTCTCCTTTCTCATATGTACGAAATCCTAAAATCATACTCACTCATAAATTTTCTTCATAAAATCTCTGCCTACAATATAGATCCCTCTAAGTGAAGAGATGCTTCAAGCTCTCATGATCATTTCTTAACTCAAAGCTTCTCCTCATGAGGTAGTTTCTCCATAGTTTCCATGCTATCATCACTACTATTAATTCTAAGTCATGGGGAGCATACAACTCTTCATGTTTCTTCAACTTTCAAGATTCTTAAGCTATTACTCTATCTTCTTGCATCAACATTTCTCCCAATCTTGTCCTCAAGGCAATTGTGCAAATTGTGAAGTCTTTCTCCATGCCAGGCACTCAAAGGATCAATGCATTGATTAGTAATCTCTTTATTTCTATGAATGTAGTGTCACATTAATATGTTTGTTCATACCTAACCCCCTTCTGTTGAAATCTGGTGATGGGTTTTACAATCTTCTAAAACCCTTCCACGAATATTCTATAATAACTTGCTAGCCCCATGAAGTTATGCACCTCATGATCATTTTTAGGAGCTAACCAATCCATTATGGCCTTCACCTTTTCTAGGTCAACTGAAATCCCTTTTCCCGAGATAATGTGCCCGCGGTAATAAATTTTCTTCTAAAAGAAAGAGCATTTTGACAGTTTCCCATACAATTAATTTTCTCTTAAGCATGTCAACACAACCCTTAGGTGCATTCCATGGTCCTTTTCATTGTTTGAGTACATGAGAACATCATCTACAAAGACTCACACAAATTAGTCCAAATACTTTCGAAACATGTTGTTCATGAGAATCATGAACACTAATAGTGCTTTGGTAAAACCAAATAGCACTAATATGAACTCATATTTCCAAAACCAAGTACGAAAGGAAGTGTTGGGGATGTCACCTTCCTTAATCCTCAATTGGTGGTAGCTACATCATAGATTGATTTTCGAGAAAACCATTGCTCCCTTCATTTGGTTGAAGAGGTCATGTATTATGGGTATTAAGTACATATTATTTACTGTGGCTCTAAGTGTGCTATATTCAAGTCCCTATAATCTATGCACAATATTAAGGAACCATATCTCTTCTTGATGAAAATTATCGGTGCACCCCAAGGTGAAATATTAGGTCTAACAAATCCCAAGTATAATAGTTATTTTAACTCCATCTATAACTCACAAATTTCTGGAGCCATAATCCTATAGAGTGCCTTGGGTATTGGCTTTGCACTATATTCTAGGTCGATTTTCACATCAATCTCCCTCACAGGGGATAAGCCTTGCAACTCTTTGGCGAAAACATCCTCAAATATTGATAAAAATGGGGGTCGCTTCTTATCATTTACTGTGTCAACTGCATGTAATATGTATCCCTGCTTCAGGCAATGTTTTACCTTCATCATGAAGATGAATCGCAAGGACCCTCCTCTCTCGATACCATATATCACTATTGAGCTACCTTCATCATCTAAACACATCACCTTATTTTTTAAACAATTTACCAAAGCTCGACCAACTTCTAACCAGTCCATTTTCATGATTACATCATATGTCCCTAATACTGTGACATATGCCTTCAATTTTGTTGTACACACCTCGGGGTTTACCCAAATTTGGTCAACACTAGGTCCTACTACTTGTTTTACCCTAGAATTCATTTAGACTTGTTTAAAGCCATCGTGCTCATAGGCTAACAACCCACATTTTTCTAATGCAATTGATGAAATGAAACTATGTGTAGCACCATAATTAAACATTTTTTTTCTTTTACATGGTTAATCATACCTGAGATTTCTATTGTGGTGGATTGGTGTTTATCTTGGTGGTTAGCAACAACTGTATATATTTGTTGGTGGTTGCTTTCTCATCCCATCATTGATTTTCCTTTTCTACAGTTGTTACCTATTTGTAATTTAGGACAATCGCGCTAGTATGAGGTGCCTTGAATCCCCAACATGTGACACATGGTAGACTCAGAACAATTTTTTTTTGGGTTTTCTAGAAAGATCTCTTTCCCTTGGGACCCCTGCCCCTGCTTGTAGGTCCACTCATATGACCTTGACTTATAGGAGTCCCTAAATTTACACTGGTAGCCATTGAAACATTTGTCTCCATTTTTCTGTGTACAACCCTATTTCCATATGGAGGTGGCCCTAAACTTCCTCCCCTGGAGAAGGTATGAGGTGCCTTCCCCAAAAACCTTGGATGTTGTGGAAAAAAGTCTCTAATTCCCCCTTTCCAGTCCAAGTGCTCTTCTACATAGTGAGCATATCCAACAACTTCTGCAACCGAGGATGGTTTCCACATTTGAACTATTACCATAACATTAAGGTTTAATCAGTAAAAGAAGTGATATTCTTGTCATTGATTAGTATCCATGTAGGAGACATACTTAATCAATTCCACGAATTTGATATCATATTCTTCTACAGTGCATGTTCTCTACAACAAAGCATGGGCATAATTGCTTTCTGTGTTTTTGGTAGAATATTTTGGGCCAGAAGTGACTAATGGCAGCAGTGAGACAGACCAAACCTGACGATTGAACAATTTTTAGGTTCAGTGAAATAGAGCTTGTGAAGTTAGTGAATGAGCTTAACCCTCCTCTTGGGCTCGCTGTCACTGTCACAGTTAGAGGCCATGGGCACTCGATACCTGGCCAAGTGCAAGCTATCTATGTGCACTTGTATGGAAATCCTTAAGTCGATTGCAGATTCCCGGAATATTTTGGGATCCGACGGACATGGGCACAGTCAATTTTTTGACCGCGCCCATGTTCGTCGGATCCCAGAATATTCCGGGAAGCTGCAATCGACTTAATCTCATTGCACTTGTATCAATCTGTCGTTCTCCCTTTGGCACTTTGGTATGGGACTGGGCAAGCAACAACAACTGTGACATCACTTTCTGCAGACATGGTGATTCGTGGCGCTATTTTGGGGAAGAAGACTTGCATGTTTTGTGACATGGCGATCCGATCCTAATTTTACCTATCAATGATGTTCGAATGTCCACCCCATACTCTTAAGAAGATGAGGCTTTCCTCTCATGATTGCAATAAAAAAAAAATATACATTCAGGATTCCCACCATTTAAATTAGTTTTAATTTCTACTTAAAAGAGGAGTTGGCAAATAGGTTTTCCCATAGTAGATGGAAAATAAGTTTTTCAAGTGCTATGTCATAGGATATTTGTTCCAAGTTTTACTATAAGGTTTTGTTCATGTTATTGGGTTTATATGCATATGTTACGCCGTGATAAATTCATAGGGTGCTAGTGGTCTATGGCAAGTAAAAGAAAAATGTGCCTATATATTTGAGTTTCTCCTCATTTTAGTGACAATTATCATAACATTAGGATATTCCTCCACATCCTGTGTGTCATTGTTATTTCTTAAGTGTAAATCATAAAATCAAAGAAAACTTTACCTTACTAATGTGATCTTTTGTTGAGGATTTGTAATATTAGCTTTTACCTTACTATCTCCCCTTCCAACCTTGATACTACTCAGACTATCAACACAAGGCTGAGCTTCCTCCCAAGTAGAAAAATGAACAAAACCCAAATATTTTCACTTGGCAGAGATAATGTTCTTTGAAAATTGAAATTTCTCAATTTAACCATATTTCTTGAGTTCCTCTTTAACTCACGCTTCATCTTAAGATGTAGGAAATCCGTGAAGAAACATTGCCTTAACCTATGCATTGTTCCTCATCAGGGTGTAACAACCCAAATTTTAACCTACATACCGAAACAGGTAGAATTGCTCGGATGATGGAGGTCCATTGCATATGGAGGGGAAAATCTCAATTCAAGCCTTCTTTTTTTAGGAAATTTTTTATAATGTATCACACTCATGATCTTGTATGTTCTTATTGTAAATTAAAATTTCTTCCATCCTTTTTTATTCATCCGTAGAAGTAGACCTTAAGTGTTGTTCCTACAAGAGAGCACTTGTATTGGCAATGGTCGTTTCCTTACAACTTTTATTATGTATTCCTACAAGAGAAAACTTACATTGGTGATGGTGGTTGCCTTACAATTTTTATTATTTAGAATAAAATTATCCTCCCTTTTGGTGTGCGTTATGTAACTTTTGTCATTTTTTACTTGTTTATGTTATTTGATTTTAGCCAATATGAATTTTTACTACATTGTAATAAGTATGTTGTTTGTTACATATCCTAATTGTAGTTGGTTCCAACACTTCACATGTTTTATTAGTATCTGACCCATGTTATGTGCAAGGCTTGCTAGGTTTTGGTTTTAGTTTTGTTTCTTTGCTAATTTTATCAAGTACTTAATGCTCTAGGCATTTCTAGTTCCACTCACCAACCATTGTGGTTATCTATTTAAAATAAACAAAATTGGTATTATATCATGATATTTCGTACTAATTGTTTTATCTTCAATATTGTTGCTTAATGTTTTAAGTAGGAATTATACATTGTTTAATCTTCAATGTTGTTTTTTAATATTTTATAGCACGCTTCTGTAGATTTTAATTACTTTCATTTTTAATTATATAAGTATCATATCAAAAAATGCCCTAAACAAAATGGAGACAACCTTCTATCAAAAAGTCTTTTGGATAGTCTAAGATCTAAATGAAGTCTTGGACATATTGTGATGTAATAAAGAATGTATTGAATAAATTTGAGGTGAAAAACCTAGTACTCAAAAGAAAACAAATATTGAAAATGAAACAAGAGTTCCATGAGGAATGAAAAATTAAGTACAAGTGGTTGAGAGTGACAATAAATTAAGCTAAAGTAGTGATGAAATACATATATTGTGAAGTACATAAGGTAGTTGGACCACGGGAGATCAATATCGATTGTTCTACCATAAAACATGTTTCACTAGTTGTTTATGCAAACTCAACCATCCATAAAATTTTACACGCTAAATGAATATACTAAAATTGAAAAGAAAGCAAAAAATGTTCCAAAACACAAAGGGTGCATTGATGATAAAAATAAGCAAACTATAATCAAAACTATAACATTAGTTTATTGGGTTGTGCAAGAAGATTTATCTTTCTCAAAATATAAACTCCTTCGATCATTTTCAAAGTATTTACATACATTTAGCATGCCAAAGAACAAATATTACACATCATATACCACTAATACAAAATGAATAATTAGTTACTAAAAAAAAAATTGTATATAAAGTTAATTTACAGTGTCTTATAACGCGACCAACTTTTAGTCAATTTTAGCTTAGTTATTAATTAGTTTCCTCAATTTTACCATCGAGTAGTATATTTAGTCATAAATTTGGTAATAAATTTTTCATTGGTTTAGTCGTTAATTATCACAATCAATGACCAAATATACAACAAAATATATTACTATAGGAATCATCGAGAAAACCAATTAATGACCAAAGAAATATGATCAAAATGTTGGTCGTGTTATAAGTTACTACAAATTAGTTGCTGATAGTCACATTATGCAAATTTTAGTCATCATTTGAAACCAATTAATGACCAAAGAAATATGAGTAAATTTTAGTCGTGTTACAAGATACTATAAATTAGCTACTAATAGTTGTATATATGCAAAATTTAGTCATCATTTTAGTTATCGTTTACAGTAGTCATCTATCTTTTTTTGGTATTTTCATATTAATTATGTAAACCACTGATTTAGTACATTCTATTCATTTAATTTAATTTAATTCATAATCATCATAAATGACTAATTTAGTCATATGTTCATTTTATTTGTGTTCATCATTAATTAATATACACTATTAATTTAGTAGTTTTAGTTTGATTTTATGTGTTTATTAATTTTTTTTTTTAAATTTGAATAATTCTATTAATGTAAAAAAAATGGTACAAGGAGGCACCAGCCTTTGCAGATCAAGCCTCAAAATATGCCATGTTTAACAACAAATAACTGAAAGAGACTGCCCGCACTGGGGAAACTAGTCCAAAACTAGAATTGTTTGCTGCCCACGTAGGGGTAACAGCCTGTAATGCCAGAGTGGAATAGTTTTTCGAGCAAACATAAAAATTAACAACATTTACATAAAAGAAACAACATAATAGACCTCTAAGGTTGGGAGCCAGGAACCCAAAACCTGAAAAAGACTTTGACTAGCTAGGTGTCATTAGTAGGAGGAGGTTCTTCCACTATCAGACACCTGTACGCCTCCATGTCATCTTTCGCGTCCTGTTGATCTCTCGAAGTTGTTTCCATGCCTGGATTATTGCGTCCCTGAGCTGTGTCTGTGCGGTCCTGAGCTTCTTCATGGCTTCTATGCGCCCCTGAGCTGCTGCCAGGGGCTTTTATTTTGCTGGTGTTGGCCCACTCCTGAATATTGTGAGCTGGAACTTCAGAGCTTTGAGGCTCCTCTCTAAATGCTACCGAAATGGTCGCAATTATGCATGGTCATTCCAGCGTGCAGCGAAATTGGAATTGGGCTGAATGACTGGGTTGCTGAGACAAGACAGAGGCAGCAGGAGGCTGTGGAGCATCTTCAACATGCCGAGAACCTGTAGTCTGATCTCGCCTCCGACCGCTGCGGGTGGCTGGATAACGTCCCGTGAAATGAGCTGTCGAGGGGGAGGAAGAGTCAGAAGGGGTCGAGTCAGAGAGGGACAGGGAGGGGGGGCGAATTGTTCTTCCTCTGCTACTGCCCCTCCTGTAGCGCATCCTATGATGCAGACGAGGCATGTTCACCTGGTCCAAATTGGGCAGACGAAGACAAGGAGGAGCAGTGCCTGGGATTGAATGACCAATGAGAGCAGGGGGACCTATAATCTGCAGTTCTAAACCAAGATTCAAGGCCGAAGAATCAAGTCGAATGCAGCACATAAGACTCTGCGAGAAATGGGCACCATCTACCATCTCAATGCAACACAAAATTTGGCAACGTCTCCCCGTTGTCGTGCACGAGCTCGACTTTGCAGTAACAGGGAGACAATTGCAATTCAAAGGAGGCGGAACAGGGGGAAGGCGGTCCAATAAGCCATCTTAAGAACCAGATTGAGGTTTCCTCGGCCTGCGCAACGCATTAAAACGCCATTAATGTCGGTGGTGATCATCTGGGTGGAAGCGTGGGTGGCCAGGTGGCCGCGCCACTTGCCAACCCAAATTCGCTGTGTAGTACCAACGCTTTTAAACACCCGCATCTGGGAGTTCTGCATCGTTCTGCACCAGGTAAGTGCATTCCTGTAAATGAGAGCTGTCATTTAAAATGTCAAACGAGCCTGCATTTAGAACTCGATCACTGTCCACCCCCAGATTTGCCAGGAGATCTGCCACTTTATTGCCTTCCCTTCTGACATGTTGGAATGTGATTGCTCTATTGGTTAAGAGCCATTGTTCTATGAGCTCTAAATGAGCTGCTAATCTCCAGCTGCTGGCTACTTTGTGAGCAGGTGTTCCTTGGAGAATTTGATTGGCCATGTTGATAAGGATTTGTGAGTCTCCTTCAATTACAATAGGAAAAAATCCATGCTGCTGAGCTAAGCAAAGTCCCTGCCACAGGCCTTCTAGTTCAGCAGAATTGTTCGTGTCCCAACCTATTGAGCCAAGGAAGAGCAGGAGTGGTTTGCCTCCATGATCCCTGAAGATGCCTCCATAACCTGCCATGCCTGGGTTGCCTTTGGAGGCTCCGTCAAAATTTAATTGTATCATTCCTTGGGGAGGAGGCTGCCATTTACTTGGTGCTTTGGGATTTTGAGAAAAGTTGTTGGGGTGCTCATGTGTTTGGGTAATCCGAAGATGCCAATTCTCCCATATGTTCTTCTCCTGAGGAAGGGTAGGAAAGTCCTCTTCCTGCCATTTTTGAAGCGCCAAGGTTTCCTGAAGATTGTTGCAGAAATTACTCCATATGTTATCGAGAGGTGTGCATTGATTCTTAAAAATGCTTCTGTTTCTTTCTTTCCATAAAGTCCAGATGAGAAGGCCTGGAATAATTTTCCATAGAGAGTTTAGCAACCTGCTCTTGTAAGGATCGATTACCCAGTTACGGATGGTGTTTGTAATATCCCCTGTTACTCTGCCTCTTTTTTGACATCTAAAATCGGTTTTTTCCCATAGTTTATTGGCTAATTGGCATGAGTCCATAAGATGTTGTATTGTCTCTTCCTATTGGTTGCAATTGGGGCATCTTGAGGGCCCGTGGAAGCTTTTTTTCCTTAGATTGTCCTAGGTGAGTATCCTTTTTTGACATAGTAGCCAGAGAAACGTCGAAATCTTGGGCCAAATGCCAAGAGACCAGATTTTGTCCCAAATAGGGTCTTTTGAAGCCTGATTGCTAATCAAAAGGTTGTACGCCTCCTTAGTGGTAAAAATCCCACGTGGTGTGTACCCCCATCTCAGAATATCCTTCTTGTCTGAGAATCTAATTTTCCTATTCGTGAGTTTTGTGTCAATCTCATTGTGGATTTGCTCTGTTCCTTGTCTGATAATTTGTGCTGCTTTTAGCCATTGTCTATATCCCTGATTGAGGGCTGGAATCCAGTGTTGATTGATTTTTTCCTTCTGTTGCATGGCCCAATCATCTGTATGTGGAGGATTGTACAAATTGCTGAGCCTTGGTCTTTGTTGCCAAGAGTCAGCCCAGAAATGAGCATTGCTGCCATCTCTGATTTCCCAAAAACTGTGCTTCTGTATCATGGCACTATGCTGTCTAGCTGCATTCCATATTAAGGAGCCCTTTTCAGTGGACATAAGTCTAATTAAATCTTCTGGCAGTTTATTATTTGCATATTTGGCAGTTCAAAGTGTATCCCACTGTGTGTATGGATCTGAGAGCCATTTCCACCATATCCTTGCTCCCATAACTGCATTGTTGTGTTGAGGATCTCGGAGACCCACACCTCCATATTTTTTGGGAAGGCAAACTGTCGTCCATTTGACCAATGCCCATTTACTATTTTGGCCTGAGGATCCCCATAGAAAGTTACGTTGTAAATTTTTGATTCTCTTAAGCACCCATTTTGGTGCCGCTAAAACAGAGAAAAGATATAAAGGCATCGATTGTAAAATGACTTTAACTAGCACCAGCCGACTAGCCATATTGAGGGCTCTAAAGGTCCAGGAAGAAAGGCGGGCTTCAAGTTTTTCGAGGAGCAATTGCCAAGAGGCATGTTTAAGTGTTGAATCAGTCAAAGGGGTGCCTAAATACTTTGAGGGTAGAGAGGTTGTAGAGAATCCGAGAATGCGGGTTATAGAGGATTGAGTGGAGGGGGGAGTGTGAAAAAAGAAAATTTGGGATTTTGCAGTGTTAATGCTGGCTCCAGATGCTTCCGAATATTCATCAAGCAGGGATTTAAACATTGATGCTTCTTGAACTGAAGGGTGCCCAAACAACATGTTGTCATCCAAAAATTGTTGATGTGTGATGGCTGGGGAGTCATGGAGTGAAATGCCTCTGAACTTATAATAATAATTAATTAATATAAAGTTATAAACCTTATATTTTAAATAATATTAATAAAAAGATATATGATAATCATATTAAATGTAAAGTTCAAATTCAATAATTTAGAAACTTAATACTAAAATAAAACACATTAATAGGACAAAAGGGCAAACCGTAGCTAAATGATAAGGAACAGGATAAGCATACGGTCTGAGAGCGTGGCAACAGGGAGGGAGGCGGTGGTTGCATGCGGGAGGGCGGCCACCGCCAAGCCCGTGGATAAAACCGGAATTGTGAACCGAGTACGGGGGGGAGAAACGGAGGAGAAGCCAGAGAAGGAATTCAGCAGGGAGAGAGGTCTGACATTGGAAGAGCTTTAATCCGACTGAGGTTCTGGGCACGGGGGACAGTGGGCTTCTGTGAGAAGCTTGCTGGATTGAGCAGCCAGTCTCTGCTCAATTAGGTTGGGTGGAATTGGTCTCCCTGGGTAATTGGAGCAAACAACAACAGTATCGTCAACTTCACGGGATCAGCTAGCAGTTCAGGTAAGTACAAATCAAATTTTGATGCTTCCTGCTTTCAAGTTTATGAGTATTACAGAACTGCTGAGTTTGAAGAGCGTTCTTTATTATACGTCCTAACCCTTCAGCCATTAGCACGAAAAGAAAGGGAGAGAGGGATCTCCTTGACGAATGCCTCTAGAGGGGTGGAAAGGACGTGAGGGAATTCCATTTACCAATATGGAGAAAAAAGTAGAGGAGACAAGATTCATTACCCATCTGACCCAGGGAGGAGAGAATCCAAAGGCAGTAAGCATTTTTTGAATGTAGATCCAGCTTAACTTGTCAAAAGCTTTAGAGAGATCAATTTTGAGAAGCATACCTGCTTTTTTGTTGTGCTTTAATGAATGAATGATCTCATGGGTGAGGATGATGTCGTCAATGATTTGTCGTCCTTCTACGTATCCCGATTGTTCTGGCGATATTAGCAAGGGAAGCAGTGGTTTCAAACGGGAAGCGATGACTTTGGAGATGACTTTGTAGATAACATTGCAGAGAGCTATTGGCCTGAATTTGTCCAGAGTTATAGAATGCTCTTCTTTAGGAATGAGTGCAATAAAGGTGGCATTTAGAGATGGAAGCAACCAATGCAAAGTCCTAGATTCTTCCACAACCTGCCATACGTCCACTTTGATGAGATCCCAAAATTTATGAAAGAAGTTGGAGGTAAAACCATCTGGTCCAGGAGCTTTACCCTCCTTGAGCTGATTCACTACTGATTCAACTTCCTGTAGAGTAACTGGTCGAAGGAGTAATTGATTATGTTCTTTCGTTATGATTTTAGGGATATGCTGGAGAATCCATTCTATGGCTGGCTGTTTGTTGATTTGTGGTTCCTGATGAATGTTTTTGAAATGCTGGAGGAGCTCTCTTTCGATATCCTCGTGTTCTTCTAGCCTTTCTCCCTGCTGATTCTAAATTTGTATAATGTTGTTGTGCATTCTTCTCTGTATGGTGGTGCAGTGAAAGAATTTCGTATTCCGCTCTCCCTCTTTTAGCCATCTTACTCTGGATTTCTTCTTCCAGAGGATCTCCTCTTGCTTTCTTCTTTTGTCCAGCTAATTTTGAAGGTTCTGTTCCTTTCTTACCAATGCTTTTGTCCTTCCTTCATTAATTATTTTCTGCTGAAGGTCCATCATTTCTTGTGCTAGAGCTTTTTGGGCTTGAAAGATATTTCCAAAGGTCATTTGATTCCACTGCTTGATATGCATTTTGAGATATTTGAGCCGTTGTTGAAATTGATACATTTTTGTTCCTTCAGGGGGAATGAAGCTTTTCCAGACTGAGAGGACCAAATTGTTGAAATCTGGGTGTGTAAGCCAAAATGCTTCAAAACGGAAGGGTCTCCTTGTGGAGTTGCTAGGTCTTTGCCATTGAAGAGATATGGGCCAATGATCTGACCCAGAAAGAGGCAAGATTGAGGCAGTAAAGTCTCCTCCTAAATGAATGGAATTGTCAGATAACAAGAATCGATCCAACCGTGAGGCTATTTGCTGCGAGCCTGATCTTCTATTGTTCTAGGTGTACATTCCATTGTTAAAGGGAAGATCAATGAGCTAGTTATTTTGTATAAAATCCTTGAAGTGGCTGCTTTCAATGTCTAATTTGACTCGACCTCCATTCTTTTCCTCAAGCTTAGTAATCATATTAAAGTCTCCACCTGTAATCTAAAGAGGATGGACTCTGGTAGAGTTAAGCGATGCTATTGTGTTTAGCAATGCCAATTTGTTCGTGGCATCCTGAGGGAAATAGACATTGGTGAGATGTCCGTGAGCATTGGTCCCGATAATATGAAAAGTAGATTGAATGAGATTATGAGTCGCATGGATGTCAGTGAGTGAAATAGCCTGTGTATCCCATGCTATTTCCAATCGCCCTGAAGCTCCCGAGGCATCCACCGCTACTGAATGGCTTCTTGGCCAGGCTTTGGAGAGAATGGTGCCAAGTGTATTACGGATACATTTTATTTCTTGCATGAAGAAAATTTGAGGTTTCTCCTACTGTATCATGTTTTTGATCATTCTGTACTTCACAGGGTTGTTTAACCCTCTTAAGTTCCATGATGTGAGCTTCATGGTTCAATATTGGGTAGTGGCCTGTAATAGTTCATTAGCTTGGAATATCTTCCTGAATCCACCAACATTTCCCCAATGATGATGGTTATTTGTAGATCTATCTTTCTCCCTCGTTTCTTGGTATCTTTGGGAAGGTTTTTCCCATCCCATTGACTACCTGGTTGAATCCCCAAAGTTCGCTGTTGATGTGCTCTAGAAAGGATTACCTCCAAACTTTCTAACTGTCTATCCAAGATTTTATCAAAATCTTTCTTCCTACATGCTTGCTCCAGGCTGAATATGTCTAGATCCCTAATGTTAATACTTTCAGGCTCCTCTTCCATATGTTTGGGCTCACTACTTCCTGCTACTAAGTCATTTGAATGGATTGGTTCTTGGAGAAAGATATCAATTTCCATTCCATTAGACCTCCATTCAGTTTCCTTATTGGGATTGGATGTTGGGCTTACAAGGCATGAGGTGGCTTCAAGGCTTTCCTTGTGTCTGAGGGTTGGATTACCGAAGATGGCTTGGATATATCATCAGTTTGGTTAGGGGGTTCAGAGTCATTCAATGCTGGTTGAGCCAAGATATCAAAGCTATTGCTGGTGGAGGGTATGGAAGAGATGGTTGTGGGATTTCTAGAGCCCGAGGCAGGCTTTTTGTGGTGCTTTTTTCGGATATTGACTTTGGTGAATCCTTTGGTATCAGGTTTTTCTGAGGTGGTATTGGTTTTGGGGGTTGCATTTAGGGGGCAGTCACGGAAAAGATGACCATGGGCATGACATTTTCTGCATCTGAATGGAACATGTTCATAATCTATAGGTTGAATCCATTCAAAATCATCGTGATAGAGACTTACCGAGTCTGGGAGTGCCTTGTCTAGATGCATGTAGACATAGATGCGAGCATAAGAGGTATACCGTCTAAGATTCTTTTCTTCGACTATCTTTATGAAGTCTCCCACACCATTTCCAATGTCTTTTAGTGATTCTTCATCCCAATACTCCAGTGGAAGGGAATACATGCGGATCCAAACCGGCGCCCAACTGAAATCCTCTTTGTCCAGATTGAATCTTTCGATCCAGTCTCTCAGATACAGGCCCGCGGAGTTGAAGAAGTAGGGGCCGCCATCTAGGACTCCGTTATGGTCTTCTATGCAGTTGAAGATAGCCGTAAAGAAACCTTTAGGTCTGAGCTATAGGGTGACATGTCCTTTAGGTTTCCATTTGGCTGCAATCCATCCCTGCAGGGCTTTCTCCATCGGCCAGAAGCCGATAAATTTCCCTATGAGAGCGTGGTCCTTCATAAATTGGATTTGGGTATTGATCTGGTGACCAGGTAGTTCTATCTTGGGTCGCTCTGCTGCAATAGGCTTGCAAGTGGCAGAGGTTGCTTTGGGGATCTCTCTATTCAATGTAGGATTTTGCTGCTGAGTTTGAGGCCAAGGATAATTTTAGGGGCGAATGTTCGCCCTTTGGCGAAATTAAGGGGTTTTAAATTTTTAGTGGGTGAATATTTTGTATCATAGTACATTTTTACAAATCACCTCAAATAGCCCACCTTATTTTAAGGGAGAGGGTAAAAAAGGTAAATTTAGCCCTTGAAATTAGGACTTACAACCTTCCATTCGCCCATTTTCAAAAATAGGTTTTATTTAAGTGAATCCATTCGCCCATTTTCAAGAATAGGTTTTATTTAAGTGAATCCTATGGGCCAAATACCATATTTATAATAGAGGTATGGTAAATTAATAAAAATATAAATAAATGAGAGGTATGGTAAATAAATAAAACATTTTTTATATTTACTCCATAAGTCACCTTATATACATGTAAGGGTGTAAACAAATAAAAATATAAGTAAAGTGGAGGTATGGTAAATAAATAAAACGTCTTTTTATACTTACTCAAAAGGTATGGTAAATAAATAAAAATATAAATAAACTATACGTATCGTAAATAAATAAAACCTCTTTTTATATTTAGTCCATAACTCTCGTTCTATTTATGAAGGCTCAAGAAAGAGGTTTTATTTAAGTGAATCCTATGGGCCAAATACCATATTTGTAAAAGAGGTATGGTAAATTAATAAAAATATAAATAAAGGAGAGGTATGGTAAACAAATAAAACATTTTTTTATATTTACTCCATAAGTCACCTTATATTTACGAACACTCAAAAAATGGGTTATATTTAGGTGAAACCTATGGCCAAAATACTATGGGACAAATACCATGGACTAGATTGTTATTAATACCATGCAAAAAACCATTATTAACCCTAATATTAGAATTAATAAAAATAAAAAGGCACATGGTATTGACCCATGGTATTCACCAAAATGGCACATGGTATTGACCCATGGTATTCACCAAAATGACACATGGTATTGACCCATGGTATTCACCAAAATGGCACATGGTATTGACCCATGATATTCACCTGGAATGTAGCCTATTTAAATGGGAGAATTAAACCAACATTTAGCCTATGCTAAGATTCACTAGGACTTTACAAAGTTTTATTATTTAGTGAAAGACTCGCCAAGATCTTACAAGATTTTATAATTGAGTAAAATATTCGCCATGCCTGGTGAGAGATTCGCCAAAAAATTATATATACATATTATATTATTGATAAAATCGCCTTCCATTTTTCCTATATACCATGGAGATTCGCCCATTTATTATATTTATAAATTTAGGGGGGGTTCTTAAAATTTTCCTTGTCTGAGGCGTTGCCTCCGTATCTTGTAGTGATTTTTGTTTTCCTTGCTCTACTGGGCCAGTCTACTTTGCAGTACTGTCAGGCTGAACTGTATCAAAAGCCCTTTCAGTCCCATTGGGAGTCCGAATCTCGTTGCTGCCATTGGGGGGAGGCTCCGAGTCTCCCCCCCGGAAGGGGATCCATAGCAATGGGCCTATTTGCTGAGTAATGCTGTTGCCAGAGAGGCTGAGTTGTTGCAGTCTGGTGTTGTGCAGAGAGGTTCAGTTGCTGCAGAGTTTACCAGAAACCCTAAGCAATCATGAAGCACCAGTCACGAGCTAGAGCCAGAATCCACGATTCTGATTTTATGTGTTCATTATTAATCAACATAAATTAATTAGTATGATTTTGCAACTAAAGTTTAAAAAAATGTCATCCAATGTGCATGTTTATCGAATATGATAATGCAAAGTTACATATGTTAATTAAAAGACTAAATAATATCAAGTGAAAATAAAAATAATTTCAATCATATAAATTTTATTATATAAAATATCAAGTATTACAATATGAGTTTCCAACTTAATATTGGTTGGACTACAATTTACACTTGAAATATTATTTCATCATTTCAAAACGTTATCACTGCGTTGCCAAAGTATTGCAAATGAATTCACCAACTCTGAAAGCTTGACCATCAGTCTCTATGAGTGTGTCTTATGCAAGAAATTGGCTCTAAGGATATCACTAGACAAATTCTTTTCTCTTTCTCATTTTTCATTTGTCTCTCCAGTGTTATTGTTCTCATCTTTCTTCAATTGCTACTTCTTACTATCAATATTGAGTTCCTCTCCTGAAAATGAAATAAGATACAATGCAGAGTATAAGACATGAAAGATGATGAATACTTGAATATAAAATAATGTAGACTATAAACAATTTATACGACATATACCTCAACATTTGATAGTGGCTACTATGTGGCTAGATGACCTGTATAAACAAAGTAAATAAAACGTCACGATACAAAAATAACACCTTAGGAACTTAGTATTAAACTTTCAACAAAAGCTTATGCACAATCATACCAACTAAGTTACATGTTATAAATATTAGGCAATAGATAACTTATGAAAACAAATGGAAAAAAAAAAATCAGTGTAAAAAATATCCTTATTGCTTGTTCTAAAAGAGTCATGTTCCTTAAATTTGGATATTCTTTTGCCCATAGTAAAAGTTCCTCGCTATTTGACCTATGTTTTTAGGATCATGATATTGATCCAACATCATATTGGATTGTGGAAACAAAATGATTCAACTTCCCAAGATGCGTAACTCAATTGGTTGATTGAAGGTGCTAGTTGTGAGTAGAGTCAAAACCTTATGGAAGTAGAACACTAAGGCCTAAGAAAATATATCACCAATTGGACACTGAAAGAAAAATTTCAATCCCACAATGGCCTCTAAGAGTACATTTTGTTGGATGGATATCACACTCTGAGAGATGATTGTTTAATACAATGAGAAGTGTACATATATTGTTACAATGCCCCTCACAGTCAAACCCTCTAGTTGTGTCTATAATATTAATGATATTATACTATTTAATTATAAATTATGACTATCAGGTAATTATTATTGTAAATAATTATTTTGAAATTGTGTTTTTAGTATTTTTGTATACATGAAAATATTTAGAAAAAAAAGGCACGTTTTGTGAATAGTTAATTTCGAGTGAATCTAAATACATAAGAAATTATGGTGCTTCGGTGTTTCTCTAGCAGTTATCCACTCATAGTACCAATTGCTCCCATGTCCTCTACTACTTTTGGTGAATTTCTCTTTGAAAATTTCCAATGTCAATGCAATGGGCATTTATCCTCGATGTTTTTCTGAGCCAAAGGGAAGTGCCACAAGTATCAACTAAAAAGTAGCCTCAAATATATTATTAGGGACCAAAATGCAGTAATTATATGACAAACCAAGAAACATTGCACGCTAATCATCTTCCCTTTAATATTGATTAGGAATTTCTTTGCATGATCATGTAATACTAAAGTGTCAAGTAGGGACATTTAAAGTTAGTCATCCATCAATATCGCCTTAGAGAGTGCTTAATATTTATTACTTCCTATTATACACACAGCGTATCACCAAATTCAAGAACACCAATATAAACACAAAAAAAATGAAATTAAAATAAATGCTAGGAAGTCAAATGAGACTAATCTTGAGTCAAGAAAATACCAAGCCCTTCACATTAGAAAGACATTCTTAGGCACTAAAACAAAAAATCCTTCTATTGCATCATTTTCACCTTTTGTTTAATTTCTTTAATTGAGAACATAACTTTCAAGAAAAAAGAAATAAAAAAAAAATCATTGAAAAAGGTCTCAAAATCCTAGAAAATGCTCAAGTGGTTGTCGTATCAATTAAACAGAAAGGAAATCGTTCGATATGCTTTTAACTTGAAAAATATATTGAGGAATATGAATCTTTCTCATACCTTGCTCCTAATCAAATTGTAATCCATGGGTTCCAATCAAGTAATCAATTTCACTCCAAAATAGTTAAGAGATCACATTGGAGAAGGACCTCTAGAAGCATTGGGATAGTAGAAATGGAATTAACTAGGAGGAAAATGAAGCACTTTAGTGGGTGCTCCAAAATATTTGAACGCAAATGAAACTGATTTTATACTCCTCCACACATTTTAAAATATAAACAATATGCATAATAAGATATAATATGTATGAGTTATAAGTAATATGACGTTTACATGTTATATCAAGACAAACTTTTTCTCATCTCATTAGCTCTTATCTTATAGTTGGTGATGGATATAGCATTTAAAAATATGAGTCATCCTTGTCATATCTTATATTTAATGATGGATATAGCTTTTAAAACATCAACCTTGTTTGTGAAGTGCTCATAATTTTATTCAATATTATCTTGTACAACTGGAAATTAAATGATACGACAATAGTGTTTCTAGTGATTTTCAAACTTTCTTTAATTACCTAAATTTGGCCTATTTAAAATAAACAGGGGTGGTGTTTGTTAACGGGAAAAGTGTCTACTCAGAACGCCCCTATCCCATTAAGGCGTGACAGTACCTTAGAAACAAACAGAGAAAACTACTTTCGTATTCTTCTTTATGAACTATAAACGAAGAGGAATAGGATGAACCAACCTGTGTCTTGCGCTAGTCCTTTGATCCAAACTCTCTCCTCTTTGACAGCTTCCAGCTACCTGCTCCCTTACTTGCCCAACTTCACCAAGTTCCTGCAAGATCACAAAAGAAGAAAGCTACACAAAGACATGGATTTATATTCATAAATAGCTTAGGATCAGATTTAAGCTAAACATGCAAATATAACAATCATCATTGATACACAAGCATATAGGAGAAACTCAAATAGTTTTATTGATATAAAAAGAAGGTCCAGGAGGAGTTACAACCGATGATTCCTGATCCAACATCAACCCCCTAGCAAAGGAATCCCCTCTTCACCTCCAACAAAGCAAAAATCACCCAATACTCTGATATCTATCTCAAAACCAACAACAATTCTCTGCAATGTACAAAATTCCAGCCTCTGGATCTCTGGGATGAGGGATCCATATATAGATGTATGCAAAGAGGATGAGTCAGCTTATGATTTCACTAGTGGCTTCTCTCTGTCAGTTCTTGCTTCCACTTGGAGACTGAGAGCCTCTTACTCATCCTTGGTCGAACTCAGTGAGGCAAGTGTCATTGGGGAAGATTTTGGAAGCTTCCATTGTCTGTCCACCTCGCGGAATGACAATGCCATTTGTCATTTCCCGCTCAACACACCCTGGTAGTGCATTTAGGTGCGTTTCAACACACCTGGCTAGTGTACTTGGGTGCTATGCAACGCAGCTAGCTAGTGGAGCAGCTAAAATGATCCTGATTTGACTGATTATGAGCAGTTTTTGGTGGAGAACTTCTGGTAGAAGCTGTAATTTGTTGACCTTGTTCCTTTAGGGGCCGGAACAACACTTTTAGGGACTTAGGATCCCTTGGTTTATGGACATTTCATGCTTAGAGCTGTAAGGCACAAAAATGTCTATAACAGTTGCCCCCTAAAGTATGAGGCCGTTTATCGGGTGAAATGCTTTATTAGGAGGATCCGAAGTTCTTTCAATGCTGGGAGGAGACCTGTAATAAGATACAATACAATACATTATCTTCATACTGTTTTCATGATCTAGCTGAGGCGGGCATTCCCATGCTCAGCTTTATAAATTCATTTTCATGTACATAGGACAAACAATCGTTGATGGTAGACTGATGATTCTGATAGAGCCATCATCCTTTTGGTAGGATGATTATCTGTGCTGCAACGCTGTACATTTAAATGTCTTTATTCTCCTAAATATATATCGCAGCCCGGATGGATGAAACTAGATCCGGGGTCTTCAATCTCGTCCGATCTTCACTCGAAGTACAAGTCGATCCATGTGAGAAATGTTTTGAAGTCGAACATGGAAAGACATCGCTTGATTACCAGTCAATGATGTAAACTGTTAACAAGCGCGAGAGGAATCACCGATAATGATGATGATCCTCAAGGTACTGCAGTACAATTCACATGGTGTGAATAAAGGACTTGGCGTC
Organism: Pinus tabuliformis; assembly: GCA_031772625.1. Classification (NCBI taxonomy): domain Eukaryota; kingdom Viridiplantae; phylum Streptophyta; class Pinopsida; order Pinales; family Pinaceae; genus Pinus; species Pinus tabuliformis. Next base: position 1,036,312,175 of record CM062819.1, read on the forward strand.
GAACACCACGCAAAATCATTCGGTCGAAGGTCATTCATGTATACCTGTCGCCGGAAGTGAGAAACTTGCCATTGAGGCATGCAAGCTTCAAAGTACTGAATGGGGTGTTCCTAGATCAACTTCTTGGATAATGAGCTGATGTCAACAAGAAGCGATCCGTCAAAGGAGGGCCTTGATGAATCCCATATCAATGACACGGAACGGAGCAAATGATTTTGATGGAGGTGAAAACGATCTGATGATATATGGTTCAGGATGGCGGTCATGAAAGAATGAAGTGTAATGTATGGTAGTGGATGGGACATGGATGACTTCTCTTGAACATGTCGGCGACACTTATGTGATGGATTGGTAGCATTTACCCCAAATGTGGATGGTATGGCGTGACCATGGTGATGTGACCGGTGAATGAAACAACCCAACCCGACTCAGGCACGGAGTGGAAGTGTGATGTTCAAGAGCGACTTGCTACCAATAAAGATTCTTTGAGTTTCTTCCCAATTTTTCCCCAGTCATTGCTGACCAGTACCTCTTTATTTTTGTCAAGCTTGAGGAGGATAACATATGCTTGTTCTATAATTTTCCCTTCGGGCAAACCCATCGCTATGTTTTAACGAGCCTAGCGATAGTGAAACTCGTTCTCGTCTAAAGACAAGTTTGTCGCTATTAATCTTTTTAACGAGTTTAACGACAAAGATAACTCGGTCCTTTTCTTTTTTAGAGAGTCTGAAAAGGTACATAAAGGTAACTCCAAAATTCCTTTTTCATCATCTAATCCCTTAAGTCTGAAAAAGTATAAAACAATACAGAAGGGATGAATTTTCGATAGTTTTAATGAGCCGAACAAAACAAGCGCTCGATCTTTTTGTGCAATAATCCCTCAGGTCCAAAAAGATTAAAATCTAGAGGAGGGATAGCACTTCCAGTCGCTTTAACGAGCTGGAAGGCCAAAAATCGGCAATCTTTTCATATTTTACGAGTCAATTGAAAAGAGCTTAAAGAAGACTCGTCTTTTGAGGAACGAGTGATAAAATGGGTAGTAGCTGATTCCAAGTAAGGGTTGGAATTTTCCAATCACGGCAGTGTCACAAGGATGGCTAGTGAAATCACTCTTCGCAGCTGTTCCTCAAAATGGGTAAACAATCAAATGGAGGTGAATGATCGGCCAATGGAAAAGTGGAGGTGACGGTGCAAACACGACCAAGGCTTTAATGGCTGAAATGCTTCATTCACGGTGGTTATTTACTATGGAATAGTTCATTTTTCAACGAGCTTAAATGCGGGTGGAAACATTTGCTCATGTCTTATGTTTATTTTTTAACGAGCTTGAACTATGTGCTAAAACTGCTCGATTAATCCAGTCATATGATAAGAATGTCTCATATAAAATGACAACTTTTAGATTTTTTCCCCACATCCTTTCTTCATGCAAGTTAGGTGACGACTAATCCTACGAGTTTAAAGGGTTAGAGGTCCTAAAAATTTAAAAAATAAATAGCCGCCCCTCGCTTGCACTCCAAAAGGTTTGCATGCCCCCAGGTATAAAGTATGGTTTCAAGGTTACCCCTTCTTTAGTCCAATAAAACATTTGTTTTACCGGGAGAGGCCTACCTCTTACAGGTCACCCAAAGATTGTTCGATTCGCGGTGCAAACAAAACACTTCTTTGGCGGTGTCTACCGAGATAAACAAAGGTGAGTGACGACGTCCGCCAACTCACATAAATTTGACAAGAGAATCTTATTCCTGAATAACCCCTCTTCCAATCACGGACGGGGTACAGACTAGTCATATTCTCCCGCGGAAACCTACCTTATACCCGAAGTTTTCCTACCGAAGCAGACCAGGACGCATGCCCCCTGGGTTTCAGTCATATCCCTCCAAATTACTCGCGCTCATCGGGAGGACGGACTGGGGATTGAGACATTTCTTGCGCGAAGAGACCATTTAGGGATGGTATATGACTATTTGCTATGCGTGATCCGGGAAATGAAAGCTGGTCCACGAGCTTGACCAGTCTTCCTTCGTGCAGAAAACACATTACTCTAAAGAGTGAGAAGACGATGGCTCCCATGCAATAAATATAGTCTCGTCCAAGGAGTAGATTATAATCCAAGGGTCCTTGAACTACCATTACGTTCATTTGAACTGTCTTCCCTCTCAATGTTATGGGTACATTGGGAAGGATCCCTAAAGGTCGACTGGTTCCTTTATTAAAGCCTGTCAGATTTCTCATCTCAGGAAAAAGCGATAGTGAACCAAGCACTTTCCAAGCAATAGAGGAAAGGATACTCACAGAAGCCCCCTCATCTATGATGGTACCAGCCATGACCATCCTATATATTTGAATGATAATTCGGAATGGTATGCTTTCTGGTAAACGGGGTTTACCTAGTTGATTCCAGTCGAAGGAGACAACTAGGTTGCTTGGAGGTGGGACCGAGTAGACGGCCGGGTATGGCTCTGACGAACTTCCCTCCTGCGGTAAGGGAATGGGTAGATTGCCCCCATGTTCATCGGAGTCTGTGTTGATGAAGAGAATTTAGACGGTGTCATCCTTGTTCGCTTCAGTGACTGTATCATCCGAAGATAAAATCTTTGAAGGAAAGACCGGGTCAACTGCCGCCTCGACCTTTTGACTTTCGTCTGGTATAGATTCAGATGGTTTATCTTCGCTGATAGGCGCTTCAGCCGACCACTTGAGCGAGCCAGCTGGATTCTCAACTAGCGATGGACTCGGCAAGAGTTTTTTATATCCAGGAGGAAGTCGTAACGGTGAAACCGGACGATCATCCAAAACTCTTTTCGCTTCATCTAAGAAGGGAAAACGGTGGACGTCATGATTGACTTCGCACAGTTTACAGGGAAATCTAGCTTTCCCTTTTTGTCCTGGGGCTTCACTTTCGCTAGTTGACGGTGTGCTTTCAACATGATCATCAGAGGTTGATGACACCGAATTGTGCAAACGAGGAGACCAGTCCCTTAGTATCCGAGGGATGCAAGGACAATCTCTGTGAAAGTGGTCTCCTTTGCAACTGACACATGGTGATTTAGGCTTGGTCGGTGCAGTGTGTGGATTTTCGTTAGACGACACTCATTTTCCCCCATTCGCCTTTGGCTCCTTCTTCTTCTTCTCCTTCTTCTCCTTAGGAACCTGACTTTTGGCTTTGCCAGCACCATCAAGCGAAGAGGAAGGAGGAGAGGAAGAATTAGAGGAAGTAGAAGGTTGGTGGGCAACTCTGGACTCGTCTAATTGCTGATTCGATTGTTTAGGAATAGTGGTGTTCTGAACGACAGTGGTTGAGAAGAGCCATACTGGCAAGCCAATTGTCAGTCCTGGAAGCGACAATGTGGCCATATGGGGTGCACCAACATCTCCCCAAGAGGAGAAGGGACTAGGATTTCCACCAAGGGGAATTCCTTGGTTGGTAGACTCCATTTTCTCAACCTAAGATCAACGTAGGAAAAGGGTATGAATATTCCGTTTAAAATAAATTTTTAGACGCTTTGACACAACTTGTTTTTTCAGTTTTAAATAATTGAGAAAAAACAAAAGATGACTCTAGTCTCCTTCGATTTTTAATGAGCCTGAAGTGACAAGTGCTCAGATGGACCTTTTCCGTTAAGGATTTTGAAAAGGAACGAAAGGGACTGCTCTGGAGATCTAGGTAGAGGGAGTACCAAACCAATCGCAAAACTGCAGAATACTTTTTACGGTACGGCAGTCAATCTTCTCGAATGCTGTGTTCGATGCATTGCGATCAGTAGGGCGACCGACACGGCTTCCTATGGATAAAAGGTTTTAAGCCTATAGGGGTCTCCCAATATATACTCGACGGTACGTGGGAGCACAAGTCCGTACTGGCACTTATCGTCTCAAAGTGGAGGAATTACACAACCATCAGTGAGGACAACAGTTACCAGGCTTTACGACGCCAGAATACGTCTCTAGCCTAGACCTCTAAATGTTGTGCGTTAAGTTCCAAAGCGTTGTTAGATTCATTCAATTTATTTTAAGTTGATCTTTCTTAGAAGTTTGCCTTTTGGGATCACCACGAGATGTAGATGTAATTCCTAAAATGCAATCTAAAGATGATAAGCAAACTTTTATCTCTTTTCAGCAATGAAAATCCTAGCTACAAGGGGAAAAGAAAGACACAATCTTTTCTCAAAGAGCAAAGAGCACACTGTAAATGCACTTTTCCTAAATCAAGTCAAGCAGACTATAATTATGCAAATGCACATATGCATGTATTTGTTTTCACTTTCTTGATATTGATGCCTAAAAAGAAAGTTGATGTACAAATCTGAATTTGCTTTCAAGTGACAAACAGAAACAAGCTTCTTTTCGAAATCGAAAGGTAGAGAAGATTACGACACTTTATGATTTTGAAATAAATACTCGTTTCAACACTAGAAAGTCCCAAATTCAAACCAAAGGCAAAAGTAAAAGCATAATTGACTGTCAACAGCAAATAAACTTTCTCCTAAGATCAAAATCGACACTTACGACAGATCTAAATCAAAGGACGACAGTATGACTATTCTACTTTTTCAATGGAAAACTGTAAATGATGTAACAAACACACAAAGAACATCTACAGTCTTTTTGTACAAAGGAGGCGGAATTAAGGCAAAGAAAAGGGGTTTTTAAACAGACACACATTGATCACAGGCTGCGAAAAATCAGAGACAAAATTGAAAAAATGAAGCAAAGAACCTCAGTTGCACAGGGCTAGGCTGATCAGCGCACCTGTTACACAGAGAAACTGGATTGCAGCGCAGGTAGCCCTCTCGGGAACTGCGTTGAAATGCAGAATGTCTTCACAGAGCCTGCGCTGGGGTAGAAACGAGAATTCTATCCGGGTTCTGGGTCACAGTTTGTAGTTTAATCTATGGTTTTTGGCCGAGTAAAAGCAATCAGTAATGCACAATCAGAGGGTGGATTTAAAGGAGGTCTAAGAGCTATCACAAAGCGTAATCAGATCATTTGTGAATCAGCTGTTCAAATCATAAACAAATCCAGTGAATGGATTGAAGTAGCAGATGTCTACTTTGCATTTGATAATGGCAAATGCAGTTCGATTGCTACTTCTGTGTTTATGAAACAAACAACAAGAGAAACACAAACAAACTAACTAGACACGATCCCCAGCGGAGTCGCCATTTTGTTAACGGGAAAAGTGTCTACTCAGAACGCCCCTATCCCACTAAGGCATGACAATACCTTAGAAACAAACAGAGAAAACTACTTTTGTATTCTTCTTTATGAACTATAAACGAAGAGGAATAGGATGAACCAACCTGTGCCTTGTGATAGTCCTTTGATCCAATCTCTCTCCTCTTTGACAGCTTCCAGCTACCTGTTCCCTTACTTGCCCAGCTTCACCAAGTTCCTGCAAGATCACAGAAGAAGAAAGCTACACAAAGACATGGATTTATATTCATAAATAGCTTAGGATCAGATTTAAGCTAAACATGCAAATATAACAAACATCATTGGTACACAAGCATATAGGAGAAACTCAAATAGTTTTATTGATATAACAAGAAGGTCCAGGAGGAGTTACAACCGATGATTCCTGATCCAGCATCAACCCCCCAGCAAAGGAATCCCCTCTTCACCTCCAACAAAGCATAAATCACCCAATACTCTGATATCTATCTCAAAACCAACAGCAATTCTCTGCAATGTACAAAATTCCAGCCTCTGGATCTCTGGGATGAGGGATCCATATATAGATGTATGCAAAGAGGATGAGTCAGCTTATGATTTGACTAGTGGCTTCTCTCTGTCAGTTCTTGCTTCCACTTGGAGACTGAGAGCCTCTTACTCATCCTTGGTCGAACTCAGTGAGGCAAGTGTCATTGGGGAAGATTCTGGAAGCTTCCATTGCCTGTCCACCTCGCGGAATGACACTGCCATTTGTCATTTCCCGCTCCAAAATATTTGAACGCAAATGAAACTGATTTTATACCCCTCCACACATTTTAAAATATAAACAATATGCATAATAAGATATAATATGTATGAGTTATAAGTCATATGACGTTTACATGTTATATCAAGACAAACTTTTTCTCATCTCATTAGCTCTTATCTTATAGTTGGTGATGGATATAGCATTTAAAAATATGAGTCATCCTTGTCATATCTTATATTTAATGATGGATATAGCTTTTAAAAACATCAACCTTGTTTGTGAAGTGCTCATAATTTTATTCAATATTATCTTGTACAACTGGAAATTAAATGATACGACAATAGTGTTTCTAGTGATTTTCAAACTTTCTTTAATTACCTAAATTTGGCCTATTTAAAATAAACAGGGGTGGTGTTTGTTAACGGGAAAAGTGTCTACTTAGAACGCCCCTATCCCACTAAGGCGTGACAGTACCTTAGAAACAAACAGAGAAAACTACTTTCGTATTCTTCTTTATGAACTATAAACGAAGAGGAATAGGATGAACCAACCTGTGTCTTGCGCTAGTCCTTTGATCCAATCTCTCTCCTCTTTGACAGCTTCTAGCTACCTGCTCCCTTACTTGCCCAGCTTCACCAAGTTCCTGCAAGATCACAAAAGAAGAAAGCTACACAAAGACATGGATTTATATTCATAAATAGCTTAGGATCAGATTTAAGCTAAACATGCAAATATAAAAATCATCATTGATACACAAACATATAGGAGAAACTCAAATAGTTTTATTGATATAACAAGAAGGTCCAGGAGGAGTTACAACCGATGATTCCTGATCCAGCATCAACCCCCCAGCGAAGGAATCCCCTCTTCACCTCCAACAAAGCATAAATCACCCAATACTCTGATATCTATCTCAAAACCAACAACAATTCTCTGCAATGTACAAAATTCCAGCCTCTGGATCTCTGGGATGAGGGATCCATATATAGATGTATGCAAAGAGGATGAGTCAGCTTATGATTTGACTAGTGGCTTCTCTCTGTCAGTTCTTGCTTCCACTTGGAGACTGAGAGCCTCTTACTCATCCTTGGTCGAACTCAGTGAGGCAATTGTCATTGGGGAAGATTCTGGAAGGTTCCATTGTCTGTCCACCTCGCGGAATGACACTGCCATTTGTCATTTCCCGCTCAACGCACCCTGGTAGTGCATTTAGGTGCGTTTCAACGCACCTGGATAGTGTACTTGGGTGCTATGCAACGCAGCTAGCTAGTGGAGCAGCTGAAATGATCCCGATTTGACTGATTCTGAGCAGTTTCTGGTGGAGAACTTCTGGGAGAAGCTGTAATTTGTTGACCTTGTTCCTTTAGGGGCCGGAACAACACTTTTAGGGACTTAGGATCCCTTGGTTTATGGAAATTTCATGCTTAGAGCTGTAAGGCACAAAAATGTCTATAACAGTTGCCCCCTAAAGTATGAGGCCGTTTATCGGGTGAAATGCTTTATTAGGAGGATCCGAAGTTCTTTCAATGCTGGGAGGAGACCTGTAATAAGATACAATACAATACATTATCTTCATATTGTTTTCATGATCTAGCTGAGGCGGGCGTTCCCATGCTCAGCTTTATAAATTCATTTTCATGTACATAGGACAGACAATCGTCTGATGGTAGACTGATGATTTTGATAGAGCCATCATCCTTTTGGTAGGATTATTATCTGTGCTGCAACGCTATACATTTCAATGTATTTATTCTCCTGAATATATATCGCAGCCCGGATGGATGAAACTAGTTCCGGGGTCTTCAATCTCATCCGATCTTCACTCGAAGTACAAGTCGATCCATGTGAGAAATGTTTTGAAGTCGAACATGGAAAGACATCGCTTGATTACCAGTCGATGATGTACACTGTTAACAAGCACGAGAGGAATCACCGATAATGATGATGACCCTCAAGGTACTGCAGTACAATTCACGTGGTGTGAATAAAGGACTTGGCGTCGAACACCATGCAAAATCTTTCGGTCGAAGGTCATTGATGTATACCTGTCGCCAGAAGTGAGAAACTTGCCATTGAGGCATGCAAGCTTCAAAGTATTGAATGGGGTGTTCCTAGATCAACTTCTTGGATAATGAGCTGATGTCGACAAGAAGTGATCCGTCAAAGGAGGGCCTTGATGAATCCCACATCAATGACACGGAACGGAGCAAATGATTTTGATGGAGGTGAAAATGATCTGATGATATATGGTTCAGGATGGCGGTCATGAAAGAATGAAGTGTAATGTATGGTAGTGGATGGGACACGGATGACTTCTCTGGATGACTTCTCTTGAACATGTCAGCGACACTTATGTGATGGATTGGTAGCATTCACCCCAAATGTGGATGGTATGGCGTGACCATGGTGATGTGACCGGTGAATGAAACAACCCAACCCGACTCAGGCACGGAGTGGAAGTGTCATGTTCAAGAGCGACTTGCTACCAATAAAGATTCTTTGAGTTTATTCCCAATTTTTCCCCAGTCATTGCTGACCAGTACCTCTTTATTTTTGTCAAGCTTGAGGAGGATAACATATGCTTGTTCTATAATTTGCCCTTCGGGCAAACCCATCGCTATGTTTTAACGAGCCTAGCGATAGTGAAACTCGTTCTTGTCTAAAGACAAGTTTGTCACTATTAATCTTTTTAACGAGTTTAACGACAAAGATAACTCGGTCCTTTTCTTTTTTAGAGAGTCTGAAAAGGTACGTAAAGGTAACTCCAAAATTCCTTTTTCGTCATCTAATCCCTTAAGTCCGAAAAAGTATAAAACAATACAGAAGGGATGAATTTTCGATAGTTTTAACGAGCCGAACAAAACAAGCGCTCGATCTTTTTGTGCAATAATCCCTCAGGTCCAAAAAGATTAAAATCTAGAGGAGGGATAGCACTTCCGGTCGCTTTAACGAGCTGGAAGGCCAAAAATCGGCAATCTTTTCATATTTTACGAGTCAATTGAAAAGATCTTAAAGAAGACTCGTCTTTTGAGGAACGAGTGATAAAATGGGTAGTAGCTGATTCCAAGTAAGGGTTGGAATTTTCCAATCACGGCAGTGTCACAAGGATGGCTAGTGAAATCACTCTTCGCAGCTGTTCCTCAAAATGGGTAAACAATCAAATGGAGGTGAATGATTGGCCAATGGAAAAGTGGAGGTGACGGTGCAAACACGACCAAGGCTTTAATGGCTGAAATGCTTCATTCACGGTGGTTATTTACCGGGGAATAGTTCATTTTTTAACGAGCTTAAATGCGGGTGGAAACATTTGCTCATGTCTTATGTTTATTTTTTAACGAGCTTGAACTATGTGCTAAAACTGCTCGATTAATCCAGTCATATGATAAGAATGTCTCATATAAAACGAAAACTTTTAGATTTTTGCCCCACATCCTTTCTTCATGCAAGTTAGGTGACGACTAATCCTACGAGTTTAAAGGGTTAGAGGTCCTAAAAATTTAAAAAATAAATAGCCGCCCCTCGCTTGCACTCCAAAAGGTTTGCATGCCCCCAGGTATAAAGTATGGTTTCAAGGTTACCCCTTCTTTAGTCCAATAAAACATTTGTTTTACCGGGAGAGGCCTACCTCTTACAGGTCACCCAAAGATTGTTCGATTCGCGGTGCAAACAAAACACTTCTTCGGCGGTGTCTACCGAGATAAACAAAGGTGAGTGACGACGTCCGCCAACTCACATAACTTTGACAAGAGAATCTTATTCTAGAATAACCCCTCTTCCAATCACGGACGGGGTACAGACTAGTCATATTCTCCCGCGGAAACCTACCTTATACCCGAAGTTTTCCTGCCGAAGCAGACCAGGACGCATGCCCCCTGGGTTTCAGTCATATCCCTCCGAATTACTCGCGCTCATCGAGAGGACAGACTGGGGATTGAGACATTTCTTGCACGAAGAGACCATTTAGGGATGGTATATGACTATTTTCTATGCGTGATCTGGGAAATGAAAGCTGGTCCACGAGCTTGACCACTCTTCCTTCGTGCGGAAAACACATTACTCTAAAGAGTGAGGAGACGATGGCTCCCATGCAATAAATATAGTCTCGTCCAAGGAGTAGATTATAATCCAAGGGTCCTTGAACTACCATTACGTTCATTTGAACTGTCTTCCCTCTCAATGTTATGGGTACATTGGGAAGGATCCCTAAAGGTCGACTGGTTCCTTTATCAATGCCTGTCAGATTTCTCATCTCAGGCAAAAGCGATAGTGAACCAAGAACTTTCCAAGCAATAGAGGAAAGGATACTCACAGAATCCCCCTCATCTATGATGGTACCAACCATGACCATCCTATATATTTGAACGATAATTCGGAATGGTATGCTTTCTGGTAAACGGGGTCTACCTAGTTGATTCCAGTCGAAGGAGACAACTAGGTTGCTTGGAGGTGGGACCGAGTAGACGGCCGGGTATGGCTTTGACGAACTTCCCTCCTACGGTAAGGGAATGGGTAGATTGCCCCCATGTTCGTCGGAGTCTGTGTTGATGAAGAGAATTTGGACAGTGTCATCCTTGTTCTCTTCAGTGACTGTATCATCCGAAGATAAAATCTTTGAAGGCAAGACCGAGTCAACTGCCGCCTCGACCTTTTGACTTTCGTCTGGTATAGATTCAGATGGTTTATCTTCACTGATAGGCGCTTCAGCCGACCACTTGAGCGAGCCAGCTAGATTCTCAACTAGCGACGGACTCGGCAAGAGTTTTTTATATCCAGGAGGAAGTCGTAACGGTGAAACCGGACGATCATCCAAAACTCTTTTCGCTTCATCTAAGAAGGGACAACGATGGACGGGATGATTGCCTTCGCACATTTTGCAGGGAAATCTAGCTTTCCCTTTTTGTCCTGGGGCTTCACTTTCGCTAGTTGACGGTGTGCTTTCAACATGATCATCAGAGGTTGATGACACCGGATTGTGCAAACGAGGAGACCAGTCCCTTAGTATCCAAGGGATGCAAGGAAAATCTCTGTGAAAGTGGTCTCCTTTGCAAATGACACACGGTGATTTAGGCCTGGTCGGTGCAGTGTGTGGATTTTCGTTAGACGACACTCGTTTTCCCCCATTCGCCTTTGGCTCCTTCTTCTTCTTCTCTTTCTTCTTCTTCTCCTTCTTCTCCTTAGGAACCTGACTTTTGGCTTTGCCAGCCCCATCAAGCGAAGAGGAAGGAGGAGAGGAAGAATTAGAGGAAGTAGAAGGTTGGTGGGCAACTCTGGACTCGTCTAATTGCTGATTCGATTGTTTAGGAATAGTGGTGTTCTGAACGACATTGGTTGAGAAGAGCCATACTGGCAAGCCAATTTTCAGTCCTGGAAGCGACAATGTGGCCATATGGGGTGCACCAACATCTCCCCAAGAGGAGAAGGGACTAGGATTTCCACCAAGGGGAATTCCTTGGTTGGTAGACTCCATTTTCTCAACCTAAGATCAACGTAGGAAAAGGGTATGAATATTCCGTTTAAAATAAATTTTTAGACGCTTTGACACAACTTTTTTTTTTTTTCAGTTTTAAAGAATCGAGAAAAAACAAAAGATGACTCTAGTCTCCTTCGATTTTTAATGAGCCTGAAGTGACAAGTGCTCAGATGGACCTTTTCCGTTAAGGAGTTTGAAAATGAACGAAAGGGACTGCTCTGGAGATCTAGGTAGAGGGAGTACCAAACCAATCGCAAAACTGCAGAATACTTTTTACGGTACAGCAATCAATCTTCCCGAATGCTGTGTTCGGTGCATTGCGATCAGTAGGGCGGCCGACACGGCTTCCTATGGATAAAAGGTTTTAAGCCTATAGGGGTCTCCCAATATATACTCGACGGTACGTGGGAGCACAAGTCCGTACTGGCACTTATCGTCTCAAAGTGGAGGAATCACCCAACCATCAGTGAGGACAACAGTTACCATGCTTTACGACGCCGGAATACGTCTCTAGCCTAGACCTCTAAATGTTGTGCGTTAAGTTCCAAAGCGTTGTTAGATTCATTCAATTTATTTTAAGTTGATCTTTCTTAGAAGTTTTCCTTTTGGGATCACCATGAGATGTAGATGTAATTCCTAAAATGCAATCTAAAGATGATAAGCAAACTTTTATCTCTTTTCAACAATGAAAATCCTAGCTACAAGGGGAAAAGAAAGACACAATCGTTTCTCAAAGAGCAAAGAGCACACTGTAAATGCACTTTTCCTAAATCAAGTCAAGCAGACTATCAATATGCAAATGCACATATGCATGTATTTGTTTTCACTTTCTTAATATTGATGCCTAAAAAAGAAAGTTGATGTACAAATCTGAATTTGCTTTCAAGTGACAAACACAAACAAGCTTCTTTTCGAAATCGAAAGGTAGAGAAGATTACGACACTTTATGATTTTGAACTAAATACTCGTTTCAACACTAGAAAGTCCCAAATTCAAACCAAAGGCAAAAGTAAAAGCATAATCGACTGTCAACAACAAATAAACTTTCTCCTAAGGTCAATATCAACACTTACGACAGATCTAAATCAAAGGACGACAGTATGACTATTCTACTTTTTCAATGGAAAACTGTAAATGATGTAACAAACACACAAAGAACATCTACAGTCTTTTGGTACAAAGGAGGCAGAATTAAGGCAAAGAAAAGGGGTTTTTAAACAGACACACACTGATCACAGGCTGCAAAAAATCAGAGACAAAACTGAAAAAATGAAGCAAAGAACCTCAGCTGCACAGGGCTAGGCTGATCAGCGCACCTGTTACACAGAGAAACTGGATTGCAGCGTAGGTATCCCTCTCGGGAACTGCGTTGAAATGTAGAATGTCTTCACAGAGCCTGTGCTGGGGCAGAAACAAGAATTCTATCTGGGTTCTGGGTCACGGTTTGCAGTTTAATCTATGGTTTTTGGCCGAGTAAAAGCAATCAGTAATGCACAATCAGAGGGTGGATTTAAAGGAGGTCTAAGAGCTATCACAAAGGGTAATCAGATCATTTGTGAATCAGCTGTTCAAATCATAAACAAATCCAGTGAATGGACTGAAGTAGCAGATGCCTACTTTGCATTTGATAATGGCAAATGCAGTTCGATTGCTACTTTTGTGTTTATGAAACAAACAACAAGAGAAACACAAACAAACTAACTAGACACGATCCCTAGCGGAGTCGCCATTTTGTTAACGGGAAAAGTGTCTACTCAGAACGCCCCTATCCCACTAAGGCATGACAGTACCTTAGAAACAAACAGAGAAAACTACTTTCGTATTCTTCTTTATGAACTATAAACGAAGAGGAATAGGATGAACCAACCTTTGTCTTGTGCTAGTCCTTTGATCCAATCTCTCTCCTCTTTGACAGCTTCCAGCTACCTGCTCCCTTACTTGCCCAGCTTCACCAAGTTCCTGCAAGATCACAGAAGAAGAAATCTACACAAAGACATGGATTTATATTCATAAATAGCTTAGGATCAGATTTAAGCTAAACATGCAAATATAACAAACATCATTGATACACAAGCATATAGGAGAAACTCAAATAGTTTTATTGATATAACAAGAAGGTCCAGGAGGAGTTACAACCGATGATTCCTGATCCAGCATCAACCCCCCAGCAAAGGAATCCCCTCTTCACCTCCAACAAAGCATAAATCACCCAATACTCTGATATCTATCTCAAAACCAACAACAATTCTCTGCAATGTACAAAATTCCAGCCTCTGGATCTCTGGGATGAGGGATCCATATATAGATGTATGCAAAGAGGATGAGTCAGCTTATGATTTGAATAGTGGCTTCTCTCTGTCAGTTCTTTCTTCCGCTTGGAGACTGAGAGCCTCTTACTCATCCTTGGTCGAACTCAGTGAGGCAAGTGTCATTGGGGAAGATGCTAGAAGCTTCCATTGTCTGTCCACCTCGCGGAATGACACTGCCATTTGTCATTTCCCGCTTCAAAATATTTGAACACAAATGAAACTGATTTTATACTCCCTCCACACATTTTAAAATATAAACAATATGCATAATAAGATATAATATGTATGAGTTATAAGTAATATGACGTTTACATGTTATACCAAGACAAACTTTTTCTCATCTCATTAGCTCTTATCTTATAGTTGGTGATGGATATAGCATTTAAAAATATGAGTCATCCGTCATATCTTATATTTAATGATGGATATAGCTTTTAAAAACATCAACCTTGTTTGTGAAGTGCTCATAATTTTATTGAATATTATCTTGTACAACTGGAAATTAAATGATACGACAATAGTGTTTCTAGTGATTTTCAAACTTTCTTTAATTACCTAAATTTGGCCTATTTAAAATAAACAGGGGTGGTGTTTGTTAACGGGAAAAGTGTCTACTAATAACGCCCCTATCCCACTAAGGCGTGACAGTACCTTAGAAACAAACAGAGAAAACTACTTTCGTATTCTTCTTTATGAACTATAAACGAAGAGGAATAGGATGAACCAACCTGTGTCTTGTGCTAGTCCTTTGATCCAATCTCTCTCTTATTTGACAGCTTCCATCTACCTGCTCCCTTACTTGCCCAGCTTCACCAAGTTCCTGCAAGATCACAAAAGAAGAAAGCTACACAAAGACATGGATTTATATTCATAACTAGCTTAGGATCAGATTTAAGCTAAACATGCAAATATAACAAACATCATTGATACACAAGCATATAGGAGAAACTCAAATATTTTTATTGATATAACAAGAAGGTCCAAGAGGAGTTACAACCGATGATTCCTGATCCAGCATCAACCCCCCAGCAAAGGAATCCCCTCTTCACCTCCAACAAAGCATAAATCACCCAATACTCTGATATCTATCTCAAAACCAACAACAATTCTCTGCAATGTACAAAATTCCAGCCTCTGGATCTCTGGGATGAGGGATCCATATATAGATGTATGAAAAGAGGATGAGTCAGCTTATGATTTGACTAGTGGCTTCTCTCTGTCAGTTCTTGCTTCCACTTGGAGACTGAGAGCCTCTTACTCATCCTTGGTCGAACTCAGTGAGGCAAGTGTCATTGGGGAAGATTCTGGAAGCTTCCATTGTCTGTCCACCTCGCGGAATGACACTGCCATTTGTCATTTCCCGCTCAACGCACCCTGGTAGTGCATTTAGGTGCATTTCAACGCACCTGGCTAGTGTACTTGGGTGCTATGCAACGCAGCTAGCTAGTGGAGCAGCTAAAATGATCCTGATTTGACTGATTCTGAGCAGTTTCTGGTGGAGAACTTCTGGTAGAAGCTGTAATTTGTTGACCTTGTTCCTTTAGGGGCCGGAACAACACTTTTAGGGTCTTAGGATCCCTTGGTTTATGGACATTTCATGCTTAGAGCTGTAAGGCACAAAAATGTCTATAACAGTGTTTCTAGAGATTTTCAAACTTGTTTTAATTACCTAAATTTAGCCTATTTAATGTATATAGTTGCACTGACCATATTATCTTCAAGTCAGTAACATTGCTTGAGGGCATTTTCATGACATCCATCATCTCTGAAAATGATGAAATATTACACTAGTACAAAATGATTAATTAGTTACTAAAAAAAACTAAAATTTGCATATAAACGACAATTTTTTAGCCGGTGACCAATAGTAGCTAATTTAGAATATCTTATAATGTGACCAACTTTTAGTCATTTTTAGCTTAGTCATTAATTGGTTTCCTCAATTTTACCATCTAGTACTATATTTAGTTCTAAATTTGGTCATTAATTTGTCATTGGTTTAGTCATTAATTGTCGCAATTAATGACCATATATATAACAAAATATATTACTATATGAATTCTCGAGAAAACCAATTAATGACCAAAGAAATATGACCAAAACATTGGTCGTGTTATAAGATATTGTAAATTAGCTACTAATAGTCATATATATGCAAATTTTAGTCATCATTTAAAACTATTTAATGACCAAAGAAATATGACTAAAATTTTAGTCGTGTTATAAGATGTTTTAAATTAGCTACTAATATTTGTATATATGTAAAATTTAGTCATCATTAAATAACCAAAAAATTATCATTTACAATAGTCATTTATCTTTTTTTGATATTTTCATATTCATTATATAAACGACTGATTTAGAAGTTTCTATTCATTTCATTTGTTCATGTTCATCATTAATTAATATGAACTACTAATTTAGTAGTTCTATATTGATTTTATGTGTTTACTATTAATCACCATAAATTAATTAGTATGGTTTTGCGACTAAATTTTAAGAAAATGTCATACAATGTGCATGTTTATCTAATATGATAACAAAAAGTTACATATGTTAATTACAACACTAAACAATATCAAGTGCAAATAAAAATAATTTCAACCATATAAATTTTATTATATAAAATATCAAGTATTACAATATGATTTTCCAACTTAATATGGGTTGGGCTACAATTTACACATGAAATATTGTTTTGTCATTTCAAAACATTATCACTGTGTTGCCAAAGCATTGCAAGTGAATTCACCAACTCTGAAGGCTTGACTATCAGTCTTTATGTGTATGTCTTATGCAAGATATTGGTTCTAAGGGTATCACTAGACAGATTCTCTTCTCTCTCTCATTTTGCATTTGTTGCTCCAGTGTTATTGTTCTCCTTTTTCTTCAATTGTTTCTTCTTACCATCGATATTGGGTTCCTCTCCTGAAAATGAAAGAAGATACCATGCAAAGTATAAAATATGAAAGATGATGAATACTTTAATATAAAATAAAATATACTATAAAAGATTTATATGACATATACTTCAACATTCAATAGGGTTAAATGATTTATTTTTAATAGAATTTGCTATTTTTCGTGAGACACTTAATTAAAAAGAAGAAGAAGAAGTTAAAAATGATATCGGGATGAATGTAAACATTTTAATATGACCTCAATTAATAATAAAAAGTTAAATTAATAAAAATAATAAAATTTATTTGTTATATTTTGATTTTGTTATTAACTTGTGAATAGGCTTTCTTACAATACAATGGTCCAATACTATGGCTTATCAATATTACAAGTTCAAAAACATAACTTATTTCACAACTAAAATATTTTACAACAATATGACAAGATCCTTAACTGTGGATATTCACCCCCACAATACGGTAGATATTATTAACTTGTAAAAAATAGCCTTTGTTACAATACCATGTGTCACACGGAATGAGTCGATCTTGCGGACAAGATAGACCTTCCTAGAATCTAAAGAAGACCTAACGACAAGCAAACCAACCAGACACTATCTTTCTCTAAATATGCTTCAATAAACAATAGCAAACAATTGTTTTAGGGCCTACCTTTGGTCCAACGCAAGCTTGTGAATGCCCTCGCTCCTTTGATCCAAATGAGATCCTTTTCGCGAATCTGCAAACACAAACAAGACAAACAAATTAAATAGCACCTAAAAAACCAATTGCATAAAACATATTTAACATGAAAGTCAAGGAGTCCATGAAACAAATAACATAAGATACTTGTTGAGAAAAATGAGTTTGATTGTATTAATTCAAAAGAAGAAGAACCTTACAACCTCTGCCTTGACGCTGTACAAGATCCTCCCAGGGTCCAACAAGATGTCTTCTCTACTTTGACAAGTTTCACTCACTCTCCAATAGAACCAAGAGGTATGTGATCTCTCCTCTCAAGCTCAACCAAAGAGTCTTAATTTCACCAGCATTTACCCTCAAAATGTTCAGCTTCTAACCTCTCTAGTCCTCACCCCAATGCCTGTATTTATAGTGCAATGGAGGGAAGTTACTAGGTCCTCCTTCAAAGGGATAAAGCCCTCCTTCAAAGGGATAGCTCCTTTAGTCAAGGGATTAGTTCCTTCTCTTTTGGGATCCATGAACCACCTCAGAGTGAACAATCCATGTCAAAATTCCTTCTAGAAAACTCTAGAATTAACCCAAAGTGATTTTTTTAAGATAAAACTTGCGCCTTTTGACTTTCACAGGGGTCTGCACCTACACCGTTAGGAACAGAGCGGGTAGGTACGCAGCTTTTGTACAAAGAAGGTGCGGGACTGCAGGTGACCATGAGAGAAAGTGAAGAACCAGAGTTACATTGATATTTAATGTCTTTCTCCCACTTCTAAAGCTTGATTTGAAGAGCTCAGGTCTTAGACTTGCTTAGGAGGACAGTACAAGTGATGATAGACCCATACTGACTACAAATAATCATGGTGACGATATTTTTGTGTAACAGATTGCCCCCTAAAGTGCGAAGTCTGTAGTAGATGAGGATTTCATTTATCATATAGGAAGAGTGAAGTACTTTATCATTTCGAGGATCATCTTGTGGAGAGCCCGGTCGGAACCTGTAAAAACATTCAATGCAAGATATATATATGAGATCATATCATCGCTGAGGTAGGCATTCCCATACTCAGATCAAAACTAACTAGAAAACTATCTACTGCTCTGATATAGGAATGATATTGTAAAACATCATAAGTATAGACTCGTGTGAACACAATATGGACGCAACCATCTGTTTATGAATAGTCCACAACATAATGAATACAAAATTCCTCGCAGCCTGGATGGTGGAAACTAGATCCAGGGTCTTCATTTCTACTTCCCGAAATAGTATGATTCTATCCATGCGAATAAATGTGTTGATGTCGAACATGGTAGAAACCACTTGATTACCAGTCAATGATGTAAACTGTTAACAAGTGTGAGAGAAACCACCAGTGATGTCAATGGCTCTCAAAGTACCCAGTACAATCCATGAGATGTGAGTAAATGTGTTGATGTCGAACATATCATGGAATCCTTCGATCGAAAGTCAATGATGTAAACTATCGTCAAAGGCGGGAAACCTGCCATTGAGGCATGCAGATCTCAAGGTATTGACGATTTCTAGATCATCTTTCTAGATAATGAGCTGATGTCGATAGAAAGTGATCCGTCGTAGGCAAGCCCACAACACGAAATCATAGATCAAGTTGAAGAAATTTAGTTGCAAGGACTGACTCAGGGATGGTCAAGATGGATGACAGATATTTTGCAGATGAATGGCTTATTGGCAGTGACCTCTTGAACACATAACGACACGACAGATGGCTTGGTGACAATTGACCCAAAGTTAATACCCAGAAATCGGCTGAAGACTTTCAATGTGGTTTGATCAACTGTTAGGCAAAGGATTTCCCAACCCAGGTGAATAAAAGTGTCGTGTTCAAGAGTGGTTACAAAGTATGACAAACAGACTCATTTTCCTCTCTTTTCCCCCACCATTTCTGGCAAGTACCTCTTTATTTTTGACAAGCTTGAGGAGGATAACATTTGCTTGATTATAAGCTCATCCTTCGGATGAGTCCAACTTAGTTTAGATTCGAACCCTAAGAAGGAGTGGTTCGTTCCTGTTTGTAATTGAACAGGTCCTTTACTGTGAAATTTTAACGAGTCCAGTATAGGAGAAACTCGACGTTTTTCAATTTTAGAGAGTCTGAAAAAACTTAAGAAGACTCCAGGGTTGACCTTTTTCGTAAATTTGTGTCTCCCAAGTCCGAAAAAGTATAAAATAATACTTGAGAGAACCGCTTGATCTTTTACGACCAAGGATTACTTTTCGTTATTAGTGTCACTGATCCGAAAAAGTAAAAAAGCGATCAACGACACGTCGTTTTATAACCAATATCGAATTCGAAACGACAAAAAGTAGGCAATCTTTTCATGTTTTTACGGTCGGAAAAGCGCTGTAAGTGGACCGTCTTTTAATTCCTTTTTAACGAGTGTAAAAGAAACTCTCGTCAATCTTTTCATTTTTTAGGAGTCAGAAAAGGGTTTAAAGATGACTCTAAGGTTTCACTTTTTCGTAAGTTTTAACGAGTTCGAAAAAATGATAAAAATGTGCTCATGGTTTTCACTTTTTCGTAAATTTTAATGAGTTCGAAAAAATGATAAAAATGTACTCATATGGTCGACTTTCAATTTAATTTACGAGCAAGAAAAGACGGAAAGAACTTGACATTTTCATTTGTTTTACGAGAATGAAATATAGCAAAATAATCTCAGGATTTTCATGAGTTTAATGAGTCTTGAAAATAATTGAAATTGACTCGAGATAGGTTTCATTTTTACAAAAGCTTGAAACAGAGAAAAACTATGCTTCAAAGTAGTTTCATTTTTACACAAGCTTGAAACAGAGAGAAAACTGTGCTTGATACCCCCTAAGCATAACTGCTAGAGCGCATGCCCCCCAGCTTCATTTCATTCAACTAATTATTAGCTGGATGGAATGAAGGTTCAGTTACGAGATCATTTGAAAGACTTGAACTAAAACTGTAAGAAAATTACGCAAAAAACTGAAATAACTAACCTAAATATACAACTTAATATTTATGAGATCTAGTCAAACTCTCGACTCAATTAGAGGAGGATTTGTTTCATTTTTTAATGAGCTTGACATAGGAAAAGAACTATGCTCGGATTCGGTTTCATGTTTACGCAAGCTTCAAACAAAAACTATGCTTGTTATAAGTTCACATGCCCCCAGCATAATGACGCAAATCAAGGTACATGCCCCCCAAGCTTCATTGCATTCAACCAGGTGGATGAAATGAAGGTTTACTTTCAAAATCTTGGAAAGACTCGTGGGAGTTGTTTCATTTTTTAGTGAGGTTGACACAGGAAAAGAACTATCCTCAAAACCCTTGTTTCATTTTTTAAACGAGCTTGACACAAGATAAGGAACTATGCTCATGACTACTCTCTACAATCTACCTAACAAGGAACTATGCTCTAAAAATCCTTGATTCATTTTTAACGAGCTTGACACAAGACAAGGAACTATGCTCTAAAAATCCTTGATTCATTTTTTAACGAGCTTGACACAAGACAAGGAACTATGCTCTAGTCTACTCTCTACAATCTACCTATATAACCTACCCTTGTTTCATTTTTTAAAGATCTTGACACAAGACAAGGAACTATACTCAAGACTCCTTGTTTCATTTTTTAACGAGCTTGACACAAGACAAGGAACTATGCTCCAGCAGTTCGCATGCCCCCAGCAAAGCAAGGTACATGCTCCCCAAGCTTCATTGCATTCAACCATGTGGATGGAATGAAGGTTTACTTTCAAGATTTAACTTGAAAAGGGAGTTGTTTCATTTTTTAAGGAGGTTGACACAAGAAAAGAACTATCCTCATACCTGATTCATTGTTTAACGAGGTTGACTCAGTAATAGGAACTATCCTCGCACTCACTGATTCATTTTTTAACGAGGTCAACACAGTAAAAGGAACTTTCCTCGAACTCACTGATTCATTTTTTAACGAGGTCGACACAGTAAAAGAATTGTCCTCATAACTCACTGATCATGGCTTCCAACTGGAAGAAAGACATGTCAATGGACACACCTTGATCATGGCTTCCAAGAGGTCTTCATCAGAAGGAAGAATAGTTCTTTGGAAGGAACACATGTCAAGGGACTCAAAAGGGATAAGAACATCGTGTTCAAGAAATCCCATAGAGTTTTCCATGTCAATTACCGGATCTAAATCAAAGGAAGATGAGCAAACAGTGAGAAGCTCACTTACATCGATAACTGAAAACATGGGACCAGTTGCCACATAATTAACCCGTGGCGGGGTAGATACCACTTGAGAATCAGGAACATTTAGGGCTGTCATATTATTGGTAGTTGAAGCAAGACTAGGGAACGAAAGCTGGTCTATAGTCACAATATTTCCATTGTGAGGGAAAGACATCACGCGAAAGAGTGTCGATACGACAGCTTTCATTGCATAAATATAGTCTCGCCCAAGGAGTAAATTGAAATCCAAGGGACCTCGAACTACCATAAGATCAATACAGACAGTTTTACCTTCCAAGGTAACGGAAAAATTAGGAAGGATCCCTTAAGGTTCACTAATGGTTCTGTTAAAAGCTTTTAGATTCTGCGTAATAGGCGCAAGCTGAGGGGAACCCAAAGCTTTCCAAGCATTTGAGGATAAAATACTAACAGAAGCACCTTCATCTACCTGTGTGCAATGCATGTCCCTACCACCAGCCTTGACAATGATTTGGAAAGGGATGGAGGAAGGAAGACGAGGTTCTGTCAGTCTATTCCAATCAAAGGAAAATACCTCAGTACTTGGAGGGGGTTCCATAGAAACAGGGGAAATGCCCCCCGGCGTAGAGGAATCTGATGTAACAAAAAGAACCTGAGCGGTATGAAGTTCACTCTCTAAAGGGAAAGTGGGATCGACCAAATGTGAAATTGAATCGACCACTTGATCAACTAATGGATCATCAACCTGAGTGACATGAGTTTCACTCTCCAATGGAAGAGTTTGATCGACTGTACTTGAAATTAGATCAATCACTCCGTCAGTTGACGGTAGGTTGGGAGAAAGTTTACGGTAACCAGTTGGAAATTCTTGCTGTGGAACAGTAAGGTTTTCCAACAATTTTGAGGCTTCATCCATGTGAGGGAAAATGTGAGTTTGATGACTCCCTTTGCATAACTTACAAGGAAACCTAACTTTAACCTTTTTCCCAGGAACCTGACTATCACTGGTTGATGGTTCAATGGAAAGTTGATGAGATTTTTCTGACCATACTTCCAAGACCTTTGGAATACCAGGACAATTGATAAGGAAGTGGTCACCCTTACAAAGCCTGCAAGGGTATTTGGGTTTACGATGCATGTCGGAGTTTTCCTCAACACAACTAACACTTACAGTCGTGGTTGGTTGGTTGACCTCTTTCTTATCTTGCTTCTTCTTCTTCTTTTTCTTCTTCCCTTTCTTCTTCTTCTTAGCCACCTGGTTACTATCATTGAGGCTTTTACCAAACGAAGAGGAAGAAATGGAGGAAGAAAAATTAGGCGAAGAAGGTAAAGGGTCAACAGAAGGTTGGTGATGTTGAGATGGTGAACTCTGTTGAGGTGAAGCATTCGGTTGAGGTGGAACAATTGGAGTATTTGGGGCCAACGAAGTTGAAAATAACCATATCGGTAAACCTATTGTAAATCCAGGTAATGAAAAAGTAGCCATATAAGGAGGACCAACATTTCCAAAGAAAGGAAAAGTACTAGGATCCTCGTTAAGAGGGGTTCCTTGGTCGGTAAATTCTGGAACATTTGCCATTTTATTCAACTTCAGTGAATTTTATTAACAATTTAAAACTAAAATTAACAATTCACAATTCACACCTAACAATTAAAATTCACAATTCACACCTATGGTCTCTAAAAGTAAAAGCCAACAAATTAACACGCGCTATCAAATCTAGGAGTCAAACCACACATAAACAGTAACTTTCCGTACCGAAAACACTAGTTGGTGATGAAATCCAACCTCGCATAATTCAATATAGAAATGGTGGTTGGAATAGTTACCCTGGCAACCTGCTTAATGAATAGACTGGCACAAGCTCCTCCACTTAACTGTCTCGAGTGAAGAGAACCCCCCAGAAAATCCAAGTGAGTCTAGCCGACGTCTGCTCCAGGTACAATGGGATCTTCCCACCACTATCACCTTAGGAAGAATCCTAAAGAATATGGTCACTAAGGTTACCAATTGAAATAAATATACCTGGGGGAACAGTCTACGATCCGATACGCACGCAAGGGCAGAGTAGCAAGCTCAATCCCCTTGAAGGCTCCTTGACATAATCCAAGGTTTACCAACAAGTGACCCCAGGCTCCTCAATAATGGTTAATCTGAGGTTTACCGTTTTTAATACGTGAATATCTGGCGTCATTCCCAATGAGGAAGGATTGATTCCCACACTGGTTCGGACACAATCTCGTGCTTCTCCTTTAAGAGGAGCTTTCCCAGAGCATAGATGTAACAATTGGGTTTCTTCCCTACCACAAGATACAGCTACTTGTTTGTTTTTACTGTCTTGGAGAGTTAATTACTCTCCTACTCCAAGACACTAGCCTAAGCTAAGTTGGTGTATCAGAGCCCTAGAAATGTAAAAATTACTAGATGAATTTTAATTAAGCGATGTGTTATTTAGGCTGTTATTACTCAAAAGGGTAAATGGATATGAAACCAATGGTGTTATGACCCGACTCAAAACTGAATCCAATCGAATATGATAATGTAATCCTTTCAATTCGATGAATCCTAACTAAAGTAAGGAGAGAGTTTCCATTCACTTCCAACGATGCAAAAAATTGATCACTAAGAGAAAATATAACAAATTCTCTAATGCACTAATTTTATCAAGAAAAACTAATGCAAATCAATTCCAAAATAGTTTTTTTATTTTTTTTTATTTTATTTTTTTATTTTTGTGTAAATTCAAATCAAAGAAAACTGATCTAAATCTACGATTGATTTTTCAGAATGTAAATTATGCAATTGTAATCTATGCACAATTCACTTGAAAAGTATGCAAATGTAATCTATGCACATTTTTCATTAATATTCTGAAAATGAGAATTCTAATTATGCAAATGTGATCTATGCAAGAGAATTCTCAAACACAAGATGATTCTATTGTAATCTAAGAACCAATCAAGTGCAAGTCGAGAAAATTGGGTGAGAGTTCCAAAGACCAAAAAATAAAAACACTCAAAGGCGATTAACACTCATACACAATTTAGCCCCCCCGGCGAATGAGGGGGAATTTGTTTTTTGCAAAAACAAAAGCAAAAAGATGCAAAATTGTGAAAAGACTGAGACAAACCTCCAAGTAATGACCAAAGGAAATCAGATTAAGAATTTCTCAAAAAAGAGACTCAAAACACCCAATTGATAAAAGCTTAAAACAGGAATGCCAATGGAATTAACCAAGGAAAGTTTCTGACAAATCACATGTAGGTCTGGGCAGTGGCTAAAACCTATAAACAAACTCTAAACTGATAAAAAAGAGAAAAATTTAAAAATTTTCAAATTTTTGACAGGGTACGCAGGCAACCTGTTTACACAGGTGCGTCCACGCTCTGTGCACAAATAAAAAGTGCGTACAGGTACGCACTGTGCTTAACTCAGAGGGTGTGTACCTCTCCCAAAACTATGAAAAATAAAAACTGACTCAAAATTAACTAAATTCACCCAATCCCACAATCATCAAGTCAAAAACAGAAACAGAAAATACAGTTTCTCAGGTCAAAGTATAAACAAGGAAAACAATCAAGTCCCCAGTATGGTCGCCATTTTGTCACACGGAATGAGTCGATCTTGCGGACAAGATAGACCTTCCTAGAATCTAAAGAAGACCTAATGACAAGCAAACCAACCAGACACTATCTTTCTCTAAATATGCTTCAATAAACAATAACAAACAAGTGTTTTAGGGCCTACCTTTGGTCCAACGCAAGCTTGTGAATGCCCTCGCTCCTTTGATCCAAATGAGCTCCTTTTCGCGAATCTGCAAACACAAACAAGGCAAACAAATTAAATAGCACCTGAAAAACCAATTGCATAAAACATATTTAACATGAAAGTCAAGGAGTCCATGAAACAAATAACATAAGATACTTGTTGAGAAAAATGAGTTTGATTGTATTAATTCAAAAGAAGAAGAACCTTACAACCTTTGCCTTGACGCTGTACAAGCTCCTCCCAGGGTCCAACAAGATGTCTTCTCTATTTTGACAAGTTTCACTCACTCTCCAATAGAACCAAGAGGTATGTGATCTCTCCTCTCAAGCTCAACCAAAGAGTCTTAATTTCACCAGCATTTACCCTCAAAATGTTCAGCTTCTAACCTCCCTAGTGCTCACCCCAATGCCTGTATTTATAGTGCAATGGAGGGAAGTTACTAGGTCCTCCTTCAAAGGGATAAAGCCCTCCTTCAAAGGGATAGCTCCTTTAGTCAAGGGATTAGCTCCTTCTCTTTTGGGATGCATGAAACACCTCAGAGCGAACAATCCACGTCAAAATTCCTTCTAGAAAACTTTAGAATTAACACAAAGTGAGTTTTTTAAGATAAAACTTGCGCCTTTTGACTTTCACAGGGGTCCGCACCTACACCGTTAGGAACAGAGCGGGTAGGTACGCAGCTTTTGTACATAGAAGGTGCGGGACCGCAGGTGACCATGAGAGAAAGTGAAGAACCAGAGTTACATTGATATTTAATGTCTTTCTCCCACTTCTAAAGCTTGATTTGAAGAGCTGAGGTCTTAGACTTGCTTAGGAGGACAGTACAAGTGATGATAGACCCATACTGACTGCAAATAATCATGGTGACGATATTTTTGTGTAACACCATGGGTCAATACCATGGATTATCAATACCACATGCCCAAAAAACATAAATTATTTCATAATCAAATATTTTATAACAATATGATAAGATTGTTAACCATGGATATTTACCCTCACTTTACCATGGATATTAACTTGTAAATCGGCTTTGTTACAATACCATGGCTTATTAATGCCACATGTCAAAAAACCATAACCTATTTCATACTAAAATTATTTTATTTTAATTTAATTTTACAACATTTTTTTAATTGAATCTACAAGGGAAAATGTTACAATTTGAGATATATCTAAACCCTTTATCCTCACGACTACTAAAAATATTCCCATAGAAATTAAATTAAGGTTTTAATAAAATTAAGCTAAGATGGATCTATGCCGGTTCTTTATATATATATATATATATATATATATATATATATAGAATCGACATAGATCCATCTTAGCTAAGGATCCAAGGGATGAGAGCAAGCAAATTGACTAATTATAATAGATTAAATATAGTGCATGATTTTTTTAAAGTTTTTCATTATTTTATTTTCTTTGACATGATTGATCCAAAATATAGGTTTAATATTTTACAACCAATACCATGGGCCAATACCATGGCTTATCAATACTACAAGTCCAAAAACCATAACTTATTTCACAACTAAAATATTTTACAACAATATGACAAGATTCTTAACCGTGGATATTCACCCCCACATTATGGTAGATATTATTAACTTGTAAAAAATAGCCTTTGTTACAATACCATGGGTCAATACCATGGATTATCAATACCACATGCCCAAAAAACATAAATTATTTCACAATCAAAATATTTTATAACAATACCACATGCCCAAAAAACATACATTATTTCGCAATCAAATATTTTATACCAATATGACAAGATTGGTAACCATGGATATTCATCCTCACTTTACCATGGATATTAACTTGTAAATTCGCTTTGTTATAATACCATGGGACAATACTGTTTGGTCAATTTAGAGTGTCCTAAATTGCTATATTAATTTTCGATCCCGGAGTCGTAAACTGTTGAAGTGTGGCGCATTATATGTGTAAGATAACATATTTCTTACTTTTTGTTGTTTTTGATTTTTATTTTGTTTTGGGGGTTTTTATCTTCATTGATTTCCTAATGTGAAATGGGAATTCTAGAAGTCAAGTATGGATATAAATGTTCAAGGCAATTGTGTCCTTTATAATGGTTTCCAAAACTTCAAACTTTAGAAGGTCTTAGAACATGCAATGATGAGATTAATTCCTAAAAGAAAATGAAAATGTGCCACTATTCTAATCAAACAAATAGTGAACTATTGATCATGAAACCATTATCCCTGCTGCTGTCTAAATACAAAAGAAATTGTACTCAAAGAAATCCAAAAATTGCACGCAAAGTAAAGCTAAAATCAAATTACATCAGTTCATATTTTGACCCCTCGCCAGTTAGTCTCGCTATGGCTTTTGGAGGTAAGCATCAACAAATTGAGCAATCTAATATCTGATTTGCAGAAAAATAAAATTAAAATCAAATCACATCAATTCATAGTCTGACCGCTCGCCAGTTAGTCTTGTTATGGCTTTCAGAGGTAATCATCAACAACTTGAGCAATCTGATATCTAATTTGCAAAAAAATAAACTTAAAATCAAATCACATCAATTGATAGTCTGACCCCTCACCAGTTAGTCTCGCTATGGATTTCGGAGGTAATCATCAACAAATTGAGCAATCTGATATCTAATTTGCAGAAAAATAAACTTAAAATCAAATCACATCAATTCATAGTCTGACCCCTCGCCAGTTAGTCTCACTATGGCTTTCATAGGCAATCATCAACAACTTGAGCAATATGATATCTAATTTGTAGGAAAAATAAAACTAATATCAAATTACACACTCATACTTCAATCCCTCACCATTAGTCTCGCTATGGCTTTCAGAGGTAACTGACAATGATGTGAGCAATTTAATATCTAAGCTAACTAATAAAGCCAATGAACAAAACTGAAATAAACAAAACAGAACTGAAATTAAAAACTAAGAAAAGTAAGTCAGCAGAAAGACTGATTCCATGTCATTAGTCATTGTGAAAACTATATGCAAATGCCTGGGCTGCCTACTGTAATTTGGAACATACACACTGATCAACATTAACAACAATGTAAAGCATGTAAAATTATGAACAAAAATGAAACGTTAGTACCATAGGAAATGCAATATACCTAAGTGAATAACTATGGCATAATAAACATAAAAACACAGCGTGAAACTGTACAACAATATGAAACAAAACCTCGGCGTGTGCAGGGGCGCTCTGCACAACCTCAGGCAACAGTTATCAACCAAGAATTATGCTCAGAAACAAAGTCTTCTCATATATTCAAAATGGAGTCATAACAACGAAACAATGTCACGGCACAGTGGGCTCTTTAACAACAACAATTCATTCAAAAGACTAACTACTATGCATATAGAAACACATTATTTATAGCAAAAGTTTACATAACCGATTTCCTAAAAAATGCGCTGACAGAGGACACATGAACGACAGCGTCCACGGATCTAGCATCATGGCTGCCGAGATGATGAAATCTAATGAAAGCGGCTTTTTGGATTTACATCGTGGGCAACCTACAGGTGTCAGCGTGCCTCCAGAAATCTAGAAACGGCCACGAAGATCTTCCGCGTGCTTGGAAACAGAGTTTTGTTGCCGTAGGACTCTTCTGTTGACCATCGCTTGACCACTGTTGACCACGACCTCTTCTGATGAATCTGACTAAGCCAATAGGACTTGGTCCATGTCCATGTTATTTCCAACTTGCCCATTTGGCTCGATTTGCCTGAAGACACCTGCAATATGGAATTTAACAAAAATGGCTGCAGAAAGTGACAAGATTCCGCAGCTCACTCAGCAAAAATCTAATTCAAACAACAGACACAAAACATAGTTAAAACCACTTTAAATTCTCTTTTATGATTAATATGCAATGATGTTGATAGCTTAGGAGGTCCAGGTGAATGGAAAGAGTCTAGGAAAATGTATAGAAAAGATGCAAGTTTGGGGCTCAACAAATACCATGGCTTATCAATACCACATGCCAAAAAACCATAACTTATTTCATAGTAAAAATATTTTATTTTAATTTAATTTTAAAACATTTTTTTAATTGAATATAAAAGAGAAAAGGTTACAATTTGAGATATATCTAATCCCTCTATCCTCACGACTACTAAAAATAGTCGCATAGAAATTAAAATAAGGTTTTAATAAAATTAAGCTAAGATGGATCTATGCTGGTTCTATATATATATAAAGAAACTAAATTGATCCATCATAGGTAAGGATCCAAGGGATGAGAGCAAGAAAATTGAGTAATTATAATAGATTAAATATAGTGCATGATTTTTTAATGTTTTTCATTTTTATATTTTCTTTGACATGATTGATCCAAAGGTTTAATATTTTACAACCAATTAAGTTTTTCTAATTTAGATAATTTCTTAAACACAATACAATGTGATCAAATTTAACAGAGAGTTGGGGAGGGGGTGGCGAGAGGGAGCGAGACAGTGAAAAACTTGGAGCATAGAGAGAGAGAAAGAGAGAGTGATGGGGGGAGAGAGAGTGAGGTGGGAGAGAGGGAACAAGAGGAAGGAAGGGAGAGGAGAGAGAGAGAGAGATGGAGTTGGAGTGGGAGAGAGGGAGGAAAGAATAGAGACATAAAGATATAAAGGTGGAGAGAGAGAGGAGTGAGAAGGGAGAGATGGAGAGAGAGTGAGGGAGAGAGGAGAGGAGGGAAGAGAAAGCAAAGGAGAGGATAGAGATAGGTAGAGAAGGGGAAGGGAGAGAGATGGGGACATAGAGATGGAGAAGGACAGGGAGGGGGGTGATACTGATAGAGTTGGATGGAAGAGAGAGAGAGAGGGAGTGTCATTTGGGGGAGAGATAGAGGGAGGTGGGAGATAATGGATAGAGAGGAAGGAAGATAGAGATGAAGAGAGAGAGATAGAATTGGAGGGGGCAGGAGATGGAGGCAACAATAAAAACACAGAGGGAGAAAGGTGGAGAGAGAGAGGGGGTGAAAAGGGAGTCATGGAGAGAGAGTGAGGGGGAGAGGAGAGTCGGAGGGAACATAGAGAAGGATATAGATAGAGAGGGAGAGAAGGGTAAGAGAGAGATAGACAGAGAAGGGGAAGAGAGGGAGAGAGAGTGTGTGTATGTTTGGGGGGTGAGATAGAGAGAGGGAATACCAAAGAGACACAAATAAAAATAAAAATATTATATAGTATTATATACCCAACCTAGAACCATATTAACCCTATAACTATCAAGTGCGGAGAGAGATCCAATCTCTCGAGGTAAAACATTTCCTCAAGCTTTTCAGTAGAAAAAAGTTTGCACCTTGAGAGATTGGACCCCTCTCAACACTTGATAGATCCGGGGTTAAGATGGATGTAGGTTGGTTAATATGAAATTAAAATAATTTTTATTTGATATTATAGTCTTAAAAATTAAAATTTCCCTTTAAATTAATTTCAAATTAGAACTAGATCCAATTAGATTCAATGAATAGATTTTTAAAAAATACATAAAATATTTTTTTTTATTAAAAAATATATTTTTAAAATTACAAATTATTAGAGATATGTAGTGTAAAGTGGGCTCACCTATACACCATGTGAGGATGAAGAAATTTTTAAGGAAGGATAACCTTTCAACCAATATTTAACAACCTTTCAATCCCCTATCACTTGTAAGTTTAGATTGCTTGACAAAATTAAGATGACTAACATAAAAAAACTGATTAATATTATTGTAGTACTTGTTAGGTAGTTGTATGTTTGTTCTTAGACTAAATTAGTTATTCATGTTAGTCATTTTTAGTTGTATTACTTATTAGCTAGTCACATATTTTAACCCGTGACTAAATTAGTGACTTATGTTAGTCATTTTTAGTTCGGTCACTTAAGATTGCTCATTTTTGGTAGTATTTCACTTGGAAAAGCTGTGGTGACTAACTTTTTTTGTCACCTAGTCACTAATTGCTCATTTTCTACTAGTGTTAGTAGTATCTTGCACTAAATAGGCAATGTTGGCATAGAATCTTTTATTGTGATTTTTACTACGTGTCATAAATTTATTGATATTTTAGTATTCTTGGTTTTGATTTCCATGATACAACTGGATTCATCATGTCTGCTAGGATTTTTAGTTGTGCACACATCATATTTCTCACTTATAATTGTATAGAAAATAGAGAGTATGCACAATGAAATGTAGTGACATGTGGGTGTCTATTTTACACAATGATATGCTTGATTTTTTAACCCATTCCAATCCTACCACAATGAAATTAAGAGACAAGGACACATGAAGGAATATCAATAAATGAAATTAAAGACTTTAGAATGCAACTCAAATTGTACCTGAATGTAACCATAAGTATTTGTAGCTGCTTGGTCGTTGATGAGTATCGAATCACGCTATGAAAAATTCCTTTCATTAAGAGAATTTCGTTGCACCTGCAGTAATCCTCTGTAGTAGTTCCTTGACTTGCCTATAGATATAATTTTAGAAACAATCCTACTCATGCAATTCTTCCCTATATGGATGATATTTGTCCCCCCCTATTGATAGTTATTTTTCAAGGCAACAAAATAGAACTCTCCAATTGCATCATCGCCTTTCAAAACAATGCTTGAGTATTTCTAGGTGATTGTTGAACCAGTCTCTACCCAGGTCCATTAAATCCTTGATTTATCTCCATCGCACAAACCTATTTTCGTAATAAAATTATAAATCCCATGTCTGCATTCCTCGTCCTCGACATACCAATTAATTACAGTGGAATACTTTATCATTTCTCCCTTGGTGCAATAGAGATCCACTACTATGGCATGGATATGGTTGGTGTCATAAAATGGTGTAGTGCATCCTTGTATATATGTCACAAAACTCCTCTCACCTCACAGAAATCCTCTCATCTACAACAATAAGAGTCCTCTAAAACTGCCTTGTCTCCATCTCATTCATCCTTAAATATCTGGATATTTCCATGGGTGACAAAGTGTGCTTGGGGATTTAATAGAAGGAGCTATCACTAAAAAAAAATACAATGTAGCATAATAGTTATTAGCAGGAGGAACAACCCTACCAAGCTACTTCCTAACTAGATAAAGATACTCTCGAATTAGCTCTTATAACGAATAAAATATAACCTCAACTTCCTATAGAGTCAACCTATGCATGGTAGCAATGAAAACACTGTCAAAAACAACATCTACAACAATGTTGATCAATATCTTCTTCTAGTCAAAGGCATGCCCAAGTTTTCAAAAGTATCAAGCAGGTCAGGGTCCACCTCATCCAGGCTCCTCTTCTTCTTCTACTCTCTCTGTTTAGGTTCAGAATAATAGAAAAGGTCTTGGAAATTGATAGGTGGGTAAAAGTTATCAGACCATTTGGGTTCTTCCATTTTTAATCATTATATGTAAGCATTGAGTCTAAATTACAAAATCCACTCAAGCTATTTCTTTTTAAGATGAAATTAATGTAAGGTTTAAAGAGTTGCAATGTTTAATGGATCTAAGTATATTCTACTTAAAATATAGTAACATGTTTTAAAACTATAGGCATTGAGATCAGAATATAAGGAGGAAACAACAAAGATTTTATGTTCATGATTACAAGAAATTTTAATTTCATGTAACAAAGTTTGAGGAAGGTCTAGTATTTTCATCCTACCATACAATTTGCTTGTATCACTCAATCCCTTTGAATTTGGGCATGGTAGAGTCCATTATACAAATAATCAACCACTAAAAAAAGGTGAAAAGAAAAAATAAAATTTCATGCATTCTGACCCTAGAAAAGTTAGGGAGGAGCAAACTAATCTGTACAATAAGGACATGAAAAATTATTACTTGCCCATTGTATTTTGATGCATTGTTGGCTGCAATCAAGATCTGCATTATCATAATCATTAAACCCTTTGTACAATAAGGACATGAAAAATGCTTACTTGTGCATTTTCCTTTGATGAATGGTTGGACGCAATCAATATCTAGATTATCATAATCATTAAATCCTCAACTCTAGATGAACTTTATGCTTTGATCATATAAACCCTCAAAATTGTTTACCCATAAGAACAAAAATCATCTTCAGTAAAAAGGAAGAAC
This sequence comes from Pinus tabuliformis, assembly GCA_031772625.1. Lineage (NCBI taxonomy): Eukaryota > Viridiplantae > Streptophyta > Pinopsida > Pinales > Pinaceae > Pinus > Pinus tabuliformis. The sequence goes on from CM062819.1 coordinate 1,036,345,525, forward strand.
TCTCGAGAGTCCAAATTCATACCCATGTCCAAATGGATAAAATCTCCACGCCCATTGATCACGTTGATGGTCTTCCTTCTTTTGGAATTTTCACGCAGATATCAACAAGATAGAGAAAAATGTAGTGCTACAACGTGATGTTGTAATCTGTGAAAATTTTATTTGAACCCATCGCTAAACTGGAAATGAAAAAGAAAAGAAATATTTATAATGGAAAAAATAAAAGAAATATTTATAATATAAAATAAATATATAAATTGCAATTGGGTTAAATGATTTATTTTTAATAAGAATTTCTTATTTTTGGGTAAGACACTAAATTAAAAAGAAGAAGAAAAAGAAGTTAAAAATGATATTGGGATGAGTGTAAACATTTAAATAGGACCTCAATTAATAATAAAAAGTTAAATTAATAAAAATAATAAAATTTGATGTGTTATATTTTGATTTTGTTATTAAATTGTGAATAGGATTTGTTACAATACCATGGGCCAATACCATGGCTTATCAATACTACAAGTCCAAAAACCATAACTTATTTCACAACCAAAATATTTTATAACAATATGACAAGATTCTTAACCGCGGATATTCACCCCCACATTATGGTAGATACTATTAACTTGTAAAAAATAGCCTTTGTTACAATACCATGGGTCAATATCATGGGTTATCAATACCACATGCCCAAAAAACATAAATTATTTGACAATCAAAATATTTTATAACAATATGACCATAGATATTCACCCTCACTTTACCATAGATATTAACTTGTAAATTGACTTTGTTACAATACCATGGCCTATCAATACAATGGACGAGGGCAAGAAAATTGACTAATTATAATAGATTGAATATAGTGCATGATTTTTTAAAGTTTTTCATTATTTTATTTTCTTTGACATGATTGATCCAAAATATAGGTTTAATATTTCACAACCAATTATGTTTTTCTAATTTATATAATTTCTTAAACACAATACACTGTGATCAAATTTAAGAGAGAGTTGGGGAGGGGGCAGAGAGAGGGAAGGAGATAGTGAAAATTTTGGAGGGTAGAGAGAGAGAGAGAAAGAGAGAGTGATGGAGGGGAGAGAGAGAGAGAGAGAGAGAGAGAGAGAGTTGGAGTAGGAGAGAGAGGGAGGAAATAACAAAGAGATAGAGAGATAGAGGTGGAGAGAGAGAGGAGTGAGAAGGGATAGATGGAGAGAGAGTTAGGGAGAGAGGATAGGAGGTAAGAGAATGAAGAGGAGAGGATAGAGATAGGGAGAGAAGGGGAAGGGAGAGAGATGGACACATAGAGATGGTGAAGGATAGGGGGGGGAGATAGTGATAGAGTTGGATGGAAGAGAGAGAGAGAGAGGGAGAGTGATTTTGGGGGGGCGCAGATAGAGGGATGTGGGAGATAAGGGATAGAGAGGAAGGAAGATACAAATGAGGAGAGAGAGATGGAATTGGAGGGGGAAGGAGAAGGAGGGAACAAGAAAAACATAGAGGGAGAAAGGTGGTGAGAGAGAGGGGGTAACAAGGGAGCCATGGAGAGAGAGTGAGGGAGAGAGAAGAGTGGGAAGGAATAGAGAGAAGGATATAGATAGAGGGAGAAAATGCGAAGAGAGATAGACATAGAAGGGGAAGAGAGGGAGAGAGAGTGTGTGTATGTTTGGGGGGTGAGATAGAGAGAGGGAATACCAAAGAGACACAAATACAAATATATATATTATATAGTATTATATAACCAACCTATATCCATATTAACCATATAACTATCAAGTACCGAGAGGGATCCAATCTCTCGAGGTGCAAACCTTTCCTCAAGTTTTGCACTAGAAAAAAAAGTTTGCACCTTGAGAGATTGGATCCCTCTTGGCACTTGATAGATCCGGGGTTAAGATGGATCTAGGTCGATTAATATGAAATTAAAGTAGTTTTAATTTGATATTATAGTCTTAAAAGTTAAAATTTCTCTTCAAATTAATTTCAAATTGGAACTAGATCCAACTAGATTCAATGTGTAGATTTTTAAAAAATACAAAAAATATTTTTTTTATTTATTAAAAAATATATTTTTAAAATTACAAATTATTAGAGATAAATAATAAAAAATTGGCTCACCTATACACCACGTGAGGATGAAGAAGTGTTTAAGGAAGGATAACCTTTCAACCAATCTTTAACAACCTTTCAATCCCCTATCACTTGTAAGTTTAGATTGCTTGACACAATTAAGATGACTAACATAAATAACTAATTCATATTATTGTAGTGCTTGTTAGGTATTTGTATTATTGTTATTAGACTAAATTAGTCATTCATGTTAGTCATTTTTAATTATATTACTTATTAGCTAGTCACAAATTTTAACCCACGACTAAATTAGTGATTTATGTTAGTCGTTTTTAGTTCAGTCACTTAAGATTGCTCGTTTTTGGTAGTTTTTCACTTGGAAAAGTTGTGGTGACTAACTTTTTTAGTCACCTAGTCACTAATTTCTCATTTTATACTAGTGTACAAATAATATAGCTGCAAAGAATTCATTTTTGCTATATTCAATTATTTTGATAAGGTATAAATTGCAAGAGCATTGGATAGTCATTTTTATTCAATGATCTTAGATGAAAGTAAAGATCATATTTTACAGAAACATTTCACAGTTTTTTTTCACATTTCTAGGCTCACAAGGGTTGGGGCCTCCAATTTCACAATTTTTAAAACTCATAATTGTTTATGATGGAAGAGGGGAAACAACACATGACACAATTAATGATTTAAAGGAAGCAATGGGCCTTTCAAATAAAAGACTAATTGTTTCGACAGATGGTGCATTATCAAATGGCTTTATTGCTTTTTGCAAAAATTATGATGTACCTAATATTTTAGGTATTCTTTGTATTTCTCATGATGAAGCTTTAGTTTCATCAAATGTGTAAAAAACAAATACCTGAATTATTATTTCTTGAGAAATTAGAAAATAATGTATATTCTTAGGTGAAAAATTCTACTGAAAGAAATAATCGACTTATTGCTCTACAAGAACTTATGCAACTTGAACCTCTTCAAGCTCTTTAAATCCATGGAGTTAGATGGCTTTCAAAATGAAAATTCATTGAAAGACTGGTTGTATTGATGCGTCCCATATTGACTTTGTGGGCTCATGGTATGACAAGGCAATGATATTTCCTATTCTTTTGGTTGCATATGCTTCCACATGTAATGTGTGAATTAAACAAGTTGAATGGGAAATTCTAGGAATAGTATATTGATGTTACTTGTTTAAGAGAAACCATATATGTTAATATAAACAATTTAAAAATGTGGTTCTTAAGCACACCTTATTTAAATTTTTAGATTCCTATAAATTTGGTGTTCATAACCATGAATTGTGATTTATAGTGATTTCACATGCATATAGTGATTTTCTTGATATATTAAAGAAACTGTGGAAACCTTACATTGATGGTTTAAAGGATAGTTGCAAAGAACTTCCAAACGGATATTGGCATGTTCTAGTAGAGAGTTTGAATGGAAAATTCCTTAATCTTTCTTTTTTAATTTTATAAGATCGTTTAGCCCTTGTCATTATGTATAGGATGTTGATGGAACATAAGAGCATTGAAATTGTTGATTTCAAAATATTTCTCAACAATTATGAAATACTAAATGTGACAGGGAAGAAAACAAAACATTCTTTATTTTTGAAACTTGGATGAAAGTGCTACATGCATTAATAGATACTATTCTTGTTAATTGTGAGGGATCATCCATGAAATATGTTGGGAAGAATTTTTGTGTCATTGAGATACACACAAATTTTTCAAAAATTTTATTGTTTTGGCAACCAATAATTACTATACCGGAAAGTATAGTGGCATTTGGGAGATGATTCTAAAACCAAAACATACTCAACGATGTACAAGGGAACAAAAATATCAGTGACTACATTATATGCCTTGATGAGACTCACTAATAAGATTTTATTGATCAATAATTAAATGAGTTAAGATATATGAAATTTGAAAGCATAATAAACAATATTAAATACTATAAAAAAATAAAAAAATCAAACTTTTTAATAGTGAACATTTTCACTTTAATAATATTATATTAAATGTAATGGCATAACAACAAATTTTTAATGAAATGATGAATATATTAAATAAATACATGTATTCTTGATGAATGAGAGTACACACAAATTTATACCCTGCATGGGGCATTAACAAAGATTTATTCTTCATCTATTCAATAGTGTTGTATTCCTTACTATATACCATACATAAATATTTTAAATGAAATTTTTTAATTTAATTACACCGAAAGGCGTTTTCTTTGCGGGCTTCGAGTGAGCAAACATTGTTCAACCCAATGAATTTGAAGCCTTTATTTTCGTCATTCAGTCGAATCAAAATCTGCCATGTGAACAATATTTGTGGACAATGTAGAGTGGATTCAATGTTTCGATTCATGTACTTGTTGGCTTCGTGTACCTGTTGACTGACCAGATTGTTCTGTCATTCATCTACTGATGCTATGTTTTGGCTTTCCTGATAGCTGATTTTTTAAATTCTTCGGCAACACGTTAACCACATCCCTAGCCCCTCTACTGGCCTCTATCTCCATTTTCATCTGGTCTCCATCTTCATTTATCTCCATCCTTGACTCTTCATTTTGTTAATGCATTCCACCCTCCATGCACTCTAGCTGCACTAACTCAAACTCACTGTGCAATTCAAACTCCCCCTATTATTTTGCAGCTTGCAACATTATGGTGTGTTTTCATTTAGGGGAGACTGTATTCAGTGAAGAAACATTCAAATTTCATTGGCATTCTAGTTCTATTATGCCATCATAAAACAGGTACCCAATCCCCAATTATTCTAAGAGAACAAGAAAGTGCAGCTCTTCAAACTAACTATTGAGTAGGAAAAGGCATGTTAAACTCTAAGTTTTTTCGCTTGAATTCCAGAGGAAGCCCTCCAGGATTCTTGTTACATCCATAATGAGAATCTGCCATATTTTTTGAAATGCGACAATATCTTGGATTTTCGCCATTGTAGTGGTTCAAGTGTTGGTTCTATATTTTGGCATCTCAACAATTCTTGATGGGATTTTATGTACATAAGCCCTCTAAAACTTAGTTCTATAGAAGATGGTAACAATAATAATACCACTACTCTTTCCCCTAATTTTTTTGCGAGGCCCACTTCATATCATCTGTAGAAGGAGCCAAGAAGTGAAACACCCATACATGATTTTGAAAGAGGAAATGAGCTCCTATTGCATTGCCATCTCCTTTGAAATAGCTCAATGAGTAGAGACGGTGAACACCCATATATAATGTTGATAAATTTTGTGTCTTTCTAAGTTTGAAATCACTGGCTTGTTTGTGCATGTATTTCTTAGCTCATTTTCTTCTCAACATTCATTAAATATATTTAATATATTGTTTGAATTGAACTTCAGGTTCAATGCAAACACTTTTCTTGAGAGGATTCATAACGGTCATGTGGTGCTTATGGGGCATTCCATTTGAAGGAACCAGTAGGAGTCTCTGATTTGCATGCTAGCTTCAACAATTCCAAACAAGACATGGATTTTTGAAGTCCATGGAAATACCATCACAAAGCATAAGGAATTTATGTCCTTCAAATTTGAAGATTGTAATCGTACAATAAAATATTACATGTCACATTTTCAAGTTTTCTAGGACTGCGTGCATATAGGAGCTCCTTCTAGGGTTTAAACCACGCTTAAAGTCGATGCCATGGATTATACGTCACATTGTTGGTATAATGGAGATGTTCTCATCTTCGAAGAAACACACTTGTGGAACTATGAGAAGGAAATAAGAGGATAAGTACTGCTTTTTGGCCTTTGGTTTTTCAGATAAGAAACGATGCTAGTTTGAGGGGTGGAATATTTTGAAAAAAATATTTTTACAGGGGTTGTTAATTCCACGAGGGAAATACTGTGGACATGAAGATGGAAGTTGAAACACACTTAGGAGAGAAATGAAGACATGCGTTCAATGGGTCCTCCAACATGTCGAATATAAGAAAATCCACATGTTCTTGCGCAGTAAATAAAATTGGTAAAGACAAAGTGTTGTTATGATCCACCAAATTTAAATGATTAAAATATGGTTGAACCAATCTCTATAAAGGGATGATTGATAACCTATATACTCCACCACTTTAGTGTGATAAAAAAGCATCTTCAAGATTTGGCACTCATATTTTAGATTGAGGGAAAACATAAGCTTTGCACTAAGGCAAACACATCATCTAGAGTTCTAAATTTCATAGACATAATGAAATTAACATGTAAAGGAAAGTTCATTATTAATATTGGTAGATCGTAGTAAGAAGGCTACCATATCCATTGTAAGTAATCACTATCTGGCATGCCATTCTTCTAGCATCAAAATCCTCCATCAACAAAAGGGTAGTTGTGAGACTGATATAGGGAATAGGAATGATCCCACACTCACGAGCCTACAAAAAACCACAGTCCCTAGATTGCATAATCTCACTGAAATTTTTCACAAGTTCCAAACCTTGAACAATAGAATTCTTATGTCCTCTTTCAAAATCATGTCTGGATGTTTCATTTCTCATCTCCTTCTACAGATGATATGAAGATGATATGAAGCGGGTCATGTAGAAAATTTAAGGGAAAGAGTAGTAATATCCATATTGTTACCATTTTCTATAGAATTAAGTTTCAGAGAGTTTGTATACATGAAAATCCCATAACTACTGAGAATTCCAGTGAAGTTTGAATGTTTCTCCACTGGATGTAGTCTCTCCCTGAATGCAACACACCATAATGATGTAATACAGGGGAGGGAGTTTGAATTGTGAGGGGAGATGGAGTTTGAGTATTGTTGGAGTGCATGGACAGTGGACGAAGCTAAATGGAGATGGTGGATGGAAAAGGGGGCCAGGAAACTGGTAACATACCATCAGAGAATTTAAAAAAATTGCTTGCCAAGAAATCCTAAAGGTAGCACGAGTAGACTAAGCCTTTGTAAAATATTCATCCCATTGAGCAAGGTTTTTAGACACCATATGATTATTACAAAGTTCAATTTTATACATTGTTGAACATCTAAATATGTTGTTCTTGTTTTTTAAAATATTAGCAAAAGTTAAAACTTGTCGTTATTATGCTTATTTTTAAAGGCGCCTCAGTGGTTAGAATTATTCCTTTATTTAAAATTTTATATAGATAATAAAACTTTTTTAAATGGTAAATATAATGCATCAACAACAAAATGAAATATATATGTTTTAATGTAAAAGACATTTAAATTTAATATAGTATTAATTGTTTTGTAACGGATTAGTTATAGTCATTGTTATTTTGTAGTGAATTAGTTATATATATATATATATTAATAATGATATAGTAGAGTAATTTTTTTTTAAGAGGTGTGATAAAGAGGCATAAACCATAGATTTGCAGTTGTGCCCCAAATAAGAAGATAAAGTCTCATATATAAAAGTTTACGTTGTTGCACTTCCTATTGTATAGTAGGCAACCAAAAAATATGATAGCGAAAAATATTTGCACCACTACTTCTAATGTTTGAACAACTTTTTCATGACCAATTTTTGTGCTATGTCATCCAACTTTGATATTGGCAACATAAGTGCTTAAATTTCATTCAGGAACCCTAACAATAATTTCCTTATTGAGAATTTTCAACGAACCATGAAAGGCGTACTAGATCTTGTTTGGTTGAATTAAAGTTATCTTTCCATGGTTTTCAGCACTCTGGAAAGCTCACAGACCTTTTTTCTAAAGACTAAGGAACACATTGGTACTGTGTAAAGTGAAGTGGTTGAATAGTTGGTGCATCCAAAATATGGATATGCATTTGGTACACAATGTCAGTACATTTGGACAAAACCCAACAATTGGTTGGTTAAGGTGGTGTAGTGAGCTTTCAACATTTCAAAGAGTGTAATATGTTTGGTCTATCTTGTATATTTCTTTTGTCATATTTAAAAAATTATTTATTTTTATTTAGTGTTAGGTGTGATAGTTATTGACTTTTTCAATTAAGATAAGGAATAGTATTTCTAATAAGTGTAGTAATTATTTGATGTTTTTAATTTTAGTTTTATATTCTTTATTTTATTTTATTTAAAATTTACTATTTTTTTTTGAACTAGGAAATGTGAGTTCTATATTAACTATTTTTTAATATACTATATTTCAAATAATAGAAATTCACAATTAAAAAATTATGAACGAAAAAATGGATTTTGTCTATGTATGGGTTTCAATAATTTTCTTTGTGGATCTTGGCACAACTATCACGAACAAGTCACTAGCGGGTCCCCATGGCGACTTTGTTAATGAGGTTTCTAGTTTCTATCATCGAAGTTTGATAATGGCTCTGACTTGGGAATTTTCCTTATGTGCACATTTGTAAACAACAAAATTAAGTGATCCCTTCGATTGGCCACATCTCCTTTATGAAATCCAAACATAGCTTGGAGCCCTTCAACCAGATCTTGCTTTGCACCTGTTTTCTGATGATGTTTAGGCCATGGAAGGCCACAAATGTTACGTATCGCTGCTACTGCAGCTTTAATATTAGGAAGCTGCATGATGGCTTGATGTGCACCAGCAAGATCAAGAGCAAGAATATTATACGACACATATAACTATGCTTTTTTCTCAACATCTTTACGAGAGTACATAATATTTGAAGCAACTTCAGTAGACTTTGTCCCGGTGACTTCCTTCAGTACTTAAAACATCACTGTAACTATTTGGTATGATTTTTCTAGTTGAGCTCAATAAGCCTGATCAACCACTTTATCAAGCACCTTAACATAGTTCTCACGGTATTGCCGATAAATGTTATACATTTCTCTTGCACCAATTTTATGCTTCCCTCTTGAAAAGTTGGCTGATCCAAGTGGATGTTGGTGGCCACCCACCTATCCCATTTGGACCGCATTTTCAGTTTCCTAAATTGTAGCACAGTTTACTATTTTTAGCAGTTTTTCAGGTCCTGAACTTCCGGAGCCGTTTTGAGGCCCTAAACGACGTTTTTTGGGAAATCTAGGGCAACATGGGTCCATGGACCGATGTTGCCTCCCAAAGTGGTAGTACTCGGATAGATCTTTCTAAAGAGCTATCGTACACGTCAAACGGAGATCGTATGCCAAAGTTACGAGCCCGGGAACTTGATGTACCAATTTACCCAAACGGGGCCCACAATTTGGCGTTTCATCTTCTAGGGTTAGATTTCGGAATGTTAAGGGTTTTCCATTGTTTCTCAACAATAAATAGGCCTTTGAGCCTCATTGTAATACAGTTTTTAGAACAGTTCAGAGGCATGTAGCCACCACATCTCTTCTGAGAGATAAGCTACCATTGCCCTAGTTGGTTTATTTCCATTACTGTTTGTAAGCATATTTCAGTATTTTCCATTAATGAAATGAAGTATTATTTCCACTGCATCTTTGTGTATATGGTTATCTCTGTATTTTATTGCATTCCTGTTTAAATCCGGATCAGTGGTATCAGAGCGGTCTGCTTTTTTCTCTGTTTTTCTTTGCATGTCCCCAACGAGGTCGGGATATAAGGAGTTAGGGCTTGAACTGGTCGAACCTTTGCAAGACCAGCCTCGCAAATCTCGACGACCTCCCATGACGGATGAGAAGAAAGACGAGGGGGTAGGAGATCCTATCAAAATCTTGCTCGAAGAAGCCCTCGAGCGGCAGAGGAACGCGATGATGGATAGCTTTGCGCAGATCCTTCAGCGGCACCCAGAGGCGACGCATCGGCTTCCAATAGCTACTCTGGAAACGCCACACCGTTTAAGGTACAAGTTAATTTTGAAATCCCCATCTTCGAGGGTCAAATAGACGTAGATTCCGTAGATAAATGGTTAAATCTGCTAGATGGGTATTTTTCTGTTCATGAATTTTCAAATCGGGAAAAGATTGTTTTCGCTCTTCTCAAAGCAGCCCTCCACGTCAAGGACTGGTGGGAAACCTACTGCGAGTAGAAGGATGAAAGTACAGGCTCACTATTTTTAGCCGCACCCACTTGGAATGACTTCCGGGATGCCATCAAGGAGCAGTACTACCCTGTCAAAAGCTACGAGGACAAATACATCAAATGGACCACACTGCGGCAAGGACGAGACCAAGATGTGCCGGAGTTCACAAACATTTTTCATACCCTTCGCACACAGTTGGGTATCAAAGATTCTGAGCTGCATCTGGTACTCAAATACCTTGGCTGCCTGCACAGATACATCCAGGAAGATATGGTGTTCTTGAACATCTCCTCGCTTAGCACGACGTACCGATACACTGTCAAAATCGAGCAAAAGTTCAAACAGAAGAAGCGAGACTTTGGATCTGCAAATCCGAAGCCCAAAGGACAAAGCCAAGGCGGGGTGACCCAAGGCAACCCGTCAAAGCCGCAAGAAAAGAACAACACCATGAAGCTGAAGAAGGACACAGGGAAGTGATGTGAGTTCCACAAGAGTCCCACTCATAACACAAGTGAGTGTCAGACCAAGAAGTTGCTGGTGGCTGAGTTGAAGGCTTCCGAATCAGATGCATGTTCCGATCCTGAGCCAGAACCCAACAAGGGGAATGGCAAAGGGAAGCAGATCATTGATGCGGATCCCAGTGCCACTGTTGCCACTGCCAAGATCCAGAAGAACGAACCTACAGATCCAGAAGAGGGGGAGCGTCTTTTCCACTCACAGATGTGGGTGAAGGGTTCGCCGCTGCAATTCATTGTTGACAGTGGCAGCCAAAAGAACCCCATTTCAGAAGAGGTCGTGAAGCGGTTGGGCCTACCGACTACACCGCACCCGCAGCCGTACAATATCGGGTGGCTTCACGAAGGACGAGATCTGAAAGTTCGCCAGCAGTGCCGCCTTCCCTATAGCATCAAGCCCTTCACAGACAAGGTATTGTGTGATGTTACACCTCTGGATGTTTGTGATGTATTACTAGGCCAACCATACTTGTGGAGGCGACATGCTATGTATGAGTCAAGGCCTCGTGCTGTCATTATTTCTTTGAATAATTCATTAAATAGGATACTGGAGGTAGCCCCACCTACCGCCACATCTTTGATCACCGCTAAGAGAGGAAGCAAGCTCATATCACAGACCAGGAAATTGATCTGTCTAGTTCACTCCCAAAGTAAGGGGAAGATTGTTGCTACATCCATGACCCCTGCAAAGGGTTCCTCTATGCAACAGCAGCAGCAAAGGAATACGGTCATGACAGAACACAGGAACAACTTCTCCTCACCCACAGGGGTACCACACAAGCTTCAAGTTGGCAACAAAGTCTGGTTGCATCTGCAAAGAGAACGCCTTACCAGAACCCATCAGAAACTCAGACCACTCCGACATGGTCCTTACACCAGCACCAAGGCTACGGGAAACAATGCTTTGAAGCACAACATTCCTCCATTCCTTCGCTTTCACCGAGTGTTCAATGTGGACCGTCATCGACCATGCTTCCCACCATTTCTGGACACATCAGAGATTGCAGAACAGCTCACCAGGGACCAAGTTCAGCGGATGGAGGAACTTAACGCAATGGGGACCATTGCTTCCTAAGGGGGGAGGAATGATCCAGGTGGATGTTGGTGGCCACCCACCTATCCCATTTGGACCCCCACAACTGTCTCTTTCAGCATTTTCAGTTTCCTAAATTGTAGCACAGTTTACTATTTTTAGCAGTTTTTCGGGTCTTGAACTTCCCGAGTCGTTTTGAGGACCTAAACGACGTTTTTTGGGAAATCTGGGGCAACATGGGTCCATAGATCGATGTTGCCTCCCAAAGTGGTAGTACTCGGATAGATCTTTCTAACGAGCTATCGTATGCGTCAAACGGAGATTGTATGCCAAAGTTACGACCCCGGGAAATTGATGTACCAATTTACCCAAATGGGGCCCACAATTTGGCGTTTCATCTTCTAGGGTTAGATTTCAGAATGTTAAGGGTTTTCCATTGTTTCTCAACAATAAATAGGCCTTTGAGCCTCATTGTAACACAGTTTTTAGAACAGTTCAGAGGCATGTAGCCACCACATCTCTTCTGAGAGATAAGCTACCATCGCCCTAGCTGGTTTATTTCCATTACTATTTGTAAGCATATTTCAGTATTTTCCATTAATGAAATGAAGTATTATTTCCGCTGCATCTTTGTGTATATGGTTATCTCTGTATTTTATTGCGTTCCTGTTTAAATCCGGATCATTGGCTCAACTTCCCTTTCGATGCTTTGCAAGAGAGTTGTCATGAACTAGTGAACACCTATGTAGTTGGATTTATGGTTTAGCCTATGAATTTTTTTTGAATGCATAGACCCAAGAGAGATATGCGGTGTGAGGGATGTCATGCTCAATCTCGTTAGTCACATGAAGAATCTTGAAAATATCGAAACATATCTATCCTCCCGATAGTCGTGTAATCAACACCGAGCGAAACCTAATCTGACACATGAAGTTCATTTTCACCTAGAATTTGTTTTTTTCTATTTTCAGGTGTTGCATATTTGAATTCCTCTCGAATTCGGTTGTTTATTTGAATATCATTAACGTTTTCATTCTATATGTAATTAGTTAATTAATAAAAAAATATAACTCAGAGATAGAATTATTACTATAACCAAAAGCATATGTAATGTTTTTGTGAATCAAACTCTTCGGTTTGATTTTATAATCAATTAGAATTACAATCATATCTAATGTTGTGGTAAATACAACTCATTGCTTTGATATAATAATCCATAAATTCCAATAGAATCGAATGTCATTATTATTTGAAATTCAAATTGCTGAGAATATTTTAACTAACCTACTTTATACGGTATCATAAGCTAATTTTTTTGATACACTGATATTTATATTAAATTAAATGAAATGACAATTTGATTCAAATATCCTACCTAACATGTTAGGAAGAACAATGGAACAAAAATGTTCTTTATTAGTGGTTAGATGTACATATATCATTCATTTCAAATTCAATGCTATACTCTTAAGTATAGGTAATAGAAAAGAAAAATTTATTATCAAAAAAGAAGAAATTATATATTTAGAAATTTAGTAGGAGTAAAACACTACTCATTATGGATTACTAAAGGGTAACTAATGATATAGTTTTGATAAATAATAACAAATCAATTCATAATGACTAATGGTTATCTACACTATCAATTGTCAAACATATTTATCTCACCTTAATGTGACAACAATAGACGTAGGTTTGGAGGGGGACATCCTATTATCAAGAATGACCCAAAAAGTGGCACACATGCATGAATTATCATTTGGAGGGTTTTGTTGGACGACATTGGGACTTGATGCTAGGCCTTTTCCAATAAGATACTGTGTGAGCTAAGGGATAAGCTTCCATGCATATAAATCCTCTCTCAAATACAAAGGTATTGGCAGAATGGGTGATTGAATCCCAGACACAAGGCAACCCATGGATCGTTTCAACCAATACATGCAAACTATCAACCTTTATTGGCACATGAAATTATTATTGGGACCCACACTAATGGATCGATAGACACACCTAGAGGATTTACTTTCTTTAGAGCACCTTCATCACCATTTGAGAGACTTGGACTACATATTTTACATAATAGAGCAACACCTTGGCATACCCCCTATGGTAGGAACAACACGTGAAGGCTAAAAGGAACACATACATATTGTAGTCTCATATTCAAATCCATTAGCATAGTTAACTCATGTTGATGTTCTAAGCATCTAATAATATAAATACTTATAGGCATTGTATCTTAGACCAAAATCACATTTGTATTTTGAATTTTGTAATCTCTTGTAATCTCATTGCTAATTTGTGCCTGCAAGGGTTTCCATTGTTTTGTAACATTTATATTTGTGGAAATTTCTTCTTAATTTAATGTCTTGCCACATTCCTTAGAAGATAAAAAAAAAGGAAAATTTTGATTGTATTTCGTCGTCCATATATTTTGCTTCATTATTACCTTCCACTTTCCCCACTTCCTTTTCACCTCTATGTACAATTGCTAATAATATCTGCATTTGCTAGTAATAATTGTTGTCAAGTAATCGTGGGAAGCGTGGAGGTGTTGTTGCCTTATTTTCCAAGGTACCAAAGACAAGCCAAGTGCGTACGTATACTTTCCTTATTTCCCAATTTGGATGGTGGAAGTGTGTCATAGTGAAATAGTTGGAAAATTAATGCCAACCACTGCGTTAAAAACACTTACAAGAACCATATTTATAAGATGAATTTTGTAGGTTGCGGATTTGTTTGGAGGATGTCAGACAAAAGGTCTAAGCAGGAGTAAGAGTTCTCCATTTTGCAACACATTAGACCATTCTGTAACACGCATCAAGAATTTAAGAATGAATGTGATTTTAATGTAGGGTTAGTAGTTAAGTATGTCAAATATTTACTCCGCCAGTGACATATGTACTCTACAACATAGATATTAACATTCACCCATCCTGTGACTTAATGATTGGCTCTCTCATGTATTAATGTCAAAGTTGTGTGTTGAGATAAATATGAATATAAAAGTCATTTGTATTGTTGAGAAAGTAGAAAGGAGTCGAGTGTGTAAGTTTGAGATGTAGTGAGGAGAAAATCGTGGAGTAAATATTGGTGGGTGAATGAAAACAAGTTTTACAGAGTTTTACAGACAATTAATCCACAACTCGAGTGAAGTGTAAATCATAGTAACATTTTTGGGTTTTTTACTTGGAGCAGTAGCCTCCAATTTATCATGCGAAGGTATTTACATATGCTTTATAATATAATCCAAAGTTTGGTTTGTTGCGATATGGCCTTAAACCTGTTGATGGTGCTGGACTCGCTAATATGTCAGGGGATCTCCCCGGTAAGAAGTCCCAATTAGACCTCCGATCGTTTGGTGTAGGAGTCCCAGCAGGGGGTCATACGGTATCGCCTTATGATCTCACACAGAGGCAAGTAAGATGTCCCTATTGGTAGTAACGGTGTGAGATATACGACAAGTCAAGGAAGGAACATGAACAGTTCTAACACAAGGAGGGTGAGGTGAGTGCGCCCCTTGGAAACATGTGAAAACACATAGTTAAGAAGGGAACCTATGAGTACTGAAACTACGCAATGCGCAATTTCAGTCAGCAGTGACATGCAACCAGCAAACTGCATTGCACAGTTTCTAGGGCCAGCAGGACACTTCCTTCAAGAATTGCACAATGGAATCCTAGATGTTAGTTCTGGTCCAGACTTGTGCAATTTCTGGAGGGAAGGCAGAGCCTTCGCTTCCGTAAATGGGTAGTGCTAGCTAGGCAAGGTATAGTTTGGGCCTAGGTAGCCCAGACCGACCAACGGTTGACTGAAAGCATGAGAAGTCTGAATGCATGATGAGATGAGTGAAAACAAGAGTGAATGATCATACATGAAAACAACAAGTGCAAGATTCAGAAAATAGGAAAGCATGAACATGTGTGAAGCGAGTCGTCGCAACAGTGAACGTTCATGAAAAAATAGTGTCATGCATGCGACAGTAGTAAGATGCGAGAAAAAACAGAAACGGTTCTTCTAAAAGCTAACATACATCACAACAACAGCAAGGGCTCACTCAAATGAAGTAGATAACACTCACACAAAGAGAAACACAAAAAGTGACAGAAATGTCGCGCAAGACATGAAAAGCGGGCTTACCCCAAAAAAACTGAGCTGAATGTGCCGATGACTCCTAGATACAATGTAGGATGTCAGAGCTACCATGTCAATGTGAGGAATGAGCTCTGCAGCATCTGATTGATGAGTTTTGATAAAATCGAGGTTGTAATGTGCATGCCACAAATATAGGAAAAGCGACACTTGGCGGGAGGTTTCTGAAATGATCCTTGCATGTAACCTCCAGCTGCTAAAAATAGATCCCTGAATCAAGGGATGCCTTTGCATTCTACATTGGAAGAAGCAATCCATGCATGCAAATTAGTTTTGCTTGGTCCCAGAGGTAACTAGTCAACCCGAAGGCACATGCATATATCTGTGAGCTTGGGATGAAAATTTGTGTAGTTTCTGGGCTAAGCAAAGATGGTTGTCCCAGAGGGATTGTGCAATTTCTAAGAGGAACAGGTGACTGTCTCCCAGGATTGTGAAATTTATGGGCTGAGCAACTGTCATGTGTCAAACCTCACAATTTTCTCAAGGAAGCATGTCTGACTGCATCTTACAATTTCTGAGCTGAGCAGTGGACCTAGGTCACACCTCACAATTTTCTCAAGGAATCCTATCTGACTGTATTGTGCAATTTCGGAGCCCAATAGGCTGCCAGGCTGGATTTGTTCAATTTTTTCTAGGTGCTGGGCTGGCTGTCCTAGAGGGATTGCACAATTTTTGGGAAACGCAGGTGATTGCTGCCCAAAATGGCGCAATTTCGGGTCTGAGCAGCTATCTTGGGCTGAATCGCACAATTTTGAGAGGAAGACTGCCAGGAAGAATTGCACAATTTTGGGGCCTAGCTGGATGTTCGACTGTGTTTGTGCAATTTCTAGAGGGAAGGTTGGTTCAACTCCAGAATTGTGCAATTCCTAGATGGAGCTTCTCAACCAGCGACTGACACTAAGTCTCGAAAGCAACTTGTGAAGGGGGTGGAACAAACTTACATGCACACGTTAACAAGACTCTATGAAACAACTGAAACTGATGTGCTTGATAGTGCAAGATATGCTATTGAGGATGGTCGGTAGGGAGGCTCCAAAACGAAGCTATTGCAAAATTTTGGAGGGTGGTTGTAGCCGCTACAACAAAACCTTCATGAGTAAATTTACCGAAACCATTTGGTTTTTACTTTGTTTTGTTGTGCGTTTAATTTCTGTTTCAGTTAAGCCTCTGTGTAGTTGTGATGTGCTTGTCGCAATTGTTTTCTAAGTGAAACTCCTCTCCTTTGCCCTTGCAGTTTTTTTAACATGGTATGAGAGCAGGTTAAACTTTGTTACTGTAAAAATAAGTGTTTTTACTAAGAGTCAAAAAAATTGTTTTGAGCGCAGATTTGTTTTGGAGCATATTTACTAGCAAGTAGAAAGTTTTTTTTCACTCAGAAATGGAAACATCAAGTACAAGCTTGACTATTCCTCAGATACCTCAATTTAATGGGAAACATTATGATTATTGGGCTATTACAGTGAAGGCTCTATTTTCTTCTCAAGACATTTGGGATTTGGTGGAGAATGGTTTTCAAGAACCAGCAGATGCAACAACATACAATGCCTTGTCTCAAGAAGAAAGGGATTTGTTGAGGGACAACAAGAAGAAGGATGCAAAATCCCTCTTCTACATTTTTCAAGCAGTTCATGAAAGTATTTTCCCAACGGTTGCAGCAGCAATGAAGTCCAAGCAAGCACATGACACCCTCTAGACAACCTACCAAGGCATGGCAAAAATGAATACAACAAAGCTACAAATGCTAAGGAGAGACTTTGAGACACTTTGTATGAAATAGTTTGAGAATTTAGACTCATTTTTTATACATGTAATTGGATTGGTTACTCAAATCAGGTATCATGGTGAGAGACTTGAGGAAAGGAGAATAATTGAATTTTTTTTGAGAAGTCTGCCAGCAAGGTTTGATGCCATTATTGTGGCCATAGAAGAGACAAAGGATCTCTCACACTTCTTAGCAGATGATCTTCATGCATCACTGATATCTCATGAACATAGACTGAATAGAGCAACAAGCTCCTCATTGGAGCATGCCCTCAAGACACAAGTTTCATTTGGTCAAGGTAGTGGCAGAGGAAGATCATATGCTAGAGGAAGAGGAAGAAGCCCACACAGAGGTGGAAGAAGCAACCCTTCAAGCTCAAGTGGAAGGGGAAGCAATCAAAATCCAAGTCAAGGCCCAATCCAAAATCAAGCAAAAGGTCATAGGTATGATAAATCTCAAGTCCAATGTCATTACTGTAAGAAGTATGGTAATTATGCGAATGAATGTAGAAAGAAGCCATATGACATTAGTAACAAACCAAGTGTAAATTTCACAAAGGAAAATTAGAACCATGATAACATGTTTTTATCTTGTAATGTAGCACAAGAAAAACAAAGTGATATATGGTATCTAGATTCAAGGTATAGCAACCACATGTCAGGGAACATAGGAATGTTTTCCAATCTAGATGAAAGTGTGAAATCTGAAGTGACATTAGGGACTGATATAAAATTCACTTTCATGGGAAAAGGAAAAGTTAATATCCCAACAAGGGAGGGGAGAAGGAGTACATCTCAAATGTTTACTTTGTCCCTAGTTTGAAGCATAACCTCATAATCATTAGACAATTCATACAAAATTGCTACAATGTCTTTTTCAAAACTGGTGAGTGCACAATTTTGGATAAGCCTTCAAGCAAGAAACTAATTGCGAAAGTTCAGATGACAAGCAATAGGATGTTTCCCCTAAAGGTAAAATCAGATTTGAAAGAAGAAGGTGCACAAGCACAACTATCAATGAACTCATAAGAGGATGGAAGAAAAGAGGCAGTTGTCACACAAATAAAATTTCAAGTAGAGGTCAAAGATGAAAATTTGTTATGGCATTTGAGATTTGGTCATCTCAACTTTGGAGGTTCGAATTTCATACATAGAGAAGACATAATTAAGGGGTTGCTGCTTATAGAAAAACCATGCATCCTATGTGAGGGATGTATCTTGGGCAAGCAACATAGAGATACATTTCTAGTAGGAAAGTCAGTGAGGGCAAAGGCACCTTTGGATATTGTCCACTCGGATTTATGTGGACCAATGCAGACACCATCAATTGGTGGCAACATTTATTTTTTGACTTTCATAGATGATTATACAAGGAATACATGGCTTTATTTCCTAAAACATAAAAATGAAGTGTTTGAGCGCTTTCGCCAATACAAGGCTCTTGTTGAGAAACAAAGTGGAGACTACATTCAAGTCCTTAAGACTGACAGAGGTGGCGAATACATATCAAATGATTGCCTTTGATTTTGCAGGGAGCATGGAATTCACAGCAATTTAGAACAAGGTATACACCTCAGCAAAATGGTGGAACGAAAAGGAAGAATAGGACCATTATGGCAATGGAAAGGAGTATGTTGAGGGAAAAACATTTACCAAATGATTATTGGGTTGAAGTTGTCGCTTGTGCGATGTATATCATGAATAGACGTCCAACAAAAAGAATCCAGAATGTGGTTCCTAAAGAGGCATGGAGTGGAAGAAAGCATAGTTTCACTCACATGAGAGTCTTTGGATGTGTGGCATAAGCACATGTCCCGGTGAGTTGAGGAAGAAGTTGAACAACAAGGGGGATAAATCCATATTTGTTGGATATAGTGATGAATTCAAGGCATACAAGCTTTACAATCCATCAACTAAGAAGGTCATAATCAATAGAGATGTGTAGTTGATAGAAGAGGAAGCATGGAATGGAAGTTTAGAGAAGACAGTCAATGTAAAAAAATGTATACCACATGAGGAAAAAGAGGAATTGACAAGAACAAGCAATTCCTCAACAATGACTTCCTCTACTCCTATTCAAGCACAACAAAGAAGGTAGCAAGTAACACCATCAATAGATTATAGGACAACATCACTTAGTCAAGCAAGTGCTTCTCCAAGCACGCCGCAAAGCACAACACCAAGTGACATGTCAAGTCCATCTTCAACAAGCACAAGAAGACCAAAATTCATAAATTTAAATGAGATTTATGAGAAATATGAAGTTGATAGTGGCGTTGGTCTAAATTCCTTATTTGCATTATTTTGTCATGTAGATGACCCAATCCATTTTGAGGATGCAGTCAAAGAAGAAAAATGGGTTGTGTCAATGGAGGAAGAAATAGAAGCAATAGAAAATAATGACACATGGGAGTTAGTGAACTTTCCACAAGGAAAATAAGTCATTGGAGTGAAGTGGGTCTATAAGACCAAGAGCAACGTTGACGGAAAGATTGAAAGGCATAAAGTGAGGCTAGTTGTGAAAGGATACAAGCAACAACATCAAAGAGATAACGCAGAGATGTTTCTGCCAGTTGCGAGGATCGAGACAGTGCGTAAAGTTGCGGGAATTTCCACGCAACATAAATGGAAAGTGCATCAAATGGAAGTAAAATCAACGTTCTTTAATGTAGTGCTGAAAGAGGAAGTGTATGTTGTGCAACCACCTAGTTATGAGCTAGAAGGCCAAGAAGACAAGGTGTATAGGTTGAGGAAAGCTCTTTATGGGCTGAAGCAAGCACTGCGTGCATAGTATAGCAGAATAGATGCTTACTTGTTGGACAATGGTTTTGAAAAATGTAACGGTGAGCCTACTATCTACATCAAAGAGAGCGATGGTAAGATTCTTATTGTTGTCTTAAATGTAGATGATTTGATTTTTACAAGAAGTTATGATTTCCTCATCACTAATTTCAAAAAGTCATGAAGAGTGAATTTGAAATCATTGACTTGGGTTGTTAAGATATTTTTTGGGCATAGAAGTGAAGCAAATAGAAAATGGCATTTTTATTTCTCAAGCAAACTATGTAGCAGACATTTTGGAGAGGTTTAATATGAATAACAAAAAGCCTGAACCAACTCCAACTGTCATGGGGTTGAAGTTGAGAAAAGAAGATTGCAGTAGAAATGTCAATCGAACTTTATACAAAAACATGATACGCAACTTGATGTATTTGACCGCCACTATGCCAGATATAATGTATGCAGTGAGTTTCGTATCGAGGTTCATGGATACACCCAAGGAGACGCATTGACAAGTAGCGAAAAGGATTCTAAGGTATGTCCATGGAACAAATGATTATGGTATTCTGTATGCCGCAATAGATGACTTCAAGTTGGGTGGTTACATTGACAGTGATTGGCCAAGAAGTGTCAATGACAAAAAAAGCATGTCAGGATATGTTTTCCATTTGGGTTTTGGAGTCATTTCATGGGCCTCTAAGAAGCAGCAAATAGTGTCATTGTCAACACAAGAAGTTTAATATGTCGCCCCAACAGTAGCAGTGTGTCAAGTAGTTTGGATGAGAAGGATGTTGAGGAATCTTTGCCACAACCAAGAGGGAACAAAAACTATTTTCTATGAAAACACTTCCACAATTGCATTGTTAAAGAATTTTGTCTTTCACAAGAGGACCAAGCACATTGATACTAAATATAATTTTATTAGAGAGTTAATTAACAATGGTGAAATTGTGTTGCAGCACTGCAGGTCACAAGAACAATTTGCTGATATTTTCACAAAGCCATTGGCACGTGATTTTTTAATTTTTATTTTTTATATCAAAGACGGTTTGAGAATTTTCAATGGTGACAGTTGTCATTAAGGGGGAGTGTTGGAAAATTAATCCCAACCACCACGTTAAATACACTGACAACAACCATATTTTTCAATCTGAGCACGAGTACAAGTTCTCCATTCCACAACACATCAGATCATTCCACAACACACATCAAGCATTTAAAAATGAATTTGAATTTAATGTAGGGTTAGTAGTTAAGTATGTCAAATACACATCAAGCATTTAAAAATGAATGTGAATTTAATGTAGGGTTAGTAGTTAAGTATGTCAAATATTTACTCCGCTAGTGAAATATGCAGTGTGCAACATAGATATTAACATTCGCCTATCGTGTGCTTTAATGATTGGCTTTCTAATGTCAAATTTGTATGTTGAGATAAATATGAATGTAAAAATCATTTGTGTTGTTGAGAAAGTAAAGAGGAGTCGAGTATGTAATTCTGATATATAGTGAGGAGAAAATATTAGTGGGTGAGTGAAAACAAGTTTTACAGACTCCGCAACCCCCGCCAAGCTAAATCACAGTAAGATTTTTGTGTTTTTTACCTTCTTATATTTTCTTCATTTCTTCGACTTTTTTTCCTGCATCATGCTATACCTTCCAACACTTCTCCAAGAAATTGAAATCTCTTTCAAGGTCATCGATTTCCCAATTGAAGTGTCGGGCCTTCCGCCCATTCTCGGGACATATCTATCGAGGCACCTTCAAGAGAGATCTAACAATGTTTCATTCAACCAGCTTCGTCAACATTCCTCTCTGATAAAAATGGCTAAAACACACAATTACAGAAACTCAAATCATATATTATGCACAAATGGTGTTTGTGCAAACACACTCACACACACAGATTTACATTCAGATTACTCTATTAAATAGAGTTTCTGAGATCCAACTTATTCCTAAATTAGATAGAGAGGTTGAGAGAATTTCTCAACCATCACAAACCAACTTCTTAAATATGGAATGTAAGCATTAACTCCAACATCCCCCCTTAATGATTACATTACATGAAAATAACAAAATAATCAAGCTTATCAGTAGACGCTCCATCAAGTTGCCTCATAACCCTCGGAAAGGTGTAGTTGGCAAGTTGGATTCCCGAGTTCCCTTCCTCAATTCCCGAATCAAGGACCTCTCGAAGTCAATTACTGGACAGCATCCCAATCTGTCACATAACCTCATTAGGAAACCACCACGTCTACCACTAATGAGGGATCCTTCCCTAGATCCGCAACTGCCATACTATCTGGACAACCATCCATATTGAGCCTTACTGCTACTTGATCTTTAAGCATTGGCATCAGACACATAGTTGAACTGCTAGTTATTTTTTAAAAGAGTTTAATAGGTGAACACCTCGACAATGAAACATCCTGCTATATAAAACTCAAAAATCTGCTGGCGTTATATATCGATCTGCATTTAATTTCTAACTATGGACAAGCTCAGACCTCCATACTGTATTATACACGTTCCAGAGAAAAGCACCACCACTTGGGGATCCATACTTGTTATTGGATCGCCGAGAGGCAAGACCATGTATCTCACCACAGATTGTAAAAAAACATGGCAACCATAGCGACCTCGACAAACAGTGACGGCAACAACGCATTCACTGGCACAAGATGAAAAATAGCCAATAACGAAGCAAAAGCCAATATTTGGGGATCTGTGGTGGGAATTGTCCCTTCTCTAACGGATTAAAGCCCCCTTCCCTGGTCGCACTTTTAATTCAATATCCAAATTGCTCCTCGCTCTGAATGACAGTTTCATTGATTCCACGGCAGAGTCGTGGCAGATTTTGCATCCCCAATCCTGGATTCAACACTCGACAGCAGAAAAATGTCAGCCTTCAAGCAAGAGATCTCGGCTTCCTCCTCAATAGTCTGGGCGCCCTCCAGATCTAAAAGCAGAACACGGGTTTGGATCCTCTAAAGCATGCAGAAAATAGCAGGCCGCTAGCCACGGTAGCCACTCCACCACCATGCCCAGATGGATCTCCTAGACGCAGACCACTGTGCCGCAATCTTCTCCGCCTCTTCCCGTGGTTATTGCAGCCGAATAAACCAATTTCTCCATGACTAAACATACAACAACTTAGATCTTTAAGCCTTCACACAAATTTTCACTGTTACGCCAAACAAATCCCTGATCTTTAACAGTTGCATATGCTTAACTAAAAAATCATTCTTCGTAAAGAGTTGAAGCCAAACAATAATTCTTCAATAAAATAAAAATTCAAAGAATTGTTTCAGATTTAAGTCGTTAAGCTGTTCAATTCTTTAAATCTTAAGCAGCTTTGGATCTTGACATCCCCTGCAGGGATTAGAGAGTGATAGTAAGCAACAAAGATCGACTTTTACAAGTGGACTTCTCCTAAAAGAACGACAACAATAATGCTCGGCTCCAACAAAGGTATGTACGTGCATTCACCATGACTCGACTCATTCACCTGGTCCAAATCTCCAACAGGTGTTGGCTCTTCCACAATGCCAACAGATCTCAAACAGATCTCCACATTGGCTAACCAAAGGTTGAATACAGGAAACAGTGAGGCAACGCTCAAACAGAGACGCTGCCCATACAGAGTCTGCTCCACGGACAGGTCGGCTCACCAATTGGCAACCACACAACACACAGGCCTCTGACCTACAGCTCTGATACCATGATAAAAATGGCTAAAACACACAATTACAGAAACTCAAATCATATATTATGCACAAATGGTGTATGTGCAAACACACTCACACACACAAATTTACATTCAGATTACTCTATTAAATAGAGTTTCTGAGATTCAACTTATTCCTAAATTAGATAGAGAGGTTGAGAGAATTTCTCAACCATCACAAACCAACTTCTTAAATATGGAATGTAAGCATTAACTCCAACACTCTCGACTTTGAAAAGCACGTGTAATTCTCATAAATACGTGCCATGATATGGAGGCGGAACAAGTAAAATCTCTCATGGAAGGAAAGGTTCTGAGTTCTTCTCAAGTGCCCTCAATTTATCCTATTTTCCCTATTGTATCTTCGTCTCGGCTAGAACCTAAACCCGATGAAAAGTACCTGATATGGATAGACGAGAAACCTGCCTTGTCAGTTCTATTCGTTGCCTTTGGGAGCAGAGTCATTCTGTCGAATGATCAGATTAAGGAACTTGCTTTGGGGTTTAAATCGAGCGGGCAGCGGTTCCTCTGGGCATTGCGGAGGTCGCCTCCTGAATCAACTGAATACGGCAATTCTGTATCCACCATGTCGGACGATGCAAACATGAGGCATCTTCTACCTGAAGGATTCAAGAATCAAACCAAGGACCAAAGACTTGTGGTTCCTTCATGGGTGCCTCAGATACCAGTTCTTTCTTATCCATCCACTGACGTCTTCCTTTATCACTGCGGAGGAACTCAACATTCAAAAGCATCTTATATGCAGTGTTGCTAATCGCCTGGCCTCTGATTGCCCATCAGAGGATGAATGTCTTTCTTCTTGTGAAACCGGCAGTGGCCATTGAAGCCAAAAATGAATGTGATGGATTAGTCAGCAAAGTGGAAGTGGAAAGAACATCCAGGGAGTTAATGGAAGGACAGGGCAAAGTAAAACTAAAGAAGACGGTGAGAGAATTGATGGAAAAAGCCAAAAATGCATTGGTGGAAGGAGGAAGTTCATACAACTCTATGGCCACCGTGGCTACTGTTTGGAAGAAATTGGATGGCGCAGTTTCTCAGGGATCTACTGAAAAATAGGGTTAGGGAACATCGGTTACATCAACTAATTACAGTGAGAAGCTCTAAATATTTTTTTCCAGTTTCCGTATGGTTTCGTATTACAAGGTTGCAAGACCGAATTGGGAAAAAAATTGTAAGCAGACACTCTATTTCATCACATTCTTAATGGTAATCTCCTTGTGCATCTATTGGATAATCAATATTGAGTCACCAAATTTCTAAATTTGTTATATATCAAATTGCAGAGTCTTCGTGCATTATTGATTATCCATATGTCAAATTTTTAGAGAATATTGAATTACTAAAGTTTTGAATTTGTGATGCTTAAAATTTTAGGGCAATATTGAAATATTTGTAATGCTTATTTCTTTTAGAAACTTTGATTATCCATATGTCAAATTTTTAGACAATATTGAATTACTAAAGTTTTGAATTTATGATGCTTAAAATTTTAGGGCAATATTGAAATATTTGTAATGCTTATTTCTTTTAGAAACTATTATAGTTAAGTTGTTGTCATTATTTTAGTACTTGACGTATTGTTTGAAATGACGTGATGGCCCAGAGTTATCTTGTGGAGGAAAAATTATGATAATGTAATTATTTGAATTTGAAATAAATAAATATGGCAATTGAAGAATTTACTTGGAAAGAACAAAGGAACGAATGAAATTATTATTCCAATCCATAATCCATAATGGGTATCATTATTCCAATCCATAATCCATAATGGGTATATTGGATAGAGGAAAAAATAAAACTATCTAAAATCACTTTAAAAAAATATTTGGAGTGAAATTATGTGATTGACTAGATAAGAAGGTTGAAATCTAGAAAAAAATCACCCGGTGTGGGGGAAACAACACTGGAATGGGTGAATAAGCACCATAGTGGAAAAAGATGGGCTTTAAATGATGAATAATAATCCATTTAAAAAAAATTAGGAAAATCATAGGCTATGGTGATCGGAAGAACAAAAAATAAAATGGGACGCGTACTGGGAAAGTGAGGCATAAAAATGCCTTCACTAGAATAGCAGAGGTTGTTGATTCTGGGCAGAAGAAGAGATGGGGAAAATTAGAAGAGGAGGTTCATGTTTGGGAGGCAAATCGTTCACTCCAAGTCAAATTCTTCAAAATAAACCACTTGTTAGAGGTTACAACTACTGTTATTTTGTACTATTGATTGGTATGGTTAATTTAAAAGAAGTAGCAAAGCACCTTAGTTTGTTATCTTTAATCTGTACAAGGAAGTGAAATGAAGATATTACTAGAAAATTATCAGTGCTTGTTAATTGATTCTGTAGCAGTAATGTACCAATGAGTTCTAAATATGAGTTGTGAGATGTTTTCATGAAGTAAGGCCCTACTATGATGTGCTTCATTTACTTACTTATATTATGCCCATGTAACTTGTATTATTGAACAAAAGGAGATGCTAAATATGGCTCTGGAATACATATACGTATATATATCCTGTTGCATGTGCTAAAATGTTGGTGGAATATGGTTTTTGCGCAGTGGTACCATTGCTCTACTTATTAATTCTACAAATGTAACTAAGGAGACTCTAGCAATATAACTATGTAGTTAGGCATAATATTAGATTGAGATCTTCCAACAACAGAAGACTCTTGTTGAAAGTAATACTTTTGAAGCAAGCTTTGTGGTAAATTGGTTATAATCCTAGGGTTGGGTATTGTACTTAAATTATCTGCATCAAACTCATTGAAGGAAAGAACAATTAAGCGAGTCTGAGTAGCGTTTCATAGGTGAACGGAAGAAAAATCCTCCATGTCACTACTCAGAGGAAGCTTCCTATCTTAAAAAGAAAAATCTTATTTTAAAAAGAAATATATTGACACTGCATTGAACATTTGAGCTCTCTTAAGACTAACTATAAGAGATTAGAAAAGTGAAATGACAACAAATGAAATTCGAAACTATAGAATCAAACAAATTAACATCATATAGTTTCCAATATGTTGAATTCTAAACATAAATTCTATGAGATCGGGTCGACAATGTTGCTATTACATTGAGTATGCTTTACATAGACACATAAGACAAAAGAAGTGAACAGTGAAATTTATAAAATTAATCTTTCAGAATAAAAGCACAGAGACTAGCTCTCAAACCCAGAATTAGCAATTAAATTCGTCTTTTTGTTTTCAATTAGCAGTTTAATAAACACCTTACATGTCGGTACTAAGCTCATAGTCAAGAATAGAATAAGTCGTTTACAAAGAAACCAGGCATGTCTACTCATCAATTAATTAACATATCTGATTTAGAACTCTCAGATGCCATAATAGTAAACCAAAGGAATCATAATTATAGGCACATAGACCAAGAGGCTAGCAACACCTCGAGTAACACATTGCTGATAGGAATAGGAACAACGGAGTATAGGGTGGAAGAACATCCATTATAAATCAAATAGACAGGTATTGAAATCTAAACATTGTATTAAGTGAAGGAAGAGTCTGCCTTAAACATGTCAAGCATCTCAACGAAATGAACTATTATAATTTAACCTGTGGACAACTATATACAGTCTCCCAGCAAAAAAATGAGATACAATATAGGTGAGGGAGAATGTATAAATGTCTCAGCAATATCGAAACGGAGAACCACATACAGTGGCGAAATCACGACTAGAGTGTGAGTTAACTGACCTCAGAAGTAGAAGTATAGGGAAAACCTACAAACATCTTCTACAGCTTAAACATAAATTACAAATTCATAAATGAAGCAACAAGACACATAATTGAGTACCAAGGGAACAAACATTATACCCTGGTAATGATTTTCCCAAAAATCACAGTGTTGAAAACTCCTTCCTAGGAGTTCGGTAATTTATAAGGGCAAATGAAAACCAGGATAGACTCAACACTGGAAGGCTGAGAAAACATAAGGGGATTGTATCCTTCAAGAGTCAGAGACAAATCGAAAACCATCAGGTAGCAAGGCAAAATGAAACTGTGAAACTCAAATGCATCCACCCATACACATTAACACCCTTCTCGGTCACGTTGTTGGTGGGAGGCGTCGAAAGGAAAGGGGATTCAAGCCTCAAAAACAACCTGGAGGAAGCTGAGAGTGATGTTAGCCCATGTGAATATGGGAGGAACTGTGTATAGTAGGAACAACAGGGTAAGTGTTACATGTACCTGTTTAAACCCAGAAACATAGTTATACGTGTTAAACACACACATATTGCAAGTAATACCAACAAACATCTAAAACACACAAGAAAACCATGGAAGGATTATTTATACCTATCTCAGAGCACACATTGGAGTCGGGCTATGGACAAATTGACTTGGGCATTCAAGAACTAGTGTTATCAATACAAACAAATGTGCACAAAACATCGTTCAAACCCCAGTTGCCGAGAGAAAAAAAAAACATATTGTAGATTTTGGAGGGAGAACAACAACCACGTTTAATACATTTTCCAGTCCTTCCTGCACCTTCATAGAGCACTTTCCCAGAAACCTGCACATTCACACCATGGTTAGATAACCTTGTGAAGATACATAAACGAATATACACACATAAATCTAAAGACGTATCTGGAAATCACCTAAGGAAGATGTGATGCATTGAGAGCGCCGCAAGGTTGTTCCTCGCAGTATTTTCTCTAGTGTGAGGTAGACTAGGTCGTTGACATGGGTGCCAAACCATTCATTTCCCAGGATAGCAACGGTATAGAGGCCCGTACACACAAATGTGAATGAGGGTGATTGTAGTGGGTGTAGATGGTGGTTACAATGACTCAGTTTGTCACAAATAAACCCTCTAGCATGGAAACCCCTATCAGAGGCAGGCCAACAGACTCTAAATGAAAAACAAAGGACATAATGAGAGCATGGCTAGGGTGAAGTGGGGTTATGGTTTGCGTGAGATAAGGATCACTGTAGATATGGATTGCCGAGGTCTCATCCCCTTGGCAAGAACCTGCTCCACATGACAAGGCATGGTGGCATGTGAACCCAGGTATGTGGAGCACACTAGAGGTTGGAGGTGGTGGCAGGCATACAATGGTTGCATGGAGTGGCATTCGAATAGGACTGGGAGAATATAAAGGCCTAAGGGGAAAATAAATATACAAAGGCATGAAACATTTCACCAAGCAAACCATAGTAAAATAAAACATTTGATTTATTTGAGCGACAAAACCAATATCCTCTAATGCATTCAAACATATATATGTATAATCAAAACAAAGAAATAGTGCAAAGGGTTATATGGGGGTTGGACCACTTATATTTTAGGGTATTAAGTAAATACACATAATCATATATTGGTATGATAAAAGAGCATAGGTAATAATATATTCGAGCCATTAATTAAAAATGAACTCAAATACATTCATTACCCTTAAGAATTTTTTATTTTTATTTTTGTGATCGCACAAGTGGGATTCATGAAAAATGGTATAAGAGCCCTGATTTATACACTGGGCATGAATAGAGGCCCCATTACTAGTTATTGTTGCACAAAATTAATATTAGATGGGAATTATCTGATATTTGGTGGATTGTTTTGACTGTGAAGAATGGAGGAGTTGCCCTAAGATATTACTGGAGGGGATGATTTATACATGGAACTGGTGGGAGGTGGTACGTCCATGCCATCCCAGTTTGTAGAGATAGTAAGGAACTTGCAATAGGAATTGGCACAACTCGAGAGTAGCAATGAGTGGTTAATAAAAGTTAGTGAAGAACAAGAGAAGTTGATTAGAGAAAGGACTGAGAAATCAAGTCATAAGAGTGTTGAGCCATAAGGGTCGAAACAGAAACCGATAGGGCCGATGCCAAACAAATCTTAAAGTGATGAAGAATCCGATAAAACATATTCTAAATCGCATAAGGATAAGAGAAAGAGGGAATTATAGGGAGAATTCTGAAACATAAAACATCCTACCTTTGATGGGGAGAGGAGAGGAGGACGTCGAAGCTTGAATCTTTAATATGATGAAGTAATTTCGGGTGTATGAATATGAAAGAAACCTAAAAGAAAGATTGGTTGTTTGTTAGTTGTAGGTAAAGGCCACCATATGGTGGGAGGAGATGAAATTTATACATCTGTTGGATGAGAGAATTGTTTCGTGGGAAGACTTTAAACATAAATTTAAATCTCGCTATTTGAGCGAGAGGTATGATGATCAGGCAAAAGAATTCCATGAATTGAGATTGGGGATACTTACCATGGATGAGTTTGTGACCAAGTTCACCAATTTACCTCGGTATGTGCCCTACATTCAAGAAGAAAAGGCCAAGGTGAAAATATTTTTTAACTGTTTACCAGCAGTGTATAAAGAAATAATTGAATTCAATAATCCAAGGACCATGGATGAAGCTGTCAGGAAGGCCAAAATTTGAATCACATTTGTTGTAGGATTTCCCCCACAGCCCCAGGTCCATTCAGAATTTCCAAGTGCACATGAGGCATGTACGATGAATGATGTGGCCATGAACATTCCGAGGATTAGCACGGAATTGGAGGACCGACAGGTAGAATGTCAATCCATAATGATTGATATTGAAGGTATTATTCAAAACCAACCCATGTTTGTTTTAATAGACCTTGGGGCTAGTTTAAGCTATATTAGTCTTGAGATTGTGGAAAAGTGCAGTGAAAATTAAAAAAATTTCAAAGTCCTTGGCTGGTACAGCTAGCCACTGGTACCAAATGGAAAAAGACCCACGTGTTAAAACAATGTATAGAAGATCTAAATGGATACTCTACATAAGTTAAATTAAACATCGTTCCCTTAGGGTCATATGATCTCCTAATTGGGATGGATTGGTTGGAACAACAAAAAGTTTTTGTGAACGTTTTAGCAAATCCTGTGAGTTGGATTAACCCACAAGGGAAATCCTTTTTGATAAGATGAAATCCAATACCAATCTCTGTCAAAAAAATAATGGCATTACAGTTCAAAAGAATAGAAAGGAAAGGATGTAAAATTTATATGGTTCATGTGGAAAAAGATGAATAACAGACAAAAAATGAAAGGGTAGACCAATTACCTATAATAAGAGAGTCCCAATATGTGTTTCCTGAAGAAATTCCTAAGTTTCACCCTCGGAGAAACATAGATTTCTTGATTGAATTAGTGCCAGGTGCTACACGTGTATCTAAGGCCCCGTACCGAATGAGTACCCCAGAAGTATTAGAACTGAAAATGCAGCTACAAGAGTTGTTTGACAAAGGTTATATCAGACTGAGTGTGTCACCGTGGGGAGCCCTGGTACTGTTCATTAAGAAAAAGGACGACACATTTAGAATGTGTATTGACTATAGACAACTAAATAAATTAACCATAAAAAACAGATATACCCTACCTCGAATTGATGATTTGTTTAATCAAGTGAGGGGGGGAATTGTCTTTTCAAATATTGATATTTGAACTGGTTATCATCAATTACACATAAAGGACGAGGATGTAGATAAGAAAACTTTTAGAACATGATATGGTCATTGTGAGTTCGTGGTATTACCTTTTGGTCTCATCAATGCACTTGCAACTTTCATGTGTCTCGTGAATAGTGTGCTCCATCAGTACCTTGACCAATTTGTGTTAGTATTCATTGATGACATCTTAGTGTATTATAAAAATGAGGAAGAACATCAAGATAATCTTAGATTGATGTTGCAAACACTAAGGGCATATCATATTTATGCAAAGAGTAGTAAGTGTGAGTTCTATAAACCCAAAATCTAGTATTTAGGACACATCACCTCAAAAGGGGGTTTGGCAGTAGATCTCGAGAAATTCAAAGTTATTATGAACTAGCCCACACCAAAAGATGTATCAATAGTCCACTCCTTTATGCATATTTTTGGTACTACCCAAGGTTTTTGGAGGGGTTTTCAAAATTAGCTTGCCTCATTACTTCCCTGGAAAAGAAGGGAGTAAAGTTTGAATGGACAAACAAGTGTCAGGAGAGTTTTAATAAACTGGAAGAAATGTCGACCACAACTCCTACTCTCAAGATAACAAACCCAAATAATGAGTTTGTAGTGTGTACAAATGCTTGTTTAGAAATATTGGGGGGTGTGTTACTACAGTGTGATCATGTTGTCATAGCCTATGAGTCAAGAAAAATGAAAAAACATGAACAAAATTATGTTGTTTATGATTTGGAGCTAGTTGTGCTAATTCATGCCTTGAAAATGTGGAGGAATTGTTTAGTAGGAAAGAATTTTGTTTTAGTAATTGATCATATCAGCTTAAAGTATTTCTTTAGTCAGCCTGATCTAAATGCTAGACATGCAAGATGGTTAGCATTCCTTAGAGAATTTGAAATGGAAATAAAACACATTAAGGGAAAATAAAACAAAATTGTTGATGCGTTAAGTAGACACCCTCATCCTCTGATAGAAAGTGCAGGAAGAAGTGTGAAGACATATTTTGAAACACATATATAGTTAGCCGTGAAACAAGACCCTGGTTATCAAGAAATGCGGTTGAAAATGCAACAGGAAGAAACCTTGGGGTATGATTTAAACCCAAAAGGTTTAATTTCTTATCAAAATAGGTTGTATGTTCTTAATGTAGCATTACTAAAACAAATGATTATGGATGAGCACCAGAAGAGACCATATGATGGTCATCCGTGATATCATAAAATAATAACAACCTTGAGAAACAGTTTTTTTGGTCGGGTATGAAGAAAGAGGTAGCAGATTATCTAGCCAAATGCCTGGAGTGCCAACAAGTAAAAGTGGAACACCAACATCTAGCAGGATTACTAAATCCGCTGCCCATACCAGAATGGAAGTGGGAGGTGATCTCCATGGATTTTATAACAAGGTTACCAAGGACCAAGCATCAACATGACTCCATTATGGTGGTAGTTGATACATTGACTAAAGAAACACACTTTATACCAGTACAATCCACTTTTGGGACTACACAAATTGCTAATATATTCATGAAGGATATCTTCAGACTTCATGGGATACCAAAAATGATAGTTTTAGATAGAGATGCAAAATTTACCTCCAACTTTTGGAAGGCCTTGTTCAGGGGTTTGGGAACTAAGTTGAACTTCAGTACTGCATACCATCCATAGATGGATGGGAAAACTGAAAGAACGAATCAGATTCTGGAGGATATGCTCTGAATGTATGTGATGGATAGGCCCACTAAGTGGGAATATTTTTTGCATCTAGTTGAGTTTGCCTATAATAAAAGCTACCAAATGTCTATCAAAATGAGCCCCTTTGAAACCCTGTATGGAAGGAAATTCCATACACCACTCAATTGGAGCCAACCTGAGGATAGGTTGATTCCTGGATAGGAGGTTTTGCAGGAAATGGAGTAGAGAGTGTGGGAAATTCAATAGAATATTAAAACTAAACAAGACCAACAAAAAATTTATGCGGATAGAAAAATGACACATAAAGAGTTCAAAGTGGGGGAGAATGTATATATAAGGGTTAAGCCTCAGAAAATTACTCTCAGAATCGGAGGGTGTGCTAAATTAGCACCACAATTCTGTGGGCCATTTGAAATTTTGGATTGAGTGGGTCCAGTAGCATACCAGTTGGCTCTAACTAGTCATGTTAAAGTTCATAATGTGTTTCATGTATCGTTACTGAAAAAATATGTTCATGGTCCTTCTCATATAGTTGACTGGAATGTGTTACAGGTGGAACCCAAAGGAGAATTTCTACCATAGGCACTTTGTACCTTGGAGTGGAAAGAGATCGTGCTCCATAATTGGGTCGTTGCTCGGGTTAAAGTGCAGTGGAAGGACTTTACTCCTGAGGAAGCTACCTAGGAACTAGAAGACAACATGAAAACTATTTATCCATATTTGTTTGACAAAGAAATCACTAAGTAATAAACACCGAGGATGGTGTTCGTTTATATTAGGGGAGGAAGATGTAATTCCCATCTATTTCAGAAACTATTATAGTTAAATTGTTGTTATTATTTTAGTAGTTGAAGTACTGTTAGAAATGGCATGATGGCCAAGATTTGTCTTGTGGAGGAAAAACTATGATAATGTAATTATTTGAATTTGAAATAAATAAATATGGAATTTGAAGAATTTACTTGGAAATAACAAAGAAACGAATGAGATCATTATCCCAATCCATAATCCAAGGTGGATAGATTGGATAGGGGAAAAAATAAAACTTTCCCAAATCACTTCAAAAAAATCCTTGCATTGAAGTCATGCTATTGACAAGATAAGAAGAGAAAAATCTAGGAAAATCACCCGGTGTGGGGGAAACAACAATGGAATGGGTGAATAAGCACCGTAGTGGAAAAATATTAGCTTTAAAGGATGAAAAAAATCCTTTAAAAAAAATTAGGAAATTCCTAGGCTATGGTGATTGGCAGAACCCAGAAAAAACGGGATGTCGTTATAGAAAGTGTGCTGGGAAAGTGAGGGATAAAAATGCCTTCACCAAAACAACAACGGTTGTTGATTCTAGGGAAAGAAGAGACAAATATCAACACGGGGGAGAACCAGAAGAGGAGGTTCATGGTTAGGAGGCAAATCGTTCGCTCCAAGTCAAATTCTTCAAACTAAATTGTTGGTTAGATGTTACAACTACTATTATTTTGTACTATTGATTAGTATGGTTAATTTAAAAGAAATAGCAAAGCACCTTAGTTTGTTATCTTTAATTTGTACAAGGAAGCGAAATGAAGATATTACTGGAATATTATTAGTTCTTATTGATCGATTTTGTAGCAGTAAATGTACGAGTGAGTTCTGATTATGAGTTGTGAAAATTTTTCATGAAGTAAAGCCCTACTAGGATGTGATTTATTTACTTATATTATTTCCATGTAACTTGTATCATTGAACGAAAGGAGATGTTGAATATGGTTATGGAATACATATACTTATATATATCTTGTTGCATACACTCAAATGTTGGTGGAATATGGTTTCTGCACAATGATATTGTTGCTCTACTTATTCATTCTGAAAATTCATTCTGAAAATGTAACTAAGGAGACTATAGCAATCTAAATACTCAATTATGCATAATATTAGATTGGGATCTTCCAACAACAGAAGGCTGTTGTTGAAATTAAGGTTGTTGAAACAAGCTTCGTGGTAAATCGGTTATAATCTCGGGATTGGGTACTATACTTAAGATTATATGCATCAAACTCATGGAATAAAATGACAACGAGGCGGGTCTTAATAGCATTTCACAAGTCAATCCAAGAAAAATCTTGCACATCGCTACTTAGAGGAAGCTTCCTGTCTTATAATAAAGAAAAATATTATTTTAAAAAGAAATATATTGACACTGCGTTGAACATTTGAGCTATCTTATCTAATCGTAAGAGATCAGAAAAGTGAAATGACAACAGATGAAATTCGAAAATGTAGACTCAATCAAATTAGCATGATATAGTTTCCAATATGTTAAATTCTAAACATAAATGCTATGAGATTAGGTCGACAACGTTTCTATTACATTGAGTATGCTTTACATAGACATAGAAGACAGAAGAAGTGAAAAGTACAATTTATACAATTAATCTTCAGAAGAAAAGCACAACGACTAGCTCTCAAACCCAGATTTCACAATTAAATTAATCTTTCTGTTTTCAGTTAGTAGTTTAATAAACAATCGACATGTTTGTATTAAGCAGTCAAGAATAGAATAAGTGGTTTACAGTGAAACTGAATAGGGATACCATAACAGTAAACTTTATCTTTCTGTTTTTAATAAGTAGTTTAATAAACACTCCCAGATGCCATAACAGTAAACCAAAGGAACCATAATTATAGGCACAGAGAACAAGATGCCAACAAGACCTCGCGTAACACATTTCCGACAGGAACATGAACAAGAGAGTATAGGGTGGAAGAAAATCCATTATAAATCAAATAGACAGGTATTGAAATCTGAGCATTGTATTAAACGGAGGCAGAGTATGTCTTAAACATGTCAAGCATCTTAGCAAAATGAACTATGATAATTTAACCAGTGTGTAATTGTATACAGTCTCCCAGCAAGAAAAGGAGATACAAAATAGGTGAGTGAGAATTTCTAAATGTCTCAGCAATATAGAAACAGAAAACCACGTAGAGTGGCGAAATCACGACCAAAGAGTGAGTTAACCAGCCTCAATAGTAGAAGTATAGGGATACCCTACAAACTTATTCTGCATCTTAAACATAAATTACAAATTCATAAATGAAGCAACGAGTTGCATTACTGAGTACCAAGGGAACAAACATTAAACCCTAGTAACAATTTTCCCAAAAATCGATGTGTTGAAAACTCCTTCCTGGGATTCTGGTAATTTAAAAGGGAAAATGAAAACCAGAATAGACTGAATGCCGGAAGGCTGAGAAAATGTAAGGGGATTGTATCCCTCAAGAGTCGAAGAAAAATAAAAAACCATCCGGAAAAGAGGAAAAATGAAACTGTGAAACTCAAATGCATCCACCCATACACATTAACATCCTTTTCGATCACACAGTTGGTGGGAGGCATCGAAAAGAAAGGGGATTCGAGCCTCAGAACGAACTAGGAGGAAGAAGAGAGTGATATTATCCCATGCGAAGCTGGGAGGAACTGTGTATAGCAGGAACAATAGGGTAAGTGTTACCTGTACCTGTTTAAACCCAGAAACACATTTATACATGTTAAACACACGCATACTGCAAGTAATACCACCAAACATCTAAACCACATAAGAAACCTGTTGAGGGATTATTTATACCTATCTTAGAGCATGCATTGGAGTCAGGGTGGGGACAAATTTACCTAGGCATTCAAGAACTATAGTTATCAATAGAGATAAATGTGCACAAAAACATCGTTCAAACCCCAGTTGCAAAATAAAAATAAAAATGCATATCGTAGATTTCGGAGGGAGAACAACAACCACATTCAATACACTTGCCAATCCTTCCTGCTCCTTCATAGAACACTTGCCCAGAAACTTGCACATTCATGCCATAATTAGCTAATGATGTGAAGATACATAAACGTATATACACACAGAAATCTAAATATGTAGATGGAAATCACCTAAGGAGGATGTGTTGCACTCACGGGGCCATAGGGTTGTTCCTTGTAGGTTTTCTCCTGTGGGAGGTTACCTGGGTCGCTGACATGGATGCCAAACCATTCATTTCCTAGGAGAGCAATGCCATAGAGGCCCATACACACAAATTTGAATGAGAGTGAGAGAAGTGGACAAAGATGGTGGTTATAATGGCTAAGTTTGTCACAAAGGAACCCTATAGCATGGAAATCCTTATTGTAGGTAGGCCGACAGACTCCAAATGCAAAAAAAGGATGGAATGAGAGCATAGCTAGGGTGAAGAGGAGATAGGGTTTGTGTGAGAGAAGGATCCTCGTAGATCTATAGTCTAGATCTGGACCGTCTAGGTCCCATATCCCTGGCAAGGACCCGCTCCACGTGACGAGGCATGGTGGCATGTCAACTAAGGTACGTCTGGAGGTGGTGGCAGGCGTACAGTGGTCGCATGGAGTGGCGTTTGGACAGGGATGGGAGAATATAGAGGCCCAAGGGGCGAATAAATATACAAAGGCATGCACCATTGCACCAAGCAAACCATAATAAAATAGAACATTTGATTTATTTGAGCGACAAAACCAATTTCCTCCAAGGCATTCAAACAGATATATATGTATAATCAAAACAAAGCAATAGTGCAAATGGTTATATGGGGGTTGGGCCACTTATATGTTAGGGTATTAAGTAGATACACACAATCATATATTGGTAGGATAAAAGGGCATAGGTGAGAATATATTTGAGCCAATATTTTTTTTTTTGTGATTGCCCTAGTGGGATTTATGACCATATTAATATTTTGAATCCTTGTCATATCAAATTTTAGGTAAAATCTCAAAACTATTTTTATTTTTTAAAAAAATGTGAAATTATTCTAAATATTTCATGTTCTATGATGTACTATCAAAGCATACATATAGGATGCCTTTATTAATTATCAATTTTTTTTTACTTGAAAATGTGAGAGTTGTTTTTCTTGAATATGTAAATTATATATATAGCTATAACAATCATATAATTTAAATGGTACTATATACATCAACCAATAATAAGTATCAAAGTATTGACTTCCTAGTACATTTGATGTTGTTAAAATTAAAAAAAGTCATAAAACTAACTAAGTTATAACTTTATTTTAAACTATTATTATTATTATTAAAAACATGGAACAAAATTATTATTCGTGGAGATTTGTCTCCACTTTACCATATCTAAATACTTTAGTGCAATACCATTGACCAATACCATGGCTTATCAACACCACATGCTCAAAAAACCATAACTCATTTGATATGGTAGTTTTCCAAATAATTTTTTTTTATTAGTCAATTTAATTAAAGTAGCAAAAAAGGGGAGATAAACCTCAACCTTTGATTTGTGTACCATTAAGAATATTCTAGAATATTCCATGAAGGTTAAATCCTCCCATCTATCTAATAATTATTGATAATTAAATTAAAATTCCCAAAGCCTTATTACAATAATCATTATGTGGATGGTAGATATATAACCTTTAGACAATATTCTAGAATATTTATAGTGGTAGTCATAGGTCAAAGGTTGATACCTTTTGTTTGTTTATTCGTCAAGTTGTCTGTGATCCTCTTGGCTTGGAACGTGGCTTGAGAAACTACGAACCGAGGGCATCTAATCCATCAAAGTCACTCGGGGATCACACTCGGCCTCGGCCACACCAACCCTAATCTCACTAGATTTTTTATTATGTCTCCTCGCCCTAGCACCGGTGCAACAATCTCCATGAGGTTTGATTCTGGGTTGCCTTGATAACAAGGCCCATTCTCAACTAGTTGTGCTCGTGGGACTTGACAATCAAAGGTTCATACTTATCTCAAAGTATTTATGGCCTTTCTATCCTTCTAATTATATTTATTAATTAAAAAAATTGTCACATGAACATTAGTTATAGTTTTTTGGGCATGTGGTATTAGGAAGCCATGGTATTGGTCCATGATATCATAACAATGACTATTTACAAGTAAAACAAATTCATGGTAAAGTGGGGTTGAATCTCCATAGTTAAGAATCTTGTTACATTTTCTTTAATATATGTATATGTTTAACTCATATATTAATTCTTTTAACTCAAACTGGAGTTATTTTAGGTGGTTGGGTAGAATGGTTGTCATTCTTAATGAGAGACATGAAGAAGGATATATAATATACAATATATTAATTCTTTTTATAATTAACATTGATAATAATAATTTAAGATAAAGTTAAGGATAATTATGGTGAGCATATGTTGGACTATTCGACAATTACTTTCTTTAAAGACACAAATGCATTGAAACATAAATATTTAACTTCAAATATTTAACATAAAACCAATATTCAACGAGGTACCTTGCTTTTCATTTTCTTATATTATGGTGATTATAATATAAATTACAAATTTTACATGCTTGATGTAAATATATGAAATATTATGGTCTTTTTATAATAGTTTACATTATGATTTTCTCTCTCTCTGTGTTAGCATCTCCTCCACACTCCTATTCATACTATAAAATCACCAACATCTAGTGAAAAAGTGAATATTTTCCCTCTTTCTACTTCGAAATATCTATCCAATATGTCCCTAACCACCTTAGGGACTTCAAAATATATATCCAAATATGTCCTTAACCACCTTAGGGAATCTTCCCTAACTTGAGAAATTAAATGTTAAAATGAGTGATCTTAAGTAGAGACCTCACAAGGCAAAATATACTAGAATTCTAGCCACATCAGGTACGTCATACCTTGGCCTCACAAATGTTGCATAAGTTGAAGATATCCCAGGATAAGGAGACATAGGCCAATGGTGAACTTCCCATTGGTGTAGTGACTCCCCCTATCAAGACACAAATACAATGGACAAGAAAAAACTAAACAAAGGTAAATATAGAAGCCATGAAGCTATTCCTATGCACATGAACGATAGAGATAACAAACGTATGGAGGGGAAGATCAACATGGATAATGATGCATCATCAATCTCAATTAATAAATAATATTGGGAGGTGGATTATAGGACATTTAATGTTGCATTATTATAGAGAAAGTTTTCTTCCCATAATATGTCATAATGATAGTTACTTTCTTATCGCTCGCACTCTTCACAATTATGGTATGCATGCAATGCATTAATCAAGGGTGAGCCAACTATTGTTTGAAGCCTTGAGTGGTGTGGGAGCTCCAATGATGTGGTGTCATGACAAAATTCATTCACATCCAATCCATCAAAATCACATGGGTAGTGTACCTATTCTGGGTCACATCGACGCTTAACATGCTTGGCTTTTGTGTGTGTCTCCTCTAGATTACTATGAATTCAAAACCTCAGTCCATAATGAAACTTCTAAATTCAATTATGGTAACATAATTGAAAATTTTATTATAAGGTATGTAATGTATAAGTGTACATTAGTTAATATATAGTAATGAATATTTTTTCTATTTCATCAATTCATTCAAATTTTAATCAAGGATAAAAATATAAATTTGTAAAGTTTTAGATTAGTGGTGCAAAATATCCTTAAAAAATTATTTACCACATAGAAAGTAGTGTAGTCATTTGTTATCAATGCAATTGTCTTTTCAATTATTATTATTATGTTTAGTATTTAGTATTGTAGTTATTGGAAAATTAGTAGAAAATCTCAAAATTATTATGGGTCCTTAATGTGTCTCATTATGTCAACTTTGATTAAAGGGTTTTTAACATAAATGCAATGAGAAAGTTAAGAGTTCAAATGAGTTTATTTTGAACTAATACTTTTCTCTTTTATTTATTTCTCATGTTTTGGGAAGTTTGTAAGTCTTTGTATACTATGATATCCATATGAGTTAATATCATAGCATAAATTCTCTAGAGTATCAACTACACCAGCCATGAGGTTTTATCCTTGGTAGATCATTGTTGCTAAAAATGTTGAGTTGTTTGAAGTATGCTCCTTCACTTAAATTTTTTTTATTTTATCTTTAAAGTAAGATTAAAAAAAATTAATTAATCAATTTGACTCTAGTTTTGTGTAGTGAGAGCTAGCTCCTCTAACATCTAAAGAATTTATTTTTCTATGTACTCAAATCTATGACATACTTTAAAAATATATTTATTGATGGATCTACTACATATGCCTAGCAAGGATCATAGAGGCTTCACTAGGGGAGAAATACACTACCATGTGAGTTCATATTGGGCGATATGAATTGAGGAAAAAATGACATAATATATTGAGCATATAATAGGGGGTAAAGGGTTTTTATATTGGTAGGTATAAAAAATGAAGCTCAAAGTTAATGAAAAAAAATAAAGGGTTCTAAAAAATGTTAATCAAAAAATGAATACCTATAATATACAGTAAAAGTAGGGGTTTTTTAAATTGGGAAGGTGTATTGGGTTCATATTGGTAAGGGGTTAAATAATATGATTTTTAGAGGCATTTTCCAATGTGTAGTCAAATTAGGGATATTTTTTGGTATGCCATGAATGCACATGATATGTCAGAGATTCATTGAGTGAAGTCCCCATGGTAAGGATAAACCAATACATGACTCCATTTGAAGATAAGCCAACATACAAATTCATTTGAGAATTTTCCTCATTACAAATCCTCTAGATCGTTAATGAAAAGTTGTAGATAGTGATATAGGACTATTGGCTCTAGGAAAAGTCTAGCCTGGGTTAGAACAAAAATCTTGGCCAAAAATACCCCATTGCACCCCAACCCTTCCATCATCATCTACAGAATAAGTGAAGTGTCACCCGTGGCAGCTATGGGGACTGTAGGAACCATAATTCTGTAGTGGTGAAGGGAATTGGAATCTACACACAAACTATCATTTTCAATTTCCTAAATTATTCAATCCATATTCATAGGTTATATCCATTTGAAAATAATCAAAATGTCCATGACATATATCAAAATATTATCAAATTTGAAAGGGGTGATTCGCTTCCACATATAGTGAAATAATAGACATTCAAACATTCACCACACTGTAAATACTTAGAGCTTTACTGCAATATATTGGAATAAACATAACCTAACGTATCATGCAAACATCACATAGAACACATGGGTTTGTACAATCCATCCAATAACCATTTTTAATTAATATTTAAAAGGCATTAGATGCATCATTACATCATTACCATGTTTACCCCAGCTCGTCTCACCAACCTAATCAGAACAACATTAAAGCAGTACAACAATAATCTTGCATAGAAATTTCCCAACCAAACCTTCAACAATTAACCAACCCAAATATCCTTAGTATTCACTTATTTATAGATTATTATTTGGCCCCAAGACTACCTCATTACCATGGAAAATACTTACCATGACTAGTAAATTATAAGTATCATTGTTGATCCAATCAAAATATTCACTTCCTTTAACCCAACACTCAAAATCTTCATGAAAACTCAACGCTCTAAATCTTCTACTTCACTTCTATGAGTTGGTACTTCACGCTATTTCCCGCTCTTCACTTCTATGCGTAACTCTACCAAATTTGTCAAAATTCCATAAAAAATTCTCCAGGTCTTTTTACCCAATTCTGGGCCCAACAAGCCATTAACACTCACATGTGGCTTGTCCCAAGCCATTAATTCAAGCTACAATGAGGATAGTTTATTCTTAGTTGTCTCCTTCAATGCTTTAAGGGCATCACACATTGTGTCAACCTTGGCATGCATTTTAGTAGCACACACAATTAATCTTGCAAATACTTTGGTTGTCATTGCAGTGGCAATACACTGCTCCCCTTCTTCCAATGAAGTCTTGACTACCTGTTGTACTTCCCAAACATCCTTGGTAATCCAAAATGCTTCATTTTAAAAATCTTCCACTTTCCATATCAGTTCCTATTGTGTGATCATCATCTTTTTTATGTCCTTGTCCAGCTTCACCTTCTCCTTCACAATAGTCTTCTTCTCATCCAATGGCATGCCATTTAAACTAGTGATGACTTTATGTGCCTTCTCTTTAGCAATTTGAATTTTCTTAGAAATGTTCTACAACTCTTGGTTCTCTAATAAATTTTTCCAAAGAATGAACCCTTCCTCCTAGGTAGTCTAGCATGCATCCTCCAAAACCTTCATTTGTGAAAAATGGGAAATAGCTCTCTCCTCGTCTTCTTGGTGCTACTTTTCTTCAAGTGTGGTGGTTGTATTCTACTATGCTTCAACTCCTCTACATTTTCTTTTAGTCCACAAACAACCTCTTCAATCTTCATCACTTGGCCTTCTACTGGGGTATCAACCTCCATAGGCTCCTTAGCTATCTGAATATACACTTATTCAACTATTGTGCACACGTTCATTTTTCTATTTAAGGCCTACTACTTCTGTTCTTCTAATTGCATCTTATAATGCTAGAATGTTTTCTTCCATGTATTGAGTTGTACTAGTTCCATTGTTGCATCTATGGAGCATTATTGCAGCTCCATGATGACACTATTATGAAATTGATGTAAACTATCTAAAGGGAGCTTGGAAAAAATTAAAACAATGTGTGTCAAACCTCAGGAAGGATGCCACATTTCGTTGGTTGGGAATTCAATGGCTTATGGTGATATTTGGAGTGAACGATGATCTTCAAATGTGGCAGATGTATGTGACCATAGTTCCAATATTCTAGGTGCACTATGAGCCTCCATCTACAATTTTTTCTCTATTGTGTCTCGCTATGTAGTTTCTAACTTTCTTGCTTCCTGCAATTGTCACAATTTCTCCAGTTGTTCGAGTACGCATTATTGTACTTGTTGCACTTTTTCTAGTGTCTCTTTCATATTCTCATCCAGTCCTCTTGATATCATCTTCAAATAGAGATGTAAATTGG
Organism: Pinus tabuliformis; assembly: GCA_031772625.1. NCBI lineage: Eukaryota > Viridiplantae > Streptophyta > Pinopsida > Pinales > Pinaceae > Pinus > Pinus tabuliformis. The sequence continues at coordinate 1,036,389,482 of CM062819.1, forward strand.
GTGGTGGTTACACACATTTCCTTTTTCTTCTTCCTAACACAAGATGTGCCTTCTTTTATGCCTTTGGTTTAGGTTCTCTTCATGCTTTCATGCACTATATCTTCAGCTTCCTCCAACTTTTCCTCTTATGATTGGGTCTCTCGATGCTCATGTTGCATACCCTTATCTTTTTCCTGCTGTGGAGGAGGTTGCACTATTTATTCATGTTCTTTTGGTTCTGGTTATTCTCCCCAACTTTATATGCTTTCCAGATTATCCACTTTGGGTTCTCCTTATTTGTATTCTTTCCAAATATTCTCCCATGCATTGATATATGCGCTAATATCTTCGACAATTAATATGAAAAGGCATTTCTTCCATTGATTATTGGGATCCTTCTTAGCCTAAATGTACAAAAGGTGGGGATCTTTCTTGAAGTGTGTGGTCCTCTTATACATAGAAAAAACTGCAAGTTAGATGCCTAGTGTCTTCTCTATATCCATCTTGATCATCTCCCTATAAACATAAAAGGTGATATTTATATCCATTTTGCAACAAGAAAATGTGGATGCCCATAAGTGCTGAAATTATGCAACTGAAATAGGTGTGTGAGTTTCCTCCACTAACTAGCTATCTTCATGCATCTCCCATTCAAAAGATGTAGTCAGGATAAGGGACCATCCATACTAGAATTACATGCTATTATCTCGTGCCTTCAAATAATCCATCAAAAATTGGTTGAGCAGAAATGGTGCCCAAATCATATGTAAAAATTGTGCGTATTTTACTGCTACAACAATTTCTCGTGTTGGCACTTCATCTTTTCTACATTTTTGGAGTAATTTATAGGCCATCACCTACGTGGAAAATTAGACAACTTTTTCATTTATCTATGAGACTAAGAATTTATGACCTCCTCTTTATGTCTTGTACTATGCTTGCACCTATTCTCCTATTGTAGCGGCCACAACCACCCTCCAAAATCTTTCCTATGCTTTGATCTTAGAGCCTCCCTTCTTATCCCCAACAACTCATCTCGCATTGATCCATGTATTCACGCTTTGATTGACACTTATATCTTCATTTTTTCTTGTGTTTGGTCACTTAGATGATTCTTATAAGTCACAAGTTGATCTCCCAACTTGGCCTCACAACAATTATGTGTTTACCTCTAGAAATTGCAAAATCCTTTAGGGAAATCAACCTTGCTGATGGGAATTATGTAGTCCCCACTAAAAGTGATCCTTAAGCTTAGAAACTGCGCAGTCATGGGAAGCAACCCAGCAGTGAGCCCATAAATTGTGCAACCCTCACTAAGCTCAGAAACTGCGCAGTGCACTGAGCTGGTAAGTTGCCAAGTTCCCCAGAACTATGCAACCTTTCTTGGCAGTGTGCATGGCAAGTTCCCCGCCGAAAAAGAAATAAAAATAAAGGGAAAAAATAATCCCTAGGAAGTAGGGATCTATTTTAATCTCCTGAATATGGCACATTTCTTTTTTTAGAAGTTTCCACCAAGTGTCGCTTTTGTCCTTGATCTCAGGAATGCGCATCATAAAACCTCATTTGCTCAAATCTAGTTAATAGATGCCTCTAGAATTCATTTGAGAATTTGATCTTGGAGCTCTATCATTCTCGGAGAGATCAAGGAACCTTCAGTGGGGTCATTGTCGCTTTTCCGAGTGATTTTTGGTTTTACCACCTTTTACTAGCTTTTCAGTCAGTTTTTGTTGTTTCTCTTGTGTGAGTGTCATTTTTCTTGTTTATCTTCATGGCTACTAGCATTTCAACCCGTTTTAGCTTGTAGAAGTGTTGTTTCAAGTTATCACTTTACTTTCAAAAATGTCGCATTGGTTTTCCTATTTTTACAATGATGGTTGTCATTACGATGACTCTCCTAACATATTTGATTTTTCTTCTACTTCATTAGTTTCTGCACTTGATCTATCATGCTTCAATCACACTTAGTCAGATATTCACTCAAGCTCACACGAACACTTAGATTTTCTCATTTTTCGCACTTCCACCAAGCAGATATGTACTTCCCTTGGCCGGATTTTTCCTTTCCCAGCTGGGAACTGTGCAATCCTAAGGCTCCAAACACAAGCTTGGCCTCTAGAGGTATGTAGTGCACATTATAGGCTTGCCCCACTGTGCATTACGTAGTTCTAGGGGTCAACCTATCATCTTGGCCACTAAGACTGCACAATGCATAGTCTCTCTGAGTCTCTGCCCAGGGTAGGTCTACGCATTGTGCACTCCCAAGCCTCAAGTTTCATCCTTGGATGTCGAGACTACATAGCGCGTACTTCCCATATGCATCTAGTCCTCTTGCCACTGAAAATTGTGCAATCCTTCCCTTCATATGCCCAGTTTGCTGCTTCATCACTCCTTGAAAGTCGATTTGTTGAAGCTAATATTTGCTTGCCATGAGTGTCCTTTTTCTCCCACAGGTACTAAACTTGTGAAGCACTTCTCTCCAGAAGTCATTGTTACCATAGCACCAAAGAGAGTTGCTTCAAGGGAAACCATTGAAAGCAGTACTAGGGAAGGAGTTGAGCAAGCATGAGTTAACTTGCCAATATATGTGGACACTCAATTGTTTATAGAAAAGGAGTCAACACTAACATGGAAACAACTCCAACAATAGTAGCAGAAGACAACCATACAATAAAAGATCAGGGAAAGAGAAAGGTTGTTGATAGAATAGAGGGAGATCAAAGCTTCAGAGTGAAATTAGATTCAATACTTATGCAAGAAACTTTGGTAGAGGGAGTAGAGCGGATGAAGAGAGAAAGGCGAAGCTTGCAGGAAGAAAAAATGAGGGAGGAGAAATAAAAATAAGAACTGAGGGAAGTACGGTAAAAAAGGAGGAAAGAATAGGAGGAGAAGAAGAAGAAGGAAGAAGAAGAAAGGCAAGGCACACTATCAAGAGAAAAAAAATTGATTCAATTATAAGAGCAAGGAAAAAACCAACTAGCAATAGAGGGGGAGAGTGACCAGATGCAGGATCGAGAGCTTTCTCAGTAGATTGAAGACTTGATTGAAGTTTCAGACATGGAGTTGGAACCAGAACCGTAGGATGAAGATGTTTACATGATGCTCAATGCACCACTATGTCACGGTTCGGTCTCTGCCACCTTGGGCCATGGATTTAGCCCTGAGTGAGGAAGGGGACATGGTTCCTCTTGATGATGATCCGGTAATGGATGTGTATAATATTTCATATAATGAACTTCATAATAGGATTACACAAGCGCGGAGAGAGAAGTTTCTAGATGGTCATGCATCACCTGAATTCATTAGAGAAAGGGTGATAGTGAAAAACATCAACAAGAATCCAAATTCCATTTCCGAAGCCAACTTGGTCTTTGCGGTGCGACAAGATGAAACAATCAGTATTTGACTATCGAGAGTAAGAAATTGATATAGAATCTACAACTTTCCTGATAAGAGATAGAACAACTCTATGGAGGAGTGTAAAATGCAACTCCCACATAGGTCTGCATGGGGGAAATGAGAGCAGTGATACTAGGTGAGGTATCAACACTTGAAGAGACCATGTGGGACCTCTATGAGGAGATCATGACCATACATAAGGCAACTGTCCACTTGAATATCTTGCAACAACAAAGCAAGGAATTTTAAAGACTCTTTGGAATGTGCAAACTACCATCACCGCCATGTAAGATTGGGCAATGTGACACAAAGGGGCACTGCTTACTTAGGTAAATAAGATAAAGTTGTGGGAAGAGTTGGAGAGAGAAAGAGTTTGAATGTTTATTTAGAACAACAAGCAGCTTTCTTCGTTCATTGGAAACATTCAAGTCCCACATGTACAGTTGTACAACAGTTTGGACTTCATGGTGAGAACCCACAAAATCCCATTAGTCAACTCACTCACCAAAGTTAAACACAAATACAAGGTCAGGAAGGAGATTGAAGAGTACTTGGAATAGCTAAGACACAAAGCATGCAGAACACACAAAGCAAATCATTCTTTGCCTTCATACGATCTTCATGTCATGTCCTCACCTCATAGCCTCAATTTCCAAAGCTCCTTTCATCATGAGTGGATCTGCTTTCAACTTGCAGCTTTGCTCTACCTCTATGCTATCAACAACCTTCCTCTTCCATTAGTCACGTGCGGGTGTGATGCCTTCTGTTGCCACTGATTGTGCTGCTTGTTGTAATGTTGCTGCCATATCATCTCGATGTCCTTGTCTACAAACAACGTGATGTCTTCATAGGTAGGAAAGCTCATAGACACTTGCTTGGCTGCAAACCCCATTGTGCTCTCAACGGTGTCCTTTGACTCTGCTCTCCTGAAGGCCATTGTACTTGTGTTGCTGAGAGACAGACGAAAACCTATGCTGGCTAGAGACATAGCAACACTCATGGAAAGCAATTTGTCAATCGAAAACCAAAACAAACTTGAGGATTGACTTGCAACATACCTGTGTGATTGATCGTGAAGGTTGCGCAATTTCCACTGGGAGGTCGGGAGACTGACTAGAAAAACTGCGCAAGGCACAATACGGGATTTCAGGAGGCTGATTGACTACTGGAACTATGCAATGCGTGGTTCAGCCTGGCCTAGTGAGTACTGAAACTACGCAATGCGCAATTTCAGTCAGCAGTGACATGCAACCAGCAAACTGCATTGCACAGTTTCTAGGGCCAGCAGGACACTGCCTTCAAGAATTGCACAATGGAATCCTAGATGTTAGTTCTGGTCCAGACTTGTGCAATTTTTGGAGGGAAGGCAGAGCCTTCGCTTCCGTAAATGGGTAGTGCTAGCTAGGCAAGGTATAGTTTGGGCCTAGGTAGCCCAGACCGACCAACGGTTGACTGAAAGCATGAGAAGTCTGAATGCATGATGAGATGAGTGAAAACAAGAGTGAATGATCATACATGAAAACAACAAGTGCAAGATTCAGAAAATAGGAAAGCATGAACATGTGTGAAGCGAGTCGTCGCAACAGTGAACGTTCATGAAAAAATAGTGTCATGCATGCGACAGTAGTAAGATGCGAGAAAAAACAGAAACAGTTCTTCTAAAAGCTAACATACATCACAAAAACAGCAAGGGCTCACTCAAATTAAGTAGATAACACTCACACAAAGAGAAACACAAAAAGTGACAGAAATGTCGCGCAAGACATGAAAAGCGGGCTTACCCCAAAAAAACTGAGCTGAATGTGCCGATGACTCCTAGATACAATGTAGGATGTCAGAGCTACCATGTCAATGTGAGGAATGAGCTCTGCAACATCTGATTGATGAGTTTTGATAAAATCGAGGTTGTAATGTGCATGCCACAAATATAGGAAAAGCGACACTTGGCGGGAGGTTTCTGAAATGATCCTTGCATGTAACCTCCAGCTGCTAAAAATAGATCCCTGAATCAAGGGATGCCTTTGCATTCTACATTGGAAGAAGCAATCCATGCATGCAAATTAGTTTTGCTTGGTCCCAGAGGTAACTAGTCAACCCGAAGGCACATGCATATATCTGTGAGCTTGGGATGAAAATTTGTGTAGTTTCTGGGCTAAGCAAAGATGGTTGTCCCAAAGGGATTGTGCAATTTCTAAGAGGAACAGGTGACTGTCTCCCAGGATTGTGAAATTTATGGGCTGAGCAACTGTCCTGTGTCAAACCTCACAATTTTCTCAAGGAAGCATGTCTGACTGCATCTTACAATTTCTGAGCTGAGCAGTGGACCTAGGTCACACCTCACAATTTTCTCAAGGAATCCTATCTGACTGTATTGTGCAATTTCGGAGCCCAATAGGCTGCCAGGCTGGATTTGTTCAATTTTTTCTAGGTGCTGGGCTGGCTGTCCTAGAGGGATTGCACAATTTTTGGGAAACGCAGGTGATTGCTGCCCAAAATGGCGCAATTTCGGGTCTGAGCAGCTATCTTGGGCTGAATCGCACAATTTTGAGAGGAAGACTGTCAGGAAGAATTGCACAATTTTGGGGCCTAGCTGGATGTTCGACTGTGTTTGTGCAATTTCTAGAGGGAAGGTTGGTTCAACTCCAGAATTGTGCAATTCCTAGACGGAGCTTCTCAACCAGCGACTGACACTAAGTCTCGAAAGCAACTTGTGAAGGGGGTGGAACAAACTTACATGCACACGTTAACAAGACTCTATGAAACAACTGAAACTGATGTGCTTGATAGTGCAAGATATGCTATTGAGGATGGTCGGTAGGGAGGCTCCAAAACGAAGCTATTGCAAAATTTTGGAGGGTGGTTGTAGCCGCTACAACAAAACCTTCATGAGTAAATTTACCGAAACCATTTGGTTTTTACTTTGTTTTGTTGTGCGTTTAATTTCTGTTTCAGTTAAGCCTCTGTGTAGTTGTGATGTGCTTGTCGCAATTGTTTTCTAAGTGAAACTCCTCTCCTTTGCCCTTGCAGTTTTTTTAACATGGTATGAGAGCAGGTTAAACTTTGTTACTGTAAAAATAAGTGTTTTTACTAAGAGTCAAAAAAATTGTTTTGAGCGCAGATTTGTTTTGGAGCATATTTACTAGCAAGTAGAAAGTTTTTTTTCACTCAGAAATGGAAACATCAAGGACAAGCTTGAATATTCCTTAGATACCTCAATTTAATGGGAAACATTATGATTATTGGGCTATTACAGTGAAGGCTCTATTTTCTTCTCAAGACATTTGGGATTTGGTGGAGAATGGTTTTCAAGAACCAGCAGATGCAACAACATACAATGACTTGTCTCAAGAAGAAAGGGATTTGTTGAGGGACAACAAGAAGAAGGTTGCAAAATCCCTCTTCTACATTTTTCAAGCAGTTCATGAAAGTATTTTCCCAACGGTTGCAGCAGCAATGAAGTCCAAGCAAGCACATGACACCCTCTAGACAACCTATCAAGGCATGGCAAAAATGAATACAACAAAGCTACAAATGCTAAGGAGAGACTTTGAGACACTTTGTATGAAATAGTTTGAGAATTTAGACTCATTTTTTATACATGTAATTGGATTGGTTACTCAAATCAGGTATCATGGTGAGAGACTTGAGGAAAGGAGAATAATTGAATTTTTTTTGAGAAGTCTGCCAGCAAGGTTTGATGCCATTATTGTGGCCATAGAAGAGACAAAGGATCTCTCACACTTCTTAGCAGATGATCTTCATGCATCACTGATTTCTCATGAACATAGACTGAATAGAGCAACAAGCTCCTCATTGGAGCATGCCTTCAAGACACAAGTTTCATTTGGTCAAGGTAGAGGCAGAGGAAGATCATATGCTAGAGGAAGAGGAAGAAGCCCACACAGAGGTGGAAGAAGCAACCCTTCAAGCTCAAGTGGAAGGGGAAGCAATCAAAATCCAAGTCAAGGCCCAATCCAAAATCAAGCACAAGGTCATAGGTATGATAAATCTCAAGTCCAATGTCATTACTGTAAGAAGTATGGTAATTATGCGAATGAATGTAGAAAGAAGCAATATGACATTAGTAACAAACCAAGTGTAAATTTCACAAAGGAAAATTAGAACCATGATAACATGTTTTTATCTTGTAATGTAGCACAAGAAAAACAAAGTGATATATGGTATCTAGATTCAAGGTATAGCAACCACATGTCAGGGAACATAGGAATGTTTTCCAATCTAGATGAAAGTGTGAAATCTGAAGTGACATTAGGGACTGATATAAAATTCACTTTCATGGGAAAAGGAAAAGTTAATATCCCAACAAGGGAGGGGGAGAAGGAGTACATCTCAAATGTTTACTTTGTCCCTAGTTTGAAGCATAACCTCATAATCATTAGACAATTCATACAAAATTGCTACAATGTCTTTTTCAAAACTGGTGAGTGCACAATTTTGGATAAGCCTTCAAGCAAGAAACTAATTGCAAAAGTTCAGATGACAAGCAATAGGATGTTTCCCCTAAAGGTAAAATCAGATTTGAAAGAAGAAGGTGCACAAGCACAACTATCAATGAACTCATAAGAGGATGGAAGAAAAGAGGCAGTTGTCACACAAATAAAATTTCAAGTAGAGGTCAAAGATGAAAATTTGTTATGGCATTTGAGATTTGGTCATCTCAACTTTGGAGGTTCGAATTTCATACATAGAGAAGACATAATTAAGGGGTTGCTGCTTATAGAAAAACCATGCATCCTATGTGAGGGATGTATCTTGGGCAAGCAACATAGAGATACATTTCTAGTAGGAAAGTCAGTGAGGGCAAAGGCACCTTTGGATATTGTCCACTCGGATTTATGTGGACCAATGCAGACACCATCAATTGGTGGCAACATTTATTTTTTGACTTTCATAGATGATTATACAAGGAATACATGGCTTTATTTCCTAAAACATAAAAATGAAGTTTTGAGCGCTTTCGCCAATACAAGGCTCTTGTTGAGAAACAAAGTGGAGACTACATTCAAGTCCTTAAGACTGACAGAGGTGGCGAATACATATCAAATGATTGCCTTTGATTTTGCAGGGAGCATGGAATTCACAACAATTTAGAACAAGGTATACACCTCAGCAAAATGGTGGAATGAAAAGGAAGAATAGGACCATTATGGCAATGGAAAGGAGTATGTTGAGGGAAAAACATTTACCAAATGATTATTGGGTTGAAGTTGTCGCTTGTGCGATGTATATCATGAATAGACGTCCAACAAAAAGAATCCAGAATGTGGTTCCTAAAGAGGCATGGAGTGGAAGAAAGCATAGTTTCACTCACATGAGAGTCTTTGGATGTGTGGCATAAGCACATGTCCCGGGTGAGTTGAGGAAGAAGTTGAACAACAAGGGGGATAAATCCATATTTGTTGGATATAGTGATGAATTCAAGGCATACAAGCTTTACAATCCATCAACTAAGAAGGTCATAATCAATAGAGATGTGTAGTTGATAGAAGAGGAAGCATGGAATGGAAGTTTAGAGAAGACAGTCAATGTAAAAAAATGTATACCACATGAGGAAAAAGAGGAATTGACAAGAACAAGCAATTCCTCAACAATGACTTCCTCTACTCCTATTCAAGCACAACAAAGAAGGTAGCAAGTAACACCATCAATAGATTATAGGACAACATCACTTAGTCAAGCAAGTGCTTCTCCAAGCACGCCGCAAAGCACAACACCAAGTGACATGTCAAGTCCATCTTCAACAAGCACAAGAAGACCAAAATTCATAAATTTAAATGATATTTATGAGAAATATGAAGTTGATAGTAGCGTTGGTCTAAATTCCTTATTTGCATTATTTTGTCATGTAGATGACCCAATCCATTTTGAGGATGCAGTCAAAGAAGAAAAATGGGTTGTGGCAATGGAGGAAGAAATAGAAGCAATAGAAAATAATGACACATGGGAGTTAGTGAACCTTCCACAAGGAAAATAAGTCATTGGAGTGAAGTGGGTCTATAAGACCAAGAGCAACGTTGACGGAAAGATTGAAAGGCATAAAGTGAGGCTAGTTGTGAAAGGATACAAGCAACAACATCAAAAAGATAACACAGAGATGTTTCTGCCAGTTGCGAGGATCGAGACAGTGCGTAAAGTTGCGGGAATTTCCACGCACATAAATGGAAAGTGCATCAAATGGAAGTAAAATCAACGTTCTTTAATGTAGTGCTGAAAGAGGAAGTGTATGTTGTGCAACCACCTAGTTATGAGGTAGAAGGCCAAGAAGACAAGGTGTATAGGTTGAGGAAAGCTCTTTATGGGCTGAAGCAAGCACTGCGTGCATAGTATAGCAGAATAGATGCTTACTTGTTGGACAATGGTTTTGAAAAATGTAACGGTGAGCCTACTATCTACATCAAAGAGAGCGATGGTAAGATTCTTATTGTTGTCTTAAATGTAGATGATTTGATTTTTACAAGAAGTTATGATTTCCTCATCACTAATTTCAAAAAGTCATGAAGAGTGAATTTGAAATCATTGACTTGGGTTGTTAAGATATTTTTTGGGCATAGAAGTGAAGCAAATAGAAAATGGCATTTTATTTCTCAAGAAAACTATGTAGCAGACATTTTGGAGAGGTTTAATATGAATAACAAAAAGCCTGAACCAACTCCAACTGTCATGGGGTTGAAGTTGAGAAAAGAAGATTGCAGTAGAAATGTCAATCGAACTTTATACAAAAACATGATACGCAACTTGATGTATTTGACCGCCACTATGCCAGATATAATGTATGCAGTGAGTTTCGTATCGAGGTTCATGGATACACCCAAGGAGACGCATTGACAAGTAGCGAAAAGGATTCTAAGGTATGTCCATGGAACAAATGATTATGGTATTCTGTATGCCGCAATAGATGACTTCAAGTTGGCTGGTTACATTGACAGTGATTGGCCAAGAAGTGTCAATGACAAAAAAAGCACGTCAGGATATGTTTTCCATTTGGGTTTTGGAGTCATTTCATGGGCCTCTAAGAAGCAGCAAATAGTGTCATTGTCAACACAAGAAGTTTAATATGTCGCCCCAACAGTAGCAGTGTGTCAAGTAGTTTGGATGAGAAGGATGTTGAGGAATCTTTGCCACAACCAAGAGGGAACAAAAACTATTTTCTATGAAAACACTTCCACAATTGCATTGTTAAAGAATTTTGTCTTTCACAAGAGGACCAAGCACATTGATACTAAATATAATTTTATTAGAGAGTTAATTAACAATGGTGAAATTGTGTTGCAGCACTGCAGGTCACAAGAACAATTTGCTGATATTTTCACAAAGCCATTGGCACGTGATTTTTTAATTTTTATTTTTTATATCAAAGACGGTTTGAGAATTTTCAATGGTGACAGTTGTCATTAAGGGGGAGTGTTGGAAAATTAATCCCAACCACCACGTTAAATACACTGACAACAACCATATTTTTCAATCTGAGCATGAGTACAAGTTCTCCATTCCACAACACATCAGATCATTCCACAACACACATCAAGCATTTAAAAATGAATTTGAATTTAATGTAGGGTTAGTAGTTAAGTATGTCAAATACACATCAAGCATTTAAAAATGAATGTGAATTTAATGTAGGGTTAGTAGTTAAGTATGTCAAATATTTACTCCGCTAGTGAAATATGCAGTGTGCAACATAGATATTAACATTCGCCTATCGTGTGCTTTAATGATTGGCTTTCTAATGTCAAATTTGTATGTTGAGATAAATATGAATGTAAAAATCATTTGTGTTTTTGAGAAAGTAAAGAGGAGTCGAGTATGTAATTCTGATATATAGTGAGGAGAAAATATTAGTGGGTGAGTGAAAACAAGTTTTACAGACTCCGCAACCCCCGCCAAGCTAAATCACAGTAAGATTTTTGTGTTTTTTACCTTCTTATATTTTCTTCATTTCTTCGACTTTTTTTCCTGCATCATGCTATACCTTCCAACTCTTCTCCAAAAAATTGAAATCTCTTTCAAGGTCATCGATTTCCCAATTGAAGTGTCGGGCCTTCCGCCCATTCTCGGGACATATCTATCGAGGCACCTTCAAGAGAGATCTAACAATGTTTCATTCAACCAGCTTCGTCAACATTCCTCTCTGATAAAAATGGCTAAAACACACAATTACAGAAACTCAAATCATATATTATGCACAAATGGTGTTTGTGCAAACACACTCACACACACAGATTTACATTCAGATTACTCTATTAAATAGAGTTTCTGAGATCCAACTTATTCCTAAATTAGATAGAGAGGTTGAGAGAATTTCTCAACCATCACAAACCAACTTCTTAAATATGGAATGTAAGCATTAACTCCAACATCCCCCCTTAATGATTACATTACATGAAAATAACAAAATAATCAAGCTTATCAGTAGATGCTCCATCAAGTTGCCTCATAACCCTCGGAAAGGTGTAGTTGGCAAGTTGGATTCCCGAGTTCCCTTCCTCAATTCCCGAATCAAGGACCTCTCGAAGTCAATTACTGGACAGCATCCCAATCTGTCGCATAACCTCATTAGGAAACCACCACGTCTACCACTAATGAGGGATCCTTCCCTAGATCCGCAACTGCCATACTATCTGGACAACCATCCATATTGAGCCTTACTGCTACTTGATCTTTAAGCACTGGCATCAGACACATAGTTGAACTGCTAGTTATTTTTTAAAAGAGTTTAATAGGTGAACACCTCGACAATGAAACATCCTGCTATATAAAACTCAAAAATCTGCTGGCGTTATGTATCGATCTGCATTTAATTTCTAACTATGGACAAGCTCAGACCTCCATACTGTATTATACACGTTCCAAAGAAAAGCACCACCACTTGGGGATCCATACTTGTTATTGGATCGCCGAGAGGCAAGACCATGTATCTCACCACAGATTGTAAAAAAACATGGCAACCATAGCGACCTCGACAAACAGTGACGGCAACAACGCATTCACTGGCACAAGATGAAAAAAAGCCAATAACGAAGCAAAAGCCAATATTTGGGGATCTGTGGTGGGAATTGTCCCTTCTCTAACGGATTAAAGCCCCCTTCCCTGGTCGCACTTTTAATTCAATATCCAAATTGCTCCTCGCTCTGAATGACAGTTTCATTGATTCCACGGCAGAGTCGTGGCAGCTTTTGCATCCCCAATCCTGGATTCAACACTCGACAGCAGAAAAATGTCAGCCTTCAAGCAAGAGATCTCGGCTTCCTCCTCAATAGTCTGGGCGCCCTCCAGATCTAAAAGCAGAACACGGGTTTGGATCCTCTAAAGCATGCAGAAAATAGCAGGCCGCTAGCCACGGTAGCCACTCCACCACCATGCGCAGATGGATCTCCTAGACGCAGACCACTGTGCCACAATCTTCTCCGCCTCTTCCCGTGGTTATTGCAGCCGAATAAACCAATTTCTCCATGACTAAACATACAACAACTTAGATCTTTAAGCCTTCACACAAATTTTCACTGTTACGCCAAACAAATCCCTGATCTTTAACAGTTGCATATGCTTAACTAAAAAATCATTCTTCGTAAAGAGTTGAAGCCAAACAATAATTCTTCAATAAAATAAAAATTCAAAGAATTGTTTCAGATTTAAGTCGTTAAGCTGTTCAATTCTTTAAATCTTAAGCAGCTTTGGATCTTGACATCCCCTGCAGGGATTAGAGAGCGATAGTAAGCAACAAAGATCGACTTTTACAAGTGGACTTCTCCTAAAAGAACGACAACAATAATGCTCGGCTCCAGCAAAGGTATGTACGCGCATTCACCATGACTCGACTCATTCACCTGGTCCAAATCTCCAACAGGTGTTGGCTCTTCCACAATGCCAACAGATCTCAAACAGATCTCCACATTGGCTAACCAAAGGTTGAATACAGGAAACAGTGAGGCAACGCTCAAACAGAGACGCTGCCCATACAGAGTCTGCTCCACGGACAGGTCGGCTCACCAATTGGCAACCACACAACACACAGGCCTCTGACCTACAGCTCTGATACCATGATAAAAATGGCTAAAACACACAATTATAGAAACTCAAATAATATATTATGCACAAATGGTGTATGTGCAAACACACTCACACACACAGATTTACATTCAGATTACTCTATTAAATAGAGTTTCTGAGATTCAACTTATTCCTAAATTAGATAGAGAGGTTGAGAGAATTTCTCAACCATCACAAACCAACTTCTTAAATATGGAATGTAAGCATTAACTCCAACACTCTCGACTTTGAAAAGCACGTGTAATTCTCATAAATACTTGCCATGATATGGAGGCGGAACAAGTAAAATCTCTCATGGAAGGAAAGGTTCTGAGTTCTTCTCAAGTGCCCTCAATTTATCCTATTTTCCCTATTGTATCTTCGTCTCGGCTAGAACCTAAACCCGATGAAAAGTACCTGATATGGATAGACGAGAAACCTGCCTTGTCAGTTCTATTCGTTGCCTTTGGGAGCAGAGTCATTCTGTCGAATGATCAGATTAAGGAACTTGCTTTGGGGTTTAAATCGAGCGGGCAGCGGTTCCTCTGGGCATTGCGGAGGTCGCCTCCTGAATCAACTGAATACGACAATTCTGTATCCACCATGTCGGACGATGCAAACATGAGGCATCTTCTACCTGAAGGATTCAAGAATCAAACCAAGGACCGAAGACTTGTGGTTCCTTCATGGGTGCCTCAGATACCAGTTCTTTCTTATCCATCCACTGACGTCTTCCTTTATCACTGCGGAGGAACTCAACATTCAAAAGCATCTTATATGCAGTGTTGCTAATCGCCTGGCCTCACATTGCCCATCAGAGGATGAATGTCTTTCTTCTTGTGAAACCGGCAGTGGCCATTGAAGCCAAAAATGAATGTGATGGATTAGTCAGCAAAGTGGAAGTGGAAAGAACATCCAGGGAGTTAATGGAAGGATAGGGCAAAGTAAAACTAAAGAAGACAGTGAGAGAATTGATGGAAAAAGCCAAAAATGCATTGGTGGAAGGAGGAAGTTCATACAACTCTATGGCCACCGTGGCTACTGTTTGGAAGAAATTGGATGGCGCAGTTTCTCAGGGATCTACTAAAAAATAGGGTTAGGGAACATCGGTTACATCAACTAATTACAGTGAGAAGCTCTAAATATTTTTTTTCCAGTTTCCGTATGGTTTTGTATTACAAGGTTGCAAGACCGAATTGGGAAAAAAATTGTAAGCAGACACTCTATTTCATCACATTCTTAATGGTAATCTCCTTGTGCATCTATTGGATAATCAATATTGAGTCACCAAATTTCTAAATTTGTTATATATCAAATTGCAGAGTCTTCGTGCATTATTGATTATCCATATGTCAAATTTTTAGAGAATACTGAATTACTAAAGTTTTGAATTTGTGATGCTTAAAATTTTAGGGCAATATTGAAATATTTGTAATGCTTATTTCTTTTAGAAACTTTGATTATCCATATGTCAAATTTTTAGACAATATTGAATTACTAAAGTTTTGAATTTATGATGCTTAAAATTTTAGGGCAATATTGAAATATTTGTAATGCTTATTTCTTTTAGAAACTATTATAGTTAAGTTGTTGTCATTATTTTAGTACTTGACGTATTGTTTGAAATGACGTGATGGCCCAGAGTTATCTTGTGGAGGAAAAATTATGATAATGTAATTATTTGAATTTGAAATAAATAAATATGGCAATTGAAGAATTTACTTGGAAAGAACAAAGGAACGAATGAAATTACTATTCCAATCCATAATCCATAATGGGTATCATTATTCCAATCCATAATCCATAATGGGTATATTGGATAGAGGAAAAAATAAAACTATCTAAAATCACTTTAAAAAAATCTTTGGAGTGAAATTATGTGATTGACTAGATAAGAAGGTTGAAATCTAGAAAAAAATCACCCGGTGTGGGGGAAACAACACTGGAATGGGTGAATAAGCACCATAGTGGAAAAAGATGGGCTTTAAATGATGAATAATAATCCATTTAAAAAAAATTAGGAAAATCATAGGCTATGGTGATCGGAAGAACAAAAAATAAAATGGGACGCGTACTGGGAAAGTGAGGCATAAAAATGCCTTCACTAGAATAGCAGAGGTTGTTGATTCTGGGCAGAAGAAGAGATGGGGAAAATTAGAAGAGGAGGTTCATGTTTGGGAGGCAAATCGTTCACTCCAAGTCAAATTCTTCAAAATAAACCACTTGTTAGAGGTTACAACTACTGTTATTTTGTACTATTGATTGGTATGGTTAATTTAAAAGAAGTAGCAAAGCACCTTAGTTTGTTATCTTTAATCTACAAGGAAGTGAAATGAAGATATTACTAGAAAATTATCAGTGCTTGTTAATTGATTCTGTAGCAGTAAATGTACCAATGAGTTCTAAATATGAGTTGTGAGATGTTTTCATGAAGTAAGGCCCTACTATGATGTGCTTCATTTACTTACTTATATTATGCCCATGTAACTTGTATTATTGAACAAAAGGAGATGCTAAATATGGCTCTGGAATACATATACGTATATATATCCTGTTGCATGTGCTAAAATGTTGGTGGAATATGGTTTTTGCGCAGTGGTACCATTGCTCTACTTATTAATTCTACAAATGTAACTAAGGAGACTCTAGCAATATAACTATGTAGTTAGGCATAATATTAGATTGAGATCTTCCAACAACAGAAGACTCTTGTTGAAAGTAATACTTTTGAAGCAAGCTTTGTGGTAAATTGGTTATAATCCTAGGGTTGGGTATTGTACTTAAATTATCTGCATCAAACTCATTGAAGGAAAGAACAATTAAGCGAGTCTGAGTAGCGTTTCATAGGTGAACGGAAGAAAAATCCTCCATGTCACTACTCAGAGGAAGCTTCCTATCTTAAAAAGAAAAATCTTATTTTAAAAAGAAATATATTGACACTGCATTGAACATTTGAGCTCTCTTAAGACTAACTATAAGAGATTAGAAAAGTGAAATGACAACAAATGAAATTCGAAACTATAGAATCAAACAAATTAACATCATATAGTTTCCAATATGTTGAATTCTAAACATAAATTCTATGAGATCAGGTCGACAATGTTGCTATTACATTGAGTATGCTTTACATAGACACATAAGACAAAAGAAGTGAACAGTGAAATTTATAAAATTAATCTTTCAGAATGAAAGCACAGAGACTAGCTCTCAAACCCAGAATTAGCAATTAAATTCATCTTTTTGTTTTCAATTAGCAGTTTAATAAACACCTGACATGTCGGTACTAAGCTCATAGTCAAGAATAGAATAAGTCGTTTACAAAGAAACCAGGCATGTCTACTCATCAATTAATTAACATATCTGATTTAGAACTCTCAGATGCCATAATAGTAAACCAAAGGAATCATAATTATAGGCACATAGACCAAGAGGCTAGCAACACCTCGAGTAACACATTGCTGATAGGAATAGGAACAACGGAGTATAGGGTGGAAGAACATCCATTATAAATCAAATAGACAGGTATTGAAATCTAAACATTGTATTAAGTGAAGGAAGAGTCTGCCTTAAACATGTCAAGCGTCTCAACGAAATGAACTATTATAATTTAACCTGTGGACAACTATATACAGTCTCCCAGCAAAAAAATGAGATACAATATAGGTGAGGGAGAATGTATAAATGTCTCAGCAATATCGAAACGGAGAACCACATACAGTGGCGAAATCACGACTAGAGTGTGAGTTAACCGACCTCAGAAGTAGAAGTATAGGAAAACCTACAAACATCTTCTACAGCTTAAACATAAATTACAAATTCATAAATGAAGCAACAAGACACATAATTGAGTACCAAGGGAACAAACATTATACCCTGGTAATGATTTTCCCAAAAATCACAGTGTTGAAAACTCCTTCCTAGGAGTTCGGTAATTTATAAGGGCAAATGAAAACCAGGATAGACTCAACACTGGAAGGCTGAGAAAACATAAGGGGATTGTATCCTTCAAGAGTCAGAGACAAATAGAAAACTATCACGTAGCAAGGCAAAATGAAACTGTGAAACTCAAATGCATCCACCCATACACATTAACACCCTTCTCGGTCACGTTGTTGGTGAGGCGTTGAAAGGAAAGGGGATTCAAGCCTCAGAATGAACCTGGAGGAAGCCGAGAGTGATGTTAGCCCATGTGAATATGGGAGGAACTGTGTATAGTAGGAACAACAGGGTAAGTGTTACATGTACCTGTTTAAACCCAGAAACATAGTTATACGTGTTAAACACACACATATTGCAAGTAATACCAACAAACATCTAAAACACACAAGAAAACCATGGAAGGATTATTTATACCTATCTCAGAGCACGCAATGGAGTCGGGCTATGGACAAATTGACTTGGGCATTCAAGAACTAGTGTTATCAATAGAAACAAATGTGCACAAAACATCGTTCAAACCCCAGTTGCCGAGAGAAAAAAAAAAACATATTGTAGATTTTGGAGGGAGAACAACAACCACGTTTAATACATTTTCCAGTCCTTCCTGCACCTTCATAGAGCACTTTCCCAGAAACCTGCACATTCACACCATGGTTAGATAACCTTGTGAAATACATAAACGAATATACACACATAAATCTAAAGACGTATCTGGAAATCACCTAAGGAAGATGTGATGCACTGAGAGCGCCGCAAGGTTGTTCCTCGCAGTATTTTCTCTAGTGTGAGGTAGACTAGGTCGTTGACATGGGTGCCAAACCATTCATTTCCCAGGATAGCAACGGTATAGAGGCCCGTACACACAAATGTGATTGAGGGTGATTGTAGTGGGTGTAGATGGTGGTTACAATGACTCAGTTTGTCACAAATAAACCCTCTAGCATGGAAACCCCTATCAGAGGCAGGCCAACAGACTCTAAATGAAAAACAAAGGACATAATGAGAGCATGGCTAGGGTGAAGTGGGGTTATGGTTTGCGTGAGATAAGGATCACTGTAGATATGGATTGCCGAGGTCTCATCCCCTTGGCAAGAACCTGCTCCACATGACAAGGCATGGTGGCATGTGAACCCAGGTATGTGGAGCACACTAGAGGTTGGAGGTGGTGGCAGGCATACAATGGTTGCATGGAGTGGCATTCGAATAGGACTGGGAGAATATAAAGGCCTAAGGGGAAAATAAATATACAAAGGCATGAAACATTTCACCAAGCAAACCATAGTAAAATAAAACATTTGATTTATTTGAGCGACAAAACCAATATCCTCTAATGCATTCAAACATATATATGTATAATCAAAACAAAGAAATAGTGCAAAGGGTTATATGGGGGTTGGACCACTTATATTTTAGGGTATTAAGTAAATACACATAATCATATATTGGTATGATAAAAGAGCATAGGTAATAATATATTCGAGCCATTAATTAAAATGAACTCAAATACATTCATTACCCTTAAGAATTTTTTATTTTTATTTTTGTGATCGCACAAGTGGGATTCATGAAAAATGGTATAAGAGCCCTGATTTATACACTGGGCATGAATAGAGGCCCCATTACTAGTTATTGTTGCACAAAATTAATATTAGATGGGAATTATCTGATATTTGGTGGATTGTTTTGACTGTGAAGAATGGAGGATTGCCCTAAGATATTACTGGAGGGGATGATTTATACATGGAACTGGTGGGAGGTGGTACGTCCATGCCGTCCCAGTTTGTAGAGATAGTAAGGAACTTGCAATAGGAATTGGCACAACTCGAGAGTAGCAATGAGTGGTTAATAAAAGTTAGTGAAGAACAAGAGAAGTTGATTAGAGAATGGACTGAGAAATCAAGTCATAAGAGTGTTGAGCCATAAGGGTCGAAACAGAAACTGATAGGGCCGATGCCAAACAAATCTTAAAGTGATGAAGAATCCGATAAAACATATTCTAAATCGCATAAGGATAAGAGAAAGAGGGAATTATAGGGAGAATTCTGAAACATAAAACATCCTACCTTTGATGGGGAGAGGAGAGGAGGACGTCGAAGCTTGAATCTTTAATATGATGAAGTAATTTCAGGTGTATGAATATGAAAGAAACCTAAAAGAAAGATTGGTTGTTTGTTAGTTGTAGGTAAAGGCCACCATATGGTGGGAGGAGATGAAATTTATACATCTGTTGGATGAGAGAATTGTTTCGTGGGAAGACTTTAAACATAAATTTAAATATCGCTATTTGAGCAAGAGGTATGATGATCAGGCAAAAGAATTCCATGAATTGAGATTGGGGATACTTACCATGGATGAGTTTGTGACCAAGTTCACCAATTTACCTCGGTATGTGCCCTACATTCGAGAAGAAAAGGCCAAGGTGAAAATATTTTTTAACTGTTTACCAGCAGTGTATAAAGAAATAATTGAATTCAATAATCCAAGGACCATGGATGAAGCTGTCAGGAAGGCCAAAATTTGAATCACATTTGTTGTAGGATTTCCCCCACAGCCCCAGGTCCATTCAGAATTTCCAAGTGCACATGAGGCATCTACGATGAATGATGTGGCCATGAACATTCCGAGGATTAGCACGGAATTGGAGGACCGATAGGTAGAATGTCAATCCATAATGATTGATATTGAAGGTATTATTCAAAACCAACCCATGTTTGTTTTAAATAGACCTTGGGGCTAGTTTAAGCTATATTAGTCTTGAGATTGTGGAAAAGTGCAGTGAAAATTAAAAAAATTTCAAAGTCCTTGGCTGGTAAATAGCTAGCCACTGGTACCAAATGGAAAAAGACCCACGTGTTAAAACAATGTATAGAAGATCTAAATGGATACTCTACATAAGTTAAATTAAACATCGTTCCCTTAGGGTCATATGATCTCCTAATTGGGATGGATTGGTTGGAACAACAAAAAGTTTTTGTGAACGTTTTAGCAAATCTTGTGAGTTGGATTAACCCACAAGGAAATCCTTTTTGATAAGATGAAATCCAATACCAATCTCTGTCAAAAAAATAATGGCATTACAGTTCAAAAGAATAGAAAGGAAAGGATGTAAAATTTATATGGTTCATGTGGAAAAAGATGAATAACAGACAAAAAATGAAAGGGTAGACCAATTACCTATAATAAGAGAGTCCCAATATGTGTTTCCTGAAGAAATTCCTAAGTTTCCCCCTCGGAGAAACATAGATTTCTTGATTGAATTAGTGCCAGGTGCTACACGTATCTAAGGCCCCGTACCGAATGAGTACCCCAGAAGTATTAGAACTGAAAATGCAGCTACAGGAGTTGTTTGACAAAGGTTATATCAGACTGAGTGTGTCACCGTGGGGAGCCCAGGTACTGTTTTTTAAGAAAAAGGACGACACATTTAGAATGTGTATTGACTATAGGCAGCTAAATAAATTAACCATTAAAAACA
Organism: Pinus tabuliformis; assembly: GCA_031772625.1. Classification (NCBI taxonomy): domain Eukaryota; kingdom Viridiplantae; phylum Streptophyta; class Pinopsida; order Pinales; family Pinaceae; genus Pinus; species Pinus tabuliformis. The sequence goes on from CM062819.1 coordinate 1,036,410,318, forward strand.
GATATCCCCTACCTCGAATTGATGATTTGTTTAATCAAGTGAGGGGGAATTGTCTTTTCAAATATTGATATGCAAACTGGTTATCATCAATTACACATAAAGGACGAGGATATACATAAGAAAACTTTTAGAACATGATATGGTCATTATGAGTTCGTGGTATTACCTTTCGGTCTCACCAATGCACTTGCGACTTTCATGTGTCTCATGAATAGTGTGCTCCATCAGTACCTTGACCAATTTGTGTTAGTATTCATTGATGACATCTTAGTGTATTCTAAAAATGAGGAAGAACACCAAGAGAATCTTAGATTGGTGTTGCAAACACTAAGGGCACATCAAATTTATGCAAAGAGTAGTAAGTGTGAGTTCTATAAACCCAAAATCTAGTATTTAGGACACATCATCTCCAAAGAGGGTTTGGCAGTAGATCTCGAGAATTATGTCAAAGTTATTATGAACTAGCCCACACCAAAAGATTTATCAATAGTCCACTCCTTTTTGCATATTTTTGGTACTACCCAAGGTTTTTGGAGGGGTTATTATAGTTAAGTTGTTGTCATTATTTTAGTACTTGACGTATTGTTTGAAATGACGTGATGGCCCAGAGTTATCTTGTGGAGGAAAAATTATGATAATGTAATTATTTGAATTTGAAATAAATAAATATGGCAATTGAAGAATTTACTTGGAAAGAACAAAGGAACGAATGAAATTACTATTCCAATCCATAATCCATAATGGGTATCATTATTCCAATCCATAATCCATAATGGGTATATTGGATAGAGGAAAAAATAAAACTATCTAAAATCACTTTAAAAAAATCTTTGGAGTGAAATTATGTGATTGACTAGATAAGAAGGTTGAAATCTAGAAAAAAAAATAAAACCGGTGTGGGGGAAACAACACTGGAATGGGTGAATAAGCACCATAGTGGAAAAAGATGGGCTTTAAATGATGAATAATAATCCATTTAAAAAAAATTAGGAAAATCATAGGCTATGGTGATCGGAAGAACAAAAAATAAAATGGGACGCGTACTGGGAAAGTGAGGCATAAAAATGCCTTCACTAGAATAGCAGAGGTTGTTGATTCTGGGCAGAAGAAGAGATGGGGAAAATTAGAAGAGGAGGTTCATGTTTGGGAGGCAAATCGTTCACTCCAAGTCAAATTCTTCAAAATAAACCACTTGTTAGAGGTTACAACTACTGTTATTTTGTACTATTGATTGGTATGGTTAATTTAAAAGAAGTAGCAAAGCACCTTAGTTTGTTATCTTTAATCTGTACAAGGAAGTGAAATGAAGATATTACTAGAAAATTATCAGTGCTTGTTAATTGATTCTGTAGCAGTAAATGTACCAATGAGTTCTAAATATGAGTTGTGAGATGTTTTCATGAAGTAAGGCCCTACTATGATGTGCTTCATTTACTTACTTATATTATGCCCATGTAACTTGTATTATTGAACAAAAGGAGATGCTAAATATGGCTCTGGAATACATATACGTATATATATCCTGTTGCATGTGCTAAAATGTTGGTGGAATATGGTTTTTGCGCAGTGGTACCATTGCTCTACTTATTAATTCTACAAATGTAACTAAGGAGACTCTAGCAATATAACTATGTAGTTAGGCATAATATTAGATTGAGATCTTCCAACAACAGAAGACTCTTGTTGAAAGTAATACTTTTGAAGCAAGCTTTGTGGTAAATTGGTTATAATCCTAGGGTTGGGTATTGTACTTAAATTATCTGCATCAAACTCATTGAAGGAAAGAACAATTAAGCGAGTCTGAGTAGCGTTTCATAGGTGAACGGAAGAAAAATCCTCCATGTCACTACTCAGAGGAAGCTTCCTATCTTAAAAAGAAAAATCTTATTTTAAAAAGAAATATATTGACACTGCATTGAACATTTGAGCTCTCTTAAGACTAACTATAAGAGATTAGAAAAGTGAAATGACAACAAATGAAATTCGAAACTATAGAATCAAACAAATTAACATCATATAGTTTCCAATATGTTGAATTCTAAACATAAATTCTATGAGATCAGGTCGACAATGTTGCTATTACATTGAGTATGCTTTACATAGACACATAAGACAAAAGAAGTGAACAGTGAAATTTATAAAATTAATCTTTCAGAATGAAAGCACAGAGACTAGCTCTCAAACCCAGAATTAGCAATTAAATTCATCTTTTTGTTTTCAATTAGCAGTTTAATAAACACCTGACATGTCGGTACTAAGCTCATAGTCAAGAATAGAATAAGTCGTTTACAAAGAAACCAGGCATGTCTACTCATCAATTAATTAACATATCTGATTTAGAACTCTCAGATGCCATAATAGTAAACCAAAGGAATCATAATTATAGGCACATAGACCAAGATGCTAGCAACACCTCGAGTAACACATTGCTGATAGGAATAGGAACAACGGAGTATAGGGTGGAAGAACATCCATTATAAATCAAATAGACAGGTATTGAAATCTAAACATTGTATTAAGTGAAGGAAGAGTCTGCCTTAAACATGTCAAGCGTCTCAACGAAATGAACTATTATAATTTAACCTGTGGACAACTATATACAGTCTCCCAGCAAAAAAATGAGATACAATATAGGTGAGGGAGAATGTATAAATGTCTCAGCAATATCGAAACGGAGAACCACATACAGTGGCGAAATCACGACTAGAGTGTGAGTTAACCGACCTCAGAAGTAGAAGTATAGGGAAAACCTACAAACATCTTCTACAGCTTAAACATAAATTACAAATTCATAAATGAAGCAACAAGACACATAATTGAGTACCAAGGGAACAAACATTATACCCTGGTAATGATTTTCCCAAAAATCACAGTGTTGAAAACTCCTTCCTAGGAGTTCGGTAATTTATAAGGGCAAATGAAAACCAGGATAGACTCAACACTGGAAGGCTGAGAAAACATAAGGGGATTGTATCCTTCAAGAGTCAGAGACAAATCGAAAACCATCAGGTAGCAAGGCAAAATGAAACTGTGAAACTCAAATGCATCCACCCATACACATTAACACCCTTCTCGGTCACGTTGTTGGTGGGAGGCGTTGAAAGGAAAGGGGATTCAAGCCTCAAAAACAACCTGGAGGAAGCTGAGAGTGATGTTAGCCCATGTGAATATGGGAGGAACTGTGTATAGTAGGAACAACAGGGTAAGTGTTACATGTACCTGTTTAAACCCAGAAACATAGTTATACGTGTTAAACACACACATATTGCAAGTAATACCAACAAACATCTAAAACACACAAGAAAACCATGGAAGGATTATTTATACCTATCTCAGAGCACGCATTGGAGTCGGGCTATGGACAAATTGACTTGGGCATTCAAGAACTAGTGTTATCAATAGAAACAAATGTGCACAAAACATCGTTCAAACCCCAGTTGCCGAGAGAAAAAAAAAAACATATTGTAGATTTTGGAGGGAGAACAACAACCACGTTTAATACATTTTCCAGTCCTTCCTGCACCTTCATAGAGCACTTTCCCAGAAACCTGCACATTCACACCATGGTTAGATAACCTTGTGAAGATACATAAACGAATATACACACATAAATCTAAAGACGTATCTGGAAATCACCTAAGGAAGATGTGATGCACTGAGAGCGCCGCAAGGTTGTTCCTCGCAGTATTTTCTCTAGTGTGAGGTAGACTAGGTCGTTGACATGGGTGCCAAACCATTCATTTCCCAGGATAGCAACGGTATAGAGGCCCGTACACACAAATGTGATTGAGGGTGATTGTAGTGGGTGTAGATGGTGGTTACAATGACTCAGTTTGTCACAAATAAACCCTCTAGCATGGAAACCCCTATCAGAGGCAGGCCAACAGACTCTAAATGAAAAACAAAGGACATAATGAGAGCATGGCTAGGGTGAAGTGGGGTTATGGTTTGCGTGAGATAAGGATCACTGTAGATATGGATTGCCGAGGTCTCATCCCCTTGGCAAGAACCTGCTCCACATGACAAGGCATGGTGGCATGTGAACCCAGGTATGTGGAGCACACTAGAGGTTGGAGGTGGTGGCAGGCATACAATGGTTGCATGGAGTGGCATTCGAATAGGACTGGGAGAATATAAAGGCCTAAGGGGAAAATAAATATACAAAGGCATGAAACATTTCACCAAGCAAACCATAGTAAAATAAAACATTTGATTTATTTGAGCGACAAAACCAATATCCTCTAATGCATTCAAACATATATATGTATAATCAAAACAAAGAAATAGTGCAAAGGGTTATATGGGGGTTGGACCACTTATATTTTAGGGTATTAAGTAAATACACATAATCATATATTGGTATGATAAAAGAGCATAGGTAATAATATATTCGAGCCATTAATTAAAAATGAACTCAAATACATTCATTACCCTTAAGAATTTTTTATTTTTATTTTTGTGATCGCACAAGTGGGATTCATGAAAAATGGTATAAGAGCCCTGATTTATACACTGGGCATGAATAGAGGCCCCATTACTAGTTATTGTTGCACAAAATTAATATTAGATGGGAATTATCTGATATTTGGTGGATTGTTTTGACTGTGAAGAATGGAGGAGTTGCCCTAAGATATTACTGGAGGGGATGATTTATACATGGAACTGGTGGGAGGTGGTACGTCCATGCCATCCCAGTTTGTAGAGATAGTAAGGAACTTGCAATAGGAATTGGCACAACTCGAGAGTAGCAATGAGTGGTTAATAAAAGTTAGTGAAGAACAAGAGAAGTTGATTAGAGAATGGACTGAGAAATCAAGTCATAAGAGTGTTGAGCCATAAGGGTCGAAACAGAAACCGATAGGGCCGATGCCAAACAAATCTTAAAGTGATGAAGAATCCGATAAAACATATTCTAAATCGCATAAGGATAAGAGAAAGAGGGAATTATAGGGAGAATTCTGAAACATAAAACATCCTACCTTTGATGGGGAGAGGAGAGGAGGACGTCGAAGCTTGAATCTTTAATATGATGAAGTAATTTCAGGTGTATGAATATGAAAGAAACCTAAAAGAAAGATTGGTTGTTTGTTAGTTGTAGGTAAAGGCCACCATATGGTGGGAGGAGATGAAATTTATACATCTGTTGGATGAGAGAATTGTTTCGTGGGAAGACTTTAAACATAAATTTAAATATCGCTATTTGAGCAAGAGGTATGATGATCAGGCAAAAGAATTCCATGAATTGAGATTGGGGATACTTACCATGGATGAGTTTGTGACCAAGTTCACCAATTTACCTCGGTATGTGCCCTACATTCGAGAAGAAAAGGCCAAGGTGAAAATATTTTTTAACTGTTTACCAGCAGTGTATAAAGAAATAATTGAATTCAATAATCCAAGGACCATGGATGAAGCTGTCAGGAAGGCCAAAATTTGAATCACATTTGTTGTAGGATTTCCCCCACAGCCCCAGGTCCATTCAGAATTTCCAAGTGCACATGAGGCATCTACGATGAATGATGTGGCCATGAACATTCCGAGGATTAGCACGGAATTGGAGGACCGATAGGTAGAATGTCAATCCATAATGATTGATATTGAAGGTATTATTCAAAACCAACCCATGTTTGTTTTAATAGACCTTGGGGCTAGTTTAAGCTATATTAGTCTTGAGATTGTGGAAAAGTGCAGTGAAAATTAAAAAAATTTCAAAGTCCTTGGCTGGTACAGCTAGCCACTGGTACCAAATGGAAAAAGACCCACGTGTTAAAACAATGTATAGAAGATCTAAATGGATACTCTACATAAGTTAAATTAAACATCGTTCCCTTAGGGTCATATGATCTCCTAATTGGGATGGATTGGTTGGAACAACAAAAAGTTTTTGTGAACGTTTTAGCAAATCCTGTGAGTTGGATTAACCCACAAGGGAAATCCTTTTTGATAAGATGAAATCCAATACCAATCTCTGTCAAAAAAATAATGGCATTACAGTTCAAAAGAATAGAAAGGAAAGGATGTAAAATTTATATGGTTCATGTGGAAAAAGATGAATAACAGACAAAAAATGAAAGGGTAGACCAATTACCTATAATAAGAGAGTCCCAATATGTGTTTCCTGAAGAAATTCCTAAGTTTCCCCCTCGGAGAAACATAGATTTCTTGATTGAATTAGTGCCAGGTGCTACACGTGTATCTAAGGCCCCGTACCGAATGAGTACCCCAGAAGTATTAGAACTGAAAATGCAGCTACAGGAGTTGTTTGACAAAGGTTATATCAGACTGAGTGTGTCACCGTGGGGAGCCCTGGTACTGTTCATTAAGAAAAAGGACGACACATTTAGAATGTGTATTGACTATAGACAACTAAATAAATTAACCATAAAAAACAGATATACCCTACCTCGAATTGATGATTTGTTTAATCAAGTGAGGGGGGGAATTGTCTTTTCAAATATTGATATTTGAACTGGTTATCATCAATTACACATAAAGGACGAGGATATAGATAAGAAAACTTTTAGAACATGATATGGTCATTGTGAGTTCGTGGTATTACCTTTTGGTCTCATCAATGCACTTGCAACTTTCATGTGTCTCGTGAATAGTGTGCTCCATCAGTACCTTGACCAATTTGTGTTAGTATTCATTGATGACATCTTAGTGTATTATAAAAATGAGGAAGAACATCAAGATAATCTTAGATTGATGTTGCAAACACTAAGGGCATATCATATTTATGCAAAGAGTAGTAAGTGTGAGTTCTATAAACCCAAAATCTAGTATTTAGGACACATCACCTCAAAAGGGGGTTTGGCAGTAGATCTCGAGAAATTCAAAGTTATTATGAACTAGCCCACACCAAAAGATGTATCAATAGTCCACTCCTTTTTGCATATTTTTGGTACTACCCAAGGTTTTTGGAGGGGTTTTCAAAATTAGCTTGCCTCATTACTTCCCTGGAAAAGAAGGGAGTAAAGTTTGAATGGACAAACAAGTGTCAGGAGAGTTTTAATAAACTGGAAGAAATGTCGACCACAACTCCTACTCTCAAGATAACAAACCCAAATAATGAGTTTGTAGTGTGTACAAATGCTTGTTTAGAAATATTGGGGGGTGTGTTACTACAGTGTGATCATGTTGTCATAGCCTATGAGTCAAGAAAAATGAAAAAACATGAACAAAATTATGTTGTTTATGATTTGGAGCTAGTTGTGCTAATTCATGCCTTGAAAATGTGGAGGAATTGTTTAGTAGGAAAGAATTTTGTTTTAGTAATTGATCATATCAACTTAAAGTATTTCTTTAGTCAGCCTGATCTAAATGCTAGACATGCAAGATGGTTAGCATTCCTTAGAGAATTTGAAATGGAAATAAAACACATTAAGGGAAAATAAAACAAAATTGTTGATGCGTTAAGTAGACACCCTCATCCTCTGATAGAAAGTGCAGGAAGAAGTGTGAAGACATATTTTGAAACACATATATAGTTAGCCGTGAAACAAGACCCTGGTTATCAAGAAATGCGGTTGAAAATGCAACAGGAAGAAACCTTGGGGTATGATTTAAACCCAAAAGGTTTAATTTCTTATCAAAATAGGTTGTATGTTCTTAATGTAGCATTACTAAAACAAATGATTATGGATGAGCACCAGAAGAGACCTTATGCCGGTCATCCGTGATATCATAAAATAATAACAACCTTGAGAAACAGTTTTTTTGGTCGGGTATGAAGAGAGAGGTAGCACACTATCTAGCCAAATTCCTGGAGTGACAACAAGTAAAAGTGGAACACCAACATCTAGCAGGATTACTAAATCCGCTGCCCATACCAAAATGGAAGTGGGAGGTGATCTCCATGGTTTTATAACAAGATTACCAAGGACCAAGCATCAACATGACTCCATTATGGTGGTAGTTGATACATTAGCTAAAGAAACACACTTTATAACAGTACAATCCACTTTTGGGACTACACAAATTGCTAATATATTCATGAAGGATATTTTCAGACTTCATGGGATACCAAAAATGATAGTTTTAGATAGAGATGCAAAATTTAAGTCCAATTTTTGGAAGGTCTTGTTCAGGGGTTTGGGAACTAAGTTGAACTTCAGCACTGCATACCATCCATAGATGGATGGGAAAACTGATAGAACGAATCAGATTCTGTAGGATATGCTCTGAAGTATGTGATGGATAGGCCCACTAAGTGGGAATATCTTTTGCATCTAGTTGAGTTTGCCTGTAATAATAGCTACCAAATGTCTATCAAAATGAGCCCCTTTGAAACCCTGTATGGAAGGAAATTCCATACACCACTCAATTGGAGCCAACCTGAGGATATGTTGATTCCTGGATAGGAGGTTTTGCAGGAAATGGAGTAGAGAGTGTGGGAAATTCAATAGAATATTAAAACTAAACAAGACCAACAAAAAATTTATGCGGATAGAAAAATGACACATAAAGAGTTCAAAGTGGGGGAGAATGTATATATAAGGGTTAAGCCTCAGAAAATTACTCTCAAAATCGGAGGGTGTGCTAAATTAGCACCACAATTCTGTGGGCCATTTGAAATTTTGGATTGAGTGGGTCCAGTGGCATACCAGTTGGCTCTAACTAGTCATGGTAAAGTTCATAATGTGTTTCATGTATCGTTACTGAAAAAATATGTTCATGGTCCTTCTCATATAGTTAACTGGAATGTGTTACAAGTGGAACCCAAAGGAGAATTTCTACCATAGGCACTTTGTACCTTGGAGTGGAAAGAGATCGTGCTCCATAATTGGGTCGTTGCTCGGGTTAAAGTGCAGTGGAAGGACTTTACTCCTGAGGAAGCTACCTAGGAACTAGAAGACAACATGAAAACTATTTATCCATATTTGTTTGACAAAGAAATCACTAAGTAATAAACACCGAGGATGGTGTTCGTTTATATTAGGGGAGGAAGATGTAATTCCCTTCTATTTCAGAAACTATTATAGTTAAGTTGTTGTTATTATTTTAGTAGTTGAAGTACTGTTAGAAATGGCATGATGACCAAGATTTGTCTTGTGGAGGAAAAACTATGATAATGTAATTATTTGAATTTGAAATAAATAAATATGGAAATTGAAGAATTTACTTGGAAATAACAAAGAAACGAATGAGATCATTATCCCAATCCATAATCCAAGGTGGATAGATTGGATAGGGGAAAAAATAAAACTTTCCCAAATCACTTCAAAAAAATCCTTGCATTGAAGTCATGCTATTGACAAGATAAGAAGAGAAAAATCTAGGAAAATCACCCGGTGTGGGGGAAACAACAATGGAATGGGTGAATAAGCACCGTAGTGGAAAAATATTAGCTTTAAAGGATGAAAAAAATCCTTTAAAAAAAATTAGGAAATTCCTAGGCTATGGTGATTGGCAGAACCCAGAAAAAACGGGATGTCGTTATAGAAAGTGTGCTGGGAAAGTGAGGGATAAAAATGCCTTCACCAAAACAACAACGGTTGTTGATTCTAGGGAAAGAAGAGACAAATATCAACACGGGGGAGAACCAGAAGAGGAGGTTCATGGTTAGGAGGCAAATCGTTCGCTCCAAGTCAAATTCTTCAAACTAAATTGTTGGTTAGATGTTACAACTACTATTATTTTGTACTATTGATTAGTATGGTTAATTTAAAAGAAATAGCAAAGCACCTTAGTTTGTTATCTTTAATTTGTACAAGGAAGCGAAATGAAGATATTACTGGAATATTATTAGTTCTTATTGATCGATTTTGTAGCAGTAAATGTACGAGTGAGTTCTGATTATGAGTTGTGAAAATTTTTCATGAAGTAAAGCCCTACTAGGATGTGATTTATTTACTTATATTATTTCCATGTAACTTGTATCATTGAACGAAAGGAGATGTTGAATATGGTTATGGAATACATATACTTATATATATCTTGTTGCATACACTCAAATGTTGGTGGAATATGGTTTCTGCACAATGATATTGTTGCTCTACTTATTCATTCTGAAAATTCATTCTGAAAATGTAACTAAGGAGACTATAGCAATCTAAATACTCAATTATGCATAATATTAGATTGGGATCTTCCAACAACAGAAGGCTGTTGTTGAAATTAAGGTTGTTGAAACAAGCTTCGTGGTAAATCGGTTATAATCTCGGGATTGGGTACTATACTTAAGATTATATGCATCAAACTCATGGAATAAAATGACAACGAGGCGGGTCTTAATAGCATTTCACAAGTCAATCCAAGAAAAATCTTGCACATCGCTACTTAGAGGAAGCTTCCTGTCTTATAATAAAGAAAAATATTATTTTAAAAAGAAATATATTGACACTGCGTTGAACATTTGAGCTATCTTATCTAATCGTAAGAGATCAGAAAAGTGAAATGACAACAGATGAAATTCGAAAATGTAGACTCAATCAAATTAGCATGATATAGTTTCCAATATGTTAAATTCTAAACATAAATGCTATGAGATTAGGTCGACAACGTTTCTATTACATTGAGTATGCTTTACATAGACATAGAAGACAGAAGAAGTGAAAAGTACAATTTATACAATTAATCTTCAGAAGAAAAGCACAACGACTAGCTCTCAAACCCAGATTTCACAATTAAATTAATCTTTCTGTTTTCAGTTAGTAGTTTAATAAACAATCGACATGTTTGTATTAAGCAGTCAAGAATAGAATAAGTGGTTTACAGTGAAACTGAATAGGGATACCATAACAGTAAACTTTATCTTTCTGTTTTTAATAAGTAGTTTAATAAACACTCCCAGATGCCATAACAGTAAACCAAAGGAACCATAATTATAGGCACAGAGAACAAGATGCCAACAAGACCTCGCGTAACACATTTCCGACAGGAACATGAACAAGAGAGTATAGGGTGGAAGAAAATCCATTATAAATCAAATAGACAGGTATTGAAATCTGAGCATTGTATTAAACGGAGGCAGAGTATGTCTTAAACATGTCAAGCATCTTAGCAAAATGAACTATGATAATTTAACCAGTGTGTAATTGTATACAGTCTCCCAGCAAGAAAAGGAGATACAAAATAGGTGAGTGAGAATTTCTAAATGTCTCAGCAATATAGAAACAGAAAACCACGTAGAGTGGCGAAATCACGACCAAAGAGTGAGTTAACCAGCCTCAATAGTAGAAGTATAGGGATACCCTACAAACTTATTCTGCATCTTAAACATAAATTACAAATTCATAAATGAAGCAACGAGTTGCATTACTGAGTACCAAGGGAACAAACATTAAACCCTAGTAACAATTTTCCCAAAAATCGATGTGTTGAAAACTCCTTCCTGGGATTCTGGTAATTTAAAAGGGAAAATGAAAACCAGAATAGACTGAATGCCGGAAGGCTGAGAAAATGTAAGGGGATTGTATCCCTCAAGAGTCGAAGAAAAATAAAAAACCATCCGGAAAAGAGGAAAAATGAAACTGTGAAACTCAAATGCATCCACCCATACACATTAACATCCTTTTCGATCACACAGTTGGTGGGAGGCATCGAAAAGAAAGGGGATTCGAGCCTCAGAACGAACTAGGAGGAAGAAGAGAGTGATATTATCCCATGCGAAGCTGGGAGGAACTGTGTATAGCAGGAACAATAGGGTAAGTGTTACCTGTACCTGTTTAAACCCAGAAACACATTTATACATGTTAAACACACGCATACTGCAAGTAATACCACCAAACATCTAAACCACATAAGAAACCTGTTGAGGGATTATTTATACCTATCTTAGAGCATGCATTGGAGTCAGGGTGGGGACAAATTTACCTAGGCATTCAAGAACTATAGTTATCAATAGAGATAAATGTGCACAAAAACATCGTTCAAACCCCAGTTGCAAAATAAAAATAAAAATGCATATCGTAGATTTCGGAGGGAGAACAACAACCACATTCAATACACTTGCCAATCCTTCCTGCTCCTTCATAGAACACTTGCCCAGAAACTTGCACATTCATGCCATAATTAGCTAATGATGTGAAGATACATAAACGTATATACACACAGAAATCTAAATATGTAGATGGAAATCACCTAAGGAGGATGTGTTGCACTCACGGGGCCATAGGGTTGTTCCTTGTAGGTTTTCTCCTGTGGGAGGTTACCTGGGTCGCTGACATGGATGCCAAACCATTCATTTCCTAGGAGAGCAATGCCATAGAGGCCCATACACACAAATTTGAATGAGAGTGAGAGAAGTGGACAAAGATGGTGGTTATAATGGCTAAGTTTGTCACAAAGGAACCCTATAGCATGGAAATCCTTATTGTAGGTAGGCCGACAGACTCCAAATGCAAAAAAAGGATGGAATGAGAGCATAGCTAGGGTGAAGAGGAGATAGGGTTTGTGTGAGAGAAGGATCCTCGTAGATCTATAGTCTAGATCTGGACCGTCTAGGTCCCATATCCCTGGCAAGGACCCGCTCCACGTGACGAGGCATGGTGGCATGTCAACTAAGGTACGTCTGGAGGTGGTGGCAGGCGTACAGTGGTCGCATGGAGTGGCGTTTGGACAGGGATGGGAGAATATAGAGGCCCAAGGGGCGAATAAATATACAAAGGCATGCACCATTGCACCAAGCAAACCATAATAAAATAGAACATTTGATTTATTTGAGCGACAAAACCAATTTCCTCCAAGGCATTCAAACAGATATATATGTATAATCAAAACAAAGCAATAGTGCAAATGGTTATATGGGGGTTGGGCCACTTATATGTTAGGGTATTAAGTAGATACACACAATCATATATTGGTAGGATAAAAGGGCATAGGTGAGAATATATTTGAGCCAATATTTTTTTTTTTTTTTTTGTGATTGCCCTAGTGGGATTTATGACCATATTAATATTTTGAATCCTTGTCATATCAAATTTTAGGTAAAATCTCAAAACTATTTTTATTTTTTAAAAAAATGTGAAATTATTCTAAATATTTCATGTTCTATGATGTACTATCAAAGCATACATATAGGATGCCTTTATTAATTATCAATTTTTTTTTACTTGAAAATGTGAGAGTTGTTTTTCTTGAATATGTAAATTATATATATAGCTATAACAATCATATAATTTAAATGGTACTATATACATCAACCAATAATAAGTATCAAAGTATTGACTTCCTAGTACATTTGATGTTGTTAAAATTAAAAAAAGTCATAAAACTAACTAAGTTATAACTTTATTTTAAACTATTATTATTATTATTAAAAACATGGAACAAAATTATTATTCGTGGAGATTTGTCTCCACTTTACCATATCTAAATACTTTAGTGCAATACCATTGACCAATACCATGGCTTATCAACACCACATGCTCAAAAAACCATAACTCATTTGATATGGTAGTTTTCCAAATAATTTTTTTTTATTAGTCAATTTAATTAAAGTAGCAAAAAAGGGGAGATAAACCTCAACCTTTGATTTGTGTACCATTAAGAATATTCTAGAATATTCCATGAAGGTTAAATCCTCCCATCTATCTAATAATTATTGATAATTAAATTAAAATTCCCAAAGCCTTATTACAATAATCATTATGTGGATGGTAGATATATAACCTTTAGACAATATTCTAGAATATTTATAGTGGTAGTCATAGGTCAAAGGTTGATACCTTTTGTTTGTTTATTCGTCAAGTTGTCTGTGATCCTCTTGGCTTGGAACGTGGCTTGAGAAACTACGAACCGAGGGCATCTAATCCATCAAAGTCACTCGGGGATCACACTCGGCCTCGGCCACACCAACCCTAATCTCACTAGATTTTTTATTATGTCTCCTCGCCCTAGCACCGGTGCAACAATCTCCATGAGGTTTGATTCTGGGTTGCCTTGATAACAAGGCCCATTCTCAACTAGTTGTGCTCGTGGGACTTGACAATCAAAGGTTCATACTTATCTCAAAGTATTTATGGCCTTTCTATCCTTCTAATTATATTTATTAATTAAAAAAATTGTCACATGAACATTAGTTATAGTTTTTTGGGCATGTGGTATTAGGAAGCCATGGTATTGGTCCATGATATCATAACAATGACTATTTACAAGTAAAACAAATTCATGGTAAAGTGGGGTTGAATCTCCATAGTTAAGAATCTTGTTACATTTTCTTTAATATATGTATATGTTTAACTCATATATTAATTCTTTTAACTCAAACTGGAGTTATTTTAGGTGGTTGGGTAGAATGGTTGTCATTCTTAATGAGAGACATGAAGAAGGATATATAATATACAATATATTAATTCTTTTTATAATTAACATTGATAATAATAATTTAAGATAAAGTTAAGGATAATTATGGTGAGCATATGTTGGACTATTCGACAATTACTTTCTTTAAAGACACAAATGCATTGAAACATAAATATTTAACTTCAAATATTTAACATAAAACCAATATTCAACGAGGTACCTTGCTTTTCATTTTCTTATATTATGGTGATTATAATATAAATTACAAATTTTACATGCTTGATGTAAATATATGAAATATTATGGTCTTTTTATAATAGTTTACATTATGATTTTCTCTCTCTGTGTTAGCATCTCCTCCACACTCCTATTCATACTATAAAATCACCAACATCTAGTGAAAAAGTGAATATTTTCCCTCTTTCTACTTCGAAATATCTATCCAATATGTCCCTAACCACCTTAGGGACTTCAAAATATATATCCAAATATGTCCTTAACCACCTTAGGGAATCTTCCCTAACTTGAGAAATTAAATGTTAAAATGAGTGATCTTAAGTAGAGACCTCACAAGGCAAAATATACTAGAATTCTAGCCACATCAGGTACGTCATACCTTGGCCTCACAAATGTTGCATAAGTTGAAGATATCCCAGGATAAGGAGACATAGGCCAATGGTGAACTTCCCATTGGTGTAGTGACTCCCCCTATCAAGACACAAATACAATGGACAAGAAAAAACTAAACAAAGGTAAATATAGAAGCCATGAAGCTATTCCTATGCACATGAACGATAGAGATAACAAATGTATGGAGGGGAAGATCAACATGGATAATGATGCATCATCAATCTCAATTAATAAATAATATTGGGAGGTGGATTATAGGACATTTAATGTTGCATTATTATAGAGAAAGTTTTCTTCCCATAATATGTCATAATGATAGTTACTTTCTTATCGCTCGCACTCTTCACAATTATGGTATGCATGCAATGCATTAATCAAGGGTGAGCCAACTATTGTTTGAAGCCTTGAGTGGTGTGGGAGATCCAATGATGTGGTGTCATGACAAAATTCATTCACATCCAATCCATCAAAATCACATGGGTAGTGTACCTATTCTGGGTCACATCGACGCTTAACATGCTTGGCTTTTGTGTGTGTCTCCTCTAGATTACTATGAATTCAAAACCTCAGTCCATAATGAAACTTCTAAATTCAATTATGGTAACATAATTGAAAATTTTATTATAAGGTATGTAATGTATAAGTGTACATTAGTTAATATATAGTAATGAATCTTTTTTCTATTTCATCAATTCATTCAAATTTTAATCAAGGATAAAAATATAAATTTGTAAAGTTTTAGATTAGTGGTGCAAAATATCCTTAAAAAATTATTTACCACATAGAAAGTAGTGTAGTCATTTGTTATCAATGCAATTGTCTTTTCAATTATTATTATTATGTTTAGTATTTAGTATTGTAGTTATTGGAAAATTAGTAGAAAATCTCAAAATTATTATGGGTCCTTAATGTGTCTCATTATGTCAACTTTGATTAAAGGGTTTTTAACATAAATGCAATGAGAAAGTTAAGAGTTCAAATGAGTTTATTTTGAACTAATACTTTTCTCTTTTATTTATTTCTCATGTTTTGGGAAGTTTGTAAGTCTTTGTATACTATGATATCCATATGAGTTAATATCATAGCATAAATTCTCTAGAGTATCAACTACACCAGCCATGAGGTTTTATCCTTGGTAGATCATTGTTGCTAAAAATGTTGAGTTGTTTGAAGTATGCTCCTTCACTTAAATTTTTTTTATTTTATCTTTAAAGTAAGATTAAAAAAAATTAATTAATCAATTTGACTCTAGTTTTGTGTAGTGAGAGCTAGCTCCTCTAACATCTAAAGAATTTATTTTTCTATGTACTCAAATCTATGACATACTTTAAAAATATATTTATTGATGGATCTACTACATATGCCTAGCAAGGATCATAGAGGCTTCACTAGGGGAGAAATACACTACCATGTGAGTTCATATTGGGCGATATGAATTGAGGAAAAAATGACATAATATATTGAGCATATAATAGGGGGTAAAGGGTTTTTATATTGGTAGGTATAAAAAATGAAGCTCAAAGTTAATGAAAAAAAATAAAGGGTTATAAAAAATGTTAATCAAAAAATGAATACCTATAATATACAGTAAAAGTAGGGGTTTTTTAAATTGGGAAGGTGTATTGGGTTCATATTGGTAAGGGGTTAAATAATATGATTTTTAGAGGCATTTTCCAATGTGTAGTCAAATTAGGGATATTTTTTGGTATGCCATGAATGCACATGATATGTCAGAGATTCATTGAGTGAAGTCCCCATGGTAAGGATAAACCAATACATGACTCCATTTGAAGATAAGCCAACATACAAATTCATTTGAGAATTTTCCTCATTACAAATCCTCTAGATCGTTAATGAAAAGTTGTAGATAGTGATATAGGACTATTGGCTCTAGGAAAAGTCTAGCCTGGGTTAGAACAAAAATCTTGGCCAAAAATACCCCATTGCACCCCAACCCTTCCATCATCATCTACAGAATAAGTGAAGTGTCACCCGTGGCAGCTATGGGGACTGTAGGAACCATAATTCTGTAGTGGTGAAGGGAATTGGAATCTACACACAAACTATCATTTTCAATTTCCTAAATTATTCAATCCATATTCATAGGTTATATCCATTTGAAAATAATCAAAATGTCCATGACATATATCAAAATATTATCAAATTTGAAAGGGGTGATTCGCTTCCACATATAGTGAAATAATAGACATTCAAACATTCACCACACTGTAAATACTTAGAGCTTTACTGCAATATATTGGAATAAACATAACCTAACGTATCATGCAAACATCACATAGAACACATGGGTTTGTACAATCCATCCAATAACCATTTTTAATTAATATTTAAAAGGCATTAGATGCATCATTACATCATTACCATGTTTACCCCAGCTCGTCTCACCAACCTAATCAGAACAACATTAAAGCAGTACAACAATAATCTTGCATAGAAATTTCCCAACCAAACCTTCAACAATTAACCAACCCAAATATCCTTAGTATTCACTTATTTATAGATTATTATTTGGCCCCAAGACTACCTCATTACCATGGAAAATACTTACCATGACTAGTAAATTATAAGTATCATTGTTGATCCAATCAAAATATTCACTTCCTTTAACCCAACACTCAAAATCTTCATGAAAACTCAACGCTCTAAATCTTCTACTTCACTTCTATGAGTTGGTACTTCACGCTATTTCCCGCTCTTCACTTCTATGCGTAACTCCACCAAATTTGTCAAAATTCCATAAAAAATTCTCCAGGTCTTTTTACCCAATTCTGGGCCCAACAAGCCATTAACACTCACATGTGGCTTGTCCCAAGCCATTAATTCAAGCTACAATGAGGATATTTTATTCTTAGTTGTCTCCTTCAATGCTTTAAGGGCATCACACATTGTGTCAACCTTGGCATGCATTTTAGTAGCACACACAATTAATCTTGCAAATACTTTGGTTGTCATTGCAGTGGCAATACACTGCTCCCCTTCTTCCAATGAAGTCTTGACTACCTGTTGTACTTCCCAAACATCCTTGGTAATCCAAAATGCTTCATTTTAAAAATCTTCCACTTTCCATATCAGTTCCTATTGTGTGATCATCATCTTTTTTATGTCCTTGTCCAGCTTCACCTTCTCCTTCACAATAGTCTTCTTCTCATCCAATGGCATGCCATTTAAACTAGTGATGACTTTATGTGCCTTCTCTTTAGCAATTTGAATTTTATTAGAAATGTTCTACAACTCTTGGTTCTCTAATAAATTTTTCTAAAGAATGAACCCTTCCTCCTAGGTAGTCTAGCATGCATCCTCCAAAACCTTCATTTGTGAAAAATGGGAAATAGCTCTCTCCTCGTCTTCTTGGTGCTACTTTTCTTCAAGTGTGGTGGTTGTATTCTACTATGCTTCAACTCCTCTACATTTTCTTTTAGTCCACAAACAACCTCTTCAATCTTCATCACTTGGCCTTCTACTGGGGTATCAACCTCCATAGGCTCCTTAGCTATCTGAATATACACTTATTCAACTATTGTGCACACGTTCATTTTTCTATTTAAGGCCTACTACTTCTGTTCTTCTAATTGCATCTTATAATGCTAGAATGTTTTCTTCCATGTATTGAGTTGTACTAGTTCCATTGTTGCATCTATGGAGCATTATTGCAGCTCCATGATGACACTATTATGAAATTGATGTAAACTATCTAAAGGGAGCTTGGAAAAAATTAAAACAATGTGTGTCAAACCTCAGGAAGGATGCCACATTTCGTTGGTTGGGAATTCAATGGCTTATGGTGATATTTGGAGTGAACGATGATCTTCAAATGTGGCAGATGTATGTGACCATAGTTCCAATATTCTAGGTGCACTATGAGCCTCCATCTACAATTTTTTCTCTATTGTGTCTGGCTATGTAGTTTCTAACTTTCTTGCTTCCTGCAATTGTCACAATTTCTCCAGTTGTTCGAGTACGCATTATTGTACTTGTTGCACTTTTTCTAGTGTCTCTTTCATATTCTCATCCATTTTCTTGATAGTCCTCTTGATATCATCTTCAAATAGAGATGTAAATTGGGTGGTGGTTACACACATTTCCTTTTTCTTCTTCCTAACACAAGATGTGCCTTCTTTTATGCCTTTGGTTTAGGTTCTCTTCATTCTTTCATGCACTATATCTTCAGCTTCCTCCAACTTTTCCTCTTATGATTGGGTCTCTCGATGCTCATGTTGCATACCCTTATCTTTTTCCTGCTGTGGAGGAGGTTGCACTATTTATTCATGTTCTTTTGGTTCTGGTTATTCTCCCCAACTTTATATGCTTTCCAGATTATCCACTTTGGGTTCTCCTTATTTGTATTCTTTCCAAATATTCTCCCATGCATTGATATATGCGCTAATATCTTCGACAATTAATATGAAAAGGCATTTCTTCCATTGATTATTGGGATCCTTCTTAGCCTAAATGTACAATAGGTGGGGATCTTTCTTGAAGTGTGTGGTCCTCTTATACATAGAAAAAACTGCAAGTTAGATGCCTAGTGTCTTCTCTATATCCATCTTGATCATCTCCCTATAAACATAAAAGGTGATATTTATATCCATTTTGCAACAAGAAAATGTGGATGCCCATAAGTGCTGAAATTATGCAACTGAAATAGGTGTGTGAGTTTCCTCCACTAACTAGCTATCTTCATGCATCTCCCATTCAAAAGATGTAGTCAGGATAAGGGACCATCCATACTAGAATTACATGCTATTATCTCGTGCCTTCAAATAATCCATCAAAAATTGGTTGAGCAGAAATGGTGCCCAAATCATATGTAAAAATTGTGCGTATTTTACTGCTACAACAATTTCTCGTGTTGGCACTTCATCTTTTCTACATTTTTGGAGTAATTTATAGGCCATCACCTACGTGGAAAATTAGACAACTTTTTCATTTATCTATGAGACTAAGAATTTATGACCTCCTCTTTATGTCTTGTACTATGCTTGCACCTATTCTCCTATTATAGCGGCCACAACCACCCTCCAAAATCTTTCCTATGCTTTGATCTTAGAGCCTCCCTTCTTATCCCCAACAACTCATCTCGCATTGATCCATGTATTCACGCTTTGATTGACACTTATATCTTCATTTTTTCTTGTGTTTGGTCACTTAGATGATTCTTATAAGTCACAAGTTGATCTCCCAACTTGGCCTCACAACAATTATGTGTTTACCTCTAGAAATTGCAAAATCCTTTAGGGAAATCAACCTTGCTGATGGGAATTATGTAGTCCCCACTAAAAGTGATCCTTAAGCTTAGAAACTGCGCAGTCATGGGAAGCAACCCAGCAGTGAGCCCATAAATTGTGCAACCCTCACTAAGCTCAGAAACTGCGCAGTGCACTGAGCTGGTAAGTTGCCAAGTTCCCCAGAACTATGCAACCTTTCTTGGCAGTGTGCATGGCAAGTTCCCCGCCGAAAAAGAAATAAAAATAAAGGGAAAAAATAATCCCTAGGAAGTAGGGATCTATTTTAATCTCCTGAATATGGCACATTTCTTTTTTTAGAAGTTTCCACCAAGTGTCGCTTTTGTCCTTGATCTCAGGAATGCGCATCATAAAACCTCATTTGCTCAAATCTAGTTAATAGATGCCTCTAGAATTCATTTGAGAATTTGATCTTGGAGCTCTATCATTCTCGGAGAGATCAAGGAACCTTCAGTGGGGTCATTGTCGCTTTTCCGAGTGATTTTTGGTTTTACCACCTTTTACTAGCTTTTCAGTCAGTTTTTGTTGTTTCTCTTGTGTGAGTGTCATTTTTCTTGTTTATCTTCATGGCTACTAGCATTTCAACCCGTTTTAGCTTGTAGAAGTGTTGTTTCAAGTTATCACTTTACTTTCAAAAATGTCGCATTGGTTTTCCTATTTTTACAATGATGGTTGTCATTACGATGACTCTCCTAACATATTTGATTTTTCTTCTACTTCATTAGTTTCTGCACTTGATCTATCATGCTTCAATCACACTTAGTCAGATATTCACTCAAGCTCACACGAACACTTAGATTTTCTCATTTTTCGCACTTCCACCAAGCAGATATGTACTTCCCTTGGCCGGATTTTTCCTTTCCCAGCTGGGAACTGTGCAATCCTAAGGCTCCAAACACAAGCTTGGCCTCTAGAGGTATGTAGTGCACATTATAGGCTTGCCCCACTATGCATTACGTAGTTCTAGGGGTCAACCTATCATCTTGGCCACTAAGACTGCACAATGCATAGTCTCTCTGAGTCTCTGCCCAGGGTAGGTCTACGCATTGTGCACTCCCAAGCCTCAAGTTTCATCCTTGGATGTCGAGACTACATAGCGCGTACTTCCCATATGCATATAGTCCTCTTGCCACTAAAAATTGTGCAATCCTTCCCTTCATATGCCCAGTTTGCTGCTTCATCACTCCTTGAAAGTCGATTTGTTGAAGCTAATATTTGCTTGCCATGAGTGTCCTTTTTCTCCCACAGGTACTAAACTTGTGAAGCACTTCTCTCCAGAAGTCATTGTTACCATAGCACCAAAGAGAGTTGCTTCAAGGGAAACCATTGAAAGCAGTACTAGGGAAGGAGTTGAGCAAGCATGAGTTAACTTGCCAATATATGTGGACACTCAATTGTTTATAGAAAAGGAGTCAACACTAACATGGAAACAACTCCAACAATAGTAGCAGAAGACAACCATACAATAAAAGATCAGGGAAAGAGAAAGGTTGTTGATAGAATAGAGGGAGATCAAAGCTTCAGAGTGAAATTAGATTCAATACTTATGCAAGAAACTTTGGTAGAGGGAGTAGAGCGGATGAAGAGAGAAAGGCGAAGCTTGCAGGAAGAAAAAATGAGGGAGGAGAAATAAAAATAAGAACTGAGGGAAGTACGATAAAAAAGGAGGAAAGAATAGGAGGAGAAGAAGAAGAAGGAAGAAGAAGAAAGGCAAGGCACACTATCAAGAGAAAAAAATTTGATTCAATTATAAGAGCAAGGAAAAAACCAACTAGCAATAGAGGGGGAGAGTGACCAGATGCAGGATCGAGAGCTTTCTCAGTAGATTGAAGACTTGATTGAAGTTTCAGACATGGAGTTGGAACCAGAACCGTAGGATGAAGATGTTTACATGATGCTCAATGCACCACTATGTCACGGTTCGGTCTCTGCCACCTTGGGCCATGGATTTAGCCCTGAGTGAGGAAGGGGACATGGTTCCTCTTGATGATGATCCGGTAATGGATGTGTATAATATTTCATATAATGAACTTCATAATAGGATTACACAAGCGCGGAGAGAGAAGTTTCTAGATGGTCATGCATCACCTGAATTCATTAGAGAAAGGGTGATAGTGAAAAACATCAACAAGAATCCAAATTCCATTTCCGAAGCCAACTTGGTCTTTGCGGTGCGACAAGATGAAACAATCAGTATTTGACTATCGAGAGTAAGAAATTGATATAGAATCTACAACTTTCCTGATAAGAGATAGAACAACTCTATGGAGGAGTGTAAAATGCAACTCCCACATTGGTCTGCATGGGGGAAATGAGAGCAGTGATACTAGGTGAGGTATCAACACTTGAAGAGACCATGTGGGACCTCTATGAGGAGATCATGACCATACATAAGGCAGCTGTCCACTTGAATATCTTGCAACAACAAAGCAAGGAATTTTAAAGACTCTTTGGAATGTGCAAACTACCATCACCGCCATGTAAGATTGGGCAATGTGACACAAAGGGGCACTGCTTACTTAGGTAAATAAGATAAAGTTGTGGGAAGAGTTGGAGAGAGAAAGAGTTTGAATGTTTATTTAGAACAACAAGAAGCTTTCTTCGTTCATTGGAAACATTCAAGTCCCACATGTACAGTTGTACAACAGTTTGGACTTCATGGTGAGAACCCACAAAATCCCATTAGTCAACTCACTCACCAAAGTTAAACACAAATACAAGGTTAGGAAGGAGATTGAAGAGTACTTGGAATAGCTAAGACACAAAGCATGCAGAACACACAAAGCATGCAGAACTACATCAGTGGTCCCACCCAGATCAGAACCATGTTGCTCCTACTCAAGAAAGAAGTTAAGACTTGTTCCAAATTATTGTACCTAAGTGTTATGAAGGCTAGAGTATGCTTCCAACTTGAGACGATCATGCAATTTGGGTATCACATAGTATCAATCTTGACATGATACGTGAACGAGAAGAATCATGTGGAAGTTGTTGAGCTAGAGTCTTCCCAAACTCAAGCATCATAGCGTCTTGTATTGTTAGGCTATAAAGTTGTCTATACCCTATCTTTTCCTATATGGGTATGAGTGTAAAATGTAATATTATTTGTAATTACGTTGTAAGTGAAATTCAAAGTTCCAATATTGGAATATGAAGAGTCATCATGTAATGTAATGTGTCATTTTGTAAAGAAGTTGAAGGGTCATGAGGGTAGTCCAAAAGTCACAAAGGAGAGTTGAAGAGTCAACCCCCTCTTATTATAAATAGAACCTCATAAATCATGTAAATGGATTTTGGGAGCTAAGCGTTTGGCTAGGCTTAGGCTTAGAAAGAGCTTGGGAGTATTGTGAAGAGCCATGGTTTCTTCATAGCATGGAGCGATTATACTTCTTTGGAGGAGGAGTTGTTCTTAACTGTAATGTTCCACTATTGGGGCTAGTGGTAGTCAATGGTGTATGTATGAATGGAATTTTCACTTCTAATAATAAAATCAGAGCCACCACACTTTCAAGCATATGTTGTGAATATAGTAGGACTAATCTTGTTGTATTTGAAATGTATGTCATTTAACTTACACTTATGCTTGTGAACTATTTCGTTTGCATTTGTACGAATCTTGTTGAATGTGTGTTGTTGTATTAACTCATCACTTTAACTTGTGGACTATTCCACATCTTATCTTGTGATGTCATTTCACTCATGCGTTCCTTTCAATTTGTGTACTATTAATACAACATAGTACTTCATTTTCCCTTCATGTGTTGGAACCTTCATGCATCGCACTTGACTCTCTGCAGGGTCACACACTTTCTCTCACTCAAATTTATCATACCTCCCTTTGTGCATTTTTGCAGTCAAGACATAAAAATACTAGCAATTGTTGGGACTCCTACTCCAAACGGTGTGAGGTCTATTTGGGACTTCATATTAGGGAGATCCCCTGAATGTTGGCAGGTTCAACACTGTCAAAATTTTGGGTGCTAGAAGGAGGTTTAGATGACAAGGTAAGACCTTGAAGTCTCTTTTGAATTTCCACACACATTTAATGACTTCTCACCAAATCATAACCCTGACATGTATTTGCAGACACAGAAATCTGAAAGTGCCGACAAGAATTATTGATGACTTGTCTAATATGAAATTCAATGGCGAGGGTGAAACAACCTATTTGACCACACTGCACAGTTTCTTGAATTCTACACAAAGCACAACATCCACTATGAGGATGTTGGCTATAGGTTGTTAATTATCATGTTTGAAGGGCGCATGTGAAACTGGTGTAACACGTTGCCTAATGACTCCATTCACTCTTTCGAACACATTTTCATAGAGTCATTTTGTGCTTTCAATATTTTATGATCGTAGAACTCTTAATAAGAAAATTTTGAATTTATGAAAAGCACTTAATGATTATGTTCAAGATTTTCATGACCGTTTCATTCATTATTGCTTTGAATTTCCTAAAGATGAATTCGATTAGTCTTTCTTGGTAGATATATTTCTATATCTTGTTCACATTTGAGAAAAACCACACAAGTTGGAATCTTTTGAATGTCTCCCAACATACCTCGGTGTTAGAGATTCTAAATTTATGATGGAAAATGTTGTTTTTCCAAGTGACCCTTTGTCCTCATCTCATCAAACAACTCTAGTTCCACAGGATGATATAGGAGAAGTTGAAAATTCATCTGTTGATATACCACCATCTTTTCCCACCGGCATTGGTTTGGACTGTCAATATGATTATTGTGATGAAGAATTATCTCCTTGTCCTCCATAATTTGGTCCTTCTGATCCTCTAGATTGTGATGTGTGTCTTCACCTGTTTCAAATATCTCTTATGTTGTTCACAAGGATCAAGTGTTGGATGGAGTTGGTGTTGAGCAGCCAACTTTTCATATCATTCATGATGATTATGTGGGGGAGCCCATAGCTGAACAAGAATTTGTGACGAAGGATTATTCTCTTCCTTCCACATCTCTCCTTCATCATCCTAACATTTACCACGATTCTGTCATTTCTGTTGAATCTTGTGAGAATTTAGTTTTTGATGATGCACTACTTTTGGTCATTCATAGAACACGTGGGATGTCAGTTTTTCATCCAGATGTGGAGAGCATGAATATTCTAATCTTTATATTCTTGATTTCTCATCTCATCTCTCTAAAAACTTAGAGGGTAAAGTTTATTGATTTTCATCTTCCCCTCTTTGAGATTCATCAGATCATGAGGATGCCTCTATTTTTGATCTTGAATTATTTGATTGTGGGTGTCGCGACCTCTTCATTAATTCATTCCATCATGATTCTGATTTTTTCATTGCTATCTTTCCCAACCCCCGATTTGTGATGATCTACCTACTGACAAGTTGGAACTTCCTCAAACTATCATGGAACTTCAGCCTGAACTGATGGTTATGTCAAGTTCTCGTAGTCTTGAGGTTAGTTTCGCTTCTGATCAGAATACTGTTGAATCTTTCGAGGCTCCTTATAACTCTATCGCACATGTTGAAAGTCAATATTTCATAGAATTTTTAGACCCTCCATCTGTATTGCATGATCCTATTACTAAGTCATTGGAGGAGTCGTATCTCTCAAGCACTGCTGCAAAACAAATTTTTTCTTTTTTCTTCATGTTCGCTCGCCTTCATAGCTGGAAAGAATTAGGGGAATTTTGAAGTCTAAAATGGGCTCCCTAAGGAAATTATAAAAAATAGTGGAAATAATAAAATAATATTAGATTACATCATCAAATTTTAGAGGGAAGAAAAAACTATTTTTTCAACTCGTATTTTCAACTTATATCCCTGTGGGTTTACTTAAATTTCGAGTGCCAACACTCGTTGGATGCAAAATTTGATTCTTCATCCATGGAGTACCCATGTTGCATAATTTTGATGGACCCTACGACACGAAAAATGAGAAATACATGGAAAATGTTATTGCAATCATGGTTTTTCATGTATTTATCATCTTCCTTGTAGTAGGGTACATTGAACGTATGCAACATGGGTACTCCTTGGATGAGGAATTAAATTTTGCATCCAACAAGTACTCTCGCTTGAAATTTGAGTAAAACCATAGGGAGATAAAGCTGAAAATACGAGTTTAAAAAGTAGTTTTATTATTTTTTAATATTTTTACTCTTTTACACCAAAAATGGTGAATCATCCCCCATGGTTGAAATCATCATCTTGACTCCTATTGGTTCTTATAAAGCTTATTTTTGTTGTACATTTTTCTTAGGAGGCCCATTTTACACCTCAAAATTCCCCTAATGTTTGTGCTTGTATTTATGTAACCCGTAGTGTGTCGAGACATGATATAATCGTAGTATGTTTTTCATGCACTTTTCATTCTTACTTTTCTACGTGTATATTCAAACTTCGAATGTCTTGGTTTTCATTATCCTATCTTTCTTGTTTACAGGTTTTCTTGTATATCTTTCTTGATGTTCATTGCCTTGCCCACATAGGCTAGCGAATGCACCAGTGGTTGCATTGGAAGTATCATTTCAGGTGAGTTTGGCCTATGCTCTGTTTAGGTTAGGACTAGGAGTAGTTTTGATTTTTCTTGTTTTCTTTTGATTTTTTGTACTTTGTTTTTCTTCCACTGTGCTTCTTTCCTTTTTTTTGTTTTATTTTTGGTCATAGGTTAGCTTTCGCATCAAACCATGTCTGGCTTCTTAAACAAGCTCAGTGAAATCCAATATGAAGTTGTACTGCGATCAACCCTTGGTTATCTATTGATTCCCTCTCTTTATGTGCATCTTGCATTTCTTTTAGTCGATGATACTCTGATGGAAAATACATTCCTTTTAGAAAGAGTCATAGTGAAATCACGATGCTTTCACTTTTACCTAGTACCACCTACTCTAATCGATATTCCATTTTTGGTTAACCCTTGTCAACTAAGTCGAGTAGAGTAAGGAGGGGAGGAAAACCTTAACAAATATGTCAGAGGTATACATAAATATCCTTCTCTAAAGGGACAATGTCTTCTGATCTCAATAAGTTGAAATCCCTCTTCCACCCCATGAAAAAAATAAGTCTCTTTGCACAGTGCTTTGAACAAATAAAAATGAAAAATGAAATAAAGTGTGAAAGAAGATAAAGGCTTCCTGCACAAAGAGGTGAAGCAAGAAACTTTTCCAGGGTACTGTCCAGGCTCGCTGGCAGTGGAGAAATGCTTGTGTTACTGAAGTGACTCCATCAAGGTATTGTACAGGCTTGTTGGCAGTGGAGAAACGCTAGAGATGAAAACTTAAACTTTGGTAGTTTCTTTTACTTGTGCATATATATACTCCCCATCCCCAATAGAAACAACTCAGTCCGACATGGCTTGGTATGTGTGTTATCAATGAAGAGAATGGTAGGGACTATATCCTTAACTCAAGCTAACTGAAGAAGCTATGATAATCAAAGAATTGAACAATACTTCTGGAAGAGTTAGACATGATTTTCTTGATACAAGGTCCATACATAGAGTTCAAGTTCGACCAGTGTGTCACTAGTGTTGTAGTGGCTACAACCAACCTCCAAAATTTTGTCGATGCTTTGATTTTGGGACCTCCCTTCTTATACACAACAACTCATCTCACACTAATCTAGGTATTCATGCTTTTATTGAGACTTATCTGTTCATTTTTTCTTGTGTTTGTTCACTTAGCCGATTCTTCAAAGTCACAAGTTGATCTCCCAACTTGGCCTCATAACAATTTTGGGCTTTCCTCCAAAAAATACACAATCTTTGAGGGAAATAAACCTTGATGTTGGGAATTGCACATTCCTAACTACTAGAAAGCCTTAAGCTCAAAAACCACACAATCATGGGAGGCATCCCAACACTGAGCCTAAAAATTGCGTAACCCTCACTAAGCTCAGAAATTGTGCAGTGCATTGAGTCAGAAAGTTGCCCAGTTCCCTAGAACTGTGCAGTATTTCCTGACAGTGTGCATGGAAAGTTCCCCTAGAAAAGAAATAAAATGAAAGGGAAAAAATCATCCATAGGAAGTAGGGATCTACTATTAGTTTCTTGAAGATGGCGCATTACTATTTTTAGAATTTTCTACCAAGTGTCACTTTTGTCCTTGATCTCAAGCATGTGTGTCATAAAACCTGATTTTTTCAAATATAGTTAATCGACGCCTCTAGAGCTCATTTGAGCATTTGATCTTGGAGCTCTAGGATTCCAAAAGAGATCAAGGAATCTTTAGTGGGGTCATCATTGCTTTTCTAGGTGAGTTTTGGTTTTATCGCTTTTTCCCACCTTTTCTGTCGCTTTTTGTCATTTCACTTGTGTGAGTGTTGTTTTTCTTCTTTCTCTTCATGGTTACTGACATTTCAACCTTCTGTAGCTTTTAGATGTTTTATTTCAAGTTATCGCTTTCATTTCATAAGTGTTGCATCAATTTTCTTGTTTTTGCATTGATGGTTGCGCCAACTCTCCTCACATACTTGATATTCCTTTTATTTGATCAGTTTCTGCACTTGATCTATCATGATTCATTCACACTTAAGTCATATCTTCACTCAAGCTCACACCATCACTTAGATCTGCTCATTTTTTACACTTCCACCACGCACAACTCTACTTCACTTTTTCGGATTTTGCCTTCCCTAGCTGGGCACTACGCAATCCTAAGGCTCAAGCCACAAGATTGACCTCTAGAACTACATAATGCATAGTGCAAGCTGGCCCAAATTGCGCACTGCACAGTTCCAGGGGTCAGCCTATCACCTTGGTCACTGAGACTATGCAATGTGCAGTCTCTCCTAATATCTACCCAGCATGGGACTGAGCATTGCGTAGTTCCAAGCCTCAAGCTTCATCCTTGACTACTGAGACTGTGCACTGTGCAATTCCCACAGGTAGCCAGTCCCTCTTTCCATTCAAAGTTGCACAATTCTTCTCTTCAGATGCTTGTTTTTCTTCTTGATCATTCCTTGACAGTTGATTTGTTGAAGCTAATGTTTTCTTGCCATGAGTGTCACTTTTATCCCACATGTACCACACTTGTGAAACACTTCTGTCAAGCAGTCATTGTTACCATGGAACCAAAGAGAGTTTCTTCAAGGGAGACCACTAAAATGATTATTGGGGAAGTATTTGAGCAAGAGCTAGTTAACATTCCAATATATGAAAACACTCAATTGTTTATATAAAAGGAGTCAACACTAACATGGAAAAAACTCCAACAGTAGTAGGAAAAGGTGAAAATCCAGTATAATATCAGTGAAAGAGAAAGGTTGTTGACATAATAGAGGGTGAAGAAAGGTACATAGTGAAATCAGATTCAATCCTTATGCAAGAAACTTTGGTAGAGGAACCAGAGGAGATAGAGAGCAGAGCACAGGAAGAGAGAAAAGAAATACTTGCAAGAACCAGAATTGAGGGTGCATAAAGCAGAACAAGAACTGAGGGAAGAACAAGAAAAAAGGAGGAAAGAATAGGAGGAGAACAGAAGTAGGAAGAAGAAAAAAGGTAAGGAACAATGTTAGTAGAAATAACATCAATTCAAGTTGAAGAGCAAGGATAGAACCAACAAGAAGCATAGGGGGAGAGCAAACAAATAAAAGATCGGGAGTTCTCTCAACATATTGAAGACTTGATTGAAGTTGTAGACATGGAGTTGGAACGAGAACTGCAGGATGACGATGTTGACCTGATTCCTAGTGCACCATAGATCATCATTCAGTCTCCACCACCTCCGACTGAAGAGTTTGCCTTGAGCGAGGAAGGGGACATGGTTCCTCTTGATGATGATCCAATAATGGATGTGCACAATATGTCATATAAACAAATTCAGAAGAGGATTGCACAAGTGCGGAGAGAGAATTTTCCGGATGGTCATGCATCACTTACATTCATTAGAGAAAGGGTGATAGTGGCAGGCACCAGTAGGAATTGAGATGCCATTACTGAATCCAACCCGACCTTCCTAGTTGTGACAAGATTAGACACTTAGTATTTGATGTTTGAGAGTACGAAATTGATACAGAATCTATAGGTTACCTGGAAAGAGATATAACAACTTCATGGAGCAGTGCATAATGCATCTCCCACATAGGTCTACTTGGTGTAAATGAGAGCAACAATACTTGGTAAGGTATCAACACTTGAAGAGATTGTGTGGGACCTCTATGAGGAGCTCATGACCATACATAAGGTAGTTGTCCACTTGCATAGCTTGCAACAACAGAGCAAGGAATTTGTCAAGACTCTTAGGAATGTGCAAATTTCCATCACCACAATAAAATAATGGAAAATGTGATAGAAAGAGGCATCACTTAGTTTTGTAAAGAATATGAAGCTGCAGACAGAGTTGGAGAGTGAAAGAGTTCAAATGTTGATTCAGAACAATAACAAAATCTCCTCATTCATTGGAAACATTCAGGCCCCATATGTACGGTTGTATAACAATTTGGACTTCATGGTGAGAACCCACAAAATCCCATCAGTGGCTCACTCACCAAACTAAACGCAAACACCAAGTCAAGTAGGAGATTGAAGAGTACTTGGAGAACTTGAGACAGGTTTCCACTAGGGAGGATTCATAGTTGAACAAACAAAGCATGCATAACTACATTGGTGGTCCCACCTAGATTAGAACCATGTTGCTCCTACCTAAGAAAGAAGTTAAGACTTGTTCCAAATCATTATATCGAAATTATATGGAGGCTAGAGTCTGCTTCCATCCTAACACTCTCATGTATTTTAGGGATGTCATCGCACAGTGTCAAGCTTGGTAGCGATACATGACCTAGAAGCACCAAGTGGAATTTGTGGTGCTATAGTGTTCCCAAACTCAAGCATCATAGTGTCTTGTCTTGTTAGGATGTCAAGTTGTCTCTACCCTATTTTTTTCTATATGGGTATGAGTGTAAAATGTAATATTATTTGTAATTATGTTTCAAGTGGTATTCCAAGTGCCAATATTGGAATATGAAGAGTCATCAGGTAATTTAATCTGTCATTTTGCAAAGAAGTTGAAGAGTCATGACGATAGTCCAAAGGTAACAAAGGGGAGTTGAAGGGTCACACCCTCTTGTTATAAATATAACCTCATAACTGATGTAAATGGATTTTGGGTGTCAAGATTTTGGCTAGGCTTAGGCTTAGAAAGAGCTTGGGAGGACTGTGAAGAGCCTTGGCTTCTCCATAGCATGAGGACCACGTGTTCTTGACTGTAATGTTCCACTATTGGGGCTAGTGGTTGTCAATGTTGCATGTATGAATGGAACTTTCACTTATAATAATAAAATCAGTGCCAACAGACTTTCATGCATATGTTGTGAATATAGTAGGACTATTCTTTTTGTATTTGCAATGTATGTTATTTAAATATTCTTATGGTTATGAAATATTTCATTTGTCTTTGTATGAAACTTATAGAATGTGTGTTGTTGTATTAACTCATCACTTTAACTTGTGGACAATTCTGCATCTTAGCTTGTGATGTCATTTCGCTCATGCATTCCTTTCAAGTTGTGTACTATTATAGGCTTCCAACGGGCACACTTCATTTTCCTTTCATGTGTTGGAAACTTCATGCATTGTACTTGACCCTCCGCAAAGTCACACGCTTGCTCTCACCCAAAGTTATCATACCTCCCTCTGCGCATTTTCATAGTCAAGGCATAACATTGCCACCCACTACTAGGACTCCTACTCCAACAATGTGAGGTCTAGTTGGGACTTCGTATCAGGGATATCCCCTACATGTTGGCAGATCCAACACCATCAACACCTCCCAAGGACGTCTCATTCACCTTGTCTGATAAAATGGTTTTTTTCTTCTACTATGATAAATGGACTTGTTATGCAGGGTAATTTCAACTATGTGGTACAACCATAGGTAACTATCGTGTACACAACTTAGCAATAATTTTTTCACAATACTGATTTTAATATTGCTCCAAAAATGAGGGATCTCTAATAGGTTCAAAATACCAAATCACTCTAATCCCAATGCTCACTCTTACAACTAGAGATAAAAAAAATTTGGGTCTATATTTGGAACATGTCGTAAATATCCTTTTAGCTCCAGGAATTCATTGCTATTTGTGGTGTCATGATATGTATGCCTGAGCTAGTACATATAGCCTAACATGCTACCCTGCACTAGAACACTAGGTGGAATAAATGGCAGACTTGTCATATACTTGGGATATTTTCACAACTTGACTTGCCAGGTTATTGTTTTTTGCGACGGATATATGTTTGCATCAACCCCAAATCCACGAGCTATGATGGCCCAATGCCCTCTACCACCCAAACTTATTTTTTTACCTCCACAACCTCTGACGATTGTTTGAGTTGTGTAGAAAATGAGGGTTTATCTATGCGACTTCAACATGCTTTTGGGTTTCTTGGAACTTTCACCATGTTAGTGATCTATTTATCCTTATATAACTACGACACCCAACCACAATAGTCCCTCACAACAATGCTCACTAACACCTTCAGAATTCACTCTCTTCTTCTCTCAATCATTTGAAAATATCTTAGTGAATAATGAAAAATTGCAAGCCCTCCAAGACATATTTATAGCATTGCTGATGTGAATACTTGGTATCCCTAGTGCTTTTATGGCATGATATCCCATTTTTATGCAGGATTTACGATTGCGAACAAATCTATCTCCCCTAGGTCGATGGATAACCTAGAATAGTAGAGAAACAAAGAACATAATGCTTTTCCTTAAAGTAAATAGATGATGGAGTGAAGTCTACATGGAATCCTTCGCACACTTCCCTCCTTCTTTAGCTTGGAAGCTCCAATTCTAGCTCTGATTGCCAAAACTAGAACCTACACAGTCAGATAACGCAAGCCAAGAAACTACTAGATCTATGCAGTATCATTTAAGCAATTCATTCAATATATCAACATGGTATTGAAATATTTTAAATAACAACATCACCTATAGGAAAACAATGAATTCTTTGCATTAATATAAATGGAAGTAAATTGCAACCATAAGTAGTATTTTATCTTATAGTAGAGGTCATCCAAGTTGTTGATTTGTCCTTTCCTTGTCACAATATGCACCTCTAATCACCCTAAATGCATGAGATGATGACCACTCACTACAACAACATAAGGGCATAATCACTCTCCAAAATCAAACCCCTAACCACATAGAATGTTGGGAATATATAGAGAAGTAGGGTAAGTTGGTGTAACACCCCCCCTCCCAGGTCCACCCAAGCAATAAACCAAGTGGGAAAACATATGATGAGAGAGGTTATTAATGGATTCAATCTCGTAGGTGACCTTAAGGAAATGGAATCGTCAAAACATATCAAACAAACCCATCCACATCAACAAAACACCCTTAGGAGACATGTCAGCCACGTAGACAACCTGTCCTTAAGTCGCACTGATGATTTAAGCCTTTTAACCCAGAGTCTCTCTCATGATATAGGCAAGATAATGGCCAGCAACTCAAATTTTCTCGAATTTTTGTCAGCGACTGTGGACTTTTATTAGCAGACCTATGCCAGTGACCATGAGATTTGAGCAACATTTCTAGCCCAGAATCTTGGCCACTGCCAATAACTGGTTACAACCTTTAGAATCATTCAAAGAAAAGATAACAATATTTAATACTCAAAATCAAACTCACGATTAGGCTTGATCATCCCCAACTGGGACTGACATTTTGTCCAACGCTTGGCATCAATTGAATCTATAGGTCTAGGATATAAGATAGAGCACAAATGACTGAAAGAACTTGTGAAACATAACTAGAAGGATCATCTCCTTCTCCATTGGACTATTATATCATCAATTAGGTCTTGCATCCATCCATTTAACAATTAGAAGTAAATACATGAAATAACCATGACATGAACTAGTCACATAAACATGATTATAACCAACATTAAACTATATAAATATCAGAGATATGACAATCATTAAATCCACATATAAACAAGTACAAAAATAAGAGAAATTAGCTTTTATTAATCATTGGAAAATCCAACCAAGTTTGGGACTTCCACGTACCACCTGATCATAGACATAGCTGAACCAAATATCTCTTTCACCCAGTCGCCCCTGTGCCATATTCCAAGAATGAATGTGGGATCTCATAGAAAAACCAATCCAAGAATAACCAAGGGAATCCATAGGTTAAACCAACTCCATGCACACCAAACTATGATCACACCAAAACCAATGCTCTGAT
The DNA here is from genome assembly GCA_031772625.1 of Pinus tabuliformis. Classification (NCBI taxonomy): domain Eukaryota; kingdom Viridiplantae; phylum Streptophyta; class Pinopsida; order Pinales; family Pinaceae; genus Pinus; species Pinus tabuliformis. Next base: position 1,036,444,649 of record CM062819.1, read on the forward strand.
CACAACCGAACTGAACTTGGAATGCTATCCGGAATCCATCACTATCCTTGAAGAATTTTCTTTCTCCTTGTCTCTCAAGCTTTACCACAATCTAATATCAGATTACTATGCCCTATATCGAGACCAGTTTCTCAGGATTTACAACAATCCAAACCCGGATCACTAGGCCCTAATTGAGACTTCTCCCTTGAGCTTTACCATGTATCCCGCAAAAACCATTCAAGGGCTTCCTAGGACTTTGGGAATGAACCTTGAGACCACCTCCGCCCCATATTCTGAAATCCATCAAGGAAACCAAAGATAAAAAATGAAATAAACATCCCAACACCATGGCATCTGGAAAAAGGAAAGGCTAGGCTAAAAAACCACTGTCATAACCAGACAAAACCATGCCATCGACAATAAGAGAATGATACACCAACATGAAAATCCATGCATGTCCAAACCAACTAGGAAATCACACATGCAAAATATTACCTGCAAGTATTCTTGATGAAGCTAATTGATCCTACTCTTCTTCCTTGATCCTTGCTTTTCTTCCTTTACCTTTGCGTGCTTTTCCTTCCTTGATCTAAAGCTAGAGTGCTCCAAGAAAACTCTAAGTGACCAAGAGTGAGAGAGAGAGAGAGAATAATGGGAGAGCTCCAAACTTGAACTAACAAAAGGTTGAACTAACAAAATCTTTCCAACTGATCCTCAGAAACCTTTTTATTAATGGGGCCTATATTTTCTTTATTTTTCATTATTCTCCATCAATTTCCTCCTAACATGCAACCTGTGACCGTTCACCTTACTCTTCTCCTAATTTCCTTTATTTTCATAAATAAATGTGCCAAAATACCTTTTTTCCTTTTAATTCCTTTGCCTTAGCCTTTTCCATAGCCTTTGCCAATTTTCCTTAGCCAAAACACACATGCAGTGATGCCCACTAGGATATCTATTCCCACTAGGTATAAGTGTCCCTTAACCGTGGTCTTATTTTACCTTTATTAACTTTTATTACATCAAATTTTCACTAGGACTATTACAGAATCCTCCCCCTTGGGGAACATTGTACTCAGTGTTAAACCACACCATGACCTTAGCAAAACCACTGAAAAGAAAACATATTACTATAACACCCTCCTCACACATCTACCCAGGTAACCATGCCAATCAGGGTAAACATGAGATGAGAGGATACTATGATTAGATTTTACCTCCTATGTGACCTTAAGGAAGTGGAATCGATAGAAACATCACACACAAAAATCCAACATCATCAACAGAACCCTCATGAGACTGGCCAACCACTCAGACAACTTGTCTCTGGGTCCCAATGTTGTTCTGGATCTCTTAGGCCATAATCTATCTCATGGTATGGGAAAGGGAGTGACCAACAACCTAAAGTCTCTCTCATAGGCTTGCCTACCAGTGACGAGAGACAAAAATTTCTAGCTCTGTGCTAGCGATCCCGATATTTAAGCCACTTTTTGAGGCCCGGAGCCTAGGCCACTGCCCATAATGAAGTGATAGCTTGAAATCAATAAAATTACAGGGGAAACAATGATGCAAAATAAATAAGCTGAACAAGATCATAACCAGACCTGTACTAGCCATGTCATGAATTTCGTCAAACATATCTTCAACATGTAATCTACAGGTGTAAACAACAAAATTAAGTGTAGGGATCTCATACTTATCTGAGAATCGCTATGAACCATTATTCCCTCATGTCATTTACTGTGTTATCATCTATTAGGCCATAGATACACTATCCATTCATTTACAAGTAAAAACATGTTGAGAGCCATACATAGGTGTTGTCATAAAATATACATATAACCAACATAATAGGAACATAATTACCATAAACACCAACCATGAAAATCCACATATACATGAATACATTTACACATGAAAATCAAGGGAATGAACTTTCTCATTAATGAATGCAATGAACCAACTGGGAATGGGACTGCCATGTTTAACCCTACCATCGAATGGCTAAGCCAAATCCCTCTTCAGCCATTCACCCCCATAACATATTCCAAGCATGAATGTGGGACTCAACCAAAATAACCAACTAGTGTAGACCGAGGCTAAACCACCTCACCCTTATCAACAAAAACCAAGCTTTACCATAATCCATTACAGATCACTATGCCGACACAATGAACACATCATAACAGGATTTACCATGATCTCCACCTGATCACTGGGCGAAACAAGCATGGATGCCACCAGATTTCTACACCTACATCATGAGGAATTTTCCTGTCTCCTAGTCCCTTAGGCATTTTTGCAATCCAAACCCATATCACTAGGCCCTAAACGAAGACCCACTCTCCATGCTTTACCGCATATCCTAAACCTAGGATTAATAGGCCCAATATAGAGATAAAAAACTCTTGGATTTACCATATATCCTGCCATTCACAAGAAAGGATTCCTAGGCCTACCGAGGCAACACAATATTGGCTTTATTGCAACCCAGAGTCTGGCTCAAGGGTCACTAGGTCAGTGGCTTTACCATGATCTATAGTTCGGTTCAGGGAACACTAGACCATTTTCTCTATCATTCAGAGATCCACCCCACTCAGATTCGAATCCATTCAGAAATCCATCTCAACCAAGACATGAGAACCCCATCACACCATGACTATCTAGAAATGTCAAGGCTAGTCTAAAAACATTGTTACACTTGGAAAAACCCATGCCATGATAGAAAATAACCACATGCAATACAATGTGTGCCGAATCTAGGAAGGAAAATACACATGCAAGTCGATACCTGCAATGAAGTCTATTGTAGCTGCTTGATCCTGCCTTTCCCTGCTTGATCTTTTCTTCCTCTTGCCTTCTTTTCCTTTCTTGCTCCAATGCCAAAATTTCTCCAAGAAACTCTGAGTACCCAAGAGTATGAGAGAGAGAGAGAATAATGAGAGAGATCCAAAACTTAAATGACAAAAGGTTACATTGAACAAGATTTCCAATTGATCCTCATAAATTTTTTTATGAATGAGGCCTCTATTTCTTCATTTTCTATTATTTTCCTTCTTTTTCCTTCTCACATGTAAACTATGACCTTTCACCTTCCATTTCTCCTAATTTCCTTATTTTAATAAATAAATGCCAATAAATTCCTCATTCCTTTCCCAATCCTTAGCCATTTCCTTTGTCAACTTCCCTAGCCATAAAGAACCAAATGAACACCCACACTAGGATGTCCTTCCCAAGTATTCATCTTGGAATGCGTGTCCCATTAACTATGGTCATATATATTTTTACATGGAAATTTCACCATGGATGTTACAGAACCCTCTTCCTTGGGGGACACCATCCTTGGTGTTCAATGACACCTATAACCAACATGACTGCTGAAAAAAAAATATACTTCCCATGGAGCTTCATAACATAGCTCATTATAGTATTTACGATGACCATCTGCTAAAACATAACAACATGACTAGATAACAACCATACCGCATACTAGAGCTTTATAACACAACTCATTATGACATTTACAATGATATACACATATACACATTTGCTCAGCTAGCAAATAGAAGGATATGTTACCTGTATCTACAACAAGGGAATCCAGAGGCTCACACCTCCACGCTCAAGGTAATGCTAGGATTCACCTCCTTCCCGGGAAGTCTAGAATCCACTGCCACAATCAAAGCTGCATCCAATGTCCAACACTATAATCCTATGCCACTTGTCCCCTCAATGAATAGTTACCAGCTCATTGGTCTAAGGCACACTCCCAATATGTATATGATTCCATCTGGAAATGCTAATGACAAAAACCAATGTATTCACAACCTTCACTTCTCTGCTACACAGTCCCTCAGGAAATATGGTCACTCCTTTCCATGCAGTCACTAACCTTCCAAGTTCCTCAACATCCCCTATCCCAGGCGATCCATCCTTTGGCAAGGCTTCCTCGCATCAGAATATATAAAACCAAGGAATATACCTACCTCAAAACCATCATATCAGTCATAGAATTCTCATGGAAATCAATGGACACTATTGGTACCATTGTCCCACAAAGTTCATGCTCTTGAAGTTCTTTACTAGCATACAGCTACATTTTTCAATTCCTTTCACCGCTGCTTCTAATTCTTGTAGTAGATTTTGGCCATTCAATCGAGCATGTTGACGCATTCCTATTCCAAGCACATAACTTCCATTAAATTCAAAATAAATCGAAATAAATTCACATAGTACCTCATTGGTAGCTTGTTAATAAGGTACACTTGCAATTCTATTCGCTTCTCGTCACAACATGTCAAACTAACATCTTTGACCAAATCATCATGTATAAACATATCGCATCATGTTAGCACAAAAGAAAACCATCATAGATCAAAATCACAAATCACATGTAATCATCATAAACCATAATCGTAGATCACATGTAATCATCATAAACTAGAACCATAAATCACTTTCATAATAAAACTAAAATACAATACTGATACTTTCCTTCATCGATCCTTACTTCTACCTTTGTTCTTCTTGTACACACACTGGATCAATTTCCACACTCGAAAACACTTAGTTGCTTCTCCTCAACCGTGTGCACACACACATAGTGTACATCCTAAACATACAACCACACACGGCATGCCACACCATGCAATACATGCATCTACACCTGACATACAACGCATACACCTACACCTAGTGTACAAAACAACATAATACATACACCTTCACCCGGTGTGCAAAAAAACACGACACGTATACATACACAATGTACATCACATGACATGCATCTACACACAAAGTGCGACACCACAAAATTCATACACATACATCTGACATACAGAACTTATACGTTCATACCTGATGTACAACACCACATGATACATGTACCCACACATAGTACAACACAAGAAATACACATGTCACGGCACCACAACTACACAATACACATACATAGTACCGCATGCCTGCAACACAACATATATGACACACACTCAATCTGACATATACACGAGTACCATATGTATAATACATACACCGTACCACCTATACAAAGCACCACCTGCACAATGTTTACACTGCATCACATGTACATGGCACCGTGTGCACAACATTTACACAACGCCACATGTACATTGCACCACCTATACAATGTGCACACAATACCACATGAAATACATGTACACAACACCACCTGCACACAATGCCACTTGTACAAGATGTACACAACACCACATGCACACATCACCACTTGTACAATCATGCACACAACACCATAGGTACGCAACACCACATGTACATAGCACTGCATATCCAATATGTACATAGCATCATCTGTACATAGCACCGCATATCCAAGATGGATAGAGCACCATATGCACACAACGTCGCATATACATCATGCACACAGTACAATATGTACACAACAACATTTATCGAACATGTACATAGCACCATCTATATCCAACATTGAATATGCAAGATTCATACAACACTATCTATAGTAACAGTTTGTACATAATATTGCATAGGCAACATGTACACACACTACATATGCCTAATACTACATGTGCACAATCATCGCAGATGAAACATGTACAACATATAGAACATATGCATAAAAATAATACCTCACATCCAAAAGCACATTATCTCTACCAAGAATCCTTTCTTCTAGTGTCTTATCCATGCTTATCCTAGCATGTCACATACCACACTACTTTCACTTTGCTGATGTATCCCTCCGCATACCTTGTCCATAACATAAACATAGGCATAATACAAGCATACAATATAAATTCATATTCACATGATATTGACCTCATATATTTGTCATGACTACTCTTCCCAATTGATTCCTCGTAAGACGAGGAATCTCATCATGCCATTCACCTGCATAAGAAATCATTCCTCCACAAGAACGATCCCTAACAATCCTTGTCGGATAGTGACATAGATACATGGATACGTACATACATATAAGCATAAAGATAAAATAGTAATTATCTAGTCAGTCAACAACATACATACATACATATGTAGCTATAAACATTAGCATAAAACAATCATGGTCCTGTCAGACAACAACATACATACACACATGTATATACATGACATGCATACACCTACATGTATACATATATAAACATCAACATAATCATGATAATAACATAATTACTAGATATCAAGGTCATGGTTAACAGAACTTCCTTTATTCATGAAAAACATGCATGACATTGAGAACAATAGTTCCCACCATAGCCAAGGCATCTGACACCTCAGACCCATATACTTTACCTTTTCTGGTTACCTTTCTTATGAATATACTGCCACCGTCCATTTACCACAATGGACCACGCCAATCACACCGAGTATCACAGTTTTACCTTTCGTTGCACTTAATCATGCACTGAGCTTCATATGTGTCTTGCATTACCTGTTGGGTACCACACAACTCTCCCCAAGATCCATTAACTTTCCTGTTTCACAACCAATTCCTAAGACACGAAACAATTAAAGGAAAGAATGGAAACAACAACAAGAAGACCATGAAAACAAAAAGCAATATGACACCACAACGAAGTGGCATAGCTATGCACTAGACCCAATCAAAATCACAAACAAAGTGCAACAATTGTAAAAAACCAAAAGCACAAGACTAATAATAGACACCATGACTCAATCCCCATGGTTCCCCAGGAAAGCTCAACCCAAGCCTTCTTCAGAATTTCATGGAAATTTCTTTTCCATTCAATCTCCTGCATCATACTTCCATAAACATATAATTGTCAGCGCATAATTAAACATAAAAATAAACAATTTATCTTACCTTGTTGTTCCAAGCACTTTTCTTGTAACTAAACACATCCATGCCATCTCTCAAGGGACTCCAATTCCCTTGAAAAATCCACCTATAGCTAGAAACTGGCTAATACACCTGTCAAGTACATGTTCATGACTATAACACATATCCACATAATGTCAGAGAACATCAAGGTTAAGAACACTTCATGTGTGCAAAGCACTCATTCGTTTGGAGTTAGGGTTTCCAAACATAGCCAAAGAAATTTGTGCCCAATTCCTTTCTTTGACCTTTTCCTTGCCGCAATCGAGGCTTACTATGTATTGTCACATTACCCAATTGTTAGTTATATAAATGCATCAATTATTACCTTCTCATGCTAATACCAAGCATGTTTCCTACAACTTCTCACACATGTCAACCACATGTTCCAAATATCAATACAATCATATCTATCAATTTGAAATCAACATTTATCAAGACTAACAATCATGTCATAACCCATAATCAACTCATATTCATTATAAATAATGCCACAATTGTCAACTACATTCAAGTACATATCAGTTGTCTCAACACACATGTATTAGCACAATCATCTAAAAAAAGATCATTTGAACACATACTCATATTATGCAATTCATCAAACATTCAACCAACTTTCAAACATACCATGTTAAATAAATCAATTAGATGACATAATAGACATCAAACACTCAACACCAAATAGACGTCATAATCGACAATAAAGCACCAAGTATACTACATAAGGAATCTCATACCTTAGTGTATCTCAGGGGAGGTTGTCTTGTCTGCACAATCAATCTAGTTAGCATGATATAACTTCACAACATATCAACTCAAGCACACATAATATCATGATATCCATAACAGTAACTAACTAACATGTTCACATCATAATCTCATAAGAATTTGCCTTTCATGCATAACAATCACATATGTATGATCAGTCTAGATTAGTACAACACCATATCAAAAATATGTCGGCTCATACCTGAATATCGCAACCATAACCATCTATATAGACCAATCCAACTCAATGTGATAGATATAACATCAAGATATAGATGGTATAACCCTAATCATCAAGCTAACTATCATTTAACAATGACAAGTTAACTTATCATTCTCATCAATGACATATAACATAATCATCAAGTTATCTAACATAAAACAATAATAGCAATGCATACAACCATAGGTTACTATCATTCTTGACTTTTCGACACATGTGCATATAACTTCACTAATCAATTAAAATCTATCATGAATGTAACCATAACATCAAAAGACATGTACATAAACCTATTGCATATAATAATCCTTTACTTACATACCTGCATGCTAAACATACAATACCTGTATGACGACATGTTCTTACCTCGAGGTCCAATGTTGCAACTTCACTTTAATGATCTGCATCTTCTGCACTATTTCATCCAACAAATTAGCATCATAACAAACAATAGCACCATGATGATCTAAATGGAATACCATGACTTCACAAGGCATTCTTCCCTACTATTCATGCATAACTATAATCAAGACCATACATACATAACGACTACATATAGACATATAACACATGAGTACCAAACCATACACATCATTCTAGCTAGAGTCCAATCATCAATGCATGACCATATCCACTACACAAACCATGACCTCATGCATGAAAACAACCACCACCCATCATGCATTTGATAATACATAAACATTGACGTGCATAACAATGCCTAATCAACCATACATACATGAAAACATACTCTATGACAACACCTTCAACCTTCACATGGTGAAATCACTACAACCATGATCAACACCATGCAAATCCAACAAACACATGGACTACATGCATAAGGAACACATATGCAACTAACATGAAAGCATCATCAACACACAACCCAAGGAGAGGGTAACTTGGCTCTGATACCACTCTATAACACCCTCCTCCCACATCCACCCAAGTAACCATGCCAACCAGGGTAAACATGAGACGAGAGGATACCATGAATAGATTTGACCTCCTATGTGACCTTAAGGAAGTGGAATTGATGGAAACATCACACATAGTCATCTTTCATGAGACAAGTCAGTGACTCAGACAACCTGTCCTTGGGTCCCACTATTGTTTTGGATCTCTTAGGAAATAGTCTATCTCATGCTATGGGAAAGGGATAAACCAACAACCTGAAGTTGCTTTCACAGACTTACCTACCAGCAATAAGAGACCAAAATTGCTAGCCCTATGCTAGCAATCCCAGGATTTAAGCTAATTTTTGAGGCGCAGAGCCCAGGCCACTAGCTAGAATCGAGTGATAGCTTGAAATCAATAAAAGTACAGGGAAACAATGATACAAAATCAATAAGATGAAAAAGGCCGTAATCAGATCCCCACTAGCCATGCTAGGCATTTCTTCAAACATATCTTCAACTTGTAACCTATAGCTGTAAACAATAGAATTAAGTGTAGGGATCTCGTACTTATCTGAGGATCGTTATGAAACATTGTTCCCTCATGTCATTTTCTGCGTTATCATCTATTAGGCCACATATACACTATCCATTCATTTACAAGTAAAAACATGATGATATCCATACATAGATGTTATCATAAAATACACATATAACCAACATAATAGGAACATAATTACCATAAACATATCAGCCATCAAAATCCACATATACATCAATACATTTACACATGAAAATCAAGGAAATAGATTTTCTCATTAATGAACGCAACGAACCAACTCTAGATGGGACTACCACGTTCCAACCCACCATAGAATGGCTGAGCCAAATCTCTCTCTAGCCATTCACCCCTGTAACATATTCCAAGCATGAATGTGGGACTCAAACCAAAAGAACCAACCAGGGAATACCGAGGCTAAACCACCTCATCCTCATCAACATAAACCAGGCTATACCGTAATCCATCCCGGATCACTAAGCCAACACAATGAACACATCATAACATGATTTATCGTGATCTCCACTTGATCACTAGGCTAAACAAACATGGATGACACTAGATTTCTCCACCTACACATTGAGGAATTTTCATGTCTCCTAGTCTCTCAGGCTTTATTGCAATCCAAACCTGGATCACTAGGCCCTAAACTGAGACCCACTCTTTAGGCTTTACCGCATATCCCAAACCTAGGATTACTAGGCCCAACAAAGAGAAAACTACCTCTTGGCTTTACTGTATATCCTGCCATTCACTGACAAGGGTTCCTAGGTGCACCGAGGCAACACAATCCTGGCTTTACCGCAACCCACAGTCTGGCTCAGGGGTCATTAGGCTAGTCTCTTTATCATGATCCACAGTTTGGTTTAGGGACCACTAGGTCATGTGCTCTATCATTCGGATATCCACCCCACTCAGGTGCGAACCCATCCGACAATCTCAATCAACCAAGACATGAGAACCCCATCACACTATCACTATCTAGAAATGGAAAGGCTAGCCTGAAAACAATGTTACACCTGGAAAAACCCATGCCATGATAGAAAGGAACCACATGGAATACCATGCATGTAAAATCTAGCAAGGAAAATACACATGCAAGTCAATACCTGCAATGAAGCCTGTTGTAGCTTTTTGATCCTGCCTTTCTCTCACTACAAGAAAAAAGGACATTGGTGAGGGGCGAAAAATGTCACCATGAGCTCATTGGTGATGGTCAAAAGAGCATTTGTCACCAAAAACTGAACGTCACCAAAGGTGGCATCACTAAAAGTATAGGTGTTGTAGCGACATACAAATTCTATCACTAATAATGATCTATTATGATAGATAGTGACTATCACCATTTCATATGAGCAATGGTGATGGAGCATAGCCTCTGTCACCAAAACCTGAATGCCAGAAAAGGTGGCGTCGCCAAAATTATAGGTGTTGCAGTGGCATTCAAATTTCGTCACCAGTAATGATTTATAATGATGGATAATGACCGTCACCATTGCATATGAGCAATGGTGACAAATCATAGTCTCGGTCACCAAAAAATGAACGTCACCAAAGGTGGCGTCGCCAAAAGTATAAGTGTTATGGGGACATTAAAGGTCCGTCATGAATATTGATTATAATGACGGATAGTGACCGTCACCATTTCATATGAATAGGAATGATTTTTTGTGATGAATCTTTAATGGCTGTCACTATTGGTGCATATATATTGTGACGTTCGTTGACCGTCACCAAAATTTGCATTGCCAGAAGTATAGGTGTTGTGGTGACATTCAAGGTTTGTCACAAATAATGACTATAATGACGGACAACGACCATCACCATTTCATATCAACAACAATGATTTATGGTTACAGACCTTTGAGGGTCATCACTATTGATGCGTATATATGATGGTGTTCATTGACCATCACCATTTCATATTTTTGTTGAGGGTCAAAAAATGTCACCAAATCTCATTGGTGATGGTCAAAAGATCCTCTGTCACCAAAAATTGATCGTTGCCATTCCATATGGATGTCAGGGCACGACAGAATCGAACCACCAACCTCCTGTTTATAAAGAAGGTGCTCTTCCATTGAGCTAGCAACCTTTAAAGAATATACTTTTAAAATTTAGACCTTGAAACTTCATAAATTATAAATTCTACAACTTTCAATCAATTAAAATCTTAGAAATATTTTACTAAACAAGAAAAGCAACATCGAAGCTGCAGGTCCCTACCTAATTGTTATTGAAGTTATGAAAATTGGGTGGAGGGAAAAATAGTTTTGTATAAGAGAATAAATATGTTCAGTTGAATACTCAATTAGAAGTGAAACTCTAAAGACATTTATAACCTATAACTAGCAAATACACCAAATATTGTAAAGGAAATGTCATAAGTGGATATCATATGGAAGAAGAGGAGGCAGGGACTTGGAACCCTTGTACATCTTGGCATGCCTTAGCACTTGGCACATCTTAGCTTGTTTGACATGTCTTGTACTATCTGGCACATGTTAGCATGCCCTAGCATTCCCTCACACACATTTGCACCTTGGCACTCCCTAGTTGTCATGCCCTCTATTATCCTCCATAATGTCCCAGGCTGATGAGGAGATCAATGGAGGTAACCACAAACCAAGATTTTAGTTTGGTAGCTAGCCCTACCAAACTAGAGAGGGATTTCTCTATGAAATCACAGCCAAGAGATGACTGTAATGTAAAGGATTTTAGGCTAGATAGCTAGGCTCACATGGGTTTTTGAAAAATTTAGGGAATTGGAACTCTGTCCACTGGTGTCTTGTCTGGTAGTGAATTTGTCAAGGAGGTAGGGACTTGGAACTTTGTCTAGGCTAAAGCACCTAACATGCATGACAGGAGCTCCCTAGAATAGAGTACCTCCTACCTAGAAGAGTGTCCCCTACTCAAAATATAGAACCCTTCTCTACTATGCACTTTTCTTAAAGATAAATCTGTGCATAAAGTAGTACTACTAAGGACAACTAAACTAAGAAAAGTGAGTATCTAAGTAAAACTATAAAAGTATACTAAATATGGCTCTATATAAGTTTGGGAACACTAGACAAGCATGCTTGCATACAACAACCATAATATGCCTAAAATCGATGCAATTCTTTCATCGTTGCTATACCCTCACAACAAAACTAGAATCTATAGCATGTACCCCAAGGATGTATGCATCTGCTAAAGGAGTAAATTGAAATCATCTACTGAGATGAAGTACTATTGAAGGAGAAACAACTTCAAAACAACCGATAAAGTCTACAGTGAATTCAACCCATTTGCACATAGACCAAGGCTGCTACTGGGTACACGTCTCCGCTGAATGGAAACTGTAATGTATTGTAGTGTTGTTGAGGAAAAAACACCTTTAGTGGAACACGGATAAAACTCTAACAGATATTGTCACTATGGCCTCGGTTGTAGATGATTTCATCAATATAGGTAATAACTTCGATAATTGAATAACCAAAAGTTGAGATGCATAGATCATTTGAAATAAAAAATATTATTGTTTAGGAGGTTTAGTATAGAAAATGCAAGGTATCATGTTGTGTCTTTATGTCGCAGGCCAAGGATGCCAAGAAATACATAAAATATTAAATAACATGGTTTAAGTCGATTGAAGGTTCTTTTGAAACACGAATGGAATTCTCCTTGTGCGGGTTCTAATATAGTGGGTATAACTTTAAATAATAAATTGATAGTTGTGGGGTTGGAATTGTCTCACAATTCATGAAAAGTCCCAAATTTGTTCCCTAGAAAGAAGTAGAGTGAGTCATCAGGTTTATGGAAGGGAACACCCTATTCGCAGGAAGATAACTTGAAATTAGTCGGGCATATTATTTCTCATATTCTTGTACGTGTGTTCTTTGAAAAGATAACCACATCCAAAGACTCAATAATAGCTCTAGTAAAGTTTATAGATGTGAAGCACTTCTGAGAAAACCCATCGCTTAGTGACAATTGAGCAAGGAATGTGTCGAAGGATTCAATCTTGCACTCAGTCATAAAAAGGAAGTTGGGGTATCCAACATCTTCCCAACAAACCGACTCCAATGATAATGTGAAAGGCAAGTTAACTGTGAAACCTCTTTCCCACGTTGCAGTATTGTTGCCTCTTGAATTCCAAAAGGTATTTGGCTACTTAGATCCACAAAACTCATGCTAGGTAAACTCTACATGATACAATTGTGACGTGCAAGTTTGACACATGCTCTAGTTTTCCTCTAAAAGAGGTTAAGTCAAAATATTATGACAATATTAACTGTAATTTGATCATACACTATTGAGGTATTGCATGGAATAAACAATTTACTATCAATGCACTAATGAAGAACTCAAAATAAATGAATTTCTTATTGCTACAATAGCGCCACTCTTGGGATTCTCAGATAAAGCACCTAACCTACATGGCAAAAGCTTCCTAGAATAGAGTACCTCCTACCTAGAAGTGTGTCCCCTGCTCAAAATATAGAATGCTTCTCTACTGTGCACTTTTCTTAAAGATAAATAGGTGCATAAAACAGAACTAAGAAAAACACCTAAATTAAGAAAAGTAAGCATCTAAGTCAAACTATAAAACCATACTAAATATGGCTCTATATATGTTTGGGAAACGCTAAAAAAGCATCCTTGCATACAACAACCACAAGATGCCTAAAATCGATGCACTTCTTTCACCGATGCTACACACTCATAGGAAAGCTATAATCTACAACATGTATCCCAAGGCTGCATGCATCTACTGAAGGTACAGACCGAAAGGATCTACTGAGATGAAGTATTTTTGAAGGAGAAACACCTTCAAAACAACAGATAGAGTCTAATGTGCATTCAACCCATCTGCACACAGGCCAAGTTTGCTACTGGGTACACTTCTCCCCTAAATGAAAAATGCAGTGTATTGTTGCTCTACTAAAGGAGAAACACCTTCAGAGAAACACAGATAAAAGTATAACATATCTTGTCACTGTGGTATCAGTTGTAAAAGATGTCATCAATATTGGTAACAACTTCAATAATTGAAAAACCAAAATGTGAGCTACATAAATAATTTGAAATGATAGATTTGGGCATACTTTATTAATTTTTAGGAGTGTTAGTATAGAAAATGCAAGGTAACTTGTTGCATCTTTATGTCATAGACCAAGGATGCAAATAAATACAGAAAAGATTAAATAACACGATACAAGTCAATTGCAGGTTATTTCGAAACAAGAATGATGTTCTCCTTGTGTAGATTCTAATCTAGTGGGTTTAGATTTAAATAAGAAATTTATAGTTATGGGGTTGGAATTGTCTCATGATTCATGGCAAGTCCCAAAGTTGTTCAATAGAAAGAAGTAGAGCGAGTCGTTAGGTTTATGAATGGGAACACCCTATTCGCAGGGAGATAACTTCAAATTGGTCAGGCATATTATTTCACATCTTCTTGTACTTGTGTGCTTTGAAAAGCTAACCATCTCCAAAGACTCAAGAACAACTCTGGTAAAGTTTATAGGTGTGAAGCACTTCTGAGAAAACCCATCAAACTTAATGAAAATTGAGTGAGGAATATGTCAAAGGTTTCAATCTTGCACTCACTTATAAAAAGGAAGTTGGGGTAAACAACATCTTGCCAACAAACAGACTCCAACCATAATGTGAAATCCAAGTTAGCTGTGAAACCTCTTTCCCACTTTGTAGTATTGTTGCCTCTTGAATTCCAACAGGTATCTAGCTTCTTAGATCCACAAAAATTTTCCCAGGTAAACTTTGCATGATACAATTGTGAAGTGCAAGCTTGATACACACTCTAGTTTCCCTCGAAAAGAGGGTAAGTCAAAATATTATGACAGGCTTAACTGTAATTTGATCATACATTATTGAGGTATTGTATGGAATAAACAATATACTATCAATGCACTAATGAAGAACTCAAAATAAACAAATTTCTTGTTGCTACAATAGCGCAACTCTTGGGATTCTCCAAGGAGCCACTAACTTATACACATTTGGAATCTTTACTTCGTCCGCAGAAATATTAAGCAATGGTAGTGATCACTATTTTCCCTCCCTTGGAAGGTCTATATAGAGTCATTAATAAATTTATTTAAAAGTGAGGTATATGCCTGACAAGTAGGATTCTAACTCTTCGACTCTAATTTAGTGGCAAGGAAATATTCAACTGTAAATGCTTGATCTTCTACAGTGTAAATTTCTAGATAAATGGCTAGCCTAAATCTGTCCATTGTCCACATATCCCAAAAAACCATGTATGTCTGGACTCTGGTTGTGTGTGAGAGAGGGGAGAACACATATATAATCCATTATCAAAAGAAAAAGTTAAAGCACAAAATTCTATGGAGATTTTATTTTAAATTTTATTACATACCTTATAAAGTTTGAAAGGACATAGCTGAAGCTTCCCTCTCCTTCCACACTTCATTAAATATGGTCCTTTTCCAATGCAGATGTGGCTTACAGAATCACAATCAACAAACATAATATGAAAAGTAACTTTAATGAATTAAAGTAGATTTGTTATACCTCAAGCAAATGGACTCTAAGAAATTGGATTCATTCTCTACAAAATATGATATAGCAAGATATATTCACAATTTTAACTGAAACAAAGGTAAATTGGATCATGCTTGCAATAGATGATATAATGAGATCTAGTGACATTTTAAACTCAAACAAAGGTATGTTTAGTAAGATCAAGCTCCAAAATGATGGCATCCAACTTCTGAGTGGAAGTTACTGTATATATCTAGCTAGAGGCTATAACATAAAGACATTTGTTGTATGTGAAGATAAAAAAATGAAAGGAATGTGAAATTTTGACCATCAACTATAAGTTCCTTTCAAGGACTAGATCAAACCATAACATTGTTATCAAGATAGTCAACTCACCCATGCTAGTACGCTTCTAGTAGTTTCATGATAAAACTCAAACTCAATAAACTTCAAACAACATAAATTAACCAGCAATATGTCTGAGGTTGGTTACCTAAGGATTATATAATACTAAATTACCTTTTGCATCTAACATTGAAAATGAATTTGAAAGAAATGAAGACAAATTAGTGATTATGATGGATGCATGTGATGAAATAAAATAAAAAAAGACCTTTCTTCTTGCTATTGATGAGCCTTCTAGGGGATTCTTCGATGAACTTGATCCTGGTCTGCTTTCTGAAATCAAAGAGACAGTTTCTAGCTACTCTAATTTGACGGACAACAACCCTAATGCTTATGAAAATGAATATGGAAAGCAATAAGCATTGATGAACCTGGTCTTGAAGAAGGTGTCTCAAAGTCTAATATGGATAGTATTTTAAATTTCTATAGTTAGCAGAGGCTTTTCCCAGTTGGGTTCCCTAGATTTTTTTGTTTTTTTTTGTTTTTTGTTTTTTTGTTATAGTGTGACTGTGTTTTATTTATGTTCTATTCCACTACAAATTGGTAGAGATCATTTTTGTCTTGCTGCAACAATTAGTTTCATATTTATTCATTCAAGGAGTAGCACGATTTCAAGGAAATTCTATAGAAGGGACAATTAATCTATATTTGTACTTATATCTTTTGCAAGTAAAATTCACAACTAAATTTTCATCCAAAGTGTTTAGGTTACTAGCAAGTGGTATCACAACACATGTCAATGTTGCAAGGCATAAATCATACTATTCAATAAGTTTGAGACTTGAGATACAAAAATCTTTCCAAGTTATGCAAGTAAGAAAATTGCTGATTTTTAGTTCTAAATCTATCCAACGATAACAAAATTATGCCATTTTCAACACCCTCTAGTCAAAGCTATTCCTAGCCTCATTCAACTCAATTAAGAGTATATCAATCTCATTGATATTTCTTTTTCATTTCATGCTTCTCAGTTACATATTTATGCAACCTAATATATCATTTACGTTAAGTGATTATTCATTCAAAATTATTTAGTCCGTCCAACGCATCTACCTAAATTTCTGATCAGTTTTTGGGAAGACTCTATCAGACATTTGCAGCAGAAAATAGAAGATTGTTTTAGTACCTATTGTTAGAAAACTCTAATTTGGAAAAAGTATTTTGGGTTTTTTCCCTAAAAATATTTACAAAACTTTAAATCCCAAAGCCATTTCAGGGAGAATTTTAGTCAGGGAGAGATTTAGTATTATTTTTGGAAAATTTGAATGCAACTAAAATAAATTCTTCCCATTTTCTCAAAAGATTCTAGCACCAAATATGAATGAATTCATAGAACTTAAGATTTGGAAATAATTAAATTTCACATCGCTTTTCTAGGACCATTTATGAGAGAATTCACAAAACCTGATATTTGGATTTTGTAAACATTTAAATTTCACCTCATTTATTAGGATTGGAATTTCCCTGAGATGGAAACATGTAGCATTAAGGATCTAATTTGCTCGTTTAAGGACAATGTTTTTTTTATAAATAGTGATACACGAATCCTTGTATACATGCCTGACACAGTTATTTGGTCACAAGTAATGAAACTGAACTCCATCAATACATAACAGATAAGGTAGAACGTAAGAGAGCATCTACTTTTCAACATATACTCTGACAAAAATAAACATCTATATGGTCATATAAAGTTGTCTCCACACCAAAAAAGGAATTAAAAACCAAAATAAAAATAGGAATAGGCTTGGATTGTTATGGTTACTCTAGCAAAATGTTAAACAAGATCAATATGTTAATATGGAAAATAGTGTAGTTGATTATGATTTATTGAGCCGAAGGGTTTAGCTCAACCAAATGTCATTAATGTTACTGGGTATTGGGCTAGTTCTGTGTTGGCAGGTGCCCTATTCGAAATCCCTTGGGTTAGGTGCACTAGTCAATGCCAATGGGTTTACCAGGGATGCCATCCATGAATGTGGGGAAACATCCATTGGGATTCCCTAGAGAGTTTTTCTTGGAAAGAATAAAAATAGGATTTCCTAAAGAGAAATTTTCAGATGCATATAGTGTACACCCAGTAAAATCAACTCTATAGAGACAAACCATAAAAGAAGGAAAAATACAGATGCTTTTACCTATGTTTCCTTGTGAGTTTGTGCTTCATGTGAGATTTTACCATGGAGATCACCTTCTCCTTTACACCTTCAACTTTGCGGACTCCATTTTCATGAGGTTTACTAAATGAACTGCCATTGTTTAGCTAATGATGTAAACTGTTACTTATTTCAGATAATCTTATACCCAATATCTCATTAGAAACACTAGGTGTTGGCAACCTACTATTTCCAACATCCTTACATGAGATCTCCTCTATTATCCTTTCTGGATTTTCCAAATAGTTAGTAGTTGGAGGAATGTGTCTATCTTGACTATATGTAGTTCTTTATCAGACATGAGCAGTTAAGATTCTTCCGCTCACAATAATTGACCTTGCATTGCCCGTCAATTCTTATAAATCATTTTTTTATGACCAGAAGATGATCCCTGCTAATTGATTCCATCTTTATGAGAATTAACCAGACCTATATTATCTTCTCTTAATTCTAGAGTACGTTCCATCATTGCCCATGTCTGGTCAACATCAGATTTAACTTTATAATTTTCCATCTCTAAAACAGGGGTTAAATTACTTCTCTGAGCTGATTCATGAAAGAGAAGTGACCTACTATTGGGTGTGGGTTGTACAATTGCATCAGTCCCATCCATGGCCCCAAATCTGTCAATGGAAGAGCTAGGTGAAAACTCCTAAAAGCCTCTTCCTGGTGCAGACTAATTGTCATGTAAAGCTTGTACATGCTCCTGAAGTATGTGTTGACCTAAGAGATTTTTTGTCCATACAATGGATACTTGGGATGTAGACCCAGATACTTCAATTTGCCTAAGTGAAGCCCTTGCTGCATCTAGCGATCTAGGAGATGGATTTGGAGTGCTTCGTCACAAATTCCTTCTGTGAATTGTTCTTACATGACTTGCCCTTGTCTCTGTGAGAGGAGCAAAAGAAGAAGAAGGTGGTGATAAATTGAGCTCTAAGTTTATTCTTTCTACAACCATCCCAACTGGAGCATCTTTCACAAATCCTCTAATTCCTAAGCTTCATCCCCATTGTCAAAATCAAGCACAAAATCCTCAACATATTCATCATGTGCGCTGAATTGTCCAGGCATAGATGTTTGATAACCTTGACAATACCAATTTCCTTCAGGGATAGCCCTTTCAAGGCCAACATAATATGTTTGATATGTTGAATGGTAGCGATGATCCGAATTTAAACAGGAACGCAACAAATTACAGAGATAACCATAAACACAGATATGCAGCGGAAATAATACTTCATTTCATTAATGAAAAATACTGAAATATGCTTACAACCAGAAATGGAAATAAACCAGCTAGGGCAACAGTAGCTTATCTCTGAGAAGAGATGTGGTGGCCACATGCCTCTGAACTATTCTGAACTGTGTTACAATGAGGCTCGAAGGCCTATTTATTGTTGAGAAACAATGGAAAACCTTTCACATCCCGAAACCTAACCTTAGAAGATGAAACGCCAAATTGTGGGCCCCGTTTGGGTAAATTGGTACATCAATTTCTCGGGGTCGTAACTTTGGCATACGATCTCTGTTTGACGCATACAATAGCTCGTTAGAAAGATATATTCGAGCACTACCACTTTGGGTATCGACCCATGTTGCCCCTAGATTTCCCAAAAAATGTCGTTTAGGGCCTCAAAACGGCTCTGGAAGTTCAGGACCCGAAAAACTGCTAAAAATAGTAAACTGTGCTACAATTTAGGAAACTGAAAAGACTAAATGAGATAGTTGTGGGGGTCCAAATGGGATAGGTGGGTGGCCACCAACATCCACCTGGATCATTCCTCCCCCTTAGGAAGCAATGGTCCCCATTGCGTTGAATTCCTCCCTGAGATGAGAAAGCTTTTGCTGATCTGGGTCTCTAGTGAGCTGTTCTGCAATCTCTGATGTGTCCAGAAATGGTGGGAAGCATGGTCAACGATGGTCCACATTGAACACTCGATGCAAGCGAAGGAATGGAGGAATGTTGTGCTTCAAAGCATTGTTGCCCATAGCCTTGGTACTGGTGTAAGGACCATGTTGGAGTGGTCTGAGTATCTGATGGGTTTTGGTAAGGTGTTCTTTCTGTCGATGCAACCAAACTTTGTTGCCCACTTGAAACTTATGTGGTACCCTTGTGGGTGAGGAGAAGTTGTTCCTGTATTCTGCCATGACCGTATCTCTTTTCTGCTGCTGTTGCGTGGAGGAACCCTTTGCGGGGGTCATGGATGTAGCAACGATCTTCCCCTTACTTTGGGAGTGAACCAGACAGATGAATTTCCTGGTCTGGGAGATGAGCTTGCTGCCTTTCTTAGCGGTTATCAAAGATGTGGCGGTAGGTGGGGCTACCTCTGGTATTTTGTATAATGAATTATTCAAAGAAATAATGCTAGCACGAGGCCTAGACTCATACACAACATGTCGCCTCCACAAGTATAGCTGGCCTAATAATACATCACAAACATCCACAGGTGTAACATCACACAATACCTCGTCTTTGAAGGGTTTGATGTTGTAGGGAAGGCGGCACTGCTGGCGAACTTTCAGATCTCTTCCTTCGTGAAGCCACCCGATACTGTACGACTGCGGGTGCGGTGTAGTCGGTAGGCCCAACCGCTTCACGACCTCTGCTGAAATGAGGTTCTTTTGGCTGCCACTGTCCACAATGAATTGCAGTGGCGAACCCTTCACCCACATCTGTGAGTGGAAAAGACGCTCCCCCTCTTCTGGATCTGTAGGTTCATTCTTCTGGATCTTGGCAGTGGCAACAGTGGCGCTGGGATCTGCATCAATGATCTGCTTCCCTTTGCCATTCCCCTTGTCAGGTTCTGGCTAAGGGTCAGAACATGCATCTGATTCGAAAGCCTTCAACTCGGCCACCAGCGACTGCTTTGTCCGACACTCACTTGTGCTATGAGTGGGACTCTTGTGGAACTCACACCACTTTCCTGTGTGCTTCTTCGGCTTCGTGGTATTGTTCTTTTCTTGCGGCTTCGACGGGTTGTCTTGGGTCACCCCGCCTTGGCTTTGTCCTTTGGGCTTCGGATTTGCAGATCCAAAGTCTCGCTTCTTCTGTTTGAACTTTTGCTCGATTTTGACAGCGTATCGGTATGCCGTGCCGAGTGAGGAGATGTTCAAGAACCCCATCTCTTCTTGGATGTATCTATGTAGGCAACCGCGGTATTTGAGTACCAGATGCAGCTCAGAATCTTTGATACCCAACTGTGTGCGAAGGGTATGAAAAATGTTTGTGAACTCCGTCACATATTGTTCTCGTCCTTGCCACAGTGTGGTCCATTTGATGTATTTGTCCTCATAGCTTCCGACAGGGTAGTACTGCTCCTTGATGGCATCTCGGAAGTCATTCCAAGTGGGTGCGGCTGAAAATAGTGAGCCTGCACTTTCATCCTTCCGCTCGCAGTAGGTTTCCCACCAGTCCTTGACGTGGGGGGCTGCTTTGTGAAGAGCGAAAACAATCTTTTCCTGACTTGAAAATTCGTGAACAGAAAAATACCCATCTAGCAGATTTAACCATTTATCTACGACATCTGCGTCTATTTGACCCTTGAATCTGGGGATTTCAAAATTAACTTGTACCTTGAAGGGTGTGGCATTTCCAGAGTCGCTGTTGGAAGTCGATGCGTCGCCTCTGGGTAGCCGCTGAAGAATCTACGCAAAGCTATCCATCATCGCGTTCCTTTTTCACTTGAGGGCTTCTTCGAGCAAGATTTTGATAGGATCTCCTGCTCCCTCGTCTTTCTTCTCATCCACCATGGGAGGCCGTCGGGATTTGCGAGGCTGGTCTTGCAAAGGTTCGACCAATTCAAGCCCTAACTCCTTATATCACATAATAATAAAAGATCACCATCACCAGCCTCATTACAATCTAAGCAAACTATATTTACATACGGATCAAGAAATCCCATCACTTCTTCTTCTGAAGGTTGATATACATGCCAAATAGAACCAAATCACATAAGAAAGTCATCCTTCAAATGCAGAACCAACTGCTTAAAATTCAACCCTATGTATGCAAATAAATAATCATGCTTCGCAGGAAAGATAGTAAGGTAAAGGTAATGAAATATCTTTAAGAAATCCAACAAGGTGTTGTAGCTAGAAACTGATATCACCAAATTGTAAATCACCAACAAACATAAGGATTGAATCTTGCTATGACTCCATTTCTTTGAGTCTCTTCTTCTCTAGCAAATCAATAAGAATTTTTTCAAGTTCCATGTACTTGTTTATCAGCTTTCCCTTCCACCTCAATTGCAATAGCTTCCTTTTGACCCTTTTCTTCATTCTCCATCTGTATCTTCGGTTTTCATTTGTCTTTCTTTGTATTGCCAGAATAATCTCTTGTTCTTCATTCTGCTGCCAGTTGCCTTCATCAAATTCACTCTCATGTAGCTGATCATCTCTTTTAAATTGCTGGTTCCTTCCATCTCTATCTTGTTGGATTAATACTTATGTCTCCTTCATGTCTCTAAGGACATAACTTCCTTGTTGTTCTTGATCTTCCATTTCACCTTCAAATAATCTCTGCTTAATTTCTCTGATTTCAACATCATACTTATTAATGCTATCCTCTGTACCTATAGTCACATCATTAATTGAAGAGTCTAAACATTTACTTAACTCTATAAATGTTGGAGACATTTCATCCTTATCATGCATAGTAACCATTTCCGTTTCTTTATCAGGTTCCAAAAGCTTCATTTCTCCTTCAAGTTCCTTAAGCATATTTTCAAGAATTCTATTTCCATGTGAAATCTCTCCAGCAATTCATCACAACTTCCATTCTTAGCTTCATTCTTTTTCTGGAAATCATCCTGAGTTATCCTGTTTTTTGCACTATCATATTGCAAAGTTCTTTCATCAATTTCATTAAACAAATTCATTTGTTTACCTCCTTGGAATACCACTATGGCATTTTCATTAGACTTCTGGTCCATATCAAATTCATCTGATTGTCTTACACCAAACATAAATTCATCTATGGACTCTTTCTATTGTAATAAATCAACACCTTCTTCCTCTAAAAGGCATCCTCCATCATACTTCACCTCAAGAGCTTCATTCTTGTTTGTGATAGTTTCACTAGACTGTTCATCATCCTCTGCATATCCTACAAACATACACAAACTATGAGAATTAAAATCACAAGGCTTCATTGCCTCATCTGCTTCCCTTGTCATCATATCTTCTAATTGTTATGAACTATTCCAATAGTTCAAGAGATCTTCAGCTGATCTCTCATTATCCTCTTCACCCAACATTTCACCCTGTTCAGGTCTACAATTGGAAACTTCCATTTCTGCCTTTTCTTCTATGAGGTTTTCCAATAACCACTTTACCTGTCTTTGTTGTAGCCTTCTCTACAACTTAGGCCACTTCACTGGCTTCCTCTTCAAGACCCAACCTTGTCTTCGGTTCTCCTCTAGCAGCATTACTAACACATCGAGTTCTTCTCTTATCTCAACTATTTCCTTATCAATCTCTGCTTGACTCATCTGTTTCCTATGGATTGCTTGAGCACCCTTCTCATTCATCTTGTAGCCTTCTTTTGAACCTTCCATATGACTTTCCATAGCCATCTTCTCCTTTGTGTGAGCTCCTACACCTACAACCAATCAACTTCCTTCTGAGTTGATCTTCTCACCAAGCTTCTCCTCTGCCTGGTCTCCAAGTCCTCTTTCTTTAGAACTTGCACTAAGCACTCTTGCTCTCTCTCTAGTTGCTATACTCACTACTCTTAAGGACTCCTTTGTCCTTATCTATTACAAGCCTCAGCTGGAATGAGGTTCTGCTACAATCTCTAAGAACTTCCCAAAGTTCTTCCTACAGTCTCATTGCTGTAGTCCTGTGCCAAACTTTGCCATTCACTCAACCATTGCTACTTTCATACCTTTGTAATCATAATCTTCATAAGCAAGATGTCCTTGCTCTGATACCAAAATGATGCAACCATATGGATGTCACACCCTAAACACCTTATCAGGACTATTTCACCCTTATAAGCCTTTAAAGCTCCATGCCCACATATACATATTGGAGGCGTAGTTTGGCGCTTTTCCTTTAAAAACGAGACCACTTAAGCAATTGAGGCCATTACACTATTGAAATTGTTTCATTATCACTTTAGCTTAAAAAACCCGAACAACACTTTTTATCGAAATACATAGGGGAAAAGGGAAAACCCTGCTCCGAACATATAGCCAGACCTCAAAACTTATTCACCCGCATCTATTAAATTGTCGGGTCGGCCTACTCCAAGCTACCTCTGCACTCTCTGATCAACAATCCCCGATTGACTGATCTCCACTGTTTAATACATCCTCTGATCCAACGATCCACATTTACTCTGACTATCCAACTGGTGCATCGATCCTCCACCATCAATCTGCACGTAGTGGATCCAATGGTCCACATCTATTTCAGGTGAACAATTAACATAGGGTTTAACCGCTCGATAAACGATTTTCTCTCTCTCCTCCTTGCTACATGTCGAAGGGTGAATGGGATCGGGTGATCACCATTCAATACCGCTTATAGTTCTTCAACCACCCGAAATGCCATGCATTGTAGCAAGACCGCTTCCACGATCCAACAGTCACGGTTGATTGCAATCCAACTGTTGCGATATATCGCAATCTAACGGCCACAATTGAATCGGTCAATTGCAAGTTGCAAGTTCACTTGCCAGGCTCCTTCCTCTTCAAAGCGCCAATCCGATCAATTTTTCAGACCCGATAAGGGTATAGGTCCCTATCTATAAATTTTCAAGTTTGGATTTTAGATCCGACTATGTTTTGTGCCGATTCTTAGTGTAATTTGGGTTTTCTACGTGCAGGACCAAAACTATGTAATGGAATTCGTCGACCCGGCATCAAAAAAGGATATTTCAAATAAAGCCCCGACTTCTATCAATCATATGATTTAGGTGTTAAACATAAAAAACCAAAGGGATAATCACCCGACCCGAATATAAAGAATCTGAAAGCATACAAGAATTTCCGTAGGCTCGATAATCAATCATAAACACAACATCATTCATTCACAATAAAATAATTACAGAGTCTTGCCTTGGCCCAATTACACAAATGAAAGATCTCTGTTTTCAAAATACAATCCACACATTATTCTTGGTCTCGCTCTACTCAATCCTCTCCTCCTCTCTGGCCCGATTCTTCAAATTAGTGGCCTCCGTTCCTAATTTTCCCGTAGGCTTAAAAGGCCATCGTGAATCCTATCTCACTATTCCTCCTTCCTTTAGAAAAGAAGGAAAATACATATATGTTCTATCTAACCATCTCATTCCACAAATGAAGGAATTCACTATATACTTAGAAATCATATCCTACCTTAACTAATCAATATAACTAATTGGCTTGATCTCCACGTAGAGAGGATCATTTGCCACTTATTTCCCAATCCTGTTCAGAATTAGGAAATAATTAACTACTTACATACTTTTCAATTAATAAAATTAAATAACCAATTCTTCCTCCAAACTTTCATTAGCCAAAACATGTGACCATACCATCACATTGTGTGCTAGGCTTGGATGCTCCTGCATCATGATCTCACCTCATACACATTCTTAGGAGCTTCCCACTCCATGATAGCCCTCATTTTTTCTGGATCTATTGCTATGCCATCCTTGGAGACAACATGCCCTAAATAATGTCCCTGCATCTGAAAGAAGCTTCACTTGTAAAGTTTAGCATACAATTGATTCTCTCTTAGAAACATCAACACTTCTGCTAAATGCTCGACATGCTCTTCCTCATTCTTAGAATATAATAATATGTCATCAATGAATACAATAACAAACTTGTTGAGATAAGGATGCAACACACTATTCATCAAACACATCAATGTAGCTGGAGCATTAGCCAAACCGAATGGAACAACAAAAAACTCATAATGCCCATACCTGGTCCTAAACACAGTCTTGAAGATATCCTCTTCCTTGATGTGTACCTGATGGTATCTCGATCTCAATTCGATCTTAGAGAACATTGTTTCTCCCTTCCATTGATCAAACAAATCATGAATCCTCGGCAAAGGGTACATGTTCTTGATCATTACTTTGTTCAGATGCCTGTAGTCACTACAAAATCTAAGAGTATCATCTTTATTCTTTATGAACAACACTGGTGCACCCCAAGGCGATACACTTGGCCTAATGTACTGCTTTTCCAACATTTCCTTCAACTGCAACTTTAATTAAACCAACTCATGTGTGCTCTTGTAAGGTGCTTTTGATGTTGGGGTTTCCCCTGACACCAACTTGACATAAAATTCTACCTCCCTCTAAGGTGGAAACTCTATAATTTCCTTGGGGAATACATCCTGAAGTTATTGAAAAACTAGGTATCTTCTTAACACATTTGCATCCTCAACCTCCTTACCCCTATCACTAGAAATGTGTACTAGAAATGTGTACTGAAAACATTACACAAACTTTTCTATAACTCTGGTTAGCCTGCATGGCGGTAAACATCCTCACTGATGTAGGCTTCTTCTTCCATTGTAAAGTCCTCTTTTCCCCACTATCATCAACACACTCAATGCCCTTGTCGAAGGAATCCACTTTGTTTCTATGAAGGTATAGCTAATCCATACACAAAAGTATACTATACAAACCCAATGGAATTACATTCAAATGTTCTCTTGTAGGCATACCATTTGACTCAAATGCACAATCTCTTTCCCAATGGTGAACTCACTTCTTTGTACCTATAACCAACTATACCAAACAAGATTCTGTATCCACTTCTCTTCTAAAACCACACTTATCAACCAGGTCAGGATTAATATAACTATAGCTAGATCCATGACCAATCAAAATAGAAACAACTTGATCACAAAGCTTACCGTCCATATCAATGATCAATGCCTGCTGATCCACTTGCCTGTTGTCCGCAGCTGCATAGATCTGAGGAATGCCATGACCAACATCATAAACTATATGTGCCTCCTTAGCATTGTATATCTGGGTCTACCACCACTCAGATACTGTAGAAAATCCCTCTTACGATGATCCTTACCACATATCCAACACTGCAATGGTTCACTACCATTGCCTCTAGCTTGCTACTCTCTACATCCTTTCTCAGTTGTATTGAATCTCTTGTAAGGAACTACATTTTCATTCTTACTTGGATCTTGAGGTATTCCTCTCTTTGGTGGCCATTTTCCTTTAGCTTTCTCATTTATTTTCAAGTCATGCTTAGGATCAACTTTGTGCTTCAACTACTCATAACAATGCTTGAACTTTCGGATGGCCTCCTCCAATGGTCGAGGCTCATCAAAATCAATGCGGTTTTTGTATGCGACTGGAAATCTACTGATGAATCTCCGAAGCTTGGACTTCTCGTCCTTGAGGTAAGGAACATATATTAACAACTCCAAAAATATGCTAGTGTACTCATCATTTGTCATAGAAACCATCCACAACTCATAAAAATCCTTAGCTTTGTCATCATAGTACCTCTCTAAAAAGTACTTCTTGAAGAGCCTTTCAAATTCATGCCAATTCAAATCCTCCTCATGTATATCTTTGACATTCTTTACATCTTCCCACAAAATATTCTCTTTACCTTTGAGACTGAAAGTGGTTATCTTTGCTTTTGTGTTTTTTGAATAATATTGCAATCGGAATAATTTCTCCATACCAAGCAACCATGCTTTTGCATCCTGTGATTTATTCATCTCTCCATCAAAGGTAGGTGGTTTTTCCTTCTTAAACTCATCCATCAAGTATCCCCTATCACTCCTCCTGTAAGGATGATGATGATGATGTTCATGATGTCTATCAGAACTAGAATTGGAATAGTACTTGTGTCGATCACCTCTTCTATCAAGAGTGTCCAACAACCTTTCATCTTTGATTGTGTCAGATATATCTGACCTATGTCTACTAGGATACCTACTACCATATGCCCCATTAGTTATGCCCTCATGTCCATGGATGATCCGAAGTGGTCCCTGTAGCTACAAATATGATGAACTTTGAAGTAGTATCACATTCACCTCTGCTTGTTTCTCTTGTGCCTACATGATTTTATCATTATCCTCATTGCAACTCATTATTTCTTCGTTCGGGCTTCTAAATGTGTCGGCTAGGATAGAAGAGTGCCCCACACCACACTGGTCATCTGATGCATAAGTTGATGCTATGTAGCCTATCATCTTGCTAGACATCTGATCTCTTTCCTGCAAGGCATACTATGTCATCTAAACCAAATCACAATAAACCAACGTACCTTAGCATAATTCGGGGAGGATACCTTGTCTGTAAGATCATCAAATCAATTTGATACATATATAACATAACCATAAGAGCATATAGACATATACCAAATAAGTGTATCAACGCATAAACACCATTCTAAATAGGGCCCAGTCATCAATGCAAGGCCATATCAACAATGCATGTTGTGACCTCATGCATGACAACAACCATTACTCCATTACACACATTGCCACATGAGACTATAAAAATGCATAAGCAATGCCTAATCAACTACACATATGTATGAACCCATGTATTCAAGCATAAATGATCAATTTTTATAATCAGCCTACAATACTGATACATGTAATCGAAACATTCAAGAATGCAACTAACATACAAGGATGTAGTCAAGTGATATATAATAAACATGTAAGCGACATATAACCATATGCAACTAGTCACAAACTTCTGACGATGTGTCCCACAAAATCACATCAAGCTCGTCATGACAACCTTACTACAATCATGATCAACATGATGCAATGCAACAAGAACATGGTATGCACGTGTAAGAGACACACATGCAACTGACATGCATGCATGGCCAAGCACCTTCACCCAAAGAGAGCACAACCACACTCTGATACCAATCTGTAACACCCCCTCCTCCCAGGTCAATTGAAGCAAACAACCAGTTGGACAAACATGTGATGAGAGAGGTTACTAAGGGATTCAATGTCCTAGGTGACCTTAAGGAAATGGAATCAATAGAGCATATCAAACAAACCCATCCATATCAGAAAAACACCCTTAGGAGACATGTCAACCACTTAGACAAACTGTCTTTGAGTCCCACTAATGATTTAAGCCTTTTAACCTAGAGTCTCTCTCATGCTATAGGCAAGACAATGACCAACAACTCAAGATCGCTTTCATAGGCCTCTATGCGAGCGACTGTGGAATTTTCTCAGTAGATCTATGCTAGTGACCCTAATATTTGAGCCACTTTTCTAGCCCAAAAACAAGG
Source organism: Pinus tabuliformis (assembly GCA_031772625.1). Taxonomy (NCBI): domain Eukaryota; kingdom Viridiplantae; phylum Streptophyta; class Pinopsida; order Pinales; family Pinaceae; genus Pinus; species Pinus tabuliformis. The sequence continues at coordinate 1,036,474,247 of CM062819.1, forward strand.
TCTTTGCCCAAAAATTGTTACAACCTTCAGAATCATTAAAAGACATGATAAAAAGATTGGATACTCAAAATAAACCTCAGGATTAGGCCAGAGCATCCCCAACCGGGGATGTCATTCTGTTAAACACTTGGCATCAATGCAACCTACAGGTCTATGATACAAAACAGAACATAAAATGACTAAAAGAATGTGTGAAACATAACCAGAAGGATCAACTCCTTCTCCATTTGACTATTATAAAATCAATTAGGTCTTGCATCCATCCATTTAAAAATTACAATTAAATACATGAAATAACCATGATGTGAACCAATCACATATCCATGCTTATAACTAGCATTAAACCACGTAAATATCAAAGATATGACAACCATTAAATCCACATATAAACAAGCACAAAAGTAAGAGAGCTTAGCTTTTATTAATCATAGGCAAATCCAACCAGGTTTAGGACTTCAACATACCACCCGACCATAGACATGGCTGAAGCAAATCTCTCTTTCAGCCAGTCACCCCTATGCCATATTCTAAGCATGAATGTGAGATCCCATAGAAAAACCAATTCAATAACAACCAAGGGAATCCATAGGTTAATCCACCTCTATCCTCACTAAACTCTGATCACACAAAAACCGGTGCTTTGATCACAACCGAACCGAGCTGGGAATGCCATCCGAAATCAATCACTATCCTTAAGAAATTTTCTGTCTCCTTGTCTCTCAGGCTTTACCGCAATCTAATCCTGGATCATGAGGCCCTAAGCTAAGACCAATCTCTCATGCTTTACCATAATCTAAACCGAAATCACTAGGCCCTAAACCGAGATTTCTCCCTCAGGCTTTACCGTGTATCCCAACAAAATTGATCAAGGGGTTCGTAGGCCTTTGGGAATGAACCTTGAGACCACCTTTGCCTCAGATTCCGAAATCCAACTGACAAATCAAATCTCAAAACTAAAATAAAAATCCCAACACCATGGCATCTGAAAAAAGACAAGCCTAGGCTGAAAACCATTATCATAACCCAGCAAAACATGCCACCGACATCAAGAGAACCATACACCAACATGTAAAGCCATGCATGTCCAAACTAGCTAGGAAATCACACATGAAAAAGGCTACCTTCAAGTGTTCCTAGTGAAGCCACTTAATCCTTCTCTTCTTCCTTGATCCATTGTTTCCTTCCTTTCCCTTTGCTTGTTTTTCCTTCCTTGATGCAAATCTAGAGTGCTCCAAGAAAAATCTAAGTGACCAAGAGTGAGAGAGAGAGAGAATAATGAGATAACTCAAAGGTTGAACTGACAAAATCTTGCCCACTGATCCTTAGAATCCTTCTTATTAATGAGGGCTATATATTCTTCGTTTTCCATTATTTTCATGCAAATTCCTCCTCACATGCAACCTATGACCTTTCACCTTACTTTTCTCCTAATTTCCTTTATTTTCATAAATAAATGTGCCAAAATTCCTTTTCTCCTTTTAGTGCCTTTGCCAATTTTCCTTAGCCAAAACACACATCAAGTGATACTCACTAAGATATATTTTCCTGACATTTAGCTTGGAATAAGTGTCCCTTAATCGTGGTCTTATTTGCCTTTATTAAATTTTGTTAGATGAAATTTTGACTAGGGCTATTACAGTTGGGAGTTCTTATCCAATTACCAATCTAGGGTAGGAGATCCACCTTTGATGAAGAATAAGATAAAAGGATAAGTGGTGAAAACTTTAATGTTGGGAAGGATAGGTTCCAAATGTTTTAACCAACGTAATTAGTTAAAAAAAAAATTAGAAACTCCTAGAAAGGGAAGCTTCTGGAATCCCGACCATTCTCCCGGATCTAGAACTGGCACAAGTGAAAAGGGGAGAAATCTACTAGTGACCAACACATGCGATAGTGGAGCAACCTGCTGGTGAATGCACCCTAGCGGGCTGATAGGGAGTGTTGGTCCTTAACTGAATTAGATGATGCATTTTAGGGTTGAAACTATGGGTAATGAAAGGTACATGCTTACAACTTTGTGCAAGATGGTGAAAAGGGGGAATAGGATGCTGATTAATCCCATTAGGAGGCTCACTGATCGATCTGACAAAATGTCCTATAATAGAATGCACCCTAAGGTTAAAAGTCATAGATGATGACTGATGACTAAAGTGATTTACCTTGTGACAAGTAGGGATCAAGGACAACCAATGAGCTTCATCTGCTACAATACATATAAAACATGACATACTTGTTTTCTGAGGGAGACATACCCATAATCAACTCATAAGCTAACATAAAATGTACAATGATTAGAAGACACATCGACAGATGCAACTGGTGGACCCATGACTGGATGAATGTCTATATGATCAAGAGCATCATATATTGTGCTCTTCATATAACTCCGCAAATCACAGCCCGGATGGATGAAACTAGATCTGGGGTCTTCTATCTTGTTCACACGACCAACTAATGTACGAGTATAACCATCTCAATCAATGAGCTAGAATCGAACATGGTAGACACCATGTGATTACCGACTAATTATTTAGCTGTTAACCAATGCGATAGAAACCATCGATGATTTTAATGGATCTTAAGGTACTACAGTATAATCTGTATGGTGTGAATGAATGAGTTAGTGTTGAACACCACACAAAATCATTCAACCGAAGACCATTGATATAAACCTATCATCAAAAGTGACAAAAATATCCATTAATGTATGTAAGCATCAAGGTACCAAAGGTTTTTTCTAAGTCAACTTCCTTGAAGATGTGCTAATGTCGATAGTAAGCAACCTGTCATAGGAGGGCCTTGTTGTATCCATCATGAAAAACAGAAAATGGGTGTGATGTTTGAGACATAATGATCATAATGATGCTGAATTGGAACTAGATCAGGAAAGGAAGACATGCAATGAAGGCTTAAGAGTATCATAGCAAATATCAACTTAATGACTTCTCTTAAACACACCAGCGACAATAAATGGAGTTGGCAACATTTCCCAAAAACCAAAATGGAGTCTCTGAAAATGGTATGATAACCAAAATACATGAAGATTACTCAACCTAATAGCCAATGAGATGAACTGGAAGAGTGTCATGTTCAAGAGTGACCCATTGCCATTAGTAAAATAGAATCCCTTGTTTTCTCAATTTCCCTAACCATACTGGTCAATACCTTTTTAGTTTTTAACAAGCTTGAGGGGGATAACATATTCTTGGTTTGAAAGTTAATCCTTCACATGAATCCCTCTGAGTATATTTAAAAAACCCTTAGAAGGAGTACCTTGGCCCTGTCATGCTCAACGAGGCCATCCTTGTTTGATGTTCTTACGAGTCCAACGAGGATAAAACTTGACATATTTTTCATCTTTAGAGCGTTTGAAAAAGAGGTGAAAAAGAAAACTCCAGATGTCCCTTTTCGTAGGTAGTCCCCTAGGTTTGAAAAGGTAGAAAATAATACCCAAGAGAACCGCTTAGCCATGTTCGAATAAGGTATTATTTTTTCATAGTTAGTCTATCTTAGTCCGGAAAAGGGTTAAACTTATACTCAGTAGACATATTTTCATTTACTTTTACGAGTTCGAAAAGACAAGTGCTCAACAATATTTTCATATTTTGGGAATCTGAAAAGAGCGGAAAGAGGTCTCTAGGGGATTCCTTTTTGGTAGGTTTGAAGAGCCTAAAAAATAGATAAAAGTGTACTCGGTGGTCAAAGTAACATGTTCAAACATATTTAAAACCTTCTAATAACTGTCGACCTACTCAAAACACCACAGGAAGGATTAAATATACCAATTTCATAGTAAAAATGGACCATATCTAGGCCAAAATACAAAAAAGGAATAAAATAATGAGAAAATGACCATAAATATTCGAAATAACTTGTCATTTTTATGATTTCACATTTTACCTTCAACAATGAGTATTTGGAGCCCTTTTTCCCTTAATTTTATTCAGCTAATTGCAACCAATCCAAGGAACCATTTCAAGTGATGTCACTTCTAGGTAGGAACTGAAACCATTCTCTATCTTTTTATGGTCCATTTTTTTGTTTTCAGGCAATTGTTTTAAGGTTTTGAGGCCCTGAGGATTCATAAAAAATGCCCTAGGACCAACGCACTCCCTAGTGTCAAAAACTGCGTTACGAATAGGTAGAGAAACACTACAGGTAGAGGTGCAATCCTCTGGCAAACACTATTGGGGTGCATTCAATGCATTTTCCAAAGTTGTCTTTCAGTTTTGCTTCAAATTTTCTCAATTTTTTTGCATGGGAAAGAGCCTAATGGATCCCTTGTTGATGTTTTAGGTACCCATTAGCACAAAATGGCATTCATCTAGCGAGAAAGAGAAAATGAGGAATAATATTTGAATTCCACGAATGGCCCTACTACCATCCAGGTGCTCAAAAATTGTGGGTTATTGAAATTATTAACGATTCCTGGTATCAGGCAAAATTGGATTTGTTGATGTATGTTTTCCATTCATGGGATATTCAGGCACAAACATTCAAGTTTGGGGAGAATCTACCCAAGATATATGTAGAGGATATTTACTTTCTGACAGGATTGTCAAAGCGGGGTGCTCCTATCTCTCTTTTAGGTGGAAGAAGTGGTGGCGAGACAGTCAAAGACTATATTTATACCTATTGCAGACCTCAAGCCCTTCCTACTAGGGATGGAATGATCAACATAAAGGATGTAACCGAGTTACCTCTAAGAACAATTTTGTTCATTATCACAATATTGGCAAGAAACTCAACACTACATGTAGCATGAAATTCATACATGAAGTATGGGATAGAGTATCTAGAGACAACAATATTCAACTACAATGAGGGTGTCTTGGTCATTTTGAAGGAACAAATTACTAAGGCAAAGGAGGGGAAGTTTAAGAAATTCATCTATGGCATGATCTTAGTCTCTTTTTCTCTAGAGAGGGTGCCATTATGACAACCTCAACATATTTTACTTGAGCCCATGTTGGCTTAAGGGGGCTTGACCCAGGATCAAAGTTGTTCACGCCAACCAACAAAACCCTAACTATTGGCCCTTTCAGAAACAACCTGCATAGTGCAGGCTGTAGTCTCACCCAAAGCAGTGTTGGGGGATGCTAGAACCAGGTTTCTACATCCAGGGATATGTGACAAGTGATTCTCAAGCTCCTATGGCTCAGATCTTCCTTCACGCAGATCAGTAGTCTCCTATTGCTTGCTACTGCAACACTATGAAAACATATTCCAGACCTTCATGAAGGTCTATGATCAATCTTTGCGGACCTTAAATAGATAGCTTATCTACTTTCATGCATTAGTAATTAGCCCTAGATCTGATTTCGCGTAGATCTATCAATTCATCAGAAAACATAGCAAAAATAACTCTTATCTTCGTGAAATTAGATAACTACTTAAATCATGCATAATTAAGATAGATGCAGTGGTTTCGCGCAACATTCATTCATTATTCCATAGAAAATATATTATAAGTGACAAATCATAGCATAAACAAAATCAACAGAAATACTCAAATTGCACAGTAATTCCTCAAAATCAGTCTTTATTGATCTTCAATATTCAGATTACAGACTCTTCTACCTTGCGCACTCAGTTGCAGGGGTCTGCGCACTCAGCTATAGACTTACCAAGTGATCCAGGAGGATCTCTAGACACTAGTGGCATGTAAAAGGCTCAAAATTCAAATTTGCAGAAAGGCGATGAACTTGACATCAGATTGAAGTGCTCATCACCCTGATTCCAATGGTGTGAATGACACTCCAATCTCAGTCTAGATGAAGGAGATAGAGGCAGTCAAATATGGGTTGACTTTTTGATGACTGGGTAGGCTTAACAAAGACACAATTTGGCCTTTTCCGATGGACAAAATCTGGCCAGATTCTAGGAAAAAACATGGCTTGGTTAAAATTACTCCTTTGGTCCAAAACCGATTTTTCAAAATTAAACAATTTGTTTAAAAAAAAGTAATATATATATAGATATATATCTATATCTATATCTATATCTATCTATATATATATATATATATATATATATATATATATATATATATATATATATATATATATATATATATATATATATATATATATATATATATATATATAAAGGGGGGATGGCGGGCCACTACCCTCGCCACCCCAACTCTCACACAACAAAATTAATATAAATATGGTGGAGGGGCGGGTTACGACCCCCGGGCCCTCCCATGGAACGCAACAATAGACATGGGGTGGGCAGCCATGACCTCGTCACTCCACAACTCACACCAAACAAGAAGGGCGCCATACATAGTGGGTGGCGGGCGGCCCTTGGTGCACGGACCCAACCATGCCCACAGGAAGCCATTTATTACAAAAGCTGTTGAGAAGGAGGCCAGAACGGTGGGCGGGCCGCCCAAGGTGGGCCCAACCCAACCATAAATTAATTTAAAAAAAAATCTATTGTGAAGTGTAAAAAAAGGAGGAGGTGGGGTTTAACCTCCCAATCTCCTCCCTCATAACTGGATCATAAACCAACTCAGCTAACTACCTTATTGAAAAATCCACCACCAACATTTTATTTAAACATAGTTTGTCAGTGTGCCCAGGTAGAGGAGGCATTGCATGCAGTTCGAGGCATAATTTTGTAGGAGGGCTGAATTTTCACTTTGTCAGAATTTGACAAATTTTATATGGTTTCAGCACTTCTTGATGCCACAAATGCAATGGCACTATCTGTTTCTCCATTAGAGTTCTACATTTTTTGGCCAGTTTTTAGTATGGAGGTATAAAACTCCTTTTTTGTAACTGATGCTTGTACTCTTCTTTCTCATGCCACTTAATGAATGAAGGCCTCCCCATTGATCGAGTAGGGCCCAGAGATGTAGTCCAAGTTGGACGAACTCTGTTATCAAGTCTTGTTGTCTTCTTTCATGCTTTATGTGTTTCTCCTCTTCTCTCATGTGCACATTAAGTTTTCTATGTTAAGCTACAATTTATGCATGTAATTCTTTAACACATCTATAATCAAAAGATTTTGGATCAAGTGGTATTGGAGCAAGTCTTTTTAGATGTGAATTGCATGTTTTTATGCTAAAAAGAAACAAGATATGAAGAGGCGAAGGGAAACTAAAGTCTTTTGATCCCAAAGTGGGGCGTGTACATTGAAAGAGAAACATGGCAGATGAAGAGGCTTGTCATGAAGAAGAGCGCAATTTCCGCAAAACCTTCTATACAATGGCGGAAAATGTCAGTCAATTTATTTCAAGGCTGGAGAAAGCAGAAGGGAGAAATCTAGAAGAACAAGGTTTAGTGCATGGAAATGGTGGAGAAGAACCCCCTCCTCCTTCCACGAGTGAAAGTTCTTCTTCCTCTCATCACCATCATCGCAGAAATTCAAGGGATGCATCTAAGAAACCTTTCTTTAAATTAGATGTCAAATTTGATCTTCCCATGTTTAACGGTGAAAGTAGTGCAGAAAATCTTAATAACTGGATTAGGCAGATTGAAATCTACTGCAAGATTTAGCAGATTGAAGAGGATGAGGCAAAGATTTGGCCGACCTCTCTTCAGCTGAGTAGCACCGCTCTCGTTTGGTGGGAGAGAAAATTGCGAAGAATAAGAGTGTGGGTAATCTTCTTTCCTCATGGCCTAGTTTCATGTCTACATTAAAGGAACAATTTTATCCCTTGGGTTACAAACAAAAATCCTTAATAGACTGGCAATACTTAAGGTAAGTTAGAGGTCAAGTTGTTCAAAGCTTTACAGAGGAATTTAGAAAACAAGCACTTAATTTGGGCATTGCACTTGACTCACTTGAAGTAGTAACTAAGTATATTGGATCATTACATAGTTACCTTAGATATTCATTATTATTGTTTGAACCAACTACTGTTGACTTCGCCAGTGTGAAGGCAATCCATCTTGAGAACAGGGGAAAAAATGAAAGAGATGATCATTTCAAGAAACCACCTTTCAAACCTCCAAATGGTAAACCCAAAGTGAAAGGAAAAGGAAAGGAGAAGAGGATGGTATCAACCAAGAAAGATGAAGGAGAAAGGCCTTCTTGCACTCACTACAAAAAGGAAGGTCATGACGATGATCATTGTTGGAAACAATACCCGGAAAAGAGACCAAAGAAGTATGGAGGAAAAGGCAAACAGAAGATAGTGGAAACTGTGTAGCAAGACCTTGGATCTAATTCAGGAGATGAAGCATTGATCACAGCAGCAGGAACAAAAGGTACTCTTAAACCTCATGTTAATTCTGAATCACATGAAGGCACTATTTCAATAGATGAGTCTCTTCCTAATGAATGAAAGAGAATTGAACTATTTTATATTAGAGTTATCATAAATCACACAAAAGTGGAAACACTATTTGATACTGGATCCCAAGAAAACTTAATTTCCGAGTCCTTGGTAAAGAAGCTATGCTTGGAAACCAAACCACATCCAAAGCCTTACCCACTTGGATGGATACATGATAAAGAAAATTTGAATGTAACTAAGTAGTGCAAGGTTAAATTTGTGATCACTTCTAAGTTAGTGGATGAGGTAAAACTTAATGTGATACCATTGGATATATGTGGCATGGTGTTAGGGAGTCAATATCTATATGATAGAAAGACAATCTTCTTCCGTCATGAAAACAAATACCAAATCACAAAAGATGGGGTAGAATATATTGTAAGGGGTCATCAAACTAAAATCAATGCCAGCCTTGTAAGTGTAGGACAAATGAAGAGGTTGGTGAATTCCAGTAATGGTTGCATGCTTATGATTGTAAGGGGAAAAGATGCAGAATTATTCGATGATTTCCAGGGTTGTGATCATGTGCATAAAAAGGAATTATGTGAATTAATTTATAACTATGATGAGATGTTTCAGGAAACAAAGGGATTACCTTCGAAGAGGGAAATCCAACATGAGATCCATTTGTAGCATCACGCTCCTTTACTGAATATTGGCATGTACAGGATGTCGACCATTGAGATGGAGGAGATCAAAAAGCAGGTGCAGGAACTATTGGACCAAGGGGTCATCAGACCGAGCACTTCTCCATGCGGCTCTCCGATTGTCTTAGTGCCAAAGAAAGATGGCACATGGAGGATGTGCATGGATTATCGAGCACTAAACAAAATGACGGTGAAAAATCATTACCCGCTTCCCCGCATTGATGACTTATTAGATCAGTTAAAGAATGCTATCTATTTCAACAAATTGGATTTGTGTAGTGTTTATCACCAGGTCCGAATTGCAGAGCAGGATGTGTGGAAAACTACCTTCAAGAACAAACAGGGGTTGTTCGAATGGATGGTGATACCATTTGGACTTTGCAACACTCCAGCCAGTTTCATGAGGGTCATGAATGATCTCTTTAGGCCTTTCATTGATGAATTTGTTCTTGTATATCTAGATGATATTCTTATCTTTAGTAAAATTTGGAATGTATGCCATGTGAAGAAAGTGCTTGATGTATTGAAAAAAGAAAAAATCTATGTAAAATTGTCAAAGTGTGAGTTTGAGAAAACCTCTTTGGCTTACCTAGGTCATATTGTTGGTCATGGTCAGCTAAAAATTGATCCTTATAAAGTTGAAGCAATTGTAAATTGGCCTAAGCCTACTAGTGTAATCGAGGTTCATAGCCTTTTGGGTGCAATACAATATTGGAGGAGATTTATTGCCAATTTATCTATTATTGCAGCACCTTTACACACATTGACAAGTGTAAATAAAGTCTTTCAATGGGGATGAAAACAACAGAAGTCCTTCGAAACGTTGAAAGAAAAGATCAGCACCGCACTGGTCTTGGCCTTACCAGATCTCTAACAACCATTCGAGATCGAGATAGACGCTAGAAGATATGCCATGGGAGCTATACTGATGTAGCAAAAGAAGCCAATATGTTACCATTTAGAGAAGTTCTCTCAGGCTGTGATAAACTATCCCACTTATGAAAAGGAATTATATGCCTTAGTCCAATGTGTCAAAAAGTGGAAACGCTACCTGATCAACAAGGAGACCATCATCCATACAACTCATCAACCCTTACAATATCTTCAGTCACAAACCAAGTTGCAGCAATCTCGTCATTTCAGGTGGATGGGTATTCTTCAACAGTTTCATTTGGTAATAAAGTATAAGAAGGGAACTAGCAAGAAAGTGGTTGATATGCTATCTCACCCTCCTATTTCTACTTCTGTTATTTTGCATAATGCTTCATTATATTTTGAAAGTTATGCTGAACAACATGCTAACAATGATGACTTTAAGGAGATTTATGCAAAACTAACCCATGGTTCATAGGTGGACAACTATCACTTGTAGGGGAAACTGTTGTATCACCTTGGAAAATTATACATACCCATAGGAGAAAGGGTACATGTAATCCGAGAGGCCCACACCTCCCTTGTGTCTGGTCATTTTGGCATTGCAAAAACTGTGTCATGTACACATATTTTTTTTTTGGCCTCATATGAAGAACATTGTGACTCGCTATGTAAAGGGATGTGTGTTGTGTTCTGTTTCAAACCCCTCTAATAGAAAACTCGGGCTCTACACACCACCCCTATTCCGAGCCGTCCATGGGAAAGTGTGTCAATGGATTTTGTAGGAGGTTTGCCTTTGTCTAGGAAAAGTCACGACTATTTGTATGTCGTCATTGACCATTTTAGTAAGATGTGTATTTTAATGCCTTGTAAAAAGCAGATCACTGTAGAGTAGACTACTTATCTTCTCTGTCAGCATGTTTGGGTCCATTTTGGGCTGCCCATATCGATTGTGCCAGATCAGGACTCTCGCTTTCTCGGAGAGTTTTGGACCAGCTTGTGGAAAATGATGACACCAAGTTGAAAAGAAGCACGACATTCCATCCATAGACTCACAGACAGATAGAGGTTGTCAACCGCACCATGGTACACTTGCTGTGAGGCTATTGTGGGAAACATCCTAAGTTGTGGGATGAGCATCTTCCATATGTGCAACATTCCTACAATCAAGCAGTGCACTCATCTACACATCGCTCACCATTTGAGACATGTTTTGGCTACCTACCAAAAGATCCTTTTGATACGGTGTTTGGAAGGGAAGATGGCTCCACTGGATGTGATGATAGGGACAAAGTGTAGTAGTTCATTCATCAGATCCAGTTGATTCACCAAGCAGTATAGGACCAGTTGGAGAAAACTCAAGCCTGGTACAAGGCTCGACATGACAAACACCGAGTCGACCATCAATTTCAAGTGGGCAACAAAGTGTGGTTCCATATCAGGAAGGACATGATGAAGGGAGAAGGGAAGAAGTTGCGACTAATCCCGTATGGTCCATTCACCATCTTGGAGAAGATTGGAAGCAATGCCTTCCATCTCTATTTTCCGATATATATGCAAATGTACTCCACAGTGAATGTGGAAAACTTAAAGCTGAATGAACCACCATTGATTATGGACACTAAAGAGGTGGGAAAAGTTCCTACAGTTGATGACTTTGCACCAGAATATCTCGATGAGTTACCTGAAGACATCATACTTGATAGAAGAACCAGGACTTCACGACGGGGAGATGTGGAATACCTTCGAGTTGGTCTCAAGGGGATGAATCCTAGCAAGCAAAATGGCTGGAAAAAGAAAGAGTGAGGGAACAATTCCCTCACTTTCTAATTGACTGATAAATGTTTTGGCGGTCCAAAATATCCTCAATGGGGAGGATTGATCGAGGAGGATCTCCAGGCACTAGTGGCATGGAAAAGGCTCAAAATTCAAAGTGGTGGAAAGGCGATAAAATTGACATTAGATCGAAGTGCTCATCACCCTGATTCCAATGGTGCGAACAAAACTCCAATCCAAGTCCGGATGGAGGAGATAGAGGTATTCAAAGTTGGGTTGACTTTTTGATGATTGGGCAGGATTAACAAAGACACAATTTGGCCCTTTCTAGTGGAAGGAATCTGGCCAACTCCGGCCAAATTCCAGGCAAAACCATGGCCTAGTTAAAATGACTCCTTCGGTCCAAAACCAAAATTTCAAAATTAAACAGTTTGTTTTAGAATATATATATATATATATATATATATATATATGGGGATGGTGGGCCACCACCCCCACCACCCCAAATCTCACACAACAAAATTAATATAAATATGGTGGAGGGGTGGGCCACGACCCTCGGGCCCTCCCACGGAATGCAACAATAGACATGGGGTGGGCAGGCATGACCTCACCACCCACAACTCACACCAAACAAGAAGGGCACCATACATAGTGGGTGGTGGGTCAACCCTTGGGGCACATGTTGGGTAGCAGAATCCCCATGCAACGGGCATGGGTTACAAAGCCTGAAGTTTTGAGTAAAGATAGGATAAAGACTCTACAAGATGCGTGGAGCGTGATTTGTAATAAGTTGAAGTCAAAGGGTAGTCCCCCCAAAAACAATGTAAAGAAATGTAAATTGAGTCGGCCTACTCGTGGATTGTGGTCTATGGAAAGGTATAAATAGAGTGAGGTTCTATGGGCAGAAGTAGCTAAGTTTTTCTGTATGATCTTGGATCTAAATTGTAATAGGTTTTTGAGGAAGGATAGTCTGAAAGAATATGTAAGTCAGAGTCGAGGGTGTGGGTAGTGGATAGAGGCTCTACAGCTGTGTGCACAAAGGCCTAGAAGAGTCTGCAGCTATGTGCATGGACCCTTGCAGCTGAGTGCGTAGGGCGGATCTGGATGTATTGGTGATAAAGTGGAAATAAAGATAAGTTTCTTCTGTAAATTCTATGTTACAATCTGAGTTATTGCATATCTGACTTTGTGTATTGTTAATATAGCTATTTGATCTTTGCACATATGCTTATGTTATAGATGCATGTGAATCTGAGTTTATTCTAGTGAGTGAACTGGTTAAATCTGTCAAATGTTTGCTTAAAGGCCCGTCTAAGTAGATGTGATTTACCATACTACATCAAATAGATTAGATTTGTAAACAACGCAATAATAGAAAGTTAAAGTTATTATGGGTCAGAATCGGCACGAATATAGAGCATCTCGAGGCCACAAGACGGCGCGCGAACCCTCTAGACCACATCTAGACATCCCAAGGGTGCGAAAACTTGGTTCTAGCACCCTCCCTTGCTACCTCGGGTGAGACCTCAGTCTGCACTCCGTGGGCTGTTGCCAAAAGGGCCAGTAGCTGCAGGATTTGCTTGGCTAAATAATTTTTCCGAACCTGGGTCAGGCCCATATAAGCCAACAAATGGTTCTAGCATCCTCCGCTGCTACCTTGGGTGAGACCTCAATCCACACTCTACGGGGTGTTGCCGAAAGGGCCAATAGCTGTGGGATTTGCTTGGATAAATAATTCTTCTGAATCTGGGTCAAGCCCATATAAGCCAATAAATGGTTCCATTGCAGAACTCCATCTCAAGGCCTGCCCACCCACACCCCCATCTGAACAAGAATGCTGCTGTGGCAAAATTCTAACTGGATTGGAAACAATGAGGAGTGTTGTTCGCGAATGCTTGGAACTACTAGGTCAGTCTCTCGGGATACTCACATCTCTCCAGGAGTACCCAACCATACAGCGAGTGGAAACTGAGGCACGCAAGTTACAGCAGGCCTATGACATTGCTCGCGGGGCTACATAGACGGTCATTATCACACATCGGTTGGCCAAAATGAAGGAGGCCCAGGTGCTTAAGGCCCAAGTTGACATGGTCCAACAATAGGAAGAAGTACTCAAAGAACGTATCCAACCTTGGATCAATGAAGCGTTTAGGGTATCTATAGCTATTGAAGGTAAGGTGATGCATATGTAGGTAGTATGTGAGACCGAGCAAGCCACTGCACGTGATAGGGATGCATCAGTGGCTCACTTGGACAAGGTACAGAGGCTCACAATCGAATTTGTTGAAGGGACAGGCGAGATGCAAAGGCTACTGAGCGACCTCCGCGCAAAGATTTCAGCACCAACTGAGTGACTCGGGACGAGTCACAATGATTATGTTGGGGGACTGTTGGGTAGCAGAAGCCCCGCACAATGGGCATGGGGCGCAAAGCCCGAAGTTTTGAGTAAAGATAAGATAAAGAATCCGCGGGATGCGTAGAGCGCGATTTATAATAAGTTGAAGTCAAAGGGTAGCCCGCCCAAAAACAATGTAAAGAAATGTAAATTGAGTCAGCCGGCCTATGAATTGTGGTCCATGGAAAGGTATAAATAGAGCGAGGCTTTATGGGTAAAAGTAGCTAAGTTTTGTTGCATGATCTTGGATCCGAATTGTAATGGGTTTTTGAGGAAGGATAGTCTAAAAGCTTCTGTAAGTCAGAGTCGAGGGTTTGGCTAGTGGATAGAGAATTTGCAGCTGTGTGCATAGAGGCCTAGAAGAGTCCACAACTGTGTGCACGGATCCCTGTAGTTGAGTGCGTAGGGAGGATCTAGATGTATTGGTGATAAAGTGGAAATAAAGATAAGTTTCGTCTGTAAATTTTGTGTTACAATTTGAGTTATTGCGGATCTGACTTTGTGTATGATTAATATAACTATTTGATCTTTGTACATATGCTTATGATATAGATGCATGTGAATCTGAGTTTATTCTGAGTGCGTGAACTGGTTAAATCTATTAAATGTTTGCTTAAAGACCCGTCTAAGTAGATCTGATTTACCATACTACATCAAATAGATTAGATCTGTAAACAACACGATAATAGAAATTTAAAGTTATTTTGGGTCTGAATCAGTGTGAATATAGAGCAGCATGAGGCTACAAGATGGCGCGCGAACCCTCCAGACCACATCTAGACATCCCAAGGGTGCAGAAACCTGGTTCTAGAACCCTCCCCTGCTACCTCGGGTGAGACCTCAGTCTGCACTCCGCAGGCTATTGTCGAAAGGACCAGTAGCTGCGGGATTTGCTTGGCTAAATAACTCTTCTGAAGCTGGGTCAGGCCCATATAAGCCAACAGCACAGAACCAACCATGCCCAAATGAAGCCAGTTATTACAAGAGTCATTGAGAAGGAGGTTGGAACGGTGGGCGGGCCGCCCAAGGCGGCCCCGATCCAACCATTAAATTAATTTAAAAAAAATATGTTGTGAAGTGTAAAAAAAGGAGGAGGCATGTTTTGGCCTCCCGACCTCCTCTCTCATAACCAGATCGTAAACCAACACAACTAACTACCTTATTCAAAAATCCGCCACCAACATTTTATTTAAACACAATTTGTCAGTGCGCCCAGGCAGAGGAGGCATTGCACGTAGTTCGAGGCATAATTTTGCTGGAGGGTTGAATGTTCACTTTGTCAGAATTTGACAAATTTTATATGGTTCAACACTTCTCGACGCCAAGAACGCATTGGCATTATCCATTTCTCCATCAGAGTTTCTCATTTTTCAGCCATTTTTTAGTATGGAGGTATAAAACTCTTCTTTTGTAACTGATTCTTGTACTCTTCTTTCTCATGCCACTTAATGAATGAAGGCCTCCCCTTTGGTCAAGCAGGGCCTGGAGATGTAGTCCAAGTCGGACGAATTCTGTTATCAAGTCTTGTTGTCCTCTTTCATGCTTTATGTGTTTCTCCTCTTCTCTCATGTGAACATTAAGTTTTCTATGTTAAGCTACAAATTTTGCATGTAATTCTTTAACTCATCTATAAGAAAAATATTTTGGATCACCAAGGCCTCTTGTGCACTCAACTATAAGAGCCTTCCCCTTCTCGCCTAAATATAGGAAGCAAAGCCTTCCTACCTTAACACTTTCCCAAAACAATAAAAACCATTCATATTTCACACTTCTTCATTCTAAGTTATCCCTAAGACTCGTTATGACTCAACTATTTATAGCTTTGTTTCATACAATACCATGGTTTGTGGACCATGGGAGAATCTTAAAACTGACAAAAAACAAGAGGTTAAGATCCCTTTGACTCATATCTACCTACCCACTTTGCATCCACATTTCGCAGAGACTTTACATATTTAACAAAACTTATACAAAATTTGGGTTAACTGACCCCAAAACTAACCCTATGGACCCTATCCCAATGGACCCCCAACAAAAATATCATGATTCACCCTCGCGTTACTCAGCTTGCCCCTCGATCTTCCTGTGAAGACCACCCAGCTCAACATGCAACATTGCAACTTCAGCGATGCTCTGTGTCGCTACCTGTTGTACCTCTTTGACTAATTTCTTTGTTGTTGGGCCCTCCACTGCTAGGTGCATCATCCTATGTGTCTACTGTATCACCTTTGGCTTTTCCTCAAGTGACAAAGTAAGATGAAAAGCTTCCTCTAGCCACGGTTGTAATCTAGTCTTTAGCAATGCCTCTTTTCGTTGTAATTCTTCCACTTATGCTTGCAGCTTCTTTCCCTCTTGAAACTTCCCGAGGCGTTGCATTGGCGCCAAAGTGCATGCAGTTTCTCGTACCTCATCATACTTCTGTTGCATCTCACATACATCAGTGTTTAGCTTCTGTAGGTTCGGGTCCTCCTGCAAAGTTTTCCATAATTCCATTGTTGCATCGCACATCATTGTGTAGTCATTAACTATGGCATCTAAGGTGCTCATATTCTCGTTGATGGCTATTTTGCGCTACTCCTATACCTCTGGCAGAATTGTGGGCTACAACTTCAACTAGAGCTCTATTATCTTCATCTGGAAATCAAAGGTAACCCTGTCAACTTCCTCCTTTGATGCACGTATTGCAGTAGCCAATTTCCTTACTTTGGCTGCGGCCTCTGCATCCTCTAGTATGTTCAATTCAGGCACTAACTTGCACGCTTGCTCAATCGTTGCTTCCAGGCTCTGACGTCGTGTCTACAGCTCCTCCTTTTCCTTGAGTGCCTGGGTTTTCCGTGAAATTTCTTTCATTGTTGACCTTAAACTCACTAATGACGGTAAGGGAGCATTTTTCTTTGATGCTCAACTCATCTAACACCCCCTGATGTAGCGCATGAAGGTTCTGGAGTGGCAGCATGACCAGATTCATCCCCATGTCCTTCACTCTATTGATCACAATGCGATCCTCATCTGATTCTACACGGACTGACCCCTCTGGATGTGGTATGACTCTGAGGTCTAGAGTCCATTCTAGCTCTGCCACCGTACGAATTCCCTTTGTCAAGGTCACTTGTTCTCCACTTGTTTTCCTGATACCTGCCCAGATCTGTTGCTCACGCTGATCCTTTTCAATGCTCCCTAGCATTTGCATGTATTGTTGCTCAAAATACTACAACACTTCAATTGTTGTGTCTCTCACCTTGTCCCCGATCTCATCGAGATCGCCTTCTGTCAGCACCATTGGATCAAGATGCATCTGCCTATCAGACTTATGCCTTTTGTGTTGTCTAGCAGGCTACTCCTGACAACATCTCTTCAAGATGAAAGAAGTGCTCTTCTCCTCACCATCGCCTCCTCCCTGCTCTGATAGCTCTTTCTCGTCAATGTGCTGCGAAGCTGATTTTTCGCCTTCTTCGTTATCCTATTACTCCTTTTTAGCCTACTCTTTAGCAACGCTTTCCTTCTCCATCGTTTATTTCTCCACAGTTTCCTTAGCGGCTTCATTCTTCTTCTGTTCAGCAAAGGCGCGCGTAGCCTTCTGAGCTACATCCTTTCACTTCTACGCAGCATCCTTTTTCCCACATCAAGTCTCATGGGTTCACGCCACTCTGCTAGCCAATACCCCACAACCTCCTGCACATCTCTCAGATACCAAATAACGCAACTGGTGCCATGTGTGCTTTGGGTCCTTCCACGCTTTGATGGACACACTGTGAAAATCGACCTTGAACTCTACATAGGACAACAAGTGCATGAACAAGGTTGGGGACAACCTTGGCCTCTGACTAATCACCATGTTAAGGTCCAATTCTACCAAAATCTAGAAAATTTTGGACACCTTGATCCTTGTTGGATCCTTTGTTGACCACAACAAGGAGAACCATGCTGCCTCAAGTAAATATTCCTTGTGTGAGGGGAACTCACTGTCCTCCAACAGCAACAGCCATGCATAATGGAATGGCTTGCTTTCTTCCTGGGCTTTGCGGTAGTTCGTGAGAAACTCCTGGTAGAGATACTTTGACCAATTTTATTGGACACCCTTCACGCACTATGATGCAAGTGACACTACCGAGGCTGGAACTTCATCCACGTGGAACTTCCTCATAATTTTCTCGCAAGAATCTAGGTAACGAACTACACTGCCTGGTCTTGAATTGAGCGGATAGAGTATTTGAGTGATTTTTTAACAAGGCCATACACTTTCTTCATTTTATCCGCCAAGTCTTTTTCCTTGGTTTTCCCTCCAAAATCCTTGGCAGGGTCTGCTCCTTTGTAAGGTAACTTTGTTATCCTATGGATCAACATGTCCATAATCGAGATGGGCTCCCCAAGCCATAGACACCCATCATGCACTAGTGTGAGGAGCCAATGCACACACACTGTGTTGATAGTTGAGCAATGATAATGTGGCACACAAAACATGTGCAATAGCCTCGCTTGCTCAACACCGTGGATCCACTTCATGGGCTCCAACTGCGTAACCCCCATCTCTTCATAGTATATCTTTGTCATATATTTGTTGGTAGCCAAATGCGGGAACTTCTCATGGTCTACGAGGTACCATTCCTCCATTTTAAATACTGGAATGCACGTTAACCTAGGACCTTGAAATTCCACCTGTTCAGGCAATAGGGGAGTCGACACCATGAACTTCCCAGAATCGAGGTCTTTAGTAACCTTATTATTTCCCTTCTGTTGAGGGATATACTCAAGAATCCATGAGATAGGCTCGATATCTTTGACATCTACTTCCTCCAAACCTTGGTACTCCTCCTCTTTTAAATCAAACACTTTCTCTGGTTGTTTGTCTTTTCTCGCCTTATGTTGCACCTCTGGATTCTTCCTTGGTGAAATTCTTATCGGCATCGGCTTCTTCTGCTTCTCTTTGGCGACTAGTTACTTTTCTTTTGTGGCTGGTTGCTTCTCTTTTGTGGCGAATTGCTTTGGCCTCAACGACCTCGATGTGATAGGCACAGGGGTTGTAGATTCCATGCTTAATATCTCAGGACCCGTTGCATCGGCAACGATGGCTTCAGAAATCATGGCTTCGACAGGATTGGTGGTAGTCATTTGCTATATAATGGCCTTCGGTTTCCACGTAGGTAAGGTAGAAAATGTTGGGCTTGCCGTGAAATCCTCCCAGAATTGACGACTCATAAACTTCAAACAACAAGTAACCCATACAAGTCTTAGAAGTAAAAGTGTTCTTCAGTGTTCCAACATGCAAGATTTATCGGGATTTCTGAATTCAAAGCCGACTGTCCCCGCCAAATTTTGATAATAAATTCCTCTTTGGCGGCATATCTCCAAATATTTTCACCATAAATAGCGCCTACCCACTCCCCTTAACTAATTTTTGGCCATCAAATCATGAATAGTAACTTCAACGTTACTTTTGGACCCACCTGCATGACATCCTCCTCCATGACACATCTCATGCAGCGCAACTTCACCTGTCGCACCTCTGTCATCCATCGCGTAGCCTCTCTACCACATTCTTCCCTTCGTTGGCCAGTGTAGTTTATAGTCCTGTAATCCCTTGCAATTGCCTAGATTACTAAGACGATCTTGCTTCCATATAGTCATCGTGCAGGGGAAAGATTCCCTATGTACAACTTCAACCTACTTCCATTCACTTTTATAGGGAATGGGTCACTGTTCAGCTTCTCGAGTTTAACTTCGCCACCATCTATGATCTCCTTAATAACATACAGTCCCAACTAGTGCATTTGAAATTTTCCTAGAAACTTTGTGAACTTGCTGTCATATAACAACACCAAATCATCCACCTTGAACATGTGCAACTTAATGTGTCGATCATGCCATGCCTTCTCACGTTCCTTTTTCACTCGTTGGTGGAATCCTACAAGGAAGTGGTCTTATTCTAATTCCATGATATGTGCGATTCCTTCCTCCATGGTCTAGCGGTCCGTCATATCTGTCAATGCTACAATCCGTAAACTAGGCACAATATACTCCATCGGCATGACTGCTTCAATTCCATAGACCAACCTAAATGGTGTCTGTCCTGTTAACTTCTTGCAAGTTGTCCTATAAGCCCATAATATAGGAGGTGCGTTCATGTCCTAGTCATTCCTCTACGTGTTGCATAACTTTATCAATGTATGCTCCAAAATCTTATTAAAATATTCCACCATGTTGTTCGCCTATGGGTGATAGGGCATGCTCTTCTGATGATATACCTGAAATTATTCCATCACGCTGATCGTTTCATTAAAAAAATGCATTCCCCTATCACTCATCAAAATCTTAGGACAACCAAACCTTGTTAAGACGTACTCAAATAGAAACTTTGCAGCAGTGGTCGATGTACAATCCTTCACTGGTTGCGCTTCTACCCATTTAGTTAAATACTCTATTGCAGGAATGATATACCGCATGCCCATCTTCTTTCCTGGTGGTTGTATGGGACCTATAAAATCAATGGCCCATTTCTCAAATACCTGCAACAAAACTTGGGGATTTCAAGGAAATTCATCCCTTCGCAAAGGTTTCCCCATCCTTTGGCAAGCATTGCACACATTGCAGTATGCCTTACAATCCTTGTGTAATGTTGGCCATGATAACCGAGCACGCAAAATCTTCTGCGTGATCACTTTCTTGCATAGTGACCTACTTCTATGCCTCCATGAGCTTTAGCTAGGATACTAGCGTGTTCTAACTCTGGAACATACCTGCGCAAGATCTCATCTGCCCCCATCTTATATAAATGACTTGCAATTACCGAAAAGTCCACAGCAGGAACTACTAACTCCTTCTTTTGTTGAGTGGAATAACCTTTTGGAGTTGTTCTCATTGTTAAGAACTAAATAATATCAGAAAAATGATCGTCCGCCATGCACATTGCAAAGAGCTACACGTCCGACAATCCTTCCTCCAAAATATTTTGTTCCTCCCCTATTTCAATCCTTGATAGATGGCTTGGGCCTGCATTCATCCTTCCAGGATTCACAATCACCTCGAAGTCATTCTCTTGGAAAAATAGCAACCATCAGCATATCTTCCCCCCCAACACAGGGTTATTGACTAGGTACTTCAGCACAGAGTGATCTGTATACATCTTGAAGTGTTCGCCCAACAAATAATGTCCTAATTTATGCAGCGCGTAGACCATCGCCAGCCCTTCACGTTTTGTGGCGGAGTAATTCTTCTTAGCTTGGATAACTTCCTTCTCGTGAATCTATTGGATGATCAATCTCTCCCTCTCCTACTTGCGTTAATACTGCTCCCAGTGGAATACATGAAGCATCAACATGCACATGAAATTCCTTTTTCCAGTCCGGAAACACCAAAATAAGCGCGTCACCATTTTTTCCTTTAATACATCCAAGCTACACCGACAATCTTCATTTGAGCAAAACATCACATCCTTCCTTAACAATTTTTCCATCTGCGCAGTTATCTGGGCATACGCCTTGATAAAATTCCTGTAGTAGCTAGTGTATCCCAATGTTGTGCGCAGCTGTTTCACATTCCTAGGGGCTTCCAAGTTCACAATAACGACGATCTTCGTAGGGTCCACCATCAATCCTTGCTTACATATAACATGGTCAAGCATAATTCCAAAAGGTACACAAAATATACATTTCTTCAGGTTTAGCATGATCTAATACCTTTGACACATAACCAACATGAGGCGCAGACTCGCAACGTAGTGATTCACCAACCCAAACATGGTCCAATCATCAAAATATACTTCCAAAAACTTATGAATGAACTCTTTGAATGCCACTATCACTACCTGGGAAAATATCGCAGGCATGTTCTTTAACCCGAATAACATAATTGTATATTGAAAGAAACCCCATTCAATCACAAAGTTGTTTTTCTTCGATCCTATAGTGTGATCTTTATTTGATGATAACTTGAAAATCCATCAATCAAAGAATGTGCCTCCTTCCCGCCAACATTATCTAATACGTTGTCAGTAAATGGTGTTGGAGATGGATCATACGCACAAGGGTCATTCAGCTTCTACAAATCTATGCATATGCAGATTTCTCCCTTTTATTTCTTTTCTTGGACCACCATTGGGCTTACCCAATCGAATTCTTATATAGGCTTAATAATACCCGCTTCCAACATCTTATCCAGTTCTAGGCGCACCTTCTCCTTATATTTTGGATTCAATCAATAAGGTTTCTGCTTAATAGATTTCGCATCTAGTTTCAATGTAATCCTCATAATGACTAAATCACTGACAATCCCTTTCAAATCTGAAAACTTCGTGGGAAATAATTCTTGGTACTTGTGCAAAAACTCATCTACCTTATTAACCATATCTTCATCCCAATAGTCTCCTATCTTTGCGAACTTAGGTTCTTCTCTAGATCCAATGTTTACCTATTGAGTTTTCAAAGGCTCTAATATGACTAGGTTCACCACCTTTGGTCCTTCGACCTCGCGTTGTCCTTTAGTTTAAGGAATGGTAATATTCTATGGATCATCCTCTTATTCAACAATCATATTATAACATTCCAGTGCGTGGTGCATCTGTGTACTCCAATATGGCTGAGTCCATTCTACCAGTTCCTTCGCCATTCTAAATATGGCTTCTTTAATTTCTTGTAGTGCTTCATCAATTCTCTCTAACCCATCCTCAAAGCTGAAGGTTAATAGAAAACTTGCTCTTAAAAATTCTCATTCAACAATCCAATGGCCAAGCTTTGTTTCCAAATACCAGTTTATTCGGATCATATCTAACATATGACATAATATATGCACCCATTCTGGTTGTGGTTCTGTTCCTTGGGCTTTAGTCCATTGTGCTAAATGATCATGTAGATCATCCTTCCCACTATATTTTTCTATCATTCTAGTATTAGCATAGTTGAACCTTAACTTCGTCATTCTATGGTATTCTCTCCATCCAACAAAGTTCTCCTTTTGTGTACCCCACTAATGAGAAGGTGTAGCACACAGCGCCAATTCCAGTGCCCGGAACTGATGCTCTTTCGGTACTTCTCTTTCAAATTCATCCAAAAACAATTCTGCATCATCCAACCCATCATAGTGCGGAATATTTCTTACCTTAGTCAAAACACACCTCAGAGACTTGGTCACCCTGTTGCAACGGAGCGTAGATACTTCATGCAGCCTATTCTACCAATTTTCAAGATCTTCATCTGAATCTGAGGCACATGAGCTATCCTTGTCCCACACAATTCATCCATCAGCTAATAATATTGATCCAATCCTCATCGTGTGTTGTTATCTTGTATATCTGATCTAGATCATCGCCACTTTCTACATAATCGTGCACAGGTTCAGTATAAGGCATTCTTTCAGTAGGGTCTAATGGCACTACTACCCTGAGTGACTTCTTCTCAAAGGACATCTTACGCTTCTTCAAGTTGATTACTCCATTCATATCAATAGCCCAGTTAATTCCTAGTAGAGCTAGGTATGGGTTACTATCATCCACTATCTCAATGACCTCAAAGCCAGCCACCACACTCACACCCTCAATGTCCATTGTTACATCATATAAGCACCCCATTGGTATAATCTTTTGTTTATTTTCCATGCGCAATTGAATAGGAGACCACTACAATGAAACACTCGCCATCCTTTCCCATGTGTGCTTAAGAAAGATATTCACATCAGACCTTAAATCCAATATTACTTGGTCCATTTCGTATTCACCTATCTGCCCAGTTAGCCTCATCTCATGCCCCGTTCATGCCTTATGTTTATCAATCTTTCTTATGGTATGTTGTTTGGTAGGAGTCTTTTCCTTATCGGCATATTTGTCTATTAAGTCTTGTAGTCCTTCGACGGCTTTTTGATCACACAAAAACTTCATAAAAGTCTTCAGAAAGGTAGCTAGTATTGAAGGATCAACTTCTTGCGATGCATTAACCTCAAACATTTTCTCCTGACTTCCTGAGGTGGAGGCCTCAACGAAGTTCTTGTTTTCTTCCAAGAAAGTTTCTTTAACGTGATTCAAATCAAAGGTGGCTTGCTTCTCAGTAGCATTGCGTACCCATCCATCTTCTTTAGGTTGTTTACCTTTATCTGTGCCAGTTGTCATACCACTTCTCAACACAATATTGATGCCCTGATCCTCTTTGCAGGGCTCAACCCTCATCATTAGAACGTTCTGCGTAGGATGTTGGGGCTGTGCCTTCTTCTCTTGCATATTTTCCATAAGGACTGGACATTCCTCTATGACATGGTCAAACTATCGACAATACTGACATGAGGGATGCGTGGGATTTGTGCAATCTCGCCGAAGTGCCCTGATTCACCACAATTATAGAAAAGTACCTGCCCATACCCTCAACCTGGTCCAGCACCTCTTCCTCATCCTTTACCTTGGAATCCTCCGCGCACTGCCCCTGCGCCTTGATCCCGAGGTCGATTCTCTAGCTGCATTTTGTAGGTAGGGTTCCTATCCATCATCGGCTTGTAATTTCTACAATGGCATTCATCATTCCCTACTGAATTACAGAAATTGCAAAATAATTGCTGAGGGGTCTATACAAACTTCTACAATAAATGATAGTTATCAGCAGCATGTTGTCCTGTAACCTGACAAATAGTGAACCATAGCGTAGCTCCCACGCTCATCCCAACATTAGTTTTTGGTTTCAAGGTTATAGGCCCTCCCCCTATAATATAATTCTTAAAGACCGTGTAATGGTCCTTATCATGTGCATGACTCTTACATTTTAGACACCAGATCTAAGTGCGCACCTTCGGCTGAGCTTCCCTTCCTTTATTCAAGCTCTTCAACTCCAAATGTAGGCTTTCTAGCTGAGAATGAATCTGTTGCACTCCCAGGTTCGTGTCCTGAATAGGCGATGCATCCAGCTTCATTGCGATCTCCAAGGCTTTCACTTGCATTACTATTTTCTGTTGTGATAGAGGTATTCTTAAATATGGCAAGAGCGATTCAATAAACCAGTCGCAATGTTGGGTATCTGATATTTTCATATTAGCTTGCTTGATCAGGCATTTCAACCTCTGATAAAAGTCCCAAGGTGTCTCATCAATCTTCTGTCAGATTTCCTTAAATTCGATTACTAACTGTGCCTCTGACTTAGGCTTACTGAACTCCTTGTTCAAAGCTAGCTGCATATTTTCCAATGATGCATTGGGGTTATCAGTGCAATACTTGATGTACCATGTTAATGCGTGATCTTGCAAGGCTGTAACCAACTGCTCTTTCTTAATATTATCAGTTGTGATTTGTTATGCTATCTAAATAGAATTTGCGATGAACCAAAACTATTATGTATCTTTGGTCCCCGTCCCTACAAAAATCGGCATCTTCATCACATTTTCCATGTTGACTAGTGGGGTTGGAGGTGGAGGCCTAGGTGAAGGTGTATGAGGTGGAGGTGGAGGTGGAGGTGGATATGGAGTGTATGGATGAGATATCCTCGAAAAACCCTGAGTTATTATCTGAACTGCACTTCGCGGCGTAGTCAACACCATCCCTTGAAGGCGGTTCAATGAGCGGACTCTATTCTAGGCTAGATCCTTCGTTTCTTCTAAAGAATCTCTAACTTCACGTAGCCCCAAACATCAAGGTAACTGAATAACCCTCTTTTCACATAACAAAATTTTAATCCAAGTCTTCAGTGAGTTCAAATACTTACCTCGCGGTCCTATAAAGATCCTTTTCTCCACTTCACTATAGCTGATATTTCTAGCGGTCACGAAATAAGTCACAAAACTGCCCTGTGTGTGATCAACCCAGTGATCCACATCCTGCATGATATTGCTTCCTGATGCTTTCAGACGTCACATGAGTTAAGGATTCCACACTATAGGGCCTTCGATCGTTCACATCCCTTGACTTTTACACAACCACTCGTATAGTTCTTCCAGGAAGAAGCAGAAGAACATGTCAGTCTCGTCTGTATACAAAAATATCTGCAACCACTGCTCCTTGGATAATTTAGGGCTCCTATTTTCTTGAGCCGCGAACGCGTGTGATTTTCGATCAATCCACTTATCAATCTCTTTCTTCGTAGGAAAACATTTATCACACATCTATCGAGTAAATCTCGTTCCCGACAACAGAACCATTTGTTAGCTTAAGGGGGCCTGACCTAGGTTCAGAGTTGTTCACACCAACCAACAAAACCCTAAATGCAGGGCCCTTTAGAAACAACCTGCGTAGCGTAGGCTGCAGTCTCACCCGAAGTCATATTGGGGGATGCTAGAGCCAGGTTTCTGCATCGAGGGACATATGATAAGTGGTTCTGAAGCTCCAATAGCTCAATTCTGCCTTTGCACAGATTGATAGTCTCCGATGGCTTGCTACTACAACTGATCCGGATTTAAACAGGAACGTAATAAAATACAGAGATAACCATATACACAAAGATGCAGCGGAAATAAGACTTCATTTCATTAACGGAAAATACTGAAATATGCTTACAAACAGTAATGGAAATAAACCAGCTAGGGCGATGGTAGCTTATCTCTGAGAAGAGATGTGGTGGCTACATGCCTCTGAACTGTTCTAAAAGCTGTGTTACAATGAGGCTCAAAGGCCTATTTATTGTTGAGAAACAATGGAAAACCCTTAACATTCTGAAATCTAACCCTAAAAGATGAAACGCCAAATTGTGGGCCCCGTTTGGATAAATTGGTACATCAATTTCCCGGGGTCGTAACTTTGGCATACGATCTCCGTTTGACGCATACGATAGCTCGTTAGAAAGATCTATCCGAGTACTACCACTTTGGGAGGCAACATGGGTCCATGTTGCCTTAGATTTCCCAAAAAGCGTCGTTTAGGGCCTCAAAACGGCTCCGGAAGTTCAGGACCCGAAAAACTGCTAAAAATAGTAAATTGTGCTACAATTTAGGAAACTGAAAATGCTGAAAGAGATAGTTGTGGGGGTCCAAATGGGATAGGTGGGTGGCCACCAACATCCACCTGGATCATTCCTCCCCCCTTAGGAAGCAATGGTCCCCATTGCGTTGAGTTCCTCCATCTGCTGAACTTGGTCCCTGGTGAGCTGTTCTGCAATCTTTGATGTGTCCAGAAATGGTGGGAAGCATGGTTGACGAATTTCCACATTGAACACTCGGTGAAAGCGAAGGAATGGAGGAATGTTGTGCTTCAAAGCATTGTTTCCCGTAGCCTTGGTGCTAGTGTAAGGACCATGTCGGAGTGGTCTGAGTTTCTGATGGGTTCTGGTAAGGCATTCTCATGTTATAAGGAAGACTTTGTTGCCCACTTGAAGCTTGTGTGGTACCCCTGTGGGTGAGGAGAAGTTGTTCCTGTGTTCTGTCATGACCGTATTCCTTTGCTGCTACTGTTGCATAGAGTGTTATAGACATTTTTGTGCCTTACAGCTCTAAGCATGAAATGTCCATAAACCAAGGGCTCCTAAGTCCCTAAAAGTGTTGTTCTAACTCCTAAAGGAACAAGGTCAACAAATTACAGCTTCTCCCAGAAGTTCTCCACCAGAAACTACTCAAAATTGGTCAAAACTGGATCAGTGCACTTGCTCCATGGCCAGGGTGCGATGCAGCGCACCTTGTACACACAGGAAGTGCATTTCAGTGCACCTAAATACACTGTGAGGGTGCGATGGACGGGAAAAGACAAGTGGCGGAGAGAGTTTGCGAGGTGGGTGATCATGGAATCTTCCAGAAACTTCTCTTGGGACACTTGCCTCTCAAAATCGCCTAAGGATGAGTAAGAGATCAATGAGATCTCCAAGTGGCATCAAGAACTATCAGAGAGAAGACACTAATCAAAAACCCAGAGCTAACTCACACCTCTGCAAATATCTATATATAGATCTCTCATCCCAGAGATCCAGAGGTTGGAGGCTGGAATTTTGTACATTGCAGAGAATTGCTGTTGGTTTTGAGATAGATATCAGAGTATTGGGTGATTTATGCTTTGTTGGAGGTGAAGAGGGGATTCCTTTGCTGGGAGGTTGATGCTGGATCAGGAATCATCGGTTGTAACTCCTCCCGGACCTTCTTGTTATATCAATAAAACTATTTGAGTTTCTCCTACATGCTTGTATATCATTGATGTTTGTTATATTTGCATGTTTAGCTTAAATATGATCCTAAGCTATTTATGAATATAAATCCATGTCTTTGTGTAGTTTTCTTCTTCTGTGATCTTACAGGAACTTGGTGAAGCTGGGCAAGTAAGGGAGCAGGTAGCTGGAAGCTATCAAAGAGGAGAGAAATTGGATCAAAAGGACTAGCGCAAGACACAAGTTGGTTCATCCCATTCCTCTTCGTTTATAGTTCATAAAGAAGAATACGAAAATAGTTTTCCTTGTTTGTTTCTAAGGTCATTGTCACACCTTAGTGGGATAGGGTCGTTCTGAGTAGACACTTTTCCCGTTAACAAAATGGCGACTCCATTGGGGATCGTGTCTAGTTAGTTTGTTTGCGTTTGTCTTGTTGTTTGTTTCATAAACGTAGAAGTAGCAATCGAATTGCATTTGCCATTATCAAATGCAAAGTAGACATCTGCTACTTCAATCCATTCACTGGATTTATTTATGATTTGAACAGCTGATTCACAAATGATCTGATTACCCTTTGTGATAGCTCTTAGACCTCCTTTAAATGTACCCTCTGATTGTGCATTACTGATTGCTTTTACTCGGCCAAAAACCATAGATTAAACTGCAAACCGTAACCCAGAACCCGGATAGAATTCTCGTTTCTGCCCCAGCGCAGGCTCTGTGAAGAGATTCTGCATTTCAACGCAGTTCCCGAGAGGGCTACCTGCGCTGCAATCCAGTTTCTCTGTGTAACAGGTGCGCTGATCAGCCTAGCCTTGTGCAACTGAGGTTCTTTGCTTCATTTTTTCAGTTTTGTCTCTGATTTTTGCAGCCTGTGATCAGTGTATGTGTCTGTTTAAAAACCCCTTTTCTTTGCCTTAATTCCGCCTCCTTTGTACAAAAAGACTGTAGATGTTTTTGTGTGTTTGTGGCATCATTTACAGTTTTCCATTGAAAAAGTAGAATAGTCATACTGTCGTCCTTTGATTTAGATCTCTCGTAACTGTTGATTTTGATCTTAGGAGAAAGTTTATTTGTTGTTGACAGTCGATTATGCTTTTACTTTTTCCTTTGGTTTGAATTTGTGACTTTCTGGTGACGAAACGAGTATTTATTTAAAAATCATAAAGTGTCGTAATCATCTCTACCTTTTGATTTCGAAAAGAAGCTTGTTTGTGTTTGTCACTTGAAAGCAAATTCAGATTTGT
The DNA here is from genome assembly GCA_031772625.1 of Pinus tabuliformis. Taxonomy (NCBI): domain Eukaryota; kingdom Viridiplantae; phylum Streptophyta; class Pinopsida; order Pinales; family Pinaceae; genus Pinus; species Pinus tabuliformis. The sequence continues at coordinate 1,036,503,502 of CM062819.1, forward strand.
ACATCAACTTTATTTTTAGGCATGAATATTAAGAAAGTGAAAAACAAGTACATGCACATGTGCATTTGCATATTGACAGTCTGTTTGGCTTGATTTAGGAAAAGTGCATTTACAGTGTGATCTTTGCTCTTTGTGAAAAGATTGTGTCTTTCTTTTCCCCTTGTATCTAGGATTTTCATTGCTGAAAAGAGATAAAAGTTTGATTATCATCTTTAGATTGCATTTTAGGAATTACATCTACATCTCGTGGTGAACCAAAAGGAAAACTTCATAAGAAATATCAACTTAAAATAAATTGAATGAATCTAACAACGCATTGGAACTTAACGCACAACATTTAGAGGTCTAGGCTAGAGACGTATTCCGGCGTCGTAAAGCCTGGTAACTGTTGTCCTCACTGATGGTTGGGTGATTCCTCCACTTTGAGACGATAAGTGCCAGTACGGACTTGTGCTCCCATGTACCGTCGAGTATATATTGGGAGACCCCTATAGGCTTAAAACCTTTTATCCATAGGAAGCCGTGTCGGCCGCCCTACTGATCGCAATGCACCGAACACAACATTCGGGAAGATTGACTGCCATACCGTAAAAAGTATTCTGTAGTTTTGTGATTGGTTTGGTGCTCCCTCTACCTAGATCTCCAGATCAGTCCCTTTCGTTCCTTTTCAGACTCCTTAACGGAAAAGGTCCATCTGAGCACTTGTCACTTCAGGCTCATTAAAAATCGAAGGCGACTAGAGTCATCTTTTATTTTTTCTCGACTCTTAAAAATTGAAAAAACAAGTTGTGTCAAAGCGTCTAAAATTTATTTTAATCGGAATAACGTCATTGTTCCCTCGTTGATCTTAGAAGTTAGTCTCCCTTCATCGCAAAGTTCTTATAGAATTGCTAGAAAATCTTTTGGATAGACTAGATATGTCTGAACAACCGTCAACATCTAGGACTGTGTCATTCGACACAACAGTAGCAGAGCCTCCTGCTGCTACTCCAACAATGTTCGCCGGTATACCATCTGTCCCGGCAGGTTATTAACAACAAACCGGAGTCCAATCAGGGACTGTTTCGACGACATGGTCCGTTCCTATTTCTTCATCCGGATTATCATCTAGTATTTCTTATGTTGAAACTAAACAAACTGATCCAATGTGTCTTCAAAGGCCAATTTACCCTTTAAGTACTGGATTTCCACCATATGGAGGCCAATATGCGTTTTCATTGTTCCCTCCCGGAGAACAACCATATGGGAGTTTACAACAAAGTTCAGGTCAAACTAGAATTACATCTAGCGGTTGGGTACCAATACTGCCTCAGCAACCAAGGGTTGTATATTCAATGCAACCAGTCCACCCTGTGTCGAATATTCCCACTATACCTGCTATGGTGACTACGTTGCAAGTACAAGTGCTACCTGTTGTATGTCAACCCCAAGTTTCTCAGGTTGCAATACAACAGCCCCTTCTCAACGACTCAGTCACAACCTCAGGTTAGTGCCTCCTTATCTAGAGCGAATCAGGCTCAAACAAGTACTATGAATCCTCATCTTGGTCAATCATCCAGTATTGGACAACAGCAAATGGTCCAACAACCAAAGCTGGTTCAATCTCAACAACCGCAATTCCAGCAATCATATCAAGGACCTGAGCAACAAGTCTTTGTAAGTAATGGGCAACCGCATTTCCAAAGCGGTTATCAACAACCATATTATAATGGATGTGCCCATCAACCTTGTCAAAGTTTCCAGCATCAAATACATTATGCTGGTATGCAAAGACCCACTGCTCAGGTGATTCCATCTTATCCTGGGTATGCTTCGCCTAACTTGAATCAACAGTTGCCCTTTGTAGCAACTCTAGAATTACCGGATCTAAACCGGCTGACGAATGATCCAATTGCTTATGCCCCTTGGTGGCTAGCGATTCTGCATAAACTTCCATCAGATGTTCCTAAATTTAATGGAAATCCGGGTGAAGATCCATCAAATCATGTGATGACCTTTCATCTGTGGTGTTCATCAAACACCCTAAATGCTGATTCGATTAGGATTCGCCTTTTTCAGAGGACGTTAACTGGTCGGGTAGCAAAATGGTATATCGAATTGCCTAGAGCTTCATTCGACAACTTCAGTACCCTAGCCACAACCTTTTTAACCCATTTTCAGTTACCGATAAGGTACGAAACGAGAACCGAACTTCTTACCAACTTCAAACAAACGATGGCCACTCACATATCTGATCATATACATGAATGGCGACGTCGTCGTAGAATGGTGAAAATGTATGTTCCCGATCAGCTTTTAGCTGAATGGTTTATTAAGTCATTACTGCCTTCCATCACGGAAGATGTGGCAAAAGGGGGAGTCGTCACAGAAGAGCAAGTTATCTCTCGTGCGCAATATTTGGACTTGATTTACACTCAGTCTGGCACGCTCTACGATAAAATACCTAACGCCCCTAGACCGGAATTCTCAGATCCTCCTCCTAAATCAAACAATGACTCTCATGCCATCGATGGCGTGATTGGCGCGACAGACACGAAATCGACAAAGGCTACATCTAAAAAGGCCTGTAAGATTTCTAGTCAAAATGGAAATGAGGAACTTCTTGCCTCGGAAGTAAATGCCGTGTCGACTGACAAGGGCAAACAACTGAAGCAACCAGGGGGCAAGAAGAAAAAGAAAGGGAGAAAAAGGAAGCAAAATGAGTCATCTCCTGAAAAGCCTTCTACAAACCCTTCTGGGCAAAGGAAACCCCCTGTGGGGTATCATATATGTGATGAGGATCATCGGACAAGAGATTGTCCACATAAAGCTGAAGTTAAGAAACTCTTTAAGAGTTCAAAAACCTCAGCAGTACTGACTGATCCGTTTCCAAGCCCGGGAACCAAATTGGTTGCTAATCAAAATGCTTCCCGATCCCAAGTGCTTATGTTGTCTATCTCAAAGCATCAAAATGATGCTTTGGCAAGGAATAAAGATTACGGGAATCCACAGGTGTCGAATAACAAGGCTAATGAACAACCTAGTAGTTCGACAACAACTTTGACCAAAGTTGTGCCACCCATCATTCCTGAACAAATGATAAAGTCGCCAAAGGGAGTAGTGCAAAAATCGACATTTAATCCTCGTGCAAAAATAGCACAGAATTATAATAAAATAGAGGACCTGGCCCAATCGCCGTCCGCTATGTCGACACTTGAGGTACCGCAAAATTGCCTCTCCCAAGAGCAAGCTTTATTATCAGCAATAGGTGGGATTGACCCAATGGATTCCAATCTTGTGGCCTTTAATCATAAAGGATATGACCCTCAGTTACCAGCTCAACTAGCTTTCCTTATTCAAGTGAAATCTCTCAACAAAATTGTTCATCGAACAATTATTGATGAGGGGGCATCTACATGCATTATGTCGATGAGTTGCTGGAAAACTTTAGGATCTCCAACCTTGTCGCGATCTTCGACGACATTAAAAGCATTCGACGAAAGGACATATACACCATATGGTATCCTAAGTAACTTGAAAGTTGAACTAGGAGGGAAAACAGTAGAAATTGATGTTCAAGTAATCGACGGAAACCTTGATAACAACATCCTATTGGGAATACCCTGGATATATGCCATGGCCGCAGTTGTGTCGACATACTTCAGGAAGATTGAATTTCCCTTCCAAGGAGGAATTACAATCGTTGACCAACAAACATTTCTCCCCAACAGTTCACAAGTTACGGGAAGCATTCCAATGATCCATGGAAGCAATCATTTGCTCCAAAATATCGGAGTAGGTCTCCTAAAAGACCCTGCCTTAATGGGTACTTTTGCCCTACCGCCTCCGAGTAATCTGGCGGAAGTGGCCACAGTGGAATATGAAACCTTCTATATCTAATGGATTTGGACTCCGAGGACGGTTCTTATCTCGTGTCGACCTCGTTAAAAAATGAAACAAGGAGTCATGAGGATAATTCTTTTACTGTGTCAACCTCATTAAAAAATGAAACAAATCCCCTTTCCAAATCTCAAAGGTAAACCTTCATTCCAACCACCAAATTGAATGCAATGAAGGTTGGGGGGCATGCACGTCGATTTGCGTTATTATGCTGGGGGAATGCAAACTTATCACGAGCAGTGTTACTATAGGGTTCAAGCTCGTTAAAAAATAAACTCTCATCGAGCAGTTTTAGCGCATAGTTCAAGCTCGTTAAAAAATAAACATAAGACATGAGCAAATGTTTCCACCCACGTTTAAGCTCGTTAAAAAATGAACTATTCCCTGGTAAATAACCACCGTGAATGAAGCATTTCAGCCATTAAAGCCTTGGTCATGTTTGCACCGTCACCTCCACTTTTCCATTGGCCGATCATTCACCTCCATTTGATTGTTTGCCCATTTTGAGGAATAGCTGCGAAAAGTGATTTCACTAGCCATCCTTGTGACACTGCCGTCATTGGAAAATTCCAACCCTTACCTGGAATCAGCTGCTACCCATTTTATCACTCATTCCTCAAAAGACGAGTCTTCTTTAAGCTCTTTTCAGCTGACTTGTAAAATATGAAAAGATTGCCAAGTTTTGGCCTTCCATCTCGTTAAAGCGACCAGAAGCGCTATCCCTCCTCTATATTTTAATCTTTTTGGACCCGAGGGATTATTGCACAAAAAGATCGAGCGCTTGTTTTGTTCGGCTCGTTAAAACTATCGAAAATTCATCCCTTCTGTATTGTTTTATACTTGTTCGGACTTAAAGGATTAGATGACGAAAAAGGAATTTTGGAGTTACCTTTACGTACCTTTTCAGACTCGCTAAAAATGAAAAGGACCGAGTTATCTTTGTCGTTAAACTCGTTAAAAAGATTAATAGAGACAAACTTGTCTTTAGACGAGAACGAGTTTCACTATCGCTAGGCTCGTTAAAACATAGCGATGGGTTTGCCCGAAGGGAAAATTATATAACAAGCATATGTTATCCTCCTCAAGATTGACAAAAATAAAGAGGTACTGGTCAGCAATGACTGGGGAAAAATTGGGAAGAAACTAAAAGAATCTTTATTGGTAACAAGTTGCTCTTGAAATGACACTTCCACTCCGTGCCTGAGTCGGGTTGGGTTATTTCATTCACCGGTCACATCACCATGGTCACGCCATACCATCCACATTTGGGGTAAATGCTACCAATCCATCACATAAGTGTCGCCGATATGTTCAAGAGAAGTCATCCAGAGAAGTCACCCGTGTCCCATCCACTACCATACATTATACTTCATTCTTTCATGACCGCCATCCTGAACCATATATCATCAGATCGTTTGCACCTCCATCAAAATCATTTGCTCCGTTCCGTGTCATTGATGTAGGATTCATCAAGGCCCTCCTTTGACGGATCGCTTCTTTTCGACATCAGCTCATTATCCAAGAAGTTGATCTAGGAACACCCCATTCAGTACTTTGAAGCTTGCATGCCTCAATGGCAAGTTTCTCACTTCCGGCGATAGGTATACATCAATGACCTTCGACCGAAAGATTTTGCGTGGTGTTCGATGCCAAGTCCTTTATTCACACCACGTGAATTGTACTGCAGTACCTTGAGGGTCATCATCATTATCGGTGATTCCTCTCGTGCTTGTTAACAGTTTACATCATTGACTGGTAATCAAGCGATGTCTTTCCATGTTCGACTTCAAAACATTTCTCACATGGATCGACTTGTACTTCGAGTGAAGATCGGACGAGATTGAAGACCCCAGATCTAGTTTCATCCATCCGGGCTGCGATATATATTCAGGAAAATAAAGACATTGAAATGTACAGCATTGCAGCACAGATAATCATCCTACCAAAAGGATGATGGCTCTATCAGAATCGTCAGTCTACCGTCAGACGATTGTTTGTCCTATGTACATGAAAATTAATTTATAAAGCTGAGCATGGGAATGCCCGCCTCAGCTAGATCATGAAAACAGTATAAAGATAATGTATTGTATTGTATCTTATTACAGGTCTCCTCCCAGCATTGAAAGAACTTTGGATCCTCCTAATAAAGCATTTCACCCGATAAACGGCCTCATACTTTAGGGGGAAACTATTATAGACATTTTTGTGCCTTACAGCTCTAAGCATGAAATGTCCATAAACCAAGGGCTCCTAAGTCCCTAAAAGTGTTGTTCTAACTCCTAAAGGAATAAGGTCAACAAATTACAGCTTCTCCCAGAAGTTCTCCACCAGAAACTACTCAAAATTGGTCAAAACTGGATCAGTGCACTTGCTCCATGGCCAGGGTGCGATGCAGCGCACCTTGTACACACGGGAAGTGCGTTTCAGTGCACCTAAATACACTGTGAGGGTGCGATGGACGGGAAAAGACAAGTGGCAGAGACAGTTTGCGAGGTGGATGATCATGGAATCTTCCTGAAACTTCTCCTGGGACACTTGCCTCTCAAAATCGCCTAAGGATGAGTAAGAGATCAATGGGATCTCCAAGTGTCATCAAGAACTATCAGAGAGAAGACACTAATCAAAAACCCAGAGCTGACTCACACCTCTGCAAATATCTATATATAGATCTCTCATCCCAGAGATCCAGAGGTTGGAGGCTGGAATTTTGTACATTGCAGAGAATTGCTGTTGGTTTTGAGATAGATATGAGAGTATTGGGTGATTTGTGCTTTGTTGGAGGTGAAGAGGGGATTCCTTTGCTGGGAGGTTGATGCTGGATCAGGAGAGAGATTGGATCAAAAGGACTAGCACAAGACACAGGTTGGTTCATCCCATTCCTCTTCGTTTATAGTTCATAAAGAAGAATACGAAAATAGTTTTCCTTGTTTGTTTCTAAGGTCACTGTCACACCTTAGTGGGATAGGGTTGTTCTGAGTAGACACTTTTCCCGTTAACATAGAGGAACCCTTTGCAGGGGTCATGGATGTAGCAACGATCTTCCCCTTACTTTGGGAGTGAACCAGACAGATGAATTTCCTGGTCTGTGATATGAGCTTGCTTCCTTTCTTAGCGGTGATCAAAGATGTGGCGGTAGGTGGGGCTACCTCCGGTATCCTGTATAATGAATTATTCAAAGAAATAATGACAGCACGAGGCCTTGACTCATACACAGCATGTTGCCTCCACAAGTATGGTTGGCCTAGTAATACATCACAAACATCCAGAGGTGTAACATCACACAATACCTCGTCTGTGAAGGGCTTGATGCTATAGGGAAGGCGACACTGCTGGCGAACTTTCAGATCTCGTCCTTCGTGAAGCCACCCGATACTGTACGGCTACGGGTGCGGTGTAAGTCGGTAGGCCCAACCGCTTCACGACCTCTGCTGAAATGAGGTTCTTTTGGCTGCCACTGTCAACAATGAATTGCAGCGGCGAACCTTTCACCCACATCTGTGAGTGGAAAAGACGCTCCCCCTCTTCTGGATTTGTAGGTTCGTTCTTTTGGATGTTGGCAGTGGCAACAGTGGCGCTGGGATCCGCATCAATGATCTGCTTCCCTTTGCCATTCCCCTTATCGGGTTCTGGCTCAGGGTTGGAACATGCATCTGATTCGGAAGCCTTCAACTCAGCCACCAGCGACTGCTTGGTCCGACACTCACTTGTGTTATGAGTGGGACTCTTGTGGAACTCACACCACTTCCCTGTGTCCTTCTTCAGCTTCAAGGTGTTGTTCTTTTCTTGCGGCTTCGACGGGTTGTCTTGGTCACCCCACCTTGGCTTTGTCCTTTGGGCTTCGGATTTGAAAATCCAAAGTCTCGCTTCTTCTGTTTGAACTTTTGCTCGATTTTGACAGCGTATCGGTACACCGTGCTGAGTGAGGAGATGTTCAAGAACACCATCTCTTCCTGGATGTATCTGTGCAGGCAGCCACGGTATTTGAGTACCGGATGTAGCTCAGAATCTTTGATACCCAACTGTGTGCGAAGGGTATGAAAAAGGTTTGTGAACTCCGGCACATCTTGGTATCGTCCCTGTCGTAGTGTGGTCCATTTGATGTATTTGTCCTCGTAGCTTTTGACAGGGTAGTACTGCTCCTTGATGGCATCCCGAAAGTCATTCCAAGTGGGTGCGGCTGAAAATAGTGAGCTTGTACTTTCATCCTTCTGCTCGCAGTAGGTTTCCCACCAGTCCTTGACGTGGGGGGCTGCTTTGAGAAGAGCGAAAACAATCTTTTCCCGATTTGAAAATTCATGAACAGAAAAATACCCATCTAGCAGATTTAACCATTTATCTACGACATCTGTGTCTATTTGACCCTCGAAGATGGGGATTTCAAAATTAACTTGTACCTTAAATGGTGTGGCGTTTCCAGAGTAGCTGTTGGAAGCCGATGCGTCGCCTCCGGGTAGCTGCTGAAGGATATGCGCAAAGCTATCCATCATCGCATTCCTTTGCCGCTCGAGGGCTTCTTCGAGCAAGATTTTGATAGGATCTCCTACCCCTTCGTCTTTCTTCTCATCGCCATGGGAGGTCATCGAGATTTGCGAGGCTGGTCTTGCAAAGGTTCGACCAGTTCAAACCCTAACTCCTTATATCCCGACCTCGTTGGGGACATGCAAAGAAAAACAGAGAAAAAAGTAGACCACTCTGATACCACTGGTCCGGATTTAAACAGGAAAACAATAAAATATAGAGATAACCATATACACAAAGATGCAGCGGAAATAATACTTCATTTCATTAATGGAAAATATTGAAATATGCTTACGAACAGTAATGGAAATAAACCAGCTAGGGCGATGGTAGCTTATCTCTGAGAAGAGATGTGGTGCCTACATGCCTATGAACTGTTCTAAAAACTGTGTTACCATGAGGCTCAAAGGCCTATTTATTGTTTAGAAACAATGGAAAACCCTTAACATTCTGAAATCTAACCCCAAAAGACGAAACGCCAAATTGTGGGCCCCGTTTGGGTAAATTGGTACATCAATTTCCTGGGGTCGTAACTTTGGCATACGATCTCCGTTTGACACGTATGATAGCTCGTTAGAAAGATCTATCCGAGTACTACCATGGACCCATGTTGCGTTAGATTTCCCAAAAAACGTCGTTTAGGGCCTCAAAACGGCTCCGGAAGTTCAGGACCCGAAAAACTGCTAAAAATAGTAAATTTTGCTACAATTTAGGAAACTGAAAATGCTGAAAGAGACAGTTGTGGGGTTCCAAATGGGATAGGTCGGTGGCCACCAACATCCACCTGGATCATTCCTCCCCCCTTAGGAAGAAATGGTCCCCATTGCATTGAGTTCCTCCATCTGCTGAACTTGGTCCCTGGTGAGCTGTTTTGCAATCTCTGATGTGTTCAGAAATGGTGGGAAGCATGGTCGACGACGGTCCACATTGAACACTCGGTGAAAGCGAAGGAATGGAGGAATGTTGTGCTTCAAAGCATTGTTTCCCGTAGCCTTGGTGCTGGTGTAAGGACCATGTCGGAGTGGTCTGAGTTTCTGATGGGTTCTGGTAAGGCATTCTCTCTGCAGATGCAACCAGACTTTGTTGCCCACTTGAAGCTTGTGTGGTACCCCTGTGGGTGAGGAGAAGTTGTTCCTGTGTTCTGTCATGGCCGTATTCCTTTGTTGCTACTGTTGCATAGAGGAACCCTTTTGTAGGGGTCATGGATGTAGCAACGATCTTCCCCTTACTTTGGGAGTGAACCAGACAAATGAATTTCCTGGTCTGTGATATGAGCTTGCTTCCTTTCTTAGCGGTGATCAAAGATGTGGCGGTAGGTGGGGCTACCTCCGGTATCCTGTATAATGAATTATTCAAAGAAATAATGACAGCACGAGGCCTTGACTCATACACAGCATGTCGCCTCCACAAGTATGGTTAGCCTAGTAATACATCACAAACATCCAGAGCTGTAACATCACACAATACCTCATCTGTGAAGGGCTTGATGCTATAGGGAAGGTGGCACTGTTGGCAAACTTTCAGATCTTGTCCTTCGTGAAGCCACCCGATACTGTACGGCTGCGGGTGCGGTGTAAGTCGGTAGGCCCAACCGCTTCACGACCTCTGCTGAAATGAGGTTCTTTTGGCTGCCACTGTCAACAATGAATTGCAGCGGCGAACCTTTCACCCACATCTGTGAGTGGAAAAGACGCTCCCCCTCTTCTGGATCTGTAGGTTCGTTCTTTTGGATGTTGGCAGTGGCAACAGTGGTGCTGGGATCTGCATTAATGATCTGCTTCCCTTTGCCATTCCCCTTGTCGGGTTCTGGCTTAGGGTCGGAACATGCATCTGATTTGGAAGCCTTCAACTCAGCCACCAGCGACTGCTTGGTCCGACACTCACTTGTGTTATGAGTGGAACTCTTGTGGAACTCACACCACTTCCCTGTGTCCTTCTTCAGCTTCATGGTGTTGTTCTTTTCTTGCGGCTTCGACGGGTTGTCTTGGGTCACCCCGCCTTGGCTTTGTCCTTTGGGCTTCGGAATTGCAGATCCAAAGTCTCGCTTCTTCTGTTTGAACTTTTGCTCGATTTTGACAGCGTATCGGTACGCCGTGCTGAGCGAGGAGATGTTCAAGAACACCATCTCTTCCTGGATGTATCTGTGCAGGTAGCCACGGTATTTGAGTACCAGATGCAACTCAGAATCTTTGATACCCAACTGTGTGCAAAGGGTATGAAAAATGTTTGTGAACTCCGGCACATCTTGGTCTCGTCCTTGCCGCAGTGTGGTCCATTTGATGTAGTTGTCCTCGTAGCTTTTGACAGGGTAGTACTGCTCATTGATGGCATCCCGGAAGTCATTCCAAGTGGGTGCGGCTGAAAATAGTGAGCCTGTACTTTCATCCTTCTGCTCACAGTAGGTTTCCCACCAGTCCTTGACGTGGGGGGCTGCTTTGAGAAGAGCGAAAACAATCTTTTCCCGATTTGAAAATTCATGAACATAAGAATACCCATCTAGCAAATTTAACCATTTATCTACGGCATCTGCGTCTATTTGACCCTTGAAGACGGGGATTTCAAAATTAACTTGTACCTTAAATGCTGTGGCATTTCCAGAGTAGCTGTTGGAAGCCGATGCGTCGCCTCTGGGTAGTTGCTGAAGGATCTGCGCAAAGCTATCCATCATCGCGTTCCTTTGCCGCTCGAGGTTTTCTTCGAGCAAGATTTTGATAGGATCTCCTACCCCCTCGTCTTTCTTCTCATCCGCCATGGGAGGTCGTCGAGATTTGCGAGGCTGGTCTTGCAAAGGTTCGACCAGTTCAAACCCTAACTCCTTATATCTCGACCTCGTTGGGGACATGCAAAGAAAAACAGAGAAAAAAGCAGACCACTCTGATACCACTGGTCCAGATTTAAGCAGGAACGCAATAAAATACAGAGATAACCATATACACAAAGATGCAGCGGAAATAATACTTCATTTCATTAATGGAAAATACTGAAATATGCTTACAAACAGTAATGGAAATAAACCAGCTAGGGCGATGGTAGCTTATCTCTGAGAAGAGATGTGGTGGCTACATGCCTCTCAACTGTTCTAAAAACTGTGTTACAATGAGGCTCAAAGGCCTATTTATTGTTGAGAAACAATGGAAAACCCTTAACATTCTGAAATCTAACCCTAAAAGATGAAACGCCAAATTGTGGTCCCCGTTTGGGTAAATTGGTACATCAATTTCCTGGGGTCGTGACTTTGGCATACGATCTCCATTTGACGCGTACGATAGCTCGTTAGAAAGATCTATCCGAGTACTACCACTTTGGGAGGCAACATGGGTCCATGGACCCATGTTGCCTTAGATTTCCCAAAAAACGTTGTTTAGGGCCTCAAAACGGCTCCGGAAGTTCAGGACCCGAAAAACTGCTAAAAATAGTAAATTGTGCTACAATTTAGGAAACTGAAAATGCTGAAAGAGACAGTTGTGGGGGTCCAAATGGGATAGGTGGGTGGCCACCAACATCCACCTGGATCATTCCTCCCCCCTTAGGAAGCAATGGTCCCCATTGCATTGAGTTCCTCCATCTGCTGAACTTGGTCCCTGGTGAGCTGTTCTGCAATCTCTGATGTGTCCAGAAATGGTGGGAAGCATGGTCGACGACGGTCCACATTGAACGCTCGGTGAAAGCGAAGGAATGGAGGAATGTTGTGCTTCAAAGCATTGTTTCCCGTAGCCTTGGTGCTGGTGTAAGGACCATGTCGGAGTGGTCTGAGTTTCTGATGGGTTCTGGTAAGGCAGTCTCTCTGCAGATGCAACCAGACTTTGTTGCCCACTTGAAGCTTGTGTGGTACCCCTGTGGGTGAGGAGAAGTTGTTCCTGTGTTCTATCATGACCGTATTCCTTTGCTGCTGCTGTTGCATAGAGGAACCCTTTGCAGGGGTCATGGATGTAGCAACGATCTTCCCCTTACTTTAGGAGTGAACCAGACAGATGAATTTCCTGGTCTGTGATATGAGCTTGCTTCCTTTCTTAGCGGTGATCAAAGATGTGGCAGTAGGTGGGGCTACCTCCAGTATCCTGTATAATGAATTATTCAGAAATAATGACAGCACGAGGCCTTGACTCATACACAGCATGTCGCCTCCACAAGTATGGTTGGCCTAGTAATACATCACAAACATCCAGAGGTGTAACATCACACAATATCTCGTCTGTGAAGGGCTTGATGCTATAGGGAAGGCGACACTGCTGGCGAACTTTCAGATCTCGTCCTTCGTGAAGCCACCCGATACTGTACGGCTGCGGGTGCGGTGTAAGTCGGTAGGCCCAACCGCTTCACGACCTCTGCTGAAATGAGGTTCTTTTGGCTGCCACTGTCAACAATGAATTGCAGCGGCGAACCTTTCACCCACATCTGTGAGTGGAAAAGACGCTCCCCCTCTTCTGGATTTGTAGGTTCGTTCTTTTGGATGTTGGCAGTGGCAACAGTGGCGCTGGGATCCGCATCAATGATCTGCTTCCCTTTGCCATTCCCCTTGTCGGGTTCTGGCTCAGGGTTGGAACATGCATCTGATTCAGAAGCCTTCAACTCAGCCACCAGCGACTGCTTGGTCTGACACTCACTTGTGTTATGAGTGGGACTCTTGTGGAACTCACACCACTTCCCTGTGTCCTTCTTCAGCTTCATGGTGTTGTTCTATTCTTGCGGCTTCGACGGGTTGTCTTGGGTCACCCCGCCTTGGCTTTGTCCTTTGGGCTTCGGATTTGTAGATCCAAAGTCTCGCTTCTTCTATTTGAACTTTTGCTCAATTTTGACAGCGTATCGGTACGCCGTGCTGAGCGAGGAGATGTTCAAGAACACCATCTCTTCCTGGATGTATCTGTGCAGGCAGCCACGGTATTTGAGTACCAGATGCAGCTCAGAATCTTTGATACCCAATTGTGTGCGAAGGGTATGAAAAATGTTTGTGAACTTCGACACATCTTGGTCTCGTCCCTGCCGCAGTGTGGTCCATTTGATGTATTTGTCCTCGTAGCTTTTGACAGGGTAGTACTGCTCCTTGATGGAATCCCGGAAGTCATTCCAAGTGGGTGCGGCTGAAAATAGTGAGCTTGTACTTTCATCCTTCTGCTCGCAGTAGGTTTCCCACCAGTCCTTGACGTGGGGGGCTGCTTTGAGAAGAGCGAAAACAATCTTTTCCCAATTTGAAAATTCATGAACAGAAAAATATCCATCTAGCAGATTTAACCATTTATCTACGACATCTGCGTCTATTTGACCCTCGAAGATGGGGATTTCAAAACTAACTTGTACCTTAAATGGTGTGGCGTTTCCAGAGTAGCTGTTGGAAGCCGATGCGTCGCCTCTGGGTAGCCGTTGAAGGATCTGCGCAAAGCTATCCATCATCGCGTTCCTTTGCCGCTCGAGGGCTTCTTCGAGCAAGATTTTGATAGGATCTCCTACCCCCTCGTCTTTCTTCTCATCTGCCATGGGAGATCGTCGAGATTTGCGAGGCTGGTCTTGCAAAGGTTCGACCAGTTCAAAACCTAACTCCTTATATCCCGACCTCGTTGGGGACATGCAAAGAAAAACAGAGAAAAATGCAGACCGCTCTGATACCACTGATCCAGATTTAAATAGGAACGCAATAAAATACAGAGATAACCATATACACAAAGATGCAGCGGAAATAATACTTCATTTCATTAATTGAAAATACTAAAATATGCTTACAAACAGTAATGGAAATAAACCAGCTAGGGCGATGGTAGCTTATCTCTGAGAAGAGATGTGGTGGCTACATGCCTCTGAACTATTCTAAAGACTGTGTTACAATGAGGCTCAAAGGCCTATCTATTGTTGAGAAACAATGGAAAACCCTTAAAGTTCCGAAATCTAACCCTAAAAGATGAAATGCCAAATTGTGGGCCCCGTTTGAGTAAATTGGTACATCAATTTCACGGGGTCGTAACTTTGGCATACGATCTCCGTTTAACGCGTACAATAGCTCGTTAGAAAGATCTATCCGAGTACTACCACTTTGGGAGGGAACATGGGTCCATGGACCCATGTTGCCACAGATTTCCCAAAAAACATCGTTTAGGACCTCAAAACGGCTCCGGAAGTTCAGGACCCTAAAGACTGCTAAAAATAGTAAACTGTGCTACAATTTAGGAAACTGAAAATGCTGAAAGAGACAGTTGTGGGGGTCCAAATGGGATAGGTGGGTGGCCACCAACATCCACCTCGATCAACAACTCTACGAAAATAGCTTCCAGACCTTTGTGAAGATCTATGATCAGTCTTTGTGTATCTTAAATAGTGTTGTTGGGAAAAGTATCCAATACGGAATGCCCCTATCCCACTCTAAGAGGTGATAGTGCCTTAGCAACAAACAGGTAAACTTATTCGAGTATTCTTCTTTATGAAATGCAAGTGAGGAAGAAGGATCTAACTAACTTGTATCTTCCACTAGTTTGTCGATCCAAATCACTCCTCTCTTCAGTAGCTCCCAGCTTCTTGCTCCTTCACCGGCCCAGCTTCACCGAATTCCTGCAAGATCACAAGAGAGAGAAACTACACAAAGATACAGATATACATTCATAAAAAGCTCAAGATCAGATTAAGCTAAACATGTAAGCATAACAAAACGTCATTGGTATACAACATGTAGGAGAAACTCAAATAGTTTATTGATAAGATAATAAAGTCCAGGAGGAGATACAACCAAGTGAGTTCCGATCCAGCATCTACCTCCCAGCGATGGAATCCCTTCCTCTCCTCCAGCAAAGCATAAATCACCCAATGTGCTAATGTCAATGTCAAATCAATAGCAATTCTCTGCAAAGTACAAAATTCCAGCCTCTTGAACCTCTGGGTGAGAGATCCATATATAGATGTGAGCAGAGAGGATGAGTCAGCTCATGTTTTGACTTGTGGCTTCTCTCTGTCAGTTCTTGCTTCCACTTGGAGGTTGAGAACCTCTTACTCATCACTAGTCGAATTCATTGAGGCAAGTGTCATTGGAGAAGATTCTGGAAGCTTCCAGGGTCTTTCCACCTCGTTGAATGAACTTGCCATTTGTCATTTCCTGCTCAGCGCACCCTGGTAGTGCTTCTACCTGCGTTGCAGTGCACCTAGCCAGTGTAATCTCTGCATTTCAGCACAGACAGCTAGTGGAGCCTCTGAATTGATCCTGAATTGACTGTTTCTGAGTGGTTTTTGGTGGAGAACTTCTGGGAGAAGCTGTCATTGGTTGACCTTGTTCCTCTAGGGGTAGGAACAACTCATTTAGGGACTTTGGATCCCTTGGATTATGGACATTTCATGCTCAATGCTGTAAGGCACAAAAATGTCTATAACAGTTGCCCCCTAAAGTATGAGGTCGTTTATCGGGTGAAATGCTTTATTAGGAGGATCCGAAGTTCTTCCAATGCTGGGAGGAGACCTGTAATAAGATACAATACAATACATTATTGTTCATATTGCTTTCATGATCTAGCTGAGGCGGGCATTCCCATGCTCAGCTTTATAAATTCATTTTTCTATACATAGAACAGACAATCGTCTGATGGTAGACTGATAATTTTGATGAAATTATCATCCTTTTGGTAGGATGATTATCTGCTGCAATGATGTACATGTCAATGTCTTCATTTTTCCTGAATATATATCGCAGCCCGGATGGATGAAACTAGATCCGGGGTCTTCAATCTCGTTCGATCTTCACTCTAAGTACAAGTCGATCCATGTGAGAGATGTTCTGAAGTCGAACATGGAAAGACATCGCTTGATTACCGGTCAATGAGGTAAACCGTTAATAAGCGCGAGAGGAATCACCGATAATGATAATGACCCTCAAGGTACTGCAGTACAATTCACGTGGTGTGAATAAAGGACTTGGCGTCGAACACCACGCAAAATCTTTCGGTCGAAGGTCATTGATGTATACCTGTCGCCGGAAGTGAGAAACTTGCCATTGAGGCATGCAAGCTTCAAAGTACTGAAGGGGTTGTTCCTAGATCAACTTCTTGGATAATGAGCTGATGTCGACAAGAAGTGATCTGTCAAAGGAGGGCCTTAATGTATCCCACATCAGTGACACGGAACAGAGCAAATGATTTTGATGGAGGTGAAAACGATCTGATGATATATGGTTCAGGGTGGCGGTCATGAAAGGATGAAGGATAATGTATGGTAGTGGATGGGACACGGTTGACTTCTCTGGATGACCTCTCTTGAACATATCGGCGACACTTGTGTGATGGATTGGTAGCATTTACCCCAAAGATGGATGGTATTGGTGAGACCATGGTGATGTGACCGGTGAATGAAACAACCCAACTCGACTCAGGCACGGAGTGGAAGTGTCATGTTCAAGAGCGACTTGCTACCAATAAAGTTCTTTGAGTTTCTTCCCAATTTTTCCCCAGTCATTGCTGACCAGTACCTCTTTATTTTTGTCAAGCTTGAGGAGGATAACGTGTGCTTGTTCTATAATTTGCCCTTCGGGCAAACCCATCGCTATGTTTTAACGAGCCTAGCGATAGTGAAACTCATTCTCGTCTAAAGACAAGTTTGTCACTATTTAATGTTTTTAACGAGTCTAACGACAAAGATAACTCGGTCCTTTTCATTTTTAGAGAGTCTGAAAAGGTATGTAAAGTCAACTCTGAAAGTCATTTTTCGTCATCTAATCCCTTAAGTTCGAAAAAGTATAAAACAATACAGAAGGGATGAGTTTTCGATAGTTTTAACGAGCCGAACAAAACAAGCGCTCGATCTTTTTGTGCAATAATCCCTCAGGTCCAAAAAGATTAAAATCTAGAGGAGGGATAGCGCTTCCGGTCGCTTTAACGAGCTGGAAGGCCAAAAATTGGCAATCTTTTCATATTTTACGAGTCAGATGAAAAGATCTTAAAGAAGACTCGTCTTTTGAGGAACGAGTGATAAAATGGGTTAGCAGCTGATTCCAGGTAAGGGTTCGAATTTTCCAAGCACGATAGTGTCACAAGGATGGCTAGTGAAATCACTCTTCGCAGCTGTTCCTCAAAATGGGTAAACAATCATATGGAGGTGAACGATCGGCCAATGGAAAAGTGGAGGTGACGGTGCAAACACGACCAAGGCTTTAATGGCTGATAATGTTACATTCACGGTGGTTATTTACCGGAAGATAGTTCACTTTTTAACGAGCTTAAATGCGGAAAAACACTGCTTAGTCTTATGTTTATTTTTTAACGAGCATGAACTATGTGCTAAAACTGCTCGATAACCCAGTCATATGATAAGAATGTCTCATGTAAGATGCCATTTTTTATGGAGCTTGCGCCTTACCAAAGCTATGCCCCGCATCCTTTTGTTATGCAAGTTCGGAAACGACTAATCCTACGAGTTTAAAGGGTTAGAGGTCCTAAAAATTTAAAAAATAAATAGTCGCCCCTTGCTTGCACTCCAAAAGGTTTGCATGCCCCCAGGCATAAAGTACGATTTCAAGGTTACCCCTCAATTTGCAGATAAAACATTTGTTCTACCAGGAAAGGCCTACCTCTTTCAGGTTACCCAAAGATTGTTCTATTAATCTTTCAAACAAAACACTTCTTTGGCAATGTCTACCGAAATAGACAAAGGTGAGAGACTCCGTCTGTCAACTCACATAACTTTGACAAAAGAATCTTATTCTAGAATAACCCTCTTCCAGCATGGGCGGGGTACAGACTAGTCATATTCTCCCGCAAAAACCCACCCTATACCCAAAGTTTTCCTGCCGAAGCAGACCAGGACGCATGCCCCCTGGGTTCCAGTCATATCCCTCCGAATTACTCGCGCTCATCGGGAGGACGGACCTTGGGTTGAGACATTTCTTGCGTGAAGAGACCATTTAGGGATGGTATATGACTATTTGCGATGCGTGATTCGGGAAATGAAAGCTGGTCCACGAGCTTGACCACTCTTCCTTCGTGCGTAAAACACATTACTCTAAAGAGTGAGGAGACGATGGCTCCCATGCAATATATATAGTCTCGTCCAAGGAGTAGGTTATAATCCAAGGGTCCTTGAACGACCATCACGTTCATTTGAACGGTCTTCCCTTTCAATGTGATAGGCACATTGGGGAGGATACCTAAAGGTCGACTGGTTCCTTTATCAAAGCCTGTCAGATTTCTCATTTCAGGCAAAAGCGTTGGCGAACCAAGCGCTTTCCAAGCAATAGAGGAAAGGATACTCACAGATGCCCCCTCATCAATGATGGTGCCAGCCATGACCATTCTGTATATTTGGACGATAATTCTGAATGGTATGCTTGCTGGCAAACAGGGTCTGCCTAGTTGGTTCCAGTCGAAGGAGACAACTAGGTTGCTTGGTGGTGGGACCGAGTAAAAGGCCGAGTATTGCTCTGACGAACTTCCTTCCTGCGATAAAGGAATGGGGGAAGTGCCCCCGTGCTCGTCGGAGTCTGTGTTAATGAAGAGAATTTGGATGGTGTCATCTTTATCCTCTTCAGTGACTGTATCATTCGAAGATAAATCCTCTGAAGGCAAGACCGGGTCAACTGCCACCTCGACCTTTTGACTTTCGTCAGGTATGGATTCAGCTGGTTCATCTTCAATGACCGGTGCTTCAGCTGACCACTTGAGCGGGCCAGCTAGATTTTCACCTAACTAGGGACTCGGCAAGAGTTTTTTATATCCAGGAGGAAGTCGTAACGGTGAAACCGGACGATCATCCAAAACTCTTTTCGCTTCGTCTAAGAAGGGACAACGGTGGATGGCGTGGTTGCCTTCGCACAGTCTACAGGGAGATCTAGCTCTCCCTTTTTGTCCAAGGACTTCATTCTCGCTAGTTGATGGTATGCATTGAACATGGCTATCAGAGGTTGATGCTACTGGATTGTGCAAACGGGGAGACCAGTCCCTTAGTATCCGAGGGATGCAGGGACAATCTCTGTGGAAGTGGTCTCCCTTGCATATGACACATGGCGATTTAGGCCTAGTCAGTGCTGTGTGTGGATTTTTGTCAGAAGACACTTGTTCGCCCCCAGTCGCTTTTGGCTCCTTCTTTTTCTTCTCTTTCTTCTTCTTTTCCTTCTTCTCTTTAGGAACTTGGTTTTTTGTTTTACCAGTTCCGTCAAGCGAAGAGGAAGGAGGAGAGGAAGAATTAGAAGAAGTAGAAGGCTGGTGGGCAACTCTGGACTGGTCTAACTATTGACTCGACTATTCAGGAATAGTGGTGTTCTGAACGACATTGGTTGAGAAGAGCCAGATCGGCAAGCCAATTGTCAGTCCTGGAAGCGACAATGTGGCCATATGGGGCACACCAACATCTCCCCAAGAGGATAAGGGACTAGGATTTCCACCAAGGGTAATTCCTTGGTTGGTGGGTTCCATTTTCTCAACTTAAAGATCAATGCAGGAAGAAGGGGTGATTGTTCCGTTTAAAATAAATTTTAACGACGCTTTAGACACAACTTGCTTTTTCAATTTTAAAGAGTCGAGAAAAAGCTAAAGATGACTCTAGTCTCCTTCGATGTTTTAACGAGCCCGAAGTGACAAATGCTCGGATGGACTTTTTCCGTTATAGAGTCTGAAAAAGGCCAAAAGGAACTGCTCTGGAGTTCTAGGTAGAGGGTGTGCCAAACTTTTCGCAAAACCGGAGAATACTTTTTAAGGTATGGGCGGTCAATCTTCCCAAATGCTGTGTTCAGTGCATTGCGATCAGTAGGGCGGCCGACACGGCTTCCTAAGGATAAAGGTTTTATGCCTATAGGGGTCTCCCAATATATACTCGACGGTACGTGGGAGCACAATCTGCAATGGCGCTATCGTCCCTCAGGAGGAATCACCCAACCATCAGCGAGATCGACAGACACTAGGTTTTACGACGCCGGAACACGTCTCTAGCCTAGACCTCTATGTTGTGCGTTATGTTACAAAGCGTTGTTAAGTTCATTCAATTTATTTTAGGTTGATCTTTCTTAGAAGTTTTCCTTTTTGGATCACCACGAGATGTATGATACAATTCCTAAATGCAGTCTAAAGATGATAAGCAAGCTTTTATATCTTTTCAACAATGAAAATCCTAGCTACAAGGGGAAAAGGAAGATACAACTTTTCTCAAAGAGCATAGAGCACACTGTAATGCACTTTTCCCTAAATCAAAGCATGCAAACTATCAAAATGAAAATTCACAAATGCATGTATTTGTTTTCGCTTTCTTAATATTGATGCCTAAAAAGAAAGCTGTTGTACAAATTTGAATTCGATTTCAAGTGAAAACATAAACAAGTTCCTTTTTCAAAATCAAAAAGATGATTACGACACTTTATGATTTACTTGTTTCGACACTAGAAATGCATAAATTCAAACCAAAAGACAAAAGTAAAAGCTAAATCAACTGTGAACAGCAAACAAACTCACTCCTAAGATCAAAACGACACTTATGACAGGTCTAGATCTAAGGGCGACAGTATGACTAGTTTACTATTGTAATGGGAAACTGCAAATGATGTAACAAATACAAAAAGAACAAATACAGTTTCTTTATACAACTGAGGCAGAATTGAGGCAAAGAAAAGAGGTTTCAGATAGGTACACTGACTGATAACAGGCTGCAAAAAACAGAGATAAAACTGAGCAAAAGGAAGCAGGGAACCACAGCTGCACAAGGCAAAGACTGATCAGCGCACTCCCAACACAGAGGTTTTGACATTCAGCGCAGGTAGCCTTCACGGGACCTGCGTTGAAATGCAAAACCTCTTCACAGAGTCTGCGCTGAAGCAGAAACGAGAGTTGTTTCTGGGTTCTGGGTTACTTTTTGCAGTTAAATCAACAGTTTTTGGCCGGATCAAAGCTATCAATTAGGTACAATTAGGAGGATGATTTATAGGAGGACTAAGATATATCACAAAGGGCTGTTAGAGCACTTGTGGATCAGTTTGTTCAGATCATAAAAACAGGCCCAATGAGTGGACTAGAGTGGCAGATCTCTACTTTGCACTTGAAAATGGCAAGTGCATTTCGATTCCGCACTCCCGAGTTTATGAGAAGAACAAGACCAGAAACACAAATAAACTAACAAGATACTCTCCCCAGCGGAGTCGCCAATTTGTTGTTGGGAAAAGTATCCAATACGAAATGCCCCTATCCCACTCTAAGAGGTGATAGTGCCTTAGCAACAAACAGGTAAACTTATTCGAGTATTCTTCTTTATGAAATGCAAGTGAGGAAGAAGGATCTAACTAACCTGTATCTTCCGCTAGTTTGTCGATCCAAATCACTCCTCTCTTCAGTAGCTCCCAGCTTCTTGCTCCTTCACCGACCCATCTTCATCGAATTCCTGCAAGATCACAAGAGAGAGAAACTACACAAAGATACAGATATACATTCATAAAAAGCTCAAGATTAGATTAAGCTAAACATGTAAGCATAACAAAACATCATTGGTATACAACATGTAGGAGAAACTCAAATAGTTTATTGATAAGATAATAAAGTCCAGGAGGAGATACAACCAAGTGAGTTCCGATCCAGCATCTACCTCCCAGCGATGGAATCACTTCCTCTCCTCCAACAAAGCATAAATCACCCAATGTGCTAATGTCAATCTCAAACCAACAACAATTCTCTGCAAAGTAGAAAATTCCAGCCTCTTGAACCTCTGGGTGAGAGATCCATATATAGATGTGAGCAGAGAGGATGAGTCAGCTCATGTTTTGACTTGTGGCTTCTCTCTGTCAGTTCTTGCTTCCACTTGGAGGTTGAGAACCTCTTACTCATCACTAGTCGAATTCATTGAGGCAAGTGTCATTGGAGAAGATTCTGGAAGCTTCCAGGGTCTTTCCACCTCGTTGAATGAACTTGCCATTTGTCATTTCCCGCTCAGCGCACCCTGGTAGTGCTTCTACCTGCGTTGTAGTGCACCTAGCCAGTGTAATATCTGCATTTCAGCGCAGACAGCTAGTGGAGCCTCTGAATTGATCCTGAATTGACTGTTTCTGAGTGGTTTTTGGTGGAGAACTTCTGGGAGAAGCTGTCATTGGTTGACCTTGTTCCTCTAGGGGTAGGAACAACTCATTTAGGGACTTTGGATCCCTTGGATTATGGACATTTCATGCTCAATGCTGTAAGGCACAAAAATGTCTATAACAAATAGATAGCTTATCTACTTTTGTGCATAAGTAATTAACCCTAGATCTGATTTCATGTAGAATATCTATCAATTCATCAATAAACATAGCAGAAATAACTCTTATCTTTGCGAAATTAGATACTACTTAAATCATGCATAATTAAGACAGATGCAGTGATTTCGCACAACATTCTTCCATTATGACATAGAAAATATATTATAAGTTACAAATCATAGCATAAACAAAATCAATAGAAATACTCAAATTACATAGTAATTCCTCAAAATCAGTCTTTTTTGATCTTCAATATTCATATTACAAACTCTTCTACCCTGCACACTCAGCTGCAGGGGTTCATGCACACAGCTGCAGACTTACCAAGGCCTCCTGTGCATTTAGCTACAGGAGCCTGCCCCTTCTTTCCTAAGTACAGGAAGTAGAGCCTTCCTGCCTTAGCACTTGCCCAAAACAAGAAAAAACCATTCACAGTTCACACTTCTTCATTCTAAGTTATCCCTAAGACTCACTATGACTAAAATATTTATAGCTTTCTTTGATATAATACCATGGTCCGTGGACCATGGGAGAATGATAAGACCGACCCAAAACAAGGGGCTAAGACCCATTTGACTCCTATCTGCCTACACACTCCATGTCCACATTTTGCAGAGAGTTTACATCTTTTACAAAACTTATACAAAATTTGGGTTAACAAACCCCAAAACTCACCCTAGGGACCCTATCCCAATGGCCCATTGATCCGAGGACCCCATGGATGGGGAGGTGGATAGACCATTTGAGCCAAAATGCAGACCCATTAGCGATCAAATTTTCACCAACATTCTTTGAATGGCTATGCAGGTTCATCATCATTGATGATTATCCTTATAGAAGGATTGATTTATGTGATGATCCTGAGCTCGAGTTTCCTGAGGGTGAGAAATGGGATGCTTCAAGTAAGATACTTTGACCATTAAGCTTTTGAAATTTTTATGATTCTTTTTTACTTTTTGATTTTCCCGAGACTAAACTATTTGATTTTTTCATGTAGAAATTGGACTTGTTTGACCAATAGGTGCTACATATCTTCGTCATCCAGATAGGCAACCAAAGGAGGAGGCAGAGAGACCAATATAGGTCATTGTGGTAGGATGGTATGCACTACGATATCCAGATGTAGTAGAGATCCTATTAGAGGTGGAGCGCCAAATGGAAGGACTGGCACACATTATTGATGAGATCATGGTCGATCATCTTCCATTGCGACTTTAGTGAATCAAAATTGAAGTGCTTAGTCATATTGGTTAATTACTGCGCAAGGTAGCTCGTACAGTGTCATTTGATCATGAGAACTACTTATTTTTGTCTACTTATATGTTTTGCATGTAGTTTTTATATGGACATTGTAGCCATATGTGTCTTGGGGCAGACTTTCAGTGTTTCCTAGTTCTTATCTTTCTTTCAATATGATGTGATGTGAATTAAAAGTTATTTATGTTCTTTGAAAATGTCGATCCAAAACAAAATTAGCTAAGGCACCTACTAATGTGTTAAAATTTCTAGAAATATGTTAATAATGTATGAAATTGAAATGTCTTTCTAGAAGATGCACTCTCAAAACCATGCGAAGGATGGCAGCATTTCTCACTCAATAGATATCCGCGAGTTGTAGTACTGTACAATGTGAGTCAAGCTTGATGAATATACGATGTATACCATGTGAAATAGCATCAAAAAGTAGCTCAAACACTATGTTATAATAATCAATTTTGTTAGTTGAGTGACCAATTAAAATCCATTGCATACTCACTAGCTTGCCATTCGGAGCAAAGATAGCCCACACTGCAAAGGATAGGTTCTGAGTACTACAGCTAGCACCATTGGCATAACCAATATACAGTTTGAGAGAGATTGACATATGTAATCCTAAAATAAAAATAATGAACAAAAACCATGGAAAACTATGAAAAACACACTGCAAGCACACTCAACACACCTATAGACAGGTTGTAAATAGTGTACCATGCATGGGATCTGTTATCTCAAAATCAGACCCTGATAGGCTGCTGGTCAGGTTGACTCTAAGTAACTATTTCAAACCTACTTTAGGCTGAGGCTTAGCCTCCTCAACCTGAGAGGGCTCTCTCTAGATGGGTTAATGATTTTGATTAAGATAAGATGGCTAACTCTTTGTGAAATAACTGTGACAAATATAGATGCTGGAAAAACATTAAACAAGTTTCCATTGGGCCTATGGAGTCAACAACATCTCAATAAACAAGGATCTTGACTTTACATAGAAGTCAGGGCATTCAGCATTTGAATATTCAGAACATAACTCATATGAAACCACAGTCTATAAATGCATACAGGAAATCAGAGCACAATCAGTGAATTCTGAGTGATTATACATTTATAAAACTGTAAAAAATTTAGGAAAGGACAAGATCACACGTTCTGAACATAGAAATCCTTCATGAATCCTGAGAAGTAAAAGCCAAATTATATTACTGAACTCTGTCTTACATAAGCCCAAATACAATGCTCTGTCATAAAGTTTTCCAACCCCCATTACCTTGTTGTTTCAGCTATATATAGAACTCTTATTCTAACTGATCGATATTCCTCCTCAAGCATGAGGGGAATTCGAAAACTACTTCTAATGACACCTATTAACCCTTTTAACTAACTAATAAATACAAATGACTATTGACTGGAGTTTTTAGAGATCTAAATCAACTAGGATTCTAACACCGTGATAGTCTTGGTCTACAATCAATTTCGTTCTTTGACATCTAGTTCCCTTCTGGCGGTGGCTGTGATGGACCTTTAATGCTTCATGTTTGATCTTCAATGACACATCTTTTCCGTTACCCTGAAACATAGGAAACTGCCCCTGTTTGTCGGTCCTTGATGTGCTGTAAGCCTTTCCCACGTACCTGTGTGATGACAAAACCTTATCTTCAATTTCATGCCTAAAAAAGGAGCACCAGATTTGTCTTGTCTTTATGTTGCCTACGTTCTGAATCACTGTATGAAAGTGAGTCAGCATTGTCAACCATAGATTGTCCTGGAGTAGTGCATTGGTGCTGTAAATCCAGTCAGCATTCCAAGTGCTGCTCCAGCCCCTTCCACTTAACTAGATATTCCTGGACCTCATTGTCAGAATTAATCTTTGTTGTTCTATCTGCAAAGACCCTCTCAACCTGTCTATATTGAGTGAGAAGCTCTCGCTCCATTTCCTTGCTGACATTTCTATTAGATATATGTGTCCAAATTAGTTATGCTTCTTTCCACCAGCCAATATGCAGGATATTTGTAGACCCCTGCTGAAAGCTTGATTAAATAGCAACCGAGTCTGAAATTCTGAGACAAAAGGGAACCATGCAAGCACTGCTACAGGGGTAAAAATCACTAGGCCCATTACATATTCATATCCACGTGCAAGAGCCCTTATCGAATCCCAGAAACCAATCTTAACCACCATCGGTCTGCATGTTTGTGCTATCTGTAGTAAAGGCCAACATGTTGGCATAAAGGCTACAATGCTTGAAAATAAATCTCCTACAGTCAGATGGAAGGCAGAAAATAGTGTTCCAATAGTTATGACAAATCCAAGGAATAGAAAGAGTTTGAGTAGTCTGAACATTATCTGGAAATATGCGCTAAAGTTTTTCGTCCCACAGACACCACCTTCAATACCAGCATTATAGCCAAAATAACAAGCCATGACTCGTATCAAAATGAAATTCCAACGGCCATGAGCCTAGTGGATGTATAGCTTCACAACCAGAGATTTGACGATGTATAGTTCCTTCTCTATTGCATTTGAAATCTGAGGATCCGCCAACAAAATGTCATCTAGAACAGGCCCATTTGTGTGAACGTTTTGTTGTCGTATCTTTGTGCTGCTCCATTTTGGTCGTCCAACACTAGAAAGCAGATAACTGAGATCCAGTTGCTGAGTCTTCATGAGGGATATGCGCCTTGGTCTTAGCAAATCTGTTCTTCCAATAATATCATCCAACTTCGCATAACCCAGCTATGTAAGAATACCTCTAACCTCTTCTGTAACATACACGAAAGAGTTAACCAAATCTCCAAGTACACCAGGAAACCGTGCTCGTAATTCCTCTCTCTGGCTAGCAACACCAACAGGACAATTGTTCGTGTGGCAGATCCTAGCCATAATACAACCACTTCTTTACCTAGCCCATATATCTCAAAAATTTGTGCTACAATTATCGACCTTTCAAGAGACAGAACAGCAAATGTCAATGTAGTGATGGTAATTCTTCAATTACATTGAGGTTAATGGAGTTTCTCTTGACAAGACATACGCCTGGAGAAACCCTTAAAAATGAGACTGGAACACTGAATAACACAGCAAAATTCCTGATATATGATAAGATATGCAACTTATGGCTCAAATATCAACAAGATTTGTTCAGCAGATGGATATCCCAGTCTTTACATCATCCATAGAGGATAAACCATTGCTCGCTTTCTCATTTGCATTAACATCTTTGGGCAATTTATCTTTTGGTGGAAAGTCGTGTATTGTTCGGAACTCCTCTGTAAGTAACCTTTCCAATTCTTGATGCTTTTTCAAATGCCTAGCATCCTTCTTGCGATAATGATGAAATGCCCAATATTTTTCAAGACCATAGAGATTCCCCTTTATCAGCACCCAACCTATCATCTTCAGTATGCCGATTTATATCCTCTTCATTTTGGGCTGCCAGTACCTTTGAGTTTTTGTATTCTCCCAAATCATTCCCTTCCTGTGTTTGTTTGTCTACGTCCTCATCTTGCAAAAATTTCTCCTCTGCACAAGTTTTAGCAGCCTCACCATGGAATAGGGCCCTTCACTCTTCACTGCCTTCATAGTTCTTACAATCCATGCATTTGCAATTTTCTGAGCATAAAATATTTGCTTGGAAACATTCGCAATACTTTTTCAAACATCCAGACTTCTAAAAGACTTTGGCAACCGATACAATGATGCATCTTGGAGCCTGTCAAGGACATTTTTACAGTTGATATCGCTGAGCAGGTTTTCTTCACATGCATCCTTCAAATCACCGATGTCATATTTATCTGCTGCTCGAAGCAGAGCCAACCTGTGTGTGTAAAACTCATTAGGAGTAAGACATCCATATATATATAGCTCAAAACAGCCTTGCATGCATCAATGGATATGTCATCGATATTAATTGTCGATGATTCCTTTTCCTTCAAGTCATGAGAAAACATATTTTCAAAGACAGGTGATCTAGCAGCTAGAATAGCACGGTGAGCACCAATGCTCCCATCGGAAGCATTTATAGTAACAACTGCATGTAATCCATCACCTATCATGCGGTCTAGACACTTCAAGGCACCTTGTTCTTGTTGGCTCTGAATTAAACCTTCATCAGACCAAATTGATCGCAGCCCACCACCATTTGGACATGCAACTTTCAAATCCAGAAACTCCACATCAATGATCATTTTTCCATGGAATGGCAATTCCACTTGCCAAACAAAATCCTCGCTGCTTTTGACCACCTTGTCAATTACTTCTGGATGTGTTAAAATCTGATGATTTCCTCCCAAGGTTTGAATCTGAACCGTAAATGATGCTATTGGAGGTTGCTCCTTTAAAAGCTTCGAAGGTTTTGGAAAACATTGTACATATGATAATTTACTTTTTTCTATTGAAATGTGCCAATTCCACATCCCTATCTTGAAAGGATCAGACTTCCTGTAGGAAGTCTAAGAAGCCAAATTTTCTATTCTGCATTGGGCAAGCCTGGCTGTAGTGTCAACTCTGTAGCCAGCCTCACCCGTCCGTGTAAGAGCCAGCGCTGCAGCAATCTCCGTGATGCAGTCAAAGAAACTGTCCAACAGAATGCCTGGCTTGATAACTTGCACGCCAAATGTAGCAGTGAAAAATTGGGGTTCCTTTCGAAACTGTCATCTCTGGGCGCCCACAAACCGACAGATAAAAGCCTGAAGAACCCAGTTCATCAAAGGTATCCTGAGTCTTTTGATTGATGCCAGCAAGCAACTTTCCATTAAATGCATTCAGATAGTAAACAGAACCTTTGTCTCCTTCTCAGCAACAGCTGCAACATGTGCCAGTACCACGACACCTAACGATCTAAAACACAGCGGATTCTGATAAGTATGACAGCTAGGTGAGATTTGCTATGGATCAGCACAAAATCACTTAGACCATGTTTCGCTACGAAATCACCAGAACATGTTGCGCTGCGAAAACACCTAAAACTGACTTATGTGCTACGAAATCACCTAAAGAGCTTTATGGCACATAATAACCTTTGAACAAAGTTGACACCGTCATACTAATGTGAGCGGTTTTGAAATTAGAATTCTTAAGTGATAACAGTGGCTCCACTTGGGATAGTGTGCTCCTGTAGTGCACTAAGAACTCGTATGTCCAATGCCTTATCCATTTATGACAAACAGAAATTTGCTTGACAAGCATCCCCTTTAAGCTTCTTGAGCCTTCACCTTAGATGATCACTGTAGAAGAAAGAAATCTATATCTACTGAAAAAATGCTCAGTCAACCTTGAGCTTATTTGCATTTTCCTACCTACCTACCCTAACAATTCAAACTTCTTTCAGCTCAATCAATGTGAAATTTCCAATGTAGCCAATCATTTGTCTTATCTGATATTTGAGTTCTTTGACTGCATCGGAGTTCAGAGCCACTATGATATTGCGATGACCACTGCCACTGAAATTGCCTCTGATCTTCATAGAAAAACTGAAACACTGGAGAGTAAAACTCTTCCATATATTTGGCTATAGGATCCCAGAATACATGATCAGCTTGATGATTTTTGTAACTTTCTGGTTGTGCAAACTAATCTTCAACAACAATGTACAGTTCCTCAATCGTGAAAGAGAAAGGAAACAACACTCTCTCCTTGTGTTCTGCCATAGAAAGCTTCTGAAAATAATGATCATGATTATGAAAACTATATACCTGAATTTGACCTTCTAAACCTTCAATGTCTTTCTCAATGTCCTCAGCAACTTCATCCAAAAATTTCATCTTATCCTCTGTCTTGCAGTCAAATGATTTTAGATACGAGGACAAGGACAAAGAAAAATTTTCATTGGTTTCTCCATTACTATGATCATTATTCCATTGTTTGAAACCTTGAATCGAAGGAGAGTTTGCCACCACATCTGATCTATCCATCCATTCCTCCAAAAACATAAGCCAAAAGTCTTCAAATGACTTAATGGATTTGGTAGGAAAGCTTTCAATCCATTTTTTACATTTCCCTTGAAATGAATCATAGAACAACATAATGCAAACGTCCTCATGTTTAACTCTAAGAAGCTCAGTAAAATCACAGAAATCTGATATATGCTTCAAAGTTAAACTCAAATCTTCTCCATTGAATTTTGGACCATTCCTTAGAAAATATGCATCCTTGGGAAAATGATTTGGGAAACCATGAATTCCTGAAAAATTTATGCATGCATACCTTGAAATAAGAATGGTAGCATCTGGGTCCTTCATAACTCCAGTGGAATCACCATGAATCTATGAATTTCGAATTCTTCAACAATGGAGTCGCCAAGGTAGATTTGCAGCCTCAAAAAGTCTTCTGAGCTCCTGCTACCTTTAGAAGTTCAGCCTCTTGATTTCGGGAATGATTAATCTTCAGGCTCCCGTCAGACGCACCAAAATGTTATCTCAAAATTAGGCCCTGGAAGGCTGCAGACCAGGAAGACTTCAAGTAACTGTTTCAGACCTACTTTAGGCTGAGGCTTAGCCTCCTCAACCTGAGAGGGCTCTCTCTAAATGGGTTAATGATTTTGTTTAAGATAAGATGGCTAACTCTTTGTGAAATAACTGTGACAAATATGGATGCTGGAAATACATTAAACAGATATCCATTGGGCCTATGGAGTCAACAATACCTCAATAAACTAGGATCTTGACTTTACATAGAAGTCAGGGCATTCTACATTTGAATATTCAGAACATAACTCATATGAAACCACAACTTATAAATGCATGCAAGAAATCAGAGCACAATCAGTGAATTCTGAGTGATTATACATTTATACAACTGTAAAAAGAAATTAGGAAAGGACAAGATTACACATTCTGAACATAGAAATCCTTCATGAATCCTGAGAAGTAAAGCCCAAATTCTATTACTGAAACTCTGTCTTTACATAAGTCAAATACAATGCTCTGTCATAAAGTTTTCCAACCCTCATTACATTGTTGTTTCAGCTATATATAGAATTCTTATTCTAACTGATCGAGATTCCTCCTCCAGCATGAGGGGAATTCGATAACTACCTCTAATGACACCTATCAACTATTTAACTAACTAATAAATACAATAAAGTGCTGACTGGAGCTTTTTTAGAGTTCTAAATTAACTATGACTCTAACTCCATATTACATGCTTGATGGCTTTAATTACAATGAACCTCGTTCTTTGACATCTGCTCCCCTTTAGTTTGGCTATAACGTATGTTCAAAGCTCCATGTTTGATCTTTAATGCCACATCCTTTCCAATACCCTGAAATATATGAAACTGTCCCTGTGTATCGGTCTTTAGTATGCCTTACCATGTCCAGATCCAACGAAGTATATCCTTTATCTTTTAATTACCCCAAAATGGAGCAAACTGCCTCGTCTTTGATGTGTTTTCCACCATTTGCATACGTGAAAGCCAAAACCTTTGCAAACTGTAACTGTTTCACCAATCCTGAAGTGTGATAAATATGAAATATGTTTCCTTTATGACAAAAATCCAAATTTGGATTCGAATGTATATTATCTCCACGTGTCTTGACCTGGTTAACTGTTAGATAGCTTCAGATGATCTCTTGCATTCTCTTTAAGCGTTTTCTTTTCAAAATTCCCGCTCACAATTCAAACTACTTGATTTTCGTTAAAAACAACATCTTCAGCAGTTTCGTAGCGCGCTACGAAACTGTTGAGTTATTTGAAACAGTTTGCCTTTAACCCGAGACGTTTATCAACCAAATATTTGATTGCCAAAAACTCCCTTCGACTTTCCACATGCTAAACAGGGATTTATATTTCCTTAGAGAAATAAGATTTAAGCAAATTTGTCAAAAATTTGAAACAAAACCTTACTTGAAGTGAAAAACTCATTTAGCAGGCAGCCGGCTCAGCTGTGTCTTCAAATCTTCAATTTGTTTCCTCATAGCTCTATTCCCAGCTCTCAGTTGCATATTAATCCTTTTGATATACCTGGCTTCTTTGATGGCTGGTACTGTCCAGGTGTGAAATTGTTCATGGCCATCCACCACTGAATTCAACTGAGCTTTTACAGCTTCATTTCCTTCCCATAAGGTTTTATAATATTTTGCATGTATGGTTGCATGCTTTCTAGCGGCCTTCTTCAATTTAGCAATCTCATACTTGGCTGACTCTAATTGTCTCTGTATGGCTGCTATATTATCTTCTTGAGATGCAATGGTTGTTTTGCCCATGTCTTTTTGTATCTCTTCCCCTGTTTCCTCTGTTCTCGGCAGTGCCTCCTTTACTTGCTGGAATCTTCTTGTTATAGGTCTTCTAGGTTTGAAAATGAACTCTTCAGCTGGCACATCAAATCTAAGCCTTTTTGAGGCCTTGGATTTCTTGGTGCTTTCCTGCTCTGACTGCATCAATTCAATTTGGACTGGTAGAGACTGCTCGAATTCAATGGCCTGTAATAAATCATTCAAATTTGCCTTGGACACTGGGCTCTCTTCAACTGCTACAGCTTTACCTTTTTCCTTCATTATTTGACTTCTTGTTCTTACCCTTGAGACTGCTTCAGATTTGCTTGTTTCGGGTACATTCTTTTTACCCTGAGCCTTTTCCTTATTTATTTGCTGAGGTTGATCTTGAATGATAAGAGGTTTCACTGGTTTTCTTAGCTGTGACTTTGGAACCCTTTTGGCTCTTGCCTCTTTTTGGAGCTCAGCTATTGTGAAATCTCTGGTCGGTTGTGGAGTGAGGCCAGTCTTGCTTTGGAATCCAGCCATAAAGATAAATGAATTCCAGTCTCTGTCTATTTTTTGTAGCCCATCTAAAACCAGTAGCTTGATCAAACCATGATGAAACAAAGAGGTTTCAGAATCCTCTTTTCTCAGCTGTACCTTATCACACATCTTACTCAAGCTACGGAACAAATAAAAAGGTAGGTCTATGGAGACTTTCCCAGTGAAATGCAAAAGCAGTTTGAAATGGTAAGAATAAACCTTGTTATACCTTCCTTCACAAGTCAAATATTTTTGTATGCAGGTGAGTAAGAGAGCATAATGTTCTTTGACATAATTCCTGGGCACTCCTCTACTCAAATCTTCATTTACATATGCATCCTTTAAAAACTCCTTACAAGGATTCATGTCAAATTTGAAATTTTTGAACCATTCCTCTTATCCTCTTAGGATCTCTGTCACAGCAGATATTGCTTCTGGAGAAACCTGCATTTCTAACATGGCTACCTTTGAATTTAAACCAGTGAAGTTTAGTGCAAATTCTTTGGTTACCTGCGCATGCCCTCCTTGTAACTTCTTGCAAAAGTTCCAGCACCCGGCATTTTTGAATGCTTTCTTCACCCCTTCATCTCTCAGCGTTATATCTAGGACCTCGGGTTCAGTCCTTAGAGGTTTACCGGATCTGTGCTCTTTTTTCTCCATGGATTCTTCCAAATCTTCACACACAAAGACTACCAGCTCCGGTTGGAATTATGATTCAGCTTCTTTTGGAAATCAGCCTCGCTTGATTATCAGCCTCGCTTGATTATCAACCTTGCTTGAAATTTAAACTTTCCGCTTAAAACCTTTCAAGACATAATCTTGCAGATTTATCATTCATGCAAGACTTACGGCCATCATTAAGGCTTATGCACGGTGAAATTTTTTGGGAATGATAATACATGCGTATCAACAGATCTAGTGGTGGTGATAGTGGCAATGAGCGTTAAGACGTGATAGGAGAGATATATGAACTGACATGAGAAGACATGGCTGATGACTCACCTAACGGACTTGATATTTCGGGAAAGATTCGCTGCGGAAGTACGAATCCATGATTTCGCAGCGCTGTTAGTTTTAAATTTTAATGATGCGCTACGAAACTGCCTAATCATGATGCGCTGCGAAACTGCTTAATCATGATTGCGCTGCGAAACTGCTAAATCATGATTGCGCTGCGAAATTGGCAAATGGGAATTATGCTGGGAGATTACTAAAAGACACGGTGACTCAGATAAAACGAGATGTGGCTATAGAACAATGATGGGTGGAGGAGAACCAATGGGAGTTGAGAATGACTTGAGTTGAAAAACTCTTTAAAACTCCAAATCCTAAGGGAAGAAAATTAAAACGAAATTAAACTAACAAGGACCTTTTTCACCGGGCTAGGATAGAAAATTATATGCATCAAATTTTTTAGTTCTAAGTGATAACAGGATCAAGCATAGTATTTTTTGAGGTATAACCCATTTCTAGGCTGCACCAATGGAAATACATCAAGATCTACTAACTCATAAGATGCTTTTGCAAGGACTCACTTGATAATGTATGGGCCCAACCACATAGGCTGGAACTTTCCTCGACCTAACTTATCGGCCTCCTCATCATATAAGAGGGCCAGATCCACTTGCAAGAAGATTCTAGGCTTGAAACTTTTGTCATATTTCTCTTTGATGAGTAATTTGTGGCCTTCATTGGCCAACGAATCATCACGTTGGGTTTCATCCAAATGAGTTAGAAGTAAAAGATGCTCCTCCTCTGTGAAAATAGCAGGAAGAAATTCGATATCTAGTTTCACCAATGGAATTTCGCATTCGATGGGGAGGCTTGCTTCCAGACCATAAACCAACTAGAAGGGTGTGAATCCAGTAGCAGTCCTAACTAAGGTTCGATATGCCCACAAGGTAGAAAAGAGAAGAAAGTTCCAGTCTGATTTGTGGACCCATATCATATGTGGAAGCATAGTCTTAAGAACTTTGTTAATCGCCTCAACTTACGAGTTAGCCTGAGGATAATAGGGAGTGGAATTTTCATGTGAAAGTCCCAATTTGGCAGCGAATTTGGACATCATATGATATTGAAAATGCTTCCGTTGATCTAGTACTATTTGTTGTGGAACACCAAACCTAGCAATCACATGGTTGAAGAAAAATTATGCAGTCGTTTCGCTGGTATTATTGAATGTAGGCATCGCTTCAGCCCACTTCGTAAAGTAGTCAACAACGACAATGATATATCCATGCTCCTCGTTTGAGTGAGGGTTACATGTCATAAAATATATGCCCCATTTTACAAAGGGACTAATGGTGACAACGCAATGCAACAGAGCAGGTAGAGTGTGGAATTTTCAATCATAGATCAGGCATGCATGACATTTTTGGACTACGATGATACAATTGCAGAAAATGGTGGGCCAAAAGTAACTGGTGTGTAAGATTTTTTGCACAGTAGAGTAACCAGATAAATGTACACAGCATGCCCCTGATTGGCATTCATTCAAGACTTTCTCGACCTTCTCAAGAGTGAGGTACCTCCATAAAATCGTATTGATACCATGACAGTAAAGGGTGTTAATGATAATCACATAGTTTCGGGATAAGTACTAGATACGCCGTTGCTCTGAGCGAGAGGTATTAGGACAGAAATTCTAGGTCTGGAGATAGATGAGAAAATCTCAATACCATGGGTCAGATGACGAGATCAGTAATAATGACTAGCCTGGGATGGAATCTTTAGATGTAGATTTAGCATCAAGGAAAGGGAGATTGCACATTAGGTTGGAAAAAACTAAGGATTCCTTGAACTTGGATTTGATGAATTCTAGGTCAAACTATTGCAGAATAACGATCCACTTAGAGTATTTTCCCCCTAGAAATTGACGTGACAATATGTATGTCACAGGGTTGTAATCCGAAATGACCACAGTTTTGCGAAGCAAGATGTAATGGCGAAATCTATGGATGGATTGAACGACTACTAAAGCTAAGTTTTCCACATGATTATATTGGATCTCAGTATCGTTGAGGTTCTGAATAAGATAATAAATGGGATGTTTAGTTCCCATATCATCTTCTTGGACCAACACCATAGCTATAGTAGAGATGGTGGCAACAAGGTACAGGAAAAAATTGCGCTGATAGTTGGGAGGATATAAGAGATATGCTCGAACCGATACATCTTTCAAGGCATCAAACGCTTTCTGCACAACCTCATCCCAATGGAAGGGAATCCCTTTTATTAGTAAGCGGGTAAATCCTTTGGTCGGTTTCACATTGATTCGAATTGGATCCTTGAAAATTATCAGAGTTTCTATGACTGTTTCAAACTATGTCAGACTCCAAAATCTTTTGAATAACGAGCTATCAGGAAGGACCTCTAAACAACGACAGTTGTAGCCAGCACAGAACAATGAGGACCTTCGGTGAAAGCGTGCTGACCATTGGCCCATGGAGATCACGCAGTGGTGAAAATTAGAAAATAGGGAGTCTAGATAAGAAAACAGAGGCCGTTTCCTCAGAGAAGGAAAAGCCCCACCACCTTGTCATGTGAAAAACAGGGAAAACCATGGGAAAAGCACTAAAACCGATAGGTGGGTCTTGCGCTCCAAAACTGGTGGAATATCGGAGGCATTTTGGGTGGTAAGTGGGTTTGGCAGAGGACCGAGCGATTCCATACATTGAATGAAGCGTGTCTAGCGGATGAGAGAGAGAATTGTTCTCATCGAAGGATAACGGTCAAGCAACTCACTCGTGTGATAAAAGCGATGACTGTAGGATCTGGAGGCCCTAGATCAATGGCGGAGGTTGCACCCGATGGAGGACCGGATTTGACGGAGGAATAGGTTAAGGCATATTAAATTTGGGGTCTAACGTGACTGATGAGCTGGCGGATGAATCATTTCGCGGAATAACTAAAATAACGTCCGTTCGAGGAAAAGCTGGCGCCCAGTTCGTAAGGAGACAAGTGGCCACCTCTCTGTGAAACGTTACATAGTGGCAATGACACAGAAGCATGGAATTCCAGTGGATAGAGGCAGGTGATTCGAAGAGCCAGAAGAGGAAGTGAACAGTTAAGGGACGGATTGGCTTTAAGCCACGAGCAGACAGAGAATAGAAGAGACAGAGGAGACAGAATAGAGAGTGAAGCAAGAAGCAGAGAATGGAGAAGTCGAGGTGACCAGCAGAGCTAAGGCAGCATTGAGTAGACAGAACTGAGAAGGCTTGAGAGGTTCAAGCAATTCCTGTGATGATATCTGTCGGGAACTGAGTACCAAATCGGACTCATCCCATTAAGAATAGTTGAGGTCGAGACTTGGTAAGGGGGATTCTGTGTACTCTAGTGGCTTGGGGAATCCAAGTACCACCCTACTAAACATCATATGTTACAAGAGACTCAAATTGAGCTCCTCATTGTAAAAACTCTACTTAAAGACAAAATAAAAAAAGGCCACCACTGAAAGCTGGACCAGGAGACGTAGCCCAGGAGGATTGGGTGAACTCCTTATTAAATTGTTGTGTTTTTGCATTTGCTTGCTGTGTTTCTCTTACTGTTTTCCAATGCCTGTGTATTTCGCAATCTTATCGATTCGTTGCTTAAAATAACATAGGAACACCAGCACATGAGTTTGTAATACCTACATTAATTAACTGAGATCATTCATAAGTGATTTTCAGATCAAATGGTATCAGAGCTATAGGTTGTTAAGGTTAGACAAGCTTGTGCTGGATTTAGTTGTTGAATGCTAACTAGATCAATTAAGTTCAAATTAGGAGGAGGAGAGTTGGTCAAAACTAATCCTGAGATTGGAAGAGTCTATCCTCAGAAGACAATGTTAGAGGAAGGTTCTGTGGGGACAGACCCTCAATTTATAGATAGTTTCCTGGCCATAAGGTCCATGGTAGAGGAAATGTATAAGGACCTTAGAAAACATAAAGATGAAGATTCATCAGGCTCCAAACAAGATAAAGGAGAAGAAGAGTCTCTCCTCCATGACCACTCAAAAGGCAAGGGGAAAGAAGAAAGCTCTCTCACACCTCCTAATAGCCCTAACATAAAAAGAAGACATCTTTGATTAAACTAGATGTTAAATTTTATTTACCAATATATGATGGAGAGTTGAATGCATAAAAGTTGGACAATTGGATCAGACAAATTGATTTTTATTACAGAGTGCAGAGTATTGATTCAGATAAGAGCAAGATTCAGCTGGCCAGCCTATGCCTTGGAGGCACTTGCTTGGTTTGCTGGGAAGGCAAAGACCCAAGCTGACATGAAGAGACATGGTAAGACTCTTTCTATTTGGAGTGAATTTGTTTCTGCAATCAAAAAGTTGTTCTATCCACTGGCCTACATGCAACAATCCATGATGAGCTGGCAAACTCTTCGTCAATTGAAAGGGAAAAGTGTACAAGGTTACACCCAAGAATTTAGGAAGAAAGATTTGATTCTAGGAATCTCATTAGACTCACCGAAGACTCTGTTGAAGTATATCAGTGGTCTACACAGCTACATGAGGCACACTATCTCATGTTTAATCCCACTAGTATAGATGAGGTATCTATTCAAGCTACACATCTAGAAGCTAGAGGAAAGAATGGAAACCCAAAAGTTGGGGGATCATCCCAACCCGATGCAAGAAAGAATAAGGAGAAAAGAAAACAGAAATGGAAAGCAAGGAAGGCCAATAGTGCACAGAAAAGAAAGTCTTCATGCACTCACTGTAAGAAGGATGGGCATGAAGATGAACACTGTTGGATTCTGCGTCCGGATTTGGGACCTAAGAAGTTCGAGGGAAAGAAGAAGAAGACTGCTGCAGCTATTCAGAAAGATTTGGGGTGAGAATCAGGAGATGAAACAACCATTGCAGCCACATGTATAAAAGGTAAGAATTCTGAAGCATCTACTAGTACTTCTGCACAATCTACTATTGACGAAGAAAATGAGAGAAAAGGACATGATATTTTCCATATTCGAGTTATTTCCAAATATCAAAAGATTGATACTTTGTTTGATAGTGGCTCACAAGTAAATTTAATTTCTGAAGCAATTGTAAAGAAGCTGGGATTACTGACTACACCTCACAAGAAACCATACCCATTAGGATGGTTAAATGATAAAGCGCAACTACAAGTGACTAGACAATGTAAACTCAAGTTTTCTTTTGGGTCAGCATTTGTAGATGAGGTTGAGTTAGACATCATTCCTTTGGATATATGTGGAATTGTTTAGGAAGTCCTTACTTGTATGACAGAAAAGCTATTTTCTGTAGAGCTGAGAACAAGTATCTACTCGTTAAAGATGGAATCGAATACTTTGTAAGAGCTCATAAGCTCAAGAATAATTACACCCTCATAAACTCAGGGCAGATTAAACAAATGATAAATTCATGTAAACAATTTTTACTGATGGTTGTAAAGGAAAAGAAACCTGATAAAACTAATGTATTTGAGGGATGTGATGCTAAACAGTAAGTTGATTTAGAAAAAATTGTTTTATAGTATGATATCTTGTTTCAAGAACCTAAAGGTCTGCCACCCAAAAAAGAAATAGTGCATGAAATTAATTTGCAACAAGATGCTCCATTCCCTAACATTGGAATGTACAGGTTGTTCACTTTAGAGAATGCAGAAACCAAGAAGCAGGTGCAGGAGTTGCTCGAGAAGGGGTTCATCAGACCTAGCACATCACCATGTGGATCTCCAATCATTTTGGTGAGAAAGAAAGATGGCTCGTGGATAATGTGCATTGATTACGGAGCACTGAATAAGATAACAACAAAAAATTGTTATCCCCCTCCTCGCATAGATGATCTATTAGATCAATTGAAAGAATCTATTTATTTTTCCAGGTTACACTTGCATGGTGGATATCATCAGGTTAGAGTTGTAGAATAAGATGCATGGAAGACTGCTTTCAAAACAAAGAAGGGATTGTATGAGTGGCTGGTTATGCCTTTTGGGTTAACTAATGCTCCTACTACTTTCATGAGAATAATTAATGATGTACTCAGACATTTTCTTGATGATTTTGTTATTGTATATTTGGATGAAATTATGATATTTAGCAAAACATGGGAAGAACATTTAAAGCATGTTAAGCAGACACTAGATGTTTTGAAAAGAGAAAAACTTTATGTTAAACTCTCAAGATGTGAATTTGGCAAAACATCTTTGAATTATTTGGGACATATAGTAGGGGGTGGTGAATTGAAGATAGATCCCTCTAAGGTGGCAGTCATTGTAAAATGGCCTAAACCCAAATCTGCTACAAAAGTTAGGAGCTTCTTAGAGCAGCACAATATTGGAGAAAGTTCATTTCTAACTTTTTCTTAATTGCAGCTCTCTTACATGCTCTAACAGGATTGAACAAGGTGTTTCAGTGGGGAGGCAAATAGTAGAAAGCCTTCGACACCTTGAAAGAAAAGATTAGTACAGCACCAGTACTAGCACTGCCAGATCTTCAAAGACCCTTTGGGATCCAAACGGATGCTAGTGACTATGCCATGGGAGCAGTGTTGATACAACACGGTAAACCCATATGTTATCATTCTAAGACATTTAATTCTGCAGTAGTTAACTATCCCACATATGATAAAGAATTGTATGCATTAGTACAGAGTGTGAAAAAGTGGAAACATTACTTAATGGGCAAAGAGACAGTAATACCTATTGATCATCAACCACTTCAATATCTACACTCCCAAACTAAGTTGCAACAATCAAGACACTATAGATGGATGGGTTTTCTACAACAGTTTCATTTAGTCATCAGATATAAAAAGGGTATACACAATAAAGTTGTAGATATGTTATCTAGACCCATTATAAATGCATCTACTATACTTAAGCATAATTTTGTGCTACATGAGAGCTACATTGAGCAATATGCTCAAGATATATACTTTAAATATGTATATGCAACTTTAAGTCAAGGCAAATGAGTAGAAGAATTGGATTATCATATTAAGGACCGACTCTTATATCATTGTGGGAAGCTATGCATTCCACAAACTGAAAGAGTAAAGATAATTCGAGAAGCACACACTTCTCTAATATCAGGTCACTTTGGGGTAAGTAAAACAGTTGGAAAGCTGCAAAGGTTTTGTTATTGGCCAAAAATGAATGTGACAGTTTCTAGATATGTAAGAGGGTGTACTATGTGTGCTAAAAGCAAGCCCAACAATAGAAAACTAGGCTTGTACACTCCATTACCAGTTTCTTCTCATCCTTGGGAAAGTGTTTCCATGGACTTTGTTGGAGGATTGCCCAAATCTAGGAAAGGTCATGATTATTTGTATGTTGTTGTGCATAGGTTCAGCAAAATGTGTATTTTGATACCTTGTAATAAGTAGATTACAATTGAACAAACTGCAAAACTGTTCTTTCAACATGTATGGGTTCATTTTGGATTACCCACTTCCATTATATTTGATCGAGACACCTGATTTGTGAGAAAGTTTTTGTCAAGTTTGTGGGAACTGATGGACACCAAACTAAAGAAAATCACAACTTTCCATCCACAAACCAATGGCCAGACAAAAGTAGTAAACAGGACAATGATCCAGTTACTCAGGGGATATTGCAGCAAGCATACTAAGCTTTGGGATGAACATTTGTGTTATGTGCAGCATGCTTACAACTGAGCCAAACATTCTTCCACACAGAGATCTCCTTTTGAGAACTGTTTTGGTTTCACACCAAGGTCTCCCTTGGATTTTGTCTTTGGTAAGGACACAACAGTTGAGGGACACAATGATGTGGATAGGGCAACTAGGTTCATTGAAAAAATCCAAGAGATCAACCAGGTAGTACAAGAACAGCTAGAAAAGATCCAGGCCAAATACAAGGCAAGGCATGACAAGCATCGGATGGAGCATAGTTTCCAAGTTGGTGATCAAGTCTGGTTGTATATCAGCAAGGAAAGGATGCGAGGTGAAGGTAAAAATATAAAGCCTATCAGGTATGGACCTCTCAAGATACTTGAGAAAATTGGTGAGAATGATTTTCACCTTGATCTACCAGCTTACATGCACATCTACTCAGTCGTAAATGCAGATAGCTTGAGATTGTCTGAACCTTCACTAATTGAAGATCCTAAAGACCAGAGTCAATTTCCTTCTATTGGTGACCTGCTACTTGAATATCTTAATGAATTGCAAGAAGACACAGTTCTGGATAATAAGGTGAGAACGATGCACAGGGGAGATGTTGAGTACCTCAAAATTGGGCTCAGGGGTTCAAAGCTAAGCAGTGCAAAATGGATAGAGATTGGACAGGTGAGAAGGTTGTATCCTCACTTAGTCAATGCTTGAAAACCAACTGGTCCAAAAGATTTTTCAGTGGGAAGGCCGTGATCCAAATTGGATCCTTGAAAATTATTAGAGTTTCTATGACTGTTTCAAACTATGATAGACTCCAAAATATTGTGAATAACAAACTATCAGGAAGGACCTCTGGACAGTGGAAGTTGTAGCCAGCACAGAACAACGAGGAACCTCGGTCAAAGTGCGCTGACAGTTGGCCTATGGAGACTACGCAGTGGCGCAAACTAGCAAATAAGGACTCCAGATCAGAAAACAAAGGTCGTTTCTGATGCGTGATTAGCGCAACAGGATAAAAACATCAGAGAAGGAAAAGCCCTGGCACCTGGTCATATGAAAAATAGGGAAAACTATGGGAAAAGCGCTAAAACTGACAGGCGGGTCCCGCACTCCAAAACCAATAGAATATCGGAGGCATTTTGGGCGGTAAGCGGGTTTGGCAGAGGACCGAGTGATGCCATACATTGAATCACGCGTGTTCAGTGGATGAGAGAGAAAACTGCTCTCATCACAGGATAACGGTTGAGCAACTCACCCATGCGATAAAAGCGATGAATGTAGGATCTTGAGGCCCCAGATCAACGGTGGAGGTTGCACCCAATGGAGGACTAGATTTGACGGAGGAATAGGCTGAGGCATATGAAATTTGGGGTCCGACGTGACCGATGAGCTAGCGGATGAATCATTTCACGAAATAACTAAAATAACGACCGTTCGAGGAAAAGATGGTGCCCAGTTCATAAGGAGACAAGTGGCCACCTCTCCGTGAAACGTTACACAGTGGCGATGACACAGAAGCAGGGAATTCTAGTGGACAGAGGTAGGTGATTTGAAGAGCCAGAAGAGGAAGCAACAGTTAAGGGATGAATTGGCTTTAAGCCACGAGCAGACAGAGAACATAAGTGACAGAGGAGACAGAATAGAGAGTGAAGCAAGAAGCAGAGAATAGAGAATTCAAGCTGACTGGCAGAGCTAAGGCAGCATCGAGTAGATAGAACCGAGAAGGCTTGAGAGGTTCAAGCAATCCCTGTGAGGATATCTGTCAGGAATTGAGTACCAAATTGCACTCATCCCATTAAGACCAGTTGAGGTCGAGACTTGGTGAGGGGGAGTCTTTTTACTCTAGTGGGTTGGGGAATCCAAGTACCACCTTACTAAGCATCATCGGTTACAGGAGACTCAAATTGAGCTCCTCATTGTAAAAAATATGCTTAAAGACACAATAAAAAAGGCCATCATTGAAAGCTGGACCAGGAGACGTAGCCCAGGAGGGTTGGGTGAACTCCTTATTAAATTGTTGTGTTTTTGCATTTTCTTGCTATGTTTCTCTTACTGTTTTCCAACGCCTGTGTATTTCGCAGTCTTATCGATTCGTTGCTTAAAATAACATAGGCACATCAGCACATGAGTCTGTAATACCTACATTAATTAACTGAGATCATTCATAAGTGATTTTCAGATCACACATAGTTAGGGATGAACCTCCTTTGGAAGTTGGCTTTCCCTTCCAATCTTTTTAACTGAACAAGAGTTGAAGGTGCAGGAAATGCAACAATTTCCTGACATTTTAAAGGATTGATACGAATTCCTTGTTTCGAAATGAGGAAACCAAGGAGTCGCCCAGTACCAACACAACACACATTTGTATGGTTTGAGTCTAATGTTATAATTTCTACAACTAAGGAAAATGGCCCGTAATTGCACAGGGTGATCAACTTGATGCTTGGAGTGAGTTTGGAGATCATCCAAATATGGTTGCATAATGTGCTTGATATTGTGGAAAGCATAGTCCATCACATGTTAAAAAGTGCCCCTTGCATTCTTTAAACTAAAAGGAATTTTTCGCTAAGAAAAAGTACCCCAGGGAAAAAAATGTGTTTTTAGGTTGGTCCGTCACGTGAATGTTGATTTGATTATATCCCGAGAATCCATCCA
Organism: Pinus tabuliformis; assembly: GCA_031772625.1. Taxonomy (NCBI): domain Eukaryota; kingdom Viridiplantae; phylum Streptophyta; class Pinopsida; order Pinales; family Pinaceae; genus Pinus; species Pinus tabuliformis. The sequence goes on from CM062819.1 coordinate 1,036,547,304, forward strand.
TAATAGAATAAATCTCGCAGCCAACATAGTCATAAAAATTTGGTGAATAAGCAAGTCAGGTAGTTGTTCTTAGGACAAGCTTGATTTATGTCCTGATAATCGACACATACTCAGATCATGTGTTGTTTCTTCATGACATGGACAAGGTTTGATAACCAATCAGTTAAAGGAATTGGGTATATGAAATCAACCCAAAGAAGCTTTTCGATTACAGCTTTTATCTCAGCAGCCTTCTTGGGATGGACTAGACGGAGGTGCAGCCAGATAGGTTTAGCATTAGGATATGTCTTGATTTCATGCACTATGATGTTTGAATTGATACCTATGATTTCCTCATATGTCCAAGCAAAGACATCTCTGAACTCATGAAAAATAGCTCAAAAAATATCAATTTCAGATGAAGTAGAAGATGCTCCGATGTATAATTGTTTTATTGTTCCTAGTTTAATTGAAATATCGAGAGGAATGGTTTCTCTAATATTCAAAAGGTTCTTTTCAAAGTCAATCTCATGAATGAAAATGAAATTCATAAAGGGTTCGATAAAATTCGGTAGGTATACACCACTGAGATTATCTTCAATGATATATGGGAAGGAGGAACGATCATGATGTTCATCCCATGGCGCGGTCTCTGACATCATGATCTCCATGATGCTTTCATAAGTGGAGAATTTACACGAGAAAGGATCAGAGGGTGTGCCATAATCCAGTGATATATATACAAAATTAATCAAAGAAAAAGTATGGGTCACACAAGCCAAGAATATGGCTTTGTAATCTTTCTCAATAGAGCTAAGCAGCATGCGGTCGCCAAAACTTTTGATGTGATTTTCATCAGGGACAATCCATGGATCGTAGATGATGATATCATGTTGATATAAGAAACCGAAGTGGAGGATATGGGAAGGGGAGGGGGTGCGAGTGCAAAATTTCCCATAAGCAATGAATCCTTCAATAAAACAACTCCAACATGCTGATAGAAATGTAGGGCTTCTCCTACAATAGGGACACTTCCAGTAACAATGGAATCAGAAGTGAAAAAGGTGACTTGATTTATGGCCACGATACCACCTTTATGAGGAAATGAAATCATTCAGAAGTAAATTGAAACGACAGAAGCCATAGTATAAAACTATGTATGTCAAAATATAATAATACAATCCAAAGGTTTGTCAATCTACTTTAACGGAGATGATTTTTCCTCTTAATTCCACTTGGAGGGAATTCAAAATCACACAAGGTTTTTTTGTCCTTCCATTAAATGATTTTAATGTGGTGGTTGATTGACTCAGTTAGGGTGAACCAATCACCTTCCAGCAAGACAAGGACATGATGCAGGTCGAGGCTCCCTCATACGTAATAGAACAATGAATTTTCTTACAATGGACAATGACCTGGATCATAAAAGCTAATTGAGCCAGAAGTTGAGGGGTATAACTTTCATGAGAGAAAAACACTAGGTTGAAATCTTATGGATCCACATATCTGATGGCTGAGAATAATGCCTTCTTTTAGGTGGGGCAGTTTTGCAACACCTTAGAGTCAACATGGTCGAAGGGGACTGAGCCAAGTATTCAAGTACGTTGTAATTTTGAGTGGCTCTGGAATGAGGGTTGAAAGAAGACTTATGGATAACACCCTTCAAAGGCTTGATAGTCAATTTTGTATGAATTAGAGGTGGAACAGAATCAAATGGAGGTGGTGTCAAACTGGCAGGTTGATCAGTAGCTTGACTTTTGGTGGATTCACATTACCATAGTCCTTATTCCTAGTGACCACCAAGACATCAGATTTCAGCTTTGAGGAGGAAAGCATGAAAACTGTGTTAGAGGAAGATGCATCCCAGGCAACCATATGAGTCTCCTAATTAGGAAATGGGTTGGTTAGCACAGCGAGAGAGTTGGATGATTTAAGGAATTGATTCACTTGAGCACGGTGCAGACAATCATGTGTAAATTCATCCTCATTACAAATCAAACATGGATATCGAGGATTTTGTTTCTCATCAGAAGACGAATTTGTTTTCTTATCCTGCAGTGCGGCGTATTTATTTTTCTTACCTTTACCTTTCTTATTGTTTCCAGGTTGTTGTTGAGACAGACCTTCATTTAGATGAGACAACATTTATCTCGGAAGAAGAAGCTACGGGAGGATGAGATGGAGGGTTTTGTGCAAGAGAAGTAAGAGTAATACTAGATGATTTACTTGTCGAATGTGAATTGAAATAACCTATAATTCCATCGTGAGCATGGTATTCTTTACCAGGTTGAGGAGGAATAGTATTTGAGGGCCTTAGAGTGTTTGGTATCTTATCATAGAGTGTGTTTGATTGGGTATAAACTAGATCGAAATACTGAGCATGAGCAATAAATTTCTCTTTGATCACAACTCCACCTTTGGCCACATATTTTGTTATGGGAGCTAATAGAGATTTGAAAAACCATTCCGCTAAAAACTAATCAAGAACATAAGTCTCGACCAACCATTGATGGTATCTCCACTCATGAATGTGACCTGAAATGTGACTAGAGCCTGATTATTTGAAGTTAGTGAATAGTTCCATTCCAGTTTCGTATCTGATGGGAAACTAGAAATGTGTGAGGAAGGTAGTGGCTAAAGTGATGAAGTCATGAAACAACGCTCTAAGTAATTCAATATACCATTTAGTTGTGGTATCTGTAAGCGTTTTTTGGAAAAGACAAAGTGGAATGGAATCATGATTAAGTGAACTGGATGAACACCATAGATGATATGTCATAATGCATCGATGGGTTTTCTCCTGGATTCCCATTAAATTTTTTGATGTCAGAAAACAACTTAGTGGGAATAATCAACCACCATGGCGAATGAGCAATGGGATCATTTGTAAGACGAGCTAAATCTGGAAAACAATAGTAGCCACAAAATGCAATTGTTGATTAAACTCCGGAGGTGGATGACCTGGATATGAAGGGATAGACTAGGAAACATGAACTTAAATTCTTGGATAAGGAGGGTTCTGATATTAAAGAACCTGGTTACCAAAATATGGAGGGATCTGATAACCAACATACAAGTGGGTTTGTTTCCCAAACCTAGGATGGCGATAAAGGTGCTCGAATGGTTGGGTTTGGATTTGTTGGCATTGAAAAGGAATTTGATGTGATCCATATTGGTTCCAAATCAGGGTTTGGATTTCCCCCTGGTATGGGTTCGATTGATACTGTGCTAAATTTTGAATAATTTGACCTACTGAAACTTGAGGAGTATCTTATGCAAGCAATTGGGAAGGTGATGAACCTTGCACAAGTTGATGAATCGGGATCCGGGGGAACAAGACACCATTGGAATGGGCTGTAAAGGTTGGCTCACATGTCTTTGAGCTTGTTAAGGTGTTGACATATAGGTATGAATTTGTGATGAAGATGGTACAATTTTAGGATTCAATAATTAATCCCAATATGAACCATATTGTATGGGTAAAGTAGGTTTCCAAACACTAGAAGCCATTCTGGGATAAGGAGGACTATAACTAGGTAGGTTTCCATATTTAGGTATACCAACAACATTCCCCCCCCACCATGGGAGGAGGGAATGATGGAGGCAACTATGATCCAATTGGAGGGTACCCAACATAAGGAGGGTTGGGTTATTGAGGGTAGGCTTTCCCATTGATGTAAGGTCCAACCTACTACTCTATTGTAGGTGTAGATGGAGGAATAGGAGAAGACTATATGGCATTCATAAGAGAAGTACCAAACATTATTCCTAAATTGGATGTCATGGGATAGGTCTAAGGACTAGAAGCCACAGCATAAAAGGTACCAGATAATGACTGATAGTCAGGCGGGACAGATGGGCCACCATACAAATGACCTTTTGGTGATGTTTTAAACATAGATGAGGATGTGACACTTGATTTCTCGACCATAGTGGTGGACACAAGTTGTGAGTTTGAATTAGTTCCAGTCATGGTTAACAATCCCAATGAATATTGATGTGAGAAAACTACGGGTAAGCCCAAAGAATCAGGTAAAGGAGATTATGTTTGAGGTTGAGGAGACAAAAGAGGATTGGTTTGATAAAAACGAAGTCCTTCCCAATGAATGGGAGTAGAAGGACGAGGCTCTTCTTGAGGGATCTCTCAAATCCCTATAATTCCATATGGAAGAGGCTCACTGCCAGGCCCAATATATATTGGTTATGTCTGACACAAAGGAAGAGAGGAGGAAGGTCCCAAAGATACAGGTAAAGATAACCTTAGCAAACAAAGTTTTTAACTCAGGGAGATGGGATTCAATGACCTCAAGTAACAAAGTTTCAGGGACTTTTGTTTCAATTATGTCAGTGTCACCAACATGAACATATGTAATCTAGGGTTCAGAACTCAAGGTGACAAGTGATTCTAAATGATCAATATCAGGTGGATGGCTAAAATTAGTTCCCAATGTTCCTGATTCGATAGTTTATGTTTTCCTATGTCTAAGAAGATGGTTAGGAGTAGCCTCTAGAGGAAGTGGAGCCTTACATTTCATTCTAGCCGAATGATGGGAAGGGAGATTTTGTTCTTCCACGTTGGGAAGTATATTTTATTAACACAAAAGGAAAGAAATAAAAAAGAGGGTAATCTAGGTGTAAAGGATTATCAAGAAACCGTGAATTGTAATATACACCTTGGTGAACCAAGGACTTAGCATACGCCAGCTAATATCCCCATATTCTATGTTTGGTATATCACGGTATACAAGGCAACATACTCAGTTACCTATGGATGAATTTCAACCTATTGGGGACTCCGAAAATATACATGATGGTATGTGGGAGTGCAGTCCATAGTAGTGTTGTCTAATGCATAACCATTCGATGAGAATGTTCCCATATACTTTAGATGCATAGAGCACCACCAATATACCAAAAGGTATGTGGAGCACGGTCTTATACACTCACATGCATGGAACAAGATTTCACCCAGAGGATGAAACGTTGGCAAACAAAGACAACTCCTACGCTTAATGATGCTAGAACACGTCTATAGCATAGACCTATAAATGTTTGCATTAAAGTTACAAATGCTAGTTAGTGTTGAGCTATGGAAAAGGTATGAATTTGCCATTTGTTTCATCATCCTTTCCTTTAATTATATCCCCTTTATATTCTAAAGATATTCATATATCGAGGGATTATAGTAAAAACTAGGGAACTATTTATTATTACAATTTAGCTAATGATTATATTTTCTCATGCAGGAAAAAGATGAAATGGGAAAACTATCGTTCCCTACCTGAGAGAAGAAAAAAGAAAAAGTAGAGTAACTGTTGTTCCCTCACCAGGAAGCAGTGTACAAGCAGCAAGCCAAGGATGGAGCATGTAGTTATGGATAAGAGCAGAGAAGATCACAACATCAGCACAAAAGAAAAAGAGCTAACTAAAGATGGAAGATTGAGCGGATCTCTCAGGATCTCTTGATCCTGAGGGATCGTTGTTATTATTCTATCTGCTGTTACTATTTTATCCGCCTGGCCATTATAAAAGGGACAACGATTGTAAAGAATAGGGCAGATTATTTAGAAATTACTTTTGTATTTTTACTTTTATGATCGACTCTCGTTGTTGAAATAGAGTAAAAACTGGCTGTAACTATTTTGCATATGATTAATATATAACACAGTTGCTGTTCCTTCTTTCATACTGAAGTAATTCGGCGGTGTTCACTGGCGACTAAGGGTCCGACCTTGGTGGATTCACTTGTTGTTCTTGTATCATTCCTTTACGATTTATGCCATGTGATGGTTTGGTTTCATTTCTATCTATTTTAGTCGCATCACTTTACTATTTCATATTTCCAGACCTAATGAATTGATTTGTTTTATATGTTGTAATTAAATTGCGTTGTAATTCATTTCCCTCATAACAAGATCACTGCTTTTTGCATGTATATTTTTGTGATGTTCATTTTACTTACAGAGCTTCACTGTTCATTTCAGTAACTTAGCCTTGCTGTTCATTGCAGTTACATAAGTTTTGCTATTCATTTCTATTATATAGCGTTACTACTCATTTACTTTCTGCAATCATTTAGGTTTGCCTTTTAGCATTCTTACAGTTAGCATAATTGTCTCATTTCAATCAGTTGCAGTAGAATTATTGATTTAATTCATTGCCATTTCCAATTGGTTATTTAGTGTGGTGTGTGTGAGGTCAACAACTGTAAACAACATTCGCTATTACTGTCAAAGCTCTCAAATTGAGGATCTTATTTATGCTTGATTTAGTTTACATCAGTTAAACAAGGAATGAGTTATTGCTACTGTATCCTTAATTGATAATTGCTGTTATTTTTTCGAATAAATGATTTAGTTTCAGAGCATTGAGTTTCCTTTAATTGCAAGTGAGTTTTATTTAAAGCATCTGTTTACTCTTGTATTTGAAAGCACTGTACTACAATTTAGAAGCATTACTCTTGAGTAAATAGCTGCGACAAACTGTGCACACTCTTGAAATAGAAAATCTTGCCTGGATTGATAACTAATGTGAAGATAATTAGGAGTTAAAAGGACACCTTTTATACCTCAACATTTTGGCGCCACTACTGGGGAGAGTGTAGCCATTTCTAAAGAGTAGTGTGCATCTGATGGGTGCCTGTGAGGAAAGAGTTGGGTATTAAAAATAGAAGGTAAGAACCTGAGTATGGAGCATGTAAAAGCCCTATTCCCCCGCCTGATTTCCAGTAGGATTGTTAAAGAACTTAGGGTAGAAATAAATATTTGAGTTGTGTGTATGACTAAGAAGAAAAACTTGAAAATAATCCGAAACCACTACCCAAACCCGACAAAGCTAAGGGATAGGTGACCCTTGGTCGGTCAACCTTCATAGTCGATATCATTAAGAAAGCCAAATCTCAGCCATTAGTAGGCCCTAGAAAAGTTTCTTCTAGACAACCTACTGGCTCCCTTCAGGCCACAGACTCACCATTTGTAGCCTTTGCTAAGGTGCATAGCAAAACAGAAGAAACTGAGCAAGATTTTCAAGAAATTGAGAATTCGCGGCCAATTTCTTTACAAGAAGGGAATTCTAGTAATCTCTGTGAAGGAGGAGGAGAAACAGGGGAAATAGAAGAGCCAAGATCCCCTCTTGAAATAATTCAAACACTCAGCAGCCTAGATAAGGGGAGTGCTGTTAAGTTTATCCAAAATGAAGCAGGAGAACCTGAGGAGCTAAGAACCCCCCAGGTAGTAGTTCAGCAAGGAACACTTATTATCCTAGACCAGGGAAGTGTTGTTAAGCTCATTCGTATTCCTTCTAGTTATCCTAGGAATAACTCTTTGGAAATCCCAGAAGGGTATTGGCACATATTTAATCAAATGGCCCACAACCAACAAACACATAAAACCTCCACACCGCAGTATCCCATTGTGGACACAACAATTAATGCACCTATGAAAGCCATTCCTCTCCATAATATCCCTACATTCCATGGCCTAACATTAGAGAATCCAGATGCATTTGTAGGAATTTACAGGGTAAGTTCCTCAGAAAGAACACCAAAAGGACACCGCTCACAACCAGATTTCAAATCAATACACCAGTATTTTTGACGTGGTTAAAACCCTCAAAGAGGGAAACAGTCCACGGCCTGAGCCAACGTGGCCACTTCAGGCAATTTATTAATCAAAGAATGAAAATTTACATAAGCTTTCTCTTATAGACAGATTACCTGAACAATGACCCTCCATGCGCTTTAAATAGAACTCATGGACCAATCGGGTGTCAAGCCACGGATCAAGTGTCGGTAATACCGAGGAGAGAGTGAACCGTCGGATCACTACATATCGTGACCGTCGGATTGTAAGTTACAAAATGTACAACGGTAAAGAAACACACTTTATCTAACTCTATACCTAACTCTATACTAGACCAAGTTGAACTTAACTATTTCCTATGTGTCGGAATATCCTAACATCCCCCCTTAAGAACAACTTGGGATAGGATTGAAGGATTTACAAATATGACACAATAGGAGAAGGAAGGAGGCACTAGAGCCTATCCCCCCTTAGTGACAACTTCCTGAACTCCAAGCATATATCGAAGTTTAGTGAACTTCGCCTCTGTGAGAGCCTTTGTGAAGATGTCTGCAACCTGATCATCTGTTGAACAATATTGCACTTCAAGAACATGGTCATGAATGAGCTTTCTGATGAAGTGCATGTGTAGTTAAATGTGTTTGCTGCGCTGATGCTGGACTGGATCTTTGCATAGCTGAATGGCACTTTGATTATCACACCAAAGTGTGGTTGGATGCTGCTGCTCAAAGCCAAACTCTGATAGGATCTGAGGAAGCCACAAGGCTTCCTTACTAGCTTCCACGGCACCACGATACTTTGCTTCTGCTGACGAAAGAGAAATAGAAGTCTGTTTCTTACAAGCCCATGTAATAGGTCCTGAACCAAGAGTGAAGACATAACCGCAGTAGACTTCCGATCATCAGGGTCACCAGCCCAATCAGAATCAGTGAAACCAACTAATAGAGGAGCTGCTTTGGCACTGTAATGAATCCCAAACTGTACTGTACCTCGAACATAACGAAGTATTCTTTTAGCTGCTTTCCAATGACTTTCACGGGGGTTTTGCATAAAACGAGCAACAAGGCCAACAACAAAGGAAAGGTCAGGATGAGTATGGGTTAAATACAAGAGTTTTCCTACAAGTTGACGGTATAAGGTAGCATCAACTTCAGGAGAAGTACAAGAGACTGAAAGTTTGACTCCAGAATGAAAGGGAGAAGGGGCTGGCTTACAGTATTCCATGTGAAAATGACGAAGAATATCACAAGCATACTTGGACTGGGAAAGGGAAATACCCTCCTTGGATTGCAAGACTTGAAGACCGAGAAAATAGTGTAAGTGTCCTAAGTCTGTCATTTCAAATTTCTTTTTAAGGCTGGACTTCACACGGTTTATAAGGTTGGGATCACTACCAGTAAGAATAATATCATCAACATAAAGAACAAGGATGATAAGAGAGTTGCCCACTTTCTTGGTGTAGACAGTATTGTCAGAATAACACCTAGAAAAGCCAGATTCTAAAAGAAAGCTATCCATTTTGGCATACCAAGCCCGAGGAGATTGCTTGAGACCATAAAGGGATTTCTTAAGTCGACATACAAGGCTGGAGTCTGTTTGGATGAAGCCAATGGGTTGTTCCATATAGATTTCTTCATGCAAGTCCCCATGCAAGAAGGCCGATTTAACATCCATCTGATGGACTTCCCATTTTAAAGAGGCAGCAAGGGAAAGAACAAGGCGGATAGAGTTCATTTTAGCAACAGGGGAGAAGGTTTCAGTGTAGTCAATGCCTTCAACCTGTGAAAAGCCCTTAGCAACAAGACGAGCTTTATGTTTATCTACTTTCCCATCTGGTACATACTTGGTTCTGTAAACCCATTTACATCTAACAAGTTTGCGTCCCTTTGGTAGAGGAACAAGATCCCATGTATCATTTTCCAACAATGAATGATATTCTTCATTCATAGCTGCTTCCCAATGTGGATGGCCTGAAGCTTCTGCAAAAGTGTCAGGATCATGATTTACTAGAGCTTGAGCCAGTAAAGAAGAGGCTCTTTCAAACTGAGAACGTGTACGTCGCTGATCTGTAGGATCACCGGCAAGATCACCTGCTGCATCCCGAGTAGCACGGACCCATCTTGGAAGTTGAGGATCCTAAGAAGGTGGGGGAGGATTGTCATCCTCACTTTCATCATCTGAAGAAGAAATGTTTTCAAAAGTAGAAGAGATAGGAAGAGGTGGCACATCCGCCGGACTAGGCTCGCAGGCCGATTTATTTTCATCAAATTTTACATCTCTTCTAATGATAACATTTTTGGACTTAAATGGAATAAGTCTATAACCTTTTACATCTTCAGAATATCCAACAAAAGTACATTTCTCACTCTTAGGTTCTAAAGCTTTATGCTTTTCATCTGGAATATGGGCCCATGCTTCACTTCCAAAAACACAAAAGTGACTTACATCTGGTTTAATGGAACTCCAAGCTTCTTCTGGAGTGATATTATTTAGAACCTTAGTAGGAGTGCGATTGATTATATAATTTGCACAATTAATTTCTTCGGCCCAAAAACTAAGACTGAGTCCTTTAGCTTGCAACATACAATTAGCCATTTCCTTTAAGGTGCGATTATTCCTTTCAGCTACACCATTTTGTTGTGGAGTGTATGGAACAATATGTTGCATTTGAATTCCATTTTCGGTGCAAAAGTTGATGAATGTGTTTTTAACATATTCTCCACCATTATCAGTTCTTAGCTTAAGAATTTGATGTCCAGATTGTTTTTCAACAAAGGCTTTGAAGGCCAAAAAAGTGTTAAATACTTCGCTCTTGAGTTTTAAGAAGTATACCCAAGTGCGTCTGGAGAAATCATCAATGAAAGTTAAGAAATACTTGCAGCCAGAGAATGAAGCAACAAGAAGTGGACCACATAAATCACTGTGCACAAGCTGTAAAGGGGCTGAGGCGTGCCAAGAGGCACGTTTTTCAAAACTGTCCCGATGATGTTTTCCGAGTACACATCCGAAACAAACACCATCTCTGCAAGATACCATAGGAAGACCTGTCACCATATTTTCTTTACATAGATGCTGAAGGGAGCGATAGTTTAAGTGACCAAATCGCTCATGCCAAAGTTTGCTCACTTCATCATTATGAGCAACAAATACTGAGGGAAGATTTGATGACCCAAAGTTGTGAAACTTATACAACCTTGTGGAATCATCAGCAATACCAGTAGCTAGAATCTGTTTAGGATCTCTTAGATCCTTGATTACAACATCATGAGGTGAAAATTCAACAATTTTACCTTCACCTGAATGAGTAATCTGTTAGAAAATTATATATTACGGAGCAATGGAACACATAAAATATTGCAGAAATATAAACACAGAAAACGCACAAAACAAGAGAGACACATATATACGTGGTTCACCCAGTTTGGGCTACGTCCACCCCGAACAGCCAGTCCTTCCTTTCTATTATCCAGCAAAATGAAGAGACACAACCTACAGCAAATCCGCTGTAATATCCTCTGTTTTCTCTCACAGTCTCACCTCTCTGTTTCTCGCTCACACAGAATACACATCTATCTCACAGCCTCAAATACAATACCCTCATACAAAGAGAGGGGTTGCCTTCTAGGGAAAAAAACCCTAAACTAAACATAAGTTCTACCGTCAGATCATCCGCCTAATGAACGGCCCAGATTGACTAGAAATTACTATACTTTTACAAGGCAATTTTACAGCTGTTTTTAGCTTCGGGGGCGCTGCCCCCGAAACCCCCCGCCAGGGGGGGCTCCCAAAGGTCGCAATCGCCCCCCCTGGACCCCCCTGCAGCGAACATTTTACGGGCGGCGTTGCCGCCCCCATTTCGAGCTGGGGTCCTATGTGGTGATACCTTTGAATATAGAAGATAATCAGGCTCCACACCCAACAATCTCCCACTTGGAGACTGATTGTAGCAACTCCACCGCTGCTCCATTTGCTGGACAATGACTCCTCTTTGGACCTGGCTGTTTCTCATCTTCATTGTCATCCTTGAAGACCAACTGAAATTGAGCATATTCTCAATTTCTCCCTGGTTACAACTTTTGTTAGCATATCTGCAGGATTTTGGCTAGTGTGTATCTTTTCCAGCTTCAACTCTCCATCTTCCAACACTGATCGTATGAAATGATACTTGAGCTGTATGTGTTTAGTCCTGGAATGAAACGTTGAGTTCTTTGCAAGATGATTGGCACTTTGGCTATCACTGTATAACGTGCCCATATCATGCTCCTTACCCAATTCACCCATAAACCTTTGTAACCAAATCATTTCTTTACTAGCCTCTGTAGCAACAACATACTCTGCTTCTGTTGTTGAAAGTGCAACAACACTTTGGATTTTTGAAACCCAACTGACAGCTGTTCCTCCAACAGTAAATACATATCCTGTAGTGCTCCTCCTGTTATCTCTGTCACCTGCCATATCTGCATCAACATATCCTTGTAGGGAGATGTTTGAACCACCAAAGCATAATTCTTGATTTGTGGTACCTTTCAAATATTTGAGAATCCATTTCACTGCCATCCAATGTTCCTTTCCTGGATTGTTCATGTACCTGCTTACAACTCCCACTGCATGTGCAATATCAGGCCTTGTGCAGACCATTGCATACATTAAGCTTCCAACTGCTGATGCATATGGAACTTTAGACATATAATCCATGTCTTCTTGGGTCTTTGGGCACATTTCCTTGCTAAGTTTGAAATGGCTAGCAAAAGGTGTACTAACTGGTTTTGCATTGTGCATGTTAAATCTTTTCAACACCTTTTGTATGTACTCATTCTGAGACAATGTTAATTTATGATTTTTCCTGTCTCTAGTTATTCTCATACCAAGGATTTGTTTTGCAGCTCCCAAATCCTTCATTGCAAATGAATTTGCCAATTTTCTTTTGAGCACATTTATTTCCTGCATGTTAGATCCTGCAACAAGCATGTCATCTACATACAATAACAATATAATATAGCTGCCATCATTTTGCTTTTTCAAATAAACACAATGATCAGAGTGACATCTAGTATAACCTTGTTCAGACATAAACTTGTCAAATTTTAGATACCACTGCCTTGGAGCCTGTTTTAAGCCATACAAGCTCTTCTTCAACCTGCACACTAGTTTCTCCTTCCCTTTCACCTCATATCCTTGTGGCTGCTGCATATATATCTCTTCCTCCAAATCCCCATGGAGAAAGGCTGTCTTTACATCTAACTGCTCAAGATGCAAATCTTCAGCTGCTACAAGACTTAAAATAGTTCTGATTGAAGTCATTTTAACAACAGGAGAAAATATTTCATCAAAATCAATACCTTTCTTCTGTGCAAACCCCTTCACCACAAGTCTAGCTTTATACCTCTGTTTTTCTCCATCTTCTTCCTTTAGCCTGTAAACCCATTTATTCTTCAATGTCGTTTTTCCTACAGGCAACCTGACTAAATCCCAAGTCTGGTCATGCATTAAGGAGTCCATCTCTTCTTCCATGGCTACCTCCCACTTCTTCCTGCTTTCAACCTGCATTGCTTCTTCATAACATTCGGGTTCACCGGAATCAGTCAGCAATAAATAATATAATGAAGGAGAGTATCGTTCAGGGGGTCTACTTATCCTGGTAGATCTTCTAACACCACTTTCAGGTGTTTCGGGTGCCTATTGTTGTTGTGGTAGTTGCTGTTGTTGTGGTTGTTGATTATTATTATTTTTCAGACACCTTTACTTTTTCAGTGATTTCATCAAAAACTGCGTATTCCTTGTTTTCCTTTTCCTGTTTCTTTTCCTGCAACTGATTCTTATACAAGACCTTTTCATTGAATATTACATCTCTGCTCCTAATGATTTTTTGATTTTCGTAATCATATAAGCGATAACCAAAATCATTAACACCATATCCAATAAAGGTACATTTCTTTGACTTTGCCTCAAGCTTTGTTCTACTTTCTTTATCAATATGGACAAAGGCCTCACAACCAAAAGGCTTTAAAATAGAGTAGTTTACCTTTTTACCTGTCCATGCTTCCTCTGGAACACCACCATCCAAGAAACTTGAAGGCCCTCTGTTTATTAGATAAACAACAGTATCTACAGCATCTGCCCAAAACTGTAAAGGCAATCCTGCATGCAATCTCATGCACCTTGCACGCTCCATGATTGTTGTATTCATCCTTTCTGACACACCATTTTCTTGTGGTGTTCTTGGAACTGTCTTCTCTCTGCGAATTCCATGCTCTGAACAGTACCTATCAAACTCTTTGCTGCAATATTCACCTCCATTGTCTGATCTAAGACACTTCAATTTCTTTCCTGTCTCAATCTCAACCAAAGCTTTCCATTTCTTGAAAGTATCAAATACATCAGATTTATTCTTAATACAATAAATCCAAGTTTTTCTAGTTGCATCATCAATAAAAGTAACATAATAATGAGAGCCACCAAGAGATGATACCTGAGCAGGTCCCCATACATCTGTATGCACAAGCTCTAATTTTTCATTCTTCTTTTCTTTCCCAACTCTGAGAAATCTGACTCTCTTCTGTTTTCCATAAATGTAATTCTCACAGAAGTCCAAATTAACATTCTTCAAACCCGGCAACAAATTCCTTGAGTGAAGAATCTTCATCCCCTTTTCACTCATGTGTCCGAGCCTATGATGCCATAATGTTGCATATGCTCCTTTGGAAGTTAAAGCATTAACAGAGTTAGAAATACCATTGCATAAATATAATGTACCAACCTTTTTGCCTTTTGCTATTACCAGGGCTCCTTTGGTGACCTTCCAAGCTTTATCTGTGAAAGTTGTCACACAACCTTCACCGCCTAACTGCCCTGTTGAAATCAGATTTTTCTTTAGATCTGGAACATGCCTTACCTCCTTTAATAGCCATTGGTTTCCATTCTGCTGTTTTACAATAACCTTACCCATTCCAACGATTTTACAGGGTTTATCATCACCCAGACGAACTTGTCCAAAATCTCCTTGAACATAGTCATGAAAGTATTTCTTATCAGGTGTGGCATGGAATGAAGCCCCTGAATCTACCACCCAGGAATCAGTAATATTTTCAAAAGAAAGAATCAAAGCATCTTGTAACACCTCACCTGTCACATTTGCTTCATGATTGTTTTCTTGCTGTGCATCTCCTTCTTTTCCCTTCCGAGATCTACAGTCTTTCTTTAGGTGTCCTTTCTTTCCACATTTCCAGCACACTATCCCCGATCTGGACTTGGATCTGCCTTTCCTTGATTTACTGCGATATCCTGAGCTCTTTCCTCTTTCCATTTTTCTTCCTCTAGACTTTGCACTCAAAGCATTTCCCGATGTCTCACCGGAGCTTTTCCTTCGCATTTCCTCGCTAAGGATAGCACCGACAACATCATCAAACTTTAAAGTACTAGATCCAGAAACGGAGTTACTAATGGCCATTACCAAACCATTCCAACTTTCTGGTAATGAGCACAAGAATAACAGAGCT
This sequence comes from Pinus tabuliformis, assembly GCA_031772625.1. Classification (NCBI taxonomy): domain Eukaryota; kingdom Viridiplantae; phylum Streptophyta; class Pinopsida; order Pinales; family Pinaceae; genus Pinus; species Pinus tabuliformis. The sequence continues at coordinate 1,036,562,359 of CM062819.1, forward strand.
CTAACTTCATCATCAAAGTTTACCCCTACAGAACTTAACTGACTTGTAACTGTATTAAAATCATTTAAATGATTTGCAACAGATCCACCTTCTGACATATTCATATTAAATAACCGTTTCATAAGAAATACCTTGTTTGAGGCTGAGGGTTTTTCATATAGTTTCGACAACGTCTGCATCAAACCCTCTGTCGTGGTTTCCTTCGAAATGTTGAAGGCGACTGACGCAGCAAGGCACAACCGTATTGTTCCGAGTGCCTTTCTATCGAGAAGGTTCCATTCTTCGTCTTTCATACCCGTCGGCATCTTTGTTTTTCCGCCCAATGGTAGGTATAGATCTTTCTGATACAGATAATCTTCCATCTGCATCTTCCACAGCGAGAAGTTTTGGCCGTTAAATTTCTCGACCCTAAACTTACCATCTTCCGCCATTGCTCCCACTCGAACCAGGAACCCTTCTTTCCTGCGAGTTTATCAGCCAAATAGACCTTCGGCTCTGATACCAGTTGTTAGAAAATTATATATTACGGAGCAATGGAACACATAAAATATTGCAGAAATATAAACACAGAAAACGCACAAAACAAGAGAGACACAGATATACGTGGTTCACCCAGTTTGGGCTACGTCCACCCCGAACAGCCAGTCCTTCCTTTCTATTATCCAGCAAAATGAAGAGACACAACCTACAGCAAATCCGCTGTAATATCCTCTGTTTTCTCTCACAGTCTCACCTCTCTGTTTCTCGCTCACACAGAATACACATCTATCTCACAGCCTCAAATACAATACCCTCATACAAAGAGAGTGGTTTCCTTCTAGGGCAAAAAACCCTAAACTAAACATAAGTTCTACCGTCAGATCATCCGCCTAATGAACGGCCCAGATTGACTAGAAATTACTATACTTTTACAAGGCAATTTTACAGCTGTTTTTAGCTTCGGGGGCGCTGCCCCCGAAACCCCCCCGCCAGGGGGGGGCTCCCAAAGGTCGCAGCCGCCCCCCCTGGACCCCCCTGCAGCGAACATTTTACGGGCGGCGTTGCCGCCCCCATTTCGAGTTAGGGTCCTATGTGGTGATACCTTTGAATATAGAAGATAATCATGCTCCACACCCAACATTATCTGATATACAGATAGAAGGTTGCAGGATAAGGTTGGAACACATAATACATCATTAAACTGACCATTGTCTAGATGAACAGTTCCAGTCCCTACAACATTAAGAGATCTATCATCACCAACATATATATTTTTGGTGTTACAATCATTTAAAGAAGAAAACATGGCTTTGTTTTTGGCCATGTGATAAGAGGCTCCAGAATCAATGAGCCACTCATGAGAATGAGAAGAAGAAGATACATTTAATGCATAACCAGACTAAGATGATTGACAACGACATGCAGAAAGTGCCATTCCTGAAGATGAAGTTGAAGTTGAAGTTGAAGAATGCTCCACATGGATGTTATGTTTCTTCATTGTGGCTTCCAAGGCTTCCATCTTCTTAAAGCATTTAGATTCTAAGTGGCCATCTCGATTACAAAAGTTACAATGTCTATCAGTCTTCTTCCATTTGTTTTTATTGGTCCTATCATTTTGTTGAAATGATCTTTCATTTTGAGGCTGAGTTTGCTTAGGACCCTTGTTTGGTTTAGGACCATTCTTTTTAGGATATGACTTCTTAGGATTCTTTGAATTTGGTTGTTGCTGGGCGGCTAACGCTTTCTTGGAAGAGTTTCCAAGATTAAGAAGACCAAGGTGTAAGATTTTTTCTTGTTCTCTTATTAAAGAATCACAAAAAGAGTAAAAGGAAGGGGCCTTGTAGTCTTTTCCTTGACAAATGAAAGCTTCCCTTGTAGAATGGAAGGTGGAAACAAATACAGAGTAGGCTGGTCCCAACTTAGTAAGGATGGAATAAATAAGGTTACTATCTTCTTTCTTAACCTTAACACCTTCCAAGAGATATCTAAGGGTCTTGAATTTGGACAAGAAATCTTCAATGCAAGAAAAATTATTAGGATCCAATGTAAGAAACTCATTTTCAAGTTGATGGGCTCTAATTTCATTTTTAATCCCAAAAACTTTAGTGATTTGTTCCAATGCTTCATGAGGAGTATCAAGTTCTGCAATATGGAATCTAAGATAAGGAGAAATAGACATCCCTATCAAACCACGTGCTTGATCTTGTCTATTTTCCCATTTTGCAGCCTTGTCTTCATCTTTTGGTTTCTTCTCTTGGCTTGTGACTATTCTGTAGAGACCTTTACTTCTAAGTAAATCTTCCATGTAGGCTATCCATTGGAAGTAGTTAGTGCTATCAAGAATGACTTGGCATGGACTTTCCATTTTCTTTAAAAAAACTGAAGCTGAAGATGCTGAAAGTAAGTGTTCCAATGGATAGATCTCGAAAAATTAGGCTGTTTTAAAAAAAACGGCTCTGAAAAAGGCTTCCGGATGAAGAAGTTATGGCTTTTTGAAAAAAAATTGTTGAAGTTGCCGGGAAAGTGCGCGAATGTGCGGGAATGAAAAAAAAACGCCCCCAAAAAATGGAGATTTGAACCCAAGACCTCTTGTATCTTAAAATAGCTTTGAACCAATTGAGCTATACAAAAAATTTGAGAGAGAGAGAGAGAGAGGGGGGGGGCCTTGGGTTGCGTGCTTGCCTTGAGAAAACTCTTTTTTCCTACAAAACAAAAACACAAAACCCAACACGAATATGCAAAGAAAAACGAACCTTACTGCTCAAAGTTAGCTTTAGCCAGAAACTAAATATTTTTCTCAATGTTTCTGATTTTCCAAGATCACACTAAGGTGCGGGGAAAATAGCATACGCATGAGAAAAAAAACTTCCTTTCTGTTTCTGATTTGCCCAGATCGCACAGAGTCGCAGGGCAAAGAAAATACGCAGAAATGAAAGGTATAGATCCGGTAATAAAAAAAAGCTAAATAAACAGAAACTGAAATAACCAGAGAGAAAATAACAGTAAACTGCAGATAAACACTGTATACCTCCAGATCTTAAAAATGACGCAGATAGGGCTACCGGAAACCTTTTCGCGTGAAACGAAAGGGGTTCCTCACTGGAACAGATGCTCCGAACACAACAGAGCAGTCCTCTCGGCCTGAAAGCAGTCAAAAACAATAGATCTAAGAAACGACAGCCGCATGCAGTTCTACCGGCTTCAGATTTGGATCACCAACGGACGCGGCCCTCAAATAGCTCTGATTCCATGTAGGAATTTACAGGGTAAGTTCCTCAGAAAGAACACCAAAAGGACACCGCTCACAACCAGATTTGAAATCAATACACCAGTATTTTTGACGTGGTTAAAACCCTCAAAGAGGGAAATAGTCCACGGCCTGAGCCAACGTGGCCACTTCAGGCAATTTATTAATCAAAGAATGAAAATTTACATAAGCTTTCTCTCATAGACGGATTACCCGAACAATGATCCTCCATGCGCTTTAAATAGAACTCATGGACCAATCAGGTGTCAAGCCACGGATCAAGTGTCGGTAATACCGAGGAGAGAGTGAACCGTCGGATCACTACATATCGTGACCGTCGGATTGTAAGTTACAAAATGTACAACGGTAAAGAAACACACTTTACCTAACTCTATACCTAACTCTATACTAGACCAAGTTGAACTTAACTATTTCCTATGTGTCGGAATATCCTAACAGCAGTTTTGTTTGAGTTTGATGTGTTATGCTGGGGGTTTGACTATACCACCGATCCCCAAAAACTAAAATTATTTTCCTCCACATTAAAAGGAGTAGCTTTATGATGGTTTATGGGGTTAGGTGGGGGTGCTATAAACGACTGGGATCAGATGAAAACTGCTTTTCTAAAGAAATATTAGGACTATTGCAAATCTAGAGAATTAAAGGATGAGATATTACAAATGACAGCGACACCTAATGAAACAATGGAGGAATATGTAGAATGCTTTCAATACAATCTCCAGAGATCTCCTTATGCATCTTTACCCTTGCCTGACAATGTGTTAAAAACTACACTAATTAAAGGGATGAAAGAACAATGGATTGAAACATTAAACATTATGGGTAAAGGTGACATATATTAGGAAAATTTTGCTGACATCATTGATTTGTGTATCAGGAGTTCAAGAGGTAGCACAAGACTGAAGCCAACAGAACGTGACATGATCACAAGGGATAACAAGATCTCCGATGGAGGTATAACCTGCGCAGAAATCAACAATCTACTAGAAGATTTCAAAACTGATATTCTAGGGACTCTGATAACATAGTTGGAAATTATGCAAGCTAAACAAAAGCAAGCAGAAGCGGAACAAAATTTGGTGATATTCTGCCCTAGATGCAGAAAGAAACATAGCCACAAAGAGTGCCCGCTGGATACGGTCAAAATCTGCACTATTTGTACAAAATATCATGCCACAAAAAGCTGCCCATCACTCCCAGGACTAAAAGCAGTCTACAAAGAAGCAGAAGAAGAAATAGAATTGGTTTACCTACTAAATCAACGCTGCTAGTGGCAGTCATGACAAACAGGTATGCCCATTGATCCATCCTCTTCTTTTCAGCCTCCTCAGTATAATGCTCAATAGTATAGTGGAATGTGGTAGAATTAGCCACCTTTCTCCAGCTGGTAATAGTAGCCATTCCCCATATCACCATGGCCAAATCAAACAAATCAAACCAATTGGCCGAACTTTCCTTACTCTCCAACATTTTAGGAAAATAATGCATATTCAACAGAATGGTCACCCTCCACCTCGCAGAGTCAAAACTGGCAGTCGAACTGGCAAAGGCCTATAAATCAGCCAGCTGGAACTATCCCTCTCCCTCAACCCACACTACCATCACCTTATACTTTGCAAGAAAACCCCTAGACCAACTTAAGACCGCAGCTCCCAGCCCAACCCAACCCGAACCCCAACAATAGACCGGTTCAATCTATGCAAATAATTGAAGGACCAGAACTAGAAACTGAGTTAAGGGAGTGCAATGACCTTCAATTAAGATCTAGGTGTATAATAGAATCAAAGGGAGATAAAAATGTTCAAACTAAAAATCTGTTACCTATAGAACAAACACTACAAGAGAGAATATGCTTAGACAGAAAATTCATGAACAAGCAACCACCTCTTCTCCAACATTCCCAGAACGACTGATCATACCTCACCCAATAGAACATCCTAATTTTGATCTTCTGGCAGAACTAAACAAATTGTGTATAAAAATTCCACTCCTCCAGGCTATTCAAGACATCCCAATTTATGCAAAAACTATCAAAGAATTATGTATGAAAAATCCAAATAGGAAAATAACAACAAATCCAACTGACTTCATGTAGTCGGTACCCTATCTGACTTACTATCAGGAAGAGAAGCACCTGTAAAATATGAGGACCCAGGAAATCCTATAGTCATGGTACAAATCAATGGATGCTCCTTCTCTAATGCCTCAGTTGTTTTAGGAGCTGCAATCAATATTATTACAACCACCACTTGTCAAAAACTTGGCATTACATCATTAGACCCAACCACAACCTTATTGGAGTTGGCTGACCGATCGGTAGTCAGACCAGAAGGCACATTACATGATGTAATGGTGTCTGTAGACTCCTGGGAATACCCTGCAGACTTTCTGATCATCAATCCTAGAAATCGATTGGATGGACACCCCTTAATTCTAGGTAGACCTTGGCTAGCAACTGCTGATGCGTACATTGGCTATCGACAAGGAAACATGACTATAGCAAGAGGAAGTAATGTAAAGAATTTAGCCGTATATCCTCCAGCCCAACCAAGTTTAACAATAATCAAAACAAAAGAACAACCTGTATCATACCTAACTGAAAAACATTAGATCACCACTAACCATAGAAGATGCCCTCGAATTTAAAGACCAAATAGAGGATGACATCATTAACAGCTTCATTAACCAACCAGAAACCAGATCCCATCTAAAATGTCACATTTTCAAAGAAGCATTCAATAATGAAGTAGAAGAAGATCCCCTAAAAGATACCCATGATCAATCAATACCAACCACCTTTGTTTATAACAGCAAAACCATAGAAACTAAGCTAGGAAAAACTTTGAACATTAACAAAAACCTGACTGCTGAATAAGAAGAAAAGCTAGTTCAACTCTTGAGAAAATATAAAGAAGCCTTTGCATGGGATTACCTGGACATGAAAGGATTGATCCCTATTTGTGTACGCACCACATCTATATAGAAAAGGATGCTAGACCCATTCACCAACCCCAACGGAGATTAAATCCTCATCTTAAGGATATTATGAAAGCTGAATTGCAAAAACTTTTAGATGTAAACTTTATCTACCCAATATCTGACAGCAAGTGGGTCTCTCCATTAGTAGTGGTGCCAAAAAAGAATGGAAAGTGGTGGATATGTATTGAATATAGAGAACTGAATAAAGCAATCCAGAAAGACCACTTCCCCCTTCCATTCATTGATCGGGTCTTGGACACTTTAGCAGGAAAGAAATTATTTTCTTTCCTAGATGGCTTCAGTTGATACAATCAGATCCAGATATCCTCTGAAGGCCAGGATAAAACTACCTTTACTTGTCCTTGGGGAACATTTGCTTATAGGGTCTTACCCTTTGGGCTCTGCAATGCAACTGCCACATTTCAGAGGGTTGTACTCAACATTTTTTCAGATTTAATAAATGAAGGGCTCGAAGTATATATGGATGACTTCACACCTTATGGGGATGACTTTGAGCCATCATTACAAACAGTAGAAAAAGTGCTGCAAAGATGCATTGCAACTAGGCTCTGTTTGAGCCATGAAAAGTGTCATATGATGATGACCAAGGGACTCATCTTAGGTCAATATATCTCAGCAACTAGAATACAGGTAGATCCGGCTAAAATTCAGATAATTTTTGTTAATACCTACCCCTACCACACAAACAGGGGTACACATTTTTTTGGGATTTTCTAGTTATTATTGAAGATTTATAAAGCCTTTTTCTTAGATTGCTACACCTTTATATGCACTAGCTGGAAATATTGATTTCATTTAGACAGATAAGTGTGATCTTGCTTTTGAGGATCTAAAAAAGCTTGTATCAACAGCTCGAGTGCTAAGGGGCCCAAATTGGGATTTGCCATTCCAGATTTCATTTGATGCTCTAGACATAGCAATCAGAGCAGTTCTTGGATAGGAAGAAGATAAAAAGCCATATGCAATATATTATATCAGCAAAAATCGATCTCCTGCTAAATTAAACTATACTGTGACTGAAAAATAATTTTTAGCTGTAATATATGTTGTAAATAAATTTAGACATTATATAAGTAGATATCCTGTAGCTTTATATACAGATCACTCTGCCATTACGTATTTAGCAAATAAACCAGTTACAAATGGAAGAGTGAGAAGATGGTTGATTCTCTTGCAGGAATTTGACATCACAATTACGGATCGACTTGGAAAAGAAAATCCTATAGCTGATTTTCTCTCACGAATGCCAAAGCCAGTGGACGCGGCAGCAGTTGAGGATCAATTTCCTGATGAGTATTTATTTGTTGTTACTATTAGAACACCATGGTATGCCAACGTTGCAAATTACTTGGCAGTGGGCAAATTACCCAAGCACCTAACTCCTAATGAAAGAAAACAAATAGTGCAGTGCAGTACCCAATTCTATTGGATTGGGGGCTACTTACTCCATATCGGGGAAGATATGGACATCAGAAGATGCATCCGGGAAGATGAAGTGTTTGAAATTCTAAAAGCATGCCACAATTGGATGTGTGGCAGACATTTTGCAGACCGCAGAACCAATCACAAAGTCTTACAAATAGGCTATTACTTGCCTGCTATCTTTATAGATGATAAAAAGTTTGTTCAAGCCTGTGATAGCTTCCAAAGGGCGGGATGCCCTGGACAATCTGATGAGATGCCTCTGAACTTGCAATTAGTAATCAAGCCTTTTGAGCAATGGGCGCTAGATTTTTTTGGTCCTATTAACCCATAATCCAGTCAAAAAACATACATACTGGTTGCAACAGAGTATGTTACTAAATGGGTTGAAGTAGAGGCGCTGCTAAGAGCTACAACGGATTTAGTAATACATTTTCTTTTCCAATTATTTGTGCAATATGGCCTACCAAGAGACATAATTACAGATTTAGGATCACAATTCATAGGTAACAAGATTGCTGCAACATTGAGAAATTACCATATTCTGCACAAAATTACAACTCCATACCACCCACAGGGAAATGGCCAAGTAGAAAGTACTAATAAGGTAATCGAGGCAATACTTACAAAAAAATTTGCATCACACAGACGTGACTGGGCTTCAAGATTTCCAAAAGCCTTGTGGGCACACCGCATAACATGGAGAAACACCATGGGATATTCACCATATCAATTAGTATTTGGTAAGGAACCCATCTTCCCAATTGAATTCGAGATTCAAACATTAAGAATAGCATAGGAGGTGGGTTTGAATTTAAATGAAGCTCAGACCAATAGATTACAACAAATCAATGAATTAAATGAAATCAGGCTCTTAGTTGTTCAACACACTGCATTAATTCAACAGCAGAGGGTGAAATGGCACGATGCCCTTATTAAAAAGATCTTCCATGAAGGAGATTGGGCACTCCTATACGATTCAAGGTTCCAGGATTTCCCTGGAAAACTCTAGACCATATGGCTAGGACCTTATGAGATACAAAAATTGCATGATAATGGCACCATTACATTGACAACCATTGATGGATATGGATATTCTTTCAAAGCGAATGGTCATCGAGTGTGACTTTACCACAAACCGCTTGGAGTCCTTTTACCAACAATTAAGGGAATATTCGACCATGCAAATTCTCATTGAGGAGGTTAACCCATCCTCAGCATCAATCCAATAAACAACTCATTTGTTTTTTAATTTGTATATAAACTTTTCTTTTTTAATTTTCTTGTATAATTTTTTTTTTAGTATAGATTTTAGTGCTATTCCATTTAAGGAACAACTACTGTTCCTCTTAAGGAACAACAACCGTTCCATTTAAGGAACAAAACTTTTCTCTTTATTTAATTTCCGTGTTGTTCCTCTTAAGGAACAATTGCTATTCCTCTTAAGGAATAGCAGCCGTTCCATTTAAGGAACAACAATTTTTGTGTGTGTTTTCTTTTTGTTGTTACTCTTAAGGAACAACTATTGTTCCTTAAGCTGTTCCTCTTAAGGAACAACAATCATTCCTCTTAAGGAATAGCAGTTTGCGTGTTTATATTTTTTTTGTTCCTCTTAAGGAACAACAACAATTCTATTTAAGGAGCAATAGTTTTGTGCGTGTTTATATTTTTGCTGTTCCTCTTAAGGAACAGAAGTTGTTCCATTTAAGGAACAACAATGTTGCGTGTTTGCATTTTTGTTGTTCCTCTTAAGGAACAATTGCTGTCCCTCTTAAGGAACAACAACCATTCCATTTAAGGAACAATAGTTCTGCGAGTGGTTTATTTTTACTGTTCCATTTAAGGGACAGCTGTTGTTCGTCTTAAGGAACAACACCCATTCCATTTAAGGAACAACAATCTAGCCTATTTGTATTTTTGTTGTTCCTCTTAAGGAACAATAATTTTTTGTTTTTGAATGTTTGCTGTTCCTCTTAAGGAACAACGGCCATTCCATTTAAGGAATAGCAGTTCTGTGTTTTTGTATGTTGTTGTTCCTCTTAAGGAACAATAGCCGTTCCATTTAAGGAATAACAATATCGTTTACATTTGTTTGCGCTGTTTCGTTTAAGGAACAGTTGTTGTTCCCTTTAAAAGGAACAACAACCGTTCCATCTAAGGAACAACATATTGGTATGTGCATGCTTTAAGCTATTCCATTTAAGGAACAATTGTTGTTCCTCCTAAGGAACAACTGTCGTTCCTTCTAAGGAGCAACAATTTCGTCATTTTTTTTGCTTGTTGTTGTTCCTTTTAAGGAATAGTAGTTCCACTTTGGTTTGTTTTTTTGGTGTTCCACCGAAGGATCAGCACTTTCACTTGCGTATGTTTTACTTGTTGTTCTTCTTAAGGAACAATAGTTTCGTGTGAATTTTTTTTATCTTCCTGTTGTTCCTCTTAAGGAACAACAATTTTGTGTGCAATTGTCTTTTTGTTGTTCCTCTTAAGGAACAATAGCTGTTCCATTTAAGGAACAACACCTTTTTTGTGTGCATTTTTTTGTGAATAATGTTTCACTCTTCATGATCCTTTGAAAGCAAGAATACAAATATATGCAAGGATACAAAATTAGAGGTTACTGGAATAAGAAAATCAAAGAAAAATTATCATCTTTAATGAGATTGCTTTGTATTGATTAGAAAAAGGGAAGGACACAACTATCTATATTACTTTGTTGTCCTTATCTTCACTAGAACTCAAATTGATTGATTACTTGTATCATGCTGGTTCTTCCCTAATTCTCATAATTCTCTTTGATTATTATTAGTAAACAAGAATAAGGGCATATTTTCTTCTATTGATATGTTCAGACTTCTTCCACCATCCCTACTCTTAAGGAGTGTTGAGCCATCCTCTATATATAAATAGGAAGTGCTATATAAAAGAAAAGAAAAAAGAAGGAAAGAAAAAAAAAAAAAAAAAAAAAAAAAATAAAATATATATATATATATATATATATATATATATATATATATATATATATATATATATATATATATATATATATATATATATATATATATATATATATATATACTAACAATTCTATGATTTGTCAGATGGAGGATAGGGGGTCTCATCATGAGCTAGCCTACCATGATCATAAGGAAGCAGTGAAGTGGTAATTCAAGTATGGCCACCACACCAGGGATATAATCCAATGGACACATTAAAAAAATAAAATTCCTTGGAACAGGTGGACTCATCACGAGCCGACTTGTCCACCTTTTACTCCTTCCTAGTGAATGGCATTGTGATCCATCTGGTTACCAAGCTAGCACAATGGCCTCCATCCTGACATCACAAGGCATTTTCCTAGGCATACATAAAGGATTATGGTACCAAAGGGTGAAAAAGCAACTTTGTCAAGGTTATAAACACCTGTGGGCAACGTAGCTCTACTAATGGTATTGGAGGCATATGTTTCAAACATCAATAGTAATTATTAACCCTTTTCTTATTTCTTTATCTTTATTTCAAAAGATATTATGTTCCCAATTAGTTTTGAAGCTTTTATGCATGAAATATTGTTTAAAAAGTCAATCATAACAGTTTAAGTGGAATAATGACCACATAACATCTTACCCACGTCAGCTGTCCTTTTCCCTTTTTCGCATCACTCCATAGCATCTCCATATTTATTCATAATTTCCATTCTAATGCATCGATTTCAACAACTCGATATTTTTGTGATCTTGTCATAAATATGTACACCTTGCCATTTTTTCACCATTGTACAATTGTCGTCAGTACATCGTTCCTCCATTTAATTGGTTGAAGGCGACCTATCATTTTTCAGGGGGGTGCGGGTGACTTCCAAAGCACTTTTGCATGTGCCAGTCTTTTATTTGGTTGTACTAGGCTGCATGATATCCCAAAATAACAGGTTTTAACATTATCTATGTTTAAAAAAAGGTATTATCTGATATTTACAGTTTGTTGTTCCATTGTTGGCTCTGTGCATCGCTGTGTAAAAATAGCAATGTGCAGAATTCAGACAAAATGGGAGGATGATTAGTATGCGGCGAGCCATAGACACTAGTAGTTTCCGATGCCACATGAGAAATTCTAGCAAGGGCTGGATGGGTCGCATATTTTACATGACTGCAGCAACCCAATGAAACCATGGCTATCGCATTTTTATAGAATTTGCAGGATGATCATTCTATAGTAAGAGGAAGACAAATAACAGTGACGGATACGGTAATAGCTAAGGTATCTGGACTACCAGCAGTTGCATTTTTGTTGTTCCTCTTAAGGAACAACTGCTGTCCCTCTTAAGGAACAACAACCATTCCATTTAAGGAACAATAGTTCCGCGTGTGGTTTATTTTTACTGTTCCATTTAAGGGACAGCTGTTGTTCGTCTTAAGGAACAACATCCATTCCATTTAAGGAACAACAATCTAGCCGGTTTGTATTTTTGCTGTTCCTCTTAAGGAACAACTGCTGTTCCTCTTAAGGAACAACAACCATCCCATTTAACGAACAACAATTTTTTGTTTTTGAATGTTTGCTGTTCCTCTTAAGGAACAATGGCCATTCCATTTAAGGAATAGCAGTTCTGTGTTTTTGTATGTTGTTGTTCCTCTTAAGGAACAATAGTCGTTCCATTTAAGGAATAACAGTCCCGTTTACATTTGTTTGCACTGTTTTGTTTAAGGAACAGTTGTTGTTCCCTTTAAAAGGAACAACAACCGTTCCATCTAAGGAACAACAGATTGGTATGTGCATGCTTTAAGCTATTCCATTTAAGGAACAATTTTTGTTCCTCCTAAGGAACAACTGTCGTTCCTTCTAAGGAGCAACAATTTCATCATTGTTTTTGCTTGTTGTTGTTCCTTTTAAGGAATAGTAGTTTCACTTTGGTTTGTTTTTTTGGTGTTCCACCGAAGGATCAGCACTTTCACTTGCGTCTGTTTTACTTGTTGTTCCTCTTAAGGAACAATAGTTTCGTGTGAAATTTTTTTATCTTTCTGTCGTTCCTCTTAAGGAACAACAGTTTTGTGTGCAGTTGTCTTTTTGTTGTTCCTCTTAAGGAACAATAGCCGTTCCATTTAAGGAACAACACCTTTTTTGTGTGCATTTTTTTGTGAATAATGTTTCACTCTTCATGATCCTTTGAAAGCAAGAATACAAATATATGCAAGGATAAAAAATTAGAGGTTGCTGGAATAAGAAAATCAAAGAAAAATTATCATCTTTAATGAGATTGCTTTGTATTGATTAGAAAAAGGGAAGGACACAACTATCTATATTACTTTGTTGTCCTTATCTTCACTAGAACTCAAATTGATTGATTACTTGTATCATGCTGTTTCTTCCCTAATTCTCATAATTCTCTTTGATTATTATTAGTAAACAAGAATAAGGGCATATTTTCTTCTATTGATATGTTCAGATTTCTTCCACCATCCCTACTCTTAAGGAGTGTTGAGCCATCCTCTATATATAAATAGGAAGTGCTATATAAAAGAAAAGAAAAAAGAAGGAAAGAATATATATATATATATATATATATATATATATATATATATATATATATATATATATATATATATATATATATATGTTTACTAACAATTCTATGATTTGTCAGATGGAGGATAGGGGGTCTCATCATGAGCTAGCCTACCATGATCATAAGGAAGCAGTGAAGTGGAAATTCAAGTATGGCCACCACACCAGGGATATGATCCAATGGACACATCAAAAAAATAAAATTCCTTGGAACAGGTGGACTCATCATGAGCCGGCTTGTCCACCTTTCACTCCTTCCTAGTGAATGGCATTGTGATCCATCTGGTTACCAAGCTAGCATAATGGCCTCCATCCTGACATCACAAGGCATTTTCCTAGGCATACATAAAGGATTATGGTTCCAAAGGGTGAAAAAGAAACTTTGTCAAGGTTATAAACACCTGTGGGCAACAGAGCTCTGCTAATGGTATTGGAGTCATATGTTTCAAACATCAATAGTAATTATTAACCCTTTTCTTATTTCTTTATCTTTATTTCAAAAGATATTATGTTCCCAATTAGTTTTGAACCTTTTATGCATGAAATATCGTTTAAAAAGTCAATCATAATAGTTTAAGTGGAATAATGACCGCATAGCATCTTACCCATGTCAGCTGTCCTTTTCCCTTTTTCGCATCACTCCATAGCATCTCCATATTTATTCATAATTTCCATTCTAATGCATCGATTTCAGCAACTCGATATTTTTGTGATCTTGTCATAAATATGTACACCTTGCCATTTTTTTCACCATTGTACAATTGTCGTCAGTACATCATTCCTCCATTTAATTGGTTGAAGGCGACCTATCATTTTTCAGGGGGGTGCGGGTGACTTCCAAAGCACTTTTGTATGTGCCAGTCTTTTATTTAGTTGTACCAGGCTGCATGATATCCCACAATAACAAGTTTTAATGGGATCTATGTTAAAAAAAAGGTATTATCTAATATTTACAGTTTGTTGTTCCATTGTTGGCTCTGTGCATCACTGTGTAAAAATAGCAATGTGCAGAATTCAGACAAAATGGGAGGATGATCAGTATGCAGCGAGCCATAGGCACTAGTAGTTTCCGATGCCACACGAGAAATTCTAGCAAGGGCTAGATGGGTCGCATATTTTACATGACTGCAGCAACCCAATGAAACCATGGCTATCGCATTTTTATAGAATTTGCAGGATGATCATTCTATAGTAAGAGGAAGAAAAATAACAGTGATGGATACAGTAATAGCTAAGGTATCTGGACTACCAGCAGTTGGACCCATATGGACACATAAAAAATTGAGGCTTCAAGACACCATGGTCGTCTTTCTGGGATGAGGGACAGAACCTGATTACCAAAGGTAATGGAGTCTAGCCTTCATCTCTGGGAGAACCATGGACAAAGCTAGCTAGAGTAGTTCAAAGTTACATTACATGCGACAAAAGAAAGGATGTGGTAAGACCACACCACCTTAAATTACTAGTAGTTTTAAAACAAAAATGTTCTGTAAACTTGCCTGCATATTTGAATTTTTTGTTGCATGACGTTGCTCAAACCATAAAGAAATCTCGACATATAGATACGGTTGTAAGTCATCATTGTCTAATTCGCTTGATAGTAAGCTACAATCTTGTCCAACAGCAAACCAGTTGGGAAGAATTAGTGTTTGCTATAGACGGGGGATTAGCCTTACCTGCCCTAAAAAGAAAAAGGACCACCAGCATAGCAAACAAACCATAAAAACGTAAACACTCTTCCAGATTGAGAAAAAGCATGGGAGCAACTGAAAACCTCCAGGGTAGCAGCAACCAACCCTTATAATTATCTAGCCTTGAAAATGAGCAACCCTTACAGCTGGAAGGAAGAGACAACCAAGAATCAGAACTTGAGGAGGAAACAGAGCATACTAGTGAAGAAGAGAGGGATGAAGCAGAACTTCCCCTAACTCCCAGCACAAGTCCACCACAAGACCCATTATATGAGGTGGAATTGGCCCAGATTTTGGCCAATATGAGTGAATATATTCAGCCCGAAAGTCCGCTCAACCTCAATGTTGAAGCAGAACAATCAGAAGAAAACTCTGCCCATAATAGGAGTATATCAGAAGAAATAGTTGGTGAAGTAGAAACAGGGGCAGAAACCACTCAGGAAAAGGCAAACCAAACTAGGGTTACCTCTCCAGAAGAACCTAGTCAGGTTGATGTAAACACAGAAGATGTGGGCCAAACAGAGGAAATGGAAACTAGTCAGGGCAAAGACACAACCCTTGGAGAACAAAACCCAACTGAGCAACCAAGCTCAGTAAGAGCAGAAATGATTAGTGAAATAGTTGTTCCTCCCAAGAAGAAGAAAAGTGAAATTAAGAGGTTGCGAAAGGAACAACAGAAGCTGTAGAGCTTAGTGAAAAGACTTAGACAAAAGATAAGAATATTAAAAAGGAGAAATATTGCAAGTAGAACACCGAAAATGGTGAATGCAACCATTCAAACTAAATTCCATGATACAAGGGCTACATAGACTCAAACCAAGCCCATACTCATTCAAAATGATAAGGAACAAGCATGGGAACAACTGAAAATCTCCAGGGTGGCAGCAACCAACTCTTATAATTATCTAGCCCTGAAAATGAGCAACCCTTACAGCTGGAAGGAAGAGACAACCAAGAATCAGAACTTGAGGAGGAAACAAAGCATACTAGTGAAGAAGAGAGGGATGAAGCAAAACTTCCCCTAACTCCCAGCACAATTCCACCACAAGAACCATTATATGAGGTGGAATTTGCCCATATTTTGGCCAATATGAGTGAATATATTCATCCCTAAAGTTCTCTCAACCTCAATGTTGAAGCAGAACAATCAGAAGAAAACTTTGCCCAAAATAGGAGTATATCAGAAGAAATAGTTGGTGAAGTAGAAACAGGGGCAAAAACCACTCAAGAAAAGGCAAACCAAACTAGGGTTACCTCTCAAGAAGAACCTAGTCAGGTTCATGTAAACACATAAGATGTGGCCAAACAGAGGAAATGGAAACTAGTCAGGGAAAAGACACAACCCTTGGAGAACAAAACCCAACTGAGCAACCAAGCTCAGTAAGAGTAGAAACGATTAGTGAAATAACTGTTCCTCCCAAGAAGAAGAAAAGTGAAATCAAGAGGTTACAAAAGGAACAACAGAAGCTGTAGAGCTTAGTGAAAAAACTTAGACAAAAGATAAGAATATTAAAAAGGAGAAAAACTGCAAGTAGAACACTGAAAATGGTGAATGCAGCCATTCAAACTGAATTCCATGATACAAGGGATACATAGACTCAAACCAAGCCCATACTCATTCAAAATGATAAGGAACAACATGCAACCGTTACAGATGTGGCTGCTCAAATAGAGACTACACATTTCTGAAATACAGTTGTTCAAACAGAGAAAATACCCTCTAACAGTGCAGACACCCAGACATATATCCAAGCCAAATATGTTTTGATAAGTAGCGATCCTGGTATAACAAATCTTCAAGAGAAGTTGGCACAGGCTCAGCTGACCATAGAAAAGCTTGAGGAAGAGACTATTCCCCAACAAAGGTACCAAGAATTACAGAGGCAATTGCAGAATATCAACGCGTCAGAAAGTGAGGCCTTTGAGAAATGTCGGAGGGCAGAAGAAAGAACTGAAAAGATAAAGAACAGACTGGAAATAGTCATGTGTCAGATGGATACTCTATGTTCCCTTTACATAGATGTTTTAGCATGCAAGTCCCCTGCCAAGAACTATGCTTTATTTTTGTTAGAAAGGTATTTACAGTTAAAAATTAAGGTTGTTAGGGTAGGGAAACCCATAGAATTAAAAATTATTGAGGATTTTATAAACTGCTATAAACACCATGGAGTAAAAGTTCAATGATTACTCTATGAGTTTTATTTGCATAATTTTATATTGGAAGAAGAAATGGAGAAGAACCCCAGCCCTTTTGTGGGTGATGTACAGTTTCAAGCGTTCATTTCATTTGTTGTTAACCAGTTGAAGTGGTTCAAAGCCCATAACACTTTCCAGAGGCAAGAAAATGGGTTGGACCTTTGGGTCAGGGGTGAACCGAAAAACCCATTACAACTGCTGACCAAACATAAGAGTCTAATGCAAAAGGAAGGAGTAATCCAGACCTTGGGACCCATCCACAAAGGAATTGTCCAGCAAGGGGTAGAGTATTTTATTTTTATCAAAGACAATTCCTTGGCAGCAGCTAAATTCAGATGGAAAACTTCCAATCCTAATGTATATGACAGAGAACCATTTAACTACAAAAGCTTTAAATTAGTTTTAGATCGCTTGGTTACTTATAGCAACCTCATCTTGAGGGAAGGGACATATTGGCTAGGCTGTCAATTTCGTAGTCCTATTGTTTGGTATCCTGCAGAAGGGTATAAAGCTATATATGAATTACATGAAGGACAAACAGGGCACATCTTTGAAATTTTGGCTAAAAATCATGGTTTTAGACCACCTCATGACATCCCTTCTCTAGCCTATTCTTTGACTTCTTTGCACACAAACTACATGGTTTTCATGAGGGCATGAAAAAGGGTAAGCGTGGGAGTGTGTTGAGCTATGGAAAAGGTATGAATTTGACATTTATTTCATCATCCTTTCTTTTAATTATATCCCCTTTGTATTCTAAAGATATTCATATATCAAGGGATTATAGTAAAAACTAGGGAATTATTTATTATTACAATTTAGCTAATGATTGTCTTTTCTCATGCAGGAAAAAGATGAATGGGGAAAACTACCATTCCATACCAGAGAGAAGAAAAAAGACAAAGTAGAGTAACTGTTGTTCCCTCACCGGGAAGTAGCGTACAGGCAACAAGCCAAGGATGGAGTGCACAGTTATGGATAAGAGTAGAGAATATCACATCATCAATGAAAAAGACAAAGAGCTAACTGAAGATGGAAGATTGAGTGGATCTCTTAGGATCTCTTGATCCTGAGGGATTGTTGTTATTATTCTATTTGTTGTTACTATTTTATTCTCTTGGCCATTATAAAAGGGACAACGATTGTAAAGAACAGTGGAGATTATTCAGAAATTACTTTTGTATTTTTACTTTGATCATCGACACTCGTTGTTGAAACAGAGTATGAAATGGCTGTAACCATTTTGCATATGATTAATATATAACATAGTTGTTGTTCCTTCTTTCTATCTATTGTAGTCACATTACTTTACTGTTTCGTATTTCTAGAATTAATGAATTGATCTGTTTTATATGTTGTAATTGAATTGCATTGCTGTTCATTTCCCTCATAACAAGATCACTACTTTTTGCAAGTATATTGTTGTGCTGTTCATTTTACTTACAGAGCTTCACTGTTCATTTCAGTAACTTAGCTTTGTTGTTCATTGTAGTTATATATATTTTGTTGTTCATTTCTATTATATAGCATTTCTGCTCATTTACTTTCTACAATCATTTGGGTTTGTCTTTTAGCATTCTTACAGTTAGCATAATTATCTCATTTCGATCAGTTGCAGTAGCATCATTGATTTAATTCATTGCCATTTCCAATTTTTTATTTAGTGTGGTGTGTGTGAGGTCAACAATTGTAAAGAACATTGGCTATTACTGTGAAAGCTCTCAGATTGAGGATCTTATTTATGCTTGATTTAGTTTACATCAGTTAAACAAGGAATGAGTTATTGCTACTGTATCCTTAACTAATAATTGTTGTTACTTTGTTGAATAAATGATTTAGTTTCAGAGCATTGAGTTTCCTTTAATTGCAAGTGAGTTTTATTTAAAGCATCTGTTTACTCTTGTATTTGAAAGCATTGTACTACAATTCAGAAACATTACTCTTGAGTAAATAGCCGCCACAAACTGTGTACACTCTTGAAATGGAAAGTCTTTTCCGGATTGATAACTAATGTGAAGGTAATTAGGAGTTAAAAGGACACCTTTTATACCCCAACACTTAGGTTGATTCAATAAAATTTTTATTTGTCTTTGACTATATTTCAGTTTTAGGGCTCACCTAGAATGTCATTTGAATATCCTAAAATTAAAATCTATAATGAGAAAATAGAAATCCTTTATCTTTTAATGAAAATATAGCTAAGGAAGGGAATAAACAATCAAGATGCAACACATAATATGCAACAAACCAGATGCAAGATACAATTTCCTTTCTCATGCAACTATTCCTATGCTAATACACATGCAAATTCCTAAATAATGATGCGAAATTTTTGTTTTCATCGCACTTAATTTTCGAAATGAAGAAAACTAAGATGAAAATGTTCAATTACTAATTCACTTACACTTTTTAGAATGAGGACTAGAACAAAAATTCATCCAAGCTACCAAAAACCAAACAAAAATAGTTTGTAAGAAACCAAGTGATAAGAACAAAGAGAAATCAAAACCAATTCTTTTTTTTTTTTTTCCAAGGAAAAAAACGGTAACCTTTTTTAAAAATTTAATGAAAAGTTACACTAGCACATGCAATGAAGCATTCAGTATGATGCCACATGGGCTCGCAGCGTTAGTAAACTAACGTGCACAAAGAATAAGCAGGAGAAGAGAAAAGAGAATGAAAAAAGGGAAAAAACCTGACTTCCGGCAGTGAGAGAAACTCACGCTTCATGTTTTTCGCCCCTTTTTCTTTTCAACCTTGCGCCACTCTCCCACAGTGGGCTCGGTCGAGGCAATGACTAACTGGGTTGTTTCATTCTGTTGTCCTGTTTCTTTATCTGAATCTGAAGTATCTGAGTGATGCTGCCGTTTGATGCCTCCCATGCTTTGATCCACGCTTCTCATCTCTGTTTGGTTTTGCTGGGTCTCTGCCTGAGATGAATGAGGCTGTAGCTCCTTGTTGGCTGCTGTATTTTCCTTCTGGGTCTCTAGATCAACCTCCTCTATGGTGGTATCATCCTCCTCTGCTTCTGTTTCTGCGTCTTCTGATACTATGGGGGCTTTCGTTTCCGCGGACTTCTTCTTTATGACATTGTCTATATTCTGCCATCCTTTGTGCTTCCTTTGTTGTGGCTTGTTCTTGTTAAGGCTTTTGCATGCATTGAACAGATGGCCTGTTTGTTGACATCCCCTGCATCTGAATGCTGTGTTCTCATAATCCAGCGGTTGTTTCCATTGAGTATTGTTGAAATTCAGGATGATGCTTTCTGGTAACCCCTGATTGAGATCTACATCGACGCAAATTCTAGCAAAGGTAAAGATTCCTTTTAAATGTCTCTCTGTATCAATCTTTAACATTCTTCCGAGGGTATTCCCTATTGCTGCTAAGGAAAAAAAATGCCAAAAATGCATCGGAAGATTATGTAACCTTACCCATACCGGCATTTTTGACACCACCATGGTGTTTGGATCAAACTCCGGGAACCAGGGAGTAACAAATAGTCCCGCACTGCCCCAAAACCATGGTCCTTCGGTAAGAGCTTTTTCCTTCTCTTCTTCAACGCGAAAGACTACTATGAAGAATCCTTTCGAGCAAAGGTGGATCCGGCAGTTTTTTGTCCATGCCGTGTGTATCCATTGATACAAAGCATCCGATCTAGGCCAGAAGCCATTAAATCTACAAATAACGGCGTTTTTTTGTAGATCTGTGAATATGCCCTTTACCTCTGGGGTATCCAACTGAAGATAGGGGCTCTCTGGTACTTCATCCACGATATACTGCCCTGGAGGGATATTAACAGTTGCATGTTCTTTCCCCTTTGGGATTTCTGTCCCTTTTGCTGCGTCTTTGTAGGATCCTGTAGGTTTTGATGTGGATCCCTTAGATCCACCTCGCAGCCGAAGATTGAGGATAACAGTTGAATCTTTTGCAACCCTGTAATGCTGGAGGGTGTGTTGATCCTGCATGCATACCCCAGAAAATATTAGGATTTGGAGTGCCACTGGAATGCCCAATCTGACCTGTATCTCTTTTTTTAGCTCCCAAATACTCATCCGCTCCCAGATCTGCAGGCAAATGTGTTTTCCTTCTGTAGATCTGATGAAGATTTGTTTCAGATCTACTGTGTCTGCCTTGCTCAAATCCCGATTTTCGGATTTGTACTCTGGATCTGAAGAAATATTATTTTGTGAAGCTTCCTTTTGCTTCTTCCCTCTCTTCTGAAGTTCCCCAAATCCTTCCTGCGCAGAGGGGATCTCAAGCTTCAGGGTTAAGATCCCATGTCTGGATCTCAGTTTATTGCCATGGATCAGCGAGGATAAAACTCGATCTGTGCGGCAGCACACATTTTCAACGTGATCTGCAACGAGAAATCGCAGATCTGAGAGAGGGCGCAGATCTGCATCCTGCAGGCCCCTCCTACCTTTGCTCCATTCGATCTGAACCTTGATCGTCCTGATCTCTAAGAGCAGTGTGTCATTTTTACAGAAAACGTAGATCCTTGAGCTTGTAAACTCCACAGATGCGCTGCCACATTGTTCTGGAAAGTTTTGGATCGATTTGCTGCGTCGTTTCACGGGATAAGCCTTTCCGGCATCGAAGAGGTCTTCTCTTACTGAGACTCCGTACCCTTGTTTTCCTTCGGCCCATGCACGAATCGTCGAGCCAACTGCAGCTGCTAGCAGGCCTCTGCAGAAACAATAACCAGTACTTGGATCTAGGGCAGAGAAAATATTCAGATCGCCTACCTCGATTAGCTTTTGACGCAGCAGTTCGGCCCAGTACCAAGGAGAGGCTTTGAGTTTTGGGTCTTCATCGATCCAGCATCCATCCGTTCCAAAGCAATGCAGATCTACTGTATCCGCGGCGGCGCATATCAGAAACTCTGAAACCCTAGCTTCGCTCACCGCCTCCATCGCTCTCTTCTCTCAACTGCCAGGGATGTGTGTTTTTTGTTTTACAAACTCATCAAAACCAATTCTTACCAAAGGAAAACAACACAAATGAAAACTGAAAAAAGGCTTTAGAGAGATCACAAGACACTTAAGTCTCAGGGAAGTTCAGCTGGAAGTAGGCTGACCAAAGATGGGCTCAAGAACCAAGTAAAAATTCATGAAAAAATAGGGGCCAACACTGGTGTAGAATAAGCACCAATGCATTGCAATGCTGATGAAGAGTGGGCCAGGTTGAGGTGCAATGCTCTATGAAAGGCATAGGGGGTGCGTTGGGTATGGGAAAGAGGATTCCAGCACAAAAATTGCATAAAAGGCTAATGTGGTCACTAGTTCCTAGGTTTGTTCTTGGTTTCATAATACAACAAAGGTCTGTCAAGGAAGTAATCAAACATAATGGACAAGGATACCACCAAGTGAATTCTTTGTTCCATAGTATGGTCACCAATTTGTTATATAGGATTTACAATTGCAGAAAAAGTATCTCCCCTAGGTTGGTGGCTAACCTATAACAACATAGAGACAAGGAACATAATAATTTTCCTTAAAGTAAATATATGATGGAGTGAAGCCTACCTGGAATCCTTCACACACTTTTCTCCTTCCTTAGCTTGGAAGCTCCAATTCTATCTCTGATTGCTAAAACTAGAACCTGCATAGTGAGATAACACAATCCAAGAAACTACGGGATCTATGTAGTATCATCTATGTACTTCATTCAATAGATCAACATGGTATTGAAATAAGTGAAATAACAACATCACCTATAGGAGAAAATGAATTCTTTGCATTAATATAAAATGGAAGGAGATTACAACCATAAGTAGTAGTTGATCTTGTATAAGAGCTCCTCCAAGTTGTTGACTTTTTCTTTCCTTGTCACAATATGTACCTCCAATCACCCTAAATGCATGAGATGATGACCACTCACTAAAACATCATCAGGGCATAATCACTCTCCAAAAGCCAACCCCCAACCATATAGAAGGTTGGGAATATATAAGAGAAGTAGGGTAAGTTGGGAGTTCTTATCCAATTACCAATATAGGGTAAGAGGTCTACCTTTGATGGGGGGATAGGCTTAAAGAATAAGTGTTGAAAACTCCAATGTAAGGAAGGATAGGATTTGAATGTTTTATCCAAGGTAAGTTGTTAAAACTACTTTTGGAAACTCCTAAAACGGGAAGCTTCCAGAATCCCGACCATTCTCCCAGATTTCTAGAACCAATGCAAGTTCAAAGGGGAGAAACCTGGTGGTGACCAACACGGGCCATATTGGAGCAACCTGCTTGTGAATGCACCCCAATAGGCTTACATGGAGAACTGGTCCTTAAACTAACTCAGATGATGCAGTTTAGGGATGAAATTATGGGAAATGAAAGGTACATTCTTAGGGATTTGTACAATATTGTGACCAGGGGGAATAGGATTCTGACTGATCCCATTAGGAGTCTCATTGATCGGGTGTGAAAAAATGGCCTATAACACTTGTTATAACTCCTACGTTCCATAACTTGCTCTAGTGTGTAGTCCATATTTGAAAACATCTCATCGACAATCATTTATAACAGTTTTTGGAAATATGACGGGATTTTAATCCTATAAAATATTCTCCCATAGTTAATGAAGTGTACCTACAAATCCAATTCATCCAACTACCTTGCCAACATGTCCAACGATCATATTTTTCCTAGCACTTTTTGTCCTCTTTCAATTGTATTCTTGATAGTTGTTTTCCATTTAGCCATGATTTCCCCTAACAATGAATGATGTGCACATATGTGATAGATCCACATGATACATATCTTTATGCATAGTATTTTTCTTCATACATTATCTTTATTTTTCTGTGAGAAAACACAAAACAACTACTTTTGCAGCAAAACTCTAAAACTATCCTTTTTGAAACAAAAATAAAAAACTATTATCTCTCTCTCTCTCTCTCTCTCTCTCTCTCTTCAATTTATTTATATACATAGAACATTATTGGTAGTGAACTTATTTAGCTCTAAGCAAAAGAATGACTATCCCTATAGAATTTTAGTCGACTTGCCTTCACAAAGCTTTTCATAGAGTCACCATTGAGCTTTTCAAGATTCACTTCTCATGTGCCTGTCACGTTTTTGATCACATAGAGTCCAATGCATCTAGAATTTGCTTGGGTTCTTCAAGATCTTTTTGTGATATAGTAGGAATAATTCCTTTCGTTGAAACTTATCCTTTCTTATCAATCTATGATGCTAGGTTTGTTCCATTGTGCCAAATTTAGTCATTCTTGTGAATGAAACGATTTGTAAACATTGTACATGAAACTCCATAGGCATTACTACAACTTTTCCATACACTAGCCTAAATAGTGTCTATATTGTCAACCTATTGCGAGTGGTTCTATATTCCTAGAGCACCATTGGTACCCTCAAATCCCAATCATCCATTCAAACTTTAGTAAAGGAATTATCCAATATCTTATTAAATGATTCCATAGTTCCATTATCGTGGGGATGATAAGGTGTTCTTTTCTAATGATATATTTCAAATTTGTTAGTCAAATTAGAATTTTTTTTGTTTAAAGAATGGATACTTTGGTCATTCATCAAAATTTGAGGACATCTACCACTGGTCAATACATTCTGAAATAGAAACTTCACAGAAGTCTGTGTTATAGTCCTTCACAGACACTACTTCTATCCACCTTTTAAGTAGTATGTTTGTTATATACTTAGGGGGGATAATTTGGGGTACCAAGGGAGGTACCCAAGGTAATAATGTAATAATGGGATGGGCCATAGTAATAAATAAGGTGGTTAACCCATGTCATGTAAGAGACCACAAGTAGTTAATAATAATGTAATGGGCCCATGGTATTAGTGGATGGTATGAGGAAACCATGGTAATGATGCATGGTATTGTATGTATGAGGCCTATATAGAGGCTAGAGACTCCACATGGAGAGATATGAAGAGAAGTATTCTTGTATGTACAGGCATATGGCTTGTGGAGTGTTCTCCTTCCTTAAGGAGTGAATGTATGGTGTTGCCCTACCATAAGGGTTTTGATAATAAAGAAGAATTTCTATCTACTTTGATCTTGTTATTCTTGGGTTATTTCTATTCTCATATATATTTTGGATCAGATCTACAACAAGTGGTATCAGAGCACTTTCTTGGGCAAACCGTGGAATTTTTTATTTTTATTTTTATTTTTTTTTTGCAGGGATTTTTTGGGTGGCGAATTTGCAGATCAGGTCTGTATGTTTTGGTGCTAGATCTGCAAAATCTAATTGCATATCTGTATTCCTTGTGAAAAAATACCCAAATTCAAAAAAAAAATCAGTTGAATCGGAGTCCGGATGAAGCAGATATCGCTGATTTAAAAATAAGTGGGGTGCAGACAATTTTCAGGACAACGAGTTTGCGGCGCAGATCTAGAAGTCCTGTGCCAGATCTGCAAGATCTAATTGTAGATATGGAATATTTGTGAAAAATCACATGATTTCAAAAAAAAATCAGTCGAATCAGAGTCCGGATGAGGGAGATATCGCTGATTTAAAATCAGCTCTTTTTGCAGAAATTTTGGGTGACGCCGGGAGAGTAGCAGCGCAGATCTGAAATTCTAGTGTCTGAATCAGGATTTCTATCACATGGGCAGATGCAGAATGGTTGTTCCATTTCTAAAAACAGCTTATAATAGGGATTCTGAGCAATATTGACGGATCTGTGACCATTTCAATTTTTCACGGTTTGCCCACGGAAACAGTGGACTACTTTTTCAGAGAGCAATATTGATAGTCTCTAGAGTTACATATAATGGCGAAAAATTGAAATGGTCACAGATCCGTCAATATTGCTCAGAATCCCTATTATAACCTGTTTTTAGAAATGGAACAACCATTCTGCATCTGCCCATGTGTTAGAAATCCTGATTCAGACACTAGAATTTCAGATCTGCGCTGCTACTCTCCCGGCGTCACCCAAAATTTCTGCAAAAAGAGCTGATTTTAAATTAGCGATATCTCCCTCATCCGGACTCCGATTCGACTGATTTTTTTTTTTGAAATCATGTGATTTTTCACAAATATTCCAGATCTACAATTAGATCTTGCAGATCTGGCACCAGGACTTCTAGATCTGCGCCGCAAACTCGCTGTCCTGAAAATTGTCTGCAACCCCACTTATTTTTAAATCAGCGATATCTCCTTCATCCGGACTCCGATTCAACTGATTTTTTTTTTGAATTTTGGTATTTTTTTACAAGGAATACAGATATGCAATTAGATTCTGTAGATCTAACACCAAAATGTACAGATATGATCTGCAAATTCGCCACCCAAAAAATCCCTGCAAAAAAAAAAACAAATTCCACGGTTTGCCCAAGAAAGTGCTCTGATATCAATTGTTGTAGATCTGACCCAAGAATATTATAGATTTGATATGAAAATATAAGATAATGCAAATAAACCCAGAAATAAGATAGAAATGATTCTTTATTGATCAAAACCCTTACGGTAGGGCAACACCATACATTCACTCCTTAAGGAAGGAGAACACTCCACAAGCCATATGCCTGTTCATACAATAATACTTCACTTCATATCCCTCCATGTGGAGTCTCTAGCCTCTATATAGGCCTCATACATACAATACCATGCATCATTACCAATACCAATTGTTGTAACTCTGATCCAAAAGATATATGAGAATAGAAATAACCCAAGAATAACAAGATCAAAATAGGTACCAATTGTAGCTCTGATACCAAATGTTGTAGATCTGATCCAAAAGATATATGATAACAGAAATAAACCCAAGAACAATAAGATAGAAATAGATAGAAATGCTTCTTTATTATCAAAACCCTTATGGTAGGGCAACACCATACATTCACTCCTTAAGGAAGGAGAACACTCCACAAGCCATATGCCTGTACATACAAGAATACTTCTCTTCATATCTCTCCATGTGGAGTCTCTAGCCTCTATATAGGCCTCATACATACAATACCATGCATCATTACCATGGTTTCCTCATACCATCCACTAATACCATGGGCCCATTACGTTATTATTAACTACTTGTGGTCCCTTACATGACATGGGTTAACCACCTTATTTATTACTATGGCCCATACCATTATTACATTATTACCTTGGGTACCTCCCTTGGTACCCCATATTATCCCCCCTAGGTATATAACAATGTTCCAGTGATAATATATCTAGCTCTTGATATTTTCGTTGGTGGGTCAATGGGATCCATGAAATATATTGCCCACTTATCAAAGGCCTAATTTGTAATTTGAGGAACTAGGGGGATTTTTCCTTTTCTATAAGGTCTTCCTAAGTCTCGTTGACAAACATCACAACTCTAACAAAAACATTTAGCATCATTATGTAAGGTAGGCCACCATAATCCTATGCATAGAATATTTTTAACAATAGCCTTTATGCATAGTTCCCACCTGCAATTCCTTAATGAGATGTTGCTTAAATAATTGGCCTTTCATGTGTAATACGCATATAGACAATATTCCATAAGCTCCCAACTTAGATAAGAAACCTGCTATAAATTGGTAATCTGCATACTTTACCATCATTTTTATTTTATATATATATATATATATATATATATATATATATATTATTTTATATTTTTATTTTTATTTTTATTTATTTATTTATTTATTTATTTTTTTAATTTTTTTTAATTTTTATTTATTTTTTTTTTTTTTTTTTTTTTTCAGTGCGATAATATATTCTTCTGGAGCGATTATTGTGCTCAGAAAATACATAATATTAGCAAAATAATCATCCACCATTATTACCACAAACAACTGAGCATCTAAAAGTTATCTTCTAGATTCCTAGCTTCCTCACCTGTGTTGATCGTTGGCAAATGATATGGTGCTACATTTAGCTTCCCAAGATTGAAAACTAATTCAAAGTCATACCCCTAAAATAATAGCATCCATTTAAATATGTGCCCTCCCAAAACTAACTTGTATTCTAAGTAACTTAGTGCAGAATTATAATGTTGAAACTTTTGCAAAGCATCTACTTTTGTGAGCCCTTCCATCTTTGTGGTTGTGTACATATGTTCAACTGTGGACAACTTTATCATAGAAAAAGAAATTAGACTGTCCAAGTCTCCTTCTCCTAGCTAGACTAAAATCATCTACAAGGTTATGGATGAGATGTCCACATGCACATGGAATTCCTTTCCCTAATATGGAAAAATTAGAATAGGCGTAGTAACCATATTATCTTTTAGCATATCTTAATGCATGCTCACATTTTTCTATCCATTGGAATTACACATCCTTCTTTAATAACCGCTCCATGGGCACTGTAATTTTCACATATCATTTAATACTTTTTATTTAGTACTAGTTGTGGTCCAATATCATGTGTAGTTGTCTCATAGAGGTGGGAGGAGGCAAGTCTACTATTACTGTAATCTTTGTAGGGTCCAACAACAACCCGAACGTTGTGTCCCAATAAAATACTAAACGGAGAGAAAAAAGGATAATTTTCTTTAAATTCAAGGAAATTTGAAATTTCCCACACCTATCTAGCACTAGGCACAATACCTCTAATTGTTTCTTTAGCATATTAAACATAGGTTAATCATACAGATACAATTCCAAGAACTTGTGTATGAACTCCTTAAATGTCTCTACAACAATCCTAGAGAAATTTTCATGCAAATTATTTAATCCAAACGAGATTACTATGTACTGGAAACACCCCCAATATGTAGTAAATGTAGTCTTACATTTGTCCTCTTTGACTATTTTTATCTAATGGTATCTTGAAAACCCATTAGTGTATTTATAAGCTTCTTAGTGTTACAGGGAAAAGTGTCTGTGCAGAACTGCTTATCCCACTAAGGTGTGGTAGCTACCTTAGAAACAAACAAAGTAAAACTACTTTCGTTTTCCTTTATGAAGGATAGATGAGAGAAGGATAAAGGAGACCAACCTTTGTCTTGCGCTTGGCTCCTAGTTCAATTCCTCTCTCTTCTGATAGTCCTTTGCTAATTGCTTCCTTGTACAACCAGCTTCATAGAGTACCTGTAAAATCAAAGTAGCATAACACTATACAAGAACATGGATCTATTATCATAAACAATCTAGGATCAGATGTAAATTGACCATACAAATGCATAAAACATGAACGACACAAGAGTATGGAGGAAAACTTGAATAGCTTTATTGATAATCAAGAAAGAGCCAAGAGAGTTACAACCTGTTGTTCTAACCCAGCATCATCATCTCAGCAAGTAAGCCCTTCTTCACCTCATGCAAAGCTTAGATCACCCAACACTATGATGTTGCCTCAAGAAACCAACAACAATACCTTACAAGATGCAAAATTCCAGCCTCTGGATCTCTGGGATGAGGGATCCATATATAGATATCTGTAAGGGAGATGAGTCAGCTTGTGATTTGATTAGTGTCTTCCCTCTGATAGTTCGTTCTTCCACTTGGAGATTGATGATCTCTTACTCATCCTTGGTCGAATCTAGAGAGGCAAGTGTCACAGGAGAAGTTTTTGGAAGATTCCATGCCTCTCCACCTTGTGGATTGACACTGCCATTTGTCACTTCTCGCCCATCGCACCCCATAGAAGGGCTTTTTGAAATGAAACGCACCCACATAGTGTACTTAGGTGAGATGCAATGCACTTTGCCTATGGAGCAGATGAAATGATCCTGTTTTGACCAGTTCTGAGTAGTTTTTCACGGAGAACTTCTGGGAGAAGCTGTAATCAGTTGACCTTGTTCCTTTAGGGGTTAGAACAACACTTTTAGGGACTTAGGAGCCCTTGGTTTATGGAAATTTTATGCTTGGGGTTGCAGTGCCCAAAAATGTCTATAACAGTTGCCCCCTAAAGCATGAGGTCGTTAATTTTTTTTGATGTCGGGTGAAATGCTTTATCATGAGGATTCGAAGTTCTTTCAAGCTGGGAGGAGACCTGTAATAAGATACAATACAATACATTATCTTCATAATATTTTCATGATCTAGCTGAGGCGGGCATTCCCATGCTCAACTTTATAAATTCATTTTCATGTACATAGGACAGACAATCGTCTGAGTGTAGACTGATGATTCTGGTAGAGCCATCATCCCTTTGATTGGATGAGTGTAGACTGATGATTCTGGTAGAGCCATCATCCCTTTGATTGGATGAGTGTAGACTGATGATTCTGGTAGAGCCATCATCCCTTTGATTGGATGATTATCTGTGCAGCAATGATGTACATTTGATGTCTTTATTTCCCTGAATATATATCGCAGCCCGGATGGATGAAACTAGATTTGGGGTCTTCAATCTCGTTCGATCTTCACTCGAAGTACAAGTCGATCCATGTGAGAGATTTTCTAGAGTCGAACATGGAAAGACATCGCCTGATTACCAGCCAATGATGTAAGCTATTAACAGGCGCGAGAGGAATCACCGATAATGATAATGACCCTCAAGGTACTGCAATACAATTCACGCGGTGTGAATAAAGGACTTGGTGTCGAACATCGCGCAAAATATTTCGGTCGAAGGCCATTGATGTAAACCTATCGCCGGAAGTGAGAAACTTGCCATTGAGGCATGCAAGCTTTAAAGTACTGGAAGGGGTGTTCCTAGATCGACTTCTTGGATAATGAGTTGATGTCGACAAGAAGTGATCCGTCATAGGAGGGCCTTAAGGAATCCCACATCAATGACACGGAACGGAGAAAATTATTTTAATGGAGGTGAAAACGATCTAGTGATATAAGGTTCAGGGTGGCGGTCATGAAAGAATGGAGCGTAAATGTATTGCAGCGGGTGAGACACAGGTGAATTCTCTGAGTGACTTCCCTTGAACATATTGGTGACACTGACGTGATGGATTGGTAGCATTAACCCCAAATGTGGATGGTGTGATGGGACCATGGTGATGTGACCGGTGAATGAAACAACCCAACCTGACTTGGATGCAGAGTGAAAGTGTCATGTTCAAGAGCGACTTGCTACCAACAAAGTTTCTTCAAGTTTTCTTCCCAATTTTTCCCCAGTCATTGCTGACCAATACCTCTTTATTTTTGTCAAGCTTGAGGAGGATAACATATGCTTGTTCTATAATTTTCCCTTTGGGCAAACCCATCGCTATGTTTTAACGAGCCTAGCGATAGTGAAACTCGTTCTTTTCTGCTATGGACAAGTTTGTCGCTATTAGGTTTTAACGAGTTTAACGACAAAGATAACTCGGTCCTTTTCAATTTTAGAGAGTCTGAAAAGGGACGTAAAGGAAACTCCAAAATTCCTTTTTCGTCATCTAATCCCTTAAGTCCGAAAAAGTATAAAACAATATAGAAGGGATGAATTTTCGATACTTTTAACGAGCCGAACAAAAAAAGCGCTCAATCTTTTTGTGTAATAATCCCTCAGGTCCAAAAAGATTAAAATCTAAAGGAGGGATAGCACTTCCGGTCCCTTTAACGAGCTGGAGAGGCTAATGGCTCGGCAATATTTTCATATTTTACGAGTCAGTTGAAAAGAGCTTAAAGGAGACTCGTCTTTGAGGAACGAGTGATAAAATTGGGTAGCAGCTGATTCTAGGTAAGGTTTGGAATTTTCCAATCACGGCAGTGTTGCAAGGATGGCTAGCGGGATCACTCTTCACAGTTGTTCATCAAAAGGGGTAAACAATCAAATGGAGGTGAATGATCGGCCGATACAGAGTCGAGGTGATGATGGGAACATGACCAAGGCTTTAAAGGTTGAAGTACTACATTCACGATGATTATTTACCGGGAATTGGTTCATATTTTATTGAGCTTAAATGCTGGGGGAAACATTTGCTCATTGCTTATGTTTATTTTTTAACGAGCATGAAGTCCGCGTTAAAACTACTCGATTAATCCAGTCGTATAATAAGAATGTCTCATATATGAAAACGACAATTTTTAGAGTTTTGTCCCACATCCTTTCTTTATGCAAGTTAGGAAACGACCAATCCAAAAAACAGATAAATGATCGCTCTTCGCTTGCATGCCAAAAGGTTTGCATGCCCCCAAGTATAAAATAGAGTTTCAAGGTCACCCTTCAAATCTCCGACAAAACATTTGTTTTATCAGGAAAGGTATACCTCTTTCATGTTACCAAAGATTGTTCTATTCACACCGCAAACAAAACACTTCTTCGGCAATGTCTACCGAAATAGACAAAGTCGAGCGGTGCAGACGCCTCCACTCACATAACTTTGACGAGGGAATCTTATTCTAGTCTAACCCCCTTTTCCAATCACGGACGGGAGTACAGACTGGTCATATATCTCTCGCGGAAACCTACACTATACTCGAAGTTTTCCTGCCGAAGCAAACCAGGGTGCATGCCCCCTGGGTTTCAGTCATGTCCCCCGAATCACTCGCGCTCATCAGGTGGACGGACTGGGGATTGATGAGACATTCCTTGTGTGAAAAGACCATTTAGGGTTGGTATATGACTATTTGCTATGTGTGATCCGGGAAATGAAAGCTGGTCTACGAGCTTGACCACTCTTCCTTCGTGCGGAAAACACATTATTCTAAAGAGTGAGGAGACAATTGCTCCCATGCAATAAATATAGTCTCGTCAAAGGAGTAGATTATAATCCAGGGGTCCTTGGACTACCATTACGTTCATTTGAACGGTTTTCCTTCTCAATGTTATGGGTACATTGGGAAGGATCCCTAACGGTCGACTGGTTCCTTTGTCAAAGCCTGTTAGATTTCTCATCTTAGGCAAAAGCGGTGGCGAACCAAGTGTTTTCCAAGTAGTCGAGGAAAGGATACTCACAGAAGCCCCTTCATCTATTATGGTACCGACCATAACCATTATGTATATTTGAGCAATGATTCGGAATGGTACACTAGCCGGTAAACGGGGTCTGCCTAGTTGATTCCAGTCGAAGGAAACAACTAGGTTTCTTGGAGGTGGGACCAAATAGACGGCCGGGTATGACTCTGACGAACTTCCTTCCTGCGGTAAAGGAATGGGTAAATTGCCCCCATGTTCATCAGAGTCTGTGCTTACGAAAAGAATTTGGACGATGTCATCCTTGTTCTCTTCGGTGACTGTATCATCTGAAGATGGAACCTCTGAAGGCAAGACCGGGTCAACTGCCGTCTCGACCTTTTGACTTTCATCTGGTATGGGTTCAGATGGTTCGTCTTCAATGATAGATGCTTCGGCCGACCACCTGGGCGGGTCAGCTGGATTTTCAACTAGTGACGGACTCGGCAAGAGTTTTTTTATATCTAGGAGGAAGTCGTAACGGTGAAACCGGACGATCGTCCAAAACTCTTTTAGCCTCGTCTAAGAAGGGACAACGGTGGATGGCATGATCGCCTTCGCACAGTTTACAAGGAAATCTATATTTTCCTTTTTGTCCTGGGGCTTCACTTTCACTAGTTGAAGGTGTGTTTTCAACATGATCATCAGAGGTTGACGACACCGGGTTGTGCAAACAAGGAGACTAGTCCCTTAAGATCCGAGGGATGCAGGGACAATCTCTATGATAGTGGTCTCCTTTGCAAATGACAAATGGTGATTTAGGCCTGGTCGGTGCAGTGTGTGGATTTTCACTAGACGACGTTTGGTTGCCCCCTTTCGCTTTTGGCTCCTTCTTCTTCTTCTCTTTCTTCTTATTTTCTTTCTTCTTCTCAGATACTTGATTTTTGGCTTTACCAGCCCCATCAAGCGAAGAGGAAGGAGGAGAGGAAGAATTGGACGAAGTAGAGGGCTGGGGGGTAACTCTGGATTCGTCTAGTTGCTGACTTGATTGTTCAGGAATTGCGGTGTTCTGAACGATAGAGGTTGAGAAGAGCCATACGGGCAAGCCGATTGTCAATCCTGGAAGCGACAATGTGGCCATATGGGGTGCACCAACATCTCCCCAAGAGGAGAAGGGACTAGGATTTCCTCCAAGGGGAATTCTTTGGTTGGTGGATTCCATTTTCTCAACCTAAGATCAACATAGGAAAGGTGATGATTATTCCGTTTAAAATAAATTTTAGACGCTTTGACACAACTTGTTTTTTCAATTTTAAAGAGTCGAGAAAAAACAAAAGATGACTCTGGTCGCCTTCGATTTTTAATGAGCCTGAAGTGACAAGTGCTCAGATGGACCTTTTCCGTTAAGGAGTCTGAAAAGGAACGAAAGGGACTGCTCTGGAAATCTAGGTAGATGGATTACCAAACCAATCGCAAAACTGCAGAATACTTTTTACGGTATGGCAGTCAATCTTCCCGAATGCTGTGTTCAGTGCATTGTGATCGATAGGGCGGCAGACACGGCTTCCTACGGATAAAGGATTAAGCCTATTGTGGTCTCCCAAAATATACTCGACGGTACGTGGGAGTGTAAGTCCGTACTGGCACTTATCGTCTCAAAGTGGAGGAATCACCCAACCAACAGTGAGAACAACAGTTACCAGGCTTTACGACGCCGGAATACGTCTCTAGCCTAGACTTCTAGATGTTGTGCGTTAGGTTCCAAAACGTTGTTAGATTCATTAAATTTATTTTATAGTTGATCTTGCTTAAGAAATTTTCCTTTCAGGTTCACTGCGTGATGTAGATGTACAATTCCTAAAATGCAATCTAAGATGATAAACAGTCTTTTATCTTCTTTGTGCAATGAAAATCCTAGCTACTAAGGAAAGAAAGACATAATTCTTTCAACAAAGAGCAAAGAGCACACACTGTATGTACTATCCTAAATCAAACCAATCAAACAGTCTAAATGCAAATGCACATGCATGTATTTGTTTTCATCCTTCTTAATATGTGAATGATAAAAAGAAAGCTAATGCGCAAATCTGAATTACTTTCAAGCGACAATTACTAACAAGTTTCTTTTCAAAATAAAAAATGAAGATAATGACAACACTTTGTGATTTGGAAATGAATACTTGCTTTCGAAACTAGAAAAACTACAAATTCAGATCAAATACAATAGTAACAGGGTAATCGACTATCAAGAGCAATCAGACTCTCTTCTATGACTGAAAACGACACTTGCGACACTTTCAAATCAAGAAACGACAGTAAGATTACGTTAATTTTTTGCAAAGGAGAATTGAAAATGACTCAACAAATACACAAAAACATTTACAGTTCTTTGCACAATGGAGGCGGAATATCAGCAAGGAAAGGGGTTTCAAACAAAGGTATACTGACTACAGGTAGCAAAATTCATGAATAGAACTAAAATTGAGGAACAATGCCTAGTCTGATCAGCACACCTGTAACACAGTGAACTTGAAATGCAGCGCACCTACTACACTCGGGAAGTGTGTTGAATTTCAGATTCACAGAATAGAGACTGCGCTGGGCCAGAGACGAGACTTTGCTTGGGTTCCGGGTCATAGTTTGTAGTTTAGTTCAGGGATTTTGGCCGAGCAAGTAGTAATCAGTAAATCAACAATAGGGGTAGATCTAAGGAGGTTACTAGAGCCACCACAAGGGCAATTAGAGAGTTTGTAAATCAGTTGTTTAATTCATAAACAAAACCCGGAGATTGACTGAAGCAGCATTTATCTACTTCGCATTTGCATAGCAAATGCAGTTCGAAAGCTACCTGGCTCAACTTCAGGCTCCGTTTGTAAGTTTATAAAGTAAACAACAAGGTAGATAAACAAACAACCTAGTCGCTCCCCAGCAGAGTCGCCATTTTGTTACAGGGAAAAGTGTCTATGCAGAACTGCTTATCCCACTAAGGTTTGGTATCTACCTTAGAAACAAACAAAGTAAAACTACTTTCGTTTTCCTTTATGAAAGATAGATGAGAGAAGGATAAAGGAGACCAACCTCTGTCTTGCGCTTGGCTCCTAGTTCAATTCCTCTCTCTTCTGATAGTCCTTTGCTACTTGCTTCCTTGTACACCTAGCTTCACAGAGTACCTGTAGAATCAAAGTAGCATAACACTATACAAGAACATGGATCTATTATCATAAACAATCTAGGATCAGATGTAAATTGACCATAAAAATGCATAAAACATAGACGACACAAGAGTATGGAGGAAAACTTGAATAGCTTTATTGATAATCAAGAAAGAGCCAAGAGAGTTACAACCAGTTGTTCTGACCCAGCATCATCCTCTCAGCAAGTAAGCCCTTCTTCACCTCATGCAAAGCTTAGATCACCCAACACTATGATGTTGCCTCAAGAAACCAACAACAATTCCTTACAAGATGCAAAATTCCAGCCTCTGGATCTCTGGGATGAGGGATCCATATATAGATATCTGTAAGGGAGATGAGTCAGCTTGTGATTTGATTACTGTCTTCCCTCTGATAGTTCTTGCCTCCACTTGGAGATTGATGATCTCTTACTCATCCTTGGTCGAATCCAGAGAGGCAAGTGTCACAGGAGAAGTTTCTGGAAGATTCCATGCCTCACCACCTCGCGGATTGACACTGCCATTTGTCACTTCTCGCCCATCGCACCCCATAGAAGGGATTTTTGAAATGCAACGCACCCACAGAGTGTACTTAGGTGAGATGCAATG
Source organism: Pinus tabuliformis (assembly GCA_031772625.1). Lineage (NCBI taxonomy): Eukaryota > Viridiplantae > Streptophyta > Pinopsida > Pinales > Pinaceae > Pinus > Pinus tabuliformis. The sequence continues at coordinate 1,036,598,957 of CM062819.1, forward strand.
CACTTTGCCTATGGAGCAGATGAAATGATCCTGTTTTGACCAGTTCTGAGCAGTTTTTCATGGAGAACTTCTGGGAGAAGCTGTAATCAGTTGACCTTGTTTCTTTAGGGGTTAGAACAACATTTTTAGGGACTTAGGAGCCCTTAGTTTATGGACATTTTATGCTTGGGGTTGCAGTGCCCAAAAATGTCTATAACACTTGGCCTCCAACATTTTCTAAAACCTTATTTGTAAAAGGGGCAGGGAAAGGGTCATCCAAACTTGCATCATTAATCTTTCTCATGTCTACATAGATTTTGATTTCCCCTTTATTTTTATTTTGAACTAACATGGGACTAATCCACTTTAACTCCTCGACTAGCTCAAATATTCCTACATCAAACATTATGTCTAACTCTTACGTCACCCTTTGTTTGTGATTGGATTCAACCTTCAGGGCCTCTGCCTAACATGTTTCTTAACTAGTTTTAAGGGGATTTTCATCTCTCTTATTTCTCCTGCTTACCCCTCTGTTTTTGCAAACAAATTGGGAAATAGGAACTAGTATTATCTCAACAAATTGACCACTTTTCCACTATTAGATCATCTCAATAATCTCCTATAATGGCCAATTTTGGATTCTACATAGTGCTAATATTCACATATTTGTTTTAATGGCCTTGCAATAACCTTATGTTTCCAACTTGGGTCTTGATACTGTGTGCTCTCGTTTTGTTTATAGAATGTGTAGGTTTGTTAGGTCTTAATCATCATTAATTGTTTTTGCAATATTGTAGCTCTCCATAAATTATTTCACATTCTGTAAATGTTTATGTTGGATGTTGATCAAAATATATGTATGTATAATTCCAACACCTACTTATCGAACCAGGACTCACAAATTTAGTGTAGATTTTTACTTCAGATTCAACAACTTATGTGATATGCTAAAACACAAGATAAGAATCTACTCTACTCTTTAGAAGAGATCAAAACCGATCGATGAAAACAATAAGGAGACAAGGAACAATATCAATCACACATAACACACTATTTCTTTGGGGAAATAAATTGCTAAAATCCGTCACTATCTATATTACATTAACCAGAAGATCTAAGAAGAAAATACAATGCTTGTTCAACCTAAACAATTATTGCACAAGTACAATCTATCTCTCTACCTCACAAGCCAGATCAAGCCAACACTTAGCCAATTATGTTTCCTTCCAAGCCCCTACTTCCTTGTGCAATTCCCGAGAGAATTAACCCATATTTAATTGGGAAATCCACTCTCCATAACTACGCAATCCATCCATAGGCCATCAACTGATTGCATGCACCATCTGTACAACTTGGAAAATCATAAAACTCATAGTACACTATCCCTGAACTCTAATCTCAACTGGGTCTTCCTTTGAATTGACATGCATGGGTTATTTATAAGTGAATATTCAGTTAACTGGTGTGGTATTGAGTATGCACTGGTGCTCGTCTCCAATACTATGCCTCCTACTAGTTCCTCCAACATTTAGAACTAGGTTAACTGACTATAACTTAGTTAAACCAAGTTATCTAATTACAACTCAAAAGAACTCAACCTGGGCCCCTAAATTTTAGGGATCATTATACATGACTCTAAATAGACTTCCAACACAAATTTTCTAATACAGTTAAGTCAATTTAACTTAATTAACTATTATAAGTTACCATGAGAATAGAATTTCGATTTAATTAAATTCAATTCAAGGAAAAATCAAATTGGAATTTCTTGTTTCTATTTTTAACACTCCCTCTCAACAAGACTTGATCCTGCCTCTATGAAACTCGAATTTTCATCTTGAGAAGGCCTTTATCAAAATATTTGTATCTTGCTCCTCTGTGGCAATGTACTCCAACAACATAGTTCTCCTTTGCACACAATATCAAAGATGATGATACCAGATATCAATATGACTGGATTCTCAGAGAATTTGATAGAACTCTTATTGTCACAATAAATCACAGTTGGATCCATCTACTGACCAAACAAACCAACAAGAATATTCCTCATCCATATAGCCTCACAAGGTGCTTGACTAGGAGCCATGTACTCTACTTCTGCTGAACTGGGTGCAACTGATCTATGTTTCATGTTGTACCAAGAAACAACTGTTGACCCAATACTGAAGATCCCACCTAATGTGTTCTTCCTTTCGGATGGACTCCCTACCCAATATACATCAATGAATACATGAAGCTTCAGTCCCCCTGTCTGTCTGTACCATATACGATAATGAGTACTGCCTCTAAGGTGTATCAATACATTTTTGGCTACCTTCAAATACAACTTGGTTGGATTAACCATCATTTTAATAAGTTGGTTAATTGCATAACACATGTTCGGTTGTGTGTTCACCAAATATATGAGTGAACCACCAAGATGCTTATAAATAGTAGCCTGCACTACTTCACCAAAAGTTGCATCCTCTTTCCTCTAGTTACCTCCTAGAGGAGTCTCCATGGGTTTACTTCTCTCCATGTGTAACCTTTTGAGTATCTCATTAGCATACTGTCCCTAAGAGAAAAATAAGTTCCTCATCACTTTTCCATACTTCCATACCCAGAAAGTAGTTGCATGAGCCCCAAGTCCTTCATTTTGAACTCTCTTGCAAGATCCTCTTTGAAAGACTTTATCATCTTATTATCATTTTTCAGAATCAAATCATAGACATATAAAATAATAATCAAAAATTTACTTTCAAACACAATATGATAAAGGTTCACATTTGCTTCACTTTTGGTGAATTCCAACCCGGTGAAATAGTTATCAATCCTGGTGTACCAAACACGAGGTTCTTGTTTCAGCCCATACAATGCTTGCTTGAGTCAGCACACATGTGACTCTCTATTGAAGGTCTCAAATCCTTCAAGCTTCTCAATATACACCTCTTCCTCAATCATGTCATTGAGGAATGATATCTTTACATCAATCTAATGTATCTTCCATCCCATCTGCATTAACAGTGTTAGAATGGACCTGATTGATGAGTACCATGCAATAGGAGAAAAAATCTCATCGTAATCACTCCCCTCCTCAAAAGAAAACCTTCTGGCCACAAACCTCACCTTGTGTCTCTCCACACTACCATCCGCTACTTTCTTTACCTTGTAAAGCAATCTAGAACTCAACACTGACTTGTCTATTGGTCTTGGAACCACATCCCAAACACAGTTCCTGAAAAGGGATTCATACTCTTCAACCATGGAATCAACCCAAACTGGTTGTTGCACTGCTTCCTCAAAATATGATGGGTCAATCTCTACACATCCACTCGTCAGAGCTATGTAGCCATTGCACCTCTCTGGTGACCGCCTCTGCCTGTGTTGTGATGTGGGTGCTTGCACATTCTCTCTAGCATTATCCAATAACCTGTTAGCCTCTCTGGTGCACTTTCTCTCATCTATGGAAGACTCTGCATGAGTAGGTGTCTCCACTCCCTGATCCTCTACATGTGGCTACTCCACATCATCCTGAGGTTCCTCCTTTGGAGCTAGAAACTCCTCAACCGCATGTAGTTGAAGTTCCCGCTCAAGGGAATATCTCATGGCCTTCTATTCATCGAATTTTACATCTCTGTGAACCACTATCATCCTCTTAGTTGGTAGGTACACCTGACAATTATGAGTTGTATCAGTGTACCCCACAAATATACCCAACTCAGTCATTGCCTCAATATTTTTATGTGCATCTTTGGTTACATGGAAGTACACTGATGAACCAAAAATCCTAAAGTGTCCCACATTTGGTTTCTTCCCTGAAAAATCCTCTTTTAGTGTACTCATCCCAAGAATTCGATGAGGGCTTCCGTTCAGCAAATAAATAGTTGTGTTGCATGCCTTACCCCACAAGTATAGTGGTAGGCCCTTATCATGCAACATTGCTTGTGCCACTCCTACAATGCTTCTGTTTTTCCTTTTAGCCACCCCATTCTGCTGTGGGTTATGATTTTCTATGAATGGCCATCGAATGCCTTCTGATGCACAATTTTTTTTAAATTCATTTGACACATACTCTACACCGTTATCACACTTGAGAGATTTAAATTTCTTTCTATTGTCTTGCTCGACCAATGCTTTAAATTCACAAAGCTTTGCAAAATTGTAATATTTCCTTTGCATGAAGAAGATCCAACACTTATGAGAAAAATCATCAAAAAATATAACATAATAACCTGTGCTTGTTCGTGGATGTTGTCGAGAATGGTCCACACACATGTGAGTGAACTCAATCGAGGATCGCTTGTGCTCAAATGTCTTTTTAATGAAAGGAAGCTTTGGTGTACTTTCCCAAAGTACACCCTTTTCATTTGTCTACCTACTCTAGTGTACCATTGGGAACACTGGTAGAACTTTGTTGCATGATCTTCAAAGCGCCATAGTGCAAGTGACCCAACATCCCATGCCAAAACTCACTGATGTATCGGCTCTGCACCTTCTCTGCTTTCATTCTCAAGGAAGCACAATCTTATACCTCCAATGTGTAGAGGTTCTTCACTCGAACCCCTATCCTCTTCACCTATCCTGTGGCTACGTGATGAAGGAACACCTTTCCCTTACTAAATATCACATCATATCCTCTATCCTCCAACATGGCAACAGATACCAAGTTCTTCTTCAAACTAGGAACATACATAACATCTCACAAAGTGAGGGGAGAACCCAACTCGCTCTGAAAGGTAACTGTAGCAAGACTGGTAGCACTATGCCTCCCATCATCACCCATCTCGATATGAATCTGGATATAGTTCTCCTCCAAGTTACTAAAAAGATATTTGTTACTGGTCATGTGGAAAGAAGCTCCATTATCCAGGTATCGCACACTACCCATCATCGATGAAACCATACAAGCGATGAGGGTAAAGCCTAGTTCGAATTATGAGGCCAAAGCCTCACTTGCCGCTCCTCCTGAGGGCTTCCTACTGGCCTTATTGAGCTAACACTTTGTGGAAAAATGTGCCAGTTTGTGACAGTGAAATCCCTTGACTTTGGAAATATCCTTCTTCTTACCACCCTGACAAGAATTTGATTTAGGATGGGATGACTTCCCCTTCCCTTTCTTTTCCTTATCCACTAAGGCACAATTCTCCTCATCATCATGCTTTGATGACGATTTGTCTCTGGTGTTCAGCTGAATCTCTTCCTGTACCAAATCAGATGACAATCACTCCCAATTTGGTAGCTTCTCCCTCCAACTAACTAAGTCCTAGTAACTGTGCCTTCTCTTAGGAAGTCTTAGAAGTGCTAGGCTCACCATGTCATCTTCGACAACAATAATCCTGACACTTCCAAGCTCATAAGGACAATGGGTGAACTTGGTCAAGTACTTCAAGATTGAGTCGCCCTTCTCCATCTTGATCTTTCTGAGTTTGTCCTTCAGTACCAACTTCCTATGATCACTGTTATTTTGAAACAGGTATGTCAATGCCTTCTACATTGTGTATGGAGTTTTCTTACCATGGAGACTTGAAACAATGTGATCTCGAAATCCATCCAGGATAATCCTTCTCACTTTTTCCACACACTTTCTTCGTTCAGCCAAATCTTTAGAATCAAATGTTGGAGGCTTAGGAATGTCATGATCTATGAATTCCTTGAGGCTATTGTCTTCCAGCACTACCAACATCCTATCCTTCCAAGATATGTAATTCGAGCTTCCCTCCAGGGAATACTCAAGTCTCATACCGTAGAATGACATATTGTTGACTCTAAAGTATGAACTTGAAAATTCAATTTCACCTACACAACAAACTCGAATTCTCCTCTTATATATTGTCTTCAGCTTTGATACCATGTAGGTTTTTTTTGTAGATTCAACAACTTATTTGATATGCTAATACACAATACAAGAATCTACTCTACTCTTCAGCAGAAACCAAAATTGATCGATGAAAACAATAAGCATAAAATGAAGAATATCAATCGCACATAACAAAATATTCCTCTAGGGAAAGAAACTGTTGAAAACACCGACTATTTATATTCCATTAACTAGAAGACTTGAGAAGAAAATATAATGCTTTTTCAACCTGAACAATTCCTACACAAGTACAATCCATCTCTCTGTCTCATAAGCGAGCTCAAGCAAACAATTAGGAAATTTTTCTTCTTGCCAAGCCCCTACTTCCTTGTAAAATTGCTGAGATAATTAGCCCATATTTAATTGGTAAATCCACTTTTCATAACTACCCAATCCATCCACAGGCCTTCAACTAATTGCATGCACCATCTGTACAACTTGTAAAATTATACAACTAATAATACACTATCCCTGAATTCTAATCTCAACTGGGTCTTCCTCTGAAATCTAATTTACACAGTCAAGCTAGTTAGAATGATATAAATTCTCAACACATCAGCTTAAACATAAATAAGATCATGATATCCATAACAATCACAAACTCTCATGTTTGCATCCTAACTAATAAACAAATATTATTTACACATATGCAAAGTCAATCTAGATTAGTACAACACCATATCACAAATATGTCAGCCTAAACACGAATATCGCAACTATAACCATGTCCATAGGTCAAACCAGGTTAACATAATACATATAACATAAATATCTTCATTGCAATGAACATAACCATCACGCATATGAAAAATCCAAATTACAACATCAAGATCTCAATGAAATAACCCTAATCATCAAGTTAACTATCATTTAACAACAATATGTTAACCTATAAGATACCTCATAAATAACATATAACATAATCATCAGGTTAGATAATATAAACAACAATAGAAATGCATACAATTACAGGTTACTATCATCTTAACTATCCGCTACATTCGCATATAACTACACTAATCAAATAACATCCATCATGACTGTAACCATAACATCAAAATACATGTACATAAACCTAATGTATCTAAACATAATTCATATAATAATCCTTGAATTACATACCTGTGTGCCAAACATACAATACCTATATGATGATATACTCATACCCCAAAGTCCAATGATGCAACCTCATTATGATGATCTGTATCTCCTACTCTATCTTAGCCAACACATTAGCATCATAACATACCAATATCACCCTGATGACCTAAGTTGCATACCATGACTTCACAAGGCATTTTTGAGCGACTATTCATGCATACCTATAACCAAGATGATTCATGCATGAGAACTGGATATAGACATATAACACATGAACACCAAACCATATACACACCATTCTAGCTAGAGTCCAGTAATAAATGCATGACCATATGAACTACACATATGCATGAACACAGGTAGTTGAGCATAAGAAATCAGTTCTTGTAACCATCCTAAAATAATCATACTCGTAATCAAACATACAAGAATGCAACCTAACATAGAAGGATGTAATCAAGCAACATATACTCATGTAACTAGTCATATACTCCTGACGATGCATTCTACAAAATCAACATCAATTTCCTCGTGATAACCTTACTACAACCATGATCAATGTGATGTAATGAAAAAATGACATGGAATGCAAATGTAAGAGATGCACATGTAACTGAAATGCATTCATGACCAACACATTCACCCAAGGAGAGCACAACCATGCTCTGATACCACTCTATAACATGCTCCTCACACATCTACCCAAGTAACCAACCGACCGGGGTCAACACATGATAAAGGATACTATGATTGGATTCTACCTCCTATGTGACCTTAAGGAAGTGGAGTCGACAGAACACATCAATCAACCTATCCACATCAGCAACAGAAACCTCAGGAGATATGTTAGCCACTCAGACATCTTGTCCCTTGGTCCCACTTATGTTTTGGACATATTAAGCCTCAATTTCTGTCATTCTATAGGCATGACAACATCCAGAAACCCAAAGTCACTCTCACAGGTTTGCATGCCAGTGCCCAGAGACCTAATTTGCTAGTGCTATGCTGACAACCCTGGGATTTGAGCCATTTTTTCATGCCCCAAGCCTAGGTCACTACCCAAAATGGAACGATAGCTTAAGATCAATCAAATAACAGGGAAACAATGATGTAAAATAAATAAGTTAAAGAAGACCTTAATCCAAACTCTACTAGCCATGACAGAAATTTCATCAACATGTAACCTATAGGTATAAACAATAGAATTAAGTGTAGGGATCTCATACTTATCTAAGAATCGCTATGAACCATTTTTCCCTCATGCCATTTTCTACATTATCATATATTAGGCCATAGATACAATATCCATTCATTTAAAAATAAAAACATGTTGAGATCCATACATAGTTGTTGTCATAAAACAGACATATAACCAACATAATAGGGACAGAAATATCATAAGAATATCAGCCATAAAATCCATGTATACATTAGTACATTTACACATGAAAATAAGGGGAATGAATTTCACATTAATGAATTAAAAATCCAACCAAAGATGGGACTACCACGTTCCACCCAACCATAGAATGGCTGAGCCAAATCTCTCTTCAGCCATTCGTCCTCGTGCCATATTCCAACTATGAATGCTGAACTCAAACCAAAAGAACCAGCAAGGGCATATCAAGGCTAAACCACCTCACTCTCATAAATAGAAACTAGGCTTTACCGTAATCCATCCTGGATCACTAGGCCAACATAATGAGCACATAATAATAGGCTTTATCGTGATCTCCACCCAATCACTAGGAAAAACAAGCATGGATGCCACCAGATTTCTCCACCTACACTGTGAGGAATTTTCGTGCCTACTAGTCTCTCAGACTTTACCACAATCCAAACCAGGATCACAAACCCATAAACCAAGACCCACTCTTCATGCTTAACACATATGCCAAACCCCGGATTACTAGGTCCAGCAGAGAGAAAATCACCTATTGGCTTTACCATATATTCTGTCATTCACCAGAAAGGATTCACAGGCCCACCGAGGAAACACTATCCTAGATTTATCACAACCCACATTCTCGCTCAGGGTTCACTAGGCCATTGGACTTACCGTGATCCACATTCCAGTAAAGGGACCACTAGGCCATGTTCTATACCAGTTGGAGATCCACCCTACTCAACTTTGAATCCATTTTGAAATCCATGTCAACCAAAACATGAGAACCCATCACACCATGGCTATCCAGAAATGGAAAGGCTAGGATGAAAAAACTGTTACACCTGGGAAAACCCATGCCACAATAAAAAAATAACCACATGCAGTACCATGTTTACCAAATCTAGCAAGGAAAATACACATGCAAATCGATACCTGTAATGAATCCTACTTTAGCTGCTTGATCTTGCCTTCCCCTACTTGATCTTTACTTCCTCTTGCCTTCTTTGCCTTTCTTGATCCGATGCATAACCATATCAAAACCTTGAGCGAAGAGCTTACACTGAACAAGAGCGTGCCAATTGATCCTCATAATCCTTTTTATGAATGAGGCCTCTAGCTTCTTCGTTTTCCATTATTTTCCTTCAATTTCCTCCTCACATGTAATATGTAACCTTTTACCTTCATTTCCTCCTATTTTCCTTTATTTACATAGATAAATGTGCCAAAAATTCCATTTTTCCTTTCCAAATCCTTAGCCATTACCTTTGCCAATTTCCTTAGCAATAATGAACCAAATGAACACCCCCTAGGATGTCTTGCCTAATATTCAGCTTGGAATAAGTGTCCCATCAACCATTGTTATTATCTTTACCTTTATTAACTTTCATGACATGTAATTTTCACCAGGGTTGTTACAGAATCCTCCCCCTTGGGGGACACCGTCCTTGGCATGCAATGACACCTATAACCAACAAGACTGATGAAAATAAAACATATTGCCCATGGAGCTTTATAAAACAACGCATTGTAGTATTTACAATGACCACCTCCTGAAACATGACAAACATACCGTTTACTAGAGATTTATAACACAACTCATTACAATGTTTACAATAACCACATATACACATACACATTTACTTCAACCATATTGTCTATTGATCTTTATAAATCAAGCTTGATATAGTATTTACAATAATACACACATATGCACATTTTCTCAACCAACAAATAAAAAGGATACGATGCCCACATCTGCAACAAGGGAATCTAAAGGCATACACCTCCACCCTTGAAGTAATACCAGGATTCACCTCCTTTCCAGGAAGTGTAGAATCCATTGCAAAGTCAAAACTGTATCAATGTCCAGCGTTGCAATCCCGCACCTCCTTTCCTGTTAGTGAACAATTACTGGCTCATTGTTCCATGGCACACTCTCAATTTGCATCTGATTCCATCTGGAAATTATCATGACCAAAACAAATATATTCACGACCTTCCCTTCTCTGCTACATAGTCCCTCAGGAAATCTGGTCACCCCTTCCATGCAGTCACTCACTTTCCAAGTTCCTTGACATCCCCTATCACGAGCGATCCATCCCTTGGCAAGGCTTCCTCACATCAAAAGACCAAACAACCAAGGCATATACCTCCCTCAAAACCATCATACTGGTCATAGCATGCTCATGGAAATCAATGGACACTATTGGGTACCAATTTACCACAACGGACCTACTGCTAAAGTTATTTACCAACATACTGCAGCCCGTTTGAATTCCTTTTGCTGTTGCTAATTCTTGTGGTCGATTTCCGCCACTTAATCGGGCATGTTCTCGTATTCCTATTCCAAGCACATAAATTCCATTGGATTTAAAGTAAATCAAAATAAATTCACATCATACCTCATTGGTAGCTTGTCAATAAGGGACACTTGCAATTATGTTCACTTCCGGTCACAACAAGTCAAACTAATTGTTTGATCAAAACATCATGTATAAGCATATCACATCTGGTTAGCTAAAAACACAACCATCATAGATAATGTCATAAATCACATGTAACCATCATAAACCATAATCATAGATCACATACAATCATCATATACCATAGTCATAAATCACATGCATAAGTAAAACTGAATTAAAATGATGATACTTATCCTTTCATCAATCCTTAGCTTCTACCTTTGTCTTTATTCCGTATGCACTCTCGATCATTTTCCACACCAGAAAAATACCCAGTGCCTTCTCCTCAACCATGTGCACATACACATAGTGTCCATCACACATATACAACTACACACGTCATACAACACCATGCAATACATGCACCTCGCACAATGTGACTTCAACAAAACATGTATGACATGCGCACAATATCACATGTACACCAATACCATATACACAAAGAACCACTTGCACAATGTGTGCACAACATCATGTGTACACGGCACCACCTGCACAATGTTTACATAATGCCATATGTACATTGCACCATTGTACAACACATACACAATACCACATGTACACAGTACCACACACATGACATGTACACGGCACCATATGTAAACAACACCACATTCACAACATGTACACAATGCTACCTACACACAATAGAACTTGTACAACATGTACATATCACAACATGCACACAACACCACTTGTACAATCATCCACACAACACCATATGTACATAGCACCACATATATAACATGCATTCAACGCCACCTGTACATAGCACTGCATATCCAATATGTACATAGCAACATCTGTACATAACACTGCATATTCAATCATGCACACAACACCATATGAAATATTCACACAACATTATCTGTACCATCATGTACATAACATTTCATAAACAACATGTACACACACTATATATACACAACACCGCATGTGCACACATCATAGATGCAACATGTACAACATATACAACATATGCACAATAGTAGTACCACACATCCAAAACCACATTGTCCTTACCAAGAAACCTCTATTCTTGTGTCTTATACATGCTTATCCTAGCATGTCGAAGAACACACTGCTTTCGTTTTGCTAATGTATCCCTTGGTATAACCTGTCCATAACATAAGCATAGGCATAATACAAGCGTACAATATAAATTCATATTCACATGATACTGACCTCACATATTTATCATGACTACACTTCCCACTTGATTCCTCATAGCCAAGAACTTCTTTTGCAATTCACCTGCATAAGAAATCATTCCTCCACAAGAACGATTCTTCATTATCAATGAGATAGTGACATAGATACACGGATACATACATACATACATGTAAACATTAGCATAAAAAATCATGATCCTATTAGATAACGATATGCATACATACATATATATACACATAAATATTAGCGTTAATATTCATGATCCATGACAACCATGTCAAACATGACATACATACACACATACATGTATACATATATAAACATCATCATAATCATGATCATAACATAATTACTAGATATCAAGGTCAAGGGTTAAGAGAACTTCCTTTATTCATGTACAACATTATTAAGAATAGTCGTCCCTAACATAGCTAAGGCATCTAATGCCTCACATCCATTTACTATATCTTTTTGGTTTCCTTTCTCATGAATTTACTATCACCATCCATTTAACACAACGGACCCACCCAATCCAACCCACTGTCATAGTCTTACCTTCCGTTGTGATTACTCATGCATAGAGCTTCATCTGAGTCTTACATTACCTATTACGTACCACATGACTCTAACCGAGATCCATTAATTTCCTCTTTTCCCAACCATTTCCCAATACTCTAAAAAAAATAAAGGAAAGACCGAGAAGAAAACAAGAAGAAAACCATGGAAAACGAAAAAAATTATGACACCTCAAACAAAGTGGAAAAGCTATGCACCACACACACGCAAAATTTCGAATCAAGCACAACAATCACAAAAGACCAAAATCACAAGACAAACAACAGAAACCATGACTCAATCCCTATGGTTCCCAAGAAAAGCTCTACCTTAGCCTCCTTAAAGATATCATGGAAATTTCCCTTTCCATGCAACTCCCTGCATCACACTGTCATAGACACATAACTTTCAGTGCATAAATAAATATAACAATACACCAGATACCTTAACTTGTTGTTCCAAGCATGTTACCTTGTAGCTAAACATGTCCATGCCATCTCTCAAGGGACTCCAATTCCCTTGACAAAACCACGTGTAACTAGAGACTAGCTAATATACCTATCAATTACATGTCCATGAATATAGCTCATATCCACATAATTTCAAACAAATCAAGGTTAAGAAGACTTCTTGTGTGCAAAGTACTCATTTGTTTGAAATTAGGGTTTCCAAACTATTGATGGTGCTCGACCCATCAACATGTTATGGGATATACTTGGTAAGCAGTCCCAGCTAGACCTCAGACCGTTTAGAGTAGGATTCTGAGTAGTGGGTAGTAAAGTTATGCATTGAGTACGACAGTGCGGAGAGGTAAGTGTGGTATCTTTGTCGGAACCAAGAGTGTGACCTTGTGGCAAGTCAAGTGAGATCCATGGGGGTTCTAACACATAGAGGGGAAAAGGAAGTGTTTCCCTTAGAAGCTTGTAATATTACATAGCCTGAAAGGAACACATGCTGAATGACATCACAATTTGGAAAGAGGAATAGTCCACAATCCAAATTGACAGGTTAAACCAACAACACAACTTCAACAAGATTCATACAGTCATATACAAAATAGTTCATACACAAATGCGTAAGTTAAATAACATAGATTGCTAAAGTAACTAGAATAGTCAAACTACAACAACAACATATGCATGAAGACGTGTTGTCTCTGTTATATTATATAAAGTTAAAGTTCCATCCATACATACACCATTGACAACCACTAGCCCAAATAGTGAAACATTATAGTCAACACTGCTTGCACCTCAAAAGATATGTACTCTGTATAGACTGTGGAGAAGCCAAGGCTCATCACAATACTCTCCAAGCCTTCTCTATGTAACGCCTAGCAAAATTATTTTATCCCAAAATCTTGTACTATGAGTTATGAGGTTCTATATATAGCAAAGCATGGGGTGACCCTTGACATTCCCCTTTGACTCTTGGACTATGCTCATGACCCTTCACATTACAATAGTGACTATTCACATTCCACTAATGACACTTGGAATTTCACTTATAACACATCTACAATATTACAATTTCTACATATACCCATGTGGGACAAAATAGGCTTGAGTCATCCTGACAAGACAAACAACATCAATCGGGGTCTTGGGGGAAGACCAACTCTGTAACCTCCTCACAGTGATCTTCAGTGATGAACTGATACCAAGATTGTTACTTCTCTATTATGTCCCTGTACTGTTTGATGGCATCTTTATCGAAGTGGACCCTTTCCTCCATGGCTTCCGGGTTTATGGTTTTGAAACCTCTGTCTAGCTCGTCCCGAAGCATGCACATTATTGTCCTGACTGTGGTTGGACCACCGATGTATCTCTGCATGTTTTATGTGTTGAGCTACAAGTCATCGCTGGTGGCTTCACACATCAACTGTCCAATGTACCTCTCGACATACATCATGACTTGGTTCTTCCTCATGGCCTAGGTGAGGGTTCAAATGGAAGGGATCTTGTGCGTTCACACTATGACATCCAAACTCTTGAACAACCATGCATAGGAAGCCTCAATGCTAGTGATGAGCGGAGGGAGCTACTCATAATTATGGATCTCCATCCAAATCTGTGATTTTTCTAGCTCAGTCTGTGGCTTCATCTTCTTCTGCAAGTAAAGTGGGGCTCCCTTGTACGTAATTATCCATTCTTTCATGTGCATAATAACAATGTGAATGTCTTTGAGAGTTTGTGTTGTCTGTGTACACTCCTGCTGAAAATAGTATAGATGGACAACCGCTTTGTGCACAGTGAAAAAATATGTTATACATTATTTGCATGGTAGCTTCCAGAGTTGATATCTTCACCAGTATTTCTTTCTTCATTTCTGCCATAGCGGATCCTGCGGACTGCTCTATTATTTGCCTGGCCTATTGCATGTCCTTCACCATCCATTCATTCTCTACTATCAAGAACTTGACTTTCAAACTCGTGGCTTCTGCATAGCCTTAAAAGGCTCAACCATGGTAACTGAATGCCTTCTGACATCTGGTACAATCACCCTTTCCTCTATTTCATCAGGTGATGTATGATCATCTGGGAGCTGCTTTCTTTGTGCTTGTACAATCCTCTATTGTGTCTCATCAAATTCTAGATTATACACATTTGTCTCCGAATCAACTTTAAGGAGGACAACTTCTCCTTACTCACTCACGACTGGTTGTGGTTCTAGAGGTGGCAGAGACTATGGTAAGACCTCCTATTCCCTTGGAATTATATTGATATCTTGGTCCTCTAGCTCTGTTTCTGTCTCCATGTCTGTTGCCTCAACCAACTGCTCAACCTATTGAGCAAGTTCCCGAACCTGCACCTGCTCATCCTATTTATCATCTGCTGGTTTCTATGTTGTCTCAAACTGTATTTGTGTAGTTTTCTCTAACAATGTGCCTTGTCCTTATTCCTGTTCC
The DNA here is from genome assembly GCA_031772625.1 of Pinus tabuliformis. NCBI lineage: Eukaryota > Viridiplantae > Streptophyta > Pinopsida > Pinales > Pinaceae > Pinus > Pinus tabuliformis. The sequence continues at coordinate 1,036,614,361 of CM062819.1, forward strand.
TATTTCTGCCTTTCTTCATTCTCTCTCCTCCTGAGCTCTTGTTTTGCTTTCAACTTCTTCTCTGTCTCTTGTAAACTCCTTTCCATCTCTTCCAATCTTTACTTCTCCCTCTTTCTCTACACTACTCTCCTGTTGTTATGGCACCATTTACCACCCTTGGTAGATTTGATGCTCTATGATGTGGTTTAGGGTAACCCTTCCCTACCAAACTTGGTCCATTTTCTAAAAAAACAATGTTTTAAATCCCATATGTGATTATTCCCTACCTAAAGCACATGTATACACAGTTCAGCCTATACCCAACCCACGCATATGTGTTCAAACATTAAAAAATATATAATCTCCCTTAATTCAAGTGATATTTATGAGTTTGCCTGAATACCCACCTACTATAGCCCGTAGCCCAACTATTTCCCAAATGAAAAAAAAATAATTTGGAGAAGTATAAATACATTTCCATGGGAAGGCCTAAGGAAGGAGGAAGGATTAGATATTGACATTATAGTGATTACCTCCCCGAACAAGTCTGAATATATCCCTATGCCTTTTGCACTCCCAGTCATAGGAAACCCCTATTTCCTTCTTGAGATGCTCATCATCCCTTCATGACATCCATGTGTATACTTATGGAGGAGGATTGCTCAGGTTTGGTAGGACGGATCCGGAGCACAGTTTTTCTTGGAGCTGATGGATGACTCAAGTTGTAGTTCTTCTGTATTTTTTTTATCTTACTTTAATAAAGAGACGTTGTCTTGTTCCTGATGATTATGGTCTTTATGAATTAATTTATGTCATAATTTTCTTATAAAATCTCACGCTAATGCTTATTTTCTTACATGCTTATATGATCTAACATTTATATCATGAACATGATTTTAGTTATTTTTGGTGTATATGCTTTTCCTTGAATGAATTGTAGGTCTTAAAGTGCAAGGAAGAAGTAGAGGGTTTGAACCCTATGGGAACGACCTGAAACATAGGACCTATGGATAAGACCTTATGTACCAAGTTTAATTGTTTAAGTATTAGGACTGCTTGTTTGTGTGCCTATTTATGCTTTATGCCCTCCGCTCTGCTGGGGTTACCAACCCAAGGCCCTAGAGTGATTATACCTGAAACGGAATTGACAACTCCACTTGGGAAAGCATTCTTGTTTTTCCTAGATTGGGTTGTTTCTTCTTGATCAGGGCTTGCTTGCTTGATTTATTTCTTTTACAGTGTCTATGACCTATTTTCTTCCTGGACATCAAGTCCTATCTTTTGGATCACGCCTGGACTTTTTGTTTTTTCTTTATTGAGCTTTATATGTGTGCTTTTCAGAGGATATAGTGGTGTATACAAGCGATTTTCTTTAAATAAACTCACATATACATGAGTTTCCTTTATTTCAGTCTTGTATACATGCTTGTTTGTCTTTGTACAGTCGTGTATATCTTATTTTGAATAAATTTTTAAAAATCGTGGACCGAGTTAATATTGTTGCTTGGTGCTTTTTGTTGTTTTCTGGTTATTCATTGTTAGTAAAGCTCTGCTTTCATGCAAGTTTTCAATTTCTAATCTTCTTCTTGTTGAAAAACCTAGTCAAGCTAGGGTTTTCATTTTGAGTAAAGTTTCAGTTAGGGCTTTGGGTTCAAGGATTCTTTTAGAAGTTCTTGGTTGTTCTGACTTTTCGGAACAAGAAATTGGTTGCAATTTTGTTTATAATCCAACTTTCACATTGCTTTGCTTTGCTTTCCTTTTTTGGTTGACCTATTTTGTTTATCATGGTTTTTGAGTGCCTCTTTGGCGATCTCGAAAGTCTGCCTTGAAGTTATTTTGGTTTTCTGAAGTCCTTTATACTGTTGTTCAGATCAATCTATGCAAGTCTGTAGTCCATTTTCATTTCAAGTTTTATTATATTAATGATGTGCATAACTTGCGAATTTTGGGACTCTTTATGCCTTTTTTGGCCTTGGAATTTTAGTAGTCTTTGTGTTCTCAAAAACTTCTTTGGGTTCTTTAAAAAAAAAGGACAAAAACATCGTTCTTGCATTTTTTTTTTCTTTTCAATTTTTTTTTTTTGGTTTCTTCAATATTTTTTAGCAATTGTGAGCTTTTTTCGATTGGTTTTTCTTGGTTTCAAGTGAAGTTTGTCATTGCATTTTTTCCCTCCTTGTAGTCAAGTTGGCCTATTGATATTGTGAAGGAGCACATTTGATTATTGTATGAGCATCCATAGAATATTGCACCATCATTATAGTTTTCATTAAGTTAGTTTTCACTGCAGGCATTTTAGTCTTTTTGTTAGATTTTGAGTGTGTGGAGCGTGTTTTCTGAAAAAGAAAAAAGAATATATTTTGTAATTTTATTCATAGAACGTTATAGAAAACTCTTTTCATTGAAGAAAAATAGCTGCATTTTCATATAGCTAAGTTTTTATTGATTTCTTTTGCATCAAAACACCACAAGTTGCACTCTCATTTTACCCGTGACCTAAAGAACAACCCTTTAAAATCAAGCAATTAATTAAAAAGAAATAGAATATTTGTTTATTTGTCATTAATTACATCAACAAGTGTAGCTCTTTAGGGCATTGGAATAGGTGAGTGGAGAGTTAAATATCCAAGTCCACTCAAATTGTTAAACATAGATGTTTAATAATGCATGAAATCTAGTGTCGTTAGAAAGACCAAGAAAGATCCTTTTTACTAGGAGTCAAGCATGAGGGAGAGTAAGACAAGGGAAGAGAGATACCTTGTCTCCTACTTGTTGGATCCTGCCACAAGATTGTATCGCCTGAATTTTGATATGAACTGGTGCCCATATTTTCTATTCCTAGGGACCACATAGGTCATTGCGGAGGGGAATCCTGTGGCGCCTGAAATAGACGTTGGATCACGTTCATTAGTACTTTCAGAGGGTACCCTTGCAAAGCTTGGGTACTTGTACCGACAAAGGTGTTTGTATGGGCATCAACGTAACTATTTATGTTACCATCACTAGTAGGCTTGTGTCGTAATTATCCCTAACTATCTTCGGAAGGTACTTCACTTTCTTGTATTTTGGTGTCCAGTACTCATCACCCGAAGTGGAAATACTTGGAAGTTGCTTGATTGGTTGCATCTTGAGGGACTTTATAGTGGAGTGCTCTTTGATTGTTGTATTTAGTAAGATTTAGGTGGATTTGTATTGTCACTTTTGGACCTTAGATTCTGAGTGACTAACCAACCACTCCACTGGTCTTGAAAGGCCTTTGATATTTCTTTTGAAAGTTGTGGGTTGCTTCTTTAAGGGAAAAGGTTTGATTGTGCATCTCTCTTCCTTGGAAAGTCACTTGTATAATCCCATAAGGGAATGTGTTTAGCTAATTCAATGTCTTTGAATTGTCAATCATAAATTGTCAACCAGGGTGCGTAGACTGATGAAGTACAGGTGCACAATATGTTCTTAGAAGTTATTTATTAGGTCGTTATGTATCTACTAAGATATGAACTTAAGATGGAGGTGGGGTTTGTCAATTATATTAGTGTCGTAATTCTTAAGGATGTTGGTTAAGTTTCCTAGGAGTTAATCTCTATTTAATTAGTTTGCAGATGGTGTGAGAGTGGTCCTACTTCTAGTAGATTGTTTTGGGATTTTTGATCCTAACTCTTTATGCTCCAACTTCTAATTCGCTAAGTGCAAATAGAAACTTATTCTATCATCTCTGAATAAATACTGTTTGAACTCAATTGTTTAGGAGAGATCTCTCACTCTTTTACTTATTCACTTTTTGCTCAAACAAAATAATTCAAGAAACATCTATACTATGAATTAAACACACTTCAACTATGCTATATAATAAGCAAATGTAATAACCATTTTGTACCAGGTATAAAGCAAATTAAATAGCAGGCTAAACTAGATATAAATAAAATGAAAGTACTTATGCAAATAACAACTTGCTGGCGAAATCATTATGCTACATTTTGACACAAAACAAAGCATTTGAAGAATGAAAGGAAATTGTATTGCATTTGATTAAAACCTACCATTGTTTGTAGGGGCCCTCCACATAGTAGTTCATATCTTCCAATAAACACAAATCTTGTACACAAAAACCAATTCTATTCACACGGAATTCACAAACTGTTCAAAATTATATCATTCGGCACTCACCTAAATCGCAGTGCGGCCATAAGTTTTATAGCAAGTATCTTAGCATAAATGTATGAATAATTCAAGCCTAATATCTCTATCTTATCTAAACTTATATTGCTAAACTTTCGTTTTTCTATTCCGAAAGAAAAACGATAAGGTTTCGATCGAATATCAGGTTCTGTTATGCATTAATCTGGCGGTTGAATTGGGATCCACAAGGGAGCCATCCTCTATACATCCACATGCTTTGTTGCTGACTTGGAACTCTAGAACCTTGCAAAAATGGAGACAACCACGGAAACCTGGATTAGCTGCGGAAACAGACTGATTTGGTAGCTAATTGTGACTTTAACATAACAATAGGGTATAAAATTAAATATGAACAGGAAGACATATTATTGCATACCTTCATCAAAACTTGGTGGATATGGCTTTATTTAGGTGGTAAATATATAGAAAAAGAGAGGATCTTTCGGCAAAAAGGATGTCTTGGTAGGACAATCTTCGAACTCTACATTCCCTTAGACTGGAGATGCCGTATGTCCTCATACACTTCTTCCTTGTCATTCACTTGTGCCTCTTGCTTATCATCTCCATGTTTCACTGTTTTCTTCTTTTTGGCAATGATCGACATTCTAGGCTTTCTCATGAGAATTTTGTACTTCAAACTGATAATCTCTCTCTTCATAATTTTGTTTTCTTTCTTCAGCTTTTTGTTTTTCTTATACCACAAGCTTAGATGAAGGATTAGATTGTCACTCTTTGCAATCTGGATCTCACTCTATGTCTTCAATGCTTGATTCTCATTTTTGAGATACTGATTCAATGTTTCTAGTTCAAAGATCTCTTGCTTTAAGATGTTTGAGGCTGATTATTCATTTACCTGGTTGCTCCCTTCTCCAAGGCTCTAAATTGTCTCCTTTGTTTTTGTCTCATTCCTTTCCAGTGACTCTATATAGTCATAGATTACCTGCTGAGCGGGGTCAATACCCGGACTATGCATTGGGCTTCTTAAGGGTGAGTTTTATGGTTGTGGTGATACTCTTGGTGATGATCTTGGTGACCCTGTTGGAGAATTTCCAGGGATTTCAATTGGCTCATCCTCTATTGGCTCGTTCTCTATTGGCTCATTCTCTGTTGGCTCATCTTTAGTTGGCTCCTTTTGATTTGGCTCATTTTCTGTTGGAATATTCTCTGTTGGCTCATCTTCAGTTGGCTCCTTTTCATTTGGCTCATTTTATCCAAGATTAATCTATTCTATAGTTTTTGAGGCTGTTTGTGGAATTGTGCTCAACCTTGTGCTCCTCCTCAATCCCGCGGTTTGTATCTTCTGCACTTTTCTCCTTTTATTCTTTGATTTTTCTTCTAGACGAGGGGTCTTAGTTTTTGAGAATTATTCTTTACTTGGGCCGACTTTCTTTCTTCTAGGGTTTATCCTCTTCATTCTCTGCAAAACATTTACTATAGGCAGTTCTTCTTTTGATACTTCTGCCTGAGTTTGATGTGCCTGTTCCTTTATCATTTCTATTGTCCTCTTCCTCCTTGAGGGCCCTGCTGCTACTTGCTTTTTGTGGGGATTTTTCTTCAAATTGGTTCCTTACTAGGAAACTCTCCCAATTATCCCCTATACTTTGGAGATAGAATTCGACCAATATTTTTATCATACCATGATGATACATGGTGTTTTATATACATTGAATTTTCTTCTGAACATTGTAGAAATTTTCTTGAGGCTATTTAGGAGGAAATAAGGGAGGTTCATATGATGATACTCAAGGAAGTGCATCATCATCCAAACATGATAAAAATACATTTTCCCAAACCTACCCTCACAAGTGATAAAATTATGAAGCACAAGTAATAAGTTTCTCCATTTGTTTTTAAGAGTAGTGTTGGGAATACCTTTCTTGTAGACCGTAGTGTCCATGTTCGGATTTTTGAGGAAGACCTTCTAGTCCTCGTTATCAATTCCCCTTTTTTTAAACCATTTTTCTCCATTTCTTAACAGCTCGGTAGCCTCGGTGATCATAGACTCTGTTATTCTGAGCTCAATGTGCCAAATTTCGGCTTCAATTGCATCAAATGAGTGCGCAGATGTCTTGGTTACTTCCTTGTGGAAGCTGTTAATTGTTTCAATGAACTACAGCCATTTTCTCCTTTGCAGCAACTCCCTTGTTTGTGGGTACCCATTCAAGAATTGTTTCCCTGCTGGCTCAGTTTGGACAATTATCCCCATTCTGAAGGTTGCTTTACCTTAAAGGTTGGCTACCTTGACAGGAAAATGGGGCTGGTAGGGTTTGTTAGCTGGCGGAAAAATGGAGTAGCTATGAAAGTTCAGAGGAGTGTAAGTATAGGGGAGAACGGATAGATTATCATAAGGATTATAGGAATGAATTCGAAGGTTGGGTGCATTTAAACTTATGATTTGGTAATTACTTCGGCAGATTTGGAATAAGTTCGTGACATGAATTTTTAAGTGGTGGCATATGATATCTTGTTAGGCAGCCATTACCCTTAGGTTATAATGATTTCATTTTAGTACTATATCTTCTTAATCATATATGTTTATATAGCCTTACCTATTGTTAAATTAAAGCAACATGTACCTTTGATCTTCTTTTTATAACCTTATTTATTTTCCTTCGATCTACTGCAGGTACTTTGCTGTCACCTGTCCTTTAATCCAAATCACCAAGTGTCCTTGTGGACTTCAAAAATTTATTAGGTTGTAGAAACTTGTCTTGCCTACGGAAATTTGTCCAAGATGCAAAAAGTTGTCCAAATTGCAGAAAGTTGTTGATTCTACAGCTAAGAGAAAAAAAAAGGCTTTAATAGATGAACTTTATTGTTTTTTTTTCTTTGAAAAGAAAATTTGATGTGCCAACAAACTAGTTTTCACTTTAAATTTTTTGTATAAACATGTCAACAACATGTTGGTTTTCATGTTTATACAGATTTTTATTATATATATATATATATATTATTTTTTTTTCATATTATTATATGTGTATATATATGCATATATATACATATAATTTATTTATTATATATATATATTAAGAGCAAACTAAGTAAAAATTTCTAAGGTGGAAAAGAAGAATTCTTCTTGACCATCTTCAGCTCTGAATTATCTTGAAATATTTTAACAAATTCCTCTCTCGTTAATGGCTTCTGGTAAAGCTTGAGTCGATGTACGTTTACTAATAGAGGAGTTTTCTCTTCATCAATAGTCCTGATTCTAACTGCACTATTGTCATAGACATTCTCAACTTCATAAGGTTCAAGCCAATGGGTTTGGAATTTCCCTTGAAAATTTTTGAACTTTGAATCAAGGAGCAATGCCCAATCTCCTAGATGAAATTTCCTTTCTGTAATGTACTTATCATGTGATCTTGACCTCTGTTGCTGCACTAAGCTAGTTCTCTAGAAGGCTTCCTGTTTGATTTCATCAAGCTCATTCAATTGTGTCATCCTTTGCTTTTGGGCTTCTGACAAGTCTAGATCTAACTGGACTACTGCCTTATAGGTCTGGATCTGGAATTCTATCAGAAGTAATACTTGCTTTCCATCAACAAGTTCATAGGGAGTATGCCCTGTAGTATTCCTCCATGTAGTTCTGTAGGCCCATAAGGCTTCTAAAAGCTTTTCCACCCAGTATTTCCTATGTAGATGTATAGTATTTGTAAGGATAGCCTCAATCACCTTATTTGTGGACTCAACTTGTCCATTGGCTTGTGGATGGTATGGAGTTGACTTCCGATGTTTATCTTGTATTGGTCCACAAGCTTCTGCACTAGTCTGGATGTGAACTGTGTCCCTTGATCTGTTTCAATTTCTCTTGGGGCACCAAAACGATTAAAAATATCCTCAAAAAGAAATGTAACTACAATATTTTCAGTAGCAAAAGGAAGTTATTTAGCTTCTACCCATTTATAGACATAATTAGTACATACCAGAATATACTTCTTTTTCTTTGAAAGTGGGTTGATTGTTCCAACAAAATCCAGTGCCCATTTTTCAAATGGTTCAATAAGTACCTGTGGTTGTAGTGGCATTTCATTTGAATGAGTAGGTTTTCCCATTCTCTGACAAATTTCACATCTTTTAACATATTCCTTGGTGTCCCTAAAAATGGAAGGCCAATAATATCCTAAAAGAAAGATTTTGTAAGTAGTTCTCTTGTCAGAATAGTGTCCTCCACATGGTTCATCGTGACAAGCTTTTGGTATCTCCATTATTTCATCTGCCCAAACACATGTTCTGATGATGAGATCTGGTCCTGTCTTATATAATTCTTCATTTATCCATGAATAAGATGTGCTATTGTGGACTATTATTTTCTTTTCTCTACGGGATAAATGAAATGGAATTTTTCCTGTGTCCAAATAGTTAGCAATATCTGCATACCAAGGTGATTTAGTATATACTGCAAAAAGATATTCATCAGGAAATTTGTCTTCTACTAGTTGATCATTATTTTCATTTTGTATTCTAGATAGAAAGTCAACAATTGTGTTCTGTTTTCCTGGTCTATCTAGAATGGTTATATTGAATTCTTGTAAAAGTAGGAGCCATCTAGTTACTCTTCCATTAGTGACTGGTTTATTCATTAGGTATCTAATGGCAGAATGGTCTGTGTGGACAAAATTTTCATAGCCAGTTATATAATGTCTGAATTTATTAATGGCATGAATTACAACTAAGAACTCTTTTTTGGTTACAGTATAATTTAACTCCGCAGGAGTTAAATTTTTACTAGTATAATAAATGGCATAAGGAGTGAGATCTTTTTGTCCTAAAATAGCTCCTAAGGCTAAATGTGAAGCTGTTGAGATATGGAAAGTAAATTTCCAGTTAGGTCCTTTTAAGATGGGTACTTTAGAAATTCTCTTTCTTAAAGTTTCAAAGGAAACTTGATATTCAGAATCCCAACTGAATTCACAGTCTTTGGTGAGTAATTTAAAGAGTGGGGATGCAATTTTTGTGAAGTTTTCTATAAATCTTCTATAGTATCCAGTAAAACCGAGAAAACTTCTAACATCCTTTTGACAACTTGGCATTGATAACTTAGAAATTACTTCCACCTTAGATGAGTCTACCTTAATTCCATCTCCGGAAATATGGTGACCTAAAACAATTCCCTCGTTAAACATCATGAAACATTTTTCATGAATTAATGGGAGATTTGTTTCTTGATATCTTATCAAGACCTTTTTTAAATTTCGTAGTGCTTCATTGAAAGAATCCCCATAAACTGTGAAGTCATCCATGTATACTTCCACACGGACATGAATAAGGTCAGAGAAAATGTTGAGGACTGCCCTTTGGAATGTTGTTGGAGCATTACATAACCCAAAGGGAAGTACCCGTTAAGCATAAGTTCTCCATGGACAAGTGAATGTGGTTTTATCTTGATCTTCAGGGCTACCTGAATCTGGTTGTATCCACTGAACCCGTCCAAGAAGGAAAAATATTTTTTTCCTACTAATGTATCCAAGACTTGGTCTATGAAAGGTAGTGGAAAGTGGTATTTTAATGTTGCTTTGTTTAATTCTCTGTAATCAATGCATAATCTCCATTTTCCATTCTTCTTAGTGATGATTACTAGGGGTGAAACCCACTGACTATCAAATATTGGATAGATGAAATTTACATTTAATAATTTCTGCAATTCTTCCTTAACAATTTCTTTTAGATTTGGTTTCATTATTTGTTGAGGTTTTCTAACTGGTCTTGCAATTTGTTTAATGTAGATATGATGAATGCAAGTTTTAGGATCAATCCATCTCATGTCAGTGTATTCCCATGCAAAAGCAGAAGAATGTTTCTATAAAATTTCTATCAATTGTTTCTTTTTCATTTCTTCCAAGTTTTCATTGACATTCAGGGTTTTTCCTGGAAAGATTTCTATCAAGGAATTCCAAAATTTTTCCATGGACAAGAATGATACTTGTTTAGATGAGAGATATTCATTTTGACAATGCTCATAATGTGAGGAAGATTCACTATTTTCTAGTAAATTTAAAAGTTGGTCTTCCTCTTTCACTTGTTCAGTGACAAAAATAGGTTGTATATCTTCTCCATCTTCTATCCATTCTTCAATTTCTGTATCTATGGTTGTTCTTGAAGGAGGGTATATTGTAATTTTTTTTGTATAATTTCGATCTGAGATAAACATATCGCCTGATCTAGAGCATGTAAAAGCATTAGCTGTAGCCAACCAAGGCCTTCCTAGAATTGATGGATGTCCTCCTAGATTATTCTTGGGTGTTAAGACCATGAAATCAACAGGATATTCCCATGAATCCAAGGATACAGAAATATCTTCTAACACACCATCTGGTTTAATAATAGATCTATCTACTAATTGCAATAAGGTTGGTGTGTATTGAAGGTTAGGAAGCCTAAGTGTGTCCATAACTTGTTTGCTCATTATGTTTATGGCTACTTCTAGATCAATCAGTGTGTTTGGTATTTCAGTTCCATTGATGTGAATTTTTACAATGGGGCTTCTTGGGTCTAAATATTTTTGAATTTTCATCTTTCCCATCATAATGTTTGCAATTTTTCTGACTAACTGAATTCTTTTTATATCTTTTCTTCTTCTCCCTGATCATTGTGTACTTAATTCCTTAATTGTTTTTGCAAAAATTGGTATTTATTTGATGGCTTGTAATAAAGGAATCTTAATACAAACATTTCTTAATTCATCCATCATATTGTAATTAGGAAAGACAATTTGTTTCTCTACTCCTTCATCGATTTTCAACCTTTCTGGGAAAGGTGGTTTAACTAATACCATGGGTTTTTCTATGATAGGAGTATCTATTGCAATTTCTTCTATTTGTTTGTTTTCTTTTTGAGGGAGAGAAGTCTCCCCTTCTTCTGATTGATTTTTGTGTTTTTGAAGATCAAATCTTGTTTCTTGAATGAAAACAGGAGGTTTTCTTGGTAATACTCTTCCAGACCTTAATTGGACATTGTTTACGTCTAGTGGAGTTATCACATAATTTTGAGGATTATGACCCTCCATGTTGTGCACTGGTTGTTATGGTACTTTATTATTAGGATTTGGAAGTGGTTGAGCGGGTAGTTAATTTCATTTTTGTGGAAATGGTAGGGAAAGTTGTGGGTTTTGATTATGAACTAGAGCTTGTGGCATTTGATTAGCTTGAGGAATTTGATTAGATGGGGGTAAGAATTGTGGTGGAAGGTAAGATGGCGAGTATTGTTGATATTGAGCATAGGCTCCATAAGGATTTTTCCATCCTTGATTCCAAGGTTGTGACTGTGGTAGAACCCAAGGCTTCCAGGCTGAATTCTAATTATTTTGTGAAGACTGGGCAAATTGTTGTGGTCTAAATCCTTGTGATTGATTTGGTTGGGGGTTTTACCATGGTATTTTGGCTATAAAGTAGAGAGGGTCTACTAGTTTTGAGATTCCTTCATCATTGAATACAGCCTTAAGACCTGAAAAGGATGGACATTCCTTCATATCATGATTATCTGCACATATGACACAGGTTTCCATGGCTTTTGAGTCTAAGGGACACTCTCTTAGAGCATGTTCTTGGCGAAATTTGGGATAGAAAATAAATAATACAACATTTTTGGAATTTTGCTTGTTTTGTATTTTAAGGGTGTCTATCTATTCACTTAGGCTCCCTAAAATATTTGTTTTGAAGGTGTCAAGCAACTTTCCTATTTCTTCGCTGCTAACTGTCCCAGCTGCAGACTTGTTAATTCTTGACAAGAGAGGGTCTTTAGGACTCTTTCCAACTCGTGCTATACCCCTTGAGATATGTACACATAAATCACAAATATCTGCAAATGGTAGTTGGGAAATATCTCCTTTCCCAGTTAGGTTAAGGAGATCGATCCATTCATATTTAACGGCTTTGAGTAAAAGAGCTTTTAAGGTTTCTTCATTCAAATTATCCATTTTTCTCTTTTAGCATTATAAACAAACCTTTCTACCAAGTCTTCAAGATTTTCATCTTCTTTTTGTGTCATTGTGAAGACTTCATCCTTAAGGTTACTAGGCATACAATAATCACTATACTTGCCTAAGAAATCCTCTTTCATTTGTCCCCATGTTGTTAAAGAATGCACTCCTAGACTCATGAACCATTTTAATGCTGAGTCTTTTAATGTAGCGGGAAATAATTTTAACTTTTGAGCATCATGCATATAGTCATATGGTTTTCATAATACTTCAAATTCGAAGAGAAATGTCTCTGGATCTTCGTTTATTTTCTCATGGAAGTTAGGAAGAAATGAGGGTGATATATTTTTCATTGTGAGGGTTGGATCTTCATCAAGAATAGGGAATCATGAAGGATATTGATTTCCTATAGCTCTACCCCCTCCTCTACCTCTACGTCTTCCTCTTCCTCCAATCCTATCTTCTTCGCCATGGACATTGTGTACTTCCCCTTCCCCTTCTTCAGCCATGATAGATTCTTCGAAGCTAATATATTGTTCTTATAATCTTTCTAGTTCCTCTATCAGTGGTTTCCCAGAATAAGTTTCCAATTCCTCTTCTTCACTAGGAACTTCTAATTCTTCTCCAAAAAATTTCTCACCAGTGGGGGATAGAAAGATTACTCATGTAGTTGGGGATGTAGGATTTTCTTTAATTACAACTTCAGTAGAAGAAGTAGGTAAAGTTCTGGATTGAATTTCTGATCTTGAGACTTCAGGAAGTCTTTATCGACCTCTAAATGGAATTCAGGTTTGAGTAGGTGGTGTGGAATCTCGAAATCATGGTGAAGTGAGTGGATTTGTGGGAGTTAAACTTCTTCCTTGTCCTACAAATCTACCCCTAGAGTCTCTATCCCTACGCATGTCATGTTTTAAATTAATGATGGTTTTTTTTTGAACTTCTAATTGTACTTTCCCAGAAATAGTGCCAAAATGTTTAGCCAATTCAATGTCTTTGAATTGTTAATCATAAATTGTCAACCAGGGTGCGTAGACTGATGAAGTACAGGTGCACAATATGGGCTTAGAAGCTATTTATTAGGTCGTTATGTATCTTTTAAGATCTAAACTTGAGATGGAGGTGGTGTTTGTCAATTATGTTAGTGTCGTAATTCTTAAGGATGTTGGTTAAGTTTCCTTGGAGTTAATCTCTATTTAATTAGTTTGCAGATGGTGTGAGAGTAGTCCTACTTGTATTAGATTGTTTTGGGATTTTTGATCCTGACTCTTTATGATGAAGCTTCTAATTCTCTAATTGAAAAGAGAAACTTATTCTATCATCTATGGAGAAAAACTATCTGAACTCAATTGGTTAGGAGAGATCTCTCACTCTTTTACTTATTCAATTTTTACTGAAACAAAATAATTCAAGAAACATCTATACTATGAATTAAACACATTTCAACTATGCTAGATAATAAGAAATTTTAATAACCATGTTGTACTAGGTATAAATCAAATTAAATAACAAGTTAAACTATATATAAAGCAAATGAAAGTACTTATGAAATAACAACTCACTAGCGAAATCATTATGCTACATTTTCACAAAAATCAAAACATTTGAAGAATGAAAGGAAATTGTATTGCATTTGATTAAAACCTATCACTATTTGTAGGGTCCCTCCACATAGTAGTTTATAGGTTCCAATCAACACAACGCTTGCACACAAAAGCCAATTCTATTCACATGGAATTCACAAACTATTCAAAATTATATCATTCAGCGCACACCCAAATCACAGTGCAACCATAAGTTTTATAGCAAGTCTCTTGGCATAATTGTATGAATAATTCAAGACTAATATCTCTATCCTATCTAAATTTATTTTGCTAAACCTTCGTTTTTCTATTCCAAAAGGAAAATGATAAGGTTTCGATCAAATATCGGGTTCTGTTCTGTATTAATCTGACTATTGTCCTAGAGTTTGACTGTGATCTCCTACGCTTATATTCACGAACAATTTCAAGGGGATAAGAAGGGATCCATAAGGGAGCCATCCTCTATCCATCTGCACCCTTCGTTGCTGACTTGGAACTCTAGAACCTTGCAAATGGTGGAGACAGCGATGGAAACCCAGATTAGCTGTGGAAACAGGCTGATTCGGTAGCCAGTTGCAACTTTAACATAACAATAGGGTATAAAGTTAAATATGAACAAGAAGACATATTATTGCATACCTTCATCAAAACCTGGTGGATATGGCTTTATTTAGGTGGTAAATATATAGGAAAGAGGGGATCTTTAGGCAAAAAGGATGTCATGGTAGGACAATCTTCGGACTCTACAGAAGGATCTCTGTATAAGTTGGGTATGGACAATATTCCTACGGAGGCCAACCAAGGGACCCTTTCAAAAGGGGATCCTTGTGCTTTTCCTTTTTTGGAATCATTGAAACCTGCTTGATGGCAACTTTGAATATTCCTATATTGAATGTTGGACTACCAATTTGGCTATTGTCCACTCCGAATATTCCAAATGGTCTTGAAGCTTCTGAGATGAATGTTTTATTTCAACGTCATCAAATGGGTGTTAATTGTTCATCTTCTTCAAAATAAAAATCTAGGATTCCTCTTTCTCCTCCCTCTTGTAATAAGAGATATAAAAAGAAGAGAAATAGGAAGAACAATATTTATATCCATGAATCATCACCAACCCCTCCAAGTCATGTTGGAGATGAGATTTCAGCTGCTGCAAGTCATGTTGGGGGCATAAGTCTAATCACTGCAAGTCATACTAGCAATGTTTCACCTACCAATGTGAGTCATATTTCTGTTGACTCGCCTACTTCTGTAAGTAGGGCTAGGGGAACAAGTCCTATCTCTCTTTGGAAAGGGTCACTAACCTCTACGAGTCATGTTGGGGACTCTCCACCAACCACGACTAGTCATGTTAGCAGAATGGATGTTTATCAGAAACCTAGGCGTAGAAGATTTAAACCTAAGTTCACTTGTAATATATGTAAGGGATACCATCTTACTCATTTGTGCCTTGGAATTCTAGTGGTACAAAGGATATGGTCTGAGTCTAAAGGTTCTTCTGCTAAGGAATTTTTTATGGCTTCTCAACAGTCTCATCAATCATTGGTTGATGAAGGGGTCGAGCCAGTGCAATCTCTGGCTAATTATACTCCTCTTTTTGGATGTGAAGTGCCTAACAATAGAGTCTTCTTGGTTTCTAGTACAAAGTCTTTTGGTCTAGGGGGTATCTGGTCTCTTCGAATTTACCCTCTCCAATTTGTAGTAGTGTCTCCTTTGATTGGGATAATCTTGTTGGGCCTCATCTTCCTTCTGTTGCACCTTTCCAAATAAGGGTTAGACTTAATTCCACAAATTTCTATTGACGTATGGTGGATGAAGGATCCTCTGCAAGTATTATATCCTCCTTGACTTGGAAATATTTGTGTTCTCCAAGTTGTTGGTAGTTGATAATCAATTGTTAGCCTATGATATAAGACTTGGTGAATCTATGGGTGTTCTTCCTAAATTTCCTATTGCTTTAGGTGGGAAGACTATCTTAATTGACATGATGGTGTTTGATTGCCCTTTAGACTTTAATATGCGACTTGGGCATGATTTTGTTAATGATATGAATGTTGTGGTCTCTTCACTATTTCAAGTGATGTATTTTCCTCATAATGGAAATATTGTCACTATTGATAAACTGGCATCTGATAGTCACCCCCTAATTTGAATTTACTACAAAATACCCCTTGGTATGTTCCAAGTGTTCAGGTAGACTCTACCTGGTCACAAGTGAACTATGTGACATTGTATCCTCAATGTTCAATTGCTTCTAAGAAGGATCCTTTGAACTATTATTTTCCTTCTTGGGACATGGTACTGACAGTTGACCGAGTGATTTATCCTATGGGGACATGGGACCCCTTAGTTCCCCCTTTTGATCCTTCTAGTTCTCATGATTTCTTGGAAGTTGAGTTGCCTTCACAGGAGGAACTTTTTTAAGCCATGAGTTTTAACTACCAAAGGAGTCCTTGGTCTGAGCCCCACAAGGGGCTTGTCCTAAAGAACTATTATGTTTAAGCCACAAGGCTGTGTGGTTCCCTGTACCATATTGTACATAAAAGTTACACATTTTCAAGTTTTTCATTCTATAACACAAGGTTTTATCTAAAGTTTATATATGGGATATATTAACTTCTTGTCTAGTGTTCGTAATTATATCTACAGAACTTGTAAGACTTCTAACACATATTTTATTAAATTTGGAAGTATTCTATAACAAGGCCTTCAACAACATTCATTCTTTTGTAAATCTCCATACTAACTTAATTCAATATAAACATAATTTTAGTAATTTCAAACCAAGTAGAGATCACGAATAGGTCAAACACGAAGTTTTTATTTACAATAGTATCAATACACAATAGGGGTGTGGAGTCAAACTCTTAGAAGCAATTGATTTAAGCTAAATCATATTAGTATGTCTAATATTCAATAAAGATATTATAGTTATGGATAACATACTAGATTCCTCGATGTTTGAATTTTGTGTCTGATGACTCTAACCCCCTTTCCCACAACCTACGATGGATTTATTGATTGAATGATGGCGATGTGAGGATGTTAGTGCAAATGAAAAGGATGTGTGTCCCTTGCGTTGCATTGAAACTATTCTACAAAAAAATTAGTAAAATGTTTTTGTGCTCAATTTCCTACAGTCGCTTCATGCCTTTATGAAGCACTAATGAGGGGGTGATCATTCATCTTCATAGCATCCAAGCATCCATTATAAAAGTTAGGCATTGTTGATTTAGGTATTTTAAGAAGGTTAGGCACCTTTGATCTATCTCCACTAAAAATCCAAGTACATCAAATGAGAGTTCGTAAATGGGTATTCAAGTCATTCCATTGTGATGGACAATGTAAGAAATTGAAGTAAACAAGAATTAGTGGTCTTCTTGTAAGTAGTGGAGGCAAGGGTTTTCAAAGATTAGTAAACTTGATGGTAGTGTGGATATTGATATCTCCTTGCAAACATTGTCAAAACCAATAATAGTCTCAATGTATGTAAATAATAGTCTCAATTGTATGGAAAGCCATGATTGACCATTACTTTCACTAAGAGGAGAAAATGATAAGAACTTTTAATGGGGAAGAAATAATTGTGAAACATAACTCATGAATTTTAGTTGAAATTTATACAAGTCCTCATGTTCTTTAATTATTAAATACTTAATGTAAATACAAATAAATTATCGTTAAAATATTGATTTTGAAGATTAAATGTGTATTAAAAGGGATTCATCTATGACACTTGATTTTTGATATACTCTGAATAAACCACTTAAATTTCATTATCAATTAATCCTAATTATTTTTGTAAAAGATATATCTTTACTTATGTTAAGAGCTTTATTTCAAAAATAAAAATTACATTTATAAACTTATATCAATACATATAAGTAAATGGAATTGAATAAATAGCTTCTAAGTATTGTTGGATTCTATGAGATTATTTTAAGTACAAATAGTTTCTTTAAGAATTGAAATTTACAAAATGTTTATTTTGATGTGAAAATCATGTCATATGGTGCAAAAAGTTTAAAGACATTCATTTATGGCTCATTTGTTGAATGAGCTTAAATAGTCTACTTAATGCTCATTGTGAATTCATTAATCCATGTTTTATTAGAAAATGCATTTTTTACATGGATTTTTATTCTAGAAATAACAATGTCACATTTATACATTCATATTAAACCACATGATAAATAAAAATCAATTAATGGTTTCTTGACGTATTGACTTATATGACATGATTACATATAGAGATAATTGATTTACGAATGCTTGGTTAGAAAAAGTTGTCAATTCAAAATAGAATAAATTAGTTAGAACTCATCAAAGATTGATTTTAAATTATAAATTTTCTAAAAAATATATTTTTACTTACATTTAAAACTTTATTTCAAAAACAAATTGCATGTATACATACATATATACTAAATATAATTTAATACATACTTGTCTTATTGTCTTCTGTCAGAATATTCAATTACAAATAATTTATTTAAGAATTGAAATTTACCAAATGTTAGGGGTGGGAAAATCAAATGTCCTATGTTGCAGAGAGTTTAATTACATTTATTTATGGCATGTATCTTGAATGAACTTGAACAATCTACTTAACATTCATTACGAATTAATTATTCTATGTGTTGTTAGGAAAAACATTTAATTTTACCTGGAATTTTATTTCCAAAAAAATGTCACATTTATACATTTATATTAAACCTCATGATAGAAAAATAAAAGTCGATAAATGCTTTTGTATAGATCACTTAGAATTCATTATCAATTATTTATAATTTGCTTTATATATATATATATATATATATATATATATATATATATATATATATATATATATATATATATAGAGCTACATTTCAAAAATACATCACATTTATAAACTTCTATCAATGCATATAACCAAATAGATTTCTTCAAGTCCTAGTGGATTCTATGAAATTATTTAAACCAAAAATAAACTATTTAAGAATTGAAAATGACAAAATGTTAATATGGATGGGAAAATCAATGCCTTATGGTGCAAAAAATTTAGATACAACCATTTTTTACCCGCCTCTTTAATGAGTCTAGATGGTCCACTTAACACATTGTTAATTAATTATTCCATGTTTTATTAAGAAGATAATTTTGTTTTACATAGAGTTTTGTTTCAAAACACTACAATATGAAATTAATACTCTTAATAAATTAAGTGATAGGATTATGGATTAAGAATTTCAGTTTATTTAAAATAAAAATTTACAAAAAATTAACTTTAAGTAATGAAATTAAATGCTTTAAGTTCAATGATATAATTCATCCATGATAGTGTCTAACCAAACCTTGATAGTCCACTTAGCAAACATTATCATTAATTATATGTTTTTTTAAGAAATGAAAAATTATTTACAATAGATTTTTATCTCAAAAATTACAAATCATATTTATGCACTCATATTAGTGCATTTTATATGTAAACAATAAATAACTATCTTTGTGCCTTGTCGATTTTCATTGTTATATGATTGCAACTACAACCATTAATTGATTTAAGCATATAAATTTAGGAAAATTATGAATTGATAAATCACATATCTTATGCTTCAAAAGGTTCAAATCATTCATCTATGACACATTTCCCATTATCCTTAATAGTGAATAATGCATTGTGAATAGTGAATAGTGCACATAGCATTTATCAATTTTATTATTATAATTTCTTTAGTAAGAATTACACCTTTGCTTGCAAGGAGTTCTGTTTCAAAACTTATATTTCACATTTATATATGATTACTGATGCATATGAGTAAACAGAAATCATTAAAAATAACATGTCTCGCTGGTTCATGTAAGATAATTTAAAAGGCAAGAAACAAAGTCATTGCAAAAGAAATTATAAATAATAAGAAATATACATATTAATATAATTGGCAATTCCCATATATTTCAAAAAACATAAAATCATACAAATTGATACAACAAAAACTATGTCCAAAATGTATTGAAAATTTGGAATGTACTTTTCAACAAATTTATAAAGGAAATTATCTCCATCCACTACAATGAAGTACATGTTCTATTGAACATTCGAATGTACTCATATTTTTGTTTGATACAATGAAGTGTCTTAAGAAAGGGGAATAAAACTTGCATAAGTCAAGTATCTTGCTCTTTTCCTGTATAGGCTTATATCAAAATGTGGTTTGATCGATATCCAATGAATTGAAAAGTATGCTTTGTTGTATCTATTAGCAATACATTTGATTCTTTATAATTATCTCCATATTGGGACCACACATCGGTCAACTTTTTCTCATAAAATTGTCTTGTTCTTCCTGCTTCCAATTTTGTTTGCAAATAACAATGAGACTTGTGCCATGAAAATTTAAAGTCCTCTATATCAATATTTGACTTTTCAAGTACTTTTTAGATGTACTTGTGAGTGACATTGATGTCCATATTGTGACATCATACTTTTTTAAGAAACATTTTAATACCTCTGACTGAAAAAGCCTTAAAAAATAAGACCTACCACCAAACTATCAATCTAGTTCTATTTGAATATGAAAATTGTGTTCATCTTTGGTGTATGATTTGAAGAATACTCCTTCCATTTCAAATATCAACATCTTTTGACTTCTAGTAATGCCCATCTGCATCTGCACTGTAACCACATGTATGATATTAAAATATCTATACTTCATTGCTTAAGGACATAAACACCTACCAAATTAAAAATGATGTTAGTATTTATTATGAATTGTTTCCATTTATATGCAAAGGGAATTTTACAAGTTAATTGTAATCAAAAATACAAATACAATGGCCCCATTAAAATGAACAAACTAATGATATGTTTAATTTATATATACAACCTAGTACCTTTATTTAATTTGTATGGAATACAATTCTTCTACGAAAGCGTTGACCCACCATTAAAATCATTGATTTTAATACTTATGATGATTTCTTTAATTGAAATTGAAAAATATAATTACAATGGTCTAGTGCAAGTAAACAAACTAATTATATATTAACTTCCAGATACAATATAATACAACTTTTAAATTTCAAACCTAATTAATTATATGCTAATTTCTAGAGTCTCTACCTTAGTTGCTTTTGGTGTTGCTTTTAGCACAAATTGTATGTTTATTGTTGGTGCTACGTAAAACCTAATATAGTTTTTCAACTTGTATGGAATAAAAAAAGTTATAAGAATGCAATGGGTCATCTTTCACATTACTAATTTCTAAGAGGTATAATGATAACTTAAACCACGATTGAAACAAATAATTGTAATGATCTAATTCAAACAAATAGACCAGTTATCTATTAATTTTTACATATAATGTAATCCATTGTAAAAAATTCTATAGCATGGGAAATTTTGATATGAAAACATTAAATGACCATTCAAATCAATAACTGTTATCAACACAATATCTCACCAAAAATAAATAAAATAGAAATATTTTATTTTTAGTAATGACAAACCAAATCAACAATTATTTTATTAATGTTGTGAAATAAAAGCAATAATTCATGATGTCATACATATAATAGCATGAAATAGACATCGCTCGTCTTAAGGCACTTCTAAATGCAATTTGTGGCTATGTATTCGGTCTTGGTGGTGCTTATAACAACTGACTTATGTTTCTTGCTCATCCATGATATCGAAGCAGAACCTAAAAAGAACGTGCTCTAGTGATCCTCCACACTGGGTGCCCAGTTAGCATTCAAATAATCATGCAGCTTCATATTTCCGACAGTGTATCTCAATCCATGAGATATTGTGCCCCAAAGATATCTCAGAAGATTCTTGGGACCAATCCAGTGAAGCTCAACCAAATATGAGCTCACCATGCTAACTGCAAAATATATATCCGAACGGAAGTTCACCAAGAACATCAATTCAAATGAGTTTATGAAACTCAGAGGCATTTCCCAAATCTGGTCCGGCATCACCACCATATAACTTCTGAAAGTTAAGATCCTTGAGGTAGTCACGGGCTTGCAGTTTACCATTCCATATCCGGAATCCAACTCCCTCTTACTTCTGCAAGTGAGAGGGTCTGCACCTATTAGAAATAGGTTGTTCTCATAAGGCGTCGGTATGAGAGGTATATCATCCACAACCTTCAAACAATGGTTTGGATCGCCTTCACTCTTAGTGAATCTCAGCTTCATCTGACAGCTATCAATCCTCTCATATCAAACCCGGGGTGATTTGCTTCAAGCCATAGAGGGCTTTCTTCCACCTACAGACATGAGATTCCTGGTCATAAATCTCAAACTTCCTCGAGTTGTTCCAAACCTGTGGACTTGCTACATGAGGGGAATGGTCCCCTTATGAGATTTTCCTTCGGTACATCTCAGACATGTACCTTCATGCTCCCTTTGAATTCAGGGATCCCTGTCAACATCTGACTCATAGACCTCTGGTGTTGTGTCAACTAACATGGTCCCCAATGGACTTTCTGCAATTTGATACAAATTGCCAACCCTGAACCCACAAGTAAAAGCATCCTTGAAAATTCTATTTTCAAACACATACCTTTCCATCGATGAATGCCACCCTAAAACCTTTGACTTCCATTACCGAAATGGACAACAGGTTCTTCTTGCGATCAGGTATGTAAAAGATTTATGTAAATGAATCGAGTTACCCTCATTCAATTGAGGCCCTCATTCAATTGAGGGGTAACACCCTTTCCAGGATAGGTGGCATCAACTCCAAGTATAATCCCATGAATGTTTCCATCTCTCCAAATTAGAGAGAGCACCCTTCTATTCAATGGAGTGCCTTGAAGCACTACAATCAATAAGCCAGATTCCCAAAGAATTTGAAGGAGAGGGCCAATACAAGATAACACTTCTTTATCTTATCAGAAACAACATTTGATTCTTCATACCTAGGGTTCCTTGGTTTCTCTGAAGAGTCAGTTGTGTCATGTCATTCCTCTGATCGTTGAAGATGTCCCTGGAATGATTGTTATCATCATCAAGCGATGTGTCCCTGCCAGTCGGACACTCCTTTGCATAATGGTTGAATTTATTTCAACCAAGACATCTACCTTTCCTTCCACCCTTAGATTCAGACTTCCCATTGAAGTGATCTTCAAGTAGGCCATCAGAAACTTCCGCTGCGCCATTCTGATAATATTATTTGCTTCGACTTCACCCTTGGTGAATTAGAAGAGGGATGAGGAATCCATTGATCATTTTTTCATTTCCCAACTGTCTTCGGTGATTGCTCTTTCACTCTTTCTTGGGCTTTGTCTTCACCTCAGCTCTGATACCATGTTAAGTTTTGGGTATGTTCTATTCTAGAGCAACTTATTTCAATTTTCACAGTTAGCTCAATATTTTTTCTGGATTAGCAATCACATCAACATTAAAGTAACTACAGATAGAACATAAATATAAATTGTAGAAGACAAGCCAAGACAAAAAGACACAAGATGTGGTGCTAGCCAGGGACAAACCCCAATGTGGGGAAACCCTTGATCAATTCTTCTTATATGTTCTTCAATAGTTCAGCAGAGAGAGAGAGAGACAGAGAGGTAGTACATATACAACTGAAGTCAACACTTTGACTTATCTAAATGAGAACATAGATCATCTCTAAGAAGATGATGCATGAGATTAGTTGAAGACATGTTGCTTCAACTGATTCTCCAATGTGATTCCTTCACCTATCATCGTGAATCTCGTCATCATGCTGCACCCATCATCACAATGTTGGACCTCATGACTACTGCACTTAATGTTGTATTGTTGTCCCATGTGTCATGGTTGAACCATGTTGTCCATGTTTTTTGTCCCATTGCTTGCTTGTTGTCCCTTTCATGCTTGGTGTACTTGTTTCTAAGTACCATACAATTGTCCCAATGTTATTTTGATGTCCCTTACATGTTGATGTATCATTGCATGCTTGGTGTACTTGCTGCTAAATACCATACAGTTGTCCCAATGTTAGTTTGTTGTCCCTTGCATGCTGTTGTACCATTGCATGCTTGGTGTACTAACTATTAAGTACCATACAATTGTCCCAATGTTAGTTTGTTGTCCCTTGCATGCTATTGTACCAATGTGCTATACTTGCAGCACCATGAACTTGCTATATCATACTACTGCACCTCACCATTGTGTTGCCCCTCATTATCCTATGATACACTTCGTCACTATACCCATCATGTTGCAGCGTTCATCATCATGTTGCTGCAATATATCATCATCATGTTGCTTCCATCATCATGTTGCTTCAATGTATCATCATCACTGTTTTGGGGCTTTTCTATTTGCTGCATTGCTGGACTAGTTAGGGCATTCTAACAACAGTCCTAACAGCGTTCAAAATGTGGCCAGAATAGCCCTCCACAACTGCATCTGCCTTTCTAAGAGGGGAGGAAAGCCTTGACTGCAATGCTCGACTGTTCCAACCCCTATTCCATCCTTCGGCCTCCTCTTATCTATTGTGGCTTGCTACAGCAAGTTGTCCCTTAGTTGTGGTAGCCCTTCCTTCACCTAACCACCCCAAAACAATCCCCCTACCTCTCAACCTCAAGATGTGGGTTGCGGCCTTCTTCAACAACTCCTCAACCTCCTGGAATAGCCCCCGAACTCCTCATTGTTCTCTTCTAGGCTTGTTGCGGCTAGGGTAGATCCATACCACCCTTAGGACAGCGTATAAGCTTCTTCGTAGGCTACGTTAGGGCTTCTCCATAGGGCAGTGTTAGGGCTTCTCAATAGGGCAGCGTTAGGCTTCTCCATAGGGCAATGTTATTCCTTAGGATCTCTCCTCCTACTAAAACCCAAAGACAAGTAGAGAGGAAGAGATCCCAAGTGTTTGTAGAAATGACTTGAAGGCCACCTCTATTTATACTAAAACATTGGGCACAAGTGGGGTTTATTTGGTTGTTGGCCGACCTTGACAAATTGTCCCACAACACAAATAAATTTAGATCTCCATGAATACTTATCGGAATCGGATGATCTTTAGATCAATCCTACACCTCTCGATGAGAGGGATCCAAGAAAAATATCAACTACCATTAATAAGATGACCCACATGGAGTTTGGCGCTAGTTTCCAATTTTAACAACATAAAAACAAACACATAAAAACATTATAGGGTGAAATAAATCTAGCATGTGCTAGAATTATGTTTAGCAAAAATAAAAACATGTTTCCAATGACAATATTGCAAAGAAAATTAAATGTATCACATGCTAGATTTATTTTTAGTACAGACAAAAGCACATTGCCAATAACAACATTAGAAGGGGAAAGAAATTTAAGCATAAGAAAAAAAAGAAAAACTCATATCAACATTGGTAGGTGAAAGAAATCTAACATGTGCTAGAAAGTAATAACAACATTAGAAGGGGAAATAAATTTAAGCATAAGAAATATATAACAAAAAAAAAAAAACTCATATCAACATTGGTAGGTGAAAGAAATCTTACATGTGCTAGAATTACTTCTAGCACAAACACAAATATGTTGTCAACAACAACATTAAAGCAAGGTAAAAGAAAATCTATCTAACATGTGTTAGATTTCGTGTTAGCGCAAACACAAGTACATAGCAACAATATAGAGTGAGAAATCTAGCAACTGATAGATTTATGTCTACCACAAATACAAGCACGTTGCCAACAACCACATTGTAGAGTATAAGAAATATAGCCTGTGCTAAAAAAAATTCCAACACAAACACAAGAACATTTCAATTTGAAAGAAATCTAACGCATGTTATATTTCCGTCTAGCACAAACACAAGCACATAACAACATTGTAGGACTAAAGAAGTCTAGTGCATGCTAGATTCATTTCTATCACAAACACAAGTAGATTGCAAGCTGAAGGAAACAAAACACATGCTAGATTCCTTCTAGCCATTGTTTTAAAAAACAACCAAGTCGACTTTGACTCGGCCGAGTCAGACCGAGCCAATGCCTCGCCGGGTCAGCTCGGCGGCCAAAACAGAATGGCTGGTAGAGTTGTTATCGAGCCAGTCATTGACTCGATCAGCTCGATAACAACTTGGTCGACTCGATAATGACTCGGCCGGCTCGGTAACAACTTGGTCGGCTAGCCTCTTTGACAAAAATCCTGAAGCACATTTGTCAAAAGTTGTTCCGCCTCCTACATATCAATGGTTGGGTTGTTGTTTATTACATATTTATAGCCCTAAAGTAATCTATCGTTGTGAGAAAGTTTTGAAAATTACAAGGCCGAAGTATGGTTATCCTAGTGGCATGAATTAGAACACTGAAACAATGCATTAAGCCATACAATGTTTTTAAAAAGGCAAACGTTCTGGCAATGGACTAATAAATACATATTTACCTCCAATTGTTCTGGAGCTTGACTAGAATTAAATCAAGGGTTTTGAGACTTCATTAGGGGCAGAGAATTGGCATTATTGTTGTTGTAGTCTAGCGATTGTCCTTAGGCTGAGGCAGAAAAGAATCCTGGCAGTGGTGGCTAAGTATGAACTTTGTATTGGACAATGCACTGGGTGCCATTTTGTTATAATGGATACATTCATGAGCCTACTTTGATCATATGTTGTCTTCTCTCTATATTCTAAAGCTTTGTGTTTGGAAACATGAATGAAAATCTTTAAAAATATGTTATATATATATATATATATATATATATATATATATATTATACAACTACTGAGTCATCGAAATCAAACCAGTTGAGTCGATACCGAGTCGGGGTCGAAGTCGGAGCTAACCATCGACTATTTCTGAACCAGAGTCGAAGTTGGAGCTAACCCTTGGCTTTTTCTGAACTGGAGTCGGAGTTTTAAAACATTGCTTCTAATACAAGCAACCATATTTCCAAAAACATTGCATTGTGAAATAAATCTAGTGCATGCAAAATTTCCTTCTAGCCCAATGATAAGCACATCGCCAACAACAACATTGCAAGGTGAAAAAAATCAATGTGTTTTAGATTTTCTTCTAGTATAAACACACACAAACACAAACATTATAAGGTGAAATAATTATAGCTCGCGCTAGATTTACTTCTAGCACAAACACAACCATGTTGACAACAACAACATTACACGGCAAGGAAACCTAGTGCATGCTAGATTTCTTTCTAACACAAACACAAGCACATTACAGGATGAAAGAAATATAACCCATGCTAGATTTCCTTCTAGCACAAACACAAGAACATAACAACATTGTAGGGTTAAAGAAATATAACACACTAAATTTACTTCTAGCACAAACTGAAACATATTTCCAATAACAATATTGCAATAAAATAAATCTAGCATGTGCTAAATTTCCTTCTAACACAATCACATGCAAAATTCCAATAACAACATTGCAAGGTCAAAGAATTCTAGCATATTTCCTTCTAGCACAAACAACCAAATTTCCAACCACAACATTGCATTATGAAAGAAATCTAATGCATGCTAAATTTCCTTATAGCTCAAACACAAGCACATAAAAACAATGTGAGGTGAAAAAATTCTAACATGTGTTATATTTACATTTAGCAAAAACACAAGGTTATTGCCAACAACAACATTATCAAGCAAAAGAAAGCTAACACATGCTAGATTTCATTCTATCATACACAAGTGTATTGCTAATAACAACATTGTAAGATGAAAGAAATCTAACGAATGTTAGATTTTCTTTAGCACAAATAAGAACATAACAACTTTAACCCTTAGTAGCTCCCACACACATACTTTTATTTGCATGTTTGTTTTTTGACACCTAACACCCCTCAAGTCATTTCATGGACTTTTTTGAGAAGCCAATGCACTTTTATCATAATTATTAAGTTATGTGAAACCCACTTTGTATGCACATGGGGTCTTATCCCCATACTCTTTTCATCTTATTTGGTCTGCAGTGCTAATGCGTTTATTAGTGTGCATGAAATATCATATTTGCAACACTAGACTTTTTAGCCTCAAGACATATAAAAGCATATGCACATCGATACTCTGGTCCCAAAACATATACACATACATACACATGGGCATGATACCCCCACTAGCCTAATCTTTGCATGTACACGTTATTGAGAATCGGGGGGTTGGAATTGGGGTGTTAGAAAAATCATCCAACATAGACAAAATTTTGGAACCTAAAATACACTAGAGGATGTGTTCCACAGTTGGAACAAGGTTATATTTATCTAATGCTTTATTGATATTTTTGAAATCAATGAAAATATCGGTTTCTCCATTCTTATTGCTAAGAGGGACCATATTGAATACCCACAGGGAATGATGAATGATAAAAAATATTTTTCCTCTTATATTCATTTTCATTTGTTATTATATTGTTGAATACATATCTAAGAATGTTTGTTGAATAGGATTTATATATTTCTTGAATGATATCACATCCTAAATGATTTTAGTGTCATGGGTCTTTGAATCAGTGTAATTCTACGAGAAAAAAGTCTTTATAATTCCTTAAGGAAATGAAAAAATGTAGCCCTCTCAATAGGCACGTATCCAATACCTAGATAAATATTTTGTGGGTATTATTTGTTACAGAGATTTGAACCACATATTTAAGAAATAAGTTCTCACTCTTTGGTTTTGCATCTAGAGGCAATATATTAATTTGTTGATCACAATGTCAATTTTCATCAATGGTTGATCCCCTAAAAGTATCTCCCTATGTGAGGAATTCTAAAATAGGGGCATCATCATCAAAAAATATCTAGTTTGTAATATTGTTTGGTATAGAAGGTCTAGAAAATTGTTCATTAGAAAACATGTCCATAGAAAAGTTTTCCAATGGTATAAATATAGGAGTTGTGTTTGAAAGTAAATTTGCATTTGCATTTTGACTTCAATGTACATAATTAATATTGAATGTTTCAAAATTAGAAATAATAAACAATGCCTCATCTCTATAATTCTTAAGGTGATTAAAATACAATGAATTGAATTTCCTAAATGTTTGATAACTACTTGTAAATCCTTATTAGTTGGAGTTATTTAACATCCAAATCTATCACTTTTTTAAGGCATTCTATCAAAGCCTTATACTTAGTGACATTATTTGTGCATGGGAAATACAAGCGACAAGACATTAAATATTTGTATCCTTTAAGATCTCTACGAGTGCATCTAGACCTTGCTCATGAACTCAACTTAGAGCCATCAAAAAATAAAAACCATACATTTTAATTTACATCTAAATTTAGTAATTTTAAAGACCTAAGTTCCTCTTCTCCCCATTGATTACCTCTGTCTTCACTATTCCAGAGCTCTGACGCAAGCGCCACGCATAAGGTTAAGATTTTTTTCATCATAAGCCTTGGATTCCCAATTTCCCATTACTCTTTTTGAGAATTGCGATTGATAGGTTTAGCAATCTCAGTTTTTGAGCATCTGGGTACTCAAGAAACTATTGATTTATTGTGTGAAAAGGAAGTGGGTCTAATCAAGCACATCTTCTGCAGGATAGAATTTGGGAGGGTTTTCATCGGATTTGGGCACCTGCAGTTGTTTGGCATGCTGGGAAAAATTGCCCTGTTCTTTTCCTTAAGGGCCCAAATACCTCTTTTGTGATACATTTTTTATTGTTTGGCATGCTAGGAAAAACTGCCCCCGTTCTTTTCCTTGAGGGCCCAAATAACCCTTTTGTGATACATTTTCGATCTGGAAAAACGACCTACTCCCCTTATCAGTATCAGTTCTTTGTTTCTTGAAACCCTCTGCTTCCCATGGTAATCTCTCCTTCTGCTGCTGCAGCAATCTCTTTCTCTGATATCAGCTACAGAGGACGACTTACTATGAAATGCTATAATTTTACTACTAGTGTTCGGGATTTAAAAAAGGTTTGGTGCACCTAGTTTGGTAATAAAAACATGTTTAGAAAGTAGTGCTTTTTCTTTATACGCCAAGTTTGGTCCCTTGGATCCTAATATAACATGCATTGAGTTTCAAACGACCTTGCCTCCAAAGAAAAAGGAAGACCAAAGAGTCCTAGATGTTGAAGCCCTAAAGGCCTCATAATTTGTTCTTGACATGAAGCGGTGTTTGGCTGTGAGGTTTAGTTTGAGATTAGGAATGAGGCCACATGGTGTAAGTTTCCTAGGCAGCATGAATATAATATAACCCACTACTAAATTTTCAGCATATAGACAGGTAAATATACAAATAATGCAAATCTAAATTGTGTCATAACTTTCCTTCCTGCTGTGAGTCAATTGCATTAAAAGATGCCTTGGTTTCAGCAAATAAATGACACCTTTTCAAGTGCATGTAGCACAAACAGCTGGCTATAGAATTTCCAAGCCTTTTTAGTGTAAAAGTGATGTTACGTTCTGAACTTAGAATACCCGTGTAAACAAAGATAGAAACCCAAATCTAAAGCCCTATGGCCAACATACAAGTATAGACATGAATACTGTTATATAGATGCAAACCAATTCTTTTAAGCATTTTGTAAAATAGTTTTCATTCAAACACATAACAACTTCAGAGTTATAAATTTTGAGTCATAATTAAGAGGGGATTGTTATTTCCAGGCATTAAGAAAAATTCACGAATGTTTACTTTGCATCTATAGTCATCATCAAAAGAATAAACCGACTTTGTTGTGCATGTACAAGAAAATTCATTCAGAAAATTCACAAAAATTTAAGTCTCTTGTCCAGCCAATTAGGGCCAGTCTGTACTGTTTAGGTACCAGTCTAGTCAGCAGGTTGGTTCAATACCATGCCCAGTCCAATGGGGTGATTTGACCAGTTCTGTTTCTAACAGGACCTACATATGAAAAAGCATTCAAACAATTGCATTGCTTTCTGGTGTTGAATAATAAGACCCTAGTTCCTGTTTCTACTCAGACAAACCACTAGAACACTTGCATGATAAAGATAGGATAAACACCCAGGGGGTTCTATCAAAAATTCTCAAGACCTAAAGCTAAATTACTGGCACTTTTCATCGTCTGAGACTGAGAAAGGGAAGCAAAAACACAGACTGAAATTTCTAATTGTCAACAATGAAAAAACATGGAAAGTTTTACTTCTACTATCACTTCAGTGATCAATAAACAACCTCCTCCAGTCTCTTAAGAAGACCCTCAAGTCTGTCCAAGACTTGTTAGTGATTGTCCTGCCATATCTCTCAACGTGGCTCTCAAAGGTAGAGAGTGCAATATTGATATGGAAATATGCATGGGTAATGAAATTTCTTGAAATAAAGATGCACATTTAGCACCTAGAAACATCAGAACCCACAATGGAAAGCTCACATATAGGGCAGATATTTCGTTGTATGACTGGAACAAAGCATGTTGTACAATATGGATAGGACACATCCTTCTGATTGACCATGGTATATAGGTGTAAAAGTTGCTGCACCACCAACAAAAGGATTTCTAAAGTCAAAATCATAATTCAATTTTTTTGCATCCTGCAGCTGCCTTTCACATGCCTGCAGAACTTGTTGTACCTTTGTTGAATGGTTGCGGGGGTTCACTTTCCAATAGTCATCAAGCAAAGTTAGCTGTTGTACTAGAGCTCCATCCCTTATAACAAACACCCATGGTATTCAGCAAAGCCAACCTTAAATGGAATTTTTGAAGGTTGCTATGACTAAAATAAACTGCAAGCTCTTTCTGTTTAACAGTATCATCCTTAACTTCCTTTCTCTTGAACTGCATCTAAAGACCCAGAACACAACCGCAAGCTCACATATAGCACATAGATTTCCCTTTATGATTGGAATAAAGTGTGGTGTACAATGTGGACAGGACACATACTTCTGACCACGGAATAGAGGTGTAAATGTTGCTCCAAAAAAAACAAAATGATTTCTAAAGTCATAATTCAGTGTTTTTAGCATCCTGCAACTGCCTCCCACATGCCTGCAGAACTTGCTGGGCCTTTGTTGCATGGTTTGCAGCGAGCTCATTTGCCAGCAGTTATCAAGCCAAGTTAGTGGCCCTATAGAGTTCTGTGCAGGGGGGGCGACAGCTTGAACTTGCTACAGCAAGGCGGTTGAGGACTAAAGGAGTAGGCCAAGGCTTTGAAGCCTACTACAGGAGGACTGAGGAAGCAGACCATGGCCTATAGGACGTAGCTGAAGAACTGCAAGATGGGTAGATTGCTGATTGAGTGTACAGGGGGCATGCCAGGAGGGCTGCCAAGTCACTAGGAGCAGTCCAAAGTGTCCAAGGAGTTGGTTGTTGGAGCTGCTAAAGGAACAACAGCTATTGCATGTTGGGACTTCAGTTTATAGTTTATACAGAGCTAACAGCTGTAAGTATTGTTTCGTATTTGGCATTTTGTGCAGGGATTGTAAAGGGCCATTATCCCTAGTGAATAGAAAAGAAATTATCACTGGTGTTTTATTTCCAACTGGAATGATGATATGGTGAAGACCTTGTTGTTGTAGTTAAATGTACTGAAAAACCAAGCTTTTATGTTTTGGAAAACTTGAATTTCCCTAGCAAACACCTATGGTGTTCAGCAAAGCCAACCTCAAATGGACTTTTTGAATGTTGCAATGAGTAGAATAGGTTGCAAGCTCTTGTTGTTCGACAGTATGATCCTTAACTTCCTCTTGACCACCATTTGAAGACCCAGAACACATTCTTTAGCAATTCCAATCAATTTCTTCACCTTCTCAACCTCCTAAAAGAAATCTACATCAATAACTGGAATTGCGTGCAAGATTGTAAGAAATAACCTTAATGCTTCACTAAACTTCCCATCTGCTGTGGCTTTGTAAGCTAACTTCCCATCTGTTGTGGCTTTGTAAGCTAGTCTAAGTTTCTCATCTAATAGAAAAAGCTTAAATACCAAAGCTCATGGACCTCTGACATTTGAGCTAACAGTCTCACTCTAGCCTCCCTCTATTGCTAAGAAGACCACAGTGCAGAAACAAATGTAGGGAGGTATGTATGGCTGCCAATGTAAAGATCCAAAAACAAAGGTTTTAACTTTTAATGGAGTGAAATTCTTAATACCAAGTTGTTGACTTGAGAGCTGCATCGCCATATTAATGTTACTAGCAGCTGCATTCTCACTTGCAAGAAAAGATTTTCTATATCCATATTTGAATTACTGGCATACGTGGTGATGGCATAACTAATGACATTATGAGTTGTACCTGCAACATTTGCAGCTTAGACATCTGTAGGGAGGTTCAAAGCTTCTACATCCCATCCTACCTCATCGTCATTATCTCCTCTCACTTCTCTATCATTGACCACTACAACCTCGCCATTTTGTTTTTCAACTCCAAAAGTTCAAGGTCTTAACCCCTATTGGCTGCAGCTCCTTCATCCTCTTCTTCATGGACTGCACCCCCTACATTATCCACCCCACCAGAAGTGTCAAGGTCTTAACCCCTATTGGTTGCAGCTCCTTCATCCTCTTCTTCATGGACTGCAACCCCTGCATTATGCAACCCACCCTCAAAAAGGCCTTTGGTAACCCTCAATAACAGCCATTCACGATTGCGACAAATTGATGGAGGAGGCACTATAAGTGATGATTTCTTTCCAGATGGCAGAGTGGGCAGATTGCTACCTAACAATTAAGTACAAGCATATCAGCAATCTCTGTAAGCCCATGAACTGCTGCACAAACATATGGGCATTGTGAAACTAACCCATAACATCAATTTATATTTATGCAATCCCCAACATCTTCAAAAACTTATCAATATTGTCCATGACAAGATACAAAATGAAAGCCTTTCAAAATTCTTTAATCTTTGGTAAGCATATTCAACAATGGCAACATTTCCTTACCAAAGGGCCTCAGTTCCAAGTGTATACCAGTGACCTTAACATCTCTCTGTTTTGCAGAAGCAACATCAATTTGAATAGTTTCACCCTACACTGCTAAGTTAAATCATGCCTTCTCATCTTTGAAAAAGTGAAGAGCCGCTTCTGGGAAGCCCTCCAGATGCAGCTAAGCAATCACTGCCTATCCACAAATCAGTTCCTAATCATGCTCATAACATTGTCATACTTCCTTTTTATCACTGCCAGCTTGAATATATACTCATGCATCAATCTGTATGACACGGTTATTTCCAACTCATTCATGCGATTGACAGAATTCTCAGACACCTTCATTATACATACTTGAACATCAAGTGTTCCAATAAGGCCACCGTTTCTGTTTGGAAGACAACAAAACACAATTGTCACCCCGAGCACCACTCTTAAGTTTTAACACAAATAATCTTATGCAGAGAACAATGTACAAGCTCCTTGCTTCCAATGATGATTGCATGCTTGCTCAGCAAGGCTACATTTTCCATGTCATCTGACTAAATGTATTTAACAAATGGAATATGGAGGTCCCCAGGTACAATCCTCTGTTGCAAACCAAGGTTGCTGTCTTTTCTTCCTGCATTGTGTCACTCTTATGTCCCAGCACTATCTTCTGGCCCAAGAAGGTGGTTTTATGTTCCTGCACAGAAAATTGTATCCACAGTTACTGGACAACTAGACTTCTTGATCACCTTATTTCTGCGATTTTTATCACTTGGTTATGACTCATGTCAGTGACTGCCAATTGATTGCAAGCAAAAAAGGCAGCAGGTCCTCCAAGTCGCTGTCTTTTCTTCTTGCATTGCGTCACTTCTCCCAAGTCCCAACACTATCCTCTGGCCCAGGAATAAGTTCATATCACCCGCCATCAACATCCAAACGTATTAGGACAACATTCTCCATGGGGCTAAACAACAATGATCATCATCCTTGATCCAATTCATGGATCCAACCCTTCTTATCTGTATAAGTTGAGAGTATTTTTGAGTTGCAAATTGATGAGCAAACAAAAAATGTTCATTGTTGCAGTATAGGGTGCCCTCATAAACAACAAAAGCAGATCTTTCTCTTTCTAACTTGAAAACAATCATCCCACGGTCATGCCCAGCAGCAAGAAGATTCATATCAAGATGTGCTACAAAGATCCAGAAGCAATCATGGTCTCTACGAAATGTTTGGACACTCTATAATACTTGGATATATCTCAAACTCAGATACTTTTATCTTCTAAATGTTAACAAAAATGTCGTGGCGTGGATGGAACATCACATAAGACATATAGTTCACATGCCCTCTTAAAAGTTAAAATATCCAACTTCCCAAGCTTGATACCTGAGAATAAAAAACATACTAACTTTTCACAAGTGAATTATCTACAAATTTTTCACGTGCCCTCCTAAAGTATTCAACTTCCCAGGCCTTGATCTCTGAGAACAAAACTAACTTTTCACAAATGAATTATCTACAAACTTTTCACATGCCCTCTTAAATTATCCAGCTTGCCAGGCCTTGGTATTCGAGAACAAAACAAACTAACTTTTCACAAATGAATTACATGCAAACTGAGATGCTACTCAAGAAAGAGGAGTAACAGACAAAGAAGGAAAAAAAAAGAAGGAAAAAAAAAGGTTAATATATCTCTAATGAAATAGATATAACTTCACCAAGCAATTGAATCTGCATGCCATTCAATCTGCTTGGTGACCATCTGCTCCTGACACAATCAATGCAAGCTAGGATGAAAAGCAGCAGCCCAGTTCACTCCACGGTCATGACATTCCTAAACATATTTGACAATAGCATCACCCTCTCCAAAAACATCTGTGTTCATTTGTGTTAACCTTAATATCATTAGCAGACGGTTTTCCTCCTCGGAGCACAAATATCCCATACACAATCAGTCTGATCCAAGGGGCTTCAAATGACCAAATCTTCCTTATGATGAAAAGAAACACACATTACACAAAAAAATGTTGCCAGTAAGGTCAGATACAAGTTCAAGATTACCAGTTCCATATCATTATTGTTTGTTCGTCATTGGCACTGACAATCTAAGGATACTCATTGTGGAACTTAACTCTCCGGATATAGGCAGCGGTGCATATTGTAGTTCCATATATTGATCTTAAAGACATTCCCTGTAACATTAACAAGTAAATTGGAGTTATAAAAACTTTTCATAATTGTATTTTTTACTGTTATGTCAGATGACTTGTAGTTAATATCATTTACAATCGAAGGCACTACTCTTTAGATGTCATAAATATACACGTACAATGTCTACATAAGAAGCTACATGACTGGGTAGCTTCTCTAAACCTACCAATTCTAAAATAACTTTGTTCCTTGGATGGGAGAGGGTGGGATTTTTTCTTGCAGCTCTCCTTTGGCTAAGTGGTTGCACTATGAGAGGCATTTCTAAGTCTGCCAAAATCACCAAGGACTTATCATCTGGCCCAATCTCCGCCCATTCAGAAGATTTTAAACTAGGTATAAGAGTTTGATTACCTTGCGACCTTTTTCCTTGCATGTAATTTCTCACCCCACCCTCCATCCGGTAGTGAGACTGAGATATTCCTCATAGCTCCAAACAACAATTGACTCTATTCCTCATAGCTCATGAAGAAGAGCTCCAAACAACAATTGACTCACAAACAGGGAAAGATAACATTTTCTTCCCAGCCACCCAAGCTAGACCCAATTGACACCACTACAAAACTTGCCACTAGACATGTGTAATTTCTAGACATTTTACAATACAGAGCAAGTAAAGGTAATCTCCTAGTTGATCCATGAAATTTTTTTCAAAATACATGAGGGACTCACACACCACCAATGTGTTCAAGACCCTCTCCATGTCACCAAGGTGTTAGACACCCACCATTCCAGGATATAAAAATGTATCCATTGAAACCCATATCAATCGTCCAATTGATGGAACTACTAAAAAATGAACCTTGGTGATTAGTTTCAAAGCGCTTCTCAATCTCTGAAATATAAAAAAAAGAGGTTCACATGGACCACAAAACATGCAATAAATATCCAAGCCAGTTGGCTTACCTACAGACACAAACACGGCTGAGCCTTGTGAAAATGTACTCCTCTAACTGACCCATCATGCTCATCAAATCTATCAATGTTCCCACCTGATAATGCCATTGTTAGTGTCAGTCTTTGCAGTCTTCCACCAATGATCAAATATGCTCTTATAAAGTGGTCTTGGGGTGTCGAAATCAAATTTTTGTCATTTTAGTGAGTCTTCAAGTAAAATTTGGTCACTAGGTATTAGGTCTAGGATTGTTTTCATTCCTTCCAAAGTTTTCCAAGTACTGGTCCATGTCATCATTTGATCGAGTGTGCCATCATTCAAAGAGTTGTCATCATTATTTCAGGTTCCAATGGGCCAGTTTACACCTTGTTTGTGCTTCAATTGTGCTTAAGGCTCATTTCCCTCTCCTAGGGTTTTGAAGGATATTTTTCTTGGATGGTCAAATCATCAAAAAAACTTGTATCCTGATGTTCATACACCTTCCCCTATCCTTAATATACCTTCTTAAACACTTCCCATCACTTATATCCCTCAAATTCATCATTTTCCCACAAACCCTAGCCTACTGCTACAATTTAACACTTTTCTAGGTTAGGCCTGTGTTTTGCCCTTTTAGACCCCTTTCCCTCACTCAATCTTTGAAATTCTACTTTCCCCTACTTCCTAACATCCCTCCCTACTCAAAATTTTCTCAAGAAATTAGAAGCCCCTCATCCCCTTCATTTCCCTTCATTTCTACAAATGCCATGTTCCACACATCGGGATAGGTTTTATTCAAATGATGTTTTTGAGCAAGAAAAGATGAATTTAAAAAAAGTGAGAGAGGTTTTTTCCCATAATAGACTCGAGAAAAAAAACCTCATTCAGTTTTTACACAGGTCTCATGGTTTGGGAGAAATGTCCAAAACATCATTTGCTTCGGGAGAGTTGCTGCATTTCTTAAGTGACTTTGGGAAAATCAAGATTTCTCCTAGCTGGATTGACCAAATGACTTGCTTGATGAGTAAAATAATAATTAGACACAGATATATTTCCATTGAGCTATCATGAGCTCAATGTGGAGTTGAGGAAGACCTCCAAAAGTTGATTGAAACAACACTCTGCATTTTGGCAGCCTCATTCTGCACATTTTGACCAGTCTTGGGAGATTGGGCTTTTGACAGAGAAAATGAGCTCCAAATTGAAAAATTAAAAATTTTCTGGAAAGTAGACTCGACAAGCTTTCCAACGACCTATCCCACGCCCAATTTGGACATCGGGAAGGCACTCAAAAGTTGATTTGAAGTCGGCGCTGCGCGTTTATCCAGGAGAGGCGCTGCGCGTTTCCTTAAGGCGCTGCGCACTTGACAGGCAGCCCAATTTTTCAGTGTTTCTTTGGTTTTTCGCTTTTCACCTATGGGATTTTAATCTTTTCACTAATGTAATGTAAAATCATGATGTAATTAAAGTGTATTTATGTTACCTAGGGTAGATACATTAGATGAAAAGCTTAAATGAGATGAATGAATCAGTTTGCTTCATAGTAGGAATGTTTCAGTTTCAGCATCATAGTCTTCAGCTATCTGCTCAACTTTTTGTGCAACTGACTCCTCCTCTCATGGAATTCGACCCCTGAGCCTAGGATTAGTTGTTTTGGGGTCTATATCATGTATTTTCTCAGTCATTTTCTGGGTTGGACTCATTTGGATGCTCAGAGCTTGATTGTACATCATTGTAAGCAGTTTGACAAGGAGATTAATAAGATTTGCAGCTATTTTTATGGGATCCCTGTGGTATGGATTTTTAGCATAGTTTCTTCTTTTGTAATCATTTGTTTACATGTTTTATGTATGCCATCATTCATTTCATTGCTTCTTATTGAATGTTATCAAGTTTGATGGGTAGAATCCATTGTAACAATGCTCTGCCTTGGGAAATAATTCAATAATTCATGTTTTCTACTATTTGAGAAGGATCCATGATTGTCACATGCCCTCCTCATCTCCTCATCAGTCTTAAACACCTCACACCATTAAGCCTAAAGTGCTAAAGCCTATGCCTACCTTGCCCCATAGAACACCCTGCATTTTTGACCTAATTTCCCAGACCTAAACTACCCAACTCCATCTGATCCAGCAAAACACCAACAAATTCAATCAAAACCTTTCGTGCTACTATAACTAGCCTAAAATCCTTTACCTGATCCAGTCATCTTGACTGAGATCCTTATGGAGAGAGCCCTCTCCCAGCCTAGTAGGGCTAGCTACTAGGCTAAGCTTGGTTTGTGGTTACCCTGGAATTGCCTCCCTTCAACCTAAGGTCAATCTAGGTGATAACAGCCATAACTGAATAACCCCACCGTGAAGACTGGCTAGGATCCATGGCCTTTTCATATAAAAGCTCAACCCCTTTACCCAGTTACTCTGGCACTCAAATTTGGTCGACATTGCAAATGATCTTCCAGCCTATATACCATAAAAGGGGTTGAATCAGCATACAGAACCGGTACAAACCCTAGACCAAACCCCACATGTAATGGCATGAACAATCCAAACCATTTGCCCCATATTTATGTGGTATTGTAGTGATGCATTATTATTTCTCCTTTAAGATTCTTATTTATAACAAACGTTTTGAGGCATTCCCCTCCTTTATGGGGAGAAATTGCTTAATGTGAATTTTATAGATGGCCTTGTTCTCACTACAAAGCTCATTCAGTCGTTTAGTGGATGGAATAACACAATGTCTTGATATCGTCACTACATCAACAAGCATCATGGTTAATCAAGAAAAGATAGGGGCCTTTATTATTTGGGCAGGAATACTTTCTAGATTGGCTTGTCAATTATGGGATTATTGTTTCTTAAGAGAACTTAAGGTTGGGTTCCCTCACTTGCCTTGATATTTCCTCTTCATAGAAACTCGAGGTAAGTGAATTCAAAAAAACTCTTCAAGTTATGATCATTTATGTGTTATTTATGTTGACGATGCATATGCTGGTAATGCAATCAGCGTTGATAAGGAAAATTCTGTAGCTCTCTCAATAAAGGAAATCATTTTCCTTTTCTACAGGGAAATCCCTTTACTAGTGAGGGAAGGATATTCCTTTCCTCTAACTCAAGGAATCACCTTGTCAGTATAAAATGAAAGTCCTTTTCTTACAAAAGATTAGAGAAGTATAAATCTCAAAAATAATTAAAAAGTAATTTGAAGAACGAACTTGAGAATTGGTTGAAACATGTTCCTGAGAGGAGATCCTAGAAAGAAGCAAAGCATAGTTAATCATTAAAAAAGAATGACTTCTGGAGACAAAAATGATAACTACCAGTACTACAAAAAATACTTTTGGGGGGGTCATATGCTGCCTCCAAAAGTGGGAATTAGAAGTGGTTTTAACATTAGTTGCAGTTTTTTAAACCCTCACTCACCCCCCCCTCCGGCGACCCCTAATAGCATCACCTCTAAAAGTCAAGCCTTTTAGGGGCGGTTTTTTAAGAGAGATGAATTGCCCCCAAATGTGTCACTTTTCAAAGGGGGTTCCAAACTTGAAAAGTGACTTTTGGATGTAATTTTTTAGACCCCCCCAGCCCTCCCTTCAAAGCATCACCTCTAAATGTCAAGCCTTTTAGGGAAGGTATTTGAACAGATAGTGTTGATGGGTAGCCCAAATGGTTGGTTAAAGCCCCCCTGTCAAGTCTTTGGCCCTCTGTTATGAGGCGTTGGTTCAATTCTCCTTGGCGTCGTCAAGTTCAAGCCCCAAAAGTTGGGTCAATTAGGTGTGAGGGTCCTTCAGGTGGGCTAGCCTAAGGGCATTGTGGGGACAAACAAAAAGGCCTTTCAAGAGATATGAACCAGCCCCAAAAAGTGACTTTTAGGGGTGATTGCAATATCCCTCAAAAGTCATCTTTCAAGGTTGGTTGTAAATCGCCTACAAAAATTCACTTTTGGGGGCGATTTGAAACCCCCTTGAAAATTGACCTATGGGGGCAATTTAAAACCCCCCTTGTAGCAACCTACAAGGGCGACTTACAACCCCCCTTGTAGCAACTTATTAGGGTGGTCTAAAACCACCTTGTAGCAATGTTTGGGGACATTGGGAGCCCCCCTCGTACTAACTTTTGGGGGCGTTAAGAGCCCCCGTTGTGGCAACTTGTGGGGGCATTAGAAGCCCCCCTTATAGCAGACTATACATACTTTCAAATTTTTAGATTGTGATAATTTCACATTGTTATGTTGGGCACGAGTGAAGAGGTTCAAAAAGTTGGGTAGTAGTATCCAATTGAGGTTGGCTTACACGACGCGTCATTGAATTCACCAAATCAAGGAGAGTTTGCAAATGGCATTGAATCAGCTTTGCGCAAACCTTCATTCGAGCATACGATCATCTCTTCACATTCACTCCATAATGAAAGCACTGAAGAAAATTGATGATGTCATTAAATATAGTGTTGATCCCGATGTATTCTATGGGAATCTTAGGAGGTGTTTGGGAATGTTCTTTCTGTTGTTGTTGATTTGCGCTAAAGGGCATGGAATTATCAAATCATGAAGGCGAAAAAGCTTTGCATATTGCCCCAATAACAACCAAGCAAGTTGAAGGACCAATCCATCCTAGCCTAGTCCCTTTACCTCTTTGCATTATGTTTCCTTGCCAACAAACTCCTGCGCTTTATTTCGATAGCCTTTGGTAGGGCATCACTCTTAATAGAGTTTGTTTAATTCTCAAGGAGCTTTCTCCCCTTAACACAAAGACATTTAGGTATATTGCCATATAATGAATTTTCATTTAGTATCTTGCAGTTCATTTGGTCTCTAACTCTTTGAGTTTGTAGTTTGTTGGGTTGTTAGTGCATCTATCATATTTACTTTCCCTCCAAAGTGCATCCCTCAAGTCCAATATTTTCCCTAATGTTCTTTCTCCTCACTCTTTCGTCCCAAGGGAGAAATGTAAGGGGTGGTCAAGGTCGTAGCCAAGGCCAGGGTTGTGGTTGTGGAAGAACTCAAGCTCAACCTCAAACCACCCAAAATTGGGGTCATAGAAACAACAATGATTTAATCTTGGAAGCAACTCGGCCTTATCGGACTAACGCACACCCACGGGCTCATTATATTATTTCGAATTGGGACAATGAATTGAAGCAACAGGTAATAGATAATGAACTGGAGCTAAATAAATGGCAATATCTCATCCCTAACCTCGATACCAAAGGTTGATAAAACCAGGTCCACTAGACCCTTTACCTTTTCTGGATGATGAAAAATCTCTTGGCAAAAGCTTTAACGTCCACCTTTGCAGGACTTTTGGAGTTGGCAACAAAAATACTGGAAATCCACAAGGAATTCTAGCTCATTTAGCACCATATTCAATAGCAAAATGCTCATTTAAGTCGTATTGAGAATCATATTCCCTGCCTTCCACAAACTGAATAAGGACACAATATCCCTTTTATAAAGTCATAAGGAAAAAAATGGAAATTATTTTTTATTATTAAATTGATAATTAATTGAGTTTGTCTTGAATAATTGGAAATTTTTTGTCTTAATGACTTGGAACCTTGTTATTAAATCTAAACATAAACATTCTCAATATACATGATAAAATTTCAACGGTTTTGAATTATAAATCTATTTTTTCTGCACAACCAAAAAGGTGCATCTTTCCTACATTAATGTTCATAATGATAAACTTTGTGACCTATTTAGCTGAATGTCTAAGATATTGCTCAAGTAACCTACTCCCAACAACTAATTTTACTTTGTTGATGATAACGTGATTATTTCTCATTAATTATCACTTGCCAGTTTTCTTTGGAGATTGAACAAATATAAATGAAATACAAGACCATAGCAATCTCAATTTTGGATTTGAACATCTAGAACTCACTCTTTTTGTTTGTTTCTCACCAATTATTCCAAAGCAATTAGATTTCTATGATGAA
Organism: Pinus tabuliformis; assembly: GCA_031772625.1. Taxonomy (NCBI): domain Eukaryota; kingdom Viridiplantae; phylum Streptophyta; class Pinopsida; order Pinales; family Pinaceae; genus Pinus; species Pinus tabuliformis. The sequence goes on from CM062819.1 coordinate 1,036,656,780, forward strand.
GTTTTAAATATCCCATAGCTTCCATGAGAGAAAATAGATTTATGTACTGAATTTGCCTATGGATTTTGAAAATTGAAGTTGCCTCCTCTTATTAGGCAACCTAGTCATATGCTTTGTTGACCTCCAAGACAGTAATAATTCCATTAACTACTGATCACATAAATTTTGTTTCTCACCCCCATCATCTATCGCATTCTCGACGATTTTGAAAAAGTGATTCTCAAAAGAATCCCCGAGAGGCCCTCAAAATAGAATCAAAAGATCCTCCATGCACAAAGATCAAGTTGACCTACATGAAGGGGCAAGTCAGCCTAAAGAGAGCAATTTGTACCCCTCACAAGCCTATAAATAAGAAGGAACTCAACCTCATTGTGACTCACCAAAAAAAGTTCGATCTTCTCAAGATAGAAGTTGGTAAAAGGACGAAAAGGAAGGCGAAGAACTAGATCTAAGTTTTTGGGCCTCTCTCTCTCTCGTGTTAGGGTTTCTACATTTGATGGGCAGAAGAATTTGTTGGGGAAGTCGAAGTTGCAGAAGAATTTGTTGGGCAAGTCATAGTTGCAGAAGAGTTTGCTAGGCATATCGAAATTGCAGAAGAATGTGTTGGGCAGGTCGAAGGTCCAAAAAAATCTGGTGGCCAAGTCGAAATTGCAGAAGTTGCTGGAATCAATTTCTTGTCATTTTCATTGTTTCATGCAGTTTCATAAAAAGTCTACCCCAAGTTTCTGACACTTTCTGGACTATTACCCTACCCATTTACAGAAATTCATTGCTTAACATTTCCTAATTCTGATTTCCTTTAGTTCCTTGATTATTTTGATTTTGACTTATTTGGGGTATAGTGATGGGATTTTTAACTTTCACATTAACAGTAAACCCTTAAAAATAATCCAAATCCTGTTACAATCCTTCATGCTAGTTTATCATTTGGTTTCTCATTATTTTGTTGCTAAGATGGAACACTTGAAGAAAGAAACTAACAATCAATTCCTTGGTGAGAGCATACAATGATCTCTTTGATTTCGGTGGGAACAGGAATGTTTCAAAATAACTAACAGCACAGTTAAAACCTCAAATTCGTTTACAACCCTATGGAAACAAAATGTTGTTCAGAAATGCATCTGGATAACTAGCAACAGAAGGTAAAACATAATGTATTTTTGATAGCCCTCTAGATAACAAAAAGCTAAAACCTACTATATTTTTGGCAACCCTTCAAAGTTTGGACCATACTGATCCTACCAGCCATTCATGTCTTGATAACGCTCTTAAGCCACTTTGGAAATGAAACAGAAGAAACCCCTGCTAAAACTGAAAATACAAACTTAATAAAAAATTCGCAAACGCTAGTTATGGTTGTTTTATACTCTAAGGAAATTTTAAGATTATTTCAAATAGTGTCATTTGAATTAGCAAAATGAGATAGGCTTCCTATAAGAAACCATCCATTTTGCATGATGTTATGTAATTTTCGTCTTAATTCCCGCAAATTTTATTATTCTCTTAAAATAGCTCCCAAGGTTCTTTAAGAAAATCATTACCCTTGAAGTCGCTCCCCGAGGTTCTTTAAGAAAATTATTTACCCTTGCAAACCCCCAAGTTCAGGGGCCGGTTGCCAAGTTATTCAATCTAATTAAAGTACCACTACAAAATGGCAGTTAAGCAACCCTATCTACTCAATGTGGAAACTTATTCTTCATCATGGGGTTGCATACAGAACAACATTGTCATTGTCGAAGCTTAAAATAAACCAAAAAACTGCAAACCCTAAATTTTCAGACCCTGATGATTTTAATGAGACCTCCGAAAAAAACACGTGAAAAACTACAGTCTATTCCAGAATAGTCTTTTTACTTAAAAAATAAGATTGAAGACCCAATACATTGTTCGATGACTAAAATGCATAGCCAGAAATGGCTCACTTAAGAGAACTTCATTAAAAATATTGGGTATGAAACCTCAAACTAAGAAGAAAACATGAAGATACGAACCTCGCGTCTAGAGAAATATTTTGGACCAGAAGGATAGTGGGCAGAGTGGAGCGCATGTCTCTGAACCTATCTCGCTCTCTGTATTGATCGCTCTCCCTGCAATCCTACCAACGTCTTCTATGAGGAGGGCTTCGGCTCCTCCTGGGGATGTCGCTTCTGCTGCGTCTCCGGTTTCCTCCCATTTCGCCTCGAACTGTTTGATACGAATCAAATGTGAGAGAATCTATGAACAAGTATTTACACAGATAGCTTTTGCTCTGTCCCTCCTAGTGGCTATCTAGCTGATGTGTCAAATGCTTTCCTGCAAGTATTGTGACAGTCCTCGGCTTCGCAAATGGAGAGAGGGCAAAGGAATGAACGTATGTGGGATAATAATGGCTTATCTCAATTCTTTAGCTTACATTAAGTGATATAAATTAAGACTATACTTAAATCATTTATAAATTAGGTAATTATTTATTATTAAATTGGGATTATATATAAATTATTTATTAATGTTAATTTATAGTGATTTTTTATATATTTTTGTTAAATAGAATTATTTGAATTATTATAGTATGAAGATTTTTTTTTCTACTATTATATTTTAATTCGCTTTAAACATGTTTAAAATATGCTTTCATCTTCATATGTGGAGGTTATCTACTTGCATATTCAAAGAGTTGTTTTTACCTTTATATGTGGAGGTTATCTATTTGCATATTCAAAAAGTTTTGACGTAGCTTTTGCTTTAAAAATTGACTATTGTGACTCTATGGTGAGAAAGTAATCTATAAATAGAGTTAAAGAGTTATTTAGAATAAATAGGAGATTCTTTCTCATTATCTATAACTAATCTTTGAGAGATTGGGTATACATTCCCTAATTATCACATAAACAAGAGTTTAATCTTGCATTTAGTGTTTTATCTCCATGGAGGTTCACTAAACAAAGGGAATACCTCCTCCTATGTGACGTTGATTATCTCTCCCTCTTAAAGGATTGCTAAACATTAAGAATTGAATCTTCATTACTTTAAAAATGCAGTCTTGTCGAATATACCAAAAACATAGTAGGATTCTTTCATTGTGGACAAACTCAAGTACATGTTAGAGGGAAGTATTCCTCTATGGATGGTTAACAAGTTGATCAATAGCTACAATCAAATGCTTCAATCTATATATTTAATGATCTCTAGTTTTCATCTAAAGAGTTCAAGAATCAAATAAATTCCAACCTAACTTCTAAGTATATAGTAAGCTTGTACTTTAGAGGTTCTATTATTGTAAAATTTCAATTATGGAAGTTGTGGCAAGGTCTTGGAGGAGGGACTGTCATTTTGGAGCAAAGCTAGCCTCTTTTTAAAGGATAGTTTCTAAAATTGAATCCATCTTCAATGTTTGTCTCTTCAACCCCACTCTAGATTTGAATTTTCAATATCCGCCTACTTATTTTGGGATGAGACAATCTTTCAAAAGCCAACATAAATATATTGGGGATGTATAACAAGATACAAACCAATCAAGGAAGGTTATACACATGTGCTAAAATTTGCATTGAAGTTGACTTGAGCAAAGGTATAGCAATGCATATTTAATTAAATATTCATGATTTTAACAACCCATCCATTTGATTACAATAATGATACTTTATGTGTATCTGTGTGCAAAGAGAATATACTCGAAAAACACCTTCCCAACAACAAAATGATTATAAGAAAAATTGAAAAATAACAGCTAATTGGTGGTAGGATTGAATGAAGAATCAAAGATCATGAAAGAAGAGGTGTCCAAGTTTAGTCCCAATAAAATATTCTATGACACCCTCCAAGGAGTGTGTTATTAAGAATGACACAAACATGATCATGGATTACATGCCAAAATCTTATGGAAAAAACAGGAAGCAACATGAATGAGATATTATGGATTTCAAAGAGAGCATTTTATTCAATCCAATAGAAGCAAGGTAGTTGGTGCTACTTGAGCCTCCCTAAGCTCTAAATAAATTGGTTGAAAGCAAGAAATCTAAAAGAGAAATGCAAAGAAAGGAATATTGAGCTCTTAATATGTTGAGAAGTATTTTAATCATTGGAATTTAGTCTTCAAATCAAAGGGGCCATATAAGAGTTCTACCTTTTTCTATTGCACATGTTTAAAGATATTGAATTCTACATGAATTGAAATTTTTTGAGATTTGTGTCCAAGAGACCTTCAAATAAAATAAAATGATCTAGTTGCTTTGTAATATGAGCATTTCTTCGTATATCATTAGGCAAGTTGGCATATGCTTTGTAGGGAGGATATCACAAAGGCCAATGTCATCAAAAAGGTCTATAAAGAACTTCGAGAGAGGGTCTTCCTAACCATATGGATCCCAAACTTAAAAACCCCACAAAGAGAAATTTAAATATCCCTTGGCAGTAATGTAACCTGTTACCGCTCAAACTAGCGGGGGTCCTAAAAGGGAATCCTCGAAGGGTTACTACTAGCCTAAGGGCAACAACGGACCGATAGCCCTTTGTCACCTTGGCTAAGGCTCCTTTCTCTCTACAAATTTTCACTGATGGGAGGAGACCCATTATGATAAGGATCACGAAATGGATGGACCAATGATAGGGTGAGGGGTGATCCTAGAAACCTATTCACAAGAGAGGCTCAAATATGTGCTTGCTTCTCTTGGAAGACAATATGTAAGGCTATTTGTGAAGGGCTTGGGGAAAATTTATAGGGTTAGTTTTTAAGTATGTGCCTTATAAAGGAGATCCCTAAGCCCTATAATTCTTGTCGAAGCTTGGGTTCCATGTGATCTTTGAAGAATTAACCTTGATAGTGAATGGGACCACACCGGACCAAGTGGACTCAAGGTTCAGTCAAGGGGATAGGATTTAGCAACCAATGATATGCTTGACGTAATTAGGGAGGGGAAAGGGATCAATGAATGAATTTTCAATGAAAGACAATGCAAGGATACCAACAATGTTTCTAGTCTAAGGGAAACGAAGGGAAAGAATTGGTCTTCGAGCTATGGCTTATGATATCTCAAGATCCCACCATCAAAACCTCGTGAAATTTTGGAGGGCTTATTGAGGAAACAAATGTATGTGTATGTATTGATTGTATGCATATGGTGTCACAGTCTCAAAGCTATGTATGGTGAACTCTTATCTAGTGGGTATTTGATCTAACCTTGTGAAGGCAGAGGAGCATTAGTCATTATGGTTGATCACATGACTTAGAGGCTTCAAATGTACCTAAATCACTTCGTACCTTATATGAGTCATCTACAAATTTGTGAGCATACTTTTCAGATTTATGCATAAACCATGTGAGGGACATTGGTTTGCTGCAAAAAGAGTCATGAGATACTTAAAGGGGACTCAAGATTATGGGCTTAAGTACACCAAGGTGGATGACTTCTGTCTTATTGCACATTCTAATTCATACTTCAATGGGGACAAGGAAAACATAGTATCAACTTCAGGATATCTCATGAGTCTTGGATCAACAATGGTCTCCTGCATGGGGCTTCACTCAATGAATCTCTCACATTTCATGTGCACTCGTGGCATACTAAACGATACCCCTAATTTGATAAAATATTGAAAAACACATGTATAAATCACATTATATAACCCCATTATGAATGAATGTGGTATGGTATTGCTCCCCAAATGAAGCCCTCGTGGTCTCCTAGAGGTCACACAAACAATCAGTTTCGATAGATTCAACAACAAAAGCAGAATATGTGGCATTCGCAGAAGCGACAAAGGAAATTGCATAGCTCAGGAAAATAATTGAAGGCTTGCAAGAGAAACAAGTGAACTCAACTCCTTTACGTTTGGATAATACTTCTGCAATCAAGTTGGCCAAGAACCCAAGATTTTGATCGAACCAAGCACATCAATATGAAATATCTTTTGATTTGATATCATGTAGAGGCCAAAACTATCCATCCAATATCCAAGGGGGAGGAAGTGATTCATGAAAGGACACTAAAACACAAAAACACAATAAGAGATAGGCAAGGAACTAGGAAAAGGATGTTGTTGCTTGGGGAGGGAGGACCCTACTATGAGGTTGGAGGAGCTTATCTGATAGTGTCTAGCAAACTCGATTAAAGTTGAAGATCAGGAGCACTCTTCCGTGCATGAAACAAGGGAGAAAAAGAGGCTCTAGATTATGATATTCAAGGAGACACTTGAATGCGTGGAGTTTTGAGAGTTTTGCCATTGATGCCAAAGAAAGTGTCATTGCTGAATTGGAGGTAACCCTTAAAATGTTGCATGTCTCATGAGTCTTATTCAGAAATGTTCAAGCCTTCTTAAAAGACTGCCACCAAGGAATTCACTATCCCCTGAAGTTGACTATATACCCTTGCCTAAAAGAATTCAGGATCACATAGTGTGCTAAGCAAAAGCTTCAAGGCTCTCATAATCGAAGGAAGCAATTGCATAGTAAAAATGCAATAGAGTATGAATAGTGTAAACATGTGTGTAGATCAATAAATTAAAGCATATGTATGGCTATGTGTTGATTGTATGCATATGGTATCACAATCTCAAAGATGTGTATGGTGAACTCTTATCTAGTGGGTATTTGATCCGACCTAGTGAAGGCAAAGGAGCATTACTCATCATGGTTGATCACATGACTTAGAGGCTTCAAGTGTCCTTGAAACAATTTGTATCTTACACGAGTCATCTACATTCCTTGCATAGAAGATGACAATTGAGGTAGTGAACACATTATCTGATGATGGTTGGATGTCATTGTCCAAACATGGTTTGGGGGATGTCACTATTTGTATAAAGTCTTTGTCAAATTACATAAACCATATATCATCATTAGATAGCCTATGTTCAATAGACATGAGCATCTTGAGTGTAAAATCTTCCCTGCTTTTACAAGAGGTTTATATGGTAGACATCTTGAAGGAATGATTTTGAAGTATTTTGATAAAATGTGTTTTTTTTTTTTTTTTTTTTTTGAGTATAGTTAAAGGCTTCAACCTAAGAGGATTGGTGTCCTCATATTGACCAAGTTGGTGCATGGATTGGCCTAAGAGGCTTTTTATCCTCATTCAAGGTTGGCGCCTTGAAGAATTAAAGAACTTATATTACAAGTTGGAGCCCATATTTATAAGTGAGAATCAAAGTCCTCACTATATTTAATAAAATTATTATTTTTGTTCTACTTCTTAAGTTTTGGCTTAACCTTTTAACTAACATAATATAACAATTGTAAGAAGTATCAATTCACCCCCCTAGTGTTTCCAACAAGGGTTGAGACATATTTGGACATACCAAAGCCCATGATTATGTTGTTTATGTGATAGATAAGTATTTTCCACCTGCGTGTCTGCTGAGACCTTTCTCTGGCACTGTAATTCTATAATGGTTAGTAATGGCAACAAAACTACATGTACAAACTACTTGTAATATGTTTCAACATATATTTTTCTAAGTTGATAGCCAGATCTATCATGAGGTAATGGAGAGATTTTGCACTGATTTTTCAAACTATTTATCATTCATAATTTCAAACCCTCATCATATAGCCTATATCAACAAGCTCATCTGCTCTCCAAGGTCACCTTCAAATAATTAGGAGGTTGAGAATAAGGGAGTGTTCTCCAAATAGATTTGTTGACCTCAGAGTGCAACATACCAACTGTGCTTCCCACATACTCTCGAGGTGGGACATTCCTTCGACCAATCTAACAAACTCTTCAAAATGAAACATGTGCCAAGATGGTAGCTCTCATTTAATAAATCCATATCTATTTATAATGATGTCATGATAAGCTCATTAGATTCTACTTATAGTGGTTGTTCCAGCTTACACCTCAAGCCTTGAAAATGCTCTTTCTAAATTCAACTCAGCTCATAATCCTTTCAACATTGCCTCAACTATGGTGGATGTTTAAGGGTTTAAAATAGGTCTAGATTGGTGCATTTCTATTCTCAAACTGCTTGATTCATCTTCCAACTTACGCTGAATCCAATGATAATTATGAGCATAAATGATTCCCTCCAACAGACTCCCATAAAAGCACTTAAAGTTGGGCTAGTGCTTTCATTCGCTCAAAAAATCTAACAATTTTGAAAATACATCTCAATTTTTTAATTTATATATTTTACTAAAAATATATTTATATTATTAAGATATATTTTTTAAATATATATATATATATATATATATATATATATATATATATATATATATATATATATATATATTGAATCAATAATTTTTTATTAACCCGTTAAATTAAACAAAATAAAATAATTAATAAATATTAAATCAATAGATCCTAATTAACCCATTAAAATCATGTAATTATTACATAAATAAAAAATCGATCGGGCACTTTTCAAACAATTTGGTGGGAAATTTTCAAATTTCAAGCGCCTCTGGAACAATTTGGTGTTGAAGCATTTTGGGACACTTTTCAGCGAACAGATAAACCGTTCGAAGAGCATTAGCTGGTGCACACATTTACAGATAGATGATTAACTCCACTATCCTCGGGGAGTATCGTGGAGCATTAACAGGTGTGGTGCTTCTGGCAATAACCCTTTCACACCATAAGACATGTTTACAAGCTATGCAGTTACAGCCATTCCTTTTGCGAGGCCCGATCTTCCGTGGATTTTGCAAGGCCCGATCTTCCATGGTTTTTGCCTAAAACAGGTATTTTTTTCTTCTTCTCAAAAATTATCTCTTTGAATAAAATATCATCTCCAGTAGGTGAAAACGGAAAACGTTTCTCCGGCCTGTCCTTGATAAGGATTACGTTTTTCCCTGCAGAAAAGATAGGTGGTAGAACTGCAGGGCACTTCAATCGAAATTTTTTCCTTTAAGTTAGATTGAATACACAAGCAATTTCTCCCAGTAATGGGAAATGTAATGCTCGAGACAATAACAAGGGTCAAACTAATTGACCCGAAGTTTAACCTTCAAAACTAGGACACCAGATAACCTGAACTTTAACCCTACTTTCAGAACAGGACACCACGCAGAAGGCACACTGGTCTAGATATGCTCTTTAGTAGTCCATGCCACCCATACCGTCTCTCATACCTGGGACTTCCCTCTTATCCTTCAGAATCACAACAATGATGCACTCTGTTGTGGTTAACAAGGAAGACACACTTGCAGCATCAACCAAAACAGCTCTGATCACTTTCAGGGGATCAATAATCCCTGCCTTCACCTTATCAATGTATTCACCTTAGTCAGCATCATAGCTAAGGTCAAGATTATATTGCTCAGTAATTTCCCAACAACCGCTGCACCTTCCACACCAGCATTTGCAACGATTGTACATGAAAACATCTTCAATCATATATGCAGTTTGACCTTCTTGAGGCAGAGTTCGTCATTTTTTCCTGAGGCAGGATTTGGACCCTTTCCTGAAGTAATTTGGGCCTTCACTTCCTTATTTTTATGTGATGCCAATTCATGCAGATATGTAGACTGAATTATAACATTCTTGATAATATCTTAGATATCGTTTTCTTTCAAAAACAATGTTACCTTGGCTTTTGATGACACCTATATGGAGGCACCATCTAATTTTCCTCAAATTTGAGACTTGATGCTGCCATCTCTGAGATCTATTTTACAAACTTTTCAGATATGAAAATAAAACAACAAAAATATACCTGCAAGAGTGGTTAGTCCTTCAAGCAACAATAATGAAACCCTCTAACTGCTGGTCTTTGATTCTGGTAGTTGATCTATTGTTGTAAACCCTTGAGGATCTCAATTAGAGATGATCCTCTTATACCATGTGAAATTTTTATTATTCAAGAGGACAACTGTCTTGTGTTTCTTTCTCAAATAACTCAGATCTTGAATTACTTTAATAACTGAATGAAATTCTGAACATGCAACAGTCACACATATAGCTGGAAAACCTAAACAATGGACTCATAATAGCTTTTCAAGTACACACATAATTATGTCCTTCAAATCAGCTTATCATTAATGATCATAACTTACAAGGACATGTCAAAACTAAGGTTTTCAGATTCCTGGACACTCAGATCTGCTCTATCTCCTTGCTAGATACTCAAACCCACACTTTACTGAATTGCTGTACAACACTGTTCAATATGGATTCTGATCTGACCTTGGCTCATCTCCTGTGCTTTGAATCTACTCAGCTGATCTTTCTATGATCTCTTGTATTTTTGATGTCCAAAAATGTTTGCATGCAACTTCTCTCATCTTGTTCTATTTATGCTCTCAGACTCTAATTGAGAAAATTAATCTCCCCTATCTTAGCAACTAATCTCTTTAATCCAAGCAACCAGCTTTTCTCAACAATTATGTGTACAGCTAAGTTAGATCAAGTACAAATCACTAATATTCCAAAAATATCTAGAATATTTCATTTAGATTTTGAAGAGTTAGGAGATCTAGTGAAATTGATCTTTCAATTTTATTTACTAAGTGAAATTACAATATGGTATTATTTCACAGTTTTACTAGGTGGTCACCAAAAGTTGTCTAGAACCACTTCTCACACATTGACACCTTACATGTGTAACAAGTTCCTACGTGAGTTACACTTATCGACATAACCTGTATACCTTGCACCTAGTTCCAAATCAAAGCAAAGGTCTTAGCGGAATGCCATTTCTCACATGCTGCTGGTCACACTGGCTTCTTTAAGACATATAACAACAAGAGTAATTTCTTTTAGAATGGACTCTAATAAGAGGTGAAAAATATTTGTTGCTTCATGTGAGACTTATTAGAGGAATAAAACAGAGACTGTGAGAAGTCCAAGACTAATGTATGCCTTGCCCATTCTGAATAAAAGGTGAGAATCCATTAACATTGTCATTAGAAGTTTGCCTTAGGCCGGAGGGAAAATCTCCATCTTTGTTATTTCTAGGGTGCTACTGACAAATTCTCACACGTTGTTGAACTATTCATGCCACATGTTTATAGGCTTCATGGATTTAAGAAAAATCAGTTTGGAGTTAGAAGAGCCAACTAGGTTTAAAGAGAAATTTAAGGCTGAATGACAGCTTTAGGGTAACAAAAATTAGTGGTATTAATTTGAAATTTTAACAAAATAAAGTTTATTGTGTAAAATTGGTTATCCCACATGCAAGAGATAAGTGAGCCTGCCTGAAGGCTTTAGACGGGCTCTTAAGCCTGATACAAAAGTATATTTGGAAATGTTTTCATGTGGGTAATCTGTGAGAAACAGATTCCTAGGTCAAGTGCAGTGTCCATATTCCTCTTGGACAAGCATGGATTCACATCTAAACCTATCTAGGAAAGCATTTTGAGGTAATGCTTCAAAAAATATGCCTCGAGTGGCTGCACCATGGAGCAAACTTTCATTGGCGTAAGGTGTGAATTTTGAGGGTTATTTATTGGCGTAAGGTGTGAAATGTGAGGGGTATTTATTCTGTGAACTCTGAGGTGTATTTATTCTGCCAAAATTGCTCAGGGTATGCACCATGGAGCAGAGTTTCATTGGCATAAGGTGTGAATTTGACGGGTATTTATTTTGCCAAAATTGCTCAGGACATACACCCAATCTAATTTAATTAAGATCAAAGTGAGAATGGAACCCTGGTGGACAACAAAACACTTGTTCACCTCACTAGTGAGTCAATCGCCCATTGGCAGGAAAAGCCATTTTATCCTATATATTGTTGAAGCATTTTCTTTTTCATATTAATAAAAGATTTGTTTTGAGGGTTGTCCACAAATATTTAAATGTTGTTCTTCTTTATTGTCAAATATTCAACGTTTTATTCCAAAATTCAGAATTTTGTTTCAGATTTCAGGTATTTCAAAACATTTTTTTTCCTGGGGAAAAGTATCGTAATTTTCATTATCAAGGAAAATTACATGTTGTAAATGCCATAGGCATATGCAGAAAAGTGACTGTGGTCATCTGAGAACTGTTTTGTACTGTAGAAATATATACAAAAAACCCAGAGAAGGGTGTGCTGATAGTATCTGATCATATACATTATTATTTACATATTCAATTTTTTCAAAATTTCACCCATGGTGATTACTGTTCTGTAGACAAAACCTAAATAACAGAAATAGATAAGTTAGGGCTTGTCAACCCTTTGCAGTTCCTGATCCATGTATGGTCTATGGAAATACTGGTAGATCTGTTTTGGTGTGTGCTCCCTGATCAACCATTCCCCTCTAGGATGCGCTGCCGCTTTTGAAAGCTGGTCTGCAGGTTCATTGCACTCCCTGTAGATATGAGCACATGAAACATGATCAAAATGTGTTTTTAAAAACAAAAAATCATCCAATATGGTTATGAGTGTATATGCATTGCATGTAGAAATGCAGTTGAACCAGTTAATAACAATCTTGGAGTCCCCATAAACTTGTAAATATCTACAGTTTTTGTTTATAGCAAAATATAAAAGATGACGAAGTGTAAGGAGCTCCGCAAAGTTATTTGTGCCATCTCCTAACCCCATACAAATATGGAAATAATGTGTCTCAGATATATGGAGGATACTGCCACCGCCACAACCCTGTTCCTGTGCTGATCCATTATAATAGGCCCAAGGGTGCGCTTTGTCTATGACCTCCGGGGTGATGGTTTGAATCTTGGCAACCTGTTCATCATCCGAAATTTCCATATAACTGTTACAAATCTTAGGAATAATCAAAGGCCAAACTATATGCTTCCCACGAAATATGTTTTTGTTCTTGCTCATCCATATGTGCCAGCACACCATTAATGGAAGATTTCGGGATCTTGGGTTTGGAGCTTCAGCCCACCATCGGTTCCAGGCATTTAGTATACCATTGCCACCCCAAGTAAGTGATAAATTAGGAGTATGTAACACTTGCGCCTAGACCTGTTGTGTTGTAGGGTAGGAGAGAAAGAGATGGTGATTTGATTCCTCCTCGTCACGACATAATACACACCATGTAGGTCCCTCAAAAGATTGTTTTCTGAGATTATTTCCGGTCGGGGTTTTGTCCATAATGATGTTCCACATCAAAAGACGAGTACTCGATGGGCCTTTTAGCTTCCATATGCTGCTCCACCAACTATCCAAAGAATTAGGTTTATGGCTAGCATGGATAATAGGATATCCATCCTTTGCAGTATAGATCCACTTCTGTGCAAAACCCCAAATTAGTTCGTCATCCTCATCCCTTAGTCTCACATGCGATTCAATTAAAGCCGCCAAATATCTCCTCCACTCCATATGCCATTGATCTGGTATATCCAGGGCCTCCACTGGTATATGTAGTGGTGTTGTATAGGTCCCACAGATCTGTGTGATGTTTGCCACTCCATTATGATTTAGGAAGGAAATAAAGCCAAGAGGGAGATGGTGTGAGTTGCCGCAACCAATCCATGGATCAGTCCCAATGCGGACAGACATACCATTGCTGATCTGCCAAGTAAGATCCCTTCTTATGATTGGAAGGGTATTTATAACAACCCTCCAAATCACTGATATTCCTTTCCTGTTCTAAGCAGGTAACCTTAACCAGTCCATGACTGTGCACGACCATATGTATTTATAGGTAACCACCTCTGACCAAAGGCTCTTGTGCTTCAGGAGAAGCCATCCTAATTTCACTGCAAGTGCTTGAGGAAAGGCAAAGAGGTTCTTGAGGCCCCAACCTCCCCATTTTTTTGGAGTTGCATTTCTACTCCATTTGAACCACGCATAGGGTTTTCCCTCCTTGTGACCCTTCCATAAGAAGTGGCAGCAAACTCGTTGAATCCTTTGTATATACCTTGGGGGATCCAGGCCAGAGACATCCAGAATACTGGTGTTGGTTCCAAAACCGATTTAATGAGCACCAGTCTACTTGCTCTGGGTAATAGATGATGGCTCCAAATATTTAATCTTCTTTCCACCTTCGCAATCAACCAGGTCTAATCTGCAATTTTGTATCCATCTACTTTTATCCTGAAACCCAAGTACTTCAATCCATCCTCCATTGTCAAGTTTTGGAAGGGGAAGTTTTGGAGTGCATGATAGGTCTCCTGTTGAGTACAAGATGAGAGAGATATAATGGATTTGGCCCCATTTATTTCCATCCCTGTTGCGCCACAAAAAAGATTCAGCACTTCAGAGAGAGTGTTGTTGTCTTGAATGCCTCCATCTAAGAAGATGAGCATGTCATCCACAAAAAAAAGATGTGTTAGAGTGCATTGCTCCATGATCTTGAGACCCTTGAGCCTCCCAGCTCTTTTTTCTGATGTAATTAGGCCGCTTAAGCCTTCCATCACAATAAGAAAAAGCAATGGGGAGAGAGGACACTCCTGCCCGATTCCTCGCTCCGTCTGAAAGGAATGGGAGACTGATCCATTGATTAAGGTTCCAAAGGACCATAAGACCATGTTGCTCCAAGAGGATGCTGAGCTGATCCGAGAGTGGATCCAGCTGTGAGTGGTGTCCCCAGAATTCTTCATGTCCGATGGAGAAATTAAGATCTCCCCCTAGAATAGTGGATTGGTCTATCAGGGGATTCTCAAGGAGCTGCTACAAGAAATCTAATATACTGTGATTGGGTGCATAAATGTTCATAATACAAAGATTTCTACCCAATTCAACTGAAAATATATCGATACCCAAGAAACCTTGACCTCCCCAAGCCGATGTAACCTTGATGGTTCGAGGGTTTATCCCGAGAGCTAGACCCCTGGATCTCCCAACAACATCCAAGGCTTGAAAGTGCTACCCTGGCATGATAGTTAGAAGGGTCATAACAATCAGCTCAAAGCTACTTAGGGTTTCTTGAAGAAAAATAATGTCACAAGGCTCACAGCTCAAGAGTCTCTTAAGGGTCAATTTTTTAGAGGGACTAGCTAATCCCCTACAATTGAAGAAGAGCCACTTCATGCCAGAACATTGCCAAGGGTGTCTGGTGCTCTAAGTACCCTTTCAATGGTGTTATATCTGCCCTAAGCTACATCATCCCCAGCAATCTTAATGGCTTTGGACATCTTGGAAGGCCTCCCCCGGGTGGGTTTATGCTCAACATTAGAGGGTGTGATACCCAATCCAAGCGAGTCAGGGATTTCTTGGTGGTGGGAACAGAGGTTGTAGGAATGTGAACCCGAAGCAAATGGGGAAATATGATTTTGTTGGAGCCCCTGTCTAAAGACAGCCGGGGGGTGGTGGAAAAGATAGGCAATGGGTGATCACGTGCACAGGTAATGGGAGAGGTAATCAAAAAGGTGAAGATGCAGATGATGCCAATGAGAAAAAAAATATTGATTAAAATTTAGTGCAGAGGATAAGGGAGAAGAAACTGTACCCGCTGTAGGAGCAGCCTTCGTAGCAGACTGGGATCTAGTCATAGGAGGGGAGATTGGCGGCATCTGGGAAGCACTGGATGGATGAGCAGTGACCCCAACCACATTCTTTGGACTATTTGGACCTGTGGGCTACTCATCCACAATCGGGTCTTCTGTCTGGTGATGTTTGGTTCCCTTTGTAGCAGCCGAAGTAGTAGGCATGAGCAGTGGGAATTCTTTAAAAAGATGTCCAACCTTATGGCATCGTCTACACCTGAATGGAACGCCTTCGTAATCAAGATTTTGTCAGCGAGAGAAATGCCTCCAATGTAGGGTAATCTTTTCCTCGAGGCCTTCTCTGGTGTCCAAATGAACCAGGATGCGAGTCATAGTCATATTCCTTGACGTTTCATAGGACTGATCATTTTCCAAATAGGTACCTAGTGCGTTGCCTATGCGCTTAAAAATGACTGGAGTCCAGTATTGCATCGGAAGGCTTGGTAATCGAACCCAAATCAGCCCAACTCCCATCTGTTCCCTCTCAGGATCAAATAAGGGATCCCATCTTTTTAGCAGAACAGGGGCTAATTCGATATGCCAGAATCTAGAGAGTATCCAGTCCATGTACTCTTCCCTGTGGAAACGAAGGGCAAACCATCCTCGCACAAGCACCCGAATGGTGGGTAATTCTTTGAGTAAAGAACCCCAAATCTCCGAGGTCCAGAGACGAAGTCTCTCCACAATATAGTTCCGCCCCCGAACTCGGCCCACCAAGACCTTCTTGGCTGTATCAACAACTTCCCCCATCGAGAGGCCTTCGCCCAAGGATAGGTTGATGTCCCTGTCGACAGCTTTTAGGCACCTTCCTTTCTTTAGCTTGTCAGATCTGCGAGCCGTTGGATAGTCCCAAATATGTCCCCGTATGCCCTGGTTAACTGTCTGTGGGGTGGATGGGGTCGATTTATGGTTTGAGACTGGGGAGCTGAAGCATCCAAAATGGATAGGGGTGCTGGGAGATGGGCCACCAAGATTAAGGGTGCTACCGGATAGTGCAAGGACAGGGTAGGTAGCAGTCCCAGGAGGGGGGATGCTTGAGGAGGAAGGGTTGTAGGGTGGGGCAGAGATGTGGGGTAGACAGGGTAGTGGCGTGTTGAAAGTGGGCGATGGTTGCAGTTAGGTACCGAGGAGATTCAAGGTAGTTAGAGAAAGCGGTGGGCAGTCCAAGCCGGAGGCATCTTCGATGTTGACAGAGGGCAGAGGATGGGGCATAGATGGCCCAGGTCGGTCCAGTGCAGAGCTAGTCACTGACAAAGGTCACAGAGATGCGGCAAAATGACCAGAGCCCGACACGACGTGATGGCGAGACCAAATGACCTCATGGGGATTGGGGTCCTCGGTATAGTCCACCTCATCCAGGTCCATTGCAACTGACAGGAAAACGGTCGATGGTGGTTACAGATTGCGAGGAAGGCAGGAGGACCATAGGAACGGAAAATGCTAGAGAGCCTGCGGGAAGGAGGTAAGGTTGGACGAAGTTTGGCGAGCTGTGGAGGTTAACGCTTACAGTCAGGCGCTTGGCAGCAGTGCCACAGTAACTCCATTATCACTGACCATCAGAGCTCTGCTAGGGTTTCTTTTCCTCTTCGTTTTCCGCCATTTTCAAAACAATTATTTGTTTGTGTTCTTGTCTATAATTTTTTTTGGAATAATTTATAAAGATGTAACAGTGAGGTGGTTTCAGATTTTAGATGTTTCATCAAGTAAATTCCAGTATAATACTGTATTCCATCTTTGTTTATAAGACATTATTTGTTCAGGAACCTAACATGTCATATTTGTCCATGATATAACTGTTTACTATTTTAGTATTACAGTGAATTGATCAATGGACATATGGTGCTTGTAAGAGATTAACTGCATACATGAGATACATTTTGGGCCTGTTTGGGTACACCAAACTTTATTTATAAGATATTCAATACCCGTTCAGGTACACCAAACTTTGTGTATAAGATCAACAATAAAGAGAGTTACTTTACTTCATTCTTACTCCAGAATGAAGTCTTTTCTCTTAACCTGTCATTAACTCTGTCAGTATTAACTATTTAACATGTTCTTTAATTTGTTTAAGCCATCAGCAGATTGTTGTTGTAGTGGGTGCATTTTTAGTGGGAAGATACCATTTTGTTTGAACGCTTTATTTAGATTATTTTTTACACAAGTGTTCTTATGAACAATATTTCTATGGATGTCACGGTTTGTTAAAAGTGAGGACTCATAAATAGTGAGCACCTTATTCACATCCACCTACTCATTCTTTAAACTTTATATTGAATCAAAATGCAGGAAATTCCAGGGATGCTCCTCGCTTTAGTGCTCTGTTCTGATTACTGAAAGAACAGGGATCTTGGCAATGATACAAAATTTCCTGTTATGAGGGGCTGCAAGTATTTTTGGCATGCACTTTCAGGATATACTACTGGTTTGATTGCTGCTCTTGCTGCAGGAATCTTGACACGATTACCACAGCCTGAACTTCTGTATTTGGTATTGATTAGCATCATGCACTTTAAACTGGATAACTTACAAGTTAAAAATATATTTCTATGGCATCTTCATTGTGCTCTGGTATTCCTCAGTTACAAACTAGAAAGTTTTCATGTCATTGTCTACTTTGAGAATATGAATGAACTTGCATAGATTCCTTTTGAGAATATCTTATTGGGGACCTGTTTTAATTTTTTTTGTCAGTTCACTCACTTATTTCTTCCATTTTCTTTTTAGTATCCTTAGATGAAATGGCATTTTTTAATTTTTGGAATGGGTTACAGTTGATAGGAAGTATTGAATAGTTCAGAGAATTCCTTCTTTCATGTATGAAGGTAGTTGTTTACCTTTGGACACATATTAATGGAAAGTGTATTCTGTCTCCAATTAAGAGATTTTTGGAATTGCCTTGCACTATATTATAATCAGTATTTTGACCTTTAATCAAAATGAACGAGTACATCTTCCACAATTTTCTAGGGTTCTAACATTAGAAAATACTCTGACTGCATTTGTTTTTGTGTATAAAACATATTTTTCCATTGGATGTTACATGGTATTTCTGATGCCTGCCTCTAGTATTGTTGTTGTCTGGAGTCAATGAGTTTACACCAGATTCTTTGTTTAGAGACTTGAGGTGTTTGGATGTTTCTAATATTGTGTAATTGCAATGATGAATGGACTGAGTTTGACCCAAGTAATGGTACAAAACTTTTGTTTAAGGTCCATTTTTGTCGATTTAACTTCATCCTATTGCCATTGAAACATTAGAGCCTTCAAGGTCATGCACATTTGATCCAGAAGACCAATAATACCCACAAATGGTCGTTTCTCATTAAAAAATTGAACACACAGTGAGGGGAATTAGAAAGATGGAACCTGATTGTTTTATAGTGGTCCACTCACTATAAGTAACGTCTTAGTCTCTTAGAGTCTGTTTATGAAATATAATGCCCAGAAATTGATACACAGACACAACACTTCATAACGGTGCTTGTATCACCATCAAACCATAAACCCCATAAGCTGAGTGGTCAGAGCAGCCAGATCTTGTTTATGACTAGGTTGAGGAAACATCCTCTTGCTGGTTTCGAGATCATTTTGACCTCTATCATCGATCATTCCAGAGTGCACCTTTTCCAGGCCCCAAAATTGTCCCTCAGCGTTGAATTCATGTGGATTTGTTAGAGGTTCGTTGTCTACATTTCCTTTTAAAAATCTAGTGCATGAATGATTGTCCACATGTTCATGAAGAAGAGAACATCTTTGCATTTGATGTGGTCCAAAGAAATTTTTTATTTTATCAAGCCTGTATTCTTCATCAATTATTTTCTTGACATCGTTTTCATTCTTGGCACTGTAGTTGTATATGTCATCGAGGGTTTCATTACAGGTTTCATCAATATTCTGGGTTGTCCAACTTTATTATTGTCAACAATAGAGCCATCTAGAGGTGGAAATGGATCTGTATGACTGAAGGCTTCAATAATTGTGTGTTTATAACATACCCTTTTTTCTTCTACCAAGGAATATCCATCACATATGTCAATAACATTTTCTTCTAGATGAGTATTGACAGTAAAAGGAAGAGACTTCCATATCCCATCAGGCTTGAGGAATAAATTCAGATTGTAGGCATAAAAAATAGCAGGACTGTCGGGTTCCATGATATAGGATCTTTGAGGATTGAACTATAATATTAATTGTTTCTTCATTCAGATAATAATAATGGTCACATTATTACTTTGCTGGCTTTGAAAAACCTTTTGAGTTTATTGACCTCAAACTGTAGGAAATCATGATTTCTTCCATTTATTTCTTACATGATCATGATTAACATCAAAGTGCAACGTGGGGGTTACATTACTCCTCAAACTCAAAATGAAATGTTGAGGTGCCAAGTATATTACCATGAAAGTCTACAACTCCCTTAATTTTAGTGTCTATGAAAATAGGATTAGTGTGATTGAACTATATTTCTGTGACCTCAAAAGTGTTTTCAGGATTTAAATTATCAGCAAGGGAAGCATGATCTTCATCATCCTTTTCATATGGTTGATCTTTTGGGGTAGAAACATGGTTTCTACCTGTCTAGAACTGCATTTGGGTTGTATCATTGGTGGAAATATTAAAAAAATCTTCATTTCCTCTGTTTATCACTTTGTCATGTAGGAAATCATGACTGGCATCCTCACAATGGTGAAAATTATTATCATGCTCCTTGTTTTCATGCTAATCATTCATAGAATCTAGGACAGATACATCAACACATAGTTGTTCTTTGATGAGGATGGGGTTTAATGTGGGGCCACGTTGGTCACAAGTAGCCTGTCCATCAAGAACTAATCTTGTGAATTTGGAGGGTCTTTTTCAGTGATACTGTTATCATCTTCAAGAGAAGTGGGAACTTCTTCTTCTTGTACATCTACTACAAGGTATTGAAAGGTATTTTCGTATCATCGGAACCCAGGGCCCCAACGCTTGAAAAAGCCCTCAATTAGACTAGCAATAGAAGATAATCCCTTTGGACTACCGGATCTAACCCAAGCCTTTTGTTTTTCCTCAAGATAATATAGAATTAACCTCATGCATAACGTATATATATTCTTTTGAGAAGAGTATATATATTCTTTTCAATCCATGTCCTTGCCTTGCAGGACCTTGAGAGGGGTATATAGATTCTTCTCAATGGAAAACAGTTTCTGTTTGTATGATTGTTTATGATCTAATCATCTGCAGAATATCATAGTGCAAGGATTGTTAGGGGATCTATAATCAAAAGAAGGCTTGAGATAATATCCACTATCAAATCAACCAAGGGTAGGCTTAAAATATGAAATTGAAAAACATTTTACTTCCTAATTCTCCCTACAATAGAATTTTCAATTGCAAAGACTAAGCACAAAGAATATTGTGTGACTAGTCTTTGACCTTGGGTAAGCTAGCTGCTACCCTCTCAAACATAATCAATGATGATGGTAAGTCTTGGGATTACACAGATTCCAGTGCGAATTCTATAATGCTACCTAGTACTTTGTCAATCTAAACATTTTGTATAGGTTTACAAAGAATCCATCACAAGAGCAATCATTGAGAACCAACTTAAACAAAGGTATTATCAAGTTTATACCCAAACCCAATGATTCCAAAGTGACTATGAGCTAGAAGCCTATCACTCTGTTGAATGTCGCATGTAATAGTCTTACCAAAGCTCAATGCTCATAATCAAGCATATTCTCATGATTATTATCAAACTTGGGCAGACTTGTTTCATCAAAGGGCGATTCATCATCGCCAATATTATTGCAGTCTGTGAAGGCATGGAATGGCCCAGTCATTATGGCCATAACATCCTTGTCATCAAAACCAGCTTTGAAAAAACTTACGTGATAGCGTGGTATCCCTTTATTCTACCTTTTGCATTTGATCCAATTTCTCTAAAGGCTTTTAAGATATTATTCACCAAGACCTAACCTTGCCTCTCTCTTAAAGAGTGTAAACCAGAGTTAATCCTTTTCTGATCAAGTTGTCAAACAGAGGCCAGTGTATGTCTTATATCTCATAGGGTCAAGCAAGGTGTCATTAAAATGGATTCATCTGCACAAACCATATCCAAATAATCTTTTGAATGGGCTAAAACTCATTGTTCTAGATTGGAGTCAATTGATAATGTGTTATAGATTACTTAGGCATTTTCTGCAAGGCCCTTAGCTCTAAACATTCAATGAGTGAAAACCTATTTCTACAGGTAGAGCTCACAAAACATGCCTGATTGACTTAAAGGTAGAGCTCACAGAAGATGCCAGATTTACTTAAAACACAAGGGTGGGTTTGGGTCAAGTCAAGCCAGATTTTTAAATTCCTAGGAATTCCTTTTATTTTCAAGAAACATGTGAGGAAAATGGGATATGCTTATTCAAATGTGGGAAAATAATTTTGGTAAATGGATTTATAAGCCCAAGACCTTAGCAGCATGATTTCAGATCTGTGCTAAGTGTTGGCTTCTATGCATGTTATTCTTTATTGTGGGTGCCCTTGGTTGATTCTTTGTGCCAATTTTGATGGGGGGATGGGTTTCAACTTTTCATAGATTCAGGAACCTTTAATATAGATGGAGGGAATGGAGTGGCTTTGGTATTCCCAGGACATCTGTAGAACTGTGGTTGTGTGTACCTTTAATGTATTTGATGACCACTGTAAATTTTTGCAAGAAGGCAATCCAACTGAAATGATGTCTTTGGTGCACCTTGGAGTGGATTTGAAGGAATTCGAAAGGCTTATGATATAAAATGATAATTGTCTCTTGTCCCAATAATTTAAGTTATTGATGTTATGCATAACAATTGTTGTTATATTCGATATTCTGCCAACATGCCATGCAGATTTTGTTTTTCAATGTGTATTCATGTATTAATTCAACTGTTTTAAAACTATTTTATGTGATCAATGATATGCAGAGGCACTTTCATGGGTGCTTCAGATCCTAAAAGGCTAAACTTGCATACACAGGAATTTATATATAAAAGTGAAGATATGACAGGAAGTAAATTTTATCATGCTTTAATAACCAACTAGGGTTTTGGTGAACAACCTTTTGAAAATATGGTCTAATGGTTCTTATGTGTATTTGTATTCCTGTAGCAGGATAGTTCCAACAGGATTTGATTTAGACAACTTCCAAGAAAGCCATTAAGGTAATTTTTACATGTGTTAGCTACAACTGCAGACTATTTTAGCACACTTTGTCTTGATGCTCTTTGTTTGTCACTAAGGATTAATGAGGATCACTGTTTCATTGATAGCTTTGTGCACAAACATTAATGATTAAATAGGTTATTTTAATGATACCACAGTTGTGCATATTTGTTGTGATTACCCTTTTGTTCCCAAAATTGGTTAGGTCTCACCAAAATCATCCTACACCTTTTTCATCTTTCCACTTTATTTTCCCCGGCAAACAATTCCCTATCTAATGCATAAGGTTTATGGTGGGTCACACCATCTTTAATGACGAGAATGTGTGTCATACATTATGACAATCCTGTTTCTTGTGTCACTTTATTATAGGTGACATATCTGTCAGAGGTTGACTGCAACCAGGAAAAGCCATTTTGGGATCTTGTGATTTGATGTGAGCTATTATAGGAAAGGTCCTGAAAGGCTTGCCTTGGTTCTGTTGTTAAAATGTTAGGTCAGTAAAGTAATGGTCAAATTTTGAAATTAGTGTACATGAAACAATCATGTGTGGTGCAATTTGAGGGTCTGTAAAATGGCAAGTCAATAAGAGGACAAACTTGGCTACATATGTGGTGAGAGAGAGATTATAGGAAGTGAAAGGTTATTGGGCAAATAAAGAGTCATAGGAATTGGAATGTTTAGTGTTAAAAGCTCTATTATGTGTTCATGTGCTTCCAAATCCATTTTCTTTTGCTCTATCTTTGTAATAAAATTTTCAGTGTCTCATTTCATAGTATTTTTGTCTTATTGAATGATCTATGTGATCCAGTTTCAGTGATAACATGATGCTAATTTGCTTCAAATTTGACCTGGCATCAGAGCTGAAGCATGTGTTTTTGGAAAGCTGAAGATGGATAGCTTTGAAATATCTAAATTGAGAGCAACACAAATCACGAGTTAATTCATAGTGACATTTGTGGTCCTATCTTAACAAAATCACTTTGAGGAGCAATCTACTTAAGCATCTCTGCCATGTGAGCCCTGGAACTCTTGTTTCTAGGAAAAAACAAACTGTAAAAAATAACAGTTTCTGGGAATCTATTGAAACTGACTCTGTAGCAATCCCTAATCACTATAAATACCTAGATACATCTGTCATCAAATATAGACCCTAAGATATATTGACTGCTCAACAGATTATGAATCTCAACAATAGATTTTATTCAAGGTTGAATATGCCAGATGAAGGTATTGTACTTCTGGAAAACTGAAGCCCATACATCATCAAGATGTACCCTGACTGTCATACATAATCATACTAATAGTAACATATGCTGACTTCCCAGGATATCAAAGAAACTGCTTTAATATTCTATTCAGTTGTAGACATATGGCAAATACTTTGAAAACCTTGGTAGCTTTGCTTAAGCTATTAAGCAGGCCTTCTGTTAGGCCCCTATACTACTAGTGTAACCCATTATTGTTATTAGTATAACCCACTTATTATATTGATGTACCCATGTAGTGCCCATATTGTTACTATTATGCCACATAGAAGCCCACCATTGTTACTATTGTGCCCTACAATATTATTGTTATGTAGGCTTTGATTTTATTGGGACCACTTAGACTCCTATATATAGAAAGGAGGTATTTTCATTTGTATCATCCAAGAATTGTTCATTTATGTAATGTAAAGGAGGTTGCCCCCTCGAAGAGGCTGAATTCTAAGGCATGGATCTCTCTTTTCTATCTTTTTGTGAGCTGGTTTCATAACATTTGGTATCAGAGCTTTGGATTCTAGGGTTTCGCTGCTCCGAACAGGTCATCGTGGAAGTTTCGCTAGAACTTTTTTTCTGTAACGTTTCAGATGTCGCAAAAAAAACCCATTTGAGAAGAATTTGCGCGGAACCTTGGGTCCGAATTTCAAAGCTTTTCGCGCGATATTTTCGGAGATATGATCTAAGGAAGTTGGCCTTGTTGCAGACTCCTGAATTACATTCAAAACAGGTGACCTGGGGAAAATCGTTATAACTTTCTTTCTGAGCATCGGATTGAAATTTCGTAAGAAGGTACAGAAAGAGGACGGACTGTAGTTTCTGTGTATATATTTTTCAGAGTCAAAGGTTGAAACAGTGATACGTGGCACTTCATACAAGTTCGCTTTACTGAACTAGTATATAATCAGGTCACTGCGGGAGATTGTGCATAACTTTTTCTTGGAGAATCCAATTTGGATCAGACTTGTGGCATTGGAAAGAGGACACAGAGGGATACTATAGGTCACAAGTTCAGAACTTAAAGATCCAAAAGTATAGAGTTACAGTCGTTTCAAGGTAGAGCTCCTAAAATCAAGAAAAATCAAGATGAGGAAGTTTGATGGCAAGGATCCGGTAAATTGGATACTTCAGATGGAGCAATATTTTGATATACATGGTGTACAACTATTACAAAAGGTATGTATTGCATCTTCATATTTAGAACCAGATCAATTTTTATGGTACAAAGGGCTTTGTTCTCGTAAAAAACTTGTTACGTGGTCAATTTTCACGGAGGAAATGATAGCACATTATGAGGATATAAAGAGCAACACCTTCTTTAGAGCAACACCACAACAATTGGAAAGAGTAAAAGGGCTTTGTGACATAATGGAAAGCAAAATTATGGAAACCAGGAAGCATACCCCTCACAACTATAAAGATGGAAGTGTTGTTTCTCCCAGCCTTCCACAACCTACAAGGGTTACACCACAACAATTGGAAGAAAAAAGAGAAAAAGGGCTTTGTTACAATTGTGATAGAAAATGCACTAAAGGTCATAGGTGTGCTGAGAAGAAATTATTTTACATAGAATATGAAGAGGAGGAAGAAAAGGATCAAGAAACATCAAAAGAAGAGGATATACGTCAGGACACCACCCCAGAGAAAGGAGAACTGAATCAGACCATATCTTGTAAAGCATTGGCAAGAATTACCACTCCTCAAACTCTCAAGATAGAAGGACATATCAAGAAGAAAAAGGTGCAAGAAGTGAAAGATCACATCGAGAAAGAAGAAATGAATCCAACCATATCTTGTAATTCAATGGATGAAATTACCACTCCTCAAACTATCAAGATAGAAGGACACATCAAGAAGAAAAATGTTCAAGAAGTGAAATATCACATCGAGCATCAAGAAATGAATCCGACCATATCTTGTAAAGGACTGGAAGAAATTACCACTCCTCAAAAGATAGAAGGACATATCAAGAAGAAAAAGGTTCAAGTAGAGAAAGATCATATCGAGCATCAACAACAAGTTCTCCAACTTTTAAAGGGTAACGCCACTTCGGTGCAAAATCAAATGAAACAACAGGTAGATCAACATCGTAGTGAAAAATGTTTTGATGTGAGTGATTGGGTATTTTTACTACTACATCTCAAGCAAGCTATTTATGAGAAGGAAATGTTGGCAATACTACATACAAAATGGCGACCTTACCGAATGGGAAGACGCTTCAAGGATGAGGATGTGGAAGCATTGTTTTGTGCTATTTATATTATCCAACCAAAGTGGATAAACGAAGCAACGGATGAATGGAAGAAGAACGAAGAAGTATGGCCACTTATTCAAAAGTTGCAAAAGATCCCAATTCAAGCAATATTGCCAGAAACTGAAGAGGAAGGAAAAATCATATTGGAACCTGGAGCAGTCACAGAAACAAGAACCTGATAGCTACGAAATCGATCAATTTTAGAGTATCTCATCAAGTGGAAGAACTTACCCGCTGAATATTCCACATGGGAGGACAAGAATTTTATATAGAAGCATCAAGAACTACTCAAGCGTTGAGGACAACGCTTTTTGAAGGAGAGGGGCATGTTAGGCCCCTATACTACTAGTGTAACCCCTTATTGTTATTAGTATAACCCACTTATTATATTGATGTACCCATGTAGTGCCCATATTGTTACTATTATGCCACATAGAAGCCCACCATTGTTACTATTGTGCCCTACAATATTATTGTTATGTAGGCTTTGATTTTATTGGGACCACTTAGACTCCTATATATAGAAAGGAGGTATTTTCATTTGTATCATCCAAGAATTGTTCATTTATGTAATGTAAAGGAGGTTGCCCCCTCGAAGAGGCTGAATTCTAAGGCATGGATCTCTCTTTTCTATCTTTTTGTGAGCTAGTTTCATAACACCTTCAAACTTCTGATCATCAATTCTTCCATCTTTCATCTTCTCCCACATGCATCTTTTCATATGAGTTATCAATACTGTAAATCAGCTATACAGAATTTTGACAAATCTCACTCAAAGACAAACCCTAGGCACCACCAAAAACATGACTCTCAATCTTGATGTGCATTATACTACCCTGCAATCGTTATTTCACAATTTTGTATGTAGTAGTACTGACTCATGTATAGTGATCTCAATGTCAAGACTTTCACAATTCTCAGCCTTTGCAAAATGCATACAACACCTACTCTCAACAAATGTAACTATCTGAAAGTATTGTCAATAGAATATCTGGAGAAGCAATTGAAGTGACCTTTTGAGCTATTGCTTTAGAGACAATGACTTGATATTTCAATCTCCAGAAGGGATATAGCAATATTCAATAGTAGTAAGCCACCAATCAACTATGGATGATCAAGTGAACAAGGTAATCATCATAGTGTTCCAAGGGTGATCTTCACAAGATGAAAAGCTTAGGACATGCTACCTCAAATTATATTCTTTAGATTTGAGCCACAAAGGTATTTCAACTAATAAAATTAGATATTCAAAGATTGACACAATACAAGGTTGTGATCAACTTGAACCCCATATGATGCTTTTGTCATTTATCTTCATCCTCAGGATTGTGCCATTTATATTTATATGATATACCAGCATCTACA
Source organism: Pinus tabuliformis (assembly GCA_031772625.1). Classification (NCBI taxonomy): domain Eukaryota; kingdom Viridiplantae; phylum Streptophyta; class Pinopsida; order Pinales; family Pinaceae; genus Pinus; species Pinus tabuliformis. The sequence continues at coordinate 1,036,684,148 of CM062819.1, forward strand.
GGGTTTACTGTGCTAAAGACTTAACCTTGTCAATGTTACTTCTATGCAAGGTTCATGTCAATTTATAACCTGGATCTAAGGATATATGTCATAGATACTGATTTCAGGGCACTGAGATAAGTTCGTATTACAGGAGCAAGCTATCTCTGGCTAGATTATAGTTTAGACAGCTTCAAATAATAATCATAGGTGCAAGCTTGATTAGTACGAAGTTGATGAAATCTAAATTATGTTATACTACGAGGTTACAACAGTACACATATGTTATAGATAAGAATTGTAGTCACTATCATGGGATTTGTAGAGTATCAATTTCCATGTGTCATATCTTATCCATCGTATCATGAACAATATGGAGTTTGAACAGACTATTTTACATATCAAGGTGTTGTGTAGACATAATGAGTCATTGTCATGTGATTGGAGAGATTTGTAGTGATTCTTATGAACACCAGGCAGGCCAGAGTTTATAGAATGCAAATCATAAAATGTGAGTCATAGAAACAATGCAGGTCAAGGATCTTAAAGGGCTGAAACACTTCTGTAATGATGAACTGAGATAATGCCAATTATTGAGAGGGTTTGATGGCAAACTGTTACAACCTTCTTTCTTTGCTCCTGGACCCCTACCTGACTGTGGCCTTCCTCCAAACACCTTTGTTCCAATTTGCTAATGGTTTGGACTATTATTCAAACAAAAGATAAGAGTCACAGTCTCCCATCCAAGAGATCCAAGGCCTGCAGCCTCCTGCCAGCATTTCAACCTCCCGTCCAAGGCTGTCAAGGCCTGTGATCTACTTGTAGCACACAGCTAGGGTTGTGGCCTGCTGTAGAGAGAAAAATCCAACTATGACAAGCCCAAAGATCATGCAGAACTCGCTCTCGGATGCATCTTCCTCCTTGCTGCAGTTTGGACCTATGAGAGATTACAAAGCAGTCCCAAACACATGGAAGAGTGCTTGACCTAGATGCACTCTAGCCTGGGCATATGTGGCCTAGAGAGAAGGATTTTACAGCCTCCAAATTGCTTACCAATAAGTTGTTGTAGCAATCCTCTTTCCGTGGCTTGTAATAGAGATGCAACACACCAAATGGCACAGAAAAATACCCAATGAGCATACCTCTGACTGCGGCCCTATCCAATTAGAAACTCACTCTCATAATCAAGAGTTAAACCTCCCAGACAATCCTCTAGCCTCCACCCATGGTGCCTCAGACCTGCGACTCTCTCCCAAGGAAACTGCACCCTAAATAGAGATAAACATCTTCATAAACCTGACTCTTGGCACCTATGTCCTTGCCTTAGATGTCCACCTTTTTCAGAGGCGTGGATGATGCACTTGGATGTGTCGAAATGTGGTGAGAGGACACCTCTATATACACAATTCGATGGGGGCTCATGGGACGTGTCCATTAGGCTTGATGAGTCAACATAAGGATGAGGCCGACCTTATAAATTTACTTGAGAGAACATACATTCGAAAATCCATTTGCCTTATCCAAGTTTGGCGATCTTTAGATCGATTTTGGTCTTATCAAAGAGAGGAATTTAATGTTGCAATAATATTTCCCATAGGAGCTGTCCAAAGTGGAATTTGGCTCTATTTGCCAATTTTAACAAACCAACATGATGGAGTCTAGCTAGATTAACCCTCCAGTTGTGCAAAGAAATTTTGGGTTGACAGACTTACCTTTTATAGGACCTAGTTCATTCTAACAAACGAGAAATGCTTGAGAATTAGTGCCCTGTGTCATTTTCAAATGCTGCAATGGATTATGAGTTCTCCGACAATGTTCTCGAGGCAACTGTTACAAAAATAACAAAAAATTATCTTTGGTCATTTCACAGAGATTGTTTTCCTTTAGAAACAGAGAGAGATTGTTTTTACAATACCTTCTTTTGTTTGTGGCATGTAAGTAGATCTTGAGAGTAATATAGAATAGGAAAACTAGTTGGTCAACTTGTGATAAAGGTGAGTAACTGCTTGGACACCAACTTCTAACCCTACCACATTCTTCTAAGAACACTAGATCCAGAAATATCCAAGGCTTCAACTACACTGATTATGTCATAGAAGTTGGAAGAACCAAAGATGCCATGGATGTGTAACTGTTAACATTCTGAAGATGATAGCACGTGTGTCTTTCAAGGTTCATCGCCAATCATAGTGAAAACAACAAATTTTACTGCTAATATAGTTCCTCAGTCATGGATATCAATCAAGCCTAGTTAGCCTTACTTGCTTGGTAAGGAGATGAGGCTTCATGTTTTCCATCCTGCTTTCCCCAAAGAAAGTTATTTTGCCAGTTTAAATTATTCATTACTTTCCCCTTTTACAAGCAAACACTTGGCAAAAAAAGGATTTCACACCTGGGAGTGTTTTGTAGGATAAAGGGAAAGGTGAGTGGGTATCCTAGTAGTAGTTGCATTGGTCTTATCATCAATACAACACCTTTCATATGGGTCTTCACAACAAAGAATCACCATTACACTTTGTTGATTTATAAGCAATGATTTGGCTGAGTGACTTGGTGCAAAGTCACTATGATATATGTCATTTGTAGATCAAGAAATGTCAAAAGATTTGCCTTGTATGGATCATACTAGAATAACTGAATTGTTTCAGAGATATGGGAATGACGAACTTATATTGTTTGACCTGTCAGAGATAGTAGACCAATGCCAGAGAAAGAAATTACACATTATATATGATAAGTGGGATCACCCATGACAATCTTTACTTCAACCTAATCTAGATGAATTCAAGGGGCCTGCTCTCATAATTACTTTTGAAGAGACTGTGCTAAGTATGGAGGAAATATGCATTCTCCATCTTAATCCTCCATGGAAACTTCGAGGTCAAACCCTTAGCTATGGTTCAGGCTTACTGAGTTGTTACCTGCTATGTGACCTTCCATTGATAGTTTATGATGGATTTCTTTATTTATTTGATCCTTTGGGTTTGGTCCTTAATATGTCTTCGAACCCTGGTCATTTATACCTTCAAGATCACCAAGTGCAAAAATGTATTATTTACGAGGTAAAAATTTTCCTGGGAGGTTCCAAGATCAATTTATTCCACTTTCTGTTAGCAAAACTCTTTCTTGGGGATCACCCGATTCTACAATTATTTGTATGCCTTCAAAGTCTAACTCTACAAAATACACTGTTGAAAGTGGTGATCAGATAATCAAATGATTATTTAACAAATTTAAAGATCATGGTTTTGTTGTATTGTTGGTTTTTATGTCAGTTGAACAGGTGTTATTGTCAACTCGAGAAACAGGATTATCATTTCCATGCTAGAAATATGTTGTCTTTGTGGGTCCCACATTTTCCATTCTAAGGAGTTTATTTCCTGAAAAAAAAGTGGAGAAAATTTCAAATATCAAATCTATTTAGTAGCTCAAGTGTTGCGACAAAATTGCATACTATAGATGTATGCATAGTTGAAGATGGGAGCAAAATTACTGACAAATGGCTTGTTGCCATTACCCTTGGCTCCGGACAGACAAGTGTGGCATTGCTGGTGTTGCTACAAATGTGTCCCAAAATGGAAAAACTACGAGGGTTTGTTTAGATAATTGCATCTTATCCCCCCTTCCATTGAATTTCTCAGTCAACATGCTAGTGATGATCATTGTATGTTTTCTTATATGCCACATTGCGGGGCGATATCTATTTGAAAATGAAGCCTTCGTAACTGCTTTTAAAAATAAACATGACACACACAATCAAATTATTGCCTCTTGGAATAAGGAATTGATGGCTTTTGTTCACCATTCCTATGTGGAATTAATGGTGGAATTTCAAAGACTTAGAAAGGATCCTTTAACTTCACATGTGGACTTATCTGTTGCTCAAGTTGTGAGTGGGATCTTGCAGATCTCTACTGATAAATTTTATTCATTTTGGCCACAGGAAGCCTAAAAGACTATCTCTTAATCAACTTCCATCTATTGAAGGTTTTATGAGTACTTCGAAAATTCCAGATGTTGAGTGGCAATGTCTGATAAAGGGAGTTATAAGGCCTTTTTACTCACATCTTGTTGAACTACTTGTTTGGCAAAAATGTTGTTGTTTGCTTGTGTTTGTGCTATGCGTAAATCTAACACGTGTTAGATTTTCTTCACCTTGCAATGTTGTTATTGACAACATGCTTCTATTTTGGCTCGAAGAAATCTAGCATGCACTAGATTTTTTTTTCACTACAATGTGGTTGTTGGCAATATGCTTTTGTTTGTGCTAGAAGTAGATATTACCACGTTCTAGATTTCTTTTATCTAGAAATGTTATAATGTGTTTGTGATGGTGCTAGAAGGAAATCCAACATACATTAGATTCCTTTCACCCTTCTATGAGTTTATTGACAATGTGGTTGTATATGCATTACAAGGAAATCTAGTGTGCACTAGATTTCTTTCGCATTGCAATGTTGTTGTTTGCAATTCAATTGTTTGTGCTAGAAGGAAATCTAGTATGCGTCACATTTCCCTCACCTTACAATGATGTTATTGGCAATGTGCTTGTGATTGTGCTAAAAGGAAATCTAGTATGTGCTAGATTTCTTTTGCCCTAGAATGTTGTTGGTAATATGTTTGTGTTCTTGCTATAACAAAATCTAGCATATGCTAGATTCTTTAGCCCTACAATGTTGTGTGTTTGTGTTTGTGCTAGAAGGAAATCTATCACACACCGGATTTCTTTTGTCTTGCAATGGTGTTTTTGGCAATATGCTTGTTTGAGCTAGAAGTAAATCTAATATGCGGTATGTTTCTTTCACCCTACAATATTGTTATGTGCTTGTGTTTGCGAGAGAAGGAAATCTAGCATGTGTTAGATTTCATTCACCTTGCAATGTTGTTATTGGTGACATGTTTGTGTTTGAGATATAAGTACAAATAGCATGTTAGATCTAATTCACCTTGCTATATTGTTATTTGAAATATGCTTATGTTTGTGATACAAGAAAATATAGCATGAGATAAATTTCTTTTACCCTACAATATTGATGTTGGCAATATGTTTGTGTATGGTGGAAGGAATTCTAACATGCACTAAATTTATTTTGCAATGCACTATTGGTGTTAGAAACGTACTTGTGTTTGTACTAGAATAAAATCTAGTATGCAATAGATTTCTTTTGCAATGCAATATTGTTGTTGGCAACGTGCTTGTATTTGTGCTAGAATGAAATATAACTTGCATTGGATTTCTTTTTCAATGCAATATTGTTGGAAATGTACTTGTGTTTGTGCTAGAAGGAATTCTATTACACGTTGGATTTCGTTTGCCCTACAATGTTATTGTTGGCAATGTCCTTGTGTTTATGCTAGAGGTAAATCAAGCGTATGTTAGATATCTTCCACCTTGCAATGTTGTTTTTGACAATGTGATTGTGTTTGTGCTAGAAGAAACTCTAGAATGTTTAAGATTTCTTTTACTTTACAATGTTTTTGTGAGTAATATGCTTCTATTTATGTTATAAGGAAATTTAGCATGTGGTGGATTTCATTCACCTTATAATATTGTTATTGGCAATGTGCTTGTGTTTGTGCTAGAAGGAAATCTAGCATGTGCTAGATTTATTTGACCATGTAATGTTGCTTCTAGCAATATGCTTATGTTTGTAGTAGAAGGAATGATATTGATTGTTAGCTTTCATTTGAGGTGCAATGTTGTTGTTCGAAATGGGCTTCTACTTGTGATAGAAGGAAAGCTAGCACATTATATTTCCTTCATAATGCAATGTTGTTATTAGAAATATGTTTGTCGTTATGCTAGAAGGAAGGTTAGAATGTGTTAAATTTCCTTCATCTTGCAGTTGAAAATGTGTCCATGTTTGTGATAGAAGTAAATCTTGCGTGCGTTAATTTTTTTTTCGCAATGCAAAATTATTGTTGGAAATGTGCTTGTATTTGTGTTCGAAGGAATTATAGAATGCATTAGATCTTTGCTCTTGTGCCAAAAGGAAAAATATCAAGATTTCATCCTCACCAAGGTTAGTGCTCTGATATTGTTCTTGGCAGTGCATTTGTGATTACGCAAGAAGGATACCTAGCGATTACTAACTTTCTTCTAGACACCATTACACTCATGCAACCAATGCTCTAGGAGTGACATTGTTTAAATAATCACAATGGTTAGGGTTATAGCTTTTGATGTGCCTTTTTATTGAATTTGGAACAATTTATGAAGATCAATGATAGTGCAAAATAATCGTATATAAGTATATGTTATTGTTGGCACTACATTTGTGCTTGAGTTGGAAGGAAAGATAATGGTATAGCTTTCCTTTTGGCACAGAGACAATAATCCATTCATAAGTATTTGATCCATGGAGAATAATGTGAGCTTTGTATAATTTTGAAGTTTGTGAATAAATGTCTTATTGAGGTATACTATAATTTTTTTTCAATGCAATTTCTTTGCTTTTAGAATAAAAATGAGAATTATTTAGTATTTACATTACCAAAACTTTTATTTGGAAGAAAACCTCTAGTTTGGCTTTCGATTATCAAGTTCAAACATCAAACATCTTCACTAAGTGAAATATAAATATAATTTCTCCTTCTCATGTGGATTTTAGACATATTATGTAGCATCGATCTTGGAATTTCTTATATTTTCCAAAGGACCATGTTTTGGTTCTTCAACTTCTACAAATTTCTTATTGTCATTATTCATAAACATGCATCAAGACTACAAGTGTCATTTCTAAAGATAAATAGGAACTTGGTGGTTTGATATGAGGTTATATTTTTCATTCTATGATACTATCTACATCTCTAATTGCCCTGTCTTCATATATATATATATTTTGTGTAATTTGCATGTAAAGTAATTTTTGGTAGTAGGCACTAGATGGTGGGAAACAATGTTTCATTACATACGATATGACTACCATACTATTTAAATTATTGCATCTATATTACTTTTTTGTAAGTTATGTTTTTGCGAAAATATAAAGTCATACTTTACATGGTTCAACCTTTTAATTACATGTTACAATTTAAATTTTTTTACAGAATTGATACAAGCTACAATGGAAAATATAATTTTGGCAAAAGGGGACTATGTTGATCTCCTTATTAATGATCAAGTCATTGGGCTAGGAAGGGTCGAATTTGCAGAGTCTAGAACTTATTATGTCAGAGAAAGGGTTAATGCAAGTTATGTTACAATTTTGATAATTGGTATCACTCAACCACATTTGATTGCTGAGGATGTTAATGAAGGGGACATACATCCATGGAAGATCATAGATTTGAGACACAACATAGGTAAGTCAAAATATTGAGGCATGTGTTAAATATTATTGATAGTATAGTAAATGTTTTATTGAATAAATACTAACCTTATTTACATTCGTTTATAGGTGCAAATGTTTCTTCTACATTTTCTATTGGGGACAAGGTAGATCTTCTGCAACATGGATTGAAGTTGGGTGAGGGCTCCATATTCAATACAAAGCTTGGGCATAAAGTGCGTAGAAATGTGGTAAATAAAGGATGCATAGTGGTTAAAATTGAGAAGGTGTTAAAACATGATGCTCCTCTACCACATGCAATAGGATTTGAGCATACATTAGGGGGTGCTTTGGAATCTTATGAGATTTGGCCAGAATCAGATTTGGAGCCTCACTGTCATGATCATGCCATAAATATTCCCTAAGACAGGGTTAGATTCATATGTACAAAGGTTTCTCTTACACATGAATGCATGGGAACATGCATGTGCATTGGCAGCAGGTGTATGTTGTAGAAAAGATTGTCTTCAACATGTGGATAGGAAGGCCATTGCAGGTGCTAGGAAGGGTATGAGACAAATAATTAAAAAGAGGGAATTTGTCTTGAATTCACTCATGTCAAACACAGTCATGTGAAAGAGCCATGGCCATGGCCTACCACCTATTGCTAGAAATGTAAAGGACATGATATTTAATGGGAATATTATTTGTAAGAAAGCCTGGTATAAGATACATAAGATTCCTCAAAGCACATTCTATAACTACCAACGTTATTTCCAACATGAATAGATCAAAGCTATTCATGGTAACACCAACACATGCAAAGCATGAGCTCACACAAAGACAGCCATAGAAATATTGCACAAAATTGTAATGGATAATTCAAAATTTTCACCAAACCAAACACGTCAAGTTGAAGAAGATGGAACATATTCTCCTTTAAGATTGCTTCCTTCGACTTACACACAAAATTCTTTGTTAAAAGAGATCAATGAGGCTCTTCAAAAGCTCAATCACCCATCAATATCACAATCAATAATGAGCAAGCTCTGGAATACTAAGTTTCGAGATGTGGCATTTTCAAAGAACCCCAACTTTAGTAAACGCAGTGACTGTATTGTGTTGAAAGCACAAATGAAGTCAGAAACTACAAAAGAGTTGGAAGAAAAGGCACAAGGTAGGTTGAACAAACATAACAAGATTGTTATGTGTGGAAGATAATGCTACTATGCCCACATAATTATGTTAGAGCGGTTTCCAGAGGAGTATTTGAGCATTATCCATGATAAAATGGACGAAACAAAGACTTCAATCCCAAGGCTACGTGTCAAATCAAAATCTATTGTAGGAACAAATTTAGGTTTTTCATTGACAGGTATGCTTACACATGGGCATAAGACAAGAGGTTTTGGTCATTTCTCTTTACCATTTGTACATATGGGATCACAATTTACTATTACATCCCTTGCAAAGTGCTTAAGGGACCTTGAAGACCCACAAATGGATATGTATGGTGATCCACTTTATGAAAGTTGAAGTTCAAGAAACCCACTTACAAATGCATTACTTGACACCTCTATTTACTCAAAATGTCAAGTGTACAAGGATGATTTTATATCTCATGGAAGATCAACAAGTCAAAATGTTGATTTTGAACCTCTTCCTTGACATTTGTTGTTACATTTGGACAATGCAACAAGTGATAATAAGAATCGCTATCTTTTCATGTTTCTATCACTTTTAACTGCACTTGGTGTCTTCATCACTATTGAGGTTGGGTTCTTGCCTGTGGGGCACACCCATGAATACATAGATGGAACCTACAGAAGAATGTCTCCAACCTAAAAAGTAAAGATATATATTCTTAACTTGAAATGATGGATACATATCACATAATTGAATAAAATCGAGTGTTTCCACCTATACTTATTGACAAGGTCTATGACTTCAAAAGTTTCCTTAGCGGATACACGGAGGGAAAAAATGCACTAGTTGGACATCTTAATGTCCAATACTTCCAATTTCTTGTACTCAATGATGTTTCAATACTAAGGTACAAAGAATCAATTAGAGATACTAAGTGGTCAGAACAAGTTGAGATATGGAGATGATGAAGGTCGACCTATAATTCCCATAGGGAAGACATCTTTCTGAGCTTCCAAACAGAATGATGTCTATTTAAAAGAACTAAATGAAGGGATAAAATCATACATAAAAATGTGGAAAGACACTATCGGGAATGAGGATTCACCAACTGTTATAAAGGACTGGAAAAATAAAGTAGTGTATTGGGAAAGAGTTCTTGATACATTAGAAGGAGCCTATGATGATCATAGAATAATAGATGGAAGTGATTCATCTTTTGAGGAATCTGGCCCAAGAGAAGGCAAAGCATTGATGTTGATTGTAATGCACTCCATGTAATCTCAAGTATTATGGATGGAGATTTTGATAATGCAATAAATGAACCAATATATGTTGGATCCAAATGAAACAAGCCAAAGCCAACATTCAATCCGATGATTGATGTTGAGAAAGGAAGGATGTTGCTAGTTAGATCAGGAAATGAGGATGCAGGAGAGATGATTTGGATGGCAAAATCCATCTCAGATATATTTAGGTATAATGAAATTGAGAATCTTCATGTAAAGGTTGACTAGTTGAAGCCTATGTCAGGGAAATACAATGGAAATGTTTTAGAGCAATATTGGATACCAAACCCTGATGACACAGAGCTTGGTTCTATTCTAATTAATACCATAGTGTGGGCATGGATACCAAAGAAAGAACATTGCAAGAACAAATATCTTAAGATTAGGTTTATATGATTCATGAATATAATTTTTTTTTGAAGGATCTATTAATATACATTCAGACACACTTTTCAATATTTGTTGTATATAAAATATTATCTTCATATTATTTTTGGAGTTTTATATTATTCAGTATTTCAATGTAATCATGTGTTGATACAAATTACATGACATTGCCATAAAATATTTAAGTTTCCATAAAATATTTAAGTTTTCAAAGCTTTATTTGACCAACATGACTTCTCACCATGTCAAATATGCATAATCAAATTCAATAATACACTTAAAAACATCTTCTAAACTTGGTCTATTAAAACAATAGTGGGGTACCTAATTAGTATTCTATTTAATATAAATCATTTAAACACTTAATGAATAGATGCTAGACACTTGTAATAATGTTTGAAGTGAGTTTTCCTTAATATTCCTTATTATAATTGATATAAATCCAATTTGCTATTTTGTTGCACTCTAATTTATAAGAAAAATATTTTGATCATTGAACAACACAACTAGACTTGTAAAATATTCCCTCTTATAGATTTTGAAGCGGTGCCAACATTGTACCATTATAATAATTTTGTACTCAAGTTAGGAAAAGTAGCTAGTGTCAATTTAAAATGGTCAATAATAGTAAGAAAAACAATATTAATATATTGTTAAAAAACTTTATAGGTAAGAATTCTTTTACAAAATCTACTATTCATGAGTCAAATTTAATACATAAATATAAATATTAATGATAATAGAAATAATTTAAGGAATCTAAGTTTTAGATGAATGTTAATATGTTCTTTTCAATACAATATCCTTAAACACTACAGGAACAAAAACTAAACATTTGTAATAAATAGTTTAGTCAATTTTCTCTCTTTCCTCTTGTATTTGAAAATAATCAAATTGTACTACTTTGTTACTATTCTAATTCATGATTGATTTTAATCATTAAAATGATTAGTAATTGAGTTGAGAGGCTCATCCTACAACCCAATATGACGAGATGTGTAAGTTTGTTTGTCCGTTTGTGCCCCTTTAAAATAAAAATTATGTTCTAAATAGAAAAATGAAAAAAAGGAATATGTTGTAAAGTAATTAGAAGAAAAAAAATGTGTGAATTAGAAGTTTAAATATTATACTTTTCAAAAATATTTCAGCTAGAGATTCAAATAAACTATGTGAAGATCTATATTAACTAATTTATGTCAATATCAAAATCATATATATCTATACATATAAAAAAGAAGTTTTTATGGTTAAAATTTTTATTGGTCTTATGTATACTCTATTTAGCATTCAAAAATATAGTTTCAACAATGAAAAATAACACATTGTATTTTACACTCTAAAAATGTTTGCACGTGAAGAAATTTGATCCCTACATTCACACTTAAGATGGATCTATGTTTGTATATATTGGACACATTACTATGATCATTTGTCATTAAATAATTTTATACTTAATATGTATCTTGCATATTAATATATTATTCATTAAGTAAGCCTCAATCAACTTAGTTTTTAACACAAAAGTACAAATAATAAATAAAAATAAATTATGCTACTACTCACATTCAACATTTAATTTGATCCAAAAAAAGCATTTTCTCCTCAACTCTAAAATGGTGCAAATTTCCTACAATAGTATGAAATGATAATGGTGATAATGATGATTATCATCCACTAAGACCAAATATGGTATATAAGAAGGCAAAAAGATATTACTCAAAATTATTTCGAATTTTATTGTTATGCTCAAAAAGCATTAAAAGAAGTGTTTCAAGCTCATCATAATTTTGTTTAGTTAAAAGATCAAGAAGGTTGGTAGCGTCACAAATATTTTGAAATTTAAATCCAATATGAGTATAAACTCGATGATCTATGAGATTTTTTAAATCTTCAACGATATTACTAGTGTTGCAAAGGTGATAGACTTTTAAATTGTGCCAACATTGTCTTAGTAATAATTGTAACTTAACACATACATGATATTTACTATATCAGATTATAATTAAATGGGTTAATAATAGTAAAATACACATCATTCTTTTCATAAAATAACCTTAACAAACTTATATTTTAATACAAACCATAAAAATATTAAAATAGATAATGTAAGGAATCCAAGATTAAGACGTGAAAGATTTGTTTTTGCAAGTTTATATGAATTTGTTTAATAAAGTTTATCATGATAATTTTTTCACAAAAAATGATGAATATCTACCTTAAAATTAGTGAACTAAGTGAATTTCTAATTCCCCATTTTGGAAAAACTTAATCTAGTTAAAGTTATATATTCTAGATCCACTGAATACTTCCAAATTTAATGAAATATGTGTTTTCTCCTTTGGGTGTTTTTATGGTTGACCCATTCTGAAAGGAATTGGTTCTCGAAACTTTCATATAGGCTAGGTTTTTCACCTACATTGTGCATTTATCAGTTTCCTTTCCCATTTTGGTCTTAGGATTGACCCTACCAAAATATGACACAAAACCTTCTCATTTCTTAGAAGTGTCATAACTTTTGTGGTAGAGCCTACCTTATCATGGGCACCCTAGATAGTACCTTGTTGTCACTTGGAACCCATGCAAAACTTTTGTTCTTAGGATCAGGAGTCCTCTTTAGTACTGCCATGACTTTTGTGATGAAGCTTCATTCTCCTTCTTCTTCACTATCTTTCTGGCTTTATACCCTAGAGGCTCCTACATGTTGAGTTGTACTATTGCATTGCATGTTGACTATTTGTACCTTTTGGCCTTAAGATGGCTTCACTTGGACTTGTGTATAAGCCACTTTTTGACCATGTATTTTTGAAAAATCAACCTTGCAATCAATTAGCCTCTGAATCTTGACACCTTTTGTATGTGGAAATAACATTCCTTTGAGTGTCATTGACCAGTTTCATCACCTTGCTTTGAGCATAGACATGTTCCATTCCCAGGAACTATAAAATTTGTACTTCAACACTAGTTCTTTCCACTGTATTATAACAATTATTTTATTCTTTTTCGAGCTTTCTAAATATGAAAAATATGAAAAAAATATTCCAAAAAGAGCACGAACGAGACATTACTTCCATTATTGATGGCAAATAGAATCATTTGTGTCTCCCTTGAACAAAGAACTCCAAATTAAGCCTTTCCTCCATTGGGATGGGATTTAGTTTGACTTAGGAGAGCATTAACCTTATTATTGAGTCAGTACTCATCCGGTTGGTTATCTCTTCCAATCATATGGAGAGTTTATTTGTGCCTCTTGCATGAAAAAATTACACAAAGTTATCATATGTTGCCATATTGTCACATTTGAGTCGTGCTATTGTTCAAGGGAAGTAAACATGAGTCAACCTTTTTGTGGTGTCTCTTGGCTTATTTTCAATCTTCTAACCCTGGTTCTTAGAGTCATGTTCACTATCACATCAGATATTTGGTCCTTTGCTCGTGCTAGTTTGAGAAGTTCTCCATTGACTTCTTGTTGGCAGGTCTTGGTCTTATCGACTACGACAAATTTCTATAAGAGTAGACCTAGAGTTGCACCCTGGCCCTATTTCCATCATTGATAGGTGACCTTGTGCTCAACATCGATCAGTATCATGGGTCTTTGAATCAGTGCTTTCCCTTGTGTTCGATGTCAGATTTCATTATGATACATTGGGATTCGTGCAACACCTTGGTTTCCATTTGACCTCATTAGTGGATTCCTCACCTCTGTGCTAGCTTTCATTATTGTTTGGTACAAAGGATTTCTATTGTGCGCTAGCTACATCTTGTGTACACCGGAAACGTACTTTGGTTTGGTTACTACATATTTCTTCATCTGATTCCTTCCACATTATTGACATGCAGGTTAAACTCGTGCTGGATTGATGAAGGATTCCTTAATTCCTTCATTCCAGCAGATCTTTTCCCATCAAATTCAACTCATTTCTTTGGGAGCAAGGTCTAGATTCCAATTGGTAGTACCTTAGGGTTTGCAATCATCAGTGTCAGATTCCTTTGCTATCAACAGTGGGAATACATCATTTTCTCCTAATTGATAAATTATTCCAAGTGTTTGACTTTAGATCATTTATTCACACTTGTTAGATTGTACTGGGTACCTTGCCTCTCATCATCATTATTAGTGAGTAGTCTCACCTTTGTTAACATTATATATTAATGATTGGTAATGAGACAATTTCTCACATGGTCGGATTCAGATCTTTTATTCCCATTGTGTAGAAATGTACCATGGCGGTTGGTGAAGACCTCGGGTTTTCATCATAATTTGTTGGTTCACTTGCCAATTCCTCTTGTTTCTACTAGAGACACCATCTACCTAATATGTTGCAGTTCATCACAGCGACATTCTATATGTTGGCATCTGATTTGCATGTAGTACCATTTGTTCCACTATTTGACTTGGTATGGATTAGCTTTAAGACTTCAGTGATCATATTTCTACTTCAGAATCATTGATCAGTTCTTTATATGTGATATTATGAAATGTACTTCTATGGATATGATCAGATGATCCACTATGTATTTTTAGTTCTTTTAAACTTGTATACATATTGGGTCCGCTTGTGTATTTGATATGCGAACATGCTTTGTTATCTCTTAGCATGGGTATGCCCACCTCAGACAACAACTTTCTTCCTGATCTCTTCCACTGGCTTGGCAGGCTGAAATCTGGTGAACTCCTCTTAGGTCCTCGCATGATTCTTTCTATACACTTAATACATTTCAACCATCATGTACCCCGTAGACATCATATATTAGGGGGCATATGTTATAGCACCATTTACCACTCTTGGTAGATTTGATGCTCTATGATATGACCTAGGGAAACCCTTATCTACTAGACTTGGTCCATTTTCTAAAAAAAATAATGCTTTAAATTCCATACGCGATTATGCCCTATCTAAAATGCGTGTACACGTAGGTCAGCCTATACCCAAACCACATATGTGTTAAAACATTAAAAAATATATAATCTCCCTTAATTCGGTCGGGTTTTACGGGTTTGACCAGATGCCCACCTACTATAGCCTATAGCCCAACTATTTCCCAACTGAAAAAACTAATTTGGAGAAGTATAAATACATCTCCATGGGAAGGTCTAAATGAGGAGTAAGGATTAGATATTGATATTATAGTTGATTACATCCTTGATCAAGTTTGAAGATATCCCTATGCCTTCTGCACTCCCAGTCATAGGAAACCCATGTTTCCTTCTTGAGATGTTCATCATCCCTTCATGACATCCTTGTGTATACTTATGGAGGAGGATTGTTGAGGCTTGGATAGGATGGATCTAGAGGACGGTTTCACTGGGAGCCAATGGAAGACTTAGGTTGTAGTTCTTCCATATTTTCTTTAGCATACATTAATAAAGAGGCGATGTCTTTTTCATGATGATTATGGTCTTTATGCATTAATTTATGTCATGATTTTTTTATAAAATCTCACATTAATTCTAATTTTTTTACATGCTTATATGATCTAACATTGATATCATGAACATGCTTTCATTTATTTTTGGTGTATATGCTTTGCCTTGAATGAACTGTAAGTCTTAAAGCGCAAGGAAGAAGTAGAGGGTTTGAACCCTAAGAGAACGACCTGAAACGTAGGACCTACGGGTAAGACCTTATGTACCAAGTTTAACTGTTTAAGTATTAGGACTGCTTTTTCGTGTGTCTCTTTATGTTGTATGCCCTACGCCCTGTTGGGGTTCCCAACCCAAGACCCTAGGGTGATTCAACCCAAAACACCTGTCGCATTGTCACCTCTTTGCATCTATCTCCAAAGCTACTCTCTCAACAAGTGGATCTTCTTTGAAATTGTAGCTTTTATCAGCCTCTGCACTCTTAGAAATCTTCCTCTTGCCCTTGTCTTGTGTCGGTTCATTGTTTAGTGTTTCTATAATTGTTGCTTCCTGTGGTGGTTCTTCCTGAAGTGTCTATTTCCATTCTACAACCATCTTGACCTATTCATTGAGCCTAGAGAAAGTATAGGAATACCTCCATGGATATTCCTCTAGCCAATGAAATTCCTCGTGGACCCATGGGAAGTACACCTTCACATAGTGGTTCTTGCATATGTAGTGTGGATCATATGGGTTGAAGATCTTGGTGTCGAATGCAAACTTATTCAATTCCTTGGTCTCTACATCTACATCTTTTAAGGTATGAATCTTGTACAACCCAATCCGCAAAGGACGAGTGGGCGAGGGTGCCTTCTTCCTCATGTGTAATCCTATTAATAACCCTATGGAGATATGGTATGCAACCCCTTTCATGAACAACTTATCTGTGGCAAACCTCAGTAACTCATGTGGAGGATTCTCCCTGCCAAACATCCTGATGAAGGCTCCATCGTATGAGGCATGCCAACTTGCAATACTAAGTAATGCCTCCATCGCTTCTTGGGACATGCAAGGTGGGTCTTGTTCAAATATAATCTTGTGCAGTGGGGTCAGGAAGTGATTATACAACCTCGTCATAACTCCTCAGTAACTACACTTAGAAAGAAACTTGAAATAAACATTCACAGCTTCCTTTGATGGTGTCCATGTCCAACCCATGCCAGGGACCTATTGTTGGGCATAGATTACATCAATAAAGTATGCATACATATAGAATCTTTCTTGTCCATCCTTAGGCTGATTTTGGGCATTTGACACATGCACTTTTAGCTGAAGTGCCAACATATCCAACTAGTTGAAAGTCCTTCCTTCATTCACCAACTGATCCAAACTAACAACCCAACTCTGCGGGAAGGTATCAGTGCTCTCTTGGCCATACAAGAGACATGTGAATATGACCAAGAGTTGGTAATCCTTCCTGAGTGACTTCGTCTTGTAGATTTGGTTGGTGTTGTCCTGAACTTCGATGGCTCTTTCACCCAATGCTTCAAGATATCTCTTGAGTTCACATTGTTGATGGGCATGAAGAACAGTGAATCCATGTAGTTCACCGACTATGGCAAGTGATACATCTAATGGTAGATTTTTGTCCTGAAGGTGGAAAGCTATGCTCCACTAGCGTTGCTCAATTTCATCATCTCAGGATCAATATGTGAGACAACTCAGGGAATGATATCCACACATGGGAAGGTGGGGTACCTACATGCAACCTTGTACAAGCTTGACTTGTGAATGTTGACATAGACTTGATGATCTTCTAGATATTCCTTGAAAGTGCCTGCAAATATTCCCTTTATCTCCTGCCATGTGATCTTCATGTCCTTCTCTATGAATAGTTGTGTGTCTCCATAGATGGGTAAGTTTAATTGCACCTTTTCAATGATGTCTCTAGTATTGATCTCTATAGTGTCCTTTGATCCAACTCTCTTGGAAACCATGATTCCTATACTACTGATAGACTGCTCAACAAATGATGTACCTAGAGACAGAGCGTACACTTACGGAAGAAAATATCAGTTTAAAAACACAATGCACTTCTCAGATCGATCATGAAACAGATCAGGCGACATCAAAACGAGTAGATTTGAAAGTGAAAGCAAATCATGGTGCAAACATGAGTGAATGATCATGCATGAAATCATAACCAATGCAAGAATCAATAAAACATATGAACAATGAAGCTGGTGGAGAGGGTCACCGCAATGGCGGCCATTAGTGCGAAAATAGTGTTATGCATGTGACACTTAGGAAATACAATGCAAAAATTGAAACAACACTTCTACAAGTAAAAAAAAAACTAAAACTCCAACGTTTGTTCAAAAAAACATGCAAAACAACACTCACACAAGCCAATGAAATAAAAGCGAACTAAAAAGAAGAAAAAGACTTGAAAAGAAAAACGTACCCAGAAAAGTTGTGCCAACTATGCCGAAGCTTCCTAGATGCTTTGGGAATTCCAGAGCTCCAAGATCGAGTGTGTAGAATGAGATATGGGGTGTCATTTAAATAGATTTAGTAGATTCAGGGTTTATGATGTGCATGCCATAAATCTAGAAAAAAGCAACACTTGGCGGGAAGTTTCTAACATTGACTTTGCATGTAACTCCTAGTGCTAAAAATAGATCTCTACCTTTTAGGGATGCTCTTTTATTTTTTTCTTTTTTATTTTGTGCAGTTCTGGAGGGAACCGAGTAACTTAATGAAACATGCATTAGATGATAGCCAATGGAATTCTTATGTGAAATTCCTGGGCTTAGTGGCTCTATATGCCTCTCTTCTCTGCGAAATTTCCTAGCTGAAGGCAAGCTGCCAGTTGGATTTGTGTAATTCATGATTCGAAGCCTAGTGCCAGGATGATCTGCACAATTTTGGAGAGCAAGGTTGACTACTTGCTCTGCACAATTTCTGAGAGCAAGGCTGACTACCTACTTTGTGCAGTTTCTGAGGGCAAAGTAGACTGTTGGGCTACTCTACACAATTCCTGAGGGAAAGGCAGGTTACCTTCTAAGATTGTGCAGTATTCAAAGACAACGCAAGAACCAGATGTCAACCAAGTCACGGGGTTAGCTTGTGGTTTGTCGACAAAAACGAGTTAGCAAACACAAGTTGTAAAGTGAGATAAATTCAAAAAAAACATGAGTACCTGAGTAGTCCAAGACATGCTTCTAAGATTTTGAGGAGGGAGGCTCCAAAACAAATTGAAGGCAAAATTTTGGAGGGTGGTTGTAGCCACTACAACATTGGCGACACAATGGTAGAACTCTAACTCTTTGTATGACCTTGTTACATGTAAAGCGAGTCTAATGCCTTTGGAAGTATTGCTTGATTATTTGATCTTCATAGCTTTTACACTAAATTGTGTTAAATACATAGTACCTTTCATTCTCTTGATTGCTCAAAACACACATTGGTTCAGGTCCAGGTGTGACGAAGGACCCTTCCAAGACCTTTTACTTTCGTGATGTGTTAAATTTCATTTTAAAAGAACATTAATGAATACATCTGCATGCTGTAAAGAAGAGGAACATGTCAACCATCAGCACATGAGAACATAAGACGTTGATAACGAAGTTCATCCAGGAGGGACTACCTCTCCATGCCCTAGTGTCAAGATGGTGTAGGCTGCTGCATTAAGTGCTGTCAAGAATGGTGATGTACACAAGAGATGATGTCGTGATCATACAAGGAAAAATTCCCTCACGCATGAGTGGCTCTAAGAGAGGTTCCACAACCAGAACTCTCAGTCAAAAGACTCCTATCAGTATGACACAAAACTCATGCATGATGAGCATCCCGCCAACATGGCATAAAATGGATCTCAATGCAAAAACATGCATGACGACAACAAGAGTATCCCAGCAACATACAACAAGGGATCTCAAAGCATAACATGAAAAATCATGATAGAAATTACATCACATAGAAGATTACGCATCAAATCAAGCAAGGAATCATGACAACATGTAATGAACAAGATCCTGCATCACCATCAATCAAGGATCTATGCAACACAATGCATAAAGAAGATGTACATGAACACATCATATACCTCACAACCAAGAGCCATATGAAGAAGTGGATGTCACACATTTGAAGCTGTTTGGACCATCGATCTCATGGCATCGATCGCATGAACATGACTACTTACACATGAATGTGGACATTTACACTGGCACTTAGAAAAGTGACTAGAATAAGAAATGAGAGAATGACAAATATGAGTGTACCATCATATTTGTGGCATCGAGTAGTGCTAAATCGACTGTCCCAAATCTGAATTCTGAGATGTTGAGAATTCAGGGCTCAAGGAATCTTTTAGATTCCCCCCGGGATTCCTTAAAGATTTTTCTCCATGGATGGACTGGAAATTTGCAAATCAGACGGTGAAGCTAATATCGCCATTGTGATCCCTATAGAAAACCGTGAAAAACAAGTATAAACTTGACTATATTCCGACATGGAAAAATTTTACCTCGGGAAAATTTCAAGGCTCATGGTTTCGCTCCTTGTTTTTGCAACAATCATGGTTCCATGTGCATTTTGAGAATGGCCAAAAAATGAAAAACTCTGATGGAGAAATGGACAACGCCATTGCATTCATGGTGATGAGAGGTGTGGAATCCATATAAAGTTTGTCAAATTCTGACAATGTGAAAATTTTGCCCTCTTGCAAAATTCATGGTTCCTGCATTAAAAAATTAATTGATTGTCTCGAAATCCATGCCCGCCTTCCGCCTCGAAATCTATGCCCTGTAGTCTCTCTCCCTTGTGCACTGAAGAAATGGGTTTATATTAATTTTACTAGCAGATAAACTAAGGAAGTGGTTGCTGTAATGATAAACTTAGAATATGGTTGAGGAGTAGTTTAGGAGGGCAGAGGTCACGGTGTCAAATTCTCCGCCCATCCAAAATTGGTCAACTATTTTTTTCTTAATAGAAGTTGTTTGAACCAAAAGGATCGGCAGGTGTGATTAATCCGACCGTCCGACATTTCTATGCAACAAACCCCGAAAATAGCCTTTTTCCTGTTAGAACAATAATACATGGAAACATCACAAAATCTGACCATAAAGCCTTAAAGTTGGATTTAAAATTATATTAAATCTGCCTTAATCTCATGTTGAATCCACACTTGTCGCAAATCGCAATGGCCTTTGTCTCGGGGATCACCGATTGCCAATCACCGATATGCTAATCCGTTGATCGCCGACACGTCGATCTGCCGATTGATGATATCACACCTCGCGTATCGCATTGACGGAGTCTATATCTTCTGCTCCTCTGATCACCAATGCCAATTGCCGATGTTGATATCGCATGTCGCCTGCCCCTGATTGCGATTAATTGGAGATCGTTGATCGGAGGTTCCTTCCGTCCGGCCTTAAGTCTGCCCTTTGGACTCCTCTAATTGCGATTTCCCTTCATAAGGCTTTAAACCCATTTTTAGAAGAAATGCCTCCTTTTGCAAAGGAACAAAGGCAACTTCCTTTTGCAATAACTTCATCATCCAAAGTCCATTTTAGCCCATTCAAGTTGCAGTAGATTCAAAATGAAAATATCTACATAATGGGACTATTTCCAGGAGCATCTGTTATGAAGCCAACTCAAGAAAAGATAGAAATGATAGATCAGCGCCTTAGAATTCAGCCTCTTTGAGGGGGCAACCTCCTTTATATTACATAAATGAACAAGTCTTGGATGATACAAATGACAAAACCTCCTTTCTATATATACGAGTCTAAGGAGTCACAATATAATCTAGTCGACCTAACAATAATAATATAAAGCCACAAAAATAACAATAGAGGGATTCTATGGGGCACAGAAGTAACAATACGGGGGTAATAGGGGCACAACCATATAAATAAGGGGTATAACTACAATAGCAATGGGGTAATCACTAGTATTATAGGGACCCAACATGCCCCTCTCCTTCAAAAAAGTGTTGTCCTCAATGCTTGAGTAGTTATGGATACTTCTGCATAAAATTCTCATCCTCCCATGTGGAATCTTCAGCGGATAAGTTCCTCCACTTAATAAGATACTCTGAAATTAATCGATTTCATAGTTGTCGAGTTCTTGTTTCTGTGACTGCTTCCGGTTCCAATATAATTTTTCCTTCCTCGTCAAGTTCTGGAAATATTGTTTGAATTGGGAGCTTGTTTCCTATAACCTTCTTTAAACATGAAACATGGAAAACTGGTTGCAATGGAGAAGCTGCAAGAAGCTCCAATTTGTATGCCATAGTACCAATCTTTTGCAACACCTTGTACGGACCATAATACTTTGGTGATAATTTATTATCCTTCTTAGCTTGCTTTAGGGACATTTTCTTATATGGTTGTAGCCGTAGGAATACCCAATCACCTACATTAAAACTTCTTTCACTATGATGTTGATCTGCCTGTTGTTTCATTCTATTTTGTGCCAACACGAGGTTATCCTTTAAGAGTTGGAGGACTTGTTGTTGATGTTCGATGTGATGTTCCACTGCCTGAACCTTAGAATTTTCTCTTAAATATGATGTGATGGATGGTGGTTGATACCCATAAAGTTCCATAAGTGGGGTCATTTTTGTTGCTGTATGGAAGGAAGTGTTATACCACCATTCAGCCAGAGGCAACCATTTGACCCATTGTGTCTGTTTATCAGATACAAAGCAACGAAGATATCCTTCCAAAAATTTGTTTACTATCTTAGTTTGCCCATCAGATTGAGGATGATAAGATGAGCTATGAGCTAACTGAGTACCAAGAGAAGAAAACAATTCTGTCCAAAAATTTCCAGTGAAAATGGGATCTCTGTCACTTACAATAATCTTTGGGTTTCCATGTAGCTTTTGAACTGTTTCCATAAATGCAGTAGAAACTGTACTGGCTTTAAATGGATGTGATAATGCACAAAAGTGTGCATACTTGGTAAGTCTGTCAACTACCACCATGATGACACTCTTTCCCTCAGACTTGGGTAAACTTGTGATAAAATCCATTGAAACCTCCTCCCAACGTTGGCTTGGAATGGATAAAGGTTGTAATAGACCCGGTGTCTTAATTGTTTCAACTTTATTTTGTTGGCAAACCAAACATTCCGCCACAAACTTTTGAATATCTGATTTAAGGCCATCCCAAAAAAATTCCTTCTTAACCCTGCGGTAAGTTTTTAAAAATCCTGAGTGCCCTCCTAAGGGAGAAGTGTGCAATTCCATACGAATCTTTTGTTTTAGCTGGGAATTCTTACAGAGGTATAAGCGATCTTTGTACCATAACGAATCATTTTTCCAGCTAAATGTATCAGACGTACTGGAATCTTGTTGTAGCTTTCGAATAAGTGCCCACACTTTTTCGTCATTCTTTCATTCCTCCCTTGCTTCGTTTATCCAATCTGGTTGGGTAATAGAAATGGCACACAACAATGCTTCCACATTCTCATCCTTTCTTGAGAGTGCATTTGCCACCACATTTTTCTTCCCTTTTTTGTACATGATTTCAAAGTCATAACCCAACATCTTTGTGACCCACTTTTGTTGCTCTTCAGAGGATAATCTTTGTTCTAAAAAGTATTTAAGGCTGTCATGATCCGTTTTTACCTTGAAGTGTCTTCCCATTAGGTAGGGTCTCCATTTCTTAAGTGCATGGAGTATTGCCAACATTTCCTTCTCATAAATAGCTTTGCTTAAAAACTTTCCCTTGATTGGACGACTTTCAAAAGAAATGGGTCTTTCATCTTGCATTAGAACAACACCAATTCCATTTCCTGAAGCATCACATTCCACAATAAAGGTTTTTGTGAAGTCCGGTGTAGCTAAGATCAGCGCTTGGCACATTGCCTCTTTAAGATGTTCAAAGGCCTTTGTTGCTTGCGGAGTCCATGAAAATGCATCTTTCTTCAATAATGTTGTTAGAGGTGCTGCTATTCTCCCATAATTCTTAACAAACTTGCGATAATACCCTGTCAACCCAAGAAATCCTCGTAGATGCTTTATGGATGTGGGGATTTTCCATTCCTTAATGGATTTAATTTTGCTAGGGTCTACCTTAACTCCTTCATGAGATACAATATGACCCAAATATTCCACCTCCTGGACTCCAAAGAAACATTTGGATCTTTTTGCATATAATTGTGTCTCCTCCAATAGTTGTAGCACCCTGTCAACATGTTCAACATGATCCTTCCAAGACTTGCTGTAGATTAGTATATCATCAAAAAATACTAACACAAATTTTCTAAGGAATGGTTTGAAAATTGAATTCATCAAACCTTGAAATGTTGAAGGTGCATTGGTAAGGCCAAAAGGCATGACCAAAAATTCATAATGACCCTCATGAGTTCTAAATGCCGTTTTGAGAATGTCTTCAATCTTCATTCTGATTTGATGATATCCCGAACGAAGATCCAACTTGGTGAAGTAAATTGATCCATGCAATTCATCCAATAATTCATCAACGACAAGAATGGGGAACTTATCTTTAATAGTGAGCTTGTTGAGCTCCCTATAATTCGAACACATGCGCCATGATCCATCCTTCTTGTGCACAAATACTATTGAAGCATAGAAAGAACTTTGACTGGGTTGAATTATACCAGGCTCTAGCATTTCTGCAACCATACGTTCAATTTCACTTTTTTGGACATAGGGATATCTGTACAGCCTGATGTTTGGAGGAACACTTCCTGGAATCAGATGAATAGCATGATCATGATTACGCATAGGTGGGAGACCTTTGGGAGTCTCAAATACCTTGGAATGATTGTCCAGGACTTTTTGGAGATCTGGAGAAATAGATGATTTCGATGTGGAAACATCTAGCGAACATAATTGGGCAATTACACCTCTTTGCTCCTTTTTTAGAAGCTTTGTCATACCATTAGAGCTGATTATCTTTCTTGGTTTCCCTGCAATACCCCTTAATTCAACTTCCTTTCCTTCTGTATAAAATTTGATGAAAAGTTCTTGAAAATTAAAAGCTATTGTACCCAAGGATTGTAGCCATTGGACTCCTAGTACAACATCAACACCTCCCATTGGAATGGAAAGCATTGGGCTAGTCAATACATATTCTCCCATGGATAGCTTGATATTATGGCACTTTCTAGAGCAATTTATTGTTCCTCCATTTGCAATCATCACTTGACACTCTGGTGCTGGATATAGGAAGCAATTCAATTCTTTTGCTACCCTACAATGAATAAAATTGTGGGTGCTTCCTGAATCAATCAACACTATTACCTTTTTCTTCTTGATTTGTCCTTCTATCTTGATGGTTTGAGGAGTGGTAATTCCCGCCAATGCATTACAAGATATGGTTGGATTTATTTTTTCTTCATCTAAACTTTTTTCCTGGAGTATATCCTCTTCTTTTGACCTTTCTTGCTCCTTTTCTTCTTCCTCTTCACAATCTATGTAGAATAATTTCTTCTCAGCACACTTATGACCTTTAGTGTATTTGCTATCACAACTGTAACAAAGCCCTTTTGCTCTTTTTTCTTCCAATTATTGTGGTGTCAACCTTATAGGTTGTGGAAGACTAGGGGCAACAACACTTCCATCTTTATAGTTGTGAGTGGTATGCTTCCTAGTTGCCATAATTTTGCTTTCCATTTTTGTTGCTAACCTGAATGCCTTCTCTAATGAATCAGGTTCCCAAAGGCGAACATCATGTTGGATATTTTCCTTTAAAGACCCTATGAACACATCAATCCTATGTTCCTCTGGAATATCTTTTAACCACCCTTATGTTCAATTTTTGGAACTCCTCAATGTGCTCCATTATTGAACCCTTTTGTTTGAGACTTATCAATTGGCTAAAAAAAGTGTTGCTTTTTGTATCCTCATAATGTGCTATCAATTCTTCCATAAAAATTGCCCAAGTGATAAATTGTTTATGAGAGCAAAGCCATTGATACCATAAAAACTGATTTGGTTCCAAATATACAGTTGTCGTACGTACCTTTTGTGCGTTTTGCACATTATTGAGATCGAAGAATTGCTCCATCTGTAATATACATGTGGCGGGATCCTTGCCATCAAAGTTCCTCATATCGATTTTTGGAATATGGTGAGTCTTCAATCCAACATTAGCGTCTATGGAATCATGATTAACATTTCTTTTGTTCTCATCATGAGTTTCCTTTACTACCTTTTCACCATTAGTAAGTATTTCTTGTAGAAAATTTGTCAAATCTGTCTTCAAATCTGCCATGCCTGTCTTCAAATTTGTGTTCAAATCTATCTTCAAATTGTCCATCTTAGCTTCCATGCCATTCATCTTAGCTTCCACGCCATTTATCTTAGCTTCTGTTAACTTTTATGAGCGTGACATTTGTTGGACCTATTCTTGTAATTTTGATATATCATGTAGCATTTCTTCCTCTTCTTCATGAGTCATGCTAGAGCTTTCAGGTTCCTTATTAGGTGTTTGCATTTTCTTTCCTCGGGGCATCAGTTACCGATAATAATGCTCTACCATTCCCTTTGAATTCTTTCAAAATAAATTTTCAAACCAAGCTTAAGCAAAAGTTTAAAAAAATCTACACACCTTTTTTCACTTTGTAGGAGCTCGATATTTTCTCTGATGTATCTCCGTACTTTCCAATCATCTTGTTCTGAAATTTCTACTTGTAGTAGCCCTCTGTGTCCTCTTTCCAATGCCACAGGTCTGACCCAAATTGATTTCTCCAAGGAAGAGTTATGCGAAATCTCCCACAGTGACTTGATTATAGACTAGTTCAGTAGAGTGAACTTGTATGACGTGCCACGAGTCCTTGTTTCAACCTTTGGATCTAAAAAACATCTATAAGAAACTACTATCTATCCTCTTTCTGTAACTTCTTATGAAATTTCAATATTATCCCCAGAGATAAAGTTATGACGATTTTCCCCAGGTCACCTGTTTGGAATGTAATTCAGGAGTCTGCAAAATACCAACTTCCTCATATCATAACTCCGCAAATGTAGCGCGAAACGCTCTGAAATTTGGACCCAAGGTTCAGCCTGGCTTCTTCTCAAATGGGTTTTTTTTTTCGACTTCTGAAACATCACAGAAAAAAGTTATAGCAAAAATTCCACGATGACCTGTTTGGAGCAGCGAAACCCTAGAACCCAAAGCTCTGATACCAAATGTTATGAAACCAACTCAACAAAAGATAGAAATGATAGATCAACGCCTTAGAATTCAGCCTCTTCGAGGGGGAAACCTTCTTTACATTACATAAATGAACAATTCTTGGATGATACAAATGACAAAACCTCCTTTCGATATATAGGAGTCTAAGGAGTCACAATATAATCTAGCCGACCTAACAATAATAATATAAAGCCACAAAAATAACAATAGAGGGATTCTATGGGGCACATAAGTAACAATATGGGGGTAATAGGGGCACAACCATATAAATAAGGGGTATAAATACAATAGTAATGGGGTAATCACTAGTATTATAGGAACCCAACAACATCCTTGAATTTTCATTTTCCTCTGTTTCCTGCGAGTCTACCCAGAACTTTGACTGCTTCTATCTCCTTCATTCAGACTCGGATTGGAGTGTCGTTCACACCATTCGAATCAGAGAGATGAGCACTTCGATCAGATGCAAAGATAATTTCCTTTCTGCCACTTTTGAATTTTGAGCTTTTCCATGCCACTATGTTTGAAGATCCACTTGGATCACATACCAAGCCAAGTCATCTGATTTTTTTCGATTGGGGAAGAGGGGTATATTGATGCACAAGTAATATAACTGTCAGATTTTTAGTTTCATCGCTAGTGTTTCTCCACTGCCAGTAGGCCTGGATAGTACCCTGGCAGAGTCACGTGGGAACACAAGCATCGCTCTAGTTGTTGAGAAATGGCAATAATAAATTCCAGTTTAATTTGTCCTTGAATTAAACTATGAATTAAAATATAATTCTTTTCTCATAGAAATTTGAAAATAATTAATTAAGTTTAATAAACTTAATTAATTTAGGAAATTCAAATTGGAAGTCTTTTAGAAGACATGTATATGTTCTCCCTAACTTATAGGAGTTCAGGATGAGTTATGAATGAATTGTAGTTGGTTAACTCAATTTATTGAGTTAAGTCCACTTAAATTAGTTCCAATCTATTTCAAGAACTAATAGTGAGTAAATAGTGAGTTGGGACACTAGTGACCTAATTAGTGCTACTCTAGTTAACTGAAGGTTCCACCATCAGAAACTCATGCACGTTGACTCTAAGAAAGACCGAGCTGAGACTAGAGTGCAGGGACATTGTACTATTTTTTTTAGATTTTTCTGAGTTGCACTGATAGTGCATGCAATGAGGAACTGATCCTTGAGGGATTGCATTATTTTTAGAGGCTTTATTTCCCTTTAAATACAATCTATCCTTCATAGAAATTATACATTGGAATAGAGATTTGGAGAGCTTGTGAAGAGGCTAAGTTTTGGCCTTGATCTTGCTTATGAGTTGGAGATTTAATTTGCTGAGTGTTGGGATTGTTCTAGAGAGAACAAGCATTGCAATTTCATATTTATTTTCTAGATTAATACAAAATGGATAGTGGGGGTTTGCGTTATGGCTTTCCCCAGATATTTGATTATCTTCCTCTATTGATTATTGTTTTCTTGATGTTTATGGGCTTTTTTTGTAAAGAGAAGAAGTAGATTCTTGTTTCTTGTTTTAGTAGATTAAATGAGCTTGTGAATCTATAGGTTTTTCTACATGGTATTAGAGCAAGATTGTTTTTTGGGCCGAGAGTTTGAAGAAACGGTTTGATAATTTTTGTGCAAAATTTTCAGAAACAAATTGTAGATTTGGATTCCTTGGGAAAATATACTCAAATTCAAAAAAAATTCGGCCTAATCAGAGTTTGGATGAGGGAGATATCACTGATTTAAAATCATCTCTCTAGAGGAGATATCAAAGTTTTGAGTTTCTCGGTTATAGGTGAAAGTCGAATTTGCATACATACTTCAGGATCGGCAGATGGAATTCCATGGGTTGAGTTTTGAGTATGCCTTGGAAGGAAGCTCAAATTTTATAGCCTGGAAGGACATGATGGAGGCTATGCTAGAAGATAATGGCTTGAAGGAATTCATTGATCAAGAAGTCCCCAAGCCAGCAGCTACGAATGCACATAACTTGGCCGAATGGAAGAAGTGTGTGGTGAAGGCAAGGAAGATAATCCTTGAGGGAGTTCGAGACCACATTGTCTCGAGTCTCCATGGCAACGAAACTCTGCATGCTATGTAGAAAACATTGATGAACTTGTATCAAAATAGTAGTGACTAAAGGATAAACTTTGTAAAATCAAGATGGAGAAAGGTGAGACGATTTCAAAGTACTTGACCAAGTTCACTCAATGTCGGGATGAACTTGGAAGTGTTGGAATCACAATTTCTAAGGAGGATATGGTGAGCCTTTCTCTTCTTGGGCTCCCAAAGAGTTGGCATAGTTATCAAGACTCTATCAATGGTCAGGAGAATCTGCCAGATTGGGAATGACTATGGTCGGATTTGATGCAAGATGAGATCAAGAGGAACACCAGGGATGGCTCTTCATCAAAGACTGATGATGAAGAGAATTGTGCCTTAGCGATTAAGGTAAGGAGGGGGAAAGGTAAAATTTCTCGTTCCAAATGAGATTATTATTATGGAGGTAAGAAGAAGGACATGAAAAAAGTTAAATGCTTTCATTGTCACAAGATGGGTCACTTTGGTACAAATTTTCCATTGAAGAAGTCCAAGGAGAAGTTCTCAGGAGGAGTGGTGGGTGAGGCTTTGGCCTCCCAATTCAAATTGGACTTTTCCATCATTGCATGCATGGTGTCTTTAATTATGGGAAGTGTCTAGTACTTAGACAGTGGAGCTTCTTTTCACATGATTGGCGACAAAGAGTTATTCAGTGAACTGTAGGGGAAAGAACTCAAGATGCATATCGAGATGGGTGATGACGGTAAGTATAGTGTTACTGGTGTGGGAACTATTACTTTTCAGAGGGAGCATGCGACTCCACTCACATTGAAAAATGTTATGCATGTACCCGTACTGACAAAGAACTTGGTATCTGTTGCCATGCTTGAGGATAGAGACTATGATGTGATCTTTTTGAAAGGAAAGGTGTTCCTTCGACAAATAGCTCGAGTCAAGTAAAGAAGACATGGATTCAAGTTTAGAATCTCTATAAGATAGATGTAGAGGATTTTGGTGCTTTGAGTTCAAAAGCAGAAAAGATGTTGAGTGGAGATGTCGGTGAGTTGTGGCATAAGTGATTGGGCCACTTGCATCATGGGGCTTTGAAGATATTGCAGCAAATATCTATCGGTCTTCCCAAAGGCATGCTTGAGAAAGTTGATACATGCAAGGGTTGTACTTTGGGAAAATACACCAAGTCTTCCTTTGGAGATAGAGACAGCCGAGCATAGTCTATTCTGGAGAGAGTCCATTCAGATGTGTGTGGACCATTCTTGATAGTATTGACCGCTAAACACATGTATTATGTTATATTTGTAGATGAATATTCTTGTAAATGCTGAATATTTTTCATGCACATAAAGGATCAGACATTCACAAAGTTTTGTAAATTCAAAGCATTGGTCGAGAAAGAGTCACACAAGAAGGTTAAAGCTCCACGGAGTGATAACAATGGAGAATATGTCTCCAATGAATTTAAGAAATTTTGTGTAGCGGAAGGTATTAAACGACAGTTGATGGGACCTCATAACCCTCAATAGAATGGGGTTGCTGAGAGGAATAACATGAGCATAGTAGGGGCAGAAAGGGTGATGTTTCATGATCA
The DNA here is from genome assembly GCA_031772625.1 of Pinus tabuliformis. NCBI lineage: Eukaryota > Viridiplantae > Streptophyta > Pinopsida > Pinales > Pinaceae > Pinus > Pinus tabuliformis. The sequence continues at coordinate 1,036,714,395 of CM062819.1, forward strand.
GGGCCTACCACTACACTTGTGGGCTGAGGCATGCAACACAAAAATTTATGTTTAGAACCATAGCCCACATCGGATACTTGAGAGTAAAACACCAGAGGAAGCTTATTCTGGTAAGAGGCCAAATGTTGGTCACTTCAGGATTTTTGGGTCATCAGTTTATTGCCATGTGACCAAAGATGAACACAAGAATATTGAGCCAACAACAGAGTTGGGGATCTTTGTAGGGTACATTGATACTCCCCACAACTATTGGGTGTACATGCAAACTAGTTGGATGACAGTGGTTCACAGGGATGTCAAGTTTGATGAGGAGAAGGCCATGCGAGTATCCCTTGAGAGGAAGCTTGAGCTACATGTAGAGGAGGAAATTTCAGTTACTAAGGTTTAGGAGCCTCAGATTGATGTGGAACAACCACATGCAGAGGTTCTGGGAGTGGATACATCCACTCAGGTAGAGTCTTCGAGAGAGGGAACAAAGTGCAGTAGAGGGGCTGACAGATTGTTGGATGATGCACAAGAGAATGTGGGAGAACCCTCTTCTCAACACAGACAGAGGAGGTCTCTAAAGAGGTACACTGGATACATGGCACTGATGGGTGCATGTGTTGTGACAGAGCCATCTTCCTTTCAAGAAGTAGTTCAACAGCTAGTTTGGGTTGATATGATGGTGGAGGAGTATGACTCCATAGTTCGAAACAGTGTTTGGGATGTGGTCTCAAGAATGGAGGACAAATCAGTTGTGAGCTCCTGTTGTTACAAGGTAAAGCAAGCTATAGATGGTAGTGTTGAGAAGCAAAAGGCTAGATTTGTGGCTTGTGGCTTTTCATAGGTAGAAGGGATTGACTATGATGAGACCTTTGCTCCTGTTGCAACGTACTCATCTAGCAGATCTTTTTTTGCACTATTTGCACAGATGCGTTGGAGTATCCATCAGATGGATGTGAAGACTGCCTTCCTCAATGGAATGATTGAGGAAGAGGTGTACATAGAGCAGCCCAAATTTTTTGAAACCTTGGACCGTGAGTCACATGTGTGTCGACTAAAGAGAGTTTTGTATGGGCTAAAGAAAGTACCACATGCTTGGTACACCAGGATAGATAGCTACTTTACTAGGTTGGGCTTCACAAAGAGTGAAGCATATGCGAACCTGTATCACATAGTGGTGGAAGGTAAGATTTCGATCATTGTACCTTATGTAGATGATCTCATACTAACAAGTGATGAGAAGCTCATCAAATATTGCAAGGAGGATCTTGCAAGAGAGTTTGGGATGAGGGATATGGGGCTCATGCATTACTTTCTTGGCATGGAGGTATGGAAGGGAGATGGGAAGTTGTTTGTTTCTCAAGGCAAGTGTGCCAATGAGATACTCAAGAGATTTTGAATGGAGAGATATAAACCCATGGAGACTCCTCTAGCTGGTAATTGGAGAAAGGAGGATGCTACTTCAGGAGAAGTAGTGGAAGCTACTATTTATAGAAAGCTTATGGGTTCACTCATGTATTTGGTGAAAACATGACCAAATATGTGTTATGCAGTTAACCAGCTTAGTCAAGCGATGGTTAGGCCTACCAAGCTGTATTGGAAGATGACAAAGCATGTTTTGAGACACCTCATAGGCACTGCTCAGTTTGGGTTGTCGTATAGAAGGACAAAGGGAGTTAAGCTTCAAGGCTTCACCGATGTAGATTGGGCGGGGAGTCCATCTGATAGGAAGAGAAAATCAAGAGTGATCTTTAGTGTTGGGTCAGCTGCAGTTTCCTGGTATAGCAGGAAATAGAGATTGGGGTCACATAGTTCAAGACAGGCAGAGTACATGGTTGCAAGTCAAGCAACATGTGAGGCTATCTAGATGAGGACCTTGTTGGTTTGTTTGGTCAGCAAATGGATCCAATGGTGATTTATTGTGATAATCAGAGTTGTATCAAACTCTCTGAAAATCTAGTTTTTCATTATCGGTCCAAGTATATAGATATCTGATATCATCATATCAGAGATTGTGTATTGAGCTGGTTCATGTTGTTATATTACATTCCCACGGAGGAGAAAGATGCTGACATCTTGACAAAGGAATTTCCAAGATGTAAATTCAAGTTTCATAGAGACAAGATCAGGGTAGTGGATAATCCCTTTCTTGTTGAGAGGGAGTGTTGAGAAATGGCAACAAGAAATTCTAGTTTAATTTATCCTTGAATTAAACTGTGAATTAAAATATAATTATTTTCTCATAGCAACTTGAAAATAATTAATGAAGATTAATTAACTTAATTGATTTAGGAAATTCAAATTAGAAGTATTTTAGAAGACATGTATAGGTTCTCCCTAACTTATAGGAGTTCAATATGAGTTATGAATGAGTTGTAGTTAGTTAACTCAATTTATTGATTTAAGTCTAGTTAAATTAGTTCCAAACAGTTTCACGATCTAATAATGAGTAAATAGTCAGTTGGGACACTAGTGACCTAATTAGTGCTACTCTAGTTAACTGGAGATTCCATCATCAGAAACTCATGCATGTTGATTCTGAGAAAGACCCAGTTGAGAATAGAGTGTAGGGACAGTGTACTATTTGTTTTATATTTTTTTGAGTTGCACTGATAGTGCATGCAATCAGGAACTGACCCTTAAGGGATTGCACTATATTTAGAGGATTTATTTCCCTTTAAATATATGCTATCCTTCATAGAATTACACATTGGAATAGAGACTTGGAGAGCTTGTGAAGAGGCTAAGATTTGTCCTTGAGTTTTCTTATGAGTTGGAGATTGAATTTTCTGAGTGTTGGGATTGTTTTAGAGAGAACAATAATTGTAATTTCATCTTGATTTTCCATATTAATACAAAACAGATAATGGGGTTTTGAGTTGTAGCTTTCCTCGGATATTTATTCCATTATGTGCCTTTGATTCTCTTCCTCTATCAATTATTGTTTGCTCGATGTTTATGGTCTTCCATTGTAAAGAGTAGAAGTAGATTCTTGTCTCTTGTTTTAGTAGATTACATGAGCTTGTGAATCTACATGTTTTTCTACACTGCTGCCAGTGAGCCTTGTCAGTACCCTGGCATAGTTACTTACATCACCTCTCTACGTAGGAAGCCTTTCTTTTGTTTCACCTTTATTTTATTGTTTTCATTTTCAAAGAATTGTGCATATGCACTTATTTGTTTTCATGAGGCGGAAGAGGGATCCTAACTTATTGAATGCAGAAGAGGTTGTCCCTTCAGAGAAATATGTTATATATACCTTTGATATACTTGTTAAGGTTTTCCTCCTCACTTTACTCTACTTGACTATGCTAAGCAGGGCTAACCAAATATAGAAAAACTGATTAGTGTAGGTGGTACTAGTTAAAAGTGCAAGCGTTGTGTTTTAACCAAGAATCACTCTAAAAAAAACGCATTTTCCATTAGGGTATCATCAACTGAGGACAAAAATATCTTCATAAATAGAAAGGAAAATGGATAACAAATTGTTGATAACTGCACAAGTCCTCTTATACTTCACCTTGCTTATCTCAAGAGCCAAATACTGTTTCATGCGAAGCAAACCTACGGGTGCATAACAAGCAAACAAAACAAACAAGAAAAGGGAAGAAGTAAATGAAAGAAAAATATGAAACCAAAGAAAAACATGCAAGTGAAGTAAAATAAGAAGCAAACCTTACTCCTACTCCTACGCTAAATGATGCATGGACCTACTCATGCAAAGTGATATTTCCAATGCAGACATCGATGCATTGGTTGACCCATGTTGGTGAAGGAATAGTTCATAAGAAATATAAACATGTAAACCAGCGCACAAAAAAGATAAAACAGTGAATAACAACACACCCGAAGTTTAAATTCATCCATAGAAAGGAAAAGAGTAAAAATGCAGGACAAACATTCTACAGACATATTGTGGTGATACAACACACTGTGTGTAGATGACAAACATGCACACTCTTTTGATCTGTACAAATGAGAAAACATGAAAAAGTAATACAAATTTCGTTTAGCAAGAGTGCTTGTTGTGTATGATTCCTCCAATGCATGAGCAATGGGATCGTGTGCTTCGGGTGGAGGATGTGAAATCTGTAAACTAGATTGGTCTTCAATGAAAATGGGAGAGTGATGAGGAGCCTGAGGTGTTTCAATAGATTTCTTATCTGAAGTGGAACTGACCTCAAGACATCGAATACCTGACATAACCATCAGCTCGGGTTGAAGTGCCTCGACAACTTGAGGGGTTTCAACTTCATTATCAAGTAGATCATCAAAGATTGGTGGCTTAAAAAGATCAACAACAAGTGAATAAGCATCGTGATTGAATGAAGGAATAAAGAGATCACAACAACCATGATCAAAAAATTTGATATGTTCATCAACATCATCATGATCTGATGAGTCATACAAAGGGATTGATGAGAAACAATATTGTTCACCCTCTTACTTTTCAGAAAGAAAAGATGATAGATTAGGAGGATTCAAAAAGAAATATGTGTCCTCTCCATAATCAAATGAAAAACTGGCATCTAGTGTATTCTGTGAATGATGGGAAATAAAAAACTTCAGGGATGGATTTCAACAAGACAAATCAGAAATGGCAAAATCACCAAAGATGTCAGGAAATAGCAAATGAGGTGTAGGCAGAAGGAGATCATCCTTCACTGCATGTTCTTCTTTAGATTCCCACACATACTCATCATAAATTAAAATGTAGGTTGGTTGCTCAACACCAACTCCGTCGGCAACTTGATCCTTGTGAACAACAAGTGTGGAGTCCAGAATGGGAGAATACAACCAATACAAACTAGAGGATCAAAGGAACGAGAGGATGGAGGTTTAGAAGACAAGATAGTGTGACAACCAATAGGCTAGTAATCCAAATTTGCACATATATCCAGAGCAGGTAGGGTGGGAGGATTTGACAGTTCAACTGATCTTTTCAAAACTTCTCCCACCTCGCACTGCAGAGCTAGAACCGTTTGATGAGAAGAAAACAGAGGGTCACTTATGACAACAACCTTGTTTGTCTTAGATTTGGCATCTCTAACACTATGGTATGCTAGGATGCATTTGAATGATTCTAAGATATGTGGATTTGCAGATATGTGAAGAAGATCCTAAAATATTTCATTGAGAAATTTCCAATCAATTTTATCTTCAAGAATTTGAAATGCAAGATTACTAAAGTGTTTGTGAAATTTCTCAACTGATTCATCAGGTGCTTTCCTTAATTTCAGGATTTTTGATTAAGTGCTCTATAATTGTATCGATAGAAAGCATATACCAACTCTTCGATTAATTGATCAAAAGAGTGAATAGATTTTGCGGGGGATGTAACACACCATTGTAGTGCGTTCCCTCGGAACTTGAATGTAAAAAATGAGTAGGCAATGTGATCCTCATGGATTTCATTTCTTTCACAAAAACCCATGAAGGAAACATCATTTCTAAGCAAACCTTCTCCACCTTAACCATCATATGTATTATGTGACAAGTCATTGTAGAGATCCTCGACACTTAAAAATCATGTCTATGAGATATACATTTTGAAGGTTGTATTGTGATGTAAATCATTAATAATGTGCAGAGATTCAAAACAGACTTTGAGGACTCATCTTGTCATCTAGCCCTCCTTCAAGCACTAGAAATGTTGACGGTGTTGGAACCACCAACATGTCAGGGGAAATCCCCAATAAGAAGTCCCAACTAGACCTTATATTGTTTGGAGTAGGAGTCTCAATAGTGGGTAGTAAAGCTATGCCATGACTGTGATAACGCGCAGAGGTAAGTGTGGTATCTTTGTCGGAAGTAAGTGTGTGACCTTATAGCAAGTCAACTAAGATGCATGTGGTTTTTAACACACAGAAGGGAAAAGGAAGTATTCCCCTTAGAAGCCTGTAATAGTATGCAGCCTGAAAGGAACACATGAGTTGAATGAAATCACAAGCTGGAAAGCAAAATAGTCCACAATCCAAAGTCACAGGTTAAATGAACAACACGACTTCAACAAGATTCATACAATCGTATACAAAATAATTCATACACAAATGCACAAGTTAAACAACATACATTGATAAAGTAACCACAATAGTCAAACTACAATACCAACATATGCATGAAGACTTGTTGGCTCTGTTATATTATATTAAGTGAAAGTTCCATCCATACATACATCATTGATGGCCACTAGCCCCAATAGTGGAACATTACAGCCAACATCACCCGCTCCTCCAAAGAGATGTATTCGCTTTGCACTATGGAAAAGCCAAGGATCATCACAATACTCTCCAATGCTTCTCTAAGAAATGCCTAGCCAAAATCTTGGCTCCCAGAAGCCTGTACTGTGAGTTATGATGTTCTGTATATGACCCTTGACATTCCCCTTTAAATATTGGACTACCCTCATGACTCTTCACATTACAATAATGACTGTTCACATTCCACTAATGACACTTGGAATTTCACTTATAATAGATTTACAATAATACAATTTCCACACATACCCATGTGGGACAAAATAGGATTGAGTTAGCCTACCAAGACAAATAACATCACTTAGAGTCTTGGCTGAAGACCAACTTGGTAACCTCCTCGCGAGATCTTCGGTGACGAATTGATACCAAGCTTGGTATTGTTCTATTATGTCCCATAATGTTTGATGGCATCTTTGTCGAAGTGGACCCTTGCCTCGATGGCTTCTAGGTATATGGTCCTGAAACCTATGTCTAGCTCATCTTGAAGCATGCACAGCATTATCTTGAGTGTGGCTGGACCACTGATGTATCTCTGCATTGTTTTTTGTGTTGTGATGCAAGTCATCATTGGTAGCTTCGCACATCAACTACCCAATGTACCTCTTGACATCTAGCATGAATTGGTTCTTCCTCATGGCATGGGTGAGGGTTCCGATGGAAGAGATCTTGTGTGTTTTCACTATGACATCCTGACACTTGAACAACCATGCATAGGAAGCCTCAATGATAGTGATGAGTGGAGGGGGCTACTCATAATTCTGGACCTGCATGTAAAACTATGCTTTGTCTAGCTCAACCTATGACTTCATCTTCTTGTGCAAGTAAAGTGAATCTCCCTAGTACCTCATTGTCCATTCTTGCATGTGCGCAATAATAGTGTGGATGTCTTTGAGATTTTGTGCTCTCTGCATGCACTGCTGGTAAAACCTGTATAGATGGACAACCTCTTTGTGCACACTGAAAAATGTGTTATACATTGTCTGCATGGTCACTTCTGGAGTTTATATCTCCACCATTATTGCTTTCTTCATTTCTGCCATAGTGGATCCTGTAGACTGCTCTATTCTTTGCTTGACCTCTTACAATTCCTTCACCATCTGTTCATTCTCTGCTATCAAGAACTTGGCTGTCGAACTCATGGCTTTTGCATAAGCCTTAGAAGCCTTGGCCACGGAAACTAGATGTCTTCTAACATCTGGTGCAATCACACTTTTCTCTATGTGCATAGGTGATGTATGGTCATCCACAAATTGCTTTCTTCCTGCCTGTACAATCCTCTATTGTGTCTCGTCAAATGTGAAATTGTACACATTTGTCTCTATATCATCTTAAAGGAGGACAACTTCTCCTTGCTAACTCGAGACTGGTTGTGGTTCTGGAGGTGTTGAAGATTATTGTAGGACCTCGTATGCCCTTGGAATGAGATCGATGTCTTGGTCCTATAGATCTAGTTTTGACGCCATGTATGTTTCCTCTACCAACTGTTCAACCTGCTGAGCAAGTTCTCGAACCTGCACCTGCTCACCCTGTTCATCATCTGTTAGCCGCTCTGTTGTCTCAACCTGTATCTGCAAAGTTTTCTTTGAAAGTGTGCCTTGTCCTTCTTCCTGTTCCTGTTTCTTCCCTTCTTCATTCTCTCTCCTCTTAATATCTTGTTCTTCTGTCAACTTATTCTCTGTCTCCTATAATCTCATTTCCATCTCCTCCAATCTTTTCTTCTCCCTATTTCTCTGCATTACTCTCCTATTGTACTTTTTCCTCTTTGCATCTATCTCCAAAGTTACTCTCTCAACAAGTGTATCTTCTTTGAAATTGGAGCTTTTCTCAGCCTTTTTGCTCTTAGGAATATTCCTCTTGCCTTTGTCTTCCCTCAGTTTGTTGCTCACTATTTCTATTATTGTTGCTTCTTATGGTGTTGTTACTTGCAATGTTTCTTTTCATTCTATAGCCATGCTAACCAGTTCATTGAGCCTAGAGAAAGTATATCAATACCTCCAAGGATCTTCCTCTGGCCAATGACATTCCTCATGGACCGATGGGAAGTACACCTTCACATAGTGGTTTTTTCATATGTAGTGTGCAACATATGGATTGAAGCTCTTGGTGCCGAACCCAAACTTCTTCAAGTCCTCGGTCTCAACATCTACATCTTTTAAGGTATGAATCTCATATAACCCAATCCGAAAAAGAAGAGTGGGCCAAGGTGCCTTCTTCCTCCTATGCATTCTTGTTGATAACCCTATGGAGAAGTGGTATGCAACCTCTTGCATGAAAAACTTGTCTGTGGCAAACCTCGATAGCTGATGCAGAGGCTTCTTCATGCCAAAAATACCGATGAAGGTGCCACCGGGTGAGGCATACCAAATCTGCAATGTTGAGTAATTCTTGCATCGCTTCCTGGGACATGCAAGGTGGGTCTTGTTCAAATATTATCTTTAACAGTGGGGTGATGAAGTGGTCAAACAACCTTGTCATAACTCCTTGGTAACTACACTCAGAGAGAAACTTTAAATAAACATTCAGAGCTTCCTCTATTGGTGTCCATGTCCAACCCATGCCAGGGAACTATTGTTGAGCACAGATTGCATCAACAAAGTACACGAACATATAGAATCTTTCTTGTCCATCCTTAGGCAGATTCTAGGGATTTGACACATGCACTTTTAGCTGAAGAGCCAACATGTTTGACTAGTTGAAAGGCCTTCCTTCATTCAAAAACTGGTTTGACCTAAACACCCAACTATGCGGGAAGGTCTCCGTGCTCTCTTGACCATACAAGCGACATATTAATATGACCAAGAATTGGTAAGCCTTCTTGAGTGACTTTGTCTTTGTAGACCGGATTGGGTGTTTTCTTGAACTTCAATGGCTTTTTTACATAATGCTTCAAGATATCTTTGGATTTCACATTATTGTTGGGAGTGAACAAAAATGCATCCATGTAGTTCATTAGTTGCAACAAGTGATACATTTGATTGTAGTTTTCCATCCTGAAGGTGGTAAGTTGTGTTCCACTAGCATTTCTTAGTGTCATAGTGTCAAGGTCAATATGTGAGACAACCAACTAAATGATATCCGTGCACGGAAGTCGGAGTACCTACATCCAACCCTGTACAAGCTTTACTTTTGAATGTTGACATAGACTTGACGATCTTCCAAATCTTCCTTGAAAGTGCCTGCCAATATGTCCTTTATCTCTTGCCATGTGATGTTCATGTCATTCTCTATGAAAAATTGTTTGTCTGCATAGATGGGCAAGTTTATTAGCACCTGTTCAACCACGTCTCTAGTATTTATCTATACAGTGTCCTTTGATCTAGCTCTCTTGGAAACCATGATGTCTGTTCTATTGAGAGAATTCTCAACAACATATGTACCTGGAGACAGGGCAAAAACTCATGAAAAGAAAACGTCAGTTTAAAAACACAACGAAATTCTCCAATCGATCATGCAACAGACCAGGTGATAGTTGGGAAAGATTGTGCAGTGTTGACTACGGGAGGTCGGGGACTGTCAGCTAGAACTAGAACTGCCAGTGAGCTTACTGCTGGCCAAAACTACGTAGAGCATAGTCCATCTAGGCTGACTGCGGACTGGAATTGTGCAATGCACAACTCAATTGACTTTCCTGTTGGCCAGGACTGCGCATTGCGCAATCCCAGTGGGTAAGACTGGGCACTGACTCCCAGAACAATGCAAAGTACTTCTTGAGGCCAGTAACAAGAATTCTCTGTGCAATTCCAAGGGCTGAGGTAGAACCTCAAGTTCAGGGATGCGTGTAGCATGCTAGTGAAAGCAAGATTTGAGTCAAGGCAGCCTAGATTTGCCAAAGGGAAACTTAAAATAAAGTAGAATCAAATGTCAACGCAAAGGATAGTGCAGACATGAGTGAATGATCATGCATGCAATCAAAACCAATGTAGGAATCAATGAAATAGATGAACAATGAATCTGGTGGAGAGGGTCACTGCAATGATGACCGTTAGTGTGAAAATAATGTTATGCATGCAACACTTATGAAAGACAATGAAAAACTTGAAACAACACTTCTACAAGTTAAAACAAACTAAAACGCCAATGGTATTTCAAAAAAACATCCATAACTATACTCACACAAGCCAAGGAAATAAAAGAAATAGAAAAAGTGGTAAAAGACTTGAAAAGAAAAAATAACCCAAAAAACTTGTGTTGACTCTAATGAAGGTTCCTATATGCTTCGGGAATGCTAGAGCTCCAAGATTAAGTGTGTAGAATGAGCTATGGGGCATCATTTAAATAGATTTGGTAGATTCAGTGTTTATGACATGCATGCCACAAATCTAGGAAAAGGCGACACTTGGTAGGAAGTTTCTAAAATCGACTTTAGATGTAACTGCGAGTGCTAAAAATAGATCCCTATTTTTTAGGGAATCTTTTTTATTTTTTCCTTTTTTGGTTAAAGGTTTCCATGCATGCATGGGAAGATTGCACTGTTTTGCGGGGAAATGGCCAATTTATCAGCACATGCATCAAACGACAGCTGATGGAATGATTTTGTGCAATTCTTGGGCTGAGTCACTCTTGTTGCCTCTCTTCTCTATGTAATTTCCTAGGTGAAGACAAGCTACCAGCTGGCTCTGCACAATTCCTGAGCTGAAGCCCAGTGTCAGGATGATATGCGCAATTCTGGAGAGAAATGCTGACTGCCTGCTCTGCACAATTTCTGAGAGCAAGGTTGACTGCCTTCTCTCTGCAATTTTTGAGGGCAAGGTAGACTACTAGGCTCTTCTACACAATTACTGAGAGCAAGGCTGGTTTCCCTCTAGGATTGTGCACTTTTCCAAGACAACGCAAGAACCAGATGTGAACCAACTCATGGGGTCAGCTTGTGGTTGGTCGAAAAAAACAAGTTAGCAAACAAAAGCTACAAAGTGAAAGATAACTTCAAAGAAAACACAAGTACCTGGGGAGTGCAAAACATGCTACTAATATTTTGAGGAGGGAGGCTCCAAAACAAAGTGAAGGCAAAATTTTGGAGGGTGGTTGTAGTCGCTACAACACAAACATAGCCAAAGGAAGTCTTGCCCAATTCATTTCCTTTGCCTTTTTACCTGGATGCACTTGAGGCTTGCTATGTACTGTCTTATCACCCAATTGTTAGTTATATAAAAACATAAACTATTACCTTGTCACGCTAATACCAAGCATGTTTCCTGCAACCTCTCACACAATATGTTCAACCACATGTTCTAAATATCAAGACAATCATATCTATCAATTTGAAATCAACTTTTACAGACAATCATGCCATAACCCATAGTCAACTCATAGTCATTAGACATAATCCTACAACTGTCAACTACATTCGAGTATATATCAACTTTCCCAACACATATGTGTTAGTATGATCATCTTAAAACAAGACCATTTGAACACATACTCATATTATGCAATTCATCAAATGTTCAACCAACTTGCAAGCATACCATGTTAACTAAATCAACTAGACGACATAATCAAACCATCAAGCACCAAATATAAGACATAAGCGAGCTCATACCTTACTATATCTCATGGGAGGCTATCTTGTCTACACAATCAAGATAGTTAGCACGATGTAACTTCTCAATGCATCATCTTAAACATAAATAAGATCATGCTATCCATAACAATTACTAACTAATGTGCTCACATCCTAACTCATAAACAATTATCATTTACACATATACAAAGGAAATATAGATTAGTACAACACCATATCACAAATATGTCCACTCATACCTGAATATCACAACCATAACCATCTGCATAGGTCAAACCAGGTTAACACAATACATATAACATCAATATCATAAATGCAACAAACATAACCATCACGCATATGACCAATCCAAATTATAGAATCAAGATATCAATGAAATAACCCTAATCATCAAGTTAATTATCATTTAACAACAACAATTTAACCTATAAGATACTTCATCAATAATATATAACATAATCATTAGGTTATCTAATATAAAAAAACAACAGAAATGCATACAACTATAGGTTACTATCATTCTTGACTATCCGACACATGTGCATATAACTACACTAATAAACTAACATCCATCATGAATGTAACCATAACATCAAAAGACATGTACATAAACCTAATGCATATAACAATCCTTGACTTACATACCTGCTTGAAAAACATATCCTTGACTTACATATCTGCATGCCAAACATACAATACATGTATGATGATCTTCTCATACCCCAAAGTCCAATGTTGCAACCTCATTATGATTATCTACATCTCCTACTCTATCTCAACTGATACATTAGCATCATAACTTACTAATATCACCTTGATGACCTAAATTGCGTACCATGACTTCACAAGGAATGTTTCACCTACTATTCATGCATAACTATAAGCAAGACCATTCATGCATGACAACTGCATATAGACATAGAACACATGAGTATCAAACCATATACACATCATTCTAGCTAGAGTCCAATCATCAATGCATTACCATATCAAATACACAAACCATGACCTCATGCATGACAACAACCATTACTTCATTGCACACAGTGCCACATGGAAGTATCAACATGCATAAGCAATGCTTAATCAATTACTCATAGGCATCAACACAGGTAGTCGAGCATAAGTGATCAATTCTTGTTACCAACCTACAAGATTGATACATGTAATCAAACATTAAAGAATGAAACCTAACATACAAGGATGTAATCAAGTGGCATATATCATGTAGCCAATCATATACTCCTGACGATTCATTCCACAAAATCAACATCAATTTCCTCATGATAACCTTACTACAACCATGATCAACATGATGCAATGCAACAAGAACATGGAATGCAAGTGTAAGAAACACACATGCAGTTGACATGCACGCATGACCAACACATTCACCCAAGGAGAGTGAAACCATGCTCTTATACCACTTTGTAACACCATAATCACAAATCTACCCAAGTAACCAGCCAACCAGTGTAAACATGTGACGAGAGGCTACTATGACTAGATTTGACCTCCTATGTAACCTTAAGGAAGTGGAATCGTTGAAACACATCAACCCACATATCCACATCAACAATAGAAACCTCAAGAGACGTGTTAGCCACTCAGAAATATTGTCCTAGGGTCCCACTAATGTTCTGGACATCTTAAGCCTTAGTCACTCTCAAGATATAGGAATGACATCGTCCAGAAAGCCAAAGTCACTCTCATAGGCTTGCCTTCCAGTGTCGAGAGACCCAATTTTCTAACGCTATGCCAGATACCCCAGTATTTGAGCCATTTTTTCAGGACAAGAGCCCAGGTCAGTGCCTAGAATGGAATGATGCCTTAAGATCAGTCAAAGAACAGGGAAAAAATGATGAAAAAGAAATAAGTTAAACAAGACCTTAATTAGACCCCTACTAGCCATGACACTCATTTCATCAAACATATCATCAATATGTAACCTATAGGTGTAAACAATAAAATTAAGTATAGGTATGTCATAGTTATCTGAGAATCGCTATGAACCGTTGTTCCCTCATGTCATTTGTTGCATTATCATATATCACGCCATATATACATTATCCATTCCTTCACAAATAAAAACATGCTGAGAGTCATACATAGCTTCTATCATAAAAAATACATATAACCAACATAATAGGGACATAAATATCATAAGAATATGAACCATAAAATCCACGTATACATCGGTACATTTACACATGAAAATCAAGGGAATGAATTTCTCATTAATGAATGCAATAAACCAACCAAAGATGGGACTATCATGTTCCACCCGACCATAGAATGACTGAGCCAAATCTATCTTTAGCCATTCACCCTCGTGCCATATTCCAATCATGAATGTGGGACTCAAATTAAAAGAACCAACCACGCAATACTGAGGCTAAACCACCTCATCCTCATCAATAGAAACCAGGCTTTATCGTAATCCATCCCAGAACACTAGGTCAACACAATGAACACATCATAATAGGATTTACCGTGGTCTTCACCCGATCACTATGCCAAACAAGAATGGATGCCACCAAATTTCTCCACCTACATCGTGAGGAATTTTCTTGCCTCCTAGTGTCTCAAGATTTACCACAATACAACCCCGAATCACTAGGCCCTAAACTGAGATCCACTCTCCATGATTTACCAAATATAGAAAACCCAGGATTACTATGCCCAATGGAGAGAAACCGAACTCTTGGCTTTATTGTATATCCTTCCACTCACCGGCAAAGATTCCTAATCCCATTGAGGAAACACAATCATGGCTTTACAACAATCCACAATATGGCTCAAGGGTCACTAGGCCAGTTGTTTTATCATGATCCACAGTTTGGTTCAGGGACCACTAGGCCACGTGCGCTATCATTCAGAGATCCACCCCACTCATCTTCTAATCCATCCTGCAATCCATCTCAGCCAAAACATGAGAACCCCATCACACCGTGGGTATTTGGAAATGGCAAGGCTAGGTTGAAAACATTGTTACACATTGAAAAACCCATGCCACTACAACAAAAGAATCACTTGCAATGCCATGCATGCCAAATCTAGCAAGGAAAATACACATGAAAATCGATACTTAGAATGAATCCTGTTGTAGCTACTTGATCCTGCCTTTCCCTGCTTTATCTTTGATTCCTATGGATTTCTTTGCCTTTCTTGATTCGATGCATATCCATAGAAAAAACTTGATCCACGAGCTTACATTGAACAAAAGCTTTCCAATTGATCCTCATAAGCCTTTTTATGAAAGAGGCATATAGTTTCTTCATTTTCCATTATTTTCCTTCAATTTCCTCCTCACATGCAGCCTATGACTTTTTACGTTCCTTTTCTCCTATTTTAGGACCTTTATTTTCATAAATAAATGTGCCAAAAATTTGATGTTTCCTTTCCAAAGCCTTAGCCATTATCTTTGCAATTTTCCTTAGCCATAATAAAACAAATGAACACCCCCTAGGATGTCTTGCCCAACATTCATCTTGGAATAAGTGTCCCAACAACTGTGGTTATTAGTTTTTCCTTTATTAACTTTTATTACATGGAATTTTCACTAGGGTTGTTACAATTATTTTCATAAATTTAAATACTAAAATTAAAGATGAAGCATGGAGAATTAACACTAAGGAGTATGTCATTAGGCTAGAGGACAATAAAATGGTATAAATATTTTAAGTTGCAACTCGTCATGCAAATGGTTTACTCATTCATGTAATTTTGTGAGAGAAGATCCTCATTATCTCCCTATTATTGGTTCCTTCAATGGCCATTTCCTATTGTAGATCGATGCTACAAATCTAAGCAACATAAAAGAAAATATGATCTAAAGTAGTTGTGACAAAAGAAAGAGGCAAAGCATAAGTAAAAATATAAAGCATATTAGAGGAATAAAAACATATAAAGAAATATATGAATGAAATATTGAGCTCAGTAATTATTACATATACAAATTAACTTAAATCTAAGCTAAAAACAACTAAGAAAATGCATAAATATTATAGTACTAGTAGCATATTGATGAGAAATCAACATTGTTACAAAGGTGCAACACTCAAGTCTTCTTCCATACTGAAGCTCCAAGCTAGCTACTATTCCCAAAAACTATTACAAAAATGAATGGCCAACAATGATAAGATCTATTTTCAATTTGAATATTTGTACAAATAGAGCTTTGGGTGGGTCAAAACCATTCCCCTAATCTCTGAGTTTGCCTAATTGTGAGATAGGCTGAAGATAACTAATGGTGATTACAAGGCAAAATTGGGTGATTTTGATCCTGAAAATACATATGAAATATTACATGATGATTCTTATAATTTTAAAATAGGTGATATTCATTCCGCATACTAATAATATGATTGATTTTATAGTTTTCCCTAATGTGGGCATGATTTGAAAATTTGAGAAAATTGTGTTTTTTTTACAAATTAGGCTCAACTAACCTTGTGTGTCCTCCAAACCATGATCAATATGAAGGAACAGGCTAATACTTAACATTTCTGTTGTCTTGGGAGAAAAATCTATGTCTCAGAATCTTCATATTTACTTTCATCACCACAGGAATCATGCCCAAAGTTGGTAGTCTGAGATTTTTAACCTATAACAATATTTCAGTGATGGCAACTCACACATGAAACCTAGGTGTGATTTGAACATTCTAGAATAGGTTTTTCACCCCTCACTAAAAAACACATGCGCTACAATTTCTTCTAAGAGACCACAAATGTGCTAACCGTGATTTGGTACCAAAGGTGCATTACTGGAACTAAAACTAGACTAGACAATTCATCATTGGTAAAACACTTAAAATTCAACTAATTCATTAAATACATGGGAATAGATTAAAATTAACAAATCTCATCTCAAAATGTGTGTCAAAAGGGTTTCAGGTCAAAAGAGTTAAGAATGCTTTATAAGAAGGGAAATATGTGGTTATCAAGGTAAAATGCGCAAGGTAAAAGAGTCAATGAGGATATTAAAAATATGAAAAAATAAGAGTCATACACTAGATACAAGGGTATTGACCTTCATGCAATTTGACATTCTGGAAAAAAGAAATTCCTTTCAAAACTTTAAAAGCTTTGTCAATTGCAACATCCTTAGTTATAATTCTGAATGTGGATTTGAAACTTTGTGTCATATCTTCCCATTATAGTTTTTCCCTATGCACTTCCAAATCAACATATCAATTCATAGGAATAACATGTAAAGTACGCACAAACATGTGTACCTACTCCTCCTGTTGTACCCTTCTTCTATTGAAGAAAAAATGCAACTCTTTAGATGGATCACTGGATAATCCAACCCTTTTTATTTCATTCCCATAACATTTGATTACAAAACAAAGTGAATACCCAATAAATGCTTACATTGTTGCTAGGTTTCTACGTTATTCTTGTGTGAAAATCACGAGTGCATTGGAGCTTCTCTCAAGCAACATCTAAATCTCATAATATTAAATGATTGGGAATATGTAATTAAAACCTTTGTACAAAAGATAAAACATCAGATAAACCATCATACCTTGGCAGCTTTGCACTATAGTCCCAATCCAATGCACTACACAAGTAATGTGTGTGCACCTTATCATTGATACCTCATGCAATTTATTTTTATAGTTCTCTGAAGCCTCTTCATAATCTGATGAGGAATATGTTAGGTCCCTATAATACTAGTGATTACCCCATTACTATTGTAGTTGTATCCCTTATTAATATTGTTTTTCCCCTATTGTCCCCATATTGTTATTATTGTGCCCCATAGAATCCCTCTATTGTTATTTTTGTGGCTTTATATTGTTATTGTTAGCTCGGTTGGGTTATATTGTGACTCCTTAGGCTCCTATATATAGAAAGGAGGTTTGTCATTTGTGTCATCCAAGAATTGTTCATTTGTGTAATGTAAAGGAGGTTGCCCCCTCGAAGAGGCTGAATTCTATGGCGTTCAACTATCTTTTCTATCTTTTTGTGAGCTAGTTTCATAACATTTGGTATCAGAGCTTTGGATTCCAGGGTTTTGCTGCTCCAAATAGGCCATCGTGGATTTTTTGCTATAAAATTTTCTGCGATGTTTCAGAAGCTAAAAAAAAAAACCCATTTGAGAAAAAATCGTACTGAACCTCGGGTCCGAATTTTATGGATTTTCGCACTATATTTGCGGAGATATGATCTGAGGAAGTTGGTCTTTTGGAAGACACCTGAATTACATTCCAAATAGGTGACCTGGGGAAAATCGTCATAACTTTTTCTCTGAGCATCGGATTGAAATGTTGTAAGAAGGTACAGAAAGAGGACGGACTGTAGTTTCTTGTATATATTTTTTAGAGCCAAAGGTCGAAACAGTGAACTCATACAAGTTCGCTCTACTGAACTAGTCTATAATCAGGTCACTATGGGAGATTTGGCATAACTCTTCCTTGGAGAATCCAATTTGGATCAGACTGGTGGCATTAGAAATAGGACACAGAGGGCTACCGTAGGTCACAATTTCATAATTGGATGATCTGAAATTACAGAGATACATCAGATTCAATATCAAGCTCCTACAAAGTGGAAAAAGGTGTGTAGTTTTTTTTTACTTTTTGCATAAGCTTGGTTTGAAAAATTAGTTTGAAGGAATCCAAAGGGCATGGTAAGGCATTATTATCGGTAATTGATGCCCCAGGGAAAGAAAATGCAAACACCTAGTAAGCAACCTGAAAGATCTAGCATGACTCATGAAGAAGAGGAAGAAATGCAACATGATATATCAAAATTACGAGACAAAGTGCAACAAGTGTCACTTGCACAAAAAGGAACAGAATCTAAGATGGATGGTTTAAAGAAAGATGTAGAAGCTAAGATGGATGGTTTAAAGAAAGGCGTAGAATCTAAGATGGATTATTTAAAGAAAGGCGTAGAAGCTAAGATGAATGAAGTGGAAGCTAAGATGAATGACGTGGAAGCTAAGATGGAAGATTTGAAGATAGATTTGAAGACAGATTTGAAGACACGCATGGAATATTTGAAGACAGACATGGAAGATTTGAAGGCAGATTTGAAGACAGATTTAACAAAGTTTCTACAAGAAATACTTACTAATGGTGAAAGGGTAGTAAAGGAAACTCATGATGAGAACAAAAGAAATGTTAATCATGATTTCATAGACTCTAATGTTGGATTGAAGACCCACCATATTCCAAAAATCGATATGAGGATGTTTGATGACAAGGATCTTACAACATGGATATTACAGATGGAGCAATTTTTCGATCTCAATAATGTGCAAAACACACAAAAGGTACATATTGCAACTTTATATTTGGAACCAAATCAGTTTGTATGGTATCAATGGCTTTACTCTCGTAAACAAAATATCACTTGGGCAATTTTTACAGAAGAATTGACAGCACATTATGAGGATATAAAAAGGAACACTTTTTAAAGCCAATTGATAAGTCTCAAACAAAAGGGTTCAATAATGGAGCACATTGAGGAGTTCCAAAAATTGAACGTAAGGGTAAAAAATATTCCAGAGGAGCATAGTATTGACGTGTTCATAGGGAATTTAAAGGATAATATCCAACATGATGTTTGCCTTTGGGAACCTGATTCATTAGAGAAGGCATTCAGGTTAGCAAAAAAAATGGAAAGCAAAATTATGGCAACTAGGAAGCATACCACTCATAACTATAAAGATGGAAGTGTTGTTACCCCTAGTCTTCACAACCTATAATGTTGGCACCACAACAATTGGAAGAAAAAAGAGCAAAAGGGCTTTGTTACAGTTGTGATAGAAAATACACTAAAGGTCATAAGTGTGCTAAGAAGAAATTATTCTACATAGGTTGTGAAGAGGAAAAATAAAAGGAGCAAGAAAGGTCAAAAGAAGAGGATATACTCCAGGAACAAAGCCTAGATAAAGAAGAAATGAATCTGACCATATCTTGTAATGCATTGGCTGGAATTACCACTACTCAAACCATCAAGATAGAAGGACAAATCAAGAAGAAAAAGATAATAGTGTTGATTGATTCAGGAAGTACCCACAATTTTATTGATTGTAAGATAGCAAAAGAATTGAATTTCTTCCTATATCCAACACCAGAGTGTCAAGTGATGATTACAAATGGAGGAATGATAAAGTTCTCTAGAAAGTGCCATAATATCAAGCTATCCATGGGAGAATATGTATTGACTAGCCCAATGCTTTCCATTCCAATGGGAGGTGCTGATGTTGTACTAGGAGTCCAATGGCTACAATCCTTGGGTAGAATAGCTTTTAATTTTCAAGAACTTTTCATGAAATTTTTTGTGGAAGGAAGGGAAGTTGAATTAAGGGTTATTTCAGGGAAATTGGGAAAGATAATCAGCTCTAACGGTATGACAAAGCTTCTAAAAAAGCAACAAAAAGGTGTAATTGCACAATTATGTTCGCTAGATGTTTCCACATCGGAATCATCTATTTCTCTAGATCTCCAAAAAGTCTTGAACAATCATTCCAGGTTATTTGAGAGTCCCAAAGGTCTCCCACCTATTCGCGATCATGATCATGCTATTCATCTGATTCTAGGAAGTGTTCCTCCAAACATCAGGTCGTACAGATATCCCTATGCCCAAAAGAGTGAAATTGAACGTATGGTTGCAGAAATGCTAGAGGTTGGTATAATTCAACCTAGTAAAAGTTCTTTCTCTGCTCCAATAGTATTGGTGCACAAGAAGGATGGATCATGGCACATGTGTCTGGATTATAGGGAGCTCAACAAGCTCACTATTACAGATAAGTTTCCCATTCCTGTCATTGATGAATTACTGGATGAATTGCATGGATCAATTTACTTCACCAAGTTGGATCTTCATTCAGGATATCATCAAGTCAGAATGAAGACTGAAGACATTCCAAAAACAACATTTAGAACTCATGAGGGTCATTATGAATTTTTGGTCATGCCTTTTGGCCTTACCAATGCACCTTCTACATTTCAAGGTTTGATGAATTCCATTTTCAAACCCTTCCTTAGAAAATTTGTGTTAGTATTTTTTGATGATATACTAATCTACAACAAGTCTTGGAAGGATCATGTTGAACATGTTGACAGGGTGTTACAACTATTGGAAGAGAAACAATTATATGCAAAAAGATCCAAATGTTTCTTTGGAGTACAAGAGGTGGAATATCTGGGGCATATTGTATCTCATGAAGGAGATAAGGTAGACCCTAGCAAAATTAAATCCATTAAGGAATGTAAAATCCCCACATCCATAAAGCATCTGCGAGGATTTCTCGGGTTGATAGGGTATTATCGCAAGTTTGTTAAGAATTATGGGATAATAGCAGCACCTCTAACAACATTATTGAAGAAAGATGCATTTTCATGGACTCGAGAAGCAACAAAGACCTTCGAAAATCTTAAAGAGGCAATGTGCCAAGCACCGGTCTTAGCTACACCAGACTTCACAAAAACCTTTATTTTGGAATGTGATGGTTCAGAAAATGGAATTGGTGCTGTTTTAATGCAAGATGAAAGACCCATTGCTTTTGAAAGTCGTCCAATCAAGGGAAGTTTTCACACAAAGCTATTTATGAGAAGGAAATGTTGGCAATACTACATGCACTTAAGAAATGGCGACCCTACCTAATGGGAAGACACTTCAAGGTAAAAACGGATCATGGTAGCCTTAAATACTTTTTAGAACAAAGATTATCCTCTGAAGAGCAACAAAAGTGGGTCACAAAGATGTTGGGTTATGACTTTGAAATCATCTAGAAAAAAGGGAAGCAAAATGTGGTGGCAGATGCACTCTCAAGAAAGGATGAGGATGTGGAAGCATTGTTGTGCGCCATTTCTATTATCCAACCAGATTGGATAAACGAAGCAAGGGAGGAATGGAAGAATGATGAAGAATTGTGGGAACTTATTCGAAAGTTACAACAAGATTCCAGTACATCTGATACATTTAGTTGGCAAAATGATTCATTATGGTACAAAGATTGCTTATACCTCTGTAAGAATTCCCAACTCAAACAAAATATTCTTATGGAATTGCACACTTCTCCCTTAGGAGGGCACTCAGGATTTTTAAAATCTTACCACAGGGTTAAGAAGGAAGTTTTTTGGGATGGCCTTAAATCAGATATTCAAAAGTTTGTGGCGGAATGTTTGGTTTGCCAACAAAATAAAGTGGAAACAATTAAGACCCCAGGTCTATTACAAACTTTATCCATTCCAAGCCAACATTGGGAGGAGGTTTCAATGGATTTTATCATAGGTTTACCCGAGTCCGAGGGAAAGAGTGTCATCATGGTGGTAGTTGACATACTTACCAAGTATGCACACTTTTGTGCATTATCACATCCATTTAAAGCCAGTACAATTTCTACTTCATTTATGGAAACAATTCAAAAGCTACATGGAAATACAAAGATTATTGTAAGTGACAGAGATCCCATTTTCACTAGAAATTTTTGGACAAAATTATTTTCTTGCCTTAGTACTTAGTTAGCTCATAGCTCATCTTATCATCCTCAATCTGATGGGAAAGCTGAGGTAGTAAACGAATGTTTGGAAGGATATCTTTGTTGCTTTGTATCTGATAAATAGACATAATGGGTCAAATGGTTGCCTCTGGCTGAATGGTGGTATAACACTTCCTTCCATACAACAACAAAAATGACCCCATTTATGGCACTTTATGGATATCAGCCACCATCCATCACATCATATTTAAGAGAAAATTCTAAGGTTCAAGCAGTGGAACATCACATCGAACATCAACAACAAGTCCTCCAACTCTTAAAGGATAACCTTGTGTTGGCACAGAATAGAATGAAACAACAGGAAAATCAACATCGCAGCGAAAGAAGTTTTGATGTAGGTGATTGGGTATTCCTACGACTACATCCATATAAACAAATGTCCCTCAAGCAAGCTAAGAAGGATAATAAATTATCACCAAAGTATTATGGTCCATACAAGGTGTGGCAAAAGATTGGTATGATGGCATACAAATTGGAGCTTCCTGCAGCTTCTCGAGTGCACCCAGTTTTCCATGTTTCATGTTTAAACAAGGTTATATGCGACAAGCTCCTAGTTCAAGCAATATTGCTAGAACTTGACAAGGAAGGAAAAATTATATTGGAACTGGAAGCAGTCACAAAAATAAGAACTCGACAGCTACGAAATCGATCAATTTCAGAGTATCTCATCAAGTGGAAGAACTTACCTGCTGAAGATTCCACATGGGAGGATGAGAATTTTATACAGAAGCATCCAGAACTACTCAAGCATTAAGGACAACACTTTTTTTGAAGGAGAGGGGCATGTTAGGTCCCTATAATACTAGTGATTACCCCATTACTATTGTAGTTGTATCCCTTATTAATATTGTTTTGCCCCTATTGTTCCCATATTGTTATTACTGTGCCCCATAGAATCCCTCTATTGTTATTTTTGTGGCTTTATATTATTATTGTTAGGTCGGCTGGGTTATATTATGACTCCTTAGACTCCTATATATAGAAAGGAGGTTTTTTCATTTGTATCATCCAAGAATTGTTCATTTGTGTAATGTAAAGGAGGTTGCTCCCTCGAAGAGGCTGAATTCTAAGGCGTTCAACTATCTTTTCTATCTTTTTGTGAGCTAGTTTCATAACAGAAGAACCAATACTACACCAATTTAGCATGCCATCTGCAGTGGGGTTGACATAGTCCTCCCTCCATGCAGTTAAATGTTATCCAAATATTTTTCATTTATCACTTCTCGTATAGGCTCCAAGTATCTATCCCCTTCCCGGGGATCCAATGGTGAAATTACTCTGACATCCCCAAACTCAAATATCTCATGCCTCTTTTTCAAATTGAAAATGACCTAATTACCGAATGCCCAATTAATGCCTAATAGCGAGGTATATGGATTTAGCTAAATGCATGAAGATGGGTTACACTTTTTAACAAGCACATGAGTTAGGAGGGAGAAAAAATCAACTTGATTGAGCAATATTTTATCCCTCGATCAATCTATGTGAGGGATTAAAAATAAATCGTTGATCGAGATCCTATGTAACCCATAGTTATATAGGAGCTCAATCTAGCTACATGTTCAATTGGGCTATAAGCTCGATTGTGCAACTCTTTTTAAATTACCACTAAAAACACAATAATGAGTTTATGGTTCAAAGGGGTCGAATGAGTTGTAGCTCGATCGAGCCCTTGTTTAACCATGTTAAGACCTCAGTCAAGGTTTTTTTAAACCCTCAATCGAGTTATTTCGAACTTTAACTTAAGCGCTCGATTGAGGATTTTAAGTGCTCAATCAAGCTGTTGAGAGCCTAAAAATAAGGTTTTAGTTCCCTTTCTTCATATTTCTCTCCAACACCATTTTGTACCTAGAATACTTCAAGAATAATTTGTCGTTATTGGAAATAAGTTCACTACTAAGAGGGGATGGGTGAATCAGTAGTTCTTGTGATTATATCATGTTTATCTCTTTTTACCAAAGCACAAGATTTAGTGATCCATCAGCTAACTTATGAAACCAGCATGAATTCAATGTATCAGAGCATGTAAAATCATCATATAAATAATATAAAAACACCATAAGCAACATCAAGGCATGCACATAAGAGGACACAAATGTTTTTGGTTGAAAACACTCTCCAGGGAAAAAAACCACCCTCTGTTGTTGCTGCTCAAATCTTTTACTAAGTGTTGAACAAATTAGTAGATGGAATAGTTAACCATCACTAGCAAGGATACTCGACTCCTATGAAAATATTCTAACACAACTAATTAAAAATACTTTTCTCGCATGATTCTATGAACATCCATTCAGTGGAAGTCACCATAATCAATGACCCTCGCCCAAATCTACTGGACTCTGGAGAAAACTACTTCCCATGTTGATTTTTTGGCTAGAAGGCCTCCACCTTATCTACACATTGTCTTCTATGAAGCCTCAACACCTTCAACACCTCCATGTGAGCCATGTTTCATACATTTTGAAACTGGGCTGTCAAATCTGCTCAACATGAGCAACCCAACAACCTTTCTCTGATCTAATTTGAAAATGTAATTTGATAAACACTTTGCTCAAATCTACTACATATGTCAATTATGCTATACACAACATTGTAGCACTCCCTCTCTCACACACTCACTCACTACTCAAAACAACCAACAAAAACTCAATAATTACACATAAGTATATAACAAAGTAGCTGCAT
This sequence comes from Pinus tabuliformis, assembly GCA_031772625.1. NCBI lineage: Eukaryota > Viridiplantae > Streptophyta > Pinopsida > Pinales > Pinaceae > Pinus > Pinus tabuliformis. The sequence continues at coordinate 1,036,739,367 of CM062819.1, forward strand.
CAATCTTGAATCGAATACCATGGGAAAATACTAAGGTAATGCCAATACCAAGTGTTAATACCAGGAAATAAAAAATACCACATAGAGATACCATGGTAATACCAATACAAAATTTAAATATGAGGCATTCGAAAATACCACGTGAAAATACCATGGTAATACTAATACCAAGTGCCAAGTACCAGGGTAATGTTTTACTCATGCTCAGGCTAACTAGGGAATTGATTTTCTTACGCTCAAGCCCTCAACCGTACACACTTAACTACCAGAACTTGGCCATAACCACACGCACTGCACTAAAGAATTTTTGTTGAAGCCTTCCAACCACACACATGAGCCTAGCTCCATGTGGCAAGGGTAGAGTATAGGAAAAACAAAAAAATCTCTTAGCCCAAACCTTTGCCAACCTGGTACACAACTATTCCAATACCTGCAAAACTGTCAAATCACTAGTGAAATACCCTGCAACTAATAAGTGAAGCATATTTCATAGCAACCATCTACCCATAAGAAACCAAACAAAAAAAACCATAACATTTGATATAAGCCAAGAAATTGAAACAAAAAAAATGTAATAGCACCCAATCAAGCATAATATCTGCACATAAGCAACCAATCATAAAAAATCATAATATCTAAAAAAAACCCAAGCTGCTCCAGAACCGTCTATCACACATCCTTCTAGGTTGACATCAATGCCAACCATCAACACATCATCAATGCACCTACAACACCATCATCTCTACACAAGATACCAAGTTGACATCAATGCCAACCATTAACTCATCATTTTCTCCCCCTTTGATATCAATGGAAAAGGGAAAATTTCAAGTCATAAACACTCCATTGAACAAGAAAGGGATACATAGTTGAATATATAGTAACTCCACCTCAACTCTTAGCTAGATTTGACTACAATACATCTCCAAGCAACCAACACTCTCGCTCCTCTATGAGTGCATGACAAGAAGTAACAGCAATAATAACTCACTCTCTCCTAAAGCAGTAGCAACAATATCAACTCAATAACCTTAGTAGCATGAAACTATTCATTTTCATCAACATAACTCTTAAGCAAACAACACTAGCATACCATGAGCATCAACATCAGTATAACATGATCAACAACACTCTCTCCTCACTCAATGAGCAACAAAAACATCCTCCCAAACAACAACATATCCATCAACAAACATGGTAGCAACAAGTATGATGACAAAGTCAAAGAAACTCTCGCAAGAAATAATATAACAATAATGTCTGATAGGAAATTATACACTGGACACGTTCCTCCTCAGCATCATCACCATCAATCTACAAACAATGTCTTCTTTCTCTAACTTCCACCTCATGGACCAAAACACTGAATCTTTAAAAAAGGACTTGACCACAAATTGTACAGATTTATACACATTTCATATAGCAATCAAAAGACATTAATGACTTTATGGACCTAACATTTACATCATGACACTATTTTTCCAATCAATGACTTCATAAGTGAGATACATATATGATTATGACAATGACCATTTTAAGTAACCTTCTAAAAATAGACTCTCAAACTATACTATGATTGCTTCACACTATTTCATATCCTTCTTGAAACATATTACATGAATGAGCATAGGAATTACAATATGTCCTTTTACAATATGAGCAATAAAAATGAAATAATAAGTGATACTTCACTTTCTCATAGCACAAGAAGTTAACATCAATAGATAATATAACCAATGATTCACCATGATATCAAACAAAAAGGAAATATCACTACTACCATCAACCAGCCATAGCATCCTTCAAGACCTTAAACGTATAATGTCAATTCTTCTACCAATCATCATAGTCAAATCATTCATGTGAAGCACAAGTTAGAAAAGAATCCCTCATAACCTACCACTGAACGGAATTTAACATGAGAGCAAGCAATAAATTCAACTAAGGCAAATTCATTGTTCAATACTTGAGACTTTCCTCCTTCAAGAATGAGCTATATAAGTCAATCAAAAGAATTAAGTCACTGGTCTTTTGTTATAAAGTATTTCTCATTCCAAAACTGATGATCAATGCATCAAAAACAATACTAAGATGACATCAGACTTTGTCATGCAAATTTGTGTTCAAGCATAAAAAGAAAATTACATAAAGTGTCCCAAAACATTTCCAATATTTGATCCCTACAAAATTAATATTGTTAGGAATTACAAAATACACCAACTATGCTAATATGTATCATCATCACATTACAAAGAGCTCAACTTTAAGGTCGATCTCGTAGTTTGACAATTTCACAACTGCATATGCTCCAATTCTTTTGCAACGGTCTACCCACACTATAGACACAAGAAGCCAACCACTCACTGCTCCAAATATAAGTTGACCAATGCTCCTCTGCAATATGATCTCTAATAGAATCACACACCAAATTTACCCATGCACACTATGTTTTATTTTCCCTTCATCCCAATAATTTTTCCAAATGCACGTCCTTGAACCGTGAGTTGATTTATGTTGCCAACACTTCTCATATCAGCCCATGATTTACACACATTCTAATTCAGTACAATAAATCTTGATATGGTCATTCCATAGTCTGTGCCTTAGCAATTAATCATATGTTTCACACTAGTTATATATTTTCATTTGTAGGTATGCACCTTCTCCATCCATTTCACACTTCGAACAAACTAGATCAAGGAGAAGGGCTTCAGTGTGGATTGTGTCTATCTATAGGTACCATTATCACTTTCATAAACTCTTCGTAATGTGTAAGCTACCACACTTATAGAATACAATGCATACGAAAGGAAATCAATCTCAGAGATGTGCTCTTTAGACCATAACATAAATATTTACCAAATTAATTATGGATCAAAGGAATGAGGTTATTTTCCTCTCACTCAGACAGAATTCTCCAAAACATTTTGTGTAACATAAAATTTGTTCATATTCAATCACAACTTTTAGTTTACCATTTTAGGACTGCGATTGTTCTCAACATGCATCGCCTGGCACATGTCTTTGACCAGACTCAAAAACCAGATCAACAATCCAACATTTTTGGTCAATCCGATGAAGCAATAGTTATTTTTAGACCAAATTTGTCAGGGTAATGAAATCACCTTAACATTAAATGCATTCTCATTGTAATTTCAACTGATGAACACTCCTTTCATTAAAATATGACCAAAATAAACAAATTATGGACCATACTTTAATCATAATGCTCAAACACAAACCATTCAATAAATCATGCCATGTTTTATTAATCAATGTGATTACATGGTTTCCTTCAAATCTTTATTCAATAATGCCACCTAAATAATGATCACAATTATTCACACATTGGATCAAGAAGGGCCTTTGATATTGAAGTCTTTAGGGTGCTTCGATCATCAAGATTTAAATGTGTTCTTTTTTTCCTTAATGCTTCCTTTCTTTTGTCTTCTTTTCCCTATCTTTCTCATGTGTGCATTCCGAGTTGTTCCTAAGATGCCTATGACTGTAATCACTTATGAAGAGTAGCCATCATCCTTAAAATCTCCTAGTATAACATGCTTTATGTAGATTTTTTATTCATTCCTTTTTATTGCTCTTTGGAAAGAGCAAGGAGAGATTCTAGGCACAAGGTCACACTTTGAAAGGTTGAAGTGTTGAAGGGGGTAGCTCTAGGGCTTCAACATGTGCTCATGCACTCAAGAGAAAGAGGAAATCACGGAAGGGTTGATGGCAAATGTACGAAGGATGAAGGGGAAGGCTTTGGGCTTCTCAAGTGCATTGTGTAATAAAGGGATAGAAGGAAGGTGAAAGGCGCACTTCTAAAGCCTAAAGCCTGAAGGAGGAAAGATTCAATCCTTTGGGTGTGCTCATGTGCTCAAGAGACCTAGGAGGGTGCATGGCATAAGTCTAAAGGCTAAAGGTTGAAACTTTGTGCCTTTGGATTTCACTCATGTGCTTGAAGGGTCATGGGGGTGCATGGCGCATTATGGAAGGTTTCAGAGTTGAGCTTAAGGCCTTCAAGGTGTGCTCATGTGCTCATGGAGGGCACACTTCTTTGAGTTGAAGGAGTATTCTCAAAGGAAGGCTTGATTTCTTAAAGGGCATAGTTCAGAACAAGGAAGGGGAAAGGAATTAGGGAGTGCACTTTGCACTCTTGGAGGATGCATGACACACTTCTGAACAATGAATTATTCTCGATCAAGGCTTAAGAGTGCACTCTTGGCCTTAATGGGTTAACTTTGAAACCAACATTTTTCCAAGTATGGAAGATATGAAAAGGAAAAAACATAATGAGTTTTAGACAGAAAAGCATGAGCAACACATACTAACTCATAGAGAAAAAACAGACAAGCTTGGGAAATGATAATTATATATCAAAACACCACTTTACATGCATTCCCCAAGTGCAATGGGTGAAGTGTGTGCTACTGCAACCAAAAAGTGTCATTTTGTGACTACAAATATGTCGCGACCATGAAATACACCAAAGACATTCTACTCAATGCAACGGCACTTGAAAACACTCAAGAACACTTGAAGTACATAGGACAACATGAAAAAACACTTGAAATCCAAGGCGACACTTGACACAACGATAAAGTAGGCTCCAAAATTTTTATGTAGTGAAATTTTTTGGAGGGTGTTCTAGTAGAGACGAAATAATCGTAGGGAATATCTTCGAAGTGTTTTCGTGCATTTGGATAATAGCACATTCAAAAATGATATAATTTCTTCTTCATTGTAGATATTCCTTTAACCCTTTTAAAAATTAATAACATGGAATTATCTATTATTGGTGTGATTGTTGCACTACTCGGTGCTTTTGTTGGTCTCATTTTATTTGTTTAGTTTTATAGGTGTAGAGAATTCACACGACTTTCCAATTTCAGTAGACAAATAGTACATTGGTTTTACCATTACTAGTTGTAGATCTAGATCGATACACTTATTTGTGAAAAGTACGTAAAATCAATTTTAGTTTAGTTTGAAAAGGATAACCTACATGTGCTGTTTATCAAATTTATAGAAAACTATTCAGGAATAATGCTGGTTGTTTTATTTTGATTCAATTGTGATTATTATAGAAATTATGGTATTTGTTTCATATTAAGATACAGATTATGTGACATTGCTTACCATAAGTTTCCCTAACTTCCCATTGTTAATATTGCATTGAATGCGTTGGGACAATTAAAAATATATAATAGATAACCTTATACCTAGATAATGATAAGGATGATTAAACTGTGATTAGGAAGTAACATCAGTTGCTTTCTTTCTATTCAATTATCATTATTAATATTGTAGAAGTTATCATAATTCACTTATATTTAGGTAAATATTTTTTAAATCGTATATTGTCACTTCCTATAGTTGTGTGCTATCAATATGGCATTAAAGGCATTGAGGTGATAAAAATTATAGATAACATTGTATCTAGATAGTGATGAGGATGATTAAAAATATTGGTAATAGTTTTTGTATATAACTATCTATCTAGGGATGTATCATAAATATGTACGAAAAGCAACAAAATGACATATTATGCTAATTATTGAATGGAAATTTCTGCTAATTAATTGATTATATCTGCATAATGCTTTTGGTAGAGTGGAAGCTACATTAATCGTCAATATTGAATTGTAGACATTGAGATGATTAAAAATGTAGATAATAGTTTATCTAGATAATGATCTAGCATCCTGATATAGAAAACACATATGATTTCAATATAATACAAATGCATATGTGTCCCGTTTCAAACAAAATCCATTGTGCACAAAAAACTCAACGATTAACATTAACAATTTAACAATACCTTATGCACAACTTCACATAATGGAAATTAACAATATCAATCATTGTGTTATCCTAGACATATCTGGTCTTTCACAAATATTCATAGCTTTAAAATCAAATCTCTATGCAACTGCATTCCCGCACATACGACATACTCGAGACAGTAAAATATCCACACAATGAAACATAATGTCGATTAAAAATGTAGACGTAAATTTGTCATTCTGTTGCTTTTCCTAGTAACATATCGGTTTGTCATTTTACATTTTTGACTCTCTTGTAGTCTTTTTTTTTAATTCTAAATAGTGAAAATGAAAAAATGTGCAGTTCATTTTTTCTAAAGATACTGTGTGTTTGGCACATTCTTCATTGTGGATAGTAAAAACATTTTCCTTAGCTCTAGAAATTGTTTTTGCATACAATTATATCTATAAAAGTTCTAAATGAGAAAGACTTTAAAAATATCCAATGAAATGTTTTTTCCTAGTGCATAAATGAGGAGTGTTTTTGTACAACTATTGTAAAATGCACGTGCGAACAAGTTTCTCTCTACAAGGAGAAAAAAATATGGTTGACTAAACATTGGTGGTTTTCCATATTAATGATATATTGCAAAATACATTTTCGATTTTCAATTAAACGTGGACAACATCTCCAATCTATGTTCATGTTTCATATGATATTTAGAAATTCCATTCAAACACAATGGAAAGTCAAAGGTGTGTTCATCTATGCTTTGGAATCCTACATAAATCCTCTATTCTACATAGATTCAGAGCTCTGTGAAATTTCTTTTATGGGTATGTCCTCTAAGGCTACTTTGCTAGTAGTGGCATGTGTTCTCAATGTTGTCTAGCTCTAATTTCTTTTTTCTGTGTATAACGACCATGTGTAATTATTTTGAATGTGACATAGAAACGTATGAAGCTAAATCAATATAAAGCCATGTGATACATTACACTGAATGACTAATGTTAAGTGGCTTATGTTATTTAAAAATCACTATTATGTAGAAGGAAAGTTTGTGGGAGATTTGTACAGAAGGGAAAGTTAATGTGGGAGTATAGAATTTTTGAATAGAAAAAATTGTGATTCTTATTCTGCATACTAGTTCTTCATCATAAATCACAAATCAAAGGGTCTACATTTTATGATGATCTTGCGACATAAATTTAATAAAAAAAATAATAATAACATGTGTCACTACATTTTTCTCATTAGCCTAAGAATCATAAATCAAATTTTCTATGTTCTATAAATTTCTTGTGGCATAATTTTAACATGTAACATGTCGATAGCTACATTGATCAGTTGTTGATCATTGATTTTCTTTTTTTTGGGGATGCATGTTCCCAATGCATATTGGTATATTTCATAGTTCTAGGAGAGGTGAGGCTTGTTACGAATGGTTTTATTCTAGTTGTCATAATCGAAACTCTGTTGTGAGAATTGTGCATTTTGTTTGTTAGTAAAAGAATCGTACACAATATTAGTTTTCGAAAGAAGATACAGATTTTATGATATTCGTATTAGGTATGTTATGGTTCATTTGTTTTTTGACGCTATATATCAATCATAGGCAAGAGTTTTATGTGAACCAGTTGTATCTATATCAACTTACTTATTTTCATGTACATTGTTTATGTTGTGCTTACCATTGAGCAATAGTTCATAGTGACATTTTTTTCCTTTTTTTTTTAGATGTAATTGATTAAGCATCAATGAAGAAGAATATTTGAAACGTTGTTGTTAAATCATCAATGGAGAAGCATTTGTTTACTATAGAAATAAGTGGTATAGATGCAATAATAAGGCATCATAATCTATTGCATTTGAACAATTTTGTACATGATGTAGGAGATTTCCTATTCGATAGTATGTGAACTCTATTTCATTTTAGATACATGTGAACATAATTACTTGAAGGAACAATATAACATTTCAAGATTTTTTTACATGAATGGATGAACGAATCCATGCTATCTTATGAATGTGAATTAAATATAGATGCATTAATAGATATTCATGGTGTAGATAGTCTAGATGTTTAATTCAAAAGGATGATAAAATCGGCTTCAAACACTATCATTTGGGAGGGACGGGGACTTTTGGGGGACATGTTTTGTATAAATTGATTGTCAAACTCTCTAAAAATTCCCATAAGACTTTTTTCAAAGACAAAAATGAAAAACTATTTGTATTTTAATTCAAATTTGTGCAAACAAAGTTATGACATATTGTTCCATGATGATAATTCAATTGGTGGACATGTTGAACCACTCTTGTGCAAGAAAAATGTTCAAAATAAACTTATCATGAATCTATAATAAATATAACAAGATACGAGGAAACAAAAAATGGATGGATGCAAATGGAAAAATACATGGGCAAACATATGGTTAAGATATTTTTTGGGTTCATAAGTATTTATGGTGAAAGCTATTTTGAAACAATATGCATAATGATGAGAAATGTGTGCAATGTTTCCTATTTATGATGCATAATTGCACATACATTTTGCAACATAATGGTACATAATGATTCATTTACATTAATCTGTATGGAAAAATACATGAACGAAGATGCAATTAAGTGATTTCCTGGAATAGTAGATTGGCAAGGATACATTATACAATTAGCAATGCCATATGAAAAAGGGAAGATAAAAGACAGTTTTTTTATTTCGTACTTTAACGGTATATCTTGAACACAACTATATGCATATGGTCTGCTAACACTCTATTTATTGTGCCAAATTCCGCATATTCGAGAAAGGCATAACAATATTTCATGTTATGCCTCACAAATAAATATTACAACAAAAACACATTTCACGTGCTAATGAAATAGTTAACAAAACACAAATTATAGAAGAATTCAATAAAAAACATAGTGGCATTAATACGTTTGACTTTGAAAATGTGATTGCAAGGTTGTAACGATAAATTTGTTTATTCATTGTTATGTAGATTCCAAAATGGATAGGTAATTAATTTTACTATTACAGGGCAATAAAGATTTCAGATTTGTTAATTGTATTATTATGGCTCAAGCTAATTAGTAATTGTACAATTGCAGAAAATAGGAGAAAATGCACAAATTGTGTGCAAAAATTTCAAATGTACATAAGTGTTGTTCTCTCTTTTGCCTCTTCCTTTCTCCATACATACTGGCTAGTTTTCATATATTCTCCGCTTATACCCATTTTTCGTGACACTTTTTCTTTGTGATGTTATGCAACCAGCTCATAAAATAGATAATAATTGTAGCAATGTGGTAGCAACTGTACTAGATCTAAAAGGATGAGACAATGCACAAAAGTGTGCATACTTAGTAATTCTATCAATTACCACCATGATGACACTCTTTCCTTTAGACTTGGGTAAACCTATGATAAAATCCATTGATACCTCCTCACAATGCTTAGTTGGAATGGCTAAAGGTTGTAATAGACCCGAGGTCTTAATTGTCCCAACTTTATTTTGTTGTCAAACCAAACATTCTGCCAAAAAATTCTAAATATCATATTTACGGACATCCCAAAAAAAATCCTTCTTAACCCTGTGGTAACTTTTTAAAAATCCTAAGTGCCCTCCTAAGGGTGACATGTTGAATTCCAAAAGAATATTTTGTTTGAGTTAGGAATTCTTAGAGAGATATAAGCGATCTTTGTAGCATAATGAATCATTTTTAAAGATAATTGTAGAAAATGTGCTAAGATATTGCTGCAAATTTTGAATGAGTGTCCACACCTCAACATTATTCCATTCATCCCTTTCTTCAGTTATATAATTAGGTTGAATAATAGAAATGGCATAGAGAAATTCTTCCACATCCTCATCCTTTCTTGAGAGTGCATCTGAAACAACATTTTGCTTCCCCTTTTTGTACATGATTTCAAAATTCATAACCCAACATCTTTGTGACCTATTTTTACTACTCTTCTAAAGAGAATCTTTTCTCCAAAAATTATTTAAGACTATCGTGATCTCGTTTTACCTTAAAGTGTCTTCCCATTGGATAACATCCCCATTGCTTTAGTGCATGTAGTATTTACAACATTTCCTTATCATAAATAGGTTTTTGTGAATACATTCCCTTGATTAGACAACCTTCAAAAGAAATATGTCTTCCTTATTGCATTAAAAGAGCACCAATTCCATTTCTAGAGGCATCACATTCCACAATAAATATTTTTTTGAATTTTGGTGTAGCTAAGATGGGTGCCTCGCACAATGCCTCTTTAAGATGTTCAAAGGCCTTAGTTTCTTCTGGAGTCCAAGAAAATTCATCTTTCTTCACTAACGTTATTAGGGGCGCTGCTATTCTCCCATAATTCTTAACAAACTTGTGATAATACCCTTTCAACCCGAGAAATCCTCGAAGATGCTTTATGGTTGTAGGAATTTTCCATTCATTAATGGATATAGTTTTGTTAGGGTCTACCTTAACACCCTCATGAGATACAATATGACCCAAATATTCCACCTCTTGTACTCCAAAGAACATTTGGAGGTTTCTTCATATAATTTTTTCTCCTCCAATAGTTTGAGCACCCTGTCCACATGTTGAACATGATCCTTCCAAGACTTGTTGTAGATTATTATATCATCAAAAAATACTAACATGAATTTTATAAGGAAGGGTTTGAAAATGGAATTCATGAAACCTTGAAATGTGGAAGGTGCATTAGTAAGGCCAAAAGACATGACCAAAAATTCATAATGACCTTCATGAGTTTTGAAATTTGTTTCTAAATGTATTGGGTCTTCAGCCTAATTTGATGATATCTTGAACGAAGATCCAACTTGGTGAAGTAAATTTCTCCATGTAATTCATGCAACAATTCATCAATGATAGGAATGGTAAATTTATCTTTAATAGTGAGCTTGTTGAGCTCCCTATAATCCAACCACATATGTCATGATCCATAATTCATGTGCACTAATAGTAGTGGAGTAGGGAAAGAGCTTTCACTACGTTTAATTATATCTTCCTCTAGCATTTTTGCAACCATACATTAAATTTCACTCTTTTAGGGATATAGATATTTTTTAAGACCTAATGTTTGGAGGAACACTTCTTGGAATCAAGTGAATAGCATGATCATAATCACAAATAGGTGGGAGGCCTTTCAGAATCTCAAATTGTTAGAAAATTATATATTATAGAGCAATGGAATACATATAATATTGTAGAAATATAAAGAAAAAAAACGTATAAAACAAGAGAGACATAAATAGACGTGGTTCACCCAATTTGGGCTATGTCCATGGAGAAATAGGCAGTCATTCCTTCTATATTATCCAACAAAATGAAAAGATACAACCTATAACAAATCTATTGTAATTCCCTCTTCGCTCTCACACAATCTCCTCTCTGTTTCTCACTCAGAATACACGTCTACATAGCCACAATACAATTCCCTCATATATAGCAAGGGGTTGCCTTCTAGGGAAAAAACCCTAAATTAAACATAACTTCTACCGTTAGATTTCCGCCTAATGAACGGATCAGATTGACTACGAAATTACAACATTTTACAAGGCAATTTTACATCTATTTTTAGCTTCGAGGGTGCTTCCCCTAGTCCCCTGCCATGGGGGGCCTCTAAAAAATCATTTCCGCTCCTCCTAGACCCCCCTAGATGCGTGCATAAATAGGCGGTGTTGCTGCCACATTATGAAATGGGATCCAATGTGGAAATATCTCTGAATAAAGAAGATAATGAGGCTCCACACCCAACACAACTACCTTACAATGATTGTCCAAGGCTTTTGGAGATATTGAGAAATAGATGATTCAATATTTGAATCTCTAGTGAGTATAACTTTGTAATTATGCCCCGTTTTTTTTTATTCAAAGGATTTGTAATGCCATAAGAGATGATTATCTTCCATATTTTCCCTGCGATACCCCTTAATCAATTTCCTTTCCTTCCCAAAAAAAATCAAGAAGAGTTCTTGAAAATTAAAAGCCATGGTCTCCAAATATTATAATGATTGGACACCTAGTACAACATCAACACCACCCATTGTAATTGAAATCATTGGGCTATTCAATATATATTCCCCCATGGTTAGCTTGATATTATGCCACTTTCTAGAGTAATTTATAGTTCCTCCATTTTCAACCATCATTTGACACTATGGTGCTAGATATAGAAAGAAATTCATTTCCTTGGCTATCTTACAATGAATAAAATTATGGGTACTACCTGAATCAATCATCACTATTACCTTTTTTTTCTTGATATATCCTTCTATCTTGATATTTTGAAGAGTGGTAATTCATGCCAATACATTAGAAGATATGGTAGGATTAATTTCACCATTCTCTATGGTGGGTTTCTAGTTTCCATCCTCTTATTTTGATTTTTCTTGTTCCTTTTATTCCTCCTATTCACAATTTGTGTAAAATAATTTATTCTCAGTAGACTTATGGCCTTTAGTATATCTTCTACCACAACTGTAAATAAATCTCTTTTGTTCTTTTTTTCTCCAATTATTATGGTGTCAACCTTGTAGGTTGTGAAAGGCTAGGAGTAGGAACACTTCCATCTTTATAGTTGTGAGTGGTAGAATCCCTTTTTTACCACAATTTTTCTTTCATTTTTTTCTTTCCACCCTGAAATCCTTCTCCAATGAATCAGATTCCCAAAGGAAAACCTCATGTTGGATGCTATCCTTCAAAGTCCCTATGAAGAAATCAATCTTGTGCTCCTCTAAAATATCAATTACTCTGATATTCAACTTTTGGAAGTCCTCAATGTTCTCCACCATTGAACTCTTTTGATTGAGATTTATCAATTGGATAAAGAAGTTGTTTCTCTTTGTATCCTCATAATGTGCTAAAATTTCTTCCGTAAAAATTGACCTGAAAAGTGGTTTATGAGAAAAAGACATTGATACCATATAAATCGATCAGGTTCTAAATATAAATATGCAATGCATACCTTTTGTGTATGTTTCACATCATGTAGATCAGAATATTGCTATGTTTGTAGTATCCATGTTACTGGATCCTTACCATGAAACTTCCTCATATCGATCTTTGGAGTGTGGTGGGTGTTCAATCCAAAGATAGAGTCTCTAAAATCATGATTAAAATTCCTTTTGTTCTCGTCATGAGTTTGATCGAATAACTTTTCACCATTAGGAAGCATTTCTTGTAGCAACTTTATCAAACCTTCCTTCAAACCATCCATCTTAGCTTCCAAGTCTGATTTTAGTCCATCCTTCAAGCCTTCCATGTTTGATTTTAAACCATTATTCTAACCATTCATCTTAGCTTCCATTTCATGTTTGGTTACTCTCTACAAGAGTGAAATTTGTTGCACTTGGTCACGTAATTTTGATATATCATGTTGTATTTCTTGCTCTTCTTCTTGTGCCATAGTAGATATTTCTAGTTCCTTACTAAGTGTGTCCATATTTTTATTCAAGGAATTTTAGAATCAAACAACAATATCTATGCTTCATTATGCCCTTTGAATCACTTCAAACTTATTTTTAAAATAAAAGTTATGCAAATTTTTAAAAAATACACACATTTTTCTTTCTTTTTAGGAGCTCGATATTGAAATTATTGTATCTCTATAATTTTATATCTAAAAGGTCTAAAGTTTCATTTTATGGTAGCCCTCTGCGTCTTCTTTCCAATGCCACAAGTATGACTAAGATTGGACTGTTTAAGAAAATGTTATTCCCAATCTCTTACGGTGACCTGATTCTAGATTGGTTTAGTGGAGTGAATGTTTAATGAGTGCCCCATTTCCCTGTTTGTGCATTCAACCGTGAAAATAATACACTAAATACTATAGTTTGTGAAATTTAATTAAATTTTTATGAAATTCAAATATGATGCTCAGACCGAAAGTTATGACGATTTTCCTTGGTAATCTATTTGACATTGAAATCTAGAGCATGCAAAAACCCTAACTTCTTCGGACCATATCTCATAAAATATAGCGAAACAAGATATGATTTTGTTACACGAATTTCACCAATACTTTGGCTCCATGGATTCGAAATTTCTGGTTCTGAAGCATTGTAGCAAAAAAGTTATAACGAAAATACCAAGTTGACCTGTTTAAAGCAGTGAAACCATAAAATCCAAAGCTCTAATACCAAATGTGATGCAACCAACTCACAAAATATAAGAAAATATAGATCAACAACTTTAAAAATAGCCTCTTCGAGGGGGAAATCTCATTTCCATCACATAAATGAACAATTTTTGGATGCTACAAATGACAAGACCTCCTTGGTATATATAGGAGTCTAAGGGGTCACAATACAATTACAACCTACATAACAATAATAATGTAAGGGCACAACAATAACAATAGTGAGCTTCTATGGTGAACAAAAATAGCAATATGGGGGCTACATGGGCACAATAATATCAATAATTTGGCTACACTAATAATAAAAATAAGGGGGCTACACTAGTATTATAGGGACCTAACATGTGATCATGAACTTTTGAAAAAAATGCCTTTAATTTTTGAAGAAACATTTATTTAGGTTAATAGATAAAAGAGTGAATAAATTTGCAATAATTGGTAAAAATGAAGGTGTCTCTTAGCTTTTTCAAATCCCCTTTTTAGGTTATTTGTAATTCAAAACAATGATAATTATTGTCAACAGTCTGAGAACTAGCTACCATTATTGTAAAGAATTTATAGTCATAGAGAAATGAGGTGTGTAATAAATGGATGAGATGGTTTCGTAGTTTTGAGGCATATTTGCACTTATTTTTCGTAAATGTTAGATTTTGTATATTCAATTACTATTTATTAACAAATATTATGTGTAACATATTTCACAGTTGCAATAGTCAGACACGATTTTGTGTTTGCAAAAGTAGACATAGTGAATATATATATATATATATATATATATATATATATATATATATATATATATATATATATATATATATATATATATATATATATATATATATATATATATATATATAACGTGCAATTCAACAGTGTTGAGAACATTATTGATTCAAAAGATGTTTTCATCTATGAAACGAATATGGTTAGTAGACAAAGAAATGAAGTTATTTTCACTCATACTATTAATTTACTTGGTGCTTTCAATGAAAAATTCCACTAGTTCATTTCATATGACTGTTATGCTAATCTTCCAATAGAAGAGAAGAACAACAACAAGATTTGGACTCGTGTATTAACAAACGATACATGTGTGTTAGAAATTTTTTATTTCAAGGAAATTGTTCAGTTGTGTGTGAAAACTTTTTATTCAGAAAAAAAGAACAATTATGCTACGAATGAAGAGACTAACTTTGAACATGAAGATATTTAGACGAATATTCAAGTTACTAGAGGCTAATATTCGCTTACCATTATCTAAAGAAAATAGTTTCACACTCTCAGAAGTAGGTGAATCTAATGTTATTGTGGATTTCCTTTTGTTGAGTCACCAAGTTTCTTACGAAATCTCTATTCTAGAAATATTTTTGTTTGAAGAGTCATTTAGATACTTGTGTTGGCTTTATGCACATGTCACGGGCCAAGAAACTACAACAAGAGTTCCAAAATTCATTTTCTATATGCTTTATCATAAATAAAAAGAGGATTTTGTATTTGACTAGGCTAATATCATTTCTAATGAATTAGCTTCTCAGTTAACCAATTTATCTAAGACCAAAAGGTTCTTCATGATGGTTTATCTCATAATAGCTTTAATTTCAAGTGATAGATTTAGCGTTTTTCCATGTAATCCAAAATTCAATATGAATTAGGAACCAATGAAATTATGTTATCCTATAATATGGAAGAATAATGCTTCCTTAAACTTTAGTCTAATTCAATATGGTTTTGTAAGGAAATTCAACTAGATGGTAATTGGACAAGAGCCTTATCATATATCTGGACAGGCACAAGTTTTCCTATGGGGAAAAGGTATGTATGAATAAATACAAAGTAATATGCTAATTCAAATATATGGGTTTCAAAAAATCCATTATTATTGTTGAAATTTGTTATAGATATGTATTTTGTTTCTAAAGTCTGTAGGAAATTCCTTGACTGGATAAATATATTTGAAAGAAAAAAGAAAAAATAAGTCATTCCTTTTTTGTTTACCATTGGAGAAATCACAGTAAAAATTGTGGCTCATGTTACATAGCTCGCATATACCTTGAACCCTTTTAACTTAAGTAAATCTGAAGCAATTAAAGCCTTTCATGAGGAGGGAAGACTTCATGCACACTTGGAAAGAATCAGATAGAGAAACGTGTTTCCCAAAACTAGAGAATAGAGCAATGAATGTGAAAATGCATTAAAAAAATACAACGACTAATAATTTATGATGAAGATAACATGGAAGTATCAAGTATCAATGTTTCTAAAAATCAATTTGTCCATTGCATAAATGATACTCATGGAAATCAAGGGCTAACCATAGATGTTGAATGAATTTTCCATGAACCAGGTATCAGTATCTCAATAGAGCAATCTATATAGTAGATAAATGATACTCATGCAAGTCCATAGTCAAGTGAAAATATGAAAAAAGATATTAAAAATATGGAACTTATTCATGACAAGCTATCAGATAACACGAAGAAAAAAGAGCTTGATCATAGTTTTATTTCAAAATAAGTGTATGTTGTTGGATTATCCAGTTCTAGAAGTCCTATTAAAACAATAAATGTTGACGAAACTATAAACGTAGAAGTCAACATCGTTAAGCTACCCAATTGGATTAGTGTTTGTTTTGCTTAAAATAAAGAAACAAGAGAACAAATTTTCAAGGAATCTATTATTTTTTATGACAATTATGTCACATTGAAAATTGCAAAGTAGGAAATAAATATCAAACAAATGAACATTGAGAAGGTAAATCTTCACAATAATAACGTTTTAGACCAAATAAAAATGTAGGTTGATTTTTCTAGAGTTGTAGTCACATTGCCCATGGAGTTGCATCAAGATATCGATAATGTGTTTGCACAATCTCTTAGTCAATTCGAAGCAAAAAAATTAAACTTAAAAAGAATAATAAACGACCTAGAAGATGTTATAGATCATGGTCCTTTTTTTATGGCTTCATTAGCAATATGAAAAGCAGTTGCCACAGTTACTGTTCATGGTAGATCTTATATATTTGCTACATATATCATTTTTCTTAATGCAATGAAAACATATATTATCAGCAATATATGTCAATGGTTTTAAATCATTAAACATGCATGGAAAAAAACTTATAAACTAGAGCACTTTGGACAAAGAGCTAAGTCATTTATCGAGTGCATTCAATGTGATCTCGAAGGAGAGAGGTATTTCATGAGCAATGACTTATTTGGTTTGAGCGAGAGACATTATTTACTTTCTGATGCAGAGAAAAGGGAGCAAGAACTACCAAATGCTAATATAATGAAGCAACTCAAAGTTGCATGGTCTCAAAGAATTACAAGAATGGAGCACATTATTTCTAAATATCAAAACATAGAAAATCAAAGGGTAGATGCATATGTCAAAGTTGTACAGGTTGTGAATAATTTGAACTGCCCACGTATCACATGTCACTCTGTTTAATTTCAAGAAATTTTTTAATAGCTGAATTGGATAAGCTGGAACAGTCAAAGGCATCAGAATTCAACGATATAGTTGATTTTGGTACACATGAAGGCATGGAATGGCTAATTGAATTTGTTAATGTTATACAACATAACTATGTTTTGGTTACAGAATTGCAAGGAGAAATCACAAAAATTAAGAAATATATATTCAGCCAAGTAGCAAATTTCAGTTGCTCCTATGAAA
Organism: Pinus tabuliformis; assembly: GCA_031772625.1. Classification (NCBI taxonomy): domain Eukaryota; kingdom Viridiplantae; phylum Streptophyta; class Pinopsida; order Pinales; family Pinaceae; genus Pinus; species Pinus tabuliformis. The sequence goes on from CM062819.1 coordinate 1,036,756,975, forward strand.
CATTGCATACAGTCAAAGTTAAATAAATTGCTTCCAAAACTCGACAACTTTGAAAACAAGTAAGAGTTAAGAAATAAGGGCATATGCTTTTACATAGTTTAAGTTTTCTTAAATATTATAACATTTGGTTTTTTGTTTACTAGTGATCAAATGTTTAGATTTTTATATATGTTATTATGAATTGAGTCAATCTCTAGTTGCAATTTTTTGCCTTTCATTGCAAATAGATTTTTCATAGAACCATTTATGGGATTGTAATTCATTTACTTTTGTAGCTAGGTATAAAGGTTTTGATAAACTCTTTAAAAAATGAATGTTATTTTCTGTATGCAAAATTATCGAGGTGTTTTACATTTGCACATGTTTTTTCATTCTTCTTGTTTAGTTTCCCCACATAGTTTCGTTTCAGATTCACATTATCATTTATTATATGTATTTAATTAATTACAAAGAAATTGTTTCTATTTCGCCGAAATGTTGCTATCGACATAACAACTATTATCCGTATCCACATAGTATTATTGTTACTCAAAATGTATACCTTATTGTTAGAAACGCATTTCTCTATGTAAATTCTGACATTGTTTGTTAGTTTTGTGAACAACTTGAACATAGTTATTCTTTTGTTGATAGAAATGAAAATGGATATTCAGTAACTATTTTTTTATTGTCAGAAACAGGTTTTGCCTTTGATGTTTATTTTAATCATAGTTGTGGTAATTACAATTTGAACCTGAACACAATTGTTGATATACAGACTATGGTAATTACTGAACTTGAATACAATTGTTCATATACGAATTAAATATTTTAGTTTGTTATAACACTAATAACAAAGTCCATTTTTACTTTGAATAATGTGACATAGCTTTGACCAATCTTTGCAATTTTCTCTATTCTCTTATCTGTAGACTATAGAAAATGAACATTAAGAAATTATTTTCACAAATAAAAGGAATTGACATCTAATCTCTAAAATCATTTTGTATTTTGCATAATGAAATCTCTTCTTTCAATTCTCTGGTCCCCCATACCCCCAAGTCTCGCTTTCATTTTTGCAAAGAACTTGCAATCGTCTTAATCCTGTCATAACTAAAAAATTCATATAAGAAATGAAATTTAACTACTATCGATGTTAATGATATAAAATGACATATAGCTACTATTGATCCTAATGGTACTTATTAAGCAATGATTGTTATCAATCTTTCAATTTTTCTAGTATTGATGGTAGATACATTTCACATAGTTTAGAAATCAATATCAGGATAACATTTCATTAATATGCTAGAGCAGGTTCTATTTTCATTAACCAAATCTCTCCTATCAATTAATACAAGTTTTTTTTTCTTCGATTTATTCAACAAACTAACACGTACTTAGGACATTCACTCTCTAAATTTTTTTTTTGCTATTTGCAAATTCTAGAATATATAATTGCACATTTGGAAATCGTACTTGTATTATTAAATATTAAAGGAACTTAGTTCATCAGATAAATAATAAAAAAATAATTTTGTAAAGTTTCTTTCAACAAAGTAAAAAGGCACTTCCGATTGTAGAATTATAGTTTATCATATTATCTTCTCTACAAATTTTCTGATGTTGTTGAATATAAATGAAATGAGAATAAGAGTTGCAACTAGTAGTCCCACCATGTTTAAAAATTCATAGGTCGATAGCCCATCCAAGTGCAAACTTTGCAGTAAATCATTCATGAAAACATATAAATAATACTAATTACATGTTGTAAAGGTTATAATGAAAATTTTCCAAGAATAATATCTTGAATAAAAAACATGAATATCAAAACCAAATTACATACAAAATAAATAATTAACATTGTAATTGGGTCACGTAAATATATTTATGTTTTTGCACATACATTTATTCTTCTATGAGCATGCTTTCTTCGGAGAACCAGTTTTGCACAACCATGCCCACAGAGTTTTCTTCGCATAGCTATTTTCGTAGCTGTGAAATAAATTCATAATAATAATGATAATAATAAAACAACAAAAACAATTCCAACAACAAAACGCAAATGCATATGTGGAGAATTACAAAGCAAATTCATAATGCAGAAAAAGCTCGAGAGCTTTCATTGTACTAACCTGTGCACTTCATACAATATACTAATAATAAAATAAACACTTATTTTTTATACACACAACCACCTATGCACAATGTTTTCTAGCAATCTAATACCAAATAGTACTTCATAAGTGACTACTAAAAAAAAAATACCATCCATATCCTTATTGTGTTCTCATTACAATCACAGTGTAACACAACTTAGTCTAAAACTATTCAGTCAACAAATATTCTAGGCGACATCTCTAATTAATTAACTATACTTTCTCCACATGTTCTCTATCTATTACTAATTTATTTCACTAATAACATATATAGATACAAGCTACTCATTAGTACACCAACAATATTAGCACCAGCAACAGTAGTAAGTGACACACCAACACCAAGACCAAAAACACTTCTATCCAAACCTCATAATTTTTTATCTAGTTGAAGACGACTTAATCGAATGCAAAATACCAGCCTTTTAAAAGAAATATATATTTGAATTCACTGAATAGATATTGAAAACTGTATTTTATAATATTGATAGATAGCGCATTATCAATATCTTTGCCACTAGTTGTGATAATGTCATTGCATGTGGATTTACTGAATGTATATTAATAATAGTAGTTTATTTTGATTAATTTTTACATGCTAAGTGTGAATACCAAGTTTCTTCATCGGGAATGTAGAGAATTATTTCAATATTTTGTATGTTGTCTGTTATTATTATGATGATTACGAGATATAATATGTCATAAACATCAATATTAATTTGGCCAAAACCCGCTAAAACACACAACACTGAAATGGATAAATGAAATTTTATATTGTATGTGGATTTCATATTTCCACACATACTCTTTGCATCCAAGGAGCACTTTTGTAGGTGTTTGGACAAAAATTACAAACCACAAAGTACTTAATGCAAAACAAAATATTTTCACTTAAGAGCATAAGAGCATAAATTGTATTAAATTTAACATGCCCATACTCCATCAACCCTTGTGTGAGGCTTTCACTGTGCAAAGAGACGTCGAAGTGTGGATGTATGTGAATGTGGAAGTTTATGTTCCTTTCTCTACACACCATCCGTCTGCACATATTTCAAACACCATCCTTCTGCACATGTTTGAAACCAATATGTTGTCATTTTAAAGAAAGAAGGCTCATTTTTTATCCAATTGTAATAACAAATATATAATAACATTGAATATAATGACTATTGCATTCGGTGGAATTTATGCAGTGTATTTTTTATTCTCTTGAGATTACCGAATGCCTTAGCTTCTGTTCAAAGGAACTGTATGTGGAGGAAAATTACACATGTGGAGTTCTTTGATTATGTCCACCGAACCACGTTATTAAATACAAAAGTAGCTATCCAAAAATGGTTGTGCATATTCGACAATAAGTGCATGTGTGACAGTGCTTTTACTATCTCCAAGAAAAGGAATCTATATTTCAATGTTTAGCGGCATGCTTTAGTGTCACTAAAACAATTAATTAAGGGCATTTATTAGAAGATTAAATGTAAATCATTTTGGAATTTTTTAGGATGGTTGATTTTTCCTTGTGTCTATACACAATATTCTTGTGCCATCATTTTCAATACCTGTAAAATAATGTGCATGATCACAATGAACTTGTATTTATTTTATTTTGTGCATCCCTACTATTTAGTACATGTATATCAATAACATTAAAGATATATCTTTTACGAAAGTAAGAAAGAAAATAATTTTCAAATTTCAAGATTTATTTCACCAACTACCATTAACCTTTGCTTTCAAATTTTCAATTTATATTTACTGAAAGTGTTGAACGTGTCAATAAATCAATATATTAGATGTGAATTCAACAATGACTAAGGAAGAATGGCGGTGAGGACTACTGGCATCACACTATTAATCATGATTAATTTCTTTACAAAATGAAACCATTGTCATAAATCATGCGAAAATGTATATGCACCTAGTTGGAACGCATTATGGCAATAGAGTAGTCTAGCGAGGCCACAAATTTGCCTGCAAAATTGTGGAAATTCCAACAGGATTTTTGATAAAATCCAGTAGAATTTCGGGAAATCTGGGTTACAACTATCAAACTTCAAAATTTTGGGAAAATTTGTGGCCTCAATAGACAATTAACTTTGTTAATATAAAAATAAAACAAATCATCAGCGATTTAGTAGTGGGGGCCAACTCAGTAACTAAATTTCATGATATTCATTTACAACTGTTGACAATTATTGTTGGTAGTTTCAAATCTAACTGCCATAATTTTCATGATATTTTTTTATTACTGTATATATGTAGTTATCCATTTCAAAAACTTGTATGACCATGAGATTGTGTCTAAATTTCAACCCAAAATCGTGAATCCAAAAAATAGTTGACATATTTTGGGAAATTTAAGTTGGAAAATGCACCGGAAAACCTTTCAAAATGTAGTACAGAGAGAGAATAGCCTTATATTGTATTGAAAATTCTTGTTTGTATGACACATATTTCAATGATATTAAATCAAGAGAAAAATACATAGTAAGTGGAGAATATGGTTTTGCAATATCCATATTGATTTCCATTACTTCTCATAAACATTCACTATGACATTTTCAATTGCTATTTTTTAAGGGTGTCATATGTGGTAGCCTCCACACGAAGACTAACATCAACTATTAATTATGACTGCTACAACAAATTGCAAATTTACGCGACATTAGAGATAAATATAAGTAGCAGATAAATTAACTAATCTATTTTCACTTATACAATCAACCATGAAGTATTTAACTATGACAATGGAAAATAAGAGAAACATATGCATTTGCACTAGCGAATACTTTCTTGGTCTCACTTCTTAGTGGATTTAGTAGTATTCAACAATTCCTTTTCTCAATTGCTAAGTTTCTTTGGAAATTCTCTCTACAACGTATTAATTTTTGTAAAGAATTGTTTAAGGATTTTTATTTTCTCATTACGCACTTTACGAACACATGAACTCTAGCAAAAGTTTCAACATATGCAGTAGTCATTGCTTCTTATAAATTCACTATTGATTTAAATTTAACCTATTATATTTGCATTTCCTTTGCCCTCATAACCTGAATTGCATGCGAACAAAGAACCAGTACAATTCTTTTATATCATAATCTACAAGCAAATAATGTCTTTAAATCTTTTTCTAATTCCAAATAGGTTTACACAACACATAGTTTATTAAATTTGTAGAAAATAAAGTATCAAAAATTGACAACAGACACCCAAAAAGTAGCTGAGGCAAGACAAAAAAAATCCCTAAATCCTACACAACAATATTCAACTTCCACACATGTTACTGGTGTAGCGTAATCCATGACCCTAGGAAAGAGAAAAAGTCTTAGTTCTAGAAAATTGGTTATTAGTGACTCATCAATTCGCCGTGATGAGCAAGATAATTTTCGAAAATTCTTTCAAAATCAAATTCATACAGTTCAAACAGCCAAGTCCAAAAGTGTCATTAATAGAGAAAACATTCAACAGGCTATACATGTAGAAAGTGATAGTAGTGAACAACTTAACAAGGTTACTACTCATTTAGAAAAGAATCAGATGATAATGGAGAAAATTGTAGAAGAGGATATTATTTTTTATGAACATCTTGTCACATTGAAAAACGAAAAATATGACAAGACGAGCAAAAAATTGATAATTGAAAAGGTAATGATTGAAAATAAAAATATTATTAATCAAGAACATGTGGATATTGATCTTTCTGGCATTAATATGATGGGGCACATGGTATTGCAAAATCTACTAATGATATAATTAGTCAAAGTGTTACCAACATGTTTGCAGAAAATCACATGTTGTAAAGGAAACTAAAAGAACTACAAGACATTGGAAATCCAGTTCCTTTGTTACTCACTCCACTAGTAGTATGGTCACCTTCATTGTCAAGTTTTGTTGTTGCAACAACGCAAACATTTAACAAGGCTACAGATCTACTTAATGTAGCGAATACATATGTCCTTGAGACATATGCCAAAGATTAGAAATTATTGATGATGCCTGGAAAGAAGTTTTCGATTTACCGCATTTGCAAGAGAGAATGACAATATTTATGCACTTGGTTAGTGGTAACCTTATAGAAGACAAGAAATTTGTTTACATTGAATTGGTTACCTTTAAGCGCACTCTAAGACTAATCTATGATTTTGAAATGAAAAACCAACAACTACCAAATCTTGAACGAATGAAGCAATTGGAAGCTAGATGGGAAGAAAGAGTCACTACACTTGAGAATATCAATTTCGCTTGTAATGAACTATCAAAAAGGAGATATGATGCCTATATTAGGGTAGTCTATATTATAAAATGCTTAGATAGTCCATGCATGCTGCAAGATTTTGAGTTAATTTCAAATGACATGTTATGAACTCAATTGTGGGAGGAAAAATAGAAAATGGCAGCAAAGTTTGATAACATCACTAATTTGATTTTAGAGCATATTCAAACAAGTCTAATTACTTTATCTAAGGTAAATAATAAGAATGATGAGTCATTTTTCCAGGTGCAGGAAGAAACTAGGGAAATTGAAAAAGAGTTTTTTACCAAAAATGTGAAAATGGAAGTTATAGTTGCCCCTGAAAAGGACTACATTAAAAAAACACTCAATATGTTTCATCAACGATTGATGCACTTTTAATACATCTTACAAAAAAAAATTTGGCTTCAAATGTTGTTCAAGGAATTGGAACACCAATTTCTACTAAACAAATACATTTACGTTAAAGTTTTCTTTGGACAATTTTGATTCTGTTTAGAAATTTTGTCTTTTAAGACTATGCTTTGAATATGATCTAGTATAGTTCTAAGTTATGTCCACACTCATTGATGTTTTATTTTGACATAGTGTTTTCTATAAATTTCCAAAAAAATGCTTTTAGCTTCTTTGTTACATTTAGTATTGTGTTGTTTCTTTAAACAAAATTGAACATTTGGCAATGGCTTGGCACCCTAGAGATACATCTCTTAATAAGAGAATACTAACATAATGTGTTCATACCTTCACAAATTTTGTTCCATAGAGTAATTAGTTAATCATTTTTTCTAATTAAGTGTTATTTAGCTCCCTATACAGAGCTCTCATTATGCATAGGTTCCAATGAAAAATTTCATTGAGCATAATAAGTTTCTTCCGCATAGTGTTTTCTATAAATTTCTAAAAAATGCTTTCAACTTTTTCTATTATATTCAATACTTTGTTCTTGCTTTAAAAAAGATTGGAAAATTAACAATTATTTAGTATCTTACACATAAATATCTTAATAATAGAATATTGGCATAGTGTATTTAAACTTGCATAGATTTAATTCTGCAGAATAATTAATTAATTATGTTTCCTACTCATCCTTTCTACCTATAGCGAAATAGTTCTCCGCATTAGATTTGTAATGTTGTTGAGCTTCATTTGCTAGTTCAGTGTGATTTAGTTCCTTGTGCAGAGCTATCATTGTGCAAAGGTTATAATGAAAAGTTTCATTCAATACAGGAAGTTTCTTCTACACAATGAAAGTTCTACACAAGGAATATAGTACATAAAAATCTATAAATCCAAACATCATAGATATAAATTAAATTAAATTAGTTCTTATGTTGTTGATAAAATTTGTTTTAATGCCTATGTCTTGAAACTAACAGGTCATGAACTAGTTGTTATTTACAAATTGAACGATTGGAACTATTTTGCATTCAAAACTACATGCTTATATCGATTTTATGATAACATTTTTCATTTATATTTGAACACATGCTTTGAAATTTTTTTTATTTTTTTTATCTCATACTAAGTTATGGAAATACATCTCATTCAAGACTTCATTAAATTGTTTGAGTGCGGACTGTGAATCTATTCAATGATATAAAAATTGAACTTACCAACAACTATGGCGCACAATAAACGCTTTACTTATAAATAAAATAAAACAAAAAGAGAACACATAGATATGCAGTATTTGTATCTAAAACATTACCGATAATATTAGTAGTAAAATTTTTAGTGTGAAGTACCAAGTTCTACACAAAAAAGGTTTCTACATATATTGAACTTCCTTCGTAGAAACAAAGATTTTGCTTAACGAAATGCGGTTTTGTACAAAAAAATTTGTGCCTTTGGCACAAATTTTACTCAATTTACTACTAATATTCATTATCTATAACTAAATTATTAACAATAATATTAATAATAAAAGAATTTAGTGCAAAGTTTGTGCAGTTGAAGCTATATGAAGGTGTATTTATTATTCTGAGATTATGATCCAGATTTATGAATGCATGAAATAAAATATAAATATAAACAAACAAAAAAATATATAGTGAAAACTAAACTTCAATTCATTAATAACAAAGTACTGAAATCTGTTTACGTGCAGAATGAAAATAAACTATCTCAGGCAATGGCATCTTATCTCTACAAAAAGTCGTGGCAGCTACATGCCTTCTGAACTATGTTGCAATGAGGCTCATAGACCTATTTATTATTCAGAAATAATGGAAAAACCTTAAACATCCAAAAACCTAACCCTAGGAGATGAAGTGCCAAAAGTATGTGGGCCTTGTTAGGGTAAATCGATACATAAACTTCATGAGGTTGTAACTTTGGCATACTATCTTTGTTTGATGCGTATGATACCTTGTTAGAAACATTTATCCAAGGAATACCACTTTTGACTGTAAAATCTTGCCATATTCTATTAGTTTACCTGTTTTCCAAAAAAAAAAATATTAGGGCCTTAAAACGACTGTAGAAGTTTAGGACCTGAAAAACTCTAAAAAATAACAAATTGTGCTACATTTAAGGAAACTAAAAGAAACAATGGTGGAGGTCCAAGTGGAATAGGAAAGTGGCCACAAATATCCACCTGGATTAGTTCTCCTGCCTTAGGAAGCAATGGTACCCATTGTGTTGAGTGCCTCCATGTAATGGGGAAACTTCTGTTGAACATGGTCCCTAGTGAACCACTTGCCTTGGTGCAGGAGTTAGCCAGCTTTAAAAACCCAATATAGTTGGATCTTCTTCTACTGAGTGTTCTTGATCTACATTTCCATGATTCAATCAATTTTCCCTTTTCCATGGAGTCTTGGTTTAGCTCTGTTGTTTTCAACTATTTTGCAAGTGTTCTACAATGTGTGATGTGTCCAACAATGGTGGAAAGTATGGCCGAAGGCAGTCCACATTGAACATTAGGTGTAGGCCAAGGAATGGGGTAATGTTGAACTCAAAAGAATTGTCTCCCATTTCCTTGGTGATGGTGTAAGGCCCATATCAAAGTGGCCTAAGCTTCTGATGGGATTTGGTAAGGCGTTTTTTCTAAAAATGCAACTAAACTTTTCCGCCCACCTGAAACTTATGTGGAACCTAATGTGGATCATGTCATTGCTTGTACTTGGCATTAGACTTACCTAAGATGGCATGTACCTATTGGAATATTTCTTAGATGCATTCAATAAACCAAGTTCCTTTATTAGCCTCAGACTGTACATATTTGGATTATGTCTGTGTAGTTGCATGAGGCATGGCAACATCAAATTCACACAATGGTTGAAAACCTAGACCAAATTTAAAAGGACTACGAGCAATCGAGCTATGAAGAGATTTGTTATAATTGTGTTGCACATAAGGAAGGCTCTCATCCCAAGTTTATGGATGCTTGGAGTTGTACATGCATAGTATGTTCACTATCATCCTATTGATGAACTTTGTGTAGTTGCCAATCTCAGGATCAAATGCAGCCGACTTGGTGAGCTTAGTGTCGAATAATATCTAGGAGCTTGACTAGAGTGTGCTCAGGAACTTGTTATCCCAATTTGATATAATGGTTTATGGGATTCCAAAATGTACCCAAACTTGTTCAAAGAAGAGTTTGGTTCTGTGCTCTATTATGATACTCTTCTTGCAAGCTACCAATATGGTCATATTGGAAAATCTATCCACGACCACAAATACACAGTCATTACAATGTTCTGTAAAAGGGAGGCCTGACAAATGGTCCATGGAGATGGATTCGTAGGGCTCGCTGGGAGTAGGAAAAGTAGTGTAAAATCCTTGCTTCTTGATGTTTGGCTTGATGATGGCACAAGCCGTGCAAGATCTGATATATTTTCCAACGTCCTGTTAGAGTTTTGGAAAATAAAAGTACTTTTTTAGTATGACCACAATTTTCTCCACATCTATGTGTCATTCGACCTGACTGTAGTGCACCTCCAAAATCATCTTGGCACGCCTCTTGAAGGAATACAAAGGTGGCTCATGTAGCATAATAATGCATCTTGAAGGTAGAAATCTAAAACTTTCTTGCCATCCACTAGCATCTGGTATGTGGTGGTGAACAATGGATCATTTTTGTAAAATTGCATCCATCCAAAGGTCTGGTGGCCACAAGAGTTGAGAAAAATAGTCTGTGCTACAACTGGGGGCCGATTGAGGCAATTTGAAACATGATTGGCATTTCCCTTCTTATATTTCATGTTCAAGTGGAATTTTTTCAAATATGTATACCACTTATCATGCTGATAATTTTGCAACTTCCCTTATGTTTGGATAAACTGAAGATATTTGTTATCTGTGTGGATGACTGTAGGCTTCCCTAGAACGTAATGTTTCTATTACCTGCACGCCTATATGATAGAATACATCTATTTATCATACATGGGGTATCTTTGAATTGTATCAAAAAGTGTCTCACTGTGATAGGCCACCGGATTCACTTATTGGGTGAGAACTCCACCAATAGTTAGAGGTGTCTGTCTCAATTTCAAATGGTTGTTGCAGGTCTGGAAATGTGAGTACAAGTGCATAATAGAGGTGATGCTTCAACTCAGGGAACAACTTCTGTTGGGACTTAGACCAAAAAACGTTTTCTTCCACTCTACCCTTTGTCGCCTGACTTAGAGGTGAAATGCTATGAGAAAAACCCAACATGAAGCTCTGATAAATATTTGCAAGGCCCAAAATGTTGTGAAGCTATATCAAATTTGTTTGGGCTAGACAATCCTGAATGACTTGGATCTTAGCTGGATCCACATGCACTCCTTTCTCATTATTGATGTAGCCCATATATTAGACCTGGATCATGGAAAATGTGCATTTCTCCAAGTTGGCACATAGTTTGTGCTTTCGCAAGGTTTGAAGGACCTCTTGAATGTGTTGCAGGTGCTCTTCCCAACTCCTATTGAATATGAGCATGTCATCGAGATGTACAACTACGAACGAGTTGGTGAAGGGATGCATGATGTCATACATCAGCCTCATAAAAGTTGAAGGGGAATTTTTCAACCCGAAAGGCATGACCAACTACTCGAAAAGGCCCTCCTTGGATTTGAAGGCGATATTCCATACATCTATGGGTTCTATTGGCACCCTGTGATATCTAGACTCCAAATTGATCTTGCTAAATTACTTGGCCCCCTTGAGCTGGTCAAGAAGGTAATCAATCAATGTGATTGGATACCTATTCCTAATAGTGATGTTGTTTAGTGTCGGATAATCAATGGAGAGCCTTCAGGTTCCATATTTCTTCTGTGCAAGTAAAATCAAGCTCCCACAAGGTGAGGAACTTTTTCAAATGTGCCCTTTTTGCAACAACTCCTAGATCTGCAACATAATTTCCTCTCCATAATAAAGTGGTGGTATATTGTCCCCTTACGTAGAGGTGCTCCGAGAGTCAGATCGATCGAATGCTTGACCTGGCAGTGAAAATGTACCCCTGTGGGTGAGGCGAATATGTCCTTGTATTATTCCATGACCGTATCCATGTTCTTCTATTGCATGGGGGAACCCTTCTCAAGGGTCATGGATGCAACCATTATATTCCCCTTGGTTTGAGGGAAAATTACGAAGAAACCAAATTTCCCGATCTAGGAGATGATATTACCAAATTTCCTAGCAGAGATCAAACAAATGGCGATAGGAGGGGGTGCTTCTAGTATCCTTTATAAGTTATTACCCAAAGTAATAATAATAGTGTGAGGCCTAGAGTCATACATATAATTAGACTTCCATAAGTATTTTGGCCTAATAACACATCAAAAACTTCACGATGACTGACATCACACAGTACCTCATCCACAAAGGGCTTGATGCTATAGGAAAGGTGATAGTGTTGGCTGATGTGGAGTCTCATTATTGGTGACACCACCTCATGGTGTACGACTATAGGCATGTTGTGGTATGTAGGCCAAAATGCATCATTACCACTACTGAAATGAGATTTATTTGGCTTGTATTATTGACAATGAACTAGAATGGAAATCCCTTCACCCACATTTATGAGTGGAAGAGACGCTCCCCCTCCCCTAGACCTTCGGGCTCAATCTTTTAGACCTTCATGGTGGAAATAGTGGCACTGGATTACGCATCTATAATTTTTTCTTCTTATCATTCCCCTTGATGGGTTGTGGCTCAGAATTAGAACATGCATCAGACTCTGAAGCTTTTAGCTCGACCACCAATGACTTCTTGGCACGACACTCATTTTTTTGTGAGTGGGAATCTTGTGGGACTTGCATCACTTTCTTGTGTCCTTCATCTTCTTGGTTTTGTTATTTTCTTGTGGCTTTGTGGATTTTCCTAGGCGTCTTTGCCTTGGCTCTATCCTTTTTTCTATGGTTTGGGGGCATTCTTTCCCTTCTTCTAATTCGCAGATCCAAAGTCTCACTTCTTTTGTTTAAATTTGTGTTCAATCTTGGTAGCATATTGGTATGCTACACCAAGCGAGAATATGTCTAGGAAGTCCATTTATTCCTAAATGTATTTATGTAGATAGTCATAGCATTTGAGCACTAGATGTCACTCAAAGTCTTTAATACCCAACTTTGTTTGTAGAGTATGAAAAATAGTTGCTAACTCATGCACATCTTGGTCCCTTTGTTGTCATTGTGTGGTTAACTATATGTACTTGTCCTCATAGCTCCCACAGGGTAATATTGAACATTACTTTACAGTGTCTCAAAAATGGTTCCAAGCCATGTGTTCGTAAATAGAGAGGTTCCTCAGCCCTTTTCTCATAGTAATTTTCCCACTAGTCCTCGACATGGGGGTGGCTTTAACTAGTGCAAAAGTAATCTTATCCCTATCGGAGAAACTATGGACTGAAAAATAACCTTCCTACAAATTCAACCATTTATCTACAACATCTGCATATATTTTTCCTTCGAATATAGGGATATCGAAGTTCACTTGTACCTAAAAGGGGGTGGCACTACCAAAGTGACAGATGGATGAACATGCGTCCCCAGTGGGAATCCATCGAAGGATCTAGGCAAAGTTGTCCATCATCTCGTTCCTTTGCCACTTGAGGGATTCTTCAAGCAACAATTTGATAGGATCTCCTACTCCCTTATATTTCTTTTCTTCTTCCATGGGAGGTCATCAATGTCAGCAAGGATAGTCTTGAAAAGGCTCAACCTATTCAAGTTGCAACTCCTTATACCCCGACCTCATTTCAGACATGCACAGAAAAAGAGAAAAAGAAGACTGCTCTGATACCATGATCTAGATTTATGAACGACTGAAATGAAATAAAGATATAAATAGAAACATAGAGATATAGTGAAAACAAAACTTCAATTCATTAATAACAAAGTGCTAAAAATTATTTACATGTAGAATGGAAATAAACTAGCTCATGCGATGGTAGCTTATCTCTGAGAAGAGATGTGTCAACTACATGCCTTATGAACTATTTTACAATGAGCCTCAGAGGCCTACGTATTATTGAGAAACAATGGAAAATCATAAATATCTAAAAAGATAACCCTAGGAGATGAAGCACAAAACATTTGTGGGCCCCATTGGGGTAAATTGGTACATCAACTTCATGAGGTTGTAACTTTGGCATATGATCTATGTTTGGCGCATACAATACCTCGTTAGAAATATCTCTCCAAGGACTACAACCTTCAACTAAAAATCCTTTCTATAGGCTATGGCTTTTCCATTTTTTCAAAGAAATGTCTTTCAGGGCCTCAAACCAGCTCTGAATGTTCAAGACCCGAAAAGCTTCCAAAACTAGTAAATTGTGATACAATTAAAGAAACTGAAAGAAATAACGGTGGGGTCCAAGTGGAATAGGAAGGTGGACGCCAATATCAAATTGGATCAGATTACTGGATTACCTACATTTTACTCAATTAACTATTGTTTGCATCATTATTTATAGCTAAAATATGAGGAATACTATTAGCAGTTAGTGCAAAGTGTGGAAATCTGCTCAAAGAGCGCTTCCACATAAGAACCTAAACAAACATATAATCTAGGTATTTGAAAATGAGATTTATTTACAATTAAAATATTATAAAAAACTTCATATATGTTTCTAGATATAATGTTTGAGGATGAAGTTATGCAGAACAAGCATGGGTTGAGACATAAATGTGGATGAAATATGGACCCTGCTTAATTAGTTGTAGAGACAGGGATATATGCACTATTTATTGCTAAAGTATTAGCAACAATATCGTATAATTCCAACACTTGCTTTGGTCTTATTGCAAACAACAAATTTACATCTTTTAATACTAAAATATTAGAAATAAAAGTCTTTAGGTTCAAGTGTGACAATTCACACATTGAAAGTTTCCTCCGCACAATGGAGTTCCTCCGCATTTCCACACATATGCCTTATTTGAAACATATTCGGAAATACAAAAGTATTTATTATTTAGGATCAAAATATTATTAATAATATAAGCTTAAATTATGTATTTTTAATACTAAAATATATAATCAATTAAATAATAATCAAAGCATTGACAATTATTGAGAAAATATGCATTATTTAATACTAAAATATTAGCAATAAAATCCTTTTGTTCCAATTTAGTTGATCGATGCATTGAATTATTCCTTTGCACAATAGGGCTCATCCGCAGTTCCGCACATATGCCTAATTTGAAACATATTTGAAAATATGAACACATGTATTATTTACAATTAATATATTATCAATAATATAAGCATAAAGTATTCATTTTTAATACTAAAATATTAGTAATAAAAGTATTTCAATGCAAACACATGTTGACCGACATGCCTTATTGAGTATGAAGATAGCTTCCACTCCATGAAAAGTTGTATGAAAAGAGAATCAATTTAATAATGGTACAGAAACAAACTATGCAACGATTTTCCAATTGAAAGTGTCCTACGCACAATGGACTTCCTATGCACTTCCACAAACATGCTTGATTTGAAATGTATTCGAAAATATGAACATGTGCATTATTCACAATTAAAATATTATTAATCATCTGTGCATAAACAATGTCATTATCTACACAATGGAAACTTGAAAGCTTCTTCTACGCAATGAACATTCTCCACACTTTTGCATGTCCTATAACAAAGATTATGCTCAATGAAAGGTAGTTTTGTACACAAATTTTATTAAGTTTACTACTAATATGCATTATCTATAAGTAAAGTATTAGCAATAATATTACAAATCGAAAATACAAGAATAAGCATAATTTACAATTAAAATATTATCAATAATTTTGTATACGCCAATCACTTACTAAAATAGCTACTCTCTCTGGTGAAGTCTAACCCAGAGCATGTGTGCAGGAAACATGTCTAGATATAGCATGTGTGGAGGAATATCCATAGACGTCATTGTGCGGAGCAAGTAGTGCAAAATAAGCATGGTGTGACACAGAAATGTGGGTGAAATATGCACTCAAAACCACACCCACATTCAATATTAATGTAGTTTTGTACATAATCACTTAAATAGTAGTATTATGACTAAAATATGAGAAATAATATTAGCAATTAGTGCAAAGTACAGATATCTACACAAAGAGAACTTACGCACAAGAGCCTAAAATGTAGATATTCGAAATATTTGAAAATACAAAAATAAGCATTATTTACAATTAAAATATTAATAATAACCTCATATACATCAACCTCTTACTAAAATAGCTACTTGCTCTGTTGTAGTCTAGTCATGCATTGAGAAATATAAGTGGGAAAAATGAAAATCCCACTTTATTAGTTATACATATAAGGAGATACACATTATTTATCACACATTGAAGGCTTCCTCCCCTCAATGGAATTCCTCTCCATTTTTGCACATATGTCTTATTTGAAATAATATAACCATACACAATGTTATTGAACAAATATGTCTTATTTAATACTAACATATTAGCAATAAAAACTTTTTGTGCTAAGTTAGGTGATCCACACATTGAAAGCTTCCTCTGCACAATATAGTTCTTCCGCACTTCCGCAAATATACATAATTTGAAACATATTCGAAAATGCACACAAATGTTGTATTTACAATTAAAATATTATCAATGATATAAGCAAAAAATATCCATTTTTAATAAGAAATATTAGGAATAAAATAATTTAATGAAAATGTAGGCTGACCGACAACCATTATTGAGTGAAAAGATAGCTTCCATTGTGCGAAATGATTTATGAAAAGAGAATAAATTAAAATGCGGTAGAGACAAGGACAACCACACAATGAAATATTGAAAGCTTCTTCTGCACAATGGAATTTTTAATTATTATCTAGGAATGTTTTGCAGGACCACAGAAGTAGTTGTGTGAAGATGGTTGTTTCATGTGCGAAGGTGTTGTGCTGTACAACAACCCCCCATTTCATAAAATTTTTATTTTCAAAACTATAATATGAAATGGGTCCCTTTTAGATTAAATTGGTATCAAATTATCATTATTCAAAAGGTCCAAAAAGAAATAAAACATTATAAACCTTTTTGATAAATCACATAATCGGTCTTATAATAAAAAATGAATAATCCTTTATTATTGCGATAAAGTGATCACAAGATCGCATATCCCAATAACAAAGGATGCATGACAAAAGACCCATTGGTTTTCCCCGATGCGACAATGCAGAAATGACTATCAGATATTGGGAAGGAAAGCGATCATAACAAAAGGCCCCTCTCTTTGCTCCGATGCGATATCGCTATCAGCGATCGGGGAATGTAGCATGCATGCATCTAAAAGCCCTCATTTAAAAAATCCCGATGCGAATTGGCAATATCGCTATCGGCAATCGGGGATTCAGAAAGGACACCAATATAACAACTTAAGCATTCCCCTGATCGCCGATTGCGATAAAGCTAGGCGCAGATTTCAAAAAGGATTGATAAGGCTAGGATATATTATGGTTAATTAGTATTAAAGGCCTTTCTCTTCCTGCTAGTGATTCACTTACGCTCAACCGAGAAAACATCAAAGCCACGCTTAAATGAATTATTCAGCCAATAAATGATATGATGAGCATTTAAAGGATTGATAGGTTTAAACGGCCATTTAATCGAACAGTAAGGCCAAAATCTCTTCAGAGATTGTATCTGCGGCCACCTTAAGTCAATCCTCCATTATTCATTGATTAATATATCTCGTTTGTATTTGGTTTGGGCCACCAATTCTCCACATTACGTTCATTTTCTCTCCCGTGCAAAGCTCCTTCGAAGCAGCAAATTCAAGCCAAATGGGGAAGAAATCTAAGAAAACTGGAACAGCTTCAGCTTCCGCAGTAACAGGACAACACATTGCCGATCCAAGACCAAGCAAAAAGGGATTGATCTCGGACACCACATGTCTAGGACTCGGTAAAACTACTTGGCTGAGCATCTACAATCTGATTGAGGCCGAAGAGCCTCAGGTAACAACAGTGCAAGCCACAGCAGACCAGACCCGGAAGTCTGATGCTACTCTAAAGGATTTAGCCGACTTGTACCTTCATCGGATAGCAGCCTGAGAGCAAATTCTCCCATATACAGATGTGGTAAGATGGGCAATTGAAGAAATCCCAATTACAAACAGAACATTTTACGCCATCGACGGGAGAGTGTTCAACTCGTTTCAACCCAATGATTTGAGGCAAATGTACCATTTGCCTGCAACGGAGAAGAAGTACAACAAAGCATTTCTGGAGAAGTTCAGAAATGAAAATGACATTGAATCAGAACCTATACGATATTGGAGGCAAAACCCAACGAAACACAAGCATGAGTCTTCGGGTAAGTACTCTGTCGATTCCTTGTGTTCTCATTATTGTTATGCCGGAGTAATGATGTGTAGGATTTGGGGGTTAAATGATTCCTCAAATTTCACTATAGAAATGGTACCTTTAATGGAAGCAGCATGTAATAGTGAAATAATGGATTGGGGGAATATATTGTCTGGTAAGTTAGCAACAGTGGTTCTTGAATTCAGAAACAAATGCCGCATTACTGAAAGGTTCATTCCTCCATTTTACTATAGTGCCTACATCTTGGATACCCTCTGTTTTAATTCCAAATTTCCTATGCTGGGGTGGAGATGGACTCCACAGGACCCCATGCCCATTCATATATACCAGCAGAAGTTGTGGAAAGCCCACTATAAACACCACCTATATCAAGTTTACAATGGATTTATGTTACCCATTCACTATGCCATTTTTGACAAACCTGCTCCTAAGATTTCCTCACAAGCAGAGATTGACTTGACAGCCATAGGCAGATGGTTCGGAGAAGAAAAATTCACCTATGTAAGAGTTTTCGGCAGCCATGCAAGGCCTCATGTCCTCCCCTTGTATTCACCCGAAAAATTGTTGGCTCGAGAGGTAGCATATCCGCTTACATCCGAAGGAGTTACGTAGACTCTAAGGAATAAAAAGAAGTAGGTTTGGCCTCCTTTTCCTCTAAAGTGTGGTGTTTACGCTCTGCATGACTATAAACATGCAGAGAAAGAAGCAGAAAAGATTAATACACTGAATCTCACCACTCTTCCTAATAGGCGATTTGACCCAAACAAAGTCGCCTATAATGCACTTGAACAGGCAAAACTCACTAAATTTAAACATAAATAAGATGAGTTTGATGACCTTTTCTTCTCAGCCGAGTCGTTATTTTAGGTTCAAGCACTAGCCAGGATGAGATATCACGACGACGGGTACGTCGAATTTAATAGACTTAGAGAGCAGAGGTTGCAAACTTTGCCTCTAAATCTGTTAACAACGGCCCCGATGACACAGTCAAGTGAGCCTGAACAACGACTTACCAATGAACCTCCTACTACATCAGAAATTGCTGGAGAAATCCAAACAAAAGAGCGGGAGGAAGTGCAAAGGAAAGAGCAGGAGGAAGTGTAGAGGAAAGAGCAGGAGGAAGTACAGAGGAAAGAGTAGGAGCAGAGCAGCATGGACGTGAATGTCGATGCCTAGATTGACCCGAAGTTGCTCCAGGAATGACAGCAATTCGATTCAATCATAAGCAATCTTGAAAGCTCAAAGGAAGCTGATACATCCAAAGCGGCTGATACACAAGATACAGCATCAAAAGACGTTCCAAGTGGAACCAGCAGCCTACCCCCTTCTACAGAAATAGAGATAATTCCCAAAGATCCTTCAGATCAGATCATTTTGCAAGTGGAGGATATACCTCCATTGGATGTCTTTTACAGCCCAAAGCACAGGTTGTAGTAAAGTGACAGCAGAAAAGGAGAAGGATTGATCAACCTTCCCTATTCCCTGAACAAACAGTGACAGCCAATGTGGTTTGGAAAGAGGAGTTTGATCCTTCTGATGACCTAACAAAATTGTCCCAATATGCTGGAGCCTATTCGGCGGCCACCATGGACAAGGCTTCAGAAGTGAGTAATCTGTTAAGAGAAAAGGACCAAGCAATCACTTCGCTACAAGCACAGTTATCGTAGGCACAACAGAAAGCAGAACAACTCGAACAACAATTGTCCACGCAGCAGCAAATAAATAATCAATTGAATAAATAGTTGCAGCAAGAGAAACATAGGATTGATTCAAGTTCAATTCAAAAGCAGAAAGAGTTGTCGGAAGCATTGGCAAAATTGAAAGCAGTAAATGAACTGATGGTGAAGTCGAAAGATGAGCAAATTACTCAATTATCAGGCCAAATAGAAAAGTCCAATAATCTTCCACAGCCTGCCGAATTCAGAGCAGAAGCACTACAGATTAACAAGGCATTGGTAACACAAATAAGACTATTATGTCATAAAATTGCTCAAGCAGAACCCCTATGTGACATAAAAGCATCAATAATCGATAAATTAGTTGATGCTAGAACAGACTTCGAGCAGGCCGATGAGACCTTGACCAATTTTCTTGATTGGCAGGACACTAATGAGGGACTGGCAACTAATTTGCCAAAAATCTTAGAATCCCATAAAGAGATCCTATTTATGGAATGGCAGTCCCAGTTAATGAAGGCAGAGAGAGTAGTTTCTAGATGCAAATTAACCACAAGTAATTTGGTTGAATTAATTAATGATACTCTCTACTTATCTAATATGACATCTCAATGTACACCAGGTAAATTACTATCAGCTAAAACATTGGAGTAGTCATGTTATCAAGAGCTGGAAAAGAATGGGAGATTGATCGCAGGTATTAACAGTTTAACTTGGGACACCTATTGGTTGTTCCTTTTAAAACCATACAGCCAGAGAGCCGCCCTCAAGTGCCTAACAGATGCAATCGGTTGTATCATTCTCGATATACAAGATGCCACCTATGCTACTCAACTCAATTCTCGTCTCAGCCACCCTCCAGAAGTGGAACCAATGCTAGCAATATGCCAACTCAGGTCAAAAGGCAAACAACTAGAGTGATGAATCATGCTACCGACTACCAGATTGCTATGAGGAAGATACTCCAAATCAAGTTGTACCAATTAAGTAGCATTTTAATTTTATAGTTAGTTAGTTTTAATCAAGTATTTGTAGACCCTTTCAATGCATTGGAAAGGGTCGTAAGTTTTTGTATATGACTTAAACCTGAAGTTGCACTACTGTACTTCAGGCATATTTTTTTAATAAAGACTGGGCCAATTATTCCAATTTTGATAACGAAGCTTTTATGTGGATGTGCACTATTGCCTTTATTTAAAAGTATTTCTGAGTCGGAAGAAGGAATTCAAATAGCGATTGATGTTGGGAATGATTTGCAACTCATATGGTACTACTATCTATGTCTGAGTTCATTCTTTTTATGTGAACTGTTGTTTGAGCGCTCTTGCTATTATCGGATATATGCATGTTTTTTTAACAGCATTCTTTCTACTTTCCACTACTGGATGTTTACAACATGCTTTTCTTTTATCATACATGTATTGATAATATAA
The DNA here is from genome assembly GCA_031772625.1 of Pinus tabuliformis. NCBI lineage: Eukaryota > Viridiplantae > Streptophyta > Pinopsida > Pinales > Pinaceae > Pinus > Pinus tabuliformis. Next base: position 1,036,778,235 of record CM062819.1, read on the forward strand.
AAGGATAAGTGTAACAATGTTTTGTTAATCACTTTGTTCAACTATTTGAACAAAGAAATCATTAAGTGAATGAATGTCTATGTTTATTGTGTAGAGTCATTTATATGCCTGTCGTTGAACAGAGATCATCAAGCGTTGCACTTAAAAGAATAGAAGCCTCCTGGGATAGAATAGTCATTTGTATTTTCGCTGTTAGATTAAGTAATCCAGTCATTATCATTTATTAGAAAACCAATCACTCATCCATCCCCTTTTTATTCATTATTGGGAAACTGGTCCCATTATATCCAGTCGGAGCCACCATCCCAAATGGAAAAGGAGCTGTATTAAGGTCCGGACCGGGTGGTTATCCCCCAATGTCGATAAAATGATTTTCAGGGCATCAACATTTTTGGCGCTAGAAGGAGGGGCCTAACTATGAATGGCGAGCAAATCCAAATCTACAGACCATTCTGAGAGTAAATCTCCCTCCACATCACCTCGTACTTCCCAATTGCATGCTGGTTCTCCAGTATCCAAGCGAGAAGAAGAGGACTCAACTACCACTGCTCAAACCCACAACACTATAGAACGATTAAGTCCTGAGTCCCCTGAAGTTCAATTACTCATCCATAAACTTCAAGGCTTCTCGATATCACCATAGAAATCTGAAGTATCTCAAAGCACTGAGACTTCACAATTCAATCTACCTCATCCTCTCACTAGACTTCAGAGCGGAAAGCTCGGTATTGAACCTACTGAGATGCCCTTACCTAAAAGGAAAAGGGCAAAGAAGAACACTGAAGGATCTGACAGTGAAGCATTTTCATCCACATCCTCCATCTCATCTTCCCCAGTGTGAAGTCAACCATCCACTCCCTCACTACACATTGTTGTTCATCAGGGATTAGGAACTTCAACATCCCAACCGGCTCAATCCTCAATATCGATTCCTTCCCAAACATCTGGAATTTCATCAGCCATCTCATCCACTACAGGTGTTTCAATGGCAAATCCATGGAATAGACCTGGTGCAGTCAATATGCCTGCACCATTACATGCATTACCTGATGCTCCTGAAAAATGGCTACCCAAGTTTAACCCAGATGATGGAATACAAGCTGAGGAACATATTAATAACTTCATGTTATCAGTTAAGTTGAAAGGAGTAACAGAGGAAGATGTTGTCATTAGGATTTTCCCTTATACTTTGCAAGGATCAGCGGGATCCTAGTATTTTTTCCTGCCTTCTGGATCCATTACTAGTTGGACTACTTGCCAAGAATAGTTTCTCACTAAGTATGGTGATGATAGATCTTTAGCCACATTAATAAATGATCTCTCCAATCTTAGGATAGAGCATAGGGAACCGATTAAAGAATTCAATGCGCGATTCAATAAACTCTTGAATAAAATCCCAACGGCCTCCAAACCAAGTGAGCAAATCAGAAGCGAATGGTATATAACTGCCCTACCTGCCAATATAGCTATCTTTGTAGACAGGGCCTGAAAACCAACTTTAGCTGAAAACATGAAAGAAGCACTTGCTGTGGAGAAACCTATTAATGCTCTAGAAAATAAAGATGCTCTTGAAGATAGAAAATCCAAGAAAGTTTCTTTTAAAGATGATTCAAAGAAGAAAACCCCTAAAGATCCATATGATATGGAGGGTCTACAAAAAGTCCTCAAGACCCTGTCAAACGAAATGGTTGAAATCAAAAAACAAGTAGCAGAAACCTCAACAAAAAGGCCCTTTAGAAATTTCAAGAAAACCAAATCAAAACCACCAAATGTTATATCTAATGCAGATTCAGATCCTGAAGAAGAAGAAGAAGAGGAAACAATTTCACCAACTGATGAAGAAGAGGAAGTTGTTGAATGCCATGGAATGTGGGATTTCATACTGCCTAACTCCGATACAGAAAATGAACAAGAAGCTTTTCCTGTCACTACTAGGAGTAAAGGTGCCCCTGAACCCATCCAGGCAAGTTCAAAGAAAAGAAGTGCAGGTGCTACTACTACAAAGGAAAAGGTATCCACAAAGAAGCGAACTGCAACAGTTCCACAAAACCAACCTTCATCTTCAAATATACCTTCAACATCTAAAACGTTGGTAGTATCCGACTCAATGGATTACAATATTGTTGATGATATGAAGAAGACTAAGGCAAACATTACCATGTTTGAACTTAGCAAACTAAAACATCAACAGAAATTGCTTCTCAAGGAATTGAATGTTGTTCCTTCTTCACCTCTTCCCAGTGCTAAAGTTGCAAATGATTCAGGTCAACCACCTTCTGGCAGGATTGAAGCTACTGATACGATTCTGATTGGAGACAGATCAAATTCCCATACTTCTCCTTTCCTCTTAACCTATGAGATTTATAATCGAAATCTACACAATTGTTTGATTGACTCAGGGGCATCCTCAAATATAATGCCAGCTTCGGTTTGTTTTAAACTGAACATTGAGCCCCAAAAGTCCACAATTCACATTGTGCAGTTAGATAGAACCAAGGTCCAGGTTTTAGGAGAAATTAACTCTGTAACTATCAGGTTATCGGCTGATCCACGAGTAGTTCAAAGAATTGATATCTTAATCGCCAATATACCCTAATTTTATGCTTTAATCTTGAGTAGGGATTGGTCTGAGAAGCTCCATGGGTATATTTCTACCGATTGGTCCCATATGTGGCTAACCTACAAGGGAAAGCCAAATCAAATAAAAATCAATCGGGAGAAACACATGACCCATACTGTTACAGAATTTGAACAGGAAAATCAACCAATAGCATTTAATAACAATATCTTGGGGAATTATTCATCTGAATCATTCTTTGGCAACTTCACAGCCCAACCATCTCCTTTCTCAGTAAACAATTTTACATCTCAGATCGAAAATTATTCACAAACAGATAGATCAAGATGTTTTAACAATACTGAGGAAACTGTAAATAAAATTGTTGATAATTCTTTATTTTGGTCACTATATTTTGATGGGTCTAAGTCTAGCGAAGGCTTGGGAGCAAGATGTATTTTGGTTAGCCCTCAGGGAGAAAAACCGATGTTGTCCTGTAGGTTGGAGTTTGAATGAACAAATAATACAGCTGAGTATGAAGCCTTAGTCCAAGGACTCTACAAAGCGATTGGCCTCAAGGTTCAATATTTGAAAGTATTTGGTGATTCAGAAATTATTATTAAACAGGTGAGAAATACAATTCATTGTCTTTCTAGCCACCTCAAACATTATCAGTCGCTGGTACAAGAAGTCACCTTTCAATTTTTAGCATTCAATATTTCTTCCATCCCTAGGTCTCAAAATTCAGCAGCTGACTTGCTAGTCAATGTTGCTTCCAAACTCCTACCTTCCGAAGATTATAGCCCACATAGATTTTCAATAGAGTTACTTTTTAGACCATCAATTCCTGACAATGTCACTAATTGGCGAGTGTTCAATCACGATGAAGACATCTTACATTTTTTGACTTCCGAAAAGTCCTACGATGATCAGATCATTGAGGAAAGCGAGCATGATCTTCAGATGAAAGAAAAGCACGAGGAAAACTCAATACCAAAGCCTGTGGCGAAGCTTGAGGATCTTTACGATATTAAAGACATGTTTAAACTTGTGACCAATACAAATCTCCAAAGTTCCACCTTAAGATTTGAATTGATAAATCTTGGCACTGAGCAGAATCCTCAAAACATTAATTTGGGATTAGGACTTTCTGTGGAAGAAAAGATAGCATTCATTAGATTATTAAGAAAAAATAAACATGTCTTCACTTGGAAATATGACGATTTAAAAACATATGATGCATCTATCATCCAGCATACCATTCCAATGCTTTACGAACAAAAACCAGTTCAACAAAAGTTGAGGAAAATACATCCGAACTTAGAGAGTCAAATAAAATCAAAACTCAATAAACTCTTGAAAGCTAAGATTATTTTTCCCGTTCGGCACTCAAACTGGGTCTCCAATATGGTTCCTGTTAGGAAGAAAAATGGCGACATCAGGATTTGTATAGATTTCATAAATCTGAATAAGGCAAGCCAAAAAGATAATTTCCCATTACCTACTATGGAGCAGATACTCCATTCAGTAGCAGGTTCTGAGTTAATGTCCTTTTTAGATGGTTTTTCAGGATATAACCAAGTTTTGGTCCATCCTGATGACAGACTCAAAACTACCTTCAGAATGAAATGGGGAACTTATGCTTATCAGAAAATGCCTTTTGGACGTATTAATGTAGGAGCCACGTTCCAAAGAGCGATGGATATAGCTTTCAAAGGATTGATCAACAAAACAGTAGTTGTCTACTTAGATGATATTACTATATTTTCTAAGAAGAGATCCAATCATTTGCATGATTTAAATCAAATCTTTGAACGCTGCAGAAGGTATGGTATTTCACTCAATCCCAAAAAATCCTTCTTCGCTCTTAATCAAGGAAAGCTCTTGGGCTTTATTGTTTCCAAAGATGGCATTTATATTGATTCGGATAGGATTAAAGAAATCTCTGAAATTCCTTTTCCTCATAATAAAAAATCCATGCAGTCATTTTTAGGCCAAATAAATTTTGTCAAGAGATTTGTTCCTGACTTTTCTCACATCATTTTACCATTACAAACTATGATTAAGAAAAATTCAGTGTTTAGATGGGGATCTGCAGAAAAGGAAGCATTTGATTCAATCAAACAATCAATAATCAATGCCCCCGCTTTGAACACTCCTAATTTTTCTAATCATTTCACATTGTACACTATCGCATCCGATTCATCTTATGCAACAGTACTCACTCAGATTAATGATCACAATTTGGAAGCACCGATTTCATTTTATAGTTCAAACCTGAAGGGTGCTGAACTAAATTATTCTGAAGTTGAAAAACAAGCCTTTGCTTTGTACAAAGTTGTCAAACATTACAGACCCTTCCTTTTAAAAGCCCATACAAAAGTTATAGTTCCTTTTCCTGCAGTAAGGCAATTACTAATCCAAAGGGAATTAGGTGAAAAAAGGGAAAACTGGGTTACAACACTTCAAGAATATGACCTGGAAATCAAGCTAGCAAAGATTTTTAGAGGCCAAGGTTTTTGCAGGTTATTAGCAGGAGCATCCAACATTCAACAACCAGATAAGTATTACTGATTCTGAATCATAATATGCGGACTTGATCTTTTATTTGAAAAATGGATATGCACCTCCTAACCTATCTTATAAAAACAAAAGGGCCATTACATTAAAATCAAAAAACTTCATAATCATTGATGATGTACTTTTTAGGCAAAATTATGATTCAATTGTATTAAGATGCCTAGAAAAACCTGAAGCACAAAAGGTTTTACAGGAACTACATGATGGACCAGCGGGAGGAAATTTTGGAGCTGACACAACAGCCCACAAAATCATTCATGCTGGATACTATTGGCCCACCCTGTTCAGAGATGCTCATGAATATGTAAGGAAATGCCGAAGTTGTCAAACTTCTAGTGGAAGACAAAGAAAGCCAGCTTTCCCTTTGAAAACAGTCAACATTGAACAACCATTTGAGCAATGGGGATTGGACATCATTGGAGAAATCACTCCACATTCATCCAAACAACATAAGTATATCCTTATTGCCACTGATTATTTTACTAAGTGGGTTGTAGCGATTCCTTTAAAGACAACAAATTCTGAGGCAATTATGGAATTCATAGATCAATTCATCATTACCAGGTTTGGTGTACCAAATGCTCTTGTTTTCGATAATGCATCTTATTTTTCTGGAAATGCTATGTTTGAGTTCACTATTAAAAGAGGGTTTAAATTGAAATATTCTGCAAATTACTATCCCCAGGGGAATGGTTTAGCAGAATCTACCAATAAAAATCTAGTTAAAATTATTAAGCGAACTATCGAACAGAATCATAAAAACTGGCACAAATCTTTAATATTCACACTATGGGCTGATAGGATAACACAGAAGGCTTCCATAGGTTCTTCTCCATTCAATCTTGTATATGGGAAAGAAGCAATGCTACCAACGAATCTTGTCCTTCCTTCTCTAGCCCTAGTTCAGTTTATTGAAGAAAGCCCCTCTTCTTCTATTCAACTTAGACATGATCAAATCTTAAAATTAGAGGAAGAAAGAGAAAAGAAAAAAATTACTCATGCAAAACATCAGCAAATTATCAAGTCATCTTTTGATTCAGCTTCATCCAGTTCAAAACAGTTGCAAGTTGGTGATCTAGTTCTGAAATGGGACAAAGCCCATGAGAATAAAGGAAAACACACCAAGTTCTAGAAAATGTGGCTTGGACCATTTCAGATCTGCGAGAAGATAGGCCATTTGACATTCATATTACAAGATTTATCAGGTAAGAGAGATTCTCTTCCTGTTAATGGCCTCATCTTAAAGAAATTCTTCAATTGAGGAGGTAACCCCTTCTCTCTTTTTAGTTCAGTAGAATTTGTAGTTTGTAGGACCATTAGGAAATAAAGTTGTAAGGTATCTTCCATTGACCTTTGCTGTATTGAAAAGTTTCTCAAAGAAGTAGTGTTGATATTTACTTTTAAATAATAGAAGCCTTAAACAAAAGGGACAATTTCTAGGAAATTAGGTATATTCACATTTTGAAACCACATTTCAATTTTTGTGAAATATTCTCAAGATTTAGAAGTATTGTAAATCATTCTATGGTTTTCAAATTGGTCACAAAAAAGGTTATCAATATCAAAACAGAAACTAATTCAACTTCAGCATCTTCAACTCTTACCCTGTCATCCATTCACTCTTAAGGAGAAAATTTTCCATCCCATTCGTCAAAGTTTATGATTACTCAGAGTGCAATTCTAAAATATTTGATATAAAAGATAAGGGGTATTATTACAAGCCTCTTTACCATGATCATTGGGAAATAATTTAACCGACATTACCAACACTGCATACCGAAATAGGGTAATGGCTTAGAATCATAAGACAAGGGGTCTCATCATGAGCCAGCTTGTTCGGTTAGATTACTACCAGTGAATGGCATTGTCAAACAGCTGGCCACCAAACTAGGACAATGGCTTTTTATCTTACAAAATAATTGAAAAGCAAAAAGAGATACAAAATATGAAAGCATGTTTTGAATTCATTCTTTTAATCATACTCTGAAATGGATGGGATAATGGGCAGTAAAATGGTTAAAAGGTATCCCTGTCGAAACTATGAATGTTTGCTGGCAGTAGAGGCTCTACCTATGACAAAGGAGTCAATTAAAAAGGCTGAGCTCGAAAGGTTTTCTGTTTTATCATTATCAACCAATAGAGGCCAATTTAAAACTTAGAATGTTTCTAATTTTAACAAGAGAAGAAATTAGCAAAAATAGCTTTTATTTTATTCGGAATGTATATATACCTAGTTATATTAGAATTTTCCTCTTTGATACGATTCCTATTTGAAGAAAGTCTAAGTATTTCAATATTTCTCAGAGATAACTGTTTCTCCCAGCAAATCGCCAATTGTTGTGTTGTGCAACAACCCCCCATTTCATAAAATTTTTATTTTCAAAATTATAATATGAAATGGGTCCCTTTTAGATTAAATTGGTATCAACTTATCATTATTCAAAAGGTCCGAAAAGAAATAAAACATTATAAACCTTTTTGATAAATCACATAATCGGTCTTATAATAAAAAATTAATAATCCTTTACTATTGCGATAAAGCGATTGCAAGATCACATATCGCAATAAGAAAGGATGCATGACAAAAGACCCATTGGTTTTCCCCGATGCGACAATGCACAAATGAATATCAGATATCGGGAAGGCAAGCGATCATAACGAAAGGCCCCTCTCTTTGCTCCGATGCGATATCGCTATCGGCGATCGGGGAATGTAGCATGCATGCATCTAAAAGCCCTCGTTTAAAAACATCCGATGCGAATTGGCAATATCGCTATCGACGATCGGGGATTCCGAAAGGACACCAATATAACAACTTAAGCATTCCCCCGATCGACGATTGCGATAAAGCTAGGCGCAGATTTAAAAAAGGATTGATAAGGCTGGGATATATTATGGTTAATTAGTATTAAAGGCCTTTCTCTTCCCGACAGTGATTCACTTACGCTCAACCGCCAAAACATCAAAGCCACGCTTAAATGAATTATTCGGCCAATAAACAATATGATGAGCATTTAAAGGATTGACAAGTTTAAACGGTCATTTAATGGAATAGTAAGGCCAAAATATCTTCAGAGATTGTATCCGTGGCCACCTTAAGTTAATCCTCCATTATTCATTGATTAATATATCTCGTTCATATCTGGTTTGCGCCACCAATTCTCCGCATTACGTTCATTTTCTCTCCTGTGCAGAGCTCCTCTGAAGCAGCAAATTCAAGTCAAATGGGGAAGAAATCTAAGAAAACTGGAACAGTTTCAGCTTCCGCAGTAACATGACAACACATTTTCGATCTAGGACCAAGCAAAAAGGGACTGATCTCGGACACCACATGTCTAGGACTCAGTAAAACTACTTGGCTGAGCATCTACAATCTGATTGAGGCTGAAGAGCCTCAGTTAACAACAGTGCAAGCCACAACAAACCCGACCCGGAAGTCTGATGCTACTCTAAAGGATTTAGCCGACTCTTACCTTCATCGGATAGTAGCCAGAGAGAAAATTCTCCCATATACAGATGTGGTAAGATGGGGAATTGAAGAAATCCCAATTACAAACAAAACATTTTGCACCATCGGCGGGAGAGTGTTTGGCTCGTTTCAACCCGATGATTTGAGGCAAATGTACCATTTTCCTACACCGGAGAAGAAGTACAGCAAATCATTTCTGGAGAAGTCCAGAAATGAAAATGACATTGAATTAGAACCTATACGAGATTGGAGGCAAAACCCAGCGAAACACAAGCATGAGTCTTCGGGTAAGTACTCTGTCGATTCCTTGTGTTCTCCTCATTGTTATACCAGAGTAATGATGTGTAGGATTTGGGGGTTGCATGATTCCTCAAATTTCACTATAGAAATGGTATCTTTAATGGAAGCAGCATGCAATAGTGAAAGAATGGATTGGGGGAATATACTGTCTGATAAGTTAGCAACAACGGTTCTTGAATTCAGAAACAAATGTCGCGTTACTGAAAGGTTCATTCCTCCATTTTACTATAGTGCCTACATCTTGGATACCCTCTGTTTTAATTCCGAATTTCCTGTGCTGGGGTGGAGATGGACTCCATAGGACCCCATGCCCATTAATATATAACACTAGAAGTTGTGGAAAGCCCACTATAAACACCACCTATATCAAGTTTGCAATGGATTTATGTTACCCATTCACTATGCCATTTTTGAAAAACCTGCTCCTAAGATTTCCTCACAAGCAGAGATTGACTTGACAGCCATAGGCAGATGGTTTGGAGAAGAAAAATTCACCTATGTAAGAGTTTTCGGCAGCCATGCCAAGCCTCATTTCCTCCCCTTGTATACACCCGACAAATTGTTGGCTCGAGAGGTAGCATATCAGTCTACATCCGAAGGAGTTACACAGACTCTAAGGAATAAAAAGAAGCAGGTTTGGCCTCCTTTTCCTCTAAAGTGTGGCGTTTATGCTTTGCATGACTGTAAACATGCAGAGAAAGAAGCAGAAAAGATTAATACACTGAATCTCGCCACTCTTCCTAATAGGCGATTTAACCCAAACAAAGTCGCCTATAATTCACTTGAACAGGAAAAACTCACTAAATTTGAACATAAAGATGATGAGTTTGATGACTTGTTCTCCTCAGCCGAGTCGTTATTTCAGGTTCAAGCACTAACCAGGATGAGATATCACGACGACAGGTTGGTCGAATTTAACAGACTTAGAGAGGAGAGGTTGCAAACTCTGCCTTTAAATCTGTTAGCAACGACCTCGATGACATAGTCAAGCGAGCCTGAACAGTGACTTACCAATGAACCTCCTGCTACATCAGAAATTGCTGGAGAAATCTAAACAAAAGAGTGGGAGGAAGTGCAGAGGAAAGAGTAGGAGGAAGTGCAGAGGAAAGAGCAGGAGGAAGTACAGAGGAAAGAGCAGGAGCAGAGCAACACGGACGTGAATTTCGATGCCTAGATTGACCTGAAGTTGCTCCAGGAATGGCAGCAATTCGATTCAATCATAAGCAATCTTGAAAGCTCAAAGGAAGCCGATACATCCAAAGCGGCTGATACACAGGATACAACATCAAAAGAGGTTCCAAGTGGAACCAGTGGCCTACCCCCTTCTACAGAAATAGAGATAATTCCCAAAGATCCTTCGGATCAGATCATTTTGCAAGTGGAGGATATACCTCCATTGGATGTCTTTTACAGCCCAAAGCACAGGGTTGTAGTAAAGCGACAGTGGAAAAGGAGAAGGATTGATCAACCTTCCCTATTCCCTGAACAAACAGTGATAGCCAATGTGGTTTGGAAAGAGGAGTTTGATCCTTCTGATGACCTAACAAAATTGTCCCAATATGATGGAGCCTATTCAGCGGCCACCATGGAAAAGGCTTCAGAAGTGAGTAATTTGTTAAGAGAAAAGGACCAAGCAATCGCTTCGCTACAAGGACAGTTATCGGAGGCACAACAGAAAACAGAACAACTCGAACAACAATTGTCCACGCAGCAACAAATAAATAATCAATTGAATAAATAGTTGCAGGAAGAGAAACAAAGGATTGATTCAAGTGCAATTCAAAAGCAGAAAGAGCTGTCAGAAGCATTGGCAAAATTGAAAGCAGTGAATGAACAGATGGTGAAGTCGAAAGATGAGAAAATTACTCAATTATCAGGCCAAATAGAAAAGTCCAAGAATCTTCCGTAGCCTGCCGAATTCAGAGCAGAAGCACTATAGATTAACAAGGCATTGGTAACACAAATAAGACTATTATGTCAGAAAATTGCTCAAGCAGAACCCCTATGTGACATAACAACATCAATAATCGATAAATCAGTTGATTCTAGAACAGATTTGGAGCAGGCCAATGAGACCTTGACCAATTTTCTTGATTGGATGGACACTAATGAGGGACAGGCAGCTAATTTTCCAAAAATCTTAGAATCCCATAAAGAGATCCTATTTATGGAATGGTAGTCCCAGTTAATGAAGGCAGAGAGAGCAGTTTCTAGATGCAAATTAACCACAATTAATTTTGTTGAATTAATTAATGATACTCTCTACTTATCTAATATGATCTCTCAATGTACACCAGGTAAATTACTATCAGCTAAAACATTGGAGCAGTCATGTTATCAAGAGCTGGAAAAGAATGGGAGATTGATCACAGGTATTAGCAGTTTAACTTGGGACACCTATTGGTTGTTCCTAGTAAAACCATACAGCCAGAGAGCCGCCCTCAAGTGCCTAACAGATGCAATCAGGTGTATCATTCCCGATATACAAGATGCCACCTATGCTGCTCAACTCAATTCTCGTCTCAGCCGCCCTCCAGAAGTGGAACCAATGCTAGCAGTATGCAAACTCAGGTCAAAACGCAAACATCTAGAGTGATGAATCATGTTGCCGACTGCCAGATTGTTGAGGAAGATACTCCAAATCAAGTTGTACCAATTAAGTAGCATTTTAATTTTATAGTTAGTTAGTTTTAATCAAGTATTTATAGACTCTTTCAATGCATTGGAAAGGGTCGTAAGTTTTTGTATATGACTTAAACCTGAAGTTGCACTACTGTACTTCAGGGATATTTTTTTTATAAAGACTGGGCCAATTATTCCAATTTTGATAACGAATCTTTTATGTGGATGTGCACTACTGCCTTTATTTAAAAGTATTTCTGAGTCGGAAGAAGGAATTCAAATACCAATTGATGTTGGGAATGATTTGCAGCTCATATGGTACTACTATCTATGTTTGAGTTCATTCTTTTTATGTGAATTGTTGTTTGATCTCTCTTGCTATTATCAGATATATGCATGTGTTTTTAACAACATTCTTTATACTTTCCACTACTAGATGTTTATAGCATGCTTTTCTTTTATCATACATGTATCGGTAATATAAAAGGATGAGTGTAAAAATGTTTTGTTAATCACTTTGTTCAACTATTTGAACAAAGCAATCATTAAGTGAATGAATCTCTATGTTTATTGTGTAGAGTCATCTATATGCCTATCTATGAACAGAGATCATCAAGCGTTGCACTTAAAAGAATAGAAACCTCCCGGGATAGAATAGTCATTTGTATTTTCGCTATTAGATTAACTCATACACTCATTATCATTTATTAGAAAACCAATGACTCATCCATCCCCTTTTTATTCATTATTAGGAAACTGGTCCCATTATATCCAGTCGGAGCCACCATCCCAAACGGAAAAGGAGTTGTATTAAGGTCTGGACTGGGTGGTTATCCCCCAATGTTGATACAACGATTTTCGGGGCATCAACAGAAGGTTATGTGGAGAAAAAATGCATGTGTAGTGTGGAATGAGGGAAGCGCAAACGAGTATTTTAATTGTAATGCATTTTCATATTAATTTTAATTTAGTTGGTTGAATGCAGACATGCATACAATAAAAGCTTGATATCTTCAACAACAACATGACTAGATGTGTAGATAAAGATATGTGGAACCAAAATAAGATGTTGGAAGGTTGCTTTTGTTGTGCATCTACGGAGTCGGTAATAACGACATATAGCAAATGTAGAATAATAAAAATGAAATTTGAATCCCACATTAACAATTCACGTTTGCCAATTTTTGCTTCACATTTTCTAGTTTCTTAGTTAATGAAATAGTTTTGTAGAGTAAACATAGATGACATTGTGCGGAGAAGTGCAGATCCTCCGCACTATTATCTTTTAGCAATAATTAATTTCATTTTAATTTTTTTAACTAAAATAGATAATAATTATGAAAAAGAGGCAAAACGATATCTAATTGTGCAAAAGAAGTTGTGTGGAGGTGGCAGTAATGAAAATTTGCATGTAAAAAAACACTCTCAAATAAGGATTTTATAACAATGACAAGTTGTGTGGAGAAAGATATGCATAACCGAAAGAATAAGTGTGAAAGTGGCTTCTATTGTGCATGAGTAGAGGCTGAAATAACGACATATTGCAAATGGAAAATGAAATGTCAAACCCATGCTAATGATGAAATGGACAACAAACACTCCCTTGACTAATTAATTAGTAGTAGAGGCAAGGACAATGTTGCATCTCATCAATTCCTTTTGTTTTTTAAAATGGTATCCCATCTTCGGGTTGTGCATCCATATCTTCATTCAATTTCCTTAACATAAACTACAGCCCCCTATTTCCAATCCATGTTTTCATGAATCAACAACCATATTCATTATTAATTTCATTTGAATCATATTTCTCCATGAAATTTTAATTTTGTAAGTACCTACGCAACTAATTTCTATGAAAGACCTTGCACACAATTTGTATGAGAGTAAAAACACAATAGGAACTAAAAAATGTTATAAAACAATGATACAAACATGACTTTCCTAAGAGTAACCACTTTTAATTCTGGAATTCAAGCTCATTGTAAGTGTGATTGTTAGGAGAGAATTTCTAGTAGTATCAAGTGGTGGATAACTTAATAGGATTCCCACGAACTAGTATAATGATGGAGTAAAATCTTAGTGCACATCATTATAATGATGATATTTACTCATAGTTTCATTTAAAATTTCTATCCAAAGTATCAAATACTTACCATAGAAATTATCAAAAGATTTTGTATATGCATCCACTTTTTGGTTTTACCACATAATTATTGTAAGCATTGAGAAGAATTTTTTTTTTTTTAAGTCATGTCTATATTAATTTGAAGATATCTTAGGATCTCTGTAAACCATTCATTTTCAATAAAATTGCAACCCAACCATTTATAAATACTATTGTACTTAGACATGATAATATGTGAGAGTGTCTCTTACAAGATATTCAAAGATATATGTGTGAGACAGTTTAATAGAATGTTTATATCCAAGATTTTCATGTATTTGTGCATTGAAATGGCCTGACAATAGCACTACCAAACAAATCTAGGAAAAAGGGTATCAATAAGAATTTTTATAATTAAATTAAAGCTTATGTTGTCACTTACTACAAAATGTGTTTCCAGCTATCCATAGAGTAAATGTGCAGAGAATTTTGTAATCATTTTATAAGTCGCAAAAGGACTCAATGCCTACCTCGAACCCACTCGATTGGAAATTTCTCTGAAAAATATTTCGAACGATATGTGGAAGTCCAAAAATGGACTCCTGGATCAAAATATATGGTTTGCTAAAGTTTCAAGGACTGAAGTCTTAGAAATATCCAGAATATCAAAGATTTCATATCATAGGCCGAGAGATATCAGTGATCACAACATCAGAGCATCAATCATATCCATGCATCGCATATTGGAGGTCCAGAGACATCAGAGATCAATTGTCACAACATCAGAGCTTGGAGGAGATCATCACATCAGAGCATCAGGCATATCGGTAATCTGAGAATCAAAACTTTTTAATGTGAGAACCTTTTAAAAATTTTGACATGGGTAAATAGCTGATAGTGTTAAAAATCATTGGGAATGCCGATAAAGGATTAGCAAAGGATTTCATCGCAAAACCAAAGGTGAGTGAGCCCTTTTCACTCTCCTCTAGCAAGACACATGACCGCATATGATCGGTTCCGATAAAGGTACAGTTTCATTTGACATGAGGATGATGTTGCAATACAAAAGGACACGTGGTAGGCAGTTTTGGAATTTTGAAGGGGCTTAAAGGGAAAATTTTGGGTGACACATGTCACCACTCATGAGGTGTCACGTGGAGTGATGGTGTCATATTAGAGGTTGCATATTGGAGGTTGAGGATGTTAGCACTTTATAACATTTGATACTTTAAAAAGTTCTGATAAGGGGGCTCCATTATTTGGTTGCCACCATGGTCGCAAAGGCTCAAAGAACCAAGGACACTAAGCACTTAACAAAGGAAAAATAGCCCCTTGCAAGAAAAAAAATGCTCTAGCACCTAAAGGCTAAGTGGCAAGTCAGGACCCTCAGTCCTATGGTGATAAATGCACGAATGGCTAAGCTGAAGGAGCTCGTCATATCTAAGGTCAAAAATCAGAAGATAAGAATACTGCACCACTGTGAAGATTGTGATATGGAACTTCTCCAATAAGCACAGTACAAAGAATTAAAGGTGTATGGGTCGGCAGCTGCAAGATTGAATATGAGAACATATGAGTTGGTCTCAGGAGTAATGGTGATTGTTAAAGATCGTTGGGTCAAGGCAGCAAGGACCATGATCCGTAGGAAAGCGTGTTGGGTCTGCCTTGAAGTGATACAAGCCATCTATGTGCTCTGATGCAAGTCTTCAGTGAGATAAATGGAGGTATGGGACTCAGAAAGCAGTCTGCAGGTCACCTAAGAATTAATTTCACAGCATGAATCTCCGCGCAGTCAAGCAATGAAAGACTATCAAGTCAATCTCTATTTCTGCATTGTGACAAGCAACCAACAGTTGATCGCTCCCAGCTCTAGAAAGTGGGGAATTCAAGCTTGTTTAAGTGTTTCTTCCCTCTATTTATAAGTAGAGGGGAGCTTTGAACAATAGTTACAAAATATTTTAGCCGAACTCAAGCTCTCTGATCAACTAGTTGCCTCGATGTGCGATGGCTCTACTACCCAAAATGATTACAACAAGTTTGATTGCTTCTTTAAAATGAAAGAAAGTACAAAATAACAAAACTTGGGATAACTAAATGAGGACCATAGAAAAATATCTCCATGTAAATTTCTATGATTTCCTTTGATTAGGCCACGCCTTTTCCATGCACATGTTCATATTTTTGAATACATTTCAAATCAAGCATGTTTGTGAAAGTGCATAGGAAGTCCATTGTGCGGAGGACACTTTCAACGATGTATGTATGTTTCTCAGAAAATTAATACGATATGCTTGGTGATTACAACTTATTGGATTGAAGTATGTTCATATCCCTTTGTGTTTTCATATGCTAAATATTCTTATCAGATTTCATGTCACACAGTTGCTAGACATATTTCTCATTAGATTCAGATTCATTTTTATCAAGTTATTCATGGAAAATGCTTGTATAAGATTCATTTCGATCAAGTTATTGATGGATAATGCCTGTATTGATGTGGAAATTAAGTCTTTAAAAATTGCTCCATGTATCTTAGCATTCCATAAACATTCCCTTTCTCTCATTTCTCTCTAAATCCATATATATAGAATTCTTAAAGTTTAAGCTCTATATGATGGATTTCTCCTCTACTATCTTCTACCATTACATTTGTCTTAACAACTGATTTGTTGCAAGCTCTCAATCTGATTTGGCCACCACTGATCGAGGATTATTTCCTGTGTATTCTTGTGTGTACGTTGGTTCATACATTGTATCTTTATGAATGGTTCTGAATCAATCTTATTTGAATTACTTGTGGAAAACTATGGTGCTACAAGTCCTTAAGGCAAATGTGACAACACTAATTACGCTATCCTAAGCACTGCTCTCCTATAAACCCAGAGGCTGTCTCTAGGAGTGCCAACAACTTCAATGAATATAAGATGAACTTTTTGCAATGTTTAGTTATCCCCAAACTTATTAGGAGTCGCTAGAAACAAAAAGTGCAAAGAATCATGCGCATGAGAATTTAGGAAATCATTTACTTCAAATACACCTTTATCAATAAATGAATCATCAATGACTTAGAAATAAAACAAACTATTCATAGAAAAAAAATGTTGGATACGATTATTTTTTATTTAACATATTTAGAACATAATTATGTTCAAATTGGCTAGTATTAAGATCTAGTGAGCGAGTTTTTAGCAAGTTGATTTCCAATGTGTTGGTACAAATTAGATCAACATCTTCTTTTATTATGCCAATAGGTGCTCTGGAGCTCAATAGAAAAGAGATATTGTAAAATTGTGTTATGTTATCTTATCTTTTTTGGTAAGGAACAATTATATATTTTTATTAATAAAAGGCTAAATTATGAATCAGAATCATTACAACGGTATTATGAGATTTGAACCTGAAAATATTCATCTTCCCATACCACCAAAAAACCACTACTTGAATTATAATTCTTGCATATACCAAAATGTTGCCACTAATAAATCAACAAAAGGAACCAAGAATCAAACAATACTTGCATCGAAACATAAGGCAATTCAAGCAAACGACCGAAACAACAAAAAAGAACTACGACAACCACCATCAATTTCGACCATTTCCTATATGATTGGCTCCTCGACAGTGACAAGATTTTTTCTTCTCCAAAGTCGAGCTAGATCTGATACCACCCAGGCCAAATTCAACGCTTCCAATGACAAAATTTTCCATTAATGTAACTCGAACATTCAGGGAAGATAGCTCCTCGCGTAACCCATTCATCGACAGTTACATGTTGTTGGGGTGCGGAAGTAATTTGCTTCTAGAGAGAGTTGGAAAGATTGACGTTGCCTCTTTGCCATATCATCTTATATTTGCCTAGCCCCTTGAAAGGCCTTCGTCGAGTCCATAATTCTATCAAATATGAGACCATCATTATCAAGATCTGAAGGCTTTGAAGAGTCTTCCATGGACAGAGAATGCCACTGAGAGTAGGAAATAGACCCATAGAACTAACTAAACCAATCTTCAAAATAAGAAAAAACGACACTACATGAATTCAAAAGGGAGCCTGAATTAGCAATAAATAAATCGCATAGGGACACTGACACCAGCAAAAATAAGATTTGATATCCATATTTTTGTAGTCATATCCTCGAAAGGGAAAAGAGCAGATTGTTGACAATATAAACACGGTGACGATATTAACTCGATACCTCTGCTGGATGAATGGAAAGTCTTATATATGGTAAAGTCCACCCATTCCAATTCCTAACAAAATAAATATGATTACTCCTCTCCACATAAGATAGATGTGAATTTAAGCAACTTGTTGCAAGGAAGACACCACCCAGAAGAGAATTTGAGAAAATGTGGCCTAAATTTAAATTTCTATGGGCAGTCGACAATCTTTGGTTTTAATAAACATGCCAATAACAAACCATGCAGGGTGATAAGGGAGTAGAACCCGAGGAGAGTTATCATTCTGGTATTGACCCTCAATTGGATGTTATTAAAAAAACTTAAAAAACTGAGCATGTTTGCGAATGGGTCATAGTTTATTAAACAATGATTTCTTTCAATTATTTCTTTCACGAGGGAGGTACATATATTTTTCTAATCTATCATCCATCAAATTTAAATGATGATACACTTGAATAAACTTTAAGCACTCAAATTGTGAAGCAATTATGGAAATCCTTTAGAGCGTCACGAAGTATGCTCTTGATATGTTGCTTCCTTAGCTGTGGTGACTTCACACTTACTTGTCGAATGACAATCGTTATTGCTAATTTCAAATATCTTTATAATGCTAAGAACTCAGCTTGATTATTTGTCGCAAGGCCGAGACCCCATGTGAGTTGTAAAACTTTTTTTCTATGAGCGATGAATAACAAGCTCTCGTTGTTCTCTCTCCCATTAAGTTATGTTACGCTATGTAAACATTTTGACTCTTTAAAATTACATAAAAATAATAATTAAATTAAATTAAATTTAAAAATAAATAAATTAAATTAAATTAATAGTTAAAAGTATTAATGAATTTTTTTTTTACATTATAATTATTGGTTATTAATAATTATTAATAATTTAATTACTTTAGATCCATTTTAGTTATGGATTTATCAAGTTTAGAGGGATCAAATCTCTAGAGGTGCAAACATTTCTTCAAGTTTTACACACAAAAAAGAAATTTGCACCTTGAGATATTTGAATCCTTTCAACACTTATGGATCTAATGTTAAGATAATCTAAGCTGGTTTATAATAATTATTATACAAATATTTATGTTAAATTTAATATATTTAGTTTTAAAATATTAAATTTTAAAATTAATGGAAAATAAATATATCTCACACACAATAAAAAAATTATAAATCCATTATAACCGGAGATCTATCAAACTCCAAGTGGGATCAAATCTCTAAAAGTGCAAGCTTTTTTTTAGAGTGCAAAACTTGAAAAAAAATTTACACGTCAAGAGATTTGATCCCTCTAAAAGTTTAATAGATTAAACATTAAAATAAATCAACAATGGCTTATAAATACTATATATATTAATATCAATTAAATATAAAATACATAAAAAAATATTTTTAAAACAAAAATAAATTTCTTAATTTAATAAGCATCACTCTAAGGAAAATTGCATAGCAATAATACGACATGGCAATGAAAAGAAAGAACAGAAGCTCCAATTATATGGAAGTGACATTTTGATTTTTTCCGAGATGATTATTTAGCTATTTTAGTTTATATGTTTTTTTAATTAATGAAATTTTCTTTTAAATAATAATTGTAAATCAGTTTTTATTTATATTAATAAAAAATAACAACTAAATTATAATAAAATTTATAATTATTTTTTAAAATAATATTTTCCAAATAATCACCTCCCTATTTAGAAAACATTACATTGAAAATAAAATACTCATTCCACTCTTAAACAAAATTATGAAATCATCAAAACTGAAACGATTCTTAAACAAAATTATGAAATCGCCAAAATTAAACCATAAGATATACTTTGTTGCATAGCAAACATATTAACCAGGAAATAAAATAAACAAAATTATGAAATCACCAAAATTGAAACCATAAGATATACTTTGCTGCATAACCGATGTAATATTAACCAAGGAATAAAATAATACTGAAGGCCTTCGCAGCCATCAAAGAAGAGGAGGTAAACATTGTGATTTTATTAAGTAATATGGTATTGAGGGGAGAGGTTTATTTTTACCGATGTGTAGGATGTGTAATTTTGTTTGTAAGTCATCGAAAGTTGAAAATTTTGTTCATGTCCATTCAAATAAAATTAAAAATAAAAACAAAAAATAAAAAAATTCAAATAACTATACAAAATATTTAGATAATGTCGATAAATTTACACTTCAAAAAATTAAATCCTTCTCAACTCATATTCAATCCTTATTTAAAATGAATCTATACTAATTATAAACAATTTCTGAAAAAATAACTGACTATTTTTAAAACAAAACACAACGTCTATCTCCTCTAAATAATCTAAAACCTGAATATCCTTATTTTCTTCCGTCTCCTTATCTCCTCCAAATAATCCAAAACCTGAATATCCTTATTTCCTTCAAAGACAACACTTTGGTGGTAGCAACGTTACGTAGTTATGCCTTCCCACTGTGAGATACGTATACTGAAATCACCATACGAATGGCAGAGATGTATTCTTGGTTCTCTGAATAATATACTCCCTCTATGGAATTGTGGGTGCACCCTTTGGTGATAGCAATCTTAGGTAGTTCAGTGTCCATCAGACTCACACCCTGAAATGATCTTCCGAATGGCAGCGGCATATGTTTGGTCCTTCGAATAATACACTCCCTCTATGGAATTTGCGAGGGACCGATAACTGTGAAATCCACGGGAGTATAGCCCTCGCTCTCCATCAACAATACGGGGTGTTAGAGTAGCCAGAGGAGGAGCCGCTACTTTCTTCTTTCGTGCAGTAAGACTCTTTCAATTTACTGGGGTCGTGGATAAAGAGGACGGGTATTTAGTTTTAAAATTGGTATTTTTCTACATCTAATTAAAATTGGTATTTTTATAGATCTATTTGGTATGTAAGTGTTATATAGATTTGATTTAATTTATTTCTTTAAATAAATTATATTCCATATTAATATTATAGATAATATAAATTTAGTTTAATTTTTCTTTTAAATAAGTTATGTTTCACAACAATACAATGGATCTTCTTCTTCCTTTTTTCATCATAATATTTTTCTTTTGTTTTAATCAATTTAAAATATTTACACTAAAATTTCTCAGTTCCATAATTATTTATTTTTTATTTTTTATTTATTTATATATTATATTCTATTATGTTATATATTTTTATCTTAAAAAAAATTATTTATTTTTATTTTTGTTAGATCAGAGTATACATAACACACAATGAATTTATACTCAGAGACAACAAATGGAGAAACAACAAGATTACTCAATCAGAAACAATAGAATAGATAAAACAATCACTGGAGAATAGAAATCATTTTGCATTACATAATAGGCTTGAGCCTTGGCTTACTTGCTTTCCTTGCCCAGAGAAATTACAAATTTATAAAGACAAAAGAAGGATCTAGAATCTTGTATGTGATTCAGATGAAGATCTGGAATGATCTAGAAACTAATGGTGGTGTAGAAATATCTAGAATCCTGCATGTGATTCTAGAAACTACTGGCAGTGTAGAAGGATCTACAGTCCTGCATCAATTTGGCTTCACACTTAACATTCTCCCACTTTAAGCCAAATAAGAGTTATCAAGTCACATCGAGTCCTACCATGCCTCTACATAACTCATGTTTATTTCGTGGTAGAATCTTAGTGAGCATATCAGCAGGGTTCCTATCTGTATGGATCTTTTCCAAGGATAATTGTTCTTCCTCCAACACATGCCGGATCCAATGGTACCTTAAGTCAATGTGCTTGGTTTTTGAATGAAATGCTAGGTTTTTCACCAAGTGAATGGCACTCTGACTATCACAATATAACACATACTTGTCCTACTTTATTCCTATCTCTCCTAGGAATCGTTGCATCCACAACATCTCTTTACAAGCTTCTGTTGCAGCTATGTACTATGCTTCTGTTATAGAGAGGGCTACTATTCTTTGTAGCCTTGACACCCAAGATACTGTTGCACCTGCAAATGTATACAAATAACCTATAGTGGAATTTCTGGTATCCATATCTCCAACCATATCCGCATCTGTAAATCCTTCAAGCACAGTCTCATCGTGACCAAAACATAAAAAATAATGACTAGTACCCTTGAGATACCTCAAAATCCATTTTACTACTTGCCAATGTTGTTTTCCTGGATTGGCAAGGAACCTACTCACTACTCCCACTAAATATGCAATGTCTGGTCGTGTGCATACCATGGCATACATCAAACTACCAACTGCTGAAGCATAATGAATCTTGCTCATCTCTTCTTTCTCCTTGTCATCACTAGGACATAATTTAGTACTCAGCTTGAAGTGGGCTGCAAGGGCTGTACCAACTGGCTTGGCATCCTATTAAACCTGTCAAGCACCTGCTTGATATATTTTTCTTGTGACAGCCACAACCTTTTGTTTTTCCTGTCACGCATAATCTGCATGCCCAATATCTGTTGTGTTGGTCCCAAATTCTTCATTGCAAATTTGCTACCCAAATCTTTCTTCAATCTATTGATCTTATTCTTATCATGCCCAACAATCAACATGTCATCCACATATAACAATAATATGATATACTTTCCTTGATCATACCTCTTGATATAGACACAATGGTCAGCTTCCAACCTCTGAAAACCATGTTCCAACATGAATGAATCAAATTTCTTGTACCATTGTCGAGGTGCCTATTTCAACCCATATAGACTCTTCTTCAACCTACAAAGAAGGCCTTCTTTGCCTTTTTCTATGAAGCCTTTTGGCTGCTCCACATAAATTTCTTCCTCCAATTCACCATGAAGGAAAGCAATTTTTTACATCTAACTGTTCACATTCTAGGTCTAAAGTAGCAACTAGACCAAGAATGACTCTAATGGATGCCATTTTAACAAGTGAGAAAATTTCAGTGAAGTCAATACCTTCTTTTTGGGCAAAACCTTTCACCACCATCCTTGCTTTATAACTCTCCTTCTTTTCGTCACCTTCATGCTTAATCCTGTAAACCCATTTGTTTTGCAAAACCTTTCTACCTTTTGGGAGATTTACCAACTCCCAAGTTTTATTTTCCTACAAAGAGTTCATTTCTTCTTCCATTTCTTTCTTCCATTCTTTACTGTGCTCGACTTTACAAGCTTCTTGAAAACAATTAGGTTCACCTTCATTAGTCAACAAAATATAGTTTGAAGGAGGATACCTTTGTGAAGGCTTATGAGGCCTAGAAGAGATGCAAGCCAATTGTGGTGGTGCATTATCATGTTGAATCTCTTGTAAAGGTTCCTGCAAGATTCCTTCTTCTTGTTGTTCATTATTTTCCACTTGTTGTTCTTCATGCTCCTGAATTTTCTGTTCATTTTCTTGTATTGGTGATATGTTTTCCTGCTGCTCTTCAAACCTGTCAATAACCTTCTTGACCTCCAACTCACCTACAGTCCTCTTGAACATTTCTGAGTCATTAGATATAACATCCCTGCCTCTAATAATTTTATGTTTGACTGGATCCCATAGACGATAACCAAAATCTTCATCCGCATATCCAAAAAAATGCATTTCATAGATTTATCATCTAGCTTAGTTCTATTTTCTTTGGGAATATGTACGAATGCTTCACATCCAAAGATTTTCAAGTGAGAATAATTCAAATTCTTACTAGTCCAAACTTCTTCAGGGATACCGCCATCCAAGGTTGTAGTTGGAGATCTATTTATGAGGTAGCAAGCGGTCCTGACTAGTTCAGCCCAAAAATTCTTCTCCAAACAGGAATTAGAGAACATACTTCGCACCTTGTCCATAATGGTGCCATTCAAGATTTTTGCGACAGCGTTCTGTTGAGGAGTACCATCAACAGTCTTCTCATGCTTTATGCCAAACCTGTTACAATATTCCTTAAATGCATTTGAGCAATATTCTCCACCATTATCTGTTCTTAAACACTTCAACATTTTTTTAGTCTCTCTTTCAATGGCAACATGGAATTTTTGAATATTCCAAACACTCCACTTTTATTTTTCATAGGATATGCCCAAACCTTCCTAGATGCATCATCTATAAATGTTACAAAATATGATGCTCCTGCCAGTGATTTGATGTTAACAGGCCCAAACACATTTGAGTGTACCAATTCTAACACATTTTTCTTTCTATCATGGCCACCTCTAAGGAATGAAACCCTTCTTTGTCTACCATATATACAATGCTTACAAAGATCAAGATTGTAGGATTTCAAACCTAGCAATAAATTTTTACCAACAAGGATTTTTAAGCCCTTCTTGCTCATGTGACCTAAACGCTTATGCCATAGATTTGCTGAATTTTCTTCTTTTGTGATAGCAGCCAAATTTGATTTTCCTATCAGTGTCTTCAATGTGTATAATGTTCCTGTCTTAGGTCCTTTGGCCACGACCAATGTGCCTTTGCTAATTTTCCAGCCTCCTTTTCCAAAGCTTGTTAAATAGCCTTCATCATCCAGTCATCCCATAGAGATTAAACTCATGCGCACGTTTGGTACACGCTTGACCTATTTCAACAATATATGTTGTCCATCTTTAATCTTGATCTGGACATCTTCCACTCCAACAATAATGCAAAAATTATTATTCCCCAAATGCACTCTACCATAATCACCAAGATTATATGAAACAAAACTATCTTTGCATGGGGTTACATGGTGAGATGCCCCAGATTCAAGGATCCAATCAAAGCTACTACTAAATGTATAAACGTTTGCATCCTCTACTGAAAAAGTAAACAACACATCACCATCTATGGCTACAGCAGTAGTCTCACCTTCATTTGCGCTGGATGACTTGTGATTTGTACTGGACGATCTCTGATCCTTTTGTCCTTTCTTCCAAAATCGACATTCTTCCTTCATGTGCCTAGGTTTTCCACAATGAAAGTAGATGATTCTACCTCTCCTTGATTTTGATCGGCCTCTCGATCTTGATCGCCCTTGCCGGCCTCGATCCATTTTCCTAACACAATCAACTAGAGCCAGAGCCTCTCCTCCCTGGTTTTCCGTAATTGACTTGCGTCACAGCTCCTCATTCATTAAACTACAGCTGACATCATCAAACTTCAAGGTCCCTGTGGTTGTTGAAGTGCTCATAGCTACAATTAAATTTTCCCAACTGTCTGGCATAGAACACATCAATAATATGGCTCTAATTTCATCATCTAAAATGATTTTAATAGAGGCAAGTTGATTAGTAATAATATTAAATGCATTCAAGTGCTCAGCAACTGAAGCACCCTCCTTCATTTTGAGATTATAAAGCTTCTTCATTAAGAACACTTTGTTTGATGTCGTGTTCTTCTCATATAGATTATGGAGCTTTTTCCATAATCCTTTTACCGTCTTTTCTCCAGACACATTGAAATAAACATTCTTTGCTAAATATTGGCAGGTTGTTGCAATTGCCTTTCTATCTAGCTTATTCCACTCTTCGTTTGTCATCGATGAGGGTTTCTTTGTTGTGCCCTCAATCGGTAAACACTGATCCTTTAAAATCAACATATCCTCCATTTATGATTTCCATAGAGAAAAATTAGCCCCGCTCTTCTCCATATCTGTAATGGTTGTCTCCATTTTCAATCAAATTCATGCCCCAAAACACAAAAACTCCACTTAAAAATAAAACTTTAATTATTACTCTTTAAAATTTAGTAATAATGGCCTTCCTCCTTTTAAAATACCCTTTTCAAAATTCCTGCTCCTTTTTAAAATATACTTTTCAAAATTCCAACATATAATTATATATGTTTCATAATAAATATAAAAACATACATAATTTTTTAGCTTTTCACATTTCACACATACATATGCTGGTTTGAGAAAAAACTTGACGTATACGTGTAGGCTTGATGTAAAAAAAACTTACGAATACCACGTTTCAACTCCAAACTCCACGGATCTCCACGTTTCAAACTCTAGCAACATGTTTCAACATAGATCCATGACCTTGTTTTTCTTGTAGCAACTGCCTTTTAGTTCCAGTGTTCCTCAGCTATTTCCTAGATAGATCCTTCAACGGCTCCAGGGATAACAACCAACGTTTTAACGAACGCTGCCAGAGTAAGGCGATGGCACTAAGCGGCTTGCACAGTGGATATTCAACCCTAGCTATGATACTAGTTGTTAGATCAGAGCATACATAACGCACATCGGATTTATACTCAGAGACAGACAAATGGAGAAACAACAAGATTACTCAATCAGAAACAGCAGAATAGATAAAACAATCACTGGAGAACAAAAATCACTTTGCATTACATAACAGGCTTGGGCCTTGGCTTACTTGCTTTCCTTGGCCAGAGAAATTACAAATTTATAGAGGCAGAAGAAGGATCTAGAATCCTGTATGTGATTCAAATGGAGATTTGGAATGATCTAGAAACTAATGGCGGTGTAGAAATATCTAGAATCCTGCATGTGATTCTAGAAACTACTGGCGGTGTAGAAAGATCTAGAATCCTGCATGAATTTGGCTTCACAATTAACAATTTTCATTTCATTTTGATCAAATGAACATGTTTACATTACTTTTTAATTTTATTTTTATTTTTATATATTTTGATTGTTTCACACTATTAAGCAAAGAGAAGACAAGACATTAACTAGTCAAAATATTAAACATCATCAACCTGTGCGCGTGATCCACGACTAAGAAAATCTGTCCATGACTAAGAAATCTGTGAGATGGACAAGGTCGAAAGTCCAATAGATGAATGTGGTCTTTCGAGAATAGATTCGAAGAACCAGTAAAACTTTCTTTCGTGGTCCGTGTTATCGCTGCCAAGGTATCATGTGCTTTCACGCTATAAAAGTTGGGAGAGTTAGAGGTGGGTCACTTTCTCCACAGTTAATGATGGCGACAAGGATGGAAAATGTGTCATCTGGTCGATTTTGAAGAGAACATCATGGTAAAAGAAAATTGGAAGGGAGAACTTTGGTGTTGGAAATAATACTGAGAGGGGGGGTGAATCAGTATTATCAGATTAATAAAACTTTTTCAATGCTCAGAAACATATACGCTACTTCAGTTAAGTGAACCAGCGTGTACACGCTACTGTGTCTAAAGAAAACAACGTATAACCAGAAAACTTATAATTCAGTTAGTTTATCTTCAGTTAAGTGCATCAGGTCATTATTCACCATATTAAGAGTAAACAGATGCAGTATAATAGAACAGATCATCACACAAAAGCCACACACATGAACACCATGATATAAGGTGGAAACCCAATGTGGGTGAAAACCACCTGCTGCAAGTCGTCTCTATCTTTCTTTAATAAGAACTTCAGTTTACAATCTTTTGTACTGCTGCAGCCTTATACCAGTACGCAGGCTACAACCTGCAGAAGGCTTCAACCTTCTCTCGTTCTCCAAACTTCCTTGGAAGGGAGCTCCAACCCCCTTTGCTCTTGTACTAGCTAAGATACTAGTAGGTAGGTGCTGGCCTACAATCTTCTTTCCTTCAGGTACCACTTTTCATACATTTTCAGACTGGATATTCTTGAAGCACAACATTACAATCTGAATACCACAATTCATTCAACTTTCATAGCAGATTACAAAAAAACCAACAATCACTGAACCACTGAAACCCTGTCAAACCTAGTCACCAGAACACAGAGCAGACTATAGAACTCTGCAATAACAGTCAGACCCAGCTGCAACCCAAAAATCAAGCTCCAAAAGATATACGCTACTTCAATGAAGGCAACCCGCGTATACACGCGGTTTTACCCAAGACAACCTGCATGCAGATCTAAAAAGAATTTTTCATAACTTGCAGCTGTACCAGATATCAGTTATACCCAGAACATAACATTGCGTCAGTATGCAGATCTAGAAATACGCATAATCAACCATATAAAGATAGTTCATTTCAAACCATTTGATCTCGATCACTCCTTAGATCTTGTTCTCCATCAACCGATGAGATCTCTCCTTAGCTTAGATCAAGCAATACATCATCAACCAATAACCTGCGTACTGGATCTAATACTTCATCAGATATTCAAGACTTTTCAGATACACTTGCCTAATGATTTCCTTCTCCTTATATAGCCTTAGGCCTTGTTCAATACCAAGAGCCAAAACCATAGAAATCCAATACCATCATCTTCAAAACTAGGGATCAACACGTCCGTCGAGACACCAAGGTCCAAACCATAGGCACAACTTCCAAGGAATAACCGCCGTGGACCAAAGATAAGTTTTCCACATACACGCGCTTTTATTGAAGCCAACCAGCGTGTACACGCGACTTGGTATATAGCGAACCTGCGTATACGCGACTTGGTATATAGCGAACCTGTGTATACGCGACTTGGTATATAGTGAACCTGCTTGTATACGCGACTTGGTATATAGTGAACCAGCGTGTATATATTTTTCTTCATACTTGTAGACTGATCATCAATTCCTTGCTGCTATCCTTCTGCACTATGATTTGTTATCAGTGTGATTTGCCATCAAGGACAATACTTGTCTCATAATGCCAACAATCTCCCCCTTTGGACTTGATGGCAACAACACCAAATCAAATCACTCTCCCCCTTTGTCATCAAGGGCAAAGGGTTGTGCTCCCCCTGAGTACATGCTGATATCTTTGCTTGGCTGTGCTGAAACATGCTGTAGGCAAGATCTGCAAAAGATGTTCTTCAAAGGAATCAAGACTTATACACCATAAGGGACCTTCCTATTACCAAAATTCTCAATACATACATCCATACTCCCAACCAAGAGGGGATACATCAGAAACAACCAATTATATTACATCATTCATCCCAGGCATAGTGGGGAAACCAACATAGGCCGTTACATGACCTTGACACCATAAAAGAGATATCACAGAAGAGATACATGACATAGAGACAACAAATCTAGACCAAGACTTATGAAAGTCACAAGCAGCATCTGATACACATCTTTTAGATCAGCAACCAAGATTTCCTTCTGAGCTCCTTCTCCTGAAACCAACAACAGTTGTGTACTAGAACCAAAAGCATCTAAATGCCAACAATGCTTTATGAGACTTTAATCTGCTCCCCCTAAACCTGTGCCTGCTGCTCCCCCTGAACCTATGCCTGAAGCTCCCCCTGAACCTGTGCCTGAAGAATTCTGGCATACCCATCTCAGACCTTCTCCGACCGGAGTCTGCCCTTGTTGTTCAGAACTCCATATACGCGACTTCTCCTGCAGAAAACAGCGTATGCACGCGGATATGCTTTTTGCAACACGCGTACACCATACACACGACTTTCCCAGCATAAATCGGCGTATATACGCGGATATCCCTTACGTAACTTGCGTATACCAAATTTTCTGTAGAACAGACAAGCTTCAACAGCAGGATGAAGCATCAACTACTCCCAGCTTTTTTCTGAGATATTCAAAAGTTTCCCTGGGCAGTGGTTTCGTGAGAATATCAGCAACTTGTTCCTTAGAAGGAACATACTCCAACTTGACCTTCTGCTCAAGCACTTGTTCCCGAAGAAAATGGTACTTGATTGGTATGTTCTTGGTCTTTGAGTGCATGACTGGATTCTTTGAAATGCTGATTGCACTTGTATTATCACATAAGATAGAGACTGGTGAAGTGCAAGTGATTTGAAAATCCTGCAAGGTCTGCATCATCCAAAGAAGTTGTGTGCAACAAGATGCCGCAGCCACATATTCTGCTTCAGCTGTAGATAAGGCAATCGAACTCTGTTTCTTGCTGAACCAAGATACTAATCTGGAGCCCATAAAGAATGCACCACCACTTGTGCTCTTCCTGTCATCCACGCTTCCGGCCCAATCTGCATCTGTATAAGCATGAAGTGTGAGATCTGTATCTCTAGGATACCATAATCCATAATTTTGTGTCCCTTGAAGATATTTGAAGATTCTCTTCACTGCCTGAAGATGAGTCTCCTTTGGATTTGCCTGAAATCTCCCAACTATTCCGACTGCATGCATGATGTCTGGTCGGGTACCTGTCAAATAAAGCAAACTCCCAATCATGGATCTATAAGTTGGTTGATGAACTGCTGCTGATTCATCATTTGCACTGAGGCTGCATCCTGTAACCATGGGTGTACATACTGGCTTTGAATCTTCCATGCCATACTTCTTCAAGATCTGCTTGAGGTACTTGGTTTGAGACAAGAAGATGCCTCCTTCATTTTGTTGGATTTGCAATCCAAGAAAGTATGTCAATTCTCCAAGTAGTGACATTTCGAATTCTTTCTGCATAACCAAGGCAAAGTTTTGACTCATAGTCTCTTCATTGCTGCCAAAGATAATATCATCTACATAAACAACAAGTATTAGCAATTTGTTATTTTCAATTTTTATATAGAGATTGCTATCTGCTGATCCTTTTGAAAAGCCTTGTTGGTGAAGATATTTGTCCAATCGATAGTACCAAGCCCTTGGAGCTTGTTTGAGACCATAGAGAGCCTTTTTTAATTTGCATACAAGGTTTGGATCATTCCCAAGAATGAAACCATCTGGCTGCTCAATATATACTTCTTCTTCTAAGTCTCCATTCAGAAAGGCTGATTTCACGTCCATTTGAAATACCTTGAAGTTTTGAAAGCTTGAGAGAGCAAGGAACATTCGGATGGCCTCAAGTCTTGCTATAGGAGCAAAGGTCTCTTCAAAATCTATCCCTTCTTGCTGCGCATACCCTTTACAAACAAGTCTGGCCTTGTTTCTAATTACTTCTCCATTTTCATTCAATTTATTCTTGAAGATCCATTTTGTCCCTATGACATTCTTATCTTTTGGTCTAGGAACCAGTTCCCAAGTGTTGTTCTTTTCGATCTGCTCAAGTTCTTCATCCATTGCTTTGACCCAACATTCATCTTTGCATGCCTCTTTCACATTTTTTGGTTCAGTGGAAGAGAGTAATGCCAAATAGCTTGAAGCTTCTGCAATTCTTCTTCTTGTTTGTATTCCTGCTTCTTTCTGCCCCACAATCTGAGATTCTGGATGATTCTTTTGAACATATCTGGATGGAGTCTTCTCTTCTATTCTTGCCTGCTCCTCTGGTTCTTCTTGAGGTTCTTCTTCTTCATCATTCTGCCTTTGAGTGTAGCCTTCATCTTCTTCAATGTCTTCATGATGAACTTGCCTAGGAATATATCCCTTCTCATCAACCACTACATCAATGCTGTCAACAATTCTGCCAAGTCTTTTATTGTAGCACTTGTATGCTTTGCTATGTGGAGAATAACCAAGAAGAATTCCTTCATCTGCTCTTGGCTCAAGTTTGCCAAGTTGCTCATCAGTATTCTTAATATAACATTTGCTCCCAAATATTTTGAAGTGCTTCACCGAAGGAGTCTCACCACTCCGGAGCTCATGAGGTGTTTGAGTGCTATTTACTCGGACATTTGTTTTGTTAAGAATAATAACCGCAGCATGTGCAGCTTCACCCCAGAAAGTTGCGGGAGTACCTGATTCATCAAGCATAGCACGAGCCATTTGTTGGATTGTTCTGTTCATTCTTTCCACCACCCCATTTTGCTGAGGAGTTCTAGCTGTAGAGAATTCTCTTCTTATCCCATGTTCTTCACAGAAATCGAAAAATTCGTTTGAGGTAAACTCCCCACCTCTGTCAGATCTGAGGCACTTAATTTTGTGTCCTGATTCATTTTCAACCAAGGCTTTGAAGGATTTGAATTTTTTGAATGCTTCATCTTTGTGCTTCATAAGCCCTAACTAGACAAACCTGGAGAAATTGTCAATGAATAATATCAAATATTCTTCTCCTCGAGGTGTCCTTTTCCTAAATGGACCGCATACATCTGTATGGACTAGCTCAAGAGGTATGCTGGCTGATCCTTCCTTCTCTGGAAATTTAGTTCTGGTTTGCTTCCCAAACTGACAAGATTTGCATATAGTGTTGTCTGGAATTTTGATATCTGGAAGACCACAAACTGCTTGATATTTGCATGCTTTCCTTATTTGTGAAAAGCTTAGAAGCCCCAACCTTCGATGCCATAGCCAGTGTTCATCATCCTTGCTCAAATAGCATTGTTGTGGTCCTTCTTCAAATATGTATAGGTTATTTGGAGTCCTTCTTCCTTTGATCACTGTTTTACCTGTATCAAGATCACGAACACAACATCCATTTGATCTAAATATTACCTCTGTTCCTTGATCGCACATCTGACTGACACTCAGAAGATTATGCTTCAATCCATCAACATACAAAACATTTCCAGCTTTGACCTTCTCTTTCAATGGAGCCACACCTTTTCCTTTTATGGCTGCAGAGATATCGTTTCCAAAAGAAACTTTCTTCCCTTTTTCTAATGCGGTATATGACTCAAGCTTTTCTTTGTCCCCTGTCATATGCTTCGAACATCTGCTGTCAATGTACCATAGACTTTCTTGACCTTCTGCATAAAAGGCTATCCCACATCTTTCTAGTTGTGGTCCCTTTATTCTCCATGTTCTGACATTTGAGTTTTGCTCCTTCTGAATTGTCTTCCGGAACCTGCTCCTGCATTCAGAGTCTTCATGACCAAAGTTATTACAAATAGAGCATTCAACTTCATTTTCAAGAACCGAAAAGTTGTTATAAGTCCTTTTCATGGTTTCAGTCATTCTCCCTTGCTTTTGAGCTTCTCTAGTCATGATTGTCTTGTATGCAACACATTGAGCTACTTTGTGACCGAAGTTATGGCAAGAAAAGCATTGGCCATTAAAGAAACTTCTGCGATAATCAGATCTATCATCCAACCGATTGTAGCTTCTATTTATTCTTGGAGAAAATTGGGAAGATTTTACCTGTGGCTGATTGTAGCTTCTGTTTGTCCTTAAGGTAGTTTGTCCCCAAATTTCTTGATGGTCTTTATTTGTTCTTGAGGTAAACTGTCCCTGATTCACCTGATTACTTTTATTTGGCCTTTGCTCACTTTTCCTTGCTGCATCAAGATAACTTTTATAGGTAGAGGCTTGAGATGTTTCTCCATTATATCCAAGACCTGTCTTGATCAGAGGAGATCGCTGCACATTGATAATCTCATCCAAGGTTTCAGATCCTTTAACAAATTTAAGATTAATAGCTTTTGTTTTCTCAATCTCTTTTCTAAGACCAACAATTTCACCTTCTAGTTTTTCAAGATGTTTTTCCTTTTCATCAATTTGAAATTGTAGAGTATCAATGATCATATTCTTTTCTTCTATACATCTCTTGAGTCTAGTAATTTCATCATAAAGGTTATCCACATCTATAGCATCCATATAATCATCATCTTCAAATGCCATTAACAACTTATATTCACTACCTCATTCATCTTCATCACTATTCGATAGACCATCACTATCTTCATGAGTGTAGTAGCTTTTCTTATTTGCACTCTGTTTCTTGTTCCATCTAGCAGGTTCCTTTCCTTTATCCTTATAAGGACATTTTTCAGCATAATGACCTACTCTTCCACAAGCAAAGCATTTAAAAGGTAACTTACCTCTGAACCTTCCAGAACCCCTTTGAAGATTTCTGACAAAATTTGATTCTTCTTCCTCTTCTTCTGGGACGTGGCTTGCTTCATAATAATCTTCTTTGCCTGATGCCTTGAAAGCAGCTTCTCTTTTGTCTGATGGACCTCCCTTTCTCATTTCATAAGCAGTTAGAATTCCATGTAGCTGAGACATAGTAAGAATTCGTAGATTTTCCTTTTCTTCTATTGCAGATACTTTAGATTCAAACTTGGGGGACAATGATCTTAGAACCTTTTCAACCACTATAGCCTCTTTTATTTCTTCACCCAAATTTTTCATACAATTAACAATCTCATCTACCCGAAGAAAATAGTTAGCCACACTTTCATCATTATACATCTTGAGAGTCTCATACTGAATCCTGAGAGTTTGAAGTTTAGCACGCTTTACCTGTTCATCTCCTTCATAGCTCGTGACAATTTTGTCCCATATCTCTTTTGCGGATTTGTAGTGCATTACCTTCATGAATTCCGTTTGGGATATACATCCTAATAGGGTACTGACTGCTTTCGTATTTGTTTCATACTTCTTTTTCTCAGCTGCATCTGTAGGAGTAGCTGAAGGAAAAGCGTAGCCTGTTTCTACGATGTCCCAAACTTCTGTACCAAGAGATTGAAGATAGGCAGTAACTCTTACCTTCCAATAATTGAAGTTTGTCCCATCAAAAACTGGTGGCCTGATTGATGCTTCTCTCTCGTAGTTGCTCATGATGAACGATCTACCTTCAAGCGATCAAGCTTCTCTGAAGGACCTGCTCTGATACCAATTGTTGGAAATAATACTGAGAGGGGGGGGTGAATCAGTATGATCAGATTAATAAAACTTTTTCAATGCTCAGAAACATATACGCTACTTCAGTTAAGTGAACCAGCGTGTACACGCTACTGTGTCTAAAGAAAACAGCGTATAACCAGAAAACTTATAATTCAGTTAGTTTATCTTCAGTTAAGTGCATCAGGTCATTATTCACCATATTAAGAGTAAACAAATGCAGTATAACAGAACAGATCATCACACAAAAGCCACACACATGAACACCATGATATAAGGTGGAAACCCAATGTGGGTGAAAACCACCTGCTGCAAGTCGTCTCTATCTTTCTTTAATAAGAACTTCAGTTTACAATCTTTTGTACTGTTGCAGCCTTATACCAGTACGCAGGCTACAACCTGCAGAAGGCTTCAACCTTCTCTCGTTCTCCAAACTTCCTTGGAAGGGAGCTCCAACCCCCTTTGCTCTTGTACTAGCTAAGATACTAGTACGTAGGTGCTGGCCTACAATCTTCTTTCCTTCAGGTACCACTTTTCATACATTTTCAGAATGGATATTCCTGAAGCACAACATTACAATCTGAATACCACAATTCATTCAACTTTCATAGCAGATTACAAAACAACCAACAATCACTGAACCACTGAAACCCTGTCACACCTAGTCACCAGAACACAGAGCAGACTACAGAACTCTGCAATAACAGTCAGACCCAGCTGCAACCCAAAAATCAAGCTCCAAAAGATATACGCTACTTCAATGAAGGCAACCGGCGTATACACGCGGTTTTACCGAAGACAACCTGCGTGTAGATCTAAAAAGAATTTTTCATAACTTGCAGTTGTACCAGATATCAGTTATACCCAGAACATAACATTGCGTCAGTATGCAGATCTAGAAATACGCATAATCAACCATATAAAGATAGTTCATTTCAAACCATTTGATCCTGATCACTCCTTAGATCTTTTTCTCCATCAACCGATGAGATCTCTCCTTAGCTTAGATCAAGCAATACATCATCAACCAATAACCTGCGTACTGGATCTAATACTTCATCAGATATTCAAGATTTTTCAGATACACTTGCCTAATGATTTCCTTCTCCTTATATAGCCTTAGGCCTTGTTCAATACCAAGAGCCAAAACCATAGAAATCCAATACCATCATCTTCAAAACTAGGGATCAACACGTCCATCAAGACACCAAGGTCCAAAACCATAGGCACAACTTCCAAGGAATAACCGCCGTGGACCAAAGATAAGTTTTCCACATACACGCGCTTTTACTGAAGCCAACCAGCGTGTACACGCGACTTGGTATATAGCGAACCTGCGTATACGCGACTTGCTATATAGTGAACCTGCTTGTATACGCGACTTGGTATATAGTGAACCAGCGTGTATATATTTTTCTTCATACTTGTAGACTGATCATCAATTCCTTGCTACTATCCTTCTGCACTATGATTTGTTATCAGTGTGATTTGCCATCAAGGACAATACTTGTCTCATAATGCCAACATTTGGATCATCTTATAATTGTGGATATAGGAAACTTTGATAATTGTTCTTCTATCGCATCAAAGATTTTATCGGTTCAATGGTTCTGCCATGTATAGTCCATAAAATTGAACCAAATTCAATTTCTGACATAATGCCTTGTTCAATGTAGTCGATAGATAATTCATATCTATAGAGTTCAAGGATTTCCCATAACACATGGGAATGAACTAAGGGCATACTGTTGTGGTCGTTTGAGATGCAAAGTTATTTAAGCTAAAAATAATGGTAAAGGGAAAAAAAATTAAAAGAGAAATACAAATATTTCAAAATTATAATTATAATTAGCAAAATTTAATTTATACAATAAGTGTGAAAATCCTAAATCTTAAAATTTTGATTAGGGGATTCTAATCAAAATTAAATTAATTATTTGAATTCAAAGAATGAAAAATAGCATGTTTACAAGACAATAATTATTTGGAAATAGAATATAAAAAAATAAATTTGATTTACAACATATTAAAATATCTAAGGAATTTGAATTGTAACAATTTACATAAATAAAACAATAAGAGAAAGAATACCTCATATGTTGGTTTGGTGGTGGTATTTTTGTTAGGACTGTCAGATTGAATTTTCCACCGTGTCAAGTAAGAAAGTATATCCAACTTTATAGCCCAGGGAGCATCCATTCCTTAGCGAGCCCATGTCCAACCAACATCCATTCCTTAGCCAACCCATGTCCAACCGCAGCCATAGTGTGTCCAAAATAGGTCTAACACCCTCCAACCACAAACCAATATCCTTGAGTTCTCCCTCCTTGTTATAGACATTTTTGTGCCTTACAGCATAGAGCATGAAATGTCAATAATCTAAGGGATCCAAAGTCCCTAAACATGTTGTTGTTGCCCTTAGAGGAATAAGGTCAGCAAACCACAGCACTACAAATCAGTTCTCCACTGAAAAACACTAAAAAACAGGTAATTTTGGATCAAAGCAGCTGCTCCAAAGGCTACCTGCGCTGCATAGCAAGTGCAACAAGGGCTACCTGCGCTGCATAGCAGGTGCAACAAAGGCTACCTGCGTTGGGCGTACTTGGACATGTGGAGGAATCTTTTTCTCAATGTGCCAGTGCCCAGGAAGCTTCCAGAAAGACACTTGATCATAAGAGTCGCCTAATGATGAGTTAAGAGCTTCTAAAACTCCAAGTGAAGAACTGAAGAACAACTGGAGTTGAAGAGGACAACAAGTCACACATCAAGCTGACTTATCTTCACTCCAAAACTCTATATAAGGATCTCATCCCATGGGATTGAAAGGGGGGAATTTAGTGCAAAGAATTGCTGTTGGTTTACAGTTGTGAGCATTGGGTGATTGCTTGAGGGAGGTGAAGAAGAGATTTCTCTCCGTCGGGAAGGTGATGCTGGATTGGACCTCTCATGGTTGTATCACCGCCTGAACCTTACTTCCATATATTAATAAAGCATTTGAGGTTCTTCTATTCGCATGTGTTTCAATGATGTATTGTCTTACTTGCGTATTTGATTTATGCTAATCCTTGAATCAGTTATGAATGCATGCCTCTTGTAGTTTCCTTTCTTTGTCTTGTTTGCAGGATCTCGTGTAGCTGGGCCCGTGAAAAGACTTGGAGCTGGGAGCAAGCGGTGAATAGAGGAGATTGGATCGACCATTTGCGCAAGACATCGGTAAGTGGATCTCTTCCTTCTATCTCTTGCATGTCATAAAGAAGAAACTTTAGATAGCTTTGCTTTCAGCTGTTGCTAAGGAACTGTCACCCTTAGAGTGGGTTAGGGTCATTCCGAGTTGGATACTTTCCCCCACAACAGACTGGCGACTCCGCTGGGGATCGTGTCTTGTTGGTAGCTTGCGTTTCTTGCTATTCATTTCTTAAACAAAGGAGTACCGAATCGAACTGCATTCGAGTCCTTCAAATGCAAAGTAGAGGGCAGCTACTCTAGCCCAGTGCTGGGCATGTTTATGATCTGAAGAGCTAATCCACAAGGACTCTTTTTAGCTCTTTGTGATAGTGTTCATCTTCCTTTAATCATCCTCTAGTGTATACTTGACTGATAGCCTCTGATTTGGCCAAAAACCATTGATTTTTGAGCAAACTGTGAGCCGGAATCTGAGAGAGACGAGAGTTGTCTCATCAGTGCAGCTGCAACAAAGGCTACCTGCACTGCAACGCAGATCCCGAAGGGGCTACCTGCGCTGCATCTCAGATTGACAGTGCAGCACCTGCGCTGATCCAGTTTTGCCTTGTGCAACTGGGGTTCCCCACTGTCTGTTGCCCAGTTTTCAATATTGTTTTTGCAGCCTGTTGTCAACCTGTGTACCCAGCTGAAACCACTTCTCTTTGCCTTCATTCCACCTCAGTTGTATGAAGAAACCATGATTGTTCTTATTGTATTTCTTGCTGTCATTCACAGTTTCCCATAGCGAAAGTGAACTAGTCTTGCTATGACCTCTTGGATCTAGACCTATGAGAAAGTGTCGTTGTGATTCTAAGAGTTAGTTTATTGCTGTTCATAGCTGCTTGAGCATTTGCTTTCGTTATATGGTTCGAATTTCAGTATTTCTTGTGTTGAAACGAGTGAATCTTAAGGTGTTCTTTTGATTATTGGACAAAACTTGTTTGCTTTCGCTTGAAATTGAATTCGAAATCATACAACAACTTTCTTTCTGTAATACATCAACATTAAGGAAGAAGAAAAGAAATACTTGCATTGTGCATGTGCATTTTGACAGTTTGCATGTCGATTTAGGAAAAGTGCATCAGTGTGTGCTCTATGATCTGTTTGAAAAGATGATGTCTTTCTTTTCCTTCAATAGTTAAGGTTTTCATAAGTTGAAAGAATTGAAAAAGCTTGCTTATCATTCTTAGACTGCATTTAGGAGTTGTATCATACATCACGTGGTGATCCATAAAGGCAAACTGCTAAGCAAGATCAACCTAA
The DNA here is from genome assembly GCA_031772625.1 of Pinus tabuliformis. Lineage (NCBI taxonomy): Eukaryota > Viridiplantae > Streptophyta > Pinopsida > Pinales > Pinaceae > Pinus > Pinus tabuliformis. The sequence goes on from CM062819.1 coordinate 1,036,816,801, forward strand.
AACGAACTAAATTTATCTAACAACGCTTTGAAACATAACGAAACACAGTAGAGGTCTAGGTAGAGACGTGAACCGGCGTCGTTAAACATAGTGACTGTTGATCTCTACGAAGGTGGGTGATTCCTCCTGAGGGACGATAGCACTAATACGGACTTGTGCCCCCGCGTACCGTCACGTATATTGGGGGACCCCTATAGGAACAAAGCCTTTATCCATAGGAAGCCGTGTCGGCCGCCCTACTGATCGCGATGCAGTGAACACAGCATTCACGAAGATCGACCACTCGTACCGTAAAACGTATTCTGTGGTTTCGAGAAAGGTTTGGCACACCCTTGCCTAGAAATCCAGAGTAGTTTCTTTTGGCCTTTTTCAAACTCTATAACTGAAAAAGTCCATCCGAGCATTTGTCACTTCGGGCTCGTTAATACATCGATGGAGACTAGAGTCATCTTTAGCTTTTTCTCGACTCTTAAAACATGAAAACGCAAGTTGTGTCTTAAAAGCGTCTAAAATTAATTCAATTCGAAAACACATTTTACCCTGTGCATTGTTGGTTGATCAAGTAATCCGCAATCGTGGAAGAAAGTCAATCGATGAACCGTCGTTCGCGGAGGAACACGAGACAAACATCTTTGTCCCCGGAATCGAAAACAACCCGGGCAAAGCGACCTCGTTCAACTGGTTCCAAATCTCCTGTCAAAGTTAGAACAAGTGTTCCAACGACATCTGAGGTTCCAGTTACTCCAAACATTTCTGGAAACCCTGCCCCTATTGAAGAAGTTCAACAGCCCCAGAAGGACAGTAACACTGATCCTAGTCTGAAAGCAAATACTTGTGTTACTGAATCAGGTCCATCAGTGATCGGTTCAGAGAGTCTTGCTCCTCAAACAACTGTCGTTGTCGAAACAACCCCTTCTTCGGCACCAGAGATATTCTACGGACCTGACGGTCTTCCTCTTCCACCCGGTCTGATCGCAATAGAAGAGATTGTAGAAGATCCGCAAGCAACTACTCCAACACATTTTGGAGCAGGGATCACTCTACTTCCTACTGCATCAGAAGCTAGCCTATCACCCAGAGAAGTTCCTGAAGAATCACTAGGCAATCTACTGGATAGACTCAAAATGTCTGAACAACCGTCAACATCTAGGACTGTGCCAAATGACACAGCGACAGCAGAACTCCCTGCAATCATTCCGACAATGTTCGCCGGCATACCATCTGTCCCTAACTCTCAATAGCTGGAGGGGGTCCCTTCGGGGGCCATGAGGACAGTATGGTCTGTTCCTGTTTGTTCTCCGGGGATAATTCCCGGTAACTCCTATGTTGGAACTCAACAGATTGATCCTTTTGGAAATCAGTTGGGGCAATCCGGTCCTCGAGGTGTAATAAATCCTCTCGATTCCGGACCACCACCGTATGGGGGGCAATATGCCTTTTCATTACCCCCTCCGGGAGGTTACCCATACGGGAGTTCACAACCATACCCAAGTTATACTGGAGTAACCACCAGTGGTTGGATACCTATGCTACCCCAACAACTAAGAGTTGTGTATTCTATGCAACAACAGATGCCTGTGACGAACATCCCGACGACACCAGCTATTGTGACTGTGTCGCAAGTTCAAACAATACCTGTTGCATGTCAACCTCAGTTTTCTCAGGTTGTAATGCAACAGCCCTTTGACCCTGCAACTCAACCACAATCGCCAACTGGCGGGGCAACACAAGCACAAGCGGGTACCCTTACCCCTAATCTTGGCCCAGTGGTAAGCATAGCACAACACCCAATGGCGTCACAACCATGGTTGGTGCAGTATCAACAACCGCAGTTCCAGCAAGTGTACCAAGGTACCGAGCAGCAGATTTTTGCGAACAATGGACAACCATACTTACAGTACGGTCAAAACCAACCACTATATAGTGGAGTAGTCCATCAACCGTATCAATCATATCAGCATCAATTACATTATGCTGGTATGCAAAGGCCAACTGCTCAGGCAATTCCGTCGTACCCTGGGTACGCTTCACCTAACTTGAGTCAGCAGCTGCCATTCGTGGCAACTCTGGAGTTACCCGATCTACATCGGTTGACAAACGATCCTATCGCCTATGCCCCTTGGTGGCCCATGATTCCTCACAAACTTCCATCGGACATTCCTAAATTCAATGGAAATCCAGGTGAAGACCCGTCGAATCACGTCATGACCTTTCATCTGTGGTGTTCATCGAACACCCTGAACGATGATTCGATAAGACTTCGCCTCTTCCAGAGGACATTGACAGGTCCGGCGGCTAAATGGTATATAGAATTGCCGAGAGCCTCTTTCGACAATTTCAGCTCCTTAGCCACGACTTTCTTAACCCATTTTCAATTACCAATCAGGTATGAAACAGGAACCGAAATACTGACCAACTTCAAACAGACGACAGCTACTCACATATCTGATCATATACATGAGTGGCGTCGTCGACGCAGGATGGTGAAAACATACGTTCCTGATCAGCTATTAGCTGAATGGTTTATAAAGTCATTACTTCCGGCCATAACGGAAGATGTGGCCAAGGGGGGAGTCATAACAGAGGAGCAAGTAATCGCTCGTGCCCAATATTTAGACTTGGTATATACTCAGTCTGGCACGCTCTATGACAAAATACCTGATGCCCCCAGACCTGAATTTTCAATTCCTCCCCCTCCTAAATCGAATATTGACTCTCATGCCGGAGATGGCGTGATTGGCACCGCAAGCACGAAGTCGAAAAAGGCTTCACCTCAGAAAGCCCGTAAGACTTCAGATCGAAATGCCCATGAAGAGATTCTTGCTTCGGAAGTAAATGCCATATCAGCAGATAAAGGCAAAGAAACCAATCAACCAGGAAGCAAGAAGAAGCAAAACAAAGGGAAGAAGAAGCAACAGGATGACCCGTCACCTGAGAAAACTTCTTCTAACTCTCCTGAGAAAGGGAAAAAGAAATGGCCCTGTACGATATGTGACGAAGATCACAAGACAACAAAATGTCCATACAAAGCTGAGCTCAAGAGATTCTTTAAGAGTCCAAAGAACCCAGCTGTATTGACTGATCCTTTTCCCAAACCAGGTCAAAATATGGTTGATAGTGGAAACGCTTCCCCGTCGCAAGTGCTAATGTTGTCGATCTCTAAGCATCAAAATGATGCTTTGATTTCGACAAGGAACAAAGATTATGGGAATCCGCAACTGTCAAACGAAAAAGGTAAAGATCAACCTAGTAGTTCGACAACAACTTCGACAGAAGTTGTCCCACCCACAATGCCAGAATTAACAATAAAACCACCTAAGGGTGTAGTACACAAGTCGACGTTTAATCCTCGTGCCAGAGCGGCGCAGCATTATAACATAGTAGAAGATTTGGCTCAATCGCCATCCGCTATGTCGACTCTAGAAGTACTACAAAATTGTCCATCCCAAAGGCAGGCATTGTTATCGGCAATAGGGGGGGTTGATCCTAAGGATTCCAATCTTGTGTCCTTTGATCACAAAGGGTATGACCCTCAGTTACCAACTCAGCTAGCTTTCCTTATTCAAGTGAAAGCCCTCAACAAAACTGTTCATAGAACAATTATTGATGAGGGGGCATCGACATGTATTATGTCAATGAGCTGCTGGAAAACGCTAGGGTCACCAACCTTGTCGAGATCTTCGACAACACTAAAGGCTTTCGACGGTAGGACATATACCCCTTACGGTATCCTAAGTAACTTAAAAGTTGAACTAGGTGGAAAAACAGTAGAGATTGATGTTGAAGTCATAGATGGGAATCTGGATTACAACATCCTACTGGGAAGACCATGGATTTATGCCATGGCAGCTGTTGTGTCGACTTATTTTAGGAAGATCGCATTCCCGTTTGAAGGAGGGATTACGGTCGTCGACCAACAGAACTTCCTCCTAAATGGTTCACAAGTTACGGGAAGCATCCCCATGATCCATGAAAGCGACCATTCAATTCAAGATATAGGAGTAGGCCTGTTGAAAGATCCCACAATGATGGGGACTTTCTCGCTGCCAAATCATATGTACATAGGAAATGTACCATTGGTAGCTACCTGCAACATGATATCTTCCACAAAGGTCGCAAAAGACAAAGTCATCATGGATCGGGCAATGGTTTTGCACCCGAGCCCAATCGAAATATTGTAGCAATCAATGTTTTAGGCATGGGAGGCGAGCCCAAATCAACGCTCGTCAAGCATTTGGGTAGATAGGTCAGGAGAATGTGGAACCCCTTTGGATCCTTGGTCACGAGTGCATGCAAGTGACGAAGGAATCCTGCAATCAATGATGATTGAAGGGGCACCATGGGATGATAACCACCATCGTTCCCTTCCAAAGGAAGATACTCAAGGCGACCTGTATCACCCTTCAGTATTTGAATTCCTAACAAATACTGTAAATACGGTGGATTCCGAGAGAAACCTATCCAATATAGAAGAGACCATAGCCATAAATATCTCGACCAAAACAGACATTGTAGAGAATATTTATGTCGGCAAAGGTTGTTCCCCTTCAGAACAAGAAATATATAAATCTCTTTTCCGCGAATTTAGAGATGTCTTTGCTTGGTCATATGATGAAATGCCAGGCATTGACTCGAGTATCGTTGAACATGAAATTAAGATGTATCCTGATGTCAAACCAGTAAGACAACGGCTTCAGCAGGTACACCCCAAGAAAGCCGCTACCATTAAGGCAGAAGTTGAAAAACTCCTCCATGCTGGTTTCATCTACCCGGTCCCTCTAACCGATTGGGTATCGAATATTGTCCCTGTTATGAAGAAACAAGGAACAATACGAGTGTGCGTCAATTATAGGGATGTAAATCAAGCTTGTCCAAAGGACAACTACCCTACACCCTTCATCGACCAGATAATTGATGAATGCGCCGGATGTGAAATCTTTTCGTTTATGGACGGATTTTCTGGGTATAATCAAATTAATATCCGCCCACAGGACCAGTCAAAGACTGCATTTATTTGTCCGTGGGGCACCCTCGCTTAACGAAAATTACCCTTTGGTTTAAAGAACGCAGGGGCGACGTTTCAGAGAGCAATGAATTATGCTTTCCATGACATCAAGAACATCGTTCAACCTTATCTCGACGATCTTCCGGCTCATTCGCAAAAGCGGACTGATCATCCGCATCATTTAAGAGCGATATTTCTACGTTGCCGACACTACAAGATAAGACTCAATCCGCACAAATGTGTGTTTTGCGTCGGTTCTGGTCGTTTACTTGGCTTTATAGTCTCCAAGGATGGGATTCGTCTCGACCCCTGCAAGGTGCAGGCAATCATTAATTTGCCTCCACCTTCGAACTTGCTTCAGATTCAGAAACTCCAAGGGAAAGCAAACTTTCTGAGGAGGTTCATTCCAAATTACGCAGAACTTGCTAAAGGTTATACCCGTCTCCTGAAAAAGGATGTACCTTTCGTCTGGGACCAGGTTGCACAAACTTCCTTTGATGCTTTGAAAGAAGCACTAGTCAAAGCATCATTAATGTATGCCCCAGACTATCTAAGGGATTTTAACCTATATCTGGCTGCAGCAGATACGACCATTGCAATGGTTTTAGTTCAAGAAGTCGACGGAATTGAGCACCCTATATATTATTTAAGTAAAAACTTAAATGATACGGAAAGTAAATATTCTCATGTTGAAAAGCTAGCATTGGCGGCTGTTCAAGCGATACAAAGATTTCGGCACTATGTCCTCTTTAGGAAGACCACCGTATTGTCAGATTGCAACCCCATGACTTATATACTGTCGTGACAGTTGCTTGGGGGCAAATATTCAAAGTGGATAGCTATCCTTCAAGAGTTTGATCTGGAATTTGTGAAATCCAAATCAAAGAAAGCTTTAGTTTTCGCAGAATTATTATGCAATCTCCCATCATCATCCAATGATGAAACGTCCAAAGAATCGATCGTGGACGAAAGTTTGTTTTTGATATCAGCAAGTGATGAGTGGTATGGAGATATAATAGTTTATCTCCAAACCCAAAAGTTTCGGCCAGACACCTCTCACTCAGAACAAAAACGCATTCGATACCAAGCAAAAGACTACATGATCGTCGGTGATACGCTTTACCGTCGTGGTGTCGATACGGTCCTGAGAAGGTGTCTAACCCATGGGGAGGCCGAAAAAGCCCTGAATGAATGTCATTCAGGCACCTGTGGGGGGCATCAATCTGGATATGCTACAGCACAAAGAATCTTACGAGCAGGATACTTCTGGCCAACCATGTTCAAAGATTGCATAACCGCAGTTAGAAGTTGCCATGCATGTCAGATTTTTGATAGCAATACCAGAAGACCCCCCGCTCCTTTACAGCCCATAATAGCCGTGGGGCCTTTCGCCAAGTGGGGCATCGATTTCATGCAATGTAACCCCACCTCGACCGGGGGGCATGGGTATATTATAGTCGCAGTTGACTATTTTACCAAATGGGCCGAGGCGATGCCTACATTGGATAACACTGGTGAAACAACAGCCCTATTCTTTTTTAATCATGTAGTCGCCAGATTCGGCGTACCACAGGCCATAGTAACAGATCATGGATCACATTTTCGCAATCACATGATGGTTGAATTAACTGCCAAACTAGGATTGTCTCACGACAGCTCTACTCCGTACTATCCGCAAGCTAACGGACAAGTTGAAGCGATCAACAAAGTCCTGAAGCGCATGCTGCAAAGGATGGTGGGGGTTCACAAAAGAAGATGGCATTTGATCCTGTACTCGGCTTTGTGGGCCTACCGAACATCGGTAAGGAATGCCACTGGGTTCACACCGTTTCAACTGGTGTATGGCCTGGAAGCAATCCTACCAATCCAGTGCGAAATTTCGTCCCTTAAACTCGCAATTGATCTCCTCCCCGGAACCTCAGAAGAAGAAACTCGTTTCTTGTAATTAATCCAGTTGGATGAAACCCATCGTGATGCCGCCTTGGCCAACGAAGCCCATAAGAAACAAGTCAAAGCGCAGTTCGACAAAAATGTCAAACCCCGTGTCTTCTCGGAAGGTGATTTGGTCTTGCTTTATGACCAAGAATCCGATAAATTGGGAGTTGGGAAATTCAAGTCCTTATGGATGGGCCCTTATATTGTTAAAAGGGTGTTAGCAAAAGGTGCCTACGAGTTGGTAGATTATGACGGAATTCCACTGGCGCAACCCCGCAACGGGTTGTACCTTAAGCGTTACTATGCCTAATAGTAACCTGTATGCTTTTGTTACATTTTTGTTTTCGCTAAAGCGTTTGTTTCGGTTTAAGTAATCCGCTTTTTACACTTATTGCAGATGTCAAATCCATTGGAACCATGGGTTGGATATGCTGACGGAGCGAGTCGTAGTTCGAGGAACCTATCCTCAGCAGCATGGGCCATTTTTAACCCAAGCGGCGAGTTAATGAGTTTCAGGGGGGTATGTATTGGTCAATCAAAAAATAATATCGCTGAGTATAGCGCGTTGATAGAACTCCTCTCTGATGCCATTACCCATGGCATACGTCGGCTAGTCGTCAGGCTAGACTCACAGCTCGTGGTACTACAGCTCAAAGGTACCTACTCTGTCCGAAATCCAGCTATTTATCGCAAGTTCCTAAGAGTTAAAATCTTGGAAAGACAGTTTGATTTTATCCAATATCAACACATTTCCAGAAACTTAAACACATTAACCGACTCATTAGAAAACTATGTGTTAGATAGACATTTGCAAATTTGATAAAAAGAGAAGCATCATCGATGTTTCATACATGGGTCACACAAAAACTGGAATAAACCCCGAAAATCAAAAATATATATAACTGTTTACGGCTTACATATAATGTTCTTTAACCAAGACAAAATTGGTCATATGACCCCAAAACTCAAAAATGGCTGGGGGGCACCCTAGCCTAGTGATGCTCATGATAACATGCCACGGCCTGTGCGATCATGCGCAGAAGGCGAGACCATCATCTAGGAACACCAGCAGTATGTCGCTGCAATCGCAGAGGCAACTCGTCAATCCGTACATCCGGAATCCCAAAGGTAAGACCCTCAACCTGTTCCTGCACAGCTGCAAGAGTCTCGGCCAAGTCAAGGTCACGGAGAATAGCTCTCCCTGGAGCCTCCCCTGCTGGGGCAGCAGCCGGAACTCTTGGACGAACTGCTGGACGGACAGGGCCCACATTTGCATGCACACGTGAGTTTGATTAGAGTCTTGATAGAGTAAAGCACAAGGACATTATAAATAAAAACAGTAAACGGTGATAAAGTCAAAATATTTACCAAGATCACCCCACTGCTCGCCATCCGGTAGTACCAAATCCGGATCACCTCGGAAATCCATGCCAATATATGGACACTCGGAAAAAGCCATATCCTGCCGCTCGAACCACCTAAAGAAGGCATCAGTAAAAGTAATCTTAGATTGACCTGCATGTCTAGCCATGTGGTCAACCCACCTCTGCATGCGTGGCTCAGTGGGAGATGGCAAGTCGAGGACAATGTACTGAGGTTGCATCAGGGGTATCTTCTCCAAAGCGAAGGCAGTCAAAACTGAACCAAAGCCAAAATTCTTCAGTCTCCTGTCCTTTACTTTGGTCAACTCGTTTTTCATCTGAACCAGTACTGCATCACACCAGTTAAAAACTTTCGGCTCAAGACATTCCAGGGCGTGCTGCACATATGACCTGTTGGCAACATGAGGGGATGCACTACCGGCCATCCTACAAATCGTGTACAGAATAGACCTGAGAGACCTGTCAGTAACATCACAGATGGAAATCTTGCCGTCTCTGCTCGGCTGGGATCCCTCCTTGCAATACTGACGGATATAATCTTTCACGGAATCACTCCCTCGGGCCGAACCGGACAAGGAAACGGGGGCACCCCGCCTTGACAACCCAGTCAAGAAATAAATGTCCACTATGGTCAAAGGGATGGACTTGCCCCTAATCTGGAACACTTGGTTAACAGGATCCCAAGCATCAAGCAGGTACTGCAGTAAACGTATCTGTGCCCTCATGCTAGATATGCGGAAGAATTTTAGCAAGCCACAGTTCCGCAACGCGCTCACGGTAACAGGATCATGGAGGGCAATCATGTCCTCCTCTTCGTGCTCTCGTTCTCGCCACGTAAGAGTCATTCTGCTCCAATAAACTCTGCAAAACAAACAAGAGGAGGAGTAAGATCCCTGACTCAGTGAAGAAAATGGCAAAAATCTCATAAAAAATTGTGCAACCAAGATGTTTTCTGCGCCCAACGCAGGTAGGGAAGGGTCTCACCTGCGTTGGGAGACAAACTGCCTTTGGAAATGAGCACCCCCAACGCAGGTTTCGATATAGGGTACCTGCGCTGATGGCAGAGCGCCCTAAGGAAACCCCAGGGGCTCATGGGGGCAGGAAAACAAGCATAAAACTGAGAAATAAGACCATGAAAAGATAGAGCTAGGGTTTAGCTCCTACCTGGTGGAAACGGCGCTGAAAATCGTCCACAGAATCTCCCGAAATCAGCTGGTGAAAAATCAAGAGGAAGAGGCACCTCCAAAGCTCCAACAAACCAAATGCACATGAAATGGTAAAATGAGAGGTAAAAACATCTTTTGAAATTGCTTTTTACGTAATTCAAAGTAAAATATTAATAATTTTACTTCATGTTATCCGTTTCTAACAAGTTTGTTGCAGCAAATTGATGAAAACAGTACTATCTCTGGAAAAGAAAAACTAGTCATGGTAAAAATGAATTTGACCTTATCAAACGAGCAGTTTTGGCAAAGTTCATGCTCGTTAAAAAATAAACGCAAGATCCGAGCAGTTTTAATGCAGAAATTCATGCTCGTTAAAAAATAAACATAAGCTTGTGAGCAGGATTCCCCCCAGTGTTCAAGCTCATTCAGAAAAAATGAACCGGTAAATAACCATTTGAGACCGTAAATTCATCAGCCATAAAAGCCTTGGTCGTGTTTGTGCACCGTCACCTCCACTTTTCATTTGGCCGATCATTCACATCCACTTGATTATTTACCTATTTTGAGGAACAGCTGCGAAGAGTGATCCCACTTAGCCATCCTTGTAATACTGTCGTGATTGGAAAATTCCAACCTGTACCTGGAATCTGCTGCTATCCCTGTTTATCACTCGTTCCTCAAAATACGAGTCTTCTTTGAGCTCTTTTCACTGACTCGTAAAAAATGAAAAGTTTGCCGAGTTTTGGCCTTCCAGCTCGTTAAAAGGACCGGAAGAGCTATCCCTCCTCTATATTTTAATCTTTTTGGACCTGAGGGATTATTGCACAAAAAGATCGAGCGCTTGTCTAGTTCGGCTCGATAAAGATATCGAACATTCATCCCTTCTGTATTGTTTTATACTTTTTCGGACTTAAGGGATTAGATGACGAAAAAGGACCCCTAGAGTCTACTTTATGTACCCTTTTCAGACTCTCTAAAAAAGAAAAGGACCGAGTTGTCTTTGTCGCTGGACTCGTTAAAAATATTAGATAGCGACAAACTTGTCTTTAGACGAGAACGAGTTTCCCTATCGCTAGGCTCGTTAAAACATAGCGATGGGCTTGCCCGAAGGGCAGGTTATAGAAAAAGCATATGTTATCCTCCTCAAGCTTGACAAAAATAAAGAGGTACTGGTCAGAAATGACTGGGGAAAAATTGGGAGAACCTCAAAGCTTAATGGTAGCAAGTCGCTCTTGAACATGACACTTTTGCCTCCGTAAATATCGGGTTGGGTTATTATCATTCACCGGTCCCTTCACCATGGTCTCGCCATACCATCCATACATGGGGTAATGCTACCGATCCATCACATCAGTGTCATTAAATGTTCAAGAGATGTCATTCAGAAAGTGTCAACCGGGTCCCATCCACTACCGTACATCATCCTTCATCCTTCCATGACCGCCACCCTGAATCATATTTCACAGATCGTTTTCACCATCATCACTAGCTCCGTTCCGTGTCACTGATGTGGGATTCATTAAGGCCCTCCTTTGACGGATCACTTCTTGTCGACATCAGCTCATTATCCAAGAAGTTGATCTAGGAACACCCCCTCAGTACTTTGAAGCTTGCATGCCTCAATGGCAAGTTTCTCACTCCCGGCGATAGGTATACATTAATGACCTTCGACCAGGAGACTTTGCGTGGTGTTCGACGTCAGATCCTATATTCACACCACGTGAATTGTGCTGCAGTACCTTGAGGGTCATCATCATTATCGGTGATTCCTCTCGCGCTTGTTAACAGTTTACATTATTGACTGGTAATCAAGCGAGGTCTTTCCATGTTCGACTTCGGGAAATTCTCACATGGATCGACTTGTACTAGAGTGAAGATCGGACAAGTTTGAAGACCCCGGATCTAGTTTCATCCATCCGGGCTGCGATATATATTCAAGAGATAAAAACATAGACATGTGCAGCAGATGATCATCCTACTAAAAGAGGATGATAACTAAAAGCAGAGAATTATCAGTCTATTATCAGACGATCGTCTGTTTATGTACAACAAATGTATTTATAAAGCTGATCATGGGAAATGCCCGCATCAGCTAGATCATGAAAAGAAAGTATGAAAAGATAATGTATTGTATTGTATTTTGTTACAGGTCACCTCCCGGCGATTGAATGAACTTCGGATCCTCCTAATAAAGCATTTCAACTGATAAACGACCTCATACTTTAGGGGGCAACTTTTATAGACATTTTTGTGCCTTACAGCATAGAGCATGAAATGTCAATAATCTAAGGGATCCAAAGTCCCTAAACATGTTGTTCTTGCCCTTAGAGGAACAAGGTCAGCAAACCACAGCACTACAAATCAGTTCTCCACTGAAAAACACTCAAAAACAGGTCAATTTTGGATCAAAGCAGCTACTCCAAAGGCTACCTGCGCTGCATAGCAAGTGCAACAAGGGCTACCTGCGCTGCATAGCAGGTGCAACAAAGGCTACCTGCGTTGGGCGTACTTGGACATGTGGAGGAATCTTTTTCTCAATGTGCCAGTGCCCAGGAAGCTTCCAGAAAGACACTTGATCATAAGAGTCGCCTAATGATGAGTTAAGAGCTTCTAAAACTCCAAGTGGAAGACTGAAACTCCAAGTGAAGAACTGAAGAACAACTGGAGTTGAAGAGGACAACAAGTCACACATCAAGTTGACTTATCTTCACTCCAAAACTCTATATAAGGATCTCATCCCATGGGATCGAAAGGGGGGAATTTAGTGCAAAGAATTGCTGTTGGTTTACAGTTGTGAGCATTGGGTGATTGCTTGAGGGAGGTGAAGAAGAGATTTCTCTCCGTCGGGAAGGTGATGCTGGATTGGACCTCTCATGGTTGTATCACCGCCTGAACCTTACTTCCATATATTAATAAAGCATTTGAGGTTCTTCTATTCGCATGTGTTTCAATGATGTATTGTCTTACTTGCGTATTTGATTTATGCTAATCCTTGAATCAGTTATGAATGCATGCCTCTTGTAGTTTCCTTTCTTTGTCTTGTTTGCAGGATCTCGTGTAGCTGGGCCCGTGAAAAGACTTGGAGCTGGGAGCAAGCGGCGAATAGAGGAGATTGGATCGACCATTTGCGCAAGACATCGGTAAGTGGATCTCTTCCTTATATCTCTTGCATGTCATAAAGAAGAAACTTTAGATAGCTTTGCTTTCAGCTGTTGCTAAGGAACTGTCACCCTTAGAGTGGGTTAGGGTCATTCCAAGTTGGATACTTTCCCCCACAACACTCCTTCTCCTTTCTTTCCCCACTTCAAACTCCAAAGAAAAAAAAAAAGAATAATGAACCCTCCTCCATTATCCTCCTCTTGCCTTTTGCCTCCCCTCAAAATGAGTGTCAACCATCCCCTCTTAGTTATCACCCATTTCACCTATCTTATAACTCTTTCTCGTCCCCCAATGCCTTATCCTCCAATAAATTCAAGACAAGTTGTGAAGTTGAGTAGTGAATAATAAAATAACAATATTTAATCATGTAATAATCTTATTCATAAAAATCTAATCAATTTATTATTAATAATCATATTTAAATGTCACTAAATAATGATAAGACAATATTAACGGTTAAGTAGTAGTGATCAAGTTCAACTATTAAGCAAGGTTAAGGCTAACCATAAGCTTGATCATTAATTAAGTTTAACCATTAATCAATCATCTAACACATTAAGCTTTAGAATACTAGTGTATTCGTGTGAGGTGTGGATATGTACTTAACATATGCATACCTGGTATGTATACTAATAATACTTATCATAATCAAGCATACAAAAATTCATTCAGTTGGTAGGTTATTAACATAATATAAGATAATAAGTTCAGGTAGGATAATTACATACATCACTTATTCAGAAAACACATCGTGAACTTAGAGTCAAGAGGATACAAGAAATCAAGAAGCAATATGACAATAAGGGATGACAAAATAGGGAAAAATATGTAGTAGTCAACTTGAATAAGTCAAGCAAGGATGCCACTTCCCATCTAGAGTCCTAAACTAACCTACAATTTCATATCCTCCCTAACCTACTTATGCTCGTATCATATTCATCTTATGTAGCCATATCCTATGGCATTGACTATACAAATCTAACCACTAATAGAACTAAGATAGTGGAAGCACCAACTACATTGACCTAACTTCCCCAGTAGGCAACTGGCAATTGTCATCACTCGTCTAAAAAAGTATGCCCATCAATGGAATCCCATGATTCTAGGCTTGGAGGTTATATGATGGAAAATGCCTCCACCCCTTCTTAAAGAACTATGGTCAAGACCCTAATATGGATGAGTGACTACGGTGTTAATTGGATACTTTTCATCGAATAGTTTAGATGGGCAGTCATGTCACTTGCAATCTGCACCTTACACCATGTCATAATATTGCATATCAAGTAGATACAACATATAATATAACAATTTATACCATACCATTCTTCATTAGGTGTATTAGCATTCTCGGGTGACTAGCATGGATCTTGGCTACCACATGGCCCCCTTCCAACTTGAAATTTGGTTCTCATCTAAGCACTCACATAACAACAAATATATATGCATACATGTGATCATATTCATCGTGTTATTAGGTCTAGTATCCATGTACCCGATTTTTTTCAATTAATATTGACATGTTGGAATTGAATATTACATCAGATATATCATAATTCCAATAAGTCACACACTATATAACTCATAACCAAATAATTCATACATCAAATATTTTAATGAACAAAACATAATCCCTCAAGTGTTTATATAAGTAAGTTCATATGTGCAATTGAAATCCATCAATATTATATACCATTCATAAACAAAATAACATGAAAATACAAATATGACCTCAACATAGGTAGCTATCTAGGTCAAAATGGGCATCGCAAATGGTCAAAATTTGAGGGGTAGTTGTGACATATAGTCTTTGCATCCTCCCAAGTAGTAGATCTTGGCCTCTACTTGTCCCATTAGAACTTAACCAGGTTCACGAGGTGACACCTAAGATGTTGAGCCCTATGGTCTAGTATGTGTAACAATTCAACTGTTATGGTTCTCACAACCAAGACCTGCAATTCCCTCTAACTAAGTTTGTGAGATTCAATGCGAGAAACATTATGTTTTAGAATAGATACATGAAGGGCATCATGAGTTTTATGAAAACGGGGTGGTAGTAAAAGACAATAGGAAATTGGTCCAATTTTATCCTTGATTCTAAAAGGTCCTATGAATTGAGGTAACAACTTCATCCTTTTCCCAAACTGAATTGTGATATTGTTGGGTTGCATAAAAATAAAAACTTGGTCTCCCACTTCATAACCTTGATCGATCTTATGTGGATCGACATAACTCTTTTATTTATCTTGTGCCTCCTTTAACCTTTTTTGAATATTTCTTACCTATTCCTCCATTTCTTGAACCAATTCTAGCCTGACTATTACTCTATTCTCCAACCTTTCCCAACTCAATGGTGCCTTGAATGGACTCCCATATCGGGACTGATAAGCAGGCATCCCAATTGAACTGTGATAACTATTGTTATAGGAAAAGTCTACTAATGGTAAGTACTTTTCCCACTAATTATTGTTATCCACAACATACATTCTAAGCATGTCTTCCATAACTTCATTTACTCCTTCAGTCTGCCCATCTATTTACGAATGATATGTAGTGCTTTGGTTCAAATAAGTCACTAGTGATAACTGCAAAACTTGGCCAAAATCTAGATGTAAAGTGAGAGTCTCTATAAAAAAAATATCTTTGCAGGTAACCAATATAGCTAGATAACTCTGCATGTAAATACTCGTGCCACATCAACAACACCATAAGTGTCTCTCATTGGGATGAAATGGAAACTTTTGGTCAATTTATCAACCATAACCATTATCACATTGTACCTTTGTGTCATGAGTAACAAACCCACAATGAAATCCAGGGAAATGACCTCTCATTTAGACATAGGGATGTCATGTGGTTATAGGAGTCTTATTGGGTGGTAGAGACTAACCTTCACTCATTGCCATTCAAGACACCTGGTGACAAGATAACTACATCATGCTTCATGCCTACCTAGAAAAAGTGTTTCTTTATGCTCGCATACATATTCTTCAAGCTAGGATGTGCACAGTAGAGTTCTCTATATGACTCATCAAGGATGGTTCTTAGTATACCCCCTTCATTAGGGATGTAAATTCTTTATTGAAATCTAAATAGTCAATCTGTTTCAAGGACATAGCCCCCAAACTTTGGTTCTATCTGCTTTTCACACTGGAGTGTTATAGTAACCTTCATATACCAACTATCTTCAAAGAGTTTTTATAACACGTGCTCCCTCAAAATCAGTCTTAAGGGTACCAAGGAGAAGGTATGTGGCATTCTCCTCAGTGCCCCGACCACCATATTCTCCTTTCTCATATGTACGAAATCTTGAAATCATACTCCCTCATAAATTTGCTCTACAACTGAGCCCAACTTAAAAAAGAATGCAAAACATTACAGATATAAAAATAAATACAAATATGGAGTAGAAATAGAAATTCATTTCATTAATATCAAATAGTAAAATATGTTTACAAACATAATGGAAATAAACTAGCTCAGGTGATGGTAGCTTGTCTCTGAGAAGAGATTTGGCGGCTACATGCCTGTGAATTGTGTTACAATGAGGCTCAAGGGCCTATTTATTATTGAACAACAACCATAAACAACAAAAAACGTAACCCCAGGAGATGGAACGCAAAGAGTTTGTGGGCTCCATTGGGGTTAGTTGGGAAGTCAACTTCCCAGGGTTTTAACTTGGTCATATTATCTCCGTTTGGCATGTACGATACCTTGTTGGAAAGATCTCTCCGACTACTATAGGATTTGAAGTAGGCCCATGTGACATGGTCCTTCCACATGAACCTACTGTGGAACTCAAAAAATCACCGTATAGGAGGTTAAAGTTGCTCCAGAAGTTCAGGACCTGAAAAACTACTAAAAACAGTGAAAATGAAATAAACAAGGAAAGAAATGAAATCGAATGGAGGTATAGGTGGAATAGGAAGGTGGCCACTAATATAGAGCTATATTATTCCTCCCTCCTTAGGAAGCAATGGCCCCCCTTGCATGTAGAACCTCCATGAGGTGAGGAAATTTTTGTTGAACCTGGTCTCTCGTGAACCACTTGCCTTGCTGAATGAGTTGGTCGACCTTGAAAAATCAATATAGCTGGATTGCCTATTGACGAGTGTTCTTGATCTATGTTTCCATGATATGATAAGTTGTGGCCTATTCCATGTAGTTTGGGTTTAGCCCTGTTGGCGTTAGTTGTTATGCAATGTCGGATGTGTCCACCAATGGTGGAAAGTATGGCCGAAGGCAGTCTACATTGAACATTGGGTGTGGACCAAGGAATGGTGGAATGTTGAGCTCAAAGGCATTATCCCCTACAACCTTGGTGATGATGTATAGACTAGATAGGAGCAGGTGAAGCTTGCGGTGGGGTTCAGTGAGGTGCTCCTTCTGAAAATGTAGCCAAAATTTGTGCCCACTTGGAACTTGTGTGGAACCTGATGTTGATCATGCATTTCTTGTACTTAGCATAGGCTATATCCAATATATCATGGACTTGTTGCGGATGTGTTGAATGTTCTCAATGAAGTTATTGGACCTCTCGGCTTCAGACTAGAAGTGAGCCGAGTCTACTTGAGTAACTGCAAAAGGTATGGCCACATCAGTGGGACATAATGGCTGAAATCCCAGCCCTACCTGAAAGGGGTTGTGGGCCATTGAGCTATGGAGAGATTTGATTTAGCTATGCTAGATATAGGGGATGATTTCATCCCATTTGCGTGGATGGTTTGAGTTTTACATGCACTGAATATGTAGGATCATCCTTTTGATGAATTCTGTTTGGCCATCATTTAGGGGGTGGAAAGTTGTAGAATTAGTAAATTTGGTATCCAACATTGACGAGAGACTTGACCAAAATTCACTTAGGAATTTGTTGTCTCGATATGAGACAATGGATTGTGGGATCCCAAAGTGTACCCACGCTCACTCAAAGAAGAGCTTAGAAGTGACCTTTGTTGTGATACTCTTCTTGCAGGCTGCGATAATGGTCATCTGAGAGAATCCGACGACGACTATGAAAATGCAATCATTGTCATGCTTAGTAGAAGGAAGGCTCCACCTGTAATCCACGAAAATGGATTCCCAAGGTCAACTAGCAGTAGGCATAGGAGTATATAGTCCTTGCTTCTTGATGGTTGGTTTGGAGATGACACAAACAATGCAAAATCTAATGTACTTCCCAACATCCTTGTTGGTCACTTTAATTGCTTATTAATTTAAACAACTAGTGCTATATGAATTGTCAACCCAGGGAAGTCTGTTTATTTCAAAGGCAATTACACACTATATATGCTCAATCCCAAAAGCAATAAAATGTTGCAGTATTAATTATTCTAATCACACCTTGCTTTAAACAACTGAAGTTCTACTTTGAGTTACAGAAAAAGCAATCTCTCTGTTGTAGACAATGATCAAGGAAATCATGGATTACAGTTAAAAAGAACAATCTAGGAAAGGAATTAATCTATAAAGGAAAAGACTAGTTGTGCTCTAACAGAGAACAGGACCCTATTCCTCAAGCACGAATCTTCAACACATGTTTCTGATTACTATGCTTCACAAACTCACTTTGGAAAACCAATTAAAATAATCATTGATTACCTATGAACGAATTTATGGAAACAATGCAATGACTAAGCAGAAACAGAGTTTGAGCAGTAGACACAAAGTTTCAATAATGCATAAGTAAATTCAACAAATAGAAATTAACAAGGCATGAATGCAAACATAACACTTAACACGCTACTGAAATCAAGGGGTGAATCTTGTGATGAAGGTGGGCCCTTCCCTTCTCACAAGATTCCTCAGACAATGGAACTTAAGAGAAAATTCTCAAAATAGTCTTTTATTCATCTGTCAAAGTATGACATTACAAAAAGATTCAAGTTTCCTTGCTCCTAGCTAGACCTTCCCATAATCTCTCTATATCCTCTAATGTTGATGTCTCCTCTTTTTAAAGAGGAGACATCAATTACAATTAATTACATTGTAAGTCCTATTTTGACCTGATATGCTAAAATAGGATAACTGATTCTTCCATTAACAAAATGCTGTTACAATGGTTGTGACAATGCCTGACTTTGGAATATAGTTGTTATAGCCCATGTAATAGCTCCTTCGATGGTCCCTTTCTATTGCTGCCAAATCTAAAAATGCAAATCACTGCTATTTCAGCAATGTGATTTGCGCATTGTTCTAACTGTTTCAGCAACGTAGTCCACAATGATATCTGCAGTCTTCAAAACTATTTCAGGAACTATCTGGTCAGAAATTTAACTATGAAGGAAATGTAAAATTACATGTAAAATAAATCAAACATATAGTAATGAGAAGACATGTTATATACCTTGGAAAATAGATTAAAGTAATAACATGGGCTTTAATTATGGTTTGAAAGAGGATGGAAGATAACAAAATATATGAGCAAAAAGGGGCAGTATAGAATCCTAACATCCCCCCAACTGAAAGGGTTGCATGTCCTCATGCAACTCTTACTCTGAATTTGAGTCATGGTACTGGGCTTTGGAGTGAAAATTACTTAGGCAGTAACTATAGAAGGTATTATTAGCTAAATCTCTGAACCCGTGGACATTTTGTATCTTCTTCCATGCTGTTGCTTCTTCCTTTTTAGTCAACCTGTGATGTGCCTTATATTCCTGTGCTGGCATCCATAAAAGAGGAAAATGAAAATGATATCCTATCCATTTTTCAGCAGATTGTTGAACACATCTGATATAGTCAGGAACCCTTGAGATTGCTGTTTCAATATTAGTGGGACTAAAAGGGTTATACTCCTGCCTCTCCTTAGAGGATTGCTGCCAGAATAAATTGTTTGCTTTTAAGGCAGCAACTTGCTTAGTCTTAACAAAATGTTGGCAGTCCTGTAGCACTGTTGCTTGTAGTTGCCTGATGTGCTCACCCATCCCTGGTTCTTTCAAGAATTGAGAATATTCCCAAATGAACATGGCAGGATTCTGTGGCTCTGATCGAATCCACAAGAGTTTGTTGTCCTCATTGTGCTTTGCTGCAAGGAAGGCAGTCTTCCATGTGATCTGATTGGCCAGGAAAGAGACAAATGCCTTGATTTGAACATCACCAACCAAGGGGTTAAGATTGATCTTCCTATCTTCAGGGATAGCCCAATTATGTAGATACAATTGACAGAGCAAATGTTGATCAGTAGTAGATGCTTCTGTGAAAGTTTCCACAAACTGCTCGAGTGTAGATAATTCATGAGGTTTCCCATTTTTTATTGCTTTTATCTGGAAGAACACTAAGAATTCTGCAAGAAAAAGTGAGTAGTTGGAAGATGGTTTCCTGGTAGCTAATAATTTATGAACAAGATCAAACATAAGAAACAATTTGTTCTTTAGTTCCTTATTCTCTTTCCTCTGTGTGCAAGACTGTTGGAGTACTTGCTCTAAGGCTTCCCAATTTGAGTATATGTGATTTTGCCAGAGTGATTTATGCTCCTGCAAGATCTTATCTTGCGACATGACATATGCTTTCTTCCATTTATCAATTTGTTGTTCAGTACTGGGAGTCTGAGTAAAGACAATTTTTGTAGGCCGAGGTTCAGTTTGAGTGAAAACTGTTTTTGTAGGTTGTGGTACCTGATCTTCAGCTTTAACTGGAATAGTAGGCCAGGGTATTTGTGGTTTGAACTCTTTTTCAAAATTTGTCGAAGGTCCTACTGGTTCTTGTGTAGCAATAGGACATTCCTCTTTGATTTTTGAAGGCCTTAATGGTTCTTGTGTAGCAGTAGGGCGTTTCTCTTTGATTTTTGAAGCCCCTATTTGTTCTTGTGTAGCAGTAGGGCATTCTTGTTTGATTGCAGAAGAGGTGGGTGCAGGGGAGGCTCCAGGCAGTGGAATTTCAACTACGTTATACCCTGCTTGATTATAAATATTACCACATTGTCTACACATATATTCCTTGTACTGATCTGTCTCTACACTTTTCTCAGTCGTGGATGTTGCATGGGCTAAAGTGTACAAATTAAGCTCTCTGTCATAGGCTTCCCTTTCCATTACTAATTCTTGCTTATAGGCTTCAAGTTCTGACTTTAAAACTTATTTTCCTGTAAAAGGGAAGCCAGGGTGACTGGGCTTTGTGTATCAGTCATGGTCTCAGCAGCTGGTTCTTGTGTGGCAACTGCTGAATGAGTAGCATCCTGCGTATCCAGATTCTATGTATCAGTAGCTGGTTCTTGTGTGGTAGCTACTGAATGAGTAGGTGGTTCCTGTGTGGCAGCTACGTCATGTACAACATTGTGAGCATCTAGGTTTTGTGTGTTAGCAGCTGGTTCTTGTGCGGCAGTTGCTGAATGAGTAGCTAGTTCTTGTGT
The DNA here is from genome assembly GCA_031772625.1 of Pinus tabuliformis. Classification (NCBI taxonomy): domain Eukaryota; kingdom Viridiplantae; phylum Streptophyta; class Pinopsida; order Pinales; family Pinaceae; genus Pinus; species Pinus tabuliformis. The sequence goes on from CM062819.1 coordinate 1,036,837,789, forward strand.
GGTAGCTACCTGTTGTGCAACATCCTGAGCATCTAGATTTTGTGAATTAGTAGCTGGTTCTTGTGTGGCAACTGCTGAATGAGTAGTTGGTTCTTGTGTTTTAGCTACTTGCTCTGAAAGAAATGATGTTGTAAAACCCTGGGCATCTAGTTCTTGTGTTTCAGTGCCCAAGGGTGAGACAGGTAAAGATTCGGGGTCTTGGGGTTGTGGTGGGGTATGGGGTTTTATACGAATTGGTGGGGAATTCAGGGTGGTGGCAGCAGTTGCTGCTTCAGTTGACGCCCTCATTTGTCTTCGGGGTAAAAAGGTAGGGACAACAGTAGTTTTCCTTTTACAAGTGGGTTTCTTCTGAGGGAGAGGGCTATCAAAAATGGTAGCTTCTTTGGTTTAGGCCCTAGTTCGCTTTTTTGGTAGGAAAGTGGTCCTACTCTACCTTTTTCTTTTTAGCATAGCAATGGGAAGGTTATCCTCAGAATCATCACTAGGAATATGAATAGTGGGATTAGATGATTCTGCTAAATTGTGGGATGGAGTTGATGCGATGGGAGGGTGAATTGGATTAATTAATTCTGCTGGTGGGATTTCTGGGGGATCAGGAATGTTATCAGGTTGCTGCTCATGGGGATTTTCAAGAACATGAGGATTTTCAGCAGCTTGCTGAGGGATTTCAGCAGCTTGCTGAGGAATTTCAGTAGCTGGATGAGGGTCCAAGGGTGGGTTATTAGGAGGGAGAGCTTTTTGAGCAAAACCCCTCTGAATTAGTAGCCGGACAAGACGGTGATAGGTTAGGGAAAGGAGTGGGAATTTTACCTGTCTACAGTAATGCGACATATTCTTCAGATACCCAAGTAAATAATACAGAATATTCAATAGTCTACCATGTCTCAAATGATTTAACAAGACAAAATCATGCTGATAGACTACCTGGTAGCGACCTTCACAGGTGAGATAATGCTTGACGAATTCCGCAATCGTCAGCCATGGAGGTGGTAATGAGTGAAATCGGGCACCCCGGCCTTTAGGCTCAACCTGTTCTCCTGGCAGGAGAAAATCCATTTGTGCATTCAGAATTATATGCTGACGGCTGAACCATAGAATACCACTGACTGGTAGGCCTAAAACCTATGTTTGTCATGCTTTGTAACTGGAATTCAAACTCCCTGAATAGTAGAATAGCCGTCACGTAAATTACGTGCAAATTCAAGGACCTATTGTGGATCGAACCCCTAAAGCCTTTGAAAATAATCTACCTAGCCTGCCCGCTGAAAAATCTGATATACTTCTGGATGTAATTCAAGTAGAGCTATCGAACCAGGCTCATGTCGAATAGTAGGTCCTCCCATAGTTAACCAGCTTCAGTAAAATGCACAGTCAAAAACCAAGTTACTGTTCTTCGGACAGAGTAACTTTTGCAAATGGGAACATGGAGTAACAGTGCAGAGGCGAGGTGATAAGACATAGTTTGTGGGTAAAAATAATGACGGTAATTGGCTTGCTGTGAAATGATGGTGTATAAGTGAAATGATGGCGTATAATTTTGGTATTCCCCCCCAACTACGGCTGAAATGATGGCTTTAAATGTACGGAGACTGTGGTAATTATGACATAATCTTCTCATTTATCTATAGTTTAATCGTATTTACACATAATATTTACATACCTCATGTTTACCTTTAATCCATATTCGAAAAATATAGTGCTTTTTTCCAATAGATCATCATGGAAAAAAAAAAAAATAGAGTATGAGGATAATTCTGTGATAGGTCTGTATAGTTATAGGAGAAGGCAGTGAAGGGATAGAATTGGCATCAAAATAGAAGAAGTGTTTTTTATGACGAAAATTGTTGTGTGATTATGTCTTTTGAAATGGTGTTTCAGCAATGGGAAAGATGAGTGAAGGATCGTGTTTTAGCAATGGAAGATGAGATGGTGTTTCAGCAATAGGAAAAGGATGAAGAATGGTGTTTCAGCAACGGGAAAGATAAAGGAAATGTTGCTGAAGAATACTATTTCATTGATGAGGAAAATAAGAAAGATGTTGCTGAAAAATGATGGGAACATGGGAAATAATGGAAATGTTACTGAAAGATGGGGAAATGAATTATGGATGGATTGAAATGAGATGACAGAGCTTCAAAATGAAGCTTGGATCTACTTATAGTAGGATCGTCCTTTTCAATCAACCTTTCCTAAATCTGGAATCTGCAAAATAATCAATTGTAACATGCCAGCCCTTGACAGGGATTATTAGTTAAAAAAAAATCAAATCTAATACTAAAAATACAATGCAGAAATTAATGGCAATGAGGAGCAGTAGGCACCCCCAAGAAAAGATAATGTGAATCTGCCATGCAAGTGGCCTTAAAATCCTCTTTGGAAATGGGTCACTGGTACAGATGAAGCCGATGACCATTTACCAATAATGGTCTCCTAGAATCATCAATTGTTAGGAGCCTTACTATTCCATTGGGAAAAACAGTATCTATTTTGTAAGGTCCCAGTCATGTTGTACGCAGTTTCCCTTAAAATTTTTCAAACTGAGAATCATACAATAAAGCCCAATTACCTTTTTGGAACTGCTTATGCTTGATGGTTTTGTCATGCCAACTTGTCCTTTGTTGTTGGATCATAGTTGCTTGATGAATGGCATCTAATCTCTTTTCATCCAATTCCTGAAGCTGCTGCAACCTAGCTGTTTGTGCATTAGTCAAATCAAGGTTAAAAGCTAAAGCAATTCTTAAGGTTTTAATTTCAAATTCCACAGGAAAAAAAACAGTTTTACCATAAACCAATTCATAGGGAGAAAATCTTGTAGTATTCCTCCAGGTGGTTCTGTAAGCCCATAGTGCTTCAGGGAGCCTTTAAGACCAATCCTTCCTATTTTCCTTCACTGTTTTTGTTAGAATGGCTTCTATGACTTTATTTGTACTCTCCACCTCCCCATTGGCTTGGGGGTGGTATGGTGTATTCATTCTATGATGAATATGATATTTTTGAAGGGTGGCTTTAAAACCATGAGAATTGAAAGGAGGTCCTCTATCTGTAACTAGCTCTCTGGGTACTCCAAATCTAACAAAGATTTCTTTAAATAGAAAAGCTAAAACAGATTCTTCATTAGCTCTAATGAGTGCTTTAGCCTACACCCATTTAGTCATATAATTTGTACAAATTAATATGTAAACTCTTTGATTGGATGGAGGATTAATGGGCCCTACAAAGTCTAGAGCCCATCTTTCAAAGGATTCAAGTATCACCTGGGGATTCAATGGCATTTCATCTCTATGATTCGATTAACCCATTCTCTGACAGCTGTCGCAGGCCCGAACATATTTCTTTGCATCCTTGAAGAGTGAGGGCCAATAATAACCCATCCTAAGAATTTTATGTGTTATCCTCTTATCGGCGAAATTCCCTCCACAAGGGCCATCATGACAAGCTTTCAATATATCATAAACCTCATCTTCTCTAATGCATCTCCAGATTTCATGATCAAGTCCTATGTAGAAAAGACACCCACTTATCCATCTATACCGAGCACTTTGTTGAATGATCTTTCTTTTCTCTCGATGTGATAGGTGTGATGGTAACTTTCCTGCAACCAAATAATTGGCAATGTCTGCATACCAAGGTGAGTGAGCAAATACTACAAATAAATATTCATCAGGAAAGGAATCATCTACTGGAGTATTATCATCAGCTTTTAACCAAGAAAGGAAATCAACAACTACATTTTCTTTACCTAGTCGATCTACAATTGTAATATCAAACTCTTGTAATAATAATAACCACTTGGTAACTCGGGCATTTGTGACAGATTTGTTCATTAAATACTTAATAGCCGAGTGGTCAATATGGACAAAAGTAGAGTAACCAGTAATGTAATGTCGAAACTTATTAATAGCATAAAGGACTAGTAAAAATTCCTTTTCAGTAACTGTATAATTAAGCTCAGCAGGAGTCATATTCTTACTAATGAAGTAGATAGCATAAGGAAGATGGTTTTCCTCTTGTCCCAAGACAGCTCCAATTGCAGTATCCGAAGCATCAGAGGATATATGAAAGGGAAGTGCCCAATCAGGTCCCCTTAAAATAGGAGTTGTAGATAGCTGATGCTTGAGTTCATCAAATGTTTTTTGGAAAGGATCAGTCCACATAAATTCAACATTTTTCATAAGTAACACAAACAAAGGAGAAGCTATTTTAGAAAAAAATTTAATAAATCTTCTATAGTATCCTACATGTCCTAAAAAGCTTCTTACATCAGTTTGTGTTCTAGGAATAGGAAGGTTCTGAATTACCTGTATTTTGGATGGATCTACCTGAATTCCTTGAAAAGAAATAAAATGTCCAAGTACAATTCCTTCATTCATCATCATATGACTTTTTTTAGTGCTTAAGGAAAGGTGAACTTGTACACAACATTTAAGTACGTTTTCAAGGTTTTGTAATGCATCTTCAAAAGATACACCATAAGGGGTAAAATCATCCATAAATATCTCCATAGATTCATGAAGCATATCAGAAAGGATTCCTATCACTGCTCTTTGAAAATTTGTTGGAGCCTTACATAGTCTAAATGGAAGAACTCTATAGGCAAAAGTTCTCCAGGGACTAGTAAAAGTGGTCTTATCCTGGTCTTGGGGTGCGATTTTTATTTGATTATACCCACTAAAACCATCTAAAAAGGAGAAGAATTTCTTCCCTGACAAACTATCTAACACCTTATCAATGAATGGTAAGGGAAAGCGATCCTTTTGAGTGGCTTTATTTAAGGCTCTATAATCTACACACACCCTCCATTTCCCGTTTTTCTTAGGTACTATTACCAATGGAGAAACCCATTCATTGTCAAATATGGGATATATAAACCCTGCATTAAGCAATTTTTGAAGTTCTTCTTTGACAATTTCCCTTAACTTGGGATTCATTCGTCGCTGGGGTTGACAGATTGGTCGGCAACCCTCCTTGATATAGTTGTGATGAGTACATAACTCATGAGAGATTCCCTTCATATCTGTATAATCCCATGCGAATTCTTCCTTATTTTCACGAAGTAGCTTCATTAATTACTATGTTTTAGCATCTGTTAAGTTGGGGTTTATGTTCAATGTTTTTCCAGGTTAGATTTCTACTGTTATACTTTTGAGGAGATGGTGGTTGATATTTGAGGTAGATCTTCAGATTTAAGCTTTTCCTGGGTATTAGATTTCAAAATTGTAGTCAATTGATTATGTGTTCAGCAGTGACCGAGGAAGGTTCACAGATAAAATTATTAATTACTTCATCCTCAGTGGTATCTTTAAGGCTTAAAGCTTGTTCGATAGTCAAAATAGGTTGATTAGCATCATCATCATAGTCCAACCATACAAAATTATCATTATTAATCATAGGTGTGGCATGAGGGTAGAGGGTAAGCTGCTTAGTTTCACACCCATTACAAATTGTCATTGAACCAGATCTACAGCTGATAAAGGCATCAGCTGTGGCCAACCAGGGCCTTCCCAGAATTAGAGGGTGTCCCCTGTTAACACCCAGGTTGTTCCCTATGACTCCCAAGGGAATACGGCCGGGGTAACCACTAACCAATCTTTGGATCACAGTTTCTAGCCAAACTGTAATCAGAGAGGGCTCTCTCTTTATGATTTGTCTCTGTTATGATGGTGTTTTAGGCTAGCTATTATGCTCAGGTTTTGGTTTATGTTTTGGTTGAAGGATTTCTTTCAGGTCTTATGATATAGTGTTTAGATAGTGAAATACCATTGGGCAATGGAGTCTGGAGTGTGAAATGATTTGATATGCAGGATTGGTGGTGTTCAAACCGCAGGGCCTATTGTGTATCTTAGACAAACAAAATTAGCTTAAATGGTGATGTATGTCAACCAATAGAAAGCAATTAAGAATTTTCTATTAAGTTTGTGAGGTGAAGGTGAACACACTGCACAGGAGCATAACTTGAATTCCTGTGACAAAGGCCACTGTGAAAGGTGTATTCTGAAAGTGCAGCAATTAAGAATTACACTTACCTAGATTACAGCTGAAGAAAACATTCATAAACAACACAGATTGAACTCAGGGTACTCAGTGAATAAATCCTGAAAAGTTATTCTTTTTCCTCGTTGCTTAGTATTGAAAATCAGATAACATATATGGATTTTAACAAAACAACTAATTAACAGAGAGAGTTACAGAGACTTATTGTATGGTGAAATACACAGGAATCCAGCAGTTATCAACAGACACCAGAACGCATTCAACACTTCAGAAATCCGAGAAATTCCATCACTTTCTTTATTAGACTTCTGAAAGGATTTACAGCATAAGAATTTCTTTAGGAGAAATCAACAACAACCCTTGCAAGCTCATGCGAAGGGGACTTTATAGGAATGTTTATACAAAATATCTCAGGCATTGAATCATCTGAGAGAGAAAATATCTTCATAACTTCGTACAGAAAGTAGAAAAGAAGTTATTACAACTTTGAATGCAGCATAAATGCTCTTTATGTCTGTCAGAGGATAATTTGACCTTTGGAGGTCAGTGAGTCGATTGAGCCACTTTGCTTTAATGCTGGAGAACACGTCTTTATGCTTGCTGCGCTGTATTTCTCGGGTTTGCCACCTGTGATTGTGCTTGTTGCTGTGGTGACCGAATAGCCCTGCTGAGTTGGCTCAGCCTTTATCTTTCCTTTGTATGCTTATCTACCAAAATTCTGCCTGTGTATGACTACTTATAAACTGGGCAAAAATTAACATTTACAGGTTCTGGCTTGATAATATTATCTGTGTCAAATTTTTCCAGACTTCCTGTGTGGGCAATTGGTGCTTCACAATTGCCTCTATGGTTTCATCTGCTTCTGTATACTTAAAGAAATTTGGAGGCACATCAAACAGATGATTGATCTCATTCATAATAAAAAATAGGTTGTCCACCCTATTGTATAAAGTTTGCCCTGATGCTGGCCCTGATTCTGCTGAAGTGCTAGGTTGTCTTGCAATTTGTCCTGCAGCATGGGCATCAACCCTTTTGATGTAGTTTTCAAGGGTAAGCAGTCTTCCTACACTGCTTAATATGCTGGGGAGGCCTCTGTTCTGTAATGCCTGAAATCTGTCCATGAACTTATTGATTTCAGTCTGCATATCCTGGGTTCTTCTTTCCAGTGTTCCAACCAGGTTTCGTAGTGTCAGGACCCTTTTAACCATTGAGATTGTCTCAGTCCTGTGAGCAATTCCCATGGTGGCCAGTTGAGAGCTTGTCCTGTTATTTAAAATATTTATCATTCTGGTGGCAGCATCAGGCATGTTGCCAAGGCTTGCTCTAGCTCTGTGTATTTCCCTGTTGGCCTTTGTAATGAGTACTGTTTGTTCATCTATAGTCTCAATGTACTGCCACTGATTGGTGATAGACCGGCCAATATTGCCCCAAAGGACTGCTTTTAGCTCTGCTGTTACCTTTTCTAGTGTGAGCTCCTTCTCAAGCTCAGTTATCCTCTTCTTTAGAGCTTTTATTTCTCGATCTTTTTCAACTGCATTCTGTTTGCTCTTATCATATCTCTCATTTATTTTAGCCAAAGATTCTTTGGCTGAATTGAGCTCCAACATTTGAGCTTCCAGGACTTGAATTTCGTTTTGGAGCTTCTGCATATCCAGACTATGGGTCTGTTCTGTTGCTGGTGCAGTTGTTGATGTAGTTGGTGCTGTAGGCCCTGTTTGCTGAGGAGGAGGGGCAGTTGTTGGAGCAGCTTCTTCAAGATTGATTATTTCAGGAGGAGGCTGGGAGGTTTGACCCTCTTCTTTTTGTTTTAATGCTGCCTGTAGTGCTGCCTTTGCAGCCTCTGATTCTCCTAGTTTGTCTTGAGTCCGGATTAGCTCCTTGTATAGAGATATCAACAGGGTTGTGGCCTCTTGATCATGCCTTTTCTGGGCCACATCATCTGTTTGAGGGTGGATTGTGGCAGGGAGTTTCATCTTTCTCCTCAATGCTGCCATGTCAGCATCCCTCAACTTCAATATCTCTTGGATCCCTTTGATATCTTTGGGATCATGTCCAATCTCAATGATTATTTCTTCCAAGGACCTTATTCTGTTGTCCTTTGCCTGGGATGATGCCCTCTCTAACTCCAGTTGAGAGGCTGTATTGTTAAGGCTATTTTGTAGCCTATAGTTATCCAAGGTCTGGTCTGCCAGAGAAGCATAGACCATCTCACCCGTTTGCTTGTGCAGTTCTATTTTTTCCATTGGGTGGATATCCTTGGCAAGGACTTCCAAGTTAGTCCTCAAATAATCAGAGGCAGTTTGGGGCTGTACTGCTGTTGGCATGAAATGACTCATGATCATTTTGCCTCCCTGCACATCATATGCAGACATGAGTCTTTGCTGATTGGTGGGAGCCAAGTTTAGCAGATGGTTGTACAGCTGTCTTTTGATGGGCTCATTTCTCATATTAATATCGATGAACTGTTGTTTAATACTAGGCCCACCTTCCCTTTGCTGCCTGGAGGAACTTACTTCTCCTCCCATTGTCCTATCCTGTTCCTGTTGAAAGGAACTTGCTGATGTTTCCCTGCTGGGTGGGACCATACCCAGCGGCTGCCCTATTGGCATCTCTTCCTCTGAAAGAGGATTGATTCTCTGCCTCTTCTCCCCATGAGTTGCTGACGTTGTAAGGGGAGTTTCTCTATCCCTTTTCCTGCTTGTGTCCTCCTTTTGTGGAGTCTGGAGTGTAGATGCCTCAGCTGAAGTCTCTTGCCTTGGAGGCTCAGTTTGTTCAGTGGATTTAGGGACTTCCACTGTTTGCTTTTGCTGGGCAGGCTGTTCCTGCCTTTGTTCTTTTTGTTGTTGCTGCTCCTCTTGCTGCTGCCCTTCACCCTGCTGCTCCATCTCTTCTTGTTGCTGCACTAGGGTTTCCATTTCCTCTTCGGTCATAGGAGGTGGCTGTTCCACCTGCTTTTCTTTGCCCTTGTTGACTGTCTGTGGAGGATTCATGGCAGCTTGATGATGCTTTGTTGAGGACGAGGCAGCTGCTCCAACTTGTTTTTTGTATGAGAGGGGAACCTATCCACAAGTTTCTAAGTCAGCTTCCTTTTGAATATTTCTAGCCTCTCTCTCTAGCAGCTCCTCACTAGTAATTTCCTCTTCTAGGGTACCTTCTTCCCAGCTTAATGTATTGGCATACTGCTCAATCTCAGGCTGCCTCACGTGTGAATAGCTGCCCAATTTGTATTTTATCCTCCTGAGGGAGACAAAGTGATTGGGGTCATAGGGTATCCATTCAAAGCTAGTTTGCAGTTTGAGGGCCTCTAGGATACTGTTTTCCTCTTTCCACCCCTCCTCTTTTCTGTTGTATAGGAAAGGGCCCAGCTGGCTCCTTACCTTTAACTATGACTTCTTGTTCTTGCTTTGAAAGTGGAGGTAGTCGGCATTCCCAAACTGCCTGAAATATTCTAAGGCAAAAAGCCTCATGGGGACATACCTTGGCAACCTAAAAGGCTTCAACTCACAACCATATATTCTGATGACTGTGTGGTCTTGGTAGAGGTACCAATTACCAATGCTGTAGGTTTTGTTCAGGTGGAGAATTCTCCTCATGTCATCAGTTAACCTTGGAGGAGGAACACCATACAATACTGTCATGGCTGGATGAATGAATAAGTCAATGAACTCAGAGTATGTGTATGGTGATACAGAGGCACAATGAAAGACAGAGGTCCAAAACACAACTGACCTTGGATTTCCCTGGGCATTGACTTGCTTCAAGGGAATAGAGAAGCTGGCTGGCTGATAAAACAAGAATAGGTGGTATATGTATGAAGTATACCTGAACAGTCTTTCCCTCTTCAAATTCATAAGCTGGTCATGGATCTTATCTGCAATGTATGTAGCATAATCATAATGTACAGCTGGGGCTTACCAGGAGAGAATATAGACAGCATTGCCATTATGATTTCATCCACATCCTCCAGTCCCTTGAACCCTAGGACATAGCTGATCAAATCCACTAACATCCTGCCCAATTCATTCAAGTACTGATATCCAATAGGAGGAGTTCTGATGGCTTCAGAGCCTGGTTGTACAAACAGCTGGTTGATTTTGATGAGTTGGTCATTTGACAACTTGTTCCCCTTCTTTATCAAGTTCTGCATGTGGAGGGGGGTCAATGGCTTTGCAGTATGGAAGTGCAGCATCTCATTTATACTCTCTGGGGTGATATGGAACAGGACTGAGCTTGTAGGGCTGAGGACAGCTCTTTGGCCTGGGTCATAGCACTCCTGGCATCTGTAGATCAACTCTGGCATAGGATTTACCTGGGGGAGGTTGTAGATGGGCAAGTTTGAGTCCCAAATCCCTAAGATGTCTGCTCCACTAAGGTGCTGGGCTTTCAACTCATTCAGCATCTGAATATTATATTTGGAGCCCAATGGAAACCAGTCTAGCATTTGATAATCCATATCTCCCAGGGCTTTCCATTCTAATTCCTGGTGAGGGGCATTGAGAGGCTTGATGTTCAGTGCAATTGGAGTCTCCATGGTCTATTCAGTTTCTGTCTTGCAGGTGAATTAGTTCCAAGTGAGCAGTACAGCACAGAGGTGATTTTTTGCAATGCAACTGTGAATTATGGGGAGCAGAGGGTGGAGTGGACACGCAGCAATTGAAATACTGCTCGAATTATAAATAAGACCAATGCCTGGTCTCCCTCTATCTTCTATGGCAGGTTTTGAGTAACTTGACCAACTGTCTCACGTTTGCGCGAGCAGTTTACAGTTTTTGGCCAAAACTCGGGAAATGAAGGCTCTGCTGGTGGTTTCAAGGTTGCAATTGTAATTAAAAGTGCTTGCAGAGGAAAGCTATCGGTGAAATAGTGAGTTTCAGTGTTCCTTAAGCGTTCTGAGTAATTTACAGTGAATTTCAGGCGTATGGAGGATGAACTATGAGAAATACCTGGCTAACCACGAACAGAGGTTGTAGCTGTGGGTGGAATTGGTGCTCTGGAGGTCTTCCGGACGTTTCCCGGAGGTGGCATAGTTCAGGACGTAAAAATAGCATGCAGAGGAAACAGTAGCAAATGAGTGAAAAGTACAAAAAAAAACGCGTTTTTTGGCTAAATATGGACTTTTTGCAATTTGGCGCTTTTTCTGTGATGACGTCAGCATGACGTCATAGGGTGGGGTCAGCCTTGGATGACGTCAGCATGACGTCATTGGATGAGGTGGCGGGTTGCCATTGGTCCACGGGGTAATGAGGTGGCGGGCACGTTGGCACAGATGCGGACAAAAGTTTGATGCGATGGCAGGCAGGGTGATGACGTAGAGATTACGCTGGACCATCAAACCGGGCGGTGAGTGACCTAACGGTTACGGTTTAGCCCTAGCCGCCACGGTTTCTCGGGGCGGTTATGATACGGCCCCTCAATTGTCAGAGATTGCTCCGAGAACCCTCGATGGGCGACGCGTGGCCGCGCCCTGACGTAACGCAACGTCACTTTCTCGGGCGCTAAACCTCTGTCGCGGGGGCCGCTCCGATATTAATACGGACCGTCGGATCTCTTGGATCTGATCCGACGGTGGACAGGGGAATGATATGATCGGGGGATATGAATGCGGGCGGATACCTTTTTTATTATTTATTTTTGGGAACAGCGCCCGGCGGAGACCTTAGGATATGGGTTTTCATAATGTTCTTAATGTATTTCAAAAAAAAATAAACCAAATGCATGCGCCAACTTTGGTTTAGGCGGTCAAAATTGGGTTTTTTGGGTCTTTTCGTGATTTGAAAGGGGTTATGGATAAAAGGGGCTTGTATAGGGTTTTTCTTATGCACAATAAGATAGCCCTAATACTTTGGATAAGAGAATGAAAATAGGTATTTAGGAGTTATTTTGTAAATGAAGTGGGTATAGGCAAAACCAGGTCATTTGTGAGACTTTTTAGCAAATGAAGTTTTTCAAGGGGCCAACTGAATTCAGAGGAAGGGGTTAAGGTTAGGTTCATCAAAGTGACCAGATGCCATTTGATCCCTGACAGAGAACTTATTGGCTATAATGCCAAAAGGAGGGATATTTATACAAATCTTGGGGTTTATACACCATGGTGTTAATACTAGTAGGGGAAAGGTGATATAGGGATTTACATAGTAAAGTTAGAGTTAATATGGATGGGGTAAATGAAAGGGGAAAATACTGAATTTGTTTGCAAAACACTTGGTTTAAAGAGTAGATCAAAATGAAAAGATTTTTACACAAGAAATGTGGGTTTTGAATGAACAAGAACCACCATGAAACCATGATCTTCTTCCATGAATCTCAGCTGATAAGGGGATGTTAGTAATGAAAAGAGAGGGGGAGGGAGGGAGGTTAGTCATGCTCCTTGCTGTAACTTGATGAAGATAAACACTTTGTCAATTGATAGACTTTGCCTTGGTAAGCACAGTTAACATATCTGCAATGGTAAAGATAACCTTTCTGCAACCCCAACTACTTACCCAACTACTTGCCTAGCATTTTTTATTTCTTCTTAGAGGGTGCACTTGGACTTGCAGACCCTTACTTGCCTTTTCTTTTCTTTGGCTTTTCCTTTGTTTTTTCTATCTACTTCTACCCTTATCTCTTACAAGGTCCCAGATTAAGCTGTTGGGAGCCTTTTCTTCTCTACCTGAACTACTTGTCTGCCAAGATTAAACAGTTTGGACTGACTCCTTTCTCTATTCTACAACTGCAAATTTAAACCATGGAATGATCCAGATTAGACTTTTGGACCATCCATCAAAACTTTGAGTCCATACCAAGCTATAAGCACAGATCAGATTCTCTAGGAAATATGTGATTTTTGAGTCATCAAAGCAGAGCATATTTGGACCTTCCATAGCCAATCATGAAATATGAAACCTATTGGTATAGGTATATAACAGTGGCTCCACATGGGGATGGTTTTTCTTTTGAAAGACCAAGAACAGCAGGTCATAATGCCTTGGCCTTTTACTACTTTTATGAACTTGAAGTTTTGCTGCCTTGAGATGCCAAAATTGTGTACTTCTCTTCTTGGTAAACCTCTGATTCTTTTCACCTTTTGCTGACAACTAATAACACTTGAGAAACTGCATTTTACAATTAAACAGAAAATGATATATACATTTGGGTATGTACAATGGAAGCTCATGCTGCACTTAGGGGTGGTATTCAAAATAGTGCTTCAGCATCCTGCCATTCACAGGACCTTCATCTAAGTCAGTTTCACTAAGACTTTTGAGGAAGTAAGTATTGTTTCCTTGCACTGCTTGGACAGCAAATGGTCCTCTCCATAAGGAATCAAATTTCCCATGTTTTCCTTTGTCTTCTCTCCTTGCATCCCACTTGAGGACTTTATCACCAACATTAAAATCTTCTGCTTTGGTTCTTCTGTCAAAAGCCTTCTTTAGTTTTTCTTGTAATACCTGAACTCTGCTGAAAACTTGATCTCTGGTTTGCTGCAGACATATGATTTGATTTATCCTTCTTTGCATATCATTTGGTTCTGCTTGGCTTTCTTGAAGAAGCTTCATAACAGGTACTCCTAGTGATGAGGGAAATTTGGCTTCTAGTCCATAAACCAACTCATATGGGCTGGTCCCAATCGATCTTTTTGTTGTTAGTCTATCTGCCCATAAGGCATTGACTAGTTTCTTGTGCCAGTTCTTTTTGTTCTCTTCAAGTACCTTCTTTATAATGTTTACAAGGCTTTTGTTTGATGATTCAGCAAGGCCATTTCCTTGGGGATAGTATGCAGTAGAATGGCCCAAAGTAATATGAAATTTATGACAGAAATTCACCATTTTCTTGGATCTGAAAGCAGCAGCATTGTCTGTAATAATTTTATCAGGGCAGCCAAATCTAGCCAGTATGTTGTTCTCCAAGAACTGAATGATTACTGAATCATTTGCTTGTCTGCATGGGGCAGCTTCAATCCACTTAGTGAAGTAGTCTGTGGCTGTTAAGATCCATCTATGTTGGCCTGAAGATGAGGGATGAATTTCCCCAATGAAGTCCAATCCCCATTGTTGAAAAGGTCTCTCTGTTGCAATAGGCCTTAAAGGAAGTGGCAGCAGTTGTCTCTTTCCCTCAAACACTTGGCATTTATGACATGATGTGATAAATTTCTTGACATCAGAGAACATGGTGGGCCAGTAGTATCCAGCCCTTAGTATTTTATCCACAGTGGACTTCCAGTACAAGTGTCCACCACAGTCTCCTGCATGAAACTCTTGCATGATATTGTTAGTTTCATTTTCAATTAAACAGTGGAGCAATATCCCTTCATGGTTTTTCCAAAGTAAATTGCCATCCATCACACAAAATCTTGATGTTTTCATTTTTAGGAACCTACACTTAGTTTTGGACAGTCCTGGGGGAGCACACAGGTTTTGTAACACATAACAGATATCAGAGTACCAGGGGGATTGTTCAAAGGCTACATTGATCTTTGGAGTCGCCAGCTCTGTTTCACTGTCCAGTTGATTGATGTCTAAGGCTTGAAAATTTGTTTCTGTCATTAATTTGGCCAAGCCTTGCCCTTTTATTAGTTTTGTTGGTTTTATTTCAATGTCAAATTCCAAAATGCTGGCAATCCATTTTCCTCTTCTGCCTTCTAAATTCTCTTGGGTGAGAATGTCTTTGACAATAGGACTTGGCACATATGCTTTGACATGGGAATAGAGGATATAAATCCTAAAGTCTTTAATTGCTTTGACTAAAGCATAAGCTTGTTTTTCCATGATTTGATACTTCAAAGGTGCATCTCTGAGAGCTTTGCTAAAGAAAGCAATTGGCTTCTCATTTCCTTGGTCATCCTTTTGTAATAAAACAGCAGCAATAGTATGTTGGGAAGCAAAAGAGAAAATGATAAATTCTCTGTCAAACTGAGGATTGGTCAAGACTGGGGTCTGGGTAAGGGCCAATTTTACACCTTCAAATGCTTGATTGGCTTCAACAGTCCACTTCACTTTTGAATCCTTTTTCAGCATGTTATTTAATAATCTGGTTAGCTCTGCTAGGTTTGGGATAAACCTTCTCAAGAAATTGATTTTTCCCAAGAATCCTTGTAATTCTTTGACATTCCTAGGGTGAGGCATTTGCAGGATAGCTTGTATCCTATCTGGGTCAATTCTGATGCCATCTTTTGAGATGATGTGTCCTAAGAGCTTGCCTTCTTCTAAACCAAAGAGGGACTTCTTAGGATTCAAGGAGATTCCATATTTTCTGCATTTTAGGAAGATCTGTCTCAAATGTTTTATATGTTCTTGGTCTGATTTTGAGAAAGGTGTTAGATCATCTAAGTAAATGACTAAGAAGTCATGAATCTCTTTGGAAAAAGCAATGTCCATTGCTCTTTGAAATGTTGCCCCGGCATTCTTCAACCCAAAAGGCATTTTTACATATTTGAACGTTCCCCATGGGGTTGTAAATGCTGTTTTGTCCTGATCATCAGGGTGAACTAAGATCTGGTTGAAACCGGAAAACCCATCCAGTAATGAGATCCTTGAGGCCCCTACCACCCTTTGAAGAATGTGATCCATCTTGGGTAAGGGGTAGTTGTCTTTAAGGGATACTTGGTTCAAATTCCTTAGGTCCACACACAGCCTAATTTCACCAGTCTTTTTTCTTGTAGGGACTAAGTTGGAGATCCATTCAGAGAATCTGATTGGTGCTATGATGCCTGCTTTGAACATTTTTTGTACCTCTTGTTCCATTGCTGGAAGAAGCATAGGATTGATTCTCCTCAGTTTTTGTTTAAAGGGCTTTTGATCAGGTTTGAGAGGGATAGTGTGTTGGATTACAGAGGTGTCATAGGACTTTAGGTCCTCATAGCTCCATGCAAAAACGTCCTGGAACTCTTTGAAGAGGTCAATGTATTTCGGCTTTTGGTCAGGAGGTAAGGAAGCAGATAATTTAATTATCTTGGGTTTGTCAATTGTACCTATGTTGCACTCTTCAATGGCTGCATTTAGGGGCTGCATTTTTGGTTTTCTGGGAATATCATTTGAATCAAAGATGTCTTCTAGTGGGGTTAGGCCTGTTGGTAGAAAATTGTCCTTTAGCTCAATGATTTCAGTTTCAGCATTGGACACTCCCTCTTCCCAGTCAACTTGTTGAATTTGTTGGATGTTTTCTATATTGAAAATAGTTGGATTCAGCATTTGTTTTGCAGTTCTAGGTGATATTGGCAGAGCAGTCTGTTGAAACTATATTTGTGATGGACTTGCTCCATTAAATATTTGTGATTGACTTGCTGTCTCAAGTATTTGTGATTGACTTGCTGTCTCAAGTATTTGTGATTGACTTGCTGACTCATTGTCTATATTTAGTCCTGCAAATTCTTGCTGCAGAGTTAAAAAATGATTTATTTGCTTGTCATCCTCAAATACTTGCCAATCATTGATGTTGTTTGGAATGGATGGTCTTTGTTTTACCTCAGCTGTGAAACAATGGTGGGGCTCAAAGGGCAACTTGCAGGTACTTGCAAAGGTGGCTAAACTATGAGCATGTAGATTTTGGGTTCTTGGAATTTTAGTAATTTGGAATTCAGAGAAAAAGTTTAGTATCTCAGCAACAGCAGACCTATAAGTCCTTAGTCTTTTGTCGTTGGTGACAAAGTTCCCTTTCACTTGTTGGATAACTAAATCTGAATCTCCCATGATTGAAACCCTGGCAGCTTGTAAGAACTTTGCCAACTTGAGTCCTAGTAAAAGGGCTTCGTATTCTGCCATGTTATTAGTACATCTGAAATTCAATCTATAGGCTCTGCCTTCTGCATGACTATTTTCTTTATTGTGTACCCAAACTCCAGCTCCTGCCCCTAATTTGTTGACTGAGCCATCAAATTCAAGGAACCATAGAATATCTTGTTGGGAAGGAGATTTTATGATCTGTTCATGGGCTGGTAATGTAAGTAGCAGTTGTGGTTTTTTCTCTAGCTTGTCTTCTAGGGCAGTCTCATCATTTAATTGGATGTTCTTGACAACTAAGGCAGCAGCACTTTCTAATGTTTGATTGACTGTTGTTTTATGAGTGATACTACTCTCATTTGCATCTTCCTCTTGTATGAATATCTTGGTTTCAACTTCACCTTTTGAGGGAGTAGTTGTATTATTGAAGAGAATGTATGAGTCTATGTCTGAATGGACAGCATATATAGGAAAATTTTGAGGTTTTTCTTCACTGCTGACCATGTACTTCATTAGTGTTTCTCTGTACAGTCTTTTTGGTTGCCCAAACACAGAGATGGTAGCATATGACATGTCTAATTGTAGGGAACCTTGGAGTTTGGCTCCCCATGATCTTGATAACAGCATTCCATACTTAGGTGGGATATCAGCAACTACCACATCCATTAGGATTGTCTTGTTTGGGTATTGAACTAGAGAGACACATAAGTCTTTTATGAGACCTAGACACTTGACTTGGCTGGAGTCAAAGGAAAACAGATCCTTGTATGGTCTTGTTATGTCTAAATTCAATCTCTCCATGACTGCTTTTGGCATAAGATTGTGAGAGGCACTTGAGTCAAACATTGCATTATGTAGTATTTTGTCATGAATATGTAAACTGACATAGAAAGGCAGTACCCCTGTGACTACTGTTTTTCCATCCACTTCTGGGCCAAAGAGGAGTTCTGGGGTGTCATCCAGTACATTGACATCATCTTTGTTGCTAGTGAGTTGAAGGGACCTTTTGATATGCAATTTATAGCTGTCATGCTTGGCTAATTCCAAGAGAGGAATAGCTATTTTTATTTTTCCAATTTCAGTTTCTAAGTCAAAGGGTTTTTCAAATTGGGCCTTGTGGTTGTAGGTGACAGTCCTTTCCTTGTTCATTAAGTCTCCTTCTAGATTTTTATCTTGACTTTGAGATTTATCCTTTTTACTCATCTCTTGAGGAGTAACATTTAAATTAGGATGAGAAGATGAAGTGTCCAGAGACTGCTGTCTTAAGGACAGTGGCTCAGTGATTTCTTCAACAATCACTTCTTCTGTAGGTGAATTTAGTTTGTCACTAGGTTGTGTGACTATAACTCTTTCAGGCTGCTGATTATCCTTTTTCTTTTCAGGCTGGTTGACATTCACAGTTCTGCTCCTTAGCTTGTACTGTTTATGGACTTCATAAACAGCAGTGTCATAGCCTTGTTTAAAGTCAAAGGATTCACCTGATTTAGTTTGGAACAGTTTGATTTCCTCATCCTCATGATCTTCTTGTGTTAGGAAAACTTGACTTTCACCATCCAGCCCTATTAAATTAATCTCAGGATCTTCATTGGGCTCTGCTGAAGTGGAGGTTTCAGCATAATTTTCTTGGAAAGGGGGTCTGATTTCTGGATCAGGGTTTGCCCTGCCAACGTTCGGGTTTGGATTTCTCCTAAAATTTGGATTCCTAGGAGGATTGTTTTGTGGTGCTTCCCATGATGCTTTTCTTTCAACTGATTCCACCCTGTCACCCAATCTTTTCATGCTGTGGAGTATGGCATCAAGCTTTTGATCAAAGGCTGTGGGTTCTTCTTTGTATATGCTTCTCTTTTCTAACCTTGCCCTGTTTCTTTTGGCAATCAGGTTTGCTTCTACTGTGACAGCAGCCTTCTGGGCGTCTTCAAGGGTTTCAGGTTCTCTTTCCTTCAACTGATATGCCATGTCAGAATCAAATCCATCAGGGAACTTATACAAGGCCAAGTCAGGAGGAGGTCTTAGGTTTTGTGGTATTGCATTGTACACATTGTTGAATCTAGCACAATACTCCAGAACAGTCTCTTGAGGACCTCTCTTGATTGTTTCATATTCACCAAGTATGTGCAGGGGATCTTTCTTCTTCTCCCATCTGGTAGTAAAGGCCTGATAAAGCTCATCAGGGGTCGTGATAGTATTTGCAGCAATCAACCTGAACTAGGTTCTAACATCACCTGTCAGGCTTTGGACAAAAATTCTCATCCTCACACTGTCATCATCTATTTCATAGTTTTCAAAGTGATCTTGCATCCTCTTAGCATGTTGAATAGCAGAGTAAGGACCAGTGGAGTCAAAATATGAGATTTTGGTTTGGTAATCCTGGGGTAGAGCTGCAGGATTAGCAGGTAGCTGCAAGGGTGCATATCTATTTGCCATATTTGGAGGGTTGGGTGTATTAATAGGGGCTGCTGGGATAATAGGAACAGTGGGTACCACAGGGGTTACAGGTGAAGCTGAACCTAAAGTGTGGTTCAAGGGGGTATGTGCAGTGGATGAAGATGGGGGAGGAGAGCTTTGAGATGTAGATGGTGAACTAGGGGAACTTGGAACAGACCGAAAGAGGACTTTAAGTGGAGTAGAAAGGTTAGGAAAATCTGTAACTGAGGTCAAAATAGTAGGCTGATCCTGCCTTTGTTGCTTCCTGATGTTTCTAGGGATGGTATTTGGATTATCAACAATGATGGGTGGATTTGGGTCAGGATTGGCCCTAGTATGCCGAGGATTTTTCTTAGGAGCCAGTTTCTAACTGTTTTTTAGGATTTTGTGGGAAATTTTTGTATCCGAAGGTACTGGATGAAGATTTTGGAATGGTTATATATTCTCAGAGCTAAGATGAAGATTCCCAAAACAAGCTCCTCCTTAAAACTGTTAATGTAATACAGAAACAGCTTAAAGGCCTCTTGACTTATTTCAGGCTTGATAGCAGCTTAAGGAAGATATATAGTAAAAAAAAAAAAAATCTCAAGCACTCCCCAGTGGAGTCGCCAATTATGTTAACACCCAGGTTGTTCCCTATGACTCCCAAGGGAATACGGCCGGGGTAACCACTAACCAATCTTTGGATCACAGTTTCTAGCCAAACTGTAATCAGAGAGGGCTCTCTCTTTATGATTTGTCTCTGTTATGATGGTGTTTTAGGCTAGCTATTATGCTCAGGTTTTGGTTTATGTTTTGGTTGAAGGATTTCTTTCAGGTCTTATGATATAGTGTTTAGATAGTGAAATACCATTGGGCAATGGAGTCTGGAGTGTGAAATGATTTGATATGCAGGATTGGTGGTGTTCAAACCGCAGGGCCTATTGTGTATCTTAGACAAACAAAATTAGCTTAAATGGTGATGTATGTCAACCAATAGAAAGCAATTAAGAATTTTCTATTAAGTTTGTGAGGTGAAGGTGAACACACTGCACAGGAGCATAACTTGAATTCCTATGACAAAGGCCACTGTGAAAGGTGTATTCTGAAAGTGCAGCAATTAAGAATTACACTTACCTAGATTACAGCTGAAGAAAACATTCATAAACAACACAGATTGAACTCAAGGTACTCAGTGAATAAATCCTGAAAAGTTATTCTTTTTCCTCGTTGCTTAGTATTGAAAATCAGATAACATATATGGATTTTAACAAAACAACTAATTAACAGAGAGAGTTACAGAGACTTATTGTATGGTGAAATACACAGGAATCCAGCAGTTATCAACAGACACCAGAACGCATTCAACACTTCAGAAATCCGAGAAATTCCATCACTTTCTTTATTAGACTTCTGAAAGGATTTACAGCATAAGAATTTCTTTAGGAGAAATCAACAACAACCCTTGCAAGCTCATGCGAAGGGGACTTTATAGGAATGTTTATACAAAATATCTCAGGCATTGAATCATCTGAGAGAGAAAATATCTTCATAACTTCGTACAGAAAGTAGAAAAGAAGTTATTACAACTTTGAATGCAGCATAAATGCTCTTTATGTCTGTCAGAGGATAATTTGACCTTTGGAGGTCAGTGAGTCGGTTGAGCCACTTTGCTTTAATGCTGGAGAACACGTCTTTATGCTTGCTGCGCTGTATTTCTCGGGTTTGCCACCTGTGATTGTGCTTGTTGCTGTGGTGACCGAATAGCCCTGCTGAGTTGGCTCAGCCTTTATCTTTCCTTTGTATGCTTATCTACCAAAATTCTGCCTGTGTATGACTACTTATAAACTGGGCAAAAATTAACATTTACAGGTTCTGGCTTGATAATATTATCTGTGTCAAATTTTTCCAGACTTCCTGTGTGGGCAATTGGTGCTTCACAATTGCCTCTATGGTTTCATCTGCTTCTGTATACTTAAAGAAATTTGGAGGCACATCAAACAGATGATTGATCTCATTCATAATAAAAAATAGGTTGTCCACCCTATTGTATAAAGTTTGCCCTGATGCTGGCCCTGATTCTGCTGAAGTGCTGGGCTGTCTTGCAATTTGTCCTGCAGCATGGGCATCAACCCTTTTGATGTAGTTTTCAAGGGTAAGCAGTCTTCCTACACTGCTTAATATGCTGGGGAGGCCTCTGTTCTGTAATGCCTGAAATCTGTCCATGAACTTGTTGATTTCAGTCTGCATATCCTGGGTTCTTCTTTCCAGTGTTCCAACCAGGTTTCGTAGTGTCAGGACCCTTTTAACCATTGAGATTGTCTCAGTCCTGTGAGCAATTCCCATGGTGGCCAGTTGAGAGCTTGTCCTGTTATTTAAAATATTTATCATTCTGGTGGCAGCATCAGGCATGTTGCCAAGGCTTGCTCTAGCTCTATGTATTTCCCTGTTGGCCTTTGTAATGAGTACTGTTTGTTCATCTATAGTTTCAATATACTGCCACTGATTGGTGATAGACCGGCCAATATTGCCCCAAAGGACTGCTTTTAGCTCTGCTGTTACCTTTTCTAGTGTGAGCTCCTTCTCAAGCTCAGTTATCCTCTTCTTTAGAGCTTTTATTTCTCGATCTTTTTCAGCTGCATTCTGTTTGCTCTTATCATATCTCTCATTTATTTTAGCCAAAGATTCTTTGGCTGAATTGAGCTCCAACATTTGAGCTTCCAGGACTTGAATTTCGATTTGGAGCTTCTGCATATCCAGACTATGGGTCTGTTCTGTTGCTGGTGCAGTTGTTGATGTAGTTGGTGCTGTAGGCCCTGTTTGCTGAGGAGGAGGGGCAGTTGTTGGAGCAGCTTCTTCAAGATTGATTATTTCAGGAGGAGGTTGGGAGGTTTGACCCTCTTCTTTTTGTTTTAATGCTGCCTGTAGTGCTGCCTTTGCAGCCTCTGATTCTCCTAGTTTGTCTTGAGTCCGGATTAGCTCCTTGTATAGAGATATCAACAGGGTTGTGGCCTCTTGATCATGCCTTTGCTGGGCCACATCATCTGTTTGAGGGTGGATTGTGGCAGGGAGTTTCATCTTTCTCCTCAATGCTGCCATGTCAGCATCCCTCAACTTCAATATCTCTTGGATCCCTTTGATATCTTTGGGATCATGTCCAATCTCAATGATTATTTCTTCCAAGGACCTTATTCTGTTGTCCTTTTCCTGGGATGATGCCCTCTCTAACTCCAGTTGAGAGGCTGTATTGTTAAGGCTATTTTGTAGCCTATAGTTATCCAAGGTCTGGTCTGCCAGAGAAGCATAGACCATCTCAACCGTTTGCTTGTGCAGTTCTATTTTGTCCATTGGGTGGATATCCTTGGCAAGGACTTCCAAGTTAGTCCTCAAATAATCAGAGGCAGTTTGGGGCTGTACTGCTGTTGGCATGAAATGACTCATGATCATTTTGCCTCCCTGCACATCATATGCAGACATGAGTCTTTGCTGATTGGTGGGAGCCAAGTTTAGCAGATGGTTGTACAGCTGTCTTTTGATGGGCTCATTTCTCATCTTAATATCGATGAACTGTTGTTTAATACTAGGCCCACCTTCCCTTTGCTGCCTGGAGGAACTTACTTCTCCTCCCATTGTCCTATCATGTTCCTGTTGAAAGGAACTTGCTGATGTTTCCCTGCTGGGTGGGACCATACCCAGCGGCTGCCCTATTGGCATCTCTTCCTCTGAAAGAGGATTGATTCTCTGCCTCTTCTCCCCATGAGTTGCTGACGTTGTAAGGGGAGTTTCTCTGTCCCTTTTCCTGCTTGTGTCCTCCTTTTGTGGAGTCTAGAGTGTAGATGCCTCAGCTGAAGTCTCTTGCCTTGGAGGCTCAGTTTGTTCAGTGGATTTAGGGACTTCCACTGTTTGCTTTTGCTGGGCAGGCTGTTCCTGCCTTTGTTCTTTTTGTTGTTGCTGCTCCTCTTGCTGCTGCCCTTCACCCTGCTGCTCCATCTCTTCTTGTTGCTGCACTAGGGTTTCCATTTCCTCTTCGGTCATAGGAGGTGGCTGTTCCACCTGCTTTTCTTTGCCCTTGTTGACTGTCTGTGGAGGATTCATGGCAGCTTGATGATGCTTTGTTGAGGACGAGGCAGCTGCTCCAACTTGTTTTTTGTATGAGAGGGGAACCTGTCCACAAGTTTCTAAGTCAGCTTCCTTTTGAATATTTCTAGCCTCTCTCTCTAGCAGCTCCTCACTAGTAATTTCCTCTTCTAGGGTACCTTCTTCCCAGCTTAATGTATTGGCATACTGCTCAATCTCAGGCTGCCTCACGTGTGAATAGCTGCCCAATTTGTATTTTATCCTCCTGAGGGAGACAAAGTGATTGGGGTCATAGGGTATCCATTCAAAGCTAGTTTGCAGTTTGAGGGCCTCTAGGATACTGTTTTCCTCTTTCCACCCCTCCTCTTTTCTGTTGTATAGGAAAGGGCCCAGCTGGCTCCTTACCTTTAACTATGACTTCTTGTTCTTGCTTTGAAAGTGGAGGTAGTCGGCATTCCCAAACTGCCTGAAATATTCTAAGGCAAAAAGCCTCATGGGGACATACCTTGGCAACCTAAAAGGCTTCAACTCACAACCATATATTCTGATGACTGTGTGGTCTTGGTAGAGGTACCAATTACCAATGCTGTAGGTTTTGTTCAGGTGGAGAATTCTCCTCATGTCATCAGTTAACCTTGGAGGAGGAACACCATACAATACTGTCATGGCTGGATGAATGAATAAGTCAATGAACTCAGAGTATGTGTATGGTGATACAGAGGCACAATGAAAGACAGAGGTCCAAAACACAACTGACCTTGGATTTCCCTGGGCATTGACTTGCTTCAAGGGAATAGAGAAGCTGGCTGGCTGATAAAACAAGAATAGGTGGTATATGTATGAAGTATACCTGAACAGTCTTTCCCTCTTCAAATTCATAAGCTGGTCATGGATCTTATCTGCAATGTATGTAGCATAATCATAATGTACAGCTGGGGCTTACCAGGAGAGAATATAGACAGCATTGCCATTATGATTTCATCCACATCCTCCAGTCCCTTGAACCCTAGGACATAGCTGATCAAATCCACTAACATCCTGCCCAATTCATTCAAGTACTGATATCCAATAGGAGGAGTTCTGATGGCTTCAGAGCCTGGTTGTACAAACAGCTGGTTGATTTTGATGAGTTGGTCATTTGACAACTTGTTCCCCTTCTTTATCAAGTTCTGCATGTGGAGGGGGGTCAATGGCTTTGCAGTATGGAAGTGCAGCATCTCATTTATACTCTCTGGGGTGATATGGAACAGGACTGAGCCTGTAGGGCTGAGGACAGCTCTTTGGCCTGGGTCATAGCACTCCTGGCATCTGTAGATCAACTCTGGCATAGGATTTACCTGGGGGAGGTTGTAGATGGGCAAGTTTGAGTCCCAAATCCCTAAGATGTCTGCTCCACTAAGGTGCTGGGCTTTCAACTCATTCAGCATCTGAATATTATATTTGGAGCCCAATGGAAACCAGTCTAGCATTTGATAATCCATATCTCCCAGGGCTTTCCATTCTAATTCCTGGTGAGGGGCATTGAGAGGCTTGATGTTCAGTGCAATTGGAGTCTCCATGGTCTATTCAGTTTCTGTCTTGTAGGTGAATTAGTTCCAAGTGAGCAGTACAGCACAGAGGTGAGTTTTTGCAATGCAACTGTGAATTATGGGGAGCAGAGGGTGGAGTGGACACGCAGCAATTGAAATACTGCTCGAATTATAAATAAGACCAATGCCTGGTCTCCCTCTATCTTCTATGGCAGGTTTTGAGTAACTTGACCAACTGTCTCACGTTTGCGCGAGCAGTTTACAGTTTTTGGCCAAAACTCGGGAAATGAAGGCTCTGCTGGTGGTTTCAAGGTTGCAATTGTAATTAAAAGTGCTTGCAGAGGAAAGCTATCGGTGAAATAGTGAGTTTCAGTGTTCCTTAAGCGTTCTGAGTAATTTACAGTGAATTTCAGGCGTATGGAGGATGAACTATGAGAAATACCTGGCTAACCACGAACAGAGGTTGTAGCTGTGGGTGGAATTGGTGCTCTGGAGGTCTTCCGGACGTTTCCCGTAGGTGGCACAGTTCAGGACGTAAAAATAGCATGCAGAGGAAACAGTAGCAAATGAGTGAAAAGTACAAAAAAACACGTTTTTTGGCTAAATATGGACTTTTTGCAATTTGGCGCTTTTTCTGTGATGACGTCAGCATGACGTCATAGGGTGGGGTCAGCCTTGGATGACGTCAGCATGACGTCATTGGATGAGGTGGCGGGTTGCCATTGGTCCACGGGGTAATGAGGTGGCGGGCACGTTGGCACAGATGCGGACAAAAGTGTGATGCGATGGCAGGCAGGGTGATGACGTAGAGATTACGCTGGACCATCAAACCGGGCGGTGAGTGACCTAACGGTTACGGTTTAGCCCTAGCCGCCACGGTTTCTCGGGGCGGTTATGATACGGCCCCTCAATTGTCAGAGATTGCTCCGAGAGCCCTCGATGGGCGACGCGTGGCCGCGCCCTGACGTAACGCAACGTCACTTTCTTGGGCGCTAAACCTCTGTCGCGGGGGCCGCTCCGATATTAATACGGACCGTCGGATCTCTTGGATCTGATCCGACGGTGGACGGGGGAATGATATGATCGGGGGATATGAATGCGGGCGGATACCTTTTTTATTATTTATTTTTGGGAACAGCGCCCGGCGGAGACCTTAGGATATGGGTTTTCATAATGTTCTTAATGTATTTCAAAAAAAAATAAACCAAATGCATGCGCCAACTTTGGTTTAGGCGGTCAAAATTAGGTTTTTTGGGTCTTTTCGTGATTTGAAAGGGGTTATGGATAAAAGGGGCTTGTATAGGGTTTTTCTTATGCACAATAAGACAGCCCCAATACTTTGGATAAGAGAATGAAAATAGGTATTTAGGAGTTATTTTGTAAATGAAGTGGGTATAGGCAAAACCAGGTCATTTGTGAGACTTTTTAGCAAATGAAGTTTTTCAAGGGGCCAACTGAATTCAGAGGAAGGGGTTAGGGTTAGGTTCATCAAAGTGACCAGATGCCATTTGATCCCTGACAGAGAACTTATTGGCTATAATGCCAAAAGGAGGGATATTTATACAAATCTTGGGGTTTATACACCATGGTGTTAATACTAGTAGGGGAAAGGTGATATAGGGATTTACATAGTAAAGTTAGAGTTAATATGGATGGGGTAAATGAAAGGGGAAAATACTGAATTTGTTTGCAAAACACTTGGTTTAAAGAGTAGATCAAAATGAAAAGATTTTTACACAAGAAATGTGGCTTTTGAATGAACAAGAACCACCATGAAACCATGATCTTCTTCCATGAATCTCAGCTGATAAGGGGATGTTAGTAATGAAAAGAAAGGGGGAGGGAGGGAGGTTAGTCATGCTCCTTGCTGTAACTTGATGAAGATAAACACTTTGTCAATTGATAGACTTTGCCTTGGTAAGCACAGTTAACATATCTGCAATGGTAAAGATAACCTTTCTGCAACCCCAACTACTTACCCAACTACTTGCCTAGCATTTTTTATTTCTTCTTAGAGGGTGCACTTGGACTTGCAGACCCTTACTTGCCTTTTCTTTTCTTTGGCTTTTCCTTTGTTTTTTCTATCTACTTCTACCCTTATCTCTTCCAAGGTCCCAGATTAAGCTGTTGGGAGCCTTTTCTTCTCTACCTGAACTACTTGTCTGCCAAGATTAAACAGTTTGGACAGACTCCTTTCTCTATTCTACAACTGCAAATTTAAACCATGGAATGATCCAGATTAGACTTTTGGACCATCCATCAAAACTTTGAGTCCATACCAAGCTATAAGCACAGATCAGATTCTCTAGGAAATATGTGATTTTTGAGTCATCAAAGCAGAGCATATTTGGACCTTCCATAGCCAATCATGAAATATGAAACCTATTGGTATAGGTATATAACATCTCCCCAACTTTGTTTTAGTCTGTAATACCACAAAGTCAGCTGGGTAATTCCAAGACTCAACTGAGATGATTAGGTCTTCAATGACTCCTTCCGGTTTGATTGTAGAACGGTCAACTAATTCTAGAATGGTTGGTGTCTCTCTGATCACATTCTTCAGTTGTAACAGTTGTGGAGTTTCAAGAGTCATAATATTTATAGCAGCACCTAAATCTACTAGAACTTGTGAAATGATAGTTTTTCCAATCTGAACTGTAACAGTAGGATGGCTGTGATCACCATATTTAACAGGAGGAGCTTTTCTAGACATTAAGGCTGATAGATCACCCATAACATGAATTGTAAGGGGATCTTTAGATTTCCTACCAGGTTTCTTAATACAAATTTCTCTCATAGTTCTGGCATAAATTGGGACATATCTTAATGCTTGTAAAAGTGGAATTTTAACATAAATATTCTGTAATTCCCCCAGAAGATTGAAAGCAGGTGGCTCAGGCGTTTTAGTCAAAGCTAAACGCTCAGGGAATGGTGGCTCTGCTATTTCAGCACCCTTATTAGAGGGTGACTGTACCTCCTTACGAGAATTATTTTTCTCAGTCTCTTCTTTATCAGAATCAGAAGAGGTAATATCATCAATAATAGGTTCAACTATTTTCCCAGATCGTAAGTGAATATCATTACACTGCGTAGGGAAAACAGAAAGTATAGGCTGGTTCTGAATATCAATAACTTGCATAGATTTATTATTGGGGTTAGGGTTTGGTTTTATAGGTAGTTGGAGTCTCATCGTTTGATTATTTGGTGGAGCGCCTAATGGTAGGAGTGGTTGCTGAAACTGAGGAAATTGGTTTGGAAACGGGAGTTGCTGACCCCTCCAATTTGGAATCCATTGATTAAAATAAGGTTGTTGTTGTGGAGGCCAAGAAGTCCACATTGCTGGATCTACAAAGGGGGTTTGGTTGTTGCATGGGTGGGTAATTCATTTGATTGAAGGGTGGGTATTGCATCTAGTTAAAGGGAGGGTAATTTTCTTGATTAAAATAAGGATAATTGTTCCAATGCTTAGAGAATGGCATATTAGAGTTCATACCTTGTCCTCGTGGTTGCCATTGCCTTCTCTGTGTCAGCAAATAAACTGCTTCAGCTTCTTCTTCAGTTGGTTGCAATGCTGCTTTTATTCCTGGTAAAGAAGGGCATTATTGTGTTTCATGATCCCTCTCACAAAGGGTACAAATTGGCACTTTTTCCAATGGACATTCCCTTAGTGGATGTTTTTCTCTGCATTTATAACAAAAGATAGCCAAAGCAGCTTCTGCTTCTGCTTGTTTCTTCTTAACCTACAAGGTGTCAATCTGTGAAGCAAAAGAACTTAACATTTTAGTTTTAAATTCCTCAAGTAAATTACCTATTTTAGCTCTTGTTTCTCCTCCACTGGCTGATTTCTGAACTCTTAAATATGTATTATCTTTGCTATTTGATCTATTCCTTGCAGCTCCTCTTGAACATCTTTTGCAGAGGTTAACAATTTCATCATATGATTCTTTAGATATGTCCCCTTTACCAAGCATATTTAACATGTCTAGACAATCATCCCTTACCCCTTTCAATAATATTGTTTTAAGAATATCTTTACTTACATCGGGATGATTGGATCTCTGCAGATTATATTGCAGCCTTTCCACAAATTCCTCCAGATTCTCGTCCTCCTTTTGTACCATCTTAAATAATTCCTCCCTTTTTTCTCTCGTCCGACAGTAGTCCTGATATTTGAGCATAAGCTTCTATTTCATATGTTCCCATGTTGTGATTACATGGCCTCCCAGACTCATGAACCATCTTAGCGCATTTCATTTTAGTGTCGCTGGAAACAGTTTCAATTTTTTAGCATTAGTAACATAATCATAGCTTCTGCATAATATATCAAACTCAAAAAGAAACTCATCAGGATCTTCAAAAGATAAACAATGGAAGTTAGGTAAGGCCGAAAGTGGGATATTCTTCATGGGAGTTGATCCTCTAGGCATATCACCAATAGGAAATCCCAAGGTAGAGAGAGAATTCTCATCTCTTCCTTCAAGTTCTACCTGTCCTCCACCAAAGAATCCTTCATTGTTCTCTTCCATTGGTTGTTCTCCTGCTGCACTTGCTCTGTCTTCAATGTTTTTTGTTGGCTCCTCAACGTCTTCAATTGGTTCTTCAATGTCTTCAACTAGTTCCTCAAAGTCCTCTACTGGTTCTTCAATTTCTTCTACTATTTCCTCAACTTTTTCAGGGCCCACAACTTCCTCTATTTCGTAATTTGTTTGGAGGGAGAGCTGAGGCTTGGGTTTCCAAGAGCTTAGCCTCTGAGAAGTTTTAGCCTTTGATATGATATCGTCAATAAAGGTCTTTCTTCCTCCTCCTTTGCCCTTGCCACCTGTATGGTTAGTTTTCTTGCGTCCTCTCATGCATTCTGCATATCTAAAAGAAAAACATTAATGCTTTTGAAATCTACAATTGCCTTCCTCAGCAACGACGCCAAAATGTTGGTCACTTTAATTGCTTATTAATTTAAACAACCAGTGCTACATGAATTGTCAACCCAGGGAAGTCTGTTTATTTCAAAGGCAATTACACACTATATATGCTCAATCCCAAAAGCAATAAAAAGTTGCAGTATTAATTATTCTAATCACACCTTGCTTTAAACAACTGAAGTTCTACTTTGAGTTACAACAAAAGCAATCTCTCTATTGCAGACAATGATCAAGGAAATCCTGGATTACAGTTAAAAAGAACAATCTAGGAAAGGAATCAATCTACAAAGGAAAAGACTAGTTGTGCTCTAATAGAGAACAGGACCCTATTCCTCAAGCATGAATCTTCAACACCTGTTTCTGATTACTATGCTTCACAAACTCACTCTAGAAAACCAATTAAAATAATCACTGATTACCTATGAACGAATTTATGGAAACAATGAAATGACCAAGCAGAAACAGAGTTTCGGCAATAGACACAAAGTTTCAATAATGCATAAGTAAATTCAGGAAAGAGAAATTAACAAGGCATGAATGCAAAAATAACACTTAACACACTACTGAAATCAAGGGGTGAATCTTGTGATGAAGGTGGGCCCTTCCCTTCTCACAAGATTCCCCAAACAATGGAACTTAAGAGAAAATGCTCAGAACAATCTTTTATTCATCTGTCAAAGTATGATATTACAAAAAGATTCAAGTTTCCTTGCTCCCAGCTAGACCTTCCCGTAATCTCTCTATATCCTCTAATGTTGATGTCTCCTCTTTTTAAAGAGGAGACATCAATTACAATTAACTACATTGTAAGTCTTATTTTGACATGATATGCTAAAATAGGATAACCGATTCTTCCATTAACAAAATATCGTTACAATGGTTGTGACAATGCCTGACTTTGGAATACAGTTGTTGTAGCCCATGTAACAGCTCCTTCGATGGTCCCTTTCTGTTGCTGCCAAATCTAAAAATGCAAATCAAGGCTGTTTCAACAACACGGTTTGCGCATTGTTCTAACTGTTTCAGCAAAGTAGTCCACAATGAAAAAACTATTTCAGCAACGTAATCCACAATGATAGCTGCAGTCTTCAAAACTGTTTCAGCAACTATCAGGTCAGCGATTTAACTATGAAGGAATTGTAAAATTACATGTAAAATAAATCAAACATATAGTAATGAGAAGACATGTTATATACCTTGGAAAATAGATTAAAGCAATAACATGGGCTTTAATTATGGTTTGAAAGAGGATGGAAGATAACAAAATATGTGAGAAAAAAGGAACAATATAGAGTCCTCACAATCCTACTGAAGGTTCGGCCAATAAAAATACTTTTGCGGTATTGCCACTATTTTCTCTAATCTCAAATGTCTAGCGACCTAACTGTAGTATGCCTCCCAAATAATATTGGCATTCTTGCTTGAAGGTACACGGATGTGTCCCAGGTGGCATAAAAGTGCATCCTGGAGATGTAAATTTGGAACTTGCTTACCTTCCAGGACTGTTTGGTATGTGTTCCTGAATTCTGGACCACTCTTGTAAATATGTGGCCACCTTGAAGTCTCATGCCCACAGGAGTCGAGCACAATGATCAACGCTATGACTGGTGGTTGGTTAAGGTAGTCTGAAACATTATTGGTGCTACCCTTCTTGTACTTAATGTTCAAATGGAACTGTTGTAGGTATTTGGACTATTTCTGATGGTAATTGTTCTGTAACTTCCCTTGCCTATGTATGAACTATAGGGGTTGGTGATCTGTGTGGATGATCGTTTCCTTCCCTAGAATGTAATGTTTCCATTGACAATAGGCCTGCATAATGGAATACATTTCTTCATTATAGGTGGGATACTTTCAGATTTTGTCTAAAAGTCTCTCACTGTGGTAAGCCACTGAATTCCCCTACTGAGTAAGAATTGCACCAATAGCATAGTAGGAGGCATTTGTCTCAATCTCAAATGGTTGTTGCAAGTCTGGTAATTTGATCACTGGTGCGGGGAAGAGGCGATTCTTTAACTTGGAAAAAACCAGTTGTTGTGTTTCGAACCAAAAGTTTTTTTTCTTTCGCTTCACCCTTGGTGACTTGACTTAAAGGCCAAGTGATATGAGAGAACCCCAACACGAACCTGCAATAGAAATTGGAAAGACCTGGAAAGCTGCAAAGCCTCGTTAAAGTGGTTGGGTCTGGACAATCCCAAATGACTTATATCTTGGCTGAGTCGACATGCACACCCTGCTCATCGATGATGTACCCTAGATATTGAACCTGGGTCATGCCAAAAGTGCATTTCTCCAAATTGGCACACAGCTTGT
The DNA here is from genome assembly GCA_031772625.1 of Pinus tabuliformis. Taxonomy (NCBI): domain Eukaryota; kingdom Viridiplantae; phylum Streptophyta; class Pinopsida; order Pinales; family Pinaceae; genus Pinus; species Pinus tabuliformis. The sequence continues at coordinate 1,036,869,718 of CM062819.1, forward strand.
GTTGTTGTACAGTTTGGAGGACTTGTTGAATATGGTGGAGGTTCTCTTCCAAACTTGCATGAAGATCAAGATGTCATCTAAATAGACCACCATGAATGCATTGGTGAAACGTCGCAAGATGTCATCCACCAATCTCGTGAAGGTTGCGGGGGAATTTGTCAACCCGAAAGGCATGACCAACCATTTGAAAAGGCCCTCCTTGTATTTGAAGACAATCTTCCACACGTTAGAGGGTTTGATAGGAACCTGGTGATAACTAGACTTCAAGTCAGTATTGCTGAAGTATTTGGCCCCCTTGAGCTAGTCTAGAAGGTCATCAGTCCATGGCATTAGGTACCTATTCCGAACAGTGATCTTGTTCAGTGCCTGATAGTTGATAAAATGTGTCTAGGTCTCATACTTCTTCTATACCAATAAAATCGGGCTCCCACAGGGTGATGAGCCTGGCTTGATGTGCCTATTTTGCAATAGCTTCTGAATATGCCTCGTGATCTCATCATTTTCAAGAACTGAGCATTGATAGATCGGTCCATTGGGTAGTGGTGCTCCCAGGGTCAGATTGATGGAGTGTTTGACCTGATAGTGCAAAGGTACCCCCATAGGTGAGGCGAAAATGTCCCTGTAATCCTCCACTACCTTGTCCATCTGTTGTTGTTGTGCGGAGGAGCCCGGCCTAGAAGTCGTGGCCACAATATTATTCTTTCCCTCAGGGTGAATCATAAGGAAATTAAAGTTCATGGTTTGTGAAATGATCTTACTGCATTACTTTGCAGTGATCAAAGAGATGGTGGTAGGCGGGGCTACCTTCGATATCCTGTACAACTTATTGCCCAAAGTACTAATCACAGAGTGAGGTCTAGGCTCATAAAAATCATGCCACTTCCACAAGTATGGTTGTCCGAACAATACATCACAAACTTCAAGAGGAGCAACATCACATAGTACATCATCCATGAAGGGCTTGATGCGGTAGGGAAGGCGACACTACTCGTTGATGCGGAGATCTCGTCCTTGGTGAAGCCAATCGATGGTGTACGATTATTGATGTGCTATAGTTGATAGGCCTAGAGTCTTCATGACCTCTGCTAAACTAAGGCTCTTTTGGCTCCCGCTTTTGACAATGAATTGTAGTGGAGAACCCTTCACCCACATCTGTGAGTAGAAGAGGCATTCCCCCTCTTTTGGATCTTAAAGCTCATTCTTTTGGATCTTGGTGGTGGCCATTGCGGCACTGGGCTCCATGTTAATGATATGCTTCCCTTTTTCATTCCCCTTGTTAGGTTCTGACTTAGAGTCAGAAAATGTTTTTGATTCAAAAGCCTTCAGCTAGGCCACCAGTGACAACTTGGCCCGACACTCACTTATGTTGTGATTAGAGCTCTTATGGAACTCACACAATTTTCTCATATCCTTGTTTGTCTTCATGGTGTTGTTCTTTTCTAATGGCTTCAGCAGGTTGTCCTGGGTCGCCCCGCCTTGACTTTGTCATTTGTTCTGTGGTTTGGGTGTTCCTTTCCCTTGCTTTGGATTCGTGGACCCAAAGTCTCACTTCTTCTATTTAAACTTCTCCTCAATATTAACAGTGTATCGGTATGTCTTGTCAAGTGAGGAGATTTCCAGGAACTCCATCTCATCCTGGATGTACCTTTGTAGATAGTCGCTCCAAATCTGTGATACCCAAATTCATGCGAAGGGTATGAAAAATATTGGTAAACTTCGACACGTCTTGGTCCCTTCCCTACTGGAACATGGTCCACTTTATGTATTTATCATCATAGCTTCCGATAGGGTAGTTCTGCTCCTTGATGGCATCTTGAAATGAATTCCAAGTGGGTACACCTAAAAATTATGAGGGTATACTTTCATCCTTCTTGCAGTAGGTTTCCCACTAGTCGTTGACATGGGGGGTGACTTTAAGAAGTCCAAAAGTAATATTTTCGTGGCTAGAAAAATCGTGAATAGAAGAATACCCTTCTAGAAGATTTACCCATTTATCTATGACATATACATCTATCTAAACATCAAATATGGTGATATCAAAGTTAAATTGTACCTTAAAGGGTGTGGCACTTCTAGAGTGGCTACTGGAAGGAGATGCAAAGCCTTTGGGTAGCTGTTGAAATAAGTATCTGGGAAAATTTTTCCATCACCGCATTCCTTTGTCACTCGAGGGCTTCTTTGAGCAAGATTTTCAAAGGATCTCCTGCCCCCTCATCTTTTTTCTCTTCCACCATGGGAGGCCTTCGAGGTTTTCGATGCTGGTCTTGCAAAGTTTCGACCAGTTCAAGCCCTAACTCCTTATATCCCGACCTCATCGGGGACATGCAAAGAAAAATAGAGGAAGAGAAAACCACTTTGATACAACTAATCCAAAATTAAATAGGAACACAACAAATTACTGATATAACTAGAAATATAGAGATGCAACAGAAATAATGCTTCATTTCATTAATATCAAATACGGAAATATTTTTACAAATAGAATGGAAATAAACTAGCTTGGGCAATGGTAGCTTATCTCTTAGAAGAGATGTGGCAGTTACATGCCTTTGAACTGTGATAAAATGAGGCTCAAGGGCCTATTTATTATTGAACAACAAGGGAAAACCCGAAACAGCCAAAACCCCAACCCTAGGAGATGGAACACCAAGAGTTTCTGGGCCCCATTGGGGTTAGTTAGGTAGCCAACTTCCCGGGGTCGTAACTTGATCATATTATCTTCGTTTGGCACATACAATACCTTGTTGGAATATCTCTCTAAGTACTATAGTATTTTCGGTGGTGACAAGCTTGTTGCAGGCCTAAAAAAAAACACCGTTTCAGGTGTCGAAAATGCTCCAAAATTTCAGCACCCGAAAAGCTGCTAAAAAGAGTAAATGCTGCAATAAACAAGGAAATAGATGAAACCAACTGGAGTTCTAGGTGGAAGAAGGGGGTGTCCACCAATATCCACTTAGATCAACAAACTTTGTCTAGAATTTAGATCCCTCGAAGTGCAGATATGCTTCAAGTTCTCATGATCATTTTTTAACTCAAAGCTTCTCCTAATGAGGTAGTTTCTCCCTTGTTTCCAAGTTAACATCACTACTATTAATTCTATGACATGTCTAGCATACAACTCTTCGTGTTTCTTCAACTTTCTAGATTCTTAAGTTATTACTTTGTCTTCTTGCATCAACATTGCTCCAATCCTGTCCTTAAAGCATTTTTGCAAATTCTAAAGTCTTTCTCCACGTCAGGCACTCAAAGGATTGGTGCATTGATTAGTAATCTCTTTAGTTCGATGAATTTAGTGTCACATTCATATGTCTATTCATACGTAACCTCATTCTTCTGTAATGTGGTGATTTGTTTTGCAATCTTATAAAACTCTTCCACAAACATTCAATAATAAACTGCAAGCCCCATGAAGTTATGCACCTCATGATCATTTTTAGGAGCTAAGTAATCAATTATGGCCTTTACATTTTCTGGGTCAATTGAAATACCTTCTCCCAAGATAATGTGCCCGAGGTAATAACTTTTCTTCTAAAATAAAGATAATTTTGATAGTTTCCCATACAACTAATTTTCTCTTAAGCATGTCAACAAAACCCTTAGGTGCATTCCATGGTCCTTTTCATTGATGGAGTACATGAGAACATCATCTAGAAATACTAGCGCAAATTTGTCGAGATACTTTCAAAACACGTTGCTCACGAGAATCATGAACATTACTAGTGCTTTGGTCAAACCAAATAGCACTAATACAAACTCATATTTACCAAACCAAGTTCAAAAGGACGTTTTGGGGATGTCACCTTCCTTAATCCTCAATTCGTGGTATCTAGATCGTAGATTAATTCCTGAGAAAACCACTGCTCCCTTCGTTTGGTTGAAGAGGTCATGCATTATGGGTATCAAGTACCTATTATTTAATGTGGCTCTATTTGGGATCTATTAAATTCCTTATAATCTTTGCACAATATTAAGGAACCATCTCTCTTCTTGATGAAAATTATTGGTGCACATCAAGGTGAAATATTACATCTAATAAATCCAAAATTTAATAGTTACCTTAACTCCATATGCAACTCACAAAGTTCTGGAGCCATAATCCTATAGAGTGTCTTGGGTATTGGATTTTCACTCGATTTTAGGTTTATTTTCAAATCAATTTCCCTCACAAGGGATAATCCTTGCAACTATTTGGGGAAAACATCCTCAAATCACGATAAAATTGGGTGTCACTTATCACTTACTGTGTCAACTGCATGTAATATGTATGAGCCTTCTTGAACCAATGTTTTACCTTCATCATGGAGATTAATCACAAGGACCCTCCTATCCGGCTACCACATATCACTATTGAGATGCCTTCATCATCTAAGCACAACACCTTATTTTTGAAACAATATACCAAAGCTTGATGAGCTTCTAAGAAATCCATTTTGATGATTACATCAAACGTTCATAGTTTCGTGACATATGCCTTCAATTTAGTTGTACACACCTAGAGGTTTACCCAACATTGATCAACACTAGGTCCTAAGATTTTTTTACCCTAGAAGTCATTTCAACTTGTTTAAAGTCACATGCTCATAGGCTACCAACCCACATTTTTCCAATGCAACTTGTGAAATGAAACTATTTGTAGCACCATAATCAAACAAATTTTTTTCTTTTACATGGTTTATCATACCTAATATTTATATTGTTGTGGCTTGGTGTTTATATTGGTGGTTAGAAAATACTATATAGATCTACTGGTGTTTTCTTGCTCATCCCTTCATTGATTTTCCTTTTCTACAGTTGTTACCTCTTTGCAATTCAAGACAATTGCGCTAGTAATCAAGTACCCTACATCCCCAACAATTGACACATGGTACAATATGAACAGAATGTTTTGGAGCTCTCTAGAAAGAGCTCCTTCCCTTGGTAGCCCTGCCCCTACTTATATCTCCAGACATATGACATTGACTTATAGGAGTCCCTAAATTTACACTGGAAACCATTGAAATTTGTGTCCATTGTTCTGTGTACAACTTGATTTCCATATGGAGGTGAGCAAAAACTTCCTCCCATGGAGAAGGTATGAGGGGCCTACCCCAAAAACCTTGGATGTTGTGGAAAAAAGCCTATATTTTCCCCTTTTAAGTCCAAGTGCTCTTCTACATAGTGAGCATGTTCAACAACCTATGCAACTAAGGATGGTTTCCACATCTGAACTATTGCCCTAATATTAAGGTTTAATCAATAAATGAAGTGATGTTCTTATCGTTGATTAATATCCATGTATAAGACATACTTAACCAATTCCATGAATTTGATCTCAAATTCTTATACAATGCAGTTTCTCTACACCAAAGCATGGAAGGCTCCTACTTGTTGTCCTTCATAATATGTTGGAAGGTAATTCTTCCTGAACCTCTCCTTAAATAACTCCTAGGTAATTGTGTCAAGAGTGAGGTGTAGTTATTTTTATAGGTTACCCTACCAATTCAAAGCACTATCTATGAGTTGAAATATTGTTATCCTAGCCTTAAAATTGAAATTATACTCTCCTAGTGCAAAACATATTGTCATTCCATGCAAAAAGGATTTTGCTTGTTCACTAGCACTACCTCTAAAATTCTAGGAGCTTAATCTTTTAGAGATTTATGGTAATCTCCTCCATTAGAATTCCTTTTATTAGAGTCCATCACTCCCTCAAGATTGCATGTCTCTCATATAAGGTGTTGTACTTCCACTTCTTTTGTTTGATGCCCTCTTAATGTCTCATTAATTTCCTCTAAGAGGCGCAAGATGAGAGCTAGCTCTTGTGATGGAAATGGGTTATAGAGATGTTGTAGTAGCTACAACCACCCTCCAAAATCTTTCCTTCTCTTTGTTTTGGAGCCTCCCTCCTCAAATTCTTAGTATCATGTCTTGCACTGCTCAAGTACTTGTGCTTTTATTTCAAGTTATCTTTCACTTTGTAGCTTGTGTTCGCTAACTTGTTTTGTTGACCAACCGCAACCTGACCCTGTGAATTGGTTCACATCTATTTCTTGAATTGTCTTGGAAAATTAAGCCTGCCTTTCTCTCAGGAATTACGCAGAGCACCCTAGAAGTTAGCCCTACTCTCAGGAAATGCCTAGAGCAGTCCGGCAGACAGCCTTGCTCAGAAAAATTACACAGAGTATCCCGACACTAGGCTTCAGCTCAAGAATTGCATAGACCCAACTGACAAATTTTCTTTAGCTGGGAAATTATGTGTAGCATGAGAGACAGCTAGAGCCACTCAACCCAGGAATTGCGCAGAAGCATTCCTCATGTTGTTGTCTAATGCATGTGTCGGCAAGTTTACCCGTTCCCTCCAGAATTGTGCAATTTTCCCATGCATGCATGGAAACCTTTTGAGAAAAGGAAAAGAAAAGAAAAAGAAAAAAGCAAAAAAGCATCCATAAAAAATAGGGATCTATTTTTAGCATTGGGAGTTACATGCAAGTTGATTTTAGAAACTTCCCGCCAAGTGTCACTTTTTCATAGATTTGTGGCATGTGAGCCATAAACCATAAATCTACCAAATCTATATAATGGACACCCTGGAGCTAATTCTACACACTCGATCTTGGAGCTATGGCATTCCCAAGGCATCTAGGAACCTTCGGAACAATCGACGCAACTTTTCTAGGTAAGTTTTGATTTTCAAGTCTTTTGTTGCTTGTTTCTCTCACTTTTATTTCCTTGGCTTGTGTTAGTGATATTTTTCATGCTTTATTGAATGACCGCTAGCATTTTAGTTTATTTTAACTTGTAGAATTGTTGTTTCAAATTTTTCATTATCTTTCTTAAGCATCGCATGCATAACACTATTTTTACACTAACGGTCGTTGTTGCATCGACCCTCTCCACTCGCTTCATTGTTCGTCTGTTGGACTGATTCCTACATTGGTTTTGGTTGCATACATGATCATACACTCATGTATGCACCATCCTTCACTTACACATTCGGATCTACTCATTTTAAAGTTTCCCTTGGGCAGATCTGGGTTGCCTTAGCTGGGATCTTGCTTTCCCAGGCATGATCTGTGCATTCCTGAACACGAGGCTCTGCCTTAGCTCTAGGAAATGTAGAGGTTTCTTGTCACTAGCTTCTAGCTATGCTTTGTGTAGTTCTAGAAGACAGTTCCCAGTCTTATCCATAAGGATTGCGCAATGTGCAGTCCCAACCACTAGTCAAGTCAGATTGAATTTCACATTGCATAGTTCTAGTCCACAGTCAACCCAGCTGGATTGTACTTTGTGCAGTTCCAATCAGCAAAAGGTCTCACTGGCAGAGGAGACTACGTAATGCACAATTCTAGCTGACAGTCTCCCATGCTTGAGAGTCACTACTGCGTAATCTTGCCCATCAGTCACTTGGTTTGTTGTATGATCGATCCTTGAAGTGCATTGTGTTTTTAAACTGACATTTAATTTCCATGAGTGTCTACTCTGTCTCCAGGTGCATCAGTTGTTGAGCAGTCTCTCAGGTTCAAGAGTGATGGATCAAAGGATACTATAGATAGAAACATTGGAGACATGGTTAAAGAGGTGCCAATAAAGTTTCCCATCTATGAAGACATGCAGTTGTTCATAGAGAAGGACATGATGATCACATGGCAAGAAATAAAGGACATATTTGTAGGCACTTTCAAGGAAGATCTGGAAGATCGCACAAGTCTATGTCAACATTCATAAGTCAGGCTTGTACATGGTTTCATGTAGGTAGCCTGCCTTCTCGTGCATCGATATCATTCACTGTGTTATCTCACATACTAATCCCAAGAAGATGGCATTGAGCAACACCAGTGGGACATATATTGCCACCTTCAAGACTGAAAACTACCATCAGATGTATCACTTTTCGTAGCTGGTGAACTACATGATGAACTGTTCTTCACTCCCAACAACAACATGAACTCAAGAGATATCTTGAAGCATTGGGTAAAAGAGCCACTAAAATTCAGGACAAGACCCATCCAGGTATACAATACGAAGTCACTCAGGAAAGATTACCAACTTTTGGTCATCTCTTCATGTCGCTTGTATGGCCAGGAGAGCAAGGAGACCTTAACGAAGAGTTTGTTTGTTATGTTGGATCAGTTGGAAAATGGAGGAAGGCATTTCAACCAATCAGACATGTTGGCTCTTCAGCTAAAAGTGCATGTGTCAATTTCCCAGAATCCACCTAATGATGGACAAGCAAGATTTTATATGTTCGTGTACCTGCTTGATGCAATCTGTGCCCACCAGTAGTTCCCTAACATGGATTAGACATGGACACCATCAGAGGAAGTTGTGAATGTTTACTGCAAGTTACTATCCGAGTGCAGCAATTGAGGATTCATGACGAGGTTGTCTGACCACTTCATCACGCTGCTGTACAGGATGATATTTGGACAGGACCCACCTTGCATGTCCTAGGAAGCGATGCAGGAATTTCTTAACATTCCATATTTTTATGCCTCACTTGGTGGCACCTTCATCAAGATGTTTGGCACATAAAAGCCTCCACATGAGCTACTGAGGTTGCATACAACATCTCCACAGGGTTGTCAGCAGCACTGTACAGGAGGAAGAAGGCACCATGGCCTACTCTTCCTTTGGATATTGGTTGTACGAGATCCATACCTTGAAAGATGAAGATGTCGAGACCGAGGACTTGAAGAAGTTTGTATTCGGCACCAAGAGTTGTAATCTGTATGATCCTCAATGCATATGCAAGAACCATTGTGTGAAGGTTGTAGAAAATCTTGTAGATTCACAAGCTAATGCAATTTGCTAAAGCAAGAGACAAGAATCTACTTCTACTCTTTACAACGAAATCCCATAAACATCGAGCAAACAATAATCAATAGAGGAAGAGAATCAAATGCACATAACAAAATAAATATCTATGGAAAGCCACAACTCAAAATCCCACTATCCATTTTATATTAATCTGGAAAATTAAGATGAAATTACAATGCTTGTTCTCTCTAGAACAATCCCAACACTCAACAAATTCAATCTCCAACTCATAAGAAAATTCAAGGCCAAATCTTAGCCAATTCACAAGCTCTCCAAGTCTCTATTTCAATGCGTAATTCCTATGGAGGATAGCTTGTATTTATAGGGAAATAAAACCTCTAAAAATTGCGTAATCCCTCAAGGGTCAGTTTCTGAATGCATGCATTATCAGTGCAGCTCAGAAAAATCTAAAACAAATAGCACATTGTCCCTGCACTCTAGTCTCAGTTGGGTCTTTATCAGAAGCAACATGCATGAGTTTCTGATGAGTAAATATTCAGTTAACTAGAGTAGCACTAGTGGAGTTCATTAGTGACACCACTGATTGTTAACTCACTATTAGTTCTCTCAATTAGTTTGAGAACTAATTTAACTGAACTAACTCATGAAACTGAGTCTTCTATTTTCCAACTCACAATTAACTTACACTGGACTCCTACAAAGTAGGGATAACATACACATGATGACAAAAAGACTTCCAACTCGAATTTCCTAAGTTAAGTAAGTTTAATAAACTTAATTAACTAATTTTAAGTTGTTATGAGAATAGAATTCGAATTTAATTCACAGTTTTGTTGAAAATAGTAACAAGAAATGCTAAAAATAGAAATGCTATAAATAGAATTTCAGGTACCAGTGTTGGAAATAGCAGCAAGAAATGATAAAATAGAAATTCTAAAAATAGCATCACTATAAATAGCATTTCGGGATAGATTCCAATTTTAATTAGTCCCTCAATTAAAATTGTGAATTAAAATTCGAATTTGAGCTCAGCAGCTGTTTGTAAAATAATTAATTAATTCATCTTGAGTTAATTAGTTGGAGAAAATCAAACATGAAGTCTATGTGAACACATGCAACAGTTATCCCTTTGATTGAGGAAGTTATCCCTTAATTAACGAGATAAGGATGAGTTGTGTTTGAGTTATAATTAGTTAGCTCAGTTAACTAAGTTAAGTCTAGCTAAATTAGTTCCAAACAGTTTGAGGAACTAATTGTGAGTTTAGTCAGTTAATGCATGCATGCATGCAACTAGTCTTCTCTAGATAACTGAATATTCTCTCATAAATAACTCATGCATGTCAGTTCAGAGAAAAACCCAATTGAGATTAAAGGAAGGGACAATGTACTATCAGTTGGAGGAATTTTCCTATAAAGGAAACTCATCCATGCAGAAGGAATCATCTCCTCAGGATTGCATATTTATTTCAGAGGTCGGTGTTGTGTGTGAGGTGAGAATCACACAGGTTGCAGTTGGAGGACCCAAGAGAAACTACGCAAGGAATAGGAGGCTTGGAGGAATGAAGGAAGGCATATGTGTTTTCTATTCTATCTATGAGCAACAGTGAGGGATTATACTGGGAGCTGGATAGCTTCAGAGATATAGCTTTCTGTAATCCTGAGATATTTTTGCTTGTATGATAATACAAAAAGCGGGGTTTTTAGCTAATGCTTTCCCCTGAGTATTTTATGTGTTTCATGTGTATGATTTCTTCTTCTCTATTATATGTGTTCCGATTGATCTTGCTCAAATTGATTAAGCTTCCGCAAAGTTTGATAGTAGAAGTAGATCAAGTATTTTGCTTTAGTATATTGCATTATTAGGTGATCTACGGTGAAATTTCTACATGGTATCGGAGCTAGGTTTATCAGAGCAAAGGTGATCAAAGTAGAGAACAGTATACAAAGAAGGGAGAAGTTCGAAGTTTGAAGTTCTTGATTGTAGAAATCGAATTCTTATCACATCTCAAAGTTCACCAGTGGTGTTCAATAGTTTGAGACTCGAGTATTCCCTAGATGGAAGCTCAAATTATATAACCTGGAAGGATCGCATGGAAGTGGTATTAGAGGACAACGGTTTGAAGGACTTCATTGATCAAGAAGTCCCCAAGCCAGCAGCAGCTAATGCCCAAGAATTGGCAGAAGGGAAGAAATGTGTGGCGAGAGTAAGGAGGATTCTTCTAGAGGGATTTCGAGACCATATTTTCTCGAGTCTCCATGGGAAGGAGACTTTATTTTCAATGTGGAAGACATTGAAGGACCTATATTAGAATAGCTATGACCGGAGGAAGCTAGCGCTGAAGGACAAGCTTCAGAAAATCAAGTGTGAAAAGGGCGAAATGATCTCTACATATCTGAAGAAGCTCACCACCTGTAGAGATGAGCTTGGAAGTGTAGGAATCACGACAGTTGATGATGATATGGTGAGTCTTGCTCTCCTCGGTCTTCCTAAGAGCTGGCATAGCTACCAGGACTCAGTGAATGGAAGAGAGAAACTGGCGGATTGGGAATGACTGTGGTAGGATCTCATGCAGGAGGAGATCAGGAGGAGCAGCAAAGATGGTTCTTCATCCAAGGAAGATGAAGAAAATTTCGCCTTAGCGAGTAAGGCAAGGAAAGGGAAGGAGAAGGATTCTCATCCCAAATCATGTTCTTCTCATGGAGGGAAGAAGATTGACAAATCTAAAGTGAGATGCTTTAATTGTCATGAGGTGGGCCATTATGCAACTAACTGTCCATTGAAGAAATCCAAGGAGGGATCCTCAGAAGGATTTGAAGGTGAGGCATTGGCCTTTCAGTTCGAATTGGATTTTTCCCTCATCACATGCACGATTTCATCAATGATGGGTTGTGGTTGGTTTCTTGATAGTGGAGCCTAATTCCACATGACCGACAATAAGATTTTATTCAATACCTTGGAGGAGAAAGACCTCAAGATACTTATAGAGATGGGTAATGATGAAAATTATAGTGTTTCAGGTGTGGGCACAATTTCTTTTCAGAGGGAGCATGGATCTCGCATTACCTTGATAGATGTGAAGTATATTCCACGACTGAAGAAGAACTTGGTATTGATCACAATGCTGGAGGACAAAGGCTATGATGTAGTCTTCAGTAAGGGAAAGGTTTTCCTTAAACACATCACCATGAGATAGGTGAAGCAGATCGGTTCACGAGTCAAGAACCTATATGCTCTTGAGGTTCAAGATGCATGCAAAGCCTTGAGGAGTAATGCAACTGTTGGAGACTTGGTGGTTGAGAGGGAGGGTACATTACCTCTGAACATGCAGTGCCAAAAGAAGTCTCAGACAATTGTGGAGGAGCGCCAATTGGTGGAGCAACTTCAGGACGTTGTGGAGCAGCCACAACTAGAGAAGCCGAGAGGAGACCGAGTCGAGGCATCCACTAATGCAGAGACCTCTCGTAGGGGGAAATTTCGAGAAAAGTGGGCAGAGGGATCACATGCATCCATACCTCTAGGTGGGAGGTGGGGTGATGTGGAGTGATATTCCCAAGAAGGCAGAAATAGGGGTATGATCCTTGAGGTACCCAACCTCTTTGATTAGACCTTTCTACGGGAGCCTCGACGAGGAGTAGCAGGATTGGCTGAGTGGGTAGAGATAGATGCGGATGGAGTGGTAGAGGAAGCTTCAACATCAGAGGATATATCTAGCCCAACAGGGAGGTCAGTTGGGAGATCAGTTACTTACTTCTTAGTAACTAAGTTGCAGTGAAGTAGTGGGCAACACGACGCAACATGATGAGAGGAGATGTAGTGCAGATGAAGTGCTAGGAGATGGAACTAGCATCAACACAGATGCAGCAGGAGGAATCAGTGTGATTGATGCGGTATGAGATTAAAGTGATAGAGGCTAGAGCAGTCAGATATTGAAGAGAACAGAGGTGCATAGTTTTTCAGTCAATAGAGGCAATAGCAGTCAGACACTTTGATGACAAAGGCATCATTCCAATTCAGGTTGGATATTTTTTTGTTTCTAGAGTTGTTGGAGCAACAACACTAGGGAGAAGTGTTGCATGCAAAACATTCCAAAGGTTCAGGATCGGGTTCGAGTTGAATGCCTTTCTTATTGAGAGGGAGTTTTGAAAATAGAAACAAGAAATGCTAAAAATAGAAATGCTATAAATAGCATTTGAAGTACTAGTGTTGGAAATAGCAACAAGGAATGATAAAATAGAAATTCTAAAATAGCATCGCTATAAATAGCATTTCAATATAGATTCCAATTTTGATTAGTCCGTGAGTTAAAATTCTAATTTGAGCTCAACAGTTGTTTGTAAAATAATTAATTAATTCATCTTGAGTGAATTAGTTGGAGAAAATCAAACATGAAGTCTATGTGAAGACATGCAACAGTTATTCCTTTGATTGAGGGAGTTATCCCTTAATTAAGGAGATAAGGATGAGTTGTATTTGAGTTGTAATTAGTTAGCTCAGTTAACTGAGTTAAGTCTAGTTAGATTAGTTCCAAATAGTTTGAGGAACTAATTGTGAGTTCAGTCAATTAATGCATGCATGCATGCAACTAGTGTTCTCCAGATAAATGAATATTGTCTCATAAATAACTCATGCATGTCAGTTCAGAGAAAGACCCAGTTGAGATTAAAGGAAGGGATAGTGTACTATCAGTTGGAGGAATTTTCCTATAAGGGAAACTCATCCATGCAAAAGGAATCATCTCCTTCAGGATTGTGCAGTTATTTCAGAGGTCAATGTTGTGTGTGAGGTGAGAATCACACAGCCTATAGCTGGAGGACCCAGGAGAAATTGCGCAAGGAAATAGGAGGCTTGGAGGACTGAAGGAAGGCATATGTGTTGTCTATTCTGTCTATGTGTAGCAGTGAAGGATTGTACTGAGAGTTGGATAGATTGAGAGCTAAAACTTTGTGTAATCCTGAGATATTTCCACTTGTACGATAATACAGATACCGGAGTTTTTAGCTGAGGCTTTCCCCTGAGTATTTTATGTGTTTCATGTTTATGATTTCTTCTTCTCTGTTATATGTGTTTTGATTGATCTTGCTCAAGTTGATTAAGCTTCCGCAAAGTTTGATAGTAGAATTTGATCAAGTATTTTGCTTTAGTACATTGCATTATCAGGTGATCTATGGTGAAATTTCTACAAGTTTAATTCAAGGAAAAATTAAACTGGAATTTTTTGTTGCCATTTCTCAACACTCCCTCTTAACAAGAAAGGGATTATCAACTACCCTAATCCTATCTTTGTGAAACTCGAATTTACATCTTGACAATGCGTTTGTCAAGATGTCAACATCTTGCTCCTCCGTGGGAATGTAATCTAAAAACACGATCCACCTCAATACAAAATCTTTGAGATGATGATACCGGATATCAATATGCTTGTCCGATCATGAAATACTAGATTTTTAGAGAGTTTGATACAACTCTTATTGTCACATTAAATCATTGTTGGATCCATCTGTGACCAAACAACCATCCAAGATCTTCCTTGTCTAGATAGCCTCACATGTTGTCTGAATTGTAGCCATGTACTATGCCTCTGCCAAACTGAGTGTAACTGATATTTGTTTCCTATTTTACCAAGAAAGTATCACTGACCCAATACTGAAGGTCCCTCCTAATGTGCTCTTCTTTTCGGATGGACTCCCTACCCAATCTGCATTAGTGAAGCCTTGAAGCTTCACTCCCTCTGTCTGTCTGTACCATAACCCGAACTAAGTAGTGCCTCTGAGGTATCTCAATAAATTCTTTTTCGCCTTTCAATACAACTTGGTAAGCCAAACCATCGCTTGGCTAAGCTAGTTAACTACACAGTACATATCCGATCATGTGTTCACCAAGCACATGAGTGAACCCACAAGCTTCCTGTAAACAGTAGCTTCCACTACTTCCCTTGAAGTAGCATCCTCCTTCCTCCAGTTACTAGCTAGAGGAGTCGCCATGGGTTTAATTCTCTCCATGCGAAATCTCCTGAGTATCTCGTTGGCATACTTTCCCTGAGATACAAACAACTCCCCATCGCCCTTCCATGCCCCCATGCCTAGAAAGTAATGCATGAGCCCCATGTCCTTCATCTCAAACTCTTTTGCAAGGTCCTCCTTACAAGATGTAATGAGCTTCTTATCACCTATCAGTATGATATCATCAACATAAAGTACAATGATCCATATATTACCTTCCACCACAATGTGGTACAGGTCCACAACCACTTTACTCTTCGTGAAGCCCAACTCAGTGAATTATCTATCTATCCTGGTGTACCAAGCAAGGTGTGCTTGCTTCAATCCATACAACACTCTCTTGAGTCGGCACACATGTCTCTCACGGTCCAAGGTCTCAAAACCTTTGGGCTGCTCTATGTACACCTCTTCCTCAATCATGCCATTGAGGAAGGAAGTCTTCACGTCCATATGATGGATCTTCCGACCCACCTATGGTTTAATGATCTATTTTTGCCACATCCAAATTGCGAGCAACATATACTTGGTAGACCTCTTCGTCTATAAGAGGTGTATCCATGACATATCATTACAAGGAGCAGAATAGTTTGTCATTAGATCCACAATGATGTTTTTTTTCCACATCCAAATTGCGAGAAACATATACTTGGTAGACTCCATTAACATGATTAAACACATGATTTTTTTTTTATTCCTTCTGTATTGAAATGAACTTATTGTTTCCTATTTGGGTAACTATATATATAAAACATAGTCACGTAAAGAAAGTTTGGAATTTAATTTCTTGAACTCACACAGTGGATCGTATGTTTCCTACATATTCAAGAATTGTTTCAATGATGACCTCATGTAAAATGGAATTTGTTCAAATTGCTTCTTTCATAATGAACAATGTTAAAAAATAAACAACAAAAACATTACAATTCATCAGACAAAACACTAATTTGGTGAATTCGAACTCTACCTTCATAAAGTTGTCCATTTATAAGTTGCAATGACAGATTATAGGTCTCTTCGATTACAAGCTACCAAGTCACAGATAAGACTCTCTTTTTTATCGCTCCTAAAATGGGGCTCTGAACAAATATTACCAAGTCACCTTTGACATGTGAATAAGGTCTTTGCTAATGGGACGGTTCATATCAACTAGTGTGACTATGTAGTTTTTTATGCTGCTCCTCCATTGATCTTGAAAAATAAACTCGGTATCTTGAGGCTTGAAAGTATCATGCCTTGCATTGTCACATCCTCTCACCAAGAGTAAATTCCCTTGTGATTATGCATACATGGTAGCCTAAATACAAGAAACATTTGCAGGGCTCTGACGTTGGTTAGCTTCAAATTCCCCTTGTATAATTGTTCCAACGGGAGGCTCTCAAAAACTAATTAATCGTTTTGGGATAACATTCAATAGAAAAAGCACTTATGTTAAAGAGATTTGCCTCAACCATTGCCATATTTCATTTATTTCCTCGTTTACATTGTAAACAATTTACAATATTTCTCCCTATGCTAGCCTTAGTTAAAATTATTTGGCATTTCCAAAAAAACATAATGAAAACCAAGTATTTGGCACTTCTAAAAATACCTAGTGCAGTTAATAATTTCAACCCTTGAATAAATGACATGTCAAGTCATTCAAACAATCTTAGTGGCCTTGGACTATGAAAATTCACAAGAAACTATCTTACAAGGTTTCGTCTTCTATTTTTCCATATATGTGTTGTTTATTTGGAATTGTCATCTTATATTAACAAGTCCATACTCTTGGCAACCAACTTTGTTGAAAGCGAAAAACTACAAAATTTGAGATTTTGATGAAATGACAACATTGAAGGTAGAATTCAACAATTAGGTATGTTTCATCATGAGCTCAATCCAAGCACTACTATATAGGCAGGGGTTTTGAGACAATATTCAAGGAAATTTTTGAGTAATTTTTCTTAAGCTAAGACAAAAAGAAAATCTTTTCTATTTTTTGAAATATTGTCTTTAAGCTAGTGTCTCAAATTATTGTCTTAAAAATTGTCTCTATAAGGACAATATATAACGCATGAATTATTGTCTCTTAAGAGACAATTTCATTTATCTCTATAGAGACAATTTCATTTTTGTCTATCTAAAAATGATATGAAAATATATATTAAAAAAAATGAAAATATTTTTTTCGGTGGTGGTTGCGTTGCTTTGGTGGAAATGATTGTTAATCGATGTGATTCAATGCAATGGTTCCTAGGCTGACGAGTAGGTGTTATTGGGAAGGGTCCAAGGCGACATATATAAAGGTGAGTTCTGTCATGGGCCATAAGCCATGAATGTTTTGTCGACTTTGCTGTTTCGGTGCTTGAGTGTGATGGATTCCTGAGCTATGTGTTTTCGTTCAGATTTGTTCCCCTAATGGCGGTGATCGATTATGTGTTTTGTGTATTTCCATTCGTAACCCTCAGAGATATGTTAGTGAAAGTTGTTGTTCAACATTATTGTTTGCTCTTCATGTGTGCATATTTTATTTCCTCTAATAATGTCTCTCTTTCCAAAACAAATTATTTTAAATATTGTTTTTAATTAGATGGCTCTTCTAGTTTGAAAAATAGCATTGTCCCTTCCATAATATTATTCCCAACCATATTGCCTAGTATTTATGTGTTTTTTGGAGATATTTAAGTTGTACAACAACCCTATCCATCACAGGACATTTTGTTTGTCTACGCTTTTTATTGGGAAGTTGGATATCTCACATAAGTATGGAGTTGTTGAAACGCTCAAGCACATACAAAGGAATTCCAAAGCATGGGATGCTTCGATGAAGAAAATAAGAATTCAGATAATTTTTTTTTACAACTACAATAGAGAGTTTCTCAAACACAGAGGTTTTTTTCTCGAGGATATGTTAGTTTAAATGGGAAAAGAATTGAGCCCATTAGTTAAACAAGAACCGGAAAATCTAGATAAGTATATGGAAACGAGACTAAAATTTCGATACTTAAATTTATTCACCCAAATACTTAAGACCAAACCAATCTTGTTCTTTTCTTCATTACTGCAACATGCCAACTAAAGCTAATTCTAAGTGTAGAGACAAAGCAACACCTAAAATCTAATGTCTTAGACCTCCGCCTTGGGAATACGCTTTGAAAACTAAACTTTCCTTGGGATCCTCATTAAACTCCTGCACCCAAATATCTCTATACAAAAGAAATTATACACACAAGGTGTCAAACTCTCTTCTCTACCTCAAAGGATTTCATGCTCGTAAGCAGGCAGGAACATGGGAGCATATAAGTTCCTATGGTATTATGTCTAATCACCACATACTTTAAGGTAGTCACATGAATATTGTCTGTATTAGGACTATGTCCACAAGTTGTGACTTTGACATTGATTTTTTATACAACAAAACATCTTTGGAAATCTATGTGCATCTGCTGATTATTCTGAATATGTAGGTTTCTCACATGTAGATTGTTGATGGATTCAAAAGTTAGTTCTTGTATTAAACAATAAAACATGAATCATCCTTTGGATTACATATCGTAAGAGTTAGATAAATCATGCCAAGAAAGTGGAAAATAAACGTATCATTCGAGCTAATGTACATGGCTACAAGAGAAAGGGAGAAGATTGAAAGAAGGATTGATGAAAATATTTCAAAAGAAATTGAGATATTAAGCCGTTTAAACATCATGGAGATCATCACAAAGAAAAATTCACATTCATGCAAAGAAGACAGTGCCATTATTGAGGGCACATACAACCATGTTTTTTGGACCCCTTATGTGGTTCTTAATTTAGAGCTTGTTTAAAACATAATTTTTATGAAGACCAATGCATGAAAAAGAATATATGAAGATGGTAAGGAAATTCAATTTTTCATCACTAGATACAGCTTAAATATATTCCTCCCTTGCGTTTAAAAAGAAAATGGGAAATGGTAAAGAAATGAAAATAATGATTTGAAAATATGAGAAAATAATGCTTGATGGTTTTTCATGAAGTTCTGCTAGACTTTTCATAAATAAAAAAATTACGCTATTTTACCTCAAGTTTAACCTCTATAAAAAAATGGAATGGCATGGATGGACTAATATTGGTTGAAGTTGATGTAGGTTGAGTTGTTGTTGAAAGTGATGTTGAAGGTGGAAGCCATGCAATTTGAAGGAAAGTAATCATAAATTGTAGTAGGCTTTCCTTCCCCCAAACTGATTAGTTGCCCTCTCATCAAGATTTCTATAACACATTTTATCAGTAGCCTCAATCAATAATTCATCACCTAAATTACCTCATTCTATATAAAACTGGCATAGTCATGTCATGAATTTGATGGGATAATAATGGATAAAAATGGAATATAAAGAGGGTAAAAATGATCAGAAAAATATGCATTCCCTAGACGCATCAACTTTGTTTGTTATGGGCACACAAATGGTGAGAATTAGTTAGCTCAGCCTTTGCTTCTCAAGGTCTGACCAATGACCTAGAATTCACAATCAAAATTAGGACTCTTTATTCTACTCCAAAATAATAGTAGTGTTGTTAAACTATGAATAAATGACGACTAGTTGGGCGAATGAATTATCTTTGAATAAAGATATTAAACATTCTAGACCAAAGGAATGATATATTAGATGATACAAAATGTGAAATCACAAATATCTTAAAATTTTCATCCTTGATATGTAAAGGAATATTTAGAACTAACTAATAAATATAAACCATAACCATCATCATCCAAGTACTCATTAAATATTAACCCATGAACCACGAGTTCTAGCAAGCCTTATATATCCAACAATAGGATTTATCAAAAATTAGTTTTGAGAAAACAAGGTAACCAAGTAGATCATAATATTGAATTAACTTCTATACCATAGGCATGGCCAGTACTGCCAAAATGCGTCCACAACCTTGACATGGATGTCTTTTTAACCCATTGAGATGCCAGTTTCCCATATATTAGAAATATATACATAGTTATAAGGACATTTCAATTTATTTATATGTTTATTGAAAATCACTATTCTAGCTTGGTAACCAACCAATAATAGTGTCATTCACGAGAGCTAAAAAATGTGAACAAGTCGGCTCATGATGAGACCTCTTGTCCTTCATCTTTATGACTGAAGGCCACTACTCTAGCTTGGTGACCAATAGTGGTTGTTGAGTCCCAAACTTGCATCTTTCCTATACACCTTTCTAGACTTTTTCCACTTACCTGGACCTCCTAAACTATCAATATCATTGCATATTAGTTTAAAAGAGCATATAAAATGGTTTCCTAACTGTGTTTTCTGTTTGCTGTTTGAATTAGATTTTTTCTCATTGAGCTGCAGAATCTTGTCACTTTCCGCAGCTAGTTCAACTTTCCGCAGCCTTTTTGTTAAATTCTATGTTACAGGTGTCTTCAGGCAAATCGAGCCACATGGGCAAGTTGGAAATGACATGGACATGGACCGAGTACTATTGGCTCAGTCGAATTCACCAATGAAGGCCGTGGTCAAAGATAGTCAAGCGGTGGTCAACCGAAGAGTCCTACGGTGACAAAACTCTGTTTTTCACCACGTGAAGACTTGCATGGCCATTCCTAAACCTCAGGAGACATATCAACACCTGTGGACTGCTCCATAAGCCGAATCCAACAGCCACCCTCCATAGATTTAATCTTCACGGTTGCCATAATGCTAGATTCCCCGGACGTGGTTGTTCACGTGTCTTTTATCTGCGCAGATTTTAGGAAAGTAGTTATGTTATCCTCTGTTATAAATAATGCATTCTCATACGCATAGTAGGTAGCTTTTGTAATGTAATTTTGAATGTTAACAAGCCCACTGTGTCGTAACTTTATTTCTGTGTTAGGACTGCATTTTGAATACATGAGAAGACTCTGTTTATAAGCTCAATTCGTGGTTGATAACTGATTGCCCGAGGTTGTGCAGAGGGCCCCTGTACACACCGAGGTTTTGTTTATTGTTGTATAGTTTCCTACTTTATTTCTTTACGTTCCTTATGTCATAATCATTCACTTGTATATATTGCACTCCTTATGGTATTCACGTTGATTGTTGTCCATAGTTTTTATGCTTTATAATGCTATTAACTAATCAGTGTCTTTGTTTCAGATTACAGTAGGAAGCCCGGGAATTTGCACATAGTTTTATAATGACTAATGACATGGAATTATTCTTGTCCTTCTGCTGATTTATTTTTCTTAGTTCTTAGTTCCAACACTGTTTTATTTATTTCAGTTTTGCTCATTTACTTTTCTGCAAGATAGATATTAAATTGCTCATGTCATTTTCAGTTACCTCCGAAAGCCATAGCGAGACTAATGGTGAGGGATTGAAGTATGAGTGTGTAGTTTGATATTAGTTTACTTTTCTGCAAGTTAGTTATTGAATTGCTCATGTCATTTTCAGTTACCTCCGAAAGCCATAGCGAGACTAATGGTGAGGGATTGAAGTATGAGTGTGTAGTTTGATATTAGTTTACTTTTCTGCAAGATAGATATTGAATTGTTCATGTCATTTTCAGTTACCTCCGAAAGCCATAGCAAGACTAATGGTGAGGGATTGAAGTATGAGTGTGTAGTTTGATAATAGTTTTATTTTCTGCAAATTAGATATCAGATTACTCAAGTTGTTTATGATTACCTCCGAAAGCCAGAGTGAGACGAATGGTGAGGGGTCAAAATATGAGTTGATGTAATTTGATTTTAGTTTACTTTGCTAGCAATTTTTGGATTTCTTTGAGTTCAGTTTCTTTTATATTTATACAACAGCAAGGATACTGGATTTCATGATCAATAGTTCACTGTTTGTTTAATTAGAATAGTGGCATATGTTCATTTTCTTTTAGGAATTAATTTCATCATTGCATGTTTTAAAACCTTTTTGCAAGTTTGAAGCTTTGGACATAATTTTAAAGGACATCATTGCCTTGAACATTTTTATCCATACTTGTCTTTTAGAATTGCCATCTCACATGAGGGAATCAACAAAGATAAACCCAAAAACAAACTAAAAAAAACAAAAACGACAAAAAGTAAGAAATCGGTTATCTTGCATATATAGTGCACCTCACTTCAGTAGTTTACGACTCCCGGATTGACAATTAATATAGCAATTTGGGACACTCTAAATTGACCAAACATTTTGGCGCCATTGCCGGGGAAGTGAAACTAGGTAGCCAATTTCTTAAAAAAAAAAAAAAAACAGAAAAATTTCAAGGAAGGTAAAAATTGATAACTTCTAAAAGTTTGCTCTCCTCTTGCACCTAGTGTGATCTGGAGGATCAGAAAAGAGAGTTATTGGTTCAATAATTTCTTGACTATGCTCTCTTCTTGCACCTAGTGTGACATGGAAGATCAGAAAGAGAATTATTAGCCCGACTTGAAGAAAAATAAAAAAATGACATGCATAGAGCAAGAGATTCTAGGGGAAGGTTTATAGCTAGGGCCAAGAGTTCGATTTTTACAACTCCATCTACTTCAAGGCATAGAAAAGATACACCTCCATAATATCCAACTCACACTCCTAGCCTTAGGGTTCCTGGAATTCAAGGGCCAACAGCTGAATTAGGAGACTCTCCCACACTATCAAGGAAGTAGAATCACCTGAAGAAGAAGAGGGAGAAATTCCTCCTCGTTCGCCATTTGTAGAGGAACCAGAGGACTCTGAAATCTCTGAGGAGACTATCATGACAGAGGATGTAGTAAACGAATTTGGAGGAGGAGGAAACAATGGAGGAGTTAGAGGTAACAATGGGGGAAATAGGGATGGAGATAACTCGTTTGGATTTCCTATAGTTGATGAGGAATCTCGTACACCAATGAAAAACATCTCACCATCTGTCCTCCCAAACTTTTATGGGTTGCGAAGTGAGGATCCTGAAACATTTCTATTTGAGTTTGAAGTCATGTGCCGAACTTATGATTATATGGAAGACTCTCAAAAACTCAAATTGTTTCCTTCAACATTGAAGGGAGCTGCTTTGAAATGGTTCATGGGATTAGTCACTTAATCTATTAGGACTTGGAATGATATGAAACAAACATTTTTGGATAGATACCTGGACTATTGCATGTCCACCAATCATAAGGATGAGGTATTCAAAATGGTGAAAAAAGAAGATGAAAACTTGGAGGATTTACTTGAAAGATTTCAATACAACCTGAAAAGAGCAAAAATGAGTAACCTGGTTGAGGAGACCTTGTAAGCCCTTCTATTAAAAGCCATTAGAGATGAATGGATAGATATTTTAAACATGATGGGAAAGGGAGATATTTCTTAACTTCCACTCCATGATATAGCAAAACTATGTGTCCATCTCTCAAGGGGAAAATCTAAAACCGGAAAAGGGCCTACAGATCCTTCTCTCATTAGAGCAAACAAATCTGCAACTGGATTAGTAAGTAGGGCTGAGATTGGTAATATGCTTGATGAGTTCAAAACTGATATTGTAGGGAGCCTCAATGAGCAACTAGACACCCTTAAAATACAAACAAGCAGAAAGCAGAAGCTGAAGCTTTGGTCATCTTTTGTCCGAAATGTAGGAAGAAACATGCTCTCAGGGAATGCCCCTTGGATGCAAAAGTTGTAGAAACATGTATGATTTGCTCAGAAAGCCATGAGACCAAGGATTGTCCTTCAACTCCTGGGCTCAAAGCTGTCTTTCAAGAAGATCCAAATTCAATTGAGTCTCTCTACTTTGTTTCAAGGAGACCTTGGCAGGGGCAACAAAATCAAGGGTTTAACAACCCCATGAACTTTCAACCCCCACCAAATTGGAATCCTTGGCAACAACCTTGGTCCCAACCTAAAAATCCATTTCAATCATTGATCCAGGTGGATATTGGTGGCCACCTGCCAAGTCCACCTGGACCCCCACCATTGTCCTTCTCAGCATTTTCAGTTTCCTTAATTGTAGCACAACTTACTATTTTTAGCAGTTTTTCGGGTCCTGAACTTCCAGAGCCGTTTTGAGGCCCTAAACGACGTTTTTTGGGGAATACGGGGGCAACATGGGTCCATGGAATGGACCGATGTTGCCCGTTCCAACAATGATAGTGCTCGGATAGATCTTTCTAATGAGCTATTGTACGCGTCAAACGGAGATCGTATGCCAAAGTTACGACCCCAGGAAGTTGATGTACCAACTTACCCCCAAACGGGGCCCACAGTTTGGTGTTTCATCTCCTAGGGTTAGGTTTTGGAATGTTAAGGGTTTTCCATTGTTTCTCAACAATAAATAGGCCTTCGAGCCTCATTGTAACACAGTTCAGAGGCATGTAGCCATCACATCTCTTCTCAGAGATAAGCTACCATCGCCCTAGCTGGTTTATTTCCATTTCTGGTTGTAAGCATATTTCAGTATTTTCCATTAATGAAATGAAGTATTATTTCCGCTGCATCTTTGTGTATATGGTTATCTCTGTAATTTGTTGCGTTCCTGTTTAAATCCAGATCAGTGGTATCAGAGCGGTCTGCTTTTTCTCTGTTTTTCTTTGCATGTCCCCAACAAGGTCGGGATATAAGGAGTTAGGGCTTGAACTGGTTGAACCTTTGCAAGACCAGCCTCGCAAATCCTGACGGCTTCCCATGGCGGACGAGAAGAAAGACAAGGGGGCAGGAGATCCCATCAAAATCTTGCTCGAAGAAGCCCTTGAGCGACAACGGAACGCGATGATGGACAGCTTTGCCCAGATCCTTCAGCGGCTACCCAGAAGCAATGCATCGGCTTCCAGCAGCTACTCTGGAAATGCCACACCCTTTAAGGTACAAGTTAATTTTGAAATCCCCATATTCGATGGTCAGATAGACGCAGATGCCATAGATAAATGGTTAAATCTGCTAGAGGGTTATTTTTCTGTTCATGAATTTTCGAGTCGGGAAAAGATTGTTTTTGCTCTCCTCAAAGCAGCCCCCCACGTCAAGGACTGGTGGGAAACCTACTGCGAGCAGAAGGATGAAAGTACTGGCTCACTATTTTCAGCCGCACCCACCTGGGATTCGTTCCGGGATGCCATCAGGAGCAGTACTACCCTGTCGGGAACTATGAGGATGAATATATAAAGTGGACCACGCTGCGGCAGGGAAGGGACCAAGACGTGCCGGAGTTCACCAATCTTTTCCATACCCTTCGCACAAAGTTGGGTATCAAGGATTCGAAGCAACATTTGATACTCAAATACCGTGGCTGCCTGCACAAGTACATCCAGGAAGAAATACAATTCCTAAACATCCCCTCGCTCGGCGCAGCCTACCGGTATGCCGTCAAGGTCGAGAAGAAGTTTAAACAAAAGAAGCGAGACTTTGGATCTGCGAATCCAAAGCAGGGGAAAGGTGCCCCTAAACCACAGAATAAAGGACAAAGCCAAGGCGGGACAGCCCAAGACAACCAGCCGAAGCTGCAAGCAAAGAACAGCGCCGCGAAGCCGAGAAAGGACACTGGAAAATGGTGCGAGTTCCATAAGAGCTCCACTCACAACACAAGTGAGTGTCGGGCCAAGCAGTCACTGGTGGCTGAGCTAAAGGTTTCAGAATCAGATGCATGTTCCGACTCTGAGTCAGAACCCGATAAGGGGTATGAAAAAGGGAAGCAGATCATTGATGCGGACCCCAGCGCCACTGTTGCTACCACAAAGATCCAGAAAAATGAACCCGAAGATCCAGAGGAGGAGGAGCGTCTCTTCCACTCCCAGATGTGGGTAAAGGGCTCCCCGATACAGTTCATTGTTGATAGCGGGAGTCAAAAGAACTTCATTTCGGCAGAGGTCGTGTAGCAATTGGGCTTACTGACCACAGCACATCCACAACCATACACCATTGGGTGGCTTCACCAAGGACAAGATCTTCGCGTGAGCCAACAGTGTCGCCTTCCATACAACATCAAGCCCTTCACGGATGAGGTATTGTGTGACATTGCTCCCCTTGAAGTTTGTGATGTATTACTAGGACAACCATACTTGTGGAAGCGACATGCTGTGTATGAATCAAGGCCCCGTGCTGTTATTATTACATTGGGAAATAAGTTGTTCAGGATACCAGAGGTAGCACCACCTACCACCCTCTCTTTGATTACTGCAAAACAATGCAGTAAGATCATTTCCAAAACCAGGAAATTTGTTTTCCTGATGATACACCCTCAAGGAAAGAAGAAGACAGTGGCTGCGGCCTCCAAACGGGGCCCCTCTGCACGACAACTACAGATGGACAAGATTGTGGAGGAGTACGAGGACATCTTCACCTCCCCGGCAGGGGTTCCTCTGCACTGTCAAGTCAAGCACTCCATCGATCTGACCCCAGGTGCGTCGCTACCCAATGGACCAATTTATCAGCGCTCCGTTCTGGAGAATGATGAAATCAAGAGGCAGATTCAGGAGCTCCTGCAGAAAGGTCACATCCGTCCGAGTTCATCGCCCTGTGGGAGCCCGATCGTGTTGGTACAGAAGAAGGATGGGACGTGGAGACTCTGTATTGACTATCGGGCGCTGAACAAGATCACTGTCCGTAATAGGTACCCGATCCCGTGGATTGATGACCTCCTAGACCAACTAAAGGGGGCGAAATATTTCAGCAAGATCGACCTGAA
Source organism: Pinus tabuliformis (assembly GCA_031772625.1). Classification (NCBI taxonomy): domain Eukaryota; kingdom Viridiplantae; phylum Streptophyta; class Pinopsida; order Pinales; family Pinaceae; genus Pinus; species Pinus tabuliformis. Next base: position 1,036,896,061 of record CM062819.1, read on the forward strand.
GTCGGGATATCACCAAGTACCAATCGAACCCTCCGATGTGTGGAAGACTGCCTTCAAATCCAAGGAGGGCCTCTTCGAATGGTTGGTCATGCCTTTCGGATTGACGAATGCTCCTGCAACCTTTATGAGGCTAATGGATGACATCTTGCGGCCATTCACCAACTCCTTTGTAGTAGTATACTTGGATGACATTCTGATCTTCAGCCAGAGTTGGGAAGAGCACCTCCACCACATCCGACAGGTTCTCCAAACACTGCGGCAACACAAGCTATGTGCCAATTTGGAGAAATGCACTTTTGGCATGACCCAGGTTCAGTATCTGGGATACATCATTGATGAACAGGGGGTGCATGTCGATCCAGCCAAGATCCAAGTCATTCGGGATTGGCCCTCTCCAACCACTCTAACAGAGCTCCGCAGCTTTCTAGGTCTTGCCAATTTCTACCGCAGGTTTGTGTTGGGGTTTTCTCATATTTCTTGGCCCTTGAGTCAAGTCACCAAGGGCGGGGTGAAAGCAAAATTCTTTTGGTCTGAATCTCAACAGAAGGCATTCAAGGAGTTGAAGGATCGCCTCTGCACGGCACCAGTGCTCGCGTTACCAGATTTACAACAACCATTTAAGGTCGAGACAGATGCCTCTGACTATGCTATTGGGGCAGTCCTTACTCAACATGGACATCCAGTGGCATATCATAGCGAAACACTTTCAGACACAGTCCGGAAGTACCCCACTTATGATAAAGAGATGTATTCCATTGTACAGGCCTGCCGACAATGGAAGCATTACATTTTGGGGAAGGAAACGGTCATCCACACAGACCACCGACCTCTGAAGTTCATACAGACCCAAGGGAAATTGCAGAATGATCGCCATCAGAAGTGGTCTACATACCTGCAACAGTTTCACTTGAATATCAAGTATAAAAAGGGCAGCACCAATAATGTTGAAGATTGCCTCAGTCGACCACCGATCATGGCGCTAACCACCGTGCTCAACTCTTGTGGGCACGAGACTTCTGATTGGCCACTTCTCTACAAAAGAGACCCAGAATTCGGCCACACTTACCAGACACTCTTGGAGGGTCGGCAAGTTGCAAATTTTCACCTCCAGGATGCCCTATTATGCCACCTCGGTCACCTTTGTGTTCCTTCAAGCGAGCGTGCCAAGATGATTTGGGAAGCACACTACAGTCGGGCTGCTAGGCATTTCGGGGTCGAGAAAACAGTGGCAGTACTGCAAAATTATTTCTATTGGCCGAATCTTCGACAAGATGTTGGGAAGTACATCCGATCATGTACTGCCTGTGCCATTGCCAAACCGGCCATTAAGAAGCACAGCCTCTATACCCCGTTTCCTACCCCTAGTCGACCTTGGGAATCCATCTCCATGGATTACATGTCAGGCCTTCCTTCCACTAAGCATGGAAATGACTGTGTTTTTGTGGTCGTCGACAGGTTCTCGAAGATGGCCATTATGGTGGCCTGCAAGAAGAATATCACAACAGAAGCCACTGCTAAAATCTTCTTTGAACGAGTGTGGGTGCACTTTGGGATCCCACAGTCTATCATCTCAGATCGGGACAGTCGGTTTCTCAGCACATTTTGGTCCAGTCTCTGGTCCATGCTAGACACCAAACTCACGAAGTCCACAGCCTTCCATCCTCAAACTGATGGCCAGACAGAGGTTGTCAATAGGATGATTGTGCACATTCTGCGCATGTATAACTCAAAGCATCCACGCACATGGGACGAGAGCCTCCCCTATGTTCAGCACAGCTACAACCGAGCTCTTCACAGCTCCACTGGCCATAGCCCTTTTCAAGTGGATTTGGGATTCCAGCCACTATGCCCCATTGATGTGGCCATGCCACTTGCAGCTACTCACATGAATTCAGCTCATGTCCAGTCCGAAACAGATAAGGCCACCAGCTTCATTGAGCGCATCCAACATATTCGCCAGCAGGTCCATGACATTCTTGAGAAATCAAATGCCAAGTACAAGAAGCGACATGATCAACATCGGGTGCCACACAAGTTTCAGGTGGGCGACAAAGTCTGGTTGCATTTGCAAAAGGAACGCCTTACTGGAGCCTATCGGAAATTGAGACCACTCCGATATGGTCCTTACACCATTACTAAGGCTATGGGAGACAATGCATTTGAGCTCAGCATTCCCCCATTCCTTGGCCTGCACCCAGTGTTCAATGTGGACCGCCTTCGGCCATACTTTCCACCATTGCTAGACACATCCGAGATTGCAGAACAACTCAAACCCACAGAATTAAATCCAGATTGCATGGAACAAGCTGCAACTGATCGGATCATGGACACACAGATCAAGAACACTCGCCAACAGAATATCCAACTGTATCGAGTTGTCAAAGCAGGCCAACTCCTTCAGCAGGGCAAATGGCTCACCGGGGAACAAGTTCAGCAGAAGTTTCCTCATCTCATGGAGGAGCTCAACGCAATGGGGACCATTGCTTCCTAAGGGGGGAGGAATGATCCAGGTGGATATTGGTGGCCACCTGCCAAGTCCACCTGGACCCCCACCATTGTCTTTCTCAGCATTTTCAGTTTCCTTAATTGAAGCACAACTTACTATTTTTAGCAGTTTTTCGGGTCCTGAACTTCCGGAGCCATTTTGAGGCCCTAAACGACGTTTTTTGGGGAATCCGAGGGCAACATGGGTCCATGAAATGGACTGATGTTGCTTGTTCCAACAATGATAGTGCTCGGATAGATCTTTCTAATGAGCTATTGTACACGTCAAACGGAGATCGTATGCCAAAGTTACGACCCCAGGAAGTTGATGTACCAACTTACCCCCAAACGGGGACCACAGTTTGGCGTTTCATCTCCTAGGGTTAGGTTTTGGAATGTTAAGGGTTTTCCATTGTTTCTCAACAATAAATAGGCCTTCGAGCCTCATTGTAACATAGTTCAGAGGCATGTAGCCATCACATCTCTTCTCAGAGATAAGCTACCATCGCCCTAGCTGGTTTATTTCCATTTCTGGTTGTAAGCATATTTCAGTATTTTCCATTAATGAAATGAAGTATTATTTCCGCTGCATCTTCGTGTATATGGTTATCTCTGTAATTTGTTGCGTTCCTGTTTAAATCCAGATCAATCATGGGTACAAGGTATGCAAAATCATTATGGGAGATTTGCTCAATTTTATCAATATCCTCCATCTTTTCAAGATCAACAAGCTCCACAACTTCCAAATCGGAATCCATAACTTTCATTACCATTTCCACAACAACAACAACCTTCTTAACAAAATCTAAATTCTCAACTCTTGCTTCCATTCCAACAAAAGAAAAATCAACTACCTTCCCAGTCATTGCCAAATCCTCAAAATGCTTACATGGTAGAAGGACAATAATTTCCTACCTATATGATTGTTCCTCTCAATGATGTACAACTCAGATCTGGTAGAGTTTTAGAAAAGCCTTCTATAGATGCTCAAAAGCAAAGTATTTCTGAGGAAGATTCTCTTGAAGCCAATAAAGGTTCTGAAGCATATCTTCAAAACCCAAGCACTCAAAAAGAAAAAGAAAAAGAGTCAACCCCCACAACTCCTATAGTTGAGCAACCTGCATCTTCATCCACACCTCCTTTCCCTGAAAGATTACAAATTGACAAAGGAGTGGAAAAACAAATCTTGTTGCCTGACTATGATTTCCTAGATGAATTAAAGAATGTCTGTATTAAAATTCCCTTGCGACAAGCCATTAGAGAGATTCCTATTCTAGCAAAAAAAATAAAGGAGTTGAGTCTCAAAAGACTAGGAAGGAAACTAAGAGATACAAGAAGAATCCACCTGGTAGGAAAAATTGCAGATATCATGATGGGAAAAATTACCATGCAGAAGTATGCAGATCCTAGTAGTCCAATTGTCCAGACACATATAAATGGGGTAGAAATTCCAAATACTTTGATTGACTTGGGAGCTGCTATCAACATTATGCGTAGAAAGACTATGGAACAACTAAAACTTCCTAATCTTCTTTTTACACCTACTCTACTGCAACTTACAGATCGATCAATTATCAAACCAGATGGTGTATTAGAAGACATTTTAGTCTCCTTAGATTCTTGGGAATATCCATCTGGGGATATGTACATTTCTGATGGTAATTCGACAAAGAAATTCAATTTGTATCCTCCAGAAAAATCAATTACAGAAGTGGGAGATAATGAATGGGTCAATGATGAGGACACTATACAACCTGTCTTTACCATTTCTGAAATCAGTGAAGATAGTCAAATTCTGAACAGATTAGAAAAATTTGAAACATCCTCAAAATATGAACACACACAATTTCAGTTAGATTCTAACATTGAGTATCTATCATCTAGACAAATGTCTCTTTACTCTATGGAAGAGTTTGGTAGTTCCGCCATTGGGATTTTTCCAGGTAAAACATTGAATATCAATAAAAATTTGGAAAAATCACAACAGGAAGATCTAACCAAAATCTTGCAAATAAATTCTACTGCATTTGCATGGAAGTATATTGATATGAAAAGTATTGACCCTAAGACTTGCATTCATCACATCTACATCGAGGAAAACAATAGACCAATCAGACAACCTCAGAGAAGGATGAATCCAAACCTTAGGGAGATAGTGAAAGAAGAGCTCCAAAAACTAGTCAATGTAAACTTCATTTATCCAATTTCAGATAGCCGATGGGTTTCTCCTTTGGTTATAGTACCTAAAAGAATGGTAAATGGAGAGTATGCATTGATTACAGGGAATTGAATAAAGCAACTTTGAAGGATCACTTTCCTTTGCCCTTTATCGATTAGGTATTAGATACTCTAGCAGGCAAAAAGTACTTCTCATTCTTGGATGGTTTTAGTGGCTATAATCAAATTCAGGTAGCACCTGAAGACCAAGATAAGACCACATTTACCTGTCCATGGGGAACTTTTGCTTACCGAGTGCTTCCTTTTGGATTATGTAATGCACACGCAACATTCCAAAGAGCAGTACTAGGAATCTTTTCTGATCTAATCCATGATTGTGTAGTGGTTTATATGGATGATTTTACAGTTTATGGTAATACATTTGAAGAGGCATTAAAGAATTTGGGAAAATTCCTTATAATATGTAAAGAAACAAACCTTTCATTGAGTCATGAAAAATTCGTTATGATGTTTACTGAAGATATTGTTTTGGGACATCACATTTCAGGGGATGGGATAAAAGTTGATAGATCAAAAGTTGAAGTCATCTCCAAGTTGCCTATTCCAAATTGTCAAAAAGATGTTAGAAGTTTTCTAGGATTTACTGGGTACTATAGAAGATTTATAGAGAACTTCACCAAAATAGCATCTCCACTCTTCAAATTGCTTACAAAAGACTGTGAATTCAAATGGCATCCTGATTGTCAATCAGCATTTGAAACTTTGAAAACAAGAATATCTGAAGCACTCATCTTGAGAGGGCCAAATTGGAAACTTCCTTTCCATATTTCCACAGATGCTTCAGATACAGCTCTAGGAGCTGTGTTGGGTCAAAAGGATTTAGTTCCTTATGCCATTTACTATACCAGTAAAAATTTGACTCCCACTGAGTTGAACTATACTGTGACTGAAAAAGAGTTCTTAGTTGTTTTTCATGCAATCAATAAGTTTAGACATTATATAACAGGCTATGAAACTTTTGTCCATACTGATCATTTTGCGATTATATATCTAATGAAAAAACCTGTTACTAATGGCAAAGTTACAAAATGGCTCTTACTTTTACAGGAATTCAATATTACTGTGTTGGATAGACCAAGGAAACAAAATAAAGTAGCTGATTTCTTATCTAGGATCCAAAATACTAAGGAAGCTTCTCTTGTAGAGGATAAGTTTCCAGATGAATATTTATTTGCAGTAACTACTAAGACCCCTTGGTATGCAGATATTGCTAACTATTTGGTTATAGGAAAACTACCTCCACATCTATTTCCTAGTGAAAGAAGAAAGATTATCCAGGAGAGTTCAAAATATTCATGGATTTCTAACGAATTGTTTAAAATAGGGTCAGATCTTGTGATCAGAAGATGTGTTAGGGAAGATGAAATGCCTGACATCCTCAAGGCATGTCATGATGAACCATGAGGCGGACACTTTGCTGACAAAAGGATGGTCTATAAAATCCTCTCTTTAGGATATCATTGGCCTTCCCTCTTCAAAGATACAAAAGAATATGTCAAAAGGTGTGACAACTACCAAAGAGTAGGGAAACCGACTCTTTCAAATGAAATGCCATTACAGCCACAGGTACTCATCGAACCCTTTGAAAAATGGGCTTTAAATTTCATTGGGCCTATTAATCCACCATCTAAACAAAAGAAGTATATATTGGTATGTACTGATTATGTCACTAAAAGGGTAGAATCCAAAGCATTACTTTCTGCTACTTAAAATTCAGTTGTTAGTTTTATTTATGAGGATATTTTTACTCGCTTTGGTGTTCCAAGAGAAATTGTGACAGGTCAGGGAAGTTAATTCACATCCAACATGATGGAAAAGATGATGGAAGAATACAAAATCAAGCACAGAAAATCTACTCCTTACCATTCGCAAGCAAATGGCCAAGTGGAGTCTACAAACAAAGTTATTGAAGGCATCATCACCAAAACTGTTCATCTACACAGAAGAGATTGCGTAGAAAGGCTTCCTAAAGCCTTATGGGCCTACAGAACTACATGGAGGAATACAACAGGACATTCTCCCTATGAACTCGTTTATGGGAAAGAAGTCCTGCTCGCCCATTGAGTTTCAAGTCAAAACTTTCAGGATGGCAGTTCAGTTGGGGATGGATCTATCAGAAGCCCAAAAGCATAGAATGGAGCAGTTGAATGAGCTGGATGAGATCAGACAAGAAGCCATCTTAAGGATTGATCTAGTTCAGCATCAAAGAGCTAAGTGGCATGACAAATACATGAAAGAAAAAAAGTTTCAAGAGGGAGATTGGGCATTACTATTTGATTCCAAGTTTAAAGATTTCAAAGGTAAATTTCAGACTCATTAGCTTGGGCCATATGAGATTGACAAAGTCTTTAGCAATGGAGCGGTAAGAATCAAGACCATTGATGAATTTCAAACTCCTCTTATTATGAATGGCCATAGATTAGAGATCTATCATAAGCCACTCTCAAAAGAGGAATTTGTCAAAATGTTTCAAGAGAATTCTGCAATAAGGCTGGTGAAGAAGAATCCTTCTTCTCCACCAGCCTAGCCTTTGTTCCTTTCTGATAAAAAATAAATAAATAAATAAATAATTTGTATAAGCCTGAAAACCAATCACTGAATGGCAGTCTTATACAGAAAATATAGAGTGAAAATTAGGAACACCTAACACCCTATATTTTCCAAAAAAAATCTCTCTTTCTCTCCCATTTTCATTTCATTTCACCTCATTTTCATTCCACTCCATTTCATTTTCATTTCACTCCACTCCATTTCATCCATTTCATTTCATTTCATCAATAAATGTTTCTTTCATGACCATTTTCACTCACACTGTTATCATTTATCCATCTTCATTCAATCAAGTGGTTCCTGTATCAGTTTCCGCAGCTGGAATCAGTTTCCACAGCCACCACTCTGTTTTTCAAATTGACAGTCAAGATGTTAGTTCAATAATCATGAAATCAAAATGCAGGTATGACCGAGGACATATTATGAAGACATGGAGCACCTAAAGGCATCGATAAGGAGCAGTTGATCATGGACAAACAAATGGAAAAAATCCAAGGTACGAGTAAAAGTTTATTTCAAATAGCAACCAAAACACATTTTTGCAAAGTTATTAAACCATAAGCTCCACTATATGCAATGATTGCCGTGATATCTCCATAACCATTCCACGACATTCCTCTGCAAACCATGCATTTATTTTCCAAATGGTCTTATGATTAGCCTTCGGATTTCATTTGTGTTGGTTGCATCTTAACACTCCACCTGTAATCATGATGTGGTTGATTTGACTACGACTCGTCTCAGCCGCATAAAATCTGCAGCCATTTCATAAATGTGTTCATATCTACTCTGCGGCCACCCAATTTAAAATCCTGCCGAATGTACTTTATTCCCCCTACTGTTCTATTGACATCATGGCTGCATTTCCACCTTTAGCCTTCACCCATTTCACGAATTCATTTCCACTACCTGTCCTTTGTTTTTTCACTCACAGTCACTGTTTTTCCATAGACTCTGTTCACTCCCATAACCAGCCGTCTCAATTCCGCTAAACCCTCCTCACGCAGATGAGTTTTAAGAACAGAAAGAAGAATGGGTCAGTTGTTGAGAGTAGAACCGGAAGGGCCCAAGTTTTTAGAAGGATACCCGCAAGTAAAAGACACACTAAAGAAGGCAAAATGGTTACGGTTTATTCAAAAGTTCAAAGGCTACAACAAGGAGATTACCAAGGCATTTGTGAGGTCTTTTAACAGCCAGGTGGTGGAAATTGGGGACCTGAAGCTTACAATCACCGAGGCATCCATAACAGCTGCTACAGAACTTCCCCAGGAAGGTGAGCTCTGGTTCAAGAACAAGAGTTTCGACGAGCAGGCTTGGAGAGTCAAGCTACGTAACCCAGGAATGGACGTAACTATATTCAAAAAGGGAATTTTTTTTCATGCTTTAAAAGAGGAGTGGGCCAGCTTACTGTTACTCATTCAAAAGTTCATTACTTGTGAAGGTCGTTTTGGGGAAATGTACATGTATCATACTCGGTTATTGATGAACTTTTTAGAGAACCAAACCCTCAATCTACCCTACTTTTTATTGCTAAGCTTGAAAAAGATGTGCACAACAGTCCAAAAGAATATAGAAGACATAAAAACTCATTTGTATCATCATGGGCTTGTGAGAATTCTAATTGAGGACCAATTGAAGAAAAATAGGGATACCTGGGAAAGGATTTTGGTGAGAAACTACTTTCAAGAGCCATCCAAGGCACCTGAAAGCAGTACACCAAGAAAGAGTAGGAGAAAGGAGAAAAGTGCAATAATTCAAGACCCTCCTATTAGCAAAACTAAATAAGTTGATGAAGAAGAGAGGCTAGAAAGAACAAAGGATAGAAACCAAAGAAAATCAAAAAGGAAACAAGACATAGAAGTTGTATCTCAAACTGCAGAGCCTTCTCAAAAAGAAGATCACCAAACATTGTCCGAAAGGTTAGCATATCTTAAAGAACAAGCAGCTTCAGCCAAAAAGAAACGAAAGGAAAAACACGGTATGGGTATGAAGGAAAATACTAGTCCACAGCATGTGAGAAGAAGTTCTAGGCTTAAGGGGAAATTAAAAACAGTAAAAACCAAAGGGCCCCACTTTATTGATTTGGGGGAGGAAACCCCAGAAAAGCCTCCAGCAACCTCTCCTGACTGTAGCCCACACCATGTTTCCATTTCACAGCCAGATGTTGACATGAGTCCTTCTCGGCCAGAGTTGGAAATCAGTCCCTCTCAACAGGATTTTGGGGTCAGCCCAAGGAAGGCTACACCCGAGGTGGACCCAAATCAGCAGGAGATGTACGATTATATAGAATCCTTAGAGAAGACAGCTGTAGGTCCAAGCATGTCATCCACTCAGCCTCACACAGCACAAGAAGCTCTAGTCCAATCCTTGAAACAAGAAGTCTTTGAATTGGAGGTTTTAAATAGACATATTAAAAATGAAAATGAAGCATTAAAGGAGCAAAGCAAATTGGACAAGATCATTCATGAAAACACTATGTTACATCTGGGACTGTGGCAGAAAAAGAATAGGAAATTAAAGAAAAAGTGCATGAATTTGAGTAGGGAATTGATCAGTCTCAAATTCAGATGTTTGATGAGGAAGCCCAGGATGGTAGTAGTACCAAGGAAGAGGAGAAGAGGACTGGATGTACGGGCAGAAGCTTCAGAGCACATGGACTAAAGGGAGGATGATCAAAATTTTGGTTGCATGGGGACATGCAACACCTTCACAGTGGGGGTATGTTGAGTCCCAAACTTGCATCTTTCCTATACACCTTTCTAGACTTTTTCCACTTACCTGGACCTCCTAAACTATCAATATCATTGAATATTAGTTTAAGAGAGCATATAAAATGGTTTCCTAACTATGTTTTGTGTCTGCTGTTTGAATTAGATTTTTGCTCATTGAGCTGCGGAATCTTGTCACTTTCTGCAGCCAGTTCAACTTTCTGCAACCTTTTTGTTAAAGTCTATGTTACAGTTGTCTTCAGGCAAATCGAACCACATGGGCAAGTTGGAAATGATGTGGACATGGAGCGAGTCTTATTGGCTCAATTGAATTCACCAAAGAAGGTCGTGGTCAAAGATAGTCAACCGGTGGTCAACCGAAGAGTCCTACGGTGACAAAACTCTGTTTTTCACCACGTGAAGACTTGCGTGGCCGTTCCTAAATCTCAGGAGACATATCAACACCTGTGGACTGCTCCATAAGCCGAATCCAACAACCACCCCCCATAGATTTAATCTTCATGGTTGCCATAATGCTAGATTCCTAGACGTGGTTGTTCACGTGTCTTTTATCAGCGCAGATTTTAGGAAAGTAGTTATGTCATCCTTTGTTATAAATAATGTGTTCTCTTACGCATAGTAGCTAGCTTTTGTAATGTAATTTTGACTGTTAACGAGCCCACGGTGCCGTAACTTTATTTCTGTGTTATGACTACATTTTGAATACATGAGAAGACTCTGTTTATAAGCTCAATTCGTGGTTGATAGCTGATTGCCTGAGGTTGTGTAGAGGGCCCTTGTACACACCGAGGTTTTGTTTATTTTTGTATAGTTTCCTGATTTATTTCTTTACGTTTCTTATGCCATAATCATTCACTTGTATATATTGCACTGCTTATGGTATTCACATTGATTGTTGTCCATAGTTTTTATGCTTTATAATGCTGTTAACTGATCAATGTCTTTGTTTCAGATTACAGTAGGTAGCCCGGGCATTTGCACATAGTTTTGTAATTACTAATGACATGGAATTATTCTTGTCCTTTTGTTGATTATTTTTCTTAGTTCTTAGTTCCAACACTGTTTTATTATTTCAGTTTTTCTCATTTACTTTTCTGCAAGATAGATATTAAATTGCTCATGTCATTTTCAGTTACCTCTGAAAGCCATAGCGAGACTAATGGTGAGGGATTGAAGTATGAGTGTGTAGTTTGATATTAGTTTACTTTTCTACAAGTTAGTTATTGAATTTCTCGTGTCATTTTCAGTTACCTCTTAAAGACATAGTGAGACTAATAGTGAGGGATTGAAGTATGAGTGTGTAGTTTGATATTATTTTACTTTTCTGCAAGATATATATTGAATTGCTCATGTCATTTTCAGTTACCTCCGAAAGCCGCAGCGAGACTAATGGTGAGGGATTGAAGTATGAATGTGTAGTTTGATACTAGTTTTATTTTCTGCAAATTAGATATTAGATTACTCAAGTTGTTTATGATTACCTTCGAAAGCCAGAGCGAGACGAATGGTAAAGGGTCAGAATATGAGTTGATGTAATTTGATTTTAGTTTACTTTGCTTGCAATTTTTGGATTTCTTTGAGTTCAGTTTCTTTTATATTTATACAACAGCAAGGATACTATGTTTCATGATCAATAGTTCATTATTTTTTTAATTAGAATAGTGGCATATTTTCATTCTCTTTTAGGAATTAATTTCATCATTGCATGTTTTAGAACCTTTTTGCAAGTTTGAAGTTTTGGAAATCATTTTAATGGACATCATTGCCTTGAACATTTTTATCCATACTTGTCTTTTAGAATTGCCATCTCACATTAGGGAATCAACAAAGATAAACCCAAAAACAAACTAAAAAAACAAAAACGACAAAAAGTAAGAAATCGGTTATCTTGCATATATAGTGCGCCTCACTTCAACAGTTTACGACTCTTGGATTGACAATTAATATAGCAATTTAGGACACTCTAAATTGACCAAACAGTGGTAATGTCACTTTATTAGTACTTATGATCATGATAGGTCGGCTTGTGATGAGACCTCCTAACTTCCAAATGAACATTTAAAATTCAGCTATGGTTATTATAAATAAATAATATATCACTTAATAGATGGGGTGGCAGGTCAACTCCTTAAGAGCTAGGTATGGCATAAATTTTTGGTAGCAACTATTTTCAACTTATCTAATCTTGCTTCTTAAAATAATAAACTTAAAATGATTGTTGATAAATATATTTTTCTTTGTTGAGATTGGGGTTGAGGAACAATTTGTTATATAGTGACGAAAATATTAAATTAGTACAACCTTGTGGTAATCATCATATATTTTACAAGATCAGGGACTTAAAAAATTAAGAAAGTTGATAGTTGGCATGATGAAATCATCTTTGCATAATTATTCCTTAAAAATAGAGGAAGAGAATCAAATGCACATAACAAAATAAATATCTATGGAAAGCCACAACTCAAAATCCCACTATCCATTTTATATTAATCTGGAAAATTAAGATGAAATTACAATGCTTGTTCTCTCTAGAACAATCCCAACACTCAACAAATTCAATCTCCAACTCATAAGAAAATTCAAGGCCAAATCTTAGCCAATTCACAAGCTCTCCAAGTCTCTATTTCAATGCGTAATTCCTATGGAGGATAGCTTGTATTTATAGGGAAATAAAACCTCTAAAAATTGCGTAATCCCTCAAGGGTCAATTTCTGAATGCATGCATTATCAGTGCAGCTCAGAAAAATCTAAAACAAATAGCACATTGTCCCTGCACTCTAGTCTCAGTTGGGTCTTTATCAGAAGCAACATGCATGAGTTTCTGATGAGTAAATATTCAGTTAACTAGAGTAGCACTAGTGGAGTTCATTAGTGACACCACTGATTGTTAACTCACTATTAGTTCTCTCAATTAGTTTGAGAACTAATTTAACTGAACTAACTCATGAAACTGAGTCTTCTATTTTCCAACTCACAATTAACTTACACTGGACTCCTACAAAGTAGGGATAACATACACATGATGACAAAAAGACTTCCAACTCGAATTTCCTAAGTTAAGTAAGTTTAATAAACTTAATTAACTAATTTTAAGTTGCTATGAGAATAGAATTCGAATTTAATTCACAGTTTTGTTGAAAATAGTAACAAGAAATGCTAAAAATAGAAATGCTATAAATAGCATTTCAGGTACCAGTGTTGGAAATAGCAGCAAGAAATGATAAAATAGAAATTCTAAAAATAGCATCACTATAAATAGCATTTCGGGATAGATTCCAATTTTAATTAGTCCCTCAATTAAAATTGTGAATTAAAATTCGAATTTGAGCTCAGCAGCTGTTTGTAAAATAATTAATTAATTCATCTTGAGTTAATTAGTTGGAGAAAATCAAACATGAAGTCTATGTGAACACATGCAACAGTTATCCCTTTGATTGAGGAAGTTATCCCTTAATTAACGAGATAAGGATGAGTTGTGTTTGAGTTATAATTAGTTAGCTCAGTTAACTAAGTTAAGTCTAGCTAAATTAGTTCCAAACAGTTTGAGGAACTAATTGTGAGTTTAGTCAGTTAATGCATGCATGCATGCAACTAGTCTTCTCTAGATAACTGAATATTCTCTCATAAATAACTCATGCATGTCAGTTCAGAGAAAAACCCAATTGAGATTAAAGGAAGGGACAATGTACTATCAGTTGGAGGAATTTTCCTATAAAGGAAACTCATCCATGCAGAAGGAATCATCTCCTCAGGATTGCATATTTATTTCAGAGGTCGGTGTTGTGTGTGAGGTGAGAATCACACAGGTTGCAGTTGGAGGACCCAAGAGAAACTGCGCAAGGAATAGGAGGCTTGGAGGAATGAAGGAAGGCATATGTGTTTTCTATTCTATCTATGAGCAACAGTGAGGGATTGTACTGGGAGCTGGATAGCTTCAGAGATATAGCTTTCTGTAATCCTGAGATATTTCCGCTTGTATGATAATACAAAAAGCGGGGTTTTTAGCTAATGCTTTCCCCTGAGTATTTTATGTGTTTCATGTGTATGATTTCTTCTTCTCTATTATATGTGTTCCGATTGATCTTGCTCAAATTGATTAAGCTTCCGCAAAGTTTGATAGTAGAAGTAGATCAAGTATTTTGCTTTAGTATATTGCATTATTAGGTGATCTACGGTGAAATTTCTACATGGTATCGGAGCTAGGTTTATCAGAGCAAAGGTGATCAAAGTAGAGAACAATATACAAAGAAGGGAGAAGTTCGAAGTTTGAAGTTCTTGATTGTAGAAATCGAATTCTTATCACATCTCAAAGTTCACCAGTGGTGTTCAATAGTTTGAGACTCGAGTATTCCCTAGATGGAAGCTCAAATTATATAACCTGGAAGGATCGCATGGAAGTGGTATTAGAGGACAACGGTTTGAAGGACTTCATTGATCAAGAAGTCCCCAAGCCAGCAGCAGCTAATGCCCAAGAATTGGCAGAAGGGAAGAAATGTGTGGCGAGAGTAAGGAGGATTCTTCTAGAGGGATTTCGAGACCATATTTTCTCGAGTCTCCATGGGAAGGAGACTTTATTTTCAATGTGGAAGACATTGAAGGACCTATATTAGAATAGCTATGACCGGAGGAAGCTAGCGCTGAAGGACAAGCTTCAGAAAATCAAGTGTGAAAAGGGCGAAATGATCTCTACATATCTGAAGAAGCTCACCACCTGTAGAGATGAGCTTGGAAGTGTAGGAATCACGACAGTTGATGATGATATGGTGAGTCTTGCTCTCCTCGGTCTTCCTAAGAGCTGGCATAGCTACCAGGACTCAGTGAATGGAAGAGAGAAACTGGCGGATTGGGAATGACTGTGGTAGGATCTCATGCAGGAGGAGATCAGGAGGAGCAGCAAAGATGGTTCTTCATCCAAGGAAGATGAAGAAAATTTCGCCTTAGCGAGTAAGGCAAGGAAAGGGAAGGAGAAGGATTCTCATCCCAAATCATGTTCTTCTCATGGAGGGAAGAAGATTGACAAATCTAAAGTGAGATGCTTTAATTGTCATGAGGTGGGCCATTATGCAACTAACTGTCCATTGAAGAAATCCAAGGAGGGATCCTCGGAAGGATTTGAAGGTGAGGCATTGGCCTTTCAGTTCGAATTGGATTTTTCCCTCATCACATGCACGATTTCATCAATGATGGGTTGTGGTTGGTTTCTTGATAGTGGAGCCTAATTCCACATGACCGACAATAAGATTTTATTCAATACCTTGGAGGAGAAAGACCTCAAGATACTCATAGAGATGGGTAATGATGAAAATTATAGTGTTTCAGGTGTGGGCACAATTTCTTTTCAGAGGGAGCATGGATCTCGCATTACCTTGATAGATGTGAAGTATATTCCACGACTGAAGAAGAACTTGGTATTGATCACAATGCTAGAGGACAAAGGCTATGATGTAGTCTTCAGTAAGGGAAAGGTTTTCCTTAAACACATCACCATGAGATAGGTGAAGCAGATCGGTTCACGAGTCAAGAACCTATATGCTCTTGAGGTTCAAGATGCATGCAAAGCCTTGAGGAGTAATGCAACTGTTGGAGACTTGGTGGTTGAGAGGGAGGGTACATTACCTCTGAACATGCAGTGCCAAAAGAAGTCTCAGACAATTGTGGAGGAGCGCCAATTGGTGGAGCAACGTCAGGAGGTTGTGGAGCAGCCACAACTAGAGAAGCCGAGAGGAGACCGAGTGGAGGCATCCACTAATGCAGAGACCTCTCGTAGGGGGAAATTTTGAGAAAAGTGGGCAGAGGGATCACATGCATCCATACCTCTAGGTGGGAGGTGGGGTGATGTGGAGTGATATTCCCAAGAAGGCAGAAATAGGGGTATGATCCTTGAGGTACCCAACCTCTTTGATTAGACCTTTCTACGGGAGCCTCGACGAGGAGTAGCAGGATTGGCTGAGTGGGTAGAGATAGATGTGGATGGAGTGGTAGAGGAAGCTTCAACATCAGAGGATATCTCTAGCCCAACAGGGAGGTCAGTTGGGAGATCAGTTACTTACTTCTTAGTAACTAAGTTGCAGTGAAGTAGTGGGCAACACGACGCAACATGATGAGAGGAGATGTAGTGCGGATGAAGTGCTAGGAGATGGAACTAGCATCAACACAGATGCAGCAGGAGGAATCAGTGTGATTGATGCGGTATGAGATTAAAGTGATAGAGGCTAGAGCAGTCAGATATTGAAGAGCACAGAGGTGCATAGTTTTTCAGTCAATAGAGGCAATAGCAGTCGGACACTTTGATGACAAAGGCATCATTCCAATTCAGGTTGGATATTTTTTTGTTTCTAGAGTTGTTGGAGCAACAACACTAGGGAGAAGTGTTGCATGCAGAACATTCCAAAGGTTCAGGATCGGGTTCGAGTTGAATGCCTTTCTTATTGAGAGGGAGTTTTGAAAATAGAAACAAGAAATGCTAAAAATAGAAATGCTATAAATAGCATTTGAAGTACTAGTGTTGGAAATAGCAACAAGGAATGATAAAATAGAAATTCTAAAATAGCATCGCTATAAATAGCATTTCAATATAGATTCCAATTTTGATTAGTCCGTGAGTTAAAATTCTAATTTGAGCTCAACAGTTGTTTGTAAAATAATTAATTAATTCATCTTGAGTGAATTAGTTGGAGAAAATCAAACATGAAGTCTATGTGAAGACATGCAACAGTTATTCCTTTGATTGAGGGAGTTATCCCTTAATTAAGGAGATAAGGATGAGTTGTATTTGAGTTGTAATTAGTTAGCTCAGTTAACTGAGTTAAGTCTAGTTAGATTAGTTCCAAATAGTTTGAGGAACTAATTGTGAGTTCAGTCAATTAATGCATGCATGCATGCAACTAGTGTTCTCCAGATAAATGAATATTGTCTCATAAATAACTCATGCATGTCAGTTCAGAGAAAGACCCAGTTGAGCTTAAAGGAAGGGATAGTGTACTATCAGTTGGAGGAATTTTCCTATAAGGGAAACTCATCCATGCAAAAGGAATCATCTCCTTCAGGATTGTGCAGTTATTTCAGAGGTCAATGTTGTGTGTGAGGTGAGAATCACACAGCCTATAGCTGGAGGACCCAGGAGAAACTGCGCAAGGAAATAGGAGGCTTGGAGGACTGAAGGAAGGCATATGTGTTGTCTATTCTGTCTATGTGTAGCAGTGAAGGATTGTACTGAGAGTTGGATAGATTGAGAGCTAAAACTTTGTGTAATCCTGAGATATTTCCACTTGTACGATAATACAGATACCGAAGTTTTTAGCTGAGGCTTTCCCCTGAGTATTTTATGTGTTTCATGTGTATGATTTCTTCTTCTCTGTTATATGTGTTTTGATTGATCTTGCTCAAGTTGATTAAGCTTCCGCAAAGTTTGATAGTAGAATTTGATCAAGTATTTTGCTTTAGTATATTGCATTATCAGGTGATCTATGGTGAAATTTCTACAAGTTTAATTCAAGGAAAAATTAAACTGGAATTTTTTGTTGCCATTTCTCAACACTCCCTCTTAACAAGAAAGGGATTATCAACTACCCTAATCCTATCTTTGTGAAACTCGAATTTACATCTTGACAATGCGTTTGTCAAGATGTCAACATCTTGCTCCTCCGTGGGAATGTAATCTAAAAACACGATCCACCTCAATACAAAATCTTTGAGATGATGATACCGGATATCAATATGCTTGTCCGATCATGAAATACTAGATTTTTAGAGAGTTTGATACAACTCTTATTGTCACATTAAATCATTGTTGGATCCATCTGTGACCAAACAACCATCCAAGATCTTCCTTGTCTAGATAGCCTCACATGTTGTCTGAATTTTAGCCATGTACTATACCTCTGCCAAACTGAGTGTAACTGATATTTGTTTCCTGTTTTACCAAGAAAGTATCACTGACCCAATACTGAAGGTCCCTCCTAATGTGCTCTTCTTTTCGGATGGACTCCCTACCCAATCTGCATTGGTGAAGCCTTGAAGCTTCACTCCCTCTGTCTGTCTGTACCATAACCCAAACTAAGTAGTGCCTCTGAGGTATCTCAATAAATTCTTTTTCGCCTTTCAATACAACTTGGTAGGCCTAACCATCGCTTGGCTAAGCTGGTTAACTCCACAGTACATATCCGATCATGTGTTCACCAAGCACATGAGTGAACCCACAAGCTTCCTGTAAACAGTAGCTTCCACTACTTTCCTTGAAGTAGCATCCTCCTTCCTCCAGTTACTAGCTAGAGGAGTCGCCATGGGTTTACTTCTCTCCATGCGAAATCTCCTGAGTATCTCGTTGGCATACTTTCCCTGAGATACAAACAACTCCCCATCGCCCTTCCATGCCCCCATGCCTAGAAAGTAATGCATGAGCCCCATGTCCTTCATCTCAAACTCTTTTGCAAGGTCCTCCTTACAAGATGTAATGAGCTTCTTATCACCTATCAGTATGATATCATCAACATAAAGTACAATGATCCATATCTTACCTTCCACCACAATGTGGTACAGGTCCACAACCACTTTACTCTTCGTGAAGCCCAACTCAGTGAATTATCTATCTATCCTGGTGTACCAAGCAAGGTGTGCTTGCTTCAATCCATACAACACTCTCTTGAGTCGGCACACATGTCTCTCACGGTCCAAGGTCTCAAAACCTTTGGGCTGCTCTATGTACACCTCTTCCTCAATCATGCCATTGAGGAAGGAAGTCTTCACGTCCATATGATGGATCTTCCGACCCACCTATGGTTTAATGATCTGTTTTTGCCACATCCAAATTGTGAGCAACATATACTTGGTAGACCTCTTCGTCTATAAGAGGTGTATCCATGACATATCATTACAAGGAGCAGAATAGTTTGTCATTAGATCCACAATGATGTTTTTTTTCCACATCCAAATTGCGAGAAACATATACTTGGTAGACTCCATTAACATGATTAAACACATGATTTTTTTTTTATTCCTTCCGTATTGAAATGAACTTATTGTTTCCTATTTGGGTAACTATATATATAAAACATAGTCACGTAAAGAAAGTTTGGAATTTAATTTCTTGAACTCACACAGTGGATCGTATGTTTCCTACATATTCAAGAATTGTTTCAATGATGACCTCATGTAAAATGGAATTTGTTCAAATTGCTTCTTTCATAATGAACAATGTTAAAAAATAAACAACAAAAACATTACAATTCATCAGACAAAACACTAATTTGGTGAATTCGAACTCTACCTTCATAAAGTTGTCCATTTATAAGTTGCAATGACAGATTATAGGTCTCTTCGATTACAAGCTACCAAGTCACAGATAAGACTCTCTTTTTTATCGCTCCTAAAATGGGGCTCTGAACAAATATTACCAAGTCACCTTTGACATGTGAATAAGGTCTTTGCTAATGGGACGGTTCATATCAACTAGTGTGACTATGTAGTTTTTTATGCTGCTCCTCCATTGATCTTGAAAAATAAACTCGGTATCTTGAGGCTTGAAAGTATCATGCCTTGCATTGTCACATCCTCTCATCGAGAGTAAATTCCCTTGTGATTATGCATACACGGTAGCCTAAATACAAGAAACATTTGCAGGGCTCTGACGTTGGTTAGCTTCAAATTCCCCTTGTATAATTGTTCCAACGGGAGGCTCTCAAAAACTAATTAATCGTTTTGGGATAACATTCAATAGAAAAAGCACTTATGTTAAAGAGATTTGCCTCAACCATTGCCATATTTCATTTATTTCCTCGTTTACATTGTAAACAATTTACAATATTTCTCCCTATGCTAGCCTTAGTTAAAATTATTTGGCATTTCCAAAAAAACATAATGAAAACCAAGTATTTGGCACTTCTAAAAATACCTAGTGTAGTTAATAATTTCAACCCTTGAATAAATGACATGTCAAGTCATTCAAACAATCTTAGTGGCCTTGGACTATGAAAATTCACAAGAAACTATCTTACAAGGTTTCGTCTTCTATTTTTCCATATATGTGTTGTTTATTTGGAATTGTCATCTTATATTATCAAGTCCATACTCTTGGCAACCAACTTTGTTGAAAGCGAAAAACTACAAAATTTGAGATTTTGATGAAATGACAACATTGAAGGTAGAATTCAACAATTAGGTATGTTTCATCATGAGCTCAATCCAAGCACTACTATATAGGCAGGGGTTTTGAGACAATATTCAAGGAAATTTTTGAGTGATTTTTCTTAAGCTAAGACAAAAAGAAAATCTTTTCTATTTTTTGAAATATTGTCTTTAAGCTAGTGTATCAAATTATTGTCTTAAAAATTGTCTCTATAAGGACAATATATAACGCATGAATTATTGTCTCTTAAGAGACAATTTCATTTATCTCTATAGAGACAATTTCATTTTTGTCTATCTAAAAATGATATGAAAATATATATTAAAAAAAATGAAAATATTTTTTTCGGTGGTGGTTGCGTTGCTTTGGTGGAAATGATTGTTAATCGATGTGATTCAATGCAATGGTTCCTAGGCTGACGAGTAGGTGTTATTGGGAAGGGTCCAAGGCGACATATATAAAGGTGAGTTCTGTCATGGGCCATAAGCCATGATTGTTTTGTCGACTTTGCTGTTTCGGTGCTTGAGTGTGATGGATTCCTGAGCTATGTGTTTTCGTTCAGATTTGTTCCCCTAATGGCGGTGATCGATTATGTGTTTTGTGTATTTCCATTCGTAACCCTCAGTGATATGTTAGTGAAAGTTGTTGTTCAACATTATTGTTTGCTCTTCATGTGTGCATATTTTATTTCCTCTAATAATGTCTCTCTTTCCAAAACAAATTATTTTAAATATTTTTTTTAATTAGATGGCTCTTCTAGTTTGAAAAATAGCATTGTCCCTTCTATAATATTATTCCCAACCATATTGCCTAGTATTTATGTGCTTTTTGGAGATATTTAAGTTGTACAACAACCCTATCCATCACAGGACATTTTGTTTGTCTACGCTTTTTATTGGGAAGTTGGATATATCACACAAGTATGGAGTTGTTGAAACGCTCAAGCACATACAAAGGAATTCCAAAGCATGGGATGCTTCGATGAAGAAAACAAGAATTCAGATAATTTTTTTTTACAACTACAATAGAGAGTTTCTCAAACACAGAGGTTTTTTTCTCAAGGATATGTTAGTTTAAATGGGAAAATAATTGAGCCCATTAGTTAAACAAGAACCGGAAAATCTAGATAAGTATATGGAAACGAGACTAAAATTTCGATACTTAAATTTATTCACCCAAATACTTAAGACCAAACCAATCTTGTTCTTTTCTTCATTACTGCAACATGCCAACTAAAGCTAATTCTAAGTGTAGAGACAAAGCAACACCTAAAACCTAATGTATTAGACCTCCGCCTTGGGAATACGCTTTGAAAACTAAACTTTCCTTGGGATCCTCATTAAACTCCTGCACCCAAATATCTCTATACAAAAGAAATTATACACACAAGGTGTCAAACTCTCTTCTCTACCTCAAAGGATTTCATGCTCGTAAGCAGGCAGGAACATGGGAGCATATAAGTTCCTATGGTATTATGTATGATCACCACATACTTTAAGGTAGTCACATGAATATCGTCTGTATTAGGACTATGTCCACAAGTTGTGACTTTGACATTGATTTTTTATACAACAAAACATCTTTGGAAATCCATGTGCATCTGCTGATTATTCTGAATATGCAGGTTTCTCACATGTAGATTGTTGATGGATTCAAAAGTTAGTTCTTGTATTAAACAATAAAACATGAATCATCCTTTGGATTACATATCGTAAGAGTTAGATAAATCATGCCAAGAAAGTGGAAAATAAACGTATCATTCGAGCTAATGTACATGGCTACAAGAGAAAGGGAGAAGATTGAAAGAAGGATTGATGAAAATATTTCAAAAGAAATTGAGATATTAAGCCGTTTAAACATCATGGAGATCATCACAAAGAAAAATTCACATTCATGCAAAGAAGACAGTGCCATTATTGAGGGCACATACAACCATGTTTTTTGGACCCCTTATGTGGTTCTTAATTTAGAGCTTGTTTAAAACATAATTTTTATGAAGACCAATGCATGAAAAAGAATATATGAAGATGGTAAGGAAATTCAATTTTTCATCACTAGATACAGCTTAAATATATTCCTCCCTTGCGTTTAAAAATAAAATGGGAAATGGTAAAGAAATGAAAATAATGATTTGAAAATATGAGAAAATAATGCTTGATGGTTTTTCATGAAGTTCTGCTAGACTTTTCATAAATAAAAAAATTACGCTATTTTACCTCAAGTTTAACCTCTATAAAAAAATGGAATGGCATGGATGGACTAATATTGGTTGAAGTTGATGTAGGTTGAGTTGTTGTTGAAAGTGATGTTGAAGGTGGAAGCCATGCAATTTGAAGGAAAGTAATCATAAATTGTAGTAGGCTTTCCTTCCCCCAAACTGATTAGTTGCCCTCTCATCAAGATTTCTATAACACATTTTATCAGTAGCCTCAATCAATAATTCATCACCTAAATTACCTCATTCTATATAAAACTGGCATAGTCATGTCATGAATTTGATGGGATAATAATGGATAAAAATGGAATATAAAGAGGGTAAAAATGATCAGAAAAATATGCATTCCCTAGACGCGTCAACTTTGTTTGTTATGGGCACACAAATGGTGAGAATTAGTTAGCTCAGCCTTTGCTTCTCAAGGTCTGACCAATGACCTAGAATTCACAATCAAAATTAGGACTCTTTATTCTACTCCAAAATAATAGTAGTGTTGTTAAACTATGAATAAATGACGACTAGTTGGGCGAATGAATTATCTTTGAATAAAGATATTAAACATTCTAGACCAAAGGAATGATATATTAGATGATACAAAATGTGAAATCACAAATATCTTAAAATTTTCATCCTTGATATGTAAAGGAATATTTAGAACTAACTAATAAATATAAACCATAACCATCATCATCCAAGTACTCATTAAATATTAACCCATGAACCACGAGTTCTAGCAAGCCTTATATATCCAACAATAGGATTTATCAAAAATTAGTTTTGAGAAAACAAGGTAACCAAGTAGATCATAATATTGAATTAACTTCTATACCATAGGCATGGCCAGTACTGCCAAAATGCGTCCACAACCTTGACATGGATGTCTTTTTAACCCATTGAGATGCCAGTTTCCCATATATTAGAAATATATACATAGTTATAAGGACATTTCAATTTATTTATATGTTTATTGAAAATCACTATTCTAGCTTGGTAACCAGCCAATAATAGTGTCATTCACGAGAGCTAAAAAATGTGAACAAGTCGGCTCATGATGAGACCTCTTGTCCTTCATCTTTATGACTGAAGGCCACTACTCTAGCTTGGTGACCAATAGTGGTTGTTGAGTCCCAAACTTGCATCTTTCCTATACACCTTTCTAGACTTTTTCCACTTACCTGGACCTCCTAAACTATCAATATCATTGCATATTAGTTTAAAAGAGCATATAAAATGGTTTCCTAACTGTGTTTTCTGTTTGTTGTTTGAATTAGATTTTTTCTCATTGAGCTGCAGAATCTTGTCACTTTCCGCAGCTAGTTCAACTTTCCGCAGCCTTTTTGTTAAATTCTATGTTACAGGTGTCTTCAGGCAAATCGAGCCACATGGGCAAGTTGGAAATGACATGGACATGGACCGAGTACTATTGGCTCAGTCGAATTCACCAATGAAGGCCGTGGTCAAAGATAGTCAAGCGGTGGTCAACCGAAGAGTCCTACGGTGACAAAACTCTGTTTTTCACCACGTGAAGACTTGCATGGCCATTCCTAAACCTCAGGAGACATATCAACACCTGTGGACTGCTCCATAAGCCGAATCCAACAACCACCCTCCATAGATTTAATCTTCACGGTTGCCATAATGCTAGATTCCCCGGACGTGGTTGTTCACGTGTCTTTTATCTGCGCAGATTTTAGGAAAGTAGTTATGTTATCCTCTGTTATAAATAATGAATTCTCATATGCATAGTAGGTAGCTTTTGTAATGTAATTTTGACTGTTAACAAGCCCACTGTGCCGTAACTTTATTTCTGTGTTAGGACTGCATTTTGAATACATGAGAAGACTCTGTTTATAAGCTCAATTCGTGGTTGATAACTGATTGCCCGAGGTTGTGCAGAGGGCCCCTATACACACCGAGGTTTTGTTTATTGTTGTATAGTTTCCTGCTTTATTTCTTTACGTTCCTTATGTCATAATCATTCACTTGTATATATTGCACTGCTTATGGTATTCACGTTGATTGTTGTCCATAGTTTTTATGCTTTATAATGCTATTAACTAATCAGTGTCTTTGTTTTAGATTACAGTAGGCAGCCCGGGAATTTGCACATAGTTTTATAATGACTAATGACATGGAATTATTCTTGTCCTTCTGCTGATTTATTTTTCTTAGTTCTTAGTTCCAACACTGTTTTATTTATTTCAGTTTTGCTCATTTACTTTTCTGCAAGATAGATATTAAATTGCTCATGTCATTTTCAGTTACCTCTGAAAGCCATAGCGAGACTAATGGTGAGGGATTGAAGTATGAGTGTGTAGTTTGATATTAGTTTACTTTTCTCCAAGTTAGTTTGAATTGCTCATGTCATTTTCAGTTACCTCCGAAAGCCATAGCGAGACTAATGGTGAGGGATTGAAGTATGAGTGTGTAGTTTGATATTAGTTTACTTTTCTGCAAGATAGATATTGAATTGTTCATGTCATTTTCAGTTATCTCCGAAAGCCATAGCAAGACTAATGGTGAGGGATTGAAGTATGAGTGTGTAGTTTGATAATAGTTTTATTTTCTGCAAATTAGATATCAGATTACTCAAGTTGTTTATGATTACCTCCGAAAGCCAGAGTGAGACGAATGGTGAGGGGTCAAAATATGAGTTGATGTAATTTGATTTTAGTTTACTTTGCTAGCAATTTTTGGATTTCTTTGAGTTCAGTTTCTTTTATATTTATACAACAACAAGGATACTGGATTTCATGATCAATAGTTCACTGTTTGTTTAATTAGAATAGTGGCATATGTTCATTTTCTTTTAGGAATTAATTTCATCATTGCATGTTTTAAAACCTTTTTGCAAGTTTGAAGCTTTGGACATAATTTTAAAGGACATCATTGCCTTGAACATTTTTATCCATACTTGTCTTTTAGAATTGCCATCTCACATGAGGGAATCAACAAAGATAAACCCAAAAACAAACTAAAAAAAACAAAAACGACAAAAAGTAAGAAATCGGTTATCTTGCATATATAGTGCACCTCACTTCAGTAGTTTACGACTCCCGGATTGACAATTAATATAGCAATTTGGGACACTCTAAATTGACCAAACATTTTGGCGCCATTGCCGGGGAAGTGAAACTAGGTAGCCAATTTCTTAAAAAAAAAAAAAAAAACAGAAAAATTTCAAGGAAGGTAAAAATTGATAACTTCTAAAAGTATGCTCTCCTCTTGCACCTAGTGTGATCTGGAGGATCAGAAAAGAGAGTTATTGGTTCAATAATTTCTTGACTATGCTCTCTTCTTGCACCTAGTGTGACATGGAAGATCAGAAAGAGAATTATTAGCCCGACTTGAAGAAAAATAAAAAAATGACATGCATAGAGCAAGAGATTCTAGGGGAAGGTTTATAGCTAGGGCCAAGAGTTCGATTTTTACAACTCCATATACTTCAAGGCATAGAAAAGATACACCTCCATAATATCCAACTCACACTCCTAGCCTTAGGGTTCCTGGAATTCAAGGGCCAACAGCTGAATTAGGAGACTCTCCCACACTATCAAGGAAGTAGAATCACCTGAAGAAGAAGAGGGAGAAATTCCTCCTCGTTCGCCATTAGTAGAGGAACCAGAGGACTCTGAAATCTCTGAGGAGACTATCATGACAGAGGATGTAGTAAACGAATTTGGAGGAGGAGGAAACAATGGAGGAGTTAGAGGTAACAATGGGGGAAATAGGGATGGAGATAACTCGTTTGGATTTCCTATAGTTGATGAGGAATCTTGTACAACAATGAAAAACATCTCACCATCTGTCCTCCCAAACTTTTATGGGTTGCGAAGTGAGGATCCTGAAACATTTCTATTTGAGTTTGAAGTCATGTGCCGAACTTATGATTATATGGAAGACTCTCAAAAACTCAAATTGTTTCCTTCAACATTGAAGGGAGCTGCTTTGAAATGGTTCATGGGATTAGTCACTTAATCTATTAGGACTTGGAATGATATGAAACAAACATTTTTGGATAGATACTTGGACTATTGCATGTCCACCAATCATAAGGATGAGGTATTCAAAATGGTGAAAAAAGAAGATGAAAACTTGGAGGATTTACTTGAAAGATTTCAATACAACCTGAAAAGAGCAAAAATGAGTAACCTGGTTGAGGAGACCTTGTAAGCCCTTCTATTAAAAGCCATTAGAGATGAATGGATAGATATTTTAAACATGATGGGAAAGGGAGATATTTCTTAACTTCCACTCCATGATATAGCAAAACTATGTGTCCATCTCTCAAGGGGAAAATCTAAAACCAGAAAAGGGCCTACAGATCCTTCTCTCATTAGAGCAAACAAATCTGCAACTGGATCAGTAAGTAGGGCTGAGATTGGCAATATGCTTGATGACTTCAAAACTGATATTGTAGGGAGCCTCAATGAGCAACTAGACACCCTTAAAATACAAACAAGCAGAAAGCAGAAGCTGAAGCTTTGGTCATCTTTTGTCCGAAATGTAGGAAGAAACATGCTCTAAGGGAATGCCCCTTGGATGCAAAAGTTGTAGAAACATGTATGATTTGCTCAGAAAGCCATGAGACCAAGGATTGTCCTTCAACTCCTGGGCTCAAAGCTGTCTTTCAAGAAGATCCAAATTCAATTGAGTCTCTCTACTTTGTTTCAAGGAGACCTTGGCAGGGGCAACAAAATCAAGGGTTTAACAACCCCATGAACTTTCAACCCCCACCAAATTGGAATCCTTGGCAACAACCTTGGTCCCAACCTAAAAATCCATTTCAATCATTGATCCAGGTGGATATTGGTGGCCACCTGCCAAGTCCACCTGGACCCCCACCATTGTCTTTCTCAGCATTTTCAGTTTCCTTAATTGTAGCACAACTTACTATTTTTAGCAGTTTTTCGGGTCCTGAACTTCCAGAGCCGTTTTGAGGCCCTAAACGACGTTTTTTGGGGAATACGGGGGCAACATGGGTCCATGGAATGGATCGATGTTGCCCGTTCCAACAATGATAGTGCTCGGATAGATCTTTCTAATGAGCTATTGTACGCGTCAAACGGAGATCGTATGCCAAAGTTACGACCCCAGGAAGTTGATGTACCAACTTACCCCCAAACGGGGCCCACAGTTTGGTGTTTCATCTCCTAGGGTTAGGTTTTGGAATGTTAAGGGTTTTCCATTGTTTCTCAACAATAAATAGGCCTTCGAGCCTCATTGTAACACAGTTCAGAGGCATGTAGCCATCACATCTCTTCTCAGAGATAAGCTACCATCGCCCTAGTTGGTTTATTTCCATTTCTGGTTGTAAGCATATTTCAGTATTTTCCATTAATGAAATGAAGTATTATTTCCGCTGCATCTTTGTGTATATGGTTATCTTTGTAATTTGTTGCGTTCCTGTTTAAATCCGGATCAGTGGTATCAGAGCGGTCTGCTTTTTATCTGTTTTTCTTTGCATGTCCCCAACAAGGTCAGGATATAAGGAGTTAGGGCTTGAACTGGTTGAACCTTTGCAAGACCAGCCTCGCAAATCCCGACGGCTTCCCATGGCGGACGAGAAGAAAGACAAGGGGGTAGGAGATCCCATCAAAATCTTGCTCGAAGAAGCCCTTGAGCGACAACGGAACGCGATGATGGACAGCTTTGCCCAGATCCTTCAGCAGCTACCCAGAAGCAACGCATCGGCTTCCAGCAGCTACTCTGGAAATGCCACACCCTTTAAGGTACAAGTTAATTTTGAAATCCCCATATTCGACGGTCAGATAGACGCAGATGCCATAGATAAATGGTTAAATCTGCTAGAGGGTTATTTTTCTGTTCATGAATTTTCGAGTCAGGAAAAGATTGTTTTTGCTCTCCTCAAAGCAGCCCCCCATGTCAAGGACTGGTGGGAAACCTACTGCGAGCAGAAGGATGAAAGTACTGGCTCACTATTTTCAGCCGCACCCACCTGGGATTCGTTCCGGGATGCCATCAGGAGCAGTACTACCCTGTCGGGAGCTATGAGGATGAATATATAAAGTGGACCACGCTGCGGTAGGGAAGGGACCAAGACGTGCCCGAGTTCACCAATCTTTTCCATACCCTTCGCACAAAGTTGGGTATCAAGGATTCGGAGCAACATTTGATACTCAAATACCGTGGCTGCCTGCACAAGTACATCCAGGAAGAAATACAATTCCTAAACATCCCCTCGCTCGGCGTAGCCTACCGGTATGCCGTCAAGGTCGAGCAGAATTTTAAACAAAAGAAGCGAGACTTTGGATCTGCGAATCCAAAGCAGGGGAAAGGTGCCCCTAAACCACAGAATAAAGGACAAAGCAAAGGCGGGATAGCCCAAGACAACCAGCCGAAGCTGCAAGCAAAGAACAGCGCCGCGAAGCCGAGAAAGGACACTGGAAAATGGTGCGAGTTCCATAAGAGCTCCACTCACAACACAAGTGAGTGTCGGGCCAAGCAGTGACTGGTGGCTGAGCTAAAGGTTTTAGAATCAGATGCATGTTCCGACTCTGAGTCAGAACCCGATAAGGGGTATGAAAAAGGGAAGCAGATCATTGATGCGGACCCCAGCGCCACTGTTGCTACCGCAAAGATCCAGAAAAATGAACCCGAAGATCCAGAGGAGGAGGAGCGTCTCTTCCACTCCCAGATGTGGGTAAAGGGCTCCCCGATACAGTTCATTGTTGATAGCGGGAGTCAAAAGAACTTCATTTCGGCAGAGGTCGTGTAGCGGTTGGGCTTACCGACCACAGCACATCCACAACCATACACCATTGGGTGGCTTCACCAAGGACGAGATCTTCGCGTGAGCCAGCAGTGTCGCCTTCCATACAACATCAAGCCCTTCACGGATGAGGTATTGTGTGACATTGCTCCCCTTGAAGTTTGTGATGTATTACTAGGACAACCATACTTGTGGAAGCGACATGTTGTGTATGAATCAAGGCCCCGTGCTGTTATTATTACATTGGGAAATAAGTTGTTCAGGATACCAGAGGTAGCACCACCTGCCACCCTCTCTTTGATTACTGCAAAACAATGCAGTAAGATCGTTTCCAAAACCAGGAAATTTGTTTTCCTGATGATACACCCTCAAGGAAAGAAGAAGACAGTGGCCGCGGCCTCCAAACGGGGCCCCTCTGCACGACAACTACAGATGGACAAGATTGTGGAGGATTACGAGGACATCTTCACCTCCCCGGCAGGGGTTCCTCTGCACTGTCAAGTCAAGCACTCCATCGATCTGACCCCAGGTGCGTCGCTACCCAATGGACCAATTTATCAGCGCTCCGTTATGGAGAATGATGAAATCAAGAGGCAGATTCAGGAGCTCCTGCAGAAAGGTCACATCCGTCCGAGTTCATCGCCCTGTGGGAGCCCGATCGTGTTGGTACAGAAGAAGGATGGGACGTGGAGACTCTGTATTGACTATCGGGCGCTGAACAAGATCACTGTCCGTAATAGGTACCCGATCCCGTGGATTGATGACCTCCTAGACCAACTAAAGGGGGCGAAATATTTCAGCAAGATCGACCTGAAGTCGGGATATCACCAAGTACCAATCGAACCCTCCGATGTGTGGAAGACTGCCTTCAAATCCAAGGAGGGCCTCTTCGAATGGTTGGTCATGCCTTTCGGATTGACGAATGCTCCTGCAACCTTTATGAGGCTAATGGATGACATCTTGCGGCCATTCACCAACTCCTTTGTAGTAGTATACTTGGATGACATTCTGATCTTCAGCCAGAGTTGGGAAGAGCACCTCCACCACATCCGACAGGTTCTCCAAACACTGCGGCAACACAAGCTATGTGCCAATTTGGAGAAATGCACTTTTGGCATGACCCAGGTTCAGTATCTGGGATACATCATTGATGAACAGGGGGTGCATGTCGATCCAGCCAAGATCCAAGTCATTCGGGATTGGCCCTCTCCAACCACTCTAACAGAGCTCCGCAGCTTTCTAGGTCTTGCCAATTTCTACCGCAGGTTTGTGTTGGGGTTTTCTCATATTTCTTGGCCCTTGAGTCAAGTCACCAAGGGTGGGGTGAAAGCAAAATTCTTTTGGTCTGAATCTCAACAGAAGGCATTCAAGGAGTTGAAGGATCGCCTCTGCACGGCACCAGTGCTCGCGTTACCAGATTTACAACAACCATTTAAGGTCGAGATAGATGCCTCTGACTATGCTATTGGGGCAGTCCTTACTCAACATGGACATCCAGTGGCATATCACAGCGAAACACTTTCAGACACAGTCCGGAAGTACCCCACTTATGATAAAGAGATGTATTCCATTGTACAGGCCTGCCGACAATGGAAGCATTACATTTTGGGGAAGGAAACGGTCATCCACACAGACCACCGACCTCTGAAGTTCATACAGACCCAAGGGAAATTGCAGAATGATCGCCATCAGAAGTGGTCTACATACCTGCAACAGTTTCACTTGAATATCAAGTATAAAAAGGGCAGCACCAATAATGTTGAAGATTGCCTCAGTCGACCACCGATCATGGCGCTAACCACCGTGCTCAACTCTTGTGGGCACGAGACTTCTGATTGGCCACTTCTCTACAAAAGCGACCCAGAATTCGGCCACACTTACCAGACACTCTTGGAGGGTCGGCAAGTTGCAAATTTTCACCTCCAGGATGCCCTATTATGCCACCTCGGTCACCTTTGTGTTCCTTCAAGCGAGCGTGCCAAGATGATTTGGGAAGCACACTACAGTCGGGCTGCTAGGCATTTCGGGGTCGAGAAAACAGTGGCAGTACTGCAAAATTATTTCTATTGGCCGAATCTTCGACAAGATGTTGGGAAGTACATCCGATCATGTACTGCCTGTGCCATTGCCAAACCGGCCATTAAGAAGCACAGCCTCTATACCCCGTTTCCTACCCCTAGTCGACCTTGGGAATCCATCTCCATGGATTACATGTCAGGCCTTCCTTCCACTAAGCATGGAAATGACTGTGTTTTTGTGGTCGTCGACAGGTTCTCGAAGATGGCCATTATGGTGGCCTGCAAGAAGAATATCACAGCAGAAGCCACTGCTAAAATCTTCTTTGAACGAGTGTGGGTGCACTTTGGGATCCCGCAGTCTATCATCTCAGATCGGGACAGTCGGTTTCTCAGCACATTTTGGTCCAGTCTCTGGTCCATGCTAGACACCAAACTCACGAAGTCCACAGCCTTCCATCCTCAAACTGATGGCCAGACAGAGGTTGTCAATAGGATGATTGTGCACATTCTGCGCATGTATAACTCAAAGCATCCACGCACATGGGACGAGAGCCTCCCCTATGTTCAGCACAGCTACAACCGAGCTCTTCACAGCTCCACTGGCCATAACCCTTTTCAAGTGGATTTGGGATTCCAGCCACTATGCCCCATTGATGTGGCCATGCCACTTGCAGCTACTCACATGAATTCAGCTCATGTCCAGTCCGAAACAGATAAGGCCACCAGCTTCATTGAGCGCATCCAACATATTCGCCAGCAGGTCCATGACATTCTTGAGAAATCAAATGCCAAGTACAAGAAGCGACATGATCAACATCGGGTGCCACACAAGTTTCAGGTGGGCGACAAAGTCTGGTTGCATTTGCAAAAGGAACGCCTTACTGGAGCCTATCGAAAATTAAGACCACTCCGATATGGTCCTTACACCATTACTAAGGCTATGGGAGACAATGCATTTGAGCTCAGCATTCCCCCATTCCTTGGCCTGCACCCAGTGTTCAATGTGGACCGCCTTCGGCCATACTTTCCACCATTGCTAGACACATCCGAGATTGCAGAACAACTCAAACCCACAGAATTAAATCCAGATTGCATGGAACAAGCTGCAACTGATCGGATCATGGACACACAGATCAAGAACACTCGCCAACAGAATATCCAACTGTATCGAGTTGTCAAAGCAGGCCAACTCCTTCAGCAGGGCAAATGGCTCACCGGGGAACAAGTTCAGCAGAAGTTTCCTCATCTCATGGAGGAGCTCAACGCAATGGGGACCATTGCTTCCTAAGGGGGGAGGAATGATCCAGGTGGATATTGGTGGCCACCTGCCAAGTCCACCTGGACCCCCACCATTGTCTTTCTCAGCATTTTCAGTTTCCTTAATTGAAGCACAACTTACTATTTTTAGCAGTTTTTCGGGTCCTGAACTTCCGGAGCCGTTTTGAGGCCCTAAACGACGTTTTTTGGGGAATCCGAGGGCAACATGGGTCCATGAAATGGACCGATGTTGCTCGTTCCAAAAATGATAGTGCTCGGATAGATCTTTCTAATGAGCTATTGTACACGTCAAACGGAGATCGTATGCCAAAGTTACGACCCCAGGAAGTTGATGTACCAACTTACCCCCAAACGGGGACCACAGTTTGGCGTTTCATCTCCTAGGGTTAGGTTTTGGAATGTTAAGGGTTTTCCATTGTTTCTCAACAATAAATAGGCCTTCGAGCCTCATTGTAACACAGTTCAGAGGCATGTAGCCATCACATCTCTTCTCAGAGATAAGCTACCATCGCCCTAGCTGGTTTATTTCCATTTCTGGTTGTAAGCATATTTCAGTATTTTCCATTAATGAAATGAAGTATTATTTCCACTGCATCTTTGTGTATATGGTTATCTCTGTAATTTGTTGCGTTCCTGTTTAAATCCGGATCAATCATGGGTACAAGGTATGCAAAATCATTATGGGAGATTTGCTCAATTTTATCAATATCCTCCATCTTTTCAAGATCAACAAGCTCCACAACTTCCAAATCGGAATCCATAACTTTCATTACCATTTCCACAACAACAACAACCTTCTTAACAAAATCTAAATTCTCAACTCTTGCTTCCATTCCAACAAAAGAAAAATCAACTACCTTCCCAGTCATTGCCAAATCCTCAAAATGCTTACATGGTAGAAGGACAATAATTTCCTACCTATATGATTGTTCCTCTCAATGATGTACAACTCAGATCTGGTAGAGTTTTAGAAAAGCCTTCTATAGATGCTCAAAAGCAAAGTATTTCTGAGGAAGATTCTCTTGAAGCCAATAAAGGTTCTGAAGCATATCTTCAAAACCCAAGCACTCAAAAAGAAAAAGAAAAAGAGTCAACCCCCACAACTCCTATAGTTGAGCAACCTGCATCTTCATCCACACCTCCTTTCCCTGAAAGATTACAAATTGACAAAGGAGTGGAAAAACAAATCTTGTTGCCTGACTATGATTTCCTAGATGAATTAAAGAATGTATGTATTAAAATTCCCTTGCGACAAGCCATTAGAGAGATTCCTATTCTAGCAAAAAAAATAAAGGAGTTGAGTCTCAAAAGACCAGGAAGGAAACTAAGAGATACAAGAAGAATCCACCTGGTAGGAAAAATTGCAGATATCATGATGGGAAAAATTACCATGCAGAAGTATGCAGATCCTAGTAGTCCAATTGTCCAGACACATATAAATGGGGTAGAAATTCCAAATACTTTGATTGACTTGGGAGCTGCTATCAACATTATGCGTAGACAGACTATGGAACAACTAAAACTTCCTAATCTTTTTTTTACACCTACTCTACTGCAACTTACAGATCGATCAATTATCAAACCAGATGGTGTATTAGAAGACATTTTAGTCTCCTTAGATTCTTGGGAATATCCATCTGGGGATATGTACATTTCTGATGGTAATTCGACAAAGAAATTCAATTTGTATCCTCCAGAAAAATCAATTACAGAAGTGGGAGATAATGAATGGGTCAATGATGAGGACACTATACAACCTGTCTTTACCATTTCTGAAATCAGTGAAGATAGTCAAATTCTGAACACATTAGAAAATTTTGAAACATCCTCAGAATATGAACACACACAATTTCAGTTAGATTCTAACATTGAGTATCTATCATCTAGACAAATGTCTCTTTACTCTATGGAAGAGTTTGGTAGTTCCGCCATTGGTATTTTTCCAGGTAAAACATTGAATATCAATAAAAATTTGGAAAAATCACAACAGGAAGATCTAACCAAAATCTTGCAAAAACATTCTACTGCATTTGCATGGAAGTATACTGATATGAAAAGTATTGACCCTAAGACTTGCATTCATCACATCTACATCGAGGAAAACAGTAAACCAATCAGACAACCTCAGAGAAGGATGAATCCAAACCTTAGGGAGATAGTGAAAGAAGAGCTCCAAAAACTAGTCAATGTAAACTTCATTTATCCAATTTCAGATAGCCGATGGGTTTCTCCTTTGGTTATAGTACCTAAAAAGAATGGTAAATGGAGAGTATGCATTGATTACAGGGAATTGAATAAAGCAACTTTGAAGGATCACTTTCCTTTGCCCTTTATCGATTAGGTATTAGATACTCTAGCAGGCAAAAAGTACTTCTCATTCTTGGATGGTTTTAGTGGCTATAATCAAATTCAGGTAGCACCTGAAGACCAAGATAAGACCACATTTACCTGTCCATGGGGAACTTTTGCTTACCGAGTGCTTCCTTTTGGATTATGTAATGCACACGCAACATTCCAAAGAGAGTACTAGGAATCTTTTCTGATCTAATCCATGATTGTGTAGTGGTTTATATGGATGATTTTACAGTTTATGGTAATACATTTGAAGAGGCATTAAAGAATTTGGGAAAATTCCTTATAATATGTAAAGAAACAAACCTTTCATTGAGTCATGAAAAATTCGTTATGATGTTTACTGAAGATATTGTTTTGGGACATCACATTTCAGGGGATGGGATAAAAGTTGATAGATCAAAAGTTGAAGTCATCTCCAAGTTGCCTATTCCAAATTGTCAAAAAGATGTTAGAAGTTTTCTAGGATTTACTGGGTACTATAGAAGATTTATAGAGAACTTCACCAAAATAGCATCTCCACTCTTCAAATTGCTTACAAAAGACTGTGAATTCAAATGGCATCCTGATTGTCAATCAACATTTGAAACTTTGAAAACAAGAATATCTGAAGCACTCATCTTGAGAGGGCCAAATTGGAAACTTCCTTTCCATATTTCCACAGATGCTTCAGATACAGCTCTAGGAGTTGTGTTGGGTCAAAAGGATTTAGTTCCTTATGCCATTTACTATACCAGTAAAAATTTGACTCCCACTGAGTTGAACTATACTGTGACTGAAAAAGAGTTCTTAGTTGTTTTTCATGCAATCAATAAGTTTAGACATTATATAACAGGCTATGAAACTTTTGTCCATACTGATCATTCTGCGATTATATATCTAATGAAAAAACCTGTTACTAATGGAAAAGTTACAAAATGGCTCTTACTTTTACAGGAATTCAATATTACTGTGTTGGATAGACCAAGGAAACAAAATAAAGTAGCTGATTTCTTGTCTAGGATCCAAAATACTAAGGAAGCTTCTCCTGTAGAGGATAAGTTTCCAGATGAATATTTATTTGCAGTAACTACTAAGACCCCTTGGTATGCAGATATTGCTAACTATTTGGTTATAGGGAAACTACCTCCACATCTATTTCCTAGTGAAAGAAGAAAGATTATCCAGGAGAGTTCAAAATATTCATGGATTTCTAACGAATTGTTTAAAATAGGGTCAGATCTTGTGATCAGAAGATGTGTTAGAGAAGATGAAATGCCTGACATCCTCAAGGCATGTCATGATGAACCATGAGGCGGACACTTTGCTGACAAAAGGATGGTCTATAAAATCCTCTCTTTAGGATATCATTGGCCTTCCCTCTTCAAAGATACAAAAGAATATGTCAAAAGGTGTGACAACTACCAAAGAGTAGGGAAACCGACTCTTTCAAATGAAATGCCATTACAGCCACAGGTACTCATTGAACCCTTTGAAAAATGGGCTTTAAATTTCATTGGGCCTATTAATCCACCATCTAAACAAAAGAAGTATATATTGGTATGTACTGATTATGTCACTAAAAGGGTAGAATCCAAAGCATTACTTTCTGCTACTTAAAATTCAGTTGTTAGTTTTATTTATGAGGATATTTTTACTCGCTTTGGTGTTCCAAGAGAAATTGTGACAGGTCAGGGAAGTTAATTCACATCCAACATGATGGAAAAGATGATGGAAGAATACAAAATCAAGCACAGAAAATCTACTCCTTACCATTCGCAAGCAAATGGCCAAGTGGAGTCTACAAACAAAGTTATTGAAGGCATCATCACCAAAACTGTTCATCTACACAGAAGAGATTGCGCAGAAACGCTTCCTAAAGCCTTATGGGCCTACAGAACTACATGGAGGAATACAACAGGACATTCTCCCTATGAACTCGTTTATGGGAAAGAAGTCCTGCTCGCCCATTGAGTTTCAAGTCAAAACTTTCAGGATGGCAGTTCAGTTGGGGATGGATCTATCAGAAGCCCAAAAGCATAGAATGGAGCAGTTGAATGAGCTGGATGAGATCAGACAAGAAGCCATCTTAAGGATTGATCTAGTTCAGCATCAAAGAGCTAAGTGGCATGACAAATACATGAAAGAGAAAAAGTTTCAAGAGGGAGATTGGGCATTACTATTTGATTCCAAGTTTAAAGATTTCAAAGGTAAATTTCAGACTCATTAGCTTGGGCCATATGAGATTGACAAAGTCTTTAGCAATGGAGCGGTAAGAATCAAGACCATTGATGAATTTCAAACTCCTCTTATTATGAATGGCCATAGATTAGAGATCTATCATAAGCCACTCTCAAAAGAGGAATTTGTCAAAATGTTTCAAGAGAATTCTGCAATAAGGCTGGTGAAGAAGAATCCTTCTTCTCCACCAGCCTAGCCTTTGTTCCTTTCTGATAAAAAATAAATAAATAAATAAATAATTTGTATAAGCCTGAAAACCAATCACTGAATGGCAGTCATATACAGAAAATATAGAGTGAAAATTAGGAACACCTAACACCCTATATTTTCCAAAAAAAATCTCTCTTTCTCTCCCATTTTCATTTCATTTCACCTCATTTTCATTCCACTCCATTTCATTTTCATTTCACTCCACTCCATTTCATCCATTTCATTTCATTTCATCAATAAATGTTTCTTTCATGACCATTTTCACTCACACTGTTATCATCTATCCATCTTCATTCAATCAAGTGGTTGTTGTATCAGTTTCCGTAGCTGGAATCAGTTTCCACAGCCACCACTCTATTTTTCAAATTGACAGTCAAGATGTTAGTTCAATAATCATGAAATCAAAATGCAGGTATGACCGAGGACATATTATGAAGACATGGAGCACCTAAAGGCATCGATAAGGAGCAGTTGATCATGGACAAACAAATGGAAAAAATCCAAGGTACGAGTAAAAGTTTATTTCAAATAGCAACCAAAACACATTTTTGCAAAGTTATTAAACCATAAGCTCCACTATATGCAATGATTGCCGTGATAGCTCCATAACCATTCCACGACATTCCTCCGCAAACCATGCATTTATTTTCCAAACGGTCTTATGATTAGCCTTCGGATTTCATTTGTGTTGGTTGCATCTTAACACTCCACCTGTAATCATGATGTGGTTGATTTGACTACGACTCCTCTCAGCCGCATAAAATCCGCAGCCATTTCATAAATGTGTTCATATCTACTCTGCGGCCACCCAATTTAAAATCCTGCCGAATGTACTTTATTCCCCCTACTGTTCTATTGACATCACGGCTGCATTTCCACCTTTAGCCTTCACCCATTTCACGAATTCATTTCCACTACCTGTCCTTTGTTTTTTCACTCACAGTCACTGTTTTTCCATAGACTCTGTTCACTCCCATAACCAGCCGTCTCAATTCCGCTAAACCCTCCTCACGCAGATGAGTTTTAAGAACAGAAAGAAGAATGGGTCAGTTGTTGAGAGTAGAACCGGAAGGGCCCAAGTTTTTAGAAGGATACCCGCAAGTAAAAGACACACTGAAGAAGGCAAAATGGTTACGGTTTATTCAAAAGTTCAAAGGCTACAACAAGGAGATTACCAAGGCATTTGCGAGGTCTTTTAACAGCCAGGTGGTGGAAATTGGGGACCTTAAGCTTACAATCACCGAGGCATCCATAACAGCTGCTATAGAACTTCCCCAGGAAGGTGAGCTCTGGTTCAAGAACAAGAGTTTCGACGAGCAGGCTTGGAGAGTCAAGCTACGTAACCCAGGTATGGACGTAACTATATTCAAAAAGGGAATTTTTTTTCATGCTTTAAAAGAGGAGTGGGCCAGCTTACTGTTACTCATTCAAAAGTTCATTACTTGTGAAGGCTATTTTGGGGAAATGTACATGTATCATACTCGGTTATTGATGAACTTTTTAGAGAACCAAACCCTCAATCTGCCCTACTTTTTATTGCTAAGCTTGAAAAAGATGTGCACAACAGTCCAAAAGAATATAGAAGACATAAAAACTCATTTGTATCATCATGGGCTTGTGAGAATTCTAATTGAGGACCAATTGAAGAAAAATAGGGATACCTGGGAAAGGATTTTGGTGAGAAACTACTTTCAAGAGCCATCCAAGGCACCTGAAAGCAGTACACCAAGAAAGAGTAGGAGAAAGGAGAAAAGTGCAATAATTCAAGACCCTCCTATTAGCAAAACTAAATAAGTTGATGAAGAAGAGAGGCTAGAAAGAACAAAGGATAGAAACCAAAGAAAATCAAAAAGGAAACAAGACATAGAAGTTGTATCTCAAACTGCAGAGCCTTCTCAAAAAGAAGATCACCAAACATTGTCCGAAAGGTTAGCATATCTTAAAGAACAAGCAGCTTCAGCCAAAAAGAAACGAAAGAAAAAACACGGTATGGGTATGAAGGAAAATACTAGTCCACAGCATGTGAGAAGAAGTTCTAGGCTTAAGGGGAAATTAAAAACAGTAAAAACCAAAGGGCCCCACTTTATTGATTTGGGGGAGGAAACCCCAGAAAAGCCTCCAGAAACCTCTCCTGACTGTAGCCCACACCATGTTTCCATTTCACAGCCATATGTTGACATGAGTCCTTCTCGGCCAGAGTTGGAAATCAGTCCCTCTCAACAGGATTTTGGTGTCAGCCCAAGGAAGGCTACACCCGAGGTGGACCCAAATCAGCAGGAGATGTACGATTATATAGAATCCTTAGAGAAGACAGCTGTAGGTCCAAGCATGTCATCCACTCAGCCTCACACAGCACAAGAAGCTATAGTCCAATCCTTGAAACAAGAAGTCTTTGAATTGGAGGTTTTAAATAGACATATTAAAAATGAAAATGAAGCATTAAAGGAGCAAAGCAAATTGGACAAGATCATTCATGAAAACACTATGTTACATCTGGGACTGTGGCAGAAAAAGAATAGGAAATTAAAGAAAAAGTGCATGAATTTGAGTAGGGAATTGATCAGTCTCAAATTCAGATGTTTGATGAGGAAGCCCAGGATGGTAGTAGTACCAAGGAAGAGGAGAAGAGGACTGGATGTACGGGCAGAAGCTTCAGAGCACATGGACTAAAGGGAGGATGATCAAAATTTTGGTTGCATGGGGACATGCAACACCTTCACAGTGGGGGTATGTTGAGTCCCAAACTTGCATCTTTCCTATACACCTTTCTAGACTTTTTCCACTTACCTGGACCTCCTAAACTATCAATATCATTGAATATTAGTTTAAGAGAGCATATAAAATGGTTTCCTAACTATGTTTTGTGTCTGCTGTTTGAATTAGATTTTTGCTCATTGAGCTGCGGAATCTTGTCACTTTCTGCAGCCAGTTCAACTTTCTGCAGCCTTTTTGTTAAAGTCTATGTTACAGTTGTCTTCAGGCAAATCGAACCACATGGGCAAGTTGGAAATGATGTGGACATGGAGCGAGTCTTATTGGCTCAGTTGAATTCACCAAAGAAGGCCGTGGTCAAAGATAGTCAACTGGTGGTCAACCGAAGAGTCCTACGGTGACAAAACTCTGTTTTTCACCACGTGAAGACTTGCGTGGCCGTTCCTAAATCTCAGGAGACATATCAACACCTGTGGACTGCTCCATAAGCCGAATCCAACAGCCACCCTCCATAGATTTAATCTTCATGGTTGCCATAATGCTAGATTCCTGGACGTGGTTGTTCACGTGTCTTTTATCAGCGCAGATTTTAGGAAAGTAGTTATGTCATCCTTTGTTATAAATAATGTGTTCTCTTACGCATAGTAGCTAGCTTTTGTAATGTAATTTTGACTGTTAACGAGCCCACGGTGCCGTAACTTTATTTCTGTGTTATGACTGCATTTTGAATACATGAGAAGACTCTGTTTATAAGCTCAATTCGTGGTTGATAGCTGATTGCCTGAGGTTGTGTAGAGGGCCCTTGTACACACCGAGGTTTTGTTTATTTTTGTATAGTTTCCTGATTTATTTCTTTACGTTTCTTATGCCATAATCATTCACTTGTATATATTGCACTGCTTATGGTATTCACATTGATTGTTGTCCATAGTTTTTATGCTTTATAATGTTGTTAACTGATCAATGTCTTTGTTTCAGATTACAGTAGGTAGCCCGGGCATTTGCACATAGTTTTGTAATTACTAATGACATGGAATTATTCTTGTCCTTTTGTTGATTATTTTTCTTAGTTCTTAGTTCCAACACTGTTTTATTATTTCAGTTTTTCTCATTTACTTTTCTGCAAGATAGATATTAAATTGCTCATGTCATTTTCAGTTACCTCTGAAAGCCATAGCGAGACTAATGGTGAGGGATTGAAGTATGAGTGTGTAGTTTGATATTAGTTTACTTTTCTACAAGTTAGTTATTGAATTTCTCATGTCATTTTCAGTTACCTCTGAAAGACATAGTGAGACTAATAGTGAGGGATTGAAGTATGAGTGTGTAGTTTG
Source organism: Pinus tabuliformis (assembly GCA_031772625.1). Lineage (NCBI taxonomy): Eukaryota > Viridiplantae > Streptophyta > Pinopsida > Pinales > Pinaceae > Pinus > Pinus tabuliformis. The sequence goes on from CM062819.1 coordinate 1,036,937,257, forward strand.
ATATTATTTTACTTTTCTGCAAGATATATATTGAATTGCTCATGTCATTTTCAGTTACCTCCGAAAGCCGCAGCGAGACTAATGGTGAGGGATTGAAGTATGAATGTGTAGTTTGATACTAGTTTTATTTTCTGCAAATTAGATATTAGATTACTCAAGTTGTTTATGATTACCTTCGAAAGCCAGAGCGAGACGAATGGTAAAGGGTCAGAATATGAGTTGATGTAATTTGATTTTAGTTTACTTTGCTTGCAATTTTTGGATTTCTTTGAGTTCAGTTTCTTTTATATTTATACAACAGCAAGGATACTATGTTTCATGATCAATAGTTCATTATTTTTTTAATTAGAATAGTGGCATATTTTCATTCTCTTTTAGGAATTAATTTCATCATTGCATGTTTTAGAACCTTTTTGCAAGTTTGAAGTTTTGGAAATCATTTTAATGGACATCATTGCCTTGAACATTTTTATCCATACTTGTCTTTTAGAATTGCCATCTCACATTAGGGAATCAACAAAGATAAACCCAAAAACAAACTAAAAAAAACAAGAACGACAAAAAGTAAGAAATCGGTTATCTTGCATATATAGTGCGCCTCACTTCAACAGTTTACGACTCTTGGATTGACAATTAATATAGCAATTTAGGACACTCTAAATTGACCAAACAGTGGTAATGTCACTTTATTAGTACTTATGATCATGATAGGTCGGCTTGTGATGAGACCTCCTAACTTCCAAATGAACATTTAAAATTCAGCTATGGTTATTATAAATAAATAATATATCACTTAATAGATGGGGTGGCAGGTCAACTCCTTAAGAGCTAGGTATGGCATAAATTTTTGGTAGCAACTATTTTCAACTTATCTAATCTTGCTTCTTAAAATAATAAACTTAAAATGATTGTTGATAAATATATTTTTCTTTGTTGAGATTGGGGTTGAGGAACAATTTGTTATATAGTGACGAAAATATTAAATTAGTACAACCTTGTGGTAATCATCATATATTTTACAAGATCAGGGACTTAAAAAATTAAGAAAGTTGATAGTTGGCATGATGAAATCATCTTTGCATAATTATTCCTTAAAAATAATATTATGTTTATATAAACAAAGACAAATTGACTACCCAATAATTATGTTAAAGAGGACCTATAACATTAAAACTATATCCTATTCACCAAGGAGAAAAAAATCGGAAATATCTACAAGTATTGAATAAAAAAAATGAACAAAAGCATAAAAATTGGCTAATAAAAATAGTTATTGCACAAGGGACATATCATACCCAACGTTTCCCCAAATGTGTATAGATTACCGCTAGTTGAAATAATTAACAGTAAAAAATAGATATCCCCTACTAAGAATAGATGATCTATTTGATCAAGTTAGAGGGGCCTCCGTTTTTTCAAAGATTGGCTTCAGAGTGTGGTATCATCAATTGCGAATTAAAGAGGAAGATATATAGAAAACGTCTTTTAGAAGACACTATGGTCACTATGAGTTCGTGGTGTTACCTTTTGGTCTCACCAACACTTCTGCGACATTCATGTGTCTCATGAACAAGGCGCTGCACCAATATTTGGATCACTTTGTATTACTTTTTATAGATGACATCTTGGTATACTCCAAGAATGAGGAGGAACACCAAGAGCATTTAAGAATGGTACTGCATACCTTAAGGGAAAATAAACTGTACGCCAAGAGCAGCAAGTGTGAATTTTTCAAAACCAAGATACATTACCTGGGACACGTCATATCTAAAGAAGGATTAGCAGTGGATCCAGAGAATATTACATTGATTTTGGAATGGCTAGTACCAAAGGATGTGTCTACAATTCATTCTTTTATGGGGATTGAAGGATACTATCATAGATTTGTGAAGAACTTCTCCAGATTAGCATACCCCATCACCTCATTACAAAAAAAGGGAACAAAGTTTAAATGGACTGAAAAGTGTCAAGAAAGTTTTAATAAACTAAAAAAAATGTTGACCATGCCCCCTGTATTACGGATAACATATCCATAATAAGAATTTGTTGTATGCACAGATGCATGCCTTGAGGGATTAGGAGGGGTATTGCTACAAAACAATGATGTGATAGCTTATGAGTCCCAGAAATTGAAAAAACACGAGAAAAATTATGTTATCTATGATATGGAGTTGGCTACAGTCATTCATTCATTAAGAATGTGGAGACATTATTTGTTAGGTAAAAAGTTTGTTTTAATGACCGACCACATCAGCCTTAAATATTTTTTTAGTTAAGCCGACTTGAATGTGAGACAGGGAAGACGGCTTGCCTTTCTCAGCAAATTTGAATTTGAAGTTAAACATATTAAAGAGAATGTGAACAAACTTGTTGATGCATTAAGTCGGCATGCTCATGCTATAGTTGCACACATAGGAGTAAGAGTAAAAAAAGAATTTGAGGAATAGGTGAGATTATCACGACAACATGACCCCCAATACCAAGAATTGTACAAGCAGATACAACAAGGTAAGACGAAAACGTATGTGATCAATTCTAAAGGATTTATCACCTGCCAAGGTAGATGGGTTATTCCAAATAACACACCTCTCAGACAATTAATATTTGATGAAAAACATAAAGAGAAATATGTAGGCCTCCCAAGATACCAGAAAATGATAACTATGTTAAAGAAACAATTCTTCTAGGCTAGAATGAAAAAGAAGGTAGTTGATTATTTGGTGAAGCGTCTGCAGTGTCAACAAGTCAAAATAGAACATCAACATCTGGTAGGTCTGCTGAATTCACTACCTATTCCGGAGTGGAAATGGGAAATGATTTCCATGGACTTCATAAGTGGATTACCAAAAACTCGGTATCAACATGATTCCATTATGGTAGTAATAGACATACTAACCAAAGCATCCCACTTATTCCTGTACAATCCACCTTTGGAACAACACAAATAGAAAATATCTTCATGAAAGATATATTCAGATTACATGGTATACCAAAAATGATTGTATCAGATCGCGACACCAAATTTACTTCGAAATTTTGGAAGTCCCTATTTGGGAATTTTGGTACCAAACTGAATTTCAGTACAGCATACCACCCATAGACGGATGGACAAACTAAAAGAACAAATCATGTCTTAGAAGACCTTCTACGAATGTATGTGATGGATAAACCCACAAAATGGGAAGACTATTTACATTTGGCCGAGTTTGCCTATAACAACAATTACTTGGCTTCGATAAAGATGAGCCCCTTTAAGGCTCTATATGGCAGAAAATGCCATACACCTCCCAGTTGGAGTAAACCAGAGCATAGGTTGATCCTTGGGCCTGGACTCTTGGGTGAAATGGAAGAGATAGTGACAAAAATTCAGCAAAATATAAAGACTGCTCAAGACAAACAACAAATTTATTCAGATAATTTTTTTATTTAAGGAATTTCAAATTGGGGAACATGTGTAGTTTAGGATCAGGCCTTGCAAGAGTACCTTGTGTACTGGAAGTTGTGCTAAATTAGTACTGCGGTATTGTGGACCATTCAAAGATTTGGATTGAATAGGTCAAGTAGCTTATCAATTAGCTCTATTGGCTCATATTAAAGTACATAATGCATTTCATGTGTCATTATTAAAAAAATATGGGCATGATGGCTCTCACTTAATTGATTGGCATCTTCTATAGGCGGATCCCGAAGGAGATTTCTTACCTAAACCACTCTGCGTTCTGGAACAGAGGGAAACCGTACTGCGGAATCAGGTCATATCTCAGGTTAAAGTGTAGTGGTGACACTTTACCCTTGAGGAGGTGACCTAGGAAAAAGAAGAGGTTATAAGAGCTGCTTACTCTAAATTATTTTCAGCTAAATTATAACACCGAGGATGGTGTTAAGTTTAAGGGGGGGATGATGTAACATCTCCCATTTTCATGAACACAATTTTTTATGAAATAACGGAAACAACATATGCTAGTAGGTAATAACCATGATTATGTGAATGTTTATATTTTATTAATAAATATTGTTAATGTTGTGACCTTGAGTTTTGGAAAATTCATGGACTGGCCCCAGAAAAGAGGATGAAACTTGGCAGAATCTGAGAGGGATCATATTCGCCATGATTTTTTTCCAAAAGCGAAATATATATTTGTGTCAATCTGGTGGGAGATAAAGACCAGTAATAAAAGCACTGCAAGTGGAAAAAAAGACTTTTAGCTTTAAGGAAAAACATGGAAAAAGCCTAGGATGAGGGGAAACAGAACCCCTAAAGGCAGGACGATGCCCAAAAAAAAATTGTGAACAAGATAATGACAAACATGCATTATCAAGGCAGAGTGGAGGTTGCTCATGCTAGGACAAGTTGTCATAGGTTGGGGGGTATCAAAGGATGCATGGTTTAGAGGTCCGGTGTAGTCAGCCATTGATTTTCTGAATTCAAGATTTATGGTGAGAAATTCCTTACTGTGTCTGAAGGAATTAGATTAGATGAATGTTATATTACATGGGTTGAAAGTTATGTTTGGCTTGTTTTTATTTACTTTGTGTCATTTCTTATCCATACAGAGTCTGGTGACTAATTAATATAGTGAAAAAAGTTCACAGTCCATCATATTCTGTAGGTATTCATCTACTTGTAGTTATATGATTGAATGCCATTATTAAGTTAAAGCAAGTTAAGGATTGTTTAACTATTGTGAACTATTCTAATTACGAGTTATAGAAATGGGATTTTAATTAATAATTCGATGCATGATGATGGTTGTTTACATTTTTTGGTAGAATATATTTATCAGAGGTGTAGTTGTATATAAACCAATAATTGATGCATGTTGATGACTAGGTAGTTATGCAAGTACATTAATTATTATTTGATGCATGTTGTGAATACCTAATCTATGGTTGATAGTTTTAGCTGCCATAAGTTTTCATGTTGTGTTATACACAATGCATGTTACAATTGACTAACTTCGGTCCCATAGATGATAATTTTTGTCATTGTCAGTATGAAATATGATGTTATATGAGATGCAAGTTAAATAGGACTAAGACAAAGGTTGTGCTATATCAGTTCGCTAAGGCCATAGGTAACCTACAGAGAAAACTGTTAGGAAAAGCACCATGAACCGAATCATATGATTGTGTTGGTCTGTAGGGTTATCCACAGGGATTGAATATACGAACGAATTAAATTATGATAATAGTTAATTAGTATCATTAAAGGAAAAAAAAAGGTAAATAGCATACGGTAATGTTAGGAGAAGACTATGTTTTCGTGTCTATGAGGGATCTGGACAGAGATGACGCCCCTCAACTGAGGGGATGCACGTAATCACCGAAAACTCATTTTGCCTAGATCTTTTGGAAGTAAATACACATACACAGTTTATATATATACTTACATAAATTGAAAGAAGATCAGTGCTAAGATTTCGGGACCTACAGGGATATATAAATGAACGAATAACTTTCAGATTTAATAATGTATAGACACAGCCTATTGGTTATTATTATGAGAGTTTGAATACCACGGATTCAATTTAGCAACAGAACAAGGAAACGAGAGAAAATCTATAGACATTACCAACAGAAAACTGTAGAATAAAGCTGTATTATTCTTAAGAGGAAACTATAAAACTACAGTGACAGCTACAACATAAATCGAAATGTCTTAAGACACTGAAACATAGTGTATAATTTAAAAGGGCTATTAAAAGACAAATGTAGAAAAGAAATAAAATCACCAATACAACAAAGTCAAAATCTCTTAAGACAGTGAAACATAGTGTATAATTAAAAAACGGCTATTAAAAGACAAATGTAGAACATAACTAAAATCACCAGTAGAACATACACCCAATTTGAATCATAGCATAGAGAAACCATAATATGGTTGCAATAATTTGTATTCAAATTAAATATAGCATAGTTAACCATAAACGACAAAAAAAATTGAAGTTTCGTATAAAAAAAAATTACTAAGGGTGGAGCGGAGAAATCTCGGTGCCCTTTTCAGCAGTCTTATACATCTAGCTAATTGTTAAATCCTTCATTTAGGAAACCAATAGAACTAGAAAAAAAAGAATGGAACTACAACTAAGCTAATTAGGAGATGAGAGCCAAATCGGCTTTGTGAGGTTGTGGCCACACCGAATCCTGCGACTCGCAGAGTGAAAAAAATGAGTTTAAAACCCACAAGTAGGGAGACTTAGCTCAGCAGAGAGGACCAACCTATGCGATAGACAAGCTATGAGGGTTACAAGATGAAGGATGGCGCACTGGTAATATGTGATCATTGGGATGGGTATACCTACGATAGAAAGAAAAAGAGGGTTAGTTAATTTATGGAAATTGAAACTAGTCCTTAATTAACTAATAGTAATTCGGTCATGAGGTAAGAGAATTTACCTATGGAGACCGTGTAACCCGGGCATCGCCATAAAAATTTGTATGAAGAATGATAGTGAAAGAGGTTAGAATTATAAACACAAAGGAAACGAGAAAATAATTAATAGGAAGGCATTTCCTTGACTATCTAAGGGAGGAACTTAACTGAGTTTGAGTATGTCCTTATCCAGTGGAGGTGTGTTAGTGGAGAAAACTCATGTAATCCTCTATCCGAAGGAAAAGAAGCAATGATCACTAACCTCGGAGCAATGTTAACCATTAAGGAGGGAGATGGAAGCAAAAGTAAAATAATGAAAAGAAGATTTCAATGCAAGAGGCCCTACCTTGACCACAATTATTGAATAATAGAGGAATCGCATCAGTTTTCAGGTCAATCCCCTTCCCTCCACTTCTACTCGAAGGCGCCATCGTTCTGGAGAGCGAAAACCCCTTATCTCCTTTGCTACTCTAAAGAATGATAGTGGTAAATGTTCGGAGATCGAAACCTCCGTACCTCAATTGCTGCTCTGAGGAATGGCAGTTGGTAAATGGTCGAAGGTCGAAACCCCCTTACACCCATTACTATTATGAAAGATATGCAGAGGTAAATTTGCAAACAGGCAAGCAGATCGACAAGGAGAGTAGGGTTAATGGAGGAAAGCAGAACCGTAGATCTAGGTAAACACATCTAGAGCATTAAAGAGTTTCTCAGCTAATGAAAAGATTGATTTGTGTGCCTATATGATGGGTCTACAATGATCATTTCGACGAGATTAAATGAATAATAATGGCTGTGGAATTGTGTGGAAACAAAGGATGGTGAAATAAGATATTACAGCTGGTTCATGACACGATATTTTAATAAACCACCTGACCGTGTCAAAAGGTTAAATATGTATCACCATCACCATAACTTAAGTATCATAACCCCTGTACGGCGGTTAACTACCATTGAATACATAGTTTTATAGTTAAGTGGGTCTGCTATAAATTATATAATTAATCACATCACTAAGTATAGAATGAGGCTTGCAGGTAACTAAATTATGGGGGGGGTGGTATAAGCTCCTTACATAATAGAAATTCATAAGTGTTACTATTAGGTTCGTATAATTTAAATGGTTTCTGATATCTTTATTAAAGAATGTAAGTGGTTCATATAATATTTAAATGGTTAGTATAAGTGTTTAAGAAAGAGTGTTAATTCATCAATAAATAATCAAAACAAAAAAAATGTAGGTGCAAAACGAGGTTCGTTACAACATATATCCATCAAGCTATGAGTGTTTGGACTTGTGCACATAATAAAAACATCCAACCAATAACCATGAACCTGGTCATGAATAATCCCGAAAAGATTCTTACCAAATTTAATGCGCACTTCTTGTTAAAATCTAATCTCCTTGTTGCCACGACGCTCTACAACACAAATTTTACGAATTTTAAACAAAAACAATCGAATTTCACCAATGTCTCTAGATAACTAAAATAACTTCTTTTGAAAAGAAGAATTTCTTGACATGATAACCTGTTACAATTTCAGGTTGTCAAAATGGTCTGACATTTCTCACCTTCTCGATTGGGTTCGATCCCGATTTCCGTCCCTTTCATTCACACCTACATTCTCTAGAACAGCATGGCCATGAATGTTCACTCTGTTGATCTAAATATGACCTAAGGTTGTCATTGATGTCAACTCAAGCAACACCAGGCCCTACCCTGATATTGCAAGGGAATTTTGACTTTACAACTTACTCTATTTTGAGTCAAGGATCTTCTAGACATATTGTACTCGTCGAGATGTTTCCGTTATTATATGGAACGCCAAGTAATTCTTCATGGTTTGAGAGATATTCATGTTTGAAGTTAGTAACCCCAGTTAGTGGGCTAAAACCCTATGGGGTTGTGGCATGGCACTCATAATTGGTTTTGGTCATTCAATACCCATTAATTAATAATTTTTTAATCTCCTAAAATCCCTCCAAAATTCTGTATAGAAGTCCCTCTCAACTCTATAAAAAGAAATCTCATATATCCTCCAAAAGTAGTGATCACGAAATGTTCGCTATAACTTCATTTTTGCGAATTCTTAGATTATGAAATTAAAAACCATTTGATTCACAATCCCGATGAATTTCGTGACCAAATTTTATATCTTGGTTCACTATAGTTTCAGAGATATGATCTGTGGAAGTTAGGGTTTGTGCAGGGTGCAGAATTTCATCTCAAAGAAGAGACCTTGGGAAAATCGCCATAACTCTCTCTCTGAGAAGAGGATTGGAATTTTGTAAGAAGTGGCATATAGTGCATGGACTGTAGTATTTTGTGTATCAATTTCAGATCCGAAGGAGAAAAAAATGACATGTGACACGTCGTACAAGTTCGCTCTACTCAACTAGTCCATAATTAGGTCATTGTGAGGAGATTGGGCATAACTTTGCCTTGAAAAGTCCAAATCGGGTCAGAGCTGTGCAATTGGAAAGAAGACACAGAGGGATTCTACATGACAGAATATCACATGTTGGGGATCTTGAATTGCAGAGATACATCATATTAAATATCATCCTCCTAGGAGGAAAGAAAACATAGATCAAGTGTTGTCAAGGGGTGCAAACGACCAGACTTTCTAGGGAAGCAAAGAGCAAGGTGCATAAAAATGATGCAGCAGAGGTAAGCTATAGGTAAGTATATATCCATGTTCATCTCTTAATTGCATTAGGTTGTTTGTATTCTAATTTATTTATTTTTGTTTAGCGCTGACATATGCTCTGTAAGATGAGGTAAGTTTTGCTATTATCATGTCATGGGTATTTCCTTGAATACTTTTGGCATGTATTATATACTAATCAAGAGAAGACTCAATGTATAATCTAAGGTTTTGAAGAATGAGAAAGGGTAGCAAGACAAGAGCAACAATCAAGGTGCAGAACAACAGGAAGAAATTCACCACTTGAAATCTTCAAGTGGGCAGCACTGCATACAAACATTGTAAAAGAATCTTTGGAAAAATTGTACAAGCATCTATCTACCAAGAGTCAAAGAGGTAGTGTCAAGAGGTCTAAGATCATAATTAGGTGGTTCTGTCATAGTTGGGGTTATGGTCAAGTGTGTCGTCTTCTTCTACATCATTCTATATCATTGTAAAGTGGACCATTTTCCCTAGTTTGGGAGTCCATTCTTCTTTTATTCTTCTATAGGGTGGTAGGGTGGTACTAGGCTGGTGCATGAAGTCACCAACAAGCTAAAGCCTATGAAAACTTCAGGGTGGTAGGGGGGTGCTAGGGTGAGTTGTAGTTGATTAGGTGTTGGGGCATCCGTTTAGTTGACTACTGAAAAATCTCGAGCGTTGGAGCGTCCATCTAGTGACAGCTGGAGAAGAATGGTTTTCTAGAATTCTAGGAAGTTTTTGCTTTCATTTTAGTTCGGGCTAAAGATTAAAGAATTTATTAGAAAAGCGTTCGGTGGTTTTTGACCTGGAGGGGGTTATCCACCTAAAATATTTCTACTTCCTGGGTTCTTTTATTTACTATTATTACTACATAAACGTTAATAGGAATTGAAGATTAACTAATGCTCTCAAAATATTTAAAAGTGCTAATTGCCAAGGAATATTGATTCACCCCACTTCTCAGTATTTTCCAAAACGTGCTTTACTCTATGAGGTGAACTTTTCTAGCATGCCCCTTCCATCCTAAACCAACTAAAAAAACCGAGGAGTAGCGGGTATCAAATCCGAAACCATTCTTATATGAGCCACCCGTAGAATATTTGAGAACTATAATTCAATCAAGAAGCTACCATATAAATGTAATCTCCACACATGGAGAAGATGAGATTAATGATATTTTTACCAGTGTGACTGCTCCATGTGTACATAGGGATAAACACTATCCAATTTTATGCTTTTATGGATGCAATCATAAGGGTAACTATTATCCCAACCGAGTCATTTGAATGCCTTCCGATTGGCAGATAAGGCCAACAAGAAAGACTGTTGTGTAGCTCAAAGAGAAAAAAGTAGTTTAAAACGATGTTACTATGCTTTAAAACTACAAATCACCCACACCTTTCCTAAACTTCCATACCCACATGTGACACTCTAAAGGGATAGCCATGGCAGCTTCCCAATGGGATTAACAGAGAAAAACACTTAGGATTGTTATTTCCTTTTTAGGTAAACGAAAAATTTCCTTTCCAAATGCTTATCCATTAGAGTGAGTGTATTATGGTGTGTACCTCAATACACCATCACACCTGACACCCTCCAGATCAGCAAAATTGTTACGGAATGCAAGTCCACTTTCAAGCCCAAATGTTATCGACTTATGTTTGAATTCTAGCAACCTTTCTGAAAACCATCCAATTTCCTTTTGGAAAATACTCACAGGGCCTCTCAAGAGTCATTTTATGGACCGAATGGGCATTTTATCATTTTTGACTAAGGAATAAGTGCCAAACCCCTAGTTGTAAATGCATCGCGATAGTATATTTACTTGTTCAAGGGTTTCTAAGGTCGAAAACAAAATTATTATTTTAACATTTTAAAAAGACGTTAGCAACTTTTGATTTAATTCTCACCCTCTCTAGTGCCAGAGATTACGGTTGGCGGTGGTGCTTATACTTTAGGTGTAGATTTAATAGCAACTGCATGATCTGCACTGAAACCACTGAACATGAAAGATGACTAAGACTAAGAAATTGGTTTACAAGCGACCTTGTGCTTGCCGTAATAAAACAGGATACATTTACCGACAATGATCTATCATGCAAAGAATCTGTATTAGGTGTCTCACCTGCGAAATACCAGGTGGCAAACGAGGGAGATTTCACACGTCAAAAAAAATGTAGAAACAATGGACTCATTTAAAGGATATCTAGGCATGCTTGGAAACACCACCTCATATTACCACCAATTAAGGGACTTGAACCTCCCAAAATTCATTTGGCTGCTTAAATCTAGGATGAAAATGAGTTTCCTTTATCTCTAATTGAACCTCGATCACATAATGCATCTCGTTAGCAGATCGATTCCAAAGGATGATCCGTAATTCATAATTATTCCCTTTTTCGGCACTGAAATTAACACCGACACAATGCGTTTAATATTGCTATTAAATTACATGAAGTTAACCGAGATCTATAATTTTTACACAAAGTGAACCAAGATTTCAGCTCAACTATGTCAAAATTATAACTTTGGAAACCTTGTAAAAAAAAATTATAGAGAAAATTCCAATATGAATTTTTTGAAGAAATGGAACACTAGAATCCAAAGCTCTAAAACTAAATTTTATGCAACCAAATCACAAAGTAGAAAAGAAATATAGATCAACAACTTGAAAACCTCTTAAAGGGGGGAAACCTCCTTTATATCGCATAAATGAACAATTCTTGGATTGTAGAGATGACAAGACCTCATTGGTATATATAGGATTCTAAGGGATCACAATATAATTAGAGCCTACATAAAAATAATAATGTAAGGGAACATCGATAACAATAGTTGGCTTCTATGGGGCACAACAATAATAATAAGGGGGCTAAACTAACAATAATAATCACGAGACTACGCTAGTATTATAGGGACTTAATAAAATTATTTTATTTCCAAATGCTTTATTGATATATAAAGAGTTGATATTGAACTATTTTATTTGAGATCCATATTCAAATATTGGTTTCTATTAATATATTTTTAAATGCCTCTTTGAGTCTTAATATATATTTTTAACTACCACTTTGAATATGAAATTCTATCTCCACTGTTGTTTGCGCCATTAGAACTCTTTTCACCAGTGTCACATGTAAGTCATGAAAAATATATATTTCATTTAATACATGTTACTAATAAATTGTTTCCAATATAACACTTTACCAATAAATTGTTTTCAATATGTCACTTATTTCATTTTATTGCTCTTGTCAGGAGCTCTGCTTAGGTAGGATCGTCTAGCTCGTTATCATAAGTAATGGATCTGTATGTGCATGAATTATATCTGTAGGAAGAAAAATATTTGAATTGGATGGCATGTAGAGAAGGCGCTCTCTAGGTGGAGACGGAGAAACCTGGATCATAAATCGGCTGCAAATTGCTATGTTATTGTTTTTGGCAGGAAGGTCATCCTACACACATAGGATCGTGTAGGATAAAACTTTACAAAGGAGAGTCAATGAAGATAAATGGAGAGGAGATGGAAGAATTCCTAGCCCAAGTTACAAAAGTATCCTTGAAATAGTCAAGCAAGGAAATAAGTGGTGGGGAGCCATATGAAAAAAGAGGAGAATCTTGTCAGCGGATAAGTGACAACAAATGAAGCGTCCAAGTGGTATGATGTGACAATAAAACAAATGGTGAAGTGGTGGGGCAATGGTTGATAAATCATGTATATCACTAATAATATTATACTAGAATTTAAGGTCAAAGACTAATGCTAGTATTAGTCCATGTATAAAATGTGTGAACGAAGATATACTTCGTAAATGTAGTATAAACCTTGGATATCATTGTAATGGTTCCTTGAGACATGTGGAGTTTCCAATAAGAGGTCCAATTCAAAACATTGGTTAAATTTTGATGAACTGATATTGCCACATTGAAAGCTTGGTTAAATTTTATTAAAGAGGATCATTTAACACAAACTAATATAAATTCAATGGCAAGTGATTTCTATAGTCCCTGCACTACCATAGGAAGTGACTAATAATAAGTAATGATTATCATTTCAACACCTCTTTTCTTATTACATCATATTGAAAAATGTCTTAAATTATCTACTATCATTATAATTATAATTTAAAAATGAAATATAAATAATTATACTTTTAGGTTACTTCGTAATGTTTTAGTACTAATAAATTAATATCACTCATTTAATAAATGGTTTACAATTTCATATTTCCACATGTTTCCTTTCTCATAACGTTAGGGAAATTCACATACAATGGATTCACATCAACTAACAACCTACAACATTACATGTGATGACAAAAATGAGTAGCACTTGAGGAAGGTTACATATTTACACTATTATGTAACATTTAATGTTATGTTATGGGTAGGTCATATAGAGCTTTCCAATTCAATCACAGTGTCTATATTATCTATTGCAATGATAACTGCTATGTCGTAAGGTGGATAAGTTTTTCCTTTAACAATGGGATTGTTTAATTATTTTATGTTTAAGAGTTTCTTTTGCTTAAATTTGATAAAATTATTTTGGATCAGCTAGTGAGGGTTTTTTGGTTTAAAATGCTCTTTTCAATACATAAATGGATTTAGCATTGTCAAAAACCCCTATTCACTTCAATTATACAAATTTCACAACTAAAACTTGTGATTCCATCAATCCCTACATAACAATATATTTTTTTTGGGTAAGAATAATATAAGTATGTTTTTTCACATCTTATATATAAAGTGTCACATTATTTATATTTGATGAAAAAGAAAAATTTGTTCTAGAAATAATTTATCCCCATCTTATCTATATTTTGAGTGTTCTATCTATAAGATTTAAATAATGGTTATGATGGTTATGTACTTATGATTATTATGATGGTTATGATGGCTAATTCAGATCATTGAATCTGGTGGGGACTACGATCTGTCTCTCACCGCCTTCTCCATGTTTCTCTCCCCAGGCACCGTAATTATTTCCATCTAAAAGTGATTGACCATCTCCTTTACTCGAAATATTATAATCAACTTCATCCATCCACTTTAATACCTACAAAAATGACGTTTAAGATCTCGTAGGACGTTGTTCTAGTTATCCAATGTAAACAAGATGATTACATGAATAGGAAAGCAAGAGTGTCACATGTTTTTGGCATATTAACTTTCAAATGTTAATTGTCCAAATTTAATTTTGTATGTATCCTGAACTTCATGTCACCAATAAGCATTTAGTATATTTCAATGCAACTAAAACAACCATTGCTAGTTCCTTGTGCTTTATCTTGTCCCAAGGAATTGAAGGTGAAGGTTAGGTATTGTTTCTGATGTTATATTTTGTGAAGTATTTGGATAAGTTTTTTTTCTTCATTTCAAAAGTAGAAATCCTTCAATGCTTATCAACTAGCACTATACTATCCTCCCTGTAATCCAAGGCGAGTATTTGATAAATTTATGTTGTATTTGAATTGTAAGTGTCTTTAGATTTTGTGATTACATTGAATCAACATTGTGTTGAATTCAAATTTGCTGTCAGTGTTTCAAAATGTTTGGCATGGACCAATAAGTTTCACTTGGGGTGGATGGATGCACATTTCAGTGCTTTGCATGGATGGAATCGCTTTATACATATGTGTGGTGAGACATAATACATTTCAACTTGTAATATTGTATGAGAAGCTAAACCTTTTATTAACATAATTAACTTAATTTTTCCATTAATATTATTTTCTTATTAAGGTAGAGTAATTAAAGGTCTTAGTTTCCTTTGGAGAAAAAAACACCAATAAAGTAGAACTAGCCATATGGAAGTTATAGTTTTGGTGAGAGAAGGTGGAATTCATATACGCATTATTTTGATGTTTTATACTTAAATCCATCCTACACCCTTCACAGTCATCAAGTTGCACTCGAATTTGAATTGTTTGCAATACTAGTATAGATTCATATTAAGTTAGGATTTTTCATATGTTGAGAGGGATCAAACCTCTCAACGTGCAATCCTTTCCTTAATTTTTGCACTTAAGAAAAAAAGGTGTGCACTTCCAACGACTTGAACCCTCTAGGACATGATAGTTAATTAGTTTTACACCAATTGTTATGTGTGTATGTGAGCGCGTGTGTGTCATTATTCAATTTTGTGTTGGGCATGAAAGGAATTGCATATCTTAATAATTTTTTGCACTTAAAAAAGAAGGTGTGCACTTCTAAGGACTTGAACCCTCTAGGACATGATAGTTAATTAGTTTTACACCGATTGTTATGTGCATGTGAGCGTGTGTGTCATTATTCAAGTTTGTGTTGGGCATGAAAGGAATTGCATATCTTAATCATATGCAAACCATTGAAATGTTTTTACTTCCAATAGTTTTATTGATATATAAAGAGTTGATATTGAAATATTTTATTTTAGTTCCATAGTAAAATACTTGTTGTTATTAATATAGTTTTAAATGTTATGCATCAATGCCATTTTGAGTATGAAAATAATTATAAGTCTCTCATGTATTAAGAAAATGAATACTATTAAAGATTTAACAATAATTATTTTTCATTTATAAGTTAAGCTTTATATTTATATCAATTTTTACTCCTCCATAAAATTTAACTTCATATTAATTAATTAGTAAATCTAAGTCAAATCTTGGACCAAAATCAACCACACCATATGAAACAAAAATGAATAAGGAACACTTTGGCCTCTAATTTTGGTGCTCCTTTAACACAATGTTCCTTATTCGGTGTAGATAACCTCTTAATGGTCTGTAACAATAACGATTTTTCATGTTATTATAATTTTGGGAAGGGAAATAACTATAATTTTTTTACTATTATTAATATTTGAATTTTAATTATTAAAATTATAAAAAAAATAGATATAGTAAATTATAATTGAGGTTAACCTTATTTATTTATTTTAAATTTTAATTATTTATTTTTTAAGAATCACTTCTCATAATTATTCGTAATTTTGTTGGTATACCAATATAATTATTTATATTTTTGATAAGGAAATAATTTTTTTAAATATTATTAATAATTTATTAGTATTTAATGCTAATTATTAAAAGTAAAAAAATGAAATTTATCCAATTATAATTAATGATAATATAGTTTTTTAAAATTAAATTATCATTTATTAACCCAATTTATGCATTTAAAAATGATTATATTTTATTTGAAGAATGATTCGAAATGGAAAAAATAACATTTACAGCTCTTACAAACACATAATTAAAAAAGAGAGCCACGTTATTGTTCTAAGTCATATGACATGCAATGTTAAGTGAGAACAATACATTGAATGTAATTTATTAAAATGAATGTGATATGGGAGAAAGTAGAAATCCATAAATGACATTTACAATGATTTGGCTTTTGGCTCTCATGAGCGCATAATTGGAAGATGGTGTGAACTTGTTGTTCTAAGGCTCAAGGCCTATGTCATGTGATATCAATTAAGAATAGTACATTGAATGTATTAAAAATGAATTTAATACCCTAATTAACCGAGTGAGACTATGCTCGAGGATCTTTATCAAAGAAAATCTAATCACCTGTTGCTTTAGGTGAAGCAAGACGGGAGGATTCTGGCCCGACTCTTTATTAACCTAAACGATAAAAGGAAATACCTACACTAACATTTGTTTTGTCTTCAGTCCGTCCATCCTTGAAGAATCTTCTTCGCAACATACCTGCATGCACGCACAACATCAGCAATATTGTTTTCGATGCCTATTCATCTAGATATATGGCATAGCTACAAAAGGGCAATAGAAGCCCAACTGAAATATTAGGAATGTTATTGTTCTTACCTGCCAAGCATCATAGTGGTGGCTTATGGGTTGGTTCCAGGGCCATCTGTGAATGTTGAGGCATCCACAATCTTGAGACCCTCAACTCCGTTGACCTGATATTTCTGGTTAACCACATAGCCAAGTTCACATCCTCCATGGAAATGCCAGATTGTGTTCAACATTTCATGGCAGATTTGAGCCACGGTTGCATCATTTGACATGTTCTTTGGTAACGGCTGCCCAGTGAAGTTGAAGTGATGAGTGGAATTAGCATTAAATCTATGTAGAGACGGTGAGTTGAGGAGTTTATCTACGACCCTCACGCCCTGCATGCATCTCTGGAGGTCCAGAGGGTGAGAATAGTAGTTGTATCGAACAGATGGATTGTCTCGAGGATCCATGCTACGTAGTCGAAGTTGTCCTCTGGATAAGGGAAATGCTAGTTTCTAAAAAATGACTTCTCTATAAACGTTGTTTTTGTTGAAGGATAGGGTGTCATTGACGAAGGTGCTCAAGGACTCGACATAATTTTGAGAGGCTTTAAGGATACCCACTGCTTGTATGGTGTAGAATTGGTGAGATAACCACTTTACGGATGCACGCAGGTTGTCTTGAACCCTTTGGCCTACCATGGGCGCATCCAGAACTAGAGGAATATTGAATTCTTTTAGATGTTCAGATGGGCCAATTCCGCTCAAAAGGAGTAGCTGGGGGCTCCCTAAGGCTCCTGCAGTAAGGATTAGTTAAAAATAATAAATATTATTTTGTATTAATGTAGAAATGGTTACATAGTTGTAACGTATCTCCTTAGTTTAGGATTTGTTCCTAGAGTTTAGGAGTTTGTTTACAACTACCTAATTTCTAGTGATGTATTTAATATTGTAATATTCATTTGATGTAATTGTAGAGTGAATGGAGAGAGAGTCTCTTCTTTGTTTGAGTGCAGTCTCCAGGTGCAGTACTCACCTGTGAGCTGCAACTCCTTCTTTTAATTCAAGTCTGATTTTTATCTTGGTATCAAAGCTTAGGGAAGAGATAGCCTCAATTTTTTTTAGGGATGCATCATTAATTACATAGTTGTAGTGGCAGTAGAGCATGCTAGGAGTATCTGTAAGATCAGGTGGACTGCAGTAACACCTGGAGCGAAAGGTCTCAGATGACTGATCATCACTGAGCCGAAGAAACGGTTGGCGCCCATTTTTTTTTAGCAGAAGCAGGAGTTGGCACGGATTTTTCGCGCACAGTCACGCCATAGAAGAGCAGAAGCACGAGCAGACGCGGTTTTTTAAGGAGCAGTCGCGCCATTGGCGTGGATTCGACAGGGATAATCGCGCCATCGTGCCAGAAAGGTACATTGGGGCGGATTTTTTGTTGATAATCGCGCCAGAAAACTTGACTCGTGTGGATTTCTTCCTGGCGCGGATTTTTAGCTGCTGAGTAGCGCCTTTGACTGGAAAGAAGCGCCAATCTCTTTCTCTTTGAGAAATCTGCAATTTTGTGCAGATCGGTCTTGCCCGGTGGTGGCACATGGAGATTTCTACTCAGTGGCAGTAGATTTGATTTGCCTGGTGGCAACGAATTGGGGTTCCTTGATCCGCTCGGTGGTAGCAGATCGGACCTGCCTAGTGAGGGCGAATTAGAGCTCTGTGATCTGTTCGGTGGCAGCAGATCAGATTTGCCCAGTCGTGGCGCAATGCAGCTCCTCAATCTGTTCGGTGGCAGCAGATCGGATTTGCCCGGTGGTGGCGCATTGGAGTTGTTTTTGATCTGTTCGGTGGTATAAAATCGGACTTTCATGGTGGTGGCACATTGAAGTTCCTGATCTGTTCAGTGGCAGCAGATCGGACTTGCCTGGTGGTGGCCGATTGAAGTGTTCAGTTGGATAGAAATGAATAACAGTATAGAATCATATCTCCACGAGTCTGGCAAACTCAATGGAACGAATTTCTCCAACTGGAAGTTCAAAATGCAAACTTTGCTGGAAAGTATAAATGCATGGTCAATCGTCATGGGAGATGAGCAGAGATCTGGAATAGTGACCCAAGAACAAGATTGGGATAAAAGAGAAACGAAAGCAAAAGTTATACTAAAGATGTCCGTTAAGGACAATATTATCCCACATATCAGAGATTCCAAGTTGGCCGTTGATATATGGACAACGATCAAGAACTTGTACGAGACACAGAATACAAATCGTGTTCTGGCACTCAAAGGCAAGCTGTTTGCATTGAAGATGGAGGAGAATGAGTCTGTTGCTGGATTCATGGCCAGAGTTAAGGACCTGAGTGAAAAATTGGGAGCTATCGGAGAGAAGGTATCCGACTCAGATCTGGTCATGCTCACATTAAACAGAATGACTGATGAATACCAGATGTTCATCACAGGGCTGTCAGCAAGAGAAAAAGCCCCTTCATTTGATGCGCTGACAGCGATTCTACTCCAGGAAGAAGAGCGACGACAGAATTTAAAAACTCAAAGCAATGACCTTGCTCTAATGGCAAAAAGGAGACAGTACAGAGGGAAGCAGCACCAACACCAGCACCATCAACCGCAGCAGCAGTAGTAGAAAGGAGCCAACACATTTCAAAAGAGATCATTTAAAGGTATGACTGATAATTATGTTAAGAAATGTTTTACTATGGAAAACCTGGTCATCAGATTAAAGAATGCTATAAGAGGCAGGCAGACGAACAAAGAAGTAAAAAGAGAAAACATCGGGGTTGTTTTGCTGGGGAAGAGGAGGACCATAGCCACGAACTTCGAATTTACAGTTGATTGTGCTCTTTCAGCTTCAAAGGGAGATGAGGACGACATATGGTCTGTCGACTCTAGCGCATCCTCACATATGACTGGTAAGAGGGACTGTTTTGAATTTCTTGAAGAAACTGCATGTGGATTGAAAATTTATCTAGGAGATGATAGTGGGTATGAGATCAAAGGATATGGAGACATTCCCGTGAAGCTACCTAGTGGTGACATTAGACATCTTAAAAATGTATTGTATGTTCCAGGAATCAAGAAAAATTTGGTCTTTGTCTCAATGATTACTGACCAGGACATGCAAGTACAATTCTTTAAGAATAATTGTGTCATTAAGGATAGCCAGATGGAAACAGTTGCAACAAGAGTGCACAGGGAGCTTGTACAGATTAGATGCAAAGAGTATGCCACGACAAGCAATGGTTGCAGCTAGATCAACAGTCGAAAATCTTTGGCATCAGAGATTCTGCCATCTCAATTTGCAAGACATCATCTTACTTCAGAAGAAAGGTATGGTCGATGGACTCCCTGTTTTTCATAATGTTAAGCTGGAATGTGATGGATGTGCATTAGGGAAAATGCATAGAGAAGAGTTCCCTTTGCATGTTAATAGAAAAGAAAGAGACATCTTAGAACTGGTGCATACAGATATTCGTGGACCTATGCAAACTAGATCTTTAGGAGGAGCATATTACTTTCTATTATTTACAGATGATTGCACTAGATTTTCATGGGTGTACTTTCTAAGTAAAAAGAGTCAAGCCTTTCAGTACTTTAAAGAGTTTAAATTTATGATAGAGAACCAAACAGGAAAAAGGATAAAGATTCTCCACTTGGATCAAGGGGGAGAATACAGGTTAGGAGAGTTCATGAACTTCTGCAAGTAGCATGGGATTATGCAGCAATTCACAGTGCCACACACTCCACAGCAGAATGGAGTAGCAAAACAGAAGAACAGAACCCTTGTGGAGTGCGCCAGAAGTATGCTTCAAGGTAAGGGTCTATCAAATGGTCTTTGGGCAGAAGCTATTAACACTGTTGTTTATTTAAAGAGTAGGAGTCCTACTAAATATCTAGGCTTCAAAACCCCTTTTGAAGCATTGTTTGGACTCAAACCAGCAGTTAGTCATTTAAGAATATTTGGATCAAAAGCTTATGCTCATATACCGAAAGCAGATAGGAAGAAGTTAGACCCCAAAGCCCTGAAATGTATATTTGTTGGATATGGAACTGAGTATAAGGCATACAAGTTATATAATACTGTGACTCATAAGGTTTTTGCAAGCAGAGATGTTATTTTTCATGAACAGTTTCAAGAAGGAAAGGAGGATTCTAACAATGATAGCCACATTCCACTGTTAATAGAAGTAAACAGTGAAGAAGATGAAGAGCAGGAGCAGCAACAGAAACAGGAAGAAGAAGCAGCAGATAGTATAATAAGTGATGATCCAATCCCGGAAAGCGTTTAAACCGATAGAGTTGAGGTAAGTCCTCTACCTAGGAGATCAGGTAGGAAGACTAGACTACCCGCTAGATTGAAAGACTATGCTTTAATGTCCAAAATTTTAAACATTGTATAACCTGCAAACTATGAAGAAGCAAGTAAATCAGATGCATGGAGGGCTACAATGCATGAGGAAATTGAATCAATATATAGAAACCATACTTGGGATTTAGTTGAGTTGCCTGAAGGAAAAACCCCTATAGGATGTAAGTGGTTGTATAAACCAAAGATAAATGCAGATGGGAGTGTAGAAAAATTCAAAGCTAGACTGGTAGCAAAGGGTTACTCACAACAAGAAGGAATATATTTTGATGACACCTTTGCCCCTGTAGCTAAATTAAATACAATTAGAATGCTAATTTATTTAGCAACAAAACATAAATGGAAGCTACACCAGCTAGATGTTAAGTCTGCATTTCTAAATGGTGAATTAAAGGAAGAAATCTATTTAGTACAGCCTCCTAGTTTTGTGAAAAAGGGGCAGGAGCATTTAGTGTGTAAATTGCATAAGGCACTTTATGGTTTGAAACAAGCACCTAGGTGAGAAAATTGATTCATTTTTTATATAGCATGGCTTTCATAGGAGCCTCAACGATCCAAACCTGTATACCAAGTTAAATAAACAGAGGCAGATTATTTGGATTTCTTTGTATGTGGATGACATGATTATAACAGGAAATGCAAATAATTCGATCAAAGAAATCAAGCAGCAAATGTCACAAGTATTTGAAATGAAAGACCTTGTAGATCTTCATTATTGCCTAGGTTTGGAGGTATGGAAAGAATCTGGTCAAACTTTTCTTACTTAAGGGAAGTATGCCAGAACCCTGTTGGAAAGATTTAGAATGGAGCAGTGCAAAACAACAACGACACCATTGCAGCAGAATTTAAAGTTAAGCAGTGACGATGGCACAAAACAGGTGGATGCCACTTTGTACAGACAGCTAGTGGGAAGTTTGATATATCTCACGACAACTAGACCTGATCTGGCATATTCTGTTAGTGTGTTGAGCCAGTTCATGTTCAAACCACTTGAAAGTCACTGGACTGCAGCAAAATGTGTGTTGAGGTACCTTAGTAGTACTTGTAATTATGGTATTTTATACACTGACATTTCTGATGTTACTTTAGCAGGTTATTCAGATTCTGATTGGGCAGGTAACCTGGATGATCGAAGATCCATCACAGGTTACACATTTAGTATTGGATCCGAGGTTATTTTGTGGAGTAGCAGAAAGCAAAGTACTGTAGCACTATCATCATGTGAAGTTGAGTACCAAGCATTGTGTGCAGCCGCATGCGAAGCTATCTGGTTGAGGAGATTGCTCAGCGATGCAAGTGAAGGACAGAAAGAAGCAACCAACATCAAAACTGACAACCAAAGCACAATAAAGCTTGCATACAATCCAGTTTTCCATAAAAATACTAAACATATTGACACTCAGTTTCATTTTGTTCGAGAAAAGATACAGTCCAAAGAAATATGTGTAGAGTATTGTAACACTTGTGATAATTTAGTTGATATTTTTACTGAGCCTCTAGGGCGAGTAAAGTTTGAATTATTTAGAGGGATGTTAGGAGTGCAGAATAACTCTTTCTCCACTAAGGGGGGAGTTAAAAATAATAAATATTATTTTGTATTAATGGAGAAATGGTTACATAGTTGTAACCTATCTCCTTAGTTTAGGATTTGTTCCTAGAGTTTAGGAGTTTGTTTACAACTACCTGATTTCTAGTGATGTATTTAATATTGTAATATTCATTTGATGTAATTGTAGAGTGAACGGAGAGAGAGTCTCTTCTTTGTTTGAGTGCAGTCTCCAAGTGCAATACTCACCTGTGAGCTGCAACTCCTTCTTTTAATTAAGTCTGATTTTTATCTAGATTACCTCGCTGGAGCTTGACGTTTAATTGAGGAAAGCTTGGTAAGACCGACCATGGCGGTCCATGAATTCAACTCCACTGGCTCTCGGCTTCGGAGCGGAGCTATCCTTCGGTTCTGCTTGATCCAATTCATCCATAAAACACACAATCTATATTTGCATGACCCAATTCATCCTCAAAACACTTAATCTATATTTACACATCTGGCTGTAAAGCTATTATTCTAATATCGATTATAAATAATTGAAAATTACGTTAATATATTAGCAAGGAAAGGTGTGAAACGGCAGTACTGTGCTGGAGAAATATAAAACGTAGAAACAATGTCCTGTGTTTAAATGAATTACCTTCGAAGAGAATCCTGCTGACGGTAGCATTGAGAAGGACTACGATATTGTCGGGATTGGCTGACCTGAGAAGATCTGCTGCTGTGTGTCTTTTGCCTTTGTTGTCAAAGGTGGAGGCGCTGATCTTGGTTCCATCCAAATGATCCAACGTATATCCATTGTATGGAAGAACCCCTGCTTCCAGGAGGCCATCTCTGATAGCCAACGACCAAGGCGATAGTTGATATGGTTTGAAGGCATTCTGCTTCTCAACCCATTCTGTCACGCCCCCAATCTTTTTTTTTCTTATTGGGCGGAGCGCGGCACCACCGAACGCCCACTCTTGACCGAATGCACGTTTATGGACTACGCCTTAACCATAAAACACTTAACTTTATTTCTTAAAGTGCATTAAACATTCATCAACAGTTATAACATTCACCAATATTCATAACCGATAATAACCATGTAAATAAACCACAGCAACAATAATAATTACACCAATGTAATATGGGAGGGGCAACTCCCAACGAGTTCGCCCAACCGTTTATATTATGAACTGTTTTCGATTTATACAATCCGTGCGCCGGGCTTAACCTCGGCCTGCACTTTAACCAAATACCAAATTATACAATCGTGTGCCGGACTTGCTCACGGCCACACTTAACCAGATATAAAGAGATGGGCCGACGCCCTTACAACCATGCACCCGTGCCTATGGCGGAACGTGCCCACCTGGGTCACGGTTCCCCAACTCGGCCTGCATACTTAACGCACTACCCGATACCTCAAACCACAGCCGACACGACCTGCGCACAGTTCTGAATTACCGTGTGCCAGAACCGCAGTCAACTCGGCCTGCGCACAACCCCGAACCACCGTGCCAACCCGCACCAGCCGATCTGCAAGAATACCGTGTAACGCCGCACCGCCTACACCAACTGTTCGGTAAAGTTCGCACCTTCTCTTGCTACGCAAGAGATGTGCGCATAACCAGATCTTTACCTTATGCGAATGTAGGAAGATCGAACTCCAAGACTTGCTTGATTGCTCTCTTGTTCGAATGAGCCTTCTACTTATAGCCATCTCATCTCTTTTGTTGAGGGGCGCTATCTCATAAGCCGACCCCAAGGGAATACGTTCGAAGCCCCCATTTTATTTTATGGGCAGGTCGGCCCTTGCCCAAGGCAAGGTCGACCTCGCCCCTTATAAACTTTCGTAGCTCTTTTCGCATTCTCCTTTGTATAATTCGCAATGCTCCCGTGAACTCTGCCTCGCTGTTCCTTCCGCTCGCATGACTGTTCACGCCGCACCTTGGTCGCTGTCGTGCCTTGTCCGTTGCTGTATAGAGGGGCGCCCGCCCGGCCGCCCTCCGTTCGCCTACGTCCACACGCCCAACCGCTGCCCATCCACGTTCAGCTCGCCCATGTACTGTTTGTGTTCACGCCCAGCTCGTCTGTGTCTACTCGCCCACGCTTGCGTTCACTCCCAGCTCGCCCATGTCCGACTCGCCCATGTTCCGTTCGCGTTCAGCTCGCCCATGTCCGACTCGCCCATGTTTCGTTTGCGTTCACGCCCAGCTCGTCCATGCCCAGCTCGTCCATGTCCGGGTGTGAGTCGCCCGCCCGTTTGGTGCGGGTCGCCCTCGGGTCGGCTCGCCGGTTCGCTCGCCCGAGCCTTAACCGCTTCGTTCGCCGGTCCGGGTAGCCTCACCCGGGTGCAGTTTGCCCGCGGTTCGTCTCGCCCGCCCGCAGCTCTGTCTGCTCCCGTTTCTGCCTGCCCGAACCTGCTACCTGTTCGTGTCGTGCGCCCGGGGAGCCCGCCCGTCGTGCACGGGTCGCCCGCGGGTCGCTCACCCGGGTCGCCCGCCCGTTCACCACACCTCCGTGTCTGTTTGCCCGTTGGGTGGGCGCGCCCGCGCCCAACTCGTCGCCCTGGTCGCCGTTCCGCCCAACCGCAATCTCGCTCACCCGCCCGCCGGGTCACCGTGCACGGGTCGCCCGGCCCGGCTCGCCCGCGGGTCAAGTCTCCGTCGTGCAGAAATGTCGTGCACGCCCTGCCCGACTCGCCAGGGCGTTACACATTCATACGACTCCTCTACAAGTCCCTCGTCCCATCCCACATTACGAACATATTCGGAGCCCGCCCTACTGTAGAAGGCCGCACTGATAGCAGTTCCACCGCCCAGAACTCTCGCTCTCACATTATTCACTCCATTCCTCTGAAATAAACGTCTGCGCTATGGAAGTGTAATTGTCGGTCTCAGCCAATGGCTTTCCAGAAGCGTCGGCGTTTTCAATCTCAGGATCTCCATTGGAGATTCTCCCCTTTCCACAAGAAAAACTGAAAACTTGCTAGACAGCGTTGCGGCTAAGGGGCAGCCGGCCGTTCCTCCTCCAACTACAATGTAATCATATTTTCTTGCAGCTGCTTTCTCCGCATCTATAGTCATAAACGCAAACGGAAAACCTGCAAATCGTCACAGCCATCATATCAGACCATCAACTATATAATTCAATCATATCATTTCACACCATCGACTATATAATTCAATCACATCATCAACTATATAAAGAGACATTAATCCAATATGTTCATACCGGAGGGTGTTGTCGCTGCCTGAGAAGAGGATAAGCTGCTCAACATCGTTAGCATGATGGACAGAAGAAAATTCACAACCCTTATCATCGTCATATTTCTCACAAGGAATTCAACTCGTTCACTCTTTTTTAAGATGTGGTTCGATTTCAGAGTGTCTATTTATAAGCGCTTGCCCTTCGATTTTCCATCCATCTCTAGAAAATAATTATCACACGCTATCGTAGCCATAGTATTGTAGAGATGAATCAAACCAAGCACATAGAAATCAATCCACACAGTCCATGAAATCAAAACGGTAAGCATTAGCGTTGCTATATATCTTTGACATTTACCCAATCTTGCCATTCTCATTTCAATCTTTCCATTTTTCTCTGCGTTCTCGTTCATAATTCACCACACTTGTTGTTAACTTCTCTACGTTAGCGTGAATAATTCAATTCAACCTTAGTTGTATTACATACTTTGGAACAAAAAAATAGTTCGCTCCCAATACGGAACGATAATTCATTTACAGGTTGCTATTTTCTCTGCCTCACCATAGACTTGTTCCTTTCCCTCCGTTTTCGTAGTAATTCAATCCATTCTTCGCAATAGAATTTTGCACACGTTGATGGAAAAAAACACTCCCCCACGCATCATTTAATTAATTCTGGTATTCAAAATAGTCAGAATGTTCCCTTCTGATTTCAAACAACTCTATCTCAAACAACTAACTCAAAATATTCCCCGCCCCGCAGCCACTCCAGCAGCAACCATGCCAACGAAACGGGACCCTCTCCAACAAGTCTCTCGGAGAAACATCCAACGGTAAAGCCACGTATTAGTTCAACCCCAGAAAATATTTATGCTATCCGCGAACGAAAACGCAAGGAGCGCTCGATACGGAACATTCTGCGAATAGCTTCTTTCTCACGCTACAAAATCACAACTCCCAAATGTGGAAAATATGAACATAAAACTATATCCTTTACTACAGTCCTTAAAACATTGTTATATTTTAACGGCTACGCTGACTTTTCGTTAAAAATCCATTCAATGAACATGTGATCCAAATCAGCTTTCATCTTTTATTCCATCAGCACAATACAAGCCTTAGTTTTCATGAACGTAGAGTGGTGCAGTACCTCAAGGAAACAAGGATGTGGACATGGAAGGCACCACGAATCACAAGGCGAGGGTTGAGGGGAATGTGAAGGAATTGGTAACGTGGAGGGTTTTGTATTTTGGGATATGCTTGTGTTATCAAAATCTAGTGAGTTGTCGGGGTGATTAGATGTCTTCATAGAAGGGGTGATTAGATGCCCTCATAGAAGCACCGAGGAGATAGATGTAGTAGCCATAAACTAATAGGAAAGACGATGTAGTAGCCACAAACTAATAGGAAAGACAATGAATCAAACAGCTAAGTAAAGACGTAGAAATTAAATTGCTTGAAATTTCTTCTATAAGAGGTGTATCCAAGGCATGGCATTACAAACAACATAATAGTTTGTCATTGAATCCACAGTGATCTGTTTTTGCCACATCCAAATTGCGAGCAACATATACTTGGTAGACCTCTTCGTCTATAAGAGGTGTATCCATGACATGGCATTACAAGCAACATAATAGTTTGTCATTAGATCCACAATGATGTGATTTTTCGACATCCAAATTGCGAGCAACATATACTTGGTAGACTCCATTAACATGATTAAACACATGATTTTTGGATGATTCCTCGGTATTGAAATGAACTTATTGTTTCCTATTTCAGTAACTATATATATAACATAGTCATGTAAAGAAACTTTGGAATTTCATTTCTTGAACTCACACAGCGGATGCATATGTTTCCTACATATTCAAGAATTGTTTCAATGATGACCTAATGTAAAATGGCATTTGTTCAAATTCCTTCTTTCATAACAAACAATGTTAAAAAATAAACAACAAAAACATTACCAATTCATCGGACAAAACACTAATTTGGTGAATTTCAACTCTACCTTTATAAAGTTGTCCATTTATAAGTTGCAATGAAAAATTATAGGTCTCTTCGATTACAAGCTACCAAGTCGCGGATAAGACTCTCTTTTTTATCACTCCTGAAATGGGGCTTTGAACAAATCTTACCAAGTCACCTTTGACATATGAATAAGGTCTTTGCAAATGGGACGATTCATGTCAACTAGTGTGATTATGTAGTTTTTTATGCCACTCCTCCATTGATCATGAAAAATAAACTCGGTATCTTGAGGCTTGAAAGTATCATGCCTTACATTGTATATCCTCTCGCCCAGAGTAAATGCCCTTGTGATTATCCATATATGGTAGCCTAAATACGAGAAACATTTGAAGGACTCTAACGTTGGTTAGCTTCAAATTCCCCTTGTATAATTGTTCTAAGGGGAGGCTCCCAAATACTAATTAAGCGTTTTGGGATAACATGCAATAGAAAAATCAATTATGTTAAAGAGATTTGGCTCAACCCTTGCCATCTTTCATTTATTTCCTCGCTTACATTGTAAACAATTTACAATATTTCTCCCTATGCTAGCCTTAGTTAAAATTATTTGGCATTTCCAAAAAACATAAGGAAAACCAAGTATTTGTCATTACTAAAAATACCATTTCAACCCTTGAATAAATGACTTAAGTCATTCAAACAATCTTAGTGGCCTTGGACTATGAAAATTCACAAGAAACTATCTTACAAGGTGTCATCTTCTATTTTTCCATATATGGGTTGTTTATTTGGAATTATCATCTTATATTAACAAGTCCATACTTTTGGCAACCGACTTTGTTGAAAGCCCAAAACTACACAATTTGAGATTTTGATGAAATGAAAACATTGAAGGTAGAATTCAACAATTAGCTATGTTTTATCATGAGCTCAATCCAAGCACTACTACATAGGCAGGGGTTTTGAGACAATATTCAAGGCAATTTTTGAGTAATTTTTCTTGAGCTGAGACAAAGAAAAAAAGACCTTTTCTATTGTTTTAAATATTGTCTTTAAGCTAGTGTCTCAAATTATTGTCTTAAAAATTGTCTCTATAAGGACAAAATATAACGCATGAATTGTTTTCTCTTAAGAGACAATTTCATTTATCTCTCTAGAGACAATTTCATTTTTGTCTATCTAAAAATGATATGAAAATATATATTTAAAAAAAAATGATTTTTTTTTTTTTTTTTCGGTGGTGGTTGCATTGCTTCGGTGGCATTGACTATTAATCGATGTGATTCAACGCAAGGGTTCCTACACTGAGGGGTAGGCGTTATTGGGAAGGGTCCAAGGCGACATATATAAAGGTGAGTTCTTTCATGGGCCATAGGCCATGAATGTTTTATCAACTTTGCAATTTCAATGCTTGAGTGTGATGGATCCCTGGGCTATGTGTGTCTGTTTGGATTTGTTCCCCTAATGGCGGTGACCGGTTATGTGTTTCGTGTATTTCCATTCGTAACCCTCGGTGATATGTTAGTGAAAGTTGTTGTTCAACGTTATTGCTTGCTCTTCATGTGTGCATATGTTATTTCCTCTAATAATGTCTCTCTTTCCCAAAAAAAATTATTTTAATTTTTTTTTAATTAGATGGCTCTTTTAGTTTGAAAAATAGCATTGTCCCTCCTATAATATTAATCCCAACCATATTGCCTAGTATTTATGTGTTTTTTTGGAGATATTTAAGTTGTACAACAACCCTTTCCATCACAGGACATTTTGTTTGTCTACACTTTTTATTGGGAAGTTGGATATCTCACATAAGTATGGAGTTGTTGAAACGCTCAAGGACATACAAAGGAATTCCAAAGCATGGGATTCTTCGATGAAGAAAACAAGAATTCAAATATTTTTTTTTACAACTACAATAGAGAGTTTCTCAAATACAGAGGTTTTTTTCTCGAGGATATGTTAGTTTAAATGGGAAAAGAATTGATCCCCTTAGTTAAACAAGAACCGAAAAATCTAGATAAGAATATGGAAACAAGACTAAAACTTCGACACCTAAATTCATTCACCCAAATACTTAAGGCCAAACCTATCTCATTCTTTTCTTCCTTATTGCAACTTCTCAAGTAAAGCTAATTCTAAGTGTAGAGACAAAGCGACACCGAAAACCTAATGTGTTAGACCTCCGCCTTGGGAATATCCTTTGAAAACTAAATTTTCCTTGGGACCCTCATTAAACTCTTGCACCCAAATATCTCTATACAAAAGAAATTATACACATAAGGTGTCAAACCCTCTTCTCTACCTCAGAGGATGTCATGCTCGTAAGCAGCCAGGAACATGGGAGCATAGCAGTTCCTATGGTACCATGTCTGATCACCGCATACTTTAAGGTAGTCACATGAATACCGTTTGTATCATGACTATGTCCACAAGATATGACTTTGACATTGATTTCTTATACAACAAAACATCTATGGAAAGCCATGTGCATCTGTTGGTTATTCTGAATATGCAGGTTTCTCACATGCAAATTGTTGATGGCTTCAAAAGTTAGTGCTTGAATTAAACAATAAAACATGATTCATCCGTTGGATTACATATTGTAAGAGTTACATAAATCATGCTAAGAAAGTGGACACTAAACGTATCGTTTGAGCTAATGTGCATGGCTACAAGAGAAAGGGAGAATATTGAAAGAAGGATTGACGAAAATATTTCAGAACAAATTGAGATATTAAGCCCTTTAAACATCATGGAGATCATCACAAAGAAAAATTCACATTCATGCAAAGAATACAGTGCCATTATTGAGAGCACGTACAACCATGTTTTTTGGACCCCTTATGTGGTTCTTAATTTAGATCTTGTTTAAAACATAATTTTATGAAGACCAATGCATGAAAAATAATATATTAAGATGGTAAGGAAATTCAATTTTTCATCACTAGATACTGCTTAAACATATTCCTCTTTTGTCTTTAAAAAGAAAACAGGAAATGGTAAAGAAATGAAAATAATGATTTGAAAATATGAGAAAATAATGCTTGGTGGTTTTTCACGAAGTTCTCCTAGACCTTTCACCAAAGGTCATGTCGCAATATGATTCGCCCCCTCCCTGGATTAGATGTGACAGCTATCCTCGGCCGTCAGAAGGGATGTCGTGTTAAGTTTCCATAATTATCGAATAACATGAATAACAATATTACCTTTGTATGACATACTTGGGTGATGTGGGGAGAAGTCATGGGTGGCAAGACACGCGAACCTAGCTCCGGTGGTGAGACACACAAATTTAACTCCGATGACAAGAACCATGATGAAGTTTGTTATTTATTGCAATAAATTATATTATTCCATTTATTTCTAAAAGTCATTGGTTGTTGCAGGAGTAACAGCCAAGACGACTATTATATATTATTAATTTTTACAAAAATAGAGAAGAAAATACCATGTAACAACACTATCGTAAAGTATGCTTTGAAATAACAAATGCTGTTACAGAGTGTGTAACAGTTGCCACAAGGGGGTTTTCAACTACTACATAAATTGTCTGTCTACACTCGGAAAAGGTTTTCACAGCCAGATTAATTATTATTATTATTATTTTTAAGTTTGAAGGTGTAACAACTGCGAACCGTAGTTGATTTTTAGTTGTTACACTTATTGGAAAAATTAGAATTTTCGCAGCACAGGGGGCCTTTCCCCGATTCCTATAATCTGAAGATCTAAATTTGTGACAATGTTGACGAATGAATCCCTTGAAGGAGGTTTTGGATATAACCGAAGACGATGCCCGTTTGCAAGAAATGGTGTCCTCACGCTATCAATGGTCACCAAATTTACATTCCCATTGTCAAAGACTACATCTACCTCATAGGGACCTAGCCATATGGTGCAGAGCTTACCCTTGAAGTCTTTTAATCTTGAGTTGTATAACAGAGCCCAGTCTCCTTTCTATAACTTCTTCTTCTTGATGAATCTATCATGCCACCTAGCTCTCTGCTACTGGACAATCTCTGTTTGTTGGATATAAGCTAACTGTTTCTCCTCCAATTCATTGAGCTAGTTCAATCTCTGCTTTTGGGCTATAGCCAGATCCAAATTTACCTGCAATGTTGTTCTTAGTGTCTTGATTTCGAACTCAATGGGGAATAAGGGATTTTTGCCATACACAAGTTCATATGGTGAGAATCCCGTGGTATTCCGGCATGTAGTCCTGTATGCCTACAATACTTCTCAAAGTTTGTTGGCCCAATTCCTTCAGTGACTAGACACAGTCTTAATAAGGATCCCCTTAATGACTTTGTTTGTGCTTTCCACTTGCCCATTTTCTTGTGGATGATAAGGTGTTGTGATTCTATGATGGATTTTATATTTTTCAACCAACTTCTGGATCATATGGTATGTAAACTGGGGCCCTCAGTCTGTGAATATCTCCCTGGGTATGCCAAATCGGACAAAGATGTCTTCAAATAGAAAGTCCGAAATAGCCTGCCCCATGGCTTTGGTTAGTGCCTTTGCCTCAACCGATTTTGTGACATAGTGAGTGCATACCAAAATGTAAGATTTCTGTCCAGATGAAGGATTAATTGGTCCCACAAAATCTAGGGCCCATTTCTTAAAGGTTCTAAGACGATTTGGGCTATAACATCATATCATCTAATTGCAGTGGTTGGCCCATCCTTTGGAAACTATCACATCCCTTCACAAACTTCTTGGCATCATGAAATATTGTTGGCCAATAATACCCTCTCGAAAGGACATTGTATCATGTATGTTAGTCTACGAAGTGCCCTCCACAAGGTTCCTCATGACAAGCTTTAAGGATGTCAAAGATCTCATCTTCTCTAACACAACTTCTAATCTGGAAATATGGTCCAGCGTGATAGAGATTCCCATATATCCAGGTATAGGTAGCACTTTGCTGTATAATCTTTGTTTTCTCCTTGGAGGACAAATACTGTGGAAACTTCCCTACAACAAGATAATTGGCTATATCTGCATACCAAGGTGAGTAAGTAGAAATAACAAAGAGATATTCATCATGGAAAGAACCCTCGGTAGGAATGCAATTGTCATCAATAGTTAACCAAGAAATAAAATCAGCTACTACATTATCTTTTCTAGGTTTATCGACAATTGTGATATCAAATTCTTGTAACAACAATAACCATCGTGTGGTTCTACCATTGGTAATTCGCTTATTCATTAAAAAACGAATGGCAGAGTGGTTAGTGTGTACAAATACTTGATACCTGATGATATAATGTCGCAATTTATTGATGACGTGCATGACTGCTAAGAACTCCTTCTCGGTCACGTGTAGTTGAGCTCAGTCAGGGTTAAGTTTTTGATTATGTAGTAAATAGCATAAGGTTTCTTATCCTCCAGTTGGCCCAAAACAAAAACTGCAACAATATCAGATGCATCTGTAGCTATGTGAAATGCAAATACCCAATTAGGTCCTCGCAAGACCATAACTGTTGATACACAACATTTCAGCTTTAAAAAGGCCTGCTCACACATTCCTGTCCACAAAAAGTCGACATCCTTCATGAGCATGGAAAATAATGGTGATGAAATTTTGAAATTTTTTCTATAAATCTCCTGTCATACCTTGCATGCCCCAAGAAACTACGTACCTCATTTTGCATCTTAGGGGTTGGAATTTTCAGAATTACCTCTATTTTTGTAGGCTCTACATTGATTCCTTCAACAAAAATGTAGTGTCCGGGCACGATCCCTTCAATCATCATCATGTGAAATTTTTTAGTTATCAAAGCAACATTAGTCTGTACACATCATTCCAACAATTTTTCCATATTAGCTAATGCTATTTCAAAAGCATCTCCATAAGATGTAAAATCATTCATGAAGATTTCAAGGTAGTCATTCAACAAGTTAGAAAAAATCCCTTGTATTGGCCTTTGAAAGGTTGTTGGTGCATTGGAGAGTAAAAAAGGGAGTACTCTGTATGAGAAGGTTCCCCAAGGGAAAGTAAAGGTTTTTTTATCTTGATCCTCGGGGCAACCTATATCTAATTGTAGCCACTAAATACATCTAAAAATGAAAATAATTTCTTTCTGAAAAGGGTATCAAGGACCTGATCTATAAATGGAAAAGGAAAATGGTCCTTTTGAGTGGCCTTATTGAGTTATCTGTAATCTACACGGACTCTCCACTTCCCATTCTTCTTAGGAACGATGACAAGTGGCGACAACCACTGACTGTTAGATATCGGATAAATAAAATTAGTACTCAGGAGTTTTTGTAATTCTTCCATCGCCGCATCCTTCAGTGTAGGGTTCATGTGGCACTATGGTTGTCTGACTGGTTTGCGACCATCATTCAAATAAATATGGTTCACTTAGGTTGGATCCCTTTCATATCCATATAGTCCCATGCAAATTCCTTTTTGTATTTCTATAACAGTTGTAACAAGCAGTTGGTTTTTCTCAGCAATCAGGTTGGGGTTAATATTCAAAAACTTTCCTGGTTCTATTTCAATTTGACTATTATCAATATTCAGAGTGGTTCTCATTTTTTCAAAATCTATATCTTCCACCTCTTCTTCCTCATTCACTTTTTTAACAGAAGCGACAGAAAGCAAGTTACTAATAAAACCATTGATGATGTCATCTTATATCTCATCTTTGAAATACTGGGCTTTCTCCAGAGTGAGGAGTGGTGGGGATAGATCTAACTCAAGATCAAACTCATCCATAGATCCAGATCTACAGCCTATAAATGCATCCGCAGTGGCCAGCCAAGGTCTCCCTAAGATCAAAGGACATCCCCCAAATTGGATTTCGGTTGTAAGATAAGAAAGTCAGTCGGATACCTCCAGGAAGCTATTGTAATCACTATATCCTCTAATACCCCCTCGAATTTAACATGGGACTTGTCCACTAAGTCAAGTAGACTAGGAGTATGTCTAAGTCCCTGTAGCTTAAGAGTGGTAAAGAGGTCCTTTGTCATTACATTAACTCCAGCCCCAAGATCGATCAACGTGTTAGCTATGGGATGATCATTAATGTAGACAGTAACCATAGGATTTCCTCGATGGGTTAGGTTGCACAGGTAGTTGGGGTCACACAGGTGGTGTAGGAGTAGGAGTTTGGAAAGGAGGTAACTGCAGCTGTTGTTACATGGGTAATCTAGATAAAGTTGTATTCTGGACATTTCCTCTCTAGTTCTGATTCCAAGGATATGGTTGAAATTGAGGATATTGGATAGAGGGAGATGGAGATTACTGGTTCCAGGGTGAAGGAAACTATGTTGAAGAAGGAGAAGGATATTGACATGGATATTGCTGAGTATTATATGCATTATTCCATGAATTGAAAGAGTAAAGGTCTTGACACATACCTGGAGGTTGTGGTTGTCATGGCCTCCTTGGTATGATGAAATAAGAAGACTGCGCCTCCTCGCTTGACTCTGTAAGTACTTCCTTCAGTCTAGGAAGCCTCGAACATTGTCTTGTTGAATGTTCCAGCTCGCAAATATTACACAACTTGATGTTGTTCAATTCGCATTCCCTCAAAGGATGCTTCTTCTGGAAATTCAGACATAACACAACCAAAGGTGTATCAGCTTCTGCTTGTGTCTTCTTGATCTGCGTTTTTGTTATTTGGACATAGAGAATACTAAGGATATCGGTCTTGAAATTCTAAAACAAATTCCCGATCTCTGCTCTAGTTACTCCTCCTCCTGCAAATTTTTGTATTGGGGCAGAGGCCTCTCAAATCGTGGTCCTCCACTTAGACGATCCTCTAGAGCATCTTAGATAGAGATTTACAATTTCAATGAATGGTTCCTATGATATATCCCCCTTCCCTAATAGGTTTAGGGTGTCAAGGTAGTCATCCTTCATTCCTCTGATAAATATAGTCTTCAAGATTTCATGGTCTAAATCGTTGTGTTTAGACCTCTTCAAATTATAGAGGAACCGCTCTACATAGTCTTCCAAGCTCTCATCCTCCTTTTGTGTCATTCTAAATACCTCCACCCTTAAGTCTCTGGTTCTGCGATAATATTGGTACTTTGATAAGAACATCTCCTTCATATCGTTCCATGTTCGAATAAAAGCGAATCCCAATCCCATGAACCATCTCAAGGCTGCCCCTTTTAAAGTAGCAGGAAATAATTTCAATTTCTCAGCATATGAGGTATAATCATAACTTCTGAATAAGACATCAAATTCAAATAAAAAGGTGTCTGGATCTTCCACAGTCATCCTGTGGAAGGATGGTAAGGATGATATAGGAATATTTTTCATAGGAGATTCACCTCTCATATCCCCGATTGGGATCTCAAAGGTGGTGATAGTAGTATCTGTTTTAGCGATGTTTTCATTGTTTCCCCCCATACTAATCCTTCTAACCCTTGTTGTAACATACTTCCTTCAAATTGTTCTTGTGATGGCCTTGCAGGTGTGATTGATGGCTCGTGTATCCTCTGGGCTGGTTATTTCATTGCAGTACCTATATTTGGATATTGATAAACCAACAGGTGCTCTCTCGTCTTAGGTGTTTGATGTTCCCCCTCAGTTTCCCCTTCTCCCTCAGTCCTCAAGTTGTAGCTATTAGCTTCCCCCTGTTGCTCCTAGATTGGATTCTTAATCTTGGGAGTGTGGGTGCTAGCTTTAGAATGATATGGCCCCAAGATAGAGGAATTCGAGGTTTCTACCCTTCTTATGGGAGTGACATCTTTTTGTGGCCCTTTTTTTTTGCACCCCCTTGAGAGCTTGTCTATTCTTTTTCTGCTTTAAAGATTAGTTCCTAGATAAATGTTTTCATTCCCAAATATACAATATTCCTTTCCTTTTTACGACCTGTTTTTCTTGTGACTAATTAGAGTGGGTGTAGTTTTCATATGTCTATAGTTCCTATAGTTGCACACATGGACCCTATGTGTATTATTCACACCCTAAGTGTCTTAGTGTTCGATAGTGGTGAGCTCACCCAAGTATGTTAGGGTGATGTGCAGGTTCTTACCTCTCGTCTTACTGCCCAACGACTGAAGAGCTAAAGACACACTAAAAAAAAACATCAAAATGTCATGCACTAAGAGCCCTAGTGGTCACAATGGTGAGCCCACCCAAGTATGTT
This sequence comes from Pinus tabuliformis, assembly GCA_031772625.1. NCBI lineage: Eukaryota > Viridiplantae > Streptophyta > Pinopsida > Pinales > Pinaceae > Pinus > Pinus tabuliformis. The sequence continues at coordinate 1,036,974,232 of CM062819.1, forward strand.
AGAGCGATGCACAGGTTCTTACCTCTCATCTTACCACCCAACGATTGTGGACTAGGAACACTCTATCTTCAAACAAACAACTTGGTTGGCTATATCGTAAACTGCCATCCCCAAGAATGGCGCCAAAATGTAGTGTTGTTTTAATTAATCCTAATTGACCAAGACTACAACATTTAATTGTCAACCCAGGGTAGGTCTTGCTATTTCAATGGAGTTCGCACTATTTGTTCCAATACACTACAGGCTAGAATGAGAAAATGGAAAGAACAGTAAAAGATGTCGCTGAATCAAATTAATGAATCAAATCATTCATGTAGAAATAAAAAAACTCCACAGAATTGAGATCACACTTCACAACTACCAAAGTAAGGGCGCTCCACACAGTGACTAATATCTACTCCAGCTAGTTACTACCATTCTGTTGATTAACTCAGTGTAACAACATAATATAAATTGGAACATCAGCGGATATAATTCACAATTTGTACAACAACAGAAGGAAACCATATAAAAAATAACAAAACCAGAATGTACACTACCTCTACCACTGCAGTCCCTACCAAAGAGGAGGGCCCTTCCTCCTTAGCAAGGGCACATGAATAACATGAAAGTAATTAACAAATTAGCCGAAGAGAAATAACAACATCACCGTAGTGATTAATATTAAAAATAATTCAGAGTTACAGAAACAAAGTAACAATACTCTTCTACATGTCATTCTTGTACATAGGAAATTGATTTTGTTTTATAGTTATTACATGCCTTAAATTAGAAGCAGATCAGTCATGAGAAGCTCACGATTCTCATGCTGATCAAAAATAAAAGTAGTTACAACCTATTTATAAATAAAATTATAGATTAATTAGGATTGCAACCACTTGGGTATGTTGCTTGAAAAATAAACAATTCCTAATGTTGACATCTGTCATGTGGAATAGTACCCACACTTGCTAGCTTCGATGCAACAGCATCTTGCGAGTGAATAGTGGTTTGTGATGTTACGACAATCACTGGCGACAACACCCTTGGTGTAAAAACATACCTTTATATCAGTGCATAGTGTAACAACGTTGTGTAACAAAATTCAGTGTGTAATAACAACCTGTAACAACATATAGGGTGTAACAATGAACTGCTCTACCTTGCTCTGTAATTGAACAGTGCTACATATTTACTCCATGGCTTTGTTCCTGCGAGAAACACTTGAAAAAGAGAAGAGCTTCCAAAATACTCCTACAATTCTCACCCTAGTTAGCCAAAAAAGGAATAAAGTATCGTATTATTCTGTAAAATATGGCAAAATAATCATGATAGTAGAATAGGTTATCAATGTGATAGAAAGGGTGATTAATCATGTAAAATTCATAGGCCTGGAGGATAATAGGATCAAAATTGGGGAAAGAAGGTGTAAAAAATAGGTAAAACGTCACACCAAACATCTCCCCCCGACTGAGGCCACTGCATGTCCCTATGAAGAATCCCAACTTCTCCCGCTATACTCCCAATGCAATTCTGTAAAATTGTAAGAACCAACAGTGTCTTCACCCAAAGATTTGTACCCTTGAATGGCCATCAATTGACATGGCCAGGATTCTTCTTCGTAATAACATAGGTGGTAGTCCAGTTGATACTCTTCTACTCGAAACCAAATCAAATGAAATTTATATATGGGCCCAATCCAGAATGCTCCCAATGTCTACACGATCCAAGCATAATTAGGCACCTGTGTGATGCAGGGAAGACCACCTAAAGGCAATTTTCACTACCCTCTACAACCACCTTACGCAAGCCTATTGGTTATGGCCACCTATCTCAATTGGAAGCTTTATATCTATGCCTTTTCATTAAAAGCTAGGACCACACAACTTGGTCGAAAATACACGGAAACCATGGAAAACCCGACTAGAACATATAAGCTGGACTTCAACTATTATACATCCACATTCATAAATCGTCGGGTCCAGTTCATCGCCTTTTTGCTGCGCTCCGTTGTCCTTTGTTATCTTCGATCGCCGATCAAAAACTTGCACAACAATCCTCCACCATTGATATACACTCAATGGATCCGATGACTGTTAGAGATTTCGGGTGGACCACTTGCACAGTGGTTACCCACCTGAAAAAGTTGTTTTTCTCTCTCCTCGGCTACTACGTGTCACTGTGTGTATGGAATCGGGTCCATCTTTGGGAATACCACTTATGGGTTTGAGGCCGCCCGATAATCCGTTTACCACCTTATGAAGACCGCTTTCGCTACTTAACGCCCTCGCATCTATGCCATGCGATGACCATCGATCTATGAGATCCAATGGATCTCATGCACTCTCCGTCTGTTTCCTCCTTGACTTGATTTTGCTAGCTTTTGATGGATTTACACCTTTCTCAGGTTTCCTCTGCCATACTCTATTTTCACACCATGACTCCATATATAACAATAATTCGTTTACTCAATGGATCACTATCGATCCTCATAGTGATCGATGGGCGATCAACATGCCTGCAAATGGAATTTTAAATGATTAACGCATATACACAACACAACTGGAAAATGCATAAATACACAGTTCCTCTGTCTCTCTATGTTCACCGAATTCCGCCTGGATACATATGTTACACAGAATCACTAATGTAACCAGAATTTATCATTTCATATTGAATCACACCGTCCACACTCGGAATTAACTCTCTATATATAACATATAAACACATAATTACATATTTGAGGCTCTAATTACATAATTATAAATCAAATTCTATCCTAATCTGAACAAACTAAACTACTTGGCTTGATCTCCACGCGGGGAGGATCAACTTGCCACCTATTCTCTCTTTTCCTTAGTATTTGGCAACAATAGAACTACTTACATACTTTGCAATCTATAGAAATGAAGTAACCAATTCTTCTTCCAAACTCTCGTTAGCCACAACATGTGACCACACCATCACATTGCTAGCTAGGCCTACATGCTCCTGCATCATACTCCCAAGGTTAAAAATAATCATGATCTCCTGATCATGTGCTTCTGATCTGTGTTGTCCTGGATCCCATACTTTGTTCGGTAGTCTTGTTCTTGGTTACTGCTGTTGTTGGTTATCGTTCTCTAGGTCTCCATATTTTATGTTGTATTGTCCCATTAGCTATGCTCTCATTGTCTGCTGCTATCTTTTTCATATAACTTACTGCTTTTTTCTCATCATCACAATTTATACTAGGCTTCCACACCTTAATTTGCAATTTACCATTACCTTCACATGTACCATTCTTTCCAACCAATCTTCCTTTCTCCTTTTGTCCTCTATTTATTCTATTGGAATGCTATTGTATGAGTCTCCACAACTCATCAATTTCTTTGTCCACTTCCAATGTTTGCTCTATTTAATAAACGGTGAGGAAGATGAGAGATCATTCTATCATTCCATTATCCATTCTCTTGGGAGAAAATTGTTGTGAGACAAAGGATTCCCTGGGAGTAGTACGTTGATTGAGGGCTCGGGGGTGGCCAGTTGTAGAAAGATTTTGTGCAGCTGAGCCTGCGGTTGGGTGGAGAGTCGTCCCCAAAACTTTGTTGCGATTAGCAAGATTCAAATAGCGTTCAACTCCGAAATTATAATTAAAGAATATCATCATTGTAGGCAAGTTGTCTTTGCTCCTACTTCTCAAAAATTCTATTCTATTTAGTTGAATAAAGGTGTGTTGATTGTAAAACGCATAATTGATCTAATTTGTTGCATGTTTTAATTTCGGTATTGTTACATATGGTATCAAAGCACGCTACAACCCTTGAGACCTATGAGTCTTCGCATGCATATTTGGTTTTAGTTAAAAAAAAATATCTATATGTAAATTGAATTCTTATATTCTTAAAAATATTTATCATGTTAATTAGTTACCTAGAAAAATAGGTCAATCTATTGATTTATCTTAGAACGAAAATATTTAATAAAACTCATTTCACTTTTCTAAAAAAACAAACAAACAAACCTTCCCAAAAAAATACAATATTAAATATGAAAGTTGTTAGTATTAATAAATAAAATAAATTATTTATATGTAAACTCAACTTTGTGATATAAATAGTTAATTAAATTTAACTTTATGAATTTAAATTCAAATTTATGATGTGAATAGTTAATTAAATTTAACTTTATGAATTTATGTAATATTTTAAATTTATATAAACCGTGAAAGATCTAATCTTTGAATATTTTTAAGTGATAAAAAAAAAAACTAAAATTGAACGGTCAATCACAATATTCGTAATTTGTCAGGGAAAGACACGGGTTGGATTTAGTGGTGAAACAATCAATCACATGTTAAATTTTTTTAAATCCATTCTTATTCAAGTTATCGTCATTCTGTTTCAAATTCAATTCAACTCATAAATCTGATAAATTTGGCTATCTCAGGTTATATTTTTCTGGTTAAAACAAAAAAAATTCCTTTCAATGGATTTCTTAGAAAACCAATTTATTATAATCAAGAACTTTAACAACATAGTTGGAGTTCGAATTCCATCTATAGACACACTCAAGTTACACATGATATCAAAATACAAATTTATATGAATAAATTTAAGAGTTTCACGAATATATTTCTGCAACGTAATTCATTCATAGACGGACTTCAGGTATCTAATGGAAATTTACAGTCATGTGATGTAAATGCCAATTGAGAATTATATTATATGAATGCACATATAAAGAATGCAAATGTAAATTAGTGTTAGTGTAGTGTAGTTTTCACTGCAAGTGACTGGGAACTTTTAAGGTGATAAGTGACGTCATCCAAATTTTAATAATAATTAATATGGTTGTATTTTGTTGCTTTTCTGAAACTAAAGAGTGCAGTTAAGTTCTATGTTGTCGATGGAATATTTACCATGTATTTTTTTAAATATGTTATTGATGAGAAATAAAATTAGAATGAGGAATTATTATTTTAGCAATCCCAGTTCAGGGTTAATAGTATAAATTTATAAGATGCATATAAGTATTATTATAATAATATTTTTCTATTTATTATTAGAACACTCTATATCTTTGTACATATTATAAAAAGTTTTGATATAGATAATATGTACTTAAAATATAAGTGACTTAACCTTATGATTTAATTGAAAATATTCTGAAATGTAATATGTATGTTTATGTTTTTAGAATTAAAAAGTTGTGGTTATTAAATTTGTAAAAAAGTTTTTTGGAAAGTTAATAATATTTAAAATGGGATATGGATTTTTTAAGATAATTTAAGACAATAAATAGAGTATAGGGTATGATCATGAGTTTTTATAGAATTAGATTTGAATGATGAATGTGTCTAGCTGCATTTTAAATTATAAAACTTCTTTCAAATTAGTAAGATCAATATATTGAGACTCATTTGATGTTAGGATGTATTTAAATAACTATACTTAAGGTAAAATAGTCAACTTACTAGTTAAAAAAAAAAAGAAAAAAAAAAAGGGAAAAATGATTATTAAAAAGTAACTAGTATTTTGATGAAAACAAGACGCTAATAGTATCAATGAGATAACCTAGATCCTAGGTGGATGTTGAATAATCTTAGTTCATAGTTGGTATTCAATGTTTATACAAGAAAATGAAGTTTTTTCGGATGAATCGTGATAAGAATGCTTATAGTGTTTTATTCTTCTATATTTGATAAGTATTAAGATGATTCTCATATTGATGATGTTTCATGATATGAGGGTACGAGAGTAATGATGCACATGTGGTTCTTATTCATTTAGTTTGATATGATAATGATGTATATGTGGTGCTTATTTATTTATTTGCTATGATAATGATGTTGAATGCTCATGATGATATGATATGCATAATGTGGCATATAGATTATGATGTTATGATATGGTGTTATATTGACACGTGGTTCATTTATTATGTGATGTCATGATATGTCTTCGATGTTGATATGTTGATATTATAATGTTGATTTTATAATACGCAAGAGTATGCAGCACTTTACTATTCAAAATGTGATGATTAACAATGATCTTTTGTTATCACGATGAAATGCAAGAGTTGGCATGCGGATTATTTTATATGATAATATGGTTATTACTAATGCATTGGATGTATGTTGAGATGTAGTGATCGACAGGAAATACACAAATGGGCCGAGAGGGCCGGTTTATTTGATGATATTGTAGGAGCCCATACCTGCGAGAGAGAATATGTAACACCATATGGGTTGGGGACAAACTCAATCAACACTACATATGCTAGTGGTTCCTTTGTGTTGTATAGCTTTTGATGGATAGCTCGTGAGGCGATATGGGACCACCTTGAGGAGGCCAAGTGCCTCATATTGTAGGCTAGGTGCATAGCATTGGATTGGGATGTCGAAGTCTGGTGGGGGTGTAAGGACTTTGATGCCTGGGGCTGTGCACCTTAGTAGTTGTGGAGGGAGTGGGCCAACCTTTCAAGATGCCCGGAGTCATTGAGTATCGTATCAGATGCCTGCCTTGGGGCAGATGAGGTCTGAGTTAGGCGCGAGCCTTGGGGCCAGCTTTGGACTAGGCTACACACCGAGGAGGCTTATGCGTGGTTCCGAAAGTGGGAAAAATGACAGAGATTCCTTGAGATTTCCCGGGTGTTGTGAAAACTTTCAATGCCTGGTGGTTATACTAGTTCAATAGAGGGTGTAGGGAAAACATGAAGTAATAAATAAATAAATAAAATGTTAAATGATTCAATTTAACTTCGGGAAGAAGTTCCTTAGAGAGGGTGAGTATGTAATGTCCCCTAATAATAATAATAATAAATAATATAATATAATATAATATAATATTATTTATAAGCAAATAAATAATAAACAATAAAGAAAAGATAATAATAGTAAATAGATAATAAATAATAAAGAAATATAATAATAACAAAAAAATAAAATAGTAAATAACAATACTAGAGTTCTAAATAAGTAGATATAAAAGTAAAACTATAAAATAGTAATAAAAAGTAAAGTTAACAAAAAGTAAAATAAAATAAGAAAGAGTTAACTAAAAGAACTATAAAAATAGTAAAAATAAGTAAAGTTATCAAAAAGTAAAAATGAATAAAATAAGAAAGAAATAAATTAAGAGAAAACTTAACTTAAGTAAATCTTAAAATAAGAAAATAAAAGTTGCATGTTGACACATGGAATGCGTGCATGCGGCTCCCCTTCCAATGTTTGCTCTATTTGATAGACGGTGAGGAAGATGAGAGATCATTCTATCATTCCATTATCCATTTTCTTAGGAGAAAAGTTTTGTGAGACAAAGGATTCCCTAGCAGTAGTATGTTGATTGAGGGCTCGGAGGTGGCCAGTTGTAGAAAGATTTTGTGCAACTGAGCCTACGGTTGGGTGGAGAGTCGTCCCCGAAACTTTGTTGCGGTTAGCAAGATTCAAATAGCGTTCAACTCCGAAATTACAAGTAAGTAATATCATCGTTGCAGGTAAGTTGTCTTTGCTCGTACTTATCAAAAATTTTATGCTAATTAGTTGAATAAAAGTGTGTTGATTGTAAAACTCATAATTGATCTAATTTGTTGCATGTTTTAATTTCAGTGTTGTTACAGCTGTTCCAAGAATGACATATCTTGTGCTTACATAAACCTCCCTCAGAATGTCCTTATTGATCCACCAAGATGATAATACTTAGTGATTAGTAGGAAAACCCTCTCAACAGTGACGCGTTACACAAAATCACAGTAACTATCACAGACTTGACATCCCACACAATAATGATTTTATTAAATCACAGTTTCTAGGGCTTCTATACTTTTTATCCAAAACCCTTATGAACAATCCTCCACACTTAGAAATTTAACATAAGACCACAAGCTTACCTCCTTTGGGAACTCACGATGACTCTTGAGGAACTATGGTTTTGGTCACAAATTTAACTAAAATTTTCTGCTTAAATCACATTCTTCTACAACCGCACAATTCATATCTCATACGACCACCTCAGTCACATATATGATAGTTGTCACATTCCTTGTTGGCCCTTGGTATTCTACTCAAAACTTCAGCCCCCTGTCTATTCCTTGACAAAGGCCTTAAAAACTCTTATCTAGCATTATACATGGTATCAGTCCACCTAAATCTTCATAAAATGTCACGGCTAGATGCACATAGATGATCCACGATTCACATGCCCAAAACTTCATGAACATACCTACTCAATCTCGATTATAACAAAATATAACAAGCTCGTCCTCTCCCAAGAACAAGTCCTCCGTGAGTATGACTAGATTACGAAACCTAACATACTCCTTGAAAACTTGATCCTTCTTAACAAAAATTTTCTTAAGAGTCTTAAAGAGAATTTGTATCATAAATGGTGTAGCTCGTACAATTGTCATGTTATGAATTATTTGAATCATAGAAAAACTTCAAACTTGCATCATTTTACTTTCAAATTTACTTTGGATATTATGATGACTTGATATTAATATCAATATTTAAAATATATCATTGTGCAAGAGTATATGGCTTTCTGTCATATCTCACAGACATAACTTGGATGAAGGGTACCTGCATCATATTGTCATGCTTGCAATATTTATATTGTAATTTGAATGAAATGACATTCCAGACCATACATATCTACTAACCATCCTTTATGCTTCAGGTTTTTTGATCTTGATCAGAATGCATATATCACAAAAATTTTGATCTTTGTAATCTTCCTTTAGATTCAACTAATAGAATACTTCGACTCCCTTATCATGGTCTTTTTACTTTATCTCTCATAGAAAATTGCAAGTAAAAATGAAGAGCCTTGGATAAAGGAAATTGTTGTAGAGGTGTCATCTATGCCAACATGGGTGATCTTCAAGATACATTCTTATTCACCTTAGCTATGATACCATGCTGTAAAATCAAGATATTTATAGATTAATGTTGTTTCACCTTACTTGATGGTTACTTGTGATATTTGTTGGAATTTTTTTATTTTAGTCTACTTCTTCATCAAGCAATTATCAAAAACATGAAGATCATAAAGAACACAAAATATAGGCTCCATTCAACAGAAAAACCCCACAAATGGGGAAAACCCAAACAATCCTCTTCTTATAGAATCGGATCAAAATGAGACCTTGAAGAACCAAAAAACAAGACCTTCTCCAACCACCAAGTCAACCCTCCATTGTCTGTCAAGATTCATCTTAAATAATATAGCTTGATCTGTCACAAGATCCCTTCTCCCACATTTATCCTTTATCCTTCATGTAGCTTGTATTTTATAGATCTTACAACCCTTCAATAGCTTTCATATCATAAATGCTACAATTCATATTTCACATGTACTATAATCATTATTCATGGAGGAAGTATGCCATAACTCGTACTATTTTTATAGAATTATGATCTTAAGAAACTAGTGTTTTCTTCACACATAAAACTCACACTTATTCTTATGTCTTCGTCCATGAGCTTGCTACAAAAAATTTCAACAAACCTTTCCTTAAAAACTGTCACGAACTTTCCACATAACTCACATATCTTTCTACATAAATACCACTAAACTTGTCTTTGTTTTGGAGGAGACTTCATACGAACAAAAATTTCCATCTGAGTGAGCTGACTTGACCATATGGAGGGCAAAATTGGTCTTATGTAGGTCAATTTAACTCCTTTTGACTAAAAAAAATAAATTCCTTTTTCTTTTTCTTACAAAGATTCCTAATGGACTTTGACTCAAATTTAATTCTTTGACTTAAGCAAAACCTAGAAGCATGAAGGACATGCTTAACTTAGACTTGAGAATGAAACCCATGCTTAAGTAAAACTCTTTTTATTCTTTTACATAAAAATACAAATTATTACAAGTACATAAATAAATATGAAGAGAGAACATAGTTACTTTTCCAACAAGATCAATCTTATGCAAGCCTCCAACTCTCACACTTGTAGCAACAACTTTGAAGTGCTCTTGCATGTACTTCACCAAACAATGTGCTTTCACAAATTCTACTTTCAAATTCTATTATATAATGGTGGAAACACATATCAAACTCTTCTTAATGCCAAATACACAGATTACATTATGAATTTGCTTGACACTGGCATTAGGTAATGTCACAGGAACATCAACATACCCTTTAATATGGTGTGAATGATCATCCCAAAGATAGATGTTTGAATCATTGTTTGTTTCATCGAAATTTCCAGACCAATGTTTATTACATGGCATGTGAATAAAAGCTCCAGAGTCTACGAACCATGTATTTACATCATCATTCTTAGCAGATAATGCAACATTTTGAAAAAAAACAACCTAAGATTCATAAAATCATAATTCACGGCTCTCCTCCATCTACAAAATGACCTATATTCCTTCTTTTTCTATTCTTTGATTCATCATACTTTCTTTTATATAAATCTCTAGAATGATTCCTAGGCTGACCACAGTAATAGAATTTCATTCTAAAATCACTCTTTAATGGTATCATACCTTGTTGAGGCTTCATGTAAGATGGTTTTCCAAATGATGACCTTCTTTGTGGTGGATTTCCTCCTTTTCTTCCTTCCCATGGCTTTCCTTCTTTCTTCACCATCAAGGCCAAATATGAATTCTGATAGCTTAGATTTATTTGCCTCTCTTCCTCCTACATTAATATAAACTCTAAATCATCAAAAGTGGGAGCCTTCTCCCTTGCTGCAAGACCTGTAATGAACATCTAATATTCCTTGAACATTCCATTTAAAGTGATAGTTACAAGATCAGTTCTACATACTGATTCTCCTATGTCTCCAAACTTATCTCTCAAGTCTTTAGTTCTTGAAATAAAATTACTAATAATTTAATTTTCATCCATCTTAATGTAAAGAATCTTACTTTTGAAGGAGAGGACATGATTTGTGCTTTTAGACTCATACATATCCTTAAGTGTGTTCCACATTTTAGTAGAGGTCTTACTATCGTGAATATGGGGAATGATACTATCTTTTACAAACATCATTAAAAATACATTTCCCTTATTCTCTTGCTTCACCCAATATTGAATAGACGTTTCTATTTCTCCCGTAACTGCATTTGGCTTCACTTCATCTCCGCTTGTTGTCAAACACACACTGTAGCCTTCCATTAAAGCTTGCACATTAAACTTCTAATTTACATAATTTAAACCATCCAATTTATTAGCCTCGTTTAAATAGGCTTCTGTAAGTGGATTAGCCATTCTATAAATTTCCCAACTTCACACAATAATTATCAAATCAATCACCAGAGTATTTGCACAGTCTTCCTGAAAATTCCATATTTAGAAAAAAATACAATCAATTATATAGAATTCCTTATAAATAAGAAGGATGTTATTTTCACACAATGTTTCTTTTCTCACTGCACTACTTATTTCCGTAGCCACAAATACCACAAAAATTTGAAATGCTAAGCCAGACAATACAACAAGAACTAGGATAGAGGACCCATTGTTGAGTGTAGCGGTGTCAGCACTAGTTTTTATGGCTTCAAATCGAACTCTCGCATCTCTTAATCAACATATTATAGCTCCACTACAACATTCCTCTTAATACCGCAATCACAAAAAATACATAGTGATCTCCAAATGTTTCAGTATAATCTCAACGCCTGCTGTGAGTATATGTAATGAACTAACATCGTTGAGTGCACAAGGGCTTCACTCAATGAACCTTTGGCATATCACGTACATTCATGGCATATTAATCAATGCCCTTAATTTGACTACATATTGGAAAATACCTATATAAGTCACATTATTTAACCCCCTACTAATACAAACCTAATACACTTTCCCAATTGGAAAAACCCATACTTTCACAATATATTGTACGTGTTCATTTTTTCATTAAAAATGTTTACACCCCTATACATTTTTTCATTAACTTTTAGCTCCATTTTTTTATACCTGCTAATATAAAAACCCTTTACCCCTTATATATATCCCGATATATTATGTCATTTTTTCTTTAAATATATCCCCCAATATGAATGCACGTGGTATGATATTTCTCCCCTACTGAAGCCCCCGTGGTTGATTGCAAGGTCAGGTGTCATTCTCAACACACCAAAGAAATAAAGCGGTGTTGGATGGCCAATTTGTACTCCTTTCCATGCTCTATAGTCTTCGTACAATCCATGCTTACCACACCAGTAAGCTCCATAGGTGGCTCAATGCTCACTTCTCATAACACAATGATCCACGAGTCGACTGCACAGGTGGCTCAATTCTCACTTCTCACAACACAATGATTTCTTGTGAATATACTCTTCTCAGTACAAAGAGCACTGCAATAAGTGTGATCTAACAATGAAATGTTGAATGTAGGCAGTGGCTTCACAACAACAATTGGAATACACACTTTCAAATAGCTCTTCCAGTTACAACGACTCTCAAACGGTGTGGAAAGTGGATAAAATGACTCACTAATCAATTAAGTTTACTCTACAAACAATGCTTTAAATGCATGGTATGTGATAAAACAAACTCATGCATCTCTCCCAACATCAACAAATGCACGATATACTCAACCTTTGCACAAACTCATACAACTCTCACCTAACAATCTAATACCATCACATAAATAATAATAGGAAAATAAAGTATGAGGAAAATGAACATCTCTTAGGAGAAACTAGCTAAACCTGAGACTGCCAGCTCACACAAACTGATCATTCATCCAAAACACTCATACAAATATAGGATTAGATCTAAGAACTAAATAATACCATAATCTTAATGTAACAAACAATTAACTAATAATGATCTAGTCTACAGAAATTTACATTTATCCATTAATTCTAAGTGACAATACAATGGGGTTTCATATTTATAAAAGAGACTCAAGGAATACAAGATCTGCCAGACTGCCAACCATCCCAGAATTCTTGTACATTGTTACCTCTAGATGTTTGTAACTAGATATCACATTAGTGAATTGATCATTTGAATTAGTTCTTCCCACCATGCCCACATGAATGTTTATATTTGGTAAACTAATGTTGTACAATTTACTTAATCCTTTCTGGCACATTATCTTCTCTAGCTTTACATGAATAGGTGGAAGGGATTCACCTCTATGAAGAAGATGGTGGGGAAATTTCGGTCCCAACCCCACCATATAAGAAATCTTCAATAGGTTGTTTCCATGTTTATAGTCTACTTGACCAACCCCATATATTCAAACTAGTTCTCAGATCTTGAAAAATTGTTTTATATTTATAATTGATGTTATTAGGCCCACATTGCTCTTATATTTACCTGGTGTTGTGCAAAGCTTTGAATATATAAAGGCGCCAATGGAACATTGTCACACTGTATTGACGAAGTCCTTGCATCTACAAGTATGTATGAGCATACTAACAATGCATATGAAGCGACATTTAGTTACTGTAATTTGTTATTGTCTCTCACATACAAAATCTCACCTGCAAATTTTATGCAATTAGTTTGTTAGAAAGATCGAAGAAGAAAGATGTCAGGAAATATATAACTTCAACTCTGCTAATTCCTCAAACTTACAAATCATTTAAGAATTATACTTGTACATAACGTAATATTATTAATGTGTAGGAAATTATCATTTCTAGATATAATGTGCAGGAAATATCTAAAATAAATTTTTCCCTCTTGGAAATTTTTAAAAATTTCCTAAACATTGAATATCACAGATAAATTTATACAACCTATATCCAGAAATAACAATATTATAATTCCAATTTGTTAAATTACTCGAGTAAACTTTCTCGACTTTGCAAAAAAAAAAAATTATTGGTTTGTATTGTGAAACGTGGAATCACTTAAATAAACCTACAATTGTGTGAATTTGTAGGAAATATCTAAAATAAACCTTTTTTTTTCTCGGAAATTTTTAAAAATTTCCTAAACCTGGAATATTACATATAAATTTATACAATCTATATCCAAAAATAATAATATTATAATTCCAATTTGTTAAATTACTCGAGTAAACTTTTTCGACTTTGCTAAAAAAAATATTTTATTGGTGTGTATTTTGAAACGTGGAATCACTTAAATAATCCTACAATTGTGTGAATTTGTAGGAAATATCTAGAATCAACCGTTTTCTTGGAAATTTGTAAACATTTTCTAAACATGGAATATTATATGGAAATGTATACAATTTACATCCTGAAATAATAATATTATAATTTAAAGTTGTTACATTATTCAGCTAAACTTTCTCAACTTTTGCTGAATTTTTTTATAGCGGTTTATATTATGAAACCCGGAGTCGCTAGAATAAACCCATAGTCTTGTTTTCTTGAATATTACGTATAAATTTATATCCAAAAAATAATAATATTATCCATCAGTTTTTTTAGATTACTCAATTAAATCCAAAAAATAAGTTAAATTACTCAAGTAAATTTTCTCAACTAACTAGAAGTCAACACATAAAAAACGGTGATATTGTTTGGAACAAATTTATTTTTTTAATGGCTTGTAATTTATATATAGATATAAAGAGAGATTAATTTTATTTAATATGAGTATTGAAATATTTTAGTTATGGATTGCATTCTCTATATTTAAATGATTTATTATTATTAATATATATATATATATATTTAATACACATCAATGTTATTTAGTTTTACATAATGAAATATTTTATTTATTATGAAAAAAAATATTATTTAAATGCTACATATCATATTTATATTGAAAATGAAATGAATTAGAATTATACATCTCTCTCTTATTAGAAAGTTACTTAATTATTTTATTTTTAATTACTTGCTCGTTTTGGATATTGAAATATTTTACTACGGTCAACATGGAGAAAGAGAGAGTTCATATTGAAATATATTAGTTAATATGAGTATTCAAACTTATTTGATAGAAAATTTTTGTTTATCGAACTGAAATATTTTGAAAGTGTGTCTTTCATACTAGGTTGTAATATTAACAACAAACCATGGAGCATAATCAAAGTGAGATTATTGATGTTTTATAATGTTTTTAAGACTATATATGTATATTCATTTTTATTTGTATTAACTTTCACATTGTTTTTATATTTAGAGTATATTTTATTTATATTTTAGCACAAATGGAATCAATAACCTACAAAGTGAGCACAGTGGCAATGAGATTAATTATGTTCAAGCATGTATTTTCATTTTGTTTTTTATTATAGTCTACATTATTTTTTATTTAGAGAATGTTTTATTTGTATTACACATCTCCTTCATACTGGGCTCTAAAATGATCTTGTGTTTGCACAATTAAATAAACTCAAGTCGACACCCTTAAAATTTTTCAATATCAAAATAATTGACATGTTGGTTAAAATAATTGTTACCATAATTTATATATATATAATATAATAAAACATTTTTTATTACAGGAAGGTTTATCAAATACAATAAACTATATATAAATAGTTTCAAAATATTAAAAAAAATTAAATGGATTTAACTATATCATGTCTAAATATTGGTATGATAATGAATTTAAAACTCCTAGAAAAATTCATTAGAGATCCTTTTAATGAATATTTAAAACTAAATATGATCAATACAATCAATTTCATTATTAAAAGAAGAAAAATATATTATATAAATAGAAATTAAGAGAAGTTGTTCCACTTTTCTAAATTGGATCCTAAGAACTATTTTTGGAAAATTCTAAGTCATAAAGCTAAAGATATTAATATCATTCCCGCTCAAGGAATGGAACTCCTATCTTAAAAAACATTATGAATCCCCTAATTCCATGGACACCATTTTAAAGATTCATATTGGGGTAATATTTTTTCTTTAGAAGACATAGATTCTAGGGTTAACTTGGTCACAACTAAGAAATTTGAGGACATATAAAATTACCAAGATGAAAAATTTAAAATATAAGGGCCTATCCTCATGGCTCAAATTCACAAGCTCTTTAATTAGACACCAAAGCAAGGGTTATGTAAACCATAGGAATAAAGTATCATTATCTCTAAATTTAAAATTGGGGATAACAACTTCTATATAATTAAAGGACTATTATTATTAGCCTAATTTTAACCAAGTTATAGAAACTTATTTTAAAAAATAAGATTATCCTTTCACTAGAAAGTCATGATGAAAGAGCTATAGAAATTTATTTTAAAAAATAAGATTATCCTTTCACTGGAAAGCCATGAAGAAAGAGATGAAGGTGAATTTCAGTTTAGGTGATATAATTCAACTGTGGACGATATTGTTACTCTTAGGATGATTTTGGAGGAGATGCAATAATAAAAACCAATCTCCTTTGTTGTTTTCCTGACTTTAGAAAAGATTTTGAGATTGTTCCCTAGACAAGGTTTTGGAAGAGGTTAGAAGAGAGAAAGGTTCCTTTTGAGTTAAGGGCTATATGACAATGTTGTACGAGAATGTTATTCCTAATTTTATTACCACAAAGTGTTTCAAAAAATAAATTAATTTCAATATGAAATTCAAGCAATGGTGCTCATGCCCCACCTTTTTTGGCATATACATCGATAAGTAAGAAAAATGTTTGTTGGCAGCAAGTTGTGTTGGCACATCTCGCACTGATATATTCTTCACACTTCTTGTTCTTCTTCTTTATTACGATGATAATGTCATTTAAGGAAATTTTCATTCTATCCTTGGAAATAAGTTAAATATACTCCAAGTTTCTTTTTCCATGATGGGTATGATTGTGAACACCGATAATATGAAAATTGTGATATTTAAATCCAAAAATATGAGATAATATTTTTCTATATGACAACAACAACAACTTCGAGGAAATGCCCTTTTACAATATGTTAGAATTAAAATATGTCACAAGCTCAATTAATATTATAGCATTGATAAAAGGATTAATGGATGGTGGAAAGTTTATTATTCACTTAACAAAATTGCAAATCAATAGATCTTTGATATGGGATATTAAAAGAAAATAATAAAAAGCAAACCTCTTTAAGAATTTTGTTACTCTTTCTTTTTTTTGATAGGTAATGTGAGTCCCAATATGACTAACACGCCTAATATATGGCTTGAGTAGTCATGACCTAGGGGTATCTAAGCCATAAAAATCTCCTGGGGATCACACTTGGCCTAGGCCACACAAACCTTAACATGACTAGATTTTTTTCTCACGGAGCTTTGAACCGGTGACCTTTTCACCACATATTACCTTATGAACACCCTATCACTGTCTATTTTATGCCTCATGGGCTATTACTCTTGTCATATTATATGGATGTAAAGCTTGGGGATAAAATATCTCCATAGAGTTGTGGATAAATATAAAATAGATAGAAAATATATGTATAACTTGTGATCTCAAAAGTAAAGGAAATGCACTCTATTCTATCTTCCTCATCAAAGTAATATTTTTCTCCATTGAGAATTTGGCTATTACTAGGAATATAATGCATAAGAAGATGTCAAACAACATGTAAGAAAAGAGTTCTCCTAAATTGCTTCAAACTCTAGCCAAAACCTAATGTGGCTTAAGTGAGGATAACATAAGGATGCCTGATATTGGCTATACCATTAGAAGATAAAGGAATATATCATTTTGTATAATAAGGATAATTTTAAAAATAATATCATCTCATGTTTTAAGGATAAATTATGGTGAGATGAGGAAATAAAAACAAAAAAAGAAGTGAAGATATTGTAAGGAGATGATGAACCAAAATCTCTAAAATCAAAAGTATCCATCTATCTCCTAGTGAAATTAGGGATTAGGGTGAATACCTGAAGATGTGTTACATTTTAGGACCAAATGTGGCAATGAAATTTCAAGTTTTTCCTCTTTTATCGAATTGAAGCCCACTAAATTCATATAAGCACTATGAATTTTGACTCAGAGTGAAAGGATAAATTGTGCATAATTATGTTTTTGTCCTAATGATATTTTCGACAAAGCAAATTAGTAATGTATAATATATCAATTTTCCATTAAATGAAATTCATGTCCTTGGAATTTTTTACAGATCTTAAGAGGTATGTTTGTGTTCACATAGTCTAACTTAGTCTAAAATTTGTAATTTAATATATATATATATATATATATATATATATATATATATATATATATATATATATATATATATAGCATGATATAAATGGAGAGGGCTATTTTTTCATATTAAAAAAAAAAATATGCAAAATTATATTTTTTTATATTTTTCGAAGTTGACAAAGTAATATTTAAATTTCATTTTGGAGACACATGTATTCATTTAAGTTATTTTTCAACTATTTAAATAAATTGAAAAACCAAGAGTAGGCTTTTGAAGAGGACTCGTAAACGAAGATAGTGGTATTTTTTTGAAATTTTTCATTGTGTATATTTTATGATATTGATTTTTTATTCAACATCTTTAAATCTGTTCAAAAAAATGTCAAACATTACATTTAAGATAAATTAGATGAAAACTATCATATGAATTCGAAAATGTCAAACTCACATTCCATTGGATAAAGGATTCCTTCATAAATCCAAGATGATCAACTTTGCCACATAAGGACAAATTTTCCCCTAAGTCCTATGGGGTAAAAAATGGTGTTGCAGGAAATTTTGCAGAAGGCTGTTGAAATTGGGGATTTTAGGACTTCAGAGGCTTGATCAAGCATTTAAATTTCAAATTCAAATAGCTCAATCAAGGGTTTCATATACCCTCGATCAAGCCATTTAAATGGTTAATAGGGGTTCTATCAAATGAAATGGATTCATCAAGCTATATAGCTTGATAGAGCCTTTAAAACAAATAAAATTGAATCCCATAATTTAGATTTCAAAATCAATAAAGATATAAAATTTAAGTATTTACCACATTTTAAAATTCCAAATTTTATTATAATTTTTGTTATCATGTCATGTAGAAAATTATTATTATTGTTATTATTAATTTTAATTGTGAAATATGATATTAATATAAAAAAAAAAATACTAATATATTTTAATGTAATATTAAATTTGTTAATTTTGGATTAATATAATATTATTAAATTAAGTATAATTTAAAATTTGCTATATTATAATATACACCAGCACAACCACATTGATAAATGTGGTTTATATATGCCATATGCATCAATGAAAGAGTCATTAACACAAAAAGATTCATAGAAGTTTACTCAATATGTTAATTTTATTTAACCTAATTTTTTTATAAATCTAACATAATAAAATATATAATATTTTTAAATCCTGAAGTAATCATAACCTAAATCTACCTAATGAAATAAAACTGAAACAATTTCAATTGGAAGACATGAAGCTCTCTATGTATCTCTGATGGAGGTAGTTCAACATTAATATTTTGGAAGATTTTAAACAATATTTCGATGCAAAATTATCATTTTCCCTCAAGGTGAAGGTACAACACATATTTGAAATTTTGTTTTTTAAATACGAATTATATAAAATAAATAAATAAATAATAAAAAAATAAAAATAAAAAAAATATATAAAAAAAAAATTGTTGTACACCATCAATTTATTTATTTATTTAAACATAATATTTTAATTGTCAAAGTATTTTAAATTTTTTGAAATATATGGCCCATAGGGTATAGAATAAATGATGATGGGGTGTACTCTTAAGTCACTTTGTTATGTGAAGGTCACTAGTTCGAAACTCTGTGGGAAAAAATCTAGTCATGTTAAGGATTGGTTTGGTGCACGCCAGATCTGATCCCCAAGTGATTTTGATGGCTTAGATGCCCCTGGGTTGTGATTCCTCAAGCCATAGGTAAGGCCTAATGTAATCTATGATGAACTTTGACCGCTTGACAAAAAAAAATGAAATATAGGGGAGATAGAGGGAGAGAAGGGTAAGAGAGAGAGAGAGAGAGAGAGAGAGAGAGACACACACACACACACACACACACAAAGATGGAGAGAGGGAGAGGAGGAGAGAATATCCTAGAAAGAGAGGGAGCTTGGGAGATGGAGTTGGAGAAAAGATATGGAAGGAATAAGTTCAGGACATATAGAGAGAGAAAGGTGGAGAGATAGAGAGGGGACACGCGAGAGATGGAGACGAACTGTGTATGTTTGGGGGTGATATAGAAATAAAAAGAAGGAAAGATGGAGAGAAGGGGGAGAGAGAATGAGAGAGGGAGGGAGATAAATAACATAGTTGCAGGATGAAGCTGAGAGAGAGATAGATAGAGAGTGGCGAGGAGGAGATACATAGGGAGGTGGGAGAGAAAGTACTTGATACGGAGGGAGAGAGAGAGATGGAGTTGGAAGGGGATAGGGAGGGAGGTAAGAATAAAGAAATATAGAGAGAGAAAGGTGGAGATAGAGAGAGGGGGAGTGACAAGGGAAATGGAGAGATAGGGATAGAGGAGAGTAGGATGGAAGAGAGATAGAAGGGGAGATAGAGGGGGAGAGGGGAAGAGACAGAGAGAAGGAGATGGATGGATATATAGATAGATATGGATAGAAAATGTGTATTTTTGCAGGGTGATATAAAAAGATGAAGGAGTGATAGAGGGAGATAGAGATATAGATGGAAGGGGGGGAGAGAGATAAGAGAGAGATAGAGGGAGCGAGAGAGAGATAAATAGATATGAAGAGAGAGAGTATGTGTGTGTCTGGGGGAGTGAGATAGAGACACAAATAAGGAGAGATGGAGGGAGATATAAATATAGATGGAGGAGGGAGAGAAAGGGAATCACTTTCACTAGATGCATTGATTTTAGTGTACAAATGTTGAGCTCTAATCCTATTTGATTTATTGCATTAGATGCATTTATTTCTGTGTAGATGTTGATTTCTAATTCTATTTCATTACTTGCATTAGATGCATTGATTTAATTAAATATGTTAATTTTTAATCTTGTTTGCTTGAGATTGGATTAGATGCATTTATTTCAGTGTAGATGTTGAGTCCTAATCCTATCTCATTACTAGCACTAGATGCATTGATTTCAATGTAGATGTTGATTTTTGATCCTAATTGATTACTTGCAGCATTAGATGCATTTATTTTAGTGTAGATGTTGATTTGTCATCCTATTTGGTTGCTTGCATCAGATGCATTGATTCTAATGAAGATGTTGATTTTTTATTTGACATAACTAGATATATCGTGTACATTAATTTCAAGGTAATTAGTTTAACATTGTGCATTGATTTTAGTCTAAGCATAGAAAAATTATTGACAACATGCATTATGAGTAAAATTTTTTAGAGAACCTCAAACAAAATAAAATAGAATAAAAGTGTATTTGTAATTCTTACATCTCCACATATTTTAAAATTGAATATAACATATTGCAATCATATTTGAGTTTTTAAAAATTGAATAAAACTTATTTCAATCATAAGGAATTGATTGAAATACTCGGATAACTATTTATAAATTTAGGAGAGTTAACATTATATAAAATTATAGAAATGTTGTCATATGTTGCCTTTTGACGTATATATTAAATTTCAATATGATCGACTTATATCATGTTATGACTAAGATTTTGTAGATAATATCAAAAGAAATAATGTTGAGTAAAACCTGTTTGTTGTTTACATGACATATTTTAAAATTTAATAAAACTTATTCCAATCCTATTTGTGTTTTTTAATTGAACCTTGAGATAAGAAATTGATTGAAATACTTTTAAAAAATTGTCCATGCAATGGTATATGGGTGGGTCACAAAAAAAAATCATATATATATTTTTTATTATAATATGGATGACTTTATCATTCAAATAATTTATTTTCAAATTGAATTGTAATAAGATACATGTTGATTTTGTTGAAAATGCAACAAGATGATGGAGCTTAGTGGAAAGGAGTCGCCTTCACTAAGTGGACCCGCAGGTTATTTTTGGCGCAAAGTCTATTTTTAGACTATGTCTATTTTTAGACATATGGATCATGGTCTATGAGTTGCAGGATGCTATTTGTGGATGATTAGTCATGTTGGTAAAATAGATGGACTTCTATTTTTAGACATATGGGCGGAGTCTATTTTTAGACTGCCAGTCTAAAAATAGAACAGTCGAATGTTATTAGCTCTTAATAATATTTGGACTATAAATATTATCTTATCCTCTTGGAGCACTTCAGTTTGAGCTACGGATGTGGCACATGCAACTGCCAGAAGGAAATACGCTTTTCTTATGGGTCAGTTGAGCTATTGCATGATGGACTTCAGTTAGAACTCAGGTGATTGAGTTTGGTGGAGTTGATTGAGGAGTTGATGGAGTTGTGTTCAGTTTGACTTGGTTGAACTAGTTGTATTTAGTCTAACTGTAAATACACTAGTGATGAGTGATGTGAATTAATTATTAATTAATTCACTAATTATTAACTCATACAGCAACTAAAGAATACATCAGTTAACTCAGTGCATGGACAGTTCAATGGAGAGAGGTGTTAGAGGTGGAGACTACTATCAGTTGTGACTATAGATATGCATGAGATTTGCACAATCAATGATTGAGATTGCCAATGAGGATTGCGTAGTACAAGCCAAGGAAAACGAGCTTGGATCATTCCTATTCTCACTTTGGATTGCGCAATAGAGGCAGGCAAACAGTGGATGAGATTTGAACATGTGACTTAATTTAGATCTGAGCTAGTTTGTGTGTAGCAGGTGGAGATAGTACTGAGTACTTGTGAGGAGTATTGTACTATGTATTATTACATGTTCTCTATCATTATAATATACAGATAGTTGGGGGTTTTAAGCTGTATGCTTTCCCCAGTACATACTGTGTTGATATGTGTGATTGTTGTTTCAATGTGTGCATGCGATTGTTTTTGATTCCGCAAATTGATGATCAACGTAGAGGAGGTTATGTATTATGCATGCATTCCACAAATAGTGTATAATCAGGATAATCTCTGTGAATAAGTGTTATATTATTCAAAATTTCTACAAATTTCACTAAAATACACTTTCTACAAGGCAATATGAAGAATGATTGTAATAATGTCCATGTTCAATATTAAATTGATACATTATGTAGTTTAGTTCATTTTAAGTATCAAAGTGACTTGCATCATAATCAAAATTGTTATATTTTAATAATAAAAGTCATAGTATATAAAACAAAAATTAATTACTAAAATAGTTTTAACATATCCATAAACTTCAAAAGATGATGAGCGTCCACAAATAATATTAGTACAAAACCATAAAATGAAATAGTGAATACATGTATCAATAAACTATCCATATGAGAATATATAAAAATTACAAATATCACATGAACGTCCATAAACTGAAATAATAAGCATCCAAAAAATAAAATAATGTCCATGTACATCCATAAAATTTCAATATATGAAAAGATACAAAGTCTATATCACATGTGAATATGTCATGTGCCCTATGAAATGGTCCTGAAAATAGACAAACTATCCGCTCTAAGAACCGCCAAAACTCCTATGTGAGTTCTGTTGCACAAAGTAATTATCCATAAGTTGGTACTACAATATAGCACATTCAAATTGAAACTAATTAGATCATTATTTGTGCAAAATAAATAGTATGGAAATAAATGATTTTGAACCACATTTTTACTTACATATACATGAATCTACAAACCTTATTCAAATCCAAATGCAAGTCTGATAGGATGGGGGTCTAATGAATCTGGGTTTGGTGCTCCCCTCCCTGTGGCTCAATGATTTGGGCCTACATCGTTGGACCCACATCATCAGTGCCTTTAAACACAAAATTCCACTCATGTGTTTGCATTACAATGAAATCAATGTCAATCTGCACATGGGCTTGTGTACACAATGGAAATGACAAATTATAAATAGCATACAAATTAATTAGCATATATGTGCAACTTTTAAAAAAAAAAAAATGTTGAAATATTAGGAATAAAAGGTTTACTTCAACTTTTGGTCCATAAGGTTGTACATAATGTCTCTCCTCCACATTAGTGTTATGAGGTGGAGGTGGAGGTGGAGGAGAATCCATGGAAACATGCCCAGGTCGACGGTCGCCTAGCTGATCAAATGTCCTATAGGATGACCTCATAAGCTCATCCACATAGCTAGGTTATGTCTACATGTTATCATGAACTTATTAATAAAAATCCAATCTAGTACAAACTAGAAATTAATATAAATAATTATGTGTAATTTGACAATATGAGTGAAAATTTTCGTAGATATATGCACCTGGTCTATGTCACACAGGGTGTGCACCTTCCAAGACTCACAAATGAATTCATGATACATATATGCATATGTCAAAAATTGGTAAATTGGTAAACTCACGAGAAATGCATCATTGGATAAGGGAATTGGAGGGTCATGAGGCAATGGTGGTGGTCTCTCAATCTCTCCATCCAATGAAACATGCACACTAGCCAATGATGTTCGCATGCTGTCTGTAATAGTCTCCTTGGTCTCACCACCAACTTGCGACAACTCCTTTAGCTTCGTTGGTAATACCAAGCTTCGATATGGTAGTGGAAAGAATCTCAACATTGGTGGTACATTCCCAGTGTCCCTAGGACCCCCATCACACTCATAGGTACATCCCAAGTCGGGTCCATAATAATGAGATCCACTATCAGTGTAATCAGTCCTTATACGTAACACGAACTCTGCATATAAATTCTTGGCAAAGTAAATGGAAACTTGGTCATGGTGGGGTAAATGGCCCCAAGCTCCAATGAATCTAACATACAGAAAATGGGTTACATCAACATTACTAAAATATTTTAGTGGAATCTAACCTCTATGTCTATCATGGCAATCCAGAAAGATGTCGAACAACTACCTATGAGCCTCGATGTTCTTGGTGGCCTCTTTCACCACATCCCAAGTATTTTCACCTCTAACCTCACGCCTCCTAATCCTATGTATGGATTGTATGAGGTGGATCTGTTGGAATGACCTCCATTATGTCTCAAAAAACCTATTGACGTTATCCAATATCAAATACAAAATACAACGATTTGGTGTATTAATAGGGATGTTACATGTCTCTTGTGTGATCGACCTATGATGGATAGTAACATCCTCCAATGTGATATGATTTGTAACATCGTCCCATGGAGGGATCGATGCTACACTCTGATCCTCAGCTTCGTCCTGTTGAAGGCTTACAAATCATAAACACAATTTAACATATATAATTAAAATACTAGAAGCATAATAGCATATACATTAAATTCAAACGCATAAGTTCAAAACAATTTTAAAAATTAAGACAATTTCAAGACATAAATACATAAAGTTTAAACAAGATTTAAAAGTGTAGGAGGTGTAACTGAAATAGGTGAAGAAGGTCCATTAGAGGTAACAAAATCATCAACAGAGGTAGAAACACTACCTCTGGAAATCTGACTACCGTTGGAGGTAGGATCTATGAGTGGAACATGCAAGCTAAGTGGGCTATGTGTTCTACCACGAGCCTGACCACATGTAAGGGAACCCATCACACTATGATGGCCTACAGTTGTGGCATGTATATGGGATGCCTCAGCATATTACATATAGTACATATAAACTAATCCAAGAAAAAAATGTTAACTAAAGTATCACATATAATAAAAAACTAGTACGTATAATAAATCTAAACTAATCCATGAAAAAAATGTTGACTTAGAAAGAATGCTGACAAAAAACCATATCTAAATTCAAGAAAAATAATGTATCTTGAAGTCCTAAACTTTAGAGTACATTTTTTAATAATTTATGAACCAATGTATTGAGTTCCATGTAAACACAATCAAAATAACTGATCAAATAGATACCTTCATACTTTTTCCCATTTCCAAGCAATCCATTTTATTCATAGCGCATAATATGTAAATTTATCTATAAAAATTTGAAATAATCCTATTTACAAAGCTAATAAAATTTCATACCAACCAAATACTCCAATAGAATTTAAGTTCTTAATGTTTGAGTTTCAGAAATGACATGTAGTAGGTGCAAGCACATGAAGACAATGTTTCTTGTAGAACACACTGCATAATGAAACAATAGGGTGCAAATTAGAAAAGAGTCTAAAGGATTTTTTTCACTGAACCAAATGTACTTTTCATGCTGGATTTAATGTATGTATCGATGATGCATTGTTGAAACATGAACTTATATACATGTGTGTGTGTGTGTTTTATGTCATCAACTATGTTATGTTATAAAAAATATATATAGAACTATAACATATCTAGCTATGTGATATGTTATAACTTTATAATAGTTAAATATATATAGTTATATTTAAATAAGTATATAGTTACATAGTTATGAAATAGTTATTTTTTTTTTTAATACCAAAGAGTTCTATTTGTATTAAGTCCGCACCCAAATCCGACATGTACTCGGGAAATTTATAGTTCCATTACATCAATGGGCTTCATGTTCTGCATATGCATGCTATCAAATGAGGCCCAATTATTAATCAAAAGTTCAAAACTAAACAACACTCCTATTATTCCACTAGTATATACTCGACAGAACTACGATAAGAGGTATATACATAGGAAACTAGACATGAATAATATAGACTAATCCTCAAGAGGGCAGTTAAGGTTGAGGCCCTTATTTCGGTCTTCTCGCAGAGAATTCTGCTTGGCGAATTGAATTTGAAGATATTCGAGTATGCTTCTTAGAGCCCTGACATCGTCATATAGGTGTGCAATTTGGTTTCTCTTGGCCACAATCATTTCCTAATTCTTAGTGCTTGACTCCCTCTCTTTTTGTACAAACACCTGCAAATAAAAAATCTCTGCCTGCAGTTATGCATGCTCACTGCTACACCTCTCACATTATGGAAAAGAGAAGGTGGCTAAGGGTGGGAACATCCTGACCTTGACCCAATCATGGGATCGGTCCCTTTCCACCCTGCCTAAGTGAGCACGATGATAGCCCATATAACCAGATGCCGCTATAGAAGACCTATTAACCCCCAGTAAATAGCTTCTGACCACTTCACCAATTAGATGAGAAGCCATTTCTGGCGGGAAAGCTTCACCAAATGTAGTGCCACCCAAGGATGCATAGAAGAACAACCCCAATCTAATTCTGACACGGAGTTAAGAGAAATAGGTTGGACAAGCTAGGGACTATCTAGGCCTCCTAAAAGGATCCAAACTCTAGAAAATTTCATACCCATCCTGTTGTACTCCAATGGTATGAAGAACTTCAATATGCACCCACACATTATATATAATTAGACATACAAGAGTGTCGTTTGAAATAGAGGAGTGGGTTGCGTGCCCCTAGGATCCCATGGTGGCTCCATGATTGCTTTGCAACCCGAATTCACCCTCACTTCATGCATCCTTGCCTTCGAGTAATTGATCCATCCGATCTGAACCAAGAGGATTAAATGTGGCTTGCTCGTAAAGAAAATCTACATGGGTGATGCTTGAAAATTCTATTAAAAAACCATTATCCGAGAGATGGATTAGAGAGTTCCCACACTTATCCGGTCGTTCATCGTAGGAGACATTACCTGGCCCTTATTCATAGCACATCACATCAAGGGAAATGGAGTATGAGCACTAAAAAATGCGAGGTGATGGAGGTGAGATCCCACAAAAGTCAAGGGCTAGGATGGTATATAGAGGGGCCATGGACGAGACAAAGATATGGAGGAGGGGTTAGTTTCTGAGTGCACGATATATTAGTAGACTGGGGGGGGGGGAGATAAGAGAAACTTGCATAATGAAACTAAGGGATGGGTAGAAAACAATAGGTCCCATTGACATTCATTTTCCCTTCATTCTATTGACAACCCTTATTAGCTTGCAAATGTGCCTTGAAGTTTAATGCTCTTAGAATATGGTAAAATAAAAAGTTCACAAAGAAAGGGAGAATACCATGGGCTTGCTGAAGCAGTTCATTTAAGTTGTTGTTTTGGGCATAAGAGTTAGAGCACATGTTTTTTATGAGCAGCAAGGAATCTCCCAAAATTGTGTCGTTTGTAACTCCCCTTTGGTGGGACAAAAGGAGCCCTAGGTAGAGGCCATAATATGTACCTTGGTTGTTGGACTTCTTTCCCAAACGCGAGGCATACTGGTGTCCATTGAAAAGTGACCCATGGGCTTGATAAAATCTAGAATTGGGCCACATTTGTCCATTTGCATTCATTGTTTGGGTGCTAAGTCACATGACACGAGGACACGAGACACGGAGGACACGTAAATACGAGTATTCAATATGAAACGCAACGACTTGGAAACAAGACATGGGGGACATGTTTTATATATATTTAATATATATATATATATATATATATATATATATATATATATATATATATATATATATATATATATAGATATATATATATATATATATATATATATATATATATATATATATATATATATATAGATATATATATATATATATATATATATGCTGAAATATAGTTTTTTATCCATATTAAATTGCAAGTTGCAGCTTATCTAATCAAATTAAAATATAATTACTTCTCAAAGTTCATAGTTCACTTTAAAAAAATAAATAGAATCAAAATTTACTATTTAGAAATTAGAATGTGATATGCTTGGTCTTGATTCTTGAATATTCAATGTTCATTGTTCATGTACAACTTACAAGCACATAAGAAAATAACTAAAGACTAATCCTATTGATTTCCTTTGCCCCTCTTGCGAGAAAATGCCACAGCTCTCCCTTTCCCTCTAGATGTAGATGCTAGTGCTGGTGGAGTTGGTAGTGGAGTTTCCTATGCTCTAGAAGCTGAAGAACAAGAATAGGAGCTATAGGAGGTAGATCACGTCCTCTACTGGTGGCAAGGGTAGCTTGGGCAGGTGGTGTCACCTGGAAACATTACAATCTCCCAATCCTAAAATCCTGAAAAACTAATAAGTCTGCTGCATTTTGAATGAAATCTAAAATTCTACTTTCACCATATGAAATCCAATGAGGCCAGAACCACTCTTAAACATCCTGAGTCATTTCATGGTAATGTTAAAAATTTAAGTAAAAGGATGAAAATGAAGATTAATCTTCATTTTCATCCTTTTACTTTAAGAATTTAACATTACCATGAATAGCATATCAATACTAGGGCCTAGACTTGATCAATAAGCTGCCCCACTCAAAAATTATTTGTTTCTTTCAAAAAAAAATTGCAGCTGATGCAGGCAACGTTTTCTATCAACGGAATACGCGTTTTCCAGATGCAGTACACGACAAAAACCAGCAAATACGTTTTACATTTCACAAGACACGATGAAAAACGTTTTCGACGTGTTTTAGGGCCGTTTTCGTGTCCGACACGTAAAATACGGGACATGGGACCTTGGAGGACATGTCCTGTGACTTAGTTTGGGTGTTGAGGGACTATGGGAGCGACCAACAAAAGAGATAGGAGTGTTTTGGAGGTGATTCAAGAGACAGGTATAGAGCCACATAGATAAGTGTAAAAACCTAAGTCACCGGATTAATCCTCCCCCCCATGTGTCACGAATCCTGCGTGTCAGACACGATTCGCTGCTGACACGTGTCTGATTCGCTGTTGGTGCGTGTCCGACTTTCAGGATTCGTGTTAGAAAGGAGTCTGATTCATGCCCAGAAAGAATCATGATTTTCGGACATGTGTCCATCGAAAAGTGACCCATGGGCTTGATAAAATCCAAAATTGGGCCACATTTGTCCATTTGCATTCATTGTTTGGGTGTTGTGGGACTGTGGGAGCGACCAACAAAAGAGATAGGAGTGTTTTGGAGGTGATTCAAGAGATAGGTAAGTGGATTTCCCTTCCATTTATTTCTAGTTTTGCTACAACAGTCTACCTGTCCATTTTGTTTACAAGCACAACCTTACAACAGTTTTCCTTTTTTTTACAATATTCATGGGTCAGTGAAGGACAACGGGGAAGGTGCAAAAGAAGTGTCCCCATTGGTAATGCCGCCCCTCTCAGTATAGGACAGAGACAATGGTGTATGTGCACACCAACACACCAACTTTTGTCATATTTACAAGCAGAGGGAGGAGTGGTTGAAAGGAAGACAAAAATGTGCGATGTGTTCCCTGATGATATGGGTTTGAACAACAGTGCTAGAGCCTGTTACTTTTGATGATGGTGATACTCTTGAGGAGTCATCCTCACACCAACAGATGCACAGATTACATTGGATATAGAAGAGGAGGATGCAGAAGAGAGCAGTGGTGGCACTGATGCTGATTTTAATGTTGATGAGCTATAGGTATAGCGTATAGCCTGCTGGCAGTAGCCTATGAGATTCTTCCTTTCTGTTCTACAGTTCTGAACTCTAGTGTCTACCTTGTTTTGTATTTTCTATTTTCCATTAGAATTCCTAGTCAGGATTCTCAGGACTCAGCACCTATGTAATACATTTTGATTTTTATGACTTTATGAGAAAACTGCAGTTTATGGTTGATTTCTTGTGTTTGTCCAATGTCAATTTATTGTATTTGTCATTAATGTAATAGTAAGTGCTAGTTGTAAACTTGTATCATTGATGAATCATGATTGTATGCATAATGTTACAATGTACATGTATGATTGAATTTGTATCATCTTGAGAATTTGTGTAATAGTTATTAATTTTTTTAATATATATCTGGGGGTCTGTGTGTCCTGTGTCAGACTCTCATATTTATGTGTCCTGCATGTCTTGTGTCCCAGTGTCAGATGACTTAGGTAAAAACAGATACGAAATAAGCAGAATACAGAATAAAAGGTTGTTGGTTGAAGTATCTCAAGGTGAGTGGGAAAAGGAGGCCAGCATTACAGCCACCTAGATAAGTGTAAAACCAGATATGAAATGAGCAAAATAAAGAATGAAAGGTCGGATGGTGAAAATCATGCTTTTCGTTAGACTTACTTAAAAGTTTTATGCCTCGAAATGAGATGGAAACGAGAAACAAGGAAGAGAAGGAACTCAACCAATTGAATGGGAAAGCACATCTCAGAAACACAAGGGATCCTAGTGTTCACAAAATCAAAAGTGCCCATACATGGATGTCCTAAATAGAAAAACAAATGACCAATGAGTAACCATGGATGTGAACATCTAGGTCCTTCCACATTGTCTTCCTAAATACTCCATAAATCAGCAATATCTAACATTCAATCATTCCAATGCCATTCCAAAAAAGAGATTAAAAGCTAGAGTTACATGTGAAAGGAATTCACAAATAGAATCTTTGACTACTAGTAAGAGTAGCCTTCACTTCAAAGGATATCGAGGTTTCCAAGGCAACAAAAGCTTAAAGCATTATAAGAATGTTAAATCGGATAATAGAAGCTCAACCAGACACTTAATATTGTTATTTCATCAATGATAACATATAGATATATAGTTACTACCATCAACATAAAGATGCAACAAGTTCATTTTGGAGAAAAAGAACATTATCATAAGCTTCCAGAGATTTTACCCAAAATTAGGCAACATAACTCTGCACAGTTACTGGATTTGCTTATAGGTTAGAACTCATCCAGATCGAAGTCACCTACAATCATGGAAAGGAAAGATACTTATGATTACAGTACAGAACCTTCCCCTGACCTTTGCATTCTATTTCCTGATTGAGATCGGATGAGATACGGGAGACCAAAACAAGGTCTTGAACAAGTAAAATTAGACAGACCCAAACAAGTCATTGAACGAATAAATTTTACAAGTAGATTACAAGACAATATGTTTATTTGCAAGAACAAAATCAAAGAAATAGAAGAAAAATTATACATGATATGGAGATCAAAAGGGAAAAAAAGAAGTTAAAATGATTATATTTTCCATATTTTTTTCCATAATAAATATTTAGAAAACAGCAATGTTCAACCTAGTTTCAGGGACAGGGACACAATTATGAAATAGTAGCTTCATTAATATGATGTAGAGGATGAGAATTAAGCATATATACATAAATATTGGTAAACCTTCAATTATGGTATACATTACTGTCGATGTAGATAGGGAACAAAGAGGAAAGAACATACCTTCATAATAAGAAGTCTTTGAGTAAAAATGATAATGTAATAACACCAGAAAGAGATAACTATCTCCAATCCAGATTTACATAAATGTCTCTTCCTAAGTGAAAATTAAGCTATACAGTACAATAATATAGAGATTGTGTTCATATGGATGAAGGAACGTTATAAGTACGAGCTTGAAAACAACATAAGAATAAAGAGTAAATAGAACCGGACTAACAATAGAGAGATACAAAATGAATTACCCACAGAATCTCCCTAACCCTTTTTAAATTAAATTCTCACGAAAATTGTGCACTAGGAAGTATTGCACGCTAACACTTAGGAGTTCCACTGGGATGTCAAAAAGACTCGAATCTGTCCAGATAATCTGTCATTGGACAGATTTAAAGATGTCTTTAGCTGAATTGTAAATTCCAAAAATATTTCCAATTTAACTGGATTGCAAATTCCAAAAATAATTCCAAATCCTATTAACCAGAACAAGTTCAAAAAGAACAAAGTTAAAAAAATTCTCTGTTTCTTGATTTATACATATTTGTTACATGAAAATCACTCTCACCATCGATTCCAAAAATATTTCCAATTTAACTGGATTGCAAATTCCAAAAATATTTCCAAATCCTATTAACCAGAGCAAGTTCAAAAAATTCTTTGTTTCTTGATTTATACATATTTGTTACATGAAAATCACTATCACCATCGATCGCACAGTCTCCACAATAGTCTCCAACATGGGTTGAAAATGGAGTCACCCTCTATCTGTTGAAACTGGATTATTAGGGCGCCTGGACAAACAACAAACAGAAGAAGAGTCGTACTCTGTTTCACTTTCATCTTGGCTCTGAATATTGAAAAAGGGCTGCACTTGAGCTTGGGCTTTAACGAACCCACGCGATAATCTTTTGCTCTGCCTCTTCTTCTGCGCTAACTCCCAAGCAGTGCTAATCTTGAAAAGAAGAGAAGCCATGTCAGAGTCTGTTAACACAAACTGCAATTTCCGCTGAGGAAGAAGAAAGTAGAGCTGCCCAATCTGCAATCTATCATCGTGACACAGAACCTGGGAGATGTTTCGACCGGCATAAAGACCCTTTGAATCACAGATAAAGTGGCCCGGATATTCTTGCAGAATCTCTTCGCTTCTCACTATTTCAGAAAACTCCAGGATGCTCCCGTCCATCAATATGAGCTTTGCAGTAGCTGCTGGCACAGAAGAGATGGCATTTGAAGAAATGCAGCTCCCCATATTTGGAATTTTGATAAATTTATCAGAAGCACTGTGAGAATGAGTACTGTAAACCCAGCAACCCATCGATCTGTATATCGGATAAACCGGGATCGCTATATAAAGGCGGTCAAATCCAGAAAACTCAGCCCAAAGTCGTGGGAATCTTTAATAATGGCGTGTGCATTTTTCATTTTCCCCTTTTGTAACAGTAACATAATTTTATGTTACGAAGTAGTGAGTAGCTAGTACTGAACTTATTCATTTCTGTGTTTTTTTCTGAGCTCGGTGCAGAGTTACAGGAGAGCGATTATGCATTGCAGCGCGTTGCAGCGCGCGGGTGACAATTCGAATTCGAACAGGAATAAGGAGCTCCCAGGAGCAATACTCCGCGGCTGCAATAGCTCGTCCCCGATCGAGTAGTCTGTCAGGGGATGTCAGGCCCATTCCCTGATCCGAATCGGATTTTTTGTCAGGCCTGGCAGGGAATGTCAGGGGAGGGTGGAGGAGAAGGAGGGTGGCGGAGGGGCGAAGGGTGGAGACATTCCCGGTGGCCGAAGCTGGAAGATTTTCAGGCCGGTGACGGAAAACGGGCCATTCTACCGCCTAGGTAGACTACTCCGTTATAAATTTACGCTATTATACAGCATTTAATGTTATGTTATAATAAGTGATATAGAGGTTGCTAATTCAATCACATAATCTCTATGTTATTTAGTGCAACGTTAACTACTTTGTCGGTAGTGAAGTGGATAAGGTTTGTTTTTTTCTTGATGTGTTGTTTAATTATTTTATATTTTAAAGTTTTTTATTTAAATTAGACAAAATATTTTTTGGTTTGATAGTTAACATTTAAAATATGTTTTTGAATGTATAAATAAATTTAGCACTAGAAATTTTAAGCATTACAATTATATAAAATTCATAACTCAAATTTTTCATTCTAACAATCTCTCGAAAATATGTCTAAAGAAACACCAAAACATAGAATAGTTAGATTAAGGCTTTAACAAAACCTAGAAATCCCTCTTCCTTGTGTGTCTTCTAGGGAAGCTTTAAACGTATCAAACAATTAATGTGTGCAGATGAGGCAAAATTGAGCCTCCTTTCAAAATATCTTTGTCACACAGTTAATACTTTTTCAGTGAATTACCTTCATCTTGGGTGTTGGATTGACACAAATATTTAATTACATCCATAGGAATATTCACTTTGGAATAGAGCCTTTAAAATTTTAATTTAATTATGAATAAATATTAGGTGGATAGTAGGAATTTAGCCTTCATGGAATATTCTAGAATATTTTTAATAGTATTCATAAATCAAAAATTGATATTTATCTCCAAAATAGTCATGCCATCTTTGTCGTTTTAATTAAATTGATTAATTAAAAAAATGTCATATGAACAAGTTTCATATGAAATGAGTTATGGATTTTTGGACATGTAGTATTGATTACCCATGATATTGGCAATTGATATTGTAAAAAATCCTACTTACAAATTATGAATCTTTATATAAAGTGGGACTAATTTACATAGTTGACAATTACATGACTTTTTAAATATATATATTTAACTTAGATATTACTTCATTTTATCATTAGTAATAATTACATTAATAATGGAAAAAGCACATGGGCCATGGAGGAAATACGGTGAAATACAACGAACTGAGCTCTGGTTCTAGCGTTTAACGAAACCAGTGGAAGAAAGTACCAAGCATCCATGGAGACATAGGGAGGAGGGAGCTCCACTCCGTCCTACAGTTATATGGTAGCAGACATAGGAAGAGGAGGGAAAAAGAACAGACCTCCAAAGCCCTGGGAGGTCAAGACAAAAGACACAGAAACTCAGAAGGCAGAAGGTAGCAAAACCAATGTAGATCAAGGGGCCCACGAAGAAGACTATTGGGAGGAAAAAGCGGAAGACAGAGGTCAAGGGTCAGAGGACAGAACTAAGTTGGGGCCCTCTAAACCCAAGACCACAGCTAAACCTCGAGTTATTCTGAATGATCCAGCTCTGCAAGCGCACAGAGACCACATGGCCCACTAGGCCATCATATGTAAATTTATTGGAATCTAGCCATCAGAGAAAGCGTTGTACACCTAGATACAATACAACTGGAAACCAAAGGGGGAGTTAAATATTCATCTTGGATCCAAAGGTATTTTCACTGTGGTGTTTACAAACATGGAAGACAGAGACACAATCTTTGAAGGAGGGCCATACTTCTTTGCAGCTGATGGGCTCTACATGAGGCCATGGACGATGAACTTTGTGCCTAAACGAGAAACCTTCACTTCGGTACCGGTATGGATTTGACTATACTGCTTACCTTTAGATTACTGGATGCCAGAGTCTTTAAAAGATATAGGCACTAAATTAGGTCATTTCTTAAAGATTTCAGAGGCAACTCTAAGGGGAAAATATACATCCTATGCTCGTATTTGTGTGGAGATCAACCTATGAGGAGCCCTTCCAGATGAGGTCATTCTAGAATTCTATGATGAGGAATGGGTTCAAGCAGTTGACTATGAAAATATCCCATTCAGATGTGACAAATGTCATGAGCATGGGCATCTATCAAGAGACTGTCCACTCAATCGAAGGGAGGAAATCCTAAATCCCAACAAAGGAAAAGATGAGACAGGTTTCACCAAAGTGGGAGGGAAAGGAAAAGGTGGGGGAAGGAAGACACAAAAGAGCCATAGTGTGAATGATAAAACAAAAAGTTACAACAACTTTGAGATCTTAGGAGAAAAAGATCTAAGGAAGGGGATAAAGGGAGTGCAGAGAATCAGACAGCAAGGGGGAAAGAAAAAGAGACCAGCGTGGAGTACATTCAGGATCAAAATGAACACACAATGGACTCTTTGAATACCATGGTTGTATAAAAAGACCAAGAAATGACTCAAAGTGAAAGTGGTACGGAGGATCAAGATTTGTAGGAGATCTTGGAAAGGGAGAACCTAGAGCTAGAAAAGTTTGTAGACCAGAGCAAAAACTTGGGAATAAACTCCATCCCTTAGGAGGATGTGGATAAATTCCAATAGATATTCCTTAACAAGACACATCAAACAGCTGCAGGAGTCAAAAGAGGACATGACAACCAGGAAAACAAAGGAACCTTCTCAATAGGATTAATAACCAGAAAATTAATAAACAATCCAAGCAAAAGGAGGGGTAGAAAAAGACAGAGGGAATTACTACTAGAGTATGGCAAGCTCATGATTGATTCAGGAAGGATGAAAGACCTTTCCAATTACTCCTTTATAACCCCACCTCAATGAAAATCACAACCTGGAACATTGGAGGACTAGGGAGTAGAAGAAAACAGAGGAATCTTGGTAAAAGGATTAGTGAGGAAAAACCTGACATAGTATTCATACAGGAAAAAAAATGCTCAATGGAGAAGATCCGTGAAAAACATAGTGAATGGTTGAATAGATATGAATACCTTGAAGTTAAGGTAAACAAATCTGCTGGTGGTATTCTCACTCTCTGGGATCCATAGAAATTTGGTGTGATTGATGCGGAGGCATCCAAATATCACCTTTCTCTGATTTTCCAACCAGTGAGAAATGGGCAATGTTAC
Source organism: Pinus tabuliformis (assembly GCA_031772625.1). Classification (NCBI taxonomy): domain Eukaryota; kingdom Viridiplantae; phylum Streptophyta; class Pinopsida; order Pinales; family Pinaceae; genus Pinus; species Pinus tabuliformis. The sequence continues at coordinate 1,037,010,957 of CM062819.1, forward strand.
ATGATCACCAATGTCTATGGTCCACAACCAATGGAGGACAAACTTCAACTCCTCACAACACTAGAGGATATGAAGAAGACATACCCAACTCTACCATGGATTCTTGGAGGTGATTTTAACATAACAAAATCACTCATGGAGAAGAAAGGAGGAACTAGAATACTGGGGAGAGATTCAATTGCCTTCTAGAACTTCATCACCAATATGAAATTGGTTGATATGGAAACAAGCAATGGAATCTTCACTTGGAACAACAAAAGAGGAGGCCCTACCCAAGTGGCCTCAAAATTGGACAGATTTATGGTTTCAGAGGAACTTCTTCTCAGGGGAAGCAGCATTACTGCACTCATTTTACCTTTTGGGGGTTCATATCATTGGCCTATCCAATTAGAAACCTCCCTTTTTGGCAAACCAAGGAACACCCCCTTCAAGTTTGAGAATGCTTGGCTCACACATTCAGATTTCCTCACAAATATTAAACAATGGTGGAAGGAAGACCCTCACCTTCATGGTACAAAGATGTTCCTGCTTCACTGCAGGCTCAAACATATTAAAGGCAGACTCAAAGAGTGAAACAAAAAGGAATTTGGTAACATCTTTAAAGCTAAAGGAGAGGTGGAAAAGAGACTAAAGGAAATAAACCACACTCTTATCACATAAGGATACACAGATGAAAGGAAAGAGATGGCAGAGTCACTCCAACAAGAGTGGGACAATATATGCCTTCAAGAGGAAATACTCTGGAGACAAAAATCCAGAGTACAATGGATCAAAGAAGGGGAGAGAAACATCAAATTCTTCCACAGATCCACCATAGCTCACCGAAACAACAATAGAATTGTGAAACTTACAGATCAGCATGGTGTAGAGAGAAACACTAATGAAGAGATGGAGAAATTTCTACTCCAGCATTTCCAGAAAAATGCTGAGGAAACCTCGGAAGATAGATACCAATTTACAGAAAAATTCACTCAGCACATCCCTAAATTGGTCACCAGAGAAGATTATTTCAATCTCAATAGACCAGTAACATTGGAAGAAATTGAGGAAGCAGTGAAAGAGATGTAAAATGGGAAAGCACCAGGCCCGAATGGCTTCAATGTGGACTTTTTCAAAGCTTGTTTGAAGATAGTGAAACATGACATCTTGGAGGTAGTGGAAGACTCTCGAAGATTTAAGAAAGTCTTAAAGGCTCTCAATGAATCCTTCATAGCCTTAATCCCCAAAAAGGAAAAGGCCACCTCTCCAGACAGATTTTGACCTATAGCATTATGCAATGTGATCTACAAAATTATATCCAAAGTCATTTCCAATTGTCTTAAACCTCTCCTCCCAACCCTAGTGTCAGAGGAACAAATAGGCTATGTGGAAGGAAGACAAATTCTAGATAATATAATACAATCACATGAAATGGTTCATTCACTCATTACCAACAAACAGGTTGGAATGATAATGTAGATGGACATAGCAAAGGCCTATGAAAAACTTAGCTGGTCATATATAAGGGAAATTTTAAAAGCCTATGGATTTTATCACGATTGGATAAAATGGGTTATGGGGCTAGTTACCATAGCAAGCTGTTCAATTCTTCTCAAAGGCGCTCCTTCCAAAACCTTCAAGCCTTCTAGAGGTCTAAGGCAAGGAGATCCTCTTTCTCCTTTCCTCTTCATTCTAATGATGGAAAGGTTAGGAAGAGTTATCAGACCTGCTAAAGAGGAAGGGAGAATTCAGGGTTTGAGACTCACTAATGGTGGGGACACGGTGACACATCAACAATTTGTGGATGACACTATGCTTCAAGGCACTCCCACTGTTAAGGAAGCCAAAGCATTCAAACTGATTCTGAGTGAGTTTGCTAGGGCAGCAGACACTGAGGTAAGTCTCACTAAATCAAAAATCTTCTTTCTCAATATATATATTTCAATTCAAAGAAATCTTTCTAGAATTTTGGGCTTTCTAAGGGAGACACTGCCTATGAAGTACCTGGGAGTTCCTCTCACTGAAAAACCGCTTCACAAGGACATCTAGGAGCCCGTTCTTAATAAGCTAAAAGATAAGATCAACAAATGGACAAACAGAACACTTAATCTAGCAGGGAGACTAGTTGTCACTAAGGCTGTCCTACAAACTATCCCTATCTATATGCTATCTGTCGTTCCAACACCAAACAGTGTAATGACCAATATAAGAAACATTTAGAGAGACTTTCTATGGGGGAAAGGTGAAGAAAAGAAGAAATGGGCCCTTGTGGCATGGGACAGAGTATGCAAACCTAAGTCCCATGGTGGCTTGGGTCTTCATGACCTAGGAATTCTCAATAGAGTTCCTGGTGCCAAAATTTGGTGGAGATGGCTAAAAGAAATTCAAGCCCCTTGGGCAAAACTCTGGAAGCATAAATATGCTAGGGAATGGTAGCACAAAAATCTAAACAGAATGACAAGACAGGTAAAAGGTTCTGCAATTTGGAATAGGGCATGGGAGAACGGAGCCCTAGTCCAAAACCATAGTTTCTGGGAGATCAGAAACGGGAACCTCGCTTGGTTCTGGGAGGACAATTGGTAGCAGGAGGACAATCTCCAAAGTGAAGAATTAGCAGACATTCACACTAATACCATCAGCAAAGGACTAAAGTGCGTAAGTGACTATTGCGACCAAGAAAGGAATGATAAGAAATGGAGAAATTGGAAACTTCCAGATTATAGTGGAATGGGCATATTGCACACTCAAGCCACAACCCTTCAAGGTCTTTTAGACAATAGACAAATCTTGAACACAAACTTGAATGATCAACTAAGATGGGGGAAAAACAAGACATGTCTCTTCAACCTTAAGGAAGCCAAAAGAATAGAGGCAGGGCTAAACCATCCCAACACTGATAAGACATGGAAATAAATGTAGTAAAATCTTAATTGGATGAAAGCAAAATTGTTCAAGTGGCTGGTTCAACAGGGTAAGATTCTGACATGGGATAACCTAACAAAAAAAGGTTTTGTTGGCCCCTCAAGATGTCACTTATGTAGACAATAGGAAGAAACTACAAATCATCTCCTGAATAGATGCACTTTCACCACAACTCTTTGGAATTGGGTTGGAGAAGTCTTTGAGCAAATAGACAGAGATGTTAATGACATCATCACCACTTTGAAGAACTGGTGGAAAAATTTCTCGGATAATGAGATCATAAACTCTGCCTAGACGCTGACCCTATGATTCTTAATTTGGAATGTCTGGAAGGAGCATAACAATAGGATTTTCAAGGAGAAAGTGAGTCCGGTGAGTAACATCCTCAAACTGGTCCTTAAACAACTTAAAGAAACTGTACATATGCTGGGAGGAGAAGCTATAGGTAAACCTATTGAACAAAGAGAGACAAGAATATTGAAGAAATTACAGCTCAAGCTCAATCCCCCTCAAGGTTCCAGGTAGATTATCAAGAAAACCTCAATAGAAAAGTCTTCATGGCAACCCCCTTCTCATGGTTTTTTAAAATTCAACATAGATAGGGCTTCAAAAGGGAATCCAGGAGAAGCAAGTTATGGAGGGGTTCTGAGGGATGAGGAAGGAAACATACAGGTCATCTTCCACAGTTATCTTGGTAAAGCTACTAACAATATGGCTGAGCTCATGGCGATGGAATCATGCCTGGAAATACTGTTCAAGTACAACATTCAAAATGTCATCATTGAGGCTGATTCAGAACTTGTCATTAACTCAGTAAAAAGGATAAATGCTGGAGCTACTCTTGAGAAAATCTCAGAACATTGGCGGCTTCTGCAAGTCTACCAAAGAATCCAAGCGCACCTAAGACAACTGAGAACCCTCGGGTTGGTGCATGTTCGTAGGGAAGCCAACAAAGTGGCGGATTGGCTTGCCAATGAGGGGGTACGAAATAAGCATATTGATCTCTGCTACTGGTGGGAGGAGATAACAGATGACAGGTTGAAGGAGGGATGTTCATCCAGAGCCCTTAGCGACCGACAGCAGCATCAGGAAAATCAAGAGACCGTTTTTGCTGACATAGAGCCACAGTAACGGGGTACAGTTATTCTAGTTTCATCATGAAGTGTTTTGACATAAGTGTGATCCCTTTTAGGGGGCAGGTCTATGGCGGCCTCATTAACGCGGGTAATGGAAATCCAGACGTCTCAGGGATCTTCATCTCCTTATGGCCCATGAGTCGGAACCCGGATTTTCTCGGCAACCGCAAAACCTTAACTTTTATTCTGGTGAACAGCTTTACGACCATTGTGATGGTTTTCGGTATTTCGCAAGCTCATCAAGCAAGAAGTGGTTTTTCTCATTTGGGAGCGATTCCACTCACCATGCGACACGTGGCTAGGGGTGGGGTGGAATTACCTCCTTCATCGCGCGCTAACTATCGATACTCTTAGCCCGTGCGATATGATCCATAACTATTGGATCAAGCGGAGATAATATACAGCCAAGATTTTGCGTGCAAGTTGGTGGGTCCACGTCAAGGGTTATGTTTCGAGCTATTAACAAGACCTCTCTGGGATCGCGCACAGATGGTGGATTTTGGAGGGTTAAAGTGATCGAAGGTTAAGCCAAAAATGGACCTGATAAGATTGTAGATTATGGTCTAATGGGCTTATCGGTCCGATTTTTTTGTTAAAAGGTGCCCTTGTTGGCCACCCGATATCTTTATTATCCATTGGATCATCAGTTCATGATCCAATGATCAGTTTTGGACTGTAGGTTTGCTTTGGCGGGCCTGCGTCTTTGAATATGCTTTGTCGTTTTGTGACCTTGTTCTGGGGTTGGCCTGTCATATTGGCAGGCCCCACAGCCGTTGTCGCCTTTGTACAATATTTCTCTTTTTAATTGAATAGAAGGATCCACTCTTGCCTTAGCAAAAAAAATAATTACATTAATAATAGTAATTTAAAATAAAATTATAATTCAAATACATTTTGTGATTTTTAAAATTTTAACAATTTAAAATATTTAATAAAATAAGTATTGTGATGTTTGTCATAAATTGGTATTGATCAATATTTATTAATCATTTAACTTATACTTATTAATCATTTAATTTATATGACTAGACTAATTGCCATTTTTATTATAAAAATTAGAATATTACTAACTTAATAAGGGTTCTGAAAGTTGTGTGTTAGTGATTACTTTGTATACGTAATTATTCCACTTTATATTTCCACAATATTATGATGGACGTACTTATTTTTAAGAATTAAGTTTACTTATTTGATTGGAATGTTTTCAAAATATTTACATATCATGATATATATATTTATTCTTTAAAGATAAATTTTTTTATATAATTTTGAATAAAAAATATATTTTTGTATATTCTAATTTTATTTTTAGAAAATCAACCTTGCTTTTTTTTCTTTCTACTCTTTTAGATATAGGTTAATTGAAGCAAGTTGTGTGTGAGTTAAATGTTGTTAAATTGAAGGAAGTTTCTCATGAGGTAAATGTGTTATTTGCAAAACTCAATTTATCTTTATTTTTTATTTTTTCATTTTTTTTTCTTATTTCCCTAATACCTTTTACTAAGTTAGTTCGGGCATGAGAGTCATGTAGTTCCTTTTTGGAAACATGGGAAAGTGTCTCAAGTTACCAAGGATTAAAAAAGGAGAAAAAAAAAAAATCCAAAAAGATTCTATAGTTGTAAATAAAATTCTTTCTCATCTTTTAGAGATGGGTAAATTGAAGCAATTTGTATGTGAGTTAACCCCCTACTAAGTTAGTTTCATCATAAAATTCATGTTGTTCTTTTTTGGCAACATGATAAAGTGCCTCTATTTACTCATAATTAAAGGAGAAAAAAATAATTCCAAAAAGATTCTATAGTTGTAAATACAATTATTTCTCCTCTTTAAATATGGGTAAATTGAAGCAAGTTGGGTGTAAGTTAAATGTTGGTAAATTGAGGGAAGTTGCTTGTGGGTTAAATGTGTTCTTTGCAAAGCTCAATTTGTCTTTATCTTTTATTTATTTATTTATTTATTCTTATTTCCATAATACCTCTTACTAAGTTGGTTTGATCATAAAATTCATGTAGTTTTTTTTTGGTAATATGGGAAAGTGTCTCAATTTACCAAAAGAACGAGAAAAAAATAATTCCAAAGAAATTCTATAGTTGTAAAAAATTTCAAGATGTGATAAAATAGATGTGTGTGAAAGTGACTCTACACGCACCCACTCAACACATGACATTAAAGAGGAAATGCATAATCATTACCATCAAACCAAGAAACAAATATGTAAAAGGACAAATTGAAATTTTTATTTAAACATTTAGCTAGCAAAAAAGGGCTTCAATTTACCCATATTTAAACGAGGAGAAAAAAACTAATGTCATTTTTCTTTTATAGTTAAACACAATTTAAAGAAAAATTTATAGTTATAAAGGAAATTTAAAGACACCAAGAAATAAGTATATCCCTTTCTGATTCCGCACACTCCCACATAAAACATGTCATAAAAGAGTAGCTACAAAAATCATCATGATAAAACCAATTTGTCTCAAAGTTGCAGAAGAAATTATGGCAAAAAAAAAGTAAAATAAAAAACATATGTATCACATTGTTAATGAGGCAACATGTCCCATAAAAGAGAAACTACAAAACCATTATGGCCAAACCAATTTCTGTGAAATTTTTAAGAGCAATTATTGGGAAAAGAAAAGAAAAATAAAAACTTAAAATATAAGTAGAAATTGAATTTTTTAAAAAACATTTTTAAAAAAAAATAAAAAATACTTTTTAAAATAAATTTACCCATGTTTAAAAAAAATAAGAAACCATATAAAAGAAAATTGTATCATTATGAAGGGAATTCCTCATCATTACACTTATACAACATGTTTCACATACTAACTATATAGTCATTATGACCAAACCATTTTGTGTGAAATTTGTAGGAAATTCAAGATTTTGTTTTCCAAAAATTTGTGCGATAAGAGAGGAAGCAATGAACCAGGTTTGATGAATAAATGGTGTGTTTTGAAGGCAACTAATTCAATCTAGAATTTGTGGGCGATATAACGGTCAAAGAGAGACGTTAAATCATTAATATGATGGGGACTACATATCTGTCTCTCACCGCCTTCTCCATGTTTCCCTGAGGAACAATATTATTTCGTTCTACACGTGCTTGACCATCTCTTTTACTCGATAAATTATAATCAACTTCGTCTATTCTCTTGAATACCTATATAAATGTTGCTGAAGATCTCATAGGACGTTGTTCTAGATCTTCAATGTAAACCAAATGATTACAAGCATAGGAGAGCAAGAGTGTCACATGTTTTTGACGTATTCACTTTCAAATGTTATGTGTCCAAATTCAATATTGTATGTATCCTGAACTTCATGTCACTGATATGAATTTGAGATATTTCAATGTAACTAAAACAACCATTGTTAGTTCGTTGTGCTTTATCTTGTCCCATGGAAGTGAAGGTGAAGGTTAGCATTTGTTTGTGATATTATATGTCGTGAAAACCTTCAATGCTTATCGAGTAGCACTATAATATCCTCTCTGTAATCCGAGGTGTGTATTGGTTAATGTTATGTTGCATTTGAATTTGAATTGCAAGTGTACTTTTAACTTTTGAGATTACACTAAAACAACATTATGTTGAATTCAAATTTGGTGTTGGTGTTTTAAAACGCTCGTCATCGACCAATAAGTTTTACTTTGGGTGGATGCATGCACATTAGTAAGACTTGAACCTTGTAAGACATGATAGTTAATTAGTTTTACACAGATTGTTATGTGTGTGTGTGTGTCATTTTTCAAGTCCATGTTGGGCATGAAAGGAATTGCATATCTTAATCATATGCACACCATTGAAATGTTTTTACTTCCAATAGCTTTATTAATATATAAACAGTTGATATTGAAATATTTTATTTTAGGCCCATATTCAAATACTTCTTGTTATAATATATTTTTAAATGTTATCCATCAATACCACTTTGAGTATGAAAATAATTATATGTCTCTCCCGTATTAAAAAGAAAAATACTATTAAATTTTTTAACCAATATTATTTTTTTCAAAATTATTTTTTATTTACAAGTTAAACTTTATATTTATATCAATTTTTACCTCTCCATAAAATTTAACTTCATATTAATTAACATGCAAATCGAAATCAAAACTTAGACCAAAATCTACTAAACCATACAAAGAAAAGATTAACAAAAGACACTTTTGCCTCTAATTTTGGTGCTCCTTTAACATAATATTCCTTATTATTTGATTCTATCCGAAACATGCTATAATAATAATATTTTTTCATGCTGTTATAACTTTTGGAAGGAAAATAACGATAAATTTTTTAATATTATTAATATTTAAATTTTAATTATTAAAATAAAATAAAAAATGAAATTTACTAAATTGTAATTAAAAATATTTTTTTTTTTCTTAAATTAATTTATTAAAAATAATTCACATGAAATATTAGGTAAATAATAAGATTCCAGTTCTCATATAAAATATTATGTAAATAATAACATTCAGGATGTGGGTGAGGTAATCCAAAAACTAAGACGTTTTTTAGGGAAAAACCCATTCCCCTTCAAATTAGAAAACTGCCCAGAATTTCGTAATCTAAAGCTACCAATATTTACCATACTATAAGATATTTACTACACCAATAATTGTTTCTGACATTTCCTATATAAGTGCACTTATCTCCGCGTCCTCACCAGTTTCCAGGCAAGTATATCATGTAGCCATCTGCCGGATGACAATCACATAGCCATGCATCGACAACATTCCGCAAATTTGAAATTTGAATTTTATTTTAGTGCCTCCTCAAATACTGAGCAAAAGTCACCATCTACGATATTCAAGATGCGCTCCACCATTGTTGGAATATTAATTTCAACTGCCGTGTAGCCGTAGAACCGCCAGTTCAATGTACAGGCCTGCAGCATGGAGCTATCTTTTGCGTGACGTGAAGTTGAATCTTCATTAACGGGCAGGTTTATTAGTCAGGCAATAAATGAAATTTAATGTGATTGGTAAACGTTGGTAAAAATAGTAAACACCAGGTTTTATTGCGGACATGGGGAATGTACCGCAACATCCAAAAATTTCAGAAATTAAACTTATTTGTCTGCCACTCCATACCTTGTTTTAATTTCTAGTCTTGTCATAAAAAAATTAAGTAGTTTTTCTGGTGTGTTGTTTTAATGTAATGAGCAGCAGCGTGAGCTCATATGAATGAAGCTTTTATGCACAGCAGTGCAGGGACTGAAATGAAATGTAAGAGAGGCGCAGCAGCATGATAGCAAGAAGAAGAAGAAATTTCTCTTACAGCAGTGGAAATGTAAGTGAAGCGCAGCTGAGCGCAAACGAAAAAGAGAACAAAACGCAACAGTGCGTGAATGTCCAGTTTTTGTGAATGGAATGCAAAGAGAAACTCGCCACAGCAAATGTAAGGAGAATTCTTCCAGCAGGTTGAATGTAATACACATAGTTGTGTGGATGTAATGCAAAGAATACGCAGCAACGTATGTAATGTTTTTGTTGAACTTGTAATGTGTGGAAAAACACAGCAGCATGAGTTTTTTGTTGTTTTGTTGAGAAAACAAAAGGCAATACGTAGCAGCACGTATGTGCTAAGTGAATGTAATGTTTTGTTGAAAGACAGAGTCTGTAATGCACATCAATGCAAAGATATTGTAGCCTGATCGCCATTGTGAAGAGCAGCGCGAATGAAGAGATTTTTACACACAGCAGTGTAAAATTTCAAGCAGATACAGCAGTGTCAATTTGCAGGCAGAGACAAATTGAAGTGCCTCTGAAGCAGGCATGTTGGAGAATCCCTCTGTTAAGAGGAAGATGCTATTTGTGTGGAACTGAAGTGTTCCGTGGAGAATCCCTCTGTTAAGAGGAAGATGCTATTTGTGTGGAACTGAAGCGTTCCTTGGAGAATTCCTATGTTAAGAGGAAGATGCTTTTGTGTAGAACTGAAGCGTTCCTTGGAGAATCTCTCTATTAAGAGGAAGATGCTTTTGTAACAGCAGTTGTGAAATCCCTCTGTGTGAGGAAGATGTTTCTTTTTTTGTAACAATTGGTTTCATGTTAATTAATACAAGTTTTTTTTTTTTTGTGTTGCTGAAACACTGTATTCAGAAAATAGTTTCTTGGCATCAAAACAGAGTGTTGCTGAAACACCAGTTTCAGCGTTGTTGAAACACCGTTGTTGAAACACTGCACTCAGCAATTGACGAAACTGCATTGCTAAAACACCATATTCTGTAAATGATTTGTATTTCCGCTGTGTTAAAACAGAGCATTGTTCTGTTCAGTTTTTGATCCTGTGGCAAAACAGAGTATTACTCTTTGTTCAGTTATTTTGTTTTGGAATTTAGCAGGAAATTACCAACAGTGGTATCAGAGCTTGTCCAGGCTCTTTGAAGGTGTCAAAGAAGCTGAAGGAAGGATTTCTTGCTGCAGCAGCTTCTCCAGCAGAGTGAAGACTCAGTCAAAAATCCAAGGTATTTCTCAAGCTAGTTTTCTGTGTTGCTGTTGAAGACAGTCAGTGATTTTTAAATACATAGTCAAGTATTTTGAGGCACAGTTAAGAGTGCAAGAACGGCTGGAGCCCGGTTCCTTCATACAAAGCTTAACAGGTTGAAGGTCAACATTTAGAACACAAATGGCGAGGTCAAAGAAGGTGGTCTCCAATCCTCCTAAGGATGTGTCTCCCTCTACTACTAAAATAGAACACAATCAAGAAGGAGATCCTGAACCCATCATAGAAGCTAAAAATGAGAAAGTTGACCTCATCAAGCTTCAAGTACAAGAAAGGGATGAAGAGCTTGCCAAGCTTAAGAAGGAATTTGATCAAAGCAAAAGGAAGCATCATGAAGAAGTCATATCCATGACAAATCAATCGAATAAAGCATTGAAGCGGGAAAATACCTTGTCAAGTCAACTTGAACAAAGGCACAAGAGCGTGAACAAACTTGAAGAAGAGGTTGTTCAGTACAAGGTAGAGGTCTCCTCCCTTAAGTCTCAATTACAAGAAGCCAGGAAATAGGCACAAGAAGCTGAGAAGAGAATGGAGAGCAGTCAAGCAAAGAATGAAGAAATCTTCAAAATGAAGTCAGATATCATCTCCCTTAAAATAGTAGCAGCTGAAGCTACTCGTAGCAAGGAAGAAACTGACGAACAACTTGCAAAGAAGAATAATGAGTGTGAAATATTGGAAGAAGAGATTTTCCTCCTCAGAAAAAAGGTTGAAGGGATGAACAAAATCATGAAGAGCTCTCAAGCCTTGGATGACATGCTCAACTATCACAGATGTCCATCTGATAAATCAGGACTCGGGTATGTAGGTGAACCCTCAAACAAGAATGAAAATGCTTTAAGCAAAAGAGATGTGAAGAAGCCAGAAAGAAATTGTGATGCTCCTAGTTCCAGCAAAAGCAAGGAGAAAAGTCAAGGCTACAATAGAAGAAATCCTATTCCAAGAAAAAATGTAGATGATGTCAAAGAGGAAAGAGGCAATGGTTATCATCAAAGGATCTCAAGGCAGAAAGGCTTCAGAAGTACATCAAGGAAACCTCCATCTCCCAGGTACCAAAGTTCATTTTTTGGTTATTGTTAATCTTGTTCAAACTTTGTTCATATGGAAAAACACTGTAAAGCATATCATAGAGATAGATGTTATAGTCTCCGAAAACCTCCAAGAAACAATTTTACAGGAAGAAATCATGAAATCTTATTCATGAACAATGTAGAATGCTTCAAGTGTCATAACATTGGTCATATGGCACGTGATTGTAAATTAACATGGGATCTTACACAAGCTAGAACCATGCAAAAGAAGAAAGTTACACAAGTATGGAGAAGGAAGGAAATACAGTTTGAAAGTCCTTTGAGCTCTCCCGCCAATCTAAGTCTTTTTTTAGAAGACTCTGCTAAAAGGAGACGATGCATACAGTTAGGGGGAGCCTGTAATTCTTGATCATTATAGTAGAGGCAGAATATGTGGCAGCTACAGCAGCAGCATGTCAAGCAGTTTGGATGAGAAAGATGTTAAGGAGCTTATGCCAAGAGCAAGCAAAAGGAACTGTAATTTTAACCCAGCAGTTGAAATTAAAGGGGAGTGTTGGAATATTAATTTCAACTACCGTGCAGCTGCAGAACCGCCAGTTCAATGTACAGGCCTGCAGCATGGAGCTATCTTTTGCGTGACGTGAAGTTGAATCTTCATTGACGGCCAGGTTTATCAGTCAGGCAATAAATGAAATTTAATGTGATTGGTAAACGTTGGTAAAAATAGTAAACACCAGGTTTTATTGCGGACATGGGGAATGTACCGCAACATCCAGAAATTTCAGAAATTAAACTTATTTGTCTGCCGCTCCATACCTTGTTTTAATTTCTAGTCTTTTCATAAAAAAATTAAGTAGTTTTTCTGGTGTGTTGTTTTAATGTAATGAGCAGCAGCGCGAGCTCATATGAATGAAGCTTTTATGCACAGCAGTGCAGGGACTGAAATGAAATGTAAAAGAGGCGCAGTAGCGCGATAGCAAGAAGAAGAAGAAATTTCTCTTACAGCAGTGGAAATGTAAGTGAAGCGCAGCTGAGCGCAAATGAAAAAGAGGGCAAAACGCAGTAGAGAGTGAATGTCTAGTTTCTGTGAATGGAATGCAAAGAGAAACTCGCCGCAGCAAACGTAAGGAGAATTCTTCCAGCAGGTTGAATGTAATACACATAGCAGTGTAGATGTAATGCAAAGAATACGCAACAACGTATCTAATGTTTTTGTTGAACTTGTAATGTGTGGAAAAACACAACAGCATGAGCTTTTGTTGTTTTGTTGAGAAAACAAAAGGCAATACGCAACAGCACGTATGTGCTAAGTGAATGTAATGTTTTTTTGAAAGACACAGTCTGTAATGCACAGCAGTGCAGAGATATTACAGCCTGAGCGCCATTGTGAAGAGGAGCGCGAATGAAGAGATTTTTACACACAGCAGTGTAAAATTTCAGGCAGATACAGCAGTGTCAATTTGCAGGCAGAGACCGATTGAAGTGCCTCTGAAGCAGGCATGTTGGAGAATCCATCTGTTAAGAGGAAGATGCTATTTGTGTGGAACTGAAGTGTTCCTTGGAGAATCCCTCTATTAAGAGGAAGATTCTATTTGTGTGGAACTGAAGCGTTCCTTGGAGAATACCTCTGTTAAGAGGAAGATGCTTTTGTGTGGAACTGAAGCGTTCCTTGGAGAATCCCTCTGTTAAGAGGAAGATGTTTTTGTAACAGCAGTTGTGAAATCCCTCTGTGTGAGGAAGATGTTTCTTTTTTTGTAACAGTTGGTTTCCTGTTAATTAATACAAGTTTTTTTTGTGTGTTGCTGAAACACCGTATTCATAAAATAGTTTCTTGGTGTCAAAACAGAGTGTCGCTGAAACACCAGTTTCATCGTTGCTAAAACACTACATTCAGCAATTGACGAAACTACGTTGCTGAAACACCATATTCCGCAAATGATTTTTATTTCCACAGTGTTAAAACAAAGCATTGTTCTGTTCAGTTTTTGATCCTATGGCAAAACAGAGTATTACTCTCTGTTCAGTTATTCTGTTTTGGAATTTAGCAGAAAATTCCCAACAACCATCGCATTGCAGAACTCATCCCTGCCTTTCACAATTCAAGCAGAACCAAAGCTGACCAAGGTTGCCTTCTGCTGTATTCGGGACAATCCCAACCAGAGGCCATGAATGGGCGTTGCCCTGAAGATGTTGGAGGGCAATTGGGAAGTTGTTGATTTGCCGATATGGTTGTTGCAGAGAGGGCCCGAGTTCTTGGAAGGGTATGTGTATAAGGCCATGAAGGGTCGGGAGGGAGATGACGACGAACCGGATGAGATATCTTCAGTTGTTCCGCAAAAACCATACAACACCTGCACACTTGCTCTTCGTCACCATAGACTGGGTTTTGAAGAGCTGCTGCAATGGTTTCTTTCGAGCAATATTTCTTGTTATGTCCACTGACCTTAGTGTTTTTACTCATGCCTATCCTACATTTAGCTGACCATAGCCAAGAACCCATTTCTTTAAGGCCCCATTGTTCCACAGATATTTTCCTTTTTCTTATATCTACGATGCCTCTCTAAGTGATCTGCAACGGTTTGAGAATGCAATACAAAGGAGACTGCATCATGCAGTATCCATTTTCTCAAAGAAATTTCGAAATGTTGTCGAATCAAAGAAAAAATATGGCAGAAGCAGTTCAGGTTCCTCTGGTCTCATAGGAGTGGTCAACCTAAGCCTGGAAAAATTTCAACATGGGGATCAAAAAATTCATTAGTTTAACATTTGTGTGTGCACTGTGGATTGCAAACATGTGGGGTGTCAGGAGCTAGAAGAATAGGTCTTGATAGGCATTCATTTTCATTAGTTTCACAGTTAGACCCCATGATAGGTCACAAAATTTCTTATTGCTTCACTTCCATAGATAACAATGCTTCGATCTCAATGTTCTTTGGCATATCTGCAGCTTTCTAAGGTAAGCATGTGGTACGCCTCTCATAAACTGTGATAGTGGTGTTGTGCTCCCCGTTAATGGCAGTGTAGAAGGATGATGATCCAATGCTTCCCGTGTGTTTTGCAGCATGTGCTTAAATCTAGTGATGTGTATGTTCACTAACACCTGCGGGTTTTGGTGTAACGGCAATCGTGACTCTAACAAGTGGTATCGAGCCAAAGGTCTCGAGTTCGAAACACCCCTGGCTCGGGTAGGGAGAGATTGTTGTGCTCCCCTTTTATGGATAACTGTGATTGATTCAGGGGATCTTGTCGCTCCTGCCTACTTCGCTCTCGTGGTAAATTTAATCTGGACTTTGCATTATCCTCCACTGTTCAATGCGTCGCTTCATGGGGTCCCTTTTTTTAATGTTTCTGGTGGAGGGGAGGTCAACTCGAGTTTCCTAATCTGATTTTTCAGTTCAGACTGGGTGCGAAACTCGACATCGCATGGCAGCGTCTCTTACATGCACTCGATGATGACGTACTTTGCATGTATGTGGAAAAAACACTTGGTGCCTCCATCATTGGCAACAACGCTTCGGGTGATTTTCATTTTTCCCTTTGATTTGAAGAACAATATCATGAGCTTTATCAAAAGCGACTGTACAAGGTTCGATTGAATCAGGAGGTACATCAGTTAGAGTTTATACACATATATGTATTAGAAGCCATAAGCTAGTAGTATGAAGGTCATGAAATTTCATTTTTGTATACGATGAGCTGATCGTCCATTTTCTTATATAAATACAGTCTTTTGGTCAAGGTTGTGCGAGATAAAATGCAACATCATGTGAATGGTTGTTGATTTATAAGAGAAGACATGATAAGAAGGATTCGCGAGACAGTAAGAATATTTTGTGGTGTTACCTGTAATTATATTTTCATAAGATGAGATGGTTGGAGCGGAGCGTAAATGTGTACTCATGGCAAAATTTTACTAATGAAATTCAAATGAAATGAGAGAAACCAATGGGTTAATATAGTAGAGCGATGCTAGGTGTTTTAAGATCTCTTATTGGGTAGATATTCTAATTTTTATTTAAAAATTAATTTTTAGTTATCGTGATTTACATTAATTTCTTTGAAGTTATATTAATTGATCAATTTATTATTATTATTATTAATTTTCTTTTTATTAGAGATTATTGATTTCATTGGCCTCGACTACTTTTGGCTTCTGCACACTCACGATGATTTTTTTTATATTTGTTGGGTTGAACCTTATCAACGAGAGTGTGGTACGTCAAGAAGTCTGAGGGTTTTCCATCTGACATTCCATTCGTCATATGACATCGCTCTGATTTCACAAATGCCTCGCCTTCACCCATTCTAAGTACCCGTACACATTCTCCTTCACCCATTCTGTTGTCGCTGCCTCATATTTAATGTTACCCATGTATTTGTTGCTCAACCCCACTACAAATTCGATTCTAGTGTTTGCAAACATCTCTAAAACTTGTCGGTTCACATCGTATAACTTAAAAATTTCTTGATAATATTGATCGAATGTAGCATCCCTACTACGCATTTCTGAGAGGGAAAGTTGTATGAAACTTATCCATACTTGATGCCTGCAATCGTTGTGTTTCTCATTATTCCTAATATAATGTCAGTCCCTGCGCTACCTTCACCAGCAACGATGTGCAACGGTGCAATCTCAGTTGACAATTCCAACTCATATAGAAAATTCAACCACGAGTTGTGCAAAATTTTGATTTTGGATCATAATTTACTCATAAACGCAAGAGTGCAATATTCTCTTCCATTCAACAACACCTTCAGGAAACCCAAGTTCTATTTACTTCTTTGCACTCTCAACTGCATCACTGCTATGGATAATGTTCCTTCGAACCTCTAGAACAAAGTCGCCTCTAATAGTTTTGGGTTTAGATGGGTTTAGATGTTGTAGGATTTGTAGCTCCGGTGATTTTCCTACAAACTGCAACAACACCTTTTCCCCTCCCAGACCATACTGTTACAGGGACATAATTATGTACTCTACCAATCCAGGAAAAAAGGGCTTTGAAGACCAATAAATTATGTACTCTACCAATCCAAGAAAAAAGGGGTTTCAAGGCAAATCCTCATAGTGTTTCTCCACAAATGATCTCTCTACAACCACCATCGTCAGACCTTACAAAATAAAGCCCTTCTTATCAAAGCTAGATATAATTTCTCCCACCAATCCACGTTGCATGTGATGCAGGAGCATCTGGCTAACAGGGCATAGACGGAAGCAAGGTTTACATGGTTTCTGAAAGGGACAGAGAACACAGTTCGCTGGATGGATAGTATATCTGTCTTTATTTTTAATTTTGTTTTTTTTTTTTAAGTTGCCTAAGAATAATGTAATCAATTTTAATTAGGAGCAGTAGTAATTAGTTAGAATCGTTTGTTTCCAAACAGTTATATTACTGTTGTAAAAGCATGAAAAGAAAATGTGCTAGCTAGCTATGAAGAAGTTCCACATATGAAATAACTGATGTAACCAACAACACAAACTAACAGCAGTTACAAAACTGTTTGAAAACAGTGCTACTAAAGGAGAGAAACAAGCCCATTACAGGGTTCGACTTTGTATGAAAATAAACAGAGAGAGTAATATAAACATTCTGTGCACATATAATCCTACCGTGTCCTCAATGGTTGTATAACTTTGCTAATAAGTTATTATATGAATACTGTCGAATGTACTGCTACAGGTTCTGGACCCAGAGGAGAAGATAAACCAGTTGGACGACAAGTAACAACACGAATCAATATAACCAGATAATAAAAAAGACCTCGTAACAGGTATGTGAAAATTACAAACGCAAGTCTAATCTATTCCATCATTAAATTCATATGATTACAATAATACAGTCGGCCAAAATTCAATATACATTTACATACTGTCCAAAGTAGAAGACTGGACTCAATTCACAGTCGTGAGAAATCAACCCTAACAGCAAACAAGAAGCCAATTTCCCGTATGACCCAGAACCACAGCCAACGTCGTGCCCAGCGACCAAAGAAAGCTAAGTACAGACAGAGAGCAGCCTAAGGCCAGCAAACAAAGTTCAGCCAATAAAGTCGAAACACCCCTACAATCAAGCTACCAAACAACAGAGAAGCTACCCGTGTTTGCCCGAACAGCTGAGAGCTCAAACACCGAAACCCTTGAACGGTCTCACTTGCAAGAGAGCGACCAAGAGTGGTTAGGCTCCAAGTAACAGTACCAACTAAGTTAAAAAGAAACTAAAGAGAACGAGAAGCGAACAAAAATGGCACCATACCTGTTCGGCGAACCATAGCCTCCATTCGACCACGAGGAGACCCTCCTGCTCACGAAGGAGCCAAGACATCAGATACAGGTAAAGGAGGACTGCAAATATCCGGCATAAAACAAAGACTTACCGAACGAGTTGGCAGAGAACCCAACGGAGAACGCCGCCACCAGATTGCCGAAGTCTGTGGAAAGGGCTGAACCAGTATTGAAAGAAATATCAAGCATTACACAGCTATCGTATAACTTAAACCCTCACGAGATACAGACAGCAACACACAGAGGCGGAAACCATTAACAGAGCAATTGTAACCACTCGCAAGACACAAATAGCAACACACAAAGGCGGGGACCCTTAAAAGAAAAACCCCAATTCACAATAACAGCCAACATGCAAGCCGAGGAATAGTGCCATGCGAAACTTACCAGAGCCTTAATAAATCGCCAGAAGAGCAGAGGCATACCAGGCCGAGAACCAACGATCGAAGTCGAAAGGGTAACCAGGAGCTCACAACCAGCAAACCGTGCAGACAAACCTCAGAAAACCACAACCAAAACCACCGAAGTTGTAGAGCTCGCAGAGCAAATGACCGGGAGAAACAACGAGAAACAAATGAGTGTGGAGGAGTAAAAACCCCAAACCAGGGCGGATTTGTGGGATCCCGAGGAGGGACAAGTGTTCAACGGGTAAGCCACCAAGGTACAAATCACCGTAAACCAAAATCAATACAGAGCAGATTACAAATCAACCAACATAAATATCCAAAATCCATGTTATTATTATATTCATTACGGTCGCATAACACATCAGTGCATTGATGGCGGGACCACGTGGGTTGGCCCCATCAAGTGGTATCAGAGCAGCATTTTAAGGAAACAGGGGAAGATGGAAGTACAAAGACGAGGACAAGGAAGAGGTGCACACAGAGCAGCAGACGAGGGCTTGAGAGAACAGTTGAGAATCCTTACTGCTCGCTTGGAAGCAGTAGAGGCAGGTAGGCGAAGAGACCCGGAACTTGGGGATGATAGTGAAGACGAGGCAGCAACTATTACAGATGGGTCAGAGGAAGAAGCCCCGGAGTTAAGACTGTTGAGATCAGTACTGTTAGCTAGCAGCAAACCCAAACCTAAGATCCCTAACTATGATGGCAGTCTGTCCGCCGATGTTTTGCTGGATTGGGTAAGTGAGTTAGACAAGTATTTTGAAAATGAGGAGATCAGTGAGGACAAAAGAGTTAGATTTGCTGCGACTAAGTTAAAAGGACACGCTGCCTTATGGTGGGATAGTGTCCAAGCGGACAGGAGACGAATGAACAAGTTGCCAATAAGAAAGTGGCCAAGGATGGTGGCAAAGCTGAAGGGCAGGTTTTTGCCTAAAGACTACCAGGTTGAACTTTATCGACGAGTACAGAATTTAAGGCAGAAAGGTATGACTGTAAAGGAGTACACAGAGGAATTTTATCGAGTAAATTTACGTGCTGGTTATACGGATGATACTCCAGAAAAAACAGCGAGGTACGTGAATGGCTTGAGGTTGGAAATATTGGACGAGATCAGTATTCTCTCTCCCCGAAATATAGAAGAGGCCTTTCAGAGTGCTGTAAAGGCTGAAGAGAAAATTAACAGGAAACAGAACAACAGGAGAGGGAGAGGAAATGGCAGAGGACGAGGACAGTCCTACGGCAGAGGGAGAACTGCCACTAACAACGAAGAAGGCAGCAGTTCCAGAGCTTCAGGGACAGCAGAGAAGGGAGATAGCACTAGAGGAGGTCGGCCATATCAGCGGGGAAGAGGAAATGGTCACGAAAGGGGGACTAATGTCCAGTGCTACAGGTGCCATAAGTGGGGGCACAGATCCTTCGAATGCCAGGAAGCTGAGCATGCTGGCCAGAGGGGAGCATTTGTTGCGTAGCCTGAGGAAGCTGAAGCAGAGCCCCGGGAGATAGAAAACGTGGCAGAAACAGGAGAGGCTCTAATTTTGAACAAAGTGTTGTTAAAGCCAGCCAAGGAGATGGCTGAACAGACCCAGCGAAAGGCGTTGTTTCGAACAGTTTGAAAATCACGTGGAAAGTGCTGTAAATTGATTATAGACAGCGAAAGTACAGACAATTCAGTTGCCACCGAAATGGTGGAAAAGATGGGATTGAAGCGGCTTAAACATCCCACACCTTACAAGGAGTCGTGGCTACAGAAAGGCCACCAGCTATTAGTTGATGAACAGTGTGAGGTTGAATTTCACATTGGCAAATATCAAGACACGGTGGTCTGCGATATTATGCCAATGGACGTGTGCTATATACTACTAGGGAGACCGTGGCAGTATGATTGGAAGGTGACGCACGATGGGAGGACGAATTGTTATAAATTTGTGAAAGATGGGATCAAACATACGCTTGTACCCATCAAAGAGGAGGATGCAGCAGAATCAAGTGGAACAAAAGCATTGTTAATAGGAGGAAAATAGTTTGTGAAGCAGATTGAGGAAAATGAAGTCAATTATGCGATTGTAAGGAGGACAAAACTGATGTTGCTGAACACAGAAAAGTCAGAATTGCCTGCAGAAATTCAGAAGTTGTTAAAAGAATTTCAAGACATTGTAGTTGACGATCTACCACATAAGTTGCCTCCTAAGAGGAGTATTAGCCATCATATTGATTTTATACCTGGAGCAAGCCTGCCGAACAAGGCAGTGTATAGAATGAGTCTAAAAGACAATGAAGAAATTCGTAAACAAGTGCAGGAGTTGCTGGATAAGGAACTGATCAGAGAAATTTTGAGCCCTTGTGCAGTACCAACAGTACTCGCACCTAAGAAGGGTGGAGAATGGCGAATGTGTACAGATTCGCGGGCTATTAATAAAATCACTATTTGATATAGATTTCCCTTACCCAGAATGGACGACATAATGGATTGTCTTAGCGGAGCAGCTTATTTTACAAAGATTGATCTGAAGAGTATTTATCATCGATCAGGATTAGAGAAGGAGATGAGTGGAAAACAACTTTCAAGACTAATGAAGGACTGTACGAATGGCTGGTCATGCCATTTGGATTAAGCAACGCTCCTAGTACCTTTATGAGATTGATGAATGAGATGTTAAAGGAATTTATTGGCAAGTTCGTGATAGTTTACCTTGATGATATCTTAATTTTCAGCAGAATGAAAGGAGAGCATCTTCAACATGTTCAAAGGGTGTTAGAGAAGTTACAACAGAACAAACTGTTGATAAACTTAAAGAAATGCACTTTCATGCCGAAGGAGCTGGTCTATCTGGGGTTTGTAGTTGCAGAAAATGAATTGAAAATGGACCCCGAAAAGATTGCAGCAATTATAAATTGGCCGTCACCGAAGAGCTTATTTAAGGTACGTAGTTTTCACGGACCGGCAAGTTTTTATTGGAAATTTATTAGAAATTTCAGTGAAATCTGCGCACCAATGCTAGAGACCATCAAAAAGGCCAGTCAGCCTTTTTGTTGGACCAAGATGGCAAAAGATAGTTTTCAGCTTTTGAAACGGAAGATCATGGAGAGGCCAATCTTGAGGTTGCCCAATTTTAATAAACTCTTTCAGGTTCGGTGTGACGCAAGTGGAACAGCTATTGGCGCTGTGCTCAATCAGGAAGACAAACCAGTGGCATTTTTTAGTGAAAAACTAAATGAGAGCCGGCAGAAATATTCCTCGTATGACAAGGAATTTTATGCTGTGGTCCAAGCTTTAAAACATTGGAGGCACTACCTGCTGGGCAATGAGTTCGTATTATTTTCTGATAATTCGGCATTACAATATGTAATGCAGCAGCACAAGTTAAACCATAAGCACACCAAATGGGTAGAATACTTGCAGAGTTTCACTTTCGTGTTAAAACACATAAGTGGGCAAGCCAACAAAGTGGCGGATGCCTTGAGCAGAAGAGCTTTGCTCTTACAGGAAAGTAGCATACACGTGATGGGATTCGAACATTTGAAGGATTTGTACCAAACCGACACAGATTTCAAGGAAGCTTTTGAAGCCTGCCAAAATCCCGTATTGAGGAATGCAAGCCCATGGTTAGACTATAATTTACAGGAAGGATTATTGTTCAGAGGTGGGCAGTTATGTATCCTGGACTGTTCAATGAAGGAGAATATTGTACGGGAGAAGCATAGTGGTGGATTAGCGGGACATTTTGGCATCAACAAAACTTTGGAGCAACTCGGACATTTTTATTATTGGCCTAAAATGAGCAGGGATATACAAAGATATGTAAAAAGCTGTAAAGTCTGCCAACTGTCGAAAGGACACAGTCAGAATACGGGACTTTAAACACCACTACCTGTTCCGAGCAGGCCATGGGACTCAGTGCGCATTGACTTTGTCCTAGGACTGCCTAGAACGCAACGGGGATATGATTCAGTAATGGTGGTGGTAGATAGATTTTCGAAAATGGCTCATTTTATTCCTTGCTGGAAAACTAGTGACGCCACGTATGTGGCACACCTGTTTTTCACGGAGGTTGTTAGACTACATGGCCTACCCAGATCTATCATTTCAGATAGGGATGTAAAATTCACAGGACATTTTTGGCGCACCTTGTGGAAAAAGTTGGGCACGCAATTGAATTTCAGCTCTGCATATCATCCGCAGACTAATGGACAAACGGAAGTAGTGAACAGGAGCTTGGGGAATTTATTATGGAGTTTAACTGAAGAAAATTCACGGTTATGGGATCGAGCTCTCGCTCAGGCAGAATTCGCTTATAACGATTCGCCCAATCGTAGCACCAGACACAGCCCATTTCATATTTTGTATGGCATGCATCCTCAGGGAATACATGAATTGCGAGATTTGGGAAAGTTGGAACAGAGAAGCGCGGATGGGGAAGACTTTGCCGAAGCAATGAGCGAACTTCATGAAAAAGTCAAATTAAGGTTGCAGGACAGCGTACAGAAATACAAGCAGCAAGCAGATTCAAAGCGAAGAGAAATGCAATTTAATGTTGGGGATGAGGTCCTTGCGCACCTGCGCAGGGAACAATTTCCTAAGGGCATGTATAATAAACTAAAATATAAGAAAATTGGTCCATGCAAGATCTTACGTAAATTTTCAGCCAACACTTACGAGATTCAACTGCCACCTGACATAGGCATATCACCTATTTTCAATGTGGCAGATCTGTTCCCATATAATGCCCAAGCAGAGGATGACAGTGTGGTACGGCCAGAATGGGACACCCAACTTGGAGACAGTTCTTGGAAGAAATAATTGCCTTCGGCCCAGTCCCATGAGATTGAAGGGATCCTCAGTACCCAGGTAGCCAAGAAGACACGTAGGAAAGAATATCTACGATACCTTGTCAAGTGGAGAGACCGTCCAATGGAGGACAGCTCATGGCTCGACGCGGCGCAGATACAGAAGGCTGCCTATTCGGTGGAGGAAATCATGGAACAGAGCCATGAATTTCTTTTACCCCGGGAGCCTGATGCAGGAGCATCTGGCTAACAGGGCAAAGACGGAAACAAGGTTGACATGGTTTCTGAAAGGGACAAAGAACACAGTTCGCTGGATGGATAGTATATCTGTCTTTATTTTATTTTACTTTTTTTTTTTAAGTTGCCTAAGAATAATGTAATGACTTTTAATTAGGAGCAATAGTAATTAGTTAAAATCGTTTGTTTCCAAACAATTATATTATTGTTGTAAAAGCATGAAAAAAAAATGTGATAGCTAGCTATGAAGAAGTTCCACATAAGAAATAACTAATGTAACCAATGACACAAACTAACAGTAGTTACAAAACTGTTTGAAAACAATGCTACTAAAAGAGAGAAACAAGCCCATTACAGGGTTTGACTTTGTATGAAATTAAACAGAGAGAGTAATATAAACATTCCGTGCACATACAATCCTACCGTGTCCTCAATGGTTGTATAACTTTGCTAATAAGTTATTATATGAATACTATCAAATGTACTGCTACAGGTTCTGGACCCAGAGGAGAAGATAAACCAGTTGGACGACAAGTAACAGCACGAATCAATATAACCAAATAATGAAAAGACCTCGTAACAGGTATGTGAAAATTACAAATGCAAGTCTAATCTATTCCATCATTAAATTCATATGATTACAATAATACAGTCGGCCAAAATTCAATATACATTTACATACTGTCCAAAGTAGAAGACTGGACTCAATTCACAGTCATGAGAAATCAACCCTAACAGCAAACAAGAAGCCAATTTCCCGTATGACCCAGAACCACAGCCAACGTCGTGCCCAGCGACCAAAGAAAGTTAAGTACAGACAGAGAGCAGCCTAAGGCCAGCAAACAAAGTTCAGCCAATAAAGTCGAAACACCCCTACAATCAAGCTACCAAACAACAGAGAAGCTACCCGTGTTTGCCCGAACAGCTGAGAGCTCAAACACCGGAACCCTCGAACGGTCTCACCTGCAAGAGAGCGACCAAGAGTGGTTAGGCTCCAAGTAACAGCACCAACTAAGTTAAAAAGAAACTAAAGAGAACGAGAAGCGAACAAAAATGGCACCATACTTGTTCGACGAACCATAGCCTCCATTCAACCACGAGGAGACCCTCCTGCTCACGAAGGAGCCAAGACATCAGATACAGGTAAAGGAGGACTGCAAATATCCAGCATAAAACAAAGACTTACCGAACGAGTTGGCAGAGAACCCAACGGAGAATGCCGCCACCGGATTGCCGAAGTCTGTGGAAAGGGCTGAACCAGTATTGAAAGAAATATCAAGCATTACACAACTATCGTATAACTTAAACCCTCACGAGATACAGACAACAACACACAGAGGCGGAAACCATTAACAGAGCAATTGTAACCACTCGCAAGACACAAATAGCAACACACAGAGGCGGGGACCCTTAAAAGAAAAACCCCAATTCACAATAACAACCAACATGCAAGCCGAGGAATAGTGCCATGCGAAACTTACCAGAGCCTTAATAAATCGCCGGAAGAGCAGAGGCATACCAGGCCGAGAACCAACGACCGAAGTCGAAAGGGTAACCAGGAGCTCACAACCAGCAAACCGTGCAGACAAGCCTCAGAAAACCACAACCAAAAACCACCGAAGTTGCAGAGCTCACAGAGCAAATGACCGGGAGAAACAACGAGAAACAAATGAGCGCGAAGGAGTAAAAACCCCAAACCAGGGCGGATTCGTGGGATCCCGAGGAGGGACAGGTGTTCAACGGGTAAGCCACCAAGGTACAAATCACCGTAAACCAAAATCAATACAGCGCAGATTACAAATCAACCAACATAAATATCCAAAATCCATTTTATTATTATATTCATTACGGTCACATAACACATCAGCGCATTGACAGCGGGACCACATGGGCTGGCCCCATCAACATGCCATCAGGGTTAATCATGATGAAGGTCTGCTCCATAATGAATCTACGGAGAGTTCAAACATTACGAAAATAGTAAGTTTCTCCACACGAACAAGGATACATTTCACAATGACGCGCAATTAGAATACTACAAGAATCGTACCTAGGAACACTCGGTGGGATAATTTGATTAAGTGATCCACAACTCTAACAAAAGAGACTCCTAACACATGTTCATTCTCCTTCTGATTATGGTGATTGACTGAGATTTACTAATGATCTACGTGTTTTTCTTTTAAATTATGGCATTTGACTGTGATTCACCGAGGATACGTGTTTTTTTTTCTTTTAAATTATGACAATTGACTATAATTCACTCATGATCAAATTAGAGGCAAAAGACAAAAACTTGGAACATTGGCTCTAGATTTTAGCAAGAAAATTCGAAGACAAGCTTTGTACAGATTATAAATGCATGCATAGCCATGGAATAAATCGTACAAAGATGCATAATTTATTTATGGATTATGCAATGTCCTCATCCCATTACTTCATTGAAGATACAAGGAATACGTTCTTTGTACAAATCCCAACGTTAGCCCAATCCATAATTCTAGACGAGTTGTCTCGTGCGCTGTAATCACTCATTTAGAGAGCATAATACTAGACGAGTTGTCTCGTGGGCTGTAATCACTCATTTAGAGAAAATCCTTGTGTGGCTTCATGCACTTTGTGGTGTTTACATGCAAACATCCTGAAATATCCTACCTACATATATGCAACATGGTAGTGAGAACTACTCGGATTCTATGTTACTAGAAACGATAAACTAGAAACGACATTGGTACGAGAAAAGTAGTTTGGAGGTTTGAAACGAGGAGGGAGAAAAAACAACAACGGTATGAGAAAAGTAGTTTGGAGGTTTGGCATTCAAGAAACCAGGAGAGAGAAAAAACAACAAAAGTATAAAAAACACAGATTTAATCAGGAGAGAGAAAAAACAACAAAAGTATAAAAAACACAGATTTAATTTCAATTTTCAATATAGTGTCAACTAAATTTACAGCGAAATTTAATTAAAAAGCTAAATAAATTGAGTACCATTTATCTAATATTAATGCTTAGCAAATTGACGATTAAATATTAATGCTTAGCAAATTGACGATTAAATATATGTCTTCTGCTTATTATTGTTTTTTATACCTTCTGCTAATTATTGTTTATGTGTGGAAATTTCAAAAAATTGTATATATATGTCACCCAAGACCAAAATATACCATTTGGAGAGAAACAATAAGTAAAAATATACCATTTGGAGAGAAACAATAAGTAAAATCTACAAGTAAATGTACACTTCTTAAACCATATATGGAATTATGTTTAAGCTATGAATTTTAGCCATATATATTAATGCGGAGATTAACTTAAAATTAATGCAGAGATTAACTTGTTTTCAAAAAGGGATTGCTATGAGGAGTGCTAGTAGTTCGCAGTTTGATGAGCTTAGTGAAACTCTACTCTTCAGGGTTCTTTGTGAACGATGCAAACACTTTTACATCCATAAAGAATATCCAAATGTTACATTTATAGAACTCTTTTTCCAAACTCCAAGACATTAAGAAAAAGTAGAGACACTTCAGAATATGATAGCAAAATCCTTAGATGAGATGCATGGCAGGATTCGAAGGCCCAAAGACAGTCGAATCAAAGCGTTTGAAATTCAACACAGCTATTGCAGAAATTCTTGTCCCTGTGGATTCTATTAAAATTTGGTGCATTTGGTACCTCATTGGTAAACATATGCCTCATTGCAGGAATCTATGAACACACAGGAAGGGAATTTGGTACCTGAAATTTTTAAGTAAATATTTTCAAAGAGCAAAAAAACAGAGCTGAGAACGAACTCTAAAGGAACAAATTACAACGAACTGAGCTCTGGAAAAATGCAGGTTAACAAAAACGGCCGTAGAAAACGGTGTTTCCCGTGCCGTTGTGTTTCTTGTGCGTTTTTTTCCGGGAAACCGTTGTATTTCTGGTAACACAGCTCGGATTAGAATCCGAATAAAATTTACCAGTTCTTCCACATTTCGAAGGTGTAATTCATTTCCAGGTAGAACAAACCGAAAGTAAAAAAACACAGAAATGTGTTAGATATGATTCAAATTTTTGTAAGGGTGATCTTCAAATGGAATTAAAGAAGCAAAGAAAATGATGATGTTGAACTGAAATTGAAAAAAAGAGAAAATAATGATCTTGAACTGAATATATATATAGAAAATTTGCGAGATGAGATTCCATTTATTATGGGGGAAAACTTTAAAAAGGAAAATTTTTGATCCAATAACCCCTTGTCAGAATCCCATATGGTGTTATCTCTTCGTCCATAACGTACGTATACGATTTTTGTTGAGAACTCAATGTTTCCAACATAACACGAATATTGTCCACTTAAAAAATTCACAGAAAATAAGTTGAATTCCTTGAATATCAGGTGCTTCATTTGACATAAATGCAAATCTTGTGAGAGTATAAACTCTGAGAAAAGATCTTGATGTAAGTTAGGTGGGACACAATGTTATCTAGAATTGAGGAACATAATTTACACTATAACCACTGCCTTCCTTAAGGGTAAATGAGGAAACACTCAGTTTAGAAGCACGTGGAATAGGGAGAATTATGTCGGTCCATTCTGGGGGATAATATCGAAAGGCTCATGACCTTCACATCTAGCACCAGGCATTTTGTAAATTGCTTAGACATTAATTATGGGAAAAAAAATGTCAAATTCAAAGCAAAAAAGAACAAAACATAACCAAAAGATTTCCCAGTTTAAAGTCAAAGAAAACATAGCAGAAGCATAGTAATTATTTTAAGAAATCTTCATTAAATGTTCATACCTCTTTTAAGCATATAAATTATTTAAATAAATGTTCATACCTTTCATGGACTCCATGTCCATCCTGCTAAGCAGTTGCTTTTTCCATCTTCCCAAGCACTCGTCCTCCTGCCAAGCCAAATAATTTTTTTCTCTTTTAATATTATTAAGAGTTAGCAATGCCAAGAAAAGAATCCTTGACTTGTCATTTTAGGACCTTATCTTTCTCAAGTTGTTCCTTGAGAGGATGAAGCGGTTCGAGGACAAAATCCTCTGCAACTTTAGCACCGTCTTGCTCCTCCTCATCTGTCTCATAGTAAGAATACTTGTTGAGCTGCCTCAACAATGTTTCATCGCTATAATCATCTACGGAAAGACTGGCCTCACCCATTTCCTCCACAATTTCCTTAACTTCACCCATGTCCGACTTAAAACCACTCTAAACCTCTGACTTCTCCCGTCTCATGGAGCGTGTCAAAACAGACATTGTCAGCACCCACAAAATCTCTGCTTCTTTTACAAAAATTGAGGTAAAGAATAATTGTTAACTGCTAAGAATGGGACAACAAGATTACAAACCTTCACAAGCAAAACACAAGGCCAATACTTAGAACAAAAATTGAACATACATTTAGCTCCATATTTTTCACTAAACACAAACCCCATAAAACCCTAAATCCTGAGTTTAATTCATTTTCTCTGTCAGCTCTTCGGTAATAGGAACTATTACTATAACTATATCTTATCTTATAGTAGAGCCTCCTCCGAGAGACGAGCTCTTCACTTTGAAAAAATCAAATCGCAGCAATCAAATAGCAGCAGCAACGGGGTTTGTATCTCTACAAAATATATATATATATATATATATATATAGGAACAGTCACTGGGATAACTTGATTAACTGATCCACGATCCTAAAAATGTCGTGGGAACTTACAATGCAACGACACCTAGAGAAGCGGAGTTGTCACGTTTCGGTTATGCCTCGCGTGTGTAAGGCAAGTGTTCTATAAAAAAAATAAAAAAAACCTATCACTTTGTAGTGCATTGTGGAAAATGTGTACCATGTCAAGGTTGCGTTATGGTTGGTTTTCAAACGATCATATCAATAGTGATGTATAAAAATGTATGTTTTTATTGCCTTGGAGGATCTTCCCTAATGGACTAGACAGTTGCCTTTGAAGGAAGGTGGCTTTGTCACCACAGAAAATGATTGTAAAGTCACTGCTTCCCGAGAAAATGAAGGTGCTGCCAGCATCATCTGCTAGATAAGTGCAGGCCGGCATTGGCGCTAAAAAAAATCCTCGAATATTTCTACTTAAATAAGTAATCATCATGTTGTATCCACTATTTAATTTAGTGTTTTTATCATCAAAATTATTGATAAATTTTGATTATCACTATACATTTTTCTCTCAATATTATAATACTTTACATTCATGATGATAATTTTTGCACATATAGTGAATATATATAGGGAATTATTCCCATTTAGATGACACGTTAGCATTTATTCAAAAGGGAAGTAATATGATAGTTAAAAGATTTCTTTGGTTGTGATAGATTGCTGGTTGTACAATATTTTCCTTATTTATTCTTCTATATAAAGGAAAATTGTGGAAAGATCATCTCACTTGTATTTGAACTAAATGGCTTCACTTAAAAAGAAAGCCTCATCACCTAGCACCCATCACTAGTGTTTCCAGTTAGGTGCCAGCGATTTACTACTTTTTATTGCCCCTTATACCTTTCTACTATTAAGTAAAGTAAGAGTCAGCTACTACTTCTTTTTTGGTGTGAGCCATTGCTTTATTCGTTAACTTACTTAGATACTATTTGTAAAATCACCGTCAAATAATTGAGGATACCTATTTGTTCCAAATGAAATAGTTGTTTATTGTTTTTTTCATTGATCTCGTCGATTTCAATATGACACACATCATCTAAGAAATTTATCATATATGTATTACATCCTTGGGTTGATAAATTTATTTTATATTCATTACACCCTTGAGTTTTAAGGGTTCTTTAACACATTGTTATTCTTATTAGATTTGATGATCTTATATGATCATTATTTGAGCTAGATTATTTAAGAACCTTGAACATGGTCATGAGAGGTGGGCTCTATTTGTAGCAAGATGAACTTCCCAAATCTTCCTTCGGTGTACCTTTAGAAACAATTACTAGTTTTATTAATATAAATATTAATCATCATCGTTATAAATATTTATATTTATAAAAATATACCCATAAATATTTCATAAATATAAACCTAACATATTTATTACATTAATTATATTTAACTTTAATATTACTAGTATATATATATATATATATATATATATATTTTATTACCCCAAAAAAAAATAAAAACCATAACTAAATATGAATAATGATTTTTATCCTGTTACAATGCGTTATATTGGTTTATATTCCCCACATAAATGTAAAACATTAATTTTAATTTTTATAATTTAATTTAAATAAATTATATTTTTTTATGTCAAATATTAAAAATAAAATGATTAAAAAAACTTACAAATTATATAAATATAATTTAAATATATATTTTGATAATTTAATTTAAATAAATTATTACTAATTAAAATGTAATTTTTTTAATTAAAATATAATGATAAAAAATATATTTTAATACATGTATAGGACTTATAATGAAATATAACTTGCCTAATAAGACGAATGTCGCATAATGCTTATGATAAGAGACAACCCAGAGAAGTGATGAATAAATGAAATACGTAATGAATATTGTTCAACATCTCTTTTCTCATTTCATCGTAATGTAAAATTTCATAAATTATCCAATATTATAATTATGGTTTAAAATTTAAATATAAATAACAATTAAAATTTAAATATAAATAGCCATACTTTTCATGTTTAAATAATTAATTGATATCACTGGTTTAAATAAATAATTTACAATGTCATATTTCCACATGTTTCCTTTATCACAGTGTTACGCCAAGTCACATGCACCGGAGTCACATCAATTAACAACCTGCAGCATCACGTGTGATGACCAAAATGAGTAGCTCTTCAGGATGGTTATAAATTTACGCTATTATAAAGCATTTAATGTTATGTTATAATAAGTGATATAGAGGTTGCTAATTCAATCACATAATCTCTATGTTATTTATTGCAACGTTAACTACTTTGTCGGTAGTGAAGTGGATAAGGATTGATGTGTTGTTTAATTATTTTATAGTTTAAAGTTTTTTATTTAAATTAGATAAAATATTTTTTCGTTTGATAGTTAACATTTAAAATATGTTTTTGAATCTATAAATAAATTTAGCACTAAAAATTGTTGGAGATCAGATGCACACCAGTCATAGAAACAAATACACAGCAGAAATTCAAGCACATAAAGACACAGAGAATTAACGTGGTTCACCCAACCAATCTGGGCTACGTCCACACAACTAAGGCATCAGCAATATTTTATTAATCAAACAGGAGATTACATAAACTCTCACATTACACCCAGCTATCCATATGACTGCCTATTTTATAGCAAGGAGAATCTAACTGCTTCTCACATCAAATTTAGGATGCATTAAATCTCTCCCAACAACCTGGAGATAATCCAGCAACAGATTTTCTATTGTTGTCACACACTGGGATTTTGCCTATTTTGACTAAAACAGAAAAATCTCAACAATCTCCACCTTGACAACAATTAGCCTGATGCCCAGTTTGTTTATTATTTCTATCTTTTCTGCATGCCAAGAGAAGCCAAACACCAACGTAGCTTCTCTAACAAAACTGGTTTCGTGAACATGTCTGCACTGTTTTCCTTTGTATGCACCTTTTCGAGAGAGACTCCCCCTTCAGTGATAACCTATCTTACAAAATGATACTTGATTGGAATATGCTTTGATTTACTATGATAGGCTGGATTCTTAGCCAAATGTATTGCACTTTGGCTGTCACAAAGTAACCTGATGTTGTCCTGTAACCTACCAAACTCACCAAGCAAACCTTTCAACCAAACCGCCTCTTTGCAAGCATGCGAAGCAGCAATGTACTCTGCTTCATTAGTGGATAAAGCAACAATGTTTTGTAGCTTTGACATCCAACTAATAGCTCCACCTGCAAGAGTAAAGACATACCCTGAAGTTGACCTTCTCTTATCCAAATCACCTGCAAAATCAGAATCAACATATCCGCAAACAGATTCACTACTCTTATTGTAAGAAATACAAGAACTACTTGTGCCTCTCATATACCGAAGCACCCATTTTACTGCTGACCAATGCTCTTTACCCGGATTTGCCATGTACCTGCTGACAACCCCAACTACATGAGAAATATCTGGTCGCGTACACACCATCGCATACATTAAACACCCTACTACATTGGCATATGGAATTCGAGACATATAATCCTTTTCTTCATCGGTATTAGGACATAAACTTGAAGAAAGCTTAAAATGGGAAGCTAAAGGGACTGACATAGGCTTCACATTATTCATACCAAACCTCAAAAGTATTTTCTCAACATACTTCTGTTGTGATAGCCAGAGCTTACCATTACTCCTGTCTCTGAAAATCTCCATGCCCAAAATCTGTCTTGCCGCTCCTAGATCTTTCATATCAAACGTCCTTGCCATCTGAGTCTTCAACCTATTGATTTTGTCAATGCTTTTTCTTGCTAAAAGCATATCATCAACATACAACACTAAGATAATGAACATGTCATTATTTAACTGCTTAAAGTAAACACAATGATCATATTCACTTCTTACATATTTCTGACTCAACATGAAAGAATCAAACTTCTTATACCACTGCCGAGGCGACTGCTTCAGACCATATAATGACTTCTTGAGCCTGCAGACAAATTTCTCATTGCGATGCTGAACAAACCCTTCCGGTTGTTCCATATATATTTCCTCATCTAAGTCTCCATGTAGAAATGCAGTCTTAACATCTAATTGTTGCAACTCTAAATCAAACAAAGCCACTAATGCTAACACAATTCTAATTGAAACAATTTTAACCACTGGTGAAAATATCTCATGAAAGTCTAAGCCAGCTTTTTGAGAAAACCCTTTTGCAACCAGTCTCGCTTTGTACCTGTCTTCCGTATCATTCACACCCCGTTTCACCTTGAACACCCACTTACATCCCACAGTTTTCCTGCCTTTCGGAAGTTCAACCAGATCCCACATGCCATTCTTACCTAAGGCCATCATTTCTTCCTTCATGGCCGCTTTCCATTTGTCACTATTTGAACCTTCTACAGCTTCCTGATAACACAAAGGTTCATCATCATTAGCGATCAAAGCAACTGAAGTAACATGATCATCATACCTTCTCGGAGGGCGTTTGATCCTTGTAGACCTCCTTAAGAATGTTTATGGTGCTTCCACAATTGGCTGTCTATCATCTGTAGGAACTACTTCATGATCACCATCTGAGACCTGTTCATGTCCTCCATCTGAACCCTGTTCATAATCTGATTCTGAAACCTGTTCATGACTAGAATCTGAACTATGATCATCACGACTATCAGAAGAAGTGTTGTCAAACTGAATGTGCTGAAAATCAGATACATCATCCTGTTTCAATTTATTATCTACATCTAACTGTACAAGAGAGGATTCATCAAACTTTACATCTCTGTTGATGATGATTTTGCGGGTAGTAGGATCCCGCAATCTAAATCCCTTTGTTCCATCACCATACCCAACAAAGACATACCTTTTAGACTTTGGATCTAATTTAGTTCGCTGATGTTTAGGCACTAGAGCATATGCTTCACAACCAAACACTCTGAGTTTAGAATAGTCACAAGGGTGTCCTTTCCATACCTCTTGCGGAACCTTGCAGCCTATCGCCATTGATGGAGATTGGTTTATCACATAACAAGCTGTTGCCACTGCTTCTGTCCACAACTCCTTTTGCAACCCGGCGTTACTCAGCATACACCTTGCTCTCTCTAGAAGAGTCTTGTTCATGCGTTCAGCAACTCCATTCTGTTGAGGAGTATAAACCGTGGTCTTATGTCTCTCGATCCCTGCATCCTTGCAATAGCTGTCAAACTCCTTGGAAGTAAACTCACCACCATTGTCAGTTCTTAAACATTTTATAGTTCTACCAGTGTTGTTTTCTACCAATGCTCTAAACTGCTTGAAAACTGTAAAAACATCAGACTTCTTTTTCAACATGTAGACCCATACTTTCCGAGAAAAGTCATCAATAAGCGACACAAAATACGACAAGCCACCATACGACGCTGTAGGGGCTGGACCCCAAACATCTGAATGAATATAATCAAGTATCCCTTTACTAGTATGTTTGCCTGTTTTAAACTTTTGTTTACTTTGTTTTCCAAACAAGCAATGTTTACAGAAATCTAACTTTCCAGATCTTAGATTAGGAAGTAACTTTCGGTCAGCCAAAATTTTCAATCCTCGTTTGCTCATATGGCCCAATCTTTGATGCCATAGGCGAATGGAACTACTGTCCTGTTCAGACACCGACACATGATCTGACCCAGTTCTACCTTCTAATTGAAAAAGATTTCCTACCTTCTTAGCCTTCATTACTAGTAAGATACCTTTATAGATTTTCATAACTCCACCTTGAATTACAATTTTATATCCATTCATATCCAGTGCTCCTAATGAAATTAGATTTTTTCTTAGATCTGGTACATGTCTTACATCAGTTAACAATTTGGTTGTGCCATCTAACATTTGCAGTTGTATACTTCCTATTCCAACAATACTGCAAGTGACATCATTACCCATGTACACGACTCCATCATCAACTGATCTATATGTTTTAAACCAGTCTCTATGTATACACATGTGGTTAGATGCCCCGGAATCTAACAACCAATGTTGATCATGTTTTGAAACATTAACAGAAAATACCTCATCACTCATACCTGAACCAGATATTGAACCTGTATCTGTGGTGTTGGCTTCCTTCTTTTCTGTCGAAGAGCCTTCTTTAGCAGCCTGCTTTCGCTTCTAGCAATCCTTTTTCAGATGTCCAGCCTTGCTACAATGCCAGCACTTCACCTTTGGTTTCTTTCCTTTGGACTTTGAGTGAGAGTCGCTATGCTTTCCCCCGGAGTGTCTCTCTCTTGAGCGACCTCTGGCCATCATTACCTCTGATGTAGAGGTGTCTGCATTCGACCTCTTCCTCGTCTCCTCAGCCAACAAGGCTCCAACAACATCGTCAAACTCAAGGATTTCTGATGTACTAAAGCTTATGGAAGTAACAAAGTGATCCCAGGATTCAGGCAAAGAACATAATAGAGTTATTGCCTTATCCTCTGAATCAAATTTCACATCTAGACTGTCTAATTGCACCAGTAAGGTATTAAAAACATTCAGGTGATCAGCAATCGAGGTACCTTCTTTCATCCGCAAACCATAAAGCTGCCATTTCAGGAGAATCCGATTTGTCAAAGATTTCGTCATATAGAGCTTCTCGAGCTTCGACCACAAGCCTGCGACAGTTTTCTCTGACACAATGTTGAACAGAACATCGTCCGCCAGACATAACCGAATTGCGCTCAGAGCTCTATCGTCCATCTCATCCCATTCATCCTCCGTCATTGAAGGAGGCCTTTTGTTTTTCCCCAACAGTGCTTTCGCCACACCTTGTTGAACCAGCAGATCGTGCATCTTTACCTTCCAGATCTCAAAATTATTTTTCCCATTAAATTTCTCTATTTCAAAACGGGCACTCTGCGTTTTTGCCATCGCGTCTTAAAAAACAAAGAATCTCCAATTTCAATTTAATAACAAAACAAAATTGAATCTGAATCAATGCCTATGCCTCAGATTATCTTCGCCTTTTTAAAACAAAAAACAAACCTTTGTGCTTTGCTGTATAAAACTCATATTAGCATGTAAAATACAAATGGCGCTTGCTAATAATTACAAGGACCACGCCAATTAAAAAACGCTTTAAGTGATGACAAATTGGCGCGTTTATACCTTTAAAATTTGCGCTAACTAGAGAATTGGCGCATTGGCGCGCTTAAATAATGTGATTCGGCGCTATTTCAGGAGATTGGCGCTACTGTTTTCATAAATCCCGCGCCAATCCCAAAACACCATATATACAGCGCATATATTTAAAAAATCAACACAACGTATGGATTTAATCTATCCACGCAGACTTAAATACATATATCCACCTGTACGTCGTTTTAACGCAGGTGTCCATACACATACTAAGCAAAATAGTTTCAAAACGCAGTTTCAATAGATATCCACGCCGGTTTCAAAACGTAAATCCGCACCGTTATAACAAATGCTCACGCAGGTTATAATATATCCACCATGTTTTTAAAAAACACATCCACGTAGGTTTCAATGTAATTCCATTGCCACGCACTTTATAAATATATATCAACGCTGTTTACAATAGATATACCCACGCAACACCAAAAAACAAAACCACGATGTTCGCCGTTTTGAAATAATCTATCCACGCTGTTTTTAAATAATTATTGTTTCCACGCTATACACATACCCACGTTGTTTAAAATATGCACCAAGAGTATGCTAAGTAACATACCGTTAAGACTCCACGAAACAGCGCTTCACGCACGCTCCAAAACAGCTTTACACAAGGTAATGTGCCATTCCTCCACGCAACAGCACGCAGGTATAGAATTTGTCTCAGCGCTAATCCACGATCTACACACAGCAGCAAACATCCACGCAACAGCTCTAATCCACGACCAGCGCTCAGCTGTGCTCCAACATCGCTCTGATACCAATTGTTGGAGATCAGATGCACAACAGTCATAGAAACAAATACACAGCAGAAATTCAAGCACATAAAGACACAGAGAATTAACGTGGTTCACCCAACCAATCTGGGCTACGTCCACACAATTAAGGCATCGACAATATTTTATTAATCAAACAGGAGATTACATAAACTCTCACATTACACCCAGCTATCCGTATGACTGCCTATTGTATAGCAAGGAGAATCTAACTGCTTCTCACATCAAATTTAGGATGCATTAAATCTCTCCCAACAACCTGGAGATAATCCAGCAACAGATTTTCTATTGTTGTCACACACTGGGATTTTGCCTATTTTGACTAAAACAGAAAAATCTCAACAGAAATTTTAAGCATTACAATTATATAAAATTCACAATTCAAAATTTTCATTCTAACAATCTCTCGAAAATATGTCCAAAAAAACACCAAAACATAGAATAGTTAGATTAACGCTTTAACAAAACCTAGAAATCCCTCTTCCTTGTGTGTCTTCGAGGGAAGCTTTAAAGGTATCAAACAATTAATGTGTGCAGGTGAGGCAAAATTGAGCCTCCCTTCAAAATATCTTTGTCACACAGTCAATACTTTTTCAGTGATTTACCTTCATCTTGGGTGTTGGATTGACACAAATATTTAATTACATCCATAGGCATATTCACTTTGGAATAGAACCTTTAAAATTTTAATTCAATTATGAATAATTATTAGGTGGATACTAGGAATTTAGCCTTCATGGAATATTCTAGAATATTTTTAATAGTATTCACAAATCAAAAATTGATATTCATCTCCAAAATAGTTATGCCATCTTTGTCGTTTTAATTAAATTGATTAATTAAAAAAATGTCATATGAACAAGTTTCATATGAAACGAGTTATGGATTTTTGGACATGTAGTATTGATTACCCATGATATTGGCAATTGATATTGTAAAAAATCCTACTTACAAATTATGAATCTTTATTATAAAGTGGGACTAACTTACATAGTTGACAATTACATGACTTTATATATATATATATATATATATATATATCTATATATATATATATATATATATATATATATATATATATATAACTTCGATATTACTTTATTTTATCATTAGTCATAATTACATTAACAATGGAAAAAGCACATGGGCCAAATTCTTCCACAGATCCACCATAGCTCACCGAAACAACAATAGAATTGTGAAACTTACAGATCAGCATGGTGTAGAGAGAAACACTCATGAAGAGATGGAGAAAGTTCTACTCCAGCATTTCTAGAAAAATGTTGAGGAAACCTCGGAAGATAGATACCAATTTACAGAAAAATTCACTCAGCACATCCCTAAATTGGTCACTAGAGAAGATAATTTCAATCTCAATAGACCAGTAACATTGGAAGAAATTGAGGAAGTAGTGAAAGAGATGCAAAATGGGAAAGCACCAGGCCTGGATGGCTTCAATGTGGACTATTTCAAAGCTTGTTGGAAGATAGTGAAACAGGACATCCTAGAGGTAGTGGAAGACTCTCGAAGATTTAAGAAAGTCTTAAAGGCGCTCAATGAATCCTTCATAGACTTAATCCCCAAAAAGGAAAAGGCCACCTCTCAAGACAGATTTCGACCTATAGCATTATGCAATGTGATCTACAAAATTATATCCAAAGTCATTGCCAATCGTCTTAAACCTCTCCTCCCAACCCTAGTTTCAGAGGAACAAATAGACTATGTGGAAGGAAGACAAATTCTAGATAATATAATACAATCACATGAAATGGTTCATTCACTCATTACCAACAAACAGGCTGGAATGATAATGCAACTAGACATAGTAAAGGCCTATGAAAAACTTAGCTGGTCATATATAAGGGCAATTTTAAAAGCCTATGGCTTTGATCACAATTGGATAAAATGGGTTATGGCGCTAGTTACCATAGCAAGCTGTTCAATTCTTCTCAACGGCGCTCCTTCCAAAACCTTCAAGCGTTCTAGAGGTCTAAGGCAAGGAGATCCTCTTTCTCCTTTCCTCTTCATTCTAATGATGGAAGGGTTAGGAAGAGCTATCAGACCTGCTAAGGAGGAAGGGAGAATTCACGGTTTGAGACTCACTAATGGTGGGGACACGGTGACACATCAACAATTTGTGGATGACACTATGCTTCAAGGTACTCCCACTGTTAAGGAAGCCAAAGCATTCAAACTGATTCTGAGTGAGTTTGCTAGGGCAACAGGCACTGAGGTAAGTCTCACTAAATCAAAAATCTTCTTTCTCAATATAGATATTTCAATTCAAAGAAATCTTTCCAGAATTTTGGGCTTTCTAAGGGAGACACTACCTGTGAAGTACCTGGGAGTTCCTCTCACTAAAAAACTACTTCACAAGGACATCTGGGAGCCCGTTCTTAATAAGCTAAAAGATAAGGTCAACAAATGGAAAAACAGAGCACTTAATCTAGCAGGGAGACTAGTTGTCACTAAGGCTGTCCTACAAAGTATCCTATCTATATGATATCTGTCGTTCCAGCACCAACCAATGTAATGACCAATATAAGAAGCATTTAGAGAGACTTTCTATGGGGGAAAGGTGAAGAAAAGAAGAAATGGGCCCTTGTGGCATGGGACAGAGTATGCAAACCTAAGTCCCATGGTGGCTTGGGTCTTCATGACCCAGGAATTCTCAATAGAGTTCTTGGTACCAAAATTTGGTGGAGATGGCTGAAAGAAATTCAAGCCTCTTGGGCAAAAATCTGGAAGAATAAATATGCTAGGGAATGGCAGGACAAAAATCTAAACAGAATGACAGGACAGGTAAAAGGTTCTGCAATTTGGAATAGGGCATGGGAGAACAGAGCCCTAGTCCAAAACCATAGTTTCTGGGAGATCAGAAACGGGAACCTGGCTTGGTTCTGGGAGGACAATTGGCAACAGGAGGACAATCTACGAAGTGAAGAATTAGCAGACATTCATACTCATACCATGAGCAACGGACTAAAGTGGGTAAGTGACTATTGCGACCAAGAAAGGAATGATAAGAAATGGAGAACTTGGAAACTTCCAGATTATAGTGGAATGGGCATGTTGCACACTCAAGCCACAACCCTTCAAGGTCTTTTAGACAAAAGACAAATCTTGAACACAAACTTGAATGATCAACTAAGATGGGGGAAAAACAAGACAGGTCTCTTCAACCTTAAGGAAGCCAAAAGAATAGAGGCAGGGCTAAACCATCCCAACACTGATAAGACATGGAAATAAATATGGTAAAATCCTAATTGGATGAAAGCAAAACTGTTCAAGTGGCTAGTTCAACAGGGTAAGATTCTGACATGGGATAACCTAACAAAAAGAGGTTTTTTTGGCCCCTCAAGATGTCATTTATGTAGACAATAGGAAGAAACTACAAATCATCTCCTGAATAGATGCAATTTTACCACAACTCTTTGGAATTGGGTTGGAGAAGTCTTTGAGCAAATACAGAGAGATGTTAATGACATTATCACCACTTTGAAGAACTAGAGGAAAAATTTCTCGGATAATGAGATCATAAACTCTGCCTGGACGCTGACCCTATGATTCTTAATCTGGAATGTCTGGAAGGAGCGTAACAATAGGATTTTCAAGGAGAAAGTGAGTCCGGTGAGTAACATCCTCAAACTGGTCCTTAAACAACTTAAAGAAACTGTACATATGATGGGAGGAGAAGCTATAGGTAAACCTATTGAACAGAGAGAGACAAGAATATTGAAGAAATTACTGCTCAAGGTCAATCCCCCTCAAGGTTCCAGGTATATTATCAAGAAAACCTCAACAGAAAAGTCTTCATGGCAACCCGCTTCTCATGGTTTTTTAAAATTCAACATAGACAGGGCTTCAAAAGGGAATCCAGGAGAAGCAGGTTATGGAGGGGTTCTGAGGGATGAGGAAGGACACATACAGGTCATCTTCCATAGTTATCTTGGTAAAGCTACTAACAATATGGCTGAGCTCATGGCAATGGAATCATACCTGGAAATATTGCTCAAGTACAACATTCAAAATGTCATCATTGAGGCTGATTCAGAACTTGTCATTAACTCAGTAAAAAGGATAAATGCTGGAGCTGCTCCTGAGAAAATCTCAGAACATTGGCGGCTTCTGAAAGTCTACCAAAGAATCCAAGTGCACCTAAGACAGTTGAGAACCCTCGGGTTGGTGCATGTTTGTAGGGAAGCCAACAAAGTGGCGGATTGGCGTGCCAATGAGGGGGTACGAAATAAGCATATTGATCTCTGCTGCTGGTGGGAGGAGATAACAGATGACAGGATGAAGTATGGATGTTCATCCAAAGCCCTTAGCGACTGACAATAGCAGCAGGAAAATCAAGAGACCGTTTTTACTGACACAGAGCCACAGTAACGGGGTACAGTTATTCTAGTTTCATCATGAAGTGTTTTGACATAAGTGTGATCCCTTTTAGGGGGCAGGTCTATGGCGGCCTCATTAACGCAGGTAATGACAATCCAGACGTCTCAGGGATCTTCATCTCCTTGTGGCCCATGAGTGGGAACCGGATTTTCTCGACAACCGCAAAGCCCCAACTTTTATTCCGGTGAACAACTTTACGGCCATTTTGATGGTTTCCAGTATTTCGCAAGCTCATCAAGCAGGAAGTGGTTTTTCTCATTTGGGAGCGATTCCGCTCACCATGCAACACATGGATAGGGGTGGGGTGGAATTACCTCCTTCATCGCGCGCTAGCTATCGATACTCTTAGCCCGTGCGATATGATCCATAACTATTGGATCAAGCGGAGATAATCTACAGCCAGGATTTTGTGTGCAAGTTGGTGGGTCCACGTCAGGGGTTATGTTTCGAGCTGTTCACAAGACCTCTCCGGGATCGCGCGCAGATGGTGGATTTTGGAGGGTTAAAGTGATCGAAGGTTAAGCCAAAATTGGACTTGATAAGATTATAGATTATGGTCTAATGGGCTTATCAGGTCCGATTTTTTTGTTAAAAGGTGCGCTTGTTGGCCACCCGATATCTTTATTATCCATTGGATCATTAGTTCATGATCTAACGATCAGTTTTGGAGTGTAGGTTTGCTTTGGCGGGCCTACGTCCTTGAATATGCTTTGTCGTTTTGTGACCTTGTTCTGGGGTTGGCCTGTCATATTGGCAGGCCCCATAGCCGCAATGGCCTTTGTACAATATTTCTCTTTTTAATTGAATAGAAGGATCCACTCTTGCCTTAGCAAAAAAAATAATTACATTAATAATACTAATTTAAAATAAAATTATAATTCAAATAAATTTTGTGATTTTTAAAATTTTAACAATTTAAAATATTTAATAAAATAAGTATTGTGAAGTTTGTCATAAATTGATATTGATCAATATTTATTAATCATTTAACTTATACTTATTAATCATTTAATTTATATGACTAGACTAATTGCAATTTTTATTATAAAAATTAGAATATTACTAACTTAATAAAACATATTTTGTCACAGTATTAGAAAATGAAAATATTTACTAATTAAAAATAGTGAATACAACTTAAGTGTGGGTTCTGAAACTTGTGTGTTAGTGATTACTTTGTATACGTAATTATTCGACTTTGTATTTCCACAATATTATTCGTACTTATTTTTAAGAATTAAGTTTACTTATTTGATTGGAATGTTTTCAAAATATTTACATATCTTGATATATATATTTATTCTTTAAAGATAAAAAAATTTATATAATTTTGAATAAAAAAATATATTTTTGTATATTATAATTTTATTTTTAGAAAATTAACCTTGTTTTTTTTTTTTTCTTTCTACTCTTTTAAATATAGGTTAATTGAAGCAAGTTGTGTGTGATTTAAATGTTCTTAAATTGAAGGAAGTTGCTCATGAGGTAAATGTGTTATTTACAAAACTCAATTTATCTTTATTTTTAATTTTTTAATTTTTTTTTCTTATTTCCCTAATACCTTTTACTAAGTTAGTTTGGGCATGAGAGTCATGTAGTTCCTTTTTGGAAATATGGGAAAGTGTCTCAAGTTACCAAGGATTAAAAAAGGAGAAAAAACAAATTCGAAAAAGATTCTATAGTTGTAAATACAATTCTTTCTCCTCTTTTAAACATGGGTAAATTGAAGCAATTTGTATGTGACTTAACCCCCTACTAAGTTAGTTTCATGATAAAAGTCATGTAGTTCTTTTTTGGCAACATGATAAAGTGCCTCTATTTACCCATGATTAAAGGAGAAAAAAATAATTCCAAAAAGATTCTATAGTTGTAAATACAATTATTTCTTCTCTTTTAAATATGGGTTAATTGAAGCAAGTTGGGTGTAAGTTAAATGTTGGTAAACTGAGGGAAGTTGCTCGTGGGTTAAATGTATTCTTTGCAAAACTCAATTTGTCTTTATCTTTTATTTATTTATTCTTATTTCCATAATACCTCTTACTAAGTTGGTTTGGTCATAAAATTCATGTAGTTTTTCTTGGTAATATGGGAAAGTGTCTCAATTTAGCAAAAGAACAAGAAAAAAATAATTCCAAAGAAATTCTATAGTTGTAAAAAATTTCAAGATGTGATAAAATAGATGTGTGTGAAAGTGACTCTACACGCACCCACTCAACACATGA
Source organism: Pinus tabuliformis (assembly GCA_031772625.1). Lineage (NCBI taxonomy): Eukaryota > Viridiplantae > Streptophyta > Pinopsida > Pinales > Pinaceae > Pinus > Pinus tabuliformis. Next base: position 1,037,054,412 of record CM062819.1, read on the forward strand.
CATTAAAGAGGAAAGGCATGATCATTACCATCAAACCGATAAACAAATATGTAAAAGGACAAATTGAAATTTTTATCTAAACATTTAGCTAGCAAAAAAGGGATTCAATTTACCCATATTTAAACGAGGAGAAAAAATAATGTCGTTTTTTCTTTTATAGTTAAACACAATTTAAAGAAAAATTTATAGTTATAAAGGAAATTTGAAGACACCAAGAAATAAGTATATCCCTTTTTGATTCCGCACACTCCCACATAAAACATGTCATAAAAGAGTAACTACAAAAATCATTATGATAAAACCAATTTGTCTCAAAGTTGCAGAAGAAATTATGGCAAAAAAAAGTAAAATAAAAAGCATGTGTATCACGTATTGAGGCAACATGTCCCATAAAAGAGAAACTACAAAACCATTATGTCCAAACCAATTTCTGTGAAATTTTTTAGAGCAATTATTGGGAAAACAAAAGAAAGATAAAAACTTAAAATATAAGTAGAAATTGATTTTTCTAAAAAACACTTTTAAAAAAAAATACTTTTTAAAATAAATTTACCCATAATTATAAAAAATAAGAAACTATATAAAAGAAAATTGTATAGTTATGAAGGGAATTCCTGATCATTACACTTATACAACATGTTTCACATACTAACTATATAGCCATTATGACCCAACCATTTTGTGTGAAAATTGTAGGAAATTCAAGATTTTGTTTTCCAAAAATTTGTGCAATAAGAGAGGAAGCAATGAACCAGGTTTGATGAATAAGTGGTGTGTTTTGAAGGCAACTAATTCAATCTAGAATTTGTGAACGGGTGAGGCGATATAACGGTCAAAGAGGGACGTTAGATCATATTCGTCAAAGACGGGTGAGGCGATATAACGGTCAAAGAGGGACGTTAGATCATATTCGTCAAAGAGGGACGTTAGATCATTGAATATGATGCGGACTACATATCTGTCTCTCACCGCCTTCTCCATGTTTCCCCTGAGGAACAATATTATTTCGCTCTACACGTGCTTGACCATCTCTTTTACTCGATAAATTATAATCAACTTCGTCTATTCTCTTGAATACCTATAAAATGTTGCTGAAGATCTCATAGGACGTTGTTCTAGATCTTCAATGTAAACCAAATGATTACAAGCATAGGAGAGCAAGAGTGTCACATGTTTTTGACGTATTCACTTTCAAATGTTATGTGTCCAAATTCAATATTGTATGTATCCTGAACTTCATGTCACTGATATGAATTTGAGATATTTCAATGTAACTAAAACAACCATTGTTAGTTCGTTGTGCTTTATCTTGTCCCATGGAAGTGAAGGTGAAGGTTAGCATTTGTTTGTGATATTATATGTCGTGAAGTATTTATATAAGTTATCTTCATATCAAAAGTAGAAAGCCTTCCATGCTTATCAAGTAGCACTATACTATCCTCTCTGTAATCCGAAGTGTGTATTTGTTAAAGTTATGTTGCATTTAGATAAATTATCTTCATGTCAAAAGTAGAAAACCTTCAATGCTTATCGAGTAGCACTATAATATCCTCTCTGTAATCCGAGGTGTGTATTGGTTAATGTTATGTTGGATTTGAATTGCAAGTGTACTTTTAACTTTTGAGATTACACTGAATCAACATTGTGTTGGATTCAAATTTGGTGTTGGTGTTTTAAAATGTTGGTCGACCAATAAGTTTGTTTTACTTTGGGTGCATGCATGCACATTACAATGTTTGGTATGGATGGAATTTCTTTATATGTGTGAGGTATAATATATTTGAACTTGTAATATTATTATATGAGAAGTTAAATTTTTTATTAATATAATTAATTTAAATTTTTTCATTAATATAATATTTTTATTAAAGTACAGTAATTAAAGGTTTTAGTGTTTTTGGAGAAAAAAAACACTAATAAATAGAACTAGTTATATAGAAGTTATAGTTTTTGTTGGAGAAGGTGGAATTTATATATGCATTATTTTGAGGTTTAAATTTAAATCTATCTTACACCCATCAAGTTGCACTTGAATTTGAGCTACTTGTAATACTAGTATAGTTCCATATTATCTTAGAATTTATCATATGTTTAGAGGGAAAAATTTATCATATGTTTAGAGGGAACAAATTTCTAAAGGTGCAACCATTTCCAAAGACTTGAACCCTGTAAGCCATGATAGTTAATTAGTTTTACACAGATTGTTATGTGTCTGTGTGTCATTTTTCAAGTCCATGTTAGGCATTAAAGAATTGCATATCTTAATTATATGCACACCATTGAAATTTTTTTACTTCCAATAGCTTTATTAATATATAAACAGTTCATATTGAAATATTTTATTTTAGGCCCATATTCAAATACTTCTTGTTATAATATATTTTTAAATGTTATCCATCAATACCACTTTGAGTATGAAAATAATTATATTTCTCTCCCATATTAAAAAGAAAGATACTATTAAATTTTTTAACCAATATTATTTTTTTCAAAATTATTTTTTATTTACAAGTTAAACTTTATATTTATATCAATTTTTACCTCTCCATAAAATTTAACTTCATATTAATTAACTTGCAAATCGAAATCAAAACTTAGACCAAAATCTACTAAACCATACAAAGAAAAGATTAACAAAAGACACTTTTGCCTCTAATTTTCGTGCTCCTCTAACACAATATTCCTTATTATTTGATTCTATCCAAAACATGCTATAATAATAATATTTTTTCATGCTGTTATAAGTTTTGGAAGGAAAATAACGATAAATTTTTTAATATTATTAATATTTAAATTTTAATTATTAAATATCTATATAAAAAATTTTAGTATTATTAATATTTAAATAAAAAATATTAATATTTAAATTTAAATTATTAAATATTTATAGTTTTGGAAGGAAAATAACGATAAATTTTTTAATATTATTAATATTTAAATTTTAATTATTAAATATCTATATAAAATTTTTTAGTATTATTAATATTTAAATTAAAAATATTAATATTATTAATATTTAAATTTAAATTATTAAATATTTATAAAAGAATAGATATAGTAAATTATAGGTAATGTTATCATTATTGGTTTATTTTAAAATTTAAATATTTATTTATTAAGAAGTACATCTCATAATTATTCATAAATTTTTTGGTATACAAATATAAATATTATTATATATTAATATTTTTATAAGAGGGAAGAAAATTATTTATTATTGTTCTTATTAATTTATTAATATTTAAATTTTAATTATTAAAATTTAAAAAAAAGAAAAAAGAAATTTACTAAATAATAATTTTGTTTTCCTAAATTAATTTATTAAAAATAATTCACATAACGTAAATAATAAGATTCCAGTTCTCATATTTTATAATAATAATTCACATAACGTAAATAATAAGATTCCAGTTCTCATATTTTATAATGTAAATAATAACATTCAGGATGTGGGTGAAGTAATCCAAAAACTAAGACGTTCTTTTACGGAAAAACCCATTCCCCTGTCAAATTATAAAACTGCCCAGAATTTCGTAATCCAAAGCGACCAATATTTACCATACCATAAGATATTTACTACACCAATAATTGTTTCTGACATTTCCTATATAAGCGCACTTATCTCCGCGTCCTCACCAGTTTCCAGCCAAGTATAATTCACGCATGATCAAATTAGAGGCAAAAGACAAAAACCTGGAACATTGGCTCTAGATTTTAGCAAGAAAATTCGAAGACAAGCCATGGAATAAATCGTACAAAGATGCATAATTTATTTATGGATTATGCAATGTCCTCATCCCATTACTTCATTGAAGATACAAGGAATACTAGACGAGTTGTCTCGTGGGCTCTAATCACTCATTTAGAGAAAATCTTTGTGTGGCTTCATGCACTCTGTGGTGTTTACATGCAACATGGTAGTGAGAACTACTCGGATTCTATGTTACTAGAAACGAGAAAGGGGAAACGAAACTAGAAACGAGAATGGTAAGAGAAAAGTAGTTTGGAGGTTTCACATTCAAGATTCAAGAAATGAGGAGGGAGAAAAAACAACAACAATGGGAGAAAAATAGTTTGGAGGTTTCACATTAAAAAAAGAGGAGAGAGAAAAAACAACAAAAATATAAAAAACAATAATTTTAATTTTCAATATAGTTTCAACTAAATTTACAGTGAAATTTAATTAAAAAACTAAATAAATCGAGTATCGTTTATCTCATATTGACGCTTAGCAAATTGACGATTATATATATGTCTTCTGCTTATTATTGTTTTTTATGCCTTCTGCTAATTATTGTTTATGTGTGGAAATTTCAAAAAATTGTACATATGTACGTCACCCAAGACCAAAATATACCATTTGGAGAGAAACAATAAACAATAAGTAAAATCTACAAGTGAATGTACACTTCTTAAACCATATATGGAATTATGTTTAAGCTATGAGTTTTAGCCATATATATTAATGCGGAGATTAACTTAAAATTAGTGCAGAGATTAACTTTTTCAAAAAGGGAAATCGACCTAGGTGGTATCTGGTCTTCAATTGCTATTAGGAGTGCTAGTAGTTCGCAGTTTGATGAGCTTAGTGAAACTCTACTCTTCAGGGTTCTTTGTGAACGATGCAAACACTTTTACATCCATAAAGAATATCCAAATGTTACATTTATAGAACTCTTTTTCCAAACTCCAAGACATTAAGAAAAAGTAGAGGCAATTCAGAATATGATAGCAAAATCCTGAGATGAGATGCATGGCGGAGGATTCGAAGGCCCAAAGACAGTCGAATCACAGCGTTTGAAATTCAACACAGCTCTTGCAGAAATTCTTGTCCCTGTGGATTCTATTAAAATTTGGTGCATTTGGTACCTCATTGGTAAACATATGCCTCATTGCAGGAATCTATGAACACACACGAAGGGAATTTGGTACCTGAAATTTTTAAAAATATCTGCAAAGAGCAAAAAAAACAGAGCTGAGAACGAACTCTAAAGGAACAAATTACAAGGAACTGAGCTCTGGAAAAATGCAGGTTAACAAAAACGGCCGTAGAAAACGGTGTTTCACGTGCCGTTGTGTTTCTTGTGCGTTTTTTTCCGGGAACGGTGGCTACCTTTCCATTTCTGGTAACACAGCTCGGATTAGAATCCGAATAAAATTTACCAGTTCTTCCACATTTCGAAGGTGTAATTCATTTCCAGGTAGATTTATCGTCGTTGTGAACAAACCGAAAGTAAAAAAACACAGAAATGTGTTAGATATGATTCAAATTTTTGTAAGGGTGATCTTCAACCGGAATTAAAGAAGCAAAGAAAATGATGATGTTGAACTGAAATTGAAAAAGAAGAGAAAATAATGATGTTGAACTGAATATATATATATATATATATATATATATATAAATTTGCGAGATGAGATTCCATTTATTATGGAGGAAAACTTTAAAAAGAAAATTTTTGATCCAATAACCCCTTGTCAGAATCCCATATGGTGTTATCTCTTCGTCCATAACGTACGTATACGATTTTTGTTGAGGACTAAATGTTCCCAACATAAAACGAATATTGTCCACTTAAAAAATTCACAGAAAATAAGTCGAATTCCTTGAATATCAGGTGCTTCATTTGACATAAATGCACATCTTGTGAGAGTATAAGCTCTGAGAAAGGATCTTGATGTAAGTTAGGTGGGACACAATGTTATCTAGAATTGAGGAACATAATTTACACTGTATCCACTGCCTTCCTTAAGGGTAAATGAGGAAACACTCAGTTTAGAAGCACATGGAATAGGGAGAATTATGTCGTTCCATTCTGGGGATAATATTGAAAGGTTCATGACCTTCACATCTAGCACCAGGCATTTTGTAAATTGCATAGACATTAATTATGGGAAAAAAATCTCAAATTCAAAGCAAAAAAGAACAAACATAACCAAAAGATTTCCCAGTTTAAAGTCAAAGAAAACATAGCAGAAGCATATTAATTATTTTAAGAAATCTTCATTAAATGTTCATACCTCCTTTAAGCATATAAATTATTTAAATAAATGTTCATACCTTTCATGGACTCCATGTCCATCCTGCTAAGCAGTTGCTTTTTCCATCTTCCCAAGCACTCGTCCTCCTGCCAAGCCAAATAATTTTTTTCTCTTTTAATATTATTAAGAGTTAGCAATGCCAAGAAAAGAATCCTTGACTTGTCATTTTAGGACCTTATCTTTCTCAAGTTGTTCCTTGAGAGGAAGAAGCGGTTCGAGGACAAAATCCTCTGCAACTTTAGCACCGTCTTGCTCCTCGTCATCTGTCTCATAGTAAGAATACTTGTTGAGCTGCCTCAACAACGTTTCATCGCTGTAATCATATATGGAAAGACTGGCCTCACCCATTTCCTCCACAATTTCGTTAACTTCACCCATGTCCGACTTACAACCACTCTAAACCTCTGACTTCTCGCGTCTCATGGAGCGTGTCAAAACAGACATTGTCGGCACCCACAAAATCTCTGCTTCTTTTACAAAAATTGAGGTAAAGAATAATTGTTGACTGCTAAGAATGGGACAACAAGATTACAAACCTTCACAAGCAAAACACAAGGCCAATACCTAGAACAAAAATTGAATATACATTTATCTCCATATTTTTCACTAAACACAAACCCCATAAAACCCTAAATCCTGAGTTCAATTCATTTTCCTTCTCTGTCAGCCCTTCGGTAATAGGAACTATTACTATAACTATATCTTATACTAGAGCCTCCTCCGAGGGACGAGCTTTTCACTTTGAAGAAATAAAATCGCAGCAATCAAATAGCAGCAGCAACAGGGTTTGTATCTCTCTATATATATATATATGAACATTCACTGGGATAATTTGATTAACTGATCCACGATTCTAACAAATGTCGTGGGAACTTAGAATGCAACGACACCTAGAGAAGGGGAGTTGTCTGTTTCGTTTATGCTTTGCGTGTGTAAGGCAAGTGTTCTATCAAAAAAATAAAAAAAACCTATCACTTTGTAGTGCATTGTGGAAAATGTGTACCATGTCAAGGTTGCGTTATGGTTGGTTTTCAAACGATCATATCAATAGTGATGTATAAAAATGTATGTTTTTATTGCCTTGGAGGATCTTCCCTAATGGATCGAATCTTCCACGTGATAGATTAGAGAGTTGACCTTGACTAGACAGTTGCCTTTGAAGGAAGGTGGCGTTGTCACCACAGAAAATGATTGTAAAGTCATTGCTTCCCGAGAAAATGAAGGTGCTGCCAGTGTCATCCGCTAGATACGCGCAGGCCTGCATTGGCGCTAAAAAATCCTCGAATATTTCTACTTAAACGTTATCACTATACATTTTTCTCTCAATATTATAATACCTTACATTCACGATGATAATTTTTGCACATATAGTGAATATATACAGGGAATTATTCCCATTTAGATGACACGTTAACATTTATTCAAAACGGAAGTAATATGATAGTTAAAAGATTTTTTTGGTTGTGATAGATTGCTGGTTGTACAATATTTTCTTTATTTATTCTTTTATATAAAAGAAAATTGTGGAAAGATCATCTCACTTGTATTTGTACTAAATGGCTTCACTTAAAGAGAAAGCCTCATCACCTAGCACCCATCCTTAGTGTTTCCAGTTACGTGCCAGCGATTTACTACTTTCTATTGCCCCTTATAGCCTTCTACTATTAAGTAAAGTAAGAGTTAGCTACTACTTCTTTTTTGGTGTGAGACATTGCTTTATTCGTTAACTTACTTAGATACTATTTGTAAAATCACCATCAAATAATTGAGGATACCTATTTGTTCCAAATCAGGTAGTTGTTTATTGTTTTTTTCATTGATCTCGTCGATTTCAATATGACACACATCATCTAAGAAATTTATCATATATGTATTACATCCTTGGGTTGATAAATTTATTTTATATTCATTACACCCTTGAGTTTTAAGGGTTCTTTTACACATTGTTATTCTTATTAGATTTGATGATCTTATATGATCATTATTTGAGCTAGATTGTTTAAGAACCTTGAACATGGTCATGAGAGGTGGGCTCTATTCCTAGCAAGATGAACTTCCCAAATCTTCCTTCGGTGTACCTTTAGAAGCAATTACTAGTTTTATTAATATAAATATTAATCATCATCATTATAAATATTTATATTTATAAAAATATACCCATAAATATTTCATAAATATAAACCTAACATATTTATTACATTAATTATATTTAACTTTAATATTACTAATATCTATATATATACTTTATTACCCAAAAAAAAATAAAAACCATGAATAATGATTTTTATCCGTTACAATGTGTTATATTGGTTTATATTCCCCACATAAATTTAAAAAAATATTTTTAATTTTTATAATTTAATTTAAATAAATTATATTTTTTTATGTCAAATATTAAAAACAAAATGATTAAAAAAACTTACATATTATATAAATATAATTTAAATATATATTTTAAATATTTTGATAATTTAATTTAAAGTAGATTATTACTAATTAAAATGTAATTTTTTAATTAAAATATAATGTTAAAAAATATATTTTAATACGCGTATAGGACTTATAATGAAATATAACTTGATTAATAAGACGAATGTCGCATAATGCTTATGATAAGAGACAACCCAGAGAAGTGATGAATAAATGAAATAAGTAATGAATATTGTTCAACATCTCTTTTCTCATTTCATCGTAATGTAAAATCTCATAAATTTTCATCGTAATGTAAAATCTCATAAATTATATAATATTATAGTTATGGTTTAAATATAAATAATAAATTAAAATTTAAATATAAACAAGTGTTGCATGCAGCCGGTAGTCCCTGCCAGGGTCTGCCACAACAACACAATACAAACGCTCTGTGCAACATGTCTAAGCTTTCTGTTTCGCTAAAAACCTGCCTTCGTCGAACAAACTTGCTACCTTACCTGAAAGATCTTGCTGTCTGCATGGTGTTGAAAGATCTTGCTGTCTGCATGGCGTTGCAAATTCAGTGTGTAATTTGTTCTCTAGAGAATTTGGGAACTGTTGATTCTGTCCTTGGAAGAGTGCAGAGAAACTACAGCTCTTTCTCGCGAGGTCTTTATTCAGAAAAGCTGGAGATTGTGATGCAGAGAAGTTTTGCCTTCTAACATGCCCTTGAAACCCTTGGGCATGGATATTGGATTAGCTCCATCCATCTCCAGCCTGACAACTTCGCCGGCCGCTGCATAGAGCAAATCCCATACATCAATATTCTCTATCAAAGGAGTTGTTGGCGGTAGTCCCTGCCGGGGTTTGCCACAACAACAATACAAAATTGTAATTATAATTGAATTTCTGGTTTTTGAATTGTTTAGAGCCATTGCCATCTTCCCAGATAGGTCCTTCAATTAGCACGACCAGTACAGAGAGCGTTCTATCCACCGATCGATAGATGTTTGACGGTATATTAATTGCTTTGAATTTTTTCATATGGTACAGTTTAACCAATGTTTCAATAAAATTTCAAATTTAAAATTACTTACTTTTTATTTTCATGAGTTTTGGTTGGGCGAAAGGTTTTGAGCTATTATTGCAGGCTTCGCTCCATTCGAAACATATTTTTCCACATCTCGCACTTATAGCCAAAGTTTTATATGTGTTCAACATTTCCAAATTTTATACTTTTTCCACCTCGCACTTATATCCAAAGTTTTATATGCCTTCAAAATTTCCCGGTTTTATATTTTTTCATTTTATGGCAACATATTCCAAATGCAAATTCCTTCGCACTTATATCCAAAGTTTATATGCCTTCAAAATTTCTTGGTTTTGTATCTTTTCCATTTTATCCCAACATATTCAACATATTCTAAGTGCATCTTCCTTCAAAGTTATATACACGGTTTCAATTTCTTCAATTTTATAACCACATATTTAGTTTCCATGCACCCCTTGCATTTATCACCATTACCACATATTCTTCTCTGCATGCGCCACCTTTCATTTTTTCCATGGAGCTTGCATTTCAGTTGGCCCTCCTAGCCTCGGTACTTGATCTTCATCTTTCTGATGTCTCCACTGCACGTCTATCTCCTCGACATACACCATACTGGGTTATCGTTGCCCTTCATGGTGAGAATGGTTTTCTGCTCTATCTTATCATTTGACATGGTCATTTTGTGCATAGATAATGGGTTTACTTCTCTGGTTGATGCCTTTACTTATCGATGGGCCTGGTCTCTACAGAATTATGGACTCCTACACCATGCACAGCCATGCGAGGGCAACCCTAGACGTGATTTGCATCTCAGGTAAGGTCTTTGTCCTCATCCTAGGGTTTTTAAGTTATTGTATCAATTTACATTTCTTGCAGAAGTATCGATGTTGATCTTTGGTCTTTAAATCTTGGCAAGGTAGAAATTTTGGGTTGCAAGACGGAGCAAAAGCTAGAGATATGAATTGAAACTTATCTAGTCTCCTTACCGGGTACTACATGAGCCGAAGGCGTTTGCAAACTAGGTTTTGATACATAGTAGGTTTTATTGCAAACTGAGTTTTGATACATTCTGGGTCCTATTGCAAACTGGGTTTGCCCTAAACCCTTGCTAGCTTAGCTCGGCATATGAGGTTACAAGGTCAGCAGTAGACCCTAGTTGTGTGAACCCAATTTTTAACTGTTTTTCGTCCTACCACCAGACTATCTCAAATGGAGACACGTTTTCAGTCTCGAATGTTAATATATGAATGATTTATTGTCACGGTCGTGGCATTCTTGTTGTTCAGATTATTTATTTTTACTTCAACCTGTTCTGGGTTGGATTGTTATCTGCGTAATGATATGGTTAAGGAAGTTGCATCCTAATTGTTTTCATGGGTGTTGTTCTCCGAACTCATTTGTCTACATGTGCTATAGTTTGATTATGAAATTTCAAGGCGAGATGCTAGTTTATGGCCGAGTGCGGCAAGCTCTTTATCCATGGAAAAGAAATAGTTTTCTTACCTGATACTTAATGGAAAATAACCCTTACCGACTACTCTCTATATATTAGAATGACTATCAATGATTTTAGCTCTCACCTTCAGCTCAAGGAGAGCGTGTTGAATGACCATCAGAATATCAGTACCAGTCTTCTGCACGCGGCTTCCACAGAGGTGATTTATCATTAATTTCCAGCAGCACTGCAGGCATAACAAACCAAGCTGACAAAAAAATATAATTCAATTTCTAAATTGTACCTACAGGCGCAGATTAACCAGAGAAACAACCGAGATCTTGTCTTTCTCTGCTTTTCTTCTGCAAATTGATTAGCAGCACTGGAGCAGGTTAGCATTCTGGCAAATTTGATTAGGGAAATTTATTTTTTTGTTACTGATTACTTGTAATCATTTTTATAACGAAAACAATTTTGAAGAAGCATAACAAACCAAGCTGACAAAAAAATATAATTCAATTTCTAAATTGTACCTACAGGCGCAGATTAACCGAAGAAACAGTCGAGCTCTTGTCTTTCTCTGCTTTTCTTCTGCGAATTGAACAGGTTGGGCTCAACTATTGCAGAGAACAATGGGCTAACATGAGCATGGAGGGGCAAGAGGAATGACCCGGGGGCAATAGCATTTAGAATTGAATAAGAACTGAAGACAAGTGGCCAACTGAAGACAAGTGGCTACTGCCATGCAAAATTCGTGTTATTGCCCGACGTGTTGTGGCTTGCCTATATGATGTGTTGTGGAAGTCGGCAACCAAAGTTTGGATAAAATAACTTGCCGCTTCAACCAACCTACTTAGGATAAGATCATATTGCAAACTTTGCCTCCACAGCCTACTTTGGATAAGATGATATTGCGTCAATATTTTTGCATCGGGCGACGTGAAGGCTGTAATAAGACCTCAATTGTTTTCCGAACCAAAAACTTTGCTTAAAAGTTTGTTGAATGAAATTGGGAGCATTAAACTTAGGTTAAAATGCCAAATCACTGAAAAAAATTGGTCAAAGTATAAACTAATGCTCGGTCAACGATCGATTGATCGCTAATAGTCCCCGGCAGGGACTAATAAGTCTCATTAACTTATCTTGGTAACAAAACCATTTATCACATACATATTCATAACCCGTTTAACTTGACCTTCTAGAAATAGAAAAAATAAAGTTTAAATGATGCAATGCATCAATTAGAAATGAAAAGAGCAATCTTGTTGATCTTTCCAAATGCACATAATGCATTATAACATGCTATGCTGATAGGTTTCTATTTGAAAATGAAATGACAACTAAAAGGTTATGGATGATATGACGAGTATATAATTAAGTATTTGAAAATTTGTAGATGGGGAATCTTGGAAAGAGTTTTCGACATTTTGGTGCCATCAATCATCAAGAACATATGGATTCATAGGTAGTGTATCTATTTTATAATAAGTATATTTCTAATGAACATTCATCGAAACAAAGAAATCTAATTAACAATAATAATTACTCAATTAACATTTTCATCATATTTATTGAATGGATCATATATCATATATTACCAAAATGTAATTTGACTGACTAATAAAATTCTACTATTACAAATAGATAAAAAATTCTCGTTCCCCATTCATATACACTTCAAAGTGAGAAATATAAGCTATTTCAGTATTTAATATTAGATGTGGTTATTTATTTAAAAAATACAACATTTCTTAGATGTTTCTAAAAAGTTTAAATTTAAAATTATTTTATTATTATTATTATTTCGTATTTTTATTTTTAATTTTTTTTAACTTCAAGATGGTAGCATATTTAAAAAGTATATAAAAGTCAATTTATTTTTTTTCCTTATATTAAATATGTGAAAAATTTTAACATTGAAAAAAATATTTTTTAATTAAGCTTTTATTATTGAAAGATTCTAGTCATCTGTTATTCTTTTTTCACATTCAATTCATCAACCACGTCATGTGCTTTGATTGGAGATTGGATGATCACTTTCACATCCACAGTTCCTACCTATATTCAAGGCAATGGGTGTTTCATAAGTCACAAAGTTCCGGGATCCCATTGGCATTCTTGATGAGGGACGCACTGGGTCCTACATCCACCAGGAACACAGACTGCTATTGAATGGCATTTTTAAAGTATATCGTTTTTGTGAGGACAATGTGATATTCGTGATAAATTCAATTGGTATAGTATATCCTTTTTGTAAGGACAGTGTGCTGACGAAGGTGTGCGCTAACTATTCAATATAAGGTATAATATGTAGCGCATTCAATTGCAGAAAGACTTCGTGTTGACGGAAGACGGAACCGTGTTGAGAGGACAGTGCATAAGCCCACTGTTTACGGATCAATGTTTTTTTGTATAATCCGTGAATATGAATGTTGCTCGGAGGTTGCAAGTTCGAACCAGGTGTACCATACTAACGTCAAACACTGAGCCGAAGCATGCCATCTGGTACCAGCCACTTAATTCCTCACAGACACATTCACCTTGAACGATGCGAAGCCCGTAATAAGACCCCAAAACCTTTCCACCCCAAAACTTTGGTTCGACTTAGGTTATAATGCTATTATAATGAAAAATCATGTCGGTCAACCAACGGTCAGTGATCGATCGATCGCATAGAGTCCCAAGCAGGGACTAACAACCATACTTTTCGGTTGTTTGGTAGTTTTCTTAAGTACTAAGAAATTGATATCACTGGTTTAAATAAATAATTTACAATGTCATATTTCCACATGTTTCCTTTGTAACAGTGTTACGGCAAGTCACATGCACTGGAGTCACATCAATTAACAAACTGCAGCATCACGTGTGAAGACCAAAATGAGTAGCTCTTCAGGATGGTAAATTTACGCTATTATACAACATTTAATGTTATGTTATAATAAGTGATATAGAGGTTGCTAATTCAATCACATAATCTCTATGTTATTTATTGCAACGTTAACTACTTTGTCAGTAGTGAAGTGGATAAGGTTTGTCTTTTTTTTGTGTGTTGTTTAATTATTTTATATTTTAAAGTTTTTTATTTAAATTAGACAAAATATTTTTTGGTTTGATAGTTAAAATTTAAAATATGTTTTTGAATGTATAAATAAATTTAGCACTAGAAATTTTAAGCATTACAATTATATAAAATTCACAACTCGATTTTTTCATTCTAACAATCTCTCGAAAATATGTCCAAAAAAACACCAAAACATAGAATAGTTAGATTAAGGCTTTAACAAAACCTAGAAATCCCTCTTCCTTGTGTGTCTTCTAGGGAAGCTTTAGAGGTATCAAACAATTAATGTGTGCAGATGAGGCAAAATTCAGCCTCCCTTAAAAATATCTTTGTCACACAGTTAATACTTTTTCAGTGATTTACCTTCATCTTGGGTGTTGGATTGACACAAATATTTAATTACATCCATAGGCATATTCACTTGGAATAGAGCCTTTAAAATTTTAATTTAATTATGAATAATTATTAGGTGGATAGTAGGAATTTAGCCTTCATGGAATATTCTAGAATATTTTTAATAGTATTCACAAATCAAAAATTGATATTTATCTCCAAAATAGTCATGTCATCTTCATCGTTTAATTAAATTGATTAATTAAAAAAATATCATATGAACAAGTTTCATATGAAATGAGTTATGGACTTTTGGACATGTAGTATTGATTACCCATGATATTGGCAATTGATATTGTAAAAAATCCTACTTACAAATTATGAATCTTTATTATAAAGTGGGACTAATTTACATAGTTGACAATTACATGACTTTTTAAATATATATATTTAACTTAGATATTACTTTATTTTATCATTAGTAATAATTACATTAATAATGGAAAAAGAACATGGGACATGGAGGAAATACGGTGAAATACGACGAACTGAGCTCTGGTTCTAGGGTTTAACGAAACTAGTGGAAGAAAGTACCAAGCATCCATGGAGACATAGGGAGGAGGGAGCTCCACTCCATCCTACAGTTATATGGTAGCAGACATAGGAAGAGAAGGGAAAAAGAACAAACCTCCAAAGCCCTAGGAGGTCAAGACAAAAGACACAGAAACTCAGAGGGCAGAAGGTAGCAAAACTAATGTAGATCAAGGGTCCCACGAAGAAGACTGTTGGGAGGAAAAAGTAGAAGACAGAGGTCAAGGGTTAGAGGATAGAGCTAAGTTGGGGCCCTCTAAACCCAAGACCACAGCTAAACCTCGAGTTATTCTGAATGATCCAGCTCAGCAAGTGCACAGAGACCACATGGCCAACTAGGCCATCATATGTAAATTTATTGGAATCTAGCCATCAGAGAAAGCGTTGTACACCTAGATAAAATACAACTGGAAACCAAAGGGGGAGTTAAATATTCATCTTGGATCCAAAGGTTTTTTCACTGTGGTGTTTACAAACATGGAAGATAGAGACAAAATCTTTGAAGGAGGTGGATACTTCTTTGCAGCTGCTGGGCTCTACATGACGCCATGGACGATGAAATTTGCACCTAAACGAGAAACCTTCACTTCGGAACCGATATGGATTTGACTATACTCCTTACCTTTAGATTACTGGATGCCAGAGTCTTTAAAAGCTATAGGCACTAAATTAGGTCATTTCTTAAAGATTTCTGAGGCAACTCTAAGGGGAAAATATACATCCTATGCTCGTATTTGTGTGGAGATGGACCTATTAGGAGCCCTTCCAGATGAGGTCATTCTAGAAGTCTATGATGAGGAATGGGTTCAAGCAGTTGACTATGAACATATCCCATTCAGATGTGACAAATGTCATGAGCATGGGCATCTATCAAGAGACTGTCCACTCAATCGAAGGGAGGAAATCCTAAATCCCAACAAAGGAAAAGACGAGACAGGTTTCACCAAAGTGGGAGGGAAAGGAAAAGGTGGGGGAAGGAAGACACAAAAGAGCCATAGTGTGAATGATAAAACAAAAAGTTACAACAACTTTGAGATCTTAGGAGAAAAAGATCTAAGGAAGGGGATAAAGAGAGTGCAGAGAATCAGACAGCAAGGGGGAAAGAAAAAGAGACCAGCGTGGAGTACATTCAGGATCAAAATGAACACACAATGGACTCTTTGAATACCATGGTTGTAGAAAAAGACCAAGAAATGACTCAAAGTGAAAGTGGTACGGAGGATCAAGATTTGTAGGAGATCTTAGAAAGGGAGAACCTATAGCTGGAAAAGTTTGTAGAATAGAGCATAAACTTGGGAAAAAACTCCATCCCTTAGGAGGACGTGGATAAAGTCCAACAGATATTCCTTAACAAGACACATCAAACAGCTGCAGGAGTCAAAAGAGGACATGACAACCAGGGAAACAAAGGAACCTCCTCAATAGGATTAATAACCGGAAAATTAACAAAGAATCCAGGAAAAAGGAGGGGTAGAAAAAGACAGAAGGAATTACTATTGGAGTGTGGCAAGCTCATGATTGATTCAGGAAGGATGAAAGACCTTTCTAGTTACTTCTTTATAACCCCACCTCAATGAAAATCACAACCTGGAACATTAGAGGACTAGGGAGCAGAAGAAA
This sequence comes from Pinus tabuliformis, assembly GCA_031772625.1. Taxonomy (NCBI): domain Eukaryota; kingdom Viridiplantae; phylum Streptophyta; class Pinopsida; order Pinales; family Pinaceae; genus Pinus; species Pinus tabuliformis. Next base: position 1,037,070,954 of record CM062819.1, read on the forward strand.
ACAGAGGAATCTTGGTAAAAGGATTAGTGAGGAAAAACCTGACATAGTATTCATACAGGAAAGAAAATGCTCAGTGGAGAAGATCCATGAAAAACATAGAGAATGGTTTAATAGATATGAATACCTTGAAGTTAAGGCAAACAAATCAGCTGGTGGTATTCTCACTCTCTGGGATCCATAGAAATTTGGTGTGATTGATGCGGAGGCATCCAGACATCACCTTTCTCTGATTTTCCAACCGGTGGGAAACGGGCAATGTTACATGATCACCAATGTATATGGTCCACAACCAATGGAGGACAAACTTCAAATCCTCACAACACTAGAGGATATTAAGAAGACATAACCAGCTCTACCATGGATTCTTGGAGGTGATTTAACATAACAAAATCACTCATGGAGCAGAAAGGAGGAACTAGAATACTGGGGAGAGATTCAATTGCCTTCCAAAACTTCATCACCAATATGAAACTGGTTGATATGGAAACAAGCAATGGAATCTTCACTTGTAACAACAAAAGAGGAGGCCCTACCCCAGTGGCCTCAAAATTGGACAGATTTATGGTTTCAGAGGAACTTCTTCTCAGGGGAAGCAACATTACTACACTCATTTTACCTTTTGGGGGTTCAGATCATTGGCCTATCCAATTAGAAGCCTCCCTTTTTGGCAAACCAAGGAACACCCCATTCAAGTTTGAGAATGCTTGGCTCACACATTCAGATTTCCTCACAAATATTGAACAATGGTGGAAGGGAGATCCTCACCTTCATGGTACAAAGATGTTCCTGCTTCACTACAGGCTCAAACATATTAAAGGCAGACTCAAAGAGTGGAAAAAAAAGGAATTTGGTAACATCTTTAAAGCTGAAGGAGAGGTGGAAAAGAGAATAAAGGAAATAAACCACACTCTTATCACATAAGGATACACAGATGAAAGGAAAGAGATGGCAGAGTCACTCCAACAAGAGTGGAACAATATATGCCTTCAAGATGAAATACTCTGGAGACAAAAATATACAGTACAATGGATCAAAGAAGGGGAGAGAAACACCAAATTCTTCCACAGATCCACCATAGCTCATCGAAACAACAATAGAATTGTGAAACTTACAGATCAACATGGTGTAGAGAGAAACACTCATGAAGAGATGGAGAAAGTTCTACTCCAGCATTTCCATAAAAATGCTGAGGAAACCTCGGAAGATAGATACCAATTTACAGAAAAATTCACTCAGCACATCCCTAAATTGGTCACCAAAGAAGATAATTTCAATCTCAATATACCAGTAACATTGGAAGAAATTGAGGAAGCAGTGAAAGAGATGCAAAATGGGAAAGTACCAGGCCCGGATGGCTTCAATGTGAACTTTTTCAAAGCTTGTTGGAAGATAGTGAAATAGGACATCCTGGAGGTAGTGGAAGGCTCTCGAAGATTTAAGAAAGTCTTAAAGGTGTTCAGTGAATCCTTCATAGCCTTAATCCCCAAAAAGGAAAAGGCCACCTCTCCAGACAGATTTCGACCTATAGCATTATGCAGTGTGATCTACAAAATTATATCCAAATTCATTGCCAATCATCTTAAACCTCTCCTCCCAACCCTAGTGTCAGAGGGACAAATAGGCTATGTGGAAGGAAGACAAATTCTAGATAATATAATACAATCACATGAAATGGTTCATTCACTCATTACCAACAAACAGGCTGGAATGATAATGCAGCTAGACATAGCAAAGGCCTATGACAAACTTAGCTGGTCATATATAAGGGCAATTTTAAAAGCCTATGGCTTTGATCACGATTGGATAAAATGGGTTATGGTGCTAGTTACCATAGCAAGCTGTTCGATTCTTCTCAATGGCGCTCCTACCAAAACCTTCAAGCCTTCTAGAGGTCTAAGGCAAGGATATCCTCTTTCTCCTTTCCTCTTCATTCTAATGATGGAAGGGTTAGGAAGAGCTATCAGACCTGCTAAGGAGGAAGGGAGAATTCACGGTTTGAGACTCACTAATGGTGGGGACACGGTGACACATCAACAATTTTCGGATGACACTATGCTTCAAGGTACTCCCACTGTTAAGGAAGCCAAAGAATTCAAACTGATTCTAAGTGAGTTTGCTAGGGCAGCAGGCACTGAGGTAAGTCTCACTAAATCAAAAATATTCTTTCTCAATATAGATATTTCAATTCAAAGAAATCTTTCCAGAATTTTGGGCTTTCTAAGGGAGACACTGCCTGTGAAGTACCTAGGAGTTCCTCTCACTGAAAAACCGCTTCACAAGGACATCTGGGAGCCCGTTCTTAATAAGATAAAAGATAAGATCAACAAATGGACAAATAGAGCACTTAATCTAGCAGGGAGACTAGTTTTCACTAAGGCTATCCTACAAAGTATCCCTATCTATATGCTATCTGTCGTTCCAACACCAACCAGTGTAATGACCAATATAAGAAACATTTAGAGAGACTTTCTATGGGGGAAAGGTGAAGAAAAGAAGAAATGGGCCCTTGTGGCATGGGACATAGTATGAGAACCTAAGTCCCATGGTGGCTTGGGTCTTCATGACCCAGGAATTCTCAATAGAGTTCTTGGTGCCAAAATTTGTTGGAGATGGCTGAAAGAAATTCAAGCCCCGTGGGCAAAACTCTGGAAGCATAAATATGCTAGGGAATGGCAGGAAAAAAATCTAAACAGAATGATAGGACAGGTAAAATGTTGGGTCCTTATAATACTAGTGATTACCCCATTACTATTGTAGTTATACCCCTTATTAATATTGTTGTGCCCCTATTGCCTCCATATTGTTATTACTGTGCCCCATAGAATCCCTCTATTGTTATTTTTGTGGCTTTATATTATTATTGTTAGGTCGACTGCATTATATTGTGACTCCTTAGACTCCTATATATAGAAAGGAGGTTTTGTCATTTGAATCATCGAAGAATTGTTCATTTATGTAATGTAAAGGAGGTTGCCCCCTCGAAGAGGCTGAATTCTAAGGCGTTGATCTATCTTTTCTATCTTTTTTTGAGCTGGTTTCATAACATTTGGTATTAGAGCATTGGATTCTAGGGTTTCGCTGCTCCAAACAGGTCATCGTGGCATTTTCGCTATAAATTTTCTTCTGTGATGTTTCAGAAGTCGCAGAAAAAACTCATTTGAGAAGAAATCACGTTGAACCTTGGGTCCAAATTTCAGAGCTTTCCGCACTATATTTGAGGAGATATGATCTAAGGAAGTTGGTCTTTTTGCAAACTCCTGAATTACATTCCAAACAGGTGACCTGGGGTATGCATTTTTCAGATCCAAAGGTCGAAACAGTGACTCGTGGCACATCGTACAAGTTCTCTCTACTGAACTAGTCTATAATCAAGTCACTGTGGGAGATTTAACATAACTCTTCCTTGGAGAATCCAATTTGGGTCAGACTTGTGGCATTGAAAAGAGGAAACAAAGGGCTACTACAGGTCACCAATTCAGAACTATATGATCAGAAAGTACAGAGATTCATCAGAGGTAATATCGAGCTCCGACAAAGTGAAAAAAGGTGTGTAGATTTTCTTAAATTTTTGCTAAGCTTAGTTTGAAAATTTATTCTGAAGGAATTCAAAGGGCATAATAGAGCATTATTATCGGTAACTGATGCCCCGAGGAAAGAAAATGCAAACACCTAGTAAGGAACCTGAAAACTCTAGCATGACTCATGAAGAAGAAGAAGAAATGCTACATGATATATCAAAATTACAAGAACAAGTGCAACAAATGTCACATGTGCTCACAAAAGTTAACAGAAGCTAAGATAAATGGCGTGGAAGCTAAGATGAATGGCATGGAAGCTAAGATGGACAATTTGAAGATAGATTTGAACACAAATTTGAAGACAGGCATGGCAGATTTGAAGACAGATTTGACAAATTCTCTACAAGAAATACTTACTAATGGTGAAAAGGTAGTAAAGGAAACTCATGATGCGAACAAAAGAAATGTAAATCATGATATCATAGACTCTAATGTGGGATCGAAGACCCACCATATTCCAAAAATCGATATGAGGAAGTTTGATGGCAAGGATCCCGCCACATGGATATTACAGATGGAGCAATTCTTCGATCTCGATAATGTGCAAAACACACAAAAGGTACGTATGGAAACTTTATATTTGGAACCAAATCAGTTTCTATGGTATCAATGGCTTTGCTCTCATAAACAATTTATCACTTGTGCAATTTTTACGGAAGAATTGATAGCACATTATGAGGATACAAAAATCAACATTTTTTTTAGCCAATTGATAAGTCTCAAACAAAAGGGTTCAATAATGGAGCACATTGAGGAGTTCTAAAAATTGAGCATAAGGGTAAAAGATATTCCAGAGGAGCATAGGATTGATGTGTTCATAGGGTCTTTAAAGGATAATATCCAACATGATGTTCGACTTTGGGAACCTGATTCATTAGAGAAGGCATTCAGGTTAGCAAGAAAAATGGAAAGCAAAATTATGGCAACCAGGAAGCATACCACTCACAACTATAAAGACGAAAGTGTTGTTGCCCCTAGTCTTCCACAACCTATAAGGTTGAAACCACAACAATTGGAAGGAAAAATAGCAAAAGGGCTTTGTTACAGTTGTGATAGCAAATACACTAAAGGTCATAAGTGTACTGAGAAGAAATTATTCTACATAGATTGTGAAGAGGAAGAAGAAAAGGAGCAAGAAAGGTCAAAAGAAGAGGATATACTCCAGGAACAAAGCCTATATGAAGAACAAATAAATCCGACCATATCTTGTAATGCATTGGCGGGGATTACCACTCCTCAAACCATCAAGATAGAAGGACAAATCAAGAAGAAAAAGGTAATAGTGTTGATTGATTCAGGAAGCACTCACAATTTTATTCACTGTAAGGTAGCAAAAGAATTTCAGAATTGCTTCCTATATCCAGCACCAGAGTGTTAAGTGATGATTGCAAATGGAGGAACAATAAATTGCTCTAGAAAGTGCCATAATATCAAGCTATCCATGGGAGAATATGTATTGACTAGCCCAATGCTTTCCATTCCAATGGGAGGTGCTGATGTTGTACTAGGAGTCCAATGGCTACAATCCTTGGGTACAATATCTTTTAATTTTCAAGAACTTTTCATCAAATTTTCTACGGAAGGAAAGGAAGTTGAATTAAGGGGTATTGCAGGGAAACCAGGAAAGATAATCAGCTCTAATGGTATGACAAAGCTTCTAAAAAAGGAGAAAAGAGGTGTAATTGCACAATTATGTTCGCTAGATGTTTCCACATCGGAATCGTCTATTTCTCCAGATCTCCAAAAAGTCCTGGACAATCATTCCAAGGTATTTGAGACTCCCAAAGCTCTCCCACCTATGCGTGATCATGATCATGCTACTCATCTGATTCCAGGAAGTGTTCCTCCAAACATCAGGCCGTACAGATATCCCTATGTCCAAAAGAGTGAAATTGAACGTATGGTTGCAGAAATGCTAGAGGCTGGTATAATTCAACCAAGTCAAAGTTCTTTCTCTGCTCCAGTAGTATTGGTGCACAAGAAGGATGTATCATGGTGCATGTGTCCGGATTATAGGGAGCTCAACAAGCTCACTATTAAAGATAAGTTCCCCATTCCTGTCATTGATGAATTACTGGATGAATTGCATGGATCAATTTACTTCACCAAGTTGGATCTTCGTTCAGGATATCATCAAATCAGAATGAATATTGAAGACATTCCGAAAATAGCATTTATAACTCATGAGGGTCATTATGAATTTTTGGTCATGCCTTTTGGCCTTACCAATGCACCTTCAACATTTCAAGGTTTGATTAATTCAATTTTCAAACCATTCCTTAGAAAATTTGTGTTAGTATTTTTTGATGATATACTAATCTACAACAAGTCTTGGATGGATCATGTTGAACATGTTGACAGGGTGCTACAACTATTGGAGGAGAAACAATTATATGCAAAAAGATCCAAATGTTTCTTTGGAGTCCAGGAGGTGGAATATCTGGGTCATATTGTATCTCAGGAAGGAGTTAAGGTAGACCCTAGCGAAATTAAAGCCATTAAGGAATGGAAAATCCCCACATCCATAAAGCATCTGCGAGGATTTCTCGGGTTGACAGGGTATTATCGCAAGTTTGTTAAGAATTATGGGAGAATAGCATCACCTCTAACAACATTATTGAAGAAAGATGCATTTTCATAGACTCCGGAAGCAACAAAGGCCTTTGAACATCTTAAAGAGGCAATGTGCCAAGCACCGGTCTTAGCTACACCGGACTTCACAAAAACATTTATTGTGGAATGTGATGCTTCAGGGAATGGAATTGGTGTTGTTCTAATGCAAGATGAAAGACCCATTGCTTTTGAAAGTTGTCCAATCAAGGGAAAGTTTTTAAGCAAAGCTATTTATGACAAGGAAATGTTGGCAATACTCCATGCACTTAAGAAATGGCGACCCTACCTAATGGGAAGAAACTTCAAGGTAAAAATGGATCATGATAGCCTTAAATACTTTTTAGAACAAAGATTATCCTCTGAAGAGCAACAAAAGTGGGTCACAAAGATGTTGGGTTATGACTTTGAAATCATCTACAAAAAAGGGAAGCAAAATGTGCTGGCAGATGCACTCTCAAGAAAGGATGAGGATGTGGAAGCATTGTTGTGCGCCATTTCTATTATCCAACCAGATTGGATAAATGAAGCAAGGGAGGAATGGAAGAATGACGAAGAAGTGTGGGCACTTATTCGAAAGTAACAACAAGATTCCAGTACGTCTGATACATTTAGCTGGTAAAATGATTCATTGTGGTACAAAGATCGCTTGTACCTCTGTAAGAATTCCCAGCTAAAACAAAAGATTCTTATGGAACTGCACACTTCTTCCTTAGGAGGGCACTCAGGATTTTTAAAAACTTACCACAAGGTTAAGAAGGAATTTTTTTGGGATGGCCTTAAATCAGATATTCAAAAGTTTGTGGCGGAATGTTTGGTTTGCCAAAAAAATAAAGTTGAAACAATTTAAGACACCGGGTCTATTACAACCTTTATCCATTCCAAGCCAATGTTGGGAGGAGGTTTCAATGGATTTTATCACAGGTTTACCCAAGTCTGAGGGAAAGAGTGTCATCATGGTGGTAGTTAACAGATTTACCAAGTATGCACACTTTTGTGCATTATCACATCCATTTAAAGCCAGTACAGTTTCTACTGCATTTATGGAAACAATTCAAAAGCTACATGGAAGCCCAAAGATTATTGTAAGTGACAGAGATCCCATTTTCACTGGAAATTTTTGGACAGAATTATTTTCTTGTCTTGGTACTCAGTTAGCTCATAGCTCATCTTATCATCCTCAATCTGATGAGCAAAATGAGATAGTAAATAAATGTTTGTAAGGATATCTTCGTTGCTTTGTATCTGATAAACAGACACAATGGGTCAAATGGTTGCCTCTGGCTGAATGGTGGTATAACACTTCCTTCCACACAGCAACAAAAATGAACCCATTTATGGCACTTTATGGGTATCAACCACCATCCATCACATCATATCTAAGAGAAAATTCTAAGGTTCAGGCAGTGGAACATCACATCGAACACCAACAACAAGTCCTCCAACTCTTAAAGGATAACCTTGTGTTGGCACAGAATAGAATGAAATAACAGGCAGATCAACATCGCAGTGAAAGAAGTTTTGATGTAGGTGATTGGATATTCCTACGGCTACAACCATATAAGCAAATTTCCCTCAAGCAAGCTAAGAAGGATAATAAATTATCACCAAAGTATTATGGTCCGTACAAGGTGTTGCAAATGATTTGTACTATGGCATACAAATTGGAGCTTCCTGCAGCGTCTCGATTGCACCCAATTTTCCATGTTTCATGTTTAAAGAAGGTTATAGGCAACAAGCTCCCAGTTCAAACAATATTTCCAGAACTTGATGAGGAAGGAAAAACTATATTGGAACCGGAAGCGATCATAGAAACAAGAACTCGACAGCTACGAAATCGATCAATTTCAGAGTATCTTATCAAGTGGAAGAACTTATCCGCTAAAGATTCCACATGGGAGGATGATAATTTTATGCAGAAGTACCCAGAACTACTCAAGCATTGAGGACAACACTTTTTTGAAGGAGAGGGGCATGTTGGGTCCCTATAATACTAGTGATTACCCCATTACTATTGTAGTTATACCCCTTATTAATATTGTTGTGCCCGTATTGCCCCCATATTGTTATCACTGTGCCCCATAGAATCCCTTTATTGTTTTTTTTTTTTTTTTTTTTTTTTTTTTTTTTTTTTTTTTTTTTTTTTTTTTCGATGTGGTTCACGGGGGCACCGGAGGTGGCCGCTACGTCCACGTAGAGCTGCACGGCCATCAGGCCTACCCCCGAGGGCGTCGAGGAGATTTGACCCCGTGACCTCTCAAACCGGAGAGTACTATCAGCGGGAACTCGACCATTTGAGCTAACCCTCGGGGGCTCCCTTTATTGTTATTTTTGTGGCTTTATATTATTATTGTTAGGTCGACTGGATTATATTGTGACTCCTTAGACTCCTGTATATAGAAAGGAGGTTTTGTCATTTGAATCATCGAAGAATTGTTCATTTATGTAATGTAAAGGAGGTTGCCCCCTTGAAGAGGCTGAATTCTAAGGCCTTGATCTATCTTTTCTATATTTTCTTGAGCTGGTTTCATAACATAAAAGGTTCTGCAATTTGGAATAGGGCATGGGAGAACGAAGCCCTAGTCCAAAACCATAGTTTCTGGTAGATTAGAAATAGGAACCTGGCTCGGTTCTAGGAGGACAATTGGCAGCAGGAGGCACAATCTCTGAAGTGAAGAATTAGAAGACATTCACACTGATACCATCAGCAAAGGACTAAAGTGGGTAAGTGACTATTGCGACCAAGAAAGGAATGATAAGAAATGGAGAACTTGGAAACTTCCAGATTATAGTGGAATGCGCATGTTGCACACTCAAGCCACATCCCTTCAAGGTCTTCTAGACAATAGACAAATCTTGAACACAAACTTGAATGATCAACTAAGATGGTGGAAAAACAAGACAGGTCTCTTCAACCTTAAGGAAGCCAAAAGAATAGAGGCAGGGCTAAACCATCCCAACACTGATAAGAAATGGAAAGAAATCTGGTAAAATCCTAATTGGATGAAAACAAAACTGTTCAAGTGGCTAGTTCAACAGGGCAAGATTCTGACATGTGATAACCTAACAAAAAGAGGTTTTGTTGGCCCCTCAAGATGTCACTTATGTAGACAATAGGAAGAAACTACAAATCATCTCCTGAATAGATGCACTTTCACCACAACTCTTTGGAATTGGGTTGGAGAAGTCTTTGAGCAAATAGACAGAGATGTTAATGACATCATCACCACTTTGAAGAACTGGAGGAAAAATTTCTCGGATAATGAGATCATAAACTCTGCCTCAACGCTAACCCTAGGATTCTTAATCTGGAATGTCTGGAAGGAGCGTAACAATAGGATTTTCAAGGAGAAAGTGAGTCCGATGAGTAACATCCTCAAACTGGTCCTTAAACAACTTAAAGAAATTGTACATATGCTGGGAAGAGAAGCTATAGGTAAACCTATTGAACAAAGAGAGACAAGAATATTGAAGAAATTACAGCTCAAGGTCAATCCCCCTCAAGGTTCCAAGTAGATTATCAAGAAAACCTCAACAGAAAAGTCTTCATGGCAACCCCCTTCTCATGGTTTTTTAAAATTCAACATAGACAGGGCTTCAAAAGGGAATCCAGGAGAAGCAGGTTATGGAGGGGTTTTGAGGGATGAGGAAGGAAACATACAGGTCATCTTCCACAGTTATCTTGGTAAAGCTACTAACAATATGGCTGAGCTCATGGCGATGGAATCATGCCTGGAAATACTGCTCAAGTACAACATTCAAAATGTCATCATTGAGGCTGATTCAGAACTTGTCATTAACTCAGTAAAAAGGATAAATGCTAGAGCTGCTCCTGAGAAAATCTCAGAACATTGGCGGCTTCTACAAGTCTACCAAAGAATCCAAGCGCACCTAAGACGGCTGAGAACCCTCGGGTTGGTGCATGTTCGTAGGGAAGCCAACAAAGTGGCGGATTGGCTTTCCAATGAGGGGGTACAAAATAAGCATATTGATCGCTGCTGCTGGTGGGAGGAGATAACAGATGACAGGTTGAAGGAGGGATGTTCATCCAGAGCCCTTAGCGACTGATTACAACATCAGGAAAATCAAGAGACCGTTTTTGTTGACACAGAGCCACAGTAATGGGGTACAATTATTCTAGTTTCATCATGAAGTGTTTTGACATAAGTGTGATCCCTTTTAGGGGGCAGGTCTATGGAGGCCTCATTAACGCGGGTAATGGCAATCCAGACGTCTCAGGGATCTTCATCTCCTTGTGGCCCATGAGCCGGAACCCGGATTTTCTCGCCAACCGCAAAACCTCAACTTTTATTCCGGTGAATAGCTTTACGGCCACTGTGATGGTTTCTGGTATTTCGCAAGCTCATCAAGCAGGAAGTGGTTTTTCTCATTTGGGAGCGATTCCACTCACCATGCGACACGTGGGTAGGGGTGGGCTGGAATTACCTCCTTCATCGCGCGCTAACTATCGATACTCTTAGCCCGTGTGATATGATCTGTAACTATTGGATCAAGCGGAGATAATCTACAGCCAGGATTTTGCGTGCAAGTTGGTGGGTCCACGTCAGGGGTTATGTTTCGAGCTGTTCACAAGACCTCTCCGGGATCACGCGCAGATGGTGGATTTTGGAGGGTTAAAGTGATCGAAGGTTAAGCCAAAAATGGACCCGATAAGATTATAGATTATGGTCTAATGGGTTTATCGGGTCCGATTTTTTTGTTAAAAGGTGCGCTTGTTGGCCACTCGATATCTTTATTATCCATTGGATCATCAGTTCATGATCCAACGGTCAGTTTTGGACTGTAGGTTTGCTTTGGTGGGCCTGCATCCTTGAATATGCTTTGTCATTTTGTGACCTTGTTCTGGGGTTGGCATGTCATATTAGCAGGCCCCACAACCGCGGTCGCCTTTGTACAATATTTCTCTTTTTAATTGAATAGAAGGATCCACTCTTGCCTTAGCAAAAAAAATAATTACATTAATAATAGTAATTTAAAATAAAATTATAATTCAAACAAATTTTGTGATTTTTAAAATTTTAACAATTTAAAATTTAATAAAATAAGTATTGTGATGTTTGTCATAAATTGATATTGATCAATATTTATTAATCATTTAACTTATACTTATTAATCATTTAATTTATATGACTAGACTAATTGCAATTTTTATTATAAAAATTAGAATATTACTAACTTAATAAAACATATTTTTTCACCGTATTAGAAAATCAAAATATATTAGAAAATAAAAATATTTACTAATTAAAAATAGTGAACACAACTTAAGTGTGGGTTCTGAAAGTTGTGTATTAGTGATTACTTTGTATACGTAATTATTCCACTTTATATTTCCATAATATTATGATGGACGTACTTATTTTTAAGAATTAAGTTTACTTATTTGATTGGAATGTTTTCAAAATATTTACATATCATGATATATATATTTATTCTTTAAAGATAATTTTTTTTATATAATTTTGAATAAAAAATATATTTTTGTATATTCTAATTTTATTTTTAGAAAATCAACCTTGTTTTTTTTTCTTTCTACTCTTTTAAATATAGGTTAATTGAAGCAAGTTTTGTGTGAGTTAAATGTTCTTAAATTGAAGGAAGTTTCTCATGAGGTAAATGTGTTATTTGCAAAACTCAATTTATCTTTATTTTTTATTTTTTCATTTTTTTTTCTTATTTCCCTAATACCTTTTACTAAGTTAGTTCGGGCATGAGAGTCATGTAGTTCCTTTTTGGAAACATGGGAAAGTGTCTCAAGTTACCAAGGATTAAAAAAGGAGAAAAAAAAATTCCAAAAAGATTCTATAGTTGTAAATACAATTCTTTCTCATCTTTTAGAGATGGGTAAATTGAAGCAATTTGTATGTGAGTTAACCCCCTACTAGATTAGTTTCATCATAAAATTCATGTAGTTCTTTTTTGGCAACATGATAAAGTGCCTCTATTTACCAATAATTAAAGGAGAAAAAAATAATTCCAAAAAGATTCTATAGTTGTAAATACAATTATTTCTCCTCTTTAAATATGGGTAAATTGAAGCAAGTCGGGTGTAAGTTAAATGTTGGTAAATTGAGGGAAGTTGCTCGTGGGTTAAATGTGTTCTTTGCAAAGCTCAATTTGTCTTTATCTTTTATTTATTTATTTATTTATTCTTATTTCCATAATACCTCTTACTAAGTTGGTTTGGTCATAAAATTCGTGTAGTTTTTTTAGTAATATGGGAAAGTGTCTCAATTTACCAAAAGAACGAGAAAAAAATAATTCCAAAGAAATTCTATAGTTGTAAAAAATTTCAAGATGTGATAAAATAGATGTGTGTGAAAGTGACTCTACACGCACCCACTCAACACATGACATTAAAGAGGAAAGGCATAATCATTACCATCAAACCGAGAAACAAATATGTAAAAGGACAAATTGAAATTTTTATCTAAACATTTAGCTAGCAAAAAAGGGCTTCAATTTACCCATATTTAAACGAGGAGAAAAAAACTAATGTCATTTTTCTTTTATAGTTAAACACAATTTAAAGAAAAATTTATAGTTATAAAGGAAATTTAAAGACACCAAGAAATAAGTATATCCCTTTCTGATTCCGCACACTCCCACATAAAACATGTCATAAAAGAGTAACTACAAAAATCATTATGATAAAACCAATTTGTCTCAAAGTTGCAGAAGATATTATGGCAAAAAAAAGTAAAATAAAAAACATGTGTATCACATTGTTAATGAGGCAACATGTCCCATAAAAGAGAAACTACAAAACCATTATGGCCAAACCAATTTCTGTGAAATTTTTAAGAGCAATTATTGGGAAAAGAAAAGAAAGATAAAAACTTAAAATATGAGTAGAAATTGAATTTTTTAAAAAACACTTTTTAAAAAAGATAAAAAATACTTTTTAAAATAAATTTACCCATATTTAAAAAAAATAAGAAACCATATAAAAGAAAATTGTATCGTTATGAAGGGAATTCCTGATCATTACACTTATACAACATGTTTCACATACTAACTAGATAGCCATTATGACCAAACCATTTTGTGTGAAATTTGTAGGAAATTCAAGATTTTGTTTTCCAAAAATTTGTGCAATAAGAGAGGAAGCAATGAACCAGGTTTGATGAATAAGTGGTGTGTTTTGAAGGCAACTAATTCAATCTAGAATTTGTGAACGGGTGAGGCGATATAACGGTCAAAGAGGGACGTTAGATCATATTCGTCAAAGACGGGTGAGGCGATATAACGGTCAAAGAGGGACGTTAGATCATATTCGTCAAAGAGGGACGTTAGATCATTGAATATGATGCGGACTACATATCTGTCTCTCACCGCCTTCTCCATGTTTCCCCTGAGGAACAATATTATTTCGCTCTACACGTGCTTGACCATCTCTTTTACTCGATAAATTATAATCAACTTCGTCTATTCTCTTGAATACCTATATAAATGTTGCTGAAGATCTCATAGGACGTTGTTCTAGATCTTCAATGTAAACCAAATGATTACAAGCATAGGAGAGCAAGAGTGTCACATGTTTTTGACGTATTCACTTTCAAATGTTATGTGTCCAAATTCAATATTGTATGTATCCTGAACTTCATGTCACTGATATGACTTTGATATATTTCAATGTAACTAAAACAACCAATGAAGTTCACTAATATGGCTTTGATATATTTCAATGTAACTAAAACAACCATTATTAGTTCGTTGTGCTTTATCTTGTCCCATGGAAGTGAAGGTGAAGGTTAGCATTTGTTTGTGATATTATATGTCGTGAAGTATTTATATAAGTTATCTTCATATCAAAAGTAGAAAGCCTTCCATGCTTATCAAGTAGCACTATACTATCCTCTCTATAATCCGAAGTGTGTATTTGTTAAAGTTATGTTGCATTTTGATAAATTATCTTCATGTCAAAAGTAGAAAACCTTCAATGCTTATCGAGTAGCACTATAATATCCTCTCTGTAATCCGAGGTGTGTATTGGTTAATGTTAGGTTGCATTTGAATTGCAAGTGTATTTTTAACTTTTGAGATTACACTGAATCAAGTTTGTGTTGAACTCAAATTTGGTGTTGGTATTTTAAAATGCTCGTCATCGACCAATAAGTTTTATTTGGGTGGATTCATGCACATTACAATGTTTGGTATGGATGGAATTTTTTATACATATTTGTGAGATATAATACATTTGAACTTGTAATATTATTGTATGAGAAGCTAAATTTTTTATTGATATAATTAATTTAAAAATTTCCATTAATATAATATTTTTATTAAAGTACAGTAATTAAAGGTTTTAGTTTTTTTTGGAGAAAAAAAAACACTAATAAATAGAACTAGTTATATAGAAGTTATAGTTTTTGTTGGAAAAGGTGGAATTTATATATGCGTTATTTTGAGGTTTAAATTTAAATGTATCTTACACCCATCAAGTTGCACTTGAATTTGAGCTATTTGTAATACTAGTATAGTTTCATATTAACTTAGAATTTATCATATGTTTAGAGGGAACAAATTTCTAAAGGTGCAACCATTTCCATAATTTTTGCACTTAAAAAAAAGGTGTGCACGTCCAAAGACTTGAACCCTGTAAGACATGATAGTTAATTAGTTTTACACAGATTGTTATGTGTGTGTGTGTCATTTTTCAAGTCCATGTTGGGCATGAAAGGAATTGCAAATCCTAATCATATGCACACCATTGAAATGTTTTTACTTCCAATAGCTTTATTAATATATAAACAGTTGATATTGAGATATTTTATTTTAGGCCCATATTCAAATACTTCTTGTTATAATATGTTTTTAAATGTTATCCATCAATACCACTTTGAGTATGAAAATAATTATATATCTCTCCCGTATTAAAAAGTAAGATACTATTAAATTTTCTAGCCAATATTATTTTTTTCACAATTAATTTTCATTTACAAGTTAAACTTTATATTTATATCAATTTTTTCCTCTCCATAAAATTTAACTTCATATTAATTAACTTGCAAATCTAAATCAAAACTTAGACCAAAATCTACTAAACCATACAAAGAAAAGATTAACAAAAGACACTTTTGCCTCTAATTTTGGTGCTCCTTTAACACAATATTCCTTATTATTTGATTCTATCCAAAAACATGCTATAATAATAATAATATTTTTTATGCTGTTATAACTTTTATTAATATTTAAATTTTAATTATTAAATATCTATATAAAAAATATTAATATTATTAATATTTAAATTTAAATTATTAAATATTTATAAAAGGATAGATATAATAAATTATAGGTGATGTTATCATTTTTGCTTTATTTTAAATTTAAATATTTATTTATAAAGAATTACGTGTCATAATTATTCATAATTTTTTTGGTATACAAATATAAATATTATTATATATTAATATTTTTTTGGTATACAAAATAAATATTATTATATATTAATATTTTTATAAGAGGGGAGAAAATTATTTATTATTGTTATTATTAATATTTAAATTTTAATTATTAAAATAAAAAAAAAAAAAATTGAAATTTACTGACTTATAATTAAAAATAATTTTGTTTTCTTAAATTAACTTATTAAAAATAATTCACATAATTTTGTTTTCTTAAATTAACTTATTAAAAATAATTCACATGAAATATTAGGTAAATAATAAGATTCGAGTTCTCATATAAAATATTATGTAAATAATAACATTCCGGATATGGGTGAAGTAAACCAAAAACTAAGACGTTATTTTACGGAAAAACCCATTCCCCTGTCAAATTAGAAAACTGCCCAGAATTTCGTAATCCAAAGCGACCACTATTTACCATACTATAAGATATTTAGTACACCAATAATTGTTTATGACATTTCCTATATAATCGCACTTATCTCCGCGTCCTCACCACTTTCCAGCCAAGTATATCATGTAGCCATCTGCCGAATGACAATCACATAGCCATGCATCGACAACATTCCGCAAATTTGAAATTTGAATTTTATTTCAGTGCCTCCGTAAATACTACGATATTCAAGATGCGCTCCACCATCGCATTGCAGAACTCATCCCTGCCTTTCACAATTCAGGCAGAACCAAAGCTGACCAAGGTTGCCTTCTGCTGTATTCGGGACAATCCCAACCAGAGGCCATGGATGAGCGTCGCCCTGAAGATGTTGGAGGGCGAGTGGGAAGTTCCTGATGCGCCGATGTGGCTGTTGCAGAGAGGGCCCGAGTTCTTGGAAGGGTATGGGTATAAGGCCATGAAGGGTCGGGAGGGAGATGACGATGAACCGGATGAGATGTCTTCAGTTGTTCCGCGACAACCATACAGCACCTGCACACTTGCTCTTCGTCACCATAGACTGGGTTTTGAAGACCTGCTGCAATGGCTTCTTTCAAGCAATATTTCTTGTTCTGTCCACTTCCCTTTGTGTTTTTACTCATGCCTATTCTATATTTAGCCGACCATAGCCAAGAACCCATTTCTTTTAAGCTCCCATTGTTCCACAGAGATTTTCCTTTTTCTCATATCTATGATGCCTCTCTAAGTGATCTGCAACGGTTTGAGAACGCAATGCAAAGGAGCCTGCATCATGCAGTATCCATGTTCTCAAAGAAATTTCGAAATGTTGTCGAATCAAAGAGAAAATATGGCAGAAGCAGTTCAGGTTCCTCTGGTCTCATAAGAGTGGTCAACCTAAGCCTGAAAAAATGTCAACATGGGGATGAAAAAAATTAAAAATTCATTAGTTTAACATTTGTGTGTGCACTGTGGATTGCAAACATGTGGGGTGTCAGGAGCTGGGAGAATAGGTCTTGATAGGGATTCATTTTCATTAGTTCCACAGTTAGACCCCATGATAGGTCACAAAATTTCTTATTGCCTCACTTCCATAGATAACAATGCTTCGAGCTCAATGTTCTTTGGCATATCTGCAGCTTTCTAAGGTAAGTATGTGATACGCCTCTGATAAAGTGTGATAGTGGTGCTGTGTTTTCCTTTAATGTCGGTGTAGAAGGATGATGATCCAATGCTTCCCGTGTGTTTAACGACATGTGCTTAAATCTAGTGATGTGTCTGTTCACTAACACCTGTAGATTTTGGTGTAACCGCAATTGTCACTCTAGCAGTTGGTATCAAGCCAAAAGTCTTGAGTTCAAAACACCCCTCGCTCCGATAGGGGGAGATTGTTGTGCTACAGGGTGATTGATTGTAGGGGGAGATTGTTGTGCTACCCTTTTATGGATAACTGTGATTGATTCAGGGGATCTGGTCGCTCCTGCCTACTTCGCTCTCGTGGTAAATTTAATCTGGACTTTGCATTATCCTCCACTGTTCAATGCGCCGCTTCATGGGGTCCCTTCTTTTAATGTTTCTGGTGGAGGGGAGGTCAACTCGATTTTCCTAATCTGGTTTTTCATTTCAGACTGGGTGCGGAACTCGACATCGCATGGCAGAGTCTCTTACATGCACTTGATGATGACGTACTTTGCATGTATGTGGAAAAAACACTTGGTGCCTCCATCATTGGCAACAACGCTTCGGGTGATTTTCATTTTTCCCTTTGATTTGAATAACAATATCATGAGCTTTGTCAAAAGCGACTGTACAAGGTTCGATTGAATCAGGAGGTACATCAGTTAGAGTTTATACACATATATGTATGAGAAGCGATAAGCTAGTAGTATGAAGGTGATGAAATTTCATTTTTGTATGCGATGAGCTGATCGTCTATTTTCTTATATAAATACAGTCTTTTGGTCAAGGTTGCGAGATAAAATGCAACATCATGTGAATGGTTGTTGATTTATAAGAGAAGACATGATAAGGAGGATTCGTGAGACAGTAAGAATATTTTGTGGTGTTGCCTGTAATTATATTTTCATAAGATGAGATGGTTGGAGCGGAGCGTAAATGTGTACTCGTGGCAAAATTTTACTAATGAAAATCAAATGAAATGAGAGAAACCAATGGGTTAATATAGTAGAGCGATGCTAGGTGTTTTAAGATCTCTTATTGGGTAGATATTATAATTTTTACCAATAAAAATTATGTTTATTTAGAAATTAATTTTTAGTTATCGTGATTTACATTAATTTTTTTGAAGTTATATTAATTGATCAATTTATTATTATTATTAATTTTTTTTTATTAGAGATTATTGATTTCGTTGGCCTCGACTACTTTTGGCTTCTGCACAGTCACGATGATTTTTTGATTTTTTTATATCTGTTGGGTTGAAGCTTATCAACGAGAGTGTGGTACGTCAAGAAGTCTGAGTGTTTTCCATCTGACATTCCATTCGTCATATGACATCGCTCTGATTTCACAAATGCCTCGCCTTCACCCATTCTAAGTACCCCTACACTTTCTCCTTCACCCATTCTGTTGTGGCTGCCTCATTTTTAATGTTTCCATGTATTTGTTGCTCAACCCCACTACAAATTCGATTCTAGTGTTTGCAAACATCTCTAAAACTTGTCCGTTCACATCGTATAACTTAAAAATTTCTTGATAATATTGATTGAATGTAGCATCCCTGCTACGCGTTTCTGAGAGGGAAAGTTGTATGAAACTTATCCATACTTGATGCCTGCAATCGTTGTGTTTCTCGTTATTCCTAATATAATGTCAGTCCCTGCGCTACCTTCACCAGCAACGATGTGCAACGGTGCAATCTCAGTTGACAATTCCAACTCATATAGAAAATTCAACCACGATTTGAACCTCTAGAACAAAGTCGCCTCTAATAGTTTCGGGTTTAGATGTTGTAGGATTTGTAGCTCCGATGATTTTCCTACAAATTGCAACAACACCTTTCCCCTCGCAGACCATACTGTTACAGGGACATAAATTATGTACTCTACCAATCCAAGAAAAAAGGGTTTTGAAGGCAAATCCTCGTAGTTTTCCAAAGCAAATGATCTCTCTACAACCACCATCGTCAGACCTTACAAAATAAAGCCCTTCTTATCAAAGCTAGATATAATTTCTCCCACCAATCCACGTTGCACGCCATCAGGCTTGATCATGATGAAGGCCTGCTCCATAATGAATCTACGGAGAGTTCAAACATTACGAAAATAGTAAGTTTCTCGACACGAACAAGGATACATTTCACAATGACGTGCAATTAGAATACTACAAGAATCATACCTAGGAACACTCGCTGGGATAATTTGATTAACTGATCCACAACTCCAACAAAAGAGACTCCTAACCCATGTTCACTCTCCTTTTGATTATGGTAATTGACTGAGATGCACTAATGATCTATGTGTTTTTCTTTTAAATTAAGGCATTTGACTGTGATTCACCGATGATACATTTCTTTTTTCTTTTAAATTATGACAATTGACTATAATTCACCCATGATCAAGTTAGAGGGAAAAGACAAAAACTTGGAACATTGGCTCTAGATTTTAGCAAGAAAATTCGAAGACAAGCTTTGCACAGATTATAAATGCATGCATAGCCATGGAATAAATCCTGCAAAGATGCATAATTTATTTATGGATTTTGCAATGTCCTCATCCCATTACTTCATTGAAGATACAAGGAATACGTTCATTGTACACATCCCAACCTTAGCCCAATCCATAATACTAGACGAGTTGTCTTGTGGGCCGTAATCACTCGTTTAGAGAAAATCCTTGTGTGGCTTCATGCAGTCTGTGGTGTTTACAAGCAAACATCCTGAAATATCCTACCTATATATATTCAACATTGTAGTGAAAGCTACTCGGATTAGAATCCGAATAAAATTTACGAGTTCTTCCACATTTCGAAGGTGTAATTCATTTCCGGGTAGATTTATCGTCGTCGTGAACAAACCGAAAGTAAAAAAACACAGAAATGTGTTAGATATGATTCAAATTTTTGTAACGGTGATCTTCAAATGGAATTAAAGAAGCAAAGATAATGATGGTCTTGAACTGAAATTAAAGAAGAAGAGAAAATAATGATCTTGAACTTAATATATATAAATAAAGAAAATTTGTCAGATGAGATTCTGTTTATTATGCAGGAAAACCTTAAGAAGGAAAATTTTGATCCTGATACCTTGGTTCTTGCCGCGTAATAACCCCTTGTCAGAATCCCATATGGTGTTGTCTCTTCGTCCATAACGTACGTATACGATTTTTGTTAAGGACTAAATGTTCCCAACATAACACGAATATTGTCCACTTAAAAAATTCACAGAAAATAAATTGAATTCCTTGAATATAAGGTGCTTCATTTGACATAAATGCACATCTTGTGAGAGCATAAGCTCTGAGAAAAGATCTTACCTCTGACTCCGCTTTTCCACACGGTCTTGATGTAAGTGAGGCCGGACACAATGTTATCTAGAATTGAGGAACATAATTTAGACTGTAACGACTACCTTCCTTGAGAGTAAACGAGGAAACACTTAGTTTAGAAGCACATGGAATAGGGAGAATTATGTTGATCCATTCGGGGGATAATATCGAAAGGCTCATGATCTTCACATCCAGCTCCAGGCATTCTGTAAATTGCAGAGACATTAGTTATGGGAAAAAAATGTCAAATTCAAAGTAAAAAAGAACAAAACATAAGCAAAAGATTTCCCAATTTAAAGTCAAAGAAAAGATAGCAGAAGCATAGAAATTATTTTAAGAAATGTTCATACCTCCTTTAAGCATATAAATTATTTAAACAAATGTTCATACCTTTTATGGACTCCATGTCCATTCTGCTAAGCAGTTGCTTTTTCCATCTTCCTCAGCGCTCGTCCTTC
Organism: Pinus tabuliformis; assembly: GCA_031772625.1. NCBI lineage: Eukaryota > Viridiplantae > Streptophyta > Pinopsida > Pinales > Pinaceae > Pinus > Pinus tabuliformis. The sequence goes on from CM062819.1 coordinate 1,037,091,927, forward strand.
TGCCAAGCCAAATCATTTTTTCTCTTTTAATATTATTAAGAGTTAGTAATGCCCAGAAAAGAATTCTTGACTTGTCATTTAAGGAAAACATTATATCTTATCTTTCTCAAGTTGTTCCTTGAGAGGAAGAAGCGGTTCGAGGACAAAATCCTCTGCAACTTTAGCACCGTCTTGCTCCTCCTCATCTGTCTCATAGTAAGAAGACTTGTTGAACTGCCTCAACAATGTTTCATCGCTGTAATCATCTACAGAAAGACTGGCCTCACCCATTTCCTCCACAATTTCCTTAACTTCACCCATTTCTGACTTAAAACCACTCTAAACCTCCGACTTCTCGCGTCTCATGGAGCCTGTCAAAACAAACATTTTCGGCACCCACGAAATCTCTGCTTCTTTTACAAAAATTGAGTAAAGAGTAATTGTTGACGGCTAAGAATGGGACAACAAGATTACAAACCTTCACAAGCAAAACACAAGTGTTGGGGATTTTTAATGGGAAAATCCCAAAAACACATAAAAACTAAAACTCAACACACAGAGACAATGCTCTGTTTCCTTCACTCCAGGATCTTTTGTGCACAGGGAAGCTTAAAAAAAATTTACTGAGGAAGAGAGTATTTCACCACCATAAAAACATTTCAATTCATTAAAATATATGCCTGATACATATTCATCCTCTTTGCTGAGAGGGATTCACCACAAAAATACGTTCAACAAAACATTTACTTTGTCTCCACATGAGAATTTACTGTGCTAGGTAAAATTCTCATTTACATTCACTGCTGTGAAAAAACATTACTTACTGGTTTAAAACCTTCTTTTACATACTGCTGTAAAAACAAAATTTACACAGGCTTACAAAACAAATGCGTTCCCCTGTTCTTTTCTTCATGCACTGCTGTGCAAATTCTCTCTCTGTTCTTTTTTTTCGCTGCCCCGAGCTCTCACACATAACAAAAAAAGTCAACAATAAAAAATATACCAGCTCTTCTTCTTTTGATATTACATTGCGTAAAAACAAAAAAAACACAAAGTCCATGCTTTTCTTTAAATGCACCATACCTATCTTTAAGTTCTCCATACGTTCGTGCATAAAAAAAATATTAAAAACAAAATATTTACCAACCATCCTAAGAACACATTTAATTTCATTAAATTACTTTAACGGCGTTCAACCCAAAAACTTTTACTCCACGCAATGTTTTAATTCGATGTTGGTTTGTATGCAGCTTCAATCGATCAACGGCGGAGAGCGCGGGAGCAGATCTGACGGTGGAGGAGAATATCGGAAGCCAATTTTGGGTTGAACTTTACATCCCGATATGTGAGAGATGATGACGTATGGGGAGAGCCACGTGTCTGCACCAAATCGTATCAGAGTTAAAAATACGGAAACCACTTTCATGCAAAAGCGGTCCGATATGCATAAAATGGTTTATGGTTTTGCTGAGCGGTTTTGGAGTTATGTACGGCTGCGCAGTTGGAATTATGACTTCAACACTCCCCTTTAATTTCAACTGCTGGGCATTCGGTCATACCCAGACACTTTCTCAAAAATTCAAAGCTTTTCTGATCCAATGGCTTTGTCAAGATGTCTGCTACCTGTTCTTGAGTCCTGCAATGTTCTAGGACAATTTCTCCATTGTTCACCAATTCTCTGATGTAGTGAAACCTTGTATCAATGTGTTTCGTTCTCTTATGAAATACTGAATTCTTTGACAATGCAATAGCTGAGCTATTGTCACAAAAAATCACTGTCGCTTTTGCCTGCTCTTGGCCTAAGCTTCTCAACATCCTTCTCATCCACACTGCTTGACATGCTGCTGCTGTAGCTGCCACATATTCAGCCTCTGCTGTAGACAATGCTACAATGGACTGCTTCTTAGAAGCCCATGAAATGGCTCCTGAACCCATATGAAAAACATAACCGAAAGTGTTTTTCCGATCATCTACACTTCCAGCCCAATCACTGTCAGTGTATCCAACCAAATCTGAATGTTCTAAGACACTATATAATATGCCAAACATTTTGGTACCTTTGACATACCTTAAAATTCTTTTTGCTGCCTGCCAATGTGCCTCCTTTGGCCTCTCCATAAATCTGGAAATTAAACTAACAGCATACATAATGTCAGGCCTAGTAGCTATTAAATACATAAGGCTGCCAACAATACTCTTGTACAAACTAGGATCAAAATCCTTGCTGCTGTCATCTCTGCTGAGTTTTAATCCCATTACTGTGGGAGTGATCGCTGCCTTGCATTCTTGCATGTTAAATCTGCTCAATACTTGATTTACATATCTTGCTTGTGAGATAAAAATTCCTTTTTCATTTTGATCTACTTCTATGCCTAAGAAGTATCTCAAGAAGCCCATGTCAGTCATTTCAAATTCTTCCTTCATGACTGATTTAAAATTCTCAATGAGCTGATTATCATTACCTGTGAAAATAACATCATCAACATATAAGACAACAATCAAAATTTTACCATCTTTTTCTTTGATGTAGACTGTGGGTTCTCCTTCACATTTGTCAAATTCATTATCCAATAGATAAGAATCTATCCTGTTGTACCATGCTCTTGGCGCTTGCTTCAGCCCATAAAGACCCTTCTTCAATTTGCACACTTTGTGCTCTTCACCTTTCTTCTCATAGCCGAGAGGCTGTTCAACATAAACCTCTTCCTTTAACACTCCATTTAGGAATGCTGACTTCACATCCATTTGGTAGACTTTCCATTTGTTTTGAGTTGCTATGGACAGCACTGCTCTCACGGTTTTCATTCTTGCAACCGGTGCGAAAGTCTCCTCATAATCTCTTCCATACTGCTGCTTGTACCCTTTGACAACCAGCCTTGCCTTGTGCCTTTCTATCTTGCCTTCAGCGTTACTCTTGGTCTTATAGACCCATTTCACTCCAATGACTTCTTTGACTTTTGGTAGCTCAACCAAATCCCATGTTTTGTTTCTCTCTATGGCATTCATTTCCTCATCCATAGCTTCTATCCATTTCTTATCTTTGATTGCATCCTCGAAATGAATAGGATAATCAACATGACAATACAAGGCAAATAAGGAATTCATTCCTTCATCATAAATGTCACTTAGATTTCTAAACTTCTTACCTCTTTCATTTGGTGTGCAAGTGCTTGAAGACGCACTTGAATTTCCTCCTTGTGATGTGCTTGGAGAAGCACTTTCATTTATCCTCAATGGTGTCCCTTGCTGTCCTTGTGTTGGCGCTGCTGTTTGGGGATGCATTTCAGCCACCTCCTCATCATCTTCATCATGAGACAAACAGTTTTTAACATTCACTGTTTTCTCTATGCTTCCATCCCAAGCTTCCTCTTCAATGAATTGAACATCTCTGCTGACAAAAAACTTCTTGGTGGATGGGATATACAACCTGTAGGATTTGCATTCCTCACTGTATCCAATGAAAAGACATTTCTCCCCTTTGTTGTCCAACTTCCTCCTTAGCTGATCTGGTATGTGTGCATAAGCCACACATCCAAAAACTCTCATGTGGGTGACTCCTTGCTTTCTCCCACTCCATGCTTCTTCCGGCACTTTGTTCAACACTGCTTTTGTAGGACACCTGTTCAAAATATACACTGCACAATTTACAGCTTCAGCCCAATAATCATTTGGCAAATGCTTTGCCTTTAGCATGCTCCTCGCCATATCCATGATGGTCCTATTCTTCCTTTCAGCTACTCCATTCTATTGTGGGGTGTACCTAGCTGTAAACTGTTTGTGAATTCCATTTTCTTACAAAATCTTAGGAATTCCTTGGAGATATACTCACCTCCTCTATCAGTTCTCAAAACTTTTATATGCAGCCCGCTTTGGTTTTCCACAAATGCCTTGAAGTTTTGGAATTTCTCAAACACTTCACTTTTGTTTTTAAGGAAATATATCCAAGTCTTTCTTGTAAAGTCATCAATGAATGTTAGGAAATATTGGCTGCCTGCTAATGATGGAGCTTGCATCGGTCCACATAAATCTGAGTGGATGATCTCTAAGGGTGCCTTTGCCCTTATGCTTTTCCCTGATGGAAAACTCTCTCTATGTTGTTTCCCTAATATGCAGTCTTCACATAGGCTGTCCAGTTTCTCTATCAATGGTAATCCTCTTACCATTCATTTCCTACTCAACAAATTTAGACCTCCAAAATTGAGATGTCCAAATCTCAAGTGCCACAACCAATTTTCATCCTTTGGCACGCTTTGGAAAGCCTCTTGGGTGACTGCTGCAATTTCTCCTTTGTTTTTCAAATCTGCTCTTATTCTAAGAGGGAACATCCTGTTCCTTGTCATCTTTACTTCAACAATGCATCGTTTGCTGGGTGCTATATCCATGATGGTGCATACATCATTTTTAAAGAAAACATTGTACCCCTTATGGACAAGCTGTCCAATACTCAAGAGGTTACATCTCATTCCGGGGACATAGTAGACATCTGCTATGGTTTTCCTTTCTCCTTGCTTTGTAAATATTTTTACCTCCCTTTTTCCCATAACAGAAATTTTGCTATCAGTTCCTAGTGTGACTTCTGATTTCACATTTTTATCTAGGGCAGAAAAGAACGCTATGTTTCCTGTCATATGGTTGCTGCAACCTGAGTCTAAAAACCATATGTCTTCACTGTTTGTTTCAGCCATGTTACAAGCTAACAACACATTATTTTGGCTGATGTTTTCTCTACTGACATTTGCATTTTGTCTATTATTTATATCATGCTCCTTCTTTCTACATTCACTGGCATAATGCCCATATTTTTCACAGTAATAACATTGGACATTGGATTTTTCATACCTTTGTCCTTGAGCATGATGTTGTCCTCTTTGTTGGCTGCTGCCTTGGCCTTGGTTCTGATTTGGATTGCTGCCTCTTCCTTGTGCATTTGCTGGGCTGTTCTTTCCACCTCTGTTCTGGCTTCTGCCTCTTCCTCTCTTGTTTCCTCTGCCTTGACCTCTTTCTCTTCCAAAAGACATCTGGATCTTGAAGGCTTGCTCTAGAGATGAGTTTTCATTTCTACTCAACCTCTACTCATGTGTTATCAGTGATGCATGAAGCTCATCAACTGAAAAGTTTGAGAGATCCTTTGTCTCTTCAATGGTGGTGACAATCGCATCAAACTTTGAGGGTAAGACCCTCAATATTTTCTCCACAATCCTCCTATCTTCAAGGGTTTCTCCATGAGTCCTTATCTGTGTGACCAAACCAATTATATGAGTGAAGAATGAGTCAATGTTGTCTGACTCCTTCATGCACAGATTCTCAAAATCCTTCCTCAGCAATTGTAGTTTTGCTGTCTTCACTCTCTCCATGCCTTGATAGGCTGTCTTGAGGGTTTGCCATGCTTCATTCGCTGTCTTAGCTGCTGCTAATCTTGGAAACACACTCTGGTCTACTGCTAGATACAACAACACACGGGCTTTTGAATCCTTCTTCCTATTGCTCTTCAGTAGATCTCTCTCTCTCTGAGTTAATGCATTGAACTCAGTTTCATCTGCTGGTTCTTCAAAACCTTCCTCAACTATTTCCCATAAATCTTGAGAGGCAAACAGAGCTGTCATGGTTATTGCCCAATAGTCATAGTTTTTCCCATTAAACTGTGGTGGCTGGGTGTTAAACATACCCATACCAGTGCTTGTGCTGGCCATTCCTTGCATTCTGATCTATGCCTCTAAATCCTTGACTGTATGTTTAAAACAACTCACTGCTTCTTCAGCAACACAAAAAAAACTTTGTGAAATACCTGAGTATTTTCTTGACTGAGCCTTCACTCTGCTGGAGAAGATCTACTGCTGCAACAAACTCCTCCCTTCAGCTTCTTGAACACCTTCAAAGAGCCTAAGCCTGCTCTGATACCACTGTTGGGGATTTTTAATGGGAAAATCCCAAAAACACATAAAAACTAAAACTCAACACACAGAGACAGTGCTCTGTTTCCTTCACTCCAGGATCTTTTGTGGACAGGGAAGCTTAATTTTTTTTTACTGAGGAACAGAGTATTTCACCACCATAAAAACATTTCCATTCATTAAAATATATGCCTGATACATATTCATCCTCTTTGCTGAGAGGGATTCACCACAAAAATACGTTCAACAAAACATTTACTTTGTCTCCACATGAGAATTTACTGTGCTAGGTAAAATTCTCATTTACATTCACTGCTGTGAAAAAACATTACTTACTAGTGTAAAACCTTCTTTTACATACTGCTGTAAAAACAAAATTTACACAGGCTTACAAAACAAATGTGTTCCTCTGTTCTTTTCTTCATGCACTGTTGTGCAAATTCTCTCTCTGTTCTTTTTTTCGCTGCCCCCGAGTTCTCACACATAACAAAAAAAATCAACAATAAAAAATATACGAGCTCCTTCTTCTTTTGGATATTACATTGCGTAAAAACAAAAAAAAACACAAAGTCCATGCTTTTCTTTAAATGCACCATACCTATCTTTAAGTTCTCCATACGTGCATAAAAGAAATATTAAAAACAAAATATTTACCAACCATCCTACGAACACATTTAATTTCATTAAATTACTTTAACGGCGGTCAACCCAAAAACTTTTGGAGTTGTCTATAACGCGACTTTTTGAAAGCCTTTCTGGCGGATTTTTCCGGTCGAAATCCGGCAAGAATTATTGGAATGGCAAGTTTGATAGCTAGTTTCTGCATAATGAAAGCGTCCCAGGGGTTTTTCAGGGTGCTGAATCCAAATATGCAGTTAAAAAACCATTTTAACGGCAAGAAATCAAGATTTGACCTCAATTTCTTCGCCGGATTCCGTCACCGGAATCTTCAAAAAGTCGCATTATAGACAACTCCAAAACTTTTACTCCACGCAATGTTTTAATTCGATGTTGGTTTGTATGCAGCTTCAATCGATCAACGGCGGAGAGCGCGGGAGCAGATCTGACGGTGGAGGAGAATATCAGAAGCCAATTTTGGGTTGAACTTTACTTCCCGATATGTCAGAGATGATGACGTATGGGGAGAGCCACGTGTCTGCACCAAATCGTATCGGAGTCAAAAATATGGAAACCACTTTCACGCAAAAGCGGTCCGATATGCATAAAATGGTTTATGATTTTGCTGAGTGGTTTTGGAGTTATGTACGGCTGCGCAGTTGGAATTATGACTTCAACAACAAGGCCACCTAGAACAAAAATTGAACATACATTAATCTCCATATTTTTCTAAACACAAACACTATAAAACCCTAAATCCTAAATTTAATTCATTTTCCTTCTCTGTCAGCTCTTCGGTAATACGAACTATAACTATATATTATACTCGAGCCTCCTCCGAGAGACGAGCTCTTCACTTTGAAAAAATCAAATCGCAGCAATCAAATAGCAGCAGCAACGGGGTTTGTATCTCTACAAAATATCTATATATATATATATATATAGGAACAGTAACTGGGATAACTTGATTAACTGATCCACGATCCTAAAAATGTCGTGGGAACTTACAATGCAACGACACCTAGAGAAGCGGAGTTGTCACGTTTCGGTTATGCCTCGCGTGTGTAAGGCATGTGTTCTATCAAAAAAAATAAAAAACCTATCGCTTTGTAGTGCGATATGTAAAATGTGTACCATGTCAAGGTTGCGTTATGGTTGGTTTTCAAACGATCATATCAATAGTGATGTATAAAAATGTATGTTTTTATTGCCTTGGAGGATCTTCCCTAATGGATCGAATCTTCCACGTGATAAATTAGAGAGTTGACTTTGAAGGAAAGTGCCGTTGTCACCACAGAAAATGATTGTAAAGTCATTGCTTGCCGAGAAACTGAAGGTGCTTCCAGCGTCATCGGCTAGATACGTGCAGGCAGGCATTGGCGCTTAAAAATCATCGAATATTTCTACTTAAATAAGTAATCATCAAGTTGTATCCACTATTAAGTAATCATCAAGTTGTATCCACTATTTAATTGTTACATATATTGTAGTGTTTTTATCATCAAAATTATTGATAAATTTTGGTTATCGTTTTACTTTTTTCTCTCAATATTATAATACCTTACATTCATGATGATAATTTTTGCACATATAGTGAATATATATTGGGAATTATTTTCATTTAGATAACACACTAGCATTTATTTAGAAGGGAAGTAATATGATAGTTAAAATATCTCTTTGGTTACGATGGATTGTTGGTTGTAAAATATTTTTCTTATTTATTCTTTTATATAAAGGAAAAATGTGAAAAGATTTTTATCATCAAAATTATTGATAAATTTTGGTTATCGTTTTACATTTTTCTCTCAATATTATAATACTTTACATTCATGATGATAATTTTTGTATATATAGGGAATTATTCCCATTTAGATAACACTCTCAATATTATAATACTTTACATTCATGATGATAATTTTTGTATATAGGGAATTATTCCCATTTAGATAACATGCTAGCATTTATTCAGAAGGAAGTAATATGATAGTTAAAATATCTCTTTGGTTATGATGGATTGCTGGTTCTAAAATATTTTTCTTATTTATTCTTTTATATAAAGGAAAAATGTGGAAAGATCAGCTCACTTGTGTTTGAACCAAATGGCTTCACTTAAAGTGAAAGCCTCATCACCTAGCACCCATCCCTAGTGTTTCGAGTTACCTGCCAGCGATTTACTACTTTTTATTGCTCTTTATACCTTTCTACTATTAAGTAAAGTAAGAGTAAGCTACTACTACTTTTTTGGTGTGTGCCATTGCTTTATTCGTTAACTTTCTTAGATGCTATTTGTAAAATCACCGTCAAATAATTGAGGATACTAATTTGTTCTAAATCAAGTCTTTGTTTATTGTTTTTTTCATTGATCTCCTCAATTTCAATATGACATACATCATCTAACAAATTTATCATATATCTATTGCATCATTGGGTTGATAAATTTATTTTATATTCATTACACCCATGAGTTTTAAGGGTTCTTTCACACTTTGCTATTCTTATTAGATTTTATGATTTTATATGATCATTATTTGAGCTAGATTATTTAATAACCTTGAACATGGTCATGAGAGGTATGCTCTATTCGTAGCAAGATGAACTTCCCAAATCTTCCTTGGGTGTACCATTAAAAAAAATTACTAATTTTATTAATATAAAAATTAATCATCATTATAAATATTTATATTTATAGAAATATACCCATAAATATTTCATAAGTATAAATATGACATATTTATTACATTAATTATATTTAACTTTCATATTACTAATATATATATATATATATATATATATATACCAAAAAAAAATAAAAACCATAACTAAATATGAATAATGATTCTTATCCCTTTTACAATGCGTTATATTTGTTTATATTCCCCACATAAATGTAAAAAATTAATTTTATCTTTTATAATTTCATTTAAATAAATTATTATTATTATTATTATTTTAGGTTAAATATTAAATTTTTTTATTAAAAATAATTATATATTATATAAATATAATTTAAATGTATATTTTAGTAATTTAATTTAAATAAATTATTAGTAATTAAAATGTATTTTTTTTAAATTAAAATATAACGTCAAAAAATATATTTTAATACGCGTATATGACTTATAATGAAATATAGCTTCCCTAATAAGACGAATGTCGCATAATGCTTGTGATAAAAGACAACCAATAGAAGTGGTGAATAAATGAAATAACTAATGAATATTGTTCAACATCTCCAGTAATTTTCTTAAGTATTAAGAAATTGATATCACTGATTTAAATAAATAATTTAAATGTCATATTTCCACATTTTTCCTTTGTCAAGTCACATACTCTGGAGTCACCTCAATTAACAACCTGCAGCATCATGTGTGATGACAAAAATGAGTAACTATGGTTATAAATTTATGCTGTTTTACAGCATTTAATGTTATGTTATAATAGGTGATATAGAGGTTGCTAATTCAATCCCATGGTGTCTGTATTATTTATTGCAACGTTAATTACTTTGTCGGTTGTGAAGTGGATAAGGTTTGTCTTTTTAGTTGATGTGTTGGTTAATTATTTTATATTTTAAAGTTTTTTGATTTAAAATTAACAAAATATTTTTTGGTTAGATAGTTAAGATTTAAAATATGTTTTTGAATGCATAAATAAATTTAGCACTAGAAATTTTAATCATTACAATTATATAAAATTCACAACTCAAGTTTTTTATTCCAACAATCTTTCTAAAATATGTCCAAAAAACCAAAACATAGAATAATTAGATTACCGCTTTAACAAAACCTAGAAATCCCTCTTCCTTGTGTGTCTTCTAGGGAAGCTTTAAAGGTGTCAAACAATTGAGCCTCCCTTCAAAATATATGTCACACAGTTGATACTTTTTCAGTCATTTACCTTCATTTTGGATGTTGGATTGAGACAAATATGTAATTACATCCATAGGCATATTCACTTTGGAATAGAGTCTTTAAAATTTTAATTTAATTATGAATAATTATTGAGTGGATAGTAGGAATTTAACCTTGATGGAATATTCTAGAATATTTTTAATAGTATTCACAAATCAAAAATTGATATTTATCTCCAAAATAGTTATGCCATCTTTGTCGTTTTAATTAAATTGATTAATTAAAAAAATGTCATATGAACTTGTTCATATGAAATGTTATGAATTTCTGGACATGTAGTATTGATTACCCATGATATTGACAATTGATATTGTAAAAAATCCTACTTACAAATTAAGAATCTTTATTATAAAGTGAGGCTAATTTACATAGTTAAGAATTACGTGACTTTTTAAATTCATATATATTTAACTTACATATTATTTTATTTTATCCTTAATAATAATTACATTAATAAAAATAATTTAAAATAAAATTATAATTCAAATAAATTTTGTGATCTTTAAAATTTTAACAATTTAAATTATTTAATAAAATAAGTGTTGTGATATTTATCATAAATTAATACTAATCAATATTTATTAATCATTTAATTTATATGACTAAATTAATTGCAATTTTTATTATAAAAATTAAAACATATTTTGTCACCATATTAGAAAATAAAAATACGTATTAATTAAAAATAGTGAATACAACTTAAATGTGGGTTATGAAAGTTGTGTGTTTGTGATTACTTTGTATAAGTAATCATTTGACTTTATATTTTCACAATAGTATGATGGACGTACTTATTTTTAAGAATTAAGTTTATTTATTTGTTTGGAATGTTTTATATATATATATATATATTAAAATAAATAAATTTATATAATTTTGAATTAAAAAATGTGTTTTTGTATATTCTAATTTCACTTTTAGAAAATTAAAAATATATTCTTTACATTGGTTTTTTCTTTCTACTCTTTTAAATATGGCTAAATTGAAGCAAGTTGTGTGTGAGTTAAATGTTCGTAAATTGAAGGAAGTTGCTCATAAAATAAATGTGTTATTTGCAAAACTCTATTTTTTATGCAATCGTATGGCTGCCAAAACACCCAAATTGCCTTATCACTAAGAACACAACCTTATGAAACCTCTAAAAGCGCTAATCTTTATTCCGTTTTGTTTCGTTGTACTCCTAAATCTTACTGACCTTTCGAGCTTATCGCTTTATCTAACACCTCTGTCGTTCCTGTTGAAATCGTAATTTCAACGCTGCTTACGTACGCAGCCCAAAACCACCAGCATGAAAACCACAAAACCGGCCAGAGCTCATCGCACCGCCTTCCCACGAAAAGCTGTTTCCGTATGTTTTGCTCCGATGCATTTTGGTGCTGGCACGTGGCTCTCGCCTGACGTAGGCAACTCTGACATATCGGGAGCTATCGTTCACTCATGTGAGGGCTTCCGATATCTTTCTCGTCCGTTGGATCTGCTCCACCTTCTCCAACCGTTGATTGTCCGAAGCTGCTCCAAACCTGCATACGGCAAATATTAAATTCATAGCGTGGAGTAAATCTAAGTTTTGTTGACCATACGTTTAATCAATGAAATGTCATAGTGGTAGGTAGTGTATTGAAGTTTTCACATATTGCACGTAAGTTTTTTTATGGAGGCATGGGCGCATATGCTCATTAATTAAGTTTCGTATGGGATATGGGCACGTTTTAATATTTTTTTATATTTACATACGGCATGTATTGAATGTAAAAAAAACGTATGTAATAAGTCTTTTATGTTTTGAGTGTTGATTTTTTTTGCATGTATTGCACACGGGAGTAAAAGAAAACTGGTTTTTACGGCAGTGAGAAGAACCAGAGGGTGTATGCACAGCAGTGCACAAATATGTTGTAATGTTTTTGTGTGGGCATTGAAAAACAGAGGTGAAGGAAAACCATGTGTGGTTTTGCAAGTGCATAAAGAAAATGGTGGAGCGCATTTGTAAGTTTGTGTAAATTTTGTTTTTACAGCAGTATGTAAAAATAGTTTCACACCAGTAAATGTGAATGAAGGTTTTACACCAGTAAGTAATATGTTTTCACTGCAGTGAATGAAAAAAGGGATTTACAGCAGTTAACCAGTAATTTCTCAGAAATCTTTTATGATGTTGAAATACTCTGTCTCTGAGTGAAATTTTTTTTAAGTCTTCCTGCATAAAAGATCCTGGAGCAAAGTAAAAACAGAGCATTGCCTCTGTGTGTTTGAATATTTGGTTTTTGGTATTTTCTCCCATTAAAAATATCCAACAGTGGTATCAGAGCAGGCTTAGGCTCTTGAAGGTGTTCAAGAAGCTGAAGGGAGAAGGTTGTTACAGCAGCAAAACCTCTCAGGCAGACAGAAGACTCAGACAGCAAAGGAGTCAGGTATTCCAAAAGTTTTTTTTAGTGTTGCTGAAGAAACAGTCAGCTGTTTTAAACACACAGTCAAGGATTTAGAGGCACAGCTGTTTTAAACACACACTCAAGGATTTAGAGGCATAGATCAGAATACAAGGAATGGCCAGCACAAGCACTGGTATGGGTTTGTTTAACACCCAGCTCCCACAGTTTAATGGGAAGAACTATGACTACTGGTCAATAACTATGAGAGCCCTGTTTGCCTCTCAAGATTTATGGGAAATAGTTGAAGATGGTTTTGAAGAAGTAGCAGATGAAAATGAGTTCAATGCACTAACTCAGGGAGAGAAGGATCAGCTGAAGAGCAATAGGAAGAAGGATGCAAAGGCCATTTTATTGTTGCATCTAGCAGTAGACCAGAGTATATTTCCAAGGATAGCAGCAGCTAAAACATCAAATGAAGCATGGCAAACCCTCAAGACAGCCTATCAAGGCATGGAGAGAGTGAAGACAGCAAAACTACAATTGCTGAGAAAGGATTTTGAGAACTTGAACATGAAGGAGTCAGATAACATTGACTCATTCTTCACTCATGTGATTGGTGTAATCACACAAATGAGAACTCATGGAGAAACCATTGAAGATAGAAGAATAGTGGAGAAAATATTGAGGGTCTTACCCTCAAGATTTGATGCCATAGTCACCACCATTGAAGAGACAAAGGATCTCTCAAACTATTCAGTTGATGAGCTACATGCATCACTGATAACACATGAGCAGAGGTTGAGTAGGAATGAAAACTCATCTCTTGAGCAAGCCTTCAAGACCCAGATGTCCTTTGGAAGAGGAAGAGGTCAAGGAAGAGGAAACCGAAGAGGAAGAGGCATAAGCCAGAACAGAGGAGGAAGGAACAGCTCATCAAATGCACAAGGAAGAGGCAGCAATCCAAATCAGAACCAAGGTCAAGGCAGCAGCCAACAAAGAGATCAACATCATGCTCAAGGACAAAGGTATGATAAATCTAATGTCCAATGCTATTATTGCAAAAAGTATGGACATTATGCTAGTGATTGTAGAAAGAAACAACATGATATGAACAGCAGACAAAATGCAATTGTTACAAGAGAAAAAAACAGTCAAGAAAATGTCCTGTTAGCTTGTAACATGGCTGAAACACATAGTGAGGACATATGGTTTTTAGACTCAGGTTGCAGCAACCATATGACCGGAAACATAGCCTTCTTTTCTGCCCTAGATAAAAATGTGAAATCAGAAGTCACATTAGGAACTGATAGTAAAGTGTCTGTTATGGGAAAAGGAGAAATAAAAATACTTTCAAAGCAAGGAGAAAGGAAAACCATAGCAGATGTATACTATGTCCCCGGAATGAGATGTAATCTCTTGAGTATTGGACAGCTTGTCCATAAGGGGTACAATGTTTTCTTTAAAAATGATGTGTGCACCATCATGGATATACCACCCAGCAAAAGATGCATTGCTGAAGTGAAGATGACAAGGAACAGGATGTTCCCTCTCCGGATCAGGGCAGACATGAAGAACAAAAGGGAAATGGCAGCAGTCACCCAAGAGGCCTTCCAGAGCGTGCCAAAGGATGAGAACTGGTTATGGCACTTGAGATTTGGGCATCTCAATTTTGGAGGCCTAAACTTATTGAGGAGAAAAGGAATGGTAAAGGGATTACCATTGATAGAGAAACCGGACAGCCTATGTGAAGGCTGCATTTTGGGAAAACAACACAGAGAAAGTTTTCCATCAGGGAAAAGCATAAGGGCAAAGACACCCTTAGAGATTATCCACTCAGATTTGTGTGGACCAATGCAAGCTCCATCATTAGCAGGCAGCCTATATTTCTTGACATTCATTGATGATTTTACAAGAAAGACTTGGATATATTTCCTTAAAAACAAAAGTGAAGTGTTTGAGAAATTCCAAAATTTCAAACCACTTGTGGAGAACCAAAGCGGGCTGCATATAAAAGTTTTGAGAACTGATAGAGGAGGTGAGTATATCTCCAAGGAATTTCTAAGATTTTGTAGAGAAAATGGAATTCATAAACAGTTTACAACTCGGTACACCCCACAGCAAAATGGAGTTGCTGAAAGGAAGAACATGACCATCATGGATATGGTGAGGAGCATGTTGAAGGCAAAGCATTTGCCAAATGAGTATTGGGCTGAAGCTGTACATTGTGCAGTTTATATATTGAACAGGTGTCCTACAAAAGCAGTCATGAACAAGGTGCCAGAAGAGGCATGGAGTGGGAGAAAGCAAGGAGTCACCCACATGAGAGTTTTTGGGTGTGTGGCCTACGCACACATTCCGGATCAGCTAAGGAGGAAGTTGGACAGCAAAGGGGAGAAATGCATCTTCATTGGATACAGTGATGAATCCAAAGCCTACAGGCTGTACATTCCATCTACCAAGAAGTTCTTTGTCAGCAGAGATGTTCAATTCATTGAAGAGGAAGCTTGGGATGGAAGCATAGAGAAAACAGTGAATGTCAAGAACTGTTTGTCTCATGATGAAGATGAAGAGGAAGTGGCTGAAGTACATCCCCAAACAGCAGCGCCAACACAAGGACAGCAAGGGACACCATTGAGGACAACACAAGGACAGCAAGGGACACCATTGAGGATAAATGAGAGTGCTTCTCCAAGCACACCACAAGGAGGAAATTCAAGTGCATCTTCAAGAACTTGCACACCAAGTGAAAGAGGTAAGAAGTTTAGAAATCTAAGTGACATTTATGATGGAGGAATGAATTCCTTATTTGCCTTGTATTGTCATGTTGATGATCCTATTCATTTTGAAGAAGCTATTAAAGATAGGAAATGGATAGAAGCTATGGATGAGGAGATGAATGCCATAGAGAGAAACAAAACATGGGATTTGGTTGAGCTACCAAAAGGCAAAGAAGTCATTGGTGTGAAATGGGTCTATAAGACCAAGAGCAATGCTGAAGGCAAGATTGAAAGGCACAAGGCAAGGCTGGTTGTCAAAGGGTACAAGCAGCAGTACGGGAGAGATTATGAGGAGACTTTCGCCCCGGTTGCAAGAATGGAAACCGTGAGAGCAGTGATGTCCATAGCAGCACAAAACAAATGGAAAGTCTACCAAATGGATGTGAAATCAGCATTCCTAAATGGAGTGTTAATGGAAGAGGTCTATGTGGAACAGCCTCTCGGATATGAGAAGAAAGGTGAAGAGCACAAAGTGTGCAAATTGAAGAAAGCTCTTTATGGGTTGAAGCAAGCGCCAAGAGCATGGTACAACAGGATAGATTCATATCTATTAGATAATGAATTCGACAAATGTGAAGGAGAACCCACAGTCTACATCAAGGAAAAGGATGGTAAAATTTTAATTGTTGTCTTGTATGTAGATGATGTTATTTTCACTGGAAATGATATTTATCTTATCGAGAATTTTAAATCAGTCATGAAGGATGAATTTGAAATGACTGATATGGGTTTCTTGAGATACTTCTTAGGCATAGAAGTAGAGCAAAATGAAAAAGGGATTTTTATATCTCAAGCAAGATATGTAAATCAAATTTTGAGCAGATTTAAGATGGAAGAATGCAAGGCAGCAATCACTCCCACAGTGATGGGATTAAAGCTCAGCAGAGAGGACAGCAGCAAGGATTTTGATCCTAGCCTCTACAAAAGCATTGTGGGCAGCCTTATGTATTTAACAGCAACTAGGCCTGATTTAATGTATGCTGTTAGTTTGATTTCCAGATTTATGGAGAGGCCAAAGGAGGCACATTGGCAGGCAGCAAAGAGAATTTTGAGGTATGTCAAAGGCACTAAAATGTTTGGAATTTTATATCATGCCTCAGAACATTCAGATTTGGTTGGATACACTGACAGCGATTGGGCTGGAAGTGTAGATGATCGGAAAAGCACTTCCGGTTATGTTTTTCATATGGGTTCAGGAGCCATTTCATGGGCTTCTAAGAAGCAGTCCATTGTAGCATTGTCTACAGCAGAGGCTGAATATGTGGCAGCTACAGCAGCAGCATGTCAAGCAGTGTGGATGAGAAGAATGTTGAGAAGCTTAGGCCAAGAGCAGGCAAAAGCGACAGTGATCTTTTGTGACAATAGCTCTGCTATTGCATTGTCAAAGAATTCAGTGTTTCATAAAAGAACGAAACACATTGATACAAGGTTTCACTACATCAGAGAATTGGTGAACAATGGAGAAATTGTCTTGGAACATTGCAGGACTCAAGAACAGGTAGCAGACATCTTGACAAAGCCATTGGATCAGAAGAGCTTTGAATTTTTGAGGAAGTGTCTCGGTATGACCGAATGCCCAGCTGTTGAAATTAAAGGGGAGTGTTGAAATCGTAATTTCAACGCTGCTTACGTACGCAGCCCAAAACCACCAGCATGAAAACCACAAAACCGGCCAGAGCTCATCGCACCGCCTTCCCACGAAAATCTGTTTCCGTATGTTTTGCTCCGATGCATTTTGGTGCTGGCACGTGGCTCTCGCCTGACGTAGGCAACTCTGACATATCGGGAGCTATCATTCACTCATGTGAGGGCTTCCGATATCTTTCTCGTCCGTTGGATCTGCTCCACCTTCTCCAACCGTTGATTGTCCGAAGCTGCTCCAAACCTGCATACGGCAAATATTAAATTCATAGCGTGGAGTAAATCTAAGTTTTGTTGACCATACGTTTAATCAATGAAATGTCATAGTGGTAGGTAGTGTATTGAAGTTTTCACATATTGCACGTAAGTTTTTTTATGGAGGCATGGGCGCATATGCTCATTAATTAAGTTTCGTATGGGATATGGGCACGTTTTAATATTTTTTTATATTTACATACGGCATGTATTGAATGTAAAAAAAACGTATGTAATAAGTCTTTTATGTTTTGAGTGTTGATTTTTTTTGCATGTATTGCACACGGGAGTAAAAGAAAACTGGTTTTTACGGCAGTGAGAAGAACCAGAGGGTGTATGCACAACAGTGCACAAATATGTTGTAATGTTTTCGTGTGGGCATTGAAAAACAGAGGTGAAGGAAAACCATGTGTGGTTTTGCAAGTGCATAAAGAAAATGGTGGAGCGCATTTGTAAGTTTGTGTAAATTTTGTTTTTACAGCAGTATGTAAAAATAGTTTCACACCAGTAAATGTGAATGAAGGTTTTACACCAGTAAGTAATATGTTTTCACTGCAGTGAATGAAAAAAGGGATTTACAGCAGTTAACTAGTAATTTCTCAGAAATCTTTTATGATGTTGAAATACTCTGTCTCTGAGTGAAATTTTTTTTAAGTCTTCCTGCATAAAAGATCCTGGAGCAAAGTAAAAACAGAGCATTGCCTCTGTGTGTTTGAATATTTGGTTTTTGGTATTTTCTCCCATTAAAAATATCCAACAGTTCCTTCTTCATATGACCGCTTTATGAGGTCCGATGCTCCTTAGCATGACTTTTCACAATCCTTCATCAAATCAGCCACTAGCTACGCAATCATTTATCGCATTGCAATTCACATCACATCGCAAATCACCATCGAATCCATATCACATCGCATCCATATCGCATCACTGATCTGTATCGCATCGCTATATCCATATCACATTGCCAATATCCTCCATGTAAAATACAATATCCTACCCAAAATCACAACGCTGAGGAAAAGCCCCTTCGTTTGCGAAAACACAATGCATCCTTAAACTTCATGCTTCTGCTACACCACTCTGATTCTTGGCAATCCCAAGGCTCTGGCCTTGATATGCAAATTCATTTATAAATGTTTTTGTTTCAGGAATCTGACTATTTCGATATCACCCATCCGGTTTTTCTTTAAGAACTGTAATTAGATGGAATGCCCACAGTATACATAAGAAACTAAAAACATAACTATTTAACATAGGCTTTTGCTATTATGGTTTTAACTAATTCTGGGCTTATCTATCTACACATCATTTCTGAAATTAAAAGAATATGAAATAATACAGTTTTTGTATCGGCCCTTGGTGGCCTGATTTACACTACATTTTCTTCAGTCTTACTCTTTGATTCCTTTCTTCCTCTCTTGAATCCTCTCAAATCCTCTCCTCTCTTTTTTCAGAAAATAAAGGAAAATACATATGTCTCCTATCTAACAATCTCCTTCCACTAAATAAGGAATTTAATCTTATCCTAGCTTAATAATCTAAACTACTTGGCTTGATCTCCACGTAGGGAGGATCAACTTGCCACTTATTCCCTTTTCTTCCTAGAATTAGACAACAAATAACTACTTACATAATTTGCAATTAATAAAAATTAAGTAACCTATTTTTCCTCCAAACCTTCATTGGCCACGGCATGTGAACAAACTATCGCATTGCTGGCTAGGTCTAGATGTTCCTGCATCATTTTTTATTTATTCATTTTCTTTCTTATTTTCCTAATACCTTTTACTAAGTTAGTTTGGTCATAAAAGTCATGTAGTTCCTTTTTGGAAACATGGGAAAGTGTTTCAAGTTACCAAGGATTAAAGAAGTAGAAAAAAATCATTCCAAAGAGTTTCACTAGTTGTAAATACAATTCTTTCTCCTCTTTTAAACATGGGTAAATTGAAGCAATGTGTATGTGAGTTAATGTCCTACTAATTTAGTTTCATCATAAAAGTCATGTAGTTCTTTTTTGGCAACTTGGGAAAGTGCCTCAATTTACCAATGAATAAAGAAGGAGAAAAAAGTAATTTCAAAAAGATTTTATAGTTTTAAATACAATTATTTCTCCGGTTTTAAATATGGGTAAATTGAAGCAAGTAGGGTGTAAGTTAAATGTTAGTAAATTGAGGGAAGTTCCTCGTGGGTTAAATGTGTTCTTTGTAAAACTCAATTTGTCTTTATGTTTTATTTATTTATTCCTATTTCTATAATACCTCTTACTAAGTTGGTTTGGTCATAAAATTCATATAGTTCTTTTTGGTAATATGAGAAAGTGTCTCAATTTACCAAAAAAACGAGAACAAAAAATTCCAAAGAAATTTTATAGTTGTA
The DNA here is from genome assembly GCA_031772625.1 of Pinus tabuliformis. Classification (NCBI taxonomy): domain Eukaryota; kingdom Viridiplantae; phylum Streptophyta; class Pinopsida; order Pinales; family Pinaceae; genus Pinus; species Pinus tabuliformis. The sequence goes on from CM062819.1 coordinate 1,037,111,741, forward strand.
GATACAATTTCAAGATGTGATAAAATAGATTTGTGTGAAAGTGACTCTACACGCACCCACTCAACACATGACATTAAAGAGGAAAGACATAACCATTACCATCAAAACGAGAAACAAATATGTAAAAGGACAAATTGAAATTTTCATCCAAACATTTAGCTAGCCAAAAAGGGGAAAACATAATGTCATTTTTTTCTTTTATAGTTCTAAACACAATTTAAAGAAAAAATTATAGTTATAAAGAAATTTTGAAGACACCAAGAAAAAAGTGTATCCCATTTTGATTCGGCACACTCCCACATAAAACATGTCATAAAAGAGTAACTACAAAATCATTATGATAAAACCAATTTGTCTCAAAGTTGCACAAGAAATTATGGGGAAAAAAAGGTAAAATAAAAGACATGTGTATCACATTGTCACTCAGACAACATGTCCCATAAAAGAGAAACTACAAAACCATTATGGCTAAATCAATTTCTGTCAAATTTTTAAGAGCAATTATTATGAAATAAAAAGATAAAAACTTAAAATATAAGTAGACACTAAATTCTCTAAAATAAATTTATGCATATTTAAAGAAAAATAAGAAACCATAAAAAAAAATTGTATAGTTATGAAAGGAATTCCTAAACATTACACTTATACCACATGTGTCACATACTAATTATATAGCCATTATGACCAAACCATTTTTTGTGAAATTTATAGGAAATTCAAGAATTTGATTTCCAAAAATTTGTGCAGTAAGAGAGGAAGCAATGAACCAGGTTTGATGAATAAATGGTGTCTTTTGAAGGAAACTAATTCAACCTAGAATCTGTGAACGGGTGAGTAAGAGAGGAAGCAATGAACCAGGTTTGATGAATAAATGGTGTCTTTTGAAGGAAACTAATTCAACCTAGAATTTGTGAACGGGTGAGGCGACACAATAGTCAAAGAGGGACGTTAGATCATTGAATATGATGTGGACTACAAATCTGTCTCTCACCACCTTCTCCGTGTTTCTCCTTAGGAACCGTAATTATTTCGCTCTACAAAGAGGGACGTTAGATCATTGAATATAATGTGGACTACAAATCTCTCTCTCACCACCTTCTCCAAGTTTCTCCTTAGGAACCGTAATTATTTCGCTCTACGCGTGCTTGCTTGACCATCTCTTTTAGTCGATAAATTATAATCAACTTCATCCATTCTATTGAATACCCACAAAAATGCTGTTGAAGATCTCATAGGACGTTGTTCGAGATCTTCAATGTAAACCAAATGATTACAAGCATTGGAGCTAGATCCAGATTCTCTCTTTCGTGGTCGTGATTCAAAGTCTGGTGCTCGTCGTGGTAGAGATCCAGTGCCAAGGTAAAAGCCAGTTGAAGAAGTGTCACACGTTTTTGACATATTCACTTTCAAATGTTATGTGTCCAAATTTAATATTGTATGTATCCTGAATTTGATGTCGCTAATATGGCTTTAATATATTTCAGCGTAACTAAAACAACCATTATTAGTTCGTTGTGCTTTATCTTGTCCCATGGAAGTGAAGGTGAAGGTTAGCATTTGTTTGTGATGTTATATGTTGTGAAGAATTTAGATAAGTTATCTTCATGTTAAAAGTAGAAAGCCTTCAATGCTTATCAAGTAGCACTATATTATCCTCTCTATAATCCGAAGTGTGTATTTGTTAAAGCTATGTGCATTTGAATTACAATTGTACTTTTAACTTTTGGAATTATACTAAATCAACATTGTGTTGAATTCAAATTTGGTGTGGTGTTTTAAAACGCTGGTCATGACCAATAACTCTCTGTGGGTGGATGCATGCACATCTCAATGTTTGGCATGGATGGAATTTCTTTATACATATGTGTGACAAATAATGTAGCTAATTTTTTTATTAACATAATTAATTTAAATTTTTTCATTAATATAATATTTTTATTAAAGTACAGTGATTAAAGGTTTTAGTTTTTCTTGTAGAAAAAAGAAAAACATCAATAAATAGAACTAGCTATATAGAAGTTATAGTTTTTGTCAGAGAAGGTGGAATTCATATATGCGTTATTTTGAGGTTTAAATTTAAATCTATCTTACACCTATCAAGTTGCACTTGAATTGGATTTATTTGTAATACTAGTATATATTCATACTAACTTAAGGGGAGATGTGTAGGAGTTACATGTAATGTAAAAAAATTAAGGGGAGATGTGTAAGAGTTAAATGTAATGTAAACAAAATTGTATATCAACATCTTTCAAATATTTTATTTTAATTTAATTTTATAACAAATTTTAAATTTAATCTATAGGGAAAAAGGTGTGAGGGAGATGTAGGTTGTAAAATAATGATTATATAACAATATCTAAATTTAATTAATAAGCACATAAAAAATTAATTCTTACAATAAACTTAACATATAACAAGATTTATAATCATAGATATTCACTATAAACATTTTAACTTGGTCAAATTAGATAAAACTAAAATTAAAAATAAAATAAAAAATGAAAATTGAAAAATTATATTTATAATCATTGTGTCTAGAGATGCTCTCCATCCCAATGCGGTAGAGATGTTGTAATGTAATTTTAACATTTTAACTAAGCCAAATTACATTAAAATAAAAATATTAATATTAATATAATGTAATGCAAACATTTTAATTTATTCAAAATTAAATTAAAAAAATAATAACCCTATAAAAATAAAATAGTAATAAAAATAAAATTTTCCCATGCTATCAAAAACCCATGGTATTCATGTGGACAATAGTCTATTTAAACGGGGGAGTTAAACCAACGTAGATCCATCTGAACTCTTGATCTCCTAAGCTCTCAGAGGAATCAAATCTCTTGATATGCAAACCTCTTTTGGAGTGAAAAGAGATTTGATCCCTATGTGCGCTTGGTACATCCAGACTTAACATGGATCTAGGTTGGTATAAAATATTTAGATGTCCATATTATGTAATACTAACTTAGATCCATCTTAAATCCATATAATATGGATCTAAGCTAGGTTGGTATAAAAATATTTAGATAACCATTTTAAGTAATACTAACTTAGATCCATCTTAAATCAAGATAATATGGATCTAAGCTAGTACACTTGCATTCTATAATGGATTTCCTTAAACGTTTAAATAGGCTTCATGATAAAAAATACCATGGGCTTGTAAACCACTATTAGTAAACCCATGAAATGACTAACTCAAACTCATCTTTACTAGTCTATGAGCTAAACATTTCATTTTAATTTTAATAATTTAACTGAGTCAACATAACATTACAATACATTACAAGGCTTCATGATAAAAAAATACCATGGGCTTGTAAACGCTATTAGTAAACCCATGAATAACTCAAAATCATCTTAACTAGTCTATGAGCTAAATAGTTAATTTTAATTTTAATAATTTAACTCAGTAAACATAACATTACATTACATTACGTTACATTACAACATTAAATTTTACAACATTGCTGCCATATTGGGCTATAGTGGCCTTTGGACGCAATAATTTTATATGAATTTTATGTAGAAAGAGATAAAGTAATTTAGAGAATATATATATGAAGTGTGAAAGATGTGTAATTTTTTTAGTTTATAAAGATATTTTAATATAGATCTATATATAACCAAATGTTTCTATATATATATATATATATATATATATATATATATATATATATATATATATATATGCACCACAATGGGGGTCTTATGACATCAATTCATGCACCTACGATTTAACGTTCCCTCTTGTTGCCACCCTCTATGTGTGCCACCACCTTAAGGTGCTTTTATGAGACCTCACCTTCCATATAGGGAGGTTGAAGCCCATTGGAACGATTATTGTATAGGTGTCTGTGCGAATCGAGGTTACTTAATTGTGTTCTTTGTCCTTGGATTCTACCTCAAGCTCTGCCTCATCCTCTTTCATTTCCTATTCTTACTTCCCTTGGCTTCCATGCACTTGGACTCTCATTTGGTTGCTTGGGTGGGTTTCCTCTCATCTTCTTCACTAAATTACCCTCTCTCCTGTCAACATTTTTCGATGGAGAAGGCTTGGTCTCAAGCACATTTTCAATGCAATGTTCCTAACAAGTTATCATGGTCTCTCTCTTTCATGGACATTTTATGTAACTACCCTCCCACCCCTATATTGGTCCCTGAGATGTCTTGCTACCTTCAGTAGCCATGACTTGTCAATGAGCTTGCTTTTAGCATGACAATAACGGTTGTGGTGCTTATGAAGCATCTGTGTTGTCACACCCCTATCCCGACGGTAGTCTTTCAATAACGCATAGGCAAGTGTGGCACTGCTTCTGAATTTATTTTTACGAATACTCTTGTGTAAGGACTATGCTTGACATTCAACACTTAGAATATTTCTCAACTTTTACTAACAATTCATCTTTTAACACAACAGAAATAAATTAATCATCATCATTTATAAAAATGCACACCAGATACAATCTTGTTTTAATGGGAGGGGAAACTCCCTAGTTAGAGTCTGGCCAAATAATAATGATAACAATCTTTTATAAGTAAATATACATGTACAACCTTTGCAAGGGAACCCCAAGTTTCTCCTTTACAATTATGTCAAAATCCAATAATTCAGCTTGCACCCTTTAGCAGTGCCAAAACTATTATTCACGGCGGCCCACATTCTTCGTGCATCTCACACTCATGTAGAGGTGCCCATCGTAATCTTCCACACAGTCGGTTCTTCCATAGCTCGTTTGTCATTGATTCGCGGCTTGTCGCACTTCCGACGCCTATCTGCTACTAGACCTCGGTTCTCAACACTCAACCGCACTACAAACCTGTCGCACTATAGTCCAACCTTGATCCGGATTTAAATGAGAACGCAATAGATTACAGAGATAACCATAAATACAGAGATGCAATAACCATAAACACAGAGATGCAGCGGAAATAATGCTTCATTTCATTAATGGAAAATACTGAAATATGCTTACAACTAGAAATGGAAATAAACCAGCTAGGGCGATGGTAGCTTATCTCTGAGAAGAGACGTGGTGGCTACATGCCTCTGAACTGTGTTACAATGAGGCTCGAAGGCCTATTTATTGTTGAGAAACAATGGAAAACCCTTAACATTCCAAAACCTAACCCTAGAAGATGAAACGCCAAACTGTGGGCCCCATTTAGGTAAATTGGTACATCAATTTCCCGGGGTCGTAACTTTGGCATACGATCTCCGTTTGACGCGTACGATAGCTCGTTAGAAAGATCTATCCGAGTACTACCACTTTGGGAGGCAACATCGGTCCATGGACCCATGTTGCCCTAGATTCCCAAAAAAACGTCGTTTAGGGCCTCAAAACGGCTCCGGAAGTTCAGGACCCGAAAAACTGCTAAAAATAGTAAACTGTGCTACAATTTAGGAAACTGAAAAAGCTAAAAGAGACAGTTGTGGGGGTCCAAATGGGATAGGTGGGTGGCCACCAACATCCACCTGGATCATTCCTCCCCCCTTAGGAAGCAATGGTCCCCATTGTGTTGAGTTCCTCCCTGAGATGAGGAAGCTTCTGCTAAGCTGGTTCTCTGGTGAGCTGTTCTGCAATCTCTGATGTGTCCAGAAATGGTGGGAAGCATGGTCAACGACAGTCCACATTGAACACTCGGTGCAAGCGAAGGAATGGAGGAATGTTGTGCTTCAAAGCATTGTTTCCCGTAGCCTTGGTACTGATGTAAGGACCATGTCGGAGTGGTTTGAGTTTCTGATGGGTTCTGGTAAGGTGTTCTCTCTGCATATGCAACCAGACTTTGTCGCCCACTTGAAGCTTGTGTGGTACCCCTGTGCGTGCGAAGTTGTTCCTGTGTTCTGTCATGACCGTATTCCTTTGCTACTACTACTGCGTAGAGGAACCCTTTGCAGGGGTCATGGATGTAGCAACAATCTTCCCCTTACTTTGGGAGTGGACCAGACAGATGAATTTCCTGGTCTGTGATATGAGCTTGCTGCCTTTCTTGGTAGTGATCAAAGATGTGGCGGTAGGTGGGGCTACCTCTGGTATCCTGTATAATGAATTATTCAAAGAAATAATGACAGAACGAGGGCTTGACTCATACACAGCATGTTGCCTCCACAAGTATGGCTGGCCTAATAATACATCACAAACATCCAGAGGTGTAGCATCACACAATACCTCGTCTGTGAATGGCTTGATGCTGTATGGAAGGCGGCACTGCTGGCAAACTTTCAGATCTTGTCCTTCGTGAAGCCACCCGATACTGTATGGTTGCGGGTGCGGTGTAGTCGGTAGGCCCAACCGCTTCACAACCTTTGCTGAAATGAGGTTCTTTTGGCTGCCACTGTCGACAATGAATTGTAGCGGCGAACCCTTCACCCACATCTGTGAGTGGAAAAGACGCTCCCCTTCCTCTGGATTTTCGGGCTCATCTTTCTGGATCTTGGCAGTGGCAACAGTGGCGCTGGGATCCGCATCAATTATCTGCTTCCCTTTGCCATTCCCCTTGTCAGGTTCTAGCTCAGGGTCAGAACATGCATCTGATTCGGAAGCCTTCAATTCAGCCACCAGCGACTGCTTGGTCTGACACTCACTTGTGTTATGAGTGGGACTCTTGTGGAACTCACACCACTTTCCTGTGTCCTTCTTCGGCTTCACAATGTTGTTCTTTTCTTGCGGCTTCGACGGGTTGTCTTGGGTCACCCCGCCTTGGCTTTGTCCTTTGGGCTTCGGATTTGCAGATCCAAAGTCTCGCTTCTTCTGTTTGAACTTTTGCTCGATTTTAACAGTGTATCGGTATGTTGTGCCGAGTGAGGAGATGTTCAAGAACCCCATCTCTTCCTGGATGTATCTGTGTAGGCAGCCGTGGCATTTGAGTACCAGATGCAGCTCAGAATCTTTGATACCCAACTGTGTGCGAAGGGTATGAAAAATGTTTGTGAACTCCGGCACATCTTGGTCTCATCCCTGCCGCAGTGTGGTCCATTTGATGTATTTGTCCCCATAGCTTCCGACAGGGTAGTACTGCTCTTTGATGGCATCCCGGAAGTCATTCCAAGTGGGTGCGGCTGAAAATAGTGAGCCTGTACTTTCATCCTTTTGCTCGCGGTAGGTTTCCCACCAGTCCTTGACGTGGGGGGCTGCTTTGAGAAGGGCGAAAACAATCTTTTCCCGATTTGAAAATTCATGAACAGAAAAATACCCATCTAGCAGATTTAACCATTTATCTATGGCATCTGCGTCTATTTGACCCTCGAAGATGGGGATTTCAAAATTGACTTGTACCTTAAATGTTGTGGCATTTCCAGAGTCGCTGTTGGAAGCCGATGCGTCGCCTCTGGGTAGCCGCTGAAGGATCTGCGCAAAGCTATCCATCATCGCGTTCCTTTTCCGCTCGAGCGCTTCTTCGAGCAAGATTTTGATAGGATCTCCTGCCCCCTCGTCTTTCTTCTCATCCACCATGGGAGGCCGTCGGGATTTGCGAGGCTGATCTTGCAAAGGTTCGACCAGTTCAAGCCCTAACTCCTTATATCCCGACCTCGTTGGGGACATGCAAAGAAAAACAGAGAAAAAGCAGACCGCTCTGATACCACTGATCCAGATTTAAATGGGAACGCAATAGATTACAGAGATAACCATAAATACAGAGATGCAATAACCATAAACACTGACATGCAGCGGAAATAATGCTTCATTTCATTAATGGAAAATACTGAAATATGCTTACAACCAGAAATGGAAATAAACCAGCTAGGGCGATGGTAGCTTATCTCTGAGAAGAGACGTGGTGGCTACATGCCTCTGAACTGTGTTACAATGAGGCTCGAAGGCCTATTTATTGTTGAGAAACAATGGAAAACCCTTAACATTCCAAAACCTAACCCTAGAAGATGAAACGCCAAACTGTGGGCCCCGTTTGGGTAAATTGGTACATCAATTTCCCGGGGTCGTAACTTTGGCATATGATCTCCGTTTGACGCGTACGATAGCTCGTTAGAAAGATCTATCCGAGTACTACCACTTTGGGAGGCAACATCGGTCCATGGACCCATGTTGCCCAAGATTCCCAAAAAAACGTCGTTTAGGGCCTCAAAACGGCTCCGAAAGTTCAGGACCCGAAAAACTGCTAAAAATAGTAAATTGTGCTACAATTTAGGAAACTGAAAAAGCTAAAAGAGACAGTTGTGGGGGTCCAAATGGGATAGGTGGGTGGCCACCAACATCCACCTGGATCAAACCTTCAAAACTCATTTGTTTGGACAGGGTCGTCCCACCGTGCAGTTGCGCCCCAACGTTCAGTTCATTGGGAATACGCGTCCCTCCGTTCAGCAACGCCCTCCTGTGGCTCGTCTGCCAGGGAGACGCACCCCACTTGCGACCTGCCAAAGCCTATTTTCTGGCTTTTGTTGTATTTCAGCCATGCTCACCACCCCCCGGTCCACATACACTTTAGCCTCTTTGTTCGCTTCTCTTTTAGCTTGTTCACCCTTTACTTAGAAATTGCCTTTGGATATTCGAACTTGTGTTGTTTGCCTTCTCCTCAAATGCGTCCGCCCATATATAGGAACTCTCAAAGGATAATGGTGGCTCAACCTACCCAGGCCGACCATACAATTCGAATGTCGCACGACGAAGTCATGTTGGTTCGGCCGACCATACATTATCTCACCCAACCGCTCGATTTTTCGACCGTCGTTATAAACTCATCGCACTTCCCCACACTTAGCCAATTTTCGACTCTTCGGTTTTTCGACCCCCATGTTGGCTCATTGCAACTTGTGTCTTGGGGATATTTAAGCGATCACTCAACTCGTCTGATCGTTGCAACTCATCGCACGTTCGCTTGGGCATGTTTAACTGAATGCCCAACTCGCCGCACATGTCGAATCATCACTTTTAACCGAAGATGCCTGTGCCCCGCCACCACACATTGCATGCACTCAACTCATGGGTGTGACACTTGTCATGCTTACTAGTAGAGTCTTCTACCCATAAATTCTAATCTAGCATGCCTTAAGACATTTAAGAGGAAATATATCTCATGGAGGAAGAAAACCATCACAGAAGATAGGTCAGATTGGATTTAAATGGCATGGATTCTATTATATCTTGGGTTCTAGAAACAAGTAATTCACAAGGCCAACAAAATCACTATTTTCATACAATTGATTTGTACCAAAATGTAAAGCTACTATTAGGAAAAATATTAGTTGATGAAATATGGTCATAAGTCAATATCATGTATAGGTTTGATAAGCTTAGAGATGTTATACTATTTGTGGAAGGAAAATTAGCTAGGCTTGAGATAGGTTTGCGACCTAGTTCTCCAATTCCTTCTTCATGCATGGTTGATGAAAAATATATTAACCTTGACTTTCACCTTCATCCTCATGCTAAGTTTCGATATTTCTCTTCTAGCTTTGACCGTAGGACTATTGACTGGTTATTTTTAGTCTCTATTCCATTTACTTTTCTTGTTTCCTTAGACTATGCAATCACCAAAGGTTGTCCAATTTGTTTATATCTGCTGGTTTTCCTCATGGCAGCGAAAAAATTATTTTGGAATTTTCTAGCGTTCAACAATCTATTGAAGTTAGTTTTGTTATTTTTATATGCCATTCTTTATTATGTCTAGTTTTGCATAAATGTTATAAATATTTGATATCTCAGTGCCAAAACAACCTAATATATATATAGCAATGTCTATTTTGAATAAAACACTTCAATGTTAATTATCTATATATTATATAAAACAAATGAAAATAAAATATTTCAATGTTATTATTTCAATGTCAATTAGGGATATACTAGGGAAGCTATATAAATTAAATGGTTGGTAAATACTTATAGACATCAAAACATTTATCTCAGGATACATCTCATATTACTCAAAAAACATAGATAACTTTATTTTAAATTGTTATTAAAAAGAATTTTAACCATGGAGATTCACTCCCCTTTACCATGAATATTTTGAATATGTAATTAAGCTTTGCTACAATACCATGGCTTAGTAATACTACATGCCCAAAAAAACATAACTCATTTTCATATGACATGTTTCCTTTTAATTAGTCAATTTAATTAATATGATGGAAAACATATCACTAATTTGGAGATAAATCATAATCATTGGTCTGTGATTATTATTAAGAATGTTTCAGAATATTTTGGCTAGTTAAATCCATACCACTCACCTAATTACACCGATAAACGTGTTTATGTTGGAATAGGGCTTCCAAAATTTTAATTTAATTTTCAATAACAATAAGGTGGATGGTAGGGATTTAACCTTCAACCATCTAGGGTATTGCCACATCATCATCTTGACTACCATGTCATCTTTCGCTTGTGCCTGATTTCTATTACCCTTCATGGTATCAAAATTATAATATATAGATATTCTTTGTCTCATTGTGCTAAAAACTTTGGATGCAATGCATGTAATGTTCAGCCCAATCCTATTCTTGAAATTCCACCTGAATTACTCCCCCTATCCTACTAACCAAGTTTGACCAAGCCCTAATTTTTCATTAAATGTGATGATTATAAAATTTCTGCATGACATGGAATCCTCTAATCATGATGTGCAATTTGAAATTTGGTTGATTTATTAACAAACTATACCATTTTACATTGGGAACCATGAACTACCTTGGTAAACATGAAAATTGTCATAAGAGACTTCTATGTTGTCAGAGCTCTCATGAGTAATACTACACCAAACTCGAGGTATTCTATATACTCTATAAACATTAACCATTTGAAGTGACACATGTGCACCTTGATGTGGGATGGACTATGCCATACATAGTTGATCACCCCTACAAATGTAGGTGCCCATAAAACCACGAGTCCTCAGAAGAAGTCGACTAAGGTTATGTAATCAATGTAGGGATGAAATTACCAAGGTGAAGTGACATCCATTCTAGGAAATGAAGTAATATCCAAGTAATAAATTAAAGATGTTGTGATATGTAACTAACTAAGGAAAGTAAGTAACAACAAATCAATGAAAGAAAATGAAAAATATGTTGTAGTGAGAAATGTGCCCCTCATAGTGCTAAGTTATACCTTCGTAGAATAGTTTTAAAGCTTTCTCATTAATGGGAGAAAGAAGACTCTCACCATCTAGATGGCCAATGCTGAATGAATTCTCATCAGCAACTTCAATAATTACATAAGGGCCTAGCCACAAGCTATCAAATTTGCCATGGTTCTTAGATTTCTCTCCATTTTTGTTCCATAATAGTAGAAGATCCACTATATAATAATATTGCCTTTAAACCCTTCTATGATTTTTTTTCCTCATGAATTCTTAGCTCTTGACAAGGTGATAATATGCTTTTCTCCTATTTTTATCCAATTTTATTAGTTGTGAGGTTTGTTCCTGCAAGGAATTAGAGTTAGTAGAAACATGTTGCAAAATACAATCTACCAATATTTTCAAATGAATAGGAAATGTAATATCCATCCCATACCCAAGCTCAAATGGACTTTTACCTATAGAATCTTTCTTTTTTATGTGGTATGTGCATAATTCATACTTAATTTGGTTATCCCATATTTTATTATTACCCCCTAAAGTATTTTTAATTATATAAATTATATTTTTATAATTGGATTTGACAATGGAATTAATTTGAGGGTAATAATTAGAAAAGTGGGACAAGATAATTCCATAATCCAAGAAAATTGACGAAATATTCAAAGAACTAAATGCTTTGGCATTGTTAGTAGTGATTGTGAGAGGGACATCAAAATTAGTTATGAATTTTTCTTCTAGGATATTAATAACAACATCATCAGTGGCCTTCTTGGTAGGTATGGCATCTATCCACCTAGTGAAAATAATTTGTGGTAGTTAAGATCCATTTGGGGCTACTGCTTTAATTTTCTTTAAATTCACCAATGCAATTAAGACCCCAATGTTGAAATGGTTCCTCTACCACCATTGGTTATAAAGGGAAATTGACTAACGGTTTTTCCCCATAAAGAATTGACATGGTTTACATTCTCTAACAAACCTATCAACATCAATTAAAATGGATGAACAATAGCAGCCACCCCTATGGATCTTTTGCAAGGTAGTATTAGTTGTGTGATGTCCCCTACATAAGCCTTGATGAAACTCTTTGTTAGATGATCCAAAAATAAATATTATCATAGGTTATTAAGTTAGAATAAACTAATTATTAATTTAAGATATTAAATTAATAATTATTAATCTAGAATATTTAATTATTTAATGGAGACATTTGGAATTAGTATATTGTTGTAAAATATATGACTCTACAAATGTGTCATATCTTAGGCTCTATTCTAGGATAATTGTTAATAAGTTGTTTGAATAGCTTTTATTGTAAGTGGACACTTGTTATTTCATAAGTGATCCATAATTAGACGTAGTTAGGACATTGAGCTTATAAATAGCTCATTGCAAGAGTGTTTGGTTGTTTGGGTGTAAACTCTTGCAAAATTCCAGATGTAATTGTTTTTTTCTGATTAATAAAATTACGTGTCTGAGGACACTTCTGCCATTATTATGGTATCAGAGCTTCAGTAATGCAGTTGATGTGAGGAGGAGATTCCAGCTCTACAAGTTTTTGGAAAACTCCATTGAATTGATCAGCGAATGATTGGCATGGAGATTGTCCAATTTTATGTTCAAAAACAAAAAATAAATAAATTATTATCTTATTGATTTTAGATTTTTAATCTGAAAATCAAATTTTGTATTATTATAAAATTGATGTGTCTTATTTGCTTCGATTCAACAATTTTTCTGTGTCTTAATCAATGTTCTATTTATTCACTACGTGGCCTTGCCTTGACCTAATGCCTCTGAGCACTAAATCAATCCAACATCTCAACCTTGCACATCTAATTCCCAGTTTTTGGTAGGATAAATCATATTCGTGAACATCCCACATGGTCCTGCTCCACTAGCACTGCCGTCAAGCTTGACATATCCATCTTATCCTCAGCTACTACCCTACAAATTTTTTCCATTGACTCGATAATGGGAAAGATCACTGCCAACATTGCACCACCTTCACCAACTTATTCCATCTCATACTTAACAAATCCGATGTCTTTGGCATAAGAGCGAAAGCACTGTCGGCAACAATTAAGACCATATTTCCTAATCAAGCCATGTGGATTGCCACACACCCGATAGGTGCAGGAATCTGGCCCATATTTCTTGGGATGAGAATTCCAGACTGCAGAGTGAGGCATATTCGATAAAAAAAATCACCAATTTCGACCTCACAAACTCGTATTAACTAGTATGATTTCACTCCATCCTCACCTTGCCACTCCTTCTACTTCACTTTGTTGTATTCAATAAGGACCCCATCGCTGTCATAACCAACTATTAAAATGGCATGCTTCTCTTCGATTCCACATCTCTGGTGAATGATGACCCTTTACAGTGTCTAACCAGAATGCGGTTCCAATTATAGAAATCTAGATTTTTTGATTGAAGGTTATTTAAAATGCCAGCAAATCATTGTGTTTTTTTTTCCATGTGCCGAGAAGAACCCAATGCAGTGCACGTGCGATAATTTCCAGCATAGCCAACCAGTGTGACATCCATCTAGCACAGCTAGCCAGTGTGACAGCCAGCTAGTGTGAGCACAACCAGCCAACATCAGCCAGCTAGCGTGAGTCAGCCAACAACTAGCCTGAAGGACGAATAAAAAAAAATCCAGCTTCTGACAGTGTTTGTTTTTAAGTAGGTTTAAAGTTGAATTGGAGAAGTGGAAAAGTCTTTGTTGGAGAGATAAGGAATATTTTTTTAATTTTGTAAATTTTTGGAGAGATAAGGCATATTTTATTTTGGAGAGATATGATGAGTTTTTGTATTGTGGGAATTTATTGTCTGTAATTTTTTTTTTTTGGAGTAATAAGGGGATATTATCTGTAATTTTTATTTGGAGAGATAAGTATGATATTGTAGCTCAAAGTAATTTTACTTTGAGAGGGGGGGGGGGTAATTATTTTTTTACCAGGATTTGCAAGAGCATCATTGTAAAAGTCAAATTTTCAAAGTTACCATGTAAATATTTGAGAAATTGACTAGAGCCAACTGCAAACCTCAGTCATTTTTCTCCTGTTTCAATGACTAAACGAGGGTCAAGGCCAAGCCCCGATAGATCATTTTTTCTTTTTGCGTAGTGTGTTGCGTGTTGTGTTGCCCATGTTGATATTTTTTCTCTGAGCCTAATTCTTGGTGCAAAGCTTCAACACTACAATGTCAAAGTTGATTAATTTGTTTTCTAATTCCGACAAACTTGAAGGTACAAAAACTTATAAAACATGGCAACACCTCATCGAAAGCACTCTCATTTATAATGAATTGTGGCAGGATATATGTGATGGTGATATTAAGCAAAATAAACCCACAGATGCAGCTACACTAGCAAAATGGGAAGTTAAGAATGCCAAAGTGTTAGCTCTCATTAAATCTTCTGTCAATGATGAAATGTATGTCCACATAGAAAATGCTACAGACGCATGGTCTGCTTTGAAAATTTTTAAAGAATTATTTGATACTCAACCCGAATCAAAGAAAGTTGATCTACAATTAAAATTGTTGCAAAAAAAATTGACTGAAGGAGGTGACGTTATTGAATATATCTCCAGACTTAAGAATATTAGGCAGGAAATCATTAATGTTGGTTTTCCAGTAGTAGATGATAGTTTTATGGACACAATTTTAATTGTTGGACTTCCTTCTTCCTACACACATTTTTTGGAGACTCTACAATTAACTGGAATGTTAGAGAAACTAAAGTTTGATGAGCTCTGTGAAATGTTGACCCAACATGATAAAACCTTTGGGAAGAAAAAGAAAGTTGGTGAAGATGTCTTTTTCAGAGAGGCAAGCACTAGTAAATCATCGATTGACAGTTCTAGAAACAGAGGCAGAGGGAATTTCAATCAAAATCAAGCAACACATAATGTACAAAGTAGAGGTAGAAGCCAAAGCTGAGGAAACAACTTTAATAGTGGCAACAGTTCAGGCAGGAGTAGTTTTCAAGGCAGAGGAAACAATCAAGGAAGAGGATATTTTCAAGGAAGAGGAAATAATAAATAAGGTAGAGGACAACCTCAAAACATAAGTCAAAGCAGAGGTAGAGGACAATCTCCACGAAGAGGAAGAGACTTAAGTCAAATTGTGTGTCGAAGATGTGACAAAGTTGGACATTATGCTGAAGATTGTTGAACTTCTCTTAATAAAATTCCCAAGTTTCATCAGCACTCAACACAATTTACAGATGATCAAGATGATGATAACTCAGAATATGTTTCTACTTCTTCGACGACATTACGACTTTAATCCCATCTTAGAATTCATTATGAAGATGCCTGGATCTTGGATTCAAGGGCAACTCAACACATGACTTGTCAACATGATTTTTTTTGGAATTTTCAAGATTGCCAGCTTAATTCCATTTTTCTTGCAGATGATACAAAAAATACTCCTTATGGAAAAGGAGCAATTAAAGTTTTTCTCCCTGGCATTGGAGAAAAAATGATTTCAAATGTATGGTATGTACCAACCTTTAAGAAATTTTTTCTATCTTTAGTCACGAGTCGACAAGCAGGACATCAGGTAATTATGGAAGATGGCCTAGTTAAGATTAATTCAGTGAAACAGAGCTTGAAAATTGTGATGATAGGTTATGAAGATGGAAAATTGTTAAGGATAAAAGGGACAATTATTCCAAGGCATTCTGATTTTGCAGGGGCAGTGACTATAGGAATTTCACCTATAAGGTTATGGCATGTAAGATATGGACATTTAAATTTTGTTAGTCTTTCTTAATTGCATAAACGAGGGATGGTTAAAGGACTTCCCACTTTAAAAAATGAAAATGCAAAATGTAAAGCTTGCACTTATAAAAAACAAAATCGAGAAAGCTTTCCAACAAGTTTATGGCACGCAAACAGGCTGCTGCAACTAGTTCACAATGATGTTTGTGGACCACTACAGACTTCATTTGGTGGTTGAAAATATTTCTTACTATTCATTGATGATTTCAGTAGAATGGCTTGGGTTTATTTCTTAAAGCAAAATTCAGAAGCATTTGAAAAGTTTAAAATTTTTCGCCAACTTGTTGAAAATGAAGTCACAGAAATGACAGGTACTCTCAGGACAGATAATGGGGGAGAATTCACTTCAAATGAATTCAAAAATTATTGCAGTTATAATGGCATAAGAAGACATCTTACAAATGTTTACGCTCCATAGCAAAATGGAGTAGTAGAAAGAATGAATTGCACCTTGTTAGGAATGGTGAGATCTATGTTAACTTTTAAAAGGTTAAGTCCAACATATTGGGTAGAAGCAATTCATACAACTGTCTACTTAAGAAACAAATCTCCAACTGATTCTTTAGACGAAATCACACCTTATGAACCTTCGTTTGGTTTCAAACCTTGAGTTAAACATCTTAGAGTTTTTGGATTAGTATGTTATGCCTTAGTTCTGAAAGAAAAAAGAACTAAGCTTGACTCAAGAAGTTTGAAATGCAGAATGATTGGGTATTCTGATGAGAAGAAAGGGTACCATCTTTTTACGAATGGAAAATTTACTGTGAGCAGGGATGTAATTTTTGATGAAACATACAATAAGAGTGCTGAAGAAATCGAAAGTATTCTTCAAAAGTTAGAAACTAAAGGCAGTCAAAGAAAAGGAAACATGCAAAGTCAACCAAATTCACCAAATTGGTATGAACTTGATTTTCCTTCATCTGAACATGATTCCTCTAGTCCATCTACTTCAACAACACAATCAGGACCTTCTAGCAATTCATCCACATCTTCAAGCAGCGACAATTCTTCTGATAGTGATTCTCCATAATCTTCATCTGATCGACTATCACCAGTTTACATTAATCCTCTTTACAATGACAATGACTTTTCAGAATCTCAAACAAGTGAGCATCAACTACCAAAATGGGCAGTTCAACTTTTGAAAGATGTTAAACTTGATGAGCAGAATAAAACAGGAACAAGGAATTCACACAGAAGTGAAGGAAATTTTGCACTGATAGCACATGATTTTACTAAACCTTCCACATACAACGAAGCAGTAAAACGTAAAGAATGGAAACATGCTATGATTGAAGAATATCGAGCAGTAATTGATAACAACACTTGGAAAATTATTGATTGTCCTTAAAATGGTAAACCCATAGGATGCAAATGGGTTTACAGAATTAAGTATAACCAAATGGGTGAACTTGAAAAGTATAAAGCAAGACTTGTCGCTAAAGGTTTTGCATAGCAGGAAGGCATTGATTATGAGGAAAATTTTGCTCCTATAGCTAAATGGAAACACCCTCCGATTAACACTTGCATTGGCTGCTCAGAAAGGATGGAAAGTTCATCAAATGGATGTGAAAAGTTCTTTTATCAACGGGGATTTACAAGAAGAAGTGTATATGACACAACCACCAGGTTTTGAAATTGAAGGGCAAGAACATAAAGTCTGCAAATTGATCAAGGATTTATATGGGTTAAAACAAGCTCCCCGAGCTTGGTATGAAAAAATGGATGAATACCTTAGGATAGTTGGTTTTCAACGAAGTGAATCTAATGATACTTTGTATGTGCAACAACAGGGAAAATATCTGGTGATTCTTGTTATATACGTAGATGATCTGATCATTACTGGAAACGATGATGATCATCTTGCACAGGTGAAAAAGGAGTTACATGCAGCTTTTAAGATGACAGATTTGGGATTACTTCACTACTATCTTGGAGTTGAGGTCTTCCAACGTCCACATCACATTTTCATTTCTCAGGGTAAGTATGCCGCAAAGGTTCTTCAACGATTTGGAATGCAGGATTGCAAGCATGTTCTTATGCCCATGGAGCAAAACTTGAAACTTTCAAAATTTGAAGGGGGGGAAAGGTGGACAACACTACTTACAAAGAGTTGATTGGCAGCTTGATTTATTTAACAAACACTCGCCATGATCTATCTTATGCAGTCAGTATTTTTTCACGTTTTATGCTGGAACGACGAGACAGCCACTGGAATGCAGCCAAAAGAGTTCTTCGATGTATCCAAGGAACAAAAGATTTTGGTCTTCTTTACACAAAGACTAAAAAATTCGTACTTTGTGGATTTTCAGATGCCGACTTTGCTGGAAGTATTGATGATCGAGCATCAACATCAGGTTATTTAATGAACATGGGGGCAGCAGCAGTGTCTTGGAGTTGTAAGAAACAAGCTACAGTGGCCACTTCTTCAGCAGAAGCAGAGTACATTTTAGCATGGGAAGCAGCGTGTGAAATTGTTTGGTTGCGCAGAATTTTGCAAGACTTGGGAATTTCTTAGGTAGAAGCTACGTCATTATTCATTGACAGCCAGTCAACCATCAAACTTGACAAGAACCTAGATTTTCATTCAACGACAAAGCATGTGGACACCAAGTATGAAGCAGCATGTGAAATTGTTTGGTTGCGCAGAATTTTGCAAGACTTGGGCATTTCTTAGGTAGAAGCTACATCATTATTCATTGACAGCCAACCAGCCATCAAACTTGCCAAGAACCTAGTTTTTCATTCAAAGACAAAGCATGTGGACACCAAGTATCATCATATCAGATCTCTCATTGCCAAAGATGTCCTCAAGCGAGTTTATTGTCCTTCAAAAGATTAGATCTCCGACATTTTCACGAAACCTCTTGGCAGAATAAAATTTACTAAGTTCAGGGATGAACTTTGTATTTGTTGTAATGTATCTATGGATCATAGGGGGGAATGTTAGATGATCCAAAAATAAATATTATCATAGGTTATTAAGTTAGAATAAAATAATTATTAATTTAAGATATTAAATTAACAATTATTAATCTAGAATATTTAATTATTTAATGGAGACATTTAGAATTAGTATGTTGTTGTAAAAGATGATTCTACAAATGTGTCGTATCTTAGGCTCTATTTTAGGATAATTGTTAGTAAGTTGTTTGAATAGCTTTTATTGTAAGTGGACACTTGTTATTTCATAAGTGATCCATAATTAGAGGTAGTTAGGACATTGAGCTTATAAATAGCTCATTGCAAGAGTGTTTGGTTGTTCGGGTTTAAATTCTTGCAAAATTCCAGATGTAATTGTTTTTTCTGATTAATAAAATTACGTGTCTGAGGACACTTCTACCATTACTCTTTGATGAGAGTTTATGATTCCTTTAAACTAACACATCATAATACCAATCCATCCATATTTCTCCATCCTAAACCTTGGTCAAAGAAACAATAATTGGATGAATTCTACCTCAAATACGCTCTCTTATGCTTAATAAATTTCCTAGGACTACTCTAGTGTTTGAGATAATAAATCATATCTAGAAACCAATTCGTGTTCTCCAACTCTTGAGCAATGGAATTTAAAATAATACACATCTCATCATATAAACCCAAAGCTTTCTCATTACCCTTGGCCATGAGCTTTTCTAGTCCCTGGCCCTTAATGACTTTGGTGGGTTTAGTCTCTAGATCATATTCCTGAATTTTTACCATCCACTTTCCTCTAGTTCTTAGATAATCTTGTTGAGATAAAAATTCTTTCATTCAAGAATGGGGAACAAACGCTACGGTCGTGTAGTAGCCACATAAGTATGGAAATTATTAAGTGATTTGACTAAGGAATAGACCTACTTTTCCACAATTTCATAGTTTAAATTTGTATCCCTAAACATGTTTCTTATGAGTGTGATGGGTTAGTCATAGCCTTCTTTATTATTCTAAAGAAAGACCCCAACAATGGTGTCTTCTTATTTGTATTGTTTAGTATAGCCAGGGTTCACCAATATTGGTGTATGGGTGATGACACCTTTTATCTATTGGAATGCACTTCTACTTGCTTCATCCCACTTGAATGTAGCATATTTCTCAAATAACTTTTTTAGGGGTTTGGAAATATGATATATGTTTGGTATGAAGCACTTGATAAAGTTGAGATTACTAAATAATGATTGAATCTCGTTGACTTTCAATTATGATGAACATTGTTGGATGGATTTAAACCTTTATAGGTCCACCCTTGATATATTCTAGGGATTTAGGAAAATACGATATCTATGATGTCTTTTAAAGAATAGATGCAAGTGACTAATTAGATCAAGCCTTCCAATTAAGATCACTATGAGGTCATCTTGGTAGGTGTCATGATATTCTTAATGATATCATGGAATGTATAATCCATTTCATTTTGAAAAATGGCACTCGTATTTCGCAACCCAAAAAGGCATTCTTATGTATTAAAAGTTATCCCACATAGTCATGGGTGTCATCTTTGACCTATCGTCCTTATTTAGTGAAACTTATTTGTATCCAAAAAACCCGTCAAGAAAATATGTCATTTTGGATCTCGTAATCCATTGCACCAACATCTCCATGTTGGGAAATGGATAGTTATACCTGATGGAGGCCACATTTAGGTTTTATAAGTCCATGCACAAGAAAAAATTTATTTCTTTCTTTCTTACTACCATATGGTTTGGAATCAACATGGTATGTCTATATGGAACAATGGTCCTTGCATTGAACATATTCTCAAGTTCTTGTTTAACAAGAGTATCTAGCTTCATATTAATCTTCCTAAGCATTTTCCTAAATGAATTGGTACCCTTGACCAATGGGATTGTGTATTGTATAAATCATATTTATAAGATTTTAGGTCATCATATGACCAAGAAAACATGTCCCTAAAGTCCATCACTAAGATTTTACTCTTACTCCTTTCCTCAAGTGATGTGACTACCAACTTTAATTGGTTTCATATAAGCCTTAGTCCCTATGTTTATCTCTTCATACTCTTCCAAGTTGAGTGAGTTTATTCTTCCTTTGAAAGCACCATCTGAGCCAAAGGATGATTCTGGAGGAATTAAACCAAATAATTTTATTAGAGGGCAAAAATTCTACATAATTTATCCCCTTGAATCAAGCTTATCTCCCTCAAATTCTTTAGTTCCATTAAGAAATATGACAATTTGTTCATCATCATAAAAAAAATGTTAGTTCTCTACATTTTTTGGAGTAAAGGGTATATAAAGTATCTTGATTCTAATTCTTGATTGAAAATTTCATGCAAGTATATAAGTTTGTAGTCCTTAATCCTATTAAATTTCTTTCCTCCTCTATAGATCCAAAAAAATGTTTCTCTTTAGAAGCTTGAAGAAAAAGGGTTTCCTCATTAGGGATTTAGGTCATCTCTATTGGATATAAAATCATTCCAACTTGGAAAAAAGTGATATCAACTAATCCAAAATAATTTTGAGAAGTTGCGAAGACCTAATTCATTTTAATAAGAAGACTCTTCTGGAAGCCTACTTTAAGATAAATGAATTGGAGAACCTCTATATCATGTAGCATGCAAACACTATGAATTTGTCAATTCAATAAAATTATAGGATTGGTTTATTGGAAGTTGATAATTTGGTTAGAAATTTGCCATTGAATCTTCAAAAAGACAATGTGTCATCAACCTCAAATAATTAGGTCAAGCATATTAGGCCACGTACTCAATGAGGGAGATGCTTTCTTATATGAGGAGGATATGATAGGGTGTATGTTTCTAATATTAAGATTACAATTTATAAAGGTATTTTGGATTTGATTTGTCCTTCTTCAATATTATGTAGATATACTTCATCCCAAAACTTCGCATCCATATAAGATAACATGAGTGATGAAAGTATCAAATATGATCTTTATTATTATTATTATCATCTCATAATCGAATGTCCACTAATTATACATGTTTAGAATCCCATGGTTGGATTGAATTTAATAGAATATCCATTGCATCAAATATAGTAGGTATAACAAGAAAAGTGTTTCTTGGATTGGAGGAAGTGAAATTGGAGGAATCTATGAAGAGTTAAATACTTGGTAGGACACCAAGGCCACAAGAGAAACAAGGTTGAGAGTTGCAACGATATGAGACAATGTCGAAGATGACTAATTGGTGAACCAAATGGCTTATGAGTAGTTTTCCCTAGTGTTCTAATTTTAATCCATGGGAATTTTAGTGGTGATCAACTTGTATAGAAGTTGTAAGTTTGTTGAACTACTAACTATCATTATTTTTTTGAACTACTAATTATCATTTTTTTAAAAAATAATGATAAAATTTCCAACATACAAAGTACCTCCATATATTTTCTTTACAACAAAATCATTCATATAAATCCTAAGTAGATTTTATTACATTTTCTTTTCCAAAATTGAAATGGGAAGTGGTTCACCAACTTCCAAGAGATACCTAAACATAGCTCACAATTTTAAATAGACTAATCATGACATGTTTTTGAAATATTTTATTTATTTAATTAAGTAACTATTATTGTATCAAATGAAAATGGCATAATTATAGGAATCATTCCAATTACATAAGAAAAATGCATATATACACTTCCTTAAATTAAAATCTAATTTCTACATTTATTTTAATTACATATAACAAATTCATATGTACAATTCCTTATTTAGAATATAATTTCAGCATTTAATAATGGATGAAATGTTTAATCATGACATTCCAATAAGTACATTCTTTATTTTCTTTAAATAATTAATTAAATATCGGTGATATCAAATGGGAAAGGGATAATGAAGTGGTTTATTTGAAATTCATACATAGGACTGATAAAGTTAAAATCTAATTTATTGATTAACGGACAGAATAAGGATTCATGGACAGGTTTGAAGTTGATTTTTTTATATATATTTTAGCTTGATATCCATTTATTTTCATGGCTGAATAGAGAATCTATCTCACAAATTGTACGAATACAAGTGAATTTCTTGATAGATTGGTGGGATGTTATAGATCTAACTCGGAAATATTATATATTTGATATGAAAATATAAGACAATGCAAATAAACCCAGAAATAATATGAAATGCTTCTTTATTGATCAAACCCTTAAGGTAAGGAAACACCATTCATTCACTCCTTAATGAAGGAGAACACTCCACAAGCCATATGCCTGTTCATACAATAACCCTTGACACAATTCCTTGACGCGGAGTCTCTAGCCTTTATATAGGCCTCATACATACAATACCATGGGTCATTACCATGGTTCCCTCATACCATCAAACTAATACCATGGGCCCATTACATTATTACTAACTACTTGTGGTCCCTTACATGATATGGGTTAACCACCTTATTTATTACTATGGCCCATCCCATTATTACATTATTACCTTGGGTACCTCCCTTGCTACCCCATATTATCCCCTCTAGGTATATAACATTCCACCCCCCTAGCATGTTTCATCCCCAAAACATGGGAAGAACACAAATAATAAGATCTACTCAAAAGAGTAGTCAACTGGTACCATGCACGTGAATCTAGCCATCCAAGAGAAAGGTGAACCCTCAATCTCGTTGGTGCTTCGCTCGCTTGAGATGGAAGTTGACTGTGGTAGCTCTTTTGTGTAGATGTGTAGTAGGTGGGTCTTCACTCCTCTCTACCTGTCCTGCGGGGGTTGTTGTCCGTGTGGCTAACTGGTTGCCATCTTGATGGTTGTCTTGCGTGGTGATGTGGGTGATGATATGTTGAACTTTTAACCCACGATGGATTTTTCTTTAATTCACCCCTTACGGGAGCCTGACTGTTATCTAGTGCATGTTTTGGTTCCTGCTTTGGTGTCTTATCTTTCAATATTACTTCAACCACTGAGCCCTCCTCTCATGTATCAAACACCTGTAACCTTTTTAGCTTCAGCCTCTGTTTGTGTTTGATTGTCTATCATCACTGGACCATCATCTAATATGTCAGACCATGGAACATATTTTTCTTCAACCTCCTTGGACTCTACTTGTTTATTAATGGAAATATCTTGTAATGTAATTTTCTTCTTTTTATACTAGAGCTTTAGGAATTTCTTCTGTACATTAATATTGATAGTACCCACTGATTCCATCCAAGGGTATCCCAAAACAACATCCATGTTATCCATATCTGAAGCATAAAAATCACTATGCAACACATACTTATCCATAGAAATATTCAAATCCTTGTACACTTAAACATTCTCATCATCCACTTGTGTGTTTTCAATGTGTTTTGCTGGAATTTGCAATTTTTTTGCCAAGTTGACATTTATGAGATTTTTCTTGCAACTCAGATTTATAGACACAATGATTTTCTCCCTCTGAATCAATCCATGAACCTGCAATAAGGATATATCAGTAGGAAATAGCTCCAGATGTTTCTCTTTATCTTGTTTTCTGGCATGAGACCATCTGTCTAAAAGTAATTTTTCAAATTCTTCATCGGGTAGGTTGGAACACTTCTATTGGTTAAGTAATCCCCACCATGTGGCTACCTCATCTTCAAAATTAAACACTACAAAAGTTCTCCAATTATGTGCCGATAATGACTTGTGTTTTTTAATGTATTCTTCAATAGTAGGACCATTATCTTTTCCTATAAAACATACCGCCATGAAGAGGGTTCTGAAAAAATTCACTTACTTGGGGAAAATTTGAAATTGTCACAGTTTAGTCGATATTGATCAGAATCCCTATTACGACATGTTTTTGGAAATGAAACAATCATCCTGCATCTAACCATGTGATAAAAATCCTGATCCAGACACTAGAATTTCAAATCTGTGCTGCAACTCTCCCGTCGTCACCCAAGAATTCTGAAAAATAGCTAATTTTAAATCAGCAATATCTTCCTCATCAGGACTCCGATTTGACTGATTTTTTTTTGCAATTAGGTATTTTTTCACAAAGATTCTAGATCTACAATTAGATTTTACATATCTTGCACTAGGACATCCATATCTACACCGCAAACTCATTGCCTTGAAAAACTGTCTGAAACCCCACTGATTTTTAGATCAGTGGTATCTCCTTCATCCAGACTCCGATTCAACCGATTTTTTTTTTGAAATCGGCTATTTTTTCACAAAGAATCTAGAGCTGCGATTAGATTTTGCAGATTTTACACCAAAACATACAGATCTGATTTGAAAACTCGTCGCCCCCGAAATCCTACAAAAAATAAAAACATTTCTCTACTGTTTGCCCAAGAAAGTGCTCTGATACCACTTGTTATAGATCTAACCCGGAAATATTATAGATCTGATATGAAAATATAAGAAAATGCAAATAAACTCAGAAATAATATGAAATGCTTCTTTATTGATCAAACCCTTAAGGTGGGGCAACACCATACATTCACTCATTGAGGAAGGAGAACACTCCACAAGCCATATGCCTGTTCATACAGTAACCCTTGACACAATTCCTTGACGTGGAGTCTCTAGCCTCTATATATGCCTCATACATAAAATACCATGGGTCATTACCATGGTTCCTTCATACCATCAAACTAATACCATGGGTCCATTATATTATTACTAACAACTTGTGGTCCCTTACATGATATGGGTTAACCACCTTATTTATTACTAGGGCCCATCCCATTATTACATTATTACCTTGGGTACCTCCCTTGGTACCCCATATTATCCTCCCTAGGTATATAACATTCCACCCCCCTTAGCATGTTTCGTCCCCGAAACATGGGAAGAACACAAATAATAAGATCTACTCAAAAGAGTAGTCCACTGGTACCATGCATGTGCATCTAGCCATCCGAGAAAAAGGTGAACCCTCGGTCTCGCTGGTGCCTCGCTCGCTTCAGATGGAAGTTGACTATGGTAGCCCTTCTGTGTAGATGTGTAGTAGGTGGATCTTCGCTCCTCTCTATCTGTCCTGTGGGGGTTGTTGTCCGTGTGGCTAATTGGTTGCCATCTTGATGGTTGTCTTGTGGGGTGATGTGGGTGATGATATGTTGAAGTTTTAACCCACGATGGCCTTTTCTTTAATTCACCCCTTACGGGAGCTTGACTGTTATCTGATGCATGTTGTGGTGCCTGCTGTGGTGTCTTATCTTTCAATATTACTTCAACCACTGAGCCCTCCTCTGATGTATCAGCACCTGTAACCTTTTCTGCTTCAGCCTCTGTGTGTGTTTGATTGTCTATCATCACTGGCTCATCATCTAATATGTCAGACCCTAGAACATCTTCTACTTCAGCCTCCTTGGACTCTACTTATTTATTAATGGAAATATCCTGTAATGTAATTTTCTTCTTTTTATACCAGAGCTTTAGGAATTTCTTCTGTACATTAATATTGATAGTACCTATTGATTCCATCCAAGGGTATCCCAAAACAACATCCATGTTATCCATATCTGAAACACAAAAATCACTATGCAACACATACTTATCCACAGAAATCTTCAAATCCTTGTACACTTGAACATTCTCATCATCCACTTGTGTGTTTTCAATGTGTTTTGCTGGAATTTGCAATTTTTTTGCCAAGTTGACATTTATGAGATTTTGCTTGCAACTCGGATTTATAGACACAATGATTTTCTCCTTCTGAATCAATCCACGAACCTGCAATAAGGATATACCAGTAGGAAATAGCCACACATGTTTCTCCTTATCTTGTTTTTTGGCATGAGACCATCTGTCTAAAAGTAATTTTTCAAATTCTTCATCGGGTAGGTTGGAACACTTCTTTTGGTTAAGTAATCCCCACCATGTGGCTCCCTCATCTTCAAAATTAAACACTACAAAAGTTATCTAATTATGTGCCCATAATGACTTGTGTTTTTTTATGTATGCTTCAATAGTAGGACCATTATCTTTTCCTGTAAAACATACCGCCATGAAGAGAGTTCTAAAAAAATCACTTACCTCGAGAAAATTTGAAATTGTCACAGTTTAGTCAATATTGCTAAGAATCCTTATTATGATCTATTTTTGGAAATGGAACAATCATTCTACATCTACCCATGTGATAGAAATCCTAATCCAGACACTAGAATTTCAAATATGTG
Source organism: Pinus tabuliformis (assembly GCA_031772625.1). Lineage (NCBI taxonomy): Eukaryota > Viridiplantae > Streptophyta > Pinopsida > Pinales > Pinaceae > Pinus > Pinus tabuliformis. The sequence continues at coordinate 1,037,138,658 of CM062819.1, forward strand.
CTGCAACTCTCCTGTCGTCACCTAAGAATTCTGAAAAAAGAGCTGATTTTAAATCAACGATATCTTCCTCATCCGGACTCCGATTCGAATGATTTTTTTTTTGAAATTAGGTATTCTTTCACAAAGATTCCAGATCTATGATTAGATTTTGCAGATATTGCACCGGGACGTCCAGATCTACGCCGCAAATTCGCTGCCCTGAAAAATTGTCTACAACCCCATTGATTTTTAGATCAACGATATCTCCTTCATCCGGACTTCGATTCAACCGATTTTTTTTTGAAATCAGTTATTTTTTAAAAAAGAATCCAGATATTCAATTATATTTTGTATATTTTGCACCAAAATGTATAGATCTGATCTACAAACTTGCCGCCCTCGAAATCCTGCAAAAAATAAAAAAAAATTCTCCACTATTTGCCAAAGAAAGTGCTCAGATAGCACTTGTTATAGATCTAACCAGGAAATATTATAGATCTGATATGAAAATATAAGACAATGCAAGTAAACCCCGAAATAATATGAAATGCTTCTTTATTGATAAAACCCTTAAGGTAGGGCAACACCATACATTCACTCCTTAAGGAAAGAGAACACTCCACAAGCCATATGCCTGTTCATACAATAACCCTTGACACAATTCCTTGACGTGCAGTTTCTAGCCTCTATATAGGCCTCATATATACAATACCATGGGTCATTACCATGGTTCCCTCATACCATAAAACTAATACCATGGGCCCATTACATTATTACTAACTACTTGTGGTCCCTTACATGATATGGGTTAACCACCTTATTTATTATTATGTCCCATCCCATTATTACATTATTACCTTGGGTACCTCCCTTGGTACCCCATATTACCCCCTAGGTATATAACATTCCACCCCCTTAGCATGTTTCGTCCCCGAAACATGGGAAGAACACAAATAATAAGATCTACTCAAAAGAGTAGTCCACTGGTACCATGCACGTGCATCTAGCCATCCAAGAGAAAGGTGAACCCTCGATCTCGTTGGTGCTTCGCTCGCTTGAGATGGAAGTTGACTGTGGTAGCTGTTTTGTGTAGATGTGTAGTAGGTGGGTCTTCACTCCTCTCTACCTATCCTGCGGGGGTTGTTGTCCGTGTGGCTAATTGGTTGCCATCTTGATGGTTGTCTTGCGGGGTGATGTGGGTGATGATATGTTGAAGTTTTAACCCACGATGGCTTTTTCTTTAATTCACCCCTTACGGGAGCCTGACTGTTATCTGGTGCATGTTGTGGTGCCTACCATGGTGTCTTATCTTTCAATATTACTTCAACCACTGAGCCCTCCTCTGATGTATCAGCACCTGTAACCTTTTCTACTTCAGCCTCTGTTTGTGTTTGATTGTCTATAATCATTGGCTCATCATCTAATATGTCAGACCCTGGAACATCATCTGCTTCAGCCTCCTTGGACTCTACCTTTTTATTAATGGAAATATCTTGTAATGTAATTTTCTTCTTTTTATACTAGAGCTTTAGGAATTTCTTTTGTACATTAATATTGATAGTACCCACTGATTCCATCCAAGGGTATCCCAAAACAACATCCATGTTATCCATATCTGAAGCATAAAAATCACTATGCAACACATACTTATCTATAGAAATCTTCAAATCCTTGTACACTTGAACATTCTCATCATCCACTTGTGTGTTTTCAATGTGTTTTGCTGGAATTTGCAATTTTTTTACCAAGTTGACATTTATGAGATTTTGCTTGCAATTCGGATTTATAGACACAATGATTTTCTCCTTCTGAATCAATCCATGAACCTGCAATAAGGGTGTACCAGTAGGAAATAGCCCCACATGTTTCTCCTTATCTTGTTTTCTGGCATGAGACCATTTGTCTAAAAGTAATTTTTCAAATTCTTCATTGGGTAGGTTGGAACACTTCTTTTGATTAAGTAATCCCCACCATGTGGCTGCCTCATCTTGAAAATTAAACACTACAAAAGTTCTCCAATTATGTTCCCATAATGACTTGTTTTTTTTTTTATGTATTCTTCAATAGTAGGACCATTATCTTTTCCTATAAAACATACTGCCATGAAGAGGGTTCTCAAAAAATTCACTTACTTGGAGAAAATTTGAAATTGTCACAGTTTAGTCAATATTGCTCAGATTATCTATTATGACATGTTTTTGGAAATGGAACAATCATTCTACATCTACACATGTGATAGAAATCCTGATCTAGGCACTAGAATTTCAAATTTGTGCTGCAACTCTCCTGTCGTCACCCAAGAGTTCTAAAAAAAGAGCTGATTTTAAATCAGCGATATCGTCCTCACCCGGACTCCGATTCAACTGATTTTTTTTTTTGAAATTAGGTATTTTTTCACAAAGATTCCAAATATACAATTATTTTTTGTAGATATTGCACCAGGACATCCATATTTGCGCTGCAAACTCACCGCCTTAAAAAATTGTCTACAACCCCACTGATTTTTAGATCAACGATATCTCCTTCATCCAAACTCCGATTCAACCGATTTTTCTTTTGAAATCGGCTATTTTTTCACAAAGAATCCATATATGCAATTATATTTTGCAGATATTGCAACAAAACGTACATATATTATCTGCAAACTCTCCGCTCCCGAAATCCTGCAAAAAAAATAAAAAATTCTCCATTGTTTTCCGAAGAAAGTGCTGTGATACCACCTTTTATAGATATAACCTGGAAATATTATAGATTTGATATGAAAATATAAGACAATGCAAATAAACCCAGAAATAATATGAAATGCTTCTTTATTGATCAAACCCTTAAGGTAGGGCAACACCATACATTCACTTCTTAAGGAAGAAAAACACTCCACAAGCCATATGCAGGTTCATACAATAACCCTTGACACAATTCCTTTACGTGGAGTCTCTAGCTTCTATATAGGCCTCATACATACAATACCATGGGTCATTACCATGGTTACCTCATACCATCAAACTAATATCATGGGCCCGTTACATTATTACTAACTACTTGTGGTCCCTTACATGATATGGGTTAACCACCTTATTTATTACTATGGCCCATCCCATTATTACATTATTACCTTGGGTACCTCCCTTGGTACCCCATATTATCCCCCCTAGGTATATAACATGGGACACGTGACAAACTTCAAGTGGAAATTGAGAAATGAAGGAGGCCCGAATAGAATCACTCCCTTACAAAATTCATTCGACATAATTAAACATCATTTAACACCCAACATGTTTAAAATTATTTGTTGCAATTTGGGACAATCTCCAACATGTATATTCTATAATGACATACAATATTGGATTCCTTCCATCTCTTCTAACTCGTAACACCCACTAATGGACAAATCTTGAAGTTGTGACAATTGTCCCAATCAACATATGCTCTTCAACCCTAGACACCCAATTATGTTCAAATGCCTCAAAGATAACAATGGTTCTGTACATGGAAACTTCTCCAATTTCTTGGAACGAACAATTACCATAGTTTGAAGTTTTGGGAGACCACAAATCATATGTATTTTTATCAAATTATCACACCCTAAATGATAAATATTCAAGTGTAGCGAGTGTTTTAACCTCCTCTACATTATTACAATAAGATATTGTAATATCACAAAGGTTGAAGCAAACACCTTTAACAAATGATATCTCTAATATCCTTATCCCTGCAACCTCTAATCGTTGGAGCTGTGGAAGTATGTAGTTGTGAATGGAAGAGTCCAAATCACTTGATGTTTCTCTTTCTCCTCTCACCTCCTCAAATGGAAATTGGTGTATCACTAGATAGTCAATTACCCTCAACTCAGTCAATTGGGCCAATAGTCCAAGAGAAGGCAACGAAGATTTCACTTCCTTACATTTATGAAGTTGCAATTCATTAAAGTTCTTTAAATCAAACAGCAAAGCCAACAAACATTTCAATTCCTTACATACGTGGAGCTACAATTTATTCAAGTTATTTAAGTGACATATGGTAGTGTGTAAAACAAAGGTCATACATCGAGAAATTCTAGATCAATTCACTCTCCAATTACACTTGACATCTATTTTAAATTTGTACCTATCAAATATAAAATTTGAAGCAACCTATGATGAACCACATGCAAAGGGAACACTTCAATTTTCCTAGAGTTAGAGAGATTTAGCTAGTCATGTGTGGTTATATTTCCTAGTGTTTCTCTTGACATGGTTAAATTAGTGAGAGACTCCAAGTCAACATGCTCGAGTTTAACTAGTTTACAAAAGGAATCCGACAACCTTTCCAAAGTCAAGAACTAGGACAACTTGATTTGTAGGAGGTTGGTTAAATTATAAAACATTATGGAAGCCTCTTCAAAGTTGGGAAATTGGATAACTAAATCTATTGGAATTCAATTAAATTACCAAAGGAATCTCGTGGGATCTCGAAAGATTGAAACATAATCACCTGATTTTGTTGGAGGTTGTTTAGCTACCAAAGAAATTTGAAAGGCTCTTCAAATCTTAGCACTCAAAAGCCTCAATTTGTTGGATATTGTTCAAACTACCAAAAGAATCTGACAACATATCCAATTTATTGCACTTTTTCAAAACGATGTGTTGGAGATTGGTTAAGTTACCAAAGCACTCAGGATTAAGTGACTTCATTTCTAAGCATATTCTTAATTCCAATTCTCTTAATGACTTCATAAGAAAAAAATCTTATGGCAATTTTGTCAAAATGACCTTGTCCTCCTTGAATGAATATTCAGTAGCAAGACCAATCACAATTCATTGTAAGTGCTTCAACTCCTCTGTAGCCTTTGGAATGCTTGAATGTTTTACTATCATAGATGTTCTCCTATTAGTTCAATCCCTAGAGGGATTGTATATGAATTTTAAATTAAAAATAATCCAACTACATCAATCCCTATCCAATTTGTTTTTGCATATTTCTTTAAATACTATTATGGCCGTTTGCTCATTTTTGTCAATCTTTTCACATTGCTTCATTGGTCTCTTTCATAATAAAAACATGGCCTCACCTTCAATATGATGCCATATCCATTTCTATTTGTATGGATACTTATAATTGAGATAAATGGAGAACTACAATACGACATATTTATAAATCATAGGGAAATCAATGTCAAGAAGGGCCTTGCCAGCATCATCTACAATTTATTCAAAAATTTGGATTGAAGACTACATGTCTTCCTCGATCAAAAGGATATTCATTGTGGAGTTAATGTCTTGACAACAATCAAAGAAACCATTAAAAGTGTCTATGTTCATGTCACCATTTTTTCAGATCATTATGATGAATCTAAATGGTGCTTGGATGAATTAGTTTCCATTTTGGGTTCCAAAAGGAAGGTTACTCTAGTGTTCTATGATATCGAACATATGACTCTTTATAACATTAAAAGAGAATGTTACCAAAAATCCTTTCAAAAGAACAAACAGAGAGTCACCACGGAAAATATATAAAAATGGAAGAAAGAAATCTTATATGTCTCACTTCTTAAAGGTGAGTTATGCAAAATGAAGGAACAGTAAATACATGCTTTACTCATTTCTCATTAATTTGCTTGATGTATAAATTTATGTTCTATTTTTTTCCGAACTCAAATGACTATTTTTTCTCATTTGAGTGACCTTTGGGATATTTTACAAAATATTGTGGATATTTTATTGAAGGAAGTTGAGAAAGAATCATTGGTTGTCACAAAAGAGTAGGTGATGAATGATTCCCATCAACGCAAGTGAATTAGATGTTTTCAAATTTATTGAGGAATTCAGCACATAAGATTTTCACTTGCACATGGGTTGGATGACGATATGCCTCATCTAAGTGTGTGGTGTGAGGTGGATGAGGATAGGTTGTATCAACATGATTTGTTCGATGTAGATGAGGATGAATGTCTCAGAGTGAGATCCTTGAGCTTGATTAGGATGGACCGACTCTAAGTGAGCTGACTAAGGTAGATGGTAATGGCCCAATTATAAGAAATCTATTTGTAATAGAAAAGGATAAGTTTGCATTAAGCGAGCTATTTAAACCAGTTGAGAATGAACTAAAGGATAAGGATATGTTGACTTTAAGAAATCTATTTAAACTAGATCAGGATTGACCAATTCTATGTGAGCCATCTGAGGATGGATAACATCTAAGTGATTTATTTGAGAATGATTCAAATGAGGAGAGATAGGTTGTAAATTCATGGTGAATGCCTTCTTCATATTGAGAGGACCTGCCACAATGGGCAGATGACAATGAAAGGTTGGCCATCTTAGAAGACACATGGTCAATTTTGAGTGACCTTCAACAAACATTGAAGGTCGTTGGTGATCCATCCCCTTAAAGAAGGCTTTTGAAACAATTAGTTAATATGGTATTTAAGTAGTTTACTTAAGTCCTCTATTGAGATATTTTAAAAAAGTATAAGAATTGTAATCTTCCCTATACTCAAAAGTGGATATATATATATATATATATATATATATATATATAACTTTTTGTTCTTTTATCTTTCGTAAAGTTCATATAAAATTATTTTATTTCATATTAACGTTTAAATATTTTATTTATGTTTGAGAATGAGAATGATTTTTTTTACCATGTCTTCTAAGTTGTAATGTAAAAAAAAAGACATACGAACACATCGAGAGTAGGATTATTGATGTTTTATAATATTTTTAATTAAAACTAGCCAAGTAAGTATATTCATTTATGTGTTTTTAATTTAGTAGAAAATTTTATTTTATTTAAAAATATTTTATTTTTATTTTAAAAGGGACACATGTCAACTTAATACACATATCCATCATGTTGGGCTATAGAATAGGCTTATATATATATATATATATATTAAGGATGATATAGCATTATGTTGTTTGATATAACATCCAAATATTTTATTTATAGGCCAGAGCTAGAAAAATATTCTTACCACATCATTTAAGATGTAATGTCAACAACCAATTTAGTGGCACTATTGATATTTTATAATTCTTTTATTTAAAACTAATGTAATAAATATATACATTTTTGTTTTTAATTATAATATACATTGTTTTTTTATTTCGAAAATACTTCATTTTTATTTTAGAAAGGACAGATGTCAATTAGAAGTTGAGCACTCAAAAAATTACACATCTACCATACTCAATTGTAGAATGTGTTTTTGGACACAACATTAACTTTTATAAAATTGAAAGAAATGAATAAAATTTTATGACAAAATTATTTTCACGATAATATTGCTTGCTTTCTAAATTGATAATTTGTTTTTATAAATATTTAAGATATTGAAATATTTTTTTAAAATAATAACACAACAATTACAATATTGATAAATAAACAATATTGGTATTTATAATTTTAATTTTAAATCCAACCTTTTCATTAATCATTATTGATATTTTTTTTTCAATTTTAAATAAAAATTCCAATCATTAAAAATAATTAGAAAATCTCAGTTTACATTATGTAAATGCAGTAAGTGAGAGTGTAACAATTATCGTCGGGTAAAAACGTTAAATTAAAATAAAGCAATTGTTGTTGCCAACGTTTGTTAATGTTACCTGTTGCCATCCAGTTTTCCAAAAGCATATAATGGTGACAGTAGAGATAAAAAAGTTATAATTTATATATTACGACACCCCACCCATGCATAATTCCAACCATTCCATGAACATGATAAATACTTACAATACGTTTGTCCAAATAAGACAACGATTTCGTTGGAATTTGTTGCTTTGCAGAGGCTAGCTGTAGTCGCATGGCTTGAATTGAATCCCATGCCTCGAGCTCTCTACTAGGCAGTGCAGGGACAAAACAAATTTGTAGTGCAAGTACCATGACAGAGTTCTTATCACAAAACATTTATTGACGATAGATTTTCTGCTGCAAAATTTTTTCAACTAGAAACAATTTCGATAATAAATGGAAACGTCCGGCTTTGTAAACGGAGATGGAGAAGTGGGCCCAAAAAACCATTTAAGTAAGTTAGAATAATCTACAATGGGGATAAGGGTGGTCATTTTGTTCACTCTGTTTTCATAGTAATTCAATTGAATCTTCACAATAGAAGTTTGCACACGTTGATGGAAAAAAAGCTGCCTCAGGAAACATTTAATTAACTCTAGTATTGTAAATAGTGAGAATGTTCCCTCCTCAATCATTTACTTTAAGCAACTTTATCTCTAACAACCAACTCAAAATTTTCCTCACTAGGACTGTTATTTCCAAAACTCGAGCAACAACCACACCAATGAAACAAGACCACCTCTCTTCAATAAGTTTGTTGGAGAAATCAACAACAGTAAAGCCACACATTAGTTCAACACCAGAAAATATTTATGAAATGATATTTTAATGTCCACCAGACTAAAAATAATTTATGAGACCATTAATTCCTTGTTTTTCCCTTTTTGCAATTCAATCCTTTTTTGATTCAAATTGATGATGAGCTGGCCCAAACTTACAACAATCACCTTGCTAAAAATAAAATGCCAAGAAATGGATGCTAACATGTTCTCATAACTTTCTCTGATGTCTTTGAATGCATCACATTCGAAAATGAAAAGTGTTCTTCAAAAGCTTCTTTAGGCCTTTTCCACTGTCCTATTTCACACCGAAGTTGATGTGAGTCGGTCCTTAATTGAGCAATAAGAACCTTTGCCCTCCACAAAATGCTAGCTCCAATGAAATCTTTTTGTTGTAGATCACACGTAGGGTTGAATTCCTCAATGTAATATTTCTTCTTTCTACTCGATTCCTTTCCCTGTATCTTTTTACAAAACTTCTCCATAACAAAATACTTTAGCTCCTTGCGATTTGTGGGACACAGATTGAGGTAGATATTCCATTTTTGCATCTATGTGTAGTTTTGTTTCATCCATGTTTTATTTCTTTCACTCATGCCTTCATTGAAGATAACATTAGGCCATCTACCTACTCTCATTTGCTCAATTATTTTTAGATATCTTATGTGCCGTACCATATAAATTGCTTCAATGGGAGTTTCTCTTGTTTCACTCAGCATTATCTCATAAGGTACTGACCTTTTCATTTTAAACTTACTCATTATCAAGCATTTTTTGATTTTCTCAATTTGTCTCCATTTTGAGACAAGAGTGTTTACTAGCCCACAATTCACACCCATATAGCATCGTTGGACAAACTAGGAGTCCAAAAAGCACTTTAATCATTTTCCAATCCCCTAACTCTACCTCCCTACATCTGTTTTGAAGAGCATATAATGTTTTCCATCCTCCTAAAATTCTCTTGTTTCTGCATTCCTCCCAATTGAGTTTGTTGTTGAAATAAATCCCAAGCTATCTCTTCTTTCCGCACTTTATGCTATCCGCGAAGGAAAACGCACAAAGCATCCAATACGGAACATCCTCCGAATATCTTTTTTCATATGCTACAAAACCACAACTCCCTAATGTGGAAAATATGAATATAAAACTACAACCTTTACACACATTATTATATTTTAACGAATACACTGACTTTTGGCTAAAAATTCATTCAATGAACATGGGATCCCAACCCGCTTTGATTTTTTGTTCCATCGACACAATACAATCCCTATCTTTTATGTCATTGAACACATGATCCAAAAAGGTTTTTCATGTTGTCGAAATTTTCAATGCAATTGAATCCATATCTGTGACTTTGAAACCAATAGACATGATAACATTCACCACCTTGTACATTAAATAAACTATCAATTTTGTACCAAAATGGGAAAATGCACCTAGATAGAGGTGTAGATGGATGTAGAGTGGTGCAATAGGTGTAGGAAACGAGGATGTGGATGTGGAAGACATCATGAATCAGGAGGCAAGGGGTGAGGGGAAAGGGAAGGAATTGGTAGAGTAGAGGGTTGCGTGTGTGGCATGGTTTTGTTATCAAAATATACTGAGTTGTTAGGGTGATTAGATGCCCTCATAGAAGTACCGATGAGATATAGATAACCGCAAACTAATAGGGATGGCAGTGAATCAAGAAACTAAGTAAGGACTTAGAAATTAAATTTCTTGAAATAATGAGAAAAAAGTGGAAAAATACATATATGAAAATATATACATGCACCCTATCATATAGATTTTCTATAATTATGCTTCACTTAATCCATGAGCTCATCTAGTCCCTACACTTCACAAACTCTTAGTTTATAAGTGGTGTATCCATGGCATGACATTCCAAGCAGTGGAATAGTTTGTCATTACATCCACAATGATGTGTTTCTGCCACATCCATATTGACAACAACATATACAAGGTAAACTCCATTAATGTGATTAACCACATGATTTTTAGTTGATTCCTCGATCGGAATGGAAAATGGCATCAACCCATGGTATTCATCCACCCATGTTATTGATCCACCCATGGAATTTACCCATATTATTGTAAGTGGCATCCACCCATGGTATTGTAAGTGACATCCACCCATGGTATTCCTTCATCCATGGTATTTTCCCATGATATTGTGACATCCACCCATGGAATTCACCCGTTGTGTTGTAACTAAAAAATACTATAAGTAACAAATCAGATTTTGTAAAAGGAAAATTTGTCCTCCGCAATGTACGTTTTACAGTTATTCTCTGTTTTAATAAAAAGTTTCTTTATGGCTTGTTTATTGGGCATTCTCCTCTTCTTCTTCTGGAATTTTAATTTTCATATCTTTGGGGCCTCTCCCACAAAATCCATTTCAACCTTTTAGACCTTGGGAGGCCTCCCCCGAAGATCTAGGCATGTGCTACGTCCTCCACAGAGCATTTTCTTGGGCCAAGCAAGCAGAATTTTTCTTTTTTTCATTGTCTTGTCGGAATGTTTTTGGGAGCCGAGTTTGCAAATCATATCTGAAATTTTTGGTGCAAAATTTACAAAAAAATTAACATATCTGGATTCCTTGAAAAAAAATACCAAAATTCTAAAAAAAAATTGGCCGAATCAGAGTCCGGATGAGGGAGATATCGCTGATTTAAAATTAACTATGTTGCGGAAATATTTCTAACAGAAATTTATGGATGGTGACTCTCCTATATGTTTTTGAAATTTTTGTACATAAATTCAGAAAAGTGATTCTAGATCTGAGCGCCTCTCGAAAAATTGTTCAATTTCAAAAAAAATGGGTCGAATGAGATTTCGGATGTGGGAGATATCGTTGATTTAAAATCAACTATTTTTTTTTGAACTTTTGTGACAACAAAAAAGTTGCAGTGCAAATATAAGATTCTAGAATGTCCAGATAAGGATTTCCAACACATGGGAAGATGCAAAATAGTCATTCTGTTTCAAAAAACAAGTTATAATAAATATGTCGAGTTATATTGACCGAGTTATGTCCATTTTAATTCTGGAGCAACATTCAAAGCGGGTTCCTTTTGGAGACGTGGCCTCCCACCCTGTTTTAGTAGGCATTTGATTCAGATTCATGAGTTTCAGCATAGCAGCATTCAGCTTGGGTTCTTGGAGATGTGCCCTTCCACCCAAGGCTATGTAGGCACCTTCTACTTGATCAACAACCAACATCTCTGTTATGGGTCGACTGCACAAAATCCTTGTCATCGAAGTCCATTTGCTAGGCCACACACTGTTAGTATCATAGTTGGTCACAAGCATTATAGGGTATCTCTATCCTCAGATCTTCGTTGGTCATGATTATGGGTCATCCACAAACTCACACTTCATCGAAGTCCATTTGTTAGGCCGCACATTCTCAGTATCACAGTTGGTCACAAGCATTACAGGGTATCTCTATCATCGGATCTTTGTTCATCATGGTTATGGGTTAACCACGTAAAACCTTTCTCTTCAGTGGCTCTTCATATTCAACAAAGGTTTCACAGGAGGGAACTTCACGCAATGGGGACCATTGCTTCTTAAGGAGGGAGGAATGATCCGAATGGAAAATGGCATCAACTCATGGTATTCATCAACCCATGTTATTCATCCACCTATGGAATTTACCCATGGTGTTGTAAGTGGCATCCACCCATAGTATTGTAAGTGACATCCACCCATGGTATTTAGTCACCCATGGTGTTTTCCCATGGTATTGTGACATCCACCCATGGTATTCATTCACCCATAGAATTGACTCGTGTAATACTATAAGTAACAAGTAGCATTTTGTAAAATGACAATTTGTTTGCCACAATGGATTTTTACAGTTATTCTCTGTTTTAATAAAAAAATTCTTTGTGGTTTGTTTATTGGGCATTCTCCTCTTTTTCTTTTGACATTTCAATTTTTCAGGTCTGGGGGCCTCTCCCCCAAAATCCATTTCAATCTTTTAGATCTTGGGGGGCCTCCCCCAAAGATCAGGATCATTCCTTGAGTACTGAAACCAACTTATTTTTTTGTATTGGAGTAACGATATCTATAACATAATCGCTTAAAGAATGTTTGTAATTTCATTTCTTGAACTTACACAGTGGATGAGTTTGTTTCCTACAGATTCAAGAATTGTTTCAGTGATGACCTAATGCAAAATGGAATTTGTTCAAATTGCTTCTTTCGTAACCAAGACTGTTTCAAAATAAACAACAAAAACATTAGCAATTCATAGGACAAAATGTTAATTGGGTGAATTTGAACTCTACGTTTATAAAGTTGTAATTGAAGATTAGAGGTTTGTGCCATAAGAGGCTACCAAGCCACGGATAAAACTCTCTTTTTTATCACTTGTGAAATGGTGCTTTGAACAAATATTACAAAGTCACCCTTGACATATGAATAAGGGCTTGGAAAATGGGCTGATTCAGATCAACTAGTGTTATTATGTAGTTTTTTATGCCATCCTCCATTGATCAAGAAAGATAAAATTGTTATCTTTAGGTTTGAAAGTATAATGCCTTGCATTTTCATATCCACCTTGACATATGAATAAGAGCTTTGCCAATGGGCTGATTCATATCAACTAGTGTTATTGTGTAGTTTTTTATGCCACTCCTCCATTGATCATGAAAGATGAACTCGATATCTTTAGGTTTGAAAGTATAATGCCTTGCATTTTCATATCCTCTAGGCCAACATAAATGCCTTTGTGATTATACATATACCATACCTTGAATACAAGAAACATTTGAAGGATTATGATCTTGGCTAGCTTCAAATTCCGCTTGTATAATTGTTCCAAGGGGAGGCTCCCAAATACTAGTTAAGCATTTTGGGATAACATGCAAAAGAAAAATGAATTTTTTTAAAGATATTTGACTCAACTCTTTCCATCTTTCATTTTTTTGCTTGGTTACATAGCAAAAAATTTACAATATTTCTCCCTATGGTAGCCTTAGTTAAAATGGTTTGGCATTTGCAAAAAAAAATAATGAAAACCAAGTATTTGGCATTTCTAAAAATGGCTGGTGCTGTTAATAATTTCAACTCTTGAATAAAGGATTTTTCAAGTCATTCAAACCATCTTAGTGGGCTTGGACCATGAAAATTCACAAGAAACTCAAATTGCAAGCCATGTTTCGAGGTTCCATCTTCCATTTTTCCATATATGGGTTGCTTATTTGGCACTCTCATCTTATATTAACAAGTCAATACTTTTAGGAACCGAGTTTGTTGAAAACCCAAAATAAAAAAATTTGGGATTCTGATTAAATGGCAACATTGAAGGTAGAACTCAAGAACTTGGTATCTTTGATCATGAGCTCAATCCAAGCACTACTATATAGAGGGGGGTTTAAAGACAATATTTAAGATAATTTACAAGTAAATTTTCTTAAGTTGAGAAAAAAAAAAACTTTTCTCTTGTCTTAAATATTGTCTTGAAGCGAGTATCTCAAATTATTATCTTAAAAAATTGTCTCTATAAAGACAATATAAAATGCATGAATTATTGTCTTTTAAGAGACACTTTCGTTTATATCTCTAGAGACAATTTCATTTTTGTCTCTCTACAAACGATATGAAATATATATTAAAAAAATAATCAAAATAATTTTATGGGTAGTAGTTGTGTTGCTTCGATGGCAATGATTGTTAATTGATGTGATTCATTGCAATGGTTCCTGGGCAGAGGGATAGGTTTTATTGGGAAGGGTTGAAGGCAACATATATAAAGGTGGGTTCTATCATGGGCCATAGGCCATGAATTTTTTATCGACTATGCAATTTCGATGCTTGAGTGTGATGGATGCCTAAGCTATGTGTGTTCATTTGGCTTTGTCCCCTTAATTGCTGTGATAGGTTATGTGTTTCATGTATTTCCATTTGTAGCCCTGAGCTATATGTTGGTGAAACTTTTTGTTCAACGTTATTTCTTGATCTTCGTATCTACATATGTTATTTCCATTATTAATGTCTCTCTTTCCCAAAACAAATTATTTTAAATATTTTTTTTAATTATATGACTCTTTTAATTTGAAAAATAGCATTGTCCCTTTTGTAAAATTCATCCCAGCCATATGAACTGGTATTTCTGTGTTTTTGGGAAATATTTAAGTTGTATGACAACAATATCAATTACAAGAGATTATGTTTATCTATAGTCATTTTTGGGCTCTTCAATATCTCATAGAAGTATGGAGTTGTTGAAACACTCAATGACATACAAAGGAATTCCAAAGCATGAGATGCTTCAATGAAGAAAATAAGAATTCAAATTATTTTTTGTTAGAACTTCAATACAAAGTTTCTCAAATACAAAGGTTCTTTTCTCCATAATATCTTTTTTTAAAAGGGAAAAGGATTGAGTGCCTTAGTTAAACAACAACTTTCCAACCTAGATAAGTATCCAAAAAGGAGACTAAAACTTTGATGTCTAAATTCAATCACCAAGTACTTAATACTGAATCAATCTCATTATTTTATTCGTTACTACAACACACCAGTTGAAGCTAATTCCAAGTGTAGAGGCAGAGCGAGACCAAAAACATGTTAATGTGCCAGACCTTCGTGTTGGGAATACCCTTTGAAAACTCATCCTTCCTTGGGACCCTCATAAAAATTATGCACTAAAATATCTCTATACAAAATAAACTATAGACATGAGGTGTCAAGTCCTCTTCTCTACCCCATAGGATTACATGCTCATAAGAAGTGAGGAACATGGGAGCATACCATTTCCTATGGTACTAAATTTGATCATCACATACTTTGAGGCAGTCACATCAATACCATTTGTATTACGACTATGTCAAGGAGTCGTGACTCTAACATTTATTTCTTATACCGGAAAACATCTCTAGAATTCCATGTGCATCTAGTGGCTATTCTCAACATTCAAGCTTCTCACATGCAGATTATTAATGGTTTCAAAAGTTAATCCTTGAATTAAACAATAAAAAATGAATCAATCATTGGATTACATATCGTCAAAGTTAGATAAAGCATGCTAAGAAAGTAGACAATAAGTGTATAGTTGGAGCTTATGTAGATGGGTGCAAGAGAAAGGGAGAAGACTGCTAGAAGGATTGCTGAAAATTTTTTAGAAGCAATTGAGATATTAGGCCCTTTAAAAATCACGGAGATCATCACAAAGAATAATTCACATTCATGCAAAGGAGACAGTTCCATTATTGAGGGTAGGTACGACCATCTATTTTGGACCCCCATTGTGGTTCTTAATTTATATCATGTTTAAAACATAATATTTATGAATATCGATGGATGAAAATAATTATATGAAGATGGTAAGGAAATTCAAATTTTCATCACTACCCACCAACAAGCACAAGCTACATATCAACAATTTTCCAAGATCCAACTTCTAAAAGATGGGGAAACCATACTAACATTCCAGTATATCAGGAAATGATAGAATATTCTAGTGAGAGAACAACAACCATCTTGAAATTAGAATCACCAAATATGCACCCTAGTATTTCTATAGATATTAAATGTATATTTATATTAAAAGACATAGGCATATTTTTTGGAATAAATTTAGATTTCATCATCATTCATGCATCATACAATATACTTGAGTTCTAATTTTGGGTTGTAGATTCATTATTCACACCAATACAATAATATCGAAAATTAATATTAACTATTTAAAACAAAATCAAATTCCTCAACATAAACAAATTTAAATTTCAAAATTTCATTCCATTTTCTCAAAATTTGAAAATCAAAATGGAGAACTTTGAAATTAAATCATGTTTCAGATTCAATGATTCATAAGCACATGGCACTATGGATATTAATATATCAATACCAAATACATTATAAAATAAATGTCAAATGTTAAATAAAAAAGATCATAAAAACTAAGTCTATCTGTAAACCTCCAAGAGTCCAAAATGAGGCATGAGAAACATCAAAATCTAGAGAGATGAAATAATTATATTACTAATAATAATAATAAAAAAATTGAGTGCGCCAATTAACAATTGAAAGAGTTAGTTTCCTATTCATCCTTTCAAACAATTGACTATTTGAGATTGTACTGATACAATCCACATCTATGGAATAAAAAAATACTATTTAGGTTCTCTACAAACTTTTGGAGATTTGACACATTTAGCCCTAGTTGTAACTTAAAGGATTGTGTCCTCTTTATTTTTATATGTTTGCATTTTCTTTAATATTTTTGATATTTTTTTAATTGATATAGGATAGGTAATTTGGGGGAAGACATCCAATCCATATTTTGTAAAGATTTGTATGTGGTCCATATATTTACGGGATACATATTTGTATGGATCCAAAGAGAGTGGGAAGGAAAGACCAGTAACATACAAAAATTGACATGATTGCATGTCTTGACATTTCAACAACCTCCTTGTAACCTTGGTCTGACCAACCAGTGCACTGAAAACCTCTATGATTTCACTTCCCAGCTTCAATACTTTCTTTTCTATTGCTCCCTAAGACTTCTTTTAAATACATTCTTCATGCCAATGTTATCCATAACCCCTAAGATATTTTAATTTTTGTACCATTACACTTGAGACATAAGAAAAAATATGCTTTTGTCCTTAACATTAAAAATTTCCTACTACATTTCCTCATACATGGGTTGTAAAATGACAACACAATGAGTGGAAGAGTTCAACTTCCATGTGATTAACTATTTCCCTCTAGAAATATCCATTTCCATAGAACCAGAGGAAGAGGTAGAGCAATGCCACGAAATGTTGAAAACTGGTTTATAAAGAAACCACATTATATTTCCCTTGTTTGTCTACAACAAAATTTTCCTCAAAGGAAATGATGAAACACATAGAGCTTTGCAATTTTGTGTCATTGAAAATTTTTCTCCATGAGGAATTAATGAGTTAGAAGTATTATCATGCAAGTAGTTAATTAAGGAAAATGAATAATTTAGAAAAGGAGTAAATACAACTCAGTGTCAGTATATGCTAATGATTTTGTTATGAAACCAGCTCACAAAAAGATAGAAAAGCTATATCAATGCCTTAGAATTCAACCTCTTCGAGGGGACAACCTCCTTTACATTACACAAATGAACAATTCTTCAATGATACAAATGAAAAGACCTCCTTTCTATATATAGGAGTCTAAGGAGTCATAATATAATCAGAGCCAACATAACAATAATAATGTAAGGGCACAATAATAACAATTGTGGGCTTCTGTGGGGCACAATAGTAACAATATGGGGACTACATGGGTACAACAATATAATAAGGGGGCTGTAATAATAACAATATTGGGTTACACTAGTAGTATAGGGGCCTAACAGATTTAGCTATGTAATGATTTGAATTGAGTTACTTTTTATGATGATATATGGATTTACAAGAGTGCTAGAGAGAAAATTGCAGGATAGGGATGTAGTGATTACTATATGGACTCAAATAAAAAGTAAAAATAAATAAATAAAACATCAGGGCTAGACAATCACTAGCAATAATTTATCCCCAACACCTTTGCAGGTTGGAGAAAGGAATAGATTATTTCAACAATTAATATAATATATTTGACAATGTGTTAATGAAATGATTATAGTGCATGCAATGTTACAATACAAGAGTGGTAAGGAGCAAGTTGCAAGGTAGAAATGCAATGTGTTCATGTAATGCATATAGTTCATGAAAATGTTAAGAATGTAAGAGTAGTAGAGAAAACATTATAGGGTAGTAATGTAGCAGTACATCCTTAAATGTAAAAAATTCCAAGCATACAAGGAAAAAATTCTCAATGACAACTAAATACAATCCCCTACACTCAATTTCTACGCCTGGCAAAAATAGGTTCAGTTAGATAAGAAAGCAACATGACTTGGACTTACTAAAATATTAGCAGATACCAGGTAAATGGCAGGGAAAATTAGCCAAAAATGGTTAAGTCAATGAACTATTGGAAATGTTGCTAATTTTTTGGGCACTTGGATATATCCATGCTAGAAAGTGCCTAGTTTGAATCTCCCATGGGTTAGGTGCATTAATCTAGGCCAATAGGTTTAATAGGGATGCCATCCACAAATGTGGGGAAAAATACCTTGGGTTTCCGCATGAGCTTCTCCTTGGGGTAAAATAAAATACTATAAAAAGGCTTCGAAAACTCTGTGAGTCTATAGTAATTTTGTAAATATAAAAAATACAATAACTTGGCATACTAACATGCCAAGACACACTAATAGCTTCAATTTTCCCCATGTTCCATGTATTCAACAATCTGGAACCGGACTCACCAAGGCTTCATATTGACTTAGAAATTTGCCCAACTATAGGGTTGTGGACCAAGCCAAGTTCACTCACAAAGACACACCATGCCTTGGAAAGTGTTCTAAATATAGTCAAATCAAGAAAAGGGAGAAAAATAATGTTGATTGTTTAACGACATATAACCTAAGTTACCACCAAGATAGACATCATAAATTGAATGATGTTTGGCCAATAAATTCACTGATCAACTAAACGTATTTTACTTGAAAGAATAAAAGATTAGAGGTAATAAAAGCATAATGAAGGCCCCATCGACTAAATCACATACTTTTTAGCATCCTCAACTTTACCTTTCGCCACTTAGTACTACGAGTGGAAGGTTTTTAAAGTGATAAAATTTTGTATTTATGATAACCATGAATTTTTGGGTGGTCACAAACTTTTTTGAATCCCTCATTTTTTCAAGGTGGGGTGAGGTCCGATAGAGGAAAAGGAAAGGACCTCATAAAAATCCTTTAGACAACTATCAATCCCATAAATCATGCCCAGATAAAGAGCATTGAGAGCAATGCAACATTATTACACCCAATAATGGAAGGAACAAGGGCTTGCACAGGGCCAAAAAAAATCTAACGGCTCTATATTAAGTATGGCAGTAATTAAGGAAAACCCTATAATAGAAAACAAAAAATCCCATCTTACCTATAATGTAAGTATTGATGGCTGGAAAGGAACAATATTTTTCCATAATGAGATAATGAAATAGTAGAGAACCCATAAAAAGAAAGAGTTGAAACATGGACCATAAAGTGAAAGCCCATGTTGTTGATTTCATCACTCATTATGCCCAATTTTTACAAATTGGAAACTTATTTGCACAAACGCCTACACAAACATAAGAAAAATAAATCCTTTCTCTAATATGATTCACAAATGGTTAGCTCACTATACAAACTTTCGAACCCTATAATGGTGTGCCCTATTTCTCCTTTATAGACTAGGAGAAGATAGGGACAATTATTTTAGATTGATGCACAACAACGTGTTGACTCGCAGTGTGAACTCTAACCATAATCATGCAAAAAATAAGGTGTGCTCTCCTACAGATCTCCATCCTTCAGTGTGGCCAGAATTTTCATGCAAGAGTGTTCCTATTGGCTTTGGGACCTGCACCCTACTTTTTTGTGTGTAGAATTATATAAAGAAAAACATAGATCTAGCACTGAAATGTTGAATACAGAAAAACATCTAAAACTGGAAGTAGAGTGAATATGGTGCATGCATCATGCATGTGCCTCCTTGCCTCTCACTCCTTTAAATATGAGTGTGCCCTCAACATTGTTGTATGGACTATTGAACGTGGGCATTATGATGGTGTATGTTATTATGCTGAAGTAATATCGTTGTAGACGGAAAACTCTTTGAACCACATAGGTAAAGTAGCACCCATCTTTGTTTTATGATCCACCCATGTTTCTTACATGGTCTTACCAAAATTGAACGTGCATATTCTTACAACATATATTATGGCAGCTAAATGGTGTTGGCCTGTAGTATAGCTAATTGTAGTACAACTCATTTGTCATTTCCTTTCAATGGAGGTTTATGTGACTCTTAATAGTTTTTGGTTTGAAATTTAATTGGGATTAGGAAGGATGATTTAGTATCTTTTTTCCAACAAGTCTTTAGGAATGTTGATCCAAATAAATGAGAATTTACAAGTGAATATTTTCTTTAAGGACAAAGGAATTCATTGAAAAACATTCATATATGCAAGCGCGTGCACAATAATTCTGAGAATCCCCAATAATTCTAATGTAATGATGCTATCAAATATGAACTGAAGGAAGAAATTTAGAGGCTCAAAAGGGATAAGAGTATGCTCATGGTAAATTTTGTTATAATTACACAAGAAACATCGAGGAACCAATATGCATATGCAGACCTTGGACGAGAATTTGCAATCCACGGAGCACTACCAACAACAAATGATGGAAATTTTGGCCAGAGATGTATAAAAGCCTGGATTTGTGGCATAGCTTGTGCAATAGAATGAAAACAATAAGATTATTGAAGAAGCTAATAAGAAGAGAATATTACCCAAGTAAGATAATTGTTCAAAGGTTGGGAAAACGGAGTTGACATACAGTCAATTTGTGAAAGGGTTTTAAACACATACATAATCAATAGAATGGAATCATATTAAAAACTTTGGAAACCTTTCTCCAGGATGTTTTCATACATTTCCCCTTCTTCTATACAGTTTTAACACTTTCAAAGGGGGAAGAGGTGATAGTTGTTGGGGAAATTAATTGCTTAATAAAAGAAACAGCTAATCACCTAGACATTAATTATCAGCCTAAGGACTGTCTTTTTGTTTCAAGGCAATCGACAAAATATATGGAAGCAACTACCAACGGTTAACATTGGTTCTAAACAATTGCATTCTGTACTATCAAACTCATTCAACAAGAAATAAAATGTACGACTTGAATAATAATACTAAATTTAAAAAGTAGAAAGTAAATTACATGATAAAGTATTATGCTAATCACATGACTTGAAGAAATACTAAATTAAATCACACCTTGTTGAATCGAAATTTTAACCTATTGCACACAACAAAATTCAAATGCTAATTTGGAGGAGTAAATTAACATAAATCTAGAAATTGCAGGAAACAACAAATCAGGAAAATGCAGCAACTAACAAATTACTTGAAAAAAGGAAAATTACTTTAAGGAACAACAATTTAAATTCAATTAAACAAGCACACAAATAAAATATTTTAGATCTTCAAGGAATGACCTCATCCAAGCTAGTGGGCTCAACTTCCCAAGAATCAGTTCTCCCTTGGAAAGTAATTCAGATTAAATTACGAATAACAGATGCAGAACTCAATGGATAACTTCCTTCACTAACATATCTAAAAATAATAATTACACCAAAATAAAGTTCTTAGATTTACCTCATTTAAAAAAAAATCCATTATCTCTCTTTGATCTTTGTTTTCATTTAAACACAGAAAGAGCAAAGGGAAATTACAAGTTAATTGATTACAAAATGATTCCCCTTACAATTTTGTATTGCTTACAAAATCTGAACAAACAAGATCAGATTTGAAATATCTCTCCATCATGATTCAACGAGAACAAGTCAATTTTTGTATTACAATTGGGATAAATCAGAAAATGGTCACAGCAATAAATCGAAGAAAACAACCTTCAAAGAACCTTGTGTTTATCTCAATCCATAATGAATTTTGGAAAACTACTCATTGTAAGACTAATTTGGTTCATTCAACACAAAACCTGGGCTCAGTTTTCGATATGCATCCTCATTTTCCCGAAATATCCTTCACAAAACTATCACTTGTTATCAGAACTAATTTCTAAATTGGAATATTTGACTATGAGCTGAAGATTAAATTTACAATCTGGAAGAGATATTGGAAGCTAAAATCATGAGTGATGTTATAACAAATTCATTAATAAACCATCATTGGAAAAACCGTACAAAATAATCTTCATTTTATTAAAAATAAAGGAAAAAAAATATTATTTACCGGCAAGAACACAAATAATTATAAAATGGAATTGTATGATAAATTATGATCAATGGCGTGATAAAAGATGGTGGAAATGGATGAAATAGATGTCAAGAAATGGTAATAATAATGATAACTTAATGGCCCAATATGTCCCCCAAATTAAACATGTTTCATGTCCTCATGCAACGAATGCCTCTATATTAACCAAGTTGTAATATATTAATCAAAATGCTCACCCCAACTCATGTTACTAATGGAACATAAGAATTCTTCCCCAAAATCATCTTCAAAATAGTGGTTTTTCAATTCTAGCATTGTTTGTTAAGTTGTAACAATTTGCACATTAACTTTCAATAATATATATATGAAGTTGCACAAAAATATGATACAAATAATAAAAAACTTCATTAACTATTTTCTCAAAAACTACAAACCAGATCTTGTTGAAAATTTTCAAGAAAATTTCTACTATATGAATGTTTCTCCACTATAAAAATTAGAGTCATCTAATGTAGGAATCTTGAGATATAAGAAAAATGGTTGTTAGTGATAATGATTAATTTCTCAAACTTGTAAATCAATTTTGCATGAAAATTGATAGGTTTTCTTCTATTACCATAATGCTTCTACACACCAAAAATCAAAGCAATCGGATGCATGAATTTCAATATATCAACAAAATTGTTGTAGGTGACAATGTGTGATTTTTGAAATTTTATAAATTGGTTTCACTTGAAATTTTCTGGGTTTTTTCATTTTAATGATACATTTTTGTTGTTTGAAAATTACAAGAATATATCCTACGGTTTTAAATATATACGTGAATCAATTTATGCACTTTATAGAAATGATTTTATATGCCTTGAATGAGGAAAAAAAAGAGACGAGAAAAAATTCATTATGCATAACAACTCCTTCCCCAAACTGGAGAATTAACATGCCCTCATGCTACAATAGAAAACAATTTGAGGTTGTTGCTACAATCATTGTTGAAATGTCTGCTTGGTGTAAAAAAACATGGGATAAGGGAGGTTTTGAGAATGAATAAGGATATCGATGGATGATAAAGAGTATTGATGACATGGTTATGATAACTAAATTAATGAAAAATATGCTCCCCCAAAGTGAAATCTATTGTCTTTAAAAAAATGGGAAGTGGTAAATAAGTGAAAATAATGATTTGAAAATATGATCAAATAATGCTTAGTGGCTTTTCATGACGTTTAATGAATTGGAAAAATTTTCAAACTCTCAAATACTTTGATTTTCCTTTACAAATCCTCAAATTTTGAAATATCACAATTCAATCCCACCTCTGGAATTCGAAGATATATCCAAAATATATTCAAATGAGTGTGATCAACCTCAAACACATTCAGTAGGAATAACTACACATAAGGATTTGATTAGTGAACATTGTGTTAGTTCTTCTTTGAAGGAAGGCTCAATACTAGTTCCTATTCCTTTATAGAAGATTTACCATCAAATAATACTTCTTGCCACATCCATCATGAATAAAATCATATGAATGCACTTAATATGATATACTTCATGATCATTACTTGATCTACCCAAACCTCTTTACAAATCAAAGTACATCTAGTAATTATCATATAAATCTCTCTGTTGAAACCCCGCCTCCAACTAGTTCAAACTTCTTTGAGGACCATATTGTTTGTGAGAAGGATTCCTTACCCATCTATGATAATTCTCAACCTCTTTTCTTTCCTTTTTTTGAAACTGTCAACTCAGATCAACCACATAATTTTTAAGAAAATGAGGTTACATATCATAAAAAAAATTAATGATGATGTCAAAGAATTACCTTCATCACAAATACGCTTATATTTAGAATTTTCAATGGATTTTCCTTGAATTCGGTCCCTTCCTCCTGTAGATAAGCACAAACTTGTATATTCTAATGCATTATGATTTTCAAGTTTCTAACGAAGCTTATTTTAATAGTCATCCTGAAACTTGTCATGACAAGGTTTCAATGCCTCTTCCTAGGGTCAAATCGCACCACGTAAACAAGTCATCATGTTTAAGTTTCCCTAGTAACTTTAGTGAAAATAAATTAGATATTCTTAATACCGAAATTTTGCAGTAGGCTTCAGCACTCGAAGGTACAACATCCTAACCAAAATTATTATTTCCTTCTCCTTTGGACACTCTTCAAGTAATATCAAGTATTCTTGCTCGCTTCAAGGATCCATTTGAAACATATTTTGACAATTCATTTCAAGGAAATATTTTTGTAACTAAGTTTCCTTCTTTTATTTTTTTAGAGGTAGATGTACATAATTATGTTCTTGTTCAATGCATCATTATACTATTATCTTTACTAACTCGTGTTATACTTTTACTTGCAAGGATAAAGATGATGTCATGGATTCACTTGAAATATGGTTATTGTAACACCTCCAATGTAATTAAACAATCAAATATGTTGTTGGTTATTATTGCTAGTGGTTAACTAGGATTGAGACAAATTGACTATGTTTGGAAATGAAGTTTTAAATTAATAAAGAAATTTGTTGTTTCCTTTATTGGAAATCATAATGGCTAACACCGAAGTAAATGATGCTTGCTAGAATCTGAGAAGGATCAGATTCGATTTAAATTTCCTGAAGTAAAATATATATATGGATATATATTAGATCTCGGTGGGAGAAAAAAGACAGAGGATAAAAGCATTGAAAGGAGAGAAGTAGGGTTTTTCTTTGGGAAAAAAAAGACACTGAAGATCCTAGGCTAAGGGGATATAGATTCCCAAAAGGCAAGACGCTTGCAAGGAAAAATTTGTGAGAATGATAATATTCAATAATAATTATCAAAGCTTAGTAGGGGTTACTGAGTCTTGGCAAGATTATCAAAGCACGGGGGGGAATTAGAGGTGATTGAAGGTTGGGTTGAATGGTGTGCATGCCATAGATTTTCTAATTTGGAGTTTTGGTCAGAATATTCTATAATATCTGTTCATTTAATAGTGTTGGTATTTATGTGATTTTAATGAAAAGAAATCCATTACTTAAGTCACGAAGAAGCACTATCTATTATGAAATTCGTAGTAATTAGCACTAGTAAGCATTTGTTCAATGTTTAGAAATAAGCTGTGAAATTTATTGACTCATATAATGGTGAAAATATTATTATATGATTGAAAGTAGGAAGTATGTGGGTATCTAGTTTTACTGAAAAGAAATATTTTTGTGTGGAAATATTATTTGAATACATCAAAAGTTAATGGTTGCAGGTGGAAGGAAGGTATAGTGATCTAAATGTACTGATAGCATGCATGTTGTAGTAGGGATGTGAAGCCATGCATAAACAAGATTTTTTTAACTTAATGCGTGCATGTAGTGGTAAATCGCAGGGAAGTAAATGAGAGATCAAATGTATTTCATTCTAGACGAAAATGCGGAAAGGCAGAGAACTATGCATTTCATTTGAGTGATTTTAATTAAGTGCATGCATGTAGTATGCATAGTTACACTACATAGCTTCGATCTAATGCAAGAAGAAGTTGTGCATTTCATTTGAACATTCACAGCCAAATGCATGAAGACATTTTGTGTGTATTTAATTTTATATGTCTTATATGAGATGCATGATGAAATTTATTAAATTCATGTGAATATTTTTAATCACTTACAATCAACCAATCGCAATAGGAAACTAACCGAACATCTGTTATGCCTGTTCGGCCTCAAATGGAGGTAAATATTGTGCATCTATCAATTCATTATATATCTTATGCATTCAAATAGCAAAACACTCACAGTAAAGTCGATGGAACCTATGCATGCACGAAATAAAATATTATAAGCGAACGCAAGTAGAACTGTACACTTGTGAGGTGCAAATTTTTTTAATGTATTCATACAGGTATATTAATTGTAGGAATTGTAAACAAAATAAACAAATATTGCTGATATAGGATAAAATCCTACACATTCTTCAGAAGAAAACATTCTTTATAGCAGAATTCAACTGTTGGATGAATCAAAATCATTAATGAAGTCTATGAGAACTTGTCCATAGCATGCATATCATAAAGATACCAAATCAAATCACTATACCATAAAAATCAGATTAGGAAAGTGTTTCATAGTGTAAACATATTTATATTCATTGAAAAGGTAGGAGTATATATTTATTAGCATATGTTCAGTAACTAGATCTGTATATAATTAGTCAGGACAACAAATTGACTATAAGGAGTCCACAATACATTATCTAGTAAACTTGCAAGACTAACACTCTGTAAGGTAGATAAATATCAAAAGACCCCAAGTGAGGGGATAACTTTGGGGATAGCTTCAAATCATATTACAGTTAAATCTTGAGCCTACGACTCAGATCTGTAGAACAACAAAATGAAAAGAAAAAAAAGAGTACCTAGATTGATATTTTGTTGACAATGGAGAAGGCCAACACACTAGTAGACATCCAACTAGATTCTTGTAATAAAATTATATAGATAGATAGATAAAAGCGAACGAAACCATAAAATCCTTTTGTCAAAGTTTATATATAAGAGAGCTCAACTTCAATCGAAGCCTATAGGGCATGTTGAGGTGTTCCTCCGAAAAAACAAGAAAGAAACATAGTCACAGTGATGACGTCCCTGTATCTATCCTACTGTAAGGATTATCATATTGGAAAATACTTAAGAATAGAAGTAGTGACGAAAATGCAATTTCGATCTTCAAACTCCAGGATGTGAGGGAGGTCAAAACTAGTAGAGCATCAACCTAGGATCATATATGTGATAGTTAGTCGAAAATGAGCTAGATTGCACCAGGAATCACAAGTTCAAACTCCAAGTGTAGAGCATACCTGCGAGAGACAATCAATTTCAGGTTAGTCACTGTGAAATCATGCTAGGTGGAAATAAATGCCAAATTAGAACCATAGCGTTCCATTAATTAAAACTCAAAAACCGTTACCTAGAGGACCTGTCAAAATTGGTTGTTGACTCTCACCTGCATCCAAGTGAGGGAAGTACTGATTAGGTTTGTAGATGTTAAGGGTAATGAATTAAAAATATATACAAACCTAAAAAACTAGAAAATAAGTTACCCGGGTGTCGGGAAGGTAGAGCCCAAGTGTGGTGAGGTTGCTAGCATATATTGACTTAGGCCACTCCTGCACAGATACACAAAAACAAGTTAACAAAAATCAACCTAGAAATGAAATGTGCCAAGTTTCAGAGAAGAAACAATGGAAAAAAAACCCATTAAGAAATTACAT
Source organism: Pinus tabuliformis (assembly GCA_031772625.1). Taxonomy (NCBI): domain Eukaryota; kingdom Viridiplantae; phylum Streptophyta; class Pinopsida; order Pinales; family Pinaceae; genus Pinus; species Pinus tabuliformis. The sequence continues at coordinate 1,037,166,056 of CM062819.1, forward strand.
TCCACTAGCGTGAGGGAGGACATAACTAGACCCCAAACCATCATTTCATCCCTATCAGTGCTCATAGCTATTCATAAGGGGTAGGAACTGACCGAAGACCGGGTAATGAAACCGTGATTTTCCCAGGTTGAGGGGAACCAAATTTTTTCCTCAGAAACGTAGTAGGAAGAGGCTCTAAGCGGTGCAAAAATCCCCTAAATAAATCAAGAGATAACCTCGAACTTGACAAGGTCACAAATGTGTTCCTGGAACATAACATAACAACAACCTCTCTCAACAAAGAAGAAGGGCAAGGGAAATGGAAATGAAAGTGAAACTAGGAGGAAAACAAAGTTAGGATTACCTCAAATGCATACAAGCCTTGGATCTAAAGACAAGTGTAACCACCCTTAGATCTCCCCTAAAAAATCGTAGTCTTCAATAATCATGCCATCATGTGCCTGTTCACATGGGATTTGATGACAAGCAAATATTGATATGGGTCTGAGTTGGGTCAATGCATACCTATCAAACTTAAGAGGCACGAGGTGGAGTAGGTGGATTACCACGTCACAATTAAATTTAGTATACTTAATACTTCCTCCCTCCATAGGTACAAGATGCACAAAACTTGTTAGATGGCATTCAATTGCCAGATATACAACCAGTATATCAAATCCTAAGGTGTTCGATTAGTGGAAAACATTTAATGTAGATTGAGGCAGCTACAATATAGTTTAAATGAATAAATCACATTCATGAAAAATAATATGAATATATGTGTTCTAATAGCATAATGGTTAGCGATAATAACCCTTATTATCTTGGACTATGAAATTTGGATGTTTAGAAAAAATAAATCAAATGTATGGTGTATGGTTGAGGTATGTTACACTGATACCTGATTGGTTTCATTTCTGCAATTAAGTTTTTATATATAGTGTATATAGTATGAATATAATTAATTAGTGTTGTTAGTTTTCTTCGATTTTTTGTTTCTAATAAAGAAGTCATAGAATTTTAATCATCATTAAAGTGTTTTTCTTATTTCAAGTTTCATATTTAGATACTTATAATGAAACGATTCAAATACCTTGTTAATGACATCATACGAAAATTTTAAACATGATTGCACCTTAATTAGGATTTGGATAAGCCTTATCAATTACCATCTTATGAGACATTATTTATCACCATCCCAATCTATGAAATGTTGTGTATCAGCTATAGGTTGAGGTTTCTCTTTTCATCCTGTCTTGTCTAAAATTTTAATATGAAGGAACTTTATTACTAGGAAAAAACAGTTGGTCCACATGGGGAAATATTTACTCTTTATCTATAATAAGATTTAATTATCACCCAATCCAATTAAATTTCCACCTTTGCATACCTTAACTCTTTACCATGGGGGACGTTGAGCCACAATCCAAGTACTGTGTGTCCTTCAATATAGAGGAATGAATGGATACTAGGTTGAATTTTAAATCCCTCCCAAATCCTCCATATATAATTCTCTACTTTGGTAGATGAGAATACATCTAATGAAGAAATTTTTAAGCAGTGTCACATATGTGTCTTTAGTGCATAACCTCCCATACTACCTTGCTGCCCGCATCTAAAAGTCAAAAGTTATTTTCAAATATATTAATATAAAATTACCATATAAGGGAGTTAATTTAACATGTGTTGAAGTGTATGGAAACTCATCAGGGTAATGAAAAGACTCAATTTCCATAGGTCAATTCATACATGGTACTAAAACAATTTCGTTGGGGCGCCAAACATGCTTGTTCGAAGTGAAACAATGTTGGGAAAAGAGGTAATCCTATAACAAATGCATGCTAATTGTCAGTATCTTCCTAGTTGTTCCTGATGTATTAGAGAGCTAATTAGAAGTTAATAAATATTCCCCAAAGTTGGATTCACTGATTTGGTATTGGTCATTTTAATACTCTACACTTTTAAGAACTCACTTAGCTTTCATTTTGTCTCATTTGGGACCCTTGGAGCTAGCCTTAAGTACAAATCCATTTTGGAAACTTTTATTTAATCCTATTATCTAAACATAGAGATAATTGTTTCTTCTCCGTGTATCATAGATTGTTGTGGCCACAACATTCCCCTTAAATTTCTCAATTTAAGGAGTCTCTCATATGAATCTTGATGATGTTACCTTAGCTTTGGTTGCCTTGTTTCAATTTTTCTGTCTTATTTTGGTATGCTTATTGCTCCATTGCTTCTACTGTTTTCATAACTTCCCAAGATTCAAGACTCACTTATTCTAACCTATGCTTGAAGGAATATCCATTGTTAGGGTTTGTTTCATTCTCAACTACCTATCATGTCTCCCTATGGCAAGTTGCAGTGGAATTCCCATAATCACCTACAAAGAGAAAACATGTATATATTAAAGTCAAATTTTTATACTAATATCACTTTGTAAATAAAACATTGATAAACCTAAATTTAAATATAAAATTCTTACTATGTAATTATTATATATCTATAAAATCTAACTATAATTTTTTTTTAAAAGAACAAGAAATGTATAAAACAAGAAACAAAAGAAAACCCAATATATTAAATCCATATGTCATAACACACACACATTGTAATATTTGTAATATATATTATAATATTAATCATTTATAATGAAAAATAAAAATAAAGCATAATGTACATGTAAATATGCCATCCAACATGTAAATAATTGAAACTCTTCAATCGAAATAAAAGAGAAAGTAAACTTACATGGAACATTATCTCTATGTGGAAATGCACATTATCTTAAACAACATGAAGAAATACCCTACCACATAAAAATTGCAATGATAAATTGCGAGAACGTTATCCTTGGTCTACAATTTCCATATTATTTATCCTAAGAAAATAATTTTAAAATGCAATACCACCCCAAGCTCACAATAAACCTTATTTAAACCACATGCATCACATGTCATAATATAAAACTTCGCATAATTCATACACATTGTCGTGATTAAGTAATCTCTCATCGTATTGAGAATATATCATCATAATGACATTTTGGTTAATGTAAACCATTATAATTTATTATTTTTTATACAAACTATCAATCCACGACTTCCTTGGATTTTGCAATCTCACCTAAATCTTATAGTGACATCCAAATTATAATAACATTCTTGCAATATTTACATTTTACATGAGGCATTTATCACAATCTTAATGTTATTATTGTTTGATGATGATTAAACCGAGATACATATCACAATCTTGATATGGATCACCATAATTTTTATTTTTTATTCATCTTTGATAGTTTGTCAGTTCATGGGAATGCAACATAATTAAATCATTTTCATGTCACTCTTACAAGAGGTTTTACAGGACGTTGATTTCAAGCTCAGTAATAACATTGATACCTAACAACTAGTGTTAAGAAACCAATTCACAAAAGGATAGAAAAGATATATCAATGACTTCAGAATCAACCTCTTCAAGGGGGCAACCTCCTTTACATTACAAATGAACAATTCTTGGACGATACAAATGACAAAACCTCCTTCCTATATATAGGAGTCTAATGGGTAACAATATAATCAAAGCCGACATAACAATTATAATATAAGGTCACAACAATAATAATAATAGGCTTCTATGGGGCACAACAATAACAATATGGGGACAATAGGGCCACAACAATAACAATAATGGCTACAATGACAATAGTAATGTGGAATCACTAGTATTATAGGGACCTAACATGTCCCTCTCCTTCCAAAACGTGTTGTCCTCAATGCTTGCATAGTTCTGGATGCTTCTATATAAGATTCTCATACTCCCATGTGGAACCTTTAGCGGGTAAGTTCTTCCACTTAGGAGATACTCTGAAATTGATCGATTTCGTAGCTGTCGAGTTCTTATTTCTATGACTGCTTGAGGTTCCAATATGATTTTTCCTTCCTCGTCAATTTTTGAAAATATTGTTTGAACTGGGAACTTGTCACCAATAACCTTCTTTAAGCATGAAACATGGAAAACTGGGTGCACTCAGGAAGCTGCAGGAAGCTCCAAATTTGTATGCCATAGTACCAATATTTTGCAACACCAATATTAGCTTACTTGAGGGACATTTGTTTATATGGATGTAGCCGTAGAAATACCCAGTCACCTACAACAAAACTTCTTTCGTTGTGATGTTGATCTGCTTGTTGTTTCATTCTATTATGTGCCAATGTTAGGTTATCCTTTAACAGTTGGAGAACTTGTTGTTGATGCTTGATGTGATCTTCCACTACTTGAACCTTAGAATTTTCTCTTAAATATGATGTGATGGACGATGGGTGATATCCATAAAGTGCCATAAATGGGGTCATTTTTGTTGTAGTATGGAAGGAAGTGTTATACCACCATTCAGTGAGAGGAAACCATTTTACCCATTATGTTTGTTTATCAGATAGAATGCAATGAACATATCCTTCCAAACATTTTTTTACTATCTCAGTTTTCCCATCAGATTGAGGATAATAAGATGAGTTATGAGCTAATTGAGTACCAAAGAAAGAAAATAATTATGTTCAAAAATTTCCAGTGAAAATGGGAGCTCTGTTGCTTACAATAATCTTTGGGTGTCCTTGTAGCTTTTGAATTGTTTCCATAAATGCAATAGAAACTGTATTTCCTTTAAATGGATGAGATAATGCACAAAAGTGTGCATACTTGGTAAGTTTGTCAACTACCAACATGATGAAACTCTTTCCTTCGGACTTGGGTAAACCTATGATAAAATCCATTGAAAACTCCTCCCAATGATGACTTGGAATGGATAAAGGTTGTAATAGACCTGGGGTCTTAATTGTTTCAACTTTATTTTGTTGGAAAACCAAACATTCCATCACAAAATTTTCAATATCACATTTAAGGCCATCCCAAAAAAATTCCTTCTTAACCCTATGGTAAGTTTTTAAAAATCTCGAGTGCCCTCCTAAGGGAGAGGTGTGCAATTCCATAAGAATTTTTTGTTTGAGTTGGGAATTCTGACATAGGTATAAGTGATATTTGTACCATAACAAATCATTTTTCTAGCTAAATGTATTAGATGTACTAGGATCTTGTTGTAGCTTTTGGATGGGTGCCCACACTTCTTCGTCATTCTTCCATTCATCCCTTGCTTCATTTATCCAATCTGGTTGGATAATAGAAATGGCACAAAGTAATGCTTCCACATCCTCACCATTTCTTGAGAGTGCATCTGCCACAACATTTTGCTTCCCTTTTTTGTAGATGATTTCAAAGTCACAACCCTACATCCTTTTGACCCATTTTTGCTACTCTTCTGAAGATAATCTTTGTTCTAAAAAGTATTTAAGACTATCATGATCTGTTTTTACCTTGAAGTGTCTTCCCATTAGGTAGGGTCGCCATTTCTTAAGTGCATGTAGTATTGCCAACTTTTCCTTCTCATAAATGGCTTTGTGTAAATACTTTCCTTTTATTGGATGAATTTCGAAAGAAATGGGTCTTTCTTCTTGCATTAAAACAACACCAATTCCATTTCTTGAGGCATCACATTCCACAATAAAGGTTTTTGTGAAGTCCGATGTAGCTAAGACCACTGCTTGGCACATTGCCTCTTTAAGATGTTCAAAGGCCTTCGTTGCTTCTGGAGTCCATAAAAATGCATTTTTCTTCAATAATGTTGTTACAGGTGCTTCTATTCTCCCACAATTCCTAACAAAGTTGCGATAGTACCCTGTTAACTCGAGAAATCCTCGTAGATGGTTTATGGATGTGGGTATTTTCCATTCCTTAATGGATTTAATTTTGCTAGGGTCTACCTTAAAACCTTCATGAGATACAATAGGACCCATATATTCCACCTCCTATACTCCAAAGAAACATTTGGATCTTTTTTCCTATAATTGTTTCTCCTCCAATAGTTTTAGCACCTTGTCAACATGTTGAACATGATCCTTCCAAGACTTGCTATAGATTAGTATATCATCAAAAAATATTAACACAAATTTTCTAAGGAAGGGTTTGAAAATGGAATTCATCAAACCATGAAATGTAGAAGGTGCATTGGTAAGGCCAAAATGCATGACCAAAAATTCATAATGACCCTCATGAGTTCTAAATGATTTTTTTAGAATGTCTTAAGTCTTCATTTTGTTTTGATGATATCCTAAATGAAGATCCAACTTGTTGAAGTAAACTGATCCATGCAATTCATCCAATAGTTCATCATTGACAGGAATGGGAAATTTATCTTTAATAGTGATCTTGTTGAGATCCCTATAATCTGAACACATGCACCATGATCCATCCTTCTTCTACACCAACACTACTAGAGCAGAGAAAGAACTATGACTAGGTTGAATTATACCAGCCTCTAGCATTTATACAACCATACATTCAATTTCACTCTTTTCAGCATAGGGATATCTGTAAGGCCTGATGTTTGGAGGAACACTTCCTGGAATCAAATGAATAACATGATCATGTTCATGAATAGGTGGGAGACCTTTGGGAGTCTCAAATACCTTGGAATGATTTTCCAAGACTTTTGGTAATCTAGAGAAATAGATGATTTCGATGTGGGAACCTCTAGGGAACATAATTGTGAAATTACACCTTGTTGTTCTTTCTTGAGAAGCTTTTTCATTCCATTACAATTGATTATCTTTCCTGGTTTCCCTGTGAGACCTGTTAATTCAACTTCATTTCCTTCCGAAGAAAATTTCATGAAAATTAATTGAAAATTAAAAGCTATTTTACCCAAGGATTGTAGCCATAAGACTCCTAGTACAAGATCAACAACACCCATTGGAATGGAAAGAATTGGGCTATTCAATACATATTCTCCCATGGATAGATTGATATAATGATAGTTTCCAGAGAAATTTGTGGTTCCTCCACTTGCAACCATCACTTGACACTCTAGTGTTAGATATAGGAAGCAACTCAATTCCTTGGCTATCTTAAAATGAATAAAATTATGGGTACTACTCGAATCAATTAACACTATTATGTTTTTCTTCTTGATATTTCCTTCTATCTTGATAGTTTGAAGAGTTGTAATTCCAATAAATGCATTAGAAGATATGGTCAGATTCATTTCTTCTTTCTCTAGGTTTTTTCCTACTGTGTATCCTCTTATTTTGATGGCTTTTGTTCCTTCTCTTCCTCCTCTTCACAATCTATGTAAAATAATTTCTTCTCAACACACTTATGACCTTTAGTGTATTTTCTATCACAACTGCAACAAAGCCCTTTTGCTCTTTTTTCTTCCAATTGTTGGGGTGTCAACATTGTAGGTTGTGGAAGGTTAGTGGAAAAAAAACTTCCATCCTTATAGGGTTGAGTGGTAGGCTTCCTTGTTGCCATAATTTTGCTTTCCATTTTTCTTGCCAACCTGAATTCCTTTTCCAATGAGTCAAATTCCCAAAGGAGAACCTCATGTTGGATGTTATCTTTTAAAGTCCCTATGAACACATCAATCCTATGCTACTCTCGAATATCTTTTACCCTTATATTCAATTTTTGGAAGGCATCAATGTGCTCCATTATTGAACCCTTTTGTTTGAGGTTTATCAATTGGCTAGAAAAAGTGTTGCTTTTTGTATCTTCATAATGTGCTATCATTTCTTCTATAAAAATTTCCAAAGTGACAATTTGTTTACGAGAGCAAAGCCATTGATACCATACAAACTGATTTGATTCCAAATATAAAGTTGCAATGCGTATCTTTCATGTGTTTTTCACATTATGGAGATCGAAATATTGCTCCATCTGTAGTATCCATGTTACGGGATCCTTTCCATCCAAATTCCTCATATCGATATTTGGAACATGGTGGGTATTCAATCCAACGTTAGAGTCTATGAAATCATGATTAACATTTATTTTGTTCTCATCATGAGTTTCCTTTACTACCGTTTCACCATTAGTAAGCATTTCTTGTAGCAACTTAGTCAAATCTATCTTCAAATATTCCATGTCATCTTTCAGTTTTTCTTCTATACCATTCATCTTAGAATCCATGTTATTCATCTTAGCTTCCATGCCATCAATCTTAGCTTCCATGTCATCCATCTTAACTTCCACGCCATTCATCATAGCTTCCATGCCATCCATCTTAGCTTCCACACCATCTATCTTAACTTCCACATCATGCATCTTAGCTTCCATTCCATTCATCTTAACTTCCACACCTTTCTTTAAACCATCAATCTTATCTTATGTTACCTTTTGTGAGAGTGAAATTTGTTGCACTTGATCTCGTAATTTTGATATATCATGTTGCATATCTTCCTCTTCTTCATGAGTCATGCTAGAGCTTTCTGGTTGCTTACTAGGTGTTTCCATTTCCTTTCTTCAGGGCATCAATTAATGATAATTGTGCTTCACTATTCCCTTTGAACTTCAAAGTAGGTTTTCAACCCAAAGTTATGCAAAATTTTAAAAATACTACACACTTTGTTTCACTTTGTAGAAGGGATATATTGAATCTATTGTATCTTTGTAATTACGGATCTCCAAGGTCCCAAATTGCTTCCTACGGTAGTCCTCTCAGTCTTGTTTCCAATTCCACTAGTCTGATCAAAATTGGATTCTCCAAGAAAGGGTTATGCCCAATCTCCCAAGATGACCTGATTATATAATTTTTCAGTGGAGTGAACTTGTACGATGTGCCACGTCTCACTGTTTTGACCTTGGGTTCTGAAAAAGATATAAAGAAAACTATAGTTCGTCCTCTTTCTGTAATGTCTTACAAAATTTCAATCTGATTCTCAGAGAGAAAGTTATGATGATTTTCCCAAGGTCACTGATTTGGAATGTAATTTGGGAATCTGAAAAACCATAACTTCCACAGATCATATCTCTAAAACTATAGCGAGATAGGATATGAAATTCGGACCTGAGGTTCAAAACACTTGTTTCTCAAATGAGTTCTATTTTTAGCTTCTTAAACTTTGTAGAGAAAAATTTATAGTGAAACTTCCATGATGACCTATTTGTAGTAGCGAATCCCTAGAATCCAAAGCTCTAATACCAAATGTTAAGAAAGAAGGTGACAAAAAGCTAGAAAATATAGATCAATGACTACATAATCATCGTCTTAGACGGGTGAAACTCCTTTACATTACACAAATGAACAATTCTTTAATGATACAAATGAAAAAACCTCCTTTCTATATATAGGAGTCTAAGGGGTCACAATACAATCAAAGTTGACATAACAATAATAATATAAGGGCACAACAATAAAAATAAGGGCTACAATGATAATACTAATGGGGGCATCACTTGTATTATAGGGACCTAACAACTGGACTCGGTGGCTTGTTAATAATATCAATTATCCCAACTTTCAGGCATATTCCTTAGTTGATTACGACTATTGAAAACTAGTTTGATACATGGCATAATGCACAAATGCATTCTAAATAAACGAGCATCATGAGATCCTTGGAACGACTTGATAATTATTGTTCAAAACCGAGCATTTTTATTACTCATACCAAGTCAAAATTATTGAGTGAGTGCTTAATTATTCTCGAAATATGTGAATGTTCAACAATCATGCTAAGGAGATTTTGTTGGTGCACCGTATTCATTTTGTAACATCCTTGGTGAAAATTCCATTTAATAAAAGTTAATAAAGACAAAATAATAACCATGGTTGATGGGACACTTATTCCAATTCCAAGTTTAATGGCTAAGGCAATTAGCAAAGGAAATGTTTGAGGATTTTGAAAGGAAAAATGACATTTTTGGCACATTTATTTATGAAAATAATGGAAATCAGGAGAAGAGGGAGTTGAAAGGTCACAGGTTGCATGTGAGGAGGAAACTGAAAGAAAATAATGGAAAATGAAAAAAATAGAGGCCCCATTCATAAAAAGGCTTCCGGGGATCAGTTGTTAACCTTTTCCCAATTCACTTTTGGAGCTCTCTCATTATTCTCTCTCTCTCATACTCTTGGATGCTTAGAGTTTTGCTTGAGCACTCTTGGAGGGTGTGGCATACTGGATTTTTGGACCAAGAAGGAAAAGAAATAGCAGGAAATTGAAAGAGGACATCGGGATCAGCTTTTACAATGGGATTTTCTTGTAGGTATCGAGTTGCATGTATATTTTCCTCAATAGTTTTGGAATGCATGTAATATGTGGTGGGCTCCAGTATTGTAGCAATAATGCTACAACTCCTGGGGCTTCCTATCTCTAATTTTATCAACTCGGTAGTTCGTACAAACTTGGAAGCGACGGTGCTGTATGCACAAGTACTAGCTCTTGTCGCAGCTGTCACTTGGTCAGCTGGCACAAGTCCGCTAGGGCTCAAGCCAACTTCTATATGCTCTCAGAAGAAGCTTTCTAAATGATGGACGAAGGCTATCTCAAAGGAAATTAATCTACTTTGCAAAAATGAACTGAAAGCCAACCAAAACATGGAAACCCTAGTAAACCCTAATCTGACTAGCTTAATCTCTATGATGCAATGGTGGGAGTGCAAGTGTCTAAGAATGATGCCATTACTGCTAGTGATATGAAATGCATGAACTTAAACTACTTCCATTGAAAAGAACATTGTTTTTGTGTTTTTTCTTAAGTGGTTGGAGTGATTATGATTTTGTTTCTTATTAGGGTTTGGCCGTGCAGAGGTGGTGCAAAGGGAGAGAAAGCTTGGGAAAGGTCAGGAGGGCTAGGAGAGGTCCCAGGGGATCCCTAGCATCAGTGCACAGAAGTCCACAATGTTCAGGTGCTCGGCAACCGAGTTTGCAGGCTTCTACAGGATGTCTGCAGGGGATCCTATAGGAAACTCAGGAATTCTACAGGAAGTCTGCTAACTTCTATAGGATTTTCTACCGTGGGAGTTTTGGGTGATGGTGAAGTGATGGAGCGGTATGGGTGGATAGGTAAGATGGAGATGGAGCTTGTGATGGCTCAGGAGCAGAGAAATAAGATGGAGAAAGAGTGCATGAAGTTGGTTGGTGGATAGAAGGATGGAAGCAACGAAAGGTCAAGAAAATGGAGCTACGTGGGCAATGGAAGAGTTGGAAGGTAAACGAGTTGAACAGAGGTCGAGTAGGTGGCTTTAGGCGTGGTTAAGAAGAAGAAGAAGGAAACGGGATGATACTGAGCAGTGTAAATAAAACAAATTGCTTATGTCTTGCACCAAAAACGAGAATCCATTAACCTGTGCTACCTGTGCTATTAAACCAATGAACAACATTGTAAATCGTGAAGAGAAGTCGTGCATGGAGTTGGAATGAAGAAGTATGGCTCTAGATCAGAGTGCATGGATGGATCTATAATTAAAATGACTGTGTTGCAACTTGCATAAAAGTAAAAAAGACTGCGTTTTTTGGTGGTTGGTACAGACTGCACCCCAATCTCTAAACAGAGATGGCAGTGAAGGCACTATCAACCTTTTCTTGGAGCTCCAATGAATTACAATCCTCCTATTCTAATCTAAGCAACTGAAAGCGATTTAACCATAAGCTAATCCTACTCAATCTCATTAAAGAAATCAAATCAGCAGACTGTGTTCTTGAAATGCATGTCAAAACAAAGAAACAAAGTGCTGAAAAGAAAGGCAAATAACACTACAAAGAAGAGGAGGTCTATTGCTCTCAGGTTGGGCCCTAACCTGAGAGCTATAGCTCCCTTAAAAGCTCAGAATTAGATCCAAATATGCTTGCCTTTATTCATAATCAAGAGTCTAATGTCATGCCAAAACTGGCTTACAAAAACAAACACCGAGCTGTAGCTCGTACTCAGAAATTACAATATTAGTTCAAAAGTTCAAAAAGCTCCTATCAAAGGCTACGGCCTTTATATTTATACACAATGAAGATCAAGCTGGCTTCCTCCATTCGTGGAGCTTGGCTGTCCAACTGAAAGTCAAACTGCTGATCCTGTAGAATCCGTTGGCTGCCTTTAAGCTCGGTGGGGAGAGCTGTTGGAGCTCGGAGTTAAGGTGAAAATCACGAGGGAGGTTATTTAAGGCTGTAGACAACCTCCCTATAAACCTGCAATGCCACCTTTGTTGTCTCCTTGTCTCCTTCTGCGTGGTCTTTTCTCCCTTTAATGCCAAAAAACCTGAAATCATCATGTATTAGCCACATAGATATAATGCCTGCCCTTCTTCCTACAAATAACACGAATATACTAAGAAATGAATGCATAAGTGATAAAAGATGAATGGTTGAGCAAGGTAAGTAGGCCAAATGAGCCCAAATTGTACCAAAAATTGGGGCTCATCATCACCCCCCAGCTAAAATATTTGCTCATCCTTGAGCAACTTTGCTCCAGCTCCTTGTCCTTGGCCGAGAACTAGGGCTCGGAACATGCTCTTCCTTTCCTGTTCTTGGTGTCCCTGCCTCTTCTGCCCCTGGCGGTGACGAGGGTGGTGCTTCTTCCCTCTTTCCTGTTTCCTTGAGCCGGGCTTTGGAAGCCGATTGGCCTATCCTTCGTGTCTAGGTAGTTATTTTTGGGCTTCCCCTCTTGGGGGTGGCCGATGTTTTAGAGGGGGATCTCTCACTGGGTGAAGTAGGGACACCCCCTAAAATGGTTTGGCTGCTGGGTGGAGGCTGCGGCTTGCCCGTTTTTATTCTCTTACTTCTCCTAGCTTCAAAAGGTAGAGGGATCTCCCTCTCTCTCTTCTCCTTTGGCTTTGGAGGTGTACTGAGGGCGGCCAGCGTAGCTGCTGCCTCCTTTTCGAGAATGCCAGCCTTCTCTTTCTTGCGTTTTGCTTTCCCAGGGCTCCCTGTAGAGGGCCCCTTCCTTTCTGATTTCGGGCTTCCTGTAGAAGACCCTGCTTTACCCACTTTCGGGCCTTCTGTAGAAGACCCTTTCTTTACCAATTTTGGGCTTCCTGTAGAAGACCCTGTTTTGACCAATTTCGGGCTTCCTATAGGAGACCCTTTCTCTGTTTTCAGGCTTCCTGTAGAAGCCTGTTTCTGCTTTCCTGGAGACACAGGTGTCTCCACCTTTGCTTGCTTTGCTACATGGGTTTTGCTTTTTGGTTTGGTTGCGGGTGCTGATGAGGTACTTGGGCTGATGTGGACCATCTCAGCTTTGTCTGTTCTGCTCTGCAACCTCTTTTCTCTTTCTGACAAGATGGGTGTGTCACCCTTTTCTTTGTCATCCTTTCTCTCATGCTTCCTCCTTTTTTCTTTCTTCTGCACTGTGGTTGGGGTCTTCTGGCCTGTTTCTTTCTTTTCCGCGGCCACTGCTTCTTTTTCCTCACTGCTGGAGGAACCCGTTTCTTCAGTCAACATCCTTATATTTCCATCTCTTGTCAAATTCCTGAATGATTCCCACGAGAGGGGAACCTTATAAGAATGAAGCGCATCCTCCACAAGAAGTTTGATCAATCCATGGTGGGCTACCTGATCTGGTATGCCTTCTTTTAGCTTTGTGGCACACTCAATTAAAGACTGTAGCAGGAAATAAGGGATGCTCAGTTTCTTTTCTACAGGAAGATCAATCCGGTGCCTCAATTCAGTGAGCAACCGAAAGTGATACCCGTACACGATGCTATAATGGCCTTCACAGGTTATATACTTCATGATCTGTAGGCTAACTTCATTCCATGGTGGCAGCAAAATGGTTCTACGCACCCCATTTTTGTCCTCCGAGAATTCCTCCTCAGGTGGAAAGAATTCTTTCTTGGCCTGCTGGCTCAACTTCCTTTCTTCCTTATCCCATAGCAAACCCATTGGAAGTTCAGTAATTCGACTGATATATTGCGGGGTGAGCTTGAGGCTTAGGCCCCTGAAGTTCACTGTGGCCAGTGTCTTGGATTTCGGCCTCAGAGCCTGCAAAAATTCTTCTGCCACTTCATTGTCGTAACCCTGCAATTTGTCACAAAAAGATATCCATTGAACCCGTGTGAAGAGCTCCACCACCTCCTGGTTTTCCCTTAACTTGGTTGAATCAGTGGGTTCTCGTCTAATAAACCCACCCGACATGATAAAACAGTTTCCTTAACCAGAGGTGGTGATTGTGGAAGAAATTTGGTCTACTGAGACAGAGTGTAGAATTACGCTTCTGTCATGCACATAATCCACAAAACTTATCCCTGAGGAACTTAACACAGTTTAATTACCCTGACATCCTGTAGAATGACAGTATAGGCACAGCAGACAACAATTTCACCACTTTCCTATGACCAGACTGTGGACGACAATTCTGCCACCTTTAAAAACCAGTTGCATGAAGAGTTCAGGGTTACCTTTTTAATCTGCCACCTTCTTACGTGAGGCACCCGCCTTCCTGTAGAAACTGCGTTCCTGTAGAAACAGCGTTCCTGTAGGAGCAGCACGCGATTTTCGGGAAAGACTGCAGTTGGTCTGCGCTCTGGGTGTGCTTCACAAGCGTTCTGATAGCCAAAGGCTCGGCGTATCGAACTGCAGAAAGATCAGGATAGCCACTCGAGTTCAAAATGGTGGTTGATAAATGCATGAGGGCAATCTAGCCGATTAGATTTTGAATTGGCGGAATCCGTGGCGCGGGGGTGAGCTGTCCCCGCCGGACCGTTGGGCGACGTCATCCCATCATTTGCCTGCGAGTTCCCTTGCTACCGCATCAATTCCCGCAGATCTGCCGCCGCCTCTTCTGTTAAACTCGTTTTTCCCCGACGGGATTGCTCTCACGTGCGTGCTGCCCATTCTTTTTGTCATGGCCGCCACCCAAACATCCAACTAGACCATTAACTGGCCGACGTGGCCGGCCAAATGGCCATACGGCCGCTCAACCCATTCACCTTTACACTTTGCAATAAATTCAAAGTAAAATTCATGCAATCTGATGGAAGGAAGGGTCGAGACACTTACCTGCGCGGCTGCACACGATGTTTCGGTTTTGTGGACGCTGATGAGTGGATTTACCTGCTGCTGGCGAACTTACACAGGCCTGGAGGTCCATGTTTACAGGCTGCCGACGATGGATTGGATGCTTTGGTTGCATGCGCCCGCGTTTCATTGCATATGGTCGGCGCTGTGAATGGTATCCACTCTAGCGGGCTTAACTGTTACAGGACTCCCGCGGGATGTCTTGTAACAGTTCTTCCTCCTTGGGTGCATGCTGCACGACGAAGGATCTGGCCTCACGATCACGCTCCCGGAGCTTCTGGATGACTGGGATGAACATGTTGTGAGATCTCCAGCGTTTTTTCATTTAAAATTTGCTTTTTCTTGAGAACTCATCGATCTGCTTTGCTGGTGCAGGTAACTTCGTTGCATGTCGACAAGGATGGCAGGACGAGGTGACAACAATGTGCAAGGGAGATAACAATAGCTTGCATGCGTCCAAACCGATCCTTAGTCGTTAGATCTCCTCACAAAATGGATTTTGGGCCGTTCTGAGCTTCTACAGGAAGTTTCCTGTATAAATACAGAGCTTCCTGTAGAAAGGCCGCGTTTCCTGTAGAGAGTCTGCACCTTCCTGTAGAAAATCTGCGTCTTCCTGTAGAAGACTCAAGCTGTAATAAAATTGCACATACCTTGGAGAAAATGAGTATTCTTGGAGGAGGTGCTGGTGAGGTGTCCTGACTGCATGATAAGGACCCTTGGCTTTGAGTTGAGAGGCTCCCTCTCCTCCATAGAACACCTGCAATTTGCATGCAATTTCACATGATAAACTTGCTGACCTTGTTTTTTCTTTTGTTTTTTTTTTTCTTTTTTTTTCTCTTTTTTTTTGAAAGATAACAGGGGCGCCTCATTGAGGTTTTCACCCTTGTTATCTGCCTTAAGCGCCTCAAAGAGGTTTTCACTCAAGGATCTTTTCCAATCTCTTTTTTTTTTTTTTTTGAAAGACAATAGGGGCGCCTCAATGAGGTTTTCACCCCTACCACCTGCCTTGGGTGCCTCAGAGAGGTTTTCACCCAAGGATCTTTATTATTATTATTATTATTATTTTTTTTTTTTATATCTTTCAGGGTACGCCCAAAGGAGAGGCAGAACCTTTCTCTATGACTAATACTGATTTCTCCATAGTTTTGATGAACTCTTGTCTTGAGAGAGACTTCCTGTAGATCTTCAATCTATGCCCATTGACAAGCATGGGGATGGCTTCCTCATCAATGGTCCGAATAAGCACAGATCCATTGTCATGACATTTTTCCACTGTATATGGCCCTAGCCATCTGGTTCTCAGCTTCCCTTTGAAATCTTTGTATCTGGAGTCATACAACAAAGCCCAATCTCTCGGCTGAAATTTCTTGTTATGGAGATGTTGGTCATGCCACACCTTTCTCTGAAGTTGAACCAATTCTGAGTGAAGGAGGGCCTGCATTCGGTGCTCATCCAGTCCATTCAGCTGCAATAACCTTTCTTGTTGTGCATGGCTGAGATCTAGATCTAGCTGAGCTGCCATCCTCAAAGTGTTGTATTCAAACTCAATGGACAGCAAAGCTTTCTTCCCATAGACCAGCTCATAAGGTGTGAAGCCGGTGGTGGTCTTCCAGGTGGTGTTGTAAGCCCATGTGGCTTCAACCAGGCGATCTGCCCAGTCCTTTCTGCTGCTGCTCACCACCTTAGTCAAGATCCCTTCTAATGCTCTATTGGTGACTTCCACCTGCCCATTTGCTTGAGGGTGATAGGGGGTTGAAGTCCTATGCTTGATCTTGTGATGAGCTAGTAGATCTTCAACTAGGTTGGAGGTGAACTGGCTCCCGTGATCGGTGACCAGCTCTCTTGGATAGCCAAACTTATAGGAGATGTTTTCTCTTAGGAACTCGGCCACCTTTTCTTCTGTTGCTGCTTTGATTGCTTTGGTCTCTGCCCACTTTGTCAGGTATTCAGTGCACACAATGATGTAAGACCTTTGCCTCGAAGGAGGGTTGATTGGGCCCACAAAGTCCATACCCCACTTCTCAAATGGCTCAAGAGTCACCTGAGGTTGGAGAGGCATCTCATCCCTTTGAGTCGGTTTCCCCATTCTTTGGCATTGGTCACATTGGCTGATATATCTTCTGACATCTTGATGAAGTGTGGGCCAATAGTAGCCTGCCTGCAGGATCTTGAAGGCAACCCTCTTTGCTGCAAAATGTCCTCCACAAGGCCCATCATGACAGGTGAGGAGGATATCAAAGACTTCCTCCTCCCTTACACAACGCCTTAAGATCTGATCGGGGCCAAGCTTGAACAGAGTGCCCCCGATCCAAGTAAATGAGGCACTTTTTCTGATGATTCTGCTCTTCTCTCTTGAAGATAGGTGCAGAGGGAACTGTGCTGAAACAAGGTAGTTTGCTATATCAGCAAACCATGGAGAGAGTACTAAAATAGCAAACAGATGTTCATCGGGCATCTGGTCATCCACTGTTCCATCCTCATCTGCAGACAAATCCAATCTAGATAAAAAGTCAGCAACAACATTTTCTCTACCTGGTTTGTCAACAATGGTCAAATCAAACTGCTGCAATAAAAGTAACCATCTAATAATACGAGCATTCACATCTGGTTTATTCATTAAATATCTAATTGCAGCATGGTCTGTATGTACAAAGGTTTGATAGCCAGTGATATAATGTCGGAACTTGTTCAGTGCATGGACCACATCAAAGAATTCTTTCTCGGTTACAGTGTAATTCAGCTCAGCTTTGGACAAGTTTTTGCTAACAAAGTAAATGGCATATGGAAGTTTTTGCTCAACTTGTCCTAAAGCTGCACCTATGGCTTTGTTTGAGGCATCAGTGTGGATGTGGAAAGGTAGGGCCCAGTTTGGACCTCTCAGGATTGGGGCTGACACCAACTTGTCCTTCAATTCATTCAAAGCCCTCTGACAATCGTCAGTCCATTAAACTCCACATCTTTTGCCAACAGGCCAAACAATGGCGAGGCTAGCTTGCTGAAGTCTTTAATGAATCTCTGGTAATATCCTGCTAATCCCAAGAAACTCCGAACATCCCTTACCTTTTGAGGAGGTGGAACCTTCTTGATGAGAGCAATTTTGTTAGGATCCACCTGTAACCCTTGGCAAGAAATGGTATGGCCTAGCACGGTCCCTTCAGTCATTAGGAATTCACATTTTTCAGGACTAAGGGACAAGTTCATCTCAATGCATTTGGTTAGGACTTTTCCTAGATTGGACAATGCTTCCTGGAAGTTGGCCCCATAAGGAGTAAAGTCATCCATATAGATTTCCACTGCATCATGGACCAGCTCCGAGAAGATGCTTAAGACAGCTCTCTGGAAGGTAGCAGGAGCATTGCATAGCCCAAAGGGAAGAACTCGGTAGGCAAAGGTACCCCAAGGGCAAGTGAAGGTGGTCTTATCTTGGTCTTCCGGGCTGATTTGAATCTGGTTGTACCCGCTAAACCCATCCAGAAAAGAGAAGAACTTCTTTCCTGCAAGTCCATCCAACACCTGATCTATGAAAGGTAGAGGGAAATGGTCTTTCTTGGTAGCTTTGTTCAGTTCTCGGTAGTCCACACAGATTCTCCACTTCCCATTCTTCTTGGGAACCAACACCAGCGGGGACACCCATTCACTATCTGAGATGGGGTAAATGAATCCGGCATCCAACAGTTTTTGCAGTTCTTCCTTGACAATGTCCTTAAGGGCTGGATTCATTCTCCTCTGAGGTTGCCTAACCGGTTTACAACCCTCTTTGATGTATATGTGATGGGTACAGACCGAGGGATGGACTCCTTTCATCTCCTTATAGATCCAAGCAAAAGCATCTAGGTGACTGGCCAACAGGTTGCACAACTCCTTTTCCTGGGAAGGAGATAGGGAGGAGCTGATCTTTAACATTCTCTCAGGGCCGAACTCCACATTTTTGACTCTGGGAGTGACAGGGTTGGTTGTACAAAGATCCACTAAGGTGCTAGCTTGGGCATCCTCCACCAATTTCTCTAAGGATAGAGCACTGGAAGGTGGATTCTGGATCAAGGTCTCGATCAAGTCATCCTCGGTTGGGGGATCTCTTCTAGTGGTATCTAGGGTGCACAGAGGTGCTGAGTACACCTCGTCTTCCTCTCCTTCCTCCAACCAGAGTGGTAAGTCATGCTCTAAGGAGGGTTGGGCAGGAGGGTATAGGACTAGCTGCTTGGACATAGGACCATTTTTGATGGTCATATTTCCTGCACGGCAACTTATGTAAGCATCTGCAGTGGCTAACCAAGGCCTTCCCAAAATGAGAGGATATCCAGTAAGCTTTGCCTTGGGTTGCAGAACCAAGAAATCTGCAGGGTATTCCCAAGAGTCGATAGAGACCAAGACATCCTCCACAATCCCTTCGGGAGTCACAGTGGAGCGATCTGCTAATTGCAGTACTGTCGAGGTCTTCCTCAAGGAACCCTGAAGATTGAGTTTGAGCATGGTATCCCTGGTCATCACATTAATGGCAGCCCCCAGATCAATCAAGGTGTGTGGTATGATGGTGCCATTGATGTGGATATCTACTACAGGACTTCCAGGATCTAGGTACTTTGGGCAGATGACTTGTCCTAACATAAGGTCAGACAGTTGTCCTATGACATTGATGGTTGAAGCATCTTTCTTCCGCCTGCCTAGGTGTTTGAAACACTTTTCCTTAACCAGTTTGTTGTATATTGGCACATCCTTGATGGCTTGGAGAAGTGGTATTTTCACACACAGCTGCTTGAGCTCTCCCAGAAGCTCATCCTCCTCTGGGTTGGGTTGTGTGGTGGTTGTTAGTCTCTCAGGAAAGGGTGGAATAGCCTTTGGTTCACTTTCCTGTTTATCTTCCTCATCCTCTGGGGGAGGGGGTTGGCGATCTGGAAGAGTCTTGCTAGATCGAAGATTGATCTCCTGGATCTCCACAGCATAAGTAGGGAATGATGTTTCCCCAGCGTATACCTACTGGGCCTGTCTATTGTTGGGGTTTGGGTTCGGTTGACCAGGTATTTGGGGTTGCCTTGGAGGAGCAGGAGGTAATGGTTGAGGTTGAACTGGTGGTGGAGGAAAAATGGCGGGAGGAGTATTGTACTGGGGCCTCCACCCCGACTGAGGTGCATTCCACTGAGGCTGTGGCTGGGCCTGTGAGTGATAAGAATGAGTAGTGGGTGGAGTAGGGTACTGAGGTGGATAAGACCATGGAGGAGGCATAGACCAGGAAGGATGAGCAGGGGGACCCTAGGAAGGCATAGGAGTCGATTGGTTGGGGTTGTAATAAGCTTGAGGTGCCCCTTGCATCCCCTGCTGGTAAGTTCTAGGTCCTTGTGGCCTCCTTTGGTTGAGGTAATAGAGAGGTTCAGTGGGAGCTTCTGTCCCTTGGTACATGGCTTTAAATCCAGGTAAGGTTGGACATTGGTTTGTGGGATGGTCCTCCTCACAAACGAAACACACTTCAACCGAATGCAATGGACATTCGTTCTTAGGGTGCCTCCTGGTACATCTAGGGCAGAAGATAGCCAAGGCTCTCTCAGCCTCTTCCTTCTTTTGCTGGATCCTGAATGTGTCCAGCTGCATGGCAATGGTCTGTCAAACCTCACTCTTAAGATCTTCCAATTGATTTGCAAACTCATGTTTGGAGAAAGGGACACCAGTTGAGAGGAGGTTTCCTCTACCTCGTTTCCGAGCTGCCCTGGAGTGGTTTCTAAACACAGTCTTGATGTCCTCATAAGGCAGTTGGTAAATGTCCCCCCCAGCTAACATGTGAAGGGTATCTAAGAGGTCTTCAGGGACTCCTCGGAGAAGGACCAACTTGAGGGATTCAGGGTCAAGTGTGCACCTGGCCCGCTTATAGTTAAGTTGGAACCTATCCTCATAATCCTCTAAGGACTCATCATTTCCCATGGTCATCCGAAAGATTTCTCCCTTGGTTTCCTTGGACCTACAGTAATCTCGGTACTTGGTATTGAAAGCTTGCTGCATCTGAGCCCAAGTAGTGATACTATTCCCAGGTAAGCCCATGAACCAGCGTAATGCTGCATCCTTAAGAGTTGAAGGGAAGAGTTTCAGCTTTTGCTCATCTTCAGTATAGTCATAGGTTCTACAAAGGACAGCAAACTCAAACAGGAAGGTATCAGGATCTTCAGTAGTCAGTCCATGGAAGTGAGGTAAGGCGGAGGGGCTAATGTTCTTCATTTTCATCTCTCCATTGGTCTCTTGGATGGGGAAGGCGCCTTCTATTCTCTCATCTTCTCTTCTATTGTCAGCCATAGCTTCAGATGGGATGGTTTCTAATTCTTCTTCTACTATAGTATCTTCGTATATCTCAGGAGGTTCACCTATAGGTTCTTCTGGATCACTGTCACCGAAGAAGAGAGAAGGGTGACTCAGTGATGTGGTGGGGGTGTTGGGTAAGAATTTGCCTGTTTTATCTCGATTCCTACGAGGCATGAAATGGAAAGACTTTTTTGATTGCTTTTGTTTTTTTGTGGTACCTGCAAAACTGAAACAGATTGATCTACAACTAACTATAAAGATGCAGAATTAAACTGAAGTCAGGAAAGAACTAATCTACTTTGCTCAAATGAAATTGCAGGAATGGAAATGCTAGTCTACGCTTGCAGAATTGAAACACTAATCTACGCTTGCAGAAATGAAATGCTAATCTATGAAAGCAGGAAATGTCTATGCTACTTTTCTAGAATGGAAATGAAATAAACTACTTAGCAGAAGGCAAGAGTAAGAAAATAGAAGAAAAGCAACAATTACTAATACTCTGACGCTTCCCCGGCAACGGCGCCAAAAAGATGGTGGGCTCCAGTATTGTAGCAATAATGCTACAACTCCTGGGGCTTCCTATCTCTAATTTTATCAACTCGGTAGTTCGTACAAACTTGGAAGCGACGGTGCTGTATGCACAAGTACTAGCTCTTGTCGCAGCTGTCACTTGGTCAGCTGGCACAAGTCCGCTAGGGCTCAAGCCAACTTCTATATGCTCTCATAAGAAGCTTTCTAAATGATGGACGAAGGCTATCTCAAAGGAAATTAATCTACTTTGCAAAAATGAACTGAAAGCCAACCAAAACATGGAAACCCTAGTAAACCCTAATCTAACTAGCTTAATCTCTATGATGCAATGGTGGGAGTGCAAGTGTCTAAGAATGATGCCATTACTGCTAGTGATATGAAATGCATGAACTTAAACTACTTCCATTGAAAAGAACATTGTTTTTGTGTTTTTGCTTAAGTGGTTGGAGTGATTATGATTTTGTTTCTTATTAGGGTTTGGCCGTGCAGAGGTGGTGCGAAGGGAGAGAAAGCTTGGGAAAGGTTAGGAGGGCTAGGAGAGGTCCCAGGGGATCCCTAGCATCAGTCCACAGAAGTCCACAACGTTCAGGTGCTTGGCAACCGAGTTTGCAGGCTTCTACAGGATGTCTGCAGGGGATCCTACAGGAAACTCAGGAATTCTACAGGAAGTCTGCTAACTTCTACAGGATGTTCTACCGTGGGAGTTTTGGGTGATGGTGAAGTGATGGAGCGGTATGGGTGGATAGGTAAGATGGAGATGGAGCTTGTGATGGCTCAGGAGCAGAGAAATAAGATGGAGAAAGAGTGCATGAAGTTGGTTGGTGGATAGAAGGATGGAAGCAACGAAAGGTCAAGAAAATGGAGCTACGTGGGCAATGGAAGAGTTGGAAGGTAAACGAGTTGAACAGAGGTCGAATAGGTGGCTTTAGGCGTGGTTAAGAAGAAGAAGAAGGAAACGGGATGATACTGAGTAGTGTAAATAAAACAAATTGCTTATGTCTTGAACCAAAAACGAGAATCCATTAACCTGTGCTACCTGTGCTATTAAACCAATGAACAACATTGTAAATTGTGAAGAGAAGTCGTGCATGGAGTTGGAATGAAGAAGTATGGCTCTAGATCAGAGTGCATGGATGGATCTATAATTAAAATGACTGTGTTGCAGCTTGCATAAAAGTAAAAAAGACTGCGTTTTTTGGTGGTTGGTACAGACTGCACCCCAATCTCTAAACAGAGATGGCAGTGAAGGCACTATCAACCTTTTCTTGGAGCTCCAATGAATTACAATCCTCCTATTCTAATCTAAGCAACTGAAAGCGATTTAACCATAAGCTAATCCTACTCAATCTCATTAAAGAAATCAAATCAGCAGACTGTGTTCTTGAAATGCATGTCAAGACAAAGAAACAAAGTGCTGAAAAGAAAGGCAAATAACACTACAAAGAAGAGGAGGTCTATTGCTCTCAGGTTGGGCCCTAACCTGAGAGCTATAGCTCCCTTAAAAGCTCAGAATTAGATCCAAATATGCTTGCCTTTATTCATAATCAAGAGTCTAATGTCATGCCAAAACTGGCTTACAAAAACAAACACCGAGCTGTAGCTCGTACTCAGAAATTACAATATTAGTTCAAAAGTTCAAAAAGCTCCTATCAAAGGCTACGGCCTTTATATTTATACACAATGAAGATCAAGCTGGCTTCCTCCATTCGTGGAGCTTGGCTGTCCAACTGAAAGTCAAACTGTTGATCCTGTAGAATCCGTTGGCTGCCTTTAAGCTCGGTGGGGAGAGCTGTTGGAGCTCGGAGTTAAGGTGAAAATCACGAGGGAGGTTATTTAAGGCTGTAGACAACCTCCCTATAAACCTGCAATGCCACCTTTGATGTCTCCTTGTCTCCTTCTGCGTGGTCTTTGCTCCCTTTAATGCCAAAAAACCTGAAATCATCATGTATTAGCCACATAGATATAATGCCTGCCCTTCTTCCTACAAATAACACGAATATACTAAGAAATGAATGCATAAGTGATAAAAGATGAATGGTTGAGCAAGGTAAGTAGGCCAAATGAGCCCAAATTGTACCAAAAACTGGGGCTCATCAATATGCATGTGGATTAATGGTCATGATCTGTCATTGACATGGAGGATTTTTGGGATTGATAGTGGATTTCCTAGATTGTTTATATGTGGTTTATATGGTTGTGATTTCATTGGTAATTCTGCTACTATTATGCAGGTACCGAGTTGCATGTATATTTTCCTCAATAGTTTTGGCATGCATGTCATATGGATGTGGATTAATGGTCATGATCTGTCACTAGCATGGAGGATTTCCTGGATTGATAGTGGATTTCCAAGACATTCCATTTCCTGGTTAGCCATGGATATTGTTGGTTGATTTCCTTGTTTATATTTCGTTGCTTCTCATGTTTCCTCAGCTTGGGTTGAGTTACTAGTTCATGGAGCCTTGGTTGGACAAACACACTGGAGCCCTCTAACACCTTGGATTAAGCTACTAGTCTCGTAGACTTGGTTGTATAAACACTCTAGAGCCCTTGGTGGGTTAAGCTACTAGTCCTATAGCCTTTGTTGGACAAACGTTTTGGAGCCCGATGGCAGTTGTGGCTTGAGTTACTAGTCTTGAAGCCTTGGTTGGAACAAATGCTCTCATGCCCTAGGTGGATCAAATAAAGACCAATCTAATAATGGTTTTGTGATGTCTAGTCGTGAGGTGGAATCATTTTTTGATGGGTTGAGGTGGATGTCCTCTAGAATCCATCAATGGTTTTGG
Organism: Pinus tabuliformis; assembly: GCA_031772625.1. Lineage (NCBI taxonomy): Eukaryota > Viridiplantae > Streptophyta > Pinopsida > Pinales > Pinaceae > Pinus > Pinus tabuliformis. The sequence continues at coordinate 1,037,190,476 of CM062819.1, forward strand.
ATTGATGCGTTTTGTGAGATCCCACATTCATGCTTCAAATATGGCATGGGGGTGAATGATTGTAGAGATATTTGGAACACCCATTCTACGATCGGGTTGAACGTGGAAGTCCCATCTTGGGTTTGGATTATTCTTGATCAATATGATGTTATTTCTCCTTGTATTTTTGTGATTTTATATGTGGTTTATATGGTTGTGATTTCATTGGTAATTCTGTTGCTATTATGCTAGCTATAATATATATATATATATATATGTATATGTATATGTATATGTATATGTATATGTATATGTATATGTATATGTATATGTATATGTATATGTATGTATATGTATATATATATATATAGATATAGATATATATATATATATTATGACAGTAGCTATGTGTGGCTCTCATCATGTTTTTACATGTAAATGAATGAACAATGTATCTATGACCTAATGGATGAAATAGAAGCTAATGTGTTGAGGCATCAATGCTTCTTAGCAATTCTGAACTAAGTATGAGACCCCTATGCTTAGATGTGTTATTTACACTTGTAGATTACATATTGATTATATGTTTGACTAAATACCTGTCATGGATAGTATGGGTCCACTCAAGGTCTTATTCAAGTAATTTATTTTTCACGATCATTTCCTTATTATCTTATTGTTCTTAAGATGCCATTGTATTCTAGGCAGTGACCTGGGCTCTAAGCCTGAAAAAAGTGGCTCAAATCTCGGGGACGATGGCAGAACACTATGAAAAAAGTCCCTAGACATTGGCTTGTAGGCCTGTGAGAGTGTCTAGAGGTCTTTGGATGCTAGCATGCCCGTAGCATGAGAGTGTGAAAATGTCAAGTGGTCCAAAAGCTCAATGGGATCCAGGGGTTAGTTGGCAGAAAGGCTAGATTGGTTCCTCAGGGTCCTAATGTTGATGTTGAATGTTTGTATGGTGTGTTTCCATTTGTTTCACTTCCTTAACATGACTTAGGAGGTCAAGTCATATCATAGTGGCCTCTCATCGCATGTTTACCATGGTTCGCCGGTTGCTTGGGTAGATGTTGGAGGAGAGTGTTACAGATTGCTATCCAAGCATGGTTCACCCCTCAGACCAGACTGGATGTGTGTTGGTCATGCATGCATGTCAGTTGCATGTGTATCTCTTATGCTTGCATTCAATGTGCTTGTTGCATTTTCATAATGTTGATCATGGCTGTAGTGATGTCGTCATGTGGAAGTTGATGTTGTTATTATGGGATGCATCGTCATGAGTGCATGACTAGGTACACGTTGTTATATGTCACTTGAATGTATCATTTTGTATTCTTAGTTACATTCTCATATGTTTTGTTGCATTATTGTATGCTTTCTTACATGTAACATTCTTGTAGGTTTGTTACACGTTTTGTTCGTTTATGCTTGATTACATGTTTTTATGCATGTGTGTGGTTGGTTGCACATTACTTATGCATGTTAATGTTCGCATGTGGTCAAGTGTACCATGATGTAATGGGTGTCGTCATGCATGAGGTCATGGTATGCATTCTTGATAAGTTGATGCATTGATGGCTGGACCCTAGCTAGAATGATGGTTAATTGGTTATATACTTATGTGTTATTCTTCTATATGTTATGTTTCTATATACTTATCACATTGATTTTTTGATCTTGTAGACAAGGTATCCTCTCTATGATATACTAAATTACATTGGTTTATTGTGATTTGGTTTAGTTGACATGATATACCTTGCAGGAAGAAATATCAAATGGATAGCAAGACAATAGACTACAAGTTCTCTCCCTATGAATCTGAAGAACATTATGGTGTTGGGAAATCTTTCGATTTGGAAGATATAGTGAGAAGCTTAAAGGAAGAAATAAGGAGTTGTAAGGAAGATAATGACAAAATCATGGAGGCACAGGGGAAACAATCAGAGGTAAATGCAATGATACTTCAAAGTTTGTTAGATTTGTAATGACAGGGACCACATCAGATTAGTTATGAGTAGTAGGACATAACTAATGGGACATATGCTATTAGGTCGCATGGTGGTCACAGGTTAGATAGGGATGACATGGTTAGATATGGAAGATTGTTGGATAGTTCAGATAGGAGGAGGGATAGACACAACTACTATTCTAGTTCTAATTTAGATAGGCACCATGATCGTCATTGTTATAATCCTTACAGTACTAGTGATAGGAGATACTTTCCAGATGATTTTAAGAAAGCATAGCCACCTACGTTTGATGGAGATATGAACAAACCACATGATGCAGAGGCATGGTTTCTTGGCCTAAGGAAGTTATGAAGGTCACATGATTATTCAGAGAGCATGAAAGCCATAGTAGCTACATTCAGCCTCAAAGGTAAAGCAAACATTTGGTCAGAAGATGCGAAGAATGTTAGATGTATTGATGAGGAAGACTTGAATTGCCGTGAGTTTCAATGGATATTCAAGAAGAAGTATATGTCAGAGAGATAACTTTAGGACATGGAAAAAGAATTCTATGAGCTAAAGATGGGATCCATGATAGATGAGGAGTACACTAGTAGGTTCTTGGAGGAGAAGGAAAGGATTCATAGGTTCATTAGTGGATTACTGGTTGCAATTAAATATACGATTGATTTCGATGAGCCTAAATAATTAGAGGAAACCATCTGAAAGATAAGGCATTGCTATGAGAAATCGAAGTGTAGATCTAAGACTAGGTCAGATTGGAAAGGTAATGCAAGGAGCAAAGGAAACTGGGAGAAGAAGTGAGAAAGACCTCAGTGTACGAATAAAAAATAGAATGTTGCACCATCTAAGAAGTTCAATGCAACATATAGATGATAGGGACATTGAGATGAGTAGAATAATAAGGAGTCAGTTCAACGTTGTACTTGTAGAGGGAATCATTGCAGGAGATATTGTCCACAGGATCAGGGAGGTAGGCCTCGGATATATAGTGCATAGGACACACATATTATTGGGGATATTGGTCAGAGCATTCCTCATATTTATGTAGCATTGGATAACAAATAGGTAGACCATCAGGAATCTATCATTGAGATGGATGTTAAGGTTTGTGATCAAGTTATTTCAATTTTGATTGACCCTGGATCTAATTATAGCTATGTTAGTCATGACTTGATGGATAAGTCTGGTTTGAGTAAGGAATCTCATGCAAAATCATGGTTAGTGCAGTTATCTATAGGTACAAAGAAGCGAGTTCACCATTGTGTAAAAGTTTGTGCATTTTATTTGAATGGTATGCCCACAACAACACATTTGAATGTATTCCTATTGGGATCATAAAATATCTTGTTTAGCATGGATTGGTTGTACCTTCATAGAACCAAGGTGGATTATTATGAGAAATCTATTGAGTGCTTAGATGACAATGGGGAACCAATAGTATTAGAGGGAAAGAAGAAAGCCATATCAGTTAGGATGGTGATAGCTATGCAACCAAAGCGTAGCTACAAGAAAGGATGTGTGTTGTTCGCAGTGCACATTTCTAGTGATAAGGGTAAGGAAGTTGATGAGGCTAAGGTTTTGAACAAGTACCCAGTTCTACAATAGTTCAAGGATGTATTTCTTGAGGACATTTTAGATTTTCCACCATGCAAAGAGGTAGACTTTTCTATTGAGTTAGTGACAGGGGTAGCTTCAACATCAAAGGCACCTTATAGAATGAGCACACCTGAGTTGATAGATTTGAAGCTAAAGTTGAAGGAAATGTTGGACAAAGGATAGATTAGGCCAAGTGTATTACCATGGGGCACACTGGTCTTGTTTGTAAAGAAGAAAGATGGTACTCTCATATTATGCGTTGACTACAGGCAGTTGAACAAAGTTAACATCAATAACACGTATATGTTGTTGAGGATCGATGACTTGTTCAATCAGTTGAACAAAGCAGCAATGTTCTCGAAGACTGATTTGAGATCTAGATATCATCAGGTATGCATCAAGGAGGATGACATTTATAAGACAACTTTTTGGACCAGGTATGGGAATTATTAGTTTGTTGTAGTGTTGGAAATAATACTGAGAGGTGGGGTGAATCAGTATTAGCAAGTCAATTATTTTTCATTTCCATAAACTGATTCATATGCACTACTTCAATTAATGGAACTTGTGTATATACACAACTGTGTTTAAGGCAACTAGCATATATCCTGCAAACTTATGATTCAGTTAATTCATCATATGTTGATCTTTAATTAATGCATCAGAACCATATAAACAGTAACCAGGTGTAGTGAAAACAAAACAGAAAGTCACACACATGAACACAAGTTATAAGGTGGAAACCCAATGTGGGTGAAAACCACCTGCTGCAATTGTCTCTATCTTCTTTTAAATTATAAACTTCTTTTTACAATTTTTTTACTGGTGTAGTATTATACCAGTATGTATGCTTCTACCTGTAGAAGGCTACAACCTTCTCTCACTCTCTAGCTTCTCCTGGAAGGGAGCTACAACACCCTAGCCCTTGTACTAGCTGATATGTTTACTAGTACATAGGTGCCGACCTACAGAAGGCTACAACCTTTTCTCTTCTTCCAGGGACCACGTTTCATAAATTTTCAAACTGGATCCATCAATAGCATCAATCAATCATCAAAACAACTAATCTTGTTTGCACCAACCACAACTGAATCAACCAATCACTTTCACAACCCTTCAGTCTGATATTTCAGAATGCTGTAACCAGAATACAGTAACCAGCACCCAGAACACTGCAACAGCAAAGAAAAGTAGCTAAAACATATTTTATGAGGTATACACTACTTCAATTTGTCGAACCTGCATGCATACGCACTTTTCTCAAGATGGGCCTACGTACAGATCTGCAAAACAAATTTAAGATGTAAATGCTATTTTGATATGCAAAACCACCATGTGTACACGCCTTTTCTAAAATTAACCTGCATACAAATATGTAAATGATGTTTTAAACTTTACAACAATTCCAAACTTTAGTTATACCTAGGTCATCATATTTACAGACTACAACATGCGCTAGTTATTCAGAGAAATGATCAAATATCATAAAGATACTTCACTTCAAGCCTTAAGACCCTGACCCATCATTAGATATTATCCTTTATAAAGTTCTAAGATTCATCCTTGGTTTAGATCTAGCTATGCACCATAACCCAATAACCTGTATACTAGATCTTGATCTTCATCAGATATTCAATACTTGAGTGTCTTTGCCTAATGATCTTCTCCTCCTTTTATAGTCTTAGGCCTTACTCAATACCACGGACCAAAAACAACCTAGGACCAATACCTTGGACCAAATACCTAGGGTCAGCACTTCAGACCATATACCTTGGACAAATACCATGGATCAAAATACCGTAGACCAAAATTTAGTTTTCCAACATGTACGCACCTTTATTTCTGTGAAAGTGTGTGTGTACGTTATACGGTCCTTTTGGTCTGCTAACCCATGTGTACACATGGCTTGGTCATAGGGGAACCTACGTATACCTCTCTTTTCTTCATTCTGTGAGTCTGAACTGTGATCTTTCATGTGAGTGAGTTGCCATCAAGGACAACACCTGTGTCATAGTGCCAAATGTGTGTCATAATTCCAACAATCTCCCCCTTTGGACTTAATGGCAACCCCAAGTCACTCTCGCCCTTTTTCATCAAGGGCAAAGGGTTATGCTCCCCTTGAGTATATGTTGAATTCTCTGATATGCTAAAGTGTGCTGATTGAGCTCCATGATCGAGTCCATGCTCCCCATGAATATAAGAAAGGTCTACAAAACGATGTTCTAAAAGAAGAACATGACTCTATACATGTTAGAAAATTATGTATTATGGAGCAATGGAACACATAAAATATTGTAGAAATATAAACACAGAAAACAGGAAAAACAAGAGAGACACAGATATACGTGGTTCACCCAGTTTTGGCTACGTCCACCCCGAACAGCCAGTCCTTCCTTTCTATTATCCAGCAAAATGAAGAGACACAACCTACATCAAATCTGTTGTAATATCCTCTATTTTCTCTCACAGTCTCACCTCTCTATTTCTCACTCACAGAATACACATCTATATCTCAGCCTCCAATACAATACCCTCATACAAAGACCCGCACCCCCCCGCACCCCCCGGCGTGGAGGGGTGTACAAACTTCCTGGGGTATACATCCGGCTGAAACAAAGACCTCTGAACAATCATGCTCCACACACAACAATACATACATCATAAATGACCTTCCTATCACCAATGACTCATACATACATCCATCTCCCGACCAAATGGGGATATACCAAGTTTGATTCATCCACCTAACCAAGTGTTATAGACATTTTTGTGCCTCGCGACATGGAGCATGAAATGTCAATAATTACAGGGATCCTCAGTCCCTAAACATGTTGTTCTTACCCCTAAAAGAACAAGGTCATCAAGCAACAACACTTCCAATCAGTTCTCCACCTGAAAACACTTCAAAACAGGCTAATTTTGGATCATGTCAGCTGCTCCACTGAGCATCTGCGCTGGAATGCAACTGCTCCTCCTTGTACCTGCGCTGGAAGTCAAATCTAATGAAGGCTACCTGCGCTGGGCGAGATTGGCCAAGTGGCACAGTCATTCTGCAAAGTGTCAACTGCCCAGGAAGCTTCCAAACTGACACTTGGTTCATGAGATTCGCCCTGTGATGAGTAAGAGGTACTTGATCACCATGTGTAAGCAAGGATCTCCAAGTGGACTCAAGAACTGAAGATTAACTAAAGAGGGAGAGGACACTAGTCAGCTCTATGCCAGCCTCAAGCTGACTCATCCTCTCTTCTTCTCTCCTATATATAGAGCTCTTCTATGAGGTCTAGGGAGGCTGGAATTTTGTGTAAAGCAAGGAGGTGTTGTTGGTTTACAGTTAGAGCTATTGGGTGATTGTTTTACTAGAGGTGAAGAGGAGAGTTCTTGCTGCTGGGGAGGTGCCGCTGGATTGGAGCCATCAATGGTTGTAACCTTCTCAGAACCCTGTTACTTCTATCAATAAAGTTTTGCATGTTCTCCTATATACTTGTATTGCATTGATGTATTGTATTTACTTGTATATTTGATTCACTCTAATCCATGCATCAGTTATGAGTACATGTATCTTGTAGTTTCCTCTCTTGTTTTGTGCAGGATCTGTGTGTAGCTGGACCGGCAAAGAGAGCAAGGAGCTGGGAACAAGAGACAAAGAGAGAGGATAAGGATCGACTAAGCGAAAGACACCAGGTTGGTTAATTTTTTCTTCCTTCTCTCTGTACTTTCATAAAGGAAAATATCAAAGCTTTACTTTCAGTTGTTGCTAAAGACTGTCACCTTTAGAGTAGGGATAGGGTCATCCGAGTCGGATACTTTTCCCCACAACACCAAGTGGGGATATACCAATATGTCAAAACAAGAACATTACATCATCCATCCCATGCATAGTGGGGTAACAAAATAGGTCGCTTCATGACCATTAAATTAAGAGATATACATGACATATATAACAAAGACCAAATATCTGAGACAAGACCATGATAGTCATCAGAAACTATCATCAGCACCACCTTTCAATTAGCATGCATATCAGCAACCATGATCTCTGCCTGAAATTGTTCCACCTAACTCAAACAACTGTGAGAATTTGTACCAAGATCTTCCAAGATAATTCCAACAATGCATTATTAGAAGTATATGCTCCCCCTGATCCCCTTTCATCCTGAGTCTGGCCCACTGCTTTTCCTCAAACCAACATATACGCGACTGTATCCATAGAAACCAGTGTACATAAGCGACTATGCTTCATGAAACTCGCGTATAACCACCTTTCTCTGAAAAAAATACGTTTTAACAACAGGATGATGCATCAACTACTCCCAACTTCTGTCTGAGATATTCAAATGTCTTTCTGGACAGTAGTTTGGTGAATATATCAGAAACCTGTTCTTTGGAGGGAACATACTCCAATTTGACCTTTTGTTCAAGCACTTGTTCACGTAGAAAATGATATTTGATGGGTATGTGCTTGGTCTTGGAATGCATGACTGGATTCTTTGAAATACTGATGGCACTTGTATTATCACATAAAATGGGGATAGGTGGAGTACATTTGATCTGAATGTCTTGCAATGTTTGCATCATTCAAAGAATTTATGTGTAGCAAGATGCATCAACCACATATTCTACTTTAGTTGTAGATAATGCAATTGAACTTTCTTTCTTGATGAACCATGACACTAATCTGGAACCCATATAGAATGCACCACCACTAGTGCTTTTTCTGTCATCAATGCTTCTTGCCCAATCTGCATCTGTATATGCATGAAGTGTAAGATCTATATCTCTAGGATACCATAAACCAAAATTCTGTGTCTCTTGAAGATATTTGAAAATACTTCTAACTTCCTGAAGGTGTGATTGCTTTGGGTTTTCTTGGAATCTTCTAACTATTCCTACTGCATGCTTGACATATGGTCGGGTACTTGTTTGATAAAGTAGACTGCCAATCATGGATCTGTAGGTTGGTTGATGTATTGTTGTTGATTCATCATTTGAACTGAGACTGCATTCTGTTACCATTGGGGTACAAACTGGTTTAGAATCTTCCATGCCGTATTATTTTAAGATTTGTTTGAGATATTTGGTTTGTGACAGAAAAATACCATCTTTATTTTGTTAAACTTGTAGACCAAGAAAATATGTAAGCTCACCAAGCTAGGACATTTCAAATCCTTGCTGCATTACCGAAGAAAAATTCCAACTCATGTCTTCTTCATTTCTACCAAAAATGATATCATCAACATACACAACAAGTATTAGCAATTTATTATTGTCAATATTTGTATATAGATTGATATCAACTGATCCTTTTGAAAAACCTTGTTGATGGAGATATTTGTCAAGACAATAATACCAGGCCCTTGGAGCTTGTTTTATACCATAGAGAGCTTTTTTGAGTTTGCATACAAGTTTTGCATCATTTCCAATAATGAATCCATATGGTTGCTCAATATATACTTCTTCTTCTAAGTCTCCCTTAAGAAAGGTATATTTTACATCCATTTGGTATACTTTGAATTTCTGAAAACTAGAAGGAGCAAGGAACATTCTTATGGCTTCAAGTCTAGCAACAAGTGCAAAAATTTCTTCAAAATATATACCTTCTTCTTGAGCATATCCTTTACAAACAAGTCTAGCCTTGTTTCTAATAACTTTTCCATTTTCATTCATCTTGTTTTTAAATATCCATTTAGTTCCTATGATATTCTTATCATGAGGTCTAGGAACTAATTCCCAAGTATTATTATTTTCAATTTGCTCACGTTCTTCATTCATGGCCTTGACCCAACATTCATCTTTGCATGATTCATTTACATTTTGAGGTTCGGTGGAGGAAAGCAATGCTAGATAGCTTGAAGCTTCTGTAATAGTTCTTCTTGTCTGCACACCTGCCTCTTTCTGTCCCAAAATTTGAGTCTCTGGATGATTTTTCTGAACATACCTGGATGGAGTCTTTTCTTCGGCCATTATCTGTTCTTCTGGTGCTTCATTGGTTTTTTCTTCAGAATTAGTCTGATTTGATGTGGGAGGATAATCCTCATCTTCTTCAAAACCTTTGGTTTTTACTTGCTTTTGATTTTTACATGCTTCATTAACCACAACATGAATACTTTCAATAATTTTCCCAAGTCTTTTATTATAACATTTATATCCTTTACTTCAGGAAGCGTAACCAAGGAGAATGCCTTCATCTACTCTGGGTTCAAACTTACCAAGTTTTTCATTAGTCCTTTTGATGTAACATTTTCTTCCATAAACTCTGAAGTATTTTATAGTAGGAGACTTACCATACCAAAGTTCATGTGGAGTTTGAGTGCTGTTTACCCGAACATTTGCTTGGTTGAGAATAGTGATGGAAACGAATGCAACTTCACCCCAAAAGGTTGTAGGAGTTCCAGACTCGTCTAGCATAACACGAGCCATTTTTTGAATAGTTATATTCATCCTTTCTACCACTTCATTTTGCTGAGGAGTCCTTGCAGTGGAGAATTGCATTTTTATTTCATGTTCTTCACAAAAGTCAAAGAATTCATCGAAGGTAAATTCCCCACCTCGATCAGATCTAAGGCATTTGATTTTACGATCTGATTCATTTTCAACCAAGGCTTTGAAGGCTTTGAATTTTTCAAATGATTCATCTTTATGCTTTAGAAGTCCCATCCAACACATTCTGGAAAAATCATCAATGAAAAATATAAAGTATTCTTCTCCACGAGGTGACTTTTTCCTTGATGGTCCACATAAATTAGTATGAACAAGTTCAACAGGCTTACTTGCTGATCCTTCCTTTTCAGGGAAGTGCACTCTAGTTTGCTTACCAAATTGACATGATTTGCATATTGTATTTTCTGGGATGATGATATTAGGAAGATCATGAACAACCTGGTATCTGCATGCTTTTGTTATTTGAGAGAAGCTTAGATGCCCCAATCCTCTGTGCCATAGCTAGTGTTCATCATTTTCTCTTAGATAGCATTGTTGTTGTCCTCCCTTGAGTATGTATAAGTTGTTTGGAGTTCTTATACCTTTGACCATAGTTTCTCCTGTATCAAGCTCACGAGCAACACATCCATTTGATCGAAATACTACTTCATTTCCTTGATCACACATTTGACTGACACTCAACAGGTTATGCTTTAGACCATCAACATACATAACATTCCTAGCTTAAAATTTTTCTTTTAAGAGAACAAAACCTTACCTTTTATGACAACAGGAGTGTCATTTCCAAATGAGACCTTATTTTCCTTTTCTAAGGCATTATATGACTAAAGTTTTTCTTTGTCACCTGTCATCTGTTTTGAGCATCCACTGTCGATGTACCACTGATTCTATTGTCCTTCTGCATACAAGGATATACCACATCTTTCTGTTTGCGGTTCTTTCTTTCTCCATATTTTGGGACTTAGTGATGTTTGCTCCTTCTGAGATATTTTCCGAAATTTACTCCTACATTCAGATTCTTCATGACCGAAGTTGTTGCAGATAGAGCATTCTATTTCATTTAAAGTAGAGAAGAGTTATTGTAGGTCTATTTCATGATCCCTGACACATTCCTTCGATTTCGTGCTTCTATAGTCATGATGGTCTTGTAAGCAACACATTGAGCAATTTTTTGTCCAAAGTTATGACATGAAAAACATTGGCCATTAACGAAGTTCCCACGTTTATCGAATCTACTGACCTAGTGATTGCAGTTTCTATTGATATTCATTCTTGAAGCACATTGAGTATGATTTACCTGAGATTGGTTGTAACTTCTATACATCCTTGAAGTAAATTGAGCCTGATTTACCTGGTGATCTGTTTTATGCCTTTTCTGACGATTGTCAAACTGTTCACTGCTTTTTGCTGCATCAAGATAGCTTTTAGTGGATGTTGATGGCTTCTGTGCTCGAGATGCTACTTCAATATATCCAAGACCTGTCTTTGATAATTTCATATGTAGAGGAGAACGTTGTGCTTTGATAATTTCATTTAATGTTTTTGATCCTTTAGCAAATATAAGATTGAGAGCTTTTGTTTTCTCAATATCCTTTCTTAAACCCACAACTTCACATTCTAGTTTTTAATTGTGTTTTTCTCTTTCTGCAAGTTGGAATGTCAAAGTATCTATAATCATATTCTTTTCTTCTAAACAGATTTTGAGTTTAGAGATTTCTTCATGAAGGTCATCTTCATCTAAAGCATCCAAGAAATCATCATCTTCAAAAGCCATCAGAAGTCTATAGCCATTACTATTTTCATCTTCATCACTAATTGATAAACCATCGCTATCTTCATGCGTATAGTAGCTCTTCTTACTTACGATTTGTTTTCTATTCCATTTAGCTAATTCCTTACCTTTATCAAGCTTATCTTTATGAGGAAATTTGGTAGCACAATGACCGACTCTTCCACATTTGAAAGGTAGTTTACCTCTGAGTCTTCCGAAACCCTGTTGAATGTTCCTGACAATGTTTGCTTCTTCCTCTCCTTCTGAAATATGTCCTGATTCATTGAGTTCCTCTCTTCCTGAAGCTTTAAATGCGACTTCTCTCATATCTGATGGACCTCCTTTTCTGATTTCGAAGGCAGTTAAGATTATGTGCAGCTGTGTCATAGTAATAGTCTGAAGATCCTGCTTTTCTTCTACGGCAGATACTTTTGATTCAAACTTAGTAGACAAGGATCTTAAAACCTTTTCAACTAAAGTAACTTCTTTTATCTATTCACCCAAATTCTTCATGCAATGAACAATCTCATCTATACGTAAGAAGTAACTAGCTATACTTTCCTCATTGTGCATTTTGAGAGTTTCATATTGAATTCTGAGAGTTTGCAGTTTTTCACATTTTACCTAAGTGTCTCCCTCACAGCTTAGAATGATATTGTCCCATATTTCTTTGGTGGATTTGAGCTGCATAACTTTGACAAATTCTTATGGTGACAGATTCCCCAATTATGTATTAATAGGCTTGGCATTGGTTTCATATTGCCTTTTACCTGCCGCATCTGTAGGTATTGTTGATGGAAATGTATATCCTCCTTCTACGATTTCCCAGACATCTGTTCTAGGAGATTAGAGATAGGCTGTGGTTCTTACCTTCCAATACAAAAATTTTCTCCCATCAAAGATTGGTGGTCTGATGGATCCCTCTCTTTCGTGGTTACTCATGATGATGGATCTTCCTTCAAGCGATCAAGATTCTTCTGAAGGACCTGCTCTGATACCAATTGTTGGAAATAATACCGAGGTCAGGGTGAATCAGTATTAGAAAGTCAAATATTTTTCATTTCCATAAACAGATTCATGTATACTACTTCAGTTAATGGAACTTGCGTCTATACGCAATCGTGTACTTTTTACAATTTTTGTACTAGTGCAGTCTTATACTAGTACGCAGGCTTGTACCTGCAGAAGGCTACAACCTTCTCTCATTCTCCAGCTTCTCCTAGAAGGGATCTACAACCCCCTAGCTCTTGTACTAGTTGATATGTTTACTAGTACGTAGGTGCCAGCCTACAAAAGGCTACAACCTTCTCTTTTCTTCCAGGGACCATGTTTCATAAATTTTCAGACTGGATCCATCAATAACATCATTCAATCATCAAATCAACCAATCTCATTTGCACCAACCACAACTGAATCAACCAATCACTTTGACAACCCTTCAATCTGATATTTCAGAATGCTATAACCAGAACACAGTAACTAGAACCCAGAACACTACAAAAGCAAACAGAAGTAGCTAAAACATATTTTATGAGGTATATGCTACTTCAATGTGTTGAACCTCCGTGCATACACATGTTTCTCAAGAAAAACCTGCGTACAGATATGCAAATCAAATTTAAGACGTATACGTTGTTTCGATATGTAGAACCAACATGTATACATGCATTTTCTAAAGTGAATCTGCGTACAGATCTGTAAATGATGATTTAAACTTTGCAACAATTCCAGACTTTAGTTATACCTAGGTCATCATATTTACAGACTACAACATGCGCTAGTTATTCAGATAAATGATCAAATCTCATAAAGATACTTCACTTCAAACCTTAAGATCTTTACCCATAATTAGATCTTATCCTCTATCAAGCGCTAAGGTCCATCCTTGATTCAGATCTAGCTATGCACCATAGCCGAATAACTTGTATACTAGATCTTCCTCTTCATCAGATATTCAATACTTGAGTGCCTTTGCCTAATGATCTTCTCCTCATTTTATACTCTTAGGCCTTACTCAATACCATGGACCAAAAACCACTTAGGACCAATACCTTGGACCAAATACCTGGGGTCAACACTTCAGACCAGATACCTTGGACCAATACCATGGATCAAAATACCATGGACCAAATACCATGGACCAAAACTTAGTTTTCCAACAAGTACGCGCCTTTCCTTCTATGAAAGTGCATGTGTACTTTATACACTCCTTTTGGTCTACTAACCCGCGTGTACACGTGGCTTGGTCAGAGGGAAACCTGCGTATACCTCTCTTTTCTTCATTCTATGAATCTAAACTGTGATCTATCATCTAAGTGAGTTACCATCAAGGACAACACCTATGTCATAGTGCCAAATCTGTGTCATAATGCCAACATGTAGTTCCATTTAGCTTAACTAATGCTCCAACTACATTTATGTGCTTGATGAATAGTGTGTTGCATCTGTATTTGGATAAGTTGATTATTTGTTAATTGACAACATATTGGTATATTCTAAAAATGAGGAAGAGAATGTCGAGCATTTAGAAGAAGTGTTGAGGTTTTTGAGATAGCATCGGTTGTATGCTGATCTCAGGATGTGTATCTTATTTTAGACTGAGGTACATTACTTGGGGCATGTTGTTTCCAAGGAGGGAGTTGCAGTAGATCTAGAAACGATAAGGGCCATCATGGAGTGGGTATATCCTATGAATGTAGATGTGGTGAGATATTTTATGGGGTTGGCAGGCTATTATAGGAGGTTCATCAGGAACTTCTCATAGATTTCTTTTCCTATTACATCATTGCAGAGGACAAGTAAGAAGTTGGAATGGACACAGGAGTGTGAGGCTAGTTTTGAGCAACTGAAGCAGTTGTTGAGACATGCACCAGTATTAAATATTGGAGATCTGGAAAAAGAGTTTGTGGTATGAAAAAATGCTTGCAATAAGGAGCTTGGTGAAGTCCTTATGCAGGATGGATAGGTGGTATGCTATGAGTTGCGTAATTTGAATGCGAACGAGCAGAACTACCCCACACATGGTCTTGAGTTGACAAGGAACATACATGCATTGAATATGTGGAGACACTACCTTCTGGGCGGGAGATTTATGCTGATGAGGGATCACAGTGGGTTATGGTATCTATTTGACCAACTGAATTTGAATGATAGGTAGGCTCAGTGGTTGGCTACAATCAATGAGTTTGATTTGGAGATCAGGTACATCAAAGGCAAAGAGAACAAAGTGACAACTACTCTTAGCAGGCGGATACATGTAAATCACTTAGCATCCATGAGCTCCTATGACACAGACTTACAGGATAGGATCTTGTAGGCAGGTCAACAGGATTTCAAATATATGGGGATTATGCACTAGTTGCAGCAAAGTATTGGTATAGGTACATGTGGTACTATCAAACCAAAAATGTAAACATGTAAAAGGATAAATTCAAATTTTGATGAAAACATTTAACTCAAAATAAATGGCTTAAATTTACCCATATTTAAAGGAGGAGAAAAAAATGATGTCTATTATTTTTTTTTAGATGTAGAGAAAATTAAAATAAAATTTTATAATGGTAATGGAAATTCCAAGACACTAGGAAATAGGTATATCCCATTTTTATTTTTCACACTCCCACACAAAACATGTCACAAAATAGGAACGACAAAATCATTATGACCAAACCAATTTTTGTCAAGTGTTTAGAGGGGATTATGGGAAATTAAAAAGAAAAAGGCTAAAATATAATGAAATGTGTATCAAATTTTGATTACACAAATATTGAGGCAACATCTACCAAAAAAGAGAAACTACAAAAACATTGTGACCACACCAACTTCTGTCAAATTCTTAGGAGCGATTATGAGAAAAAAGGATTAAAAAATAAAATATAAATACAAAATGATGTTTCTGAAAGATTGCATTTAGCTCGTGATCAATGTGCCTCAATTTACCCATATTTAAAGGAGGAGAAAAAAAATATAAAGGAAAATTGTTCTGGAAATAATTTATCTCCAACTTATCTATATTTTGATTGTCTATCTATAAGTTTGATATAATGGTTGTTATCGTTACATATTTTTTAGTTTGTGGCACATATTTTTGTGTGAACATGTGTGAAATTGTAACATTTTGGAATTTATTTTATAATCATGAAATTTTTTCTCTTCTCCTCTTTTGAACATTGGTAAATTGAGGCACATTTCCTATGAGTTAAATGTGCTCTTACCAAAACTCAAATTTTCCTTATCTTTCAGTCTCTTTTTCCCGAAAAAATAAATCATCCTCCCTCTCTACACTAGAGCTAGAGTGAGGAAGAAGCCTCCCTCTCAGACGAAGGACTAGAGTGAGGTTCTTGGTCTAGGCCATCGCATATGTATACTCACTTAATATATTGCATGGCACAAATCCAATAAAACAATATCCATAGGAATGAATTGATTAGAACAATGTCCATCATTTCACTTACAGGGATTTGAACTTGGGTGTGTAAGATAATACAAATTCCACGCAATCACTCTAGATAACACCAATTGACCATTATCCTTTACTTATTTGATTTCTTATTTTATTATTTCCATAATATCTCCTACTAGGTGTGCTTTGTCATAATGGTCATGTAGTTCTTTTGTGGAAACATGGGGAACATGTCTCAATGTAACCATCTTTAAAGGAGAAAAAAACAATTCCAAAGAGATTCTATAGTTGTAAACACAATTTCAAGATGTTACAAAATAGATGTGTGTGAACGTGATTCCACATGCACCCACCCAACACATACCATTAAAGAGGAAACACATAACCATTACCATTAAAACAAAAAAGAAAATATGTAAAAGGACAAGTTAAAATTTCCATGAAAACATTTAACTCACAAGAAAGGCATTCAGTTTAACACTATTTAAAGGAGGAGAAAAAAAAAAAAATGTCCATTTCTTTTTAGCTATAAAGGCAATTCAAAGAAAATTTTACAGTGGTAAAGAAAATTTCAAGGCACTAAGAAATAGGTATATATCATTTTTATTTTTCACACTCCAACAAAAAACATATCACAAAGGAGGAACCACAAAATCATTATGATCAAACTAGTTTGCGTCAAAATTTTAGAAGGGATTATGGGGCATAAAAAAAATTAAAATACTAGGACAAGTGTATGACATTTTGATTTCACACAATTTGAGATAACATGTGTCACAAAAGAGAAACTACAAAAACGTTGTCACCACACAAAATTTTGTCAAATTCTTATGACGAATTATGAGAAAAAAGGATAAAAATTAAAATATAAAGACAAAATGATTTTTTTGAAAAGCACATTTAGCTCCTGAGCAATGTGCCACAATTTAACCATATTTAAAGGAGCATAAAAAACAATATAAAACAAAATTGTTATGAAAATAATTGATCATCAACATATCTATATTTTATGCATTCTATATATAAGTTTTATATAATGATTATGATGGTTATGTATTTCTTATTTTGTGGCACATATTTTTGTGCTAACACGTGTAAAATAGTAACATTTTGGAATTTCTTTTATAATCATGAAATTTTCGTCACATTTTCTTTTTTTATTATCCTCTTTTAAACATTGGTGAATTGAGGCACATTTCATGTGAGTTAAATGTGCTCTTCGCAAAACTCAAATTGTCATTATATTTTACTCTCTTTTTTTCAAAAAAAGAAATCATCCTCCCTCTCGACTCGAGGACTAGCGTGAGGAAGAAGCGTCCCTCTTAGCCCAAGGACTAGAGTGAGGTTATTGACAACATGCCAACCCATAAGCATACTCACCTAATAATTCACAAGGCATGAATCCAATACAACAATTCTCATAGTAACTAAGCCACTAAAACAATTTTCATCATGTCACTAGTGGAGATTTGAGCATGGGCGGCAACATGGGGAGCATGTCTCAATTTACACATGTTTAAAGAAGAAGCAAAATATAGTTCGAAAAAGATATTTTAGTTGCAAACACAATTTTAAAGTGTTACAAAACAGATTTGTGTGAAGGTGATTCAACATGCACCCACTCAACACATACCATTAAAGAGGAAATGCATAACCATTACCATAGAACCAAAAATAAAAATACCATTAAAGACGACATACATAACCATTGCCATCAAACCAAAAAAGAAAATACCATTAAACTGCAAGTACATAACCATTACCATCAAACCAGAAAATAAAATATGTAAAAGGACAAACTAAATTGTCCATGAAAACATTTAACTCACAAGAAATGGCTTTAATTTACCCATATTTAAAGGTAGAGAAAAAAAATAATGTCCATTTTTTTACCTATAAAGACAACTCAAAGAAACTCTTATAGTGGGAAAAGAAATTTTAAGACACTAGGAAATAGGTATATCCCATTTTGATTTTTCACACTCCCACAAAAAAAATGTCACAAAAGGGGAACCAAAAAATCATTATGATCAAATGAATTTGTGTCAAACTTTTAGAAGGGATTATGGGGAAAAAATCATAAAGGTAAAATACAAGGAAATGTGTATCACATTTGATTTCACACACTTTGAGACAACATGTGTAACAAAAGAGAAACTACAAAAGCATTGTGACCACACCATAATCTGTCAAATTCTTACGAGGAATTATGAGAAAAAAGGATAAAAATTAAAATATAAATACTAAATTAATTTTCTGAAAAACACATTTAGCTCATGAGCAATGTGCCTCAATTCATCCATATTTAAAGGAAGGGAAAAATTAATATAAGCAAAAATTCTAAATTTATAAAGGAAATTCCTAATCATTATACCTATACAACATGTGTCACATAAAGGAAGTATATAGCTATTATGATCAAACCATTTTGTGCCAAATTTGTAGGAAATTCAATAACCTGTTTTCAAAACAATTGTGAAATAAGAGAGGAAGTAATGAACCATGTTTGAATAATAAATAATGTGTTTCATAGGTAATGAATTCATTCCATAATTTGTGAATGATTGAGGTGGCACAAAGGCCAAAGAGGGATGTCAGATTAGTGAAGTTGGTAGGGACTAGAGATCGGTCTCTCGCAACCTTCTCCATGATGCTCTCCTCGGGCACCAAAATTATTTCCTTCTACAAGTCATTGACCATCTCATTTACTCGACAGATTCTAATTAACTTCATCCATTCCCTTGAATACCTACAAAAATGGCAGTGAATATCTCATAAGATGTTGTTCAAGACCTTCAATATAAACCAAATGATGACAACCATAGGAAAGTAAGAATGTCACATGTTTTTGACAAATACAATTTTAGGTGACGTGTGTCCAAAGTCAATGTTGGATTTATCTTGAACTTCCTGTCACCAATATGAATTTAATATTTTCAATGTAATTAAAGCAACAATTGTTAAATCATTGTGCTTTATCCTTTCCTAAGGAACTGACGGTGAAGGTGAAGGTTAGGATTTGTTTGTGATGTTATATATTGTGAAGTATTTGGGTAAATTTTCTTCATGTCAAAAGTATAAATCCTTCAATGATTATCAACTAGCACTGTATTATCCTCCTTGCAACCATTGGTTCATATTTCATAAAATTATGTTGCATTTCAATTGTAGGTGTATTTATATCTTTTGTGATTACACTAAATAAAAATTGTGTTGAATTCAAATTTGGTGTCGTTGTTTCAAAATGATGTTCATGGACCAATAAATTTCACTTTGGATGGATGCACGCGATTTCAATCTTTGGCATGGATGAAATCTCTTTGTACATGTGTGCTTAGAAATAATACATTTCAACTTCTAATATTATCTGAGAAATTAGACTTTTTATTAAAATAAATAACTTCAAATTTTTCATTAATATAATGTTTTTATCACAGTATAATAATTAAAGGTATTCGTTTCCCTTAAGAAAAACAACAATAAAATAGAACTAACCATATGGAAGCTATATTTTTAGTCACAGAAGGTGGAATTCACATATGCATTATTTTTAGGTTTTATACTTAAATCCATCTTACACTCATTAGAGTAATCAAGATGCACTTGAGTTTTAGCTATTTATAACATTTTTGTAGTTTCATATGAACTTAGGATTTGTGATATATTGAGAGGGATCAAACCTCTCAACGTGAAACCATTTCCTTGACTTTTGCATTTAAAGGAAAAACGTGTGCACATCTAAGAACTTGAACCCTCTAGTACATCATAGTTAACTAGTTTTAGACTCATTGTTATATGTGTATGTGTCATTTGTCAAGTCCATATTGGGCACAAAGGGAATTGCATATCTTAATCATATGCACACCATTGAAATGTGTTATGAAACTATATCAAAAGACAAAAGAAAAGATAGATCAATGACTTGAAAATTAGCCTCTTTGAGGGGGAAACCTCCTTTACATGACATAAATGAACAATTCTTGGATTATACAAATGAAAAGGCCTCCTTGGTATATATAGGAGCCTAAGGGGTCACAATATAATAATAACCTACATAACAATAATAATCTAAGGGCACAACAATAACAATAGTGGGTTTATATTGTGTTCAACAATAACAATATGGTGCTTGCATGGGTGCAATAATAAAAATAAGGGGGTTAAACTAGAAATAACAATAAGGAGGGTACACTAGTATTATAGGGACTTAACGTGCCCTTATCCTTAAAAAAATCATTGTGCTAAATGATTGAGTAGTTCTAGATGCTTCTGTATAGAATTCTCATCTTCCCATGTGGAATCTTCAGTGGGTAAGTTCCTCCACTTAATGAGATAGCATAAATTGATTGATTTTGTAGCTATCAGATTGTTGTTTTTGTGACTACTTCATGATCCAATATGATTTTTCCTTCTTCTTCAATTTCTTAGATATTGTTTGAAATGGGAGCTTGTCACTGATAACCTTCTTTAACAATGAAACATTGAGAACTAGGTGAAATTAGGAAGAGGTAGAGAACTCCAATTTATATGGCATACTACCAATCTTTTCCAACACCTTGTAAGGACCATAGTACTTGGCTGATAATTTATTATCCTTCTTAGCTTTATTTGGGGAATTCATTTTATATGTTTGTAGTCATAAAAAGACCCAGTCAGCTACGTCAAAACTTCTTTCACTACAATGTTGATTTTCCTATTGTTTCATTCAATTTTGCAACGGAGTGAGGTTATACTTTTAGAGTGGGAGAACTTGTTGTTGATGCTCGATGTGATCTCCAGTTCTTGAACCTTAGAATTTCCTCTTAAAGACGATATGATGGACTGTGGATGATATCCATAAGGTGCCATAAATTGGGTCATTTTTGTTCTAGTGTGGAAGGAAGTGTTATACCACTATCTAGTTAGAGGTAGCCACTTGACCCATTATGTTTTTTTATTAGATACAAAGAAATGAAGATATCCTTCCAAATATTTGTTCACTATCTCCATTTACCCATAATATTGAGGATGATAAGATGAATGATGAGCTAATTGAGTACCAAGGCAAGAAAATAACTATATCCAAAAATTTAAGATGAAAATGGGACGTTTGTCACTTAATAATTTTTGGATTTCCATGTAGCTTTTGAATTGTTTCCATAAATATAGTAGCAATTATACTGAATTTAAAAGGATGAGATAATGCACAAAAGTGTGCATACTTGGTAAGTATATCAACTACGACAATGATGACAATCTTTCTATCAGACTTGGGTAAATCTGTGATAACATCCATTGAGTCCTTCTCATAACATTGGCTTTGAATGGCTAAAGGTTCTAACAGACCTTAGGTCTTAAATGTCTTAACTTTATTTTGTTGGAAAACCAAGATTTCTTCGACAAAATTCTGAATATTAGATTTAAGTCCGTCCCAAAAAAAATCCTTCCTGACCATATGGTAAGTTTTTAAAAATCCTAAGTGCCCTCCTAAGGGGGAGGTGTACAAATCCAAAATAAGCTTTTGTTTGAGTTGGTAATTATTACATAGATATAAGTGATATGTTTACTATAATGAATCATTTTCCCATATAAATGTATGAGATGTATTGGGATCTTGTTGCAATTTTTTGAATGAGTGTCCACACCCTTCCTCATTCTTCCATTCATCCCTTGCTTCAATTTTCCAATCAGGTTAGCAAATAGAAATGTCACATTGCAATGTTTCCACATCCTCATCCTTTCTTAAGAGTGCCTCTACAACAACATTTTGCTTCTTTTTTTTTGTATATGATTTCAAAGTCATAACCCAACATCTTTGTAATTCATTTTTTCTTTTCCTCAGAATGTAATCTTTGTTCCAAAAGGTAATTAAGATTTCCATTTTCTACTTTTACCTTGAAGGGTCTTCCCATTAGGTAAGTTTGACATTGTTTTAGTGCATGTAGTATTCCGAACATTTCATTCTCATAAATAGGTTTGTGTAAATATTTTCCCTTGATTGGAAAACTTTCGAAAGAAAAGGGTCTTCCTTATTGGATTAGAACAACACCATTTCCATTTCGTGAGGCATCAAATTCCACAATAAAGGTTTTTGTGAAGTCAGGTTTAGCTAAGATTGGTGATTCGCAAATTTCCTCTTTAATATGTTCAAATTCCTTAGTTACTTTTGGATTCCAAGAAAATGTATATTTCTTTAGTAATGTTGTTAGAGGTGCTGCAATTCTTCCACAATTCTTAAAAAACATGCAATAATACCCTATCAACCTAATAAGTCCATGAATATGCTTTAGTGTAGTGGGGATTTTCCATTCATTAATGGCTTTAATTGTGTTAGAGTCTGCCATAACACCCTCATGTGATACAATGTGACCCAAATATTCCACCTCCTATAGTCCAAAGAAAAATTTGGAGTTTTTTTTCATATAATTGTTTCTCCTCCAATAGTTTGATCACCCTATCAACATATTCAACATGATCATTCTAATGCATTTTGTACATTAACATATCATAAAAAACACTAAAACAAATTTTCTAATGAAGGGTTTGAAAATGGAATTCATCAAACCGTTAAATGTGGAAGGTGCATTAGTAAGGCCAAAAGGCATGGTGAAAAATTCATAATGACCTTCACGAGTTTTGAATGTTGTTTTCGAAACAACTTCATTCTTTATTCTAATTTGATGATATCCTAAATGAATATCCATTTTCATGAAGTACATTTCTCTATGTTATTCATTCAATAATTCATCAATGACAAGAATGGGAAATTTATCTTTAATAGTGACCTTATTGAGCTCCCTATAATCCAAACACATACACAATGATCCATCCTTTTTGTGCACTAGTACTACTAGATGAGAGAAAGAACTTTGGCTAGGTTGAATTATATCAACTTATAGAATTTCTGCAACCATACATTTAATCTCATTCTTTTGGGCATAGGTATATATGTAAGGCGTGATGTTTGGAGGAACATATCCTCAAATCAAGTGAATAACATGATCATAATCATGAATATGTGGGAGGCCTTTGGGAGTCTCAAATAGCTTGGAATGATTGTCGAAGATTTTTTGTAGATCTAGAAAAATGGATGATTTCTGAGTTTGAACCTCTAGTAAGCATAATTGTGCAATTACGCCCCATTGTTATTTCTTAAAAATAATTTTAAGGCCATTAAAATTGATTATATTCATTGCTTTCCTTACAATAACCCTTAATTCAATTTCCTTTCCTTCCCATAAAAAAATCACGGAACGTTCCTGAAAATTAAAAGTTATCATCCCCAAAGATTGTAACCATTGGACTCCCAGTACAACATCAACACCACCCATTGGAATGAAAATAATTGTACTATCCAATACATATTAACCCATGGTTAGCTTGAGATTACGACACTTTCCAAAGAAATTGATAGTTCCTCCATTTGAAACCATCACTTGACACTCTACTGTTGGATATAGAAATCATTTCAATTCCTTGGATATCTTACAATGAATAAAATTATGGGTACTACCTGAATCAATTAGCACTATTACCTTTTTATTCTTGATATACCCTTCTATGTTGAGATTTTTAGGAGTACTAATTCTCGCAAATGTATTACAAGAGAAGGTCAAACTAATTTCCTATTTTCCCACGGTTGGTTCTTGGTGTATATCCTCTTCTTTCAATTCTTCTTGTTCCTTCTCTTCCTCTTCGCAATCTATACAAAATAATTTATTTTCAACACACTTATGACCTTTAGTGTATTTTATATCAAAACTATAACTAAGTCCATTCTCCTTATTTTTCTCCAGTTTTGGTGGGCCAACCCTGTAGGTTGTTGTAGGCTAGGAGAAGCAACACTTCCATATTTATAATTATGAGTGGTAGACTTCCCTGTTTCCATAATTTTGTTTTCAACTTTTCTTGCCACCCTGAATTTCGTATCAAATGAATTAGGTTCCCAAAGGTGAACCTCATGTTGGATGTTATCCTTTAAGGTCCCAATGAAGACATCAATCCTATGCTCCTCTCGAATATTAGTTACTCTAATATTAAATTTTTGGAAGTCCTCAATGTGCTCAATCATTGAAACCTTTTGTTTGATATTTATCAATTGGCTAAAGAAGGTGTTTCTCTTTGTGTCTTCATAATGTGCTATCATTTATTTCATAAACATTGACTACGTGACAAGTGTTTTACGAGAACATATCCATTGATAGCATAAAAAATGAAAAAGTTATAAATATAAAGATAAAATGTGTACCGTTTGTGAGTGTTTCACATCATGTAGATCAAATTATTGCTCCATCTGTATTATCCATTTTACTGTATCCTTTTCATCAAAACTCCCCATATCTATCTTTGGAATATGGTTGGTCTTCAACCCAAAATTAGATTATCTGAAATCATGATTAAAATTCCTTTTGTTCTCATCATGAGTTTCATGGAATACCTTGTCATAATTAGGAAGCCTTTCTTGTAGAAAATTTGTCAAGCTTTCCTTCAAATCTTTCATTTCTTCTATTAAAACATCCATGTCCCCTTTTATTTAAGTTTTTAAACTATCCATGTCAGCTTTTATTTATGCTTTTAAACTATCCATGTCCCATTTTAGTTCATCTTTGGTTGCTCTTTGAGAGAGAAATTTCTTTTCTACCTGGTCCCATAATTTTGATATATCATGTTGTAATGATTCCTCTTCATGCACCATAGTAGACATTTCTGAGGGTTTAATGTTTGTAGAAATTTTTTTGTTTCTTTCAGGAGGTCGATATTGAAACAATTGTATCTTTCTAATTTTGGATCTCCAAGACCTAAAATTTCATCCTGTGGTATCCCTTTGAGTCTTCTTTCTAATGCCACAAGTCAGACCGAGATTTGATTCCTTGAGATAAATTTGTGCCCAATCTCTCATGATGACCTACTTATAGACTAGTTCAATATAACGAAATTCCATGAAATGCCACATGTCATTGTTTCAACCTTCGACCATGTTTGAGACTAAATTCTAGAGCATGCAAAAACCCTAACTTCTTCAGATCATATCTTAGAAAATATAGCAAACCAAGAGCTAAATTTTTACACGAATTTAACCAAGATTTCAACTCCCCTAGGTCGAAATTTTAGCTTTTGAAGCCTCATAAAAGAAAATTATAGAGAAAATGCCAAGATATCTTGTTTGAAGTAGTGAAACCCTAAAATCCAAAGCTCTAATACCAAATGTTATGCAAGAAGATCACAAATCAAAACAAAATATAGATCAATGACTTGAAAATTGGCCTCTTCGAGGGGGAAACCTCCTTTACACCACATAAGCGAACAATTTTTGGATGATACAAATGACAAGGCCTCCTTGGTATATATATAGTAGTCTAAGGGGTCACAATATAATCTTGGCATACATAACAATAATAATGTAAGGGAACAACAATAAAAATAGTGAGCATCTACGGGGCACAAAAATAACAATAGGGGGGTAAAATAAAAATAAAAATAAGAAGGCTAAATTAGTATTATAGGGACTTAATAAACTTCTTTTACTTCCAATGGCTTTATTGATATATAAAGAGTCGATATTCAAATATTTTATTTTACATCCATATTCAAATATTGGTTGTTATTATATATTTTTAAATGCCACTTTTCGTATGAAATTCTATCCCCACTGTTGTTTGAGCCATTAGAACTCTTCTCACTAGTGTCACATGTAGGTCATGCAATATCTATATATATATATATATATATATATATATATATATATATCATTTAATACATGTTACTAATAAATATTTTACAATGTGAGCCAACAGGGCTTTGGATTGACGGTGAATGGGTGCACTGTTAAGGCACTCCTTGTGTTGTTGGGAAAAGTATCCAATACGGAATGACCCTATCCCACTCTAAGGGTGATAGTACCTCAGCAACAATCAAAGCAAAGCTATTTGAGATTACTTCTTTATGAGATGTAAGAGAGGGGAGAAAGAGATCCACTAACCGATGTCTTCCGCTAATGATTGATCCAATCTTCCCTCTTTGCTGCTTGCTCCCAGCTCCTTGCTCTTTCACTGGCCCAGCTACACCAAGATCCTGCAAAATGGCAAGAGAGGGAAACTACAAGAAGCATACATTCATAATTGATTCAAGGATTAGAATAAATCAAATACACAAGTATAACAATACACCATTGAGACACATGCATATAGAAGAACCTCAAATGCTTTATTAATGGAAGAAGTAAAGTTCAGGAAGTGATACAACCATAAAAGGCCCAATCCAGCATCACCTCCCAGCAGAAAGAAATCTCCTCTTCAACTCCTTCAAAGCAAATCACCCAATAGTTCTATACTCAAACCAACAGCACTTCCTTACATTCACAAGATTCCAGCCTCCCTAGACCTCATGAGAGAGCTCTATATATAGGAGTTTTGGAGAAAGGATGAGTCAGCTTGAGGCTGGCATGAAGCTGACTAGTGTCCTCTCCCACTTCA
The DNA here is from genome assembly GCA_031772625.1 of Pinus tabuliformis. Taxonomy (NCBI): domain Eukaryota; kingdom Viridiplantae; phylum Streptophyta; class Pinopsida; order Pinales; family Pinaceae; genus Pinus; species Pinus tabuliformis. The sequence continues at coordinate 1,037,217,086 of CM062819.1, forward strand.
GTTATTCTTCAGTTCTTGAATCCACTTGGAGGTTCTTGCTTCCACTTGGAGATCTAGACCCTCTTACTCATCACCAGTCGAATTCCTTGATCCAAGTGTCATTTTGGAAGCTTCCTGGGCATTGACACCTTGAGGAATGACTGTGCCACTTGGCCAAACTCGCCCAGCACAGGTAGCCTTCTTTGCAGTTGACATTCAGCGCAGGTACACAGTGGAGCAGTTGACATTCAGCGCAGATGCTCAGTGGAGCAGTTGACATGATCCAGAATTAGCTTGTTTTTGAGTGTTTTCAGGTGGAGAACTGATATTCAGTGCTGTGGTTTGCTGACCTTGTTCCCCTAGGGGTAGGAACAACATGTTTAGGGACTTTGGATCCCTTAGATTATGGACATTTCATGCTTCATGCTGTTAGGCACAAAAATGTCTATAACAGTTGGCCCCTAAAGTATGAGGTCATTTACCGGGTGAAATGCTTTATCTGGAGGATCCGAAGTTCATTCAATCGCCGAGAGGTGACCTGTAATAAAATACAATACAATACATTATTTTTCATTCTGCTTTCATGATCTAGCCGAGGCGGGCATTCCCATGCTCAGCTTTATAAATTCATTTTGGTACATAGAACAGACGATCGTCTGATGGTAGACTGATAATTCTCTGCTGAAATTATCATCCTTTGAATAGGATGATCATCTGCTGCAATGATGTACATGTCAAATATTTTTATATTTTCTGAATATATATCGCAGCCCGGATGGATGAAACTAGATCCGGGATCTTCAAACTCGCTCGATCTTCACTCTAAGTACAAGTCGATCCATGTGAGAATTGCGCTGAAGTCAAACATGGAAAGACATCGCTTGATTACCGGTCAATGATGTAAACCGTTAACAAGCGCGAGAGGAATCACCGATAATGATAATGACCCTCAAGGTACTGCAGTACAGTTCACGTGGTGTGAATATAGGACTTGGCGTCGAACACCACGCAAAATCTTCTGGTCGAAGGTCATTGATGTATACCTGTCGCCGGAAGTGAGAAACTTGCCATTGAGGCATGCAAGCTTCAAAGTACTGAGGGGGTTGTTCCTAGATCAACTTCTTGGATAATGAGCTGAAGTCGAAAAGAAGCGATCCGTCAAAGGAGGGCCTTCATGAATCCCACATCAGTGACACGGAACGGAGCTAATGATTTTAGTGGAGGTGAAAACAATCTGTGACATATGATTCAGGGTGGCGATCATGGGTGGATGAAGGATAATGTATGGCAGTGGATGGGACACGGTTGACTCTTTCTGAACAACATCTCTTGAACATATAACGACACTGATGCGATGGATCGGTAGCATTACCCCAAATGTGGATGGTTTGGCGAGACCATGGTGATGAGACCGGTGAATGAAACAACCCAACCCGATGTGATACGGAGGAAAAGTGTCATGTTCAAGAGCGACTTGCTACCATTAAAGCTTTGAGGTTCTCCAAATTTTTCCCCAGTCATTTCTGACCAGTACCTCTTTATTTTTGTCAAGCTTGAGGAGGATAACATATGCTTGTTCTATAACCTGCCCTTCGGGCAAGCCCATCGCTATGTTTTAACGAGCTTAGCGATAGGGAAACTCGTTCTCGTCTAAAGACAAGTTTGTCGCTATTTAATCATTTTAACGAGTCTAACGACAAGGAAAACTCGGTCCTTTTCATTTTTAGAGAGTCTGAAAAGGTACAGAAAGTTAACTCCAAAATTCCTTTTTCGTCATCTAATCCCTTAAGTCCGAAAAAGTATAAAACAATACAGAAGGGATGAGTCTTTGATAACTTTAACAAGCCGAATAAAACAAGCGCTCGACCTTTTTGTGCAATAATCCCTCAGGTCCAAAAAGATTAAAATCTAGAGGAGGGATAGCTCTTCCGGTCACTTTAACGAGCTGGAAGGCCAAAACTCGGCAAACTTTTCATATTTTACGAGTCAGAAGAAAAGAGCTCAAAGAAGACTCGTCTTTTGAGGAACGAGTGATAAACAGGGATAGCAGCAGATTCCAGGTACAGGTTGGAATTTTCCAATCACGGCAGTGTCACAAGGATGGCTAGGTGAAATCACTCTTCGCAGCTGTTCCTCAAAATGGGTAAACAATCATATGGAGGTGAACGATCGGCCAAATGACAGTGGAGGTGGCAGGTGCAAACACAACCAAGGCTTTTTATGGTTGATAAACTTACGATCACAGTGGTTATTTACCGGGATAGGTTCATTTTTTACTTAAAAATGAGCTTAAACTCTGGGGGAAACATTGCTCACTGCTTATATTTATTTTTTAACGAGCATGAAGACCGCGTTAAAACTGCTCGGATCTCGCTTTTCTATTTTTTAACGAGCATAAATTCCGCGGTAAAACTGCTCGATTATACCAGTCATAAGATAAGAAATGTCTCCTGTGAGATCTCTATTTTTTAAGGAGTTTCATCTTCACTAAGCTTTACTCCATATCCTTTCTTTATGCAAGTTCGGAAACGGCTAATCCCAAAAACAGATAAATAACCGCTCTTAGCTTGCACTCCAAAAGGTTTGCATGCCCCCAGGTATAAAGTACAATTTCAAGGCTGCCCCTACTTATCCGTCAAAACATTTGTTTTAAAGGGTGAGGCTTACCTCTTTCAGGTTACCCAAAGATTGTTCTGTTAATATTTCAAACTGAACACTTCCTCGGCAATGTCTACCGAAATAGACAAGGGTGAACGACTGTTGTCAAACACGTAACTTTGACAAAAGAATCCTATTCTAGAACAACCCCTCTTCCAACCACGGACGGGGTACGGACTAGTCATATTCTCCCGCGGAAATTCTATCTTATACCCAAGGTTTTCTCTGCCCGAAGCAGACCAGGATGCATGCCCCCTGGGTTCCAGTCCCATCTTTCCGAATCACTCGCACTCATCGGGAAGGAGGACTGGGGGTGGAGACATTTCTTGATTGAATAGACCATTCAGGGTTGGTATGTGACTATTTGCGATGCGTGATCCCGGAAATGAAAGTTGGTCTACGAGCTTGACCACCCTTCCTTCGTGTGGAAAACACATTACTCTAAAGAGTGAGGAGACTATTGCTCCCATGCAATATATATAGTCTCGTCCAAGGAGTAGGTTATAATCCAAGGGTCCTTGAACGACCATCACGTTCATTTGAATGGTCTTCCCTTTCAATGTAACAGGCACATTGGGGAGGATCCCTAATGGTCGACTGGTTCCTTTATCAAAACCCGAGAGATTTCTTATCTCAGGCAAAAGCGCCGAGGAACCCAGTGCTTTCCAAGCAATAGAGGAAAGGATACTCACAGATGCCCCTTCATCAATGATAGTGCCAGCCATTACCATTCTGTATATTTGGACTATGATTCTGAATGGTATACTGGCTGGCAACCGTGGTCTGCCTATTTGGTTCCAATCAAAGGACACAACCAGGTTGCTTGGTGGTGGGACCGAATACACGGCCGGATATGACCCTGACGATGTTCCTTCCTGCGATAAAGGAATGGGCGCATTGCCCTGACGCTCATCAGAGTCTGTGTTGATGAAAAGAATCTGGATGGTGTCATCCTTATTCTCTTCAGTGAGGATGTCATTTGAAGATGAATCTTCAGTGACTGTGTCATTTGAGGATGAAACCTCTGAAGGAAGAACCGGGTCAACTGCCGTTTCGACCTTTGGACTTTCGTCCGGTCTGGATTCAGTAGGTTCATTTTCAATGACTGACGCTTCAGCTGACCACTTGAGCGGGCCAGCTGTATTCTCAACCAACGAAGGACTTGGCACGAGTTTTTTGTATCCAGGAGGAAGTCTCAACGGTGAAACCAGACGATCTTCCAAAACTCTCTTCGCTTCGTCTAAGAAGGGACAACGGTGGATGGCGTGATCGCCTTCACACAGTCTGCAGGGGGATCTTGCTCCCCCTCTTTGTCTTGAACCTTCACTTTCGCTGGTTGACGGTAAGCATTCAACATGGCTATCAGAGGTTGATGCTCCCGAACTGTGCAAACGAGCGGACCAGTCCCTTAGTATCCGGGGAATACAGGGACAATCTCTATGGAAGTGGTCTCCTCTACATATGACACATGGCTATTTAGGCCCGGTCTGTGCTGTGTGTGGATTTTTGTCAGATGTCTTTTGCTTGCCCCCAATCACCTTAGGCTCCTTCTTCTTCTTCTCTTTCTTCTTCTTCTCCTTTTTCTCCATGGGAGCTTGGCTTTTGCCAGCTCTACCTTGTGAAGATGAAGGATTGGAGGAAGAGTTATAGGAAGTAGAAGGCTGGTGGGCAGCTCTAGACTGATCTAACTGTTGACTCGACTGTTCAGGGACCATGGTGTTCTGAACTACATTGGTTGAGAATAGCCAAATTGGCAGGCCAATTGTCAGTCCTGGAAGCGACAATGTGGCCATGTGGGGCGCACCAACTTCTCCCCAAGAGGAGAAAGGACTAGGATTTCCATCATGTGGAATTCCTTGGTTGGTGTGTTCCATGTTCTCAACCTACAGATCAACGCAGGAATAAGAGGTGATTATGTTCCGTTTAAAATAAATTTTATAACGACGCTTTTAGACACAACTTGCTTTTTCACTTTTTAAGAGTCGAGAAAAAGCTAAAGATGACTCTAGTCTCCTTCGATGTTTTAACGAGCCCGAAGTGACAAATGCTTGGATGGGCTTTTTCAGTTATGGAGTTTGAAAAAGGCCAAAAGAAACTACTCTGGAGTTCTAGGCAGAGGGTGTGCCAAACTTTTCGCAAAACCATAGAATACGTTTTACGGTACGAGTGGTCGATATTCGTGAATGCTGTGTTCATTGCATTGCGATCAGTAGGGCGGCCGACACGGCTTCCTATGGATAAAGGCTTTGTTCCTATAGGGGTCTCCCAATATATACGCGACGGTACGTGGGAGCACAAGTTCGTATTGATACTTATCGCTTCACCGTGGAGGAATCACCCAACCACTCAACGCTAAGATATCACGTTTAACGACGCCGGAACACGTCTCTAGCTTAGACCTCTATGTGTTTGCGTTATGTTTCAAAGCATTGTTGTGTAAATTCAATTTATTTTAAGGTTGATCTTGTTTAGCAGTTTGCCTTTATGGATCACCACGAGATGTATGGTAACACTCCTAAATGCAGTCTAAGATGATAAGCAAGCTTTTCAATCTTTGAACTTTGAAAATCTTAACTACTGAGGGAAAAGAAAGACATCATCTTTTCACACAGATCATAGAGCACACACTAATGCACTTTTCCCTAAATCAACATGCAAACTGTCAAAATGCACATGAACAATGCAGGTATTTCTTTTCTCTTTCTTAATGTTGATGTAATACAAAAAGAAAGTTGTTGTATAACTTTGAATTCAATTTCAAGTGAAAGCAAACAAGCTTGTCCAAAATCAAAAGACACCTTAAGATTTACCTGTTTCGACACTAGAAATACATAAATTCAAACCATATGACGAAAGCAAAAGCTCAATCAGCTATGAACAACAAACAAACTAACTCTTAAGATCAAAACGACACTTATCACAGGTATAGATCTAAGAGGCCACAGCAAGACTAGTTCATTTTCGTTATGGGAAACTGCAAATGATGTAAGAAATACACAAAGAAAAAATACAGTTTCTTTATACAACCGAGGCGGAATAGTGGCAAGGAAAGTTGGTTTCAGATAGGCACATTGACTGATAACAGGCTGCAAAAACAAGGATGAAAACATGGCAATAAACAGCAGGGAACCCCAGTTGCACAATGCAAAACTGGTTCAGCGCAGGTAGTACACTGTCAGTTTGACATTCAGCGCAGGTAGCCCCTTCGGGACCTGCGATGAAATGCAGACTGCCTTCACAGTGCCTGCAATGAAGAGATAAACTTTCGTTTTTCTCAGTTTCCGGGTCACAGATTGCTCAAAAATCAACAGTTTTTGGCCAAATCAGAAGCTATCAATCAAGTACACACTAAAGGATGAAAAGGAGGATGAAAAGCTATCACTAAGAGCTGTTCAGAGTCCTTGTGGATCAGCTCTTCAAATCATAAACATGCCCAGAAACTGAGCTAGAGTAGCTGCCCTCTACTTTGCATTTGAAAGATTCAAATGCAGTTCGATTCGATACTCCCTGTGTTTAGGAAATGAATAGCAAAAACACAAACAACCAACAAGATACGGTCCCCAGCGGAGTCGCCAATTTTTTGTTGGGAAAAGTATCCAATACGGAATGACCCTATCCCACTCTAAGGGTGATAGTACCTCAGCAACAATCAAAGCAAAGCTATTTGAGATTACTTCTTTATGAGATGTGAGAGAGGGGAGAAAGAGATCCACTAACCGATGTCTTCCGCTAATGATTGATCCAATCTTCTCTCTTTGCTGCTTGCTCCCAGCTCCTTGCTCTTTCACTGGCCCAGCTACACCAAGATCCTGCAAAATGGCAAGAGAGGGAAACTACAAGAAACATACATTCATAATTGATTCAAGGATTAGAATAAATCAAATACACAAGTATAACAATACACCATTGAGACACATGCATATAGAAGAACCTCAAATGCTTTATTAATGGAAGAAGTAAAGTTCAGGAAGTGATACAACCATAAAAGGCCCAATCCAGCATCACCTCCCAGCAGAAAGAAATCTCCTCTTCAACTCCTTCAAAGCAAATCACCCAATAGTTCTATACTCAAACCAACAACACTTCCTTACATTCACAAGATTCCAGCCTCCCTAGACCTCATGAGAGAGCTCTATATATAGGAGTTTTGGAGAAAGGATGAGTCAGCTTGAGGCTGGCATGAAGCTGACTAGTGTCCTCTCCCACTTCAGTTATTCTTCAGTTCTTGAATCCACTTGGAGGTTCTTGCTTCCACTTGGAGATCTAGACCCTCTTACTCATCACCAGTCGAATTCCTTGATCCAAGTGTCATTTTGGAAGCTTCCTGGGCATTGACACCTTGAGGAATGACCGTGCCACTTGGCCAAACTCGCCCAGCGCAGGTAGCCTTCTTTGCAGTTGACATTCAGCACAGGTACACAGTGGAGAAGTTGACATTCAACGCAGATGCTCAGTGGAGCAGTTGACATGATCCAGAATTAGCTTGTTTTTGAGTGTTTTCAGGTGGAGAACTGATATTCAGTGCTGTGGTTTGCTGACCTTGTTCCCCTAGGGGTAGGAACAACATGTTTAGGGACTTTGGATCCCTTAGATTATGGAAATTTCATGCTTCATGCTGTTAGGCACAAAAATGTCTATAACACCTTGCGATAGGTCACCGGTTCAAATCCCCAGTGGGTACTTAGGTTAGTATTAACTAGAAAAAATAAATAAATAAATAAATAGTTTACTATATGTCACTTTACCAATAAATTGTTTTCAATATGTCACTCACTTCAGTTTATTGCTCTTGTTAGGAGCTCTGCTTAGGCAGGATTGTCTAGCTAAATATCATAAGTAGTGGATTTTTATCTGCATGAATTATATATGTAGCAAGAAAGATATTTGAACTAAATAGCATGTAGATAAGGCGCTCTCTGGGTAGAGATCGAGAAACCTGGATCATAAATAGGCTGCAACTTGTTGCATTACTATTTATGGGAGGAAGTTCATGCTCCATGTGCAGGATGGTGTAGGAAAAAAGTTTACACAGTAGAGTCGTTGAAGTGAAATGTCGTGGAGATGGAAGAATTCCCATCCAAAATTACAGAAGTATTCTTGAAATAGTCAAGCAAGAAAATAAGCAATGGGGAGCCACATGGAAAAAGAGGAAAATGTTATCAGTGGTGAAGTGAAAACAAAAAAAGAAGCCAAGTGAAGCAGCCAAGTGGTCTAACGTTACACCAAAACAAATGGCCAAGAGTTGGGGCAATGCATGATCAATCATGTATATCAATAATACTATTATACTAGAATTTAAAATAGAAGACTAATTCTAGCATTAGTCTAGCTATAAAAAGTGTGAATGAACATATACTGAGTAATTGCAGTATAAACCTTGGATATAATTGTAATGGTTCCTTGAGGCATGTGAAGTTTCCAACGGGAGGTCAAGTTCAAAACCTTTGTTAAATTTTGGTGAACTGATATTGCCATCCTGAAATTTTGGTTAAATTTTAGTAAAGAGGGTCAGTCAACAAACAATACTATAAATTTAATGGCAAGTGATTTCTATAGTCCTTGCACTACAATAGGAAGGGACTAATAATAAGTAATGATTATCGTTTCAACACCTCTTTTCTCATTACATTGTCATGTAAAATGTATTAAATTATCTACTATCATTACAATTATGATTTTAAATTAAATATAAATAGGTTATTTGATAATTTTTTAGTACTAATAATTTGATATCATTCGTTTAATAAATGGTTTACAATGACATATTTCCACGTGTTTCATTTCTTATAGTGTAAGGAAAATTCACATACAATGGAGTCACATCAACTAAAAACCTACAACATTATGTGAGATGACAAAAATGAGTAGCACTTGTGGAAGGTTACATATTTACACCATTATATAACATTCCATGTTATGTTACGTGTAGGCAATATAGAGGTTTCTAATTCAATCAGATAGTCTTTGTATTATTTATTACAATGTTAATTGATTTGTATTAAGGTGGATACTTTTTTCCTTTAACAATGGTGTTGTTTAATTATTTTATGTTTAAGAGTTTTTTTCACTTAAATTTGAGAAAATAATTTTGGATCAATCCCTACATAACATTAATTTTTTTTGGGTAAGAATAATAAAAGTATGTGTTTTTGAAATCTTATATATAAAGTGTCACATTATTTATATTTGATGAAAAAGGAAAAAATGTTCTGAAAATAATATCTTCATCTTATCTATAATTTGAGTGTTCTATCTATAAGCTTGAAATAATGGTTATGCAATTTTCTTTTTCTCGCACATGTTGTGTGATCATTGTGAAAGTGTAACATCTTGGAATTACTTTTACAACCATGAAAATTTCTTCACTTTTTTTTGTTATCCTTCTACTCTTTCAAACATTAGTAAATTGACGCACATTGGTTGTGAGTTAGATGTGTTCATTGCAAAATCAATTTGTCATTATCTTTTTGTTATTTTGTTTTTTTTCTTATTTTTATAAAACCTCCTACTATGTTGGCTTGGGCATACTAGTCATGTAAATATTTTGTGGAAATATGGGGAACATGTTTCAATTTACCCATGTTTAAATAAATAAAAACAAATAACTCCAAACGTATTCTATAGTTGTAAACATAATTGCAAGTTCTTACAAAATAAATGTGTGTGAAAATGATTCCACATTAAAATACTAAACACATGCCATTAAAGAAGAAATACATAACCATTACCATAAAACCAAAAAATAAAATATGTAAAACCACAAATTTAACATTCTTTGAAAATATTTAGCTCTCAAGAGAGGGCTTCAATTTACCCATATTTAAAGGAGGAGAAAAAATTAATGTTGTTTTTTTTTTTATAGGGGTAAAGAAAATTCATAGAAAAAAATATAGTGGTAAAGGAAATTTCAAGACACGAGGAAATAGATATATCCCACTTTGTTTTTGCACACTACCATGTAGAACATGGGAACTACACAATCATTATTACCAAACCAATTTGTGTCAAACTTTGCGAAGGGATTATGTAAAAACAAAAAAAAAAAAACAAACAAACACAAAATGGTAAAATATAAGGACATATGTATCAAATTTTGATTTCACATGCTCTAAGACAACATGTTCCAAAAAATAGAAATTACAAAAACATTATGACCACACCAACTTATGTCAAATTCATAGGAGGGATTATGAGAAAAACCGTTAAAAAATTATAAATATAAATTGGATTTTCTAAAAAGCACATCTAGCTCCTGAGCAATGTAGATTTAAAGGGGGAGAAAAACAATATAAAAGAAAAATCTATATTTATAAAGGAAATTCCTAATCATTATACCTATACAACATGTGCCATATAGAGGACTTATACAACCATTAGGATCAAACCATTTTATGTGAGACTTGTAGGAAATTCAAGAACTTGGTGTCTAAAAATTTGTGCAATGAGAGAGGAAGCAATGAAGTAGACTATATGAGTAAAACGTGTTTTCTAGGAAATGAATTCAATCTAGAATTTTTGAATGAGTGAGGTGTTATGACGGTCAAAGTGGATCGTCATATCATTGAATCTGGTAGGGATTACAAATTTGTCTCTCACAATTTTCTCCATGTTTCTCTCTTAAGGCTTCGTAACTATTTCAATCTACAAGTTGTTGACCATCTATTTTACTCGATATATTATAATAAACTTCATCCATTCCCTTGAATACCTAAAAAAATGTTGTTGAAGATCTCGTAGAACATTGTTATGGATCTTCAATGTAAACCAAATGACTACAAGCATAGGAAAGCAAGAGTATCACATGTTTTTGACATATTCAATTTCAAATGTTATGTGTCCACATTCAATGTTGCATGTATCTTGAACTCAATGTCACCAATATTCATTTAATATATTTCAATGTAACTAAAGAAACTGTTGTTATTTCATTGTGCTTTATCTCGTCCTAAGGAAGTCAAGGTGAAGGTTAGGCTTTGTTTTTTATGTTATATGTGGTGAAGTATTTGGATAATTTTTATTCATGTCAAAAGTAGAAAATCCTTCAATGCTTATCAACTGCCACTATACTATCCTCTCAGTAGTCCCAGGTGCGTATTTGATAAATTTATGTTGCATTTGAAATGAATGTGTATTTTTAACTTTTGCAATTACACTAATTCAACATTATGTTGAATTAAAATTTGGTTTCAGTGTTTTAAAATGCTTTTCATGGACCAATAAATTTCACTTTAGGTGGATGGATGAACATTCCAATGTTTGGCATGGATGGAATATCTTTATACATATGTGTGGTGTGACATAATACATTTCAACTTGTAATATTATATCAAAAGCTAAAATTTTTATTAACATATTTAAATTTAAATTTTCCATTAATATACTCATCTTATCGAAGTAAAATAATTAAAGGCCTTGGTTTCATTTGGAGAAAAAAACACTAATAAAATAGAACTAACCATATGGAAGTTATAGTTTTGGTCACATAATGTGGAATTCATTTATGCATTATATTGAGGTTTTATACTTAAATCCATATTACACCCATCACATTCATCAAGCTGCACTTGAACTTGAGCTATTTTTAATACTATTATAGATTCATATTAACTTAGGGTTTTTCATATGTTTAGATATATCAAACCTCTTAAGGTGAAATCATTTCCTTAATTTTTTCACTTGAAAAAAAAGGTGTGTAAGTCCAAGGACTTGAACCCTCTAGGACATGATAGTTGATTAGCTTTACACCAATTGGGATGTGTCTTTGTGTCATTTTTCAAGTACGTGTTGGGAATGAAACGAATTTCATATATTATTCATATGCACACCATTAAAATGTCTTTACTTCTGATGGCTTATTGATATATAAAGAGTTGATATTGAAATATATTATTTTAGGTCTAGATTCAGCTAATTGTTGTTATTAATATATTTTTAAAAAATATGTTATAATGACACTTCGAATATGAACATAATTATACGTCTCTCTACTATTATTAAGAAAAATACTATCAAAATGTTTTAATAATATATTTTTTTTCAAAATTCCTTTTTATTTACAACTTAAGATTTCTATTCATATCAATTATTACCTCTCTAGAAAGTTAACTTCATATTAATTAAATGGTAAATGGAATTAAAATCTTGGACCAAAATATAGCACATCATAGGAAACAAAGATTAATAAGGAACACTTTTTCCTCTAATTTTAGTGCTCCTTTAACGTAATGTTCCTTATTTATTGATTCCAACTAGGACGTTCTTCATTCGAGATGACTTCTTATTGATCCATAATAATAATGATATCCTATCCAAATATAAATTTTGCAAGGGAGAAAATGAAAATATAATTAATTTTTTAAATACTTTTAATATTTAAATTTAAATTATTAAAATTATATAAAAATATTGATGATATATTAAATTATAAGTGATGTTATTATTTTTTTATTTTAAATTTAATTATATATTTATTAAGAATCACATCACATAATCATTCCTTATTTTTTTGATATACAAATATAATTATCATTACGTATTAATATTTTGGAAAAGGAAAGGATTTTTTTTTTAATAGTATTAATAATTTATTAATATTTAAATTATAGTTATTAAATTTAAAAATAAAAATGAAATTTACATTGTAATTTGATGATATCGTGAATGAAGATTCATCTTGGTGAAGTAAATTGCTCCATGTAATTCATCCAACAATTTATCAATGACAAGAATGAGAAATTTATCTTCAATAGTTACCTTCGTGAGCTCCCTATAATACAGACACATATGACATTATCCATCCTTCTTGTGGAAAAACACTATTGGAGCAAAGAAAGAACTTTTCCTAGGTTGAAGTATACTGACTTGTAGCATTTTTGCAACCATACATTCAATTTCACTCTTTTAGGCATAGTGATATATGTAAGTTATGATATTTGGAGGCACACTTTGTGGAATCAAGTAAATAGGATGATCATAATCACAAATATGTGGGAGGCCTTTGGGAGTCTCAAATACCTTGGAATGATTGTTCGAGAATTTTTGTAAATCTAGATAAATGGATGATTTTGATGTTTGAACCTATAATGAGCATAATTATGCAACTACACCCCATTGTTCTATCTTCAAAATATTTTTCATGCCATTATAAGTGATTTTTTCTTTAGTTTCCTTGCGATATCCCTTAATTTAATTTCCTTTCCTTCCGAGAAAAAAATCAAGAAAAGTTCTTGAAAATTAAAAGTTATCATCCCCAAAGATTATGACCATTGGACTCCTAGTACAACATCCACACCACCCATTGGAATGGAAAGCATTAGACCATTCAATACATATTCACCCATGGTTAGTTTGATATTATGGTACTTTCTAGAAAAAAAATTAGTTCCTTCATTTGCAACCATCACTTGACAATATGGTGTAGGATATAGAAAGCAATTAAATTCCTTGGCTATGTTACAATGAATAAAATTATGGGTAGTACCTGAATCGATCAACACTATTAACTTATTATTCTTGATATATCCTTCTATTTAGAGAGTTTAAGGACTAGTAATTCGTTCCAATACATTAGAAGATATGGTCAGATTCATTTCATCTTTTTCCATGGTTGGTACATGGTGTATATCCTGTTTTTCCAATGTCTCTTGTTCCTTTTCTTCCTACTCTTCACAATCTATGTAAAATAATTTATTATCAACACACTTAGGACCTTTGGTGTATTTTCTAGCATAACTATAATAAATTCATTTTCCCTTTTTTTTTACAGTTGTTGTGGTGCCAACCTTGTAGGTTGTTGGAGGCTAGGAGTAGCGACACTTCCATATTTATAGTTATGAGTGGTAGACTTCCTTGTTCTCATAATTTTAATTTGAACTTTTCTTGCCACCCTGAATGTCGTCTCCAATGAATTAGGTTCCCAAAGGCGAACCTCATGTTGGATGTTATCCTTTAAAGTCCCTATGAAGTCATCAATATTATGTTCTTATGGAATATCAATTACCCTAATATTCAATTTTTGGATGTCCTCAATGTGCTCCGTCATTGAACCCTTTTGTTTTATATTTATCAATTAGCTAAAGAAGGTGTTGCTCTTTGTATCCTCATAATGTGCTATCATTTTTTCTGAAAAAGGTTACTAAGTTACTTCATTGTGCTTTATCTTGTCCTAAGGAAGTGAAGGTGAAGGTTAGACTTTGTTTTTTATGTTATATGTGGTGAAGTATTTGGATAAGTTTTCTTCATGTCAAAAGAAGAAAGCCTTCAATGCTTATCAACTAACACTATACTATCCTCTTGGTAAACCCAGGTGTGTATTTGATAAATGTATGTTGCATTTTAAATGAAAGTTCCTTTTTAAATTTTGCGATTACACTAAATCAACATTGTGTTGAAATAAAATTTAGTGTTAGTGTTTTAAAATGCTTTTCACAGACCAATAAGTTTCACTTTAGATGGATGGATGCACATTCCAATGTTTGTCATGGATGGAATCTCTTTATACATATGTGTGGTGATACATAATACATTTCAACTTGTAATATTATATCAGAAGATAAACATTTTATTAACATATTTAACTTAGTTTTTCCATTAATATACTTGTTTTATCAAAGTACAATAATTAAAGGTATTGGTTTCATTTGGAAAAAAAAAGCACCAATAAAATAGAACTAACCATATGGAAGTTATAGTTTTGGTCGCATAAGGTGGAATTCATCGGTGCATTATTTTGAGATTTTATTCTTAAGTCCGTCTTACACCTATCACATTCATCAAGCCACACTTGAATTTGAGCTATTTGTAATAATATTATAGATTCATATTAACTTAGGATTTTTCATGTTTTTATTTTGATCAAACCTCTTAAGGTGCGACCATTTCCTTAATTTTTTCACTTAAAAAAAGGGTGTGTAAGTCCAAGGACTTGAACCCTCTAGAAAATGATAGTTAATTAGTTTTACATTGATTGTCATGTGTGTATGTCATTTTTCAAGTCTGTGTTGGGCACGAAACTAATTTCATATCTTAATCATATACACACCACTCAAATATCTTTACTTTCGATGGCTTTATTGATATATAAAGAGTTAATATTGAAATATTGCATTTTAAATCTATATTCAAATAGTTATTGTTATTAATATATTTTTAAAAAATATGTTAAAATGTGGTGTTTCCCGCATATTATTAAAAAAAATACTGTTAAAATATTTTAATAATATTTTTTTTCAAAAGTATTTTAATAATATTTTTTTTCAAAATTTATTTTTATTTAAAAGTTAAGCTTTCTCTTCCTATCAATTCATACCTCTCCATAAGTTAAATTCATATTAATTAATTCGTAAAAGGAATTAAAAACTTAGGACCAAAATCTACCACACCATATGAAACAAAGATTAATACGGAACACTTTTTCCTGTAATTTTAGTGCTCCTCTAACGTAATATTCCTTATTCTTTGATTCCATTGGGGACGTGTTTAATTTGAGTTGACTTCTTAATGATCCATAATAATAATGATTTCCTATCCAAATATAAATTTTGGAAGGGTGAAAGTGAAAAGATAAATAATTTTTTTAATATTATTAATATTTAAATTTTAATTATTAAAATTATATAAAAAAATAGATATATTAAATTATAAGTGATGTTATCGTTATTTTTTATTTTAAATTTAATTATATATTTATTAAGAATCACATCACATAATTATTCTTTATTTTTTTGGTATATAAATATAATTATCATTATGTATTAATATTTTGGAGAAGGAAGGGAATAATTTTTTAAATATTATTAATATTTAAATTATAATTATTAGAATTTAAAAAGAAAAATGATATTTATTAAATTTTAATCATGATAACATTGTTTTCTTAAATAATTTTATAAGAAGCAATTCACACGACATGAAGTATTATGTAAACAATGAGATTGAAGATACTACATAAAGTATTATATAAATAATAAGGTTCAAGATTAAGAACTTGGTCGGTCAAGCGAAGAAAAAACATTGCCTTTTTAAATTAAATTATTATTTATTAAAATCATTAAACAATGAATTATGTATTTCAAAATGATTATATTTTGTACGAAACACAATTTATGTGCTTAAAAATGATAATATTTTATCTAAAAATTGATTGGAAATGGAGAAAATGACATTTACAATGATTTAACTCTCATGACCGCATAATTGGAAGAGAGAGTCAACTTGTTGCTCCAAGGCCTATGTCATGCACTCTCAATTAAGAATAATACATTGAATGTATGAATATGAATTCAATTAAGAATAATACATTGAATGTATTAACATGAATTCAATTAAGAATAATACAGTGAATGTATTAAAATGAATTTAATAGCCCAACTAACAAAGTGAGACTATGCTCGAGAATATTTATTAAAGAAAATCAAATCACCTATTGTTATAGGTGAAGAAGTACAATGAAATGTGGAAGGTGTATTAGTAAGTCCAAAAGGCATGACCAACATTTCATAATGGCCTTCATGAGTTCTGAACATTGTTTTCAAAATGTCTTCAGCCTTCATTCTAACTTGATGATATTCTAAATGAAGATACATCTTGGTTAAGTAAATTGCTCCATCTAATTCATCCAACAATTCATTAATGAAAATAATGAAAAATTTATCTTCAGTAGTGACCTTGTTGAGCTCCCTATCATCCGAACACATATGCCATGATCCATCCTTCTTGTGCACCAATACTACTAGAGCAAAGAAAGAACTTTTCATAGGTTGAGTTATATCGACCTCTAGCATTTCTGCAACCATACGCTCAATTTCACTCTTTTAGGCATAGGGATATATTTAAGGCATGATATTTGAGGAACACTTCCTGAAATCAAGTAAATAGCATGATCATAATCACAAATAGGTGGGAGGCCTTTGGGAGTCTCAAATACCTTGGGATGATTGTCCAAGAATTTTTGTAGGTATGAATAAATGGATGATTTCAATGTTTGAACCTATAGTGATCATAATTATGAAACTACGCCCCATTGTTCTTTCCTCAAAATATTTTTCATGCCATTATAATTGATTATATTCTTCAGTTTCCTTACGATACCCCTTAATTTAATTTCCTTTCCATCCCAAAAAAATTTCAAGAAATGTTCTTGAAAATTAAAAATTATCGTCCTCGAAGGTTATGACCATTGCACTCCTAGTACAACATCAACACCACCCATTGGAATGGAAAGAATTGGACTATTCAATACATATTCACCCATGGTTAGCTTCATGTTAAGGAACTTTCTAGAGAAATTTATAGTTCCTCCATTTGCAGCCATCACTTGACATTCTATTGTTGGATAAAGAAATAAATTAAATTCCTTGGCTATCTTACAAGGAATAAAATTATGGGTACTACCTGAATCCATCAACACTATTAAATTTTTATTCTGGATATATCCTTCTATCTTGAGTTTAAGGACTAGTAATTCTTTCCACTGCATTACAAGATAAGGTCAGATTCATTTCATCTTTTTACATGGTTGGTACATGGTGTATATCCTCTTTTTTCAATGTTTCTTGTTCCTTTTCTTCCTCCTATTCACAATCTATGTAAACTAATTTCTTCTCAACACACTTAGGACCTTTGGTGTATTTTCTATCACAACTATAACAAAGCCATTTTCCCTTTTTTTCTCTAGCCGTTTTGGTGCCAAACTTGTATGTTGTGGGAGGTTAGGAGTAGTGACACTTCCATATTTATAATTGTGAGTGGTAGACTTCCTTGTTCCCATAATTTTTGTTTCAACTTTTCTATCCACCCTGAATGTCATCTCCAATGAATTACGTTCCCAAAGGTGAACCTCATGTTAGATTTTATCCTTTAAAGTCCCTATGAAGACATCTATCCTATTATCCTATGGAATATCAATTACCCTAGTATTAAATTTTTGGAAGTCCTCAATGTGCTCCATCATCAAACCCTTTTGTTTGAGATTTATCAATTAGCTAAAGAAGGTGTTTCTCTTTGTATCCTCATAATGTTCCATCATTTCTTCTGTAAATATTTACTAAGTGACAAGTGGTTTATGAGCAAAAAGGCATCGATACCATAAAAACTGATTAGTTTCTATAGATAAATATGCAATGTGTACCTTTTGCGAGTATTTCACATCATATAGATAAAAAATTGTGTTCCATCTATAGCATCCATGTTACTAGATCCTTGACATCAAAATTCCTCATATCGATCTTTCGAATGTGGTTGGTCTTCAACCCAAAATTATAGTCTCTAAAATTATGTTTAAAATTTATTTTTTTCTCATCACGAGTTTCATAGAATACCTTGTCACCATTAGGTAGCCTTTCTTGTAGAAAACTTTTCAAGCCCTCCTTCAAACCTTTCATGTCTGCTTTTAAACCATTCATGCCGCCTTTATTTATGCTTTTAAACCATCCATGTTACCTTTTGTTTTTGTTTTTAAACCATCCATGTCCCGTTTTAGTTCATCTTTAATTGCTCTTTGTGAGAGCGAAATTATTTTCAATTGGTATCATGTTGTAATTATTCCTCTTCATGTGCCATAGTAGAGCTTTTTGAGGGCTTAATGTAGAAATTTTGAATAATATAACACTTATTCCTAGAGATTATCCTGATTATAAACTATTTGCGGAATGCATGCATAATACATAACCTCCTCTACTATTGATCATCAATTTGTAGTATGCAGAAACAATCGCATGTGCACATTGAAGCATCAATCGCACATATCAACACAGTATATCACGGGGAAAGCATACAGATGAAAACTCCCAACTATCTATATATTATATTTATTGAGAACATGTAAAAATACATAGTACAATACTCCTCACAAGTACTCAGTACTATCTCCACCTGTTACACACAAACTAGCTCAGATCTGAATCAATCATAGGTTCAAATCTCCTACGCTGCTTGCCTGCCTCCACTGCACAATCTTGCATGAGAATAGATGAGAATGGCTGATCCAAACTCGTATTTACCTTGGCTAAACCACACAATCCTCATTGGCAATTACTCAATCCATGCATGTGTAAATCTCATGCACAACTATAGTCACAACTCATAGCAATCTCAACCTCTAACACCTCTCTCCACTGAATTGTCCATGCACTGAGTTAACTGATGTATTCTTTAGTTGCTTTATGAGTTAATAATTAGTGAATTAATTAATAATTAATTAACATCACTCATCACTAGTGTATTTTGTAGTTAGACTAAATACAACTAGTTCAACCAAGTCAAACTGAACAAAACTCCATCAACTCCTCAATCAACTCCACCAAACTCAACCATATGAGTTCTAATTGAAGTCCATCATGCAATAGCTCAACTGACCCATAAGAAAAGTAGATTTCCTTCTGACAGCTGCATGTGCCACATCTGTAGCTCAAACATAAGTGCTCCAAGAGGATAAGATAATGTTTATAGTCCAAATATTATTATGAGCTAATAATATTCGATTGTTCTATTTTTAGCCTCGCAGTCTAAAAATAGAATCCGCCCATATTTCTAAAAATAGAAGTCCATCTATTTTTACCAACATGACCAATCATCCACAAATAGCATCCTGCAACTCATAGACCATGATCCATATGTCTAAAAATATACTTAGTCTAAAAATAGACTTTGCACCAAAAATAGCCTGCGGGACCACTTAGTGAATGCGACTCGTTTCCACTAAGCTCCATCATCTTGTTGTATTTTCAACACTCCCTCTCAACAAGATATGGATTATCTATAACCCCTATCCTGTAACTCTGGAATGTTCTGCATGCAACACATTTGCTTGGTCCACTTGCTCCAACAACATTTGGAACAAAAACACTCCCAACTGACCACTCTGTTGGGCTAGGAACATACTCTGATGCTGAAGCTCTACCTTATACTGACAAGTGCTCCCTCTCTGAAATTTGCGCTACTACAACATCTCCATGCATCTCGCACCATTGCACACCTCTCTATGCCACCTAGCACTGTGCAAAAGACTTGTGCCTCTCGCATTGCTGCAGCCTGCTAGCTATGCGCTATCGTGGGATTCCCTACACTATCACTCTCTCTGCCGCTCCATTCGCATCTGTCTCCACCCAATCAATCAGTTCCTGCTACTCCACATTGGGGCTCCCGTAGCAAGGTCTCATCCAAGAGGTTAGGTACCTTAAGGATCCTGTCCCTCCTCCTTGGGACGATCAATCCACATCACCCCACCTCCTACTTGGAGGTATGGCTGCATGTGAACCCTCAGCCCACCTGGCTCGAAGTTTCCCCCTACTGGAGGTCTCTGGATGAGTAGATGTCTCTACTCGATCTCCTCTCAGCTTCCCTTGTTGTGGCTGCTCCACAACCTCCTGAAGTTGCTGCACCAATCGTGGCTCCTCCACAATCATCTGAGACTTCTTCTGGCTCTCCATGTTGAGAGGTAATATACACTCCCTCTCAACCACCAAGTCTCCATCAGTTGCCTCGCTGCTCAATGCTTTGCATGCATCCTGAACCTCAAGAGCATACAGGTTCTTGACCTGTGAACCAATCTGCTTCACCTGTCTAGTGATGATGTGTCCAAGGAAAAATTTTCCCTTACTGAAGACTACAGCATAGCCTCTGTCTTCCAGCATCGCAATCGACACCAAGTTTCTCTTCAGTCCTGGTACATCCTTGACATCAGTCAAGGTAAGGCGAGCTCCATGCTCCCTCTGAAAAATAACTGTGCCTACACCTGAGACACTATACTTCTCATCATTACCCATTGCTATGAGTCTCTGGAGATCTTTCTCCTCCAAAGTACTGAACAAACTCTTGTCACCGGTCATGTGGAAAGAAGCTCCACTGTCAAGAAACCAACCACTTCCCACCATGGATGAAACCATGCATGCGAAGAGTGTGAAATCCAACTCAAACTGTGAAGCAAGTGCCTCACCTTCAGATCCTTCCCTGGATCCCTTCTTGGATTTGCCCCGTGGAAAATTTGCAGCATAATGGCCCACCTCATGACAACGAAAGCATCTCACTTTCGATTTGTCAGCCTTCTTCCCATCATTGGAAGAATTGGATTCGGAAAGAGAACCTTCTCCTTCCCATTCTTTTCTTTGGTAGCCAAAGTGCAATTTTCTTCATCAGATGCCTTTGATGAAGATCCATCCCTAGCATTCTGCCTGATCTCCTCTGGCACAAGATCCGACCAAAGTCTCTCCCATCCTGGAAATTTCTCCCGACCATTGACAGAGTCCTAATAGGAATGCCAACTATTCAGAAGACCAAGGAGAGCCAATCTCACCAAGTTCTCATCATCATCAGTCACCCCCACACTTCCCAGCTCATCCCGACATTGGGTGAACTTCATGAGATACTTGGGCATACTGTCTCCATTCTCACACTTAATGTTTCTGAGTTTATCCTTGAGCACCAACTTCCTTTGGTCACTCTTGCTTTGGAATAAATCTGTCAACGCTTTCCACATCAAGTATGGAGAAGCCTTTCCATGCAGGCTGGATACAATGTGATCCTTCACGCCCTCCAACAAAATCCTTCGACACTTTTCTGTCTTCTTTTGCCAAACCTCAACGTGAGCAGCATCAGTAGCCTTTGGGACCTCAGCCTCTATGAACTCCTTCAACCCATTGTCATCTAACACCACCTCCATCCTATCTTTCCATGCAATATAATTCAAGCTGCCTTCAAGAGAATATTCCAATCGCAATTCGTTGAAAGACATTTCAACTTTGACACCAAGAAAACACTGCTACAAATTCAAATTCCACCAGCTCAAAACTCAACCGCTTCTGATCTAAAATTCGTGAGAACAGAGTATTTCTCATACAGAGATTGATTGTATGAGATTTTACCAGATATATCACCTTCCAAAAGAAGGATGAATCCAAAGGCTACCTGGCCCGATTACAGACTCTGCCTGAAGAAATAAAATGTAATCACTTTCTGAATAATAGATCTGATGATCAACTCTGATCTGATACCATGTAGAAATTTTGAATAATATAACACTTATTTCCAGAGATTATCCTGATTATACACTATTTGCAGAATGCATGCATAATACACAACCTCCTCTACTATTGATCATCAATTTGCAATATTCAGAAACAATCACATGTGCACATTGAAGCATCAATCACACATATCAACACAGTATATCATGGGGAAAGCATACAACTAAAAACCCCCAACTATCTGTATATTATATTGATTGGGAACATGTAACAATACATAGTACAATACTCCTCACTAGTACTCAGTACTATCTCCACCTGTTACACACAAACTAGCTCAGATCTGAATCAATCCCAGGTTCAAATCTCCTCCACTGCTTGCCTGTCTCCACTGCGCAATCCTGCATGAGAATAGATGAGAATGGCTGATCCAAACTCTTATTTCCCTTCATTGAACCACACAATCCTCATTCGAAATTACTCAATCCATGCATGTGCAAATCTCATGAACAACTATAGTCACAACTGATAGCAATCTCAACCTCTAACACCTCACTCCACTGAACTGTCCATGCACTGAGTTAACTGATGTATCCTTTAGTTGCTTTATGAGTTAATAATTAGTGAAATAATTAATTCACATCACTCATCACTAGTGTATTTTGTAGTTAGACTAAATACAACTAGTTCAACCAAGTCAAACTGAACACAACTCCATCAACTCCTCAATCAACTCCACCATACTCAACCACATGAGTTCTAACTGAAGTCCATCATGCAATAGCTCAACTGACCCATAAGAAAAGCATATTTCCTTCTGACAGCTTCATCTGCCACATCTGTAGCTCAAACTAAAGTGCTCTAAGAGGATAAGATAATGTTTATAGTCCAAATATTATTATGAGCTAATAATATTCGACTGTTCTATTTTTAGCCTCGCAGTCTAAAAATAGAATCCGCTCATATGTCTAAAAATAGAAGTCCATCTATTTTTACCAACATGACCAATCATCCACAAATAACATCCTGCAACTCATAGACCATGATCCATATGTCTAAAAATAGACTTTGCGCCAAAAATAGCCTGCGGGAGCACTTAGTGAAGGCGACTCCTTTCCACTAAGCTCCATCATCTTGTTGCATTTTCAACACTTAATGTCTGTAGAATTTGTTTTCTTTATTTTAGGAGCTTTATCTTGAAACGATTGTATCTCTATAATTTTGGATCTCCAAGACCTAAAATTTCATCCTATGGTATCCCTCTGAGTATTATTTCCAATTCCATAAGTCAAACTAATATTTTATGTCACATACACCTTGGGCACAATACTACAATTTCCTTCTATGCTCTACTGGATCCATGCTGTGGACTTTTAGATTCAATTAATAGACTTACATTGCAGATCAAACCTTAATCCTAAATTACAATTTCGAGAATAAAATAAATCATGGCATTCAATCAATAAGATTTGAGCATCCAGAATTCATTTCTATGAGGATTCAACACAAGCATTAATGGGATGTTATCATGAATATACCATAACTATCATTTCATAATCATGATCATAATCCTACTGGCGTAGTCAAAATTATTACTTATGCAATATGAATAACTAGCTAAATGAGCCTCAGCTGATGCAATTCACCTCATGAAGCGTAATGAATAGCATAAAGAAACTGAACCCAAGACAATAAAATTTCACACCTTAAGCACATAATTATTACTCCTACATAGTTGTCTCATGCATAATTATTTACCATTATTGTATCATCTCAAGAACAAAGATTATTCATGCATCACATACTCACAAATTTGACGACATCAAGAGTAATGAATCATAATATGGCACATGAAATTGTACTCCTAATTTTAAAGATGAGACAACAAAAAGAGTAAGGGGCCACATAGAGTACATCCCAAGATATTGAAGTAAACTAGCTTAGCTGAAGAGAGTCACTTGGAAAAATGAGAATCGCCACCTAACTTAGAACTGAATTCCTCCAGTTCACCTCTGAGTCGAGAGTTCTTGCTATGGATCAACTACTTCTTGTTGATCTCTTTAATGGGTATTTAATACCCTCTTTCCTGATATCATTTCCATTAGTAGCATCCCACTTTTATGGATATTTTTTATGCATTTTCCTATGCTTTTCCCGAAAGAGCTTACCTTTATCTACCATGAGGATTTTCCTCATAAACGCTTTCCTTTATCTCCTGTGAGGCTTTTATGTTTTTTCTTAACTTAGCATATTTCTCCGGCTAAGTAACTTAATGGATATTTATCTCCAAATCCATTAAGATTATCTAGATTTGGATGTAGAAGTCTTATCATGAAAGAATTATCCATTTCGACCAATGGGATTTGGAAAGAATCTCATCTCTTAGTGTCTCACTTTTCAAAGTGATTAAATAATTTTATTTAATAATAAAGTATTTTCTTTCATTCTTACATATTAGACCTATATTTTCTTAGCTTAGGTCAATGGAGTGCTACATACAATGGAGGGGTGTTACATACTCCCCCACTTAAATTTATACCATCCTCGGTGTATTACTGTATGTTACAATTTATTTCCTCATTCACAGGTAGTTGTTTCTGAATTATCAGGTTCCCATGGCCTTGTCACCTGAATCATATCTTCCGATACATTGGTTAAACAAGAGTTCTACTGACAATCTCCTTCCATTTCTACCTGTACATATGTTTCAATCAATTTGGTGAGATATTATCATATGCAGAAACTCAATTTTGTTTGTGACATGAGCAACAATAGGTTAATGTTGCTCGCTCTTTAGCTATGATTCCTTAGTTTCCCTCTTATTAAAATAATAGGAAGAAATGCATGTTCCTCCAATGCCTTTGTGTTCTTGTCAAACACTTTCTTCCTATATTTTCCCTGCATTAGTCACAACAACTCAAACTAGCACATTTGACCAATCAACATGTATAAAATATCATAACAGGTTAGCTCAAACATAACCATCAAAATCATAACCCATAAGTAACCATAAAAAATCAGGATCATATGTCATATGCATACTAAGGCTGAAACAAAATATTGATACTTATCCTTTGTTTCCACCTTTGTCTTGCCTTTGTACACACTATGGATCGGTTGCCACAACAGGCAATCATCTAGTGACTTCTCCTCAAACATTTGCACCTACACATGGTGTGCATGACACACATATCGCTATAAATGTCATATATCATCCCGCACTTCATGCATCCTTACAAGTACCATATGTATCATTTGTACAAAGTACCACCTGTACATGTGTACCCACTACAAAATTCCCATAGCATCACCTACATGACATATATTTCATCCACATGTTTTCAACCATGTTAGTATTATGCCAAAAGTTCCTGTAATTTTTCATTCATGCTACTTTTAGGTAAGTCCAGTGAAGCCATGTTTGGTTTGGCAATTGAGGAATAAGAAATTCATGGACCTATTCGACTTCTGCAACGAGAGCATAACTGAATTGTTTTATGTCAAAGTATTCAAGAGATTTTATTTAGCTAATATTTTTCATTTATCTAGTGGTTGCAGGGATTTTTCAACAATTGATAACATAGATACATAATACAACTTTACAAAACCCATAACTTTGATTTTTGGTATTGAGTTTGTCCCATAGACAAGGTTTTAATAACAACGGAATATGACCTCTGCCTAAACATAAAGCAAACTATTGACTATGCTAGTTAGTCTAGTATGGACTCCAATGTTATATTCAAAGTTTAATAAGAATCATAACCTTTTCTTTAGCAAAGAAAACAATTGTTTGGTACTCAAAAGTACTCCACACATAACCTAGTTATCCCATCTGCTTTCCTGGTTTCTCTTTTTTATCCAAAGCTATTCGAACAACCCGCATGTATGTTCCCACATCTATGCATAAATCATAAGTGAAGGTTACAATGTTCTCCATTCCAGACCCTCCATAGTTTTAGGCACTATGTTTACCAGGGTGTGAGCCTAGGTCATTTACATGTTTACACCTCACCTTAGGCATTAAATGATTTTTGGAAGAAAAGAGAAATAACCTATTTATCCATTATGAAATTAGTTTATGCAATAGTTTTTATGTTGTGTTATTCAGAACAAGACAACACTATTCATACAATCTAACAGGTAGAATTTTCCAAGCTTGTTTGATAGGAAATAGTGGTACAAAATAAGAATTTCATATTGTATGGTTGTCAATTTATTTGAATAGATTGCTAAATACCCAATATCTTGGTGCAAAACAATCCTAATTAACATTGCCACTTAGCCAACATCTTCTTAATTTCATAACAAGTTGTTTCAAGGTTTGTTATCCTCTTTCTTCCTTATCTAGAACATTTATATGTTCCATTTTACTTGATGCATGAATTATTTTACTACCAGCCTAAGATCCTTTGGTTATCATAATATATATTAATGTGAAACATTTTGGTTTACCAAATATTGGTTTATTAATTCGGACCAGTCATGTTCCAAATCTAGTGTACAATTCCTACTTGTCACTAGGCTGCTCTGAATTGCTCTAATTCTTCAAGAACCACCATATCCAGTATGCAAGTGTACTTTGTCCATATAAAGTAGAAGCACACATATCATTTTAATCTTATGAATTATCACAAGAATTGTGTTTGTAATATCTTTAATCATTCTTTAGATTGGAAAGGTTCCTATTTGTGATATATTACCAATAGAACCCCATTTTATATTTGGATGGATATGTACATTAAGGTACACATTAAGTTGCAAAATTTCACCCATTAGAATTTGTGTGAGTTGTTGGGAAGGTGATCTAAAACTTAATATTGTCTTTCTGCTATTAACCAAAAAGCACTAGGAGCTTCTTTCACACTCTTATTATGTATTTACATCATATGTATTTTTTTTATCAGACCGAGTGACCTTCTTGTTAGAGTCATAAATTTATTAATGTATAATTTCTCGTTCCACATGTATACTCTAAGTTCTATTATATATGTGCATACACTTCACAACTCTATCCCTAATTCAGTCTAGATGCCTCTTACATCTCTTAGTTATAATTATTGAGATGTTTCTTTACTCGAAAGAAACCTGTAGGTTCGAATTTATGCATGTCCAAATATGCATATTGCTACTGAATATCTCACTAATGACCAAGTAAGGTTTAGTTCCTTTCAGTAGTGTATATTTGAACTATTTTCTCCTTAAGGGTGAATTTAAGCGATTCAGTTAGTGGAAAAACCACATCCAAAAATGAACTGTATCATTACATGTAGATGCACAAAAATATTAATTTGATATATATTTTTTTACAAATACATAGTCTCATACAATGAACTAACCTTCATGAACTTAATGATTTTTCATGGAAACCTTTATGAATAGATATCCTTAAACAAAAGCTTTAGAATTTTTTTGAGGATGGAACCCACTTAATTAACCATCAACTTTTGTTAATGTTGATAATATGCCATGGACTTCTTACGTGATGATTTATAGAGTTTCCATTTATATACTTTTATTGTTCTATTTTTCCTCATGTTGTCCATGGTCCATGGAAAGAAAAGAGTTGACATTTTCTCTCATAAAGGTTCAACATTTATTCCCTTCATATTTCAAGATCTCTATACACATAAAATTTATTCCATTAAGTTATGTCCTTGATTGGACTATCTTTACCGACATTAGTTCGTATTTTATTAAGCTATTTCATTGCATAGAAATTATACAACTCATAATATGATTTTAATATGAATAGAATGATATGATGACTATCAGTAAATTTCATCAAATTTTTAATCAAATCATTTATTCTCCTCATTTATTTATAACTTTTATTACATAATATATCCATTATTCTTCTTAAGTTGTTTATATGCATTACTCCTCTTATGTGGAGGCATTTAATATTTGAACCCTCTCATTCCTAAATGATATATATATTCTTCTTACATATGTATTACCAATTATCCAATTGAATGTCTCATTAATATTGTGGTTATAGCATCCCACTTTCTATAAAATAACCATACTTTAAAATTGTTTATTTCTCTCGCTCTACTATGAATATTTAAAACTATGAAAGTATCATGGTATAGAGTCTTTGTGCCCTCACAAGAGAATTCAACAATAATTTAAGTTTTGACAAACTTCCACCACATATAATAAGTATAATTTAAACCTTCACTTAATTCAATAAGTAGGCACAATA
Source organism: Pinus tabuliformis (assembly GCA_031772625.1). NCBI lineage: Eukaryota > Viridiplantae > Streptophyta > Pinopsida > Pinales > Pinaceae > Pinus > Pinus tabuliformis. Next base: position 1,037,244,890 of record CM062819.1, read on the forward strand.
ACAAGTAACTAATTGAGGTTTGACCTTTTCTACTTATTAAAATAATCAACATGTTAATTGTTTGATATTTCCTTGCATCACTCTTTACTCCACCACAATTCAACACTGCAGAATTATTTTTTTCAGTGTAGCCTTTCAGGGTTTCTCCTCCGCACATTGCTACTATAGCTATCCAAAGACTTTCAGAAATTCATTATAAGTGAAACTTACTTTAGTTAATTAATTATAAGATAGATATAGTTTAATATTTGACCTTTATTGTATCTTTCAAGAATACAATACCCAAGATATTTTGAGTCTCTAATATATTGTGATCCTCCAAATTTTTTCATTTCTTAAGCTCGATTATGAATATCTAGCATCTTAATAAGTTTTTAACACAGGTTAATTGTGAGAGTTTTGATCCATCCATTCATGTAAGCATATCACTGCAGCTCATTGTAACCATGCAAATGATTCATACCTGTAATCCATACATATATGTAATCATAGACATGTAATCACATCATGCGTATCCCATTCAATTAAATTGTAAATTTTACAATTCCCAAGATAAATCTTCATATTCCTTTTTTTTGCATAAAACAAAATAACTTATATAAACTATACACACTCTTCTTTGTAGTTTATTTCACTGAAAGCACCCTCATGTCATTTAATCTTGTAATGTCTACTTAAAAATGATTATTCATAATAATTCAAAACAATATCCTTATCGTCAAGGAAACTGTAATTAAGCAAAATATGGCATATATGTCAACATGTTTACACATTAACAAAATAAAACATGTTTAGGCCCCTCCTCATCCATAAAAAAAACCACCAAATATTTTCCAATAATGGTGGCATACATATGTAACATATCCCATTTTCATGAACTTGAATTGTTATGAAATAACTGCAAAAACATATGCTAGTAGGTGATAACCATGATTATGTGAATGTTTATATTTTATTAATAAAGATTGTTAATGTTGTGATATTGAGTTTTTGAAAATTTATGGATTGACCCCAGAAAAGAGGATGAAATTGCGAGAATATGAGAGGGATCAGATTCACCATGATTTTTTTTTCCTAAAGCGAAATATATATAGAAATATATATTTGTGTTAATCCGGTGGGAGATAAATACCGGTAATAAAAGCACTGCGAGTGGAAAATTAGGCTTTTAGATTTAAGGAAAAACATGGAAAAAGTCTAGGCTGAGTGGAAACAGAACTCCTGAAGGCAGGACGCTGCCCAAGACAAATCTGTGAACAGGATAATCATAAATATCCATTATCAAGGCAGAGTATATGTTACTCATGCCAAGGAAAGTTGTCATAGCTCGGGGGGAATTAGAGGATTCATGGTTGGGAGGTCTGGTGTAGTCAACCATTGATTTTCCGAGTTCAAGATTTCTGGTCAGAAAATCCTTACTGTGTTTGAAGGAATTAGATTAGATGAATGTTATATTACATGGGTTGAAAGTTATGTTTGGCTTGTTTTTATTTACTTTGTGTCATTTCTTATATGTACAGAGTCTGGTGACTAATTAATATAGTGAAAAAGTTTGTAGTCCATCATATTCTATAGGTATTCATCTGCTCATAGTTATATGATTGAATGCCATTATTAAATTAAAGAGAGCTAAGGATTTTCTTACCTATTGTGAACTATTCTAATTACGAGTTAGAGAAATTGGATTTTAATTAATAATTTGATGCATGATGAAAGAACCATCAACCTAAAAAACAGAAACTCGAAGGTATTCAACTTATCACAGCTGGTTCTTGATGATCATATGAAATTGTTTCTTGATAAAGGATTAAATTATGCCATATCTTCCCCATATATGATGTCATAAGAAACATTGAAGTCGTTATCAAGAACACAGATCAGGATGTTGCAGAGGAAATAAGACAGGATGTTGCCAAAATCCGTAGAAGAACCAAGCCTCCTGTGCGTAACATTTCCATAGATGAATTGATAGCTTTGGTTAGCTAAATACCTTGCCAACAAACTTCAGACTATGTCTGGGAACACCCACTCTTCTATTAAAGATTCCTCTTATTCCATAGAATGGATTAAAAACCTTGAAATTAATGATAATGACCTCCTTGTAAGCATTGACATAGTATCCCTCTACACTATCATTCTGGTTGAAGTATTAAAGAAAATCATTGACCCTGAAAATAAGGACCTCATAAAAAATTTCCTTAAGTCTTCATACTTCAGTTTCAAAGGAAAAATCTATGAGAAAACTCATGGGGTTGCCATGCGCTCTCCTTTATCTCCAATAATTACCAACCTATATATGGAACACTTTGAGCAAATTTCCCTCAATTTTTTCCTTTTCACCCCCGAAGAATGGAAAATATATGTAGACGACATATTTGCTAAATGGAGCCATGGTTTGGATAAACTTTATGATTTCTTAGCTCACAAAAACAACCTCTCCAAACACATTAAATTCACAATTGAAATTGAAAGGGACAACCAACTCCCTTTCTTAGACATCCTCCTCACTAGGAAAAATGGTAAACTGAGCCACCAAGTCTTCAGAAAACAAACTCACACTGACAAATATCTGCACTCAAATTCCCACCACCACCAAAAAAAAGGTAGGTGCCATTAAAACCCTAGCTACCAAAGCCTCTAAAATCTATGACCCCTAACACTTAGAGGAAGAAATTAACTACCTCTTCAAAGTATTCAAAAATAATGGTTATCAGGAAAACATAATCCATAGAACTACTAAAATTTCCAGAAACAAAACTGAAAAAAGAAAACCTCTTGAAAACTCTAAAATCTCCTTACCCTATATAAAAGGAACCACCAACAAAATTGTTGGAATTCTCATGAAACATAACATCATGGTTGCACTCACTCCCCCTAACACCATAAAAAACATGCTTGATTCTTCCAAAGATTTAATTGACCCGAAAAATTACAAAGGAGTATACTATATTCCATGTTCATGTGGGAAAGTATATATAGGTGAAATAGGGAGATCTGTGGGCATAAGGCTAAAATAACACATAAATGACATTGCAAAGAATAGGTTGGAAAAATCAGCCCTAACAGAGCATGCATATTCCTCCTCACAGTACATTTGCATGGAGCATGATAAATTAATTCAAAAAGAAGACCATTATCTAAAAAGAAGGGTGAAAGAATCCATTGAAATAGAGAAATCATCAAAAAACATGAACAAAAATGATGGTCTGAAACTAAGTAGTTCTTGGAAACCCTTACTAAGAATTAAATAAAATATAATTAGTTATTTTTAAACATTCATATATAAATATTAATACTATCCTAATCTTAATCAAGACCCTATCCTCTCTTTTCTTACCCTTACCTAAAAATAACCTACATAATAAACCTACATTAAACATTATATATATATATATGTGTGTGTGTGTGTGTGTGTGTGTGTGTGTTTAAACTAATCATTAAAAATAAGCAACTAAACAGATAAAAAATTCGACAATAAAATTTTTATCATTAAACTATCAACTAGTAACTATTAATTGCTCCATGCATTCACACTCTCTCTTCTCAAAGTTGCAGATTACAACCCTGATGATGGACTCATTTAGTTAGTCTGAAACGTTGGTTATAAAATGATAACAAGTTCTTCCGCAAATATTGAAAATGATGAAGGTTGTTTACTTTTTTTGGTAGAATATATTTATCATATGTGTAGTTGTGTATAAATCAATAATTGATGCATGTTGATGACTACATAGTTATGGAGGTACATTGATTATTATTTGATGCATGCTACGAATACCTAGTCTATGGTTGATAGTTTTAGCAATCATAAGTTTGCATGTTGTGTTATACGCAATGCATGTTACAATTAACTAACTTCGGTCCTATAGATGATAATTTTTATCATTTTCAGCATGAAATATGATGTTATATCAGATGCAGGTTAAATAGGACTAATACAAAGGTTGTGTTATATCAGTTCGCTAAGGGCGTAGGTAACCTACGAAGAAAACTGTTAGGAAAATCACCATGAACCGAATCATATGATCTTGTTGGTCCGTATGGTTATCCATAGGGATCAAATATATGAACGAATTAAATTATAGTAATAGTCAGTTAATATCATTAAAGAAAAAAAAGCGGAAAACAACATATGGTAATGTTAGGAGAACACTATGTTTTTGAGTATGTGAGGGATCTGGACAGAGATTAAGCCCCTCAGCTGGTTGGATGCGCATAATAACCAAAAACTCATTTCACCCAGATCTTCTGGGAGTAAAGAGAAATGAACTACGAGCAATATTAAAATGAAGAAGCCATTATGTTAATATCAGATACACAAGTTATATATATACTTACATAAATGGAAAGAAGACCAAAGCTGAGATTTCAGGACGTACTTGGATATATAAATGAAAGAATAGTTTTAAGATTTAGTACTGTATAGACACAAGCTAATTGGTTATTATTATGAGATTCTGAATACCACAGATTCAATTTAGCAACTGAACAAGGAAACGAGAGAAAATCTGTAGACATTACCAACAAAAAACTGTAGAATAAAGCTATATTATTCTTAAGCGGAAAATATAAAACTACAATGACAGCTACAACATAAATCGAAATGTCTTAAGATAGTGAAACATAGTGTATAATTAAAAGGTCTATTAAAAGACAAATGTAAAGCATAAATAAAATTACCATTAGAACATAAGTTGAAATGTCTTAAGGTAGTGAAACATACTGTATAATTTAAAAAGGGCTATTAAACAACAAATGTAGAACATAAATAAAATCACAAGTAGAACATACACCTAATTTGAATCATAGCATAGAGAAATCATAATATGGTTGCAACAATTTGTATTCAAATTAAATATAATATAGTTAACCATAAACGAGAGAAAAATCAGAGGGTGCATATAAAAAAAATACTAAGTGTGTACCAGAGAAATCTCGGTGCCCATTTTAGCAGTCTTATACATTTGGCTAATTGTTAAATCCTTCAGTTAGGAAACCAACAGAACTAGAAAAGCGAGAATGGAAATACAACTAAGCTAATTAGGAGTTGAGATACGAATCGACTTTGTCACGTCGTGGCCACACCAAATCCTCCGAGTCGTAGAGTGATAACAATGAGTTTAAAACCCACAAGCATGGAGACTTAGCTCAGCAGAGAGGACCAACCTATGAAGTAGAAAAGCTATGAGGGTTAGAAGATGAAGGATCATGCACTGGTAATATGTGATCATTGGGATGGGTATACCTACGATAGAAAGAAACATGGGGCTAGTAAATTTATGGAAATTGAAACTAGCCCTTAATTACGTAATAGTAATTTGGTCATGAGGTATGAGAATTTACCTTTCGAGACCTTATAACTTGGGCATTGCCATAAAAACCTGTATGAAGAATTACAGTGAAAGAGGTTAGCATGATAAACCCAAAGGAAATGAGAAAGTAATTAATAAAAAGGCATTACCCTGACTATCTAAGGCAGGAACTTACCTGAGTTTGACTATGTCCTTATCTAGTGGAGGTGTGATGCTGAAGAAAACTCATGTACTCCTCTAGCGGAAGGAAAAGAAGCAAAGATCATTAACCTGGGAGAAGTGTTAACCATTAAGGAGGAAGATGGAAGCATAAGTAAAATAATGAAAAGAATATTTCAATGCAAGAGGCCCTACCTTGACAACAATTATTGACTAATAGAGGGAGCACATCGGTTCTAAGGTCGAACCCCCTTCCCTCCACTTCTACTCAAAGGCGCCATCGTTGCGGAGAGTGAAAACCCCTTATCTCCATTGCTACTCTAAAGAATGGCAAAGGTAAACGGCTGGAGATCAAAACCCCCTTACCTCCATTGCTACTCTGAGGAATGGTAGATGTAAATGGCCGGAGGTTGAAACCCCCTTACCCTGATTGCTCTTCTGAAAAAAAATGTAGAGGAAAATTTGAAAACAGGCAGGCATATTGACAATGAGAGTAGGATTAATGGAGGAAAGTGGAACCATAGATCTAGGGAAACACATATGGAGCATTAAAGAGTTTCGCGGTTAATGAAAATATTGTTTTTTGTGCCCACGTGATGGGTGTACAATGATTGGTCCAATGAGATTAAATGAATACAAATGGAGATGGAATTGTGTGGAAACAAAGGACGGTGAAATAATATATTACAGCTGGTTCAGGACACGATATTTTAATAAACACCCTCACCGTGTCAAAAGGATCAATAGGTATCACCATCACCACAACCTACGTATCATAACCGTTGTATAGCAGTTAACTACCATTGAATACATAGTCTTATAGTTAAGTGGGTTTGCTATAAATTCTATAGTTAATCACATCACTAAGTATAGAATGAAGCTTACAAGTAACTAAATTATGAGGGGGGGTGTATAAGCTCCTTACATAATAGAAATTCATAAGTGTTACTATTAGGATCATATAATTTAAATGGTTTGTGCTATCTTTATTAAAGAATGTAAATGGTTCATATAATATTTAAATGGTTAGTATAAGTGTTTAGGAGTGTGAATTCATCAACAAATAATAAAAAAAAAAATCTAGGTGCAAAACTAGGTTCGTTAAAAATGGTATCAGAGCACAGTTTTACTTTGAGCTTGTATAGGGACAACTACGTTAAAAAAAATTGTGCAAAATCAACAAATTTTTATGTAAGAGTATGTTAAACTTGTTTTATCGATCTGAATGTTGAATGGTGGTGTAGGTAGGAGAATTTAACAATGATGGATGAATCTCTACCACTGAATACTGGAAATGGGGAATTATATGTGAATCTAGGGGAAATTGGTAGTGCTTCTATCATTAAGCTCTTAGTTGGTAGAGATGGTAAGGACACTACAATCGGAGTTGGTTCAACTCCATGTAAGTAAGGACACTGAAATGATCCCATTCATTAAGGAATTCCTGGATGTTTTTCCAGAAGAAATTCCAGGCATGCCCCCATTTCGTGAGATAGATTTCACTATAAATCTAGTACCCAAGGTTGTTCTAGTGTCTAGGACGTTGTATCGCGTGAGCACTCCATAATTATTAGAGTTAAAAATGCAATTACAAGAATTATTGTACAAGGGATATATCATACCTAGCGTTTCCCCTTGGGGGGGCACCGTTTATTTTTGTGAAAAAGAAAGATGGTACATACCGAATGTGTATAGATTATTGCCAGTTGAACAAATTAATAGTAGAAAACCGATATTCCCTTCCAAGAATAGATGATCTATTTGATCAAGTCAGAGGGGCCTTAGTTTTCTCAAAGATTCACTTGAGAGCGGGGTATCATTAGTTGTGGATTAAAGAGGAAGATATATAAAAGATAGCTTTTAGGACACGCTATGGTCACTATGAGTTCGTGGTGTTACCTTTTGGTCTCACCAATGCAAATGCAACATTCATGTGTCTCATGAACAATGTGTTGCACCAATATTTGGATCACTTTGTATTGCTTTTTATAGATGACAACTTGGTATACTCCAAGAATGACCAAGAACACTAAGAACATTTAACAATGGTACTATAGACCTTAAGGGAAAATAAAGTGTACACCAAGAGAAACAACTCTGAATTTTTCAAAACCAAGATACAGTACCTGGGACATGATGTCATATCTAAAGAAGGATTAGCAGTGGATCCAGAGAAGATTAGAGCGATTTTTGAACGACCAATACCAAAGGATGTGTCTTCAATTCATTCTTTTATGGGGATTGAAGGATACTATCATAGATTTGTGAAGAACTTCTCCAAATTAGCATACCCCATCACCTCATTACAAAAAAAGGGAACAAAGTTTGAATGGACTGAAAAATGTCAAGAAAGTTTTAATAAACTAAAAAAATGTTGACCACGGCCCTTGTATTACAGATAGTAGATCCGAAATAAGAAGTTGTGGTATGCACAGATGCGTGGCTTGAGGGATTAGGAGGGGTATTGCTACAGAATAATGATGTGATAGCTTATGAGTCCCAGAAATTGAAAAAACACGAGGAAAATTATGTTGTGTATGATATCGAGTTGGCTACAGTAATTCATGCGTTAAGAATGTGGAGACATTATTTGTTGGGTAAAAATTTTGTTTTAATGACCGACCACATCATCCTTAAATATTTTTTAGTCAAGCTGACCTGAATGCGAGACAGGCAAGATGGCTCACCTTTCTCAGTGAATTTGAATTTGAAATTAAACATATTAAAGGGAAGGAGAACAAACTTGCTGATGCGTTAAGTCTGCATGCTCATGCTACAATTGCACACATAGGAGTAAGAGTAAAAACAGATTTTGAGGAACAAGTGAGATTAGCACGACAATATGACCCCCAATACCAAGAACTGTACAAGCATATACAACAGGGTAAGACGATAAGGTATGTGATAAATTCTAAAGGATTGATCACTTGCCGAGGTAGATGGGTTATTCCTAACAACACACCTCTCAAACAATTAATATTTGATAAAAAACATAAAGAGCCATATGCAGGCCACCCAAGATACCAGAAAATGATAACTGCATTAATGAAACAACTCTTCTGGGCTAGAATGAAAAAGGAGGTAGCTGATTATTTGGCGAAGTGTCTGCAGTGTCAACAAGTCAAAATAGAACATCAACATCTAGCAGGTCTGTTGAATTCACTACCTATTCTGGAGTGGAAATTGGAAATGATTTCCATGGATTTCATAATTGGATTACCAAAAACTCGGTATCAGCATGATTCCATTATGGTGGTAGTAGATATACTAACCAAAGCATCACACACAGGAGGATTCATTTATCGAACATTTTGAGGATTATGCTTAGAGTTGGCATTAAAATCTATGCTTTCATCAAGGTTGTTTGCATTTATGAGACAAACTAATCTGCAACATATGCTGTTCGTCATGTAAATTCGAGGAGACATCTGACACAAAGAGGGAGATAAGTTAATTTTCATGGTTACTTTTATCAAAAAAGGATTGTTATCAACACCAAGAATTGGACAAAAATTACGCTTTTGATTATCCATAATCCGTTTCAGTTGGCATTAATTTTTGCGTAAGAATCAACAAGGAATTGGCCATTCCTTGTTCAACACACTAACGTATTTTTTATGCCAATTTTTATTTGCAGATTTTGGATGATCAATTGATCATTAAGGAAACTAATTGTGTGAACAATTGGTCTTCAAAATACTAATTTCATGAGAAATCCTAAAGAACAAGTCCATGAACATAAACAAAATTTTACGATTTCTTGAACTTCCAGTAATAGTTTAATGGTTTGAAATGTTGCATGACAGAAAAGAAAATTCGAAGACCTGGGGTGTGTTCCTAAATTTTCAAGGATGGTGAAATACCTATCCACACATGAATATGACATCTACAAGTGGGTGGTCAACACTGATCAAACTAAACTATTTTAGAAGAAATTCCATAATTAATGAGCATATTTGTTATATTTGACATTTTGCATGCCAAAATTAATTTTTTTCTGGCAAGAGTCATTATCCACTTCTCATTATCCACAAACACTACATTACATTTTCATCAATCCTAACCCACCGTTAAAAGCAACGAAGCTCATTTACAAGATTTTGGTTCCACTTTACATATTCATTGTTAGTTTCCATTTTCCCACACTTGCAAATAAAACCTTGCTTCCATACACAATTAATTCCATAGTCCTTGAGTCTAAATATTTTTCTAAAAATACCTTGAAGCATGCATGCCTTAAGGGCAAGCTATCATGCCGTTAAGCAAGGGAATACATCAATGTCCCTTGTTCATCAGATCTTTTGAGTATTCGACAACAACAAATTCATTCATACTTATAAAGATGTGTTCGGGGCATCTTGACTCTCATCCACATCAAAGATGGGAGCTCTCGTGTTGACTAGTGGCATCCATCAATGGCCACTAAGTTAAAAATTTCTTGTTATGTTAGACACCGAAACATGTAATCGCATGACAAGAATTGTGCCAACAAGCATTGAAGACTTGAAGACCAATCATTTTGTAGCAGAGGAAGCAGATATATTTTCATTACTTTACAATTTTTGATATAAATGACTTGAGGACAAGTCAATCAATAACACTGGGGGGAAGTGTAAATTCTAAATTTTGTAAATTCTAAAATTTTCATACCTTCCAAGCCTTATACATTTTTAGTCGCATTCAACAGCAGATTTCGAACATTCAGCAGAAGATCCAGCAACAGATTTAGCATCAGATGCAGCAATAATAAAAGATTCACTTTTCAACTTCCTCCATCATTTTCACCGCCAAGTGAAGAAAACTATGATAAGTATTTTTCAGCCATGCATGCAAAACTCTCATCAATTTTTGAAAGGGTAAGTTGACGTATGATATTTTCTAACTTTTAACCATTTAATTCCTTGAAAGCTAGAATGATAATTTTTGGAAAGAACTTCCTTTCCTCATTTCATAAAATTTCCAAAACCATCAGTTTGGGGGAGGGATGAATTTACATACATACTTTGTCACCTTCCTATTTTTCCATATTCATATATCACATTCTAAAACCCACATACCTTCAAAATATATTAACTATTACATGAGCATATAAATGGCTTTGTCAAAAGTACTTGAAAGCTAATTGGATGCAACAAAATCATGGTTGTTATACAAGAACCAACCATGATGCATTCCAAAAAGAATACTTTGCAATAAAAATCACATTATTATTATGCAAAGATCATACATTGAATTTGAACGCAACAAACAAAATACGATTGGAACACAAGAACCAACCAAGTTGCTATTCAACAAACACACTTTGCAAAAGTTAACCAAATGATATAACACAAAGTCTAAACCAAAGTGCAAGTACCAAAAGTAATGTAATAGATTGCATGAGGACATGCAATACCTTCAGTTTGGGGGTATGTTGGGCCTAGGAATTATCCTTAAAATACATCCACTTTCACTCCATTCACACATTTTCTCACCTCTATTCCACCACCATGTCACCACATCAGCTTCACTTTCATCATTATATGGGTTAACTTTTTGTTTTCCAAAACATTATTAATTCTTAGTATTTTTAAGAGAATTTATGGTTAAACTTTAGAAAATAATCTCCATATACTTATACCTAACATATAGAATGAGTTTGTTGACATGTGTAGGTACAGAGGAAGCTTCCAAGGCATCTTTATGTGGTGCTCTATGTTCAAATTCGAATTTGAGGAGATCATGGACCTCATGGAGGATAGGGTTATGTGTCACCATTGGTTGAGAAATATGTTAGACAAAGGAGGGAATAGTGGATTTACATTTATGAGTTTGTTATCATAGCTTCTGTATAAATATGAGTGTTATCTCCTTCATTTGTAATCTTCATTTTGTAATCTTAATTTTTAGAATTTTAGAACCTAGTTTTTCATTTGTAACTTAGAATCTTAGTATCGTATAGGTTGGTAATGAGAAGTTAGATTTGGAGAATCATTGTAATGGTTGTAATTTCAATTTACAATTGATGATGAATAAAACATAGCTTCTTTGATCCTCTACATTTGAATTCTCTTTTGGTGTGCTTGTGAATCCTTGGAAGGATCCCCATTGCTTAACAATTACACTTTTATTTTAGTAAGCTTATATTTTATGTTTGTTTGTGAATTTCATTAGATTAAATTATTTGGTTCATATGTTTGAAATATTAATGAATGACCTTTCATAATAAAGTATTAATGTTTCCTTCAATGAATCCGATATGTTATTTAATGTTTTATTTCATTAGTTTAAGTTTCTAATTTGTATGCTTGAGATATAAATTAATAGTCTCTTGTAAGAGAGCTTTAATATTTCATGCAATCAATCAGAATTAGGTTTTGTTGATCAAGATGATTAGCAATATTAATGAGCAGTCTCCCGTAAGGGAGCTTTAATATTTCTTACACTCATCACAATGTCTTTTAATTTTTAGATTTCATTTTGTTAAATGACTAAATAAATGTTGGAAATCCCAGTGAAAAACCTCCTGTAAGGGATCTTTGGCATTTCTTCACCTAGCTTAGTCTAGTTTGTCTCTAAGTCCATATATATTGGATGATCCTTGAAGTTTACTTACCTGGATTGATAGTAAATGAAACTCTAATTTTCATCGCATTTTAGACCAAAAATTTTGGTGTCGTTGCCGGCGATGATGATTTAGAGATAAACTTAGGAAGTTATTTTTATTGCAGTTTCTTTTTTCTTTTATGGACTAACTTGTGAAACTTGGTGACAGTAGGGTCTTCATAACGAAGTTCAAGTTTGAGCATTTTTTTTAATTTTCATACTTCGATAGATTCAAATTCAGTTTTTAAACACCCCATTTCTTATTAATTCATCTACAGGTGAGAAATTTGAAGATGTTGAATAGGTACTTCTTTGAGAGCAAGGATAATACCAAAGACTGGTTTCAAAAGAACCTTGTGCCAAATCCAAGGATAAAACATGTTACTCACATCCTTGCAAACAATCAGGTAAAAAGTTTAAATTTAGATGTGACCATTTCTGAATTTTTAGTCCATAGATGGCTTCACTGGAAGAATTCTTTTACCTAAAAAAAAAAAAATTCAAGTTAACATAGAATATATTAACAAAATAAAACCAAGTTTGGTAGATTTTTCTTTTACTCTTGTTTTTTTTTTATAAAAAATAAAAATAAAAGAAAATTTATATTCATTTCTCATAAATAAATTTACATCCATGCTAACTTGATAAAATAAAATGAAACAAAAAATCAATCTGTTAGTATGCTCTCTTCCTACGCTTCGAGCAACCAGGAAGATCAAAAAATATATTGATTTATTTTCAAAATTAAATAAAAAATTTCTTGTTGGGAATGTGCTGGAATCATTTCTTCAAGCCAAATCTGCATATAAACAAATCAAAATCAGTGTTTAAGGAAGAAATATGCACTTTATCCTTCGTCTCGCACTTTCAAGAATAAAATTGAAAACAATTATAAATAAATAGTAGCAAACAAGCAGCAAATAAATATTGTTCGTAAAAAAAAAAGATCTTAAAAATTTTTGTATAAAATTCTCTTTATACTCTGTCCTAAAAAAAAAAAAAAATCCAATTTTAGGCTCACTAGCCCATGTCTTCCAATGAAAAAAAAACAATTTTTCAACGAATTGCATCTAAAGTAGCATCCTTCAATATAGTTGTACTAGACCGTACTAGTCGCACCTCAGCTCTAAGAAGTCGCATTCAGAAGCACTGCCTTTCCATATCCTGTGCACCCATGTAAACAACACACTACAAACCGAACTGTGCAGATGCCCAACACTTCTCTCAGTTATTATTTTCTTTTCGATGTGTTTAGGGATCAAGAGCTTGTGCAATAGTATTGTTAATATTATGGGCACCAAAATGGTAGAGATCTTCTCAGATAAACATGTTGAACGTTTTATTGAAGGTAGGGTACGTGTATGGCCATTGGTTTCATTATGGATATTGCTATGGCTCTTGCCCTTCGCATGCAATATCTGTAGGCAAGGGATATAATCTCGTTGGCTTCCACAAAAAACCATACCCAGCGATAACCATTCAAACATGATAAGGTGTGGCCCTCTTTTACATAACGCCATTCCAGATTTGCCGCACACAAATTCAGTACAAATTTGTCAATAAAAGGTAGCAAGTTGACCCCTTCTCTATTGTGTTGTGGCCACCAACAACCCCCCTCCTTATTTAGTATTAGCAATAACACTAGATAAGTGGGGACCCTTAGTAAAAAAAATTCAAAAAATTCAATTAAAACTCATGTATTATACTCCTTAAGAAAATATCGCATCGCGCGAAGAAGATAGGACATTTCCTTGTGAGTAGAATGATAAACTGCGAAAATGCGACGCGAAATCCATCACATCGCATGCATTAAGAAACACTCACAAACAAAAACTTTAAGAAATCACTGATGGCCGATATGCGACATCACATATCGCAACATCACAAAAATAGCACATAACTATTTAATGAATTGTAACAATTTGCGATCCTACGATAATGCGATACTACGATCGGCGATCTTGTGATCGCGTGAAACAACAATCCGTAATCCTGCGATCGGCGTGATCGGTCAACCCTGCGATAACACATCTTGATGAAAATGTGATAACACGATGCTGCGATGCGAATCGCAGAGATCGTCCATCGCAGATTTTCCTCGGCTAAACATTCAAGAAAAATTGAATACGCGCGTTAATGAAAATTAATGAATGTACGCCAAGTGTTAATGAAAGACAAGTTTTGTGTTTTTCGAAGAGTTAGTTCACAATAGATGGCATGGTTTTTTATACATCCGTAGAGCTCACAGCTTTCTTGTCAATTTTTATTATCATTACTCTCTTCTTATGTGTGAACTGCAGGAATGAAAAACAGAAACAATATGAAGCAGTGCGCAGGGAGCGATTAAGGAAAAAGGATAAAGCTCCAATGCTCGAAAGCAGAGAAGAAATGCCCTCATGAATGGATACCACATGCAACAGAGCCGCGAATTCCAGAGCGCTGCTGAGCTATCCATTATAGATCTATCAATCAGAGCCATGGTTCAATGAATAGTTGAACAATGCTGATATCAACAGGCGATTTAACACTCAAGGTTAGAAGCTCACAAAAGCAGTATGTTTGCAAAATTTTAAAGCTTATACCCGGTGAAGGAAAGGCGCTAAAGGCGAAAAACACACCAGAAAGGCTTGGATCAAAGAACGGAGGCAGGTTTTGATGCGTGATTAGCGCCTAGCACTAATCGCGCATCACTGAGAAAATTGCTCAAAAAGCAATGTCCCTGATTGCTTAGTCACTCGTAAGCCCGAAAATGCAAGAAAGGAAAGGCAGAGGCAATTTGAGGGTTAACCAAGTGGAATTTGGGGTTATTACTAAGAATACACAGTAAATCCACATAGCCAGAGATGATTCTCAATTATATATGCTATTTTGCTGGAAAAAATGGTGCCAGTGCTTGCCATTTCTATTTGCTTAGCTCAACCAAAAGCGGAAGACAGTCAGCTGACTCTACCCAGGCAAATATTGAATGCTTGCAACATTAAGGAGCAAATGCAGAAATAGTTAGATATTAGATTTAATTTTTAGAAATAATTTTGCTTAGAAAAAGGGCGGTCATTTAAATCATATCTTGAATATGTGTAATCAAGTTATTTAGTTAGTAGTATTTAAACCCTTCTCATGCATTTAGAGAAGGGTCCAGAAATTTATCAAAAACTTGTCCTCAGAACATGCACTTTTGCACCCTCCGAGGAGGTTTTGGTGAATGAATGGATCAAGATTTGTTGATGTTTGCATTTGATATCTGCTACTGATGTTGCACTTCTGTACTATTAGTAGATGTTAGAGCAAGGAGAAATAAATCATTATTGCTTGAAGCTTATGAGTAGGACGAGTCATAAATGGTACTTTTATCTCTTGACCATTTCTGCTTATATGTTAAAGTGATATACAGTTTTTAGTTGTTTATATGTTATTGCATGAATGCTTGAGTTACCATTTGGCACTTTTGTACGGTGGTAGCTATTTATTTATGTTTAATGTATGAATAGCTTATTATGCGATATGCTATTCATAACTATTTTGCCTAACTTTTTATCCAAAATAGTTCATCTTAATTGATTTCCTTTCTTATAATCGTTGAATGATTTTTATTACCAGTTGTTATATGAAATCTCTTTAGATCGCATAATAGAAGAGTTATGTCCCGGGTTAGCATAGATTAGATGTGATGTTTTTATTAGATTACCATAGTATAGAATTAGATTAAAGTTTGAATTAGAATAGCTTAGATAGTTACTGTTAGATCAACAACATCCAATTCTACACACACACACCCATAGATTGGGAAACTGGTCCCATTATCCCCAGTCGGACATGCTATACCAAACAGATAAGGAGCTACCAACCAAGGTCCAGACCGGGCGGGTATCCCCCTTGTTGTCGACCCGATTTTCGGGGCTTCAACATATTTGGCGCTAGAAGGAGGGCCTGAACTATGAATGGAAAGTAAATCCATATCTGAATACCATTCTGAGAGTAAATCACTCTCATCATCTCCCCCGACTTCCCCATTACATTTAAATCCAGAGTCAGAAGTCGCTCGAGTATCAACCGCTGCTACACACCCTGATATTTCATACCAATCCACCATTGAACCTCCTGAAGTCGAATCCCTGATTCACAAACTTCAACGATTTTCCATCTCCCCTCAGAGGTCTGATAAATTTCAAGGCAGCGTGACTTCGCAGTACAACCCTGCTCATCCCCTGACCAGGCTAAAGAGTGAAAATTTTGGTGTTCAGCCGACCAAATTACCTCTTCCCACCAGGAAAAGAGCAAGGAAACCACCGCAAGAGTCTGACAGTGAGACTCTTTCGTCTGCATCATCCATCTCAACTACTTCACCGCGAAGTCAACCATCCACACCTCCACTCCAGATCATCATCCATCCATCCACTGGAACCCCCACAACCCCTCTTCAATCATCTACAATCATAGTATCCTCATCCTCCCAGCCACAGGCATCATCTTCTGCACTTGCCTCTGTTAGCACTTCAACGATGGCCCAGTCTCCATGGAACAACCCTGGGGCAGTCTTAATGCTTGCACCCTTGAGTCAAATACCGACCCATCCTGAGAAATGGCTGCCCAAATTCAATCCCGAGGTAGGTATGCTAGCAGAAGAGCAGATAAATAACTTCATGCTTTCCATTAATCTCAATGGGGTTACTAATGAAGATGTTGTTGTTCAGCTTTTTCCCTATACACTGCAAGGGACAGCCGGGTCATGGTACTTTTCATTACCCTCCGGATCCATTACAAGTTGGGATATCTTCCAGGACCAATTCCTAACCAAGTTTGGTGATGACAGATCAACGACAACATTAATCAATGACCTATCCAATCTTAAAGTCGAAGCTAGAGAGCCTATTAAGGATTTCAATTTACGGTTCAACAAAATTCCTATTGCTTCCTAGCCCAGCAAAGAAGTACTATGCGAATGGTATATTACCACTTTGCCATCGAACATAGCCATCTTCGTGGACAGGGAAAATAAAACAACCTTAGCTGAAAACATGAAAGAGGCAATAGCAGTAGAAAAACGAATAATAGCCCTGGAAAAGAGATCCGCGATAGAGGTACGTAAGTCCAAAAATGTCACATTCAAGGAAGACTCCAAGAAGACACAACCAAAAGATCCTTTTGATTTGGAAGGATTGCAAAAAGTTCTAAAGACCATGTCCAATGAGATGGTCGAGATAAAAAAGAAAGTAGCGGAAACTTCTTCGAAAAAGCCCTACAGAGCTTTTAAAAGAGGTCCTTCAATGGATGCAAAGCCACCCAATGCCATTTCAAATGCTGAATCCGAGGAAGAGGAAGAGGAAATTGCCATTGAAGGGCAGACCGATGACGAAGAAGTTGTGGAATTACAAGGAATGTGGGACTTCATCCTCCCACAAGAGGAAGATCAAGAAGTATCTCCAGTTAGCACACGAAGTAAAAATCAGCTTCATCCTCCCCAAACTACCCCTAAACAGAAGAGCACAAGCTCTGCAACAAAAGATAAAGTCGCAACAAAGAAAACGACATCCAAAGCAACTCAAACTAGCCCAGTTCAAGTAGATGAAAGGACTCCATCGAAAACACTGATAGTGTCGGATGAAATGGAGTACAATATTATTGATGACATGAAAAAGACTAGGGCTAATATCACCCTTTACGAACTGAGCAAGTTGAAACATCAACAGAAGATAATGATGAAAGAATTACATGCCATGCTAGTTGCACCTTTGCCTGTCGTTGTACTTTCTCAAGCTTCCCACAACATGGGAAGACCTCCAATGAACGCGATCAGTAAGATTGATCCAAATGACATCGCCTTGATTGGAGGAAGATCAAGATCTCACACTCCCCCGTTTCTCCTCACTTATGAAATCTTTAATAAAAATGTGCACAATTGTTTGATAGATTCCGGTGCTTCATCGAATATTTTAACCAAATCTATATGTGCCAAATTAAATGTTCAACCACAGAAATCCGCAGTGCACATAGTTTAGCTCGATCGATCTCAAGTCGAAGTGGTCGGCGAACTAAATCAAGTAACCATAAGATTGTCATCCAACCCGAAGGTATGTCAGGTTATTGACATTCTAGTTGCTGACATCCCAGAATTCTATGCTTAATCCTTAGCAGGGATTGGTTAGAAAAACTCCATGGATACTTTGCAACTGATTGGTCGTACATGTGGCTGCCCTACAATGGTAAACCAAATCAAATAAAAGTTGAACGAGAGCTACACCAGAAGTACATAGTAATGGAGTTATAGGGAGAAAATGAACTGGTAGCGTATAACAGCAGTATTATTGGCAATTACTCGGTAGATTCTTTCCTCGGCAATTTCAATGCTCATGCGTCACCTTATTTAGAAAATTCAGTTTTGTCCCAAGTTGAAAATTTTTCTCGAACTCATAGTTCAAAATGCATTAATTTTTTAGATAAACCTATAAATACATCTTTGTTTTGGAAATTATTTTTTGATGGCTCTAGATCTAACGAAGGAGTAGGAGCAGGATGTGTTTTGATTAGTCCAGAAGGAGAAAAAATCATGCTCACATGCAGACTCGAATTTGATTGCACAAAAAATATAGCAGAATACGAGGCTTTGGTTCAAGGCCTGTACAAGGCGATCGGGTTAGATGTCAAGTATCTTCAAGTCTTTAGAGACTCTGAGATTGTGGTTAAGCAGGTACGTAACACTATACATTGCTTATCAGGTCACTTAAAACACTATCAATCTTTAGTACAAGATCTGATTGAGCATTTCATAGCGTTTAATATTTCTTCAATCCACAGACTCCAAAATTCTAGTGCAGATCTTTTGGCTAACGTGGCTTCTAAGCTTATTCCCTCTGAAGATTTTAGTCCAGATAGATTCTCAATAGAATTAATCTTTAGACCGTCCATTCCTGACAACATCACAAATTGGAGAGTATTCGATGATGATCCAGATATTCTAAATTTCCTCACATCTGAAGGATCCTACTCCAATCAAATAATTGATGAAGACCAGCACGATCGACAATTGCAACAAAATAGCACTAATAATGCTATACTGAAGTCGGTGGTTAAGTTAGAAGACTTATACGATTTGAAAGATCGGTTTAAGAGGTCTACCAATTCAAAACTCTACAGTTCAACCTTGAACTACGAATTAGTAAACCTAGGGACTGATACTAAACCACAAAACATTAATCTAGGCCTCGGCCTAGCCCCGGAAGAGAAACTAGTGTATATTCGTCTTTTGAGACAATATAAAAATGTTTTTGCCTGGAATTATGATGAGCTGAAAACATACGACACTTCTATCATCCAACATACTATTCCCATGATCAATAACGAAAAACCTGTCCAATAAAAACTGAGAAAAATCCACCCCAATTTAGAAAATTAGATAAAAACCGAGCTCAACAAGTTACTGAAAGCCAGGATAATTTTTCCTGTCAGGCATTCCAAATGGGTCTCCAATATGGTACCCGTTAGAAAGAAAAACAGAGATATTAGGATTTGCATTGACTTTCGGAATCTTAACAAAGCTTGTCAAAAAGACAATTTTCGTCTTCCACCTATGGAGCAAATATTGCAGGTGGTGGGAGGTTCAGAACTAATGTCTTTCTTGGATGGATTTTCAGGGTACAACCAAGTGTTGGTACATCCTAATGATCAGTTGAAAACCACATTCAGAACTAAATGGGGCACATATGAATATCGGAAGATGCCATTTGGTTTGATTAATGCTGGTGCCACATTTCAGAGAGCCATGGACATCGCATTCAAAGGTTTAGTCAATAAGTCTGTAGTAATTTATTTGGATGATATAACAGTGTACTCCAAGAAGCGAAGCGACCATCTCAAAGACCTGAAACAAATGTTTCAACGGTGTCTAAGGTATGGAATTTCACTTAACCCAAAGAAATCTTTTTCCGAATTAAGTGAAGGGAAACTTCTAGGATTCATATTGTCAAAGTCTGGTATTCACATTGATCCCGACAGAATCAAAGAGGTTTATGAAATATCCCTACCTCATAACAAAAAAGCCATGCAATCTTTCCTTGGTCAAATCAATTTTGTAAAGAGATTCGTTCCAGATTTTTTGCGAATCATGTCTCCTTTGCAGACCATGATTAAAAAGAATTCAAATTTTAAATGGGGTCAAGATGACCATGAAGCATTCAACCTGATCAAGCAAGCCATTATTAATGCTCCATCTTTAGCAGCCCCCAATTTTTCAGAATCTTTTATTTTATACACATTTTCCTCAGATAAGTCATATGCCGCGATACTAACTCAAACGAATCAAGAAAAAGCGGAAGCTCCAATTGCATTTTTTAGCTCAAATTTACAAGGTGCTGAACTCAATTATTCTGATGTGGAGAAACAGGCTTATGCTATTTTCAAAGCGGTCAAGTACTTCAGACCTTTCTTACTTAAAACCCATACTAAGACCATAGTACCGTTTCCAGCGGTAAGGAATCTTCTAGTGCAGAAGGATGTGGGTGAGAAAAGGGTCAATTGGGTTACTACCTTATAGGAATACGACCTTGAGATCAAACTAGCAAACATTGTAAGAGGTCAAGGCTTCTGCAAAATGTTGGCCGGAGCATCACAGATTTCTGAAACTCCATCTGAAGAGGTACAAATGGGTGAGGTAAGCCTAAACGATGCAGAATCATTATATGCTGATATCATTTATTATCTTAAGAACGGGCATGCTCCTTCACACCTTGATCATACTAAGAAAAGAGCTCTAAGATTGAAAGCTAAACAATATTAGCTCATAAATGATATTCCTTTCAGAAAAAATTATGATTCTATACTTCTTAGGTGTCTTGAAAAAACTGAAGCTGAAAAAGTTTTGTAGAAACTCCATGATGGGCCAGCAGGAAGACACTATGCTGGAGATGCTACTGCACATAAAATCTTACGTGCAGGATATTACTGGCCCACGGTGTTCAAAGCCTCACACAATTACGTGAGGAAATGTCAAGTCTGCCAAACTACTGCTGGAAGACAAAAGAAGCCGTCCCTGCCACTACAACGGGTAAACATCGAGCAACCTTTCAGTCAGTGGGGCTTGGACATAATAGGTGAGATCGTTCCTCACTCTTCTAAGCAGCATAGATACATCCTCACGACAACAGATTATTTCACAAAATGGGTAGAAGCAGTTCCGCTCAAGACAACTAATTCTGAAAATATTATTGAATTCATAAATCAATTTATAATCACTAGGTTTAGATTGTTGTCTGCTTTAATGCTTGAAAATGCATCATACTTTTTTGGAAATGCAATGAGTGATTTTGCACTTAAAAGAGGATTCAAACTTAAATATTCAGCCAATTACTATCCGCAAGGTAATGGGTTAGCTGAGTCAAAAAATAAAAACCTAATTAGGATTATTAAAAGAATAGTTGACCAAAATCAAAAGAATTGGCACAAAGCTTTGGTATATGCTTTATGGGCAGATAGGATAACGCAAAAAGCTTCAATCGACACTTCTCCCTTTAATTTAGTTTATGGAAAAGAAGTGGTTCTTCCAACTCACTTAGCCATTCCCTCTTTGTCTTTAGTACAATACATTGATGAAGTACCCACTTCCTCCTTACAGCTGAGGCAAATGGAAATAATTAAATTAGAAGAACAACAAGAACAAGCTAAGAAAACGCATGCTCATCATCAAGCGCTTGTAAAATCCTCTTTTGATTCAAACATAATGACCAGAAAAGATTTTCAGATGGGAGATTTAGTTTTAAAGTGGGATAAGGCTCATGAAGAAAAGGGCAAACACAAAAAATCTCAAAGGATGTGGCTTGGTCCTTTTCAGATTGTTGAAGTCATAGGTCCATCAACATTTGTGTTACAAGATTTAGCAGGTAGGAGGGATCCTTTGCCTGTTAATGGAAAAATTCTCAAGAAATATTTTCCATAGAAAACTATTCTTCTATTTTTGGTAGAATAGTTTTTCTTTTCATAATAAAACTTGTTGTGAGTGGTTACATTAGGTATTTACGAAAAAGACACCAATTCTCTTTCAGATTTTGAGCTTTTCGCTTGTATAAATAGCAAATATTTTGGAAAATTGATCTTTATTATTGACAGATACAGTTAAAAAAAATTTAGCCTAGATATGATACGAGTTTCAACTTCAAGAAATTTGATGAAAGCAACTTTTAGTGAATAAATTGTTTTATATCAGCATAATGAAAGGTATCAATAACAAAATGAAGATTCTCTGTAGAACAGCTGTTCCCAAAAACTCTATTATTATCGTCTAGAGCTATCTTAAGGAAATGATGACTTCCTCCCTGCTAAGGAAAATCGCAGCTTTCAGAGGGATAATCCAAGGTTACACTATATCTTGAAGAATAAGAGGTCTCATCACGAGCCGGCTTATCATGATCACATATATCATAACTTGCTGACTTTGCCAATACTGTCTACCACAACAGGGTAATGACTCAAGATTGTTGCAATCAAAAGACAAGGGGTCTCATCACGAGCCAGCTTGTTCAGGAAAGTTATGAATCAAGTGAGTGACTGTGTCATAATTTGGCTACCAAACCAAGACATTGTTCTTTAAGAATAAAAAGAAAATCAAAGCAATAAGTGTAAATATGGATTTTTCTTTGAAAATTGTAGGTCACCTTAAGTAGGATACAGGATCATTGCTGGGTAACAGGTAACCCTGTCGAGGCTATAAACGCCTGCTGGCAGCAGAGGCTCTACCTACGACAAATGAGCATATTTAAAACTGGTTTACAGAGGAGACATTATTTTATCTTTACAAGACCAAGTACTGGCTGATGTAAATACAAGGACTAGCCTAACGAAGCAAATAATTAGAATGAAAAGAGGTTGAAACAAAATATCATTGATAGTTTAAAGCATAATGTACTCTATCTATCCATAACAAAATTTAATTTTTTTTTAAAAATTTCTGTTTTGGAAGTTTGAAAAATTCAATAGGAAAACAGAGATAACTGGTTCTTCTAAGTGAATCGCCAATTGTTGTGGCTACCAACAACCCCCCTCCTTATTTAGTATTAGCAATAACACTAGATAAGTGGGGAACCTTAGTAAAAAAAATTCAAAAAATTCAATTAAAACTCATGTATTATACTCCTTAAGAAAATATCGCAGCGCGTGAAGAAGATAGGACATTTCCTTGTGAGTAGAATGATAAACTGCGAAAATGCGACGTGAAATCCATTGCATCACATGCATTAAGAAACGCTCATAAACAAAAACTTTAAGAAATCGCTGATGGCCGATATGCGACATCGCATATCGCAACATCGCAAAAACAACACATAACTATTTAACGAATTATAACAATCTGCGATCCTGCGATAATGCGATACTGCGATCGGCGATCTTGCGATCGCGCGAAACAACAATCCGTAATCCTGCGATCGGCGTGATCGGCCAACCCTGTGATAACACATATTGATGAAAATGCGATAATGCGATAACGCGATGCTGCGATGCGAATCACAGAGATCGTCCATCGCAGATTTTCCCCGGATCAACATTCAAGAAAAATTGAATACGCGCGTTAATGAAAATTAATGAATGTACGCCAAGTGTTAATGAAAGACAAGTTTTGTGTTTTTCGAAGAGTTAGTTCACAACAGATGGCATGTTTCTTTGTACATCCGTAGAGCTCACAGCTTTCTTGTCAATTTTTATTATCATTACTCTCTTCTTATGTGTGAACTGCAAGAATGAAAAACAGAAACAATATGAAGCAATGCGCAGGGAGCGATTAATTAAAAAGGATAAAGCTCGAATGCTCGGAAGCAAAGAAGAAATGCCCTCATGAACGGATACCGCATGCAACAGAGCCGTGAATTCCAGAGCGTTGCTGAGCTATCCATTATAGATCTATCAGTCAGAGCCATGGTTCAATGAATAGTTGAATAATGCTGATATCAACAGGCGATTTAACGCTCAAGGTTAGAAGCTCACAAAAGCAGTATGTTTGCAAATTTTAAAGCTTATACCCAGTGAAGGAAAGGCGCTAAAGGCGAAAAACGCACCAGAAAGGCCCGATCAAAGAACGGAGGCAGTTTTCGATGCGTGATTAGTGCCTAGCGCTAATCGCGCATCGCTGAGAAAATTGCTCAAAAAGCAAAGTCCCTAACTGCTTAGTCACTCGTAAGCCCGGAAACGCAAGAAAGCAAAGGCAGAGGCAATTTGAGGGTTAACCAAGTGGAATTTGGATTATTACTGAGCATACACAGTAAATCCACATAGCCAGAGATGATTCTCAAGTAGATCTGCTATTTTGCTGGAAGAAATGGTGCCAGCGCTTGCCATTTCTGTTTTCTTAGCTCAACCAAAAGTGGAAGACAGTCAGCCGACTCTACCCAGGCAAATATTGAATGCTCGCAACATTAAGGAGAAAATGCAGAAATAGTTATGTATTAGATTTAATTTTTAGAAATAATTTTGCTTAGAAAAAGGGCGGTCATTTAAACCATAACCTGAATCTGTGTAATTAAGTTATTTATTTAGTAGTATTTAAGCCCTTCTCATGCATTTAGAGGGGGGTCCAGAAATTTATCAAAATCTTGTCCTCAGAACATGCACTTTTGCACCCTCCAAGGAGGTTTTGGTGAATGAATGGATCAAGATTTGTTGATGTTTGCATTTGATATCTGCTACTGATGTTGCACTTATGTACTCTTAGTAGATGTTAGAGCAAGGAGAAATAAATCATTATTGCTTGAAGCTTATGAGTAGGACGAGTCATAAATGGTACTTTTATCTCTTGACCATTTCTGCTTATATGTTAAAGTGATATACAGTTTTTAGTTGTTTATATGTTATTGCATGAACGCTTGAGTTACCATTTGGCACTTTTGTACGGTGGAAGCTATTTATTTATGTTTAATGTATGAATAGCTTATTATGCGATATGTTGTTCATAACTGTTTTGCCTAACTTTTTATGCGAAATAGTTCATCTTAATTGATTTCCTTTCTTATAATCGCTGAATGATCTTTATTTCCAGTTGTTATATGAAATCTCTTTAGATCGCATAATAGAAGAGTTACATCTCGGGTTAGCATAGATTAGATGTGTTGTTTTTATTAGATTACCATAGTATAGAATTAGATTAAAGTTTGAATGAGAATAGCTTAGATAGTTATTGTTAGATCAGCAACATCCAATTCTACACACACACACCCATAGATTGCGAAACTGGTCCCATTATCCCTAGTCGGACCTGCTATACCAAACGGATAAGGAGCTGCCAACCAAGGTCCAGACCTGGTGGGTATCCCCCTTGTTGTCGACCCGATTTTTGGGGCTTCAACACATTGATACATTTTGGCAAACCATTCACCCCATTCAATGAACCATTTCCTCATCTGAATGCATGGTATTTGATCTATTTTGGTAAGATTTGATTGTTTGGTTGTGGCTGTATAATTCTTGTCATCTACATTCAAACCACCTGAATGTTAGGAATCATTCTCAGATTCGAGAAACCCAAACCTATGTTATTCATTTGGTTATGGCGATGCAAAAGTGGTAGACCCTAGGGGAAATCACTCCAAAAATAAGGTGTAAAATGCCAACATCAATGGTAAAAAAATTTTAACGTGTCTCAAACGTTGTTCTGCTATTACATTCCATCCCTTGGTTCATTCATCTCAATATAATTCCATTCCTTCACCTTTCATGGTGAACTTCCTGCTTCAGAAGATCATTTGAATAGTTTGTAACGGAGCTGAAAACATTAGCAGGGCTAAACATGCTGGTTCAAGCAGTTGGAATTGGCAAAGGAAACCATGATCTGATAGAAGCTTTTATGGACCCCATGAAGAATAACCAGGTGGTGTCTACTCGTGAAATTCTTATGGTTAGAGCATTCTCTTCCCTTTCTACTGATGAGATTTTCAAATTCTTGAATGGAGATTACTGACTTAGCAAGGCACAGGAAAATCACTTGTTCTGGTAAGTAGTGTGGCCTCGACTTCTAGCTAGAGGATGGCATTCTCAGCAACCTGAGGATTAGGCAACATCGGGATCTAGACACTCGCTAGTTTTCCTCATCCCTGGTGTGAAAAAGTTTTCCAGAATTTTAGTGAAAGGGGTGTTGACATTATGATATAGGTGTTGTTCTTGATGGCAACTCACTCAGATGACAGATCACAGTGAAACAAGTCAATAGCAAAGAATTAATGATCAGACCACAAAGAATGAAGAAAGAGAGGTATATGTAGGTTCACCTTGACAAAGAAGGGTATACACGTGGGTTAACAAACCAGAAGGTGCGTATAACGTACACAAGCACTTTGACAAGAGGGAAAGTGCGTACATGTTGGAAAACTATGTTTTTGGTCCGTGGTATTTGGTCCATGGTATTTTGATCCATGGTATTGGTCCAAGGTATCTTGTCTGAGGTATTGACCCCAGGTATTGGGTCTAAGGTATTGGGTCCAAGGTATTGGTCCTAAGTGGTTTCGGTCCATGGTATTGAGAAAGGCCTAAAACTATAAAAGGAGGAGAAGATCATTAGGCCAAGATGTGCAAGTATTGAATATCTGATGAAGTGTGAGATCCAGTATGTAGGTTATGGGTTTGTGATGCTTTGCTTGATCTGAAATAAGGATGCATCTATGTGGATGATGATGGATGATGGTTCGGGATCTTAAGGCTTGGAATGTATTATCATTATGTGGTTTGATCATGGATAGACTAGATCTGAATACTGATGCATTTTTTATTATACAAATGTTATGATATGGATATGATTGAGTTCTAAAATAGCTGTGCAGTTGTTAAGTTAGTATTTGCAGATCTCTATGCGGGTTTGCTTTGGTAAAAGTGCATATACACGCTGGTTTGGTTCATCAGAGAATCATATAAATTATGAAATATGATATCTGTATTTTCAAATGGATCTAGTGGTTGTTGCAGAGTTCTAGGTTCTGCTCTGTGTTCTGGTGACTGTGTGATTCAGTTGTGGGTGATTCAGAGATTGATGATTAAGTATTTAATGATTGGTTAATGCAATGGTTGTATTGCAGTGGTGATTGATTTTGAGCTTCAATGTTGTTGATGGGTCCAGTATGAAAATTGGATGAAACGTGGCCTTCAGATTGTGGTGTTGTGTTCTAGGTGTATCCAGTCTGAAAATTTATGAAATGTGGTCACTCGAGGAAGAGAGAAGGTCATAGCCTTCTGTAGGCTAGTGCCTATGTGCTGGTAAACATATTGGCCAGTACAAGAGCCAGGGGGTTGTAGCTCCCTTCCAGTAGCAACTGGAAAACGAGTGAAGGTTGTAGCCTTCAGTAGGTCGACGACTACGTACTATTAAATATATCAACTAGTACAAGAGCCAGGGGTTTGTAGCTCCCTTCCAGTAGAAGCTGGAGAACAAGAGAAGGTTGTATCCTTCTACAGGAGGGTGCCTGTGTAATTGCATGAGTCTACGCCAGTACAAGATTGTAAATAGGTTTTTCTTATATTAAAGGAAGACAACAACAAGTGGTTTTTGTCCTGCATTGGGTTTCCACCTTATATTTTGGTGTTCACGTGTGTGATGATCTGTTCTATTTTTACTGCACCTGGTCACTGTTTATATGGTTAATGAATTTCCGATGCACTAATTAAGGATCAACATCTGATGATTTAACTGAATCATAAGTTTGCTGGATATACACTAGTTACATTAAACACAGTTGCGTGTACATGCGATTTCCCTTAACTGAAGTAGCGTATATGAATCTAATTATGGAAATGAAAAAGTTATTGATTTGCTAATACTGATTCACCCCCCCCCCCCCTCTCAATATTATTTCCAACAAGGGTTTCATTACTTTGATTCTTTGAGTGAGGTTTTGAATACGATAGCATCATAGCAATGGTTTCCTGATCCTCCACAACTAGAAATGGGTGACATGACTGGAAGCAAAGTGAAGCCAGAATGCCACTAGACTGGTGAGATTCTAGAGGAGAAAAATTATCGCTTGCAAGACCCCCTTTGCTATCTTCGACCAAGATATTGTGCAAGAAATATTGATTCATATGCATTCATTGTAGTTGATACCAGTTTCGTATCACAAGGAGAGGAGCATGCTTGTCTTTGGGAGAGTAGAACATTGCGTACAGAAGACCTGTCATCATGTCTTCAATGTGTTTCTACAGAAACAAAAGGTTTGAACTCAAAGTTGCTGCTGAGTAAGGTGGCTAAAACTTGTGAACCTTTGGTAGTTGAAGATCCACTAAATGCCTATCCAGCTGATACTGACGTAGTTGCAATCAGGAAGAAGAGCCTCGATGGAGTTGATAGGATATGCACAGTATCGCCATTGCATAGAAGTGATCCTCCATTGTTACAATTTGAGGAAAGTAATTATTTTAGTAGTAAATAGCGAGAAATATATTTCTACTCTCATAAGAAGAAATTAGCTCTCTTACAATAGGACTAGCAATAATGCACTATATTCCAAGTTATGTAAATTCAAACCACAAGTTGTACTTGCTTTAACTTCTTATCAAGAAAACTCGGAAAGTTTGATTCTCAATTCTTTTTCAAGCGCTACATCCCAGGAAGCTCCAAAATAAAAATAAAATTTCATCTCAGAACATGATCCTGCATGTCCTCAAGAGACACCAACTTATTCTGGACAAATATAATCCTTAAGTCCAGGTCCATGTGTGGATACTGTGAAATCAGAATAAAAGTGTCAGATTGAGCAATATTCAAGGCATTGCCAAGAACAACAAAATTATTCAAAACCAGCACAATCACAGGGAAATGGTCCTCTTTTGGAAGTTGCGAATTCTGATTTTTTTTTACAGTTTGCCACACCTCAAATTTTCCATCTCTGAAACTGAAATGTTTTCTTTTTGCAGGATCTGTTTGTTTATGGCCGTATAGAATTGTGAAGCACAAATATGTTGGAGATTTCAGATATGACGAGAGGAAAAAATTGGTGTTCAAGCTTGGCAATGGCCGCTGTGAAACTCTTTGAATTGACAGAACTAAGTGTCTCTACCATATGTGAGGCAACATGCACCAAAAGGTCTAGAATGTTGCTGGCGTTGTCTTGGTAGGCCTCAGAAACTATCAAAATGATAAAGGCGATGAAGCCAGACTTCTTATGGCCTATGGCGAGCTCCCAGAGAACGTCTGTCTGAATAAGGATATCGCAGGTGGTCTTGACGAAGATGAAGACAACATTGCAGATGACTACATTGAGTTTGAAGATGAAGACATTGAAAAAAATCTAATTTCACTTGTCTTCATTATCAGTGTTATGTAGCATAGTATGTTTCTTTAGATTTTATAGAAAGTTGGACTATGGCTACACTCACATGGGTTATTCTATTTGGATACAAGAGTGAAGCCAGCTCTGACCAAAGCACAGTCCTTCATGGGACTAATCAAAGGAAGTTGTTATGGCACGTGTTCTCCTCTTGGAGGAATGCACAGGTTTTGGTTGCCCTGCACATTACAAGTGCACTCAGAAAATTGATCCAGTATCTACACCAGGTGCACTCAAAAAATTAATCAAAAGGATAGATGAATGAAGAATTGGAGTGAGCTATTGAAGTTTGGAGCCAACGTTCTCAGGATCTGAAAAATGATTGAGGTTTTATTTTATTATATTTTTAATATTAATTTAAAAATATTAATTTAAAAATATTAATTTAATTTAGGTTGAACATTTTAGACTTTTATTTATATTTTTATTTTCAGTTGGTAAAATTCATTTATATGTGATAGAGTAGAAATAAATGATTAATTCAGTTTAAAAAAAAAAAAGACAATTAAAAAATAAAATAAAAAGCAACTTCATGAAATTCAGGCACATGAGTATCAAATCAAATTTCACATGTTTTATCATGAAATTGCAAACTTTGTTTTACTTGTCACTTTCAAGATACCATGAGAAAGTTGGAAATTTGAAGGAAATTTTGCACCTCCATAAATTTAATCCATTAAAATGGAATCAGGTTAATTTTATTTCTAAGATTGATAAATAAAGTTATGCATTGGCATTTGTGAGATTTCATTAATTAAAAATGTGCCATGCACCTTTCAAAAATGAAGCGAATCACACAAAGGAGGATTCATTTATCAAACATTTGGAGGATTATGCTTAGAGTTGGCATTAAAATCTATGCTTTCATCAAGGTTGTATGTGTTTATGAGACAAACTAATCTGCAACATATGCTCTTCATCATGCACATTCGAGGAGACATCTGACACAAAGAGGGAGATAAGTTAATTTTCATGGTTATTTTTATAAAAAAGGGACTGTTACCAACATCAGGAATTGGACAAAATTTATGCTTTTGATCATCCATAATCTATTTCAGTTGGCATTAATTTTTGCTTAAGAATCAACAAGGAATTGGCGATTCCTTGTTGAACACACTAACATTTTTTTTATGCCAAGTTTTATTTGCAGATTTCGGATGATCAACTGATCATTAAGGAAACTAATTGTGCACACAATTGGTCTTCAAAAGACTAATTCCATGAGAAATCCTAAAGAACAAGTCCATGAACATAAACGAAATTTTACGAGTTCTTGAACGTTTAGTAACAGTTTAATGGTTTGAAATGTTGCATGACAAAAAAGCAAATTCGAAGACCTGGGTTTATTCCCAAATGTACAAGGATGGTGAAATACCTATCCACACTTGAATATGATGTCTAAAAGTGGCTGGTCAACGGTGATCAAACTAAACTATTTTAGAAGAAATTCCATAATTAATGAGCAGATTTGTTATATTTGACATTTTGCATGCCAAAATTCAATTTTTTCCAACAAGATTCATTATCCACTTCTCATTATCCACAAACACTTCATTACATTTTCATCAATCCTAACCCACCGTTAAGGGCAATGAAGCTCATTTACAAGATTTTGGTTCCACTTTACGTATTCATCTTCAGTTTCCGTTTTACTACACTTGAAAATAAAATCTTGCTTTAATATTAATGAGCAATCTCCTATAAGGGAGCTTTAATATTTCTTACACTTATCAAAATGTCTTTTAATTTTTAGATTTAATTTTGTTAAATGACTAAATAGAGGCTGGAGATCCCAATGAAAAACCTCATGTAAGGGAGCATTGGCATTTCTTCACCTAACTTAGTCTAGTTTGTCTCTAAGTCCATATATATTGGATGATCCTTGAATTTTACTTACCCATATTGATAGTAGATGAAACTCTAATTTGCATTGCATTTTAGACCAAACATTCTGGTGCCGTTGCCAGGGAGGATGATTTAGAGATAGACTTAGGAAGTTCTTTTATTGCAATTATTATTATTTTTTATGGACTAACTTGTGAAAGCTGGTGACAACAGGATCTTCATAACGGAGTTCAAGTTTGAGAATTTTTTATTTTTTTTTCGTACTTCGTTAGATTCAAATTCAGTTTTTAAACCCCCCATCTCTTACTAATTCACCTATGGGTGAGAAATTTGAATATGTTGAACAGGTACTTCTTGGAGAGCAAGGATAATATCAAAGACTAATTCCAAAATAACCTTGTGCCAAATCCAAGGATCAAACCTGTTACACACATCCTTGCAAATAATCAGGTAAATTTTTTAAATTTAGACGTGAGAATTTCTGAATTTTTAGTCCGTAGATGGATTCACTAGAAGCATTCTTTTACCTAAGAAATAAATAAAAAAAAATTCAAGTTAACATAGATTATATTAACAAAATCAAACTAGATTTGGTAGAGTTTTATTTTAGTCTTGTTTTTTTATAAAAAATAAAAATAATAAAAAAAATCGTCATCATTTCTCATAAATAAATTTGCATGCATGCTAACCTGCAAAAATAAAATAAAATAAAAAATCAATGTGTTAGTATGCTCTCTTCCCGTGCTTCGAGCGATCGGGAAGATCATAAAATATATTGATTTATTTTCAAAATTAAATAAAAAAATTCTTACTGGGAATGTGCTAGAATAATTTCTTCAAGCCAAATCTTCATTTACACAAATCAAAATCAGTGTTTAAGGAAGAAATCTGCACTTTATCCTCCATCTCACACTTTCAAGAATAAAATTGAAAACAATTATAAAGAAATTGCAGCAGACAAGCAACAAATAAATATTGTTCGTAAAAAAGAAAATCCTAAAAACTTTTGTATAAAATTCTTCTTTAGACTCTATCCTAAAAAAAAACATTCAAATTTTAGGCTCACTAGCCCATGTCTTCCAATGAAAAAAACCAATTTTTCAACGAACTACCTTTGAAGTAGCATCCTTCAATATAGTTGTACTAGAATGTACTAGTCACACCTCAGCTCCAAGAAGACGCATTTGGAAGGACTGCCTTTCCATATCCTGTGCACCCATGTAAACAACACACTACAAACCGAACCGTGTAGATTCCCACCACTTGTCTCATCTATTATTTTATTTTCGATGTGTTTAGCGATAAAGAGCTTGTGCAGCAACGTTGTTAATATTATGGGCACCAGTATGGTAGAGATCTTCTCAGATAAACATGCTAAACATTTTATTGAAGGTAGGGTACATGTATGGCCATCGTTTTCATTATGGATATTGCTATGGCTCTTGCCCTTCACACGAAATATCTGTAGGAAAGGGATATAATCTCATTGGCTTCCACCAAAAACCATTCAAACATGATAAGATGTGGCCCTCTTTTACATAATCCCATTCTAGATTTTCCGCACTCAAATTCAATACAAATTTGTCACTAAATGGTAGCAGGTTGATTGCTTCCTACGTGTCATTAATAGATAGCATGTTGGCCCCTTCTCTGTTGATACGTTTTGGCAAACCATTCACCCCATTCCATGAACCATTTCCTCATATGAATGCATGGGATTTGATCTATTTTGGTAAGATTTGATTGTTTGGCTATGGTTGTATAATTCTTGTTGACTACATTCAAACCACCTGAATGTTAGGGATCATGCGTAGATTTAGAAAACCCAAACCTAAGTTATTCATTTGGTTACGGTGATGAAAAAGTGATAGACCCTAGCGGAAATCACTCCAAAAATAAGGTGTAAAATCCCGACATCAACGGTAAAAAAAGTTTAACACATTTCAAACATTGTTTCGCTATTACATTCCATCCCTCAGTTTATTCATCTCAACCGAATTCCCTAGCTTCGCCTTTCATGGCGAACTCCCTGCTTCAGAAGATCATTTGAAGAGTTTGTAACAGAGCTGAAAACATTAGTAGGGCTAAACATGTTGTTTCAAGCAGTTGGAATTGGTAAAGGAAACCATGATCTGGCAGTAGATTTTATGGACACCATGAAGACTAACCAGGTGGTGTCTTCTCGTGAAATTACTATGGGTAGAGCATGATCTTCCCATTCTACTAATGAGATTGTAAAATTCTTGACTAGAGATTACCGACTTAGTAAGGCATGGGCAAATGAGTTGTTCCGGGAAGCAGTGTGGCCTCGACTTCTAGCTAGAGGATGGCATTCTCAGCAACCTGAGGATTATGCAAGATCAAGATCTAGACACTCGCTAGTTTCCTCATCCCTGGTCTGTAAAAGTTTTCCATAATTTTAGTGAAAGGGGTTCATTACTTCGATTATGTTAGAGGTTTT
This sequence comes from Pinus tabuliformis, assembly GCA_031772625.1. Taxonomy (NCBI): domain Eukaryota; kingdom Viridiplantae; phylum Streptophyta; class Pinopsida; order Pinales; family Pinaceae; genus Pinus; species Pinus tabuliformis. The sequence continues at coordinate 1,037,278,534 of CM062819.1, forward strand.
GAATAGGATAACATCAGAGAGAAGCTTTCCTGATCCTCCACAGCTAGAAATGGGTGACATGACTAGAATCAAAGTGAAGCCAGAATGCCACTGGACTGGTGAGATTCTAGAGAAGAAAAATGATTGCTTGCAAGAGCCCCCTTGCTATCTTCGACCAAGATATTGCCCAAGAAATATTGATTAAGATGCATTCACTATAGTTGATACCAGTTTGGTATCACAAGGAGAGGATCCTTCTCGTTTTTGGGAGAGCAGAACATTGCCTGTAGAAGACCTATCATCATGTCTTCAATGTGTTTCTACAGAAACAGAAGGTTTGAACTCAGAGTTGCTGCTAAGTAAGGTGGCTAAAACTTGTGAACCTTTGGTAGTTGAAGATCCACTGAATGCCTATCCAGTTGAGACTGACGTAGTTGCAATCACCAAGAAGAGATTCAATGGAGTTGATAGGATATGCACAGTATCACCATTGCATAGAAGTGATCCTCCTTGTTACAATTTGAGGAAAGTAATTATTTCAGAAGTAAATATTTGATACAACCATACGGCTGTTACACCCTCACACCTTATCGGGACTATTTCACCCTTATAAACCTTTAAAGCTCCATGCCCACATATACATGCTGGAAGTGTAGTTTGGTGCTTTTCCTTTAAAAACGGGACCACTTAAGTTATCAGAACCCATTACATTATCGGAATTGTTTTATTCCACTTTTGCCTTAAAACCTCAATCACCACATTTTATCGCAATACACAGAAACATGGGAAATACATGGGAAACCCCACTCCATGCATATATCTGGATCCCAAATATTTCACATCTGCATTCATATAAATCGACAGATCCGTCCTTTGGTCCATCACCTTCCCGCTATCACTCCATATTTGTGATCTTCGATCGGTTGATCTCCACCGTCCGACTCTTCTTCGATCTAACGGTCAGCATTGATTCTGAACATTTAAACCGATGCACCGATTCTCCATCGTCGATCTGCGCGTAGTGGATCTGATGGCCCACATCTTATTTTGGGAGGAAAATTAATACGCGAATTAACCACCCAATAAAGTGGTTTCCCTATTCACCCTCGTGTTACGTGTCGAATGGTGAACGGGATCGGGTGACTGTCCTTTAATACAACTTACGGCTCTTGAGCCACCCGAATTACAATGTACTATTACGAAACCGCTTTCGCAATCCAATGGCCATAGTTGATTGCGATCTAACGGCTACGATCTAATCGCATATCGCATAGTTGCATTCCTCCAAGCCAGGCTCTGTCCAATCTAAAGCGTCGATCCAATACTATTATGGATCTGATATGGATATAAGCCACCCTTTATAAAATTTCAAATCCCTATTTCAGATCTGACTGTGTTTTGCGGTGATTCTTAGTGTAATTCGGGTTTTTCTCTTATGTGACCAAAACTATGTAAATAGAATTCACTGACCTAGCATCAAAAATGATATTTAAAATAGAGCCACAACTTCTATCAATCATACGTTTAGGCGTTAAACATAACAAAACTAAGGGATAATCACCCGACCTGAATACAAAGAATTTGAAAGCATACAAGGGTTTCCGTAGGCCAGATAATCAGTCATAAACACAACAACATTCATTCATAATAAGATAATTACAGAGTCTCACCTTGGCCTAATTACACAATGAAAGATCTCTTTTATCAAAATACAATCCACACACTATACTCGCTCTCACTCTAATCAATCCTCTCCTGAATCTTTCCTCCCTGTCTTGATTCTTCAAATTAGTGGCCTCTATTCCTAACCTGCCCGTAGGCTTACAAGTCCCTCGTGAATCCTATCTCTCTGTCTCTCTCCTCTTCAAAAAAGAAGGAAAATACATATATGTTCTATCTAACCATTTCCTTCCACAAATGAAGGACTTCACAATAATTTTAGAAATCACATCCTATTCTAACTAACCAATATAGCTAATTGGCTTGATCTCCATGCAGGGAGGATCACTTGCCACTTATTTCCGATTTTTGTTCAGAATTAGGCAATAATTAACAACTTACATACTCTGCAATTAATAAAATTAAACAACCAATTCTTCCTCCAAACATTCATTAGCCACAACATGTGACCACACCATCACATTGTTGGCTAGGCCTAGATGCTCCTGTATCAGACTCCAAAGGTTAAAAATAATCATGATCTCCTGATCATGTGCTTCTGATATGTGTCCTCCTGGATCCCATACTTTGTTCAGTAGTTTGTCCTTGGTTACTGCTGTTGTTTGTTGTCCTTCAGGTCTCCATACTTTGTGCTCCATTGTCCCATTAGCTATGCTCTCACTATATGTTGCTATCTTTTTCATATATCTTACTGCATTTTGTTGATCATCACAATTTATGTCAGGCTTCCACATTTTAATTTTCAATTTAACATTACCTTCACCTGTACCATTCTTTCCAGTCAATCTTCCTTCCTTATTTTGTCCTCTATTTAGTTTATTGGAATGTTGTTGTATGAGTTCCCACAACTCATCAATTTCTTTGTCCACTTCACTTCTTAAATGATGGATACTATTCTTCTGCAACGGAATGTGTTCTTGCATAAGAACATCATAATCCCTGTGCCAATACCTTCTCCATTGATCCCCTGCAACAATTCCAGTTCCTTCTTCTGGTTTCTCATTCATAGCTTCACCTCTTCTTACTTCAATTCTCATTATACTTGCAACTCCACAAATTTCTTGAAAACTAAGAATTCTTCCTGCTTCCTTAGATACTTGGAATACTCCTTTGCCTAGTAACTTAATTTTTGCACCCCTAAGGATCATGGCATCATACTTGTCTACTTCTGAAATTCCATCTTCAGCCTCTTCTTCATCAATAACTCCCTGTAGCACAATAGTAATCCTATTACTATCATCTCTTGAACTCATATGTAGTTCAACAATTCCATACTATAAATTCAACATCATTCGATCTTTCTGAGACATTATGATCTCATCCTTCCTTACCTCAATCTGATCTTCAGAATCAACTCCTTGTTTCAAACTGACTTCACATTGCCTTGTTTCTGCATATAAATCTTCACTAGAATTAATCAATTCATTAAACACAAATACTTTACCCTGTTTCCTCATTATGCAAAAATTTCTGACAACTTCTTTTCCATATAGTCCTTCTTTACTCTGTCTTTCCTCAAGGTCAATAATCTTCAATAATTATTTAATATCTACAAAGTCTTCTATATCAACCTTCAATACCTATTCTCCTCTGGCTTCAGTCCTCAATAGTTGTCCAATATTTGCATAATTCATTATAGCTATGTTTAACAGCTGTTATTTCCTCTGCATCACAAGATTATGTGAATTTCCTTCTTATAACTTCTAAAAAATCATATCTTTACTTTTCCTTTCACTTATCACAACATTAAACAGTTGCCTTACTTCAATGTATCCTGTATTTACACACAAAATAGTAGTTTCAAAACTATGAGACACCAAGGTCTCCTAAAATAATTTCATCATCAACTCTTCCAATTGACTCCCACTTCCTGAATACACCATAAGATTCCCCATTTGCCTTGTGTTATCTTCATTAGTTTTCTGGAGAAAACTCTTTGTTCTATATTCATATGAATGGATCTCTTCCTTTCCAAACATTCCTTTGATCTCAATTAATCCTTTGCCATCCTCCTTTTGATATATCCTTTCGATGTCATCTGACTGGAAATCTTCCTTCACTTGACTGAAACTTTTCTCCTTATTCTTCATATGATTGTGGGTAGTCATCTTCTCACTTGTTCATATGACAGTTCCCAACAACTTCTTGTTTCCCTCAAGTTTACATAACCTGCAAACACACAAAAAATTTCATTTTTCAAAATACAATACCTTTCATATTCTTTTGATGCTTCAAGCACTAATCTTCCATCATAGATCTTCTGGAATTCAGCAGATCCTTCTTGCTATGACTCCATTTCTTTGAGTCTCTCCTTCTCTAACAAATCAATATGAATTTGTTCAACTTCCCTGAACTCGTTCATCAACTTGCCATTCCACCTCTATTACAATAGCTTCCACTTGACCCTTTTCTTCATTCTCCATCTCTATCCTTGGTCTTCAACTCTCTTTCTTTATACTGTCAGAATAATCTCTTGTTATTCATTCTGCTACCAGTTTCTATACTTCTACAATCTAATGCCTTCCTCAAATTCATTCCCATGTTGCTGATCATCTCTTTTAAATTGTTGGTTCCCTCCATGTTTATCTTGCTGGATTAATACTTCTATTTCCTTCATGTCTCTGAGGACATAACTTCCTTGTTGTTCTTGATCCTCCATTTCACTTTAAAATAATATATGCTCAGTTTTTCTGATTTCATCATCATATTTATTAATGTTTTCCTTCATACCTATAGTCACATCATTAACTGAAGAATCTAAACATTTACTTAACTCTATAAATGTTAGAGACATTTCATCCTTATCATGCATAGTAACCACAATCTCTTCTTTATCAGGTTCTGAAAGATTCATCTCTCCTTCAGGTTCCTTGACCAATCTTTCCAAGAATTCTATTTCAATGTGAAATATTTCCAACAGTTCATCACAACTTCCATTCTCAGCTTCATTCTTTCCCTGGAAATCCTCCTGAGTTATCCTATTTTCTGCACTATCATATTGCAAAATTCTTTCATCAATTTCATCAAACAAATTCATTTGTTTACCTTCTTGGAATACCATTATGGCATTTCCATTAGGCTTCTGGTCCATATCAGCTTCATCTGACAGTCTTACACCAAACAAAATTTCATCTATGAACTCTTTCTAGACTGCAATAAATCAACACTTTCTTCCTCTAAAAGGCATTCTCCATCATACTTCACCTCGAGAGCTTCATTCCTGTTTGTGATAGTTTCACCAGACTGTCCATTATCCTCTGCATATCTTGCAAACATACACAAACTATGAGAATTAAAATCACAAGGCTTCATTGCGTCATATGCTTCCCTTGTCATCATATCTTCGAATTGTTCTGAACTATGCCAATAGTGCATGAGATCTTCAATTGATCTCTCATTATCCTCTCCACCCAAGATTTAATCCTGTTCTAGTCTACAAATGGAAACTTCCATTTCTACCTCTTCTTCTCCGAGGTTTTCTATCAACCACTTTACCTATTCATGTTATAGCCTTCTCTGCAACTTAGTCCACTTCACTGGCTTCCCCTTCAAGACCCAACCTTGTCTTTGGTTCTCCTCTAACAGCATTACTAACACATCGAGTTCTTCTCTTATCTCTACTATTTGCTTGTTAATCTCTGCTTGACTCATCTATTTCCTATGGATTGTTTGAGCACCCTTCTCATTCATCTTGTAGCCTTCTTCTGAATCTTCCATATGACTTTCTATAACCATCTTTTCTTCTCTGTAAGCTCCTACACCTGCAACCAATCAACTTCCTTCTAAGTTGATCTTCTCACCAAGCTTCTCCTCTGCCTAGTCTCCAAGTCCTCTTTCCTTAGAAATTGCATTGAGCAATCTTGCTCTCTCTCTTGTTGCTACACTAACTACTCTTAAGGACTCCTTCGTCCCTATCTATTCCAAGCCTCAGCTGGAATGAGGTTCTGCTACAATCTCTAAGAACTTCCAAAAGTTCTTCTACAGTCTTATTGTTGTAGTCCTATGCCCAACATTTCCATTCATTCAACTGCTGTAACTTTCATACCTTTTGTATCATAAATCTTTATAAGCAAGACATCCTTGCTCTGATACCAAAATTGATGCAACCATATGGCTGCTACACCCTCACAACTTATTGGGACTATTTCACCCTTATAAACCTTTAAAGCTCCATGCCCACATATACATGTCAGAAGTGTAGTTTGGTGCTTTTCCTTTAAAAACGGGACCACTTAAGCTATCAGAACCCATTACATTATCGAAAGTGTTTTATTCCACTTTTGCCTTGAAACCTCGATCAACACTTTTTATCGCAATACATGGAAACACAGGAAATACACGGGAAACAATAATCCACACATATGTCTGGATCTCAAATATTTTACATCCACGTTCATATATATCAGTGGATCTATCCTTTGGTCCATCGCCTTCCCGTTGTCACTCCATATCTCCGATCTCTGATCGGCTGATCTCCACGGTCTGACTCTTCTTCAATCTAATGGTCACCATTGATTTCGAACATTTAAACCGACACGCTGATTCTCCACCATCGATCTGCGCATAGTGGATCCGATGGCCCACATCTTATTTTTGGCAGACAATTAATACGGTAATTAAGCGACCGAAAAAGCGGTTTCCCTATTCACCCTTGTGCTACGTGTCAAATGGTGAACAGGATTAGGTGATTGTCCTTCAATACAACTTATAACTCTTGAGCCACCCGAATTACCATGTACTATTACGAAACCGCTTCCGCGATCCAGTGACCACGGTTGATCGTGATCTAATGGCTATGATTTAGTCGCGTATCGCATAGTCGCATTCCTCCAAGCTAGGCCCTGTCCGCTCTGAAGCACCGATCTGATATTTTTACAGATCCGATATGGATATAAGCCACCCTATATAAAATTTCAAATCCGAATTTCAGATCTGACTGTCTTTTGCGCCGATTCTTAGTGTAATTCAGGTTTTTTGCTTACGGGACCAAAACTATGTAATTAGACTTCGCCGACCCGGTGTCAACAATGGTATTTAAAATAAAGCCAAGACTTCTACCAATCATACATTTAGGCATTAAACATAACAAAACTAAGGGATAATCACCCAACCTGAATACAAAGAATCTGAAAGCATACAAGGGTTTCCGCAAGCCTGATAATAAATCATAAACACAACAACATTCATTCATAATAAGATAATTACAAAGTCTTTCCTTGGCCTGATTACACAATGAAAAATCTATGTTATCAAAATACAATCCACCAATTGCTTAGCAAGTACACTTTTATTTTAGTAGGCTTTTATTTTATGTTTGTTTGTGAATTTCATTAGATTAAATTATTAGGTTCATATGTTTGAAACATTAACGAATGACCTTTCGTAAGAAAGTATTAATGTTTCCTTCAATGAATCTGATATGTTATTTAATGTTTGATTTCATTAGTTTAAGTTTTTGATTTACATTCTTGAGATATAAATGAATAGTCTCTTGTAAGAGAGCTTTAATATTTCATGCAATCAATCAGAATTAGGTTTTGTTGATTAAGATGATTAGAAATATTAATGAGAAGTCTCCTGTAAGGGAGCTTTAATATTTCTTACACTTATCGCAATGTCTTTTAATTCTTAGATTTCATTTTGTTAAATGACTAAATAGATGCTAGAAATCCCAATGAAAAACCTCTTGTAAGGGAGCTTTAGCATTTCTTCACCTAGCTTAGTCTAGTTTGTCTCTAAGTCCATATATATTGGATGATCCTCGAAGTTTACTTACCCAGATTGATAGTGAATGAAACTCTAATTTACATCACATTTTATACCAATCGTTTTGGCGCCGTTGATGGGGAGGATGATTTAGAGATAGACTGAGGAAGTTCTTTTTATTGCAATTTTTTTTTTTTTTTTTTTATGGACTAACTTGTGAAACCTGGTGATAGCAGGAACTTCATAACAGAGTTCAAGTTTGAGCATTTTTTTTTTTTTTTCGTACTTTGTTAGATTCAAATTCAGTTTTTAAACCCCCCATTTCTTACTAATTCATCTACGGGTGAGAAATTTGTAGATGTTGAACAGGTACTTCTTGGAGAGCAAGGATAATATCAAAAACTGGTTTCAAAAGAACCTTGCGGCAAATCCAAGGATCAAACATGTTACTCACATCCTTACAAACAATCAGGTCAAAATTTTAAATTTAGATGTGAGCATTTCTGAATTTTTAGTCCGTAGATGGCTTCTCTGGAAACATTCTTTTACCTAAGAAATAAAAAAAAAAAAAAAAATTTCAAGTTAAGATAGAATAGATTAACAAAATAAAACCAGATCTAGTAGAGTTTTCTTTTAGTCTTGTTTTTTAAATAAAAAATAAAAATAATAAAAAAATCATCATCATTTCTCATAAATAAATTTACATCCACGCTAACCTGCAAAAATAAAATAAAATAAAAAATCAATCTCTTAATATGCTCTCTTCCTGCGCTTCGAGTGATTAGGAAGATCAGAAAATATATTGATTTATTTTCAAAATTAAATAAAAATTTTCTTGCTGGGAATGTGCTGGGATCATTTCTTCAAGCCAAATCTGCATATAAACAAATCAAAATCAATGTTTAAGGAATAAATCTGCACTTTCAAGAATAAAATTGAAAACAATTATAAAGAAATTGCAACAGACAAGCAACAAATAAATATTGTTCGTAAAAAAAAGAGGCTTTAAGACTGTTGTATAAAATTCTCTTTATACTCTGTCCTCAAGAAAAAATTTATAATTTTATGCTCACTAGCCCGTGTCTTCCAATGAAAAAAACAATTTTTCAATGAATTGCCTTTGAAGTAGCATCCTTCAATATAGTTGTACTAGAATGTACTAGTCGCACCTCAACTTCAAGAAGACACATTTGGAAGGGTTGCCTTTCCATATCCTGTGCACTTCTCTCAGCTATTATTTACTTTTCGATGTGTTTTGGGATAAAGAGTTTGTGCAACAACATTGTTAATATTATGGGCACCAGTATGGTAGAGATATTCACAGATAAACATGTTGAATGTTTTATTGAAGGTAGGGTACATGTATGGCCATTGTTTTCGTTATGGCTATTGCTATGGCTCTTGCCCTTCACACAAAATATCTATAGGCAAGGGATATAATCTTGTTGGATTCCACCAAAAACCATACCCAGCGAAAACCATTCAAACACGATAAGGTGTGCCCCTCTTTTACATAATGCCATTCCAGATTTTCCGTACTCAAACTCAGTACAAATTTGTCACTAAAATGTAGCAGGTTGACTGCTTCCCGCATTTCATTAATAGACAACATGTTGACCCCTTCTCCATTGATACATTTTGGCAAACCATTCACCCCATTCCATGATTTCCTCATCTGAATGCATGGGATTTGATCTCTTTTGATAAGATTTGATAGTTTGGATGTGGCTGTATAATTCTTGTCAACTACTTTCAAACCACCTGAATGTTAGGGATCATGCTCAGATTCGAAAAACCTAAACCTACGTTATTCATTTGGTTATGGCGCTGCAAAAGAGATAGACACTAGTGGAAGTCACTCCAAAAATAAGGTGTAAAATCCCGACATCAATGATAAAAAAAGCTTAACACGTTTCAAATGTTGTTCTGCTATTACATTCGATCCCTTAGTTCATTCATCTCAATATAATTCCCTGCCTTTGCCTTTCATGGTGAACTTCCTGCTTCAGAAGATCATTTGAGGAGTTTGTAACGGAGTTGAAAACATTAGCAAGGCTAAACATGCTGGTTCAAGCAGTTGGAATTGGTAAAGGAAACCATGATCTAGCAATAGCTTTTATGGACCCCATGAAGGCTAACCAGGTGGTGTCTACTCGTGAAATTCCTATGGGTAGAGCATGCTCTTCCCTTTCTACTGATGAGATTTTCAAATTCTTGACTGGAGATTACCGACTTAGCAAGGCACAGGAAAATGACTTGTTCTATGAAGCATTGTGCCTCGACTTCTAGCTAGGGGATGGCATCCTCAGCGGCCTGAGGATTAGGAAAAATAGGGATCTAGACACTTGCTATTTTTCCTCATCCCTGGTGTGCAAAAGTTTTCCAGAATTTTAGTGAAAGGGGTTCATTACTTTGATTTTGTGAGTGAGGTTTTGAATAGGATAGTGTCAGAGCCAAGGTTGCTTGATCCTCCACAGCTAGAAATGGGTGACATGATTGGAAGCAAAGTGAAGCCAGAATGCCACTCGATTGGTGAGATTCTATAGGAGCAGAATGATTACTTGCAAGACCCCCCTTGATATCTTCGACCAAGATATTGCCCAAGAAATATTGATTCATATGCATTCACTATAGTTGATACTAGTTTGGTATCACAGGCAGAGGAGCCTGCTCGTTTTTGGGAGAGCAGAACATTGCCTACAGAAGAACTGTCATCATGTCTTCAATGTGTTTTTACAAAAAAAAAAGGTTTGAACTTAGAGTTGCTGCTGAGTAAGTTGGCTAAAACTTGTGAACCTTTGGTAGCTGAAGATATGCTGAATGCCTATCTATCTGAGACTGACGTAATTGCAATCAGCAAGAAGAGCTTCGGTGGAGTTGATAGGATATGCATAGTATCGCCATTGCATAGAAGTGATCCTCCATTGTTACAATTCGAGGAAAGTAATTATTTCAGCAGTAAATAGCGAGAAAGATCTTTCTATTGTCATAAGGAGAAAGTGGCTCTCTTACAATAGGACTAGCAATAATGCACTATATTCTAGGTTATGTAAATCCAAACCACAAGTTGTATGTGCTTTAGCTTCTTATCAAGAAAACTCAGAAAGTTTGATCCTCAATTCTTTTCCAGTTTCGAGCGCGACATTCCAGGAAGCTCCAAAATCAAAAGAAAATTTCATCTCAGAACATGATCCTCCATGTCCTCAAGAGACACCAACTTATTCTGGACAGATACAATCCTTAAGTCCAGGTCCATGTGTGGATACTTGGAAATCATAACAAAAGTGTCAGTCTGAGCAAGATTCAAGGCATTGCCAAGAACAACAAAATGATTCAAAACCAACACAATCACAGGGAAATGGCTCTCTTTTGGAAGATGTGAATTCTAAAAAATTATTTCCAGCTTGCCACACCTCAAATTTTGCATCTCTGAAACTGAAATATTTTCTTTTTGCAGGATCTGTTTGTTTATGGCCGCATAGAATCGTGAAGCACCAATATGTTGGAGATTTCAGATATGACGAGAAGAGAAAATTGGTGTTCAAGCTTGGCAATGGCCGCTGTGAAACTCTTTGCATTGACAGAACTAAGCGTCTCTGCCATATCTGAGGCAACATGCACCAGAAGGTTTGAGATCTTGTTGGTGACATTGTCCTGGTAGGCCTTAGAAACTATCAAGATGAAAAAGCCGATGAAGCCAGGCTTCTCAAGGCCTATGGCGAGCTCCGAAAGAGCGTCTGTCTGAATAAGGGTATCGCAGGTGGTCTTGAGGAAGATGAAGATGGAATTGCAGATGACTACATTGAGTTTGAAGATGAAGACATTGAAAAAAATCTAATTTTGTTTGTCTTCATTATCAGTGTTATGTAGCATAGTATGTTTCTTTGGATTTTATAGAAAATTGGAGTATAGCTACACTCACCTGGGTTATTCTATTTGGATACAGTAGTGAAGCCAGCTCTAACCAAAGCATAGTCCTACATGGGACTAATCGAAGGAAGCTGTTGTGGCACGTGTTCTCCTCCTGGAGGACTATGCAAGTTTTGGTTGCCTTGCACATTACAAGTGCACTCGGAAAATGGAACCAATATATACACTAGGCGCACTCTGAAAATTAAACAAAAGGACGGACAAATGAGTAATTGGAGTGAGTTATTGAGGTTTGGAGCCAACGCTCTCAGGATCTGAAAAATGATTGAGGTTTTATTTTATTATATTGTTAATATTAATTTAATTTAGGTTGAACATTTTAGACTTTTATTTATATTTTTATTTTCAGTTGGTAAAATTCATTTATATGTGATAGAGTAGAAATAAATGATTAATTCAGTTAAAAAAAAAGCAATTAAAAAAATAAAATAACAAGCAACTTCTTGAAATTTAGGCACATGAGTATCAAATCAAATTTCACATGTTTTATCATGAAATTGCAAACATTGTTTTACTTGTCACTTTGAAGATACCATGAGAAAGTTGGAAAATTGAAGGAAATTTTGCACCTCCATAAATTTAATCCATTAAAATGGAATCAGGTTAATTTTATTTCTAATATTGATAAATAAAGTTATGCATTGGCGTTTGTGAGATTTCATTGAATAAAAATGCGCCATGCACCTTTCAAAAATGAAGAAAATCACACAAACGAGGATTTATTTATCGAACATTTGGAGGATTATGTTTAGAGTTAGAATTAAAATCTATGCTTTCATCAAGGTTGTATGTGTTTATGAGACAAACTAATCTGCAACATATGCTCTTTGTCATGCAAATTTGAGGAGACATCTGACACAAAGAGAGAGATAAGTTAATTTTCATGGTTATTTTTATCAAAAAAAGGACTGTTATCAACATTAGGAATTGGACAAAAATTACGCTTTTGATTATCCATAATCCGTTTTATTTGGTATTAATCTTTTCATAAGAACCAACAAGGAATTGGCCATTCCTTGTTGAACACACTATCGTTTTCCTTTATGCCAAGTTTTATTTGCAGATTTCGGATGATCAACTGATCATTAAGGAAACTAATTGTGTGCACAATTGGTCTTCAAAAGACTAATTCCATAAGAAATCCTAAAGAACAAGTCCATGAACATAAACAAAATTTTACTAGTTCTTTAACTTCCAGTAATAGTTTAATGGTTTGAAATGTTGTATGACAGAAAAAAAAGTCGAAGACCTCGGGTTTGTTCCTAAATGTACAAGGATGGTGAAATACCTATCCACACTTGAATACGACTTCTACAAGTGGTTTCTCAACGCTGATCAAACTCAACTATTTTAGAACAAATTCCATAATTAATTAGCAGATTTGTTATATTTGAGATTTTTCATGCCAAAATTCAATTTTTTCCAGCAAGATTCATTATCCACTTCTCATTATCCACAAACACTTCATTACATTTTCATCAATCCTAACCCACCATTAAAAGCGACGAATCTCATTTACAAGCTTTTGGTTCCACTTTACCTATTCATTGTTATTTTCCGTTTTCCTACACTTGTAAATAAAACCTTGCTTCCATACACAATTAAGTCCATAGTCCTTGAGTCTAAATATTTTTCTAAAAACACCTTGAAGCTTGCATGCCTTAAGAGCAAGGTATCATGCCGATAAACAAGGGAATACATCAATGTCCCTTGTTCATCAGATCTTCTAAGTATTCCAGAACAACAAATTCATTCATACTTAGAAAGATTTGTCGAGGCATCTTGACTGTCATCCACATCAAAGATAGGATCTCTCATGTTGACTAGTGGCATCCATCAATGGCCACTAAGTTAACAATTTCTTGTTATGTTAGACACCGGAACATTTAATCACATGACAAGAATTGTGCCAACAAGTGTTGAAGACTTGAAGACCAATCATTTTGTAGCAGAGGATGTAGATTTATTTTCATTACTTTACAGTTTTTGATATAAATGACTTGAGGACAAGTGAATCAGTAAGGCTGGAGGGGAAGTGTAAATTTTAAATTTTGTAAATTATAAATTTTGTATACCTTCCAAGCCTTATACATTTTCAGCCGCATTCAGCAGCAGATTCCAAACATTAAACAAAAAATCCAACAGCAAATTTAGCAGCAGATGCAACAACAATAAAGGATTCACTTTTTCAACTTCATCAACCATTTTCACCGCCAAGTGAAGAAGACTATGAAAAGAATTTTTCAGCCATGCATGCACAACTCTCATCCATTTTTGAAATGGTAAGTTGAGGTATGATATTTTCTAACTTTTAACCATTTAATTCCTTGAAAGCTACAATGATAATTTTTGGAAAAAACTTCCTTTCCTCATTTCATAAAATTTCCAAAACCATCAGTTTGGGGGAGGGATACATTTACATACATACTTTGTCACCTTCATATTTTTCCATATTCATATATCACATTCTAAAACCCACATACCTTCAAAATATATTCACTATTACATGATCATATAAATGGCCTTGTAAAAAGTACTTAAAAGCTAATTGGATGCAACAAAATCATGGTTGTTACACAAGAACCAACCATGATGCATTCCAACAAAAATACTTTGCAATAAATATCATATTATTATTATCCAAAGATCATAAATTAAATTTGAATGCAACAAACAAAGTATGGTTGAAACACAAGAACCAACCAAGTTGCAATTCAACAAACACACTTTGCAAAAGTTAAGCAAATGATATCACACAAAGTCTAAGCGAAAGCTCAAGTATCAAAAGTAATGTAATAGATTGCATGAGGACATGCAATACCTTCAGTTTGGGGGTATGTTGGGCCTAGGAATTATCCTTAAAATACATCCAATTTCACTCCATTCACACATTTTCTCACCTCTATTCCACCACCATGTCACCAAATCAGCTTCACTTTCATCATTATATGGGTTACCTTTGTGTTTTCCAAAACATTAATAATTATTAGTATTTTTAAACGAATTTATGGTTAAACATTAGAAAATAATCTCCATATACTTATACCTAACAATTAGAATGAGTTTTTCGACATGTGTAGGTACAAAGGAAGCTTCCAAGGCATCTTTATGTGGCTCTCTATGTTCAAATTCGAATTTGAGGAGATCATGGACTTCATGGAGAAGATCATGAACCTCATGGAGGAGATCATGGAGGATAGGGTTATGTGTCACCATTGGTTGAGAAATATGTGGGTCAAAGGAGGGAATAGTGGATTTACATTTATGAGTTTGTTATCATAGCTTTTGTATAAATAGGAGTGTTATCTCCTTCATTTGTAATCTTCATTTTGTAATTTTAATTTTTAGAATTTTAGAACCTAGTTTTTCATTTGTAATTTAGAATCTTAGTATCGTATAGGTTGGTAATGAGAAGTTAGATTTGGAGAATCATTGTAATGGTTGTAATTGCAATTTTCAATTGATGATGAATAAAACGGAGCTTCTTTAATCCTCTACATTTGACTTCTCTTTTGGTGTGCTTGTGAATCCTTGGAAGGATCCCCATTTCTTAGCAAGTACACTTTTATTTTAGTAGGATTTTATTTTATGTTCGTTTTTGAATTTCATTAGATTAAATTATTAGGTTCATATGTTTGAAATATTAATGAATGAACTTTCATAAGAAAGTATTAATGTTTCCTTCAATGAATCTGATATGTTATTTAATGTTTGATTTCATTAGTTTAAGTTTCTAATTTATATGCTTGACATATAAATGAATAGTCTCTTGTAAGAGAGATTTAATATTTCATGCAATCAATAAGAATTAGGTTTTGTTGATTAAGATGATTAGAAATATTAATGATCTGTCTCATGTAAGGGAGCTTGAATATTTCTTAAACTTATCACAATGTCTTTTAATTTTTAGATTTCAATTTTGCTAAATGACTAAATAGATGTTGTAAATCCCAATGAAAAACCTCCTGTAAGGGAGCTTTGGCATTTCTTCACCTAGATTAGTCTAGTTTGTCTCTAAGTCCATATATATTGGATGATCCTCGAAGTTTACTTACCCAGATTAATAGTAAATGAAACTCTAATTTGCATCGCATTTTAGACCAAATAGTATACCAAAAATGATTGTATTAGATCGCAAAACCAAATTTACTTCAAAACTCTGGAAGTCCCTATTTTGGAATTTCGGTACCAAACTAAATTTCAGTACAACATACCACCCATAGACGAACGGACAAACTAAAAGAATAATAAAGTCTTAGAAGAACTTCTACGAATGTGTGTGATGGATAGACCCACAAAATGGGAAGACTATTTACATTTGGACGAGTTTGCATATAACAACAATTTCCAGGCTTCCATAAAGATGAGCCCCTTTGAGGATCTATATGGCAAAAAATGCCATACCCCTCTCAGTTGGAGTCAACCATAGAATAGTTTGATCCTTGGGCCTGAACTCTTGGGTGAAATCGAAGAGATAGTGAAAATAATTTAGCAAAATATCAAGACTGCTCAAGACAAACATAAAATTTATTCAGATGGTTTTTTTTTGAGGAATTTCAAATTGGGGAACATGTGTAGTTGAGGATCAAGCCTCACAAGAGTACCTTGTGTACTAGCAGCTGTGATAAATTAGCACAGCGGTACTATGGACCATTCGAAGTGTTGGATCGAATAGGTCCAATAGCTTATCAATTATCTCTACCAGCTCCTATTAAAGTACATAATGCATTTCATGTGTCATTATTAAAAAAATATGTGCATGATGGCTCTCACGTAATTGATTGGCATCTTTAACAAGTGAAGCGCTAAGGAGATTTATTGCCCGAACCACTCTGCGTTCTAGAATAAAAGGAAATCGTACTGCGGAATCGGGTCATATCTCTGGTTAAGGTGTAGTGGCGACACTTTACCCTTGAGGAGGCGACCTAGGAAAAATAAGAGGTTATAAGGGCTGCTTACCCTAAATTATTTTCAACTGAATAATAACACCGAGGACTGTGTTAAGTTTAAGGGGGGGGTGATGTAACATATCCCATTTTCATGAACTTGAGTTGTTATGAAATAACTGCAAAAACATATGATAGTAGGTAATAACCATGGTTATGTGAATGTTTATATTTTATTAATAAAGATTGTTAATGTTGTGATCTTGAGTTTTGGAAAATTCATGGACTGGCCCCAAAAAAGAGGATGAAACTTGCCATAATCTAGGAGGGATCAGATTCGCCATGATTTTTTTTCCTAAAGAGAAATATATATAGAAATATATATTTGTATTAATCCTATGGGAGAAAGAGACCAATAATAAAAGTGCTGCAAGTGGAAAAGAAAACTTTTAGCAATAAGGAAAAATATGGAAAAATCGTAGGCTGAGGGGAAACAAATCCCCTAAAGGTAGGACGCTGCCTAGGAAAAATTTGTGAACATGATAATGATAAGAATGCATTATCAAGGCAAAGTAGAGGTTACTAGTTCCAGGACAAGTTTTCATAGCTCTGGGGGAATCAAAGGATTCATGGTTGGGAGGTCTGGTGCAGTCAGCCATTGATTTTCCGAATTCAAGATTTTTGGTGAGCAAATCCTTACTGTGTATGAAGGAATTAGATTAAATCAATGTTATATTACATGGGTTGAAAGTTATGTTTAGCTTGTTTTTATTTACCTTGTGTCATTTCTTATCCATACAGAGTCTGGGGACTAATTAATATAGTGAAAAAGTTCACGGTCCATCATATTATGTAGGTATTCATCTACTCGTAGTTATATGATTGAATGTCATTATTAAATTAAAGCAAGTTAAGGATTGTTTAACTATTGTGAACTATTATAATCACGAGTTATAGAAATCGAATTTTAATTAATAATTCGATCCATGATGATGGTTGTTTAATTTTTTTTGACAGAATATATTTATCAGATGCATAGTTGTATATACATCAATAATTGATGCATGTTGATGACTAGATAGTTATGGAGGTACATTAATTATTATTTGATGCATGTTGTGAATACCTAGTCTGTGGTTGATAGTTTTAGTAGTCATAAGTTTGCATGTTGTGTTATACGTAAGGCATGTTACAATTGACTAACTTCGGTCCCATAGATGATAAATTTTATCGTTGTTAGTATGAAATATGATGTTATATCAGATGCAAGTTAAATAGGACTAAGAAAAAGGTTGTGCTATATCAGTTCGTTAAGGCCGTAGGTAACCTATGAAGAAAACTATTAAGAAAAGCACCATGAACTGAATCATATGATCCTGTTGGTCTATAGGGTTATACACAAGGATTGAATATATGAACTAATTAAATTACGGTAATAGTTAATTAGTATCATTAAAGAAAAAAAAGGGAAAATTGCATACGGTAATGTTAGGAGAAGACGATGTTTTCATGTCTATGAGGGTTTTGGACAGAGATGACACCCATCAGCTGAGGGGATGTGCATAATCGCCGAGATCTCATTTTGTCCAGATCTTCTAGAGGTAAAGAGAAACGCACGAGGGAAATATTAAAATGAATAAGCCATTATGTTAATATCAGATACAAAGGTTATATATATACTTACATAAATGGAAATAAGACCAGAGCTGAGATTTCGGGACCTACATGGATATATAAATGAACAAATAATTTTAAGATTTAATATTGTATAGACACACCCTAATTGGTTATTATTATGAGAGACTGAGTACCACCGATTCAATTTAGAAACAGAACAAGGAAACGAGAGAAAATCTGTAGACATTACCAATACAAAACTATAGAATAAAGCTAGATTATTCTTAAGAGGAAAATATAAAACTGCAGTGACAGCTACAACATAAATTGAAATGTCTTAAGACAATGAAACGTAGTGTATAATTTAAAAGGGCTATTAAAAGACAAATGTAGAACAAAATAAAATCACCAGTAGTACAAAGTCGAAATGTCTTAAGACAATGAAAGATAGTGTATAATTTAAAAAGGGCTATTAAAAGACAAATGTAGAACAATAATAAAATGATCAGTACAACATACACCCAATTTGAATCATAGCATAGAGAAACCGTAATATGGTTGCAATAATTTGTATTCAAATTAAATATATCATATTTAACCATAAATGACAGAAAAATTTGAAGGTTCATATAAAAAAACAATACTAAGGGCGGAGCGGAGAAATCTCGGCACCCTTTTTAGCAGTCTTATACATCTGGCTAATTGGTAAATCCTTCAATTAGGAAACCATGGAACCAGAAAAACAAGAATGGAACTACAACTAAGCTAATTAGGAGCTAAGAGCCAAATCTGCTTTGTCAGGCCATGGCCACACCGAATCCTGCGAGTCACAGAGTGAAAAAATGAGTTTAAAACCCACAAGCAGGGAGACTTAGCTCAAAATAGAGGACCAGCCTATGCAATAGACAAGCCATGAGGGTTAGAATCTGAAGGATCACGCACTGGTAATACGTGATCATTGGGATGGGTATACATGCGATAGAAAGAAACATAGGGTTAGTTAATTTATTGAAATTGAAATTAGTCCTTAATTAAGTAATAGTAATTCGGTCATGAGGTAAGAGAATTTAGTTATGGAGACCCTATAACCCAGGCACCACCATAAAAAATTGTATGAAAAATGACAGTGAAAGAGGTTAGAATAATAAACACAAAGGAAACAAGAAAGTAATTAATAGGAAGGCATTACCCTGACTATCTAAGGGAGGAACTTACCTGAGTCTTAGTATGTCCTTATCTAGTGGAGGCATGATGGTGGAGAAAACTCGTGTATTCCTCTATTTGAAGGAAAAGAAGCAACATTCATTAACTTGGGAGCAATGTTAACCATTAAGGAGGAAGATGGAAGCATAAGTAAAATAATGAAAAGAATATTTCAATGCAAGAGGCCCTACCTTGACAATGGTTATTGACTAATAGAGGAAGCACATTGATTCTGAGGTCGAACACCCTTCCCTCCATTTCTGCTCGAAGGCGCCCTCGTTCTGGAGAGTAAAAACCCCTTATCTCCATTGCTAATCTAAAGAATGGCAAAGGTAAATATCTGAAGATTGAAACCCCCTTACCTCCATTGCTACTCTTAGGACTGGCAGAGGTAAATAGCCAGAGGTCAAAACCCCCTTACCCCCATTACTGTTCTGAAAAAAATTTAGAGGTAAATTTGTAAATAGACAAGCAGATCGACAAGGAGAGTAGTTTTAATGGAGGAAAGCAGAACCGTAGATCTAGGGTAACACATCTGGAGCATTAAAGAGTTTCTTGGTTAATTAAAAGGTTGATTTGTGTGCCTACATGATGGGTCTACAACGATCATTCCAGCAAGATTAAATGAATACTAATGGCAATGGAAGTGTGTGGAAACAAAGGATGCTGAAATAAGATATTACAACTGGTTCGGGACACGATATTTTAATAAACCCCCTCACCGTGTCAAAAGGATCAATAGGTATCACCATCACCATAACCTAAGTATCATAACCCCCGTATAGTAGTTAACTACCATTGAATACATAGTCTTATAGTTAAGTGGGTCTGTTATAAATTCTATAATTAATCGCATCACTAAGTATAGAATGAGGCTTAGGGGTAACTAGATTATGGGGGGGTTATAAGCTCCTCACATAATAGAAATTCATAAGTGTTACTATTAGGTTCGTATAACTTAAATGGTTTTTGATATCTTTATTAAAGAATGTAAATGGTTTGTATAATATTTAAATGGTTAGTATAAGTGTTTAGGAAAGAGTGTCAATTCATCAATAAATAATAATAAAAAAGTATGTAGGTGCAAAACTAGGTTCGTTACAACATATATCCGTCAAGCTATGAGTGTTTGGACCCGTGCGCATAATAAGACATGCAACCAATAACCATGAACCTGATCATGAATAATCCCTAAAATATTCTTACCAAATTTAATGGGCACTTCTTGTTAAAATATAATCCCCTTGTTGGCGCGACGCTCTACAACACAAATTTTACCAATTTTAAATAAAAACAATTGAATTTCACCAACGTCTCTACATAAGTAAAATAACGTCTTTTGAAAGGAGGAATTCCTTGACATGATAACCTCTTACAATTTCAGATTGTTGAAATGGTCTGACATTTCTCGCCTTCTTGGTGGGGTTTGATCTTGATTTCCCTCCCTTCCATTCACACCTATATTCTCTAGAACAACATGGCCATGAATGTTCTCTCTGTTGATCTAAAGATGATCTGAGGTTGTAATTGATGTCAACCCAAGCAGCACCAAGGGCTACCCTGATCTTGCAAGGGAATTTTGACTTGAAAAATTACTCTAGTTTGAGTCAAGGATTGTCTAGATAGATTCTACTCGTCGATATGTTTCCGTTGATATGTGGTACGCAAATTAATTCTTCACGATTTGAGAGATATTGATGTTTGAAGTTAGTAACCCAATCAGTGTGCTAAAACCCTATTGGGTTGTGGCATGGCACTCATAGTTGGTTTTTGTCATTGAATAGCCATAGGGTTTTTAAGCTCCTAAAATCCCTCCAACAGTCTTTATAGAGGTCTCTCTCAACTCTATAAAAAGAAATCTCATATATCCTCCAAACGTAGTGATCATGGAATTTTTGCTATAAGTTCATTTGTGCAAAGTCTTAGATTCTACAATTAAAACCCATTTGACTCGCACTACTGATGAACGTTGTGATGAAATTTCAGATCTTGGTTCACTATATTTTCGGAGATATTATTTGTGGAAGTTAAGGCTTGTGCAGGCTGCCGAATTTCATCTCAAAGAAGTGACCTTGGGAAAATCATCATAACTCTCTCTCTCTGAGAAGAGGACTGGAATTATGTAAAAAGTGGTGGATAGTGCACATACTGTAGTTTTCTGTGTATCAATTTCATAACCGAAGGAGGAAATAGTGACACGTGGCATGTCATACAAGTTCTCTCTACCCAACTATTTCATAATTAGGTCATTGTGAGGAGATTGGGCATAACTTTGTCTTGAAGAGTCCAAATCGGGTCAGATCTGTGGCATTGGAAAGAAGATGCAGAGGGCTTCTACAGGACAAAAGATCACATGTTGGGTATCTTGAATCACCTAGATACATCATGTTAAATACCGTGCTCCTTGAAGGAAAGAAAAACTATATCAAGTGTTGTCAAGGGGTGCAAAGGACCAGACTTTCTAGGGAAGCAAAGAGAAAGGTGTAGAGAAATGATGCAGCAGAGGTAAGCTACATGTAAGTATCTTTTGTATATGCATGTTCATATATTAATTGCATTAGGTTCTTTGTATTCTAAATTGTTGTTTTTGTTTAGCGTTGACATATGCTCTGCAGGATGACGTAACTTTTGGTATTATCATGTCATGTGTATTTCCTTGAAGACTTTTTGCAGGTATTATATACTCATCAAGATAAGACTCAATGCATAATCTAATGTTCTGAAGAATGAGAAAGGGTAGCATGACAAGAGCAGCAATAAAGGTGCAGAACAACAACAAGAAGTTCACCACATGAAGTCTTGAAGTGGGCAGCAATGCATACAGACATTGTAAAAATATCATTGTACACAGTAATTGTAAAAGAATCTTTGTAAAATTTGTACAAGTGTCTATCTACCAAGAGTTGAAGAGGTAGTGTCGGGAGGTCTAGGACCATAATTAGGTGGCTATGTCATAGTTGGGGTTATGGTCTATTGTGTCGTCTTCTTCTACACCATTCTATGTCATTGTAAAGTGGACCATTTTCCCTGGTACGGGAGTCCATTCTTCTTTTATTCTTTTATAGGGTGGTAGGGTGGTGCCAGGCTCGTTCATGAATTCACCAACAGGTTCAAGCCTGTGAAAGCTTCAAGGTGGTGCTAGGGTGAGTTGTAGCTGATTAGGTGTTGAGGCATTCGTTCAGTTGACTACCGAAGAATCTCGGGCATTGGAGCATCCATCTAGTGGGAGCTAGAGAAGAATGATTTTCTAGAATTATAGGAAGGTTTTTCTTTCGTTTTAGTTGGGGTTGAAGATTAAAGAATTTACTATAAAAGAATCGTTGGTTTTTGACCTAGAGGGGGTTTTCCACCGAAAATATTTGTGCCTCCTGGGTACTTTTATTTACTTTTATTACTGCATAAACGTTAATAAGAATTGAAGATTAACTAATTCTCTCAAAAGATTCAAAAGTGCTAATTTCTAAGGAATATTGATTCACCCCCTTCTCAGTATTTTCCAACACTCGCTTTACCCTATGAGGAAAAATTTTCTAGCATGCCCCTTCAATCCTCAACGAACTAATAAAATCGAGGAGTAGCGGGTATCAAATCTGAAACAATTCTTATATGAGTCACTCGCAGAATATTTGAGAACTATAATTCGATCAAGCAACTACCATATAAATGTAATCTCCACACATGAAGAAGATGAGATTAATGATATTTTTACCAATATGATTGCTCCATGTGTACATAGGGATAAACACTATCCAATTTTATGCTTTTATGGGTGCAATCATAAGGGTAACTATTATCCCAACCAAATCATTTAAGCGCCTTCCGATCGGCAGATAAGGCCAACAAAAAAGACTGTTGTGTAGCTCGAAGAGGAAAAAGTAGTTTAAAAAAATGTTATTATGTTTTAAAACTACAAATCACCCACACCTTTCCTAAACTTCCATACCTACGCATGACACTCAAGAAAGACAGTCATGGCACCTTCCCAATGGGATTAACAAAGAAAAACACTTAGGATTGTTGTTTCCTTTTTAGGTCAACAAAAAATTTCCTTTTCGAATGCTTATCCACTAGAGTGAGTGTGTTCTGGTG
This sequence comes from Pinus tabuliformis, assembly GCA_031772625.1. Taxonomy (NCBI): domain Eukaryota; kingdom Viridiplantae; phylum Streptophyta; class Pinopsida; order Pinales; family Pinaceae; genus Pinus; species Pinus tabuliformis. The sequence continues at coordinate 1,037,301,624 of CM062819.1, forward strand.
TGTAACTCAATCCACCATCACACCTAACACCCTCTAGATCAACAAAATTGTTGCGGAATGCGAGTCCACTTTCAAGCCCAAATGTTATTGACTTATGTTTGAAGTCTAGCAACCTTTCTGAACACCATCCAATTTCCTTTTAGAACATACTCACAGGGCCTCTTGAGAGTCATTTTATGGACTGAATTGGCATTTTACCATTTTTGACTAAAGACTCGGTGCCAAACCCCCAGTTCTAGATGCATCGCGATAGTATATTTACTTGTTCAATGGTTTCTAAGGTTGACAATGAAATTATTATTTTAACCTTTTAAAAAGATGTCAACAAATTTAAATTTAATTCTCACCCTCTATAGTGCCAGATATTGCGGTTGGCGGTGGTGTTTATACTTTAGGTGTAGATTTAACAGCGACTACATGATCTGCACCGAAACTACTAAACATAAAAGATGACTTAGACTAAGACATTGGTTTACAAACGACCTTGTGTTTGCCACAATAAAGTGGGATACAGTTACTGACAGTGATCTTTCATGCTAAGAATCTGTATTAGGTGCTTCACCTACCAAATATTAGGTGGCAAACGAGGGAGATTTCGCACGTCGAAAAAAATCTAGAAACAATGGACTCATTTAAAGGATATCTAGGCATGTTTAGAAACACCACCTCATATTACCACCGATTAAGGGACTCGAACCTCACAAAATTTATCTGGCAGCTTGGATCTATGATGAAAGTGAGTTTCCTTTATCTCTAATTGAACCTCCATCGCATAATGCGTCTCGTCAGTGGATCGATTCTAACAATTGATCCGTAATTTATAATCATTCCCTTCTTTGGCACTGAAATTAACACTCGCACAATGCCTTCAATATTGCTATTAAATTACATGAAGTTAACCAAGATCTAAATTTTTTACATGAAGTGAACCAAGATTTCAGCTCCACTATGTCAAAATTATAACTTTCGAAACCTCGTAAAACAACATTATACAGAAAATTCCAAGATGAATTTTTTGAAGAAATGGAACCTTAGAATCCGAAGCTCTAAAATGAAATTTATGCAACCAAATAACAAAATAGAAAAGAAAGATAGATCAACGACTTGAAAACCTCTTAAAGTGGAAAACCTCCTTTATATCACATAAATGAACAATTCTTGGATGATAGAAATGACAAGACCTCATTTGTTACATATATAGGATTCTAAGGGATCACAATATGATTAGAGCCTACATAAAATTAATAATGTAAGGGAACAACAATAACAATCATGGGCTTCTATGGGGCACAACAATAACAATAAGGGGGCTAAACTAACAATAACAATAAGGAGACTACACTAGTATTATAGGGACTTAATAAAATAATTTTATTTCCAATCGCTTTATTGATATATAAGGAGTTGACATTGAAATATTTTATTTGAGATCCATATTCAAATATTGGTTTCTATTAATATATTTTTAAATGCCTCTTTGAGTATTAATATATATTTTTAAATGCCACTTTGAGTATGAAATTCTATCTCTTTTGTTGTTTGCGCCATTGGAACTCTTTTCACCAGTGTCACATGTAAGTCATGAAATATATATATTGCATTTAATACATTTTACTAATAAATTGTTTCCAATATGACACTTTACCAATAAATTGTTTTCAATATGTCACTTATTTCATTTTATTGCTCTTGTTAGGAGCTCTGCTTAGGTAGGATCATCTAGCTGAGTATGATAAGAAATGGATTTGTATCTGTATGAATTATATCTGTGGGAAGAAAAATATTTGAATTGGATGGCATGTAGAGAAGGCTCTCTCTAGGTGGAGATGGAGAAACCTGAGTCATAAATTAACTGCAAATTGTTGCATTATTGTTTGTGGCAGGAAGGTCATCCTACACACAGAGGATGGTGTAGTATAAAAGTTTGTAGATCAGAGTCGATGAAGATAAATGGATAGGAGATGGAATAATTATTATCCCAAGTTACAGAAGTATCCTTGAAATAGTCAAGCAAGCAAATAAGCGGTGGGGAGCCATATGGAAAAAGAGGAGAATCTTGTCAGTGGAGAAGTGACAACAAATGAAGCATCCAAGTGGTATGATGTGACAAAAAACAAATGGTGAAGTGGTGGGGCAATGGTTGATCAATCGTGTATATCACTAATAATATTATAGTAGCATTTAAGGTCAAAGACTAATGCTAGTATTAGTCCAAGTATAAAACATGTGAATGCACATATTCTTAGTAAGTGGAGTATAAACCTTGGATATCATTGTAATGGTTCCTTGAGACATGTGGAGTTTACAATAATAGGTCCAATTCAAAACATTGGTTAAATTTTGGTGAACTGATATTTCCACCTTGAAAGCTTGTTTAAATTTTATTAAAGAGGTTCATTTAACACAAACTAATATAAATTAAATGGCAAGTGATTTCTATATTCCCTGCACTACCATAGCAAGGGACTAATAATAAGTAATGATTATCGTTTAAACACCTCTTTTCTTATTACATCATATTGAAAAAGGTCTTAAATTATCTATGATCATTATAATTATAATTTAAAAATGAAATATAAATAATTATACTTTTAGGTTATTTCGTAATGTTTGAGTACTAATAAATTAATATCACTCATTTATTAAATGGTTTACAATTTCATCTTTCCACATGTTTCCTTTCTCATAACGTTAGGGAAATTCACATACAATGGAGTCACATCAACTAACAACTTACAACATTATGTGTGATGATAAAAATGAGTAGCACTTGAGGAAGGTTACATATTTACACTATTATGTAACATTTAATGTTATGTTATGGGTAGGTCATATAGAGCTTTCCAATTCAATTACATAGTGTATATATTATCTATTGCAATGATAAATGCTATGTAGTAAGGTGGATAAGTTTTTCCTTTAATAATGGCATTGTTTAATTATTTTATGCTTAAGAGTTTCTTTTGCTTATATTTGAAAAAATAATTTTGGATCAGCTAGTGAGGGTTTTTTGGTTTAAAATGTTCTTTTCAATACATAAATGGATTTAACACTGTCAAAAACCCCTATTCAATTGAATTATACAAATTTCAAAACTAAAACTTGTGATTCCATCAATCCCTACATAACAATATATTTTTTTTTTGGGTAAGAATAATATAAGCATGTTTTTTCACATCTTATATATAAAGTGTCACATTATTTATATTTGATGAAAAAAAAATGGAAATAATTCATCTCCATCTTATCTATATTTTGAGTGTTTTATCTATAAGATTTAAATAATGGTTATGATGCTTATGTACTTATGATTATTATGATGGTTATGATGCTTAATTCAAATCATTGAATCTAGTGGTGACTACGATCTGTCTCTCACCGCCTTCTCCATGTTTCTCTCCCTAGGCACCGTAATTATTTCCCTCTACAAGTTCTTGGCCATCTCTTTTACTCGAAATATTATAATCAGCTTCATCCATCCACTTTAATACCTACAAAAATGTTGTTGAAGATCTCGTAGGACGTTGTTCTAATTATCCAATGTAAACAAGATGATTACATGAATAGGAAAGCAAGAGTGTCACATGTTTTTAGCATATTAACTTTCAAATGTTAAGTGTCCAAATTTAATTTTGTATGTATCCTGAACTTCATGTCACTAATAAGTGTTTAATATATTTCAAAGCAATTAAGACAATCGTTGCTAGTTCCTTGTGCTTTATCTTTTCCCAAGGAAGTGAAGGTGAAGGCTAGGTTTTGTTTCTGATGTTATATTTTGTGAAGTATTTGGATAGGTTTCCTTCATGTCAAAAGTAGAAATCCTTCAATGCTTATCAACTAGCACTATACTATCCTCCGTGTAATCCAAGGTGCCTATTTGAAAAATTAATGTTGTATTTGAATTGTAAGTGTTTTTAGCTTTTGTGATTACACTCAATCAAAATTGTGTTGAATTCAAATTTGGTGTCAGTGTTTCAAAATGTTTGGCATGGACCAATAAGTTTCACTTGGGGTGGATGGATGCACATTTCAATGCTTGGCATGGATGGAATCGCTTTATACATATGTGTGGTGAGACATAATACATTTCAACTTGTAATATTGTATGAGAAGCTAAACCTTTTATTAGCATAATTAACTTAATTTTTTCATTAATATTATTTTCTTATTAAGGTAGAGTAATTAAAGGTCTTAGTTTCCTTTGGAGAAAAAAACACCAATAAAGTAGAACTAGCCATATGGAAGTTATAGTTTTGGTGAGAGAAGGTGGAATTCATATACGCACTATTTTGATGTTTTATACTTAAATCCATCCTACACCCATCAAAGTCATCAAGTTGCACTTGAATTTGAGTTGTTTGTAATACTAGTATAGATTCGTATTAAGTTAGGATTTTTCATATGTTGAGAGGGATCAAACTCAAGCTGCAATCCTTTCCTTAATTTTTGCACTTAAGAAAGAAAGGTGTGCACTTCCAAGGACTTGAACCCTCTAGGACATGATAGTTAATTAGTTTTACACAAATTGTTATGTGTGTGTGTGAGCGTTTGTATGTCATTGTTCAGTTTTGTGTTTGGCATGAAAGGAATTGCATATCTTAATAATTTTTGCACTTAAAAAAAATGGTGTGCACTTCTAAAGACTTGAACCCTCTAGGACATGATAGTTAATTAGTTTTACACCGATTGCTATGTGTGTGTGAGCGTGTGTGTCATTATTCAAGTTTGTGTTGGGCATGAAAGGAATTGCATATCTTAATCATATGCACACCATTGAATGTTTTTACTTCCATTTGTTTTATTATTATATAAAGAGTTGATATTGAAATATTTTGTTTTAGTTCCATATTTAAATACTTGTTGTTATTAATATATTTTTAAATTTTATGCATCAATGCCATTTTGAGAATGAAAATAATTATAGGTCTCTCATGTATTAAGAAAAATAATACTATTAAAGATTTAACCATAATTATTTTTCATTTATAAGTTAAGCTTTATATTTATATCAATTTTTACTCCTCCATAAAATTTAACTTCATATTAATTAATTGGTAAATCTAAGTCAAATCTTGGACCAAAATCAACCACACCATATGAAACAAAAATGAATAAAGAACACTTTTGCCTCTAATTTTGGTGCTCCTCTAACACAATATTCTTTATTCTTTGATTCCTTATTCAATCTAGATAACCTCTTAATGGTCTAACAATAACTATTCTTCATGTTATTATAATTTTGGGAAGAGAAATAGCTATAATTTTTTTACTATTATTAATATTTAAATTTAAATTATTAAAATTAAAAAAATGAAATTTATCACATTATAATTAATGATAATATTGTTTTCTAAAATTAAATTATCATTTATTAACCCAATTTATGCATTTAAAAATGATTACATTTTGTTTGAAGAATGATTCGAAATGGAAAAATGACATTTACAGCTCTTACAAACACATAATTCAAAAAGACAGCCACGTTATTGTTCTAAGTCATATGAAATGCAATGTTATGTGACAACAATACATTGAATGTAATTTATTAAAGTGAATGTGATATGGGAGAGAGTAGAAATACAGAAATGACATTTACAATGATTTGGCTTTTGGCTCTCATGAGCGCATAAATGGAAGAGGGTGTGAACTTTTTGTTCTAAGGCTCAAGGCCTATGTCATGCGATATCAATTAAGAATAGTACATTGAATGTATTAAAAATGAATTTAATACCCTAACTAACCGTGTGAGACTATGCTCGAGGATCTTTATCAAGGAAAAATCAAATCACCTGTTGCTTTAGGTGAAGCAAGACAGGAGGATTCTGGCCCGACTCTTTATTAACCTAAACGATAAAAGGGAATACATACACTAACATTCATTTTGTCTTTAGTCCGTCCATCCTTGAAGAATCTTCTTCGCAACATACCTGCATGCACGCACAACATCAGCAATATTGTTTCCGATGCCTATTCATCTATATATATGGCATAGCTACAAAAGGGCAATAGAGGCCTAGCTGAAGTATTAGGAATGTTTTCGTTCTTACCTGCCAAGCATCATAGTGGTGGCTTGTGGGTTGGTTCCAGGACCGTTTGTGAATGTTGAGGCATCCACAATCCTGAGACCCTCAACTCCGTTGACCTGATATTTCTGGTTAACCACATAGCCAACTTCACATCCTCCATGAAAATGCCAGATTGTGTTCAACGTATCGCGGCAGATCTGAGCCACGGCTGCATCATCCGACATGTTCTTTGGTAACGGCTGCCCAGTGAAGTTGAAGTCATGAGTGGAATTAGCATTAAATCTATGCAGAGACGGTGAGTTGAGGAGTTTATCTATGACCCTCACGCCCTGCATGCATCTCTGGAGGTCCAGAGGGTGAGAATAGTAGTTGTATCGAACAGATGGATTGTCTCGAGGATCCGTGCTACGTAGCCGAAGCTGTCCTCTGGATAAGGGAAATGCCAGCTTCTCAAAAATGACTTCTCTATAAACGTTGTTTTTGTTGAAGGATAGGGTGCCATTGACGAAGGTGCTCAAGGACTCGATGTAATTTTGAGAGGCTTTAAGGATACCCACTGCTTGTATGGTGTAGAATTGGTGAGATAGCCAGTTTACGGATGCACGCGGGTTGTCCTGAACCCTTTGGCCTACCATGGGCGCATCTAGAACTAGAGGAATATTGAATTCTTTTAGATGTTCGGATGGGCCAATTCCGCTCAAGAGGAGCAGCTGGGGGCTGCCTAAGGCTCCTGCAGTAAGGATTACCTCGCTGGAGCTTGACGTTTCATTGAGGAAAGCTTGATAAGACCGACCATGGCGGTCCATGAATTCAACTCCACTGGCTCTCGGCTTCCGAGAGGAGCTATCCTTCGCTTCTGCATGATCCAATTCATCCACAAAACACTCAATCTATATTTGCATGACCCAATTCATCCTCAAAACACTCAATCTATATTTACAGATCTGGATGTAAAGCTATTATTCCAATATCGATTATAAATAATTGAAACTTACGTTAATATATTAGCAAGGAAAGGTATGAAACGACAGAACTGTGCTGGAGAAATATAAAACGCAGTAACAATGTCCTGTTTTTAAATGAATTACCTTCGAAGAGAATCCTGCTGACGGTAGTATTGAGAAGGACTACGATATTGTCGGGATTGGCTAACCTGAGAAGATCTACTGCTGTGTGTTTTTTGCCTTTGTTGTCGAAGGTGGACGCGCTGATCTTGGTTCCATCCAAATGATCCAAAGTATATCCATTATATGGAAGAACCCCTGCTTCCAGGAGGCGACAGTTGATACGGTTTGAAGGCATTCTGCTTTTCCACCCATTCATACGACTCCTCTACAAGTCCCTCGTCCCATCCCACATTACGAACATATTCGGAGCCCGCCCTACTGTAGAAGCCCGCATTGATAGCAGTTCCACCGCCCAGAACTCTCGCTCTCACATTACTCACTCCATCCTCTGAAATAAACGTCTGCGCTATGGAAGTGTAATTGTCGGTCTCAGCCAATGGCTTTCCAAAAGCGTCGGCGTTTTCAATCTTAGGATCTCCATAAGGAGATCCTCCCCTTTCCACCAGCAAAACTGAAAACTTGCTAGACAGCGTTGCGGCTAAGGGGAAGCCAGCCGTTCCTCCTCCTACTACAATGTAATCATATTTTCTTGCAGCTGCTTTCTCCGCATCTATAGTCATAAACACAAACGGAAAACCTGCAAATCATCACAGCCATCATATCATACCATCAAATATATAATTCAATCATATCATATCACACCATCGACTATGTAATTCAATCATATCATCAACTATATAAAGAGACATTAATCCAATATGTTCATACCCGAGGGTGTTGTCGCTGCCTGAGAAGAGGATAAGCTGCTCAACATCGTTAGCATGATGGACAGAAGAAAATTCACAACCCTTATCATCGTCATATTTCTCACAAGGAATTCAACTCGTTCACTCTTTTTTAAGATGTGGTTCGATTTCAGAGTGTCTATTTATAAGCGCTTGCCCTTCGATTTTCCATCCATCTCTAGAAAATAATTATCACACGCTATCGTAGCCATAGTATTGTAGAGATGAATCAAACCAAGCACATAGAAATCAATCCACACAGTCCATGAAATCAAAACGGTGAGCATTAGCGTTGCTATATATCTTTGACATTTACCCAATCTTGCCATTCTCATTTCAATCTTTCCTTTTTCTCTGTGTTCTCGTTCATAATTCACCACACGTGTTGTTAACTTCTCTACGTTAGCTTGAATAATTCAATTCAACCTTAGTTGTATTACAGACTTTGTCACAAAAAAATAGTTCGCTCCCAATACGGAACGATAATTCATTTACAGGTTACTATTTTCTCTGCCTCACCATAGACTTGTTCCTTTCCCTCCGTTTTCGTAATAATTCAATCCATTCTTCGCAATAGAATTTTGCAGACGTTGATGGAAAAAAACTCTCCCCCACACATCATTTAATTAATTCTGGTATTGAAAAGAGTCAGAATGTTCCCTTCTGAAGCATTTACTTCAAACAAGTCTATCTCCAACAACTAACTCAAAATATTTCCCGCGCCGCCGCCACTCCAGCAGCAACCATGCCAACGAAACGGGACCCTCTCCAACAAGTCTCTCGGAGAAACCTCCAACGGTAAAGCCACGTATTAGTTCAACCCCAGAAAATATTTACGCTATCCGCGAACGAAAACGCAAGGAGCGTTCAATACGGAACATCCTGCGAATAGCTTCTTTCTCACGCTACAAAATCACAACTCCCAAATGTGGAAAATATGAACATAAAACTATATCCTTTACTACAGTCCTTAAAACATTGTTATATTTGAACGACTACGCTGACTTTTCGTTAAAAATCCGTTCAATGAACATGTGATCCAAATCAGCTTTCATCTTTTGTTCCATCAGAACAATACAATCCTTAGCTTTATGAACGTAGATGTTGGAATGTTAATTCCAACAGGCTGCAGGCGGACGTGGGCAGCCAACTCAGCAAGCGCAGCGATCGTGCGTTTTCCGGCTGCCCGAAACTTTTCGCACCAGCTTTCCGGTGAAGGAATATTCCTGGCAGCTCCGAAACGATGTGGAGGCGACGCGTGTCTCCCGCATGATGTAAGCCAACGTGATTTTTCGCGCATTAAAGATCACGCAACTTACCTGGTCCGAAATCAATCTCCGCCGTCCGATCTCCTCGCGCGTCCTCAGCCGTCAATCTCCGAAGCTGCTGCCCGCCTGCGTCAAATCGATTTTTTTTTTGCGTGGAGTGTTAAGCAATCTGTTGACTGCCGAGAACAGGAAATTTAATGGATTTAATTGCTGTTCGTAGGAAGTAGGTGCATGTGTTAATTTTGCCTACGGCCCTTAATGTCTTTCGTTTTTCTTATAGAAATATGTATGTTATATAAAAAATATGGAGTAGAGCCCGTGTGCAGTGTTTTTTTATGGAGAAACGTATGTTTATATATAACACTGTAATGGAGCCTGCGCGGTTGTATTGCATATAGAACAGGGAAAAGAGCACAGTGTTGTGTGCCTGCGCGCGGGGGTTCTCTGTGGAAATGGTATTGTAAAGAATGCATAGCAGTGCGAGAAACAAAACAGAGGAGGCATGTAATGTTTGTTTTGCCACTTTAAATCACAGTGAAGTGTTGCGCGCTGGAGTTTTTATGAAGAACAGAGAAGGGTGCCTGCGCGCAGTAAGTTTGCTCCCAGGTATGCAGTGAACGCACAGCAGTGCGAGAAGGGAAACAGAATAGAGGCATTCTAATGGTGGTTGGCCATTCTAAAACACAGGAACACCATGAAACTGATTTGTAATATCCACAGCAGTGGAAGACCAAAAATGAAGGAGACAGAGTTTCTCCAGTGAATCCCTCTCTGCGCAGAGGATGAGTTTGTAACAGTTTTTGTTTTTAAGCAATAGAAAATGTTTTATGCTATTGTAATGGACTATTATGAGTACATTTGTTTTTAAAAGCTTCCCTGTGCAAAGGTCCTGGAAGAAATGGAATAGAGCTTTGGCTCTGTGGTGTTTGTTTGTCTGGTTTTGGTATTTTCCCATTGCAAAAATACCCAACAGTGGTATCAGAGCTGGTCCAGGCTCTTTGATGGTGACAGAGATAGTTCAGGCTCTTTGAAGTGTCAAAGAAGCTGAAGGAAAGACTTTTGTTGCAGCAGAGAAAGCTTCTCCAGCAGAGTGAAGTCTCAGGCACAAGAACCCAGGTATTCCTCAAAGTTTTTTTTCTGTGTTGCTGTTGAAGAAACAGTGAGTCATTTTAAAAACACAGTCAAGTATTTTGGAGTATAGTTAAGAATGGCAAGGTCAAAGAAGAAAGCCTCCAATCCTCCTAAAGTTGTGTCTCCCTCCTTTACTAAAATAGAAAACAATCTATTTGAAAGCATTCTATTTGAGGTTCCAAGGTTCGATGGGAACTTCGATATATGGGAAATAAAAATGAGGGCTTTCTTACAGTCTAAAGGGATTGAAATCTGGAAATCAGTGATTGATGATAGCAAGAGGGATAAAGAATCCAAGGAGTACAATGCAAAGGCAGCAAAGACTATCTTGGATGGACTGCCTGATTCTGTGAAGAAGAATCTAGGAAAATATACATCAGCAAAGGATATATGGGACAGACTGCATGATCTTCATGCAAAGGGAGCACTGACCATGACCATCAGTGAAGAAGAAAATTCTGAACCCATCATAGAAGCTGAAAGTGAGAAGGTTGACCTCATCAAGCTTCAAGTAAAAGAAAGGGATGAAGAGCTTGCCAAGCTTAAGAAGGAGCTTGATCAATGCAAGAGGAAACATCATGAAGAAGTCATATCAATGACAAATCAGCTAAATAAAGCAAAGAAGCAGCAAGATGACTTGTTAATTCAACTTGGACAAAGGCACAAGAGAGTGAACAAGCTTGTAGAAGAGATTGGAAAGTACAAGGCAGAGGTCTCCTTCCTTAAGTCTGAACTACAAGAAGCCAGGAAGCAGGCACAAGAAGCTGAGAAGAAAATGGAGAGCAGTCAAGCAGAAATCTCCAAAACGAAGTCAGATATCATCTCCCTCAAAATAGTAGCAGCTGAAGCTACTCGTAGCAAGGAAGAAACTGAGGGACAACTAGCAAAGAAAAATAATGTATGTGAAAAGTTGGAAGAAGAGATTGTCCTCCTCAGGAAGAAGGTTGAAGGGATGAACAAGATCATGAAGAGCTCTCAAGCTTTGGATGACATGCTCAGCTATCACAGATCTCCATCTGATAAATTAGGACTTGGGTATGTAGGTGAACCCTAAAACAAGGATGAAGATGCTTTAAGCAAAGGAGATGTGAAGAGGGAAGAAAGAAATTGTGATGCTCCTAGTTCCAGCAAAGGCAAGGAGAAAAATGAAGGCTGCAATAGAAGAAATCCTACTCCAAGCAGAAAACCAGCTCCAAGAAGAAATGTAGCTGATGTCAAAGAGGCAAGATGCAATGGTTATCATCAAAGGATCTCAAAGCAGCAAGGCTTCAGAAGTACATCAAGGAAACCTCCATCTCCCAGGTACCAAAGTTCATTTTTTGGTTATTGTTATACTTGTTCAAACTTTGGTCATATGGCAAAAGACTGTAGAGCATTTCATGGAGATAGATGTTGTGGTCCCCGACAATCTCTAAGAAATAATTTCACAAGAAGAAATCATGAATTCTTATTCATGAACAATGTAGAATGCTTCAAGTGTCATAACATTGGGCATATGGCACGTGACTGTAACTTAACATGGGCTCTTACACAAGCTAGACCCATGCAAAAGAAGAAAGTTACACAAGTATGGAGAAGGAAGGAAAGGCAATCTGAAAACCCCTTGAACTCCCCAGAGGATCTAAATTTGTTTTGAGAAGAGTCTGCCAAAAGAAGACAAGCACACATTAAAGGGGAGCTTGTAATTTTTTTTTGCTGAACTGTATTAACAGTCACTCTTTGATGAAGACCTTTTATAAGGGAAAAATATGAAGTTAAATCTGCCATAAAAGCAGAGAAGAAAAAGGGGCAGCACTCAAATGTGAAGTGCAGCAGCGCAATAAGAAAAGTATGCAAAGCATGGAGACCCTCACAACAGTGGGAAGATAGAACATAAAACAACAGTTTTTGAATTTTTTTTGTTATGGAGCACATGCATTGAAATGCATAGCAATGGAAGGTAGTTTCCTTCTATGTAATGTGAGAGAACACACTCACAGCAGAGTGAGTACAATACACAGCAGTAAAAAAAATCTAATGTTTTTCTTTATATGCAATGCAGCATGCAAAGAAATGCATAAAGAAAAACAGGGACAGCAGATTTTTAATGCACATGGGTGAATGATAATGTGTGGCAGCAGAAAAATGAAAGGAACTTCACAGCACTGCATTGTGTAAATAAAAAAAATGAATGAAGACTAAGATTGTGTGAAGCAAGGGTGTAAAAAGAAAAGGCAGCAGCCCGTGCTAATTTTTTTTTGTTGTTTGGAGAATGCAGCGCAAAACAGCGTGAGGATGATTTCTCTCTATGTGCAAGTAATGGAGAGTAAAGAGTTAGTGTATGGGCACACAACAGTATGATGAAACAAAAGGCAGCCACAGTGCAAATTGCAGAGGCAACGCAGCAGCAAATAAAAACCCAGGGATGACAGAGTCTATGGTTATGGGTATGGACAGCAGTGCATAAGAAAAGGCAGCAGCGTGATGGTAAGAAGGAGAAGCACAATAGTGCGAAGAAAATAAAACCAGAACTAAGAGAGAATGAAGAAATGTGTTTTTACACATCAATGCAAATAAGAAAATGCGGCAGCATGAAGTTTTTGTTGAAGAAATGAAAGGTAATGGACATCAGCAGATGTAAAAGAAATTTTTTTCTTTACAGCAGTAAATGTAAGTATAGTGAATGTGTTGTTCATTGAATTGAAATGCAACATATGCAACAGCAGTGAATGTAAGAAATGTTTACACACAACAGTGTAAATTTGTAAGGTGGGACAGAGTAATTGTTCCAGAAAAGACAGAGTATTCTGTCTTTGAAGAATGCAGAACAATGCAGAGTTTGCAAAGAAATGTAAGTGAAGTGCAGCAACACAACAGCAAGTGTAGACACAACAGTGTGGGGTAGACGCAGCAAAGAAGATGGCACAACAGTGCAGCAGAGAATATGCAGCAGCATAAAAGAACAATGTAATGAGTATGCACAACAGTCCAATGAATGTTTTGTTTTGGAACTGCACTTGAAGCAGTCATTTGGTGAAACCCTCTATTAAAGAGGAAGGTGCTTTTCAGCACAGTGTCATGGTAAATCCCTCTACCAAGAGGAAGATGCTTTTTAGCATACACATGGTAAATCTCTCTATCAAGAGGATGATGCTTTTCAGCATAGTCACAGGTGAATCCCTCTGTCAAGAGGAAGGTGCTCTTCAGCACATTGTTATGGTGAATCCCTCTATCATGAGGAAGGTGCTCTTAAGCACAGTTTCAGGTTAATCCCTCTATTAAGAGGAAGACAACTTTGATTGTTTGTGGAACTGCATCAAAAGCAGTTGCTGAATCCCTCTATGCGAGGAAGATTGGTGAATCCCTCTATGTGAGGAAGTGTTTGGGTATAACTGAATGCCCAGCAGTTGAAATTAAAGGGGAGTGTTGGAATGTTAATTCCAACTGCAGGCTGCAGGCGGACGTGGGCAGCCAACTCAGCAAGCGCAGCGATCGTGTGTTTTCCGGCCGCCCGAAACTTTTCGCACCAGCTTTCCGGCGAAGGATTATTCCTACGGGCGGCTCCGAAACGATGTGGAGGCGACGCGTGTCTCCCGCATGACGTAAGCCAACATCATTTTTTGCGCGTTAAAGATCGCGCAACTTACCTGGTCCGAAATCAATCTCCGCCGTTCGATCTCCTCGCGCGTCCTCAGCCGTCGATCTCCGAAGCTGTTGCCCGCCTGCGTCAAATCGAATTTTTTTTTGCGTGGAGTGTTAAGCAATCTGTTGACTGCCGAAAACAGGAAATTTAATGGATTTAATTGCTGTTCGTAGGAAGTAGGTGCATGTGTTAATTTTGCCTACGGTCCTTAATGTCTTTCGTTTTTTTTATAGACATATGTATGTTATATAAAAAATATGGAGTAGAGCCCGTGTGCAGTTTTTTTTTTATGGAGAAACGTATGTTTATATATAACACTGTAATGGAGCCTGCGCGGTTGTATTGCATATAGAACAGGGAAAAGAGCACAGTGTTGTGTGCCTGCGCGCGGGGGTTCTCTGTGGAAATGGTATTGTAAAGAACGCACAACAGTGCGAGAAACAAAACAGAGGAGGCATGTAATGCTTGTTTTGCCACTGTAAATCACAGTGAAGTGTTGCGCACTGGAGTTTTTATGAAGAACAGAGAAGGGTGCCTGCGCGCAGTAAGTTTGCTCCTGGGTATGCAGTGAACGAACAGCAGTGCGAGAAGGGAAACAGAACAGAGGCATTGTAATGGTGGTTGGCCATTGTAAAACACAGGAACACCATGAAACTGATTTGTAATACCCACAACAGTGGAAGACCAGAAATGAAGGAGACAGAGTTTCTCTAGTGAATCCCTCTCTGCACAGAGGATTAGTTTGTAATAGTTTTTGTTTTTAAGCAATAGAAAATGTTTTATGCTGTTGTAATGGACTATTATGAGTACATTTGTTTTTAAAAGCTTCCCTGTGCAAAGGTCCTGGAAGAAATGGAACAGAGCTTTGGCTCTGTGGTGTTTGTTTGTCTGGTTTTGGTATTTTCCCATTGCAAAAATACCCAACAGTAGAGTGGTGCAGTTGCTCAAGGAAACAAGGATGTGGACATGGAAGGCATTAATCACAAGGCAAGGGTTGAGGGGAGGGGAAGGGGAAGGGGAAGGAATTGGTAACGTGGAGGATTTTTTATTTTGGGATATTCTTGTGTTATCAAAATCTAGCGAGTTGTCAGGGTGATTAGATGCCCTCATAGAAGCACCGAGGAGATAGATGTAGCCAGAAACTAATAGGAAAGACAATGAATCAAAGAGCTAAGTAAAGATGTAGAAATTCAATTTCTTGAAATTTCCTCTATAAGAGGTGTATCCAAGGCATGGCATTACAAACAACATGATAGTTTGTCATTCAATCCACAATGATCTGTTTTGCCACATCCAAATTGTGAGCAACATATACTTTGTAGACCTCTTCGTCTATAAGAGGTGTATCCATGACATCGGATTACAAGCAGCATAATAGTTTGTCATTAGATCCACAATGATGTGTTTTTTCCACATCCAAATTGTGAGCAACATATACTTGGTAGACTCCATTAACATGATTAAACACATGATTTTTTGTTGATTCCTTTGGTATTGAAATGAACTTATTGTTTCCTATTTGGGTAACTATGTATATAAAACATAGTCACGTAAAGAAAGTTTGGAATTTAATTTCTTGAACTCACACAGTGGATGCGTATGTTTCCTACATATTCAAGAATTGTTTCAATGATGACCTCATGTAAAATGGAATTTGTTCAAATTGCTTCTTTCATAATGAACAATGTTAAAAAATAAACAACAAAAACATTACCAATTCATCAGACAAAACACTAATTTGGTGAATTCGAACTCTACCTTCATAAAAGTTGTCCATTTATAAGTTGCAATGACAGATTATAGGTCTCTTCGATTACAAGCTACCAAGTCACGGATAAGGCTCTCTTTTCTATCACTCCTGAAATGGGGCTTTGAACAAATCTTACCAAGTCACCTTTGACATGTGAATAAGGTCTTTGCTAATGGGACGATTCGTATCAACTAGTGTGATTATGTAGTTTTTTATGCCACTCCTCCATCGATCATGAAAAATAAACTCAGTATCTTGAGGCTTGAAAGTATCATGCCTTGCATTGTCACATCCTCTCGCCCAGAGTAAATTCCCTTGTGGTTATCCATACATGGTAGCCTAAATATAAGAAACATTTGCAGGGCTCTAATGTTGGTTAGCTTCAAATTCCCCTTGTATAATTGTTCCAACGAGAGGATCCCAAAAACTAATTAAGCGTTTTGGGATAACATGCAATAGAAAAATCATTTACGTTAAAGAGATTTTCCTCAACCCTTGCCATATTTCACTTATTTCCTCATTTACATTGTAAACAATTTACACTATCTCTCCCTATGCTAGCCTTAGTTAAAATTATTTGGCATTTTCAAAAAAACGTAATGAAAACCAAGTATTTGGCATTTCTAAAAAGATCTAATGTAGTTAATAATTTCAACCCTTGAATAAATGACTTGTCAAGTCATTCAGACAATCTTAGTGGCCTTGGACTATGAAAATTCACAAGAAACTATCTTACAAGGTGTCCTCTTCTATTTTTCCATATATGGGTGGTTTATTTGGAATTTTCATCTTATATTAACAAGTCCATACTCTTGGCAACCAACTTTGTTGAAAGCCCAAAACTACAAAATTTGAGATTTTGATGAAATGACAACGTCGAAGGTAGAATTCAACAATTAGGTATGTTTTATCATGAGCTCAATCCAAGCACTACTACATAGGCAGGGGTTTTGAGACAATATTCAAGGCAATTTTTGAGTAATTTTTCTTAAGCTATGACAAGAAAAAACCCTTTTATATTTTTTTAAATATTGTCTTTAAGCTAGTGTCTCAAATTATTGTCTTAAAAACTGTCTCTATAAGGACAATATATAATGCGTGAATTATTGTCTCTTAAGAGAAAATTTCATTTATCTCTATAGAGACAATTTCATTTTTGTCTATCTAAAAATCATATGAAAATATATATAAAAAAAATGAAAATATTTTTTCGGTGGTGGTTGCGTTGCTTCGATGGCAATGATTGTTAATCGATGTGATCCAATGCAATGGTTCCTAGGCTGAGGGGTAGGTGTTATTGGGAAGGGTCCAAGATGACATATATAAAGATGAGTTCTATCATGGGCCATAAGCCATGAATGTTTTATCGACTTTGCAGTTTCGGTGCTTGAGTGTGATGGATGCCTGAGCTATGTGTGTTCATTCGGATTTGTTCCCCTAATGTCGGTGACCGGTTATGTGTTTTGTGTATTTCCATTAGTAACCCTCAGTGATATGTTAGTGAAATTTGTTGTTCAACATTATTGCTTGCTCTTCATGTGTGCATATGTTATTTCCTCTAATAATGTCTCTCTTTCCCAAAACAAATTATTTTAAATATTTTTTTAATTAGATGGCTCTTCTAGTTTGAAAAATAGCATTGTCCCTTCTATAATATTAATCCCAACCATATTGCCTAGTATTTATGTGTTTTTTTGTAGATATTTAAGTTGTACAACAACCCTATCCATCACAGGACATTTTGTTTGTCAACACTTTTTATTGGGAAGTTTGATATCTCACATAAGTATGGAGTTGTTGAAATGCTCAAGGACATACAAAGGAATTCCAAAGCATGGGATGCTTCGATGAAGAAAATATGAATTCAAATAAATTTTTTTTACAACTACAATAGAGAGTTTCTCAAATATAGAGGTTTTTTTCTCGAGGATATGTTAGTTTAAATGGGAAAAGCATTGAGCCCATTAGTTAAACAAGAACTGGAAAATCTAGATAAGTATATGGAAACGAGACTAAAACTTCGATACATAAATTCATTCACCCAAATACTTAAGACCAAACTAATCTCGTTCTTTTCTTCATTACTGCAACATGCCAACTAAAGCTAATTCTAAGTGTAGAGACAAAGCGACACCCAAAACCTAATGTGTTAGACCTCTGCCTTGGGAATATGCTTTGAAAACTAAACTTTCCTTGGGATCCTCATTAAACTCCTACACCCAAATATCTCTATACAAAAGATATTATACACGCGAGGTGTCAAACCCTCTTCTCTACCTCAAAGGATTTCATGCTCGTAAGCAGCTAGGAACATGGGAGCATACAAGTTCCTATGGTATTATGTCTGATCACCACATAATTTAAGGTAGTCACATGAATACCGTCTGTATTAGGACTATGTCCACAAGCTGTGACTTTGACATTGATTTTTTATACAACAAAACATCTTTGGAAAGGCATGTGCATATGTTGATTATTCTGAATATGCAGGTTTCTCACAACATGTAAATTGTTGATGGATTTAAAAGTTAGCTATTGTATTAAACAATAAAACATGAATCATCCATTGGATTACATATCATAAGAGTTAGATAAATCATGCCAAGAAAGTGGACAATAAACGTATCATTCGAGCTAATGTACATGGCTACAAGAGAAAGGGAGAAGATTGAAAGAAGGATTGATGAAAATATTTCAGAATAAATTGAGATATTAAGCCCTTTAAAGATCATGGAGATCATCACAGAGAAAAATTCACATTCATGCAAGAAGATAGTGCCATTATTGAGGGCACATACAACCATGTTTTTTGGACCCCTTATGTGGTTCTTAATTTAGATCTTGTTTAAAACATAATTTTTATGAAGACCAATGCATGAAAAAGAATATATGAAGATGGTAAGGAAATTCAATTTTTCATCACTAGATATAGCTTAAATATATGCCTCTTTTGCCTTTAAAAAGAAAATGGGAAATGGTAAAGAAATGAAAATAATGATTTGAAAATATGAGAAAATAATGCTCGGTGGTTTTTCATGAAGTTCTGCTAGACTTTTCATAAATAAAAAAATTACACTATTTTACCTCAAGTTTAACCTCTATAAAGAAATGGAATGGCATGGATGGACTAATATTTTTTGAAGTTGATGTAGGTTGAGTTGTTGTTGAAAGTGATGTTGAAGGCGGAAGCCATGCAATTTGAAGGAAAGTAATCATAAATTGTAGTAGGGTTTCCTTCCCCCAAACTGATTAGTTGCCTTCTCATCGAGATTTCTATAACACATTTCATCAATAGCCTCAATCGGTAATTCATCACCTCAATTACCTCATTCTATATAAAACTGGCATATTCATGTCATGAATTTCATGGGATAATAATGGATAAAAATGGAATATAAAGAGGGTAAAAATGATCAGAAAAGATGCATTCCCTAGACCCATCAACTTTGGTTGTTATGGGCACAAAAATGGTGAGAATTAGTTAGCTCAGCCTTTGCTTCTCAAGATCTGACCAATTACCTAGAATTCACAATCAAAATTAGGACTCTTTATTCTACTCCAAAATAATCGTAGTGTTGTTAAACTACGAATAAATGACAACTAATTGGGCTAATAAATTATCTTTGAATAAACATATTAAACATTGTAGACCAAATGAATTATAGATTAGATGATACAAAATGTGAAATCACAAATATCTTAAAATTTTCATCCTTGATATGTAAAGGAATATTTAGAACTAACTAATAACCATCATCATCCAAGTACTCATTAAATATTAGCCCATGAACCACGAGTTCTAGCAAGCCTTATATATCCAACAATAGGATTTATCGGAAATTAGTTTTGAGAAAACAAGGTAACCAAGTAGATCATAATATTGAATTAACTTCTATACCATAGGCATGGCCACTACTGCCAAAAGGCGTCCACAACTTTGACATGGATGTCTTTTTAACCCATTGAGATGCCACTGTCCCATATATTAGAAATATATACATAGTTATAAGGAAATTTCAATTTATTTATATGTCTATTGAAGATCACTATTCTAGCTTGGTAACCAGCCAATAGTAGTGTCATTCACGAGAGCTAAAAAAAGTGAACAAGTCGGCTCATGATGAGACCTCTTGTCCTTCATCTTTATGATTGAAGGCCACTACCCTAGCTTGCTGACCAGTAGTGGTAATGTCACTTTATTAGGACTTATGATCATGATAGTTTGGCTTGTGATGAGACCTCCTAACTTCCAAATGAAGATTTAAAATTCAACTATGGTTATTATAAATAAATAAAATATCACTTAATAGATGGGGTGGTAGGTCAACTCCTTAAGAGCTAGGAATGGCATAAATTTTTGGTAGCAACTATTTTCAACTTAGCTAATCTTGCTTCTTAAAAAATAGTAAACTTAAAATGATTGTTGATAAATATATTTTTCTTTGTTAAGATTGGGGTTGAGGAACAATTTGTTATATAGCGACGAAAATATTTAATTAGTACAACTTTGTGGTAATCATCATAAATTTTACAAGATCAGGGACTTAAAAAATTAAGAAAGTTGATAGTTGGCATGATGAAATCATCTTTGCATAATTATTCCTTAAAAATAATATTATGTTTATATATAAACAAAGACAAATTGACTACCCAATCATTATGTTAAAGCGGACCTATAACATTAAAACTATCTCCTATTCACCAAGGAGAAAAGAATCGAAAATATCTACAAGTATTGAATAAAAAAAAAATGAACAAAAGCATAAAAATTGGCTAATAAAAATAGTTATTGCACAAGGGACATATCATACCTTGCGTTTCCCCTTGGGGGACACCGATTCTTTTTGTGAAAAAGAAAGACGGTACTTACCAAATGTGTATAGATTACCGCCAGTTGAACAAATTAACAGTAAAAAATAGATATCCACTACTAAGAATAGATGATCTATTTGATCAAGTTAGAGGGGCCTCCGTGTTTTCAAAGATTGACTTGAGAGTGGCGTATCATCAGTTGCGAATTAAAGAGGAAGATATATAGAATATGTCTTTTAGAAGACGCTATGGTCACTATGAGTTCGTGGTGTTACCCTTTGGTCTCACCAACGCTCCTACGACATTCATGTGTCTCATGAACAATGCGCTACACCAATATTTGGATCACTTTGTATTAATTTTTATAGATGACATCTTGGTATACTCCAAGAATGAGGAGGAACACCAAGAGCATTTAAGAATGGTACTGCATACCTTAAGGGAAAATAAATTGTACGCTAAGAGAAGTAAGTGTGGATTTTTCAAAACCAAGATACATTACCTGGGACATGTCATATCTAAAGAAGGATTAATAGTGGATCCAGAGAAGATTACATCGATTTTGGAACGGCCAGTACCAAAGGATGTGTCTGCAATTCGTTCTTTTATGGGGATTGAAGGATACTATCATAGATTTGTGAAGAACTTCTCCAGATTAGCATACCCCATCACCTCATTACAGAAA
Organism: Pinus tabuliformis; assembly: GCA_031772625.1. NCBI lineage: Eukaryota > Viridiplantae > Streptophyta > Pinopsida > Pinales > Pinaceae > Pinus > Pinus tabuliformis. Next base: position 1,037,322,770 of record CM062819.1, read on the forward strand.
AAGGGAACAAAGTTTAAATGGACTGAAAAGTGTCAAGAAATTTTTAATAAACTAAAAAAAATGTTGACCATGGCCCCTGTATTACGGATAACATATCCATAATAAGAATTTCTTGTATGCACATATGCATGATTAGGAGGGGTATTGCTACAAAACAATGATGTGATAGCTTATGAGTCTTGGAAATTGAAAAAACACGAGAAAAATTATGTTATGTATGATATGAAGTTGGTTGCAATAATTCATTCGTTAAGAATGTGGAGACATTATTTGTTGGGTAAAAAGTTTGTTTTAATGACCAACCACATCAGCCTTAAACATTTTTTTAGTCAAGTCGGCCTAAATCTGAGACAGGAAAGATGGCTTGCCTTTCTCAGCAAATTTGAATTTGAAGTTAAACATATTAAAGAGAAGGTGAACAAACTTGTTGATGCATTAAGTCGGCATGCTCATGCTACAGTTGCACACATAGGAGTAAGAGTAAAAACAAATTTTGAGGAACATGTGAGATTATCAGGACAACATGACCCCCAATACCAAGAATTGTACAAGCAGATAGAACAAGGTAAGACGACAACGTATGTGATCAATTCTAAAGGATTTATCACCTGCCAAGGTAGATGGGTTATTCCAAATAACACACCTCTCATATAATTAATATTTGATGAAAAAATTAAAGATCCATTTGTAGGCCTCCCAAGGTACCCGAAAATGATAACTGCGTTAAGGAAACAATTCTTCTGGGCTAGAATGAAAAAGGAGGTAGCTGATTATTTTGCGAAGTGCCTATAGTGTCAACAAGTCAAAGTAGAACATCAACATCCGGCAGGTTTGCTGAATTCACTACCTATTCCGAAGTGGAAATGGGAAATGACTTCCATGGACTTCATAAGTGGATTACCAAAAACTCGATATCAACATGATTCCATTATGGTGGTAATAGATATACTAACCAAAGCATCCCACTTCATTCCCATACAATCCACCTTTGGAACAACACAAATATAAAATATCTTCATGAAAGATATATTCAGATTACATCGTATACCAAAAATGATTGTATTAGATCGTGACATGAAATTTACTTCAAAATTCTAGAAGTCCCTGTTTGAGAATTTTGGTACCAAACTGAATTTTAGTACAACATACCACCCATAGATGGATGGAAAAGCTAAAAGAACAAATCATGTCTTAGATGACCTTCTACGAATGTATGTGATGGATAAACCCACAAAATGGGAAGACTATTTACATTTGGTCGAGTTTGTCTATAACAACAGTTACTAGGCTTTGATAAAGATGAGCCCATTTAAGGCTCTATATGACAGAAAATGCCATACACCTCTCAGTTGGAATCAACCAGAGCATAGCTTGATCCTTGGGCCAGAACTCTTGGGTGAAATGGAAGAGATAGTGACAAGAATTCAGCAAAATATCAAGACTGCTCAAGACAAACATAAAATTTATTCAGATAATTTTTCTTAAGGAATTTCAAATTGGGGAACATGTGTAGTTTAGGATTAGGCCTCGCAAGAGTACGTTTTGTACGGGAAGTTGTGCAAAATTAGTACTGCGATACTGTGGACCATTCAAAGTGTTGGATTGAATAGGCCCAGTAGCTTATCAATTAGCTCTACTGGATCATATTAAAGTACATAATGCATTTCATGTGTCATTATTAAAAAAATATGTGCATGATGGCTATCACTTAATTGATTGGCATCTTCTATACGTGGAGCTCGAAGGAGATTTCTTGCCTAAACCACCCTACGTTCTGGAACAGAGGGAAACTGTACTTCGAAATCGGGTCATATCTCAGGTTAAAGTGTAGTGGTGACACTTTACCCTTGAGGAGGTGACCTGGGAAAAAGAAGAGGTTATAAGGGCTACCTACCCTAAATTATTTTCAGCTAAATTATAACACCCTAGATGGTGTTAAGTTTAAGGGGGGGATGATGTAACATCTCCCATTTTCATGAACTTGAATTTTTATGAAATAACGGAAAAAACATATGCTAGTAGGTAATAACCATGATTATGTGAATGTTTATATTTTATTAATAAATATTGTTAATGTTCTGATCTTGAGTTTTGGAAAATTCATGGATTGGCCCCAGAAAAGAGGATGAAACTTGCCAGAATTTGAGAGGGATCATATTCGCCATGACTTTTTTCCTAAAGCGAAATATATATAGAAATATATCTTTGTGTCAATACGATGGGAGATAAAGAACGGTAATAAAAGCGCTGCAAGTGGAAAAGAAGACTTTTAGTGTTAAGGAAAAACATGGAAAAAGCCTAGGATGAGGGGAGATAGAAACCCTGAAGGCAGGACGCTGCCCAGGAAAAAATTGTGAACAAGATAATGATAAACATACATTATCAAGGCAGAGTGGAGGTTACTCATGCTAGGACAAGTTGTCATAGCTTGGGGGGTATCAAAGGATTCATGGTTTGGAGGTCTGGTGCAGTCAGCCATTGATTTTCTGAATTCAAGATTTATGGTGAGAAAATCCTTACTGTGTCTGAAGGAATTAGATTAGACATGAATGTTATATTACATGGGTTGAAAGTTATGTTTGGCTTGTTTTTATTTACTTTGTGTCATTTCTTATCCGTACAGATTATGGTGACTAATTAATATATTGAAAAAGTTCACATTCCATCATATTCTATAGGTATTCATCTACTTGTAGTTATATGATTGAATGCCATTATTAAATTAAAGCAAGGTGAGGATTGTTTAACTATTGTGAACTATTCTAATTACAAGTTATAGAAATGGGATTTTAATTAATAATTCGATGCATGATGATGGTTGTTTACTTTTTTTTCGTAGAATATATTTATTAGATGCATAGTCGTATATAAACCAATAATTGATGCATGTTGATGACTAGGTAGTTATGCAAGTACATTAATTATTATTTGATGCATGTTGTCAATACCTAATCTATGGTTGATAGTTTTAGCTATCATAAGTTTTCATGTTGTGTTATACACAATGCATGTTACAATTGACTAACTTCAGTCCCATAGATGATAATTTTTGTCGGTGTCACTATGAAATATGATGTTATATGAGATGCAAGTTAAATAGGACTAAGACAAAGGTTGTGCTATATTAGTTTGTTAAGGCCATATGTAACCTACGGAGAAAACTGTTAGGAAAAGCACCATGAACCGAATCATATGATCCTGTTGGTCTGTAGGGTTATCCACAGGGATTGAATATATGAATGAATTAAATTACGATAATAGTTAATTAGTATCATTAAAGGAAAAAAAAAGGTAAATAGCATATGGTAATGTTAGGGGAAGACTATGTTTTTGTGTCTATGAGGGATATGGACAGAGATGATTCCCCTCAACTGAGGGGATGCGCATAATCACCGAAAACTCATTTCACCTAGATCTTCTGGAAGTAAATATAGACACACAGTTTATATATATGCTTACATAAATTGAAAGAAGACCAGTGCTAAGATTTTGGGACCTACACGGATATATAAATGAACGAATAATTTTCATATTTAATAGTGTATAAAAATAGCCTAATTGGTTATTATTATGAGAGTTTGAATACCACGGATTCAATTTAGCAACAGAAAAAGGAAACGAGAGAAAATCTGTAGACATTACCAACAGAAAACTGTAGAATAAAGTTGTATTATTCTTAAGAGGAAAATATAAAACTACAGTGACAACTACAACATAAATCGAAATGTCTTAAGACACTGAAACATAGTGTATAATTTAATAGGGCTATTAAAAGACAAATGTAGAAAATAAATAAAATCACTAGTACAACAAAGTCAAAATCTCTTAAGACAGTGAAACATAGTGTATAATTTAAAAAGGGCTATTAAAAGATAAATGTATAACAGAACTAAAATCACCAGTAGAACATACACCCAATTTGAATCATAGCATAGAGAAACCATAGTATGGTTGCAATAATTTGTATTCAAATTAAATATAGCATAGTTAACCATAAACGACAGAAAAAATTGAAGGTTCATATAAAAAAAAATTACTAAGGGTGGAGCGGAGAAATCTTGGCGCCCTTTTCAGTAGTCTTATACGTCTTGCTAATTGTTAAATCCTTTAGTTAGGAAACCAACAAAACCAGAAAAACAAGAATGGAACTACAACTAAGCTAATTAGGAGCTGAGAGCCAAATCGACTTTGTCAGGCTATGGCCACACCAAATCCTGGGAGTTGCATAGTGAAAAAAATGAGTTTAAAACCCATAAGCAGGGAGACTTAGCTCAGCAAAGAGGACCAACCTATGCAATAGACAAGCTATGACGGTTACAAGATGAAGGATGGCACACTGGTAATACGTGATCATTGGGATGGGTATACCTACGATAGAGAGAAAAATAGGGTTAGTTAATTTATGGAAATTGAAACTAGTCCTTAATTAAGTAATAGTCATTCGGTCATGAGGTAAGAGAATTTACCTATGGAGACCATGTAACCCGGGCATCGCCATAATTTTTTTTATGAAGAATGACAATGAAAGAGGTTGTAATTATAAACACAAAGGAAACGAGAAAATAATTAATAGGAAGGCATTACCCTGACTATCTAAGGGAGGAACTTACCCGAGGTTGAGTATGTCCTTATCCAGTGGAGGCGTGATGGTGGAGAAAACTCATGTACTCCTCTATCTGAAGGAAAATAAGCAACGATCATTAACCTCGAAGCAACGTTAACCATTAAGGAGGAAGATGGAAGCATAAGTAAAATAATGAAAAGAATATTTCAATGCAAGAGGCCCTACCTTGACAACAATTATTGACTAATAGAGGAATCACATCGGTTTTGAGGTCAAACCCCCTCCCCTCCACTTCTACTCGAAGGTGCCATCGTTCTGGAGAGCGAAAACCCTTATCTCCTTTGCTACTCTGAAGAATGGCAGTGGTAAATGTTCAGAGATCGAAACCCTCGTACCTCCATTACTACTCTGAGGAATGGCAGAGGTAAATGGCCGAAGGTCGAAACCCCCTCACCCGCATTACTGTTTTGAAAAAAATGCAGAGGTAAATTTGCAAACAGGCAAGCAGATCCACAAGGGGAGTAGGGTTAATGGAGGAAAGCGAAACCGTAGATCTAGGTAAGCACATCTAGAGTGTTATAGAGTTTCTCAGCTAATGAAAAGATTCATTTGTGTGCCTACATGATGGGTCTACAACGATCATTTCGACGAGATTAAATGAATAATAATGGTGGTGGAATTGTGTGGAAACAAAGGACAATGAAATAAGATGTTACAGCTGGTTCGCGACACGATATTTTAATAAACCCCCTCACCATGTCAAAAGGTTAAATAGGTATCACCATCACCATAACCTAAGTATCATAACCCCTATGTGGTGGTTAACTACCATTGAATACATAGTTTTATAGTTAAGTGGGTCTGCTATAAATTCTATAATTAATCGCATCACTAAGTATAGAATGAGGCTTGCAGGTAACTAAATTATGGGGGGGGGGTATAAGCTCCTTACATAATAGAAATTCATAAGTGCTACTATTAGGTTCATATAATTTAAATGGTTTCTAATATCTTTATTAAAGAATGTAAGTGGTTCGTATAATATTTAAATGGTTAGTATAAGTGTTTAAGAAAGAGTGTTAATTCATCAATAAATAATCAAAACAAAAAAAATGTAGGTGCAAAACGAGGTTCGTTACAACATATATCCATCAAGCTATGACTGTTTGGACCTATGCACATAATAGAAACATGCAACCAATAACCATGAACCTGGTCATGAATAATCCCTAAAATATTCTTACCAAATTTAATGGGCACTTCTTTTTAAAATCTAATCTCCTTGTTGGCACGACGCTCTACAACACAAATTTTACCAATTTTAAATGAAAACAATCAAATTTCACCAATGTCTCTACATAACTAAAATAACTTCTTTGAAAAGAGGAATTCCTTGACATGATAACCTGTTACAATTTCAAGTTGTCAAAATGGTCCGACATTTCTCGCCTTCTCAGTTGGGTTCAATCCCGATTTCCCTCCCTTTCATTCACACCTACATTCTCTAGAGCAACATGGCCATGAATGTTCGCTTTGTTGATCTAAAGATGACCTGAGGTTGTCATTGATGTTAACCCATGCAGCACCAGGCGCTACCCTGATCTTGCAAGGGAATTTTGACTTTACAACTTATTCTATTTTGAGTCAAGGATCTTCTAGACATATTGTACTCGTCGAGATGTTTATGTTGATATATGGAATGCCAAGTAATTCTTCATGGTTTGAGAGATATTCATGCTTCAAGTTAGTAACCCCAGTTAGTGGGATAAAACCCTATGGGGTTGTGGCATGGAACTCATAATTGGTTTTGGTCAATGAATAGCCATTAATTAAAAAAAAATTAATCTCCTAAAATCCCTCCAAAATTCTGTATAGAAGTCCCTCTCAACTCTATAAAAAGAAATCTCATATATTCTCCAAAAGTAGTGATTGTGGAATGTTCGCTATAACTTCATTTCTGTGAAGTCTTAGATTATGAAATTAAAACCCTTTGATTCACAATCCTGATGAACTTCGTGACCAAATTTTAGATCTTGGTTCACTATAGTTTCAGAGATATGATCTGTGGAAGTTAGGGTTTGTGCAGGGTGCAGAATTTCATCTCAAAGAAGAGACCTTGGGAAAATCGCCATAACTCTCTCTCTGACAAGAGGATTGGAATTCTGTAAGAAGTGGCAGACAGTGCACGGAATATAGTTTCTTTTGTATCAATTTCAGATCCGAAGGAGCAAAAAATGACATGTGACACGTCGTAGAAGTTCGCTGTACTCAACTAGTCCATATTTAGGTCATTGTGAGGAGATTGGGCATAACTTTGTCCTGAAAAGTCCAAATCGGGTCAGACCTATGGCATTGGAAAGAAGACGCAGAGGGATTCTACAGGATAGAAGATCACATGTGGGGATCTGGAATTGCAGAGATACATCATATTAGATATCATCCTCCTAGGAGGAAAGAAAACGTAGATCAAGTGTTGTCAAGGGGTGCAAAGGACCAGAATTTCTAGGGAAGCAAAGAGCAAGGTGCATAAAAATGATGCAGCAGAGGTAAGCCATAGGTAAGTATATATGCATGTTCATGTCTTAATTGCATCAGGTTGTTTGTATTCTAATTTTTTGTTTTTGTTTATAACATATGCTCTGCAAGATGAGGTAAGTTTTTCTATTATCATGTCATGGGTATTTCCTTGAATACTTTTTACACGTATTATATATTCATCAAGCGAAGTCTCAATGCATAATCTAAGGTTTTGAAGAATGAGAAAGGGTAGCAAGACAATAGCAACAATCAAGGTGCAGAACAACAACAAGAAATTCACCACTTGAAATCTTCAAGTGGGCAACACTGCATATAGACATTGTAAAAGAATCTTTGTAAAAGTTGTACAAGCATCTATCTGCCAAGAATCAAAGAGGTAGTGTCAAGAGGTCTAGGAACATAATTAGGTGGTTCTGTCATAGTTGGGGTTATGGTCAAGTGTTTCATCTTCTTCTACATCATTCTATATCATTGTAAAGTGGACCATTTTCCCTAGTACGAGAGTCCATTATTCTTTTATTCTTCTATAGGGCGGTAGGGTGGTGCTAGGCTGGTGCATGAAGTCACCAACAGGTTCAAGCCTGTGAAAACTTCAGGGTGGTAGGGTGGTTCTAGGGTGAGTTGTAGCTGATTAGGTGTTGGGGCATCTGTTCGGTTGACTACTGAAAAATCTCGAGTGTTGGAGCGTCCATCCAGTGGCAGCTTGAGAAGAATGGTTTTCTAGAATTCTAGGAAGTTTTTGCTTCATTTTTGTTCGAGCTGAAGATTAAAGAATTTATTAGAAAAGCGTTCAGTGGTTTTTGACCTGGAGGGGGTTTTCCACCTAAAATATTTCTACCTCCTGGGTTCTTTTATTTACTGTTATTACTACATGAAATTTAATAAGAATTGAAGATTAACCAATGCTCTCAAAATATTTAAAAGTGCTAATTGCTAAGGAATACTAATTCACCCCACTTCTCGCTATTTTCCAAAACGTGCTTTACTCTATGAGGTGAACTTTTATAGCATGCCCCTTCCATCCTGAACGAACTAATAAAACCGAGGAGTAGCGGGTATCAAATCCGAAACCATTCTTATATGAGCCACCCGTAGAATATTTGAGAACTATAATTCAATCAAGCAGCTACCATATAAATATAATCTCCACACATGGAGAAGATGAGATTAATGATATTTTTACTAGTGTGACTGCTCCATGTGTACATAGGGATAAACACTATCCAATTTTATGCTTTTATGGATGCAATCATAAGGATAACTATTCTCCCAACCGAATCATTTGAATGCCTTCCGATTGGCAGATAAGGCTAACAAAAAAGACTGTTGTGTAGCTCAAAGAGGAAAAAGTAGTTTAAAAATATGTTACTATGTTTTAAAACTACAAATCACCCACACCTTTCCTAAACTCCCATACCCACATGTGACACTCTAGAGGGACAGCCATGGCAGCTTCCTAATGGGATTAACGGAGAAAAACACTTAGAATTGTTGTTTCCTTTTTAGGTAAACAAAAATTTTCCTTTCCAAATGCTTATCCATTAGAGTGAGTGTGTTATGGTGTGTAACTCAATATGCCATCACACCTAACACCCTCTAGATCAACAAAATTGTTACAGAATGCGAGTCCACTTTCAAGCCCAAATGTTATCGACTTATGTTTGAATTCTAGCAACCTTTCTAAAAACCATCCAATTTCATTTTGGAAAATACTCACAGGGCCTCTCGAGAGTCATTTTATGGACCGAATGGGTGTTTTACCATTTTTGACTAAGGACTCAATGCCAAACCCCCAGTTCTAAATGCATCGCGATAGTATATTTACTTGTTCAAGGGTTTCTAAGGTCGACAAGAAAATTATTATTTTAACATTTTAAAAAGACATCAGTAACTTTCGATTTAATTCTCACCCTCTCTAGTGCCAGAGATTGCGGTTGGCGGTGGTGTTTATACTTTAGGTGTAGATTTAACAGTAATGACATGATCTGTACTGAAACCACTGAACATGAAATATGACTGAGACTAAGAAATTGGTTTACAAGCGACCTTGTGCTTGCTGCAATAAAGCAGGATACATTTACCGACAGTGATCTATCATGCAAAGAATTTGTATTAGGTGTCTCACCTGCGGAATGTCAGGTGGCAAACGAGGGAGATTTCACACATAAAAAAAAATATAGAAACAGTAGACTCATTTAAAGGATATCTAGGCATGTTTAGAAACACCACCTCATATTACCACCAATTAAGGGACTTGAACCTCCCAAAATTCGTCTGGCTGCTTGAATCTAGGATGAAAATGAGTTTCCTTTATCTCTAATTGAACCTCCATCACATAATGCATCTCGTCAGCAGATCGATTCCAAAAGATGATCCGTAATTCATAATTATTCCCATCTTCGGCACCGAAATTAACACTGACACAATGCCTTTAATATTGCTATTAAATTACACGAAGTTAACCAAGATCTAAAATTTTTACACGAAGTGAACTAAGTTTTTAGCTCGACTATGTCAAAATTATAACTTTGGAAACCTCGTAAAAAATTTATAGAGAAAATTCCAATATGAATTTTTTGAAGAAATGGAACCCTAGAATCCAAAGCTCTAAAACCAAACTTTATGCAACCAAATCAAAAAGTAGAAAAGAAAGATAGATCAAGAACTTGAAAGCCTCTTAATGTGGGGCAACCTCCTTTATATCACATAAATTAACAATTCTTGGATGATAGAAATGACAAGACCGCATTGGTATACATAGGATTCTAAGGGATCACAATATAATTAGAGCCTACAGAAAAATAATAATGTAAGGGAACATCAATAACAATAGTGAGCTTCTATGGGGTACAACAATAACAATAAGGGGGCTAAACTAACAATAATAATCACGAGACTACGCTAGTATTATAGGGACTTAATAAAATTGTTTTATTTCCAATCGCTTTATTGATATATAAGGAGTTGATATTGAACTATTTTATTTGAGATCCATATTCAAATGTTGGTTTCTATTAATATATTTTTAAATGCCTCTTTGAGTGTTAATATATATTTTTAAATACCACTTTGAATATGAAATTCTATCTCCACTGTTGTTTGTGCCATTGGAACTCTTTTCACCAGTGTCACATGTAAGTCATGAAATATATATATTTCATTTAATACATGTTACAAATAAATTGTTTCCAATATGACACTTTACCAATAAATTGTTTTCAATATGTCACTTATTTCATTTTATTGCTCTTGTTAGGAGCTCTACTCATGTAGGATCGTCTAGCTCATTATCATAAGTAATGGATTTGTATGTGCATGAATTATATTTGTAGGAAGAAAAATATTTGAATTGGATGGCATGTAGAGAAGGCACTCTCTAGGTGGAGATGGAGAAATCTGGATCATAAATCGGCTGCAAATTGCTACGTTATTGTTTGTGGCAGGAAGGTCATCCTACATGCACAGGATCGTGTAGGATAAAAGTTTGCAGAGGAGATTCGATGAAGATAAATGGAGAGGAGATGGAAGAATTCTTAGCCCAAGTTACAAAAGTATCCTTGAAATAGTCAAGCAAGCAAATAAGTGGTGGGGAGCCATATGGAAAAAGAGTAGAATCTTGTTAGCGGATAAGTGACAACAAATTAAGCGCACAAGTTGTATGATGTGACAATAAAACAAATGGTGAAGTGGTGGGGTAATGGTTGATAAATCATGTATGTCACTAATAATATTATACTAGCATTTAAGGTCAAAGACTAATGCTAGTATTAGTCCATGTATAAAATGTGTTAATGAACATATACTTAGTAAGTGGAGTACAAACCTTGGATATCATTGTAATGGTTCCTTGAGACATGTGGAGTTTCCAATAAGAGGTCCAATTCAAAACATTGGTTAAATTTTGATGAACTGATATTGCCACATTGAAAGCTTGGTTAAATTTTATTAAAGAGGGTCATTTAACACAAACTAATATAAATTCAATGGCAAGTGATTTCTATAGTCCCTGCACTACCATAGGAAGCGACTAATAATAAGTAATGATTATCATTTCAACACCTCTTTTCTTATTACATAATATTGAAAACTATCTTAAATTATCTACTATCATTATAATTATAATTTAAAAATGAAATATAAATAATTATACTTTTAGGTTATTTCGTAATGTTTTAGTACTAATAAATTAATATCTCTCATTTAATAAATGGTTTACAATTTCATCTTTCTACATGTTTCCTTTCTCATAATATTAGGGAAATTCACATACAATGGAGTCACATCAACTAACAACCTACAACATTACGTGTGATGACAAAAATGAGTAGCACTTGAGCAAGCTTACATATTTACAATATTATGTAACATTTAATGTTATGTTATGGGTAGGTCATATAGATATTTCCAATTCAATCACATAGTGTCTATATTATCTATTGCAATGATAATTGCTATGTAGTAAGGTGGATAAGTTTTTCCTTTAACAATGGCATTGTTTAATTATTTTATGTTTAAGAGTTTCTTTTGCTTATATTTGAAAAAATAATTTTGGATCAGCTAGTGAGGGTTTTTTGGTTTAAAATGTTCTTTTCAATACATAAATGGATTTAACACTGTCAAAAACCCCTATTCACTTGAATTATACAAATTTCACAACTAAAACTTTTGATTCCATCAGTCCCTACATAAAAATAGATTTTTTTGGCGTAAGAATAATATAAGCATGTTTTTTCACATCTTATATATAAAGTGTCACATTATTTATATTTGATGAAAAAGAGAAAAAAAATGGAAATAATTTATCTCCATCTCATCTATATTTTGAGTGTTCTATCTATAAGATTTAATGTTATGTTATGGGTAGGTCATATAGAGCTTTCCAACTCAATCACAATGTCTATATTATCTATTGCAATGATAACTGCTATGTAGTAAGGTGGATAAGTTTTTCCTTTAACAATGGCATTGTTTAATTATTTTATGTTTAAGAGTTTCTTTTGCTTAAATATGATAAAATTATTTTGGATTAGCTAGTAAGCGTTTTTTGGTTTAAAATGTTCTTTTCAATACATAAATGGATTTAGCATTGTCAAAAACCCCTATTCACTTCAACTATACAAATTTCACAACTAAAACTTGTGATTCCATCAATCCCTACATAACAATATATTTTTTTTGGGTAAGAATAATATAAGTATGTTTTTTCACATCTTATATATAAAGTGTCACATTATTTATATTTGATGAAAAAGAAAAATTTGTACTGGAAATAATTTATCTCCATCTTATCTATATTTTGAGTGTTCTATCTATAAGATTTAAATAATGGTTATGATGGTTATGTACTTATGATTATTATGATGGTTATGATGGCTAATTCAGATCATTGAATCTATTGGGGATTATGATCTGTCTCTCACCGCCTTCTCCATGTTTCTCTCCCTAGGCACCGTAATTATTTCCCTCTACAAGTGATTGACCATCTCCTTTACTCGAAATATTATAATCAACTTCATCCATCCACTTTAATACCTAAAAAATGCTATTGAAGATCTCGTAGGACATTGTTCTAGTTATCCAATGTAAACAAGATGATTACATGAATAGGAAAGCAAGAGTGTCACATGTTTTTGGCATATTAACTTTCAAATTTTAATTGTCCAAATTTAATTTTGTATGTATCCTGAACTTCATGTCACCAATAAGAGTTTAATATATTTCAATGCAACTAAAACAACCATTGCTGGTTCCTTGTGCTTTATCTTGTCCCAAGGAAGTGAAGGTGAAGGTTAGGTTTTGTTTGTGATGTTATATTTTGTGTAGTATTTGGATAAGTTTTTTTTCTTCATGTCAAAAGTAGAAATCCTTCGATTCTTATCAAATAGCACTATACTATCCTCCGTGTAATCCAAGGCGAGTATTTGATAAATTTATGTTGTATTTGAATTGTAAGTGTTTTTAGATTTTGTGATTACACTGAATCAACATTGTGTTGAATTCAAATTTGGTGTCAGTGTTTCAAAATGTTTGGCATGGACCAATAAGTTTCACTTGGGGTGGATGGATGCACATTTCAATGCTTGGCATGGATGGAATCGCTTTATACATATGTGTGGTGAGACATAATATATTTCAACTTGTAATATTGTATGAGAAGCTAAACCTTTTATTAGCATAATTAACTTAATTTTTCCATTAATATTATTTTCTTATTAAGGTAGAGTAATTAAAGGTCTTAGTTTCCTTTGGAGAAAAAAACACCAATAAAGTAGAACTAGCCATATGGAAGTTATAGTTTTGGTGAGAGAAGGTGAAATTCATATACGCATATTTTGATGTTTTATACTTAAATCCATCCCACACCCATCACAGTCATCAAGCTGCACTCGAATTTGAGTTGTTTGTAATACTAGTATAGATTCATATTAAGTTAGGATTTTTCATATGTTGAGAGGGATCAAACCTCTCAAGCTGCAATCCTTTCCTTAATTTTTGCACTTTAAGAAAAAAAGGTGTGCACTTCCAACAACTTGAACCCTCTAGGACATTATAGTTAATTAGTTTTACACCAATTGTTATGTGTGTATGTGAGCGTGTGTGTGTCATTATTCAATTTTGTGTTGGGCATGAAAGGAATTGCATATCTTAATAATTTTTGCACTTAAAAAAAAAATGTGTGCACTTCTAAGGACTTGAACCCTCTAGGACATGATAGTTAATTAGTTTTACATCGATTGTTATGTGTGTGTGAGCGTGTGTGTCATTATTCAAGTTTGTGTTGGGCATGAAATGAATTGCATATCTTAATCATATGCACACCATTGAAATGTTTTTACTTCCAATAGTTTTATTGATATATAAAGAGTTGATATTGAAATATTTTATTTTAGTTCCATAGTAGAATACTTGTTGTTATTAATATAGTTTTAAATGTTATGAATCAATGTCATTTTGAGTATGAAAATAATTATAAGTCTCTCACGTATTAAGAAAAAGAATACTATTAAAGATTTAACAATAATTATTTTTCATTTATAAGTTAAGCTTTATATTTATAGCAATTTTTACTCCAATACGGAAGATCCTGTGAATAGCTTCTTTCTCACGCTACAAAATCACAATTCTCCCCAGTGTGGAAAATATGAACATAAAACTATATTCTTTACTGCAGTCGGTAAAACATTATTATATTTTAACGAATACGCTGACTTTTGGTTACAAATCTGTTCAATGACCATGCGATCCAGATCAGATTTCATCTTTTGTTCCATCAGCACAATACAATCCCTATCTTTTATTTCATTGAACACGTGATCCAAATTTTTTTTTCATGTTGTCAACTTGCTCAATGCAATCGAATCGATATCCTGACTTCGAAACCAATAGAGATGTCTTCACCACCTTCTCCACTCAATAAATTAGCATTTTGCATCAAAAGGGGGAAGGTAAGTTGCTAGAAGTGTAGATGAATGTAGAGTGGTGCAGTACCTCAAGGAAACAAGGATGTGGATGTGGAAGGCATCAAGAATCACTAGGCTAGGGGAATGGGAAGGAATTGGTAAGGTAGAGCGTTGCATACTTTGGGACATGGTTATGTGTAGAGGGTTGCATAATTTAGGACATGGTTATGCTATCAAAATCTAGCGAGTTGTTGGGGTGATTAGATGCCCTCATAGAAGGGGTGATTAAATGTGATGTAGCCACAAACTAATAGGGAAGACAATGAATCAAACAACTAAGTAAAGACTTAGAAATTAAATTGCTTCAAATTTGGTCTATAAGAGGTGTATCCATGGCATGGCATTACAAACAACATAATAGTTTTTCATTGCTTCCACAATGATGTGTTTTTGCCACATCCAAATTGCGAGCAACATATACTTGGTAGACCTCTCCATCTATAAGAGGTGTATCCATGGCATGGCATTACAAGAAGCTGAATAGTTTGTCATTACATCCACAATGATGTGTCTTTTCCACATCCAAATTGGGAGCAACATATACTTGGTACACTCCATTAACATGATTAAACACACGATTTTTGGTTGATTACTTCAGTGTTGAAAGCAACTTATTGTTTCCTATTGGAGTAACTATATATAACATAATCAGGGAAAGAAAGTTTGGAATTTCATTTCTTGAACTCACAGACTGGATGAGTATGTTGCCTACATATTCAAGAATTGTTTCAATGATGACCTAATGTAAAATGGCATTTGTTGTAATTGCTTCTTTCATAACCAAGAATGTAAAAACATTACTAATTCATCGGAAAAAATACTAATTGGGTGAATTTGAACTCTACCTTTATAAATTTGTCCATTTATAAAGTTGCAATAGTGGATTATACGTTCATGCCATAACAAGATACCAAGTTTTTTTCTCACTAGTGAAATGGGGCTTGGAAAAAATCTTACCAAGTCACCTTTGACATATGAATAAGGACTTGGAAAATGGGTTGGTTCATATCAACAGTGTTATTATGTAGTTTTTATGCCACTCCTCCATTGATCATGAATGATAAACTCAATATTTTGAAGCTTGAAAGTATCATGCCTTGCATTGTCACATCCTTTGGCCCATAGTAAATGCCTTTGTGATTATCCATATATGGTAGCTTAAATATGAGAAACATTTGAAGGACTCTAACATTGGTTAGCTTCAAATTCCCCTTGTATAATTGTTCCAATGGAGGCTCCCAAATACTAATTACTATTTTTGGGATAATATGAAATAGAAAAATCAATTATGTTAAAGAGATTTGGCTCAACTCTTGCCATCTTTCATTTATTTCCTCGCTTACATAGTAAACAATTTACAATATTTCTCCCTATGGTAGCCTTCGTTAAAATTATTTTGAGTTTCCAAAAAACATAATAAAAACCAAGTATCTGGCATTTCTAAAAATACCTGGTGCAGATAATAATTTCAACCCTTGAATAAATGACTTGTCAAGTCATTCAAATGATCTTAGTGGGCTTGGACTACGAAAATTCACAAGAAACTCAAATTGCAAGCCATGTTACAAGGTGCCATCTTCTATTTTTCCATATATAGGTTGTTTATTTGGAATTTCCATCTTATATTAACAAGTCCATACTTTTGGCAACCCACTTTGTTGAAAGCCCAAAACTACAAAATTTGAGGTTTTGATGAAATAACAACATTGAAGGTAGAATTCAACAATTAGGTACTTTTATCATGAGCTTAATCCAAGCCCTACTACATAGGCGGGTGTTTTGAGACAATATTTAAGGCAACTTTTGAGTAATTTTTTTCTTAAGCTCACACAAAAAAAAACCTTTTCTATCATTTTAAAGATTGTCTTTAAGCTAGTGTCTCAAATTATTGTCTTAAACAGCTCTCTATAAAGACAATATATAACGCATGAATTATTGTCTCTTAAGAGACAATTTCATTTATCTTGATAGAAACAATTTCATTTTTGTCTATCTAAAAATCATATGCAAATATATATTAAAAAAATAATCAAAATATTTTTCTCGGTGGTGGTTGCGTTGCTTCGGTGGCAATGACTGTTAATCGATGGGATTCAATGAAATGGTTCCTAGGTGGAGGGGTAGCTATTACTGGGGAGGCTCCAAGGCCACATATATAAAGGTTAGTTATGTCATGGGCCATAGGGCATGAATGTTTTATCAACTATGTAGTTTTGGTGCTTGAGTGTGATGGATGCATGAGCTCTGTGTGTTCATTTAGTTTTGTTCCCCTAATGGCTTGGACCGATTATGTGTTTCTTGTATTTCCATTCGTAACCCTCAGTGATATGTTAGTGAAAGTTTTTGTTCAACTTTATTTCTTGATATTCGTGTCTTCATATGTTATTTCCTCTATTAATGTCTCTCTTTCCCACAACAAATTATTTTAAACATTTTTTTAATTAGATAGCTCTTTTAATTTGAAAAATAGCACTATCCCTTCTATAAAATTTATCCCAAACATATACACTAGTATTTATGTGGTTTTGGGAGATACTTAAGTTATAACACAACCATATCCATCACAAGAGATTTTGTTTGTCTACACTTTTGGATGGGAACTTGGATATCTCAGAGAAGTATAGAGTTGTTGAAATGCTCAAGGACATACAAAGGAATTTCAAAGCATGGGATGCTTCGATGAAGAAAATAAGAATTCAGATCTTTGTTTTTCACAACTTTAATAGAGAGTTTCTCAAATACAGAGGTTTTTTCTGCAATATATCTTAATTTAAATGGGAAAGGCATTGATCCAATTAGTTAAACAAGAACTTGCAAATCTCTATAAGTATCTGGAAAGGAGACTAAAACTTCGATACCTAAATTCATTCACCCCAAGACTTAAGACCGAACCAACCTCATTATTTTCTTCATTACTCCAACACGCCAACTAAAGCTAATTCTAAGTGTAGAGAGAGAGCGAGACCAAGAACCCATTAATTTGTTAGATCTCCGCCTTAGGAATATCCTTTGAAAACTAAACCTTCCTTGGGACCCTTATAATATCTATACAAAACAAATTATAGACACGAGGTGTCAAACCCTCTTCTCTACCTAAGAGGATTTCATGCTCGTAAGCAGCGAGGAACATGGGAGCATACCAGTTCCTATGGTACTATGTTTGATCACCACATACTTTAAGGAAGTCACATGAATACCTTCTGTATTAGGACTATGTCCACGAGCTGTGACTCTGACATTGATTTCTTATACATCGAAACATCTCTGGAAAGCCATGTGCATCTATTGGTTGTTCTGAACATGCAGGTTTCTCACATGCAGATTGTTGATGGATTCAAAAGTTAGCACCTGAATTAAACAATAAAACATGAATCATCTGTTGGATTACATATCATAATAGTTAGATAAAGCATGCCAAGAAAGTGGACAATAAACGTATCGTTCGAGCTAATGTACATGGCTACAAGAGAAAGGGAGAAGATTGAAAGAAGGATTGCTAAAAATATTTCAGAAGCAATTGAGATATTAGGCCCTTTTAACATCATGGAGATCATCACAAAGAAAAATTCACATTCATGCAAAGTAGACAGTGCCATTATTGGGGCCATGTATGACCATGTTTCTTGGACCCCTTATGTGGTTCTTAATTTAGATCATGTTTAAAACATATTTTTTATGAAGATCAATGAATGGAAAAGAATATATCAAGATGGTAAGGAACTTCATATTTTCATCACTACCCACCAACAAGCATAAGCTATGCATCAATAATTTTCGAAGCTCCAACTTCTAAAAGTTGGTGAAACCATACTAGCATACTAGTATATCATGAAATGGTAGAAGATTCTAGTGAGGGAACAAAAACCATCATGAAATTAGGATCACCAAATATGCACCCTAATTTTTTTATAAATATTAAATGTATATTTATACTAAAATACTTCGGCATTTTTTTGGAATAACTTTAGATTTCATCATCATTCATGCATCATACAATATACTTGAGTTCTAATTTTGGATTCCATATTCATTATTCACAACAATACAATCATATAAAAAATTCATATTAACTATTTAAAAGGAAATCAAGTTCTTTGCATAAACAAATTGAAATTTCATAATTTCATTTCTATTTTCTCAAAATTTGAAAATGAGAATGGATAACTCTGAAATTACATCATGTTTCAAATTCAGTGATTCATAAACACATGGAACTATTCACATTAATATATCAATAACAAATACATCATAAAATAATTTTCAAATGATAAATGAAAAAAATCGTAAAAACTGAGCCTATCTGGAAAGCTCCAAGAGTCGAAAATGAGGCACCAGAAACATTGAAATCTAGAGAGCATAAATAATTTTATTACTAATACAAAAATAAAACGAAACAAAAGATAGAGTGCACCAATTAACAATTGAAATAGTTAGTGTCCTTTTTCATATTTTCAAACAATTGACTATCTAAGATTGTATTGATACCATCCGCATCTATGGCATAAACAAATACTAGTTAGGATCTCTACAAACTATTGGAGATTTGACACATTTAGCCCCAGTTGTAACTTAAGGGATTGTGTCCTCTTTATTTTTAGATTCTTATCTTTTCTTTCATCTTTTTGATCTTTTGTAATTGATATAGTATAGGCCATTTGGGGTAAGACATCTAGTCCATTTTATCTAACGATGTGTATGTGGGAAAAGGAATTGAGTAACATACAAATTTTTCCAGCATTGCATGCCTTAATATTTTAACAGTGTCCTTGCAACCTTGGTCCAATCAACTAGTGCATTGACGACCTCTATGATTTCACTTCCCACCTTCAGTAGTTTGATTTCTACTACTCCCCAAGATTACTTGTTAATATATTTTTCATGCCAATGTTATCCCTTAACCCCTAAGATATTTTAATTTTTGTACTAGTACACTTGAGACATAGGAACAAAGATGCTTTTGTCCTTATGGTTAAACATTTTCTAGTGCACTTCCTCATACATGGGTTGTAAACTGACAACACAATAAGTGTAAGAGTTATAACTTCCATGTGATTAACCCTGCCCCTCTAGAAATATCTACTTCCATAGAACTAGAGGAAGAGGTAGAGCAATGCCATGAAATATTTCACACTTCTTTATAAAGTTAAAGATCACATTAGATTTCCCTTGGTTTTCTAACACAAAATTTGCCTCACAGGTAATGAAGAAACACGTAGAACTTTTAAATTTTGTGTCATGGCAATTTTTTCATCCATGAGGAATTAATGAGTCAGAAGCAATATCATGCAAGTAGTGAATTAAGGAAAATGACTAATTCATAAAAGGGGTAAATACAACTCAGTGTTTGTAGGTTTTAATGAGTTAGCTATGTAAGGATTTGAATTGAATTGCTTGTTATGATGATATATTGATTTACAAAAGTGCTATTGAGAAACTTGTAGTATAGTGATGTAGTGATCACTATATGGACTCAGATAAAAAATAAAATAAATTAAAGTAAATAAAGCATCATGGCTAGCCAATCACTAGCACTAATTTCTCCCCAAAACCTTTGTAGGTTGATGAAACGATAGTATTTCAACAATTAATAGAGGATATCCCACAGTTTGTTAATGCAATGATTATCATGCATGCAATGTTACAATACAAGAGTGGTAAGATCAAGTTGCAAGGTAGAAATATAGTGTGTTCATGCAATGAATATAGTGATTTCAAATGTTAATCATATAAGAGTGGTAGAGAACAAGTTACATGGTAGGAATATGGTAGTACATCCTGAAATGTGAAAATTTCTTAGGGTTCAAGGAAAAATTTCCCAAAGACAACTATATGCAAACCTTTACACTCAATTTCTATGCTTGGAAAAAGTAGGTTCAATTAGATAAAAAAGCAACATGACTTGGAATTAGTAACATATGAGTAGTTAACAAGTAAATTACAGGGAAAATTAGCTCAAGTGGTCAACTCAATGAGTTGTTGGCAATGTTGCTAATTTGTTGGGCACTTGGATATATAGTGCTAGAAAATGCCCAGTTTGAATCTCCCCTGGGTTAGGTGCACTAGTCTATGCCAACAAGTTTAATAGGGATGCCATCCACAAATGTGGGGATAAATATCTTGGGTTTCCCCACGAGCTTCTCCTTGGGGTTAAATAAAATATTATCAAAAGGCTTGGAAAACTCTATGAGTCTACAATAATTCAGTAAATATAAAAAATACAATAGCTTGGCATACTAACATGCCGAGACACATTGATACCTTGAATTTTTCTCATGTTCCCTATATTCAACAATCGAGAACTGGACTCGCCAAGGCTTCATATTGACTTAGAAATTTGGCCAACTATAGGGCTATGAACCAAGCCAAGTTCACTCACCAAGACACACCAAGTATTTGCAAGTCTTGTAAATATAGTCAATTCAAGAAAAAATAACAAAATAATGTTGATTGTTTAAAGGCATATAACCTAAGTTACCGCCAAGACATAGTGCATAAATTCAATGAAGTTTAACCAATAAATTCATCAATCAAATAAACATATTGTACTTGAAAGAATAAAAGATTAGAGGCAATAAAAACACAATGAAGACCCCATCGACTAAACCCCATCTTTTTCAGTAGCCCCAACTTTCCCTTTCGTGACTTAGTAGTGCGAGTTGAAGGTTTTTAAAGTGATAAAATCCCATATTTACGATAACCATGAATTTGTGGGTGATCACAGACTTATTTGAAACCCTCAGTTTTTCAAAGTGGGGTCAGGCCCCGACAGATGAAAAGGAAAAGACCTTGTCAAAATCCTTTATAAAACTATAAATCTCATAAATCATGCCCAAATAAAGAGCATTGAGAGCAATGCAAGGTTCTTTCATCCAATAAAGGAAGGAACAAGGGCTTTCTCAGGGCCAAAAATAAATCTAACTACTCTATATTAAGTATGGCAGTACTTTAAGGAAAACCCTACAATTGGAAACAAAACTTCAAATCTTACCTATAATATAAGTATTGATTGCTGGAAAGGATCAATAGTTTTCCCTAATGAGACAATGTGATAGTATAGAACCTACAAAAGGAAATATTTGATAGAAGGACCATAAAGTGAAAGTTCGTCATATTGATTTCATCACTCATTATGCCCAATATTACAAATTGGAAATTTAGTTGTACAAAAAACCTATACAAACACATGAAAAATAAATAGTTTCTCCAATATGATTCACAAATGGTTATCTCACAGAAGGAATATTCAAACATAGTAATTAATATCATGAAGAGAAATCTAGACTCAAAATGTCTTGATTTATATAGCGAACGAGGTTACCGATACAACAGTAGGTTTATGTCATCGCAGCCTCCTTCAACTC
This sequence comes from Pinus tabuliformis, assembly GCA_031772625.1. Taxonomy (NCBI): domain Eukaryota; kingdom Viridiplantae; phylum Streptophyta; class Pinopsida; order Pinales; family Pinaceae; genus Pinus; species Pinus tabuliformis. The sequence goes on from CM062819.1 coordinate 1,037,344,693, forward strand.
CAAATTTTGATTCTTACTCTGACAACATGTTGGTGCTTGGCCTTTCTCTTGTGGTTCTTACAACCTTTTGATATTCTGTTTGCAGTTTGTGAATGTTGAAGCTTCTAGTTTCTAATTCTCCAGTATTCAATCTTCAATCTCAAATTATATGCCTATCTTAGATGCTATGATGCTAACCAAAACCATGGAGGACCCTTTTATTTATAGGGAAAATATTGAGTGTGGTTAGATTGACCTTAGGCGGAGTTTAGGATAAATTCCCAAACCATTCATGATCAAGATTGCATGTAATAGAGGGTGTTTCTTTGAACTTTCGTGCTTTTGATTCCATACATTGATTCATGGAAGGTTTCCATAAATATACCTGCATACCATGTTAAAGTGAGACTGTGGTGAGTATATTTTGTATTTTTGAAACTAACATAAATGCTATAAATCATGAAAGTAGAAAAAACCAATCAAAATTTTTGCTAATGGTACCTACCCATAAACATATACTACTGATAAAAAACCAATATTCATACAAATTAAAATAATCAAAGAAACATCACTAATTTTCTATTTATTATGAAAATATAAAGCTACAACTACAACTCAAAATACAAACTTTCAAACCATATAATGGTGTGCCCTATTTCTCCTTTATAGACTAGGAAGATAGGGACAATGATTCTAGATGCAAGCACAACAACATGTTGACTCACATTATGAACTTGAACCATAGCCATGCAAAGAATAAGGTGTGCTCTCCTATAGATCTCCATCCTTCACTGTGCTCGGAATCCTCATGCAAGAGTGTTCCTATTGGCTTTGGGACCTTCACCCTAATTTTTGTGTTCATAATTATATAAAGAAAAATAGAGATCTAGCACTGAACTCTTGAATACAAAAAAAATCTAAAAATGCAAGTGGACTGAAGATGGTGCATGCATCATGCATGTGCCTCGTGCCCTCAACATTGTTGTATGGATTGTTGAACGAGTGTGTTGTACTGGTGTATGTTATTATGGTGAAGTAAGATCATTGTAGATGGAAAACTCTTTGAACCACATAGGTAAACTAACACCTTCTTCCAGTCGGTTTCTCTACCCTGAGTGATACACAACTTTTATGATGGGCACAATCATTGATTTGATATCAAAATACATGGATTGTTATCTTCTACACTTCCCCCTCAAGCCAAATTTTGGCCCAAGTATCCTTTCCACTGCCATTCAACCCAAATTCTTGCTTTTGTTATTGAATTATGGATTTTTATTTCCAACATACTTAGATTTTTCTTATATCCAACTACCATAATCTTTAATAAGAAAAAAAATCAGGTTGTGTACATAGAATGTGAAGAATTTATCCATCTTCTCCAAACTATATCTAGTAATGATTTTTGCAGAATTGGTTGTGTCTTAATAAGTTTTGGAGAATCAATCTTTTATGATCCACCCCTTTTCCTACATGGTGTTAACAAAATTGAACATGCATATTCTTACAACATATATGATGGTGGCTAAAAGGTGTTGGCCTGTAGTATAGCTAATTATAGTACAATTGATTTGTAATTTCCTTTCAATGTAGGTTTATGTGAATCTTAATATTTCTGGTTTGAAATTTAATTGGGATTAGGAAGGTTGATTTAGTATGTTTTTTCCAACAAGGCTTTAGGAAAGTTGATCCAAATCAATGAGAATCTACAAATGAATATTTTATTCAAGGACAAAGGAATTTGTTGAAAAATATTCATAGACGCAAGCCTATGCACAATCATTCTCACAATCCCCAATAAGTCTAATACAATGATTCTATAAAACATGATCTGGAGGAAGAAATTCAGAGGCTCAAAAGGGATAATACTCTACTCATGATGGAGTTCGTTAGAATTAGGAAGCAACATCCATGTGATGAGATGCATGTGTAGACCTTGGAGGAGCATTTGCAATCCATGGAACACTACCAACAACAAATAATGGCATTTTCTACCAAAGCTGTACAAAAGCCTGGATTTGTGGCATAGCTTGTGCAATAAAGTGAAAACAATAAGCTTCTTGAAGAATCTAATAAGAAGACAAGATTACCCCAGTAAGAGAATTGTTCAGAGGTTGGGAAAACTGAGTTGACAGACAGTCAAATTGTGAAGTATTAACTTGCTCCAGGCAATGAATGTAGTGTAGTTTCATTGAGGGTTTTAAACACATACCTATTAAATAGAATGGAATGATCTTTAAATACTTTGGAAACATTTTTCGAGGATGTTTTCATACGTTTACCCTCCGTCTAGACAGTTTCACCCCTTGCAAAGGGGGAAGAGGTGACAGTTGTTGAGGAAATTAATTGCTTAGTAAAAAAACAACTAATCACCTAGACATTAATTATCAACCTAAGGAATGTATTTTTGTTTCAAGGAAATCGACAAAATATATGCAAGAAACTACCAATAGTTAACAATGGTTCTACATGATTTTGTTCTACACTATTAAGCTCATTCAACAAGAAATAAAATGTATGACTTGAATAACAATACTAAATTTAAAAACCAGAAATTAAATGACATGAAAAAGAATTATGCTAATCACATGACTTGAATCAATACTAACTTAAAACACACCTTGCTTTATTGAAATTTTAACCTATTCCACACAACATAATTCAAATGCTAATTTAGAGGACTAAATTAATAGAAATCTAGAAATTGCATGAAACAACAAATCAGGAAAATGTAGCAACCAATAAATTACTTGAAAAAACAGAAATTTAGTTTAAGGAAAAACAATTTAAATTCAAAGAAATAAGCACACAACTAAACTATTTTAGATCTTCAAGGAATGACCTCGTCCAAGGTAGTGGGCTCAACTGCCCAACAGTCAGTTCTTCCTTGAAAAATAATTCAGATTAGATTACGAATAATAGATGCAAAACTCAATGCATAACTTCCTTTATTAACATATCTCAAAAAAATAATTACACCAAAATGATATTCTTAGCTTTTCCTCAAATTCAACAATTTTCCACTGCCTCTCTTTGATCTTTGTTTTCATTTAATGTAACGAACCTCCTTAGCCTACCTGAGAATTTCGCCCCTAGGCCCCTTAAATTTTGGATTTGGTCTCACTACAGTTAAAATTTAACCACATTCATTAGTACATTAATCTGAATCACTTCATGAACACTATTATTCAGATCCATCATTAAGCACAATTTTATAAATTTGTGGAAAGAAACTAGTTCTGTCATGTAATCCCTAACATTCATTGTTTAAATCCGCCACCAATATTAACTAACTTAAGTCTAATGTGGTTAGCCTAGCCATGCATCAGAATCATAATTCAACAAACTTACTCAACTCTTATACAATAGGTAGGATGGCTAAACCAACCTCCTTGAATACACATGTAATAGTTAATCGAACTATCATAGACTATACCATGAAATGCATGCATCTATGTTTTGTACCCATTATCTACCCAGAGACATAATATAACATTAAATACAAACTATGTTCCTTTAACATAATGATGATTAGATTTAGATTCACTGGACATTTTACTCATCCACATGCATAAGAGTGAAATCAATTACATTAACACAATTAGTATCATCAACATATATCTTACACAATACGAGTAAAGAACTAGAACACCTCAATCGAACCAAAATCATTTATCATGTATATTTATCATCACACCTACAACTAAACATATATGCTGAAAGAATTGAAGTAATATCCAAGAAAAGAAACAACATACAGTACATTCCATGCAACTGACACCAACTAAACCTCACTTGGAGGGAGGAGCACCACCACCCAGCCATGAATCACCTCTGATTCCCCCCAAGCCGAAGATCTTACCAAGGATCAATTGTCCCAATTGATCGATGCATTGGGTATTTAATACCTTCTTTCATGATTTAGTTACCATTAGCGGTGTCCTGCTTTATGGATTTTTCCATTTGCCTAGGTCTTATCCGGAAAGGCTCGTCTTTATCTCCCATGACACTTTTCCACATAAAATCTCGCCTTTATCCCCCAAAAAGCTTTTATGCTCCATGTATCTTTATCTCCCATCCATCCGATGGATATCCAATCCATCTAAGCTTGTCGAGAATCACAACTAGAAGCTTGTCATGAAAGATTCATCTCTATCCCATTCCTCATTGGATTTGGCAAGCATCTCCTCTCTCTTGGTGTTCCACCCTCAAAGTGATTTATTTTATTAATTAATTTAATAATACATTTTCTTTTCATATTACATATCACATAGCTTTCCTCATCTTATGTTTTGCATAGTTTAACCCACAAAGGAGAGTATCAAACCTAGCTTTCCTCAGCTTAGGTTCACAAAATTTAACACACAATGGAGGATATCACACCTATCTTTAACTTTTCTTAGGTTTACAATAATATACTACACAAGGGAGGGGTGTTACATACACCCCCCCTTAAATTTTACACCGTCCCCGGTGTATCACTGCATCATGTCCTCGTTCACAGGTAGCTGGTTTCTAATCAACAACTCTTATAGCTCTGCCATCTGATGCAATTTTTCCGATGTACATTTGCCACAAGGAGTTCTACCCCATCTCTCCTTCCATAGCTACCTGTCACACATTTTTTTTCAAACCATTTATGAGAATTTTATCGATGTAGAGTTTAACTATGATAAATATCATAATATGTTACTATTAAAGCAACTATTGCTTATCATTTATTTTATTTAAATAATGTCCTTTTCTTGCATTCTTTCAAGCCTTTGTGTTCTTGTCGAACACCTAATTCCTGTCGTCTCTCTACATACAATACATCAATTAGCATATTTTTCACATTAGTATGCCTACAAAGTCATAACAGATTATTTCACATCACAATATATATTCATATATATTCATCTTAATTGTATGTATTCCAAACTGTGATTAACCATAGCTACTTATAACAAACTTAATTTCCTTCTTCTTAGTAATCTCTAGGTTTGTTTACCTAGCGAGACATCCATCTAATGACTATTGCATACCCTACACATAAGTTATGTTATACACACCAATACACATTTCATTTTTCAACATTGTCGCATATGTATTCATATCGTCCCATATTCACTGTTGTACATAGTCCAGCTATGGTACAGCCTATAATACCATCCTCATGGTATCAGCAACATGACATACCTTTATCCGCCATGTTAGTATCATACCAACATTCATTTTTCATGGTTCATCTATGTATTTAAGAAAGTTTTTAGGTCATGTGTAAATCAGTTCCAGATGTCATGTGGTTACAATATCAATCACATATTATTGGATTCATACATATTTCCCTCTTAATCATACCTTCTCCTTAATGTTCTAAAGCATATTATTAACTCATAGTTATTGAAGTTTAATATTCATGAGATCATTAGTTCAACATGTATGTTTTACTGTTGCCCCATTTATGCTTCAACAACCTGTTTACCATGCATAATTCCATGTAATTATACATGAAATTTTTGACTACTTACAACCCCACACTCTTTGTAGTTGTAAGTGTTTATGATCTCAAGGTATTTACATGTTAGCTCATTATTAACATTAAATCACCCTTTTCCAAAAGCTGAGTTATCTGTTTACGAATTCTTGTTTGAATCATGCAACATTTCCTTATGCTATCTAGACACCTTATCAATGCAATCTCATAAGAGATCCTCTCAAAATTTCTTGGTACAAATTATGATATCAATCTATTTTAAATAGATTGTTAAATATCATTTAATTGACCGAGGGGTCCATACCATTTGTGCTACTTCACCAATTACTATGGTTTTCACTCAAGGATACTTATAGGTTCTATTATACATATCCTTCAAAAGATGCACATGTCCTGGAAATCAGTTTAAGTTAAATTTCCCCTTTAACCATACTTTCTTCCAACCGAAGAATGAGTCACATTGTAAGTAGATGCATTAATCAAAGGATTAATTTGACCACAATTTGTACAGTTATATAGTCTTTATACTATAACATGCTCTCACCATCATTTACTTTGGTATAATAATTTTATAGAAATTATACCATTTATCATTTATTTTTATAGCATGATGACCTTAGTTTAATCTCTGACCAGAATCATACTCTAGTTTTGTGTGCCACTCAAGTAATGATATCTTCCACCATTTGCATTACTTGTTATTAATTTTAAGAAAATCAAACAACCTTACTTTTAAGGTATTTTTTCCCTATTTCATGTTATAACATCTTTGATTATAAAAAATTTCTTCTCAGTAAGATCAATAACCTTCAATTTCTTTGTCCGGCATGACTCCTAACGTAGTCATGCATGCTTTCCTATTTACTATTGGCATATAAAAGTCCCAATATATAATTTCAATATAGTTCAATCAATTCCAATCCCCTGCATGTAGGAAAAAAAAAGCCGAAATCATACATGCTATGCATACCTATAAACATGATAGCAGCATACCATTGATTTTTCAAATCACAACTATGCCCAACGTATAAGCAATAAAACATGTTGTTTATCATCAAGTCAATCATGCTCTTTCCTTCTACAGAACATACTCCTCTTTAATAGGCATTGGGGTAACCAATATCTTTATGATTGTTGAGCACTGACTCAACATGTAAGAGGCTATCCATACCATAATTCAAGAGGAAGTGCTTACATGGAAGGTTCGTATAACTCATTATTATGCAACTGTACTATACCATTTGATAAATACAATACTCTTTGAAGTCTATAATACTGAACACACATGTGCTCGCGTGGTAAATTCATATAACTCATTAACATGCATGGATATTAAGCATGTTCCTCTCCAACATGTTCATCTTAATGACAATGTAACCAACTATGGTAACAACATGTAAACTATCCATGACAAAGCATAGGTATATTATGACCATGGACTTCCTCTATTATATAATCCTCCTTTCAGGTATTAGGTGGGATTTTATTTAGCCAAGTCCCTACCTAATTGTATCTTTGATAATTTTCTTTTTCTATAATTAAGATAACATGATGATCATGTTAAAAATTTACCTATAAATTATTTCGTTCCATCACAAGTGTTCAGGGTTTCTCTCTTCCCCCTTGCCAGTTAATTATCCAAAAACTGAATCAGTTCTACCTTCCTCATACCTATATGGATACTCACCTAAATTTTCACTTGATTGCATCTTTTAATTAAAAGTCACATCTGAAAACTTATCATGGGTGAAGTTATTTCATATCGGTGTTGAATATGGGTAGATATTCATATTTCACTTTTGTCTTCGCATATTGATAGTTAATGTCAACAAGGCAAACAAGTCCCAATCTGTTCAGCGAGCCATATACATTCAAAATAAAAGTATGTCTACTTACACATCGTAGTCCATGCATATGATATCATGAGTAGGATAGCTCTAATGAGTATGATATCAATTACCCATTATGCCACTTCCACTAACATCTTACTGACCATATCATGACCATATCTATCTAAATAAAATGTATTATCATCATTTTAAGCCACCTGTTTTTTTCTTAAGTGCTCTTAAGCATGCAATAATAAAAATATTTATACAACTATGGAAATTAACACACACTTAATTATTCATCAAAGTCCTACTATTTCTCTCTCAAATTTATGGTTTAATCATGAGAGATGTTCATAGTCTTGTCCTGAATATCTTTCCTATGATATTGGCGGAGCCAAGAGGAAAGACCCCATTTGAGCACGAATAAGTCATATCGTCGATGGCACTGCCTCTAAAAATAATACAAGAATAAAATAACTTCCTCAAAAGTATTAATTGCCATTGGCAGAAGTTAATTGTGTTTAGCTTTAGCGTTATGCTTGGCTGGTTAACTATCATTTTCTTGGTGACTAGATGCATAGTATTCTCAGGAATGACACCCATAAGAAACACTCTCTAGAATGATGTACTATTCTCCCAAGGTAGACACCAAACTTGTTATCTAACGATATATAATTTGAGTGAAACGGTTTGAAGAAGAAGAGAATCATCTTCTTAGTGACTCTCATATGCCTTCTTCTAAGGCTCCTGAGCTTACATCTTACTGACTATCCATCACATGTGTTTGTAACAACAACTGATCCCCTTTTCCAGCGTTCTTATTAATAATTGAACTGACGGTTTTTTTTTTACGTTTGCTAATATGCTTCAAGGGTAAAAAACAAATTGCAGGTGGTTCGCTCGTGTTTTTCATACGTTTATAGATTAACCCATGAAGTGACCTAGAGAACACAGGGATCCAACAAAAACCAAAAATAATTAGCATTATAATTTAAATTCTATTATATTTTCGGCCACCATCTAAACCAAGTCATCATTGCAACAACGAATGACCAATTCAATGCTAAAAGGTCCCATGGTGAACCCGTTTTTTATATTAGCTTTAATCAAAGTAAAGTAGACCATTGAGTTTGGCAACATCTCGTCACCACAGAAGCAAAATTCAATGGAAAATGCATGATACGACATGTGCAGGAGGTACATATTAAACTTGGAGCTGCTACTTAGGGCATATTTGTTGTGGTTCTGTATTCAAAACTTCTCCGAGTAACAATCCCGGCAATAAAATTTTGGAGACTTAATTTATATATCTGTAAATAGTAAAAAGAACCCTCAAATACAAATTAAGAACAGCTACCACTTTTTCTAAAATGATGTTACATTAATTAGTAAACCAAGTTCATTATTTCATAAAGCTACCAACAGAAAAAATTCATTTCATTCTCCCGAAGGTTCAATGTGCAAACTAGAAGAATTATTGACCAAGTTCCACCTTAACCAATCCACTTGAAAGAGAATGCATAAAAATATACATGTACATGAAAAATGTATATATTCCAAGTTATTCCAAAGGAGTTTTCAAATCTATGTTTCACGTATCTCAACAATTTCTAATTTTGCAATATTTGTTCATCGTTCCTTATTATTATTAGTATTTTACTCCCCCATGGAGACAGGTTAGGCACCACTAGGCCACGACAAATTAACCCCGCTTTCGTTAGCTCGAGATGTTAAAAACATAAAACACCTTGATCCTACGTCTCAAAGAAAGCCTATTTTCTACAGGCGATTATTTTTGGCGTACTGATTTGTTATTTGCTCACTAACCAATCCTGAATGGATGAAATTCCACTTATTATGACAGTCGTGCTTAACACATAGAGGCAATGGAGTTTCGTACCTCACGGTTACATAATTTTAACCATCGTTTCCGGCATTCCGCATCCAACAACATAACATTTTCTTTCCGTAGACCAGGGATTTTCATTCCTCGATATAAGTCTTGTAAGATTAGTCCCCAGCCATGGGTGTGCCATGTTTCTACATGTGCCATGACCATTACACCTAGGTGAAATACACAGGAAATCATGTGACTTTGGAAATGGATTCATGAACTATAAAATAAATCACAACCCCAATAGGTTTTTTTTTTTTTTTTTTTTTTGGAAATTTGTGAAACAAAAAGCAAAACCTTGTTCGACGAAAATACAGAACATTGATTCCCATGGCTAGAAATTCGGGCATGCACAACAAATGGAAGATATACCAAAGGATCCAAGGCTATGTTAGGCAAAGCCATAACCGTAACCTGATAAATAATTCCAAATGTCACACAAGCTTGATCAACCTCCTGTTCATGGAATAACTGCTCCGTAAGCCTTATCTGAGACACTGCTCATAGCACATCATAGGGACAACCTTATCCGAAACACTACTACTGCTTTTGAAACATTTCTTAAATCAGACTATTGATCATTATCAAAATCCCTTATTGGAAACAACAACTTATCTAATGGAAGGAACAACGCTAAAATCAAGTTGGTAAACATTGTTTCCTAAAACAATGTTGTTTCCAAATTCCTATTTTGTTTCTTCTCATGGCTAGTGGATAATCCTTATCCTTTCATGATTGGGTTTACCACTTGGATCAGATTGAGGGTCGGATGAGCTCTATCCCACTAAGGAAATAATGTGCATGAGGACTTAGCGGATATGCATTAATGGTTGACAAAATAGAAATAGCCTTCATAGAAGCATTATCGTAAAACATCAAATATTATCGACAAGTTCATCTCACCTCCAAATCGGTGGTAAAGCAATTCGACAAGTAATGTTTAAACGAGAAACCATAATCATGCTCATGATGCTCTCCACCTTCTAATTTGGGAAAAGATGTTGCTTAACAACTACCCATCCAATATTATCCAATCTTATCGCTACTTTTCCAATAATGCTTGAGAATAATCATGTTATCCAAAGATAATGACCCTCACATCAAGCACTAAGTCACATGGGAGGAGTCCTGTAATTTAATTAATCATCTTCTAGAAAAAAATACGAGCCCTCATTTGGTAGAAACCCCTTCCCTCTCTGGATTTTTCTGCTTTGCATACTTTCCTCTCATCTTCCATCGAGGGGCCTTAATGGTAGAAGTGTCCTTAGACACGTAATTTTATTAATCAGAAAGAATAATTACATAATTTGATTTTGCAAGAGTTTACACCTGAACAACCAAACACTCTTGCAATGATCTATTTATAAGCTCCATGTCCTAACTACCTCTAATTATGGATCACTTATTAAATAACAAGTGTCCATTTACAATAAATGTTATTCAAACCAACTAGCTAACAAATCTCCTAAAATAGAGCCTAAGATACGACACATTTGGAGAGTCATATCTAGTTACAACAATATGCTAATTCTAAAAGTCTCCATTAAATAATTAAGCATTCTAAAATAATAATTATTAATTTAATATATTAAATTAATAATTATTTTATTCTAATTTTATAACCTATGATAAAATTGCATTTTTGGATCATCTAACATTCCCCCCTATGATCCAAAGATACATTACAACAGATACCAAGTTCATCCCTAAACTTAGTAAATTTTATTTTGCCAAGCGGTTTCGTGAAAATGTCGGAGATATGATCTTCTGAAGGACAATAAACTGGCTTGAGGACATCTTTGGCAATGAGAGATCTGATATGATGATACTTGGTGTCCACATGCTTTGTCTTTGAATGAAAATCTGGGTTCTTGGCAAGTTTGATGGCTGACTGGCTGTCAATGAATAATGATGTAGCTTCTGTTTGAGAAATGCCCAAGTCCTGCAAAATTCGGTGCAACCAAACAATCTCACATGTTGCTTCCCATGCTGAAATGTACTCTACTTCTGCTGAAGAAGTGGCCACTGTAGCTTGTTTCTTACAACTCCAAGATACTGTTGCTGACCCCATGTTCATTAAATAACCTGATGTGAATGCTCGATCATCAATACTTCCAGCAAAGTCGACATTAGAATATCAACCAAGTACACAATTTTTAGTCTTTGTGTAAAGAAGACCAAAATCTTTTGTTCCTTGGATATATCGAAGGACTCTTTTGGCTGCATTCCAGTGGTTGTCTCATGGTTCCTGAATAAAACGTGAGAGAATACTAACTGCATAAGATAAATCAGGACGAGTATTTGTCAAATAAATCAAGCTGCCAATCAACTGTCTGTAAGTTGTACTATCCACCTTTTGCCCCCCCTTCAAATTTTGAAAGTTTCAAGTTTTGCTCCATGGGGGTGAGAACGGGCTTGCAATCCTGCATGCCAAATCGCTGAAGAACCTATGCTGCATACTTGCTTTGAGAAATGAAAATATGATGTGGACGTTGGAAGACTTCAACTCCAAGATAGTAGTGAAGTAATCCCAAATCTATCATCTTAAAACCTGCATGTAATTTCTTTTTCACCTGTGCAATATGATCATCATGGTTGCCAGTAATGATAAAATCATCTACATACATAACAAGAATTACCAGATATTTTCCCTGTTGTCGCACATACAAAGTATCATCAAATTCACTTCATTGAAAACCAACTTTCTTAAGGTATTCATCCATCTTTGCATACCAAGCTTGGGGAGCTTGTTTTAATCCATATAAATCCTTGATCAATTTGCAAACTTTATGTTCTTGTCCTTCAATTTCAAAACCTGGCAGTTAGGTCATATACACTTCCTCCTATAAATACTCGTTGATAAAAGCACTTTTCACATCCATTTGATGAACTTTCCATCCTTTCTAAGCGGCCAATGCAAGTGTTAATTGGATGGTGTTCCATTTAGCTGTAGGAGCAAAAGTTTCCTCATAATCAATGGCTTCCTGTTGCGCAAAACCTTTTGCGACAAGTCGTGCTTTATACTTTTCATGTTCTCCCTTTTGATTATACTTAATTCTGTAAACCCATTTGCATCCTATGGGTTTAACATTTTGTGGGCAATCAACAAGTTTCGAAGTGTTGTTATCAATCACTGCTTGATATTCTTCAACCATAGCCTATTTCCATTCTTTATGTTTTACTGCTTCTTTGTATGTGGAAGGTTCAGTAAAATCATTTGCTATCAAGGCAAAATTGCATTCACTTCTATGTGCCCTTCTCGTGCCTGCTTTATTTTTCTCATCAGGCTTTACATCTTTCAAAATTTGAACTGCCATTTCGATAGTTGGTGCTCACTTGTTTAAGCTTCTGTAAAATCTCCATCATTGTAAAGAGGATTAATATAAACTGATGTTCTTTGTTCAGGTGAAGAATCTGGAGAATCACTGTCAGAAGAACTGTTGCTGCTTGGTGATGCGGATGCACTGCTAGAAGACCCAAATGATGTTGTTGATGTAGATGGACTGGATAACTCATCTTCAGAGGAAGGAAAATCAAGTTCACAGAAATTTGGTGAAGTTGGTTGACTTTGCATATTTCCATTTCTTTTACATCCCTTAGTTTCTAGCTTGTGAAGAAGATTTTCAATTTCTTCAGCACTCTTACTCTCATTTTCATCAAAAATGACATCCCTTCTCACAATGAATTTTCCATTGGTCAAAAGATGATACCGTTTGTTCTTATCAGAATAGCCAATCATTGTGCATTTTAAACTTCTTGAGTCAAGCTTAGTTCGTTTTTCTTTCAAAACTAAGGCATAACATACTGATCCAAAAACTCTAAGATGTTTAACTTGAGGTTTGAAACCAAACCAAGCTTCATAAGGTGTGATTCCGTCTAAAGAAGCAGTTGGAGATCTATTTCTTAAGTAGGCAGATGTATGTATTGCTTCTGTCCAATATGTTGGACTTAACCTCTTGAAAGTTAACATGGATCTCACCATTCCTAACAAGGTGCGATTCATTCTTACGACTATTGCATTTTGTTGTGGAGTGTAAACATTAGTAAGATGTCGTCTTATGCCATTTTCAATGCAATAAGTTTTGAATTCATTTGAAGTGAATTCTCCCCCATTATCTGTCCTGAGAGTACCTATCTTTTCTTTGACTTCATTTTCAACAAGTTGGCGAAAAATTTTAAACTTATCAAATGCTTCTGACTTGTTCTTCAAGAAGTAAACCCAAGTCATTCTGCTGAAATCATCAATGAATAGTAATAAATATTTGCAACCACCAAATGAAGTTTGTAGTGGACCACAAACATCACTGTGAACTAGTTGTAGTCGCCTGTTTGCACGCCATGAACTTGTTGGAAAAATTTCTCGACTTTGTTTGCCATAAATGCAAGCTTCACATTTTGCATTTTCCCTTTTGAATGTGGGAAGCCCTTTAACCATTCCTTGTTTCTGCAATTGAGAAAGACTCTCAAAATTTAAATTTCCATATCTTACATGCCATAGTCTTACAGGTGAAATACTTACACTCACTACCCCTGCAAAATCAGAATGCCTTGGAATAACTGTCCCTTTCATCCGTAATAGTTTTCCATCTTCATATCATGTCATGACAGTTTTCAAACTTTGTTTAACTGAATTAATATTGACTAAACCATCTTCCATAATCACCTGATGTCCTGCTTGTCGAATCATGACTAAAGAGAGCAAATTTTTCTTAAAACTTGGTACATACCATACATTGGAAATCATTTTTTCTCCAATGCCAGGGAGAAAAACTTTAACTGCTCCTTTTCCATAAGGAGTATGTTTTGTATCATCAGCAAGAAAAATGGAATTAAGTTGGCAATCTTGAAAATTCCAAAAAAAATCACGTCGACAAGTCATGTGCTGAGTTGCCCCTGAATCCAAGATCCACGCATCTTCATAGTCACTTCGAAGATGGGATGAAAGTTGTGATGCTGGCGAGGAAGTAAAAACATATTCTGAGTTATCGTCATCTTGATCATTTGCAAATTGCGCTGAGTGCTGCTGAAACTTGGGAATTTTATTAAGAGATGTTCGACAATCTTTAGCATAATGTCCAACTTTGTTACATCTTCGACACACAATTTGACTTAAGTCTCTTCCTCTTCCTGAAGATTTTCCTCTACCTCTGCTTTGACTTCTATGTTGAGATTATCCTCTACCTTTATTATTGTTTCCTTGTCCTTGAAAATTGCCTCTTCCTTGATTGTTTCCTATACCTTGAAAATTATTCCTTCCTGAACTGTTGCCTCTGTTAAAGTTGTTTCCTCTGCTTTGGCTTCGACCTCGACTTTGTACATTATGTGTTTCTTGATTCTGATTGCCTCTGCCTCTGCCTCGAGAAATGTCTGCTGATGATTTGCTAGTGTTGGCGTCTGTGAGAAAAACATCTTCACCAACTTTCTTCTTCTTCCCAAAGGTTTTCTCATGTTGTGTCAACATTTCACAAAGCTCATCAAACTTTAGTTTCTCTAATTTCCCAGTTAACCAAAAAATGCATGTAGGAAGAAGGAAGTCCGGCAATTACAATTGTTACCATAAAGCTATCATCAATTGCTGGAAAACCAACATTAATGATTTCTTGCCTAATATTGTTAAGTCTTGAGATATATTCAAGTACATCACCTCCTTCAGTCAATTTTTGTTGTAACAATTTTAATTGTAGATCAACTTTCTTTGATTCAGGCTGAGTATCAAAGAGGTATTTAAAAGTTTTCAAAGCAGACCATGCATCTGTAGCATTTTCTATATGGACATACATTTCATCATTCACAGAAGATTTAATAAGAGCTAAGGCTTTGGCATTCTTCAATTCCCATTTTGCTAGTGCAGCTGCATTTGTGGGTTTATTCGGCTTAACATCTCCATCACATATACCCTGCCATAATTCATTGTAAATGAGAGTGCTTTCGATGAGACAATGCCATGTTTTATAAGATTTTGAGCCTTCAAGTTTGTCAGAATCAGAAAACAAATTAATCAACTTAGACATTGTAGTGTTGAAGCTTCGCACCAAGAATCAGAACAAAAATGATAAGATGGACAACACAACACACCACGCAAAAAACAAGATCTATCAAGGCTTCGCCTTAACCCTCGTATAGTCATTTGAAGCAGGAGAAAAATGACTGAGCTTTGCACTTGGATCTAGTCAATTTGTCAAAAAATACAGGGCAACTTTCAAAATTTTACTTTTACAATGGTGCTCTTGCAAAACTTGGTAAAAAAAGGTTACCCCCCCTCAAAGTAAAATTACTTTGAGTTACAATGCTACACTTATCTCTCCAAATAAAAATTACAAATAAAACTCCTGAATGCTCCAAAAAAAAACAAATCACCTTATTACTCTACAAATATTACAAAAACCCTTATTACTCCAATAATAAAACTTTACATAAAATTATGTACATTTGGAGCAAAAATTCATTGTAGCTGTACTAAAAAATCCACAGTTGTTCGCCCACAAAAGAGGCCCTTCGGGAGGTTGGCAACTGGTTCCATCGTGATCCTCTTTCTTGCTTTCTTTCAATGTAATTTATAAAATCGAATAGTAGTGCCAAGGTTCAGTTTAGCAGAGAGCCTAACAGTCTTTAACTAAAACGCACCAGTGACTACCGTGCAATGAAGGATCTCATTTCAAATTGGTTCAACGCTTTCAAGGTTCATAGTACGCTGGTTCAAAGTGCAAAATGCTGGCTCAAATCATTCAACATTGGAATGTTGGAATCAATCAAATCTGATGCCACATCCGTTCAACGCTGAGGCTGTTATCACCGCATCCTTTCAACACATCCGTTCAAAATCGATCTTGCAGATTTCAAAATGCTAGTTCATAATCGATTATTCAAAATCGATCTTGCAGATTTCAAAATGCTCTTCTTAACACCTTTAAAACGTTGGTTCAGATAAAGACTGAAAATGCAATGAATTATGAAAAATACGCAGCAATTTATACTTGCATTGGAATTTAAGAATCGATGGCTATAACAATCGACCATCACAGCAAACACCCAACATTCATATCAACCATCACGACAATTAATCAATGTCCTAACATTAATATCGATTATCACAGCAAAGAACCAAAACTTCAATCGATTATCATAGGAAAAAAAAATCTATGGCGATCACATTCACATCTATTTCTTTTTGCACAACGATTCTGCTAAGCTTATAACAAAATTGGTCACAGATTTTTTTGTTTTTTTTTTAACCAGTGTTATTTTCAGATATGGGCCAAATGTCGAATGTATAATCACTGAACATACTCACACCAATCAGCGATTCCACGCAGGGAAAACACTTACAATTTTCTTATGAGACATGCACCGGTAAGAATCGTTGACACACAGTTTATTCCTGCGTACACTCCAGAACTAACGCAGCTTGGAATCGATGACTGTCATCATACTCTTCAGCCTCAGGAAATTGGTCCACTACTTCAACGTTGATCTGGTTCTTGCTGAACGTTGCAGAATCGACTTTATCAATCACTGCTTCAATAACCCAGCTCCAACTCCATTCATCCGCATCTGCCTCTGCACAACACACTGTCACAGTTTGTCTCAATCTTTTGTTGATCACTTCAATGGAGGTTTCCAAAAACTTGTAGAGCTGGAATCTCCTCCTCACATCCACTGCAGCATTACTGGAGCTCTGATACCACAATAATGGAAAAAGTGTCCTCAAACACGTAATTTTATTAATCAGAAAAAATAATTACATAATTTGATTTTGCAAGAGTTTACACCCGAACAACCAAACACTCTTGCAATGAGCTATTTATAAGCTCCATGTCCTAACTACCTCTAATTATGGATCACTTATTAAATAACAAGTGTCCATTTACAATAAATGCTATTCAAACCAACTAGCTAACAAATCTCCTAAAATAGAGCCTAAGATACGACACATTTGGAGAGTCATATCTAGTTACAACAATATGCTAATTCTAAAAGTCTCCATTAAATAATTAAACATTCTAGAATAATAATTATTAATTTAATATCTTAAATTAATAATTACTTTATTCTAATTTTATAACCTATGATAAAATTGTATTTTTGGATCTTCTAACAGGCCTCTCCACCGACTCACTTCACCATCATCCTTTTGTAGTGTTCAACGTTGCATATAGAATCGATATTATGTGTTGAACAAAGTAAAGGTTTCACCTAGATATTGATGCATGTAGTTACAACTCCCACGAAGGTTAACACCAAATTCATGATTGATATCTTCTGCATTCTGCGTGCGCTTTCTAAGAAATGAACATATTTATTATATAACTAAGCAGAGAGGTGTCTACTTCTCGGTGCAAAACTTCTACGAGTGAGTTATTGGTAGAAATTTGGTCTTCCCATTCTAGACCTTCTCATACCTGCTGGTGAATTGATGCAATGAAACCCATGAACAACTAGCAGATATTTTCCATTTGTGCGATTGGAAAATATCGGCGCATAACTCGGTGGTGGGCTAGGTTCAAAAAACCCGCCAACCCTAAATTTACACACTGCATTATTTTCAACACAGAAAAGTTAATGATACACAACAATTGGCATTGAATGTGATGGGTTTTTTTAAATAGATTTAGTACGTTCCCTGAAGAGTTTGTTGTTGGATTGACAAGAATTTAATACTCGTAACCTTTTTTATGTTTACTATTCAAACTAGAGTTGTTGTATAGTCCCGTAGGTGGCACATTTTCTGCATCGACCCCTCATAAGCTAACCAATGGAGGTAACCATATGAATTATAATTATTCCATATCCCAACATGCATATTTCACTATTCATTTTTTCTTTTTAATATGCATATAACTTTATCTTTGTTTAAATTTAAATTTAGTTGTTTAATCCAACTAAATTATTGTGCATATTATTTCTTAGTAAACCATATTAACATTTGTATTCAATCTTAAGGACTTTTAATGACATAAATGAAAATGGTACAGAGGTGGATTTATTCCATAGGCCTCAATGTCTAAACTTTTACTCTGATACCATTTGTAATAAACCTCCTTAGCCTTCCCAGGAATTTCACCCCTATGTCCCTTATATTTTGGATTTGGTATCACTACAGTTAAAATTTAACTGCATTCATTAGTACATTAATCAAAATCACTTCATGAACACTATTATTCAGATGCATCATTAAGCACAATTTTATAAATTTGTGGAAAGAGACTAGTTTTGTCATGTAATCCCTAACATTCAATGTTAAAATCCACCACCAATATTATATAACTTAAGTCTAATGCGGTTATCCTAGCCATGCATCAAAATCATAATTCGATAGACTTAGTCAACTCTTATACAATAGGTAGGATGGCTAAACCAGCCTCCTCGAATACACATGTAATAGTTAATCGGACTATCATAAACTATACCATTAAATGCATGCATCTATGTTTTGCACCCATTATCTGCCTAGAGACATAATATAATATTAAATACAAACTATGTTACTTTAACATAATGATGATTAAATTTAGATTCACTCGACATTTTACTCATCCACATGCATAAGATTGAAATAAATTACATTAACATAGTTAGTATCATCAACATATATCTTATGCAATATGAGTAAAGAACTGGAACACCTCAATCGAACCAAAATCATTTATCATGTATAGTTATCATCGCACCTATAGTTAAACATACAGTGACACCAACTAAACCTCACTTGGAGGGAGGAGCACCACCACCCAGCCATGAATCACCTCTGGTTCCCCCCCAAGCCGAATATCTTGCCAAGGATCAACTGTCCCAATTGATTGATTCATTGGGTATTTAATACCCTCTTTCATGATTTAGTTACCATTAGCGGCATCCCGCTGTATGGATTTCTCCATTTGCCTAGGTCTTATCCAAAAAAGCTCGTCTTCATCTCCCATGATGCTTTTCCACATAAAATCTTGCCTTTATCTCCCAAAAATCTTTTATGCTCGATGGATCTTTATCTCCCATCCATTTGATGGATATCCAATCCATCTAAGTTTACCTAGAATCACATCTAGAAGCTTATCATTAAAGATTCATCTCTATCCCATTCCTCATGGGATTTGGCAAGCATTTGCTCTCTCTTGGTGCTCCACGCTCCAAGTGATTTATTTTATTAATTAATTTAATAATACATTTTCTTTTCATATTACACATCACCTAACTTTCCTCATCTTAGGTTTACAACATTTAACACACAAGGGAGGATATCACACCTAGCTTTAACTTAGCTTAGGTTTAGAATAATATAGTACACAAGGGAGGGGTGTTACATTTAAATGCACAAAGAGAAAAGGGAAATTACAACTAAATTGATTACAAAATGATTTCCCCTTACAATTTCATATTGGTTACAGAATCTTAACAAAGAAGATCGGATCTAAAATATCGCTCCATCATGATTCAGCCGGAGCAAGTCGATTTTGGTATTGCAATTGGGAGACTTTGGAAAACAGACACAACAAAAAATTAGAGAAAATTGCCTTCAAATAACCCTGTGTTTCTCTCAATCTAGACCAAGTTTTGGAAAACTACTCATTAAAAGACTAATTTGGGTCAATTTGCACAAAACGCGTGTCTTGGATTTTCAATATGCATCTTCATTTTCCTGAAATATCCAAAGCAAAATTGTCACTTGTTATCACAACAAATTTCTGAATTAGAATATTTGACTATGAGCTGAAGATCAAACTTGAAATCTGGAAGAGATATTGGAGGCTAAAATCATGAGTGATGTTATAACAAATTCATTAATAAACCATTATTGGAAAAATCATACAGAATAATCTTCAATTTATTAAAAATAAAGGAAAACAAATATTATTTACCCACAAGAGCATAAATAATTATAAAATGGAATTGTATGATAAATTATGATAAATGACGTGATAAAAGAACAGGGGAAATGGATGAAATATATGTCAAGAAATGGTAATAATACTGATAATTTAGTGGCCTAACATCTCCCCCAAACTGAACATGTTGCATGTCCTCATGCAACCCAATGCCTCTATATTAACCAAGTTGTAATACATTAATCAAAACACTCACCCCAACTCATGATATTGATGGAACATAAGAATTCTTCCCTAAAAACCTCTTCAAAATAGTGGTATTTAACTTCTAGCAATGTTGTTGAAGTTGTAACAATTTGCACATTAACTTTTAGTAATATATATATATATATATATATATATATATATATATATATATATATATATATATATATGAAGTTGCATAAAAATATGGTACAAGTAATAAGAAACTTCATTAACCATTTTCTCAAAAACTACAAACCAGATCTTGCTAAAATTTTGCAAGAAAATTTCTACTATATTAATGTTTCTCCACTCTAAAAATCAGAGTCGTCTAATGCACGAACCCCGAGATATAAGAAAAATTGTTGTCGGTGATGATGATTAATTTCTCAAAAATTGTAAATCAATTTGCATGAAAATTTACTAGTTTGTTTCTATTACCATAATGCTTCTACACACCAAAAATCGAAGAAATTTGATGCACAAATTTCAATATATCAAGAAAATGGTTGTAGGTGACAGTGTGTGATTTATTAAATTTTACAAACTAGTTTCACTTGAAATTTTCTAGGTTTGTTCATTTTAATGATACATTTTTACCATTCGAAAATCACAAGAATCTAAATGATGGTTTTAAAGATATATGTGAATGAATTTATGCATTGTATAAAAATGATTTTATATACCTTGAATGAGGAAAAGAGAGAGAGGAGAAAACAATCATTATGCATAGCAATTCCTACCCCAAACTAGAGAATTAGCACGTCCTCACGCTACACTGGAAAATAGTTTGAGGTTGTTGCTAATATCGTTGTTGAAATGTTTTCTTGGTGTAAAAAAGAACTGGATAAGGGAGGTTTTGAGAATGAATAAGGATATCGATGGATGATAAAGAGTATTGATGACATGGTTATGATAATTGAATTAATGAAAAATACACTCCCCTAAACTGAAATCTTTTGTCCTTAAAAAAAAATGGGAAGTGGTAAAGAAGTAAAATTATTGATTTGAAAATATGAGCGAACAATGCTCGGTGGTTTTTCATGATGTTTTCCTAGACTTTTAATAAATAAAAACCTTGTGCTATTTCACCTCAAGTTTTACCTCTGTAAAAACATGGAATGGCATCGATGGACTATTATTTGTTGAAGTTGATGTAGGTTGAGTTGTTGTTGAAAGTGACGCTAAAGGCGGAAGCCATACAAGCTGAGGGAAAGTAATCATAAAGTGTAGTATGGTTTCCTTCCCCCAAAACTGATTAGTTGCCATGTCATCAAGATTTCTATAACACATCTTATGAGTAGCCTGAATCAGTGATTCATCACCTCAATTACCTCATTATATATAAAAGTGACATAATCATGTTATGAATTCCATGGGATAATAATGGATAAAAAGGGAATATAAAATAGGGTAAAAATGATGAGAAAAAGATGCATTCCCTATACCCATCAACTTTGGTTGTTATGGGCACAAAAATAGTGAGAAATAGTTAGCTCAATCTTTGCTTCTCAAGATATGACCAATTACCTAGCATTCACAATTAGAATTAGGACTCTTTATTCTACCCCAAAATAATAGTAGTGTTGTTAAACTACAAATAAATGGAGATTGATTGGGTAAAGCAACTATCTTTGATTAAAGATATGAAACAATGTAGAACAAAGGAATGATAGATTAGATGATACAAAATATGAAATCTCAAATATCCTAAAAGTTTCATCCTTGACATGTAAAGTGAATATTTAGAACTCATTAATAAATATAAACCATAACCATCATCATCCAAGAACCGATTAAATATTACCCCGTGAACCATGAGTTCTAGCAAACCTTATATATGCAACAGTAGGATTTATTAGAAATTAGTTTTTAGAAAAAAAGGTAACTAAGTAGATCATAATATTGAATTAAATTCTATACCATAGGCATGGCCAGTATGGCCACCAGGCATCCATAGCCTCAACATGGATGCCTTTTTAACCCATTGATATGCCACACTACAAGAAAAACATCATTGGTGAGGTTCATGCCTGTGATAGACCTTTAAGGTTCATCACCAATGTCACATATGGTGACGGTCTTTAAAAAAGTGTTGTTGTAAGTGTATAAAGTGATGGTCCTTTAAGGTTTGTCACCAAAGCCATTTTCAAAGACACTTTTGGTGAGGGTCGTTAATGGACCGTCACTAATTATCTCTTTGGTGACACTTTTGGGGAGGGTCGTTAAAGGGCCATCACTAATTCTCTCTTTGGTGACACTTCTAGTGACGATATTTTATTGAATGTCACCAATGATCCTTTTGGTTAATTTTGGTGATGGTCAATAAATGTTCATCATCATTGATCATTCCAATGAGTTTTTGATGATGCTTCATGCCTGTAACAGACCTTTAATATCCATCGCCAATGTCACATATGATGATGGTCTTTAAAAAAGCGTTGTTGTAAGTGTATATAATGATTGCCCTTTAAGGTTTGTCACCAAAGCCATTTTCAATGACACTTTTGGTGAGGGTGGTTAAAGGCCTATCACTAATTCTCTCTTTGGTGACACTTTTGGTGAGGGTCATTAAAGGTCCATCACTAATTCTCTCTTTGGTGACACTTCTAGTGACGATCTTTATTGACACTCACCAATTCTCTTTTTGATTACTTTTGGTGATGGTCAAAAAATGTCTGTCATCATTGATCATTCCAATGAATTTTTGGTGATGCTATGTACCTGTTACTATATTTTTTGTCAAAATACAATGATTTAAGACCATTGTTGTGGAGTTTTTTCATTATGTGTCCAAGGTCATAGTGGTTATAATAGTCAGTCAATGTCTTAAGAAGTAATTAGTGTGTATCATTTCCCTCAAGTCATAAGAATATAGTTTTCCTATGAGTCAACACATGATTCATCTCTATTAGGTTTATTATCTAGCAAATTTCCTTTAAATAAAGTTCCACTAGTGTGTGTAGGAAATATATTATTTAATACATAATCAAGACCTGTCAACTTTATTAACGAGATAGACCTAGCACTCCTCAACACTCATCGCACACCTTAACATGCTTTGGAATAGTGCACTAACATTCCTTGGCACCTCGCATATCTTGGAACATCTTTGTACCTGGAACATCTTCGTACCTAGAACATCTTGCCATGAGTAGGATGCCCAAGCACATGTTGGCATGCCCTAGCATAGCATAGCACTCCCCTATCATATGTTGGCATGCCCTGTAGTCCCTAGCATGCCCTGTAACACCTTGGCATAATATTGCATTGACAAACATTAGCACTTGGCACACATTGGCACTTGGCATGTATTGGAACATATTATTAGTGTGCCTAGCATGACCCTTTTTTGAAAAATATAAAGTCCCGAATAGTTAACCCTCATATGTGTTCGTTTCCTTGCATTTTAGCTTGGTTATTCCTTTTGTTTCCTTGAAACTCCTTGACACATATTGGCATTCTTTGTCACCCTGCACATCCTAGCATGTCTTAGCACTTGGCATGCCTTGGCACTATTTGGCACATGTTAGCACACCTCGGAACTACCTAGCACACTCTACCACTTCTTAACATTCCCTAATATTCCCTGCCATGCCTTGTCACTCCCTACTTTCCATGACAGCTAACACTCATTGACACTCCTTGACACACCCTCATATTCATTCACTTCCATGCATTTTGACCTATTTCTCCCTTGTGTTATCCTAGTACTCCCTAACACTCCTCATCATGCATTGGCACTCTCTAGCACACCTTAGCACTCTTCGATATGCTCTGCCACTTCATAGCATGCATCACACTCCCTGACGCACATTGACAGTTTGCACATGTTGTCACTTGGAAATTCTTACCATGTTTGGCATGTGTTGATATGACTTGGTATGCTTTGGCATGGTTTAATATTAAAGTTGTTTGAGATCAATTATTGGAAACTAGATGAGAAGAAATGAAGGAAGATTTGGCACCTAGAATGCATTGACACCTGGCACTTGGCACCTATTGGCACCTAGTGTTGGTTTGCCTAGCATGCCCCTCATGGAAAAGGTAAATTGATGACTTATTAACCCTATTATATGCTCAGTTCCTTGTAGTTTGACTTTTTCCTCCCATTTGTTGCCTTGATAACCCTTGGCATGACTTAGCACTTGGCACATCTTAGTTTTTTTAACATGTCTTCGTACTATTTGGAACATGTTAGCATGCCCTATCATTCCATAACACACCTTGGAAGTCATGAACTCACAACTAGCATTACATTTTTCCATGACTTGGGGACCTTACATTCACTAGAACACCTTGGCACTCCCTAGTTGTCATGCCCTCTGTTATCCTCCACAATCTCCTAGGCTAATGAGGAGGTCCATAGAGGTAACCACAGACCAAGATTTTAGTTTGGTATATAGACCTACCAAACCAAAGAGGGCTCTCCCTTTGAAATCACAATGACGAGATGACTGGAATGAAAAGGATTCTAGGCTAGTTAAAAGCAACTTCTACAATTAACTTTGACTCCAACCTCTCTCATAAATGAGGTCAAATTTACATCAAAACAGCTTACAAAGACTAACCACCCATTATTTACATTTACTTTTACCACTCACATTCATCTACTTCACCCTTTTGACTTTTACCAAAGTCAAACTAGGAATTACAAAAAATTACACAGTGAAAATTTTACAAAAATCTCAGAAATTTCCAGGTGTGCAGCGAGTTGTTGGAGGCCATTTTAGAGTGCCTTTTTGAATCTTGATCTGAAGCCTTTTCTAGAAATGTGGGATATTTTATATGCCTTTAGAGTATCTTTTCACTCAAAATGACCCATTTTTGGTTGAGATATGGCCATTCTCCCAACGTGTCCCCAAGTGCACAGCAAAATGGAAAAAGAGGGGCAGGAAGGTGATTTTTGGCCTCTTTTTTGCAAATTTCTCAAAAACTGAGCCCCAGACTAGGAAAGTGGGAAAATTAGTTTTGAGCGGGGGTCATAATATTTCCAAAAATTCTGAGTTTCCATCATTTGGAGACCTGAGGAAGAAGTGAAGCGTGAGCTCACTGCGCTCCTAAACAGAAAATGCAAAAAAAATTCAAGTCCACACCATTCTGCACCAGAACACAAAATTTTCTCCAAATCCTCCCAAAATTTTTCCACATATGCCTGATGAGGTATGTATGCAATCATGGGTGCATCACAAAGAAAATCTAACTTACCCTTGTCCTCTTGGTTGATTAGGGTTTCCTTCAGTTTTTCCTTCAACTTATTGATTTTGACCTTGGGAACCTGATTCTTTGTGTAATAATGGATGGTCATTTTCTTTTGCAACTTGTTATCCCTATTGTCCTTGTCAAGGAGATTCTCAAGGTGGAAATTGAATTTGTCAAGCCAAAATTCACTCTCCTCATTTATTTACATGGCAATCTTCTCTTGAAAGGTCAATTCTTCCATTGGTGGGTTTTGTTCTCTTTCCCTCTGAAGTGCCTTCCTAATTAGAACCATTGTCCTTGGTCTCTTCCTTGCCACATGTCCTAAATGCTGCTTAATTTCCTCATGTTTCACCACTACCTTGCCTTTCATCTCTTTTTTCTTGGCTTTGAATTGCTCTTTCTCCATGACTACTTGTTTTGCCTTAAGTTGACTATTTTCTCGCTCAAGGAATGAAATGATGAATTTTTCCCTTTCCAAATTGTCCTTAAGCTCCATGATTTGAGAATCCTTCTCTTTGATGACTTGTTGTGAGTTTTGATGCTCATCATTTGCCTCCAAGTCAACTAGGTCAAAGCCATGCTCAATGGGCTCCTGATCATGTAAAGAAGCCTCATGATGTGATGGTGATCCTTGTTTTGCTGATGTAGTAGGCTTGGTCCCATCCTCAATTTGAGGAGGGAACACAAGGCTTCTACCTCTCCGATATGTCTTGGTCACCTGAGGCCTAGGTGCCTTGGAAACCTCATCATGTTTGCTTAATTACCCCACCTTCATGGGTTGTACTGACATGGTTTGATGATGGCTTGGTGAAGTGGTTATATGCGCTTTCAAGGATGCCTCAATGAAGGTGTCCAATGTCATGTTCTTCTCTTTCAACTAATGGAGTGTTATAACCTTTATCAGGCTATGGTGAAAGAGGCTAGGATAATGAACTTTTCCTTTCAATTGCACCCTTTTATACATTTTAGTTAGGCTCCTATACATGTAGCTGGACAAATTGAGAGACTTGGAAGTTGTAAAGTACATGAGAAGTCTTATTTGGTATTCATATAGCCTAGAAAATATGCCTGCACATGTGAATAACTTCATGATAGCCTTCATCAATGGTGCATATCTCTCCATCAAGTATTTGAATGGGAAAACATGTGAGTGAGCTCCTTTGTATTGTGATTTCAAGTAGGCTTTGTACTCTTCTATGTCTAGGTTCATGCCTTTGAACAAGTTTTCACCATGCCTTGGTATGCCTGTAGCTTGAGAGATGGCATCCACTGAAAACATGAAATTAGTCCTTGCAATGGTGATCTTTTCTTCCTTCAAGGTGAGTGAAAATATACCTGTGAGATGCTCATGGTAACCTACTTCATGCACTCTTTGACAAAACCCTAAACAATTGACATCTTCAAAGCATTTCATGACAAAAGGGGAGGAGGTGATATCATTGAAATTAGAGGACTCAAACCTCAGTATCTTTCCCCCCTTGTTGTAATTCCTCTTCTCTGATGGTGATGGGTCATGCTCCATGCTTCAAACCCTAGGTGAAAGGCAAGAAAAAACAGTGAAATTTGTTGTTGTGAGGGAATGAGGTGGTATGATAGACTTAGGAGTTGCCTAAATTTCTAAAGAAATTTGGGAGGGTAGGGTATGATGTCAATGAGTAGGGGAAAAATAATTTTTTGGAAATGAGTGAGGAGAGGTGGTGGAAAAGGCCAAAACACAGGCCCATCCTAGAAAGAGATAAGTTGGATTAGGGTTTAGATGAAAATGATAGAAAATGAGGGGATAAGACTTTGTGATGGATGGAAATGGTGTATTAGCTACAAACAGAGGTGTAGGGACAAGGAATATAGGGTTTAGGGAATAAATGCATCATTTGAGGATCAAAACCATGAAAATCATGTAAACCCTAGAAGAAGAAGTATTTGATCATTTTCTTCACATGTGAGGCAAAGGAGAGCATCAAAATGTTTAAACTTACTTGTTATAGAGCCTAGAGGATGAAATGACAGAAGTGGAGCTTTGAAAAATGAATTTTGGTGGTCAAACAACAACTTTATACAAATTTCCCCTGTGTGCAGCGAAGGCTTCATGTGCACAGCGAAGGCTTCATGTGTGCAATGTGCTATCCAAGTGTAGAGCGAAGGCTCTCTATGTGTAGTGAAAGTCAATTTTTACTAGTGAGGGCTATGGAATCACAATTTTTTGCAAAGGAGAGGGAGGAGCTCGATGCTAGGATGGTAGACAAGTGCAAATGAGTGTGAATGAGATCCTCCATGTGCTTTTATAATTTTCTTTTGGTGTCTAAGTAATTAATGAGGTAGGATGGACCACCTCACCAATTCACTTTATTTTTAAGTTTTGTAGTCTTAGATCCTCTTCTTGTAACTTTAGAACCTTAGGAACATTATTACATCTAAAAACATAAATTACATTTGAAATCAAGTTTTATTGAACATATTTACCTATTGCTACTCCTCATTTGCTGGATTTATATATGAAATGACTGATTTTGTGACCTTAACCCTAATGATCTAATGATGACACTAAGTTCAATGGAGACCATGATGATGTGACTGAAGTGATATTAATGATGTTTTCATGATGGTAGACTCAACTGAGTGATGAAAGTGACCAGCATATGAAATTATTGAGAGAGTGGAAATAGCCCTAGGCACACCAGCCAATGACCAAACTTTTATTTGAAGACTCACTAAAATGACAACAAATTTGACTTGACACCCTAACAACACCTTGTAAGAGAATATTTGATCACTGGTGACAGACTGAACTATCTGACACTAACATCCTCACAGATAACCTTACTTCTTTTGCAACTTGGGAACCTAACCAATTCATTAGAAAAATAGTATTGTGCCCAACCCAAAGTCTCCCTTTCTCTAAAATTGCTTTGTCCACACCTTATCACAACCATAGGCTTGCCTCCTGCAAGTCCTATTTTGAAATTCTCCTAAAAGACTTCATCCTTGGGACACATGTAATTCATTGACACTCCTTGGCACACACTCTTATTTGTTCATTTCCAAGCATTTTGACCTAGTTCTCCCTTGTGTTCCCTTGACTCTCCCTAACACTCCTCACCATCCATTGACACTGTCTGCCATGTGTTAGCACACCTTTTCATTCCTTGGCATGCCCTAGCACTCCTTAGCTATCATGCCCCCAAAACTACCCTAATTTTTTTTTAGACTTGGCTAGAAACCAACCAAGTCCTACCCCGACTACAACAACTTAACCAAGTTATAGTTATTAAAACTAGACTATGCTTGGTTCACCTAAGAACCACCTATAACACATATTAGGCTACTCATGTCCAATCTCAACTCATGACACTTAACAAGTAACCAATTCAAGGCTCACGTCCAACCTTGTCCATAAAACAACTAAGAAACACAGTTTACATCTTGACATGCCATAGCACATGGCATGTATAACAATCCCTTAGCCCTATGTGGCATGTGTTAGCATCCCCTACATTTCTTGGCATGCTTTGCACTCCCTAGGACACCCTAGAACTCTCTAACATGTCTTGGCACTCTAGCATGCTTTGGCATTGCCTATCATATATCCTTGTCACTCCCTCCTTAGAACACTTGGAACTCATTGACACTGCTTATCACACACTCTTATCTCTTCATTTCCATGCATTTTGAACTAGTTATCCCTTGTTCTCTTGTGGCACTCCCTAACATTCGTTAGCACGCATTGACACACCCTGGCACATTGCACATCTTGGTATGTTTCCTTGGCACTCTATCATTCCTTCGCACTAGCTAACATATATTGTCATTCCCTCCTTACCACACCTAGAACTCACTAACACTCCCTATCACACATTCTTATTCATTCATTTCCATCTATATGAAACTAGTGATCACTTTTGTTTCCTTGGGACTACATAAAAATCCCTAGCATGCATTGGCATACCCTAGCACCTGGCACATCTTTGCATGTTTCCATGTCCTCTAGCATGCCTTAACAATGGCTACCATACCTTGTTACTCGCTCAGAACACTTGTATCTCACTGACACTTCCTGTCACTAACTCTTATTTGTTCATTTTCATGCACTAATTTGACCTAGTGCTCCCTTGTGTTTCCTTGGCACTCCCTAACACGTCCTAGCACATGTTGACACACCCGGGCACCTGGCACATCTTGCCTACATGTTGCCCTATAAATCTAGCATAAGTTAGCACAACCTAGCATACCATGTCACTCTATCCTTAGCACACTTGGAAATCGCTGACACTCCCTATCACACACTCTTATTAATAAATTTCCATGCATTTTGACCTAGTGCTCCCTTATGTTTCTCTCGCACTCCCTAACACTCTTTCTGATGCATTGGCACACCTTGGTGCTTGGCACATCTTGGTATGTTTCCCTAGCAATATAGCATGCCTTGGTAGAAATGGATAGCATATCTTGTCACTCCCTCCTTAACACACCTATAACTCACTGACTCTAATGCTCCAAACTAGGAATCACAGTGCTATGCAAATCGGACAATAAAAATAACACCATAAAATTAAATAAAACCATCAGACCACAAAACTTTCTATCATGTGTTACCACGCCTTTTCATTCCTTAGAACACCCCGACACTCCTTAGCTATCATGCCCTCACAACTACCCTTACATTTTTTACAACATGGGAACCATAGGCTTGCCTCGTACAAGTTCTATTATGAACTTCTCCTTGCACACTTTGTCCATAGGATACCTAGAATTTGTTAACACTCCTTGACACACACTCTTATTCTTTCATTTCCATGCATTTTGACCTAGTTCTCCGTTGTGATGCCCTGACAATACCTAACACTCCTCACTATACTTTGACACTTCATGGCATATGTTAGCATGCATTTTCATTCCTTGGCATGCTATGACACTCCTTAATTATCATGCCCTCACAACTACCCTTACTTTTTTTGGGACTTAGGAACCTAACAAAGTCCTTCGTCGACTACAACAGCTTGACCAAGTTACGATTACTACAACTAGACTATTCCTTGTCCACCTAAGAATAGACTATAACTCATCTTAGGCTACTCATGTCCAATTTCACCTCATCCCACTTAACAAGTTACAAGTTATCAAGTCAAGGCTCACATCCAACAATGGCCATAAAACAATTGAACAACATAGTTTACATCTTGACATGCCATAGCACCTTGCATGTTTAACAAAACCTTGGAACTATGTGATATGTGTTAACAGTGCCTGCATTCTTTGGCATGCTTTCGCACTCCCTAGCACACCCTACCACTAGTCCCTGACATGCCCTAGCACTGCCTAACATATAACCTTGTCACTCCCTCCTTAGCACACCTAAAACTCATTGGCACTCCCTATCACACATTCTTATCTATTCATTTCAATGCATTTTGAACTAGTTCTCCCTTGTGTTTCCATGGCACTCCCTAACACTCCCTGACACACATTAATACTCCCTAGAAATCATGCCCTTATAATTAGACTTACGTTTTTTACGACTTGAAAACCTAGCCAAGTCATTGACAAAACAATGTTTTTCCTAACCCAAAGTCTCCCTTTTCTTGAAACTTCTTTGTCTAGCTCCTTGTTGCAACCACATACTAGCCTCTTATCATTCTTATTTTTAACTTCTCTTAGGACACTCAATCCTTGAGACAACTGGAACTTATTGACACTCCCCAGAACACACTCGTATTCATTCATTTCTATGCATTTTGACCTATCGCTCCCTTGTGTATCCCTAACACTCCCTAGCATGCACTAATAGTCTTTGACATGCCTTCTCACTCCCTAACATGCCCTATCCACTCCATAGCATGCACTATAACTCCCTGGAACATTTTGCCTCTTGGCACTTGTTGGAACCTGACAATTCTTGGCATGCGTTGGAATTCCTTGGAATGCCTTGCCATGGTTTAAGATAAAATTTATTTGAGATCAATTATTCACAATTAAGAGAGAAGTAATAGAGTATGATTTGGCACTTAAGACACACTAGCACATGGCCCTTGGCATGTATTGGTACTAGTGTCAGTGTGCCTAGCATGCCCCTCTTCAAAGGTAAGGTCCTGACTTATTAACCCTCTTATGTGTTAATTTCTTTGCATTTTAACTTGGTATTCCCTTTTGTTTCCTTGACACTCCTTGACACACGTTCACATACCCTAACACCTGGCACATATTATCATTCCCTAGCACATGGAATGCCTTGGCACTATCTGGCACATGTTAATAGACCCTGACTCTTCTTGACATGAACTAGCATTCCCTAGCATGCCTTGTCACTCCCTTCATGGTACGCCTAGAACTCGTTGACACTCCCTGACACACCTTCTCATTCATTCATTTCCATTCATTTTTACTCGACGATTTATGTTTGATGGGGTCCATATATAGATTATGTTAGGTTGGTTTCAAGTGTTCCTACGGGGCTTCCAATTTTCCTGAGGATATATGGAAGACAACTTCATATAATAGTGTTTTCTGATATGATACTATGTAAAGGGGTACTAATAGATGTTAGAAAGGTGTCCAACAAAGTCATGTCACTTGTATTTTCTATGTGTATTCTTCCCCACCCACTGGTTTACCTATTAAACAACAACATCATGATATTTAGAGACATCAAAACACATCCTTGATCCTTTTTTTTCTCTAAAATAAGAGTGCATGATAGCACAACAAAGTGCTATGACACCACTTTTGGTATTCCTTATTTGTAGAAATATAATAGTTAGAGAAAAATAGACATAAGTATAATTGCAATAAGTAAACAAAACCAAAATTGGGAGATAAAAATAGTAAGAAAACCTTTATTAATATTCAAAATTGAATGAAATTTTCAATTGTGTCCTAGAGGGGGCAACCCCAAACATAAATATGACTGCAAATACAATAATATTCACATGGAAATTGCTTACATAGCTTCTACTAATATATATACAATATAATTGACCAAAACCCTAACCACTTAGTGGAATTCTCTTAGTGAGGCCTCAACCACTAACTAGTGGACCTTTTTTAATGAGACCACCTACAATTATTGATTTGACACTCTACTACCTCATGATAATTATTCAATAAATATTACCCTAATACATTAAGTGATAGTCTATTCTCCTCATTAGAGGAGTTAGTGTGGGATCCTAAACAAATTATAATGAACAAGTCAAATTTACCCAATGCATAAACAAAATATATTCTTTATCTATTCAACAATATTGTGCATATGCTTCATGATATTTATTACTTTGTCTCATAATCCAGATACCAAGAAAAAAATAGATATCCAAACATGAGAACATCCACACACCACATTACACAACATAATAAGGTTTTCACTCGAGAGCGCTCATAGGTAGGAAACTCTAGGTCATATTGTGAATTTGTCAATCCAACGATTGACAATCATTAAGAACTATTTAATTGATCTTTTGTGGATATTCTATTAGAATAGTTTGTCATGCTAGTTCTTACATTGTTTTGAAATATTTTATTACATAGTTTATTATCTTAGATCTTAGATTAGATATTACTAATGTATCACTCGAAATTATGGATATATTTGAAATCAAACTGTAAGAAGCAAGAAAATAAACAAACCATACATGCAAATGAATATAAAATATTACTTGGGAAACCTAATACGAGAGAAATCCTATCTAGAAGGCGAGGCATATGCTATAGTCTCTATTTTTCAATTATGAAATATAAGTACAAAGAAAGGGTCACTCACTATGGAGTGGGAATGGACACTGTGGCATGAAAAATTACCACATAAATATTATTCCTTTTATGTTATGCTCAATATCCCATTCTTTGGTTCCATCCTCAACTATCGAATAATAATAATGCCAAAATAATGGAGCCCCTTCCTTTCCTAGTAACCTATTATAACACAAAGTGTAGTCATTCAACATGAAGGTTAGGGTTTTTGCATGCTTCAATCTTCAATTAGTGTTTCTATTTTGGAACACCCCCACATTTGTGAGTAATGGGGGTTGACATGGCATCCACTCATTTCCATGGTGGTGAGTAAGGTACATCAACTTGTGAGAGATGTAACTTTCACATACGAACTTCGTTTGAGGTTATTTTCATAGAGTTATAAAGCTTCCAATGTCTAGAGTAACATCAAAGGGATGGAGCTATGTAATCAAAATGTGCTACCAATCAAATCTACAAGACTCCAAATCACTAATGTGGAACCTGACTCTAAACTGGGCCCTACAAGCTTAGTAAATCCATATGCATGTATGTATCTTCCATTCTTAGTTATATACCTATTACCAATCAAATCCAAGTAAACCACAATTGTGGGGGAGACCTACGGCACTCCTTCTCAAAGATAAGTTATAGAGTGGGGAAATAAAGTCATTACAAGTCATAGGATAGTATTGAATATGCTTCAAATTCTAAATATTTTGGCAAAATACATTGATTACAAGATACATTCTAAATCCAACCCAAAGGACATATTAGGGAATGTGTCAAAGAACATACTTAACAATTTGATAGGTAGGAGGACATAAATAATTTGAAACATTAACCAAGGAAATGATTCTTGAACTTACTTATGCATGGACCAAGTTGTTGGAGATGATCTCCACCTCATTGAAGATGGTTTTGTATTCATAAAACCATAGAACAAAAGGATCCAATTCTTGTAGAAATGGGTTATGTTTTCCTATCTATATGGTATGCTCATTAGGACCATGGAATCTTAAACTACCAACTTGAAAGTCTAAGTGGAGTACAACACTTAGCTAAATTCCTTGAATGAATTTCGTGTTATCTAATCACTTCACTAATGTTTTAGGGGTCATTGGTTTCTCTATAATCTTAGGCTTTCATTGGTATCTCATGGTGTGAATCCATTTAGAGAGCTCAAATCTACTTACTCAACCTGCTTTTGTTATTAACAATAACATTCCTCCATGGATGTCAATAAAGAGGGAGCACATAATATTGGAAATGATTGTTCTATGTATTTGTCTAGAATACCTTGAACGACCTTATTCATGAGCAAGTTAGTGAAAGATAAACATTGTAGATTTTTAAAATATTGAACAATTGCTACAAACCCTTCGAGTAGAGGTTACTTATCACATGATCTAATTTTTAGGATCAATAATACACAAGAATAAACAATTGAAAAGAGAGTAATTTAGTTTATTGTAATAGTAACCAAAATGTTATACACATTTTTGGGCACTGCAACCCCAATCATAAATGTAATTAACCAAGGGATCTTAAGTCCCTAAAAGTGTTGTTCCAACCCCTAAAAGAACAAGGTTAGATGATTACATCATCACCCAGAAGTTCTCCATGAAAAACTACTCAGAACTGGTCAAAATTGGACCATCTCACCTGCTCCATGGTCAAAGTGCATCGCATCCCACTTAAATGCACACAGGAGGTGTGATGCGTATTGAAAAGCCCTTCTATGGGGTGCGATGGGCGAGAGTGGACAAATGGCAAGGTCAATTTGCAAGGTGGAGGATCATGGAATCTTCCAGAAACTTCTCCTGTGACACTTGCCTCTCTGCATTCGGCCAGGGATGAGTAAGAGATCATTAATCTCCAAGTGGAATCAAGAACTATCAGAGAGAGGACACTAATCAAATCTCAAAAGCTGACTCACCCCCCTTGCAAACATCTATATATGGATCCCTCATCCCAGAGATCCAGAGGCCGGAATTTTGTATCTTGTAAGGAAGTGCTGCTGGTTTCTTGGTGTAACATCATAGTGTTGGGTGATCTAAGCTTTTCATGAGGTGGAGAAGGGCTTTCTTGCTGAGAGGATGACGCTGGGTCAGAACAATTGGTTGTAATCCTCTTTGCTATTCTTGATTATTAATAAATCTATTCAAGTTTTCCTTCACATTCTTATATGATTGATGATATATGCATTTGTGTGGTCAATATATATCTGGTCCTATATTGTTTATGATAGTAGATCTATGTTCTTGTATAGTGTTATGCTACTTTGGTTCTACAGATACTCTTTGAAGTTGGGTAAACAAGGAAGCAAGTGGCAAAGATCTATCAGAAGGGAGAGGAATCAAGCAAGGAACCAAGCGCAAGATAGAGGTTGGTCTCCTTCTTTCCCCTCTTATTTACTTCTCATAAAGGAAAACGAAACTAGTTATAGTTTGTTTGTTTCTAAGGTAGCTACCAGCCTTAGTGGGACTAGCAGCTCTGCATAGACATTAGATTTCTCGATAACAAAATGGCGACTCCACTAGGGAGTGAATAGATTGTTTGTTTGTCTATATTTGTTTTCTTTATAAACTTATAGACGGATCCTGAAGTCAAGCCAGCTAGCCTTCGAACTGCATTTTCCATGCAAGTGCAAAGTAGATCAATACTTCTTCAGTCTATCTTCAGGTTTTGTTTATGAACTGAACAATTGATTTACAAACTCTCTAATTGCCCTTGTGGTGGCTCTAGTAACCTCCTTAGATCTACCCCTGTGATTTATTTACTGATTACCACATGCTCGGCCTAAATCCCTGAACTGAGCTGCAAACTGTGACCCAGAACCCATTTGAAGTCTCCTCCTTGGACCATCGCACTTCCCGTGTGTAGTAGGTGCACTGCATCTCACTTTCCCTGTGTTATAGGTGCGCTAATCAGACAAGACCTCTTCTGCTCTTAGATTTTGGTTTCTGTGTTCACTCTTTTCAGCGCTATTCAGGAGTTTTACTGTCTGTAATCAGTATACCTCTATTGGAACCCCCTTCCTTACCATTATTCAGCCTCCATTGTGCAAAGAACTGTAAATGTTTTTATGTATTGTGATCCATTTTCAGTTCTCTTTTACAAAGAAGTAGCGTAATTGAACTGTCCTTTCTTGATTTGAAAGTGTTGCAAGTGTCGTTTTCAGTCATAGAAGAGAATCTGATTGTTCTTGATAGTCGATTACACTCTTACTCTTGTATTTGATTTGAATTAGTAGTTTTTCAAGTGTCAAAAGCAAGTTTTCAATTCCAAATCGCAAAGTGTCATCATTGTCTTCATTTTTTCTTGAAAAGAAACTTGTTAGTAATGTCGCTTTGAAAAATAATTCACATTTTTGCTTAGCTTTCTTTTTATCATTCACACATTAAGAAGACTGAAAACAAATACATGCATGTGCATTTGCATTTAGACTGTTTTTTGGTTTGATTTAGGACAGTGCATATAGTTTGTGCTCTCTACTCTATGTTGAAAGAATATCATCTCTCTTTCCTTAGGATTTTCATTGCAAAAAGAAGATTAAACGATTGTTTATCATCTTATATTGAATTTTAGGAATTGTACATCTACACCATGTGGTGAACCCGAAAGGAAAATTTCTTAAGCAAGATCAACTGTAAAATAAATTTAATGAATCTAAAAACGCTTTGGAACCTAACGCACAAGATTTAGAAGTGTAGGCTAGAGACGTATTCCAGCGTCGTAAAGCCTGGTAACTGTTTTTTTCATCGCTGGTTGGGTGATTCCTCCACTTTGAGATGATAAGTGCGAGTATAGACTTGTGCTACCATGTACCGTCGAGTATATATTGGGAGACCACAATAGGCTTTATCCTTTATCCATAGGAAGCCCTGTCTGCCGCCCTATCGATCACAATGCACTGAACACAGCATTCGGGAAGATTGATTGTCGTACCATAAAAAGTATTCTGCAGTTTTGTGGCTGGTTTGGTAATCCCTCTATCTAGATTTCCAGAGTAGTCTCTTTCATTCCTTTTTAGACTCCTTAAAAGAAAAGGTCCATCTAAGCACTTGTCACTTTAAGCTCATTAAAAATCAAAGGTGACTAGAGTCATATTTTGTTTTTTCTCGACTCTTAAAAATTGAAAAAGCAAGTTGTGTCAAAGCGTCTAAAATTTATTTTAATCGGAACAAACATCACCTTTCCTACGTTGGTCTTAGGTTGAGAAAAATGGAGTCCGCCAACCAAGGATTTCCCCTTGGAGGAAATCCTAGTCCTTTCTACTCTTGGGGAGATGTTGGTGCACCCCATATGGCCACATTGTCGCTTCTAGGATTGACAATCAGCTTGCCCATATGGCTCTTCTCGACCTCTGTCGTTCAGAACACCGTGATTCCTGAACAATCAAGTCTGCAACTAAATGATACCAAAGTTACCCCCCAACCTTCCACTTCATCCAGTTCTCCCTCTCCTCCTTCGTCTTCGCTTGATCAAGATGGTAAAGCCAAAAATCAAGTAACTGAGAAGAAGAAAGAGAGGAAGAAGAAGGAGCCAAAGGCGAAAAATGGCGACCAGGCATCATCTAGTGAAAATCCACACACTGCACCATCCAGGCCTAAATCGCCATGTGTCATTTGCAAAGGAGACCACTATCATCGAGATTGTCCTTGCATCCCTCGGATCTTAAGGGACTGGTCTCCTCGTTTGCACAATTCGGTGTCATCAACCTTTGATGATCATGTTGAAAATACACTGTCAACTAATGAAAGTGAAGCCCCTGGACAAAAAGGAAAATGTAAATTTCCTTGTAAACTGTGTGAAGGCGATCACACCATCCACCATTGTCCCTTCTTAGACAAGGCTAAAAGAGTTTTGGACGACCGTCCGGTTTCACTATTACGACTTCCTCCTGGATATAAGAAACTCTTACCGAGTCCATCACTAGTTGAAAATCCGGCTAACATGCCATTGTGGTTGGCCGAAGCGTCTATCATTGAAGATAAACCATCTGAATCCACACTAGACGAAAGTCAAAAGGTCGAGGCGGCAGTTGACCCGGTCTTGCCTTTAGAAGGTCCATCTTTGGATGATATAGTGACCGGAGAGAACAATAATGACACCGTTCAAATTCTCTCCGTAAGCAGAGACTCTGACGAACATGGGGGCAGTCTACCCGTTCCTTTACCGCAGGAAGGAAGTTCGTCAGGGTCATATCTGGCCGTCTATTCGGTCCCATCTCCAAGAAACCTAGTTGTTTCCTTCGATTGGAATCTATTAGGCAGACCCCGCTTATCAGCTAGTGTACCATTTCGAATCATTGCTCAAATATATAGAATGGTCATGGCTGATACCATCATAGATGAAGGGGCTTCTGTGAGTATCATTTCCTCAACTGCTTGGAAAGCGCTTGTTTCGCCATTGCTTTTGCCTGAAATGAGAAATCTAACAGGCTTTGACAAAGGAACTAGTCGACCATTAGGGATCCTTCCCAATGTGTCGATAACATTGAGAAGGAAACCCATTCACATGAATGTAATGGTAGTCCAAGGACCCCGGGATTATAATCTACTCCTTGGATGTGACTATATTTATTGCATGGGAGCCATTGTCTCCTCACTCTTTAGAGTAATGTGTTTTCCGCATGAAGGAAGAGTGGTCAAGCTCGTAGACCAACTTTCATTCCCCGGTTCACACATCACAAATAGTCAAATACCATCCCTAAATGGTCTTTTCACGCAAGGAATGTCTCATCAATCCCCAGTCCATCCACCTAATGAGCGCGAGTGATTTGAAGGACATGGCTGAAACCCAGGGGGCATGCACCCTGGCCTGTTTCGACAGGAAAACCTTGGGTATAGGGTAGGTTTCCGCGAAGGATATATGACTAGTTTATGAAATTAGACTAGAATAATATTCATTTGTCAAAGTTATGTGAGTTGAGCCAGTTGCGCCACTCACCTTTGTTTATTTTGGTAGACATCGTCGAGGAAGTGTTTTGCCTGAAGTATGGATAGAACAATCTTTGGTAACCTAGAAATTTTTCGCTATACCTGGGGGCATGCAAGCGAAGAGCGATCATTTATTTTTTTTAAATTTGTAGGTCCTCTAACCATTTAAACTCGTAGGATTGGTCGTTTCCTAACTTGCATAAAGAAAGGATGTGGGGCAAAGCTTTGAAAAAATTCCATTTTTTAAATGAGACATCCTTATTATATGACGGGATCGAGCAGTTGTAACGCAGAATTCAAGCTCGTGAAAAAATAAACATAAGCAATGAGCAAATGTTCCCCCAGAGTTTAAGCTCACTAAAAAATGAACCAATTTCCTGTAAATAACCATTGTGAATGTATTATCATCAGCCTTTGAAGCCTTGGTCGTGTTCTCATCATCACCTCCACTATGTATTGGCCAATTATTCATCTCCATTTGATTGTTTACCCTTTTTGAGGAACAGCTGGGAAGAGTGATCCTATTAGCCATCCTTGTGACACTGCCGTGATTGGAAAATTCCAAACCTTACCTGGAATTAGCTGCTACCTGAATTTATCAATCGTTCTTCGAAAAACGAGTCTCCTTGAAGCTCTTTTCAACTGACTCGTAAAATATGAAAAGATTGTTGATAAATTGGCCTCTCCAGCTCGTTAAAGTGACTAGAAGTGCTATCCCTCCTCTATATTTTAATCTTTTTGAACTTGAGGGATTATTACACAAAAAGATCGAGTGCTTGTTTTGTTCGGCTCGTTAAAAGTACCGAAAATTCATCCGTTTTGTATTGTTTTATACTTTTTCAGACTCAAGGGATTATATGACGAAAAAGGATTATTGGAGTTTTCTTTACGTCCCTTTTCCAGCCTCTCTAAAATTGAAAAGGACTGAGTTATCTTTGTCATTAAACTCGTTAAAACCAAATAGTGACAAACTTGTCCATACAGACAAGAACAAGTTTCACTATCGCTAGGCTCATAAAAACATAGTGATGATTTTGCCTGAAGGGAAAATTATAGAACAAGCATATGTTATCCTCCCCAAGCTTGACAAAAATAAAGAGGTACTAGTCAGCAATGACTGGGGAAGAATTGGGTAGAAAACTTGAAGAAACTTTATTGGTAGCAAGTCACTCTTGAACATGACAGTTTCACTCTGCATCCGAGTTGGGTTGGGTCATTCCGTTCACTGGTCACATCACCATGGGTCCGTCACACCATCCACATTTGGGGTTAACGCTAAAAATCCATCATGTCAGTGTCGCCGATATGTTCAAGAGAAGTCGCTCAGAGAATTCACCTGTGTCTCATCCACTGCAATACATTTACGCTCCATTCTTTCATGACCGCCACCCTGAACCTTATGTCATCAGATCGTTTTCACCTCCATTAAAATCATTTGCTCCATTCCGTGTCATTGATTTGGGATTCACTAAGGCCCTCCTATGATGGATCGCTTCTTGTCGACATCAGCTCATTATCCAAGAAGTCAATCTAGGAATAACCCTTTCAGTACTTTGAAGCTTGGATGCCTCAATGGCAAGTTTCTCACTTCCGGCGACAGGTTTACATCAATGGCCTTCGACCGAAAGATTTTGCTTGCTGTTCGACGCCAAGTCCCTTATTCACACCACGTGAATTGTATAGTAGTACCTTGAGGGTCATCATCATTATCGGTGATTCCTCTCGCACTTGTTAACAGCTTACATCATTGGCTGGTAATCAGGCAATGTCTTTCCGTGTTCGACTCCAGAACATCTCTCGCATGGATCGACTTGTACTTTGAGTGAAGATCGAATGAGATTGAAGACCCTGGATCTAGTTTCATCCATCTGGGCTACGATATATATTTAGGAAAATAAAGACATCAAATGTACATCATTACTGCACAGATAATCATCCAACCCAAGGGATGATGGCTCTACCAGAATCATCAATCTTCACCCAGACGATTGTCTGTCTTATGTACATGGAAATGAATTTATAAAGCTGAGTATGGGAATGCCCGCCTTAGCTAGATCATGAAATTATTATGAAGATAATGTATTGTATTGTATCTTATTATAGGTCACCTTCCAGCCTGAAAAAACTTCGGATCCTCATGATAAAGCATCTCACCCGACATCAAAAGATTAACGACCTCATGCTTTAGGGGGCAACTGTTATAGACATTTTTGGGAACTGCAAACCCAATCATAAATGTCCATAAACCAAGGGATCTAAATTCCCTAAAAGTGTTGTTCCAACGCCTAAAAGAACAAGGTCAGCTGATTATATCATCTCCCAGAAGTTCTCCATGAAAAACTACTCAGAACTAGTCAAACTTGGACCATCTCACCTGCTCCATGGTCAAAGTGCGCTTCATCCCACCTAAATGCACACGGGAGGTGCAATGCATACTGAAAATCCCTTCTATTGGGTGCGATGGGTGAGAGTGGACAAATGGCAAGGTCAATCTGCAAGCTGGAGGATCATGGAATCTTCCAGAAACTTCTCCTATGACACTTGCCTCTTCGCATTCGCCCAGGGATGAGTTAGAGATCATCAATATCCAAGTGGAATCAAGAACTATTAGAGAGAGGACACTAATCAAATCTCAAAAGCTGACTCACCCCCCTTGCAAACATCTATATATGGATCCCTCATCCCAGAGATCCAGAGGCCGGAATTTTGTATCTTGTAAGGAAGTGCTGCTGGTTTCTTGGTGTAACATCATAGTGTTGGGTGATTTAAGCTTTTCATGAGGTGATGAAGGGCTTTCTTGCTGAGAGGATGCCACTGGGTCAGAACAATTGGTTGTAATCCTCTTTGATATTCTTGATTATTAATAAAGCTATTCAAGTTTTCCTCCACATTCTTGTATGATTGATGATATATGCATTTGTGTGGTCAATATATAGCTGGTCCTATATTGTTTATGATAGTAGATCTCTATTCTTGG
This sequence comes from Pinus tabuliformis, assembly GCA_031772625.1. NCBI lineage: Eukaryota > Viridiplantae > Streptophyta > Pinopsida > Pinales > Pinaceae > Pinus > Pinus tabuliformis. The sequence continues at coordinate 1,037,386,777 of CM062819.1, forward strand.
ATAGTGTTATGCAGCTTTGATTCTACAGGTACTCTTTGAAGCTGGGTAAACAAGGAAGCAAGTGGCAAAGATCTATCATAAGGGAGAGGAATCAAGTAAGGAACCAAGTGCAAGACAGAGGTTGGTCTCCTTCTTTCCCCTCTTATTTACTTCTCATAAAGGAAAACGAAAGTGGTTTTAGTTTTTTTGTTTCTAAGGTAGCTACCAGCCTTAGTGGGACTAGCAGCTCTGCATAGACACTAGATTTCTCGATAACACAAAGTTACATTTTTCATTTGAAAAAAGAAGTTAGTACATAGGTGAGCTTAGGCCAAACCCTTAAAAATAGCCATACGACCTTCCTCTTTTGCATCTCCTTGATTGTAAGGGTCTAATTGAAAAACACATAGTTCCATTAAAGATTTGTAGGTTGTGGCAACCACTTCAAGCCCTTTAACTTGAAGATAATCCAATATTTGAAATTGATTACAATAATAATTCCATTATACACACTCCTCATCTTAGAGTTGGCTAGAGAGGGAGAATACTTGATTGATGCCAACCTTGTAAATGAACAACCTTTCCTACTCATTAGTTGGACTCGCCATCACTAGTGGAAGGAGTATATGTGTCGTGAATCAAAGATGATATCTTAGCATGATTTATCAACAGTTGAACATACTTGCGATGGATCTCATGGAAAAAATATGAAGAGACTCTTTGAATATTAGGAAACATGTGCTCATACTCTACTTAATTTGTAGGTGGTAGCGTTTCAATTTTTTCCATTTACTAGAAAATCTCACCCAAAAAGTCAACTTTTGAAAAATCAATCCTATGCTAAATCACTCCTACCTTCTCATTGTGAAGATCTTTGTGAGCTTTCACCTATGACCCTTAAATTTAGTGCCCTTTAGCACCTAGAATGGTGGAATAGGAGGTGTTGCACTAGGAGGTAAACTCCATTCCACTTCACCTTTGTCGAGACCTCTAGATGCACCTACAATCAATAACCCTTGTTTCACTCAACAAAGAATTTTGTTATTTTTTCACCTCCTTTGCATACCCTCCCTAAAGGGGCATCCTCATAGGAAGAGCTTGTGGTTGAAATATTACAACAATGAAATGGGGCACACCATCTTTTTATAGGATTTCAAGGGAGGGGTATTGGAAAATAACCATCTTATCCCCTATAGCCCTTAAGACCTTCTCAACACATTAATGAAATGACAGATTCATAACTAGACCCAAAGATAGATCCCAAAGTTCAAGGCCAAACCCAAATAGAAAGTATCACACCATTGATTAAGCATTGATATTTAGTTTTGGTAAAATCAAGGACCTCCTTTCATGATCTTGAAATCATTTTTAGCATTCTCAAATGGAAGGTTTAAAACCCACATTAAAAAGGGGAGGTTTGCACCTTAGCCTTTGCAACCTTTGTCCAAGACGAATCTATCTAATGGACTTACTTGGATATGTGAGGTCTTGATTTCTAGAGTACCAATCAATGTTTTTGAGACCAAGTCCTTAGCTCCAACTAAAATTTAGCCCTATTGAAGAGAAAATTTGAAAAATCCTATTATTTAGATATATGTTTCCCTCCTTTTAATTAATTTACAACAAACCTCAGTGCCTCTCCTTTCTCATCTTTCTCTTCCTATTTCCAACAAAAAAAAAATCATTAATCATATATCGTAAACACTTTATCTCATCTTTCTCTTCCTATTTCCAACAAAAAAAATTCATTAAGCATATATCATAAACACATTATTATTATTATTATTATTATTATTATCCAATAATAATAATAATAAAGTGTTTATGATATATGCTTAATGAATTTTTTTAGAGAGTAAACATTGCAATCATTTAGAGAGTATATTTATCGGTGAACCCATGCAACAACCCATTGCAATCTAATATGGTTCTAATATAGTTTTAATAAATCTTAAAAAAATTGATCCCTCTTAACTACTAATAAATTTTATGTTGGTTTCTAATTTGTTAATATACATATTATTTTATTACTGTTAAATGTAATATTAAGAAATACCAACTTTTTATATTAAATTCTAATACAAATAAAATTAAGTTTCAATTATTAATTTAAATATATTATATATATTTATTAATATAAAACATTTATTATTATATTTTTATAATTTATAATTAATTAAATATTAATGTGTTATCGGTGAACCCATGAGACAACCCATTGCAATCGAATATGGTTCTAATATGGTTTTAATTGTCTCCTGAAAACACACCTTAGAAAACTCTTACAGCTCTTGGCTTCTATGTCGAATTGCTGTAACTGCAGGGAGGGAAAGCTTGTCAAATATTATTGTGTTTTTTATTTCAATGTGGCGGGAAATGTACAACTATTATTGTTATTTTTATTTCGGCATTGCTCAAAATGTACAGGTTGAATTTTGTTGCCTTCTGTTAGTGTCAGTCTTTGCAGCCTTCCTCCAGTGATCAAATATTCTCTTACAAAGTGGTCTCAGAGTGTCAAGGTCAAATTTTGTCATTTCAGTAAGTCTTCAAGCAAAATTTGGTCACTAGGCATTAGATCTAGGGTTTGCTTTTATTCCTGTCAAAGTTGTCCAAATTTCAGTCCATGTCACCGTTCAGCTGAGTGTACCATCATTTAGAGGGTTGTCATTATCATGTCAAGTTCCACTGGGTCATTTTACACCTTGCTCATGCTTCAGTTGCGCCTAGGTAAGGTCATTTCCCTCTCCTAGGGTTTTGAAGGCAATTTCTCTTGGATGGTCTAGTCATCAGTAAAACTTGTATCTTGATGTTCACACACCTTCCCCTATCCTTAAAATACCTTATCAAACACTTCCCATCACTGAGATCCCCCAAATTCCTCATTTTCGCACAAACCCTAGTTTCTTGCAACAACGTGGCAATTTTCTAGGTTGGACCTGTGTTTTGCCTTTTGGACCCCTTCCCCTCACTCAATCTTTGAGATTACACTTTCCCCTACTTCCTAACATCCCTCCCTACTTTCCAAAATTTCCTCAAGAATTTAGAAGCTCCCTGTCCCCTTCATTTCGCTTCATTTCAAAAAATCCCTTGTTCCACACATCGGGATAGGTTTCACTCAAATGATGTTTATGAGCAATAAAAGACAAATTTTTAAAACTTGAGAGAGGTTTTCGTCCACAACATTCCAAGAAAGAAAAACCTCCTTCACGTTTTACACAGGTGTCATGGTTTTGGAGAAATGTCAAAAATACAATCGCCTCGGGAGAATTTATGAACCTCTGAAGTGACCTTGGGAAAATCAAGTTTTCTCCTAGTGCGGTTGGCCAAATGACTTGCCTGATGATCCAAATGATACCTAGACACAAATTTATTTCCAATGAGCTATCATGAGCTCAATTTGGAATTGAGGAAGTCATTCAAAAGTTGACTGTAACAGCACTTTGCCTTTCAGCAGCCTCATTTGGCACATTTTGACCAGTCTTGGGAGGATTGATTTTTGACAGGGGAAATGAACTCCAAATGGAACAATTTCAGTTGGGTTGAAAATTAGACTTGAATACCTTTCGAATGTGCTATCTTGTGCCCAATTTGGACACTGGGAAGGCCTCCAAAAGTCACCTGGAAAAGGGCACGATGCACATAGAGAGCGTGGCACACTGGGAGAAAATTTCCAGTGTAAATTTACACTAGCGTGACACACATGGAAGGCGCGGCGCATAGAGCTGCGAAGGCTGATTTTGCTCAGAATTTGCAACCAATTGCCTTCAATCCCTTGAATTTTCTAGGTGGGGTCAATCTCTCAGTGTTTCATCCATTTTTATGTTAGTATGATGACATTTCATGGCGGCTTATGGTTGCACAAAAACTCTTAAACCCTACCACCTAAAAACACCAAATCCATTGTTGCTAGGGTTGAAAAATTATGGTGTTGATGCCAAGGCTCCTCTTTCACCTCTCATATTTTCCCTATCCTCCCTTTCTCATTTTTCCTATTATCCCTACCCTAAAACACTACCAAACCCTATTCTTTTTCTCCTCCTCTTATTTGTCAAATATACACCCCAAAACCCTACCCTATCAAGTCCCAAAACCCTCCTATATATCCCTAAACAAAACTTCTCCCCATAACCCCTACTCCCATCATATTATCCCCCTCCTAACACTCCCTTTTTTTATTGTTCCCCTTGGTGGCAGATATCACAAACAACACCTAGCTTCACACCATTATCAAAGGGCAACCTAAATACAGTACACACAACAGTCATGGCATCACAGTATTCATAAGAGTATGAGATGGAGAAAAAACGTGACTCATCCTTGGAAGAGCAGGCTCCCAGGAGACATCACAAGAGTGGCAAACAGGTTAGGGATGAGCCCACTACCCTCACTGAATTACAAGCATGCCCTCTTGCCGTGTCATGTTTCCAGCACCTAGCATGTTTTGAATTTTGTCAAAGGGTGGCTAATGTTAGAGTTCATCATGAGTTGGCCCATCTTTTTGTGCTTCACCTACATGGAGTTCAGTCTATCTTGGTCGGGGTCACCTTCACATTGACACCCAAAACTATCTCAGTGGCAACAGGCATACCAAATGTTGGAGAACAATGGCATAAGAAGAAGAAAGTGGATAGGCAACACTATGAGCCTTACATTAAGGCCAGATTCTTGAGTCAGCTCACAAGAGTCTTTCCATTCAGATATTTGAAAGATGAGTATGCTCCACTCATGAAATTTATCATGAAGTACTTTAGTTGTGAGGTATGAGTGCAAAGGCCCGGATAAGGAGCTTGAAGGCAAAATTGAGTGAAGCAACAAAAGAGGCAAAAGAGGCAAAAGAGAAAGATCGGCTTCAAGTCTTGCCTGAAGCTTCTATGGCCTAGCATAGTGCCTCTTAGAGAACCTCCAGCCCAAATTTCAAGAAATTTGGGGAAATTTTAGTCACATGGTAATTTTTTGGTCAAAACACAGGTTTTTTCTCCTAGTGGCGCGACGATAAAAATTGGGAGCTCCAAATGAAGAATGGTTTGCATTTTTTGATTCATCTTGAAAAATCACGACTACTAGTGCTTGGACAAGAAATTTGGGCAAGATCTGAGTCTCTAGGATGTCAAAAACACCCAAACAATGACCTCTCCGCCCCTATTTTGACACACAGGAACCAGTCTTGGGAGAATGAAGATTTGGAGGGGAAACTGAGCACCAAATTCAGAAATTCCACTTGGGTTAGAAAGTAGACAGGACAAGCTTTCCAACAAGCACACTTGGGCACATTTTGGACTCCTAAAAGTTCCTCAAAATAGGCTCCAAAGTGGCGCAGTGAACACAGAAAATGGCACGGCGCATACAGGAAAAAAGCCCAATTTTACCTCCGTTTCACGAAATTTCGATTCGCGACTTCTCCAAGTGGGCCCGCTCATCTACATTTCAATTTTTTGGCACCTAAGGCAGAATTTAAAGTATTTTCACTCCATATTGGCTTCTATCCAAGTGGCAAAGGAAGGCAAACGGTCACCCAAGCCATTTGTCATGTTTGTAACGTTGCACTTGTAGCTAATGGTTGGCTTTCCACTTCCATTTTGTAATGATTCGAGTAACTCCCCAACCCATGGGCGTTCTATCTCTTCATGGCACATTCTATATATTGTATGAAAACTATTTGCAGAGGGTTGGTTGGCTTGTAATTTCTGGGAGACTGTGGGAGAGAAAATCAGTTCTTCATTGTATATTTTGACAGAGGATTAATGAAAGGCAGCGGCTCTGTTTCATGAGATTCATGTGGTTGTGAGTGTAGCAAATGTGTCACTTATGTTTCATATGTATTTCATAATGTTTCACAGTTAATTTCATATTCATTTCCAGTGAAATTTTCTAAGTTAGATAAGGTAGAATTCATTTTTATTGCTCTGCCTGTGGGAAAATTTCATGTTCAGTGTTGTTCTTCTATTGAAAAGGATTCATGTACTTATGCCCTTTTCACCCTCCTAAGAATTTCCTCCATTCCACGTTATTTCAAACTAAATTGCTAGACTTTCCGCCTGTCTTGCCTCACGAAGTAATCTATGCCTTTGTATTAAATTCTCTGCTCATTGGTGTCCATTGGTCCCATACCATCCCAGAAACTCAGTCATTCATAAAAATTGCTTCTTGTATCCATATTTACTTACTAGCCTAAGATCAATATTTCACTGTAAGTCATCTCAGACCGTTTCGTTTATCTATTCACTGAGCGTGACTCGGAGAGAGCCATCTCCTGTTCTGGTAGGGCTAGCTACTAGACTGAGCGTGGTTTGTGGTTACCCTGAATTTTTCCTTCCTTTAGCCTAAGGCAGATTTAGGTGCTAACACCTTCATTTGAAATCATCCATTACCTCCGGATTCTGCATGTGCACAATGTCTCACTATGAGGTAGGGTTTTTCTTCATTTCTTTCATTTTCTTCAGGTTTTTTGTTGGGTGGGGGCAAGCCCATCAAATATTATTGTTATTCAAAATGTACAGGGTTGAATTCGGGTGCCTTCATTTCAAATCAGCCATTACCCTGCGATTTTTCATGTGCATAATGTTTGACTATGAGGTAGGGTTTTTCTTCATTTCTTTAATATTCTTCATTTTTTCTGTTAGGTGGGGTGGGGTCGTTGATTTCATGGGTCCCTGCCTTTCGTAATTGAGATTGAGATCCATAAGCAACAACACTAGTAGAAGAAGCCTATACAACACCAACAGTTTATCCATCACCTATTCTAGCAGCAGAGTAAGCATATCCAGTCACAGGTGATTCTGTTGATCCAGCCATGGAAGAGCTATAAGCACCCTATCTAGGTCAAGATCAAAACCCAAAAGCAACAATAGCGAAGGAAGGAGCAAGAGCATAGGCTAGGGCAGAGGCTAGTCCACCTAAAGCACACGTTGAAGCATCCCAACCAGGAGAAAGACTATAAGTAGCAGATCCATAAGCATAGGTGAAGGTAGCATCATATATAGAAGTATCAGTAGATTCTGTAGTAGATTCAGTTAATGAATTTGTTACACATTAATTTGTCACTGCCTTCACCCCAGTCCTTCTACTGTGTCATGTGTCCCAGTGAAACATGCTCATACTGAACAAATGCTCTCTTATGTTGCCAAGTGACCCACTTTTCCTAAGTTTTCTGCCTCATCGTGATAATGGACTTAATATGCGCAATGAACAGCGATTGTAAATAGTCCAGCCGCTCTTTCAGCGTGAAAGTACATCTGTTTCCCGTGACGGTCCAATTTCATGCTCTGACGCGAGGCTACTTGCTATCTTTAGCGTTTCTATGTTGCTACAACTAGTTGCTTATCAGTTCTAGTTGCTTATGTTGTACTCACGACAATTCCTGTAGAATTGATTTTTTCAATTCTGCCTCCTTTCAGCAGTCCTATTGATCCTTTACGTTTTTTCCTCTTGCTCAATAGCTTGCTTTTTCACTGTTTATAGTTAAGGCACTCATACTTTGGCTTCATTGAATGAATCTTTCTTTTTTTGCCCGTGTGACCTAGTTCGTTCTTTCAAGTTCTTGAAATCAATTGGCTTGGTTGTTGGTTTGCCCAAGGTTCATTTGCAACTTTCTTGTTGGTTTGATTCAACATTCCCCATCGCTTGGTTCTCGTTGATTTTTAGTGACGATTATTGGACCAATATTTGGTATTGATTCAATTTATTTTCACTACCGAACATAGATCATGATTGTTTGGATCAACCGGTTTTTTTCCACACTTGCTTGTTTGCTTGTTTGTTTCTTTTAAACTTAAAGTGATCAAAATCAAAAGACTACATTCATTTAGCATATGAAAGTGAAAGTGAATTTTCATTTCAAGTTTTCATATTGGAAAGAAAATTATAAAATATATCATTAGTAGTATTCATGCATTGTAGGATTGATGTGTTTTTGCATTGTGTCTTTTGGTTTATCTTCATTTTCTTGGTTTGGGAATGATCTCTCTACCCTGCTGTAGGTAGGTGTTCATTGAAGTAAAAGGATATTTTACTCATTCTAGCTGCATCCTAGGTTTTTAATGTACACATACGGTAAGGCCTGAAAAATGAAACATAATTCAAGATAAACTCTAAAATGAACCGAATGAACTTAACAACGCATTGGAACATAACACACACTATTTAGAGGTCTAGGCTAGAGACGTGCTCTGGCGTCGTTAAACCTAGTCACTATTGCTTTCACTCAAGGTTGGGTGATTCCTCCTTCTGTGACTCAATAGTGGTCTAGTAAGGAATTGTGCTCCCATGTACCATCGAGTATATGTTGAGAGACCCCACTAGGTTATCATCCTATATCCTTACGAAGTCGTGTTTGCTGCCTTGCAAACCGTAATGCACCGAACACGGCATTCGGGAAGATTGACTGTCGTACAGAAAGTCCTTGGTTTTCATATGACTGCCAAGGTGTATATGTAGTTTTGCGGGTTGTTTGGTAAACCTTTTGCCTATTTCTCTAGATTAGTCACTTTCATTCCTTTTCGAACTCCCTAAAAGAAAAGGTCCATCTGAGCACTTGTCACTTCAGGCTCATTAAATATTCGAAGGTGACTAGAGTCATCTTTTCGTCCTTTTCTCGACTCTTTAAAGATGAAAAGGTCAAGTTCTGTTCCTATTTCTTAAAATTTATTTGGCCACGTTCATATTTACCTTGGTAGATCTTGTTTGCGTTTTAGCTTGTGTAGGGTTCTTTCTCGTTAGTTTTCCTACGATTTTGAATTGAATCATCTTGGCAGAATCACTGATCCCGTCTCCCATTCCAAGTGACCAAGGGTCTCCATCTTCTATAGCTTCCGAAGTATTGGCTGTTAGTGATACTCTTCCTATCATCCCCAGTATCCAACCACTTAACTCTCACGCTCCAGAGGAAGAGTCTTACGATATTCGTTGGAACCTTGTTTGGGATCTTTCCGAAGAAGATACTCCCATTACTCCTCCTAGTGTCTCTGTCCCAATGTCTTCTTCCGACATGGATGAGACGAACCCCATCTCAGGTGAAGAAACCCTCATGGCCAATGGTGAAATCCCTCTGTCGCCAAAAACTTCGCCCTTTACTCTGTTCAGTGTCACGCTGCCTTTACGCTATAAGGCTTTGTCAGATATTATGGGTTCTAGATATCCCGTTACGAGTTCCATGTGGTCTCGTATCATCACTCTGATTTCGGGGCCTTTTACCCCTCAAATTCACTATGTGTCTGTCACCTCAGTCCCAACTATTCTAACTATTTGTGTGGCTTCTTCAACCCTTTTTTTTAGTGCCATCACTGCATCTTCAATTGTGACCACTTTTGCTAGACCTTCGTCTACACCTGCGAATAGTGGCCCATCGGCATCTACATCCAGAGTTGTTGATCCTACACTAAGTACCCCACCTTCTTCTGGTTCCATTCCAGCAGGGGGGGCATATGATCAGTATTTACAAGCTCTTCAGAATCTAGATCCCCAAAATCCATTTCATTATTACGATTCTTAAGGAGCTCATATTTATTACCCCAGACCTATGCCATCTCAACCTGCAGTTGAGGTCTTGGTTTCGTTGTCTGTTGCTTGGGGTACCACCACTTATCATGGTGGCCAAGCACCGCCCACAAATTTTCAAGGACCACCCTATCAAGGTCAGCCGTCTTACAGACAACCTTATCTAGGGAAACCTGGAGGCCCACAAGGACAACCCTTCTAGGGGCAACCTTCGGCCTTTGGTGGTTCCTCCTTTACCTATTTCGGGCAACCTTCTGGTAATCCGGGACAACTTTACATACAACAAGGCCAACCTGGTGTCGAGCAAGGCTACCCTTCTGGGCAAGTCGATCAGCCTTATGTTCATCAAGGCCAACCCACTGTCTAGCTGTCAACCATCTGGACAAATTGGTCAGCCTTAAAACCAACCGGTCCAACCAAATGTCCAGTCTGCTCAGCCATCTGGCCCATCAGGACAACACTCAGTTGTGAAAGGACAACCTAGTACCCAGGAAACTCAACCTTCTGGGCAAATGGGTCAACCTCAATCTCAACTAGGTCAACCTTCTGGCTAGATGGCTTAGCCTCTATTCTCTCAAGGACATCTATCTGTGATTGCTCAGCCAGGCACTCAAATGATTGTTTCTTCTCAAGCTCCACTCGGTTTTCAACCCTAGTCTGGGATCCAAACCTAATCCGGTCCTCAAATTCAGGTTGGATCCCAATCTCAACCTACTTATCAAATGAAGCCTAGCTCCTAGGCTCAGTTTGGAGCCCAGTCACCTTATGGTTTCCAATAATCCCAAGGGAAAACCCAATTTGACCCGTACCAAAATTATCAACAACTACAGGTGAATCCTTACCAGAATTTCCAGCAACCATATGTTGCTCCTGCAGGCCAAGTTGGTAATCAATGGAATGCTAGGGGGTAGATTGAGGTCAACCATCTAGTTACAGCTATAACCCCTATGGACAAAATCCCTACGGACAAAACCCTTCTCGGCCAAATCCGTCCAGACAAAATTAGTCAGGGCAACAAGCAACTGGGTGGAACTCTAGTGCTACCTCCTACCCGCGGCCTCAGATGTCCTTTAACCCTCAATTACCCTTTTTAGCAATGTTGGAGTTACTGGATGTGTCCAAACGGAAAAATGATCCTATTCTTCATAATCCGTATTAGCCACAGGTTCCAAATAAAATTCCCGGTGATTGTCCTAAGTTTGATGGTAAAGCTGGAGAACATCCCCAAGCCCACATCATGACTTATCATCTATGGTGCTCGTCAAACTCATGGCTGGACGATTCAATCCGGCTTTACCTTTTTCAACAGACCCTCACTGGCTCTACTACTAAATGGTATATTGAGTTAGCTCGCAGATCTTTTCAGGACTTTAACTCATTGTCTATGGCATTTTTAACTCATTTTTAGTTGCTGATTCGATATGAGATGGGCACACATCTCCTGAAATCCTTAAAACAAACAATGGCCATGCATATCTCCAATCATATCCATGAATGGAGACGACGTCGCCATTTGATTAAGTTTTTGATTCCCGATTAGCTTCTAACCGACTGGTTCATAACCTCATTTGTCAGTCCGATAACCCGAGACATTGCTATGGGGGCATGTGTAACTGAAGAGCAGGCTATTGTGCGTGCTCAGTACCTTGACTTGGTTTACTCCCAGTCCAATACACTATATGATTATTTGCCTGATGCTCTGAGGCCCAGAACTTCCAAAGTCCCACCAACACCATCTATTGATGGCGTCATTGGTTCTGTTAATACGTCCTCTAAGAAATCTTCCGCGAACCTTGGGAAGCAAAAATCAAGTGCTTCTAATGAAAACACTTCTCAGGCTATATCCAATTCTAATAACACTTCCGAGGTTAATGTCGTCCAATCCACCACGGCAGATAAAGCCTCAAAAGGGAAAAAGAAGGGAAAAGGAAATAATAAGGCTAATCAACCGAAGCAGGATCCCCCTAAACCTCCACCCGAGGAAGGTGCCAAACGCAAGCCTAAGTATCCTTGCCTTATCTGTGATGAGGATCACTATACCAAAGACTACCCTAGGCAGTTTGAAGTTAGTCGTTTGTTGAAAGGTGCCCCCACGACTCCCACTGTACTAAAAGAGCCTTTTCCCTCACAGCAAACTCAAATGGTGGCTAATCCATCTCAATCCTCTTCTCCCTTTGGTTCTCAGGTATTTATGGCTGGGATGATTCCCGTCCACATTAGTACTCGGGAAAAAGAGTATCCGTCACCTACCGAGAAGGAGCCTGAGGTCCCCTCTAGTGCTCCTTCGTCTAGTTCTGGTCCCCTTCATATTGAGTGACCTAGCACTGAAGCGGTCATCTGACCTCCTCCTAAGGGTGTGCTCTGGAGATCTTCATAAAACCCTAATGCTCATGTTGCTCAGCACTATAGCATCGTTGAGGACTTAGCCCAGGCTCCGTCAGCTATGTCTGCATTAGAAATTCTCTAGAGTTGCCCCTCTTAGAGGAAGTTCTTGCTATCAGCCGTCGATGGCATTAACTTGACCGATTCAGATTTGATCACTTTTGACCTAGACAGTCATATACCGAGACTACCTCACCAAATCGCCTTCCTTATCCAAGTCATCATCAATTCTAAAATGATTCATCGTACCGTCATTGATGAAGGCACTTCTACTTGCATAATGCCTGTTGCTTGTTGGAAGGCTATTGGTTCTCCCACTGTGAGCCAGTCTCCTACGACCTTGGAAGCCTTTGATGGGAAAGAGTCTCGTCCTTATGGTATACTCCAACGCTTGCCTATTACGTTTTAAGAGAAGACAGTCAAAGTGGAGGTTGAAGTTGTGGATGCCAATTTAACTTACAACCTCCTTTTAGGACGAAGTTGGACATATGCCATGCGAGCCATGGCTTCATCTCTATTTCGTGTCATTCGTTTTCCTCATCAGGGGAAGATCATCATAGTAGACTAGTTGTCCTTCTTCACCTCCTCCTCCTTTGATGGAAACGTGCCTTTTGTGGAGCATACCTCCGTTTCGTGTGAGAGTGTGGGTGTTGGGCTCTTTAAAGATCCTGCCCTTATGGGTGTTTTTTCGCTCCCACCTCCCAACATCGCTCCCATTAATATGATTTCTGTTCGCTCTAATCCTTGGGTTCTTCCCCCTGCTGATCAGATAGAATCCTAGGGTGATGAGATGCCATTGAGTCCTGCCAAGCTCAACTACATCGAAATTGTTTCTGCATCGGCTCCCTCCTCTGAATCTGCTCCTTCGAGCAGAGCTCTCGACTCGTACGTTCAATCCCCTTGGCTTGGAGATGACACTTCTTCAGACCCTTTAAAGGAAATTTTTCCTTTTGATGAAGTGGTTATTGAGACCATGTCTTTCGAGGAACCCCTTTGTTCTGATCATAACCATCGTTCCTTGTTTATCCCTGCCCTTTGGGAAATGCTTACTTGTCTTGAGTGGTTTACTCCTTGTCTCCCATCTCAACAACTTCAGACACCCATCCAAGTTCCTCAAGTGTCTTCTAAAGGGAATATGGGAAACATTACGCAAACTCAGCCAATCGACATCTCTGTTCAACCAGGGATTGTCTAGCACATCCATGTTGGAGTAACCTTTACTCCGGAAGAGATTCAGCTTTATACTGATATTTTTCGCGAATTTCATAATGTGTTTGCTTGGTCTTACTAAGAAATGCCTAGCATTGATCCTAGCATCATGGTGCATGAGATACCTAGATATCCGGGTGCCAAACTTGTTTAACAACGTCTACACCTCGTGCACCCCCGAAAGGCTGCAGCTATTAAAGTGGAAGTTGAAAGGCTTCTTAAAGCTGGTTTTATTTACCCCATCCCACTCATAGATTGGGTCTCTAATATTGTCCCTGTGACTAAAACACGGGGCACTATTAGGGTATGTGTTGATTATCGTGATATTAGTCGTGCCCATCCCAAAGATAACTACACTACACCCTTCATTGACCAGCTCATTGATGAGTGTGCCGGGAGTGAAATATACTCATTCATGGACGGTCTTTCTGGTTATAACCATATTAATATTGCACCTACAGATCGACACAAGATTTCCTTTATCTGTCCGTGGGGCACTTGCGCTTATAAAAAGCTCCCCTTCGGTTTAAAAAATGTCGGTGCCACCTTCCAACACGTAATGTCTTATGCGTTTCATGATATTCGACACATTGTGCAGCCCTACGTGGATGATCTTCTGGCTCATTCAGCAAAGTGCCAGGACCATCCAACCCACCTTCGTGAAATTTTTCTTCGCTGTTGACACTATTGTATCTGGCTGAATCCGCATAAATGTGCCTTTTGCGTCGAGTCGGGTTGAATTCTCAGATTTATCATCTCCTGAGAGGGTATCCATCTCGATCCTCTTAAAGTCGAAGCCATCCTGAATCTCCCTCCCCTGCTTCTTTGTAGCAATTGCAGAGTTTGCAGGCTAAAGCGAATTTTTTACGATGATTTATTCTGAATTATGCCAAAGTGGCCAAAGGCCATACGTGGTTATTAAAGCGGGATACCCCTTCCCTTTGGGATGCCGCTGCACAAGAGTCATTCGAGTGCCTCAAGGACCTCCTTATTTCTGCTCTGTTGTTACGTCCCCCTAATTATCACCGTGACTACACTCTGTATTTAGCTGCTGGCGATACCACTATTGGCATGGTTCTAGTTCAAGATGATGATGATGACACTGAGCATGTCATTTACTATCTTAGCCGCAATTTACTAGATATGGAAACTTGATATGCCTATGTCGAGAAGTTGGCATTAGCCATCGTTTGTGCTGTTCAACCTTTCCACCATTATATATTATTGCACACCATGACGGTGGTTTATAATTGCAATCTAATGACGTACATTTTATCACGTCAGTTACTAGGGGGAAAATAATCAAAGTGGATTGTCATCCTCCAAGAGTTCGACTTGGAGTTCACCACTGCCAAGTCTAAGAAGTCCCTCGTCTTTGCTGAGTTTCTTTGCTCTCTACCCTCTGTTACCGCACCCTCTCAGTTAGAGGACAATATTTCAGATGAAACTCTGTTCTTGATTAGTACCCTCGATCCTTGGTACGAGGATTTTATTGTCTATCTTCAGACGTCCTCTTTTTGTCCTAATTTGTCCAAGGATGCTCGGAGATGGATTCGCCATCATTCTCAACCTTATCGCATTATTGGGGACACCCTGTACTGTCTCGAAACCGACTCTATTCTCCGCCGATGCTTAACATTCAAGGAAGCCGAGCGAGTTCTAAATGACTGCCATTCTGGCGCTTATGGTGGTCACATGTTCGGGTATGCTACTGCTCAAAAGATCCTCCGTGCTGATTATTTTTGGCCCTCCATCTTCATGTTGTCGTCTTCTCTTGTCATGAGTGCCAAATCTACCAATTGAAGATGTGCACACCTCCCGCTCCATTGCACCCTGTCGCTACCATCGGCCCTTTTTCGAAATGGGGCGTTGATTATATGACCTATAACCCTCACTCGGCCAAGGGGCATGGCTATATCATCGTTTCCATTAATTACTTCACAAAATGGGCCAAGGAGATACCTACACTATCCGAGGACGGTCACACAGCGGCGCAATTTTTATTCAATCATGTTATTTCACGATTAAGAGTCCCTGAGGCTATCATCACCGATCACGGCAAACACTTCCGTAATCATATGATGACTCCATTAACAACCCAGTTGGGCTTTCAGTGTGATAGCTCGACACCATACTATCCTCAGGCCAATGGCCAAGTAGAAGCCATTAACAAAGTTCTAGTTAAAATGCTTGAATGCACCATCGGGATGCATAAGTCCAACTGGCACTTGATGTTGTTCTCTGCCTTATGGGCCTACTGAACTTCAGTGAAGGATGCCACCGGGTTCACCCCATTCCAATTGGTTTACAGTCTAGAGGCTACCCTTCCGATTGAATGTGAGATCCCTTCTCTGAAACTAACCGTCGAATTACTCCCCAACACTACTCTGGTAGAAGAACGTCTTCTCTATCTAGAGTGACTAGACGAGACCTATCGACTAGCCTCTCTTACCATTGAAGCACAGAAGAAGAGAGTGAAAACTCACATCGATCATACTGTCCATCCTCGTTCTTTCGTTGAAGGAGATTTAGTCCTGCTTTATGATCAAGCAAATGATAAGCTGGGGGAAGGAAAATTTGAGCCTATGTGGCATGGGCCTTATATTGTAAAACGCGTTTTGCAAAAAGGGGCCTATGAGCTAATTGATTATGAAGGGAACCCTTTAGATAAGCTCGAAAATGAGCATTATCTGAAAAAATATTATGCATGAACCCCATGCAGTCTGATTTGTACATACGTGTGTTTTCAGCAGGTGTGTTGTATGTATGTTTTCATGTTTGGCTTGGTGTGTAGGCATAATTACCGCTTATTGTGTCTTTTGCTTGTTGTGCAGATGTCTAGTACACCTTACGTTGGTTTCGATGATGGTGCCTGCCATAGTACCCACAACCTTTCTTCTGCGGCATGGGTGATCTACGTTCCTCACGGTGAGTTATTAGACCTCCAAGGTGTTTGTCTGGGTTGTACCACAAATAATGTCGTTGAATATAGTGTTGTTATTGAATTACTGACTGAGGCTATTAACCTCGTCATTCCTTCGTTGGTTGTGAATCTGGATTCTCAGCTTGTTTTCCACCAGCTTAATGGGAGTTATTCCGTCAGAGATCATCGGATTTTAAGGTTGTATTTACGTGTTAAATTGTTAGAAAGGAATTTTGATTTTATTACATATCAACACATTCCAAGAACATTAAACGCGTTAATTGATGCATTAGAAAATCATGTATTAGACAGACATTTGTGTAACATGTAATCAAAACAGCATATAGCAGCATATAAAACACAATAATGAACCATAGGAATATGTATATGTATATGTATATATATATATATATATATATATATATATATATATATATATATATATATCTTGTGTGGTGCACCAAGGCGCTCAAAAAATAAGTGTATATGTCCAAATATAGTCTATGTTCTCCATACATCCGAGACACATGTCTCTCAAAAAATCAGCAAGAAATAAAACCTAGGCATCTACTGTGGTGGGTTATGCTCCCTATAGCACACCACAGCTCGTGCGACTCACCTCAACAGGTGGTGCACCCTGGGTATCACCCCTACTGTATGTATCTGGAACTCTATGGGAACCTCCTCGATCCCCATGTAATCAGGGATCCCCTCTGTCAAGCCCTCAAGATTTTGGGCCACTGTCTCCACTAAATTGCTAGCTGGGGGAGCCAAAACCAGCTCTCTGATGCCCTGTGGATCCCTCCGTGCTTCTGGAGCTAGTCCCACAAGCCTCACTGGTCCCACTTCTGCAAATACCATAGAGTACATCATTAGGACATATGCATGAAAAAATCTAAAAAACATCATAAAAGATAAAATACAAAAGTAGTGTGATCAAGTGTTTTACCGCCATCATCCCACTTCTCGCCAACGGGCAGCTGCATGTCGAGGTCTCCAAAAAAGTCCATACCAACATATGGCCAGTCCTCTACAAAGATCGTCTGGCGATCCAGCCACTCATGGAATAGTGTCCCGCATGACACTAGTCGTCCGCCACCCCCTCGTGGCATAACATGTGCCCATCGTGTGATCCTGGTCTCCCGTGGTCTAGGGCCGTCCAAGTCCATATCCTATAACTGCAGTATCGGCACCCGCTCCAGCATGAGCGAAATCAAGATAGACCCGTAGCCAAATTTTTTCATCTCCCCATGACGACAGTTGGTGAGCTATCTCTTCATGTTGGCCGTCATTGTTTCCACCCAGTTGAACATGGTTGGATTGAGGCATTCAAGAGCCAATTGGAGTTGGGTCTGTGTTGCCTCGTGTTGGGCTTGGGAGCCCACTGCCGTCGTCACCATAAATAAAAGTATATGAAGAACCAAGTCTTCCACCATTGGAATTGACACCTTCCCGCTTTTTGATTTGAGTGCCCGTGGGCACACTTGTGCCATCAACATGTCTACTGATTCACTCTCGGTTCGTTGGCCCTCTAGAATTGGCCTCTCGTTGTGACGGGACAATCCGGTCAGGAAATATATATCTGTAGCGTCAAACTCAATGTCTCTTTCTTGGATAATGAATTTTCCATCTGTTGGGTTCCAGGCATGAATCAACAGCTCTAAAAAATCAGGTTGGGCCCGAAGGTGCAGAGTAAGGAAGAATTTTAGAAACCCGCATACACGTAAATCATTTTGGAACCCAGCATCAGCAAAGGCTTCCTCATTGTTAACATTGTGAGTTCGTTCCTACCAAACAAATGCCATGATGCCTTGCATGACAAGAAAAAAAGAATTAGAACTCCTTCTGTAAATTTAACTTCATAATTTACATAAAAATTTGATTTTACGTCACCATCATGACTGTTTTCAGAACAGTCGCAATGGCACTAAGTTCAGAGTTCATTTCATGATCATTGTGAGAATATGTCAGTTTCTCGCGACGATCCAAAGGTGTTATGTGTAAATCACGCTCGATCATCGCAGACCCAAGCGGCTTTCTCGCGATGACCGAGAGGCAGACTCTGATTCAAAAATCTGTCTAAATTCACCTACCCAAAGCTAAATTGCATGAAAAAACTACTAAAATGCAGCGCAAAAAGGAATGTATTTACTTGGTGAAGGTTTCCGAGTGAACCGTGGATGGATGAGGCTGGAATCAGCTTGAGAACTTTTCTCAGGTTGGTGCTCCAAATCCTCCAAGGTAAAACAAATAGTGAAAATGGTAGAAACAAATGGATTACCCTCCACACCCCCCCTTTTATAGTAATTTTTGGAATATTAAAAATTTTACTTTAGAATGTGGGTTTTTTTCCATTTTTATTGTATGGTTTTTAACTATGTTTCCACATATATTAATCATTTTATGTCGAATGCATTATGTTTGACGTGTTTTCTGCAGAACTATAGGTAGTGGGGTTACGTCATGCTTCGTGTACACTTGATCCATAAAGTACTCTTTAACGCTCTTTTTTGACTTAAAAGACAAAAAGATAGCCGAGTTGTCCCTTTTGACTCGTTAAATGAAATAAGAGGCGGTTTGCTTTAAGTTCTTTTCCGACTGTGTAAACACGAAAAGATTGTCGGGCTTTTGTCGTTTCGGGTTCATTATTGGTTATGAATGACATGGTTTCGATCAATTTTCTACTTTTTCGAGTCAAGGTCACTAATCACGAAAAGTATTCCTTGATCGTAATGGTCAAGTGGTTCTTTCGAGTATCGTTTTATACCTTTTCGGGCTCGAGAAACAAAAATCTACGAAAAAGGAACCCCCTGGAGTTTTCTTTTCCGTCTCTTTTTCAAACTCTCTAAATATGAAAAAGGCTCCAAGTTTTACCTATGTCAGACTCGTTAAACCCTGATGGCATTGGACTCGTCACCATGACGAGACTCGAGCTTCTCCTCCCTAGGGCTCATTAAACTATTACTAGGCTGGATTCGACTAAAGGTCAAACTTTTAGTACAAGCATATGCTATCCCCTTGAATCTTGTTTTCAAAAATAATTGGGGTACTCGCCAGCAATGGTGGGGGAAAATTTGGAAATTGTCATTGGTTACCTGCGAAAGCTAGTCACTCTTGAACATTGACACTTTTGCTTCTTGTCGAGTTGGGATATCCATACATGATCATTTGGCCTTCTGGGGTTTTGGGTTTCCATTTAGCCTCATTCCATCTGATTCACATTGTCTCCATCAAGCCTCTGATCCTTTGGTACCTGAATGCTACCACCCTCCGGAGTCATTTCGTCAACATGTTCAAGAGAATAATCCTTTTGCAGTTTACATCCTTGCCTCCTCTTTTGATCCTCTGTTTCGCCATCTACCACTTGTTCCTTATCTCGTGTCACTGATGGGGGAAGAACTATGGCCCTCCTACAACGGATCGTCTCTTGTTGACATCAGCTCATTATCCAGGAGATTGACCTAGAGATCCCCTTTGGTACCTTGGAGCTTGCATGCCTCAATGGAAATTTCTTCACCCCTGACGATTGACTTTCATCATTTGTCGTCGATTGGGTGATTCCATGGGTGTTCAACTTCAGCTCATCTTTCACTCTTCGTGGATTGTACTTGACAGTACCTTGAGAACCATTGGCATTATTGGTGGTTTCTCTCGTGCTCGTTAACGGTTTTACTCATTGACCGGTAATCAAGCGACTTTCTATCATGCTTGACTTCAACACATCTATTCACATGCTAGAATTTTTACTATGATTGGTTGGGTTCAAGACCCCGAACTCAGATTACACATGTTCGGGCTGCGTGGATTGGTTCGTGATTGCATGACTCATTGATGGATGGTTGCGACCATACCTTTAGCATTATCATCGTCTTATTAGCTGGGTGGCTGTGTCCATACCACAGACCTGGTTCGTATGTCTTTTGGATGGTTGCGCCCATGCCTAGACTACATGTATTTCACTATCATGGATATCAGTTGTACTTACGCCTGCAGGTTCTTCCCAATGGTGTTCCAGCTCAGTTAGTTTCGTAAAGTATTTCACCCCTCCCACTCTCTCGGTGTTCATACTTTATGGGGCATCTGTTACAAAATAATTTGTCACTGCCTTCACCCCAATCCTTCTACTGTGTCATGTGTCCCAGTGAAACATGCTCATACTGAACAAATGCTCTCTTATGTTGCCAAGTGACCCACTTTTCCTAAGTTTTCTGCCTCATCGCGATAATGGACTTAATATGCCCAATGAACAACAGTTGTAAATAGTCCAGCTGTGCTTTTAGCATAGAAGTACATTTGTTTCCCGTGACAATCTGATTTCATGCTCCGGCATGAGGCTACTTGCTATCTTTAGTGACGGTCTGACTGGCTACATTGCCTACTAGCGATGTCAGTGCTAAATCTTAGTTATAAACTCGCGATGATCCAGATTGGGTGAATTCGTTCCAACAGTCAGCCTTCTAGATGTCTCCAGACCTGGTTGTTGGCATAGTTTGTGTCACCCTTCCTTCTCTAGTATGGAAGTTCCGTCA
This sequence comes from Pinus tabuliformis, assembly GCA_031772625.1. Classification (NCBI taxonomy): domain Eukaryota; kingdom Viridiplantae; phylum Streptophyta; class Pinopsida; order Pinales; family Pinaceae; genus Pinus; species Pinus tabuliformis. The sequence goes on from CM062819.1 coordinate 1,037,407,291, forward strand.
TTTGTGCTAAATTCCTTGGGGATAAGCTCTCTCTTCCACCTTTCATGGAGACTCCTTCTCCTATTTAAACACTCACCATTGCTATGATCAGCTAGTTGGTAAATTCTTGGATTGAGCAGTGCTGTTAGTGCTTTTGAGTTTGATAGATAGCTGGTGTGGGTGTGACAAGTGTGGGATTGTTGATAGCTTGTGGAAGGTTGTGAAGTGCCCTTAACTTTGTGCTAAAACTTATGAGTGAGAGAGAAACTTTGTATGTTGGGAGATCCATCTTCAAAGAGTGAATGCTTGAGAAATACACTGGTTGGACCCTCTGAGAAGGCTTGTGACATCGAGACTTTGGTTGTAAGCTTGCTCTTATTTCGGTATTAATACAATCAATGATGTTTTCCTATGTCTTGTATGTAATTTACTTGATAGCTCATGACATCTTGACTTTGTGAGTAAATAGATCATTGTTGTTTTCCGGTTACATGCTTTGTTGTATTTCCTTTGCATTGTTTCAGGTTGATCACTCATTGAGGAGAAGGAAGCGGAAGTTGGAGCAGTGAAATGGAACTCTATCGACCACCGGTTGAGGTAGGCCTCCAACTATGAATGTTAAGGAAATCTATTGTTGATCTATCCTTGTTGTGACTAGACCCACTCTAGGGCTAGAGGGGTTGCCTCTGTCCACAGGGGGAACACTTTCCTGCATCACAAAAGTAGTTGATCGAGTGGATCCAGTCATTGAATCAATGGATCTAATCCACCCACTAACCCATGGTTGGAACATGATGCAATTTCCATCAAAAGACCTCAACATGATTTGCCTAAACATCCTGAGAGGCCTACTGCCCAAATTTGATCCTGACAAAGGAGAGCCACCAAAGGATCACATTAAGGATTTGGCATCTAGACTAGTACGTTGAGCGAAAGTGACCTTGTCTATTTCCAAAGGATATGGTCACTTGTAATGTACATTCCACCACTCAAGTAGCTTCTACCTTGCCTCCATCGGGAGTTTTCCTTTCTTTTTCTTCTTCAGAAATTCTTGCTTGAGACTGTTCAAGTATCCACTGTACTTACAAAGAAGTTGATCTATTCAATGGCGTGAAAAACATGGTGCCAACCAATGAATAGAAAACGTAACACATATTTATAGAATTGGTGCAGACTCTCACCATTATACCTTTCCATATTGAGTTGAATTTTATGTTTTGCATTAAACTTTGTTTGTAATTTAGACAACTTGTGCCATCATTTCCTATCCAATTAGTCTGGTGAAGAGCCAAGCCATTTCTTGATAGGGTTCGACCAGTTCATCAACTTCAACCTGGTATACCCGATGCTAATGAATTCATTGAAATCCTGTGATAGATGGTAATTTCTTTTTCCAAAAAAATCAAGATATAATTATGTATGCAATTGAAGGGTTGGGTATCAATGATTTGTTGCCACTATATTTGGACACTAACCTTCAAGGCTGCTACTTAATACATGCATTGATTTGGTTCTACAAGATTTGGTTTAGATAACAAAACCAGTGAAATACTAGTATCGAGTATTTTAGTTCTTTCAAGCTTACCAGTTATTGGCTGGCTGTATTTGGAGACCAGGGTACACTTAGTTGTCCAAGAAAGGTCTAGTTTAGTCTAGTGCTTGCATTTTAATCCTTGTGAGGGAAGTTCTCACCCAAAGCACATTCCAGTACAACAAGCTAAGCCCTTAAGGAGAGTCTTGTCCCCTTTTGTAGAGTCTGAGTATCAACTAGAAGGAGTACTACATGGATATAAGGTAGACCTATTAGATAGTAAAGTTATCAAAGAGGTTAGGGGTATTGATGTCTGACTTTATCTAAATCCATAAATGCAAATTGATATATCACTAAAGTCTTCATTGTTATCTAGAATTAGGGCCCTGCTACATTATTGCAAGTTTTATCAGCGCCCCAACAAACATAAACAGTAATGATGTCCAGCTTTACCTAATCCATAAATGCAAATTGAGCTACGAGGTTTATCCTATCACAGCAAGGACAAACTCAGATAATTAGGGTGGTTATCCCTTGTAAAATTTTGCATTCATTAGAGTGCTCATCACTGCCCTTTTTCCTTTTGCACAAACTTAATCATGTCAATCTTCAGTAGCAACCAATTTGTCAAGGTTCTAGAGGAATGGGCTTGATTGATCGTAGGGAGATTGAGGAGAGACTTTTTAAGGGTTATGGATTCAGAGACCCCCATTTGTGGCTGGATGGAATTGTCAGGCGGAAAGAGTCGATTGTGCGGACACAACCAACCTCCCTAGGAGCCTAAGACTCTCTAGTGACAAACAAGACAAACAAGAGAAATCCTTCTCTAAACATGCATTTACTAAATGGGAAATCAAGTGTTTAGATCCTACCTGTAGTCCAACGCTATTGTAGCAGTCCAGCTCCGCTGATCCGGATGAGCTCCTCCTTCACTTTGAAAACTGCATACACTAACAATCAAACGATTAAATAGCACTTGATAATCTCATAGAATAAAACATATTTGACACATAGACCAAGGAGTACATGAAACAACTCATAAATAACAAGTTATTGAGAAGAATGGACTCATTTGCATTAATAGGTAACAAAAGGAACAAATACAACCTGAGCCTTGGTGTTGTGCAAGTCCCTCCCAGGGTCCATCAAGAGTTCTCCTTTACTTTGACAAAGCTCACCCACTTCCAAATAGAACAAGCAAAGATGGCAATCTCTCCTCACAAGCTTCTAAATGGGAGTCCTAATTTCTGCAGCATTTACCCTTAGAAATGTATAGCTTCCAACCTCCTCTCCTTCTGGCCCAATGCCTGTATTTATAGTACTCAAGAGGAAGTTAATCAGGTCCACCATCAATGGGATAATCCCCTCTTTGGATGGGATAGCTCCCTTATTGATGGGATAAGTTCCTCTTTGGTAAGAGTGCATGAACCATCTGGAGGCGCTCAATACACGTCGAACAACCTTCTAGAATGCTCTAGAAATGACCACAAGTAACTTTTTAAAGATGAAACTTGCGTATTTTAACCTTTACAGGGGGACGCACCTGCCCCTTTACATACAGAGCGTCCAAAGACGCAGCTTTTGTGAACATTGGGTGCGTACCCGCAGGTAAGGTTGAGAGAACCTGCGTCCCCAGAGATAAATACATTTAGAAAGACTTTCTCTCTTTTTGGAGTTTGACATGGAGAGTAGAGGCATAAGACTTGCCTAAGAGGGTAGCATGACTGTTGATAGAGCCATACTAACTGTAAATAGTCATGGTGACATTTTTTAGTGTAACAGATTGCCCCCTAAAGTGCGAAGCCTGTAATAGATTAGGGTTTTGTATTATCTAGGAAGGGTGAAGCGCTTTATCATTTCAAGGATTATCTCGTGGAGAGCCTGGTCAGAACCTGCAATTTTCAACACAAAATACATGTATAAGTTTATATCATCACTGAGGTAGGCATTCCCATACTCAGATTAAAACTTTAACTAACAGACTAACTACTCTGATACAGGAATGATCTTGCAGTACATCATAATCATAGACTTTTGTAGACACATTATGGGCGCAGCCATCTGTTTATGATTAGTCTACTTAGATAATGAATACAAAACTCCTCGCAGCCTGGATGGTGGAAACTAGATCCAGGGTCTTCATTTCTACTTCCCGAATTGGTACGATTCTAGCCATGCGAATAAATGAGTTGATGTCGAACATGGTAGAAACCACTTGATTACCAGTCGATGATGTAAACTGTTAACAAGTGTGAGAGAGACCACCAGTAATGTCAATGGTTCCCAAAGTACCCAGTACAATCCATGAGATGTGAATGAATGCGTTGATGTCGAACATTTCACGGAATCCTTCGATCGAAAGTCAATGATGTAAACTGACGTCAAAGGCGAGAAACCTGCCATTGATGCATGCAGACTTCAAGGTACTGACGATTTCTAAGTCATCTCTCTAGATAATGTGCTGATGTCGATAGAAAGCGACTCGTTGCAGGCAAGCCCGCAACACGAAATCATTGTTCAAGTTGAAGAAATGTTGCTGTAAGGACTGACTCAGGGATGGTCAAATGGATGACAAGTATTGTGCAGATGAAAGTTTTGTTTGCAGACCTCTTGAACACATAACGACACAACAGATGGCTTGGTGATAAACGACTCAAAGTTAATCCCCGGAACCTGGCTGAAGACTTTCAAAGTGGTTTGATCAACTGTGAGGTAAAGGATTTCACAACCCAGGTGAATGAAAAGTGTCGTGTTCAAGAGTGGTAATAAAGTTTCTTCTGAGACAAAAGGTAACAAATAGGCTCATTCTTCTCTCTTTTCCCCCACCATTTCTGGCAAGTACCTCTTTATTTTTAACAAGCTTGAGGAGGATAACATATGCTTGATTATAAGCTCATCCTTCGGATGAGTCCAACCTAGTTTTGATTCGAACCCTAGGAAGGAGTGGTTCGTTCCTGTTTGTAATTGAACAGGTCCTTTACTGTGAAATGTTTAACGAGCCCAGTATAGGAGAAACTCGGCGTTTTTCAATTTTAGAGAGTCTGAAAAACTTAAGAAGACTCCAAGTTGAACTTTTTCGTAAATTTGTGTCCCTCAAGCCCGAAAAAGTATAAAATAATACCTGGGGGAACCGCTTGATCTTGCGACCAAGGAGTACTTTCATAATTAGTGCCACTGACCTGAAAAGTAAAAAGCGATCAAGGACACGTCGTTTTATTTCCGTATCGAGTTTGAAACGACAAAAACCCGGCAATCTTTTCCTGATTTTACGGTCAGAAAAGAGCTATAAGGGGACCGTCTTTTAATTCCGTTTTAACGAGTGTAAAAGAAACGCTTGGAAATCTTTTCATTTTTTAGGAGTCAGAAAAGGGCTTAAAAGATGACTCTGATATTTTGGTTCGTGAAAAATGACAATTTTCCCTCTAAATCCCTTTGTCCTGCACAAAAACGACACATTACTCATACCTGTTTAAGATAGGCAAAAATACATCGAAAAACATCCTTCCATGGTGAAAAATGAACAAATTCATCCAAAAAACCTATAAAAAGACTTTTTACCATGTTATTTTTACCGTTTTACTGTTGAGGTTGAAAAAAGGGCTTTTGGCAAGAAACTTCCCGTGGTCGCTGCGGAAAATCCGACCGTCAGAATCGAACGCCGTCTCTTCCAGGTATTTTACAACATCCTCCTCTTCAATTTCATCCGATTAAAATTGTGTTTTAGGTTTTAGTTTTGATTTTTGGGGGGTTTTGGGTTTCAAAGTGCGCTCTGCGGGGACGCAGGTGCCCTTCGGGTGACCTGCGTCCCCCGACTTTTTCCTGTACAGGAAAAAGGTCGGGGGACGCAGCCCACCTTCAGGCCAGCTGCGTCCCGACGCTCTGTGTTCTGAACGCGGGGCGCGTCCCCCGCGAAAGGCGGAATTTGAAACCCCAAACTCCACAACCAACCATTTAAAATTTCCCAAATCAATTCTAATCTCTATTTCTTGGTGTGTAGGGCACTCACCATGTTGGATTGGAGAGAAAGAGAGCACGAGGACGTTGATTTAGCCGCAATTGAACATCAACCTTCCATTGATGCCCTAAAGGCATGCGGGCTATATAAATACTGGGCCATACATGGCATGAGGGCTCAGGTGAGGTTCTTGGAATGGCTGGTTGAGAGATGGAACGTTCATGAGCAGTGCTTTTACATAGGAGGGCACCAGCTCGAGATAGAGCCCTCTGACGTATACTTTCTCACTGGCTTGCCAAATAGAGGTGAGCAACTCAATCTAGCCGGGACTAGGCCGGGTGGCCAATCCCTTGCTAGTCTCCGGGCAGATTGGTGCACACCCAATGCACACCATGCGAAAGGCATAGAAATCAAACACATCTCTCTGCGTGAACTAAAAGTTATAGCTTTCACGGTTACCAGAATTTGCGGCGCAGCCGCTTTACATATTGCCTCCGGGTCCCAAATGCGGATGGCGATTGACTGTTACCAAGGCACCATTTTCAACTGGTGTGATGCTGTGTCGGCTAATATGAAGAGCCAACTGACTAGGGCAAAGAACGGACGACTGAAGACCTTTGGATATGGGCCTCTAGTTGTGAGCTTTGCCTTAGAGAGAGTTCCGATGCTGATCCCTCAGCAACTCACTGTTGATATCTTGGGTCCTCGGGAGCCAAAGCTGATACGATGGGTTACAGTGATGGCCCGGCATCCTGACGAGGGCACAGCGATTGTTCGATTCTCTGATAGTTATTTTCACTGGTTAGAGGACCAGGTTTTTTCGATCCAGGACTTTCCATATGCCGGAGTAGATTTTCGAGGTGATCCGGACATGGTTCTTCCATAGGAAGAACAATGGGACGACAGAAGTACTTTATTTTTCACAAGTTTTCAAATTATGTATTTTTGTTGTTTTTTATATATATCGTCTCAAAACTGATAGTAAAAATTTTCAAAATGCAGATGTTGGTCCATAGCGCCCAGCCAACCTCCGGCCTTTTGAGAGGAGACATCCAGTTGCACCGGTACCGACCCCACAGGACGCGGCTGCAGAGTCACTAGCTGAGTTGGAGCAGGATCTAGAGCGTCTGACGGCGGATATGCCTGAGACTACCATAGATGATATTCCTATCAGACTTCAGCGCTATGTAGTCGCAGTCCCTGGACCGTTTAGGAGATTTTTGTGTAAGGTAGCCCGTGCAGTGGTGTCGTATAGGGAGCACCACCAGTGATTGGCTAGTCACTTTGTAGACACATGTGACATTTTTGACTTTTTGTACTTTATCATTTTTGCCGATCATAAGGTGTTTTTCAACCTATGATCGAAGACGATGTATATTTTTTGACACACTCCTATCTATATATATATCACTATTACCGGCTTATCTTGTTTAACATATGTGATGAAATGTTTTTAAATTTACTTGCATGATTATCGTAAATGTCTGTCCAACATTCGAGAAGCAATTGCATCTGCTAATGTATTTAAAGACCTTGGAATATGCTGATATTCAATGTAATCAAATTCACGTTCCAAGAGACGCACTCTCAAAAACAACCTTAATAACACAAGATTTCTAATGGCATATACTCTATTAAACTGTAATACAACAAGTTCAGAATCTAACCTCACTATCAAACGTCGAATTCCAAATGAAATAGATTCGGATAATAATTCAACCACTGCACTGTATTCTGCAATGTTGTTCGTTGTTTGACCGAGGCTTACCCCATGCATAGAAACTAACTCGTCAGAGGGCGAATAGATAACCCAAGCTGCGGAAGAGATATTCCGTGTACTACGACAAGAACCATCAGCAAATCCAATGTATGTTTGGAGAGGCGTCGACATCTGCAATATCAAGAGTAAAACCAAGATAAGCCAGAATAACGACGAAAAACACACTCTCTAAGCTAAGCACACTGACTAACTAACAAACATACTAGCTAGAAAGAAAACCTAACCTAACTAAAAATTCTCCATACCCACCATTTAAGCATAATACCTCTTTAGGTAAAGTCCATTTCTGGGTTTACCCAAAGAGTCCCCATCAAAATCTACCAGCTCATAAGCCCCTTTTGCTAGCTTTCGCTTTACAATGTAGGGTCCATGCCACATAGGAACGAATTTTCCAGCACCTAGCTTATCGTTAGCTTGATCATATAATAGCACTAGGTCTCCCTCCGAAAAACTTCGAGGGGTCACATTTCTATCATACTGAGCTTTCATTCGCTTCGCGTGAGTCTCGAGTGCCAATGCAGCGTCACGTTGAGTCTCATCTAATTTAGCTAAGTACAATAAACGTTTCTCCTCTTCGGAAGTAGCTGGAAGTAATTCGATAGCCATTTGAAGTGATGGGATTTCGCATTCAATGGGTAACACAGCTTCCAAGCCATAAACTAGCTGGAAAGGAGTGAACCCTGTTGAAGTTTTCACTGAGGTTCGGTATGCCCATAGCGCTGAAAATAACATGTTGTTCCAATTCGACCGATGAATACCAATGGTTCATCGGATCATGATAACCAGAACTTTGTTGATAGACTCAACCAAACCGTTGGCTTGCGGATAATAAGGAGTAGAGCTATCGTGGCGCAAACCAAGCTGGCTTGTAAGCTCAGTCATCATGATGTTTCGAAAATGGCTCCCATGGTCAGTAATGATTGCTTGTGGGACACCAAACCTAGTTATAATATGATTGAATACGAAAACTGCAGCTGTTTTGCCGCTTGCATCGAATGTAGGCATCGCCTCGGCCCATTTAGTAAAATAATCAACCGCGAGGATGATATACGCATGCCCCTCGGCTGAGTGAGGGTTACAAGTAATAAAATCGATACCCCATTTGGCGAATGGACCAATGGAAATTATAGGGTGGAGAGGAGCAGGTGGTGCGCGCATCTTGCGATCAAACACTTGACAGTTGTGGCACTTCCGGACTGCAATGATACAATCTTTAAACATAGACGGCCAGAAATAGCCAGTGCACAACACCTTCTGAGCTGTGGCATACCCAGACATATGACCGCCACATGCTCCAGAGTGACAATCATTCAAAACCCTCTCAGCCTCTTCGTGAGTTAAACAACATCAAAAAACTAAGTCTGCCCCCCGGCGATAAAGTGTATCTCCAATAATTTTGTATTGCTGGGATTGAAACCGAATTTTTCGACGTTCCGCCTTGGAAGCTTCAGGCCGAAAGGTTTGGGTTTGGAGATAGATGATTATATCTCCGTACCACGGATCTACAATACTGATAAGAAACAAAGATTCGTCCGCAATGGACTCCTCTGCCACAGTTTCTTTGTCAGCACACGGGAAATCACACATTAATTCCGCAAAAATTAAGGATTTCTTAGACTTGGACTTCTCGAACTCCAAGTCCAACTCTTGCAGGATAACGATCCATTTAGAGTACTTGCCCCCTAGCAGTTGTTTTGTCAAAATATAGATCATAGGGTTGCAATCCGAAATAACTGTAGTTTGACGGAGAAGAATGTAGTGACGAAAACGCTGGACAGCTTGAACGGCTGCCAGGGCCAATTTCTCCACATGCGAATATTTTAGCTCAGTGGGATTTAGGGTCCTACTAAGATAATATATCACATGTTCCGCTCCGAATTCATCTTCTTGAACTAACACCATTCCAATGGTGGAATGCGAAGCTGCGAGGTATAAGAAGTAGTCCTGGTTGTAGTTGGGAGGATGCAACAACGGTGCATGGGTCAACACGTGTTTAAGTGCATCAAAAGATTGTTGGGCAATCTCATCCCAAAAGAATTGAGCGTTCTGTTTCAACAACCGTGTAAAACCTTTAGTGACCTCGGCGTAGTTTGGGATGAATCGGCGTAAAAAGTTCGCTTTCCCTTGCAAACTTTGGAGTTGGCGCAAACTCGAAGGAGGAGGCAATTTGATGATAGCTTCGACCTTCGAGGGATCGATGCGAATGTCGGCTTTTGAAACAACAAATCCCAGCAATCGACCTGTTTCTATACAGAAAACACACTTGTGGGGATTCAACCGAATTCGATAATGCCTACACCTCGTAAAGATTGCTCGTAAGTGGACAAGGTGATCAGCTCGATGTAAAGAATGAGCAGGCAAATCATCGAGATACGGTTGCACAATGTGCTTGATGTCATGAAATGCGTAAGACATCGCCCGTTGAAAAGTGGCCCCGGCATTCTTAAGCCCAAAAGGTAATTTGCAATAAGCAAATGTCCCCCATGGACAAATGAATGCCGTTTTTGGTTGGTCGGCAAGTAGAATATTGATTTGATTATATCCCGAAAAACCATCCATAAAGGAAAACATTTCACTTCCGGCACAATCATCAATAATTTGATCGATATAGGGCGTAGGATAGTTGTCTTTTGGACAAGCTCGACTTATATCCCTATAGTCGATACAGATTCTTATTGTTCCTTGTTTCTTGTTGACCGGAACAATATTCGATACCCAATCCGTTAACGGGATCGGATAAATGAAACCTGCTTTCAACAGCTTTTCGACTTCTGCTTTAATCGCAGCCGCTTTTCGAGGGTGAATCTGACGCAACCGTTGCCGGACGAGTTTAGCATCCGGGTAGGTCTTTATTTCATGAACAACAATGGCAGGATCGATTCCCGGCATTTCCTCGTAAGACCAGGCAAACACATCGCGGAATTCTTGGAATAGGGCCTTATAAGTTTGGATTTCATCTTCTGTACATGCGGCACCTATATGAATGTTCTCCTCAATTCCGGGCTTCACTGAAATATCAATGGGAATAGTGCGAGAAATATTCCCTAAATTCAACTCTGAATCAGAATGTTTCGTTGGATCCTGAGCGTCTTTAACATATTCAGCGGTAAACATAGATGAAAAATCATTTTCAAATGCATCATCTTTAGGTAAAAACAAAGATCTGTGATGGAGATCTTCCCATGGTAGATCGTCTACACTTAGGATTTCGCGAAGTTGTTCGTCAGATGACACGACTTCGGGAAACGCTATCCGTTCTAAGGTTGAGGTGAAAAGTGATTTGTCACTGACCACATTCATTTGGTCGATTTGGGTTGAACGCGAGTCGGTAAAAGACATGACGGCTTCATAAGCAATCTCATATGGACTCAAAGGCATAGCATCACCGAATGAGTCTATCTCAGAGTCAGATGGGACAATCCAAGGATCATCATAAATAATGTTTTCTGATGTAATCATATGAATTGATGCAAATGAAGGATCTACGCTGAGTGGAGGGAGAGGAAAAGTTCCCAGTAAACCGGAATCTTTAACTAAACCTAAGCCAACGTCCCTATAAGGGATTGTCGTCTCTGAAGAGGCTGGGTTGGATGAAAAGTATGTCAGCTGATCAATAGTCACGATCTTACCGTTATATGGAAACTTAATTACTCTGAAGACCGATGAAACGACCGCCGTCATAGCATATGACCAACTTCGACCCAAAAGAAGGTTGTAGTCTAGAGGGGCATCAACCACTTCCACATCTAGACTAACGGTTTTACCTTCTACCCCTATAGGCAATTCCTGTAGAATACCAAACGGACGGAACCCACGGCCATCAAAGGCCTTAAGGATGGTGGGGGATTGGTTCAACGAAGGAGAACCAAGAGATCTCCAACATTGAATTGACATAATACACGTAGAGGCTCCCTCATCAATCACAGTCCGATGAATAGGCCTGTTTTTTACTATCACTGGGATTTGGAAAGCCATTTGATGGGGAAGACGTGGTGTACTATTTTCTAGATCGAAGATTATCAGGTTCGGGTCCTGAACATCAACAGCTCCGATAGCCGACAAAAGTAATTTTCGTTGTGCTGGGCATGATTGCAGCACTTCTAATGCCGACATTGCTGAGGGTGAAACAGCTAAGTCCTCAACAATGTTGTAATTCTGGGCCGCTCTCGCATGTGGATTGAAAGCCGACCTTCGAAGTACACCCTTGGCGGGCGGTTTGATTACTAAGTTCGGGTTAGGTTTCTCGATCTGTAGTGTATCGGAACCAGGAGCTGAGGTTGATGGAATAGAATGAGAAGATTCTGCTTCCTTACCATCAACAGGAGCCTTACTACCATAATCTTGCGATCGAGTCACAATCCTCACATGAGACATCATCAAAATGGGTTCTTCACTGGCATTCGAGGAAGAACCTATCATCTTATTCTCCTGCTCCGGAAATGGATTTTTTAACACAGCAGGAGTGGGAGAACCTTTGACTATTTTCACAACCTCGGCCCGATGAGGGCAATCTCTTGTAAAATAATCCTCTTCACAAATAAGAAAAGGATATCGAGGTTTGCGCTTTTCGTCATTGGTTTCCGACTTGTCCGTTTTCTCCTTCGGAGCCTCGTCTGCTTTAGCCTTCTTCTTTCCTTTCTTCTTTCCACCGTTTTTTGATTTGGCCGTAGATGACTCTACAGCATGAATATCGGCGATAAGTTCGGGAGAAGACTCTCCTGTCGGGGAATCAGGCAAAGTGATAATAGGAGTAGTTGAAGCCTTGGAAGACTTCTTCTTGCTCTTTGTATTCACGATACCAATCATACCATCAGCGGCATGAGATCCCGAAGGAGCAGCAGCGATTTGATTCGACTTTGGAAGATCTGGAATCTTCTCGTGTAACGTACCCGACTGAGTGTAAACTAAGTCAAGGTATTGCGCCTGAGCAATGACTTGCTCCTCAGTAACTACTTCGGCCTTAGCTACATCTTCAGTAATCTTCGGTAATAATGATTTCACAAACCATTCAGCTAAGATTTGGTCCGGGATAAAAACTTTCACTAGCCTTCTTCGACGTCTCCACTCATGAATGTGATCAGAAATATACGTGGACGTTGATTGTTTTAGTGAAGTTAATAACTCCGTGCCGTTATCGTATCTGACCGGCAACTGAAAGTGAGTTAAGAACGAGGTAGCTAACTGGCTAAAATTGTAAAAAGAGGCCCGTGGTAACTCAATGTACCACTTGGCCGCGAGACCAATGAGTGTACGCTGGAAAAGACGTAAGCGGATCGAATCATCCGAGATAGAATTTGAAGCACACCAGAGGTGGTAAGTCATCACGTGATTGGACGGATCCTCTCCAGACTTACCTTCGAACTTGGGTATATCACTGGGCAACTTATTTGGCATTGGCGGCCAGAACTGAAGATATTGAATTGGATCGTTCGTTAGGCGCGTCAAGTCTGGTAAATCCAAAGTTGCGATAAACGGTAACTGCCGGTTAGGATCTCTAAAACTCTGGGTCACAAGACCAGTCCCAGGAGGAGGATATCCAGGATAACTAGGAACAAGAGTTGCATTTGGGATATTATATCCTCCTGGAAAACCAGGATTAACCGGACCGTACTGGGGTTGTTGAGGTTGTTGATAAGTGTACCCAGGATACGGTTGATACTGGTAAACCGGTTGTTGGACAGCTTGCCCAGGTTGGTACTATCCCTGGTACGGTTGGTGAACAAATTGAGGTTGAGTAGTAACAACCGTACTTATACCAGGCTGACCTGCAGGCATCTGGACCGTGGTTTGAATCGTAGATCCAGACAACGGTAAAGATGTCTGAGGAGTGGTTACAGAGACAGTAGAAACTGGAGCCATCGATACTCCAGAAGTAAGTATGGTAGATGTGGCGGTAGTTTCAGCAGCCGTTTGAGATGGAGTACTAGGTGCAACTGGCGGCTGAGTAACTACCGAAGTTACAGAAGTTTGAACATTTGACTGGACAGGTTGCGGTTGCTGGGGTGGACCAGAAACTACGGGTTGTCCAACTTGAGGTACCAACTGCATACTTGGCTGCAACACCTGTTGACCCTGTGATGGATCCCACACTAACATTCCAGGGTATTGACCCGTAACAGGTTGAGGATACTGAGATCCATAACCGGATTGAGGATAGGATTGATAATTGTAAGGTGCAGTTACCATACTTGGAACATATGATTGACCTTGAGGCAGTTGATAACCTTGACTCGAGTATTGACCTTGAGGTTGATAACCTTGAGGTAAATACGGATACTGGGGTTGCCATCCTTAAGGTTGCCATCCTTGAGGTTGATATTGATACTGAGGTTGACCCTGGGGTACATATTGAGGCTGGGGTTGACCTTGAGGCATGTATTGTACCATAGGCACATACTGACCTTGAGGTTGCCCCCCAGACACGATTTGTGTACCTTGAGGTTTCCCCCCAGGCGTTAACTGAGGCTGCCCCCAGGCGGTAATTGGCCACCTTGAGGTTGGGAAACGGGAACTGAACCTGACATCATGTAAATGTCTCCTACACCTAATGGTATATTACCACTGTTTCCAGTTAATAACCCATGATCAACGGGTTGAGGAGATGCCCCCGCAAAGGTACCAGAAAGTGATTGATACCCGGTGGGAACAGAAGGACCGCCGTGTAAGAAAGATTCAGGACTTTGAGTAAACACGGACGACTGACCAGACATATTTACAGGAGTATGAATACCTCCAGGTGGAAAAGGAGTACGAGGTGTAGAAAAACCTACCCCAAAGTTGTCTAAATAATTGGTTAACGAAAGGTACCAAGTAGTACTTCTAGGAGGATTGTAAAAGATAGATTCACGCTCCCTTAGATCAATAGTAAGTTGATCTTCAAGGTTAGAAATGCCTATTTCTTCCTCTGGAGCAAGTTCTTCAATAGCAATCAAACCAGTAGGAAGATTTTCGGTGATAATTCTTTCTATTCTCGGTGAATCTGGAACACTAGAAGTTGGAGTAACAGGTTCAGATATTTCAGGTTCTTCGCCTGTATCACTAGCAGACGAAAAACTACCAACAAGCTCAGAAACTGTAACAGCTTCGGGATTATAACCTGTCTCTAAGCCTTGGTAATCTGAATGGACTACCAAGGAAGATTCTCCTTCTTCAGGTGAACCTACTCTACTGCCACTAGGAGGAGTTACAAGGACCTTTAAACCTTCTAGATTACCCGGGTCAACAATTCGGCCACAGAAACAACTTCAGGAGACTGGCCCCGAAGTCTACGGGACTGTCTCGGTAATTCCGCCACAGCTAAAAACTTTTAACTACTACACACGAAAACAAAATAAAATTTCAAATCAAACCACCTAAAGTCTCTAAAGAACCAAACAAATTTGAATCACACGCCTAAAGAATCTAGGGCGTCAAACCAAGCACAAACAGTAGCCTTCCAGACCGAAAGCGCTAGTTGGTGATGAAGCCCAACATCGCTGGATTCAGTACAGAAGTGGCGGGTGAAACAGTTACCCCGACAACCTGCTTAATGAATAGACTAAACCAAGTTCCTCCACTTTAACCGTCTCGAGTGAAGTGAACCCCCCAGAAAATCCAAGTGAGTCTAGTCGACGTCTGCTCCAGGTACAGTGGGATCTTCCCTCCACCGTCACCTCGGTAGAATCCTAAAGATAATGGTCACTAAGGTTACCAACCGCAACAAATGCACCTGGGGGAACAGTATAAACTCCGACAGCACGCAAGGGCAGAGTATCAAGCTCAATCCCCTTGCCGGCTCCTTGACAATAATCCAAGGTTTACCGACAAGTGACCCCTGGCTCCTCGACAATGGTTAATCTGAGGTTTACCGTTTGTAATACGTGCGTGTCTGGCATCGTTCCCAACGAGGGGGGATTGATCCCCTCACTGGTTCGGACACGAGCTCGTGCTTCTCCTTTAAGAGGAGCTTTCCCAGAGTACAAATGAGACAATTGGATTTATTCTATCACAAGATAAGCTACTTGTTTGGTTTTGTTGTCTTGGAGAGTTAATTACTCACCTACTCCAAGACACTAGCCTGATCTAAATTGGTGTTTCAGAGCCCTAGTAAATAAAAGTTACTACGTCGATTTTACTTTAAGCGTTAATTTTATGGTTTTTTTTAAAGACAAAAGGTAGCGGAAGTGAAACCAATGGTGTGTAGACTCGACTCAAACCACTACAAAGATGCACCTAAGATGATTTACGCTACTTTCCTTTTTCAATGAAATTCTTAACTAAGAGAGTTGAGAGATGCAAATTTTATAGAAAACAACTTTCTTAGTAAAGACAATCAAAGAAACAATTCTCTTTATCTTTTCAAGCATACAAACATGACCACTCCTTACGTGCACGAAAAACTCTTTTTCTTTCAAAACTTTTCAAAGCTACTTGAAACAAAACTTTTCAAAGGAGATGTTTTTTTTTGTATTTTCTCTTTTTAATAAAGCATATAAATCTATTTTAACGAAAATCAATCTCAAAAGCTATAAAATCTATGAAAACTTGACTCACAAGCAAATCAAAAGGGAAATTACTCTAAGCAAACCTAACAAGGCAAAAGCTCACAAAGATGATTCTAGCGTGTTTTACTTGACCAAAATCAAATCAAGGACCAGCTAATGCAGAATCAAAAGACTAGTCAAAACAAAACTCAAATCTTTTTGTTCTTTTTGTAAAATGGAATTCAAGACTCAATCAACAAGCACTTCGAAATTTGCCCAAAGAGACAACTCAATGGTAAGTTGCTCTCACAGGTAGACTTTATGACAGGTCTGACTTCTAAGAATGCTGACAAAACCAGAGAGATCTAAGGCTTGACAACTTCTACCGTCAAAGTCACTACAAGACCTACTCAAAAATCAAACCCTAGGGCTTAAACTTCTATGAAATCCACTAAAACACTCAATGCTATCGAAACAAGTTCAGGTGAAGATCTTTGACAAGAGACTAATGAATCTGGGCAGTAAAAACTAAGAAAAAGCAAAAACTAAGAGAAAAAATGCAAAAAATGGAATTTTTTCAAATTTTAGCAGGGGACGCAGGCGACCCGTTAAGACAGGTGCGGGCCCGCTCTGTGCACACAGCGATAGTGCGTCCAGGGACGCACTGTGCAATACTCAGAGGGTGCGTCCTACTGGAAAATTCAAGAAAAACCAAAATGAATCTAACCCTAAGCTAACCCACCCAAAGACAAAGTCACAGAGCCAAAAACCAGAAAAATAAACCAATTTTCTCAGAGCAAAGTTCATACAAAGGAAAAGACTTTCACATCAATGGAGTCCCCAGCGGAGTCGCCAATTTGTCAGGCGGAAAGAGTCGATTGTGCAGACACAACCAACCTCCCTAGGAGCCTAAGACTCTCTAGTGACAAACAAGACAAACAAGAGCAATCCTTCTCTAAACATGCATTTACTAAATGGGAAATCAAGTGTTTAGATCCTACCTGTAGTCCAACGCTGTTGTAGCAGTCCAGCTCCGCTGATCCGGATGAGCTCCTCCTTCACTTTGAAAACTGCATACACTAACAATCAAACGATTAAATAGCACTTGATAATCTCATAGAATAAAACATATTTAACACATAGACCAAGGAGTACATGAAACAACTCATAAATAACAAGTTATTGAGAAGAATGGACTCATTTGCATTAATAGGTAACAAAAGGAACAAATACAACCTGAGCCTTGGTGTTGTGCAAGTCCCTCCCAAGGTCCATCAAGAGTTCTCCTTTACTTTGACAAAGCTCACCCACTTCCAAATAGAACAAGCAAAGATGACAATCTCTCCTCACAAGCTTCTAAATGGGAGTCCTAATTCCTGCAACATTTACCCTTAGAAATGTATAGCTTCCAACCTCCTCTCCTTCTGGCCCAATGCCTGTATTTATAGTACTCAAGAGGAAGTTAATCAGGTCCACCATCAATGGGATAATCCCCTCTTTGGATGGGATAGCTCCCTTATTGATGGGATAAGTTCCTCTTTGGTAAGAGTGCATGAACCATCTGGAGGCGCTCAATACACGTCGAACAACCTTCTAGAATGCTCTAGAAATGACCACAAGTAACTTTTTAAAGATGAAACTTGCGCATTTTAACCTTTACAGGGGGACGCACCTGCCCCTTTACATACAGAGCGTCCAAAGACGCAGCTTTTGTGAACATTGGGTGCGTACCCGCAGGTAAGGTTGGGAGAACCTGCGTCCCCAGAGATAAATACATTTAGAAAGACTTTCTCTCTTTTTTGGAGTTTGACATGGAGAGCAGAGGCATAAGACTTGCCTAAGAGGGTAGCATGACTGTTGATAGAGCTATACTAACTGTAAATAGTCATGGTGACATTTTTTAGTGTAACAGGAATGAGCACCCATTATATGTTAAATGGTGAATCCTTTTTGTATATAAACCTTGTAGAGTTATTCTTGGAAAGAAAAATATTAAACTAGGGAGGGGGACAATTGTTATAGACTTAGGCAATTTTGAAATAGAACCTATTTCTCTGGATGGCCATTTTCACACGTTGGAAACCATTTTTTTCACAATTCCTATTGCCCAAAGCCAAAGGAAGACATGAAATCTTTCAAACCTGGCATTTGGAAGCTTCAAGCTATGGAGAATGAGCCCAGAATTTGTTAAGGAAGAGAGGCCAAGTTTTTATCTTTTGGAAAGACGAGTTTGCACTACAAAGAAAAGGTTGTATTGCTCCAAAGTCATTGTTGGTCGAGTAGTTGTAACTAAGGACCGAGTTTATTGAAGAAAGGGGTCAAAGATCGTTCTTATTTTGGTGGGATGATTTATAATAGAAGAATAGAGACTGAGTTTCCCATTAAATATTAAATGAAGTCTGGGTTCCTTTTAGTAGCTGGCTGAATCTATAAATACTTGTTGAAGATCGATTTGGGTGTAGGAGTTAAGTTCATGAGCTAGTGAAGGCCAAGTATCTTACTATTTATCTGCTAGATGTGTATTCTTTATTAAGCCTGGTGTTGTAGCTTCTAATGGTTGTGGTACAGTTTGTAAGATTGATAAAAGGAGCGGTTGCTCACTGAAATTTTGTCATGTTGAAGTGTATAAAGGCTAGTTATTACATAAAGCTTGAGTTTCCTTGCTGTTGTACGTGTTATTAGCCTCCTGGAATATTTCTTCAAGCTATAGTGAGATGGTAGGAGTTGATATGAACGCTGGAGGAAGAACATAGATGTTGTTAAGCTTATTCTCTAACCCCAAGTTCCATTGTGCACACATTTTTTGACTATGGTTCTTCTATATATACACTTTAAAGTGTTGAATATTAATATATCCATGCTTTGTAAATTATGGACTGATATTTAATTAAAATAAATAGGTTTTATGCTTAGATTTGTGTTGTCCATTTCGTTAGAGCTATGAAACTAACTCCAAATTGTTGTTGTTGTCCCCAGCCAGGTTATGACTTAGTAGGTGCAGGTTTTAAGAATGGTCCCTAGTGGTTTTGCATGACAAGGCTCTAGCTCCATTTCAGATGAAAAAAATAGGTGTTGTTAAGTCTTTTCTTTTTCTTTTTTTCAAAATTTTTGAAAGTAAAAGTGTTTGAATTATATTTTTCTGTTAGAAATAGATTCAGTATCATCAAAAAATTTTAGGACATCCAAAATTTTGAAATTGAAAAATTCTAATGCCATTTCTAAAAATTTCCCTAAAATTTTATCAAAATGGTAATAAAATTTCCATTATTTTCTAGGAAAAAATAACACCTCTTTAGACTTACCTTATTGGTTATCCATAAAAGCTTTGATGTAACAAGTATAGGGTCTCTAGCAATGAACCTTACCGAGTAAGGCTAAATGTAAAGCTTTTAGAGTGAGAGAAAAACCTTCACTAATTTGGTGCTGATAAGGTGCACAGGTACCAGTATCATATGCATGCTAAGTCCTATGAATGTGGTCTAATGGTTAGGAGGGAAAGTTTGGTCTTGTAAGTCTTGTGGTCCAATCTTGGGCAGAACAATGTATGCCTGAGAATAGAGGGTACAACTTTCGTAATGTATGATAATAACATTTCAAGAATCGGGTTGATAGGTTAGACAAGTATATTGAGTTTCAAAATTGGGTTGGGCTAGAATAATTGGCAACATATACCTTCTAATCACTATTGGTTATTAACTACAACAATCAAAATCCAATGAGAATATAATAATCAAATTACAAATCAAAACTACCTATAATACAATTGTTGAACAATTAATCAAAAATCCACAAAAAATTTGATGACTTATTCCTACTAACAATCTACTAATAATATTACTTATATCAATCTCAAACTTGAATAAATATTTGGAAAATAGTTATGACTTGTAAAAAAATCTTATTAACCACACCTTTCTAATAAAATCTAGGAACTAGATCGCTAATCCTACCAAAGTTATAGTAGTACCTATCCTAGGATGGTTCCTTGCCTCCTTAGATGAGGTACTATAAGATAAAAATGATACTACTTAATTAAATCCAAGTGTAAATAAATGAGACATCTACAACATGCCACAAAAGTATTGCATGGTAGTAGTACTACTGAATATAGAGTTTCCCTTAATCTCCATGAGAGATATTGCATGCTTCTTATTTATTGTCCTCTCCTCGGGCTATTCTAAGACAAATTGACTTTTACATAGGTGGTTTTAAGAATATTTAAAATTTAGGCTCATTTCATATTTCTAGTTGTTTGGATGCGTCCCTTTAGCATATTTAGGAAAATCCTTGGCTATAAAATAAAGCCTGAATTAATGATATTTCTTCATGTATCATGACCTCATTCATTTCCAAAGCTCATTTCCCAATATATGGGTTGGAGGCAGTTGAAGCCATGTTACCATTGTTATGAAATTGATGACAATAATTTCCTCTCAATTCAAAACAAAATCCAACTATGATTATGTTGTCGCTTTTCTACAAGTGGCTGTAGATGTGTTATATATATCTCATATCCCAACCATGATTATGTTATGGGATCCCTACACTGCAATAAAATTGTAACCACTGCCAATCCACAATAAGTATCAAAATGATCTTTTTGTTACCAAATAGTCAACAAATAATAATAAAACATATCTAATTAACACCCTTTTGCTAAATTTACTTTTGTACACAAAATTTAGGGATAGTGTAGGAAAATGTAGGTAAGAAGTATGTTTTGGGTGGCCAAAAGGGTGCAAAAAAGTTTCAAACAAGAGGCTTTTCAATAAGTACTTTTTTTTGGCCATGGGAGGGGGGTGAACATAGATCTATATTATATATTGAAAGATAAACAACAAATGAAGTTACTGTAAGTCTTTGCTACAATTCCATATCCATGCTCATTGAGCTCATCCTTTTCCATCTTTTCTTGGTTGGAAAAAGAAAGAAAATATCTCCATATTGTGGCAAGAATAATATGGATTCTTAGCTATGATTATGGTTTCTCTTGTGTTGATGCCAATACTCAATCCATAGTACAAGATGACAAAAAAACTATTTGATTTCTTTCCACTACCATGAGGATGCTTGATAATAGACTTACTATATCCCATTCTCATTGATATGGCCTATATCTATAAGAAGAGAGTGAAGGCTGCGAGATAGGTTCAAAGAATAGGATGAAGTAGAAAACAATTCATGCACAAGTTCCATGCTAAATAATGCATGATGGCCAACCCATCTCTCATTGATCTCCTCAAAATTATCTGAATCTCAGAGATTACAGGGGTGGTCATAGGTTTGTTATTGACAATTAGTATTCAACCATAGCTTGAGTATTAGCAACATCTAGTCAATCACCCTTTTTCCTAATAAGGGCATAGGTAGTCTTAAAAACTATGTTTTGGAAGTGATTTCTAAAGTACATCCCATGATTTAAACAAAATCATTGTACTCACTTCCCTTCAAGGCTTTTGGTGACAAATGAAAGTTTATAAATTATCATTTTATTCTTCTTGGATGGTTTCATTATTGTTATTAGCTCAAATTTCCTATCCTTCTGTGCCATCTAAGGTATTCTCTTATTACCATGGGTTTTATTTCATGGTTTTCTCAGACGTCCTTCATTACTACTTAAACTCCTTTCTTAAATGTATATTTCGATTTTATAAAGGGATGGTCCATTTGTAAAGGTACCCATGGGTCAAAAAAACTAGAAAAAGATGCACGTAGTTAGCTTTAACCACCTAAAAATTATGTATTTGTCACATTTGCACAATTTCACCAAAATAAATCATCAAAATACATGTTTTCCACCAACATCACCTCATTTTCCACCTCATTACACCTATGGAAACATTTGAAGAAAACTTGGATTTGGAACCATTAGGGGTAATACACTTTTTACCCTTAATAAGTTGTGGCTGGTGTAGAGAAACTCCCAAAACCTACATTGGCTGATAAAAACCTTAATTTTGATTATTTCTAACCAAAATCTTCTAGAAAATGAAAGTAAAACTTATAAATGGACATTTTGAAACCTTAATTTCTATTATTAGCCTTGACTTTCTCAATTACCCATAATTTTCACGACCACTTGAAGGTTG
Source organism: Pinus tabuliformis (assembly GCA_031772625.1). NCBI lineage: Eukaryota > Viridiplantae > Streptophyta > Pinopsida > Pinales > Pinaceae > Pinus > Pinus tabuliformis. The sequence goes on from CM062819.1 coordinate 1,037,429,087, forward strand.
TTTAACCACTACTTTCTTATAAATAAACACTTGAGGTCTCTCCATCTATCATCCATCCACATAGAATAGGTACATGCTACCAAAATTATGCCAAAAAATCTCAAATATTCCTTCCTCTTGATGATAGTTTTTGGATCTTCATGCTACTTGCAACCAAGGAGGGAATCAATATAAACCATGGAAGCAAATGATCCTCCCAAGGAGGAGATTGTGGAGCCACTTATTCATCAAAATTTTCTTTGTAGGTAAAAGTATGTATGCCTTCTATTAGAAATGAAGTTATTATTTATAATCTCTAAATAATTATAATAATATTTATGTTTGTAGTTTGTTCATTTAGGTTCCTTTTATATGGATATATTAGGGTTTAAAGTATTATAAATATCCCTTGGAATACGTTTTTCATGTTTTGAGATTCATGCTTGTTTATATCTAAGTCACTACCCTTAGATTAGAGAAATTTTACACCATTGTTATAGTTTACTACCAAAAAATTGGCAACTCCATTAGATCATAGAAGCATTTATTATTGCTTGGTTGTGGGCATGCATTTACTTTGTTTAGGTAAACAAGGTATTCGATACAAGATGAACACCTTAAGTAACCAACCACATGACCAGATCAAAGATCACAACAAAAGATTTTATATGTGGTTAAAACCCTCTAAGATGGAAACAATCCAGGACACCAACCAATGTGCCCACTTGAGGAAATTTATTAATGAAAAAGAAAATATTCTACATAAGAGAGTTGTCACAATCAATTATCAACCATGACCCTCCATGGCCTATAAATAGAGACCAAAGAAAAATTGGGTGTTAAGCCACAAATTAAAAGCCATTAGTATCAAGGAGACTATGAGCCATTATATCACTCTATGTCTATAGCATATCATGACCATCAGACTACAATGCAACTAATGCATACTAAATAAATACACTAAAAACAAAATTTTACCTAATAGACACATTAAACTAAGTTCAACTTAATTAACTCGTAATTTTCTAAATATCCTAACATCCCCCCTTAAAAACAACTTGGGATAGGATTGAAGGATCTACAAAGGCGAAATAATGGGATAAGGAAGAATGAAATAGAACCTATCACCCTACTCTCTTCCTAATGGTGAAAAAGTACCAAAAGCCTTACTTTTCTTGTTGCTGTGAGGATGTTGCTTCTTTGGATGTTTGTTTTTATATTTATTTTAGGCCGATGGGGCCTTGTTAGATGTACCTATAATTATAATCATTCTAATATGTCATTCACGGTTTCCGAAGACTCGTGTTACATTCTCACAGAAGTTTAGATATCATTCAGACATCTAAACACCAAACAACAACATTGAAATTTTTCTTTCACTCAACCTATAACATATTATATCTGTCTTCATCAATACTCTTCTTCCATATTCTATCCACTTATGACATTTCCTTTGCAATATTTGGTGCATTTGCTAATTATAGGTCATTTATAAGTTATAAATGTCTTCAGAGTTTCACTTCTAATTGAGTGTTCAAATGAACATATCGATTCTCTTATATACAACTATTTTTCCCTCCACCCACTTTTCATAAATTCCATAACCATTAGGTAGGGACCTGCAGCTTCGATGCTTCTTTTCTTGTTTAGTAAAATATTGCCGAGACTTTAATTTATTAAAACTTGTAGAATTTACAATCTATGAAGTTTCAAGTTCTAGTTTTTAGAAGTCTAATTCTTTAAAGGGTGATAGATCAATGGAAGAGCACCTGCTTTACAAGCAGGAGGTTGGTGGTTTGATTCCATTGTGCCCTGACATCCATATGGAATGATGGCGATCAATTTTTGGTGACAGAGGTTCTTTTAACCATCATTGATGAGCTTTGGTGAAATTTTTCGACCCTCACCAAAATATGAAATGGTGACGATCAGCGTATGCCACCATATATACACATCAATAGTGACAACCATGAAAGGCTCATAACCATAAATTGTTTTTGTTGATATGAAATGGTGACGGTCATTTTCCGTCATTATAGTCATTATTCGTGACGGACCTTGAATGTCACCACAACACCTATACTTCTGACAGTGTGACTTTTGGTGATTGTCAACGAACGTCACCATATATATGCACCAATAGTGATGATCATGAAAGATCCATCACAATAAATCATTGTTGTTCATATGAAATGGTGATGGCCACTATCTGTCATTATAATCAATATTCGTGATGGACTTTGAATGTCACCATAACACATATTTTTGGCGACACCACCTTTGGTGACATTTAGTTTTTGGTGACCAAGGCTATGGTCCGTCACCATTTCTCATATGAAATGGTGATGGTTTCTATTCATCATTATAAATCATTATTGGTGATAAACTTGTGACAGTCGTTATTCATCATTATAAATCATTATTGGTGATAGAATTTGAATGTCACTACAACACCTATACTTTTGGCGATGCCACCTTTGGTGACATTCAGTTTTTGGTGATGAAGGCTATGGTCCATCACCATTGCTCATATGAAATGGTGATGGTCGCTATTCATCATTATAAATCATTATTGGTGACAGACTTTGAATGTCACCACAACACCTATACTTTTGGCAATGCCACCTTTGGTGACGTTCAGTGTTTGGTGACGAAAGCTCTTTTGACCATCACCAATGAGCTTATGGTGACATTTTTCGTCCCTCACCAATGACATTTTTTCTTGTAGTGTGCTAGTGTCCCATATATTAGAAATAAATACATAGTTATAATATAATTTCAATTTACTCATATGTCTATTGAAGTTCACTATTCTAGACTGGTAACCAGTCAATAATAGTGCCATCCATGGGAGCTATCAAAAGTGAACAAGTTGGCTCATGATGAGACCTCTTGTCTGTTGGGCATGGAATCCCTCGAGGCATGTTTTGGGGCTCAAAGCCCATGTTTTGATCGAATAATTTTGTAAAGCCCCGCGAATTGCGTGCGCAGAAGTATGTTAGAGTCATAGGGTTGTCCGCCCTAGTTTTGGATGTAATGTCGGCCTACCTATGGTCTGTGGACCATGAGATTGTATAAATAGAGCAAGGCTCTAAATGTAGAAGAGAACGAATGGATAATAAAATGGCATAGAAGAATAGCGAAGCAAAGTAAGAGTTTGAGTAGCTAAGTGTGTCGTGGGCCATAGAGTAGGAAAAGGCTCTGCAGCTGAGTGCGCAGAGGCCTAGTAGTCCGCAGCTAATTGTGCAGACCCTTGCAGTTGAGTGCGTAGGGCAGAGTCAAGTTTGTAACTGAAGAAGGGAATAATAAAGAGAAGTTTTATCCAAATTCTGTGTATATATTCTTGAGTTATTACATGTTTGATATCGATTGCAAATATACTATTTATTTACTGTGCGCACTTGTATGAATGATTTATATTGTCACAGTATAACTTAAAACTTGTGATTGGGATAAAATAATCAACTAACAGTTGAACACTCGTAAGAGTTAGGTAATAACAATGTTCAGCCCTAGAGTAGGGCTGTTTGAAGGCAACATCTCAGGCTGCGAGGCACGGGTAAGTTCGCGTAGTGACATGCACATGGGGTCGAACTGTTGACCACTTCAACTCATCTAACATCTCTAGGGTGCGAAAACCTGGTTCTAGCACCCTCCCATACTACATCGGGTGAGACCTCAGTCCGTACTCCACGGACTGTTGCCGAAAGGGCTAGTATTACCAGGATTTGTTTGGCTAAATCAGCTCTGAACCTATGTCAGGCCCCAACAAGCCAACAAATGGTTCCGTTGTCGGGACTAGGATCTGCATAAGGGATGTCTGATGTTGTGTCATTGGAATGCGACAAAGAAATAAATTGAAGGGTTGTTGGACAAAAAAATTCATGAGTTTGCGGCGTAGGAAAATAGGAATCCGCGAGTGTCAAAGGAACAGTGGTTAGAGTGCTACTTATATATGGAAATCCATGAAATTTTCTTTGCATCCTTCCCCTCTGAGTTGTGTGAGTGGATCATGAAGCTAGCAAACACTCAGGGAAGGTGTAGGCTCGACAAACCTATTGTGTGGACTCCATAGTTAGTACGTAGACTAGAAGCATGGGAAGATAAGATCACGTGTGCTGTGGACCATTGGCTCAATCAAATTATAGGAGGATTTATCATTGAGTTCGCGGTAGACACGACAGTTAGCGACAGTGAGGTGGAATGATGCTTCCTCAAAGGACTGCGAGGTAAGTACATTAAATCTTTAAACACTTGGCTTAAAATTCCACTGTGTAGAAAGCGGGTTATGTGAAAAAAATTATGTCTGGGGCTACGCAAAGTGGGAGGATCTATAAAAACATAAGTAGCACAGAAATAGAAACTAGCCCCTTGATTTTTCCTTGGAGAGAAAGCGAGGAAGAGCTTGTGAAAGTTTCACCAAGAAGTGTGATCAATCTGGTAAGGCAGTGAATTCCGCACATACCACCCCCACCCACACCTCCACCAACTTCACCATCTTCAGCCCCATATTCACCCACACCACCTCCGCCACCACCACAATTCAATATGGTGAGTGCATTAAAATTTTCGGTGTTCAAAGGAGTAGGGAACGAAGATCTGAACCAATTTTGGTTCGTGGTAAAGGGTATATGGGAAGTGCAAGAAGTCATGAATGACAACATAAAGAAGGCAATGTTGGTAAGCACGTTGCAAGAGCGTGCACTAACATGGTATATTAAGCATTCTAATGACCATCCAAACATGGCGATCACAGATATCCAGGCTACACTGAACAGGGAATTTAACAGGCCAAAATTGGAGACACAGTCGATTATCGGGTTTAAGGAAATTGCGATGCTTCGAGGTGAGACCCCGTGGGAGCTGGATCAGAGACTGAATGGTATGATTTGCAAAGCCAACATGACCTTGACGGATGGGCAACACTGCGCATGGTTTTTAGGGTCTAATGCTGCATCTAAGGACCTTGCTATCATAGTAGAAACTATCTACTCAGGCTGAAGCCTTGGAGGTTGCAATGAGACTCCACGAGACCGCAACACAAGATACTAGCCATGGAGTGCAACAGATCCATGCAGCTGAAAAACTTGTGTCTCGAGATGCAGAGCTTGAAACAAGACAGGACAAATCGCCTAGAAGCACGCAAGGAGGTATGGTGCATAAAATGAAAAGGCCAAGGACATGATGAGGGCCATTGTCTAGTCTTCACAAAATACCTGGCGGGAGGAGGACCAATGCCATTGAGACCAGAGGCATAGGTGGGACCAAGTGCAGTGACTGCATTATGGTGCATGATTTGTCAGATAGGAGGGAAGCATGCTACAAAGAATTTCCACCTATTACAGAAGTATAAGCAGACATCCCAACAATTTTTTTTTTTAATTTCTACAGGTCAGTAGGCCATGATGAGCGCACCTGTAGAAGTTATGAACTAATGATGGATCAGACTCCCACCTACAGAGTTCAGACCGAAACACGAGCCCTCGATCAAAATGTGGGGATGGTGTGCACTGGATTTCAAGGGCGCGGATGAGGTTGAGGTGGAATGGGATTAGGAAGGGGTCGCGGACAGTTGATTTTTGTTACAATTATGGAGGGCCAGTGCATTATGCATGCGATTGTACAACTATGATGAGAGCATCATGTTTATATTGCACCTAGTTTGATCATGAGACAGAGGACTAACCCACACTGATAGCAAGTTTGTGCAATAAAGGAATACTCAAGCCTTCCCCAACTCAGAACCTGCAAATGATGAGGTTTGAGCCGAGCGAGGAGGACCAGAATGTAAACATCATGCTCTGAAGTGGTGTCATGATAGGAGATGACGAAGGTAATAAGTGAGAAGAAAGTGCCTGGGTTCTGAAGGATCTAACAAAGGAACCAGAGTTTGATTTGGAGCACGAAGGAGACACTCATGGAAGCTAAGAAGAGCTTCACAGAGGCCTCCACTTCAGGTAGTAAAGACAAACTACAACCAGAGATTGACCCATCAATGCTTACTAGCTTTCTAGATACATGCATGAATCTGCTGCGTGACAACAAGATTGGGAAGGGACTGTAAAAACTCATCAATAGATGTGTTGGATCAGGGGAACTGCACGTAGTCCGGAAGCTCGGGAAGCACACAATGTGAACAGGAAGGGAGATGAGATAAACTGTGAAAATCGGGGAATATGAAATGGATCAAGTGATTCTGCATTTAGGATTGGTCGTGAACATACTGCCAAAGTAGACATGGGAACATATGGACAGGCCCGCTTTGTAATGGTCTCCTATTCAATTGAGAATGGTGAACCAACAAAATATCCTACCGATGGGGAGATTGTAGGGAATAATGGTAGACATCAAAGATGTGAGCACACTTGTAGATTTTGAAGTGATAGAGATTGATGATGATAGCAATCCCTATCCCGCGCTACTGGAAATAGATTGAGCCACTGATATGAACAAAGTGATAAATCTAAAGAAGCCCAAGATGATTTTTGAGATAAAGTCACTACGTGTAGTGGTACCTTTAGACCTTGTGGAAGGATCATGCTACACAGAGCTAGTGCATGATGACAAGAGTGTTAGAAAATTATATATTACGGAGCAATGGAACACATAAAATATTGCAGAAATATAAGCACAGAAAATGTATAAAACAAGAGAGACACAGATATACGTGGTTCACCCAGTTTGGGCTATGTCCACCCCGAATAGCCAGTCCTTCCTTTCTATTATCCAGTAAAATGAAGAGACACAACCTACAATAGATCTGCTGTAATATCCTCTGTTTTCTCTCACAATCCCACCTCTCTGTTTCTCACTCACAGAATACAAATCTATTACACAGCCTCAAATACAGTGCCCTCATACAAAGAGAGGGGTTGCCTTCTAGGGAAAAAAAACCCCTAAACTAAACATAAGTTCTACCGTCAGATCATCCGCCTAATGAACGGCCCAGATTGACTAGAAATTGTTATACTTTTACAAGGCAATTTTACAGTTGTTTTTAGCTTCGGGGGTGCTGCCCCCGAAACCCCCCGCCACGGGGGGGGGGGCGGGGCTCCTAAAGGTCGCAGTTGCACCCCCCTGGACCCCTCCTGTAGTGAATATTTTACGGGCAGCGTTGCTGCCTCCATTTCGAACTGGGGTCCAATGTGGCGATACCTTTGAATATAGAAGATAATCAGGCTCCACACCCAACAATCTCCCACTTAGAGACTGATTCTAGCAACTCCACCACTGCTCCATTTGCTAGACAATGACTCCTCTTTGGACCTGGATATTTCTCATCTTCATCGTCATCCTTGAAGACCAATTGAAACTGAGCATATTCTTAGTTTCTCCCTGGTCACAACTTTTGTAGGCATATCTGCAGGATTCTGGCTAGTGTGTATCTTTTCCAGCTTCAACTCTCCATCTTCCAACACTAATCGTATGAAATGGTACTTGAGCTGTATGTGTTTAGTCCTGGAATGAAATGTTGAGTTCTTTGCAAGATGAATGGCACTTTGGCTATCACTGTATAACGTGCCCTTATCATGCTCCTTACCCAATTCACCCATAAACCTTTGTAACCAAATCATTTCTTTACTAGCCTCTGTAGCAGCAACATACTCTGCTTCTGTTGTTGAAATTGCAACAAACACTTTGGATTTTTGAAACCCAACTGACAGTTTTTCCTCCAACAGTAAATACATATCCTGTAGTTCTCCTCCTGTTATCTCTGTCACCTGCCATATCTGCATCAACATATCCCTGTAGGGAAATTTTTGAACCACCAAAGCATAATGCTTGATTTGTGGTACCTTTCAAATATCTGAGAATCCATTTCACTGCCATCCAATGTTCCTTTCCTGGATTGTTCATGTACCTTCTTACAACTGCCACTGCATGTGCAATATCAGGCCTTGTGCAGACCATTGCATACATTAAGCTTCCAACTGCTGATGCATATGGGACTTTAGACATATTATCCATGTCTTCTTGGGTCTTTGGGCACATTTCCTTGCTAAGTTTGAAATGGCTGGCAAAAGGTGTACTAACTAGTTTTGCATTGTGCATGTTAAAACTTTTCAACACCTTTTGTATGTACTCATTCTGAGACAATGTTAATTTACGATTTTTCCTGTCTCTAGTTATTCTCATACCAAGGATTTGTTTTGCAGCTCCCCAATCCTTCATTGCAAATGAATTTGCCAGTTTTCTTTTGAGCACACTTGTTTCCTGCATGTTAGATCCTGCAACAAGCATGTCATCTACATACAATAACAATATAATATAGCTGCCATCATTTTGCTTTTTCAGATAAACACAATGATCAGAGTGACATCTAGTATAACCTTGTTCAGACATAAACTTGTCAAATTTTAGTTACCACCGCCTTGGAGCCTGTTTTAAGCCATACAAGCTCTTCTTCAACCTGCACACTAGTTTCTCCTTCCCTTTCACTTCATATCCTTCTGGCTGCTGCATATATATCTCTTCCTCCAAATCCCCATGGAGAAAGGTTGTCTTTACATATAACTGCTCAAGATGCAAATCTTCAATTTCTACTAGACTTAAAATAGTTCTGATTGAAGTCATTTTAACAAAAGGAGAAAATATTTCATCAAAATCAATACCTTTCTTCTGTGCAAACCCCTTCACCACAAATCTAGCTTTGTACCTCTGTTTTCCTCCTTCTTCTTCCTTCAACCTGTAAACCCATTTATTCTTCAATGTAGTTTTTCTTGCAAGCAACTTGACTAAGTCCCAAGTCTGGTTATGCATTAAGGAGTCCATATCTTCTTCCATGGCTACCTCCCACTTCTTCCTGCTTTCAACCTGCATTGCTTCTTCATAACATTCGGGTTCACCAGAATCAGTCAACAATAAATAATATAATGAAGGAGAGTATCGTTCAGGGGGTCTACTTATCCTGGTAGATCTTCTACCACCACTTTCAGGTGTTTGGGGTGCCTGTTGTTGTTGTGGTGGTTTATGATGTTGTGGTTGTTGATTATTATTATTATTTTCAGGCACCTTTACTTTTTCAGTGATTTCATCAAGAACTGTGTATTCCTTGTTTTCTTTTTCCTGTTTCTTTTCCTACAACTGATTCTTATACAAGACCTTTTCATTGAATATTACATCTATGCTCCTAATGATTTTGTGATTTTCGTAATCATATAAGCGATAACCAAAATCATTAACACCATACCCAATAAAGGTACATTTCTTTGACTTTGCCTTCAACTTTGTTCTATTTTCTTTATCAATATGGACAAAGGCCTCACAACCAAAAGGCTTTAAAATAGAGTAGTTTACCTTTTTACTTATCCATGCTTCCTCTAGAACACCACCATCCAAGGAACTTGAAGGCCCTCTTTTTATTAGATAAATAACAGTATCTACAGCATATGCCCAAAACTGTAAAGGCAATCCTGCATGCAATCTCATGCACCTTGCACACTCCATGATTGTTCTGTTCATCCTTTCTGACACACCATTTTCTTGTGGTATTCTTGGAACTGTCTTCTCTCTGCGAATTCCATGCTCTGAACAGTACCTATCAAATTATTTGCTGCAATATTCACCTCCATTGTCTGATCTAAGACACTTCAATTTCTTTCCTGTCTCAATCTCAACCAAAGCTTTCCATTTCTGAGCAGGTCCCCATACATCTGTATGCACAAGCTCTAAGTTTTTGCTCTTCTTTTCTTTCCCAACTCTGATAAATCTGACTCTCTTCTGTTTTCCATAAATTCAGTTCTCACAGAAGTCCAAATCAACATTCTTCAAACTTGGCAACAAATTCCTTGAGTGAAGAATCTTCATCCCCTTTTCACTCATGTGTCCGAGCCTATGATGCCATAACGCTGCATCTACTCCTTTGGAAGTTAAAGCATTAACAGAGTTAGAAATGCCATTGCATAAATACAATGTACCAACCTTTTCGCGTTTTGCTATTACCAGGGCTCCTTTGGTGACATTCCAAGTTTTATCTGTGAAAGTTGTCACACAACCTTCACCACTTAACTGCCCTGTTGAAATCAGATTTTTCTTTAGATCTGGAACATGCCTTACCTCCTTTAGTAGCCATTGGTTTCCATTCTGCTATTTTACAAGAACCTTAGCCATTCCAACAATTTTACAGGGTTTATCATCACCCAAACGAACTTGTCCAAAATCTCCTTGAACATAGTCATGAAAATATTTCTTGTCAGGTGTGGCATGGAATGAGGCCCCTGAATCTACCACCCAGGAATCAGTAATATTTTCAAAAGAAAGAATCAAAGCATCTTGTAACACCTCACCTGTCACATTTGCTTCGTGATTTTTTTCTTGCTGTCCTTCTCGTTCTTTTCCCTTCCGAGATCTATAGTATTTCTTTAGGTGTCCTTTCTTTCCACATTTCCAGCACACTATCCCCGATCTAGACTTGGATCTGCCTTTCCTTGATTTACTGTGATATCCTGAGCTCTTTCCTCTTTCCATTTTTCTTCCCCTAGACTGTGCACTCAAAGCATTTCTCGATGTCTCACCGGAGCTTTTCCATCGCATTTCCTCGCTAAGGATAGCACCGAAAAGATCATCAAACTTTAAAGTACTAGATCCAGACACGGAGTTACTAATGGCCATTACTAAACCATTCCAACTTTTTGGCAATGAGCACAAGAATAACATAGCTCTAACTTGAACATCTTCAAAATTTACCCCTACAGGACTTAACTGACTTGTAACTGTATTAAAATCATTTAAATGGTCTGCAACAAATCCACCTTCCGACATCTTCATATTAAATAACCGTTTCATAAGAAATACCTTGTTTGAGGCCGAGGGTTTTTCATATAGTTTCGACAATGCCTGAATCAAACCCTCTGTCGTTGTTTCCTTCAAAATGTTGAAGGTGACTGACGCAGTGAGACACAACCGTATTGTTCCGAGTGCCTTTCTATCGAGAAGGTTCCATTCTTCATCTGTCATACCTGTCGACATCTTTTCTTTTCCACCCAATGGTGGGTATAGATCTTTCTGATACAGATAATCTTCCATCTGCATCTTCCATAGCGAGAAGTTTTGGTCGTTAAATTTTTCGACCCTAAACTTACCATCTTCCACCATTTCTCCCACTCGAACCAGGAACCCTTCTTTCTTGCGATTTTATCTGCCAAATAGACCTTCGGCTCTGATACCAGTTGTTAGAAAATTATATATTAGGAGCAATGGAACACATAAAATATTGCAGAAATATAAGCACAGAAAACGTAAAAAACAAGAGAGACACAGATATACGTGGTTCACCCAGTTTTGGCTACGTCCACCCCGAACAGCCAGTCCTTCCTTTATATTATCCAGCAAAATGAAGAGACACAACCTACAGCAGATCCGCTGTAATATCCTTTGTTTTCTCTCACAATCTCACCTCTCTGTTTCTCGCTCATAGAATACACATCTATTACACAACCTCAAATACAATGCCCTCATACAAAGAGAGGGGTTGCCTTCTAGGGCAAAAAAAACCCTAAACTAAACATAAGTTCTACGTTCAGATCATCCGCCTAATGAACGACCCAGATTGACTAGAAATTGCTATACTTTTACAAGGCAATTTTACAATTGTTTTTATCTTCGGGGGCACCCCCCGCTGGGGGGCAGCTTCGAAAGGTCACAGCTGCCCCCCCTGGACCCCCCCTGTAGCGAATATTTTACAGGCGGTGTTGCTGCCTCCATTTCGAACTAGGGTCCAATGTGGCGATACCTTTGAATATAGAAGATAATCAGGCTCCACACCCAATAGAGAGCGATGACGATCTAGACTGTATCTACAAGATAAATGCTTAGGAATAGGATTGGGTTAATCCTATAGCAGATGGAAGGATTTCGTGGGAGTGTGAAAGCTCCTGCACATTAGATTCAGACGAGGAAATAAAATGATGGCCGAATCAGTTGCACGAGGTAACCACACTCAATTGCAACATGATGATAAACTCACTACACTGTGTAGCAATAGAAGCAAGATATCTGCCTACATATGATGGACTGACCATAGTAGATGATTTCCTGAACACATTTGAAAGAGAAGTACCAGAACAACAGCATTTTGGCGCTCTAAAAGGGGCACTATGTGCTAGGGTGGGGTATGCACCAGGAGAATTTCGAGGACTGGTGGGAATGTGGAAGGATGATGCTCATACGGTTTCGAAAGACTCGGATATGGATGGACACTAGGTATGGTGAACAAAATAGCCTGTGAGCCCACCTTTCCAGATGGGTACAGGCATATGGTATGTAGCCTGCATGAACGCACACCGTCCTCATAGTAGTAAACAGGAACAACAAGTAGGAGTGGGTAAGATGAGGGTACGAGTGATGAAGTATGATAAGAAATAGAACACCAAAAATTATACACAAGGAAGCCTTTGAAAATGTGTGCGAAGTGTTGAACATGGTCCACCATGTGATACGCACTGACTGGGATCTGCACGAACCAACGGTTCTATGGGCTTATAGGACCATATGCAAAACCCTAACTGCATGAGCACTTCCGACATTGAAGTATGAAGTAGATGATGTAATCCCTATGGAGCATGAAAAGCCTAGTCCACACATAGCAGCACCCGTAGATATGATAGTCCGCGAACCCTAGAACAAAGGAATCATACAGTCGCATGAAATAGAACACATAGAACTTGAGGAAGAAATCCGATGGGGAAAATTTAGACTCTGTGAAAATGAAAAAGAAAGGGTACGATTAAGGAAGAAAAGCACTATGATGGATGCAGAGGTCAAAAAGGTGCAGGACAAGATAAAGGAAGTGCTTTTCGAAGAACCTGGGATGGTAAGGCAAGGTGCGTCCGATGATATTGACAAGTTTGAGAACTATCACCATGAACTGGTTAATCTGCTACCTTGGCTTCGATTGCATATCGCCAAACGTAGTGCCCCGGGTAGCGTGTTACGAGTGGTAAGGTGCGTGATGCCGACCACAATAATGGAAGGTGGGGATTCTCCGCGAACCATGCTGGAGGATGGGATGCAGCCCCACATGGGTGGTGAAACCTCTTGACTAACCATAGGAAGGACAGTCTTAGGGCTCCAGGTAGTTGAAACGAGGCACGGGACTATAAACTATTATGCCCAGGAGCTGCATGATATTAGGGATGCATGCAGAAGAAGAGTGTCACAGGGTCCGTGACTATGCCCGGAGGGCTGCACTACCGTGTGGGTTGGCCAAAATATGACCGTTGAAGTCACTATTCGTGATGGGATGCTCTATTTGAGGCCAAATGGAGCGGGTAGTGGGCATTTAAGAAGTGATTTATTGGCAAGATTTTGGAGAATATGTTGCCAAGAAATCATTAATGGACCGAAATTGGGGGGAATGGTCGAATTCGAATTCAGAAGGTGCAATGAAACCCAAAAGGTTGCCTAGCAAACAACACTTGGTCGTTTGAGAATTGAGTGATTGAGTAGAGTACTGAACATTGAGAGTCGAGCAATAATTGAGCCCTTAATTTCACGAGTGACAGAATACAACCTAGATAAGATGACAACAACTAAGGATGGTTTTGGAATTGAAGAGGTAACTACTGGCGAGAAGGCACAAACCAAAATGGTGGAGGATATTCTAGAAGGCACTGGGGTTGTGGCAGAAATCCCCAAATCACCACAAATGCTGAGGCCCAAGAAAGATAAATAGGAAATGGCCCCCGTACGTGTGTCTTCGAGGAACCCACTACACAACAAGCTATCAATGGCCAAGAAAGGAAAGTTGTCACGATTGACACAGATGAAGAAGAAGAAGATTTGTAGGCCCTGGCCATCACAGCAGACGAAGACAAAGATATGGCGGAGGATATTCAACCTACACACTCTGCAACAAAACGACCTGCATATGTCCCTCCATGGAAAGGGAAGACCAAAGTGCTGAAGGATGTGGATGAAACCAAGAGTTCACTCCAGACCTTGCTCCTCCTAGACGACATAGTGTTTGAAAGCACGCACCTGGGTCGTGTACCAACCATGAAGTTTGAAGATTGGGACCTCGCTGACCGTGAGAAGTTCCCCCACCTAGAGACTGGGAACCTCATGATGTAGAACACTGAGGGGGTGGTGATAATGTTATAACTATGGAAGTGGTTTCGTAGTGTGGAAAAGGTCGGGTTGCTACACTTACTATGCCTACCACATTTCCACCACGTGCCCATAGCCATTTTCATCATCAGGCAACTACTCTTCCTTGTGCATAATGGGTATTTATGGTTGGAGGAGACTATCCCCATCACAACATACCTAATTCATTGCATTTCTCGGCTCCCATGCACAGGAAAGGACCCCGAAATAATATTTGAATTAAAGGGCAGTGATTTGGTCCTTGCAAAAGCCATGAAGATGAAATACAAGCTGGTCAAGAGGAAGAGAGGCTACGCCATCTCCAGCATCAAGGACAAAGGGGTACACATAGCAACCCAAATCTTGGCTGGAAAAGTTATGAGGAAGTACCACATCAATGAGGTACCGGTGCCGGTGGTAGCACTGGCCGAGCAATGCACGAAGGGGGCCTAGTTCAACTAGTCTGAATTCCTCTGCGAGGAATTTTTGAAAAACCGTTGCGAAGCATAAGAGCAAGGTAAAACCTTCCACTATGCATGGTTTTTGTTATCCATAGCACTCGTAGTGGGGGAACCGCTGGAGGATAGTCAATTCCCCATCATTGACAAAGAATTATCGGAGGCTGTGAAGTACGCTTTGCTCTGGGCCAAAAAGGACGCGAAATCGATATGCGACACCAAAATCTTCTGGGTGCTCATGGAGATGAGCATCTAGATGTGGATCGACTGGAGGTCACACCTGTCACCTACGGTGTACAACAATCTATAAAGTTTTGCAAAATTCAAAGCTGACATGCATAATGTATAGATCAGGGCACGCAAGGATACACCGAAGCAATGGATGAAGCTCCCTTTTATCGCCACTGATTATGCCATATTCACTGTCTTGGAGACATGGCCTCTGGAATGGCGTGCCCCAAATCTTGCAGAACTTGAAAAGGTGGCAGCGCAAAAGAATAAGGATGATGCCAAGCTGCGCGTCATATAATTGGTCGAGAAAAGGCAGAAGGAAACAGCAACTGCTGAGGTAAGGGCAATGCATAAAGTGGTAGAGGAAGCTGCTGAGTAGAAGAAGGCCATAGAAGCAGCAGCAACAGCACAAGCAGTAGAGGAAGCAACCGAGAAGGTGGACGAGGGCCAAGCAATGCCCTCGCAAGAGCAGGAGATAGAGGAAGAAGAAACAACATAAGGGAGAGCGGACCCAGGGACCACATCCACCTTGCTGAGGCACCCACACACGAAAGAATGCATAGGACAGAGGAAGAAGGTCAAGGCCTCAAAATTGGTCATTAACTCGATCACCTTAACCGAAAGTGATCTGCATGACATCGGTGAGATAGTTCGCGATGTCACAAATGAGGCCCTTCAGGATTTTATGCAGGAGAACAAGACTGTGTTGGGGGCCCTCTGAGCGTAGCTGTAGGAGTTATAGGTGTGTCCCCCTCAGGCAGGCACCCTGTGAACCCACGTCGCAGTAGGAACTTCAACAGCAGAATAGATGTTGCACGCATGGATGGTAAACACCATAGTGTTGTCGGAGGGAGCTTTAGTGCCATGAAATGACATGGATTGATTGTCGGTTAGCATGATGAAAGGCCTTGGCCTTAATCTGGCTGCCCTTCTGCAGGAAACAATGTATCTACTACAAGATGGGATAATGGTAGAGCTGCGTGCTAGGGAGAGCCGTGCAATCCAAGTTCTTAGTGAACAAAATATAAACATAGAACAACTCAGCTTATAGCGTGATGAACTGGTGTCACAGAATCAACAGTTGGAGTAGGTGGTAGATGACGCTTGCAGACGCGTCGCAAAGCTAGCCATCCTGGCATATCTACTAGTAGAGGTGCGGATCCACAAGTTGGCAACTGGAGTCCTGCGAGGCTAGGGATGAAATGAAGAAGGTTCACCTAGAGCTAAATCTTCAGATCACCAAGCTACAGTTAAAGGTGCAACCTTCCACTCCCATAGAAATTAGAGAACAGTGCACTATCACTATTGCAGCAGGACTGAAGGAAATCGGCAGTGCAGTGAAGGACTTTACTACTTTGTTGGAGCAAGCACTTGAGGTCCTCACAACTCTATAGGAGGACCACAACATCTCACGCCTAGAGATAGAGGTGCGAGAACTCCAACAACAATATGACAGTGTCTGAGGAACTGCGAAGACAATATTCCTCACTCAGCAGCTTGCGAGGATGCAACAAGCGAAGGCACTGAAGGAGCAGGTGGACGCGATGTGACACAAAGAGGCAATTCTCTACGCGCGCGTCTAGCCATGGATTGACAAGGCTTTCACTATCATATCAAACATCAAAGGAAATCTCGCACATATATAGGGGATGGACACGTTAATGTAGAGAAGCACACAAGACACAGAGGTCTCAGAACAGAGGATGCAACAGATTTAACAAGCAGCGACTCAGTGCACTACTGACATCAGCACAGTTCAAGGACAATTGGAGTAACTCTATGCCAAGATCGCCACGCCAACAAAGTGACTCAAGAGCGAGTCAGGATGTTTGTGTTGGGGGCCTGTTGGGCATGGAATCCCCCTGAGCCATGTTTTGGGGCTCAAAGCCCATGTTTTGACAAAATAATGTTGTAACACCCCGCGAATTGCGGGCACGGAAGTATGTTAGAGTCATAGGGTTGTCTGTCCTAGTTTTGGATGTTATTTCGGCCTACCCATGGTCCACGGACTATGGGATTGTATAAATAGAGCAAGGCTCTAAATGTAAAAGAGAATGAATAGAGAATAAAATGGCATATAAGAATAGTGAAGCAAAGTAAGAGTTTGAGTAGCTAAATGTGTCTTGGATCGTAGAGTAGGAAAAGGCAATGCAACTAAGTGCGCAGAGGCCTAGTAGTCCATAGCTGAGTGTGCGGACCCCTGCAGCTAAGTGTGTAGGGCAGAGTCAAGTCTGTAACTGAAGAAGAGAATAATAAAGAGAAGTTTTATCCAAATTTTGTGTATCTATTCTTGAGTTATTACATGTTTGATATCGATTTCAAATATACTGTTTATTTACTACGCGCACTTGTATGAATGATTTATATTGTTACATTATAACTTAAAACTTGCGATTGGGTTAAAATAATCAACTAACAGTTGAACACTCATAAGACTTAGGTAATAACAGTGTTTGGCCCCCGAGTAGGACTACGTGAAGGAAACATCTCAGTGTTATAGACATATATGGGCACTACAACCCCAATCACATATGTCCATAAACCAAGGGTTTCTAAACCCCTGAAAGTGTTGTTTCATACCCTAAAGGATCAAGGTCAACTGATTACATCATTTCCCAGAAATTCTCCCTGAAAAGCTGCTCAGAACTGGTCAAAACTAGATCATACAGATTGCTCCATGTTGAGGGTGCAATGCATCTCACCTACTACACACAAAGGGTGCGATGCATACTGAAAATCCCTTCTGTAGGGTGCGATGAGCAAGAGCAGACAAATGGCAGAGGCAATTTGCCAGGTGGAAACCCAAAGAATCTTCTAGAAACTGCTAACCTTTTTTACGCAAGTGAAAAGCAACCAGCGTAACTCTAACCCCATAGATTTTACTAACTTCAATTGCTTAAGTTAGGTGATTGGTCTGATCCACCATTCACCTTTGCAAGGTCTGGCGGCACCAGCGAAGTAGAGGAAATGTTTTCTATGAAAACTATCCTACCTAACCTTAGTAGTTCATTAACTCTTAGGACAGTAGTTGGTCGTTCCTAGCTTGCATACGAAAGGCTCCAGAGAAAAGTTTTTCATGGGGCGAGCTCCCTAAAAAATGAACCTACTAATGAGAGACATCCTTAATAGACGACTAGAACGAGCAATGTTTCCACAAAGTTCAAGCTCGTTAAAAAATAAACATAGCTCCAAGCAATGTTTCCACAAAGTTCAAGATCGTTAAAAAATAAACCTAGCAACGAGTAGTGTTACCGCAGGGTTCAAGCTCGTTAAAAAATAAACCCGCCAATGAGAAATGTTTCCGCAAAGTTCAAGCTCATTAAAAATAAACCCAGCAATGAGCATATGTTCCCCCAGAATTCAAGCTCATTAAAAAATGAACCCACTTTCGGTAAATAACCTTTGTGATCGCATTGCTATCAGCTTTTGAACCTTGGTCGTGTTCTCACCATCACCTCCACTTTTTAGCCGACCATACACCTCCACTTGATTGTTTACCTTTTTGAGGAATAGCTGTGATGAGTGATTCTATTAGCCACCTTATTTACGCTACTATAATTGAAAAGTTCCAAACTTACCTGGAACCAGTTGCTATCCGAAAACATCACTCGTTCCTCAAAAACAAGTCTCCTTTAAACTCTTTTTAGACTCATAAAATATGAAAAAATTACTGAGAAATTGGCCTCTCCAGATCGTTAAAGTGATTGGAAGTGCCATCCCTCCTCTATATTTTAATATTTTTGGACCAGAGGGATCATTACATAAAAAGATTGAGTGCTTGTCTTTTTCAGCTCACTAAAGTGATCGGAAAAGTCATCCCCTTCATATTATTTTATACTTTTTCGAACTTAAGGGATTAGACTACGAAAAAGGACTATTGGAGTTTCCTTTCCATCTCTTTTCAGACTCTCTAAAGCTGAAAAGGACTGAGTTATCTTTGTCGTTAAACTCGTTAAAACAATGGCGACAGACTTGTCCATACGGAAAAGAGCGAGTTTCATTAGATCGCTAAGCTCGCTAAAACATAGCGACATGTTTGCCCGAAGGGAAACTATAGAACAAGAATATGTTATCCTCCTCAAGCTTGACAAAATAAAGAGGTACTGGAAAGCAATGACTAGGGAACATGGGAAGAAAACTTGAAGAACCTCATTGGTAGAAGGTCACTCTTGAACATGAAACTTTCATTCCAACACCACGATTGAGTCGGGTTGGGTTATTCCATTCATTGGTCATATCACCGTTGGTCCTCCGTACCATCCATTTTTGGGGTTAATGCTACCAATCCATTTCAGTGTCATCGATATGTTTAAGAAAAGTCTTTCAGAGAATTCACCAACCCAGCTAACGCCTCATCCACTGCAATACCTTCATGCTCCATGCTTTCATGACTGCCACTCTAAACCTTGTATCATCAGATCGTTTTCACCTCCACAAAATCATTTGCTCCATTCCGTGTCACAGATGTGGGATTCATTAAGGACCTCCTACAACGGGTCACTTCTTGTCGACATCAGCTCATTATCTAAGAAGTTGACTTAGAAACAACCCTTTCAGTACTTTGAAGCTTACATGCCTCAATGGCAAGTTTCTCACTTCTGGCGATAGGTTTACATCAATGGCCTTCGATCGAAAGATTTTGCATGGTATTCGACATCGACTCATGTATTCACACCACGTGAATTATACTACAATACCATGAGGGTCATTATCATTGTCGGTGATTCCTCTCGTGCCTGTTAACAGCTTACATCATTGGCTGGTAATCAGGTGATGTCTTTCGACGTTCGACTTCAGAACATCTTTTCACATGGATTGACTTGTACTTCGGGTGAAGATTGAACGAGTTTTAAGACCCTAGATCTAGTTTCATCCATCCTGGCTGCGATATATTCAGGAAAATAAAGACATCAAATGTACTCCAAAGCTGCATAGATAATCATCCAAGCTAAGGGATGATGGCTTTACCAGAATCATCAATCTGCCACATAAACGATTGTCTATCCTATGTACATGAAAATGAATTTATAAAGCTGAGCATGGGAATGCCTGCCTCAGCTAGATCATGAAAATAGTATGAAGATAATGTATTGTATTGTATCGTATTATAGGTCACGTACTAGTTCAAAAAACCTCAGATCCTCATGATAAAGCATTTCACCCAACATCAGAAGATTTACGACCTCATTCTTTAGGGGGAAAATGTTATATACATATTTGGGCACTGCAACCCCAATCACATATGTCCATAAACCAAGGGTTTCTAAACCCCTAAAAGTGTTGTTTCATACCCTAAAGGATCAAGGTTAACTCACTACATAATTTCCCAGAAGTTATCCCTGAAAAACTGCTCAGAACTGGTCAAAACTAGACCATACAGACTGCTCCATGCTAAGGGTGCGATGTATCTCACCTACTACACACAAAGGGTGCGATGCATACTGAAAATCCCTTCTGTAGGGTGTGATGAGCGAGAGCAGACAAATGGCAGAGGTAGTTTGCTAGGTGGAAACCCAGAGAATCTTCTAGAAACTCCTCGTATGACACTTGCCTCTCTAAATTCGCCCAGGGATGAGTAAGAGATCATGAAATCTCCAAGTGGAACCAAGAACTATCAGCGAAATGACACTAATCAAAATCCTAGAAGCTGACTCAACCCCCTGCAAATATCTATATATGGATCCCTCATCCTAGAGATCCAAAGGCTGGAATTTTGTATTTTGTAAGGAAGTGCTGTTGGTTTCTCTGTGAAACATTGTATTGTTGGGTGATCTAGATTTTCATGAGGTGAAGAGGGCTTCCATGCTGGGAGGATGGTGCTGGATCAGACAGTTGGGTTGTAATCCTCTCTTTTACTACTTCTATCAATAAAGCTATTTGAGTTTTCCTCCATATACTTGTATATTTCTGAGTATTGTATTTGTGTATGCATTTGTATGGTTAATGTACATCTGATTCTACATTTTTTATGTTTATAGATCTCTATGCTTTGATGATATTCTGTTGCTTCGACTCTACAGGTGTTCTTTGAAGCGGGACAAGTGAGAAAGGAGTGGCGAAGCTCTATTAAAGGAGAGAGGAAACAAGCAAGGAGCCAAGCGAAAGACTAAGGTTGGTTCTCTCTGCTTCTCTCTCATCTATCTCTCATAAAGGAAAACACAAGCTACTTTGAATAGTTTGTTTCTAAGATAGCTACCCATCTTAGTGGGACTAGCAGATCTGAGTAGACAATAGTTTTCCTGGAAACACTCAGGCTGCAAGGCACAGGTAAGTGCGCATAGTGACATGCATGCGGGGTCAAACCACAAACCACTCGAACTCATTAGACATCTCCAGGGTGTGGAAACATAGTTCTAGCACCCTCCCATACTACTTCGGGTGATACCTCAGTCCGCGCTCCACGGACTATTGCCGAAAGGGCCAGTAGTACTGGGATTTGTTTGGCTAAATCACCTCTGAACCTGGGTCAGGCCCCAACAAGCCAACATTGTCCTTCAACTTTATAAGTGAAGGCCATTACGCTAGCTTGGTGACCAGTAGTGGTAATGTCACTTTATTAGCACCTATAATCATGATAGGTGGGCTTGTGATGAGCCCTTCTATCCTCTGGTTGACTATTTAAAATCCAATAATGGTTATTGTAAATCAACAAAATATTTCTTAACAGATGGGGTGGCAGGTCAACTCCTTAAGAGCTAGGGATGACGTAAATATTTTGTAGTAACTATTTTAGCTTGGATAATCTTGCTTCTCAAAAAATAATAACCTTAAAGTCATTGTTGATAAATATATTTTTATTTGTTAAGATTGGGGTTGAGGAACAATTTGTTAGATAGTGATCAAAAGATTTAACTTAGTACAATTTTGTGGTAATCATCATAAATTTTACAAGATAAGGGAATTAACAAATTAAGAAAGTTGAAAGTTGCAATTATGAAATCGTCTTTGAATAATTATTCATTAAAAATAAGATTAATTTTATAGATAAACAAAGATAAATTGACTACAAATCATTATGTCAAAGAGGACCTAGAACATTAAGAGTATTTCCTATTCACCAAGGAGACAAAAATAAAAAAGATCTACGAGTGTTGAATCAAGAAAATGAGAAAAAGCATGAAAAATGGCTAATGAAAATAGTTGTGACTCAAGTAATAGTGACCATGACTTAGGTAACAACAACCATGACTTACGTAACAACATTTTTGATATAGCTAACAACATTTGTAATTGAGTAAACAATAGTTGTGACCTAAGAAACAAAAGTTGTAACTAAGGGAACAACAATTGTGACATAGGAAACAACAATTGTGGCTAAGGGAACAACAATTGTGAGCTAGGAAAAAATGACTGTGATAGAGGGAACAACAACTGTGGGTAAAGCAACAATAGTTGTGACATAGGGAACAACAAATGTGAGCCAAGAAACAATATTTGTGGTTGAGGGGACAACAATTGTGACTTAGGGAACAATAACTGTGACTTAGGAAAGAACATCTATAACTAAGGTAGCAAAAATTATGATTCAAGAATTTTTTATCCAATAGTACCATTGTTACATGTTACAACCTTGAAACTAATCATACCATTTTTTAACCTTGTGGACATGAAGTATGAAGCATGATTCTGGCAATCCCTCCAATAAACTATCCCAATGGGTGATCCTAGCAAGGTGACATGGAGAATGATTAGTCATCCAACAATTATAGTCACTTTAGAAGATAATGAGGAATTAAGAATAAATCCTTCCTTAAAAGACTTACCATAAGAGTGTTTAATATTAGATATGAGGCAACCATTGTTGGGAATGGAATCCCCCCAAGGCATGTTTTGGGGCCTAAAGCCCAAGTTTTGACTAAGTCTTTTGTAAAAGCTCCGT
Organism: Pinus tabuliformis; assembly: GCA_031772625.1. Lineage (NCBI taxonomy): Eukaryota > Viridiplantae > Streptophyta > Pinopsida > Pinales > Pinaceae > Pinus > Pinus tabuliformis. Next base: position 1,037,451,719 of record CM062819.1, read on the forward strand.
GAATTATGGGCGCAGAGCGCGAAGTTATAATAGATTCAAAGGGTTGTCCACCCTCAATTTTTTAATGTAAGGTCAGCTTGGTAGATATACCCATTTTCCACGGACCATGGGATTGTATAAATAGAGCTTCACTCTAAGTGTAGAAGATAAGATAGCATAAGAGCATGATAAGTCTAAGTTTTTGAGTGGAAGTGTAAAGTGGGTCTTTGGGTCGTAGAATAGGAAAAGGCTCTGCAGCTGAGTGCGCAGAGGCCTAGTAGTCCACAGTTGAGTGCGCGGACCCCTGTAGCTGAGTGTGCAGGGTAGGTCGAGTCTGTAACCATTGGAATAATCAATAAAGAAACGTTTACCATAGTTTTGTGTATCCTTTCCTATTTTAATGTATGATTGGGTATAAATTTGCTAGTATACTATTTATTTGTTGCACGAACTCATACAAATGCTTTGTGTAAATGAATATAAAGTAAGATATCCAAGTACGTGAAGGTAATTAACTGGTATAGGAATACAAGTAAGATCCAGGGTAATAGTGCAAAGCACTGCTCTAGCAATGAGGAAGCTCCACAGCCCCTGGTTATGGTTGCACGAAGGCAATGTATCATGGCGTGAGGAACAGGGGAGTGCATGGAGTGACCTGCATGCTGGAATGCACAGTTGGTCCAGTCGAACCTCTCAAACATCTCAAGGGTGCAAAAACCTGGTTCGAGCACCTTCCCATACTACTTCGGGTGAGACCTTAGTCTGTGCTCCGCGAACTGTTTCCGAAAGGGAAAATAGTATAGGGATTTGTTTGGCTAATTAACTCTAAACCTAACCCAACAAGCAACAAATGGTTTCGTTGCCAAGACCGAGATCTTCATAGAGATATTTGATTTCATATCACTGGAATCCGATAAAGAAAGGAATTGAATATTGGTTGGACATGAAGATTCACTAGTTCGTAGCGTAGGAAAATAGGAATCCGCGACTATCAAAGGAAGATTGGTTAGACTACTACTTATATAAAAGGATCCACGTAATTTTCTTCACATCCTTCCCCACTAAGTTATACGAGTGGATCACGAAGCTAGTAGATATCCAAGGAAGGTGTAAACTCGACAGGCCTATTGTGTGGGCTCCAAAATTTGTGTGTAGACTGGAATCATCAAAAGATAAGATCGTGTGTGTTGTCGATCACTGGCTTGATCAAATCATAGGAGGATTCATCACCAAATTTGCGGTAGATACGTCAATGAGTTATAGTGAGGCAGAACGAAACTTCCTCAAAGGACCGCGAGGTGAGTACGTTAAATCTTTGAACACTTGGATTAAAATGCTACTGTGGAAATGGGTTATGCGAATAAATTGATGTTTGGGGCTACGCGAGGTGGAAGAATCTACAGAAATGAAGGTAGCACAAAACTAGAAACTAGACCCTTGATTTCACCTCTATGAGGGGGCAAAGAAGAGCTCACGAAGGTCTCGCCAAGAAGTGGGATCAATCTGATAAGGCAGAGAATTTTGTGCATACCACCCACACCCACACCACCACCAATTTCACCATCTTCACCCACATCTTCACCCATACAACCTTTGCCACCACCGCGAAGCAGTATAGAACGTGCGATAAATCTACCGGTGTTCAAGGGAGTAGGGAATGAAGATCCAGACCAGTTTTGGTTCGTGATAAAATCTATACGGGAAGCATCAAAAGATAAGATTGTGTGCGTTGTCGATCACTGGCTTGATCAAATCATAGGAGGATTCATCACCAAATTTGCGGTAGATACGTCAATGAGTTATAGTGAGGCAGAACGAAACTTCCTCAAAGGACCGTGAGGTGAGTACGTTAAATCTTTGAACACTTGGATTAAAATGCTACTGTGAAAATGGGTTATGCGAATAAATTGATGTTTGGGGCTACGTGAAGTGGAAGAATCTACAGAAACAAAGGTAGCACAAAACTAGAAACTAGACCCTTGATTTCACCTCTATGAGGGGGCAAAGAAGAGCTCACGAAGGTCTCGCCAAGAAGTGGGACCAATCTTATAAGGCAGAGAATTTTGTGCATACCACACCCACCCGCACCACCACCAATTTCACCATCTTCACCCCCATCTTCACCCATACGACCTCTGTGTTATAGACAATTTTGTGCCTTACAGCAACAAGCATGAATTGTCAATAATCCAAGGGATCCAAAGTTCCCTAAACATGATGTTCCTACCCCTAGAGGAACAAGGTCAGCAAACCAACAGCTCTCAGATCAGTTCTCCACCTAAAAACACTCAAAAACAAGCAATCCTGAAATCAAAGCAGGTGCTCCACTAGGTTTCTGCGCTCAAACTCAGTTGCTCCATGGTGTACCTGCGTTGCAAAGCAAGTGGGACAAAGGCCACCTGCGCTGAGCGAGAAGGGACAAGTGGCACAGTGAGTCATTGCTTTGGAATCTTCCAAAAATGACACTTGGATCAGGTATTTCGCCTTGTGATGAGTCAGAGGCTCTGTTTCTCCAAGTGGAAGCAAAGTTCTCCAAGTGGACTCAAGAACTGAAGATCAACTAAAGATTAACTGAAGAGAGAGAGGACACAAGGCAGCTACACATCAGTTGCAAGCTGACTCATCCTTTCTCAATTCATCTATATATTGAGCTCTCTCCTATGAGCTCAGGAGGCTGGAATTTTGTGCAAAGTAATGATATGCTGTTGGTTTCACTATTGAGTTATTGGGTGATTGTTTGAGAGAGGTGAAGAAGAGCAATTCTTTCTGCTGGGAGGTGTTGCTGGGTTGGAGCCTTCAATGGTTGTAATACTCTCAGAACCTTTATTTCTTCATTAATAAAAGCTATTGAGGTTCTTCTATGTGCTCTTGTTTCAATTATATATTGTGATGATTGCATGTTTGGTTTATACTAATCCATGAACCAGTTATGATTGCATGCCTCTTGTAGTTTCCTTCTTTGTTATTTTGCAGGATCTCATCGTAGCTGGGCAAGCAGAAGAACAAAGAGCTAGGAGCAAGCGGCCAAAGAGAAGAGTTTGGATTTGACATTAAGCGCAAGGCAACGGTTAGTGCTTTCTCCATTCTCTTTTGCTTTCATAAAGAAGTAAACCTTAAGTAGTTTGTTTTACAGTTGTTGCTAAGGAACTGTCACCCTTAGAGTGGGATAGGGTCATCCGAGTCGGATACTTTTCCCTACAACAAACTGGCGACTCCACTGGGGATCGTATCCGTTTGATTGTGTTTGTAGTATTTTGCTATTCATTTCCTGAACAAAAGAGTACCAAATCGAAAAGCTTTTGACTATATCAAAAGCGAAGTAGAGGGCAGCTACTCTTGCTCATTTTCTGAGCAAATTCATGATTTGAAGAGCTGATCTACAAGGATCCTTGTAAGCTCTTAGTGATAGCTTTGCACCTTCCTAATCATCCCTTTGAGTGTGCTTGACTGATTGCTTCTGATTTGAGCAAAAACTGTGCATTTTTGAGAAAATTATGACCCGGAAACTGTGAAAACGCAATTCTCGTTTTCCAAAGCAGGTAGTACACAGGCTACCCGCTTTGCAACGCAGGTCCCGAAGGGGCTACCTGCGCTGAGAGCCAGTTTGGCTGTGCAGAGCCTGCGTTGGCCCAAATTTGCCTAGTGCATTTGGGGTTTCCTCCTTTCTCTTTCCTGTTTTCACTTAGTTTTGCTGCTAGGTGTTAGTCTTGTGCCTGTTTTGAAACCAATATTACTTGCCATCATTCTGCCTCTGTTATATAACGAAATTGTACTTGTTCTTTGTATTTCTTACTCATTTACAATTTCCCATAACGAAAAGTAAACTAGTCATGCTTTTGGCCTTTTAGATCTGAACCTGTGTTAGGCATTTTGCTGGTCTAAAGAGTTAGCTTGTTTGCTGTCCATAGCTGATTAGTCATTTTACTTTCGTTAGTATGGTTTGATTTCATGTATTTCCAGTGATTAAGCAAGTGAATCTTAAGGTGTCTTTTGATTTTGGACAAACTTGTTTACTTTCGCTTTAAATCGAAATCAAAGTTATATAACCACTTTCTTCTTGTAATCCATCCACATTAAGAAAGGGAAAAGAAAATACATGCATTGTGCATTTTGCATTTGACTGTGTGCTTGACGATTTAGGAAAGATTTGCATTTTAGTGTGTGCTCTATGATCCGTGTGAAAAGATTTGCCTTTCTTTTCCCTCAGTAGTTAAGGTTTTCAAAGTTGAAAGATTGAAAAGTTTGCTTCTCATCTTAGACTGCATTCAGGAATTTGTTATATACATCTCATGGTGATCCTTAAAGGCAAACTGATAAGCAAGATCAACATTAAAATAAATCCAATTTACATAACAACGCTTTGTAACATAACGCAAACACATAGAGGTCTAGGTAGAGACGTGTTCCGGCGTCGTTAAACATAGTGACTGTCGATCTCTACGAAGGTGGGTGATTCCTCCTGAGAGTCGGTGGCACTAATACGGACTTGTGCTCCCACGTACCGTCGCGTATATATTGGGAGACCCCTATAGGCAATTATCCTTTATCCATAGGAAGCCGTGTCGGCCGCCCTACTGATCGCGATGCAGTGAACACAGCATTCACGAAGATCGACCACCCGTACCGTAAAACGTATTCTGTGGTTTCGCGAAAAGTATGGCACACCCTCTGCCTAGATCTCCAGAGAAGTTTCTTTTGGCTTTTTTCAAACTCTATAACTGAAAAAGTCCATCCGAGCATTTGTCACTTCGGGCTCGTTAAAACATCGAAGGCGACTAGAGTCATCTTTAGCTTTTTCTCGACTCTTAAAACATGAAAAAGCAAGTTTGTGTCTAAAAGCGTCGTTAATAAAATTTATTTTAAGCGGAACATAATCACCTGTTATTCCCACGTTGATCTTTCAGTTGAAAAGTATGGAGCCCACCAACCAAGGAAACAACCTTGGTGGAAGTCCAAATCCCTTCTCCTCTTGGGGAGATGTTGGTGCGCCTCATATGGCAACATTGTCACTTCCAGGATTGACAATTGGCCTACCTGTATGGCTCTTTTCAACTAATGTAGTCCAGATCGCCACTAATCCTGAGCAGTCGAATCAACAGTCAGAACAGTCTAGAGCTACCCACCAGCCTTCCACTTCTTACAATTCTTCCTCTGATCCTTCATCTTCACAAGGAAGAGCCGACAAAAGTCAGCCTCCCATGGAGAAGAAGAGAGAAAAGAAGCAGAAGGGGCCAATGGCGAAGGCGACTGGGGGCAAGCAAAAGACAGCTGACAAAAACCCACACACTGCACCAACCGGGCCTAAATCGCCATGTGTCATTTGCAAAGGGGCCCACTTCCATCGTGATTGTCCCTGTATTCCCCGGATACTAAGGGACTGGTCCCCAAGGTTGCACAATCCGGTAGCGTCAACCTCTGGTAGTCATGTTGATTGCAGTCCGTCAACTAGCGAGAGTGAAGGACGAAGAGGGAGACCAAGATCACCCTGTATATTGTGTGAAGGCGATCACGCCATCCACAAATGTCCATTCTTAGATGAGGCAAAGAGAGTTTTGGAAGATCGTCCGGTTTCACCGTTACGACTTCCTCCTGGATACCAAAAACTCGCGCCTAATCCCTCGGTAGTTGAAAATCCAGCTGACCCGCTCAAGTGGTCAGCTGAAGTGTCGGTCATTGAAAATGAACCTACTCAATCCAGAACAGACGAAAGTCTAAAGGTCGAAACGGCAGTCGACCCCGTTCTTCCTTCGGAGGTTTCATCCTCCAATGACCCCGTCATTGAAGACCCATCTTCAAATGACACCCTCACTGAAGAGGATAAGGATGACACCGTCCATATTCTTTTCATCAACACAGACTCTGATGAGCATCAGGGCAATGCGCCCATTCCTTTATCGCAGGAAGGAACATCGTCAGGGTCGTATCCGGCCGTATATTTGGTCCCACCACCAAGCAACCTAGTTGTATCCTTTGATTGGAATCAACTAGGCAGACCCCGGTTACCAGCCAGTATCCCATTCAGAATCATAGTCCAAATCTACAGAATGGTGATGGCTGGAACTATCATTGATGAAGGGGCATCTGTGAGTATCCTTTCCTCTGTTTCTTGGAAAGCACTGGGTTGCCCGGCGCGTTTACCTGAGATGAGAAATCTATCAGGTTTTGATAAAGGAACCAGTCACCCGTTAGGGATTCTCCCCAATGTTCCAGTTACATTGAAAGAGAAGACAGTTCATATGAACATCATGGTCGTCCAGGGACCCTTGGCATATAACTTACTCCTTGGACGAGACTATATATATTGCATGGAGGCAATAGTGTCCTCGCTCTTTAGAGTCATGTGTTTTCCGCACGAAGGAAGAATGGTCAAGCTCGTAGACCAACTTTCATTTCTAGGATCACGCATTGCAAATAGTCAAATACCATCCCTTAACGGTTTATTCACTCAAGGAATGCCACCGCCTCCGGTTCTACTTCCCGATGAATGCGAGTAATTCGAGAAGAAAAGAATGGGGACCCAGGGGGCATGCACCCTGGCCTGCCTCAGGCAGAGAAAACCTTAGGTATAAAGTTAATTTCCGCAGAAGAATGGGCTAGTTCGTACCCCGTCCAAAAAAGGAAGAGAGGGTTGTTCTAGGATAAAATTCTTTTGTCAAAGTTATGTTGAAGCGGAAGAATCGCTCCCTTTGTCTAAAGAAGTGGGCTCTCCTAAGGAGGGGATCTATTTGTGGCAGCAAGAAGGCACCATCTTTGAATGTCAAGCCTCACCCATTAAAACAATATGTTTTAAAAGAGAAGTAGGGGCAGTCTTCAAAGAAAGAGAGGAAATTGCTGCAACAAGTAGTCACCATCCTTAGCAACCTAATGATAGACATCGCCGAAAAGAGAGTTTAGTTTGCGGCAGCAAACAAAACCATTTTTCGGATAATAAGTAAGAGGACCTCTCCCCCGTAACACCAATGTTTTATCTGTTGCGATCTTGCAAAAATCAAAAAGTGAACTGATGGGAAGACAAGTACCATCGGCACCGAAAAATAACGAGAAGACAAGTATCGTTAAAAATATAGCAAGACGACAAGTAGAAAAACAAAGGTGGGATAGAGGAGAAGAAGAGCCTTGAAATTATACTTTATACCTGGGGGCATGCAAACCTTTTGGAGTGCAAGCATGGGACGACTATTTATTTTTTGTAAATTTTTAGGTCCTCCCTTTAAACCTGTAGGTCTAACCCGTTAAACTCGTAGGATTAGCCGTTTCCAGCTTGCATAAAGAAAGGATGAAGGGCAAAAGTTAAAACCTGCCAAATTGGAGTAATTAGTGAGGTATCGCTCCTTAAATAAGATTACCTCACCTAAAGCATTCCTTGTATTAAGACTGGTATAATCGAGCAGTTTTAGCAATGTTCATGCTCGTTAAAAAAATAAACGCAAGAATCGAGCAGTTTTGTACAGAGTTCATGCTCGTTAAAAAATAAACACAAGTTGTGAGCAATCTTTCCCTATAGTTCAAGCTCATCCAGAAAAAATGAACCGGTAAACAACCTCGAGAAATGTAACCTTTGAAAGCCATATTAAAAGCCCTTGGTCGTGTTTATATGCCATCACCTCCATCCGTTCATTTGGCCAATCGTTCACCTCCATATGTTTGTTTACCCATTTTGAGGAACAGCTGCGAAGAGTGATTTCACTTTGCCATCCTTGTGACACTGCCGTGATTGGAGAATTCCAACCTGTACCTGGAATCTGCTGCTATCCCTGTTCATCACTCGTTCCTCAAAAGACGAGTCTTCTTTGAGCTCTTTTCACTGACTCGTAAAATATGAAAAGTTTGCCGAGTTTTGGCCTTCCAGCTCGTTAAAGGACAAGAAGAGCTATCCCTCCTCTAGATTTTAATCTTTTTGGACCTGAGGGATTATTACACAAAAAGATCGAGCGCTTGTTTTGTTCGGCTCGTTAAAGAAATCGAAAATTCATCCCTTCTGTATTGTTTTATACTTTTTCGGACTTAAGGGATTAGAAGACGAAAAAGGAATTTTGGAGTTAACTTTTCGTACCTTTTCAGACTCTCTAAAAATGAAAAGGACCGAGTTTTCTTTGTCGTTAGACTCGTTAAAATGATTAAATAGCGACAAACTTGTCTTTAGACGAGAACGAGTTTCCCTATCGCTAGGCTCGTTAAAACATAGCGATGGGCTTGCCCGAAGGGCAGGTTATAGAACAAGCATATGTTATCCTCCTCAAGCTTGACAAAAATAAAGAGGTACTGGTCAGCAATGACTGGGGAAAAATTGGGAGAACCTCACAGCATTAATGGTAGCAAGTCACTCTTGAACATGACACTTTGTCCTCCGTATCACATCGGGTTGGGTTGTTTCATTCACCGGTCTCATAACCATGGTCTTTGCCACACCATCCACAATTGGGGTAATGCTACCAATCCATCACATCAGTGTCGTTATATGTTCAAGAGATGTGGTTCTGTAAAGAGTCAACCGTGTTCCACCCACTGCCATACATTATCCTTCATCCACTTCATGACCGCCACCCTGAATCATACATCCCAGTTTGTTTTCACCTCATCACAATCACTAGCTCCGTTCCGTGTCACTGATGTGGGATTCATTAAGGCCCTCCTTTGACGGATCGCTCCTTGTCGACATCAGCTCATTATCCAAGGAGTTGATCTAGGAACACCCCCCTCAGTACTTTGAAGCTTGCATGCCTCAATGGCAAGTTTCTCACTTCCGGCGACAGGTATACATCAATGACCTTCGACCAGAAGATTTTGCATGGTGGTCGACGCCAAGTCCTTTATTCCCACCATGTGGATTGTACTTCCGTACCTTGAGGGTCATCATCCTTATCGGTGACTCCTCTCGCGCTTGTTAACGGTTTACATCATTGACCGGTAATCAAGCGATGTCTTTCCATGTTCGACTTCAAGAAATTCTCACATGGATCGACTTGTACATCGAGTGAAGATCAGAAGAGATTGAAGACCCCGGATCTAGTTTCATCCATCCGGGATGCGATATATATTCAGGACATAAAGACATTTGATATGTACACCATTACAGCAGATGATCATCCTTCTCAAAGGATGATAATTTCAGCAGAGAATTATCAGTCTACAATCAGACGATCGTCTGTTCTATGTACCAAAATGTATTTATAAAGCTGAGCATGGGAATGCCCGCCTCAACTAGATCATGAAAAATGTATGAAAAATAATGTATTGTATTGTATCTTATTACAGGACACTTCTCAGCAGATTGAATGAACTTCGGATCCTCTCAATAAAGCATTTCACCCGATAAACGACCTCATACTTTAGGGGGCATATGTTATAGACAATTTTGTGCCTTACAGCAACAAGCATGAATTGTCAATAATCCAAGGGATCCAAAGTTCCCTAAACATGATGTTCCTACCCCTAGAGGAACAAGGTCAGCAAACCAACAACTCTCAGATCAGTTCTCCACCTGAAAACACTCAAAAACAAGCAATCCTGAAATCAAAGCAGGTGCTCCACTAGGTTTCTGCGCTGAAACTCAGTTGCTCCATGGTGTACCTGGGTTGCAAAGCAAGTGGGACAAAGGCCACCTGCGCTGAGCGAGAAGGGACAAGTGGCACAGTGAGTCATTGCTTTGGAATCTTCCAAAAATGACACTTGGATCAGGTATTTCGCCTTGTGATGAGTCAGAGGCTCTGTTTCTCCAAGTGGAAGCAAAGTTCTCCAAGTGGACTCAAGAACTTGTTGTGCCCTACAACAACCCCCCATTTCATATCATCTGTATTTACAAATAATCAACGTATGAAATGGGTCCCTTTTAGAAATTAATCGGTATTAATGAATTTGTTCGAAAAAGGGATGATAATCAAATAAGTATGTAAAATGAAGCCTTTTTCGAATAACAATGTTTCCAAAATAAAACAATCTTTTGTTATTGCGATAAAGCAATCGCAAGATCGCATATCGCAATGACAAGAGAGGCGCACTTAAACGGCACTTTGGCCTTTGCCGATGCGATATCGCTATCGGCAGTCGGCGTTTTATTTGCATACACAAAAAGAGCACATATCTCACACCCCGATGCGACGCTATATCGGCGATCGGATATCGGCACTGCCTCTTATGAGAAAACGCGTCAAGTTATAAACCCCGACCCGATGCGATATCGCTATCGGCCGTCGGCGGTATCCCATGCATTTTTATAAGGCGCCCACTTCTCTCCCCGATGCGATGCGAATTCGCTATCGGAGTTCGGCAAATCACTTAAATTGCATCTGGCAATGGGTTCATATGCTAATCCAATGCGATATCGCAATCGGCGTTCGCCAGGGCTACTTTCAAACGATAATGTAACACTCTCCTCCCATGCGATGCGACATTGTTCATCGGTAATCAGCATTTTCAAAAAGTGATTGTTTTAAACTTTAAAGTTATATTTAAAATCCGGTTGATAAGGCGCAGATTTCAAAATGCCGTTAAATGCAGGGATAAGGTAATGCATGCGTATTTAATAACCTTGCCCCTTCGATTAACGAATACTTGCGTCTAAGGCATATCATATCTGTTGCACGCGTTGGGTGGTCATTCAACTGAATAACAGCTTAAATGGTCATTTAATGGGTAGCAAGCCTTAAAATCACCATTAATGCATATGCAATCTCTTACCAGTGATCGGATCCGCAGCCACTTTTTGAAGATTAATAGCGCCACGCTTCAAGTGATATATACTTTCCAATTATGCTTTGTCTTCATTATTCCTTGTGTTACGATTTCTCTCGCACTTGTGTAGAGTTCGTTTGTTGAAGAAAGCCAGAACATGATGGGGAAGAAAAATAAGAGGAGTTCTGGTACTACTACAACATCTGTTGCAGGTCAAGCTGCTCCAATTTCAAAGAAAGGCTTAATCTCAGACACTACGTGCGCTGGTCTTCATAGAACCACATGGCAAGGTACATATAATCTGTTGGAGGCCGAGCAACCAAAAGTAACAGTGACAACGGCTAGTGTAGATGTATTAAGGAAGTCTGATGCAACACTCAAAGACTTGGCCACTCCATTTTACACAGAATAGCGGCCAGAGAGCAGGTTCTCCCTTACACAAACGTGGCGCGCTGGGCAATCGAAGAAATCCCCATCACTGATAGAACTTTCCATACAAGGGACGGAAGGATTTTCGGGTCATTCAAGCCTGATGACCTGAGGCGAATGTATCATCTGCCTAAACCGGAGCTAGTCTACAACAGAACCTTTGTGGAGAAACTCGCAAAAGAAAATGAATCACCATCCGAACCCCTCCGAGATTGGAGGCAGAACCCAGCCAAGCACAAGCATGAAAGTTCGGGTAAGTACTCCAACGTTTCTTTGGCCTCTCCTTATTGCTATGCGGGGATTATGATGTGTAGATTGTGGGGATTACATGACTCTGTTAATATCAATATTGACATGGTTCCCCTAATGGAAGCGGCTATCAATTCTATAATCATGGACTGGGCCACTATTCTTTCCGATAAATTGGTCGTAGCTGTTCGTGAATTCAGAAACAAAACTATAGTCTCTGAAAGGAAAATCCCTCCATTCTATTATTCTGCTTACATTATGGATACCCTGTGTCTTAATTCTGAGTTTCCTGTCCTCGGTTGGAGATGGACCACCCAGGATCCAACACCCATTCATTTATACCATCAGAAATTGTGGAAATCCTCTTACAAGGACCACTTGTACCAAATTTGTAATGGTTTCATGGTCCCCATTTACTATTCTATTTTTGACAGACCCATTTCCAGAATTTCTTATGAAGCCTCCTTTGACTTACCTGCCGTAGCGAGTTGGTTTGGGGAAGAGTATTTCTCCTATATCAGAGTTTTTGGGAGTAAGGCTAGGCCACATGTCCTCCCTTTGTATATCCCAGACAAGCTGTTAGCCCGGGAAATCTGCTACCAGATTATGGCCGACAGTGTCACACAAACTCTCAAAGAAGAGAAGAAGAAAGGTTGGCCCTCTTTTTCTTTAAGAATTGGGGTTTTTACTCTGCTTAATTACAAGCACGCAGAAAAAGAAGCAGCAAAAATCCAAGCTTTATCCCTGGCCACTCTCCCAAACAGACTCTATGATCCAAAGAAAACTGCCTACATTGCCCTAGAACAAGCAAAACTAACAAAAGTTGATCATCAAGAGGATACATTTGATGACTTGTTTGTAGGTGCCGAGACAATAAGCCAAGTCAAACAGCTTGCCATAATGAAATACAACGATGAGGCGTTGACTGAGTTTAATAAACTTAGGGAGCAGAGGTTGCAAACTCTGCCCCTAGAGTTATTATCCACAACCCTAGCGTCTTCCTCAAGCGAGCCTGGTCGGCAACAGATACATTCACCTCCGGTTACAACTAAAGAACAGGATAAACAACAGGAGGAAAGACAGAAAAAGCTGCAGGCTGAGAAGCAGAAAAAAGAGCAAGCAGAGAGGCAGAAAAAGGAGCAGATAGAAAGGCAGCAAAAGACACAGAGGGAAGAAGAGCAGAGGAAGAAGAAGGAAGAAGAAAGATTAAAGAAAGAACTAGCAGATAGGCAGAAAAAGGAATTGGAGGAGCAGCAGCGGAAAACGCGAGAGGAGCAGCAGCGAAAATCACTTGAAGAACAGCAGAAGTTAGAACAAGAGAAAGAACGGAGCAAAGCCCATAAGCAATCTTCCATTGATCCTGAATTGATTAAACAATGGAATCAATTCGATTCCATTATCAGTGGAAAGGAAGGCTCCAAAGACACAGGCTCCTCTAAAACAAGCAATGCGCCCGATATCACTTCTTCTCAGGTTCTAGGAGGAACCAGCGGCCCACCCATTTCACAGGATGTTGAGATTATCAATAAGGACCCTTCCGATCAAATTATTCTCCAGGTGGAAGAAATTCCTCCCCTGGATATTTTCTATAGCCCAAAGCATAAAGCCGTTATCAAGCGCTCTAAGAAAAGACGAAGGCTTGATCAACCTTCTATCTTTCCTGAGCAAACAGTCACGGGCAATATGGTCTGGAAGGAGGATTTGGATCCCTCCGATGATCTAACAAAGCTGTCGCAATTCGCGGGAGCTTATTCTGCAGCAACCATCGACAAAGCATCAGAGGTAAGTCTTCTGTTGAAGACTAAGGACCATGAAATATATGCATTACAGGCGGAGATAATTGAGGCGAAAAACAAAGCAGCACAGGTGGAAGAGCAGTTGATGGCTCAACAGCAAGAGAACAATTTGTTAACCCAGCAACTGCAAATTGAAAGACAAAGGATAGACCAAAGTGAAACTCAGAAGGCAAAAGAATTGTCGGAGGCATTGTCACAGTTGGAAGCATCAAATGAGCTGATGATGAAATCAAAAGATGAGCGAATAGCTCAACTATCAACACAGCTCGAAGGTATCAAGAGCACACAGAATGTGAAAGTCTTCAGAGCAGAAGCAACTCAAATAAATGGCGCATTACTGTCTCAGATCAGACTTTTATGTCAAAAACTTGCTAAGGCTGACCAATTATGCGAAATATCTACAACAGTGTGTGAGCAAATAGAGAAGGCCAGGAATGAGCTAGATCAGGCCGAAGAAGCCATATCCGAATAAGTTGAGTGGCAAGACACTCCAGAAGGGAAATCGGCGAATTTGTCCCGAATCTATGAAACGTATAAGGACATACTCTTTACCGAATGGAATACTCAGGTAATGAAGGCAGAAAGGGCGGCTTCCAGGTGTAAAATAATTGCCAGCAATATGATCAACCTAGTCAATGATACACTTTATTTGGCGAACATGATCTCCAAGTGCACACCTGGAAGCATAACAACAGCAGGTATGCTTGAAGAATCAAGTTATCCTGACTTGGAGGAACAGAGGAAATTAATTACCGGAGTAAATACTTTAACCTCTGATGCATATTGGCTCTTTCTAATTAAGCCACATACTCAAAGGTCTGCTCTTAAGTGTTTAACAGATGCCCTCGGATACCTGATCCTCGACATTCAAGATGCTACATATGATGCTCAGCTAACTTCGCGTCTCAACACTCCACCAGAAGTAGAGCCAATGCTGGCGATATGTCAGCTAAGGAGTAAAGGCAAAGAACCCGTCGAATGAAGCATTGCCGCCAACTGCCAGATTGCCAAAAAAGATGGAACAAATATTTATTGATACCAATTTAATAACTTTTCAGTTGTTTAGATATTTAGATTAGTATAGTATTTATAGACCCTTTCATTGTTTTGGAAAGGGTCGTAAAATTTTGTAATAAGACTTAAAGGCTGAAGTTTGCACTATTGTGCTTCAGTCTATATTCTTTTTGTGAAACTCGACCAATGGTTCTGAATTTTGATTAGAAGGCTGTTTTATACAATTGCGCACGACTGTCTGTTGTTTGGAAGGCTTTCCGATTGGAAGGAAGGACTGCGACATAGTGATTGATGTACTGGATTGATCGATCAGCTTACATGGTACTATTATCTGTATCTGTGTTCTTTCTGATTATATGAATTGTTGTGTTATTATCTTTGCTATTGTTGAATGCATGTATGCGATATAACAGCAAATCGTCATTTCGCTTCACTATTGAATGTTTGTGTTGATTTGTTATCTCTTTCACTCATGCATGTATCAATGATATGAATGATTAAGTGTAGTAATTCGCTCTAATCGCTCTGCATAACTAATTATGCAGAGCAATGTTTAAATGGTTCAAACGTCTATGCTTAAAGTGTTAGAGTCATTTATATGCCTGCCTTAAAGCACAGATCATCAAACGCTACGCTTTGCCTAGTAATAAGTCCCGGGATCCGATTATAGTTATTACATTTTGTTTATAGTTTAGCTGTCCGCTCATTACCATCTTATCTCATAAGTCATTCATCCATCCCATTCACTTATACTTCTTGGGAAACTGGTCATATTATCCCCAGTCGGAACCACTATTCCAAACGGAAAAGGAGCTGCATTAAAGTCCGGACCGGGTGGTATCCCCTTTGTTGTGGCAGCGATTTTCGAGGCCTCAACAAAATTGGCGCTAGAAGGAGGGCCAACTGTGAATGGCAAGCCGACCCAAATCGGCAAGTCATTCTAAGAGTAATTCTCCCTCCAAATCTCCTCATTCTTCTCAATTGCATGCTGGTTCTCCAGCCCATAACCAAGAAGAAGAGGAATCTATCACCACTGCTCAATCCCATCATATCCCAGAACAACTAAGTCTTGAATCTCCTGAAGTTCAGTCTCTAATCCATAAACTTCAGAGCTTCTCGATCTCACCACAGAAATCTGAGATATCAGAAAGCAGTGCGACTTCGCAGTTCAACCTCACTCATCCTCTTACCAGACTTCAGAGCGAAAAACTTGGTATTGAACCTACTGAGTTTCCTTTACCCAAAAGGAAAAAGCCAAAGAAAAACACTGAAGGATCTGACAGTGGGGATTTTTCTTCCATATCATCCATTTCATCTCCTCATCTGCAAAGTCAACCACCCACCCCTCCATTACAAATTGTTGTTCATCAGGGAACAGGAGCCTCAATATCCCAACCTATTCACTCTTTAATACCTCACCAAACATCTGGAACCCCGACAGTAGTGACAACCACTGTCGCTAGCATAATGGCAGATCCATGGACTAGACCGGGTGCTGTCAACATGCCTGGACCATTACATGATCTACCAGATGCTCCCGAAAAATGGCTGCCTAAATTTAATCCAGATAATGGAACCCAAGCCGAAGAACACATCAACAACTTCATGTTAGCAGTTAATCTAAAAGGAGTGACAGAGCAAGATGTCGTAGTAAGACTGTTCCCTTATACTTTACAAGGATCAGCAGGATCCTGGTATTTTTCCTTACCCTCTGGTTCGATTACCAGTTGGGTTACATGCTAAGAGCAGTTTCTCACCAAGTATGGAGATGACCGGTCCCTAGCAACTTTAATAAATGACCTCTCCAATTTGAGAATAGAGCACAGGGAACCAATAAAAGAATTTAATGCCAGATTTAATAAACTACTGAATAAAATCCCTACCGCTTCTAAACCGAGTGAGCAAATCCGAAGCGAATGGTACATCACTGCCCTACCCGCCAACATAGCTATCTTTGTTGACAGGGCTGGCAAACCTACCCTAGCTGAAAATATGAAAGAAGCACTTGCAATTGAAAAGCGCATCAATGCTCTTGAAAAGAAAGCTGCTCTAGAAGATAGAAAAGCTAAAAAAGTCTCGTTTAAAGAAGATTCCAAGAAGAAAACCCCCAAGGACCCATATGACATGGAAGGTTTACAGAAGGTCCTTAAAACATTGTCTAATGAAATGGTTGAGATTAAAAAGCAAGTGGCCGAAACTTCAAGCAAAAGACCATTCAGGACTTTTAAGAAATCCGAATCAAAGCCACCTAATGTTATATCTAACGCCGATTCAGACCAAGAAGAAGAGGAAGAGGAAACACCTCCACAGACTGATGATGATGAAGAAGTGGCTGAATGTCACGGAATGTGGGATTTTATACTCCCAAACTCTGATACTGAGAATGAAGAAGAAGCCTTCCCGGTTACTACTAGAAGTAAAATTGCTTCTGAACTCCCCCAGGCAGCTTCAAAGAAGAGGAGCGCAGGCGCTACTACAGCAAAAGAAAAAGTTCCCCTAAAGAAGTCACCTGTGGTAGTTCCTTCAAATCAGCCTTCAACTTCTAGTTCTCCTTCAACATCCAAGACTCTAGTAGTATCTGATTCCATGGAATATAACATTGTTGATGATATGAAGAAAACCAAGGCAAATATAACCATGTTTGAACTCAGTAAACTGAAGCATCAGCAAAAGCTACTTCTTAAAGAGTTAAACGCTGTTCCCTCTACTCCCCTTCCCAGTGCAAGAGCTGCCAACGATTCAGGCCAGCCTCCTGCAGGCATGGTTGAAATTACAGATTCAGTCTTGATCGGAGATAAATCAAATTCTCACACTCCACCCTTCCTGCTTACTTATGAGATTTATAATAGAAACCTACACAACTGTTTAATAGATTCAGGGGCCTCATCAAATATAATGCCAGCTTCAGTTTGTTCTAAGCTGAACATTGAACCCCAGAAATCTGCAATTCATATTGTACAGTTGGATAGAACTAAAGTGCAGGTGGTGGGAGAAATTAATTCTGTGACCATCAGGTTGTCAGCCGACCCCAGAATTGTCCAGAGAATTGACATTTTAATCGCAGACATACCTGAATTTTATGGTTTGATTTTAAGCAGAGATTGGTCCGAAAAACTACATGGGTATATCTCTACAGATTGGTCACACATGTGGCTTCCCTACAGGGGAAAGCCAAATCAGATAAGGATCGATCGTGAGAAACATATGACCCACACAGTTACTGAATTCGAGCAAGAAAACCAGCCTGTCACATTCAACAATAACATTTTGGGGAATTATTCGGCAGAATCATTCTTTGGCAACTTTGTTGCCCAACCATCTCCTTTTTCAGTTAATCATTTTACATCTCAAATAGAAAATTTTTCACAAACTGATAGGTCCAGATGTTATAATGATGCTGAGAAAAATGTAGATACTTTTGTTAATATTCCTTTATTTTGGTCTTTGTATTTTGATGGCTCTAAGTCCCCTGAAGGTTCAGGAGCTGGATGTATATTGGTTAGTCCGCAAGGAGAAAAGACAATGTTGTCTTGTAGGTTAGAGTTTGAGTGCACTAATAATACAGCCGAATATGAGGCTTTAATCCAAGGATTATATAAAGCAATCGGTCTGGAGGTACGATATCTAAAGGTTTTCGGCGATTCGGAAATCATTGTCAAACAGGTTAGAAATGCAATTCATTGCCTTTCGACTCACCTTAAACATTACCAATCGCTCGTTCAAGAACTTACCTCACATTTTCTTGCATTCAACATTTCTTCTATACCTCGATCTCAAAATGCAGCCGCAGATTTGCTAGCCAATGTAGCTTCAAAGCTTCTACCTTCTGAAGACTACAGCCTTGATAGATTTTCCGTAGAATTACTTTTCAGACCTTCAATTCCCGACAATGTCACTAATTGGAGAGTATTTAATCATGACGATGATATTTTGCAGTTTTTAACTTCTGAGAATTCTTATGATAAGCAAGTTATTGAGGAAGATGATCATGATTCCCAGATGAAAGGAGTGCCCAAAGAAAATTCGATCCCCAAACCAGTGGTAAAATTAGAAGACCTTTATGATATTAAAGACAGGTTCAAACCTGTGATTAACACAAAGCTTCAAAGTTCTACCCTTAGGTTTGAATTAATAAATCTAGGAACCAACGAGTCTCCTCAAAACATCAATTTAGGAACAGGACTATCTCAGAATGAAAAGGGAGCATTTATTAAATTGTTGAGAAAGAACAAACAGGTTTTTGCTTGGAAATATGATGACTTAAAGACATACGATACATCTATTATCCAGCATACCATTCCTATGCTTCCTGATAAAAAACCAATTCAGCAAAAATTAAGAAAAATACACCCAAATTTGGAGAGCCAGATTAAGTCGGAGCTTAATAAGCTTTTAAAAGCCAAAATTATTTTTCCAGTCCGACATTCAAACTGGGTCTCTAACATGGTGCCAGTCAGGAAGAAAAATGGCGACATTCGAATTTGTATTGATTTCAGGAATTTAAACAAAGCGAGCTTAAAAGACAACTTCCCATTGCCCATTATGGAGCAAATTCTCCAATCAGTGGCAGGTTCTGAATTGATGTCTTTTCTAGATGGTTTTTCAGGGTACAATCAAGTTCTGGTACACCCCGATGACCAGCTCAAAACTACATTCAGGACAAAATGGGGAACCTATGCATATCAGAAAATGCCTTTTGGTCTTATAAACGCCGGAGCGACATTTCAGAGAGCTATGGACATAGCCTTCAGAGGGTTAATTAATCGATCAGTAGTCGTCTACCTAGACGATATTACTGTGTATTCTAAAAAGAGAGATAATCATTTGCATGACTTAAATCAGATCTTTCAGAGATGCAAAAGATATGGTATTTCTCTAAACCCAAAAAAGTCCTTCTTTGCTCTAGATCAAAGAAAACTCTTAGGGTTTATAGTATCCAAAGATGGTATTTATATTGATCCTGATCGGATTAATGAAATTTCTGAAATCCCTTTCCCACATAACAAGAAATCAATGCAGTCATTTTTAGGTCAGATTAATTTTGTCAAACGATTTGTTCCAGATTTTTCACAGATTGTACTACCACTTCAGACAATGATCAAGAAGAATTCAGTCTTCAAATGGGGATCTGAAGAAAAGCAAGCTTTTGATGTTATCAAACAGTCAATAATCAATGCCCCGGCTTTGAATACCCTGAATTTTTCTAATCATTTTACACTATATACTATTGCATCCAACACTTCATATGCTGCAGTACTTACACAACTGAATGATAACAACCTAGAAGCACCCATATCATTTTTTAGTTCAAATCTTCAAGGTGCCGAATTAAATTATTCAGATGTGGAAAAACAAGCCTTTGCTGTGTTCAAAGCAGTCAAACATTATAGACCCTTCCTTTTGAAAACCCACACGAAAGTTATAGTTCCTTTCCCAGCGGTAAGACAACTATTAATTCAGAAAGAATTGGGTGAAAAAAGAGCCAATTGGGTTACAGCGCTTCAAGAGTATGACTTAGAAATAAAGCCAGCAAAGATTGTTAGGGGCCAAGGTTTTTGCAGGATGTTGGCAGGAGCATCAAACATTCACGAATCAAGCGATGAAGATCAGATCGAATCCATCAATCAGATAAGTCTCACTGATTCTGAATCTCAGTATGCTGATTTGATATTTTATTTGAAGAACGGTTACGCTCCTCCAAATTTATCTTACAAAAATAAAAGGGCCATTAGGTTGAAAGCTAAGAACTTCACTCTCATTGATGATGTGTTGTTTAAACAAAATTATGATTCTATCCTGCTAAGATGTCTTGAGAAAACTGAAGCACTAAAGGTTCTACAGGAGCTACATGATGGACCAGCTGGAGGACATTTTGGAGCCGACACAACAGCTCATAAGATTATTCATGCTGGATATTATTGGCCTACTCTATTTAGAGATTGCCATGAGCACGTAAGAAAATTCCTTAATTGCCAAACATCTGGTGGAAGACAACGAAAGCCCGCTTTCCCTCTGCAACCTGTCAACATTGAACAGCCATTCAAACAATGGGGATTAGATATCATTGGGGAAATTACTCCACCATCTTCCAAACAACATAGGTATATCCTTACCGCTACTGATTATTTTACTAAATGGGTAGAGGCTATTCCTTTGAAGGCAGCAAATGCAGAGGCAATCATCGAGTTCATCGACCAATTCATCATTACCAGGTTCGGTGTTCCAAATGCTCTTGTTTTCGATAATGCTTCTTATTTCTCAGCAAACGCTATATATGATTTTGCTATTAAAAGGGGGTTT
This sequence comes from Pinus tabuliformis, assembly GCA_031772625.1. NCBI lineage: Eukaryota > Viridiplantae > Streptophyta > Pinopsida > Pinales > Pinaceae > Pinus > Pinus tabuliformis. Next base: position 1,037,472,157 of record CM062819.1, read on the forward strand.
AAAATGAAATATTCTTCCAATTACTATCCCCAGGGAAACGGTTTAGCCGAATCTACTAATAAAAACCTCATCAAAATCATTAAGCGAACTGTTGAACAGAATCATAGAAACTGGCATAAATCTTTGGTCTTTGCATTATGGGCTGATAGAATAACACAAAAGGCTTAAATAGGGACCTCTCCTTTCAATCTGGTATATGGAAAAGAAGCCGTGTTGCCTACAAATCTTGTTCTTCCATCCTTAGCCCTAGTGCAGTTTATTCAAGAGACTCCGTCTTCTTCTATCCAACTTAGATATGACCAAATTCTCAAATTAGAAGAAGAAAGGGAAAAGGCCAGAATCACTCATGCCAAGCATCAACAAATCATCAAAGCATCTTTTGACTCAGCATTATCCTCTTCCAAACAACTTCAAGTTGGTGACTTAGTTCTCAAATGGGACAAGGCCCATGAGGATAAAGGCAAGCATACCAAATTTCAGAAAATGTGGCTTGGACCATTTCAGATCTGTGAAAAGATAGGCCATTCAACTTTTATATTGCAAAGCTTATCAGGGTTGAGAGATTCTCTCCCCGTCAATGGCCTGGTCCTGAAAAAATTCTTTAACTGAGAAGGTAACCCCTTCTCCTTTTTAGATTTACATAGTTTGTAGGATTAGTAGGAAATAAAACTGTAGAGTACCTACATTGACCTTTTGTTGTGTTTGAGAAAGCTGTCTCACAGAAATAATATAAATGCTTGTTTCTAGATAATAGAATCCTCACTCAAAAGAAATAGTTTCTAGGAAATTAGATATCCTTGTGTTCTGAAATTTTAATCTAAATTTTGAAGACTCCTCTCAGGAGGTAAAAGTTCTGAATCATTTTCTGTTTCCAAAATAGTCTCCAAAGGTTATCTGTTAAAAGAAATAGAGGCTAAACCATTTTTTCAGTATCTTCAACTCTTCACTTGTCATCCATCGGCTCTTAAGGAGAAAATTGTTCACCCCATTCACTAAAGGATGTGATTATTCAGAGTGTAATTCTAAAATATAAAAGATTAAAGATAAGAGGTCTTATCATAAGCCTGCTTACCATGTTCATAGGGAAATAGCTTAACTGACATTACCAATACTGCCTACCAAAATAGGGTAATGGCTTGAAGATTCAAGACAAGGGGTATCATCACGAGCCGGCTTGATCAGTTAACTTATTACCAGTGAATGGCATTGTCATAAGCTGGCTACCAAACCAGGACAGTGGCTTTTTATCTTATTTATTACAAAGAAAAACAGATGAAGAAGTAAAATATGAAAACATTTTATGAATTCATTCTGTTAATCACACTCTTATGTGAATGGAAAAGTGGACAATACTATGGTTAAAAGGTATCCCTGTCGAGACTATAAATGTCTGCTGGCAACAGAGGCTCTACCTATGACAAAGGAGTTAATTATAAAAGCTGATATGGGAAAGTTTTTTATTTTTATCATTATGAACCAATAAAGACTTATTTTAGAAACTTTTTATGTATTTGGTTTCTTTAAACTTAATGGGACGAAGTTAACAAAATAGAATTCACTTTTGTCAGAACACATGAATATCTAGTTATATTAGAAATTTCTCCTTCTGATTGAGTTTCTATTTATGAAAGGCTTGAATGTTTATGTTAATTTCAGAGATAGCTGGTTCTACCAACGAATCGCCAATTGTTGTGCCCTACAACAACCCCCCATTTCATATCATCTGTATTTACAAATAATCAACGTATGAAATGGGTCCCTTTTAGAAATTAATCGGTATTAATGAATTTGTTCGAAAAAGGGATGATAATCAAATAAGTATGTAAAATGAAGCCTTTTTCGAATAACAATGTTTCCAAAATAAAACAATCTTTTGTTATTGCGATAAAGCAATCGCAAGATCGCATATCGCAATGACAAGAGAGGCGCACTTAAACAACACTTTGGCCTTTGCCGATGCGATATCGCTATCGGCAGTCGGTGTTTTATTTGCATACACAAAAAGAGCACATACCTCACACCCCGATGCGACGCTATATCGGCGATCGGATATCGGCACTGTCTCTTATGAGAAAACGCGTCAAGTTATAAACCGCGACCCGATGCGATATCGCTATCGGCCGTCAGCGGTATCCCATGCATTTTTATAAGGCGCCCACTTCTCTCCCCGATGCGATGCGAATTCGCTATCGGAGTTCGGCAAATCACTTAAATTGCATCTGGCAATGGGTTCATATGCTAATCCAATGCGATATCGCAATCGGCGTTCGCCAGGGCTACTTTCAAACGATAATGTAACACTCTCCTCCCATGCGATGCGACATTGTTCATCGGTAATCGGCATTTTCAAAAAGTGATTGTTTTAAACTTTAAAGTTATATTTAAAATCCGGTTGATAAGGCGCAGATTTCAAAATGCCGTTAAATGCAGGGATAAGGTAATGCATGCGTATTTAATAACCTTGCCCCTTCGATTAACGAATACTTGCGTCTAAGGCATATCATATCTGTTGCACGCGTTGGGTGGTCATTCAACTGAATAACAGCGTAAATGGTCATTTAATGGGTAGCAAGCCTTAAAATCACCATTAATGCATATGCAATCTCTTACCAGTGATCGGATCCGCAGCCACTTTTTGAAGATTAATAGCGCCACGCTTCAAGTGATATATACTTTCCAATTATGCTTTGTCTTCATTATTCCTTGTGTTACGATTTCTCTCGCACTTGTGTAGAGTTCGTTTGTTGAAGAAAGCCAAAACATGATGGGGAAGAAAAATAAGAGGAGTTCTGGTACTACTACAACATGTGTTGCAGGTCAAGCTGCTCCAATTTCAAAGAAAGGCTTAATCTCAGACACTACGTGCGCTGGTCTTCATAGAACCACATGGCAAGGTACATATAATCTATTGGAGGTCGAGCAACCAAAAGTAACAGTGAGAACGGCTAGTGTAGATGTATTAAGGAAGTCTGATGCAACACTCAAAGACTTGGCCGACTCCTTTTTACACAGAATAGCGGCCAGAGAGCAGGTTCTCCCTTACACAGACATGGTGCGCTGGGCAATCGAAGAAATCCCCATCACTGATAGAACTTTCCATACAAGGGACGGAAGGATTTTCGGGTCATTCAAGCCTGATGACCTGAGGCGAATGTATCATCTGCCTGAACCGGAGCTAGTCTACAACAGAACCTTCGTGGAGAAATTCGCAAAAGAAAATGAATCACCATCCGAACCCCTCCGAGATTGGAGGCAGAACCCAGCCAAGCACAAGCATGAAAGTTCGGGTAAGTACTCCAACGTTTCTTTGGCCTCTCCCTATTGCTATGCGGGGATTATGATGTGTAGATTGTGGGGATTACATGACTCTGTTAATATCAATATTGACATGGTTCCCCTAATGGAAGCGGCTATCAATTCTATAATCATGGACTGGGCCACTATTCTTTCCGATAAATTGGTCGTAGCTGTTCGTGAATTCAGAAACAAAACTATAGTCTCCGAAAGGAAAATCCCTCCATTCTATTATTCTGCTTACATTATGGATACCCTGTGTCTTAATTCTGAGTTTCCTGTCCTCGGTTGGAGATGGACCACCCAGGATCCAACACCCATTCATTTATACCATCAGAAATTGTGGAAATCCTCTTACAAGGACCACTTGTACCAAATTTGTAATGGTTTCATGGTCCCCATTTACTATTCTATTTTTGACAGACCCATTTCCAGAATTTCTTATGAAGCCTCCTTTGACTTACCTGCCGTAGCGAGTTGGTTTGGGGAAGAGTATTTCTCCTATATCAGAGTTTTTGGGAGTAAGGCTAGGCCACATGTCCTCCCTTTGTATATCCCAGACAAGCTGTTAGCCCGGGAAATCTGCTACCAGATTATGGCCGACAGTGTCACACAAACTCTCAAAGAAGAGAAGAAGAAAGGTTGGCCCTCTTTTTCTTTAAGAATTGGGGTTTTTACTTTGCTTAATTACAAGCACGCAGAAAAAGAAGCAGCAAAAATACAAGCTTTATCCCTGGCCACTCTCCCAAACAGACTCTATGATCCAAAGAAAACTGCCTACATTGCCCTAGAACAAGCAAAATTAACAAAAGTTGATCATCAAGAGGATACATTTGATGACTTGTTCGTAGGTGCCGAGACAATAAGCCAAGTCAAACAGCTTGCCATAATGAAATACAACGATGAGGCGTTGACTGAGTTTAATAAACTTAGGGAGCAGAGGTTGCAAACTCTGCCCCTAGAGTTATTATCCACAACCCCAGCGTCTTCCTCAAGCGAGCCTGGTCGGCAACAGATACATTCACCTCCGGTTACAACTAAAGAACAGGATAAACAATAGGAGGAAAGACAGAAAAAGCTGCAGGCTGAGAAGTAGAAAAAAGAGCAAGCAGAGAGGCAGAAAAAGGAGCAGATAGAAAGGCAGCAAAAGACACAGAGGGAAGAAGAGCAGAGGAAGAAGAAGGAAGAAGAAAGATTAAAGAAAGAACTAGCAGATAGGCAAAAAAAGGAATTGGAGGAGCAGTAGCGGAAAACGCGAGAGGAGCAGCAGCGAAAATCACTTGAAGAACAGTAGAAGTTAGAACAAGAGAAAGAACAGAGCAAAGCCCATAAGCAATCTTCCATTGATCCTGAATTGATTAAACAATGGAATCAATTCGATTCCATTATCAGTGGAAAGGAAGGCTCCAAAGACACAGGCTCCTCTAAAACAAGCAATGCGCCCGATATCACTTCTTCTCAGGTTCTAGGAGGAACCAGCGGCCCACCCATTTCACAGGATGTTGAGATTATCAATAAGGACCCTTCCGATCAAATTATTCTCCAGGTGGAAGAAATTCCTCCCCTGGATATTTTCTATAGCCCAAAGCATAAAGCCGTTATCAAGCGCTTTAAGAAAAGACGAAGGCTTGATCAACCTTCTATCTTTCCTGAGCAAATAGTCACGGGCAATATGGTCTGGAAGGAGGATTTGGATCCCTCCGATGATCTAACAAAGCTGTCGCAATTCGCGGGAGCTTATTCTGCAGCAACCATCGACAAAGCATCAGAGGTAAGTCTTCTGTTGAAGACTAAGGACCATGAAATATATGCATTACAGGCGGAGATAATTGAGGCGAAAAACAAAGCAGCACAGGTGGAAGAGCAGTTGCTGGCTCAACAGCAAGAGAACAATTTGTTAACCCAGCAACTGCAAATTGAAAGACAAAGGATAGACCAAAGTGAAACTCAGAAGGCAAAAGAATTGTCGGAGGCATTGTCACAGTTGGAAGCATCAAATGAGCTGATGATGAAATCAAAAGATGAGCGAATAGCTCAACTATCAACACAGCTCGAAGGTATCAAGAGCACACAGAATGTGAAAGTCTTCAGAGCAGAAGCAACTCAAATAAATGGCGCATTACTGTCTCAGATCAGACTTTTATGTCAAAAACTTGCTAAGGCTGACCAATTATGCGAAATATCTACAACAGTGTGTGAGCAAATAGAGAAGGCCAGGAATGAGCTAGATCAGGCCGAAGAAGCCATATCCGAATACGTTGAGTGGCAAGACACTCCAGAAGGGAAAGCGGCGAATTTGTCCCAAATCTATGAAACGTATAAGGACATACTCTTCACTGAATGGAATACTCAGGTAATGAAGGCAGAAAGGGCGGCTTCCAGGTGTAAAATAATTGCCAGCAATATGATCAACCTAGTCAATGATACACTTTATTTGGCGAACATGATCTCCAAGTGCACACCTGGAAGCATAACAACAGCAGGTATGCTTGAAGAATCAAGTTATCCTGACTTGGAGGAACAGAGGAAATTAATTACCGGAGTAAATACTTTAACCTCTGATGCATATTGGCTCTTTCTAATTAAGCCACATACTCAAAGGTCTGCTCTTAAGTGTTTAACAGATGCCCTCGGATACCTGATCCTCGACATTCAAGATGCTACATATGATGCTCAGCTAACTTCGCGTCTCAACACTCCACCAGAAGTAGAGCCAATGCTGGCGATATGTCAGCTAAGGAGTAAAGGCAAAGAACCCGTCGAATGAAGCATTGCCGCCAACTGCCAGATTGCCAAAAAAGATGGAACAAATATTTATTGATACCAATTTAATAGCTTTTCAGTTGTTTAGATATTTAGATTAGTATAGTGTTTATAGACCCTTTCATTGTTTTGGAAAGGGTCGTAAAATTTTGTAATAAGACTTAAAGGCTGAAGTTTGCACTATTGTGCTTCAGTCTATATTCTTTTTGTGAAACTCGACCAATGATTCTGAATTTTGATTAGAAGGCTGTTTTATACAATTGCGCACGACTGTCTGTTGTTTGGAAGGCTTTCCGATTGGAAGGAAGGACTGCGACATAGTGATTGATGTACTGGATTGATCGATCAGCTTACATGGTACTATTATCTGTATCTGTGTTCTTTCTGATTATATGAATTGTTGTGTTATTATCTTTGCTATTGTTGAATGCATGTATGCGATATAACAACGAATCGTCATTTCGCTTCACTATTGAATGTTTGTGTTGATTTGTTATCTCTTTCACTCATGCATGTATCAATGATATGAATGATTAAGTGTAGTAATTCGCTCTAATCGCTCTGCATAACTAATTATGCAGAGCAATGTTTAAATGGTTCAAACGTCTATGCTTAAAGTGTTAGAGTCATTTATATGCCTGCCTTAAAGCACAGATCATCAAACGCTACGCTTTACCTAGTAATAAGTCCCGGGATCCGATTATAGTTATTACATTTTGTTTATAGTTTAGCTGTCCGCTCATTACCATCTTATCTCATAAGTCATTCATCCATCCCATTCACTTATACTTCTTGGGAAACTGGTCCCATTATCCCCAGTCGGAACCACTATTCCAAACGGAAAAGGAGCTGCATTAAGGTCCGGACCGGGTGGTATCCCCTTTGTTGTGGCAGCGATTTTCGAGGCCTCAACAGAACTGAAGATCAACTAAAGATTAACTGAAGAGAGAGAGGACACAGGGCAGCTACACATCAGTTGCAAGCTGACTCATCCTTTCTCAATTCATCTATATATTGAGCTCTCTCCTATGAGCTCAGGAGGCTGGAATTTTGTGCAAAGTAATGATATGCTGTTGGTTTCACTATTGAGTTATTGGGTGATTGTTTGAGAGAGGTGAAGAAGAGCAATTCTTTCTGCTGGGAGGTGTTGCTGGGTTGGAGCCTTCAATGGTTGTAATACTCTCAGAACCTTTATTTCTTCATTAATAAAAGCTATTGAGGTTCTTCTATGTGCTCTTGTTTCAATTATATATTGTGATGATTGCATGTTTGGTTTATACTAATCCATGAACCAGTTATGATTGCATGCCTCTTGTAGTTTCCTTCTTTGTTATTTTGCAGGATCTCATCGTAGCTGGGCGAGCAGAAGAACAAAGAGCTAGGAGCAAGCGGCCAAAGAGAAGAGTTTGGATTCGACATTAAGCGCAAGGCAACGGTTAGTGCTTTCTCCATTCTCTTTTGCTTTCATAAAGAAGTAAACCTTAAGTAGTTTGTTTTACAGTTGTTGCTAAGGAACTGTCACCCTTAGAGTGGGATAGGGTCATCTGAGTCGGATACTTTTCCCTACAACACTCTGCCACCACCGTGAAGTAGTATAGAACGTGTGATAAAGCTACCAGTGTTCAAGGGAGTAGGGAATGAAGATCCAGACCAGTTTTGGTTCGTGATAAAATCTATAAGGGAAGCACACGTCATCACAGATGACAATATAAAGAAGTCAATGTTGGTCAGCGCCCTGCAAGATCGTGCGCTGAACTGGTATGTTAAGCATTCCAATGACAATCCGAATGCAGGGATCATGGATATCCAAGCTACGCTAAACAAAGAATTTAGCAGGCCAAAGTCAGAGGAACAGTTGATCATTGGGTTCAAGGAAATCACAATGCTACTAGGTGAGACCCCTTTGGAGTTGGATCAAAGACTGAAGTGCGCAATTTGCGAAGCTAACATGACATTAACAGATGGGAAACATCGCAAATGGTTTGTAGCATTTTTAATGCTACATCTACAAAGTGCATTGTCACAACAAAGTCTAACCACTCAGGCCAAGGCCTTGGAGGTCGCGATGAGATTTCACGAGACCCCGATACAATATTCCAACCTATGAGTTCAACATATTCATGCGTAGTTGAAAAACTTTGCCTTGAGATGCAGAGTTTGAAACAAGAAAGGGAAACCTGCCAAGAGATGCGCGATGAGGTATGGTGCATAAAATGCAAGGGCCAGGGGCACGAGAAGGACCACTACCCAGTGTTCACGAATTACCTTACGGGAGGAGGGCCAATGCCATTAAGACCAGAGGCACAAGTAGGACCAAGCACGGTGCCTGCACTATGGTGCATGATTTGTGAGATAGGAGGAAAGCATGCTACAGATAACTGCCATCTATTATAGAAGTATACGTAGAATTCACACCAGTTGTTATGTAATTTCTGTATGTCAGTAGGACATGATGAGCGCACCTATGGAAGTTATGAGTTGATGATGGATTGAACTCCTACCTACAGAGTTCATGCTGAAACATGGCCCCTTGATCAAAATTCAGGAATGGTGCACACCGGATTTCAGGGGCACAGACACGGCCAAGGTGGAGGGGGGCCAGGAAGAGATCGCAGACAGCTGATATGTTACAATTGTGGAGGGCTAGGGCATTATGCCCGTGATTGTATGAATCCAATTTGACCATCATGCTTGTATTGTACATTGTTTTATCATGAGATGGAGGATTATCCCACACTGATAGCGAGGTTGCATGGTAAAGGAGCACTCCAACCTCCCTCGACTCAAAACCTCCAAATGATGGGGTCTGAGCCACGTGAGGAAGACCCTAATGTAAATATCATTCTACGAAGTGGATTTGTGATAGGGGATAACAAAGGCAAGCAATTTGAAGAATGTACCTGGGTTCACAAGGCTTCAACAAAGGAACCAGAATTTGATTTGGAGCGCACTAAGGAGACCTTCATGGAAGCTAAGAGGAGCTTCGCTGATGCCTCCACTTATGGAAGTAAAGACAGACTGGAGCTAGAAATGGACCCATCGATGATCACTACATTCTTGGAGACATGCATGGAGCTGCTTTGCAATAGAAAGGCTGTAAAGGGGCTGCAAGAACTCATAAGTAGATGCACTGGGACCGCTCAAGGAGAACCGTGCGTAGTCCGGAATCTTTGGAAGCACACGACACAAACAGGAAGGGTGATGAGATTGACTGTGCAAATTGGGGAATATGAGATGGACCAAGTGATTCTAGATCTAGGATCGGACACAAACATCCTGCTAAAGTAGACAAGGGAGGGCATGGGTAGGCTTGTGCTGCAATGGTCTCCTATCCAGCTATGAATGGTGAACTAGCAAAAGATCCTACCTATGGGAGATTGCAGGGAATCACAGTAGATATCAAAGGAGTAAGCGCGCTAATAGATTTAGAAGTGATAGAGATTGTTGATGACAACAATCCCTACCCTATGCTATTGGGAATAGATTGGGCCACTAACATGAATGGAGTGATAAATCTGAAGAAGCACAAGATAATTTTTGAGAAAAAGTCTCTATGCGTAGTGGTACCTTTAGACCTTGCAAAAGGATCGCTCTACAGGGAGCCAATGTGCGACTATGACAATGGCGACGATATGGACTGCATATACAGGATAACCACGTGGGAGCAAGACTAGGTAAATCCAACCGTGAAAGCTCCTGCACATTAGATTCTGACGAAGAGATAGAATGATGGCAGAACCAGTTACACGAGGTAACCACGCTCAACTGTAACATGATGACAAGATCCTTGTACTACGTAGCAACAAAGGTCAGAGATCTACCTACGTATGATGGGTTAAGCGAGGTTGATGAATTCATGAACATATTTGAAAGAGAAGTTCCGAAACAGCGACGCTTCGACGCTTTGAAATGGGTACTATGAGCTACGCCTGCAAGGAAGTGAGGTATGCACCAAAGAAGTTTTGAGGACTAACGCATATGGAGAACGATGATGCGCACATGATTTGGGAAGCCTGAGATGTGATTAACAGACAAGATTGTTGGACGAAATGGTCCGCGCACCCACCTATCCAGGTGGATACAAGAATATGGTGTGAAACCTGCACGGGTGCACACAGTCCTTGTGGTAGGAGACACGATCAGTAAGTAGGTATGGGCAAGGCAATGGCACAAATTACCCCTCTGGTTGGGACCACAGAGTATAAAAAGACTAAGTGCACAAAATGATATCCACACATAAGCCTTTAAAAAGGTACGTGAAGCACTAAACAAGGTCCACAATGTGAAGCGGACTGACTGGGACTTGTGCATACCAGCGGTTCTATGGGCTTATAAGACCACATGCAAGAACCTGACTATGCAGGCACCACTAAGGCTGGAGTATAAAGTGAACATTGTAAGCCCTATAGTACATGAAAAGCTTAGACCGCGCATGATGGCACTGGTAGATTTGACGGTTCGGGGAACCGTGGAAGAAGAAATCCAACAAGGAAATTCTAGGCTCCAAGAACTTAAGAAAGAAAGGGTGCGATTAAGGAAGAAAAGCACTCTGGTAGATGAAGAAGTCAAGAAGTTGGAGGACGAGATAAAGGAATATTTTCTCAGTAAAAATACCAGGGTGATAAGATAAGATGCGCACGATCACGCTGACAAGTTTGAGGACTATCATCGCGAATTGATCAGTCTGATTTCTTGGCTTGGACTACGCATTATTAAGTGGATCAACCAGGGTAGTGAATTGCAGATGATAAATTAAGCGATCTCGCCTGTAACAATATAAGGTGGGTATTTTCTAGGAAAAGTGATGGATGACAGGATGAAACTCTATATAGGTGGTGTGACCAACTGACTAGCCGAGGGAAGTACAGTCTTAGTGCTCCAAGTAGTTGAAAGGAAGCGCGGGACTATAAACTATTATGCCTAGGAGTTGCGTGATGTTGGAGCTGCGTGTAGAAGTGAGAAAGTGATTGTTGAAGTCACTATTCAGGATGGGATGCTCGACCTGAGACCAAATGGAGAGGGCGACAGGCATTTAAGATGCAATTTATGGGTAAGATTTGGGAAAATCTATTGCGAAGGAAGCATTAATGAACCAGATTTGGGGGGAAAGATCGAATTCAAATTCAAAAAGCACTATAAATTACAAAGGGCTTCCTAGCAAACAACACTTGGTCATTTGAGAATTGAGCTATTGAGCAAATCCCTGTTTATTTTGTGTCGAGAGTTGATTGAGCCCCTTAGTTCATGAGTAATAAATTTCTGGATGGACATGATGGTAGTACCTGAGGAAGTTATGGACATAATAGAAATGACCACCAAAGAGGCTGCGCAAGCCTTAACTATGGGGAATGCTCTGGAAGGCGCCAGGATTGTGGCAAAAAATCCCAAAATCACCGCGCACGTCAAGACCAAAGAAAGAAAAACAAGCGATGGTTCCCCTACACGTGTCCCCACAGAACCTGCTGTGCAACAAGCTGTCGATGGAGGAGAAGGGGAAGGCCGTTACCATAGAAACCAATGAGGAACAAGAATACCTGGAGGAACTTATCATCGAAGAAGAAGAGGAAAAATTCATAGAGGAGGAAAATGAGCCTACGCACCCTCCGACAAAGCTACCTGCCTATGTGTTATAGACATTTTTGGGCACTGAAACCCCAAGCATAAAATGTCCATAAACCAAGGGCTCCTAAGTCCCTAAAAGTATTGTTCTAACCCCTAAAGGAACAAGGTCAACTGATTACAGCTTCTCCCAAAAGTTCTCCATGAAAAACTACTCAGAACTGGTCAAAATAGCATTGTTTCACCTGCTCCATAGGCAAAGTGCGTTGCATCTCACCTAAGTACACTCTGTGGGTGCGTTGCATTTCAAAAAGCCCTTCTATGGGGTGCGATGGGAGAGAAGTGACAAATGGCAGTCTCAATCCGTGAGGTGGAGAGGCATGGAATCTTCTAGAAACTTCTCCTGTGACACTTGCCTCTCTAAATTCGACCAAGGATGAGTAAGAGATCATCAATCTCCAAGTGGAAGCAAGAACTATTAGAGGGAAGACACTAATCAAATCACAAGCTGACTCATCTCCCTTATAGATATCTATATAGGGATCCCTCATCCCAGAGATCCAGAGGCTGGAATTTTGCATCTTGTAAGGAATTGTTGTTGGTTTCTTGAGGCAACATCATAGTGTTGGGTGATCTAAGCTTTGCATGAGGTGAAGAAGGGCTTACTTGCTGAGAGGATGATGCTAGGTCAGAACAACTGGTTGTAACTCTCTTGGCTCTTTCTTGATTATCAATAAAGCTATTCAAGTTTTCCTCCATACTCTTATGTCGTTTATGTTTCATGCATTTGTATGGTCAATTTACATCTGATCCTATATTGTTTGTGATTATAGATCCATGTTCTTGTATAGTGTTATGCTACTTTGATTCTACAGGTACTCTGTGAAGCTGGGTGTACAAGGAAGCAAGCAACAAAAGACTATCAGAAGAGAGAGGAATCGAACTAGGAACCAAGTGCAAGACAGAGGTTGGTCTCCTTTATTCTTCTCTCATCTATATTTCATAAAGGAAAACGAAAGTAGCTTTTCTTTATTTGTTTCTAAGGTAGCTACCACACCTTAGTGGGATTAGCAGTTCTGCATAGAAACTTTTACCTATAATAAAATGGTGACTCCGCTGGGGAAAGACTAGGTTGTTTGTTTATCTACCTTGTTGTTTACTTTATAAACTTACAGACAGAGCCTGAAGTTGAGCCAGGTAGCTTTCGAACTGCATTTGCTATGCAAATGCAAAGTAGATAAATGTCGTTTCAGTCAATCTCCGGGTTTTGTTTATGAATTAAACAATTGATTTACGAACTCTCTAATTGACCTTGTGGTGGCTCTAGAAACCTACTTAGATCTACCCCCGTTGTTGATTTACTGATTACCACTTGCTCGGCCAAAATCCCTGAACTGAACTGCAAACTGTGACCCAAAACCCAAGCAAAGTCTCGTCCCTGGCCCAGCGCACTCTCTGTTCTGTGAATCTGAAATTCAGCGCACTTCCCAAGTATAGTAGGTGTGCTACATTTCAAATTCACTGTGTTACAGGTGCGCTGATCAGACTAGACATTGTTCCTGAATGTTGGTTTCTGTTCATTCTTTTAAGTTCTATTCATGAGTTTTGATGCCTATGGTCAGTACACCTCTGTTTGAAACCCCTTTCCTTGCTGATATTATGCCTCCATTGTGCAAAGAACTGTAAATGCTTTTGTGTATTTGTTGAGTCGTTTTCAATTCTCCTTTGCAAAAAAGTAACGTAATTGTATTGTCGTTTCTTGATTTGAAAGTGTCACAAGTGTCGTTTTCAGTCATAGAAGAGAGTTTGATTGCTCTTGATAGTCAATTACCCTGTTACTATTGTATTTGATCTGAATTTGTATTTTTTCTAGTGTCGAAAGCAAGTATTCATTTCCAAATCGTAAAGTGTTGTCATTATCTTCATTTTTTATTTTGAAAAGAAACATGTTAGTAATTGTCGCTTGAAAAGTAATTCAGATTTGCGCATTAGCTTTCTTTTTATCATTCACATATTAAGAAGGCTGAAAACAAATACATGCATGTGCATTTGCATTTAGACTATTTGATTGGTTTGATTTAGGACAGTACATATAGTGTGTGCTCTTTTCTCTTTGTTGAAAGAATTCTGTCTTTCTTTCCTTAGTAGCTAGGATTTTCATTGCACAAATAAGATAAAAGACTATTTATCATCTTAGATTACATTTTAGGAATTATACATCTACATCACGTGGTGAACCTGAAGGGCAAATTTCTTAATCAAGATCAACTATAAAATAAATTTAATGAATCTAACAACACTTTGGAACCTAACACACAACATCTAGAAGTCTAGGCTAGAGACGTATTCCGGCATTGTAAAGCCTGGCAATTGTTGTTCTCACTGTTGGTTGGGTGATTCCTCCACTTTGAGATGATAAGTGCCAGTACGGACTTGTGCTCCCACGTACCGTTGAGTATATTTTTGGAGACCACAATAGGCTTAATCCTTTATCCATAGGAAGCCGTGTCTGCTGCCCTATCGATCGCAATGCACTGAACACAACATTTGGGAAGATTGACTGCCGTACTGTAAAAAGTATTCTGCTGTTATGCGATTGGTTTGGTAATCCCTCTGCCTAGATTTCCATAGCAGTCCCTTTCGTTCCTTTTCAGACTCCTTAACAGAAAAGGTCCATCTGAGCACTTGTCACTTCAGGCTCATTAAAAATCGAAGGCAACTAGAGTCATCTTTTGTTTTTTCTCGACTCTTAAAAATTGAAAAAACAAGTTGTGTCAAAGCGTCTAAAATTTATTTTAAATGGAATAATCATCACCCTTTCCTACGTTGATCTTAGGTTGAGAAAATGGAATCCACCAACCAAGGAATTCCCCTTGGAGGAAATCCTAGTCCCTTCTCCTCTTGGGGAGATGTTGGTGCACCCCATATAGCCACATTGTCGCTTCCAGGATTGACAATCGGCTTGCCCGTATGGCTCTTCTCAACCTCTGTCGTTCAGAACACCGCAATTCCTGAACAATCGAGTCAGCAACTAGACGATTCCAGAGTTACCCACCAACCTTCTACTTCCTCCAATTCTTCCTCTCCTCCTTCCTCTTCGCTTGATGGGGCTGGTAAAGCCAAAAATCAAGTATCTGAGAAGAAGAAGGAAAAGAAGAAGAAAGAGAAGAAGAAGAAGGAGCCAAAAGCGAAAGGGGGCAACCAAGTGTCGTCTAGCGAAAATCCACACACTGCACCGACCAGGCCTAAATCACCATGTGTCATTTGCAAAGGAGACCACTATCATAGAGATTGTCCCTGCATCCCTCGGATCTTAAGGGACTGGTTTCCTCGTTTGCACAACCCGGTGTCATCAACCTCTGATGATCATGTTGAAAACACACCGTCGACTAGTGAAAGTGAAGCCCCAGGACAAAAACGAAAATTTAGATTTCCTTGTAAACTATGTGAAGGCGATCATGTCGTCCACCATTGTCCCTTCTTAGACGAGGCTAAAAGAGTTTTGGACGATCGTCCGGTTTCACCGTTACGATTTCCACCTGGATATAAAAAACTCTTGCTGAGTCCGTCACTAGTTGAAAATCCGGCTAACCCGCCCAGGTGGTCAGCCGAAGCGTCTATCATTGAAGAGAAACCATCTGAACCCATACCAGATGAAAGTCAAAAGGTCGAGGCAGCAGTTGACCCGGTCTTGCCTTCAAAGGTTCCATCTTCAGATGATACAGTCACTGAAGAGACAAGGATGACACCGTCCAAATTCTTTTTGTAAGCATAGACTTCGATGAACAAGGGGGAAATTTACCCATTCCTTTACCGCGGGAAGGAAGTTCGTCAGAGTCGTACCGGGCCGTCTATTCGGTCCCACCTCCAAGCAACCCAGTTGTTTGCTTTGACTGGAATCAACTAGGCAGACCCCATTTACCAGCTAGTGTACCATTCCGAATCATTGCTCAAATATAAATAATGGTTATGGCCGGTACCATCATAGATGAAGGGGCTTCTGTGAGTATCCTTTCCTCAACTACTTGGAAAGCGCTTGGTTCGCCACCGCTTTTGCCTGAGATGAGAAATCTAACAGGCTTTGACAAAGGAACCAGTCGACCGTTAGGGATCCTTCCCAATGTGCCCATAACATTGAGAAGGAAAACCATTCAAATGAACGTAATGGTAGTCCAAGGACCCTTGGATTATAATCTACCCCTTGGACGAGACTATATTTATTTCATGGGAGCAATTGTCTCCTCACTCTTTAGAGTAATGTGTTTTCCGCACGAAGGAAGAGTGGTCAAGCTCGTAGACCAACTTTCATTTCCTAGATCACACATAGCAAATAGTCATATACCAACCCTAAATAGTCTTTTCACGCAAGGAATGTCTCATCAATCCCCAGTACGTCCACCTGATGAGTGCGAGTGATTCGGGGGACATGACTGAAACCCAGGGGGCATGCCCCCTAGTCTGCTTCGGCAGGAAAACTTTGAGTATAGGGTAGGTTTCCGTGAGAGATATCTGACTAGTATATACTCTCGTCCGTGATTGGAAAAGGGGGTTAGACTGGAATAAGATTCCCTCGTCAAAGTTATGTGAGTGGAGGCATCGGCACCGCTCGCCTTTGTCTATTTCGGTAGACATCGCCAAAGAAGTGTTTTGTTTGCGGTGTGAATAGAACAATCTTTGGTAACCTGAAAGAGGTAGACCTTTCTTGATAAAACAAATGTTTTGTCGGAGATTTGAAGGGTGACCTTGAAACTCTGTTTTATACCTGGGGGGATGAAAACCTTTGGCATGCAAGTGAAGAGCGATCATTTATCTATTTTTTGGATTGGTCGTTTCCTAACTTTCAAAAAGAAAGGATGTGGGGAAAAACTCTAAAAATTGTCGTTTTCATATATGAGACATTCTTATTATACGACTGGATTAATCGAGCAATTTTAACGCGTACTTCATTCTCGTTAAAAGATAAACATAAGCAATGAGCAAATGTTTCCCTAGCGTTTAAGCTCAATAAAAAATGAACCAATTCCCGGTAGATAATCATCGTGAATGTAGTACTTCAGCCTTTAAAGCCTTGGTTGTGTTCCCATCATCACCTCCACTCTGTATTGGCCGATCATTCACCTCCATCTGATGGTTTACCCCTTTTGAGGAATAGCTGCGAAGAGTGATCCCGCTAGCCATCCTTGTAATACTGTCGTGATTGGAAAATTCCAAACCTTACCTGGAATTAGCTGCTACCCAATTTTATCACTCGTTCCTCAAAAGACGAGTCTCCTTTAAGCTCTTTTCAACTGACTCGTAAAATATGAAAAGATTGCCAAGACATTGGCCTCTCCAGCTCGTTAAAGGGACCGGAAGTGCTATCCCTCCTTTAGATTTTAATCTTTTTGGACCTGAGGGATTATTACACAAAACGATCGAGCGCTTGTTTTGTTCGGCTCGTTAAAAGTATCGAAAATTCATCCCTTCTGTATTGTTTTATACTTTTTCGGACTTAAGGGATTAGATGACGAAAAAGGAATTTTGGAGTTTCCTTTACGTCCCTTTTCAGACTCTCTAAAATTGAAAAGGACCAAGTTATCTTTGTTGTTAAACTCGTTAAAACCTAATAGCGACAAACTTGTCCATAGTAGACAAGAACGAGTTTCACTATCGCTAGGCTCGTTAAAACATAGCGATGGGTTTGCCTGAAGGGAAAATTATACAACAAGCATATGTTATCCTCCTCAAGCTTGACAAAAATAAAGAGGTACTGGTCAGCAATGACTAGGGAAAAATTGGGAAGAAAACTTGAAGAAACTTTGTTGGTAGCAAGTCGCTCTTGAACATGACACTTTCACTCCGCATCCAAGTCGGGTTGGGTTGTTTCATTCATCGGTCACATCACCATGGTCCCATCACACCATCCACATTTGGGGTTAATGCTACCAATCCATCACGTCAGTGTCGCCGATATGTTCAAGAGAAGTCACTCAGAGAATTCACCTGTGTCTCACCCGCTACAATACATTTACGCTCCATTCTTTCATGACCGCCACCCTGAACCTTATATCACCAGATCGTTTTCACCTCCATTAAAATCATTTGCTCCATTCCATGTCATTGATGTGGGATTCATTAAGGCCCTCCTATGACGGATTTCTTATTGTCGACATCAGCTCATTATCCATGAAGTTGATCTAGGAACACCCCTTCCAGTACTTTGAAGCTTGCATGCCTCAATGGGAAGTTTCTCACTTTTGGTGACAAGTTTACATCAATGGCCTTCGACCGAAAGATTTTACATGGTGTTCGACGCCAAGTCCTTTATTCACACCACGTGAATTGTACTATAGTACCTTGAGGGTCATTATCATTATCGGTGATTCCTCTCGTGCCTATTAATAGCTTACATCATTTGCTGGTAATCAGGCGATGTCTTTCCATGTTCGACTCCAGAACATCTCTCACATGGATCGACTTGTACTTCGAGTGAAGATCGAACGAGATTGAAGACCCTAGATCTAGTTTCATCCATCCGGGCTGCGATATATATTCAGGGAAACAAAGACATAAAATGTACATCATTGTTGCACAGATAATCATCCAATGAAAGGGATGATGGCTCTACCAGAATCATCAGTCTACACTCAGACGATTGTTTGTCCTATGTACATGAAAATGAATTTATAAAAGCTGAGCATGGGAATGCCCGCCTCAGCTAGATCATGAAAATATTATGAAGATAATGTATCGTATTGTATCTTATTACAGGTCTCCTCCTAGCTTGAAAGAACTTCAGATTCTCATGATAAAGCGTTTCACCCGACATCAAAAAAGATTAACGACCTCATGCTTTAGGGGGCAACTGTTATAGACATTTTTGGGCACTGCAAAGCCAAGCATAAAATTTCCATAAACCAAGGGCTCCTAAGTCCCTAAAATTGTTGTTCTAACCCGTAAAGGAACAAGGTCAACTGATTACAGCTTCTCCCAGAAGTTCTCCATGAAAAACTACTCAGAACTGGTCAAACCAGGATCATTTCACCTGCTCCATAGGCAAAGTGCATTGCATCTCACCTAAGTACACTCTGTGGGTGCATTGCATTTCAAAAAGCCCTTCTATGGGGTGCGATGGGTGAGAAGTGACAAATGGCAGTGTCAATCCGTGAGGTGGAGAGGCATGGAATCTTCCAAAAACTTATCCTGTGACACTTTCCTCTCTGAATTCGACCAAGGATGAGTAAGAGATCATCAATCTCCAAGTGGAAGCAAGAAATATCAGAGGGAAGACACTAATCAAATCACAAGTTGACTCATCTCCCTTACAAATATCTATATATGGATCCCTCATCCCAGACATCTAGAGGTTGGAATTTTGCATCTTGTAAGGAATTGCTGTTGGTTTCCTGAGGCAACATCATAGTGTTGGGTGATCTAAGCTTTGCATGAGGTGAAGAAGGGCTTACTTGCTGACAGGATGATGCTGGGTCAGAACAACTGGTTGTAACTCTCTTGGCTCTTTCTTGATTATCAATAAAGCTATTCAAGTTTTCCTCCATACTCTTGTGTCGTTTATGTTTCATGCATTTTTATGCTCAATTTACATCTGATCCTAGATTGTTTATGATTATAGATCCATGTTCTTGTATAGTGTTATGCTACTTTGATTCTATAGGTACTCTATGAAGCTGGGTGTACAAGGAAGCAAGCAACAAAAGACTATCAGAAGAGAGAGGAATCAAACTAGGAACCAAGCGCAAGACAGAGGTTGGTCTCCTTTATTCTTCTCTCATCTATATTTCATAAAGGAAAACAAAAGTAGCTTTAATTTGTTTGTTTCTAAGGTAGCTACCACGCCTCAGTGGGATTAGCAGTTCTGCATAGACACTTTTCCCTGTAACACTATGTTCTGCTGTGGAAAGGGAAGGCTAAAGTGCCCAAGGACCTTGACAAGACCAAGAGCTCACTCTAGACCGCGCTCCTCCCAAACAACAACATTTTTTAGGGCACTCACCTAGGATAGGTACCTAGCTTAAAATTTAAAGATTGGGACCTCACTGATCAGTAGAAGTTCCCTCACCTTAAGACCTCACACCTCATGAAGCCCAAGTAGAACACTGTGGTGGGGGTTAGATAATTAGAGCCGTGAAAGTGGTTGCGCGGAGTGGAAAAGGTCAGGCTACTTAACCTACTCTGAGTGCTGCATTTAGAACGCACCCCAATAAAAATTTTCGTCATCAGGTAGCTACTTTTACTGGTGCATGATGGGTGTTTGTGGCTGGAGGAGCCCATCCCCATCATGGCAGACTTGATTCACCGCATTACCCGGCTTCCATGCAAAGGTAAGGACCCCGCAGACATCTCGGAGGGAAAGAGCAGTGACTTGGCCATCACGGGGGCCATGAAGAAGAAATAGGGCTATGCCATATCTAGCATCAACAATAAAGTATTGAAAGTGGTGACCCAAATACTGGCCAGTAAGGTTATGCGCAACTGTTGTGTGGATGAAGTACCCGCGTCGGTGATAGCACTGGCTGAATAGTGCACAGAGGGGTTCCATTTTAACTAGTCTGAGTTCCTCTACAAGGAATTCTCAGAGAATGGATGTGAAGCTTAGGAATAGGGAAAAATTTTCCACTATGCATGGCTTTTGCAATCCATAGTGCTCGTGGTAGGGGGAATTGCCAGAAGATAGTCAATTCCCCACAATTGATAGGGATCTGCTGAAGGCCGCGAAGTACACTTCGCTCTAGACCACAAAGGATGCAAATGGGATCCACAACAGTAATATATTTTGGGTGTTCATGGAGATTAACCTCAGACTGGGGATCAACCGCAAGCCGTGGTTGTCACCCACTGTCTACAACAACCTAGAAATTTTTGCGGAATTTAAAGTCGACATCCATAGCATATACTTCAGAGCGTGCAAGGACCTGGCTAAGTAATAGATAGAGCTACCCTTTGTAGCCATGGACGATGTAATCTTTAACATGTTGGAGACATGGACACTAGAATGGCGCACTCTAGACATCGCGGAGATAGAGAGGTCAGCGACATAGAGGAAAAGAGAAGAGGCCAAACTGCACATGGCACAGTTGGCAGAAAAGAGAAGGATGGAGGCAATGACAGTAGAAGCACGGGTGGCACGGGACACTGCACATGGCACAGTTGGCAGAAAAGAGAAGGATGGAGGCAATGACAGTAGAAGCACAGGTGGCACGGGACACTGCACAAACAACAACTGAATAGGAAAAGGCTACAGCAGCAGCAGCAGTGCAAGAGGCAGTCGCAAAGGTGCGCAAGGGCCAAACTTCGCCTTCGTATGGGCAGGAAACAGAGGAAGAAGAGGGAGGCGCAGACCCACAAACCGCATCAACACAGTTGAAGCACCAACACCTGACTGAGTGGACAGGGCTGCGCAAGAAGGTCAAGGCATCGAAGTTGTCTATTGACTTGATCACCCTAATAGAGGCTGATCTACACAACATCGACAAGATAGTGCGCGATGTCACCTCCGAGACCCTCCAAAATTTTATGCAGGAGAACCAGATTGTGTTGGGAGCCCTCATAGCATAGCTACAGGAGTTGCAGGTGCGGACTCCTTAGGTTGGTACCTTTTCAACCAGCCTTGCAGTCGGAACAATGGCAGCAGAACAAATGTTGCATGCTCGAGTGACGAATACTATAGTACTGCGAGAAGGGGAACTAGTGACAAAAAATGAGGCTGACAGGCCTAGAGTTAGTGCGTTAAAGGGTCTCAACATCAACATGGATACACTCCCACGGGAGACCTTGTACATTCTACAGGATGGGATAGCTGTAGAACTGTGGGCTAGGGAGAGCTGCGCACTGCAAGTCCTCAGTGAGCAAAAAATCAACATAGAACAATTGAGCTTGCGGTGTGACAAAGTGGTGTCATAGAATCGACAGTTGGTATAGGTACTAGATGAAGCTTGTCAAAGCATCCCTGAGCTGGCCATCCCATTAGACACACCAGAAGAGGCGCACATCCACAGGCTAGCAGCAGGGGTGCGCAAGGCACGGGAGGAAATGACAAAGGTTCAGCTGGAGCTGAACCTTTAGATCATTGAGCTGCAATTAAAGGCGCAACCTTCCACCCCTCTGGAAGTGAGAGAACATCTCGCCAACGCTATTACAACGGGACTAGACGAGATCAACAGTGCAGTGTGAGAGTGCACAAACATGTTGGAAGAGTCATTTGAGGTCCTCATGGATTTGCAAGAGGACCCTCACATCTAGCGCTTAGAGACAGAGGCACGAGAACTCCAACAGTAGTATGACAGCGTCAAAGGAACTACACAGACAGTGGCACTCACTCAAAGGCTCATGTAGATGCAACATGCCAAAGTGCTGAAAGAAAAGGTGGACATGGCATGACACAAGGAAGCAGTCCTAAAGGCATGCATTCAGCCTTGGATCAATGAGGCCTTCACCATCACAATAGAAATTTAAGGAAAGCTTGCATAAATGCATAGGATACAAGCATAGATGTAGAGAAGCACTTCTAACACTGCGGTCTCAGAACATCGTGTACAACAGATCCAGCAGGCAGCACCTCATTGCACTACCGACCTTGCAACAGTTCGAACAGAGTTGGAAGGACTCCGTGCGAAGATCTTCGCACCAACAAAGTGACTCGAGGGTGAGTCACGATGTTTGTGTTGGGGTCCTGTTGGGCATCTAATCCCCCCAAGGCATGTTTTGGGGCTTAAATCCCAAGTTTT
Organism: Pinus tabuliformis; assembly: GCA_031772625.1. Classification (NCBI taxonomy): domain Eukaryota; kingdom Viridiplantae; phylum Streptophyta; class Pinopsida; order Pinales; family Pinaceae; genus Pinus; species Pinus tabuliformis. The sequence goes on from CM062819.1 coordinate 1,037,494,497, forward strand.
GACCAAGTCTTTTGTAAAAGCTCTGTGAATTATGGGCGCGGAGTTATAATAGAGTAAAAGGGTTGCCTGCCCTCGGTTTTGTAATGTAATGTTGGCTTGATAGATCTACCCATGGTCTATGGACCATGGGATTGTATAAATAGAGCTTCACTCTAAGTGTAGAATATAGCATAGCATAAGAGCATGATAAGTCTAAGTGATTGAGTGGAAGTGTAAAGTGCGTCTTCAGGTCGTAGAATAGGAGAAGGCTCCACAACTGAGTGCGCAGAGGCCTAGTAGTCCATAGCGTAGTGCGCAGAGCCCTGCAGCTGAGTGCGCAGGGCAGGTCAAGTCTGTAACCATTGGAAGAATCAATAAAGAGAAGTTTATGATATTTCTGTGTATTTTTTCCTATTTTAATGTATGGTTGGGTATAAGTTGCAAGTATACTATTTATTTTTTGTACGAATTCATATTTATGCTTTGTATAAATAAATATAACGTAAGATATCCAAGTACGTGAAGGTAATTAACTAGTATAGGAAGATAAGTAAGATCTCAGGTAATAGTTCAGAGTACTGCTCTAGTAGCACAGAAGCTCCACATCCCCTGGTTAAGGCTGTGCAAAGGTAGTGTATCAAGGCGTGAGGAATAGGGGACTGTGCGAAGTGACCTATGCACCGGAACGCATAGTTGGACTAGTCGAACCTCTTAGACATCTCAAGGGTGCGGAAATCTGGTTGCAGCACCCTCCCATACTACTTCAGGTGAGACCTTAGTTCGCGCTCCACAAACTATTGCCGAAAGGGCCAGTAGTACAGGGATTTTTTTGGCTAATTAACTCTGAACGTGGGTCAGGACCCAACAAGCCAACAACCATATACTTGATAAGACCGGGAAACAAATGGATAGATGTGAAGCAACAACATGAAACTTAAGAACTCGCTTCTCTTATTTTGATGAAAGAAAGAAAGTCGCGAATTTGTAGTAAACAACACCTAAAACATAAAAACAAAAAAAACAAAAAAAAAACAAAACAACAAAACAACAAGAAAACTTTACTGAAAAACAATAAATAAATAAATAACTTAATTTACAACAACTGTGATTTCGAGTGCAAAAATGTTGTTTCCTAAGGGAACGTTAATATGTTTCCAGGAACAACAACCTGTCAATTGTGAATGAATGGAAAAATAAAATATATTTTTGGAAAAATTATTTTGTGGCAATGACTTGGATCTTCAAATGGAAATCAATTCTTCACTTATGAATCCATTAAGTAATGAAAAAAAAATTTCATGTTGGTGGGAAATAGCAGGAATAATTTTGCAACAAGCTCTTATGATCCAATTTTTTTAGATCGTGGAACCTAGAAAGACTCAAAATCATATGATATTAAATTTCTTAATAGATCATTTGATGAAATTCCCTTGCTTCATTAACATTGCTTTCAAGAACCACTTGTTCATAAATTGACCTTCTTCATTCTCCTGGAATGTACAAGAAAACAAAAATCTACTTGCAATAAAACATGAAATCATGGAAGAAGAGAGGTGATTGAGCTCTCCTAATCCAAGAAATATGAAAAAATAACAAGTATTTAACCTTTAAAACAAATCCACAAAAAGATAAATAAAGTGAATTTGTTACCTACGAGAGGGTAATGGCCAACTATACTAACCAACAAAGTTTTAATCATAACTTCTTCGTTTTTTGTCCGATTTGAGTAATTCCAAAGAAAAATGAAGGTGAATTCAAAGAGATATATTTAATAGAAACAATTTTTAAAAATTCTATGTAATAATATGTTAAACATGCTCAAAAGAACCTGCATAAGAGAGTTGTTTTCTATTTCCCAACTTATAGGAACAATCCATATTTTGAGTCTAACTCTTTTTTTTGATAACGGATTGAACTGATTCAAATTGGATATTAAGGTCGATTTATTTTTATTTCTCCAATAGAATCAGGTTTTGAATACAAGAATAATTTATGGGTCAAACGTGCTAAGGAACAACTAGAAAAATAATGTTTGGAGAGTGTTGATTTAAGATAGGCAGTGATCATTTTGGTCATATATTTCTCATACGATATCAAAATTGAGTTATTTAAATTTCATTGTAAAATAGATTCATAGTGGAATACATTGTAGGAACAATTTTGCAAAATATATGCATTTAGGTCTCCAAAAACTGACATTCCCAACTTTATCCCTGAGCTGCCTACTAGGCACACTATCAATGTTTTGGTGATATTTTTTTCTTTTGAGATCCAAATTCAATAATGAAAACTGGTTTAGAAAGTTTAAATCAAGGTATATGTACGATAGTAATGGGTTTTAAAAATATATCTATTTTTTCCCTCAAAACATGATTGTCCCGACTATGTTTTTAGTAATTTTATCAAGCCCACATGCCATAAAATATGATAAACAAGAAAATTTTTCCAAAATGGTGATGAGTGTTGAGTGTTTGTAGAAATATGATTTGAATATAATATTTCTACATACACAAAGAGATTCAAAAATCTATCTATGATATTTATTTACACAACATAATGCAACAAAGAAAACTCCTTTTACATATAAAGAAATTTAGTTATTTATATACTTATTTATTTTATTTTCTACACTAACCTACTCTATTTGAAAAATATGAAATATGTCTATCTATAAGAGTACTTCAAAATGGAGCCATTTTGAAACAAGGCCTCAAGTATGTACATACTCAAATTAGAAAAATATACTTTAATAAATACTAGGGTAGGAGAGACCAGCTTCCCTAGAAAAGATGGTGCCAAAAATTGCCAAAGTATGGAGTGATGGTGCAAACAAATGATGGAGTGAAACCAATATTCAATATAGCCTTAATTCTATTTATTTCCCATGTTTTTCATATCATGAAGTTCTTCCATGACTTCTGCAATTTTTAGATTTGAAGCCTCCCCAAACCTAATATAAGTTTCTTGTAGTGGTGCAGTTGAAATAGAAAGGGTGGGAAGGGTGGGTAAATTTTTTAGTTCAACACTGTGAGAATGTTTTACTAGTTTATTTTTGTGAGGGTATGGAATGTATTGAGCAGAAATTTGTGTAGGGCATCGAGGATTTTGATGATGTAGTTGATTGGATTATGTGGCCAAGAAAGATGTTGTTGAAGAGTTGGTGAAGGGTATGGATGATATGTTTGTGCTACAAGATGATGGAGAGTAGTCGTGTAATCATAAGATGAGTCATGCCAAAATTGTGGTCGATATTGGTGGGGGTTATACTGAGGTTGGTGTGGCTTCCTTAATGTAGGAGTATTCCATGATAGATTATGCAAGTAAGAAAATGGAGAGAAATTTTTTTGAACCATACATGTAAGCCAAAGTTTCCATCATTGTGAGTTTCCAACAGCTTCTTGATCTCTTTGATATGTTGTTTTCATCCCAGGAAAGAAAGGGAAACTATCCATGTGATACTCCTTTTGGAACGGAGGGCAAAACACTTCTTCAAAATTTTCTTTATTTTTCTTAACCTACAAAATATCCAATTGTGAATTTAGATAGCTAATAAAATCAATTTTAAAACGTTCAAATAAATCATTGATTTGAACTCCTATATCTCCTGTTCTTGTAGCATATTTGAAAAATGAGTAAGAAAGTTCTCTAGAATTCTTACTAGAATTGAAGATTTCTCTTGAATACCTTGTACTTAATCCACAAAACCATCATATGGTAGCTAGAAAAAATCATTTTTTCCCATTATATTTAAGAGTTCTAAAAATTCATTTTTGATTCCTTTAAGGAGGAGTGTTTAAGGGTCTCTTTTTGTAGGAATTTACAAGGTAAGTTCCTAAGACAGAACACCAAAGGAAACCGCTCACAAATAGATCACAAATTAATACACTAGTATTCTTGACATGGTTAAAACCCTCAAAGAGGGAAACAGTCCATGGCCTGAGCCAACATGGCCACTTCACGTAATTTATTAATAAAAGAAATAAAATTTACATAAGTTTCTCTCATGAACGGTTACCCTAAAAATGACCCTCCATGCTCTTTAAATAGAGATCATGGACCAATAGGGTGTTAAGCCATAGATCAAGTGTCGGTAATACCGAGGAGAGAATGAACCATCAGATCACTTTGTGTCTAGAACATATCATGACCATCGGATTGTAAGTTGCAAATGTACATAGTGAATAAAGACACTTTACCTAATTCTACACTAGACCAAGTTATACTTAACTATTTCCTACGTGTCAAAATATCCTAACACCCCCCTTAAGAACAACTTGGGATAGGATTGAGGGATGTACAAATATGACACAATAGGAGAAGGAAGGCGGCATAAGAGCCTATCCCCCCTTAGTGAACACTTCCTAAACTCAAACCATAAATCAAAATTTAGTAAACTTCGCCTCTGTGAGAGCCTTTGTAAATATGTCTGCAACTTGATAATTGGTTTTACAATATTGCACTTCAAGAACATGATCATGAATGAGCTTTTTGATGAACTGCATGTGTAGTTCAATGTATTTTCTGTGTTGATGATGGACCGGATCTTTGCATAGTTGAATGTCACTTTGATTATCACACCAAAGTGTAGTCGGATGTTGTTGCTAAAAGCCAAACTCTAATAGGATCTTATGAAGCCATATGGCTTCCTTACTATCTTCTACGGCGCCATGATACTCTACTTCTACTGAAGAAAGAGAAATGGCACTTTTTTTCTTACAAGCGCATGTAATAGGTCTAGAACATAGAGTTAACACATAACCTGCAGTAGACTTCTGATCATCAGGGTCATCAGCCCAATAGGAATCAGTGAAACCAACCAATAGAGGAGATGCTTCTGCACTATAATGAATCCCAAACTAAACTGTACCTCAAACATACAAAGTATTCTTTTAGTTGCTTTCCAATTACTTTCATGTCGGTTTTTAATAAACCGAGCAATAAGGCTGACAACAAAGAAAAGGTCACGACGAGTATGGGTTAGATATAAAATTTTTCCTACAAGCTAACAATATAAGGTAGCGTCAAGTTCAGGGGAAGTACAAGCGACTAAAAGTTTGGCTCCAGACTGAAATGGAGAAGGGGCTGGCTTACAGTCTTCCATGTGAAAGTGGTGTAGAAGTTCACAGGCATACTTGGACTTGGAAATGGAAATACCTTCCTTGGTTTGCAAGACTTGAAGACCAAGAAAATAATGCAAGTGTCCTAAGTCTGTCACTTCAAACTTCTTTTTAAGGCTAGACTTCACATGGTTTATAAGGTTGGGATTACTACCAATAAGGATAAGATCATCAACATAAAGAACAAGAATGATAAGGGACTTACCCACTTTCTTGGCGTAGACAGTATTGTCAAAATGACACCTAGAAAAGCTAGTATCTAAAAGAAAGCTATCCATTTTGGCATACCAAGCCTAAGGGGCTTGCTTCAAACCATAAAGGGATTTCCTAAGCCGACATACAAAGTTGGAGTCTATTTTTATAAAGATATGAGGTTGTTCCATATAGATTTCTTCATGAAAGGCCCCATGCAAGAAGGCAGATTTAACATCCATCTGATGGATTTCCCTTTTGAAAGAGGCAGTAAGGGAAAGAATAAGGTGGGTAAAGTTCATTTTGGAAGTAGGGGAGAAGGTTTCAGTGTAGTCAATGCCTTCAACTTGTGAGAAACCCTTAGCAACAAGATGAGCTTTATGTTTATCAATTTTTCCATTTGCTCCAAACTTGGTTATGTATACCCATTTGCATCTAAGCTTTCTTCCCTTTGGAAGAGGAACAAGATCCCATGTATCATTTTCCAATAATGAATGGTATTCTTCATTCATAGTTGCGTCCCAATATAGATGGCCTAAAGCTTCTACAAAGGTGTCAAGATCATAATTTGCTAAAGCTTGAGCTAGTAAAGAAGAGGCTCTATCGAACTGAGAACGTGTATGTCGCTGATGTGTAGGATCACCTGCAAGAGCACCTGCTGCATCCTGAGTAGCATAGATCCATTTTGAAAGCTAAGGAGCTGAAGGAGGATCCCGAGAAGGTGGGGGAGGAGTGTCATCCTAGCTGTCATCATTTGAAGAAGAAATATTTTCAGAAGTAGAAGGGATAGAGAGAGGTGGCACATCCACCAAACTAGGCTTGTAGGCTAATGTATTTTCAGCAAACTTTACATCTCTTATAATGATAACATTTTTGGACTTAAGTGGAATAAGTATATATCCTTTGACATCTTCAGGATGTCCAACAAAAACACATTTTTCACTCTTAGGTTCTAAAGCTTTATGTTTCTCATCTGGAATATGGGCCCATGCTTCACTTCCAAAAACACAAAAGTGACTTACATCTGGTTTAATTGAGCCCCATGCTTCTTCTGGAGTGATATTCTTTAAGACATTAGTAGGAGTGTGATTTACTATGTAATTTTCACAGTTAATTGCTTCTGCCCAAAAATTAAGACTAAGTCCTTTAGATTGAAGCATACAAATAGCCATTTCCTTTAAGGTGTGATTCTTCCTTTCAGTTACACCATTTTGTTGTGGAGTATATGGAATAGTGTGTTGCATTTGAATTCCATTCTCAGTGCAAATCTTGATGAATTTGTTGTTAACATATTCTCCGCCATTCTCAGATCTTAGATTAAGAATTTGATGTCCAGATTGTTTTTCAACAAAGGCCTTAAAAGCCAAGAGCATGTTAAATACTTCACTCTTGAGTTTTAAGAAGTAAACCCAAGTGCATTTGGAGAAATCATCAATGAAAGTTAAGAAATACTTGTAGCCAGAGAATGAAAGAAATGGAAGTGGACCACAAAAATCACTATGCACAAGCTATAAAGGGGCTGAGGCATGCTAGGTGGCACGTTTTTCAAAACTATCCCGATGATGTTTTCTGAGTACACATCTGAAACAAACACCATTTCTACAAGATACCATAGGAAGACCTGTCACCATATTTTCTTTACATAGATTTTGAAGGGAGCGATAGTTTAAGTGACCAAATCGGTCATGCCAAAGTTTGCTCACTTCATCATTATGAGCAACAAATATCGAGGGAAGAGTTGATGACCCAAAGTTGTTAAACTTATACAACCTTGTAGAATCATCAGCAATGCCAGTATCTAAAATCTGTCTAGGATCTCTTAGGTCCTTAATTACAACATCGTGAGGTGAGAATTCAATGATTTTACCTTCACTTGAATGACTTATTTGATATACAGATAGAAGGTTGCAGGATAAGGTTGGAAGACATAATACATCATTAAATTGACCATTGTCTAGATGAATAGTTCTAGTCCCTACAACACGAAGAGATCTATCATCACCAACATATATATATATATATATATATATATATATATATATATATATATATATCTATCTATATATATATATATATACATACATACATACATACATACATACATACATACATACATACATATATATATATATATATATATATATATATATATATATATATATATATATATATGGTGTTACAATCATTTAAAAATAAAACATGGCTTTGTTTTTTTCCATGTAATAAAAAGCACTAGAATCAATGAGCCACTCATGAGAATGAGAAGAAGAAGATACATTTAGTGCATAACCAAACCGAGATGCTTGACAACCACATGCAGAAAGTGAAATTCCTGAAGATGAAGTTGAAGTTGAAGAGTGCTCCAAATGGATGTTATGCTTCTTCATTACTGCTTCCAAGGCTTCCATATTCTTAAAGAATTTTGATTCTAAGTGGCCATCTCGACTACAAAAGCGGAAATGTCTATCAGTCTTCTTCCCTTTATTTTTATTTGCCTTATCATTTTGTTGAAATGATTTTTCATTTTGAAAGTGAAATATCTTAGGACCCTTGTTTGGTTTAGGACCATTATTTTTGGGATATTGCTTCTTAGGATTCTTTGGATTTGGTTGTTGCTGGGTGGCTAAGGCTTTCTTAGAAGAGTTTCCAAGATTAAGAAGACCAAGATGTAAGAGTTTTTCTTGTTCTCTTATTAAAGAATCACAAAAGGAATCAAAACAGGGGGACTTGTAGTCTTGTCCTTGAGAAATAAATGCTTCTCTAGTAGAATGGAAGGTGGAAACAAACACAGAGTAGGTTAGTCCCAACTTAGTAAGAATGGAATAGATAAGGCTACCATCTTCTTTATTAACCCTAACACCTTCCAAGAGAAGTATAAGGGTCTTGAACTTGGACAAAAAATATTCAATGGAAGAAAAATTATTGGTGCCCAACGTAAGCAACTTATTTTCGAGTTGATGGGCTCTAATCACATTTTTAGTTCCAAAAACTTTAGTAAGTTGTTTCATTGCTTCATTAGGGGTATCAAGTTCTGCAATATGGAATCTAAGGTCTAGAGAAATAGACATCCCTATTAGCCCACGTGCTTGATCTTGCCTATTTGCCCATTTCGCTGCCTTATCTTCATCTGTAGGCTAAGTTTCTTGGCCTAAGGCTATTCTATAAATACTTTTACTTCTAAGTAAATCCATAATGTAAGACCACCATTGGAAGTAGTTGGTTCTGTCAATAATAACTTGGCATGGAATCTCCATTTTAACAGAAACTGAATTTATAGATGTTGAAACTAAGTGTTCCAATGGAAAGATCTCAAAAAATTAGGCTGATTAAAAAAAAAATTGCTCTGAAAACGGTTTCCAGATGAAGAAGTTATGACTTTTTGAAGAAATGTTATTGAAGATGTTGACGAAGTGCGTGAATGTGTGGAAATGAATGATAATGTTATATTTAAAAAAAAAACTCCCCCCTTTACAAAATCAATCTAATTAGCTTAGTTTAAAAAAATATTTTATGTGACCCACTTTTATAAATAAGTGAAAGTCACCTTTACAATGGTACTTTATGAGTTACTCACTAAATTGTAACTTAAATAAAATGTAAATAGGCTTTAGAATTATAAGTGACTCAATTTTTATAATGGGTGAGAACACTTTTACATAAAGTAACTTTAAGAGATAAGTTACACGTGCTTTTGAAAAAGTAACTCTAACAAAAATAAAGACTTGAACCCAAGACCTCTATTCTCATAAAGTAACTTTGGACCAAGTGAGCTAGTTTAAAAGGTTAGTAATTTTTGGAAAAGAGGAAGGGCTTTTTTTATCTTTCTTTTTTTTAGTCACTGAAGCTTTGGGGTGCGTGCTTTATTGAAAAGGCTCTTTTTTTCCTACAAAAAAAAACCACAAAACGCAACACAGACATACAAAAAAAACAAACCTTATGGCTTGAAGTTAGCTTTACCCAGAAATTAAATTTTTTCCTCAATGTTTCTGATTTTCCGAGATCACACCGAGGTGTGGCGAGAAAGAACATATGCATGAGAAAACTCCTTCCTTTCTGTTTCTGATTTTCCCAGATCACATAGAGTTGTGGGGAAAAGACCATACACAGAAATTAAAGGTATAGATCCAGTAATAAAAAACAAAGAGATAAATAAACCGAAATAAACAGAGAAAATAAATAAAAACTGCAAATAAACATTGTATACCTCTAGATCTTAAAAGTGATGTAGCTAGGGCTACTAGAAACCTTTCACATGAAGCGAAAGGGGTTACTCACTCGAAAAGATGTTCTTAACACAATAGAGCAGTCCTCTCGGCCCAAAAGCAGTCGGAAATAGTAGATCTAGGAAACGACAGTCGGATGCAGTTGTATCGTCTTCAGATTTTGGTCACTAATGGATGTGGCCCTCAAAAAAATCTGATACCATGTAGGAATTTATAGGGTAAGTTCCTCAGATAGAACACTAAAGGACACCTCTCACGAACAGATCACAGATCAATACGCCAATATTCTTGAAGTGGTTAAAACCCTCAAAGAGGGAAACAGTCCATGACATGAGCCAATGCGACCACTTCAAACAATTTATTAATAAAAGAAACAAAATTTATCATGAACGGTTACCCTCCAAATGACCCTCCATGCTCTTTAGATAGAGATCATGGACCAATCGAGTGTTAAGCCATGGATCAAGTGTTGCTAATACTAAGGAGAGAATGAACCGTTAGATCACTTCATGTCTAGAACGTATTGTGACCGTCGGATTGTAAGTTACAAATGTACATAGTAAAGAAACACATTCTGCCTAACTCTACACTAGACCAACTTATAATTAACTATTTCCTATGTGTCGGAATATCCTAACACTTTTTTCCAATGCTTATGCTTTGATTTTCGAAGGTTGTATTTAAATCGCTACACATATTCCTCCAAGTTTTCATATTCCCCTTGTATCTTAAGGAAAATATCTTCACTTTTCTTGCAATAGTCTTGGTACTTTTTCAAGAATACATTGCTCTTATCTTGCCACATTTGGGTGTAGCCCAGGGGATTCACTCAATGAACCTCTGACATATGACGTTCATTCGTGACATACTAAATGATACCCTTAATTAGACTACATATTGGAAACTACCTCTGAAAATCACATTATTAAACTCCCTACCAATATGAAGCCAATACACATTGCCAATTTTAAAAACCCTTACTTTCACTAGATATTGTAGATATCCATTTTTTCATTGACATTTTATACCTCTATATATTTTTCATCAACTTTGAGCTCTATTTTTATACCTACCAATATAAAAAGCAGATACCCGCTATTATATGCTCAATATATTATGTCATTGTTTGCTCAATATATATCCCCTAATATGAATGCATGTGGTATGGTATTTCTACCCTAGTGAAGTCCTTGTGGGATGAAGTTTCCAAAAAGGCTCATAAACCATCAAAGAGATGCTCCTTTCAGTGTAAGAGGAAACACTTACAACTTTTGATCATTAGTAGAGTAATCATATCCTATACAAAGAACTTTGAACTAAAATAAAAATATATATGGTTCTTCATTTTCCAAACCACAGAATTTTGGTAGAGAATATTGGGGAATGTTGTGCACTTGTGTCACTCCTCCTAAATCTATGATAGGGAATTCAAAAGTAGGAGTGTGTGTGGTTTCTTCCAAAAATAGAATATGTTCTTCATGTTCTAATTTGAGGCTCCTCCTTCAAATGTTCATGTCACTTGGTTTGTGGAATGGGTGGTGCTTACATTGCCACTTAAGTAAAATGATAAAAGAAAATCAAGTTCTTACCTCTAATGTTTCTACTTTCAATCGTGCGTGCTATATGACCTAAGCCTGACTACTGAGGGTATATATTTGACTAGTTCCCGAGGATGTGTGCATAGGTTCTTAGCTTTCATCTTCAATATCCAACCCTCACGAAATCATGTATGCATATACAACGAGTCATTACAATGGTAGAACTCTTTTGATAACCTCCCCGACAATGGAGGATAACATATTACTATCTATGTAGCATTTTTAGTTTTATTAAATATGGTTCATACATTTGGTCATGATTTTAGTTCACCTGAAGCTATCAGATGTTTTCTTAGGAAACCAATCTTGGTCTTCATAATACAAACATGTGACAATGAGAATGGAATTTCTATTGTAGATCATGTTCTACAATTTATGATTAAATATAGTTCTTTCAATATCATTAACCACAATGAGGTCTGTAGGTTATTTACAGTCAAATTTAAAGGACATATTTAAGAATGGTATAAAATAGTTCGAGATAGATACATACATTCTTGGAAACATTTAATTGATATTTTTGTTGCAACTCATCAATGTTATGATTATGATAAGTTGTGTTTAAAAATAGGAATTATTTCAATGCATGAAGACGATTCAATCGAAAAGTTTTATGATAGATTTAAATCAATTTGTTTTAGATTTCACCTCAAATATCTTCCTTTAGAAGAGGGTTTGTCACAGTGTTTCACATTTCTTGTTTCTTTTTCTTGTAAAGATAATAAATTTAACAGGTATGAACAAGATATTATTTATTATTTTCTCAATCCTGTTAGTGTCAGCCAGTTCAGCTTGTCACCAGTGATCAAATATGCTCTTACAAGGTGTTGTTAGGGTGTCAAGTTAAATTTTTGTCATTTCAATGAATATTCAAATAAAAATTTGGTCACTCGTTGTTGTGTCTAGGTCACTGCTGCTCCCTTCACCTACTCATGGTCTTCATCACTCATCATGGTCATTGTCTTCTTCGAGCTATCATATCTTCATTTAAGTGTCTTGGGTCATGAAATGGTTAAATTCCTCATTTTAGGTCATTCTTTAGGGTTTCACTCCATGTGTCGTCATGATACCATATGTAAAAACAAAACATGTCCATCACGTAATTTAGTGGGTAAAGGGAGTTAGAAACTTATGAAAAGCAAAATAAAGGTAAAGGTAATGTTTTATTTCAAATAAGACAATGCTGCAGTACACTACCTCATCTCATCATTCCTCATAGGGACATTTTTTCTTAAAAAAAATGTTTCTGACCAAATGGAGAACAATTTTACAAACGTGAAAGAGGTTTTTGTCAATGATAGACCAAGGAACAAAAAAATCCTTTATTTTATGCACAGGTATTATGACTTCAAATAAATTCCCAACCTACACTTCCTACAGGAGATTTCCTACACTTATGGAAAGCTTGACTTCAAGACAATTTTTCAGGGGTTTGGAGAAGGTGTTGGTAGTTCTTAAGGACTATATTGTGTAGAAGACATCCTAAGCTTTTCAATGGTACCTTCCGATCATGCTTTGAATTAGTGGAAGGAATTAAAAGTTCTCCGCAAGTTGGTGATACGTGTTTGTCAGAGACACCCCAGGTTTTTGGAGTGACCTTTGGAAACTCAATGTTTCTCCTTGACAGAGTGTCTAAATTACATTCTTGAGGAGTCCATCTTATAGCAGACTTCAAGAGCTTTCCAACGAGCTATCAAGTACTAAATTTGGAGTAGTTTAAGGCCTCCAAAAGGTGTTTGTAATATGGTGATGCGCTCATAGACACTGCATTGCGCTTGGGAGGCCAACGCGGTGCTCAAGAACACTGTGTTGCGCTTGGGTGCTGCACTCAGGAAGAATGCACTGCGATTGGGCCAGAGTACCTCAAATTTTCTTGAAACTCACTAATTTGAATTTTTAAGCTTGCTCACCTATTTTCTTGCAATCCTAAGCTCATCCACAAGTAAGTAGACCATCATACACACATTTTGATTTTGAAAGATGAATTCAAGCCAAAGATTTTCTCATTTAGGATTTTTACTGAATTTGCAATGAAATGATGTTAGGGTTAATGATGGCTAGTCTATTTTTCATATGTTAAACATGTAAAATTTCCTCATACACCTATACACATGTTTAATATGTATATCAACCACTGAAACAACCTCAAAACTCAATTTGGACAATTTTCCCAAAAACTCTATTTTTGATTTTTTACAAATACTCCTTTCCTTCATTCCACCTCATTTCATTTTCATAAGTTTCTCACTGTCCATATCCACCTCCTTGAATTTCTCTTCCCATTTTTCCACTCCACCTTCCCATCATTTCATTTTTCACTCATCCCTTGATGTTTTTTCCCCTTTCCTATCATCTAGGGTTTCAAAAAAGAAATGAAATTACTTCACCAAGCCATCACGAAGACACATCAACATAGCCTATGGAAGTAGGGTTATCAAACAAAGAAGAGGAGGTTCCTAAAGCACCTAAACTTTAGGTCACTAGGATGTACAATAGAGGAAAGATGATTGTGTTTTCTTCTCATGGTGAGAAAGGGGCCAAGCCTTCTACATCAGCAAAACAGGGACCATCAGTGTGGGATAAGGACATGGTTGAGCATGAGTTTGAGCTGGTCGATTTAGAGGCAGAGGATGAAACTTCAAGCATGAAACAGAAGATCAGAGATAAATACTATCATATCAAGGAACTCACAGTTAACATGGCAAGAGCAAGGTACATCATTTCATTCCTAGAACAAGAAAATAGTCATCTGAAAGCGAAGCAATTAATCATGGAGAAAGAGAAAACTAAATTATTCTAGTAGGTCGGCAAGGGAAAAAAAGTCATAGAGACAAGTGAGCCTGAAGGAACACAAGGGAAGGGTAAGAGAAAAAGGCAAACACCAAAAGGGCTAAAGAAGGCATTGTAAGAAGAAGAGAAACACATTTTGCTGAATCAAGAGCTAGACCTAGAGAACCTAATTTCTCTAAAGGTCAATCAAGACAAGGGGTATTGGCTCAACAGTGTAAATTATCACTTGCAGAAGCTTCTACAGAAAGAAAATAGATACAACCAGCTACTAAGGCACATCGCATACCATTACTAGGCCCAAAACATGATCAGTGACGTCAAGGTCAAGCAGTTAGAGCACAAGCTCAAAGAAGCCCAAAAGGACGAAAAAGATGAAGGAAACATGGAGATTCTTGCTGAGGAATCTATGAGGGCTTAACATGAATCATTTTACTTCTCTTCGCCAATTTTGAGCAAATTTAGATCATTTTTTGTTTTTTGCAAATTTTGAGGCCTGATACAAAAATTCAGCAATTCCACGAGCGCAATGCCTTGGCGTTGTGCTTTTTCCTCAGGCATCCATTTCAAGAAAACTCTACATTTTTGGAAATATCTTGCCATCCTCTAAAACCCATTTGCTCAGATTTTCCAGAGGAGGTTTAGATTTTGAGAAAAGTGGAAAAACGTGGCCAAGAACTAGCTTTTTGGACCCTTTTTTGACAAGTGCTACACTCCTGGGGTGATATTGGGAGAATGGATTTTTGAAGGCCTTACCATGGGTAATTTTAAAATATGAAAGGTATTATGGAAAATATACATGAAAATATAGTTGACCATTCTCTCATATCTTCATTTGGACCTCAGGAAGGCACCTGAAAGTGGGCTCAAAGTTGGCACTACACTTCTTTGATTTCCTGTGTTTTCTAATTGTAAATTTCACTGTGTAAATTTTCTAGCTTTCTGTTTGACTTGGTCAAAGTCAAAACTCTTAATATAATGGCACTTGTTTCGAGGTTAGATGATGTAGGCATGAATAAATGTACATGATATATTTTTTTTTATGTTTAATAGGTCTCATTAAAGAAGCAAACTCCTAAACAATGTCCCTAAGAAGTGTTTGAGTTTTACCTTCTCACTCTCACCTGTTGGTTGAGAGAATCTTCGAATCAGTTCCACCACCTATGAATTCGACTTTTGAAGGTGGGGAAGTGGTCTAAATGATTCTATATGTATCACTTTCAGAGAGAAGGGTTCGATTTTTTGTGGACAAGGCTTGCATGTAATGATCCTCTCAGCTAATACAGAGACAATTACAGCTATTTTTAAGGAACTCTAGCCCAATGAGTTCATGGTGTTTGTTCTTATTTTTATTTTTTCTCTAATGGTTAAAACATCTTTATCTACATTATATCTCTTATTTCTATGGATGCCTTACAGTGAAATAGACAAAATTTTTGATCTCAAGCTCTATTTATATGGTTTTCATAGTTATGTTTATGTCTTCTAAAAGCTAATGAACTCATGTTTACTTATGCTCATTAGTCTCTTCTACACTTTCTCTTCTATACTACATTTAAAATATTCCAAATACACCATGGTCTTTTGGTATCTAGCTCCTTTCCATATTTTATTCTGCACTCCTATAGCCTAGACCTATCTGTAGCTCCAAACCCTAGTACAACAAACTCTAAATTCTAAATTTGACCAACACACAAACAATTATGCGTATCTAGCCTAAAAATTATTTTCTTTAAATTCATTTCACTGATAAAAGAATTTGAGAGATCCCTCTCTTGCTCAGTAGGGCTAGCTACTAAGCTAAAGTGGTTTGAGGCTACCCTTCTCGATCTCCTCCTCAACCTATGAAATTATAAGGGACTAACATTTTTGGCACTGTTGCTGGGGAACGAAAGATCATATCTTCCCTAGAAAATAAAAACAAGTATCAGATCTAATTGTTGATGGTGAACAATGATTAGACACAAGAAATGTTGTGCATCTTTCACCTGGCAACTCCAGTGTCGAAGAATTCAAAGGTTAAGAAATTTCATGGCGACTCCACTAATAAAAACCAGATATTTGGAAGAACTTCTTGGTGTCTTAATTGTTTTCAAGATGGATTCAATTGCTCGAAGGTATGCTCTTATGAATCAAGCTCATATTCCTGGATTTCCGCATCGAATTCCTTGTATAGATTGGCAAATAGGGCTGCCAAAGTTTAAAGGTCAGGATGGAGAAGATGCTAGTTTGCATTTGGTCAAATTTCATTTTCATATTCACAGATTAAAGGCTAAGTTTCCTGAAGATTTTCTGATGAATATTTTCATGGCTACCTTGGAGGAAATGGCGAGGAAATGGTATGAGATTCTACCATCTTCTATTTTACATTCTCTAAAGGATTTTGATTCAGTTTTCTTTCAACATTATCAAAGATGCAATTTTTCCTTATCAATGATGGATAGATGTTGTGAGATTTCTGAAAATTTTATTCAATTTCTTGAAAATTCGTATGGGGATGAAGAATTTATGGAAGAAGATATATTAGAAGCCCTTTATGATTTTTCCTCCCAACAAGAATCAACAGCTTCCTCCTTGGATGAAACGGACTGGGATAAAAATAGAGAAAGGCCTATTCCTGATCTTGAAAATGAAAATCACCAAGCCAATTTTTATTTATATAAAACTCAACGTTTTCCTCTATCTACAGATGAAATAGACTAGCTCTTGAAAAACCATGTTACACCCCAAGTTAAGGCAGGTTTGCATGGCTCACAAAGTCAAGATTGTGCGAGTGACATTTCTTCCATTATTAAAAATGAAAATCTGGGTTTAAATGATGACAGTCATGAGACTGATGAAACTACACATGAAGTTGTTGTGAGTAATCCAATTTGTGATGTAGATTTCCTGCAAGGAGATCAACTAAGAAAGACTATTTTCTTTCATGAAAAGGATAGCGTTGCCCTATTAATAATCTTGAAGAATGTGTTTTGTTCAAGGATGATTTAGACTATGTAATGGAAGAGTATGAATATGAGATAGATAGTATGCGAGAGATAGAATTACAGTTGTTCATGCTTGAGAAATTTACAGCCAACACTCAGGTGGCAGAAAGTCATATTTCCCTATGCTTTCCTATCGATTATCAACCAAGTATTATTTTAGATCAAAATCAAAGGAGTACTTGTATTTTTGCTGGATTTCAAGACAAGGTAACATTTCAGATTTTTAAGGATCCTTACACTGATTTATTGCAGCCATCTAGAAAGATGAATTTTCTTGTATTTATGAATCATCATTACATCTTTAGTGGACACTTGGAGTTTCCTAGCTTTTGTTTTTTCTACTTGCTCGATGAAAGTACAAGAAAAATTCAAGTATGTAGCCATATACTAGATTGGTTACACTGGAGGGATCATTACACATGATTGTATATACATCTTCAGTTGGTGGGAAGTTATCATCACAATTTGAATCCCTCAAATCTCGATGGTTTCCTACCATAGGTAAGTTCAATCAGTATGTTTTTTATAGTCAAGTCAGTTCTTTTAGTCAGTCAGTTTTCAGTTTGAGTTTTTTCTTTTACATTTTGACTCCATGCCCGATGAACAAGGCTACTACGTCTACTGTTTTCTTGACACCTCCAACGAGCTGCCATCCCTAGCTGGAGTCAATGTTAGTGTCAGCTAGTTCAGAATGTCACCAGTGATCAAATATGCTCTTACAAGGTGTTGTTAGGGTGTCAAGTCAACTTTTTGTCATTTCAGTGAATCTTCAAATAAAAATTTGGTCATTGGATGTTGTGGCCAAGTCACTACTGCTCCCTTCACTTACTCATGGTATTCATCACTCATCATGGTCATTGTCTTCTTCGAGCTACCATATCTTCATTTAAGTTTCTTGGGTCATGAAATGGTTAAATTCCTCATTTTAGGTCATGGTCTAGGGTTTCACTCCATGTGTCGTCATGATACCATATGTCAAAACAAAACATGTACATCAAGTAATTAAGTGGGTAAAGGGATTTAGAAGCTTAGGGAAAGAAAATTAAAGGTAAAGGTAATTTGTTTTATTTTAAATAAGACAATGCTGCAATACACTACCTCATCATTCCTCATAGGGACATTTTGTCTTAAAAATATGTTTCTGACCAAATGGATTAGAATTTTACAAAGGTGAAAGAGGATTTTGTCAATTATAGGCAAGGGAACAAAAACCTCCTTCTGTTTATGCACAAGTATTATTATTTGAAAGAAATTCCCAAACTACACTTGCTATGGGAGAGTTGTTGCACTTCTGGACAGCTTGACTTCAAGCCAGTTTGTTAGGGTTTGGATCACGTGTTGGTAGTGATTAAGTGCTCTATTGTGTCATTGACATCCTAATATTTTGAATGGTACATTCATATTATGATTGGGATTAGCAGAAGGCATCCAAAAGTGCTCTACAAGTTGGTGCTACGCATTTTCCCGAGACACCCTGGGTTTTTGGATTGACCTTGAGAAAATTGATTTTTTTGTGTCACAAAGTGTCCAAATTACATTCTTGAGGAGTCCATCTTATATAATACTTCAAGAGCTTTCGAACGAGCTATCAAATTCTCAATTTGGAGTAGGTTAGGGCCTCCAAAAGTGGTTTTGAAGATGGCATTGCACTCAGGGAAACTGTGATGCACTTGGTTGGCCAACGCAGTGCTCAAGAACACTGCACTGAGCTTGGGCACTCCTCTCAAGAAGACTACGTTGTGCTTGGGCCAGAGTACCTCAAATTTGCCCGAAACTCACCTAATTTGAATTTTTAAGTTTACTCACCTATTTTCTTGCAATCCTAAGCTCATCCACAATTAAGTACACCATCTTACTCACATTTTTATTATGCAAGTTGAATTCAAGCCAAAGATTTTTTCATTTAGGGTTTTGAGTGAATTTTCCATTAAATGATGATAGGTTTGATGATGGCTAGTCTAGTTTTCATATGTTAAACATGTAAAATCCCCTCCTACACCTATACACATGTTTAATATTCTATATGAACTACTAAACGAACCTCAAAACATTAAGTTACTTCACTAAAAGTGAAACCCTAGCTCATTCCTAAAGAACTTGGACAGTTTTCCTAAAAAATCTATTTTTCATTTTTTTACAAATACTCATTTCCTTCATTCCACCTCATTTCATTTTCATAAGTTGTTTATTGTCCATATCGACCTCCTAGAATTTCCCTTGCCATTTTTTCCAATCCACCTACCCATCATTTCATTTTTCACTCTTATCTCACTATTTTTCCCCTTTCTTATCATCCATGGTTTCAAAAATGAAATGAGATTACTTCACCAAGCCATCACCAAGACACATCAGCATAGCCTATGGAAGTAGGGTTGTCAAACAAAACAGAAGAGGATCCTAAAGCACCTAAACCTGAGGTGACCAGGATGTACAAGAGAGGAAAGAGGCTTGTGTTTGCTTCTCATGGTGAGAAAGGGGCTGTTAGTGTCAGTATTTGCATACTTCCATCAGGGATCAAATCTGTTATTTACATTTTCATTTTAGGTGTCTCATACTAAATTTTTGGATCATTCCACCAGGTCATGTCAAAATGTTCCACTAATGGTTGTCTTCTTCTCAGAAAAACAAATTTTCCCTCATGAGGTACATTTGCTGACCCATCTCCATGTTGTATTCAGTTATGGTTTCAGTTATGTTTTTGTTTTAGAGTCAAGGCAGTTATGTTTCCATTAGGTATTAGGGTTCATTTTCAAGGTCAAAAGCATAGTTTCAAGTGTAAATAAAGGGCAAAAATGTATGAGGATGACCAATAAACAAACAGTGAATGCTAGTAAGTCATGGTTATTGTATAAAGATCTTATTTCACTAATGTAATTTTCATCTCAAAAACACATTTTTGAGATGAAAATAGAGTATTTTTGTTGATTTATATTTTTTGATGTAATCCAAGCCATTTCATGTAATAAGTGTTCCCATAAGCTGCCCAAGCATTTCTCCTTACAGCAAGAAAATGAAGCCATTGAAGAAATCAATCCAATCCAAGCATCATCCACCTGAAAAGAGACAAAGAGAGAAAGGTATTAAACAGAGATTTGAAGACAAGGAAAAAGTTCCAAAAAACATTAGAAAGTGGGTTTTTTCTAAAGAAAAATCAAAATCACCCTCTATATAAGATTTCAAACTCCTTTTGCAAATTCATCATATTCATTTGACAAAGAGAAAGAAAAGAGTTGCATTACGAATAGAGCAGGAGGCGTTGCACACAGAACAGATTGAGGAGGCACTGCACATAGAGGAGAGAGCACTGCGCATAGGGATAGAGCACTGCGCATAGGGACAGTTTGCCAGTGCAATTTTACACATCATTGCACATAGAGCCGGAGCACTACGCACCTATACAAGGCATTGGGCATAGGGCCAGCAAGCACCAAAACCGCCCTATGAATCATCCAAATTTCTCTTTTGCCACCTAGAACTTCTAAACAAGTAAGTGCACTCCTTGAACTATCCTCCTAACATTCAGTTCATGATTTTGAAGTTGGTTTTCTATTTAAAGTTTCAAACCCTCGGTTGCCTACAAATCCATCCAACTATCCCTTATACCCTAATTCCCTCAAACAAATCCCTCCAGCTATCCCTTATACCCTAATCCCCAAAACAAAATCCTTAAAACCCTATTTACTAAACACTCCCTACAAAAAATACCCTCCTTCTCTCTCATACTGTATATATCTCATCCTACATCACATAAGCTCCTCTCCCCTTCCCATATCCCTATTCACCATAACTCACTTATTGATTACCTTCTCTAGGGTTTCAAAGCTTCAAAATTCAACAAACATGGACAAAGAGGATAGAGATTATGATGAGGAGGAAAATAGTGGTAGTTAAATCTTGGAAGATGAACCTCAGCATCAAAGAAAACCACATAAGGGACACAGAATCATCAGAAAGGAACCATCAAACATCAGAAATTTATAGGCTTCTCATATGACTATCTCTTGTTTCAGGCATCTAGGGTTTTATGCGTTTTGTGAGCAGGTAGAAATAGTTCAACATCATCCTGAGCTAACCAGGTGTTACACTAAAAAATGTCACCTTGACTACTTACAGTTAGTATGGCTCAAATCAACAGTCATGCTACCCTCTTAGGCAAGTCTCATGCCTCTGTTATCCATCTCAAACTCAAAGAAGAGAGAAAGTCTTGTAAAAACTATGTTTATCTCTGGGGTCGCAGGTTCTCTCTAGCCTTACCTGCGGGGACGCTGACCAGGTTCACAAAATCTGCGTCCATGGACGCTCTGTATGTTAAGGGACAGGTGCGTCCCTCTGTAAAAGGCAAAATGCGCGAGTTTTATCTTGAAAAAGTTACTTGTGGTTACTTCTAGAATATTCTAGAGGTCGGTTTGATGAAATGGATGCGCCTCCAGTTGGTTCATGTATCTCTATTAAGGGGGAACTTATCCCATCAATAAGGGAGCTATCCCACCCATAGAGGGGGATGATCCCATTGATAGTGGACCTGAATAACCTCTTTACAGCACTATAAATAAAGACATTGAGCCAGAGGGAGAGGAGGTTGGAGCTATACATTTTCTTTGGGTAAATGCTGCAGGAATTAGGACTCCCATTTAGAACCTTGTGAGGAGAGATTATCTTTGCTTGATTCTACTTGGAAGTGGGTGAGCTTTGTCAAAGTAGAGGAAAACCCTTGATGGACCCTGGGAGGAACTTGCACAACACCAAGGCCAGGTTGTAAGAGTTTCTTTGTTTCGTTATTAATACAAACTGGTTTATTTTTCTCAATAGCTTGTGTTAATGAGTTATTTCATGTGTTCCTTGGTCTGCATGTTGAATATATGTTTTATTATATGAAATGCAAGTGCTTGGTAATTGTTTGATTGTTTGTGGTTGCAGGAATTGATGTGAAGGAGGAGCTCATCCGGATCGGCAAGGACGGACTACAACAATAGCGTTTTGGAATAAGGTAAGCCTAAACACTTGTAGTTTTCATGTTTTAAAAGGTGTATTTAGAGAAAGATCACTCCATTTTGTCTTGTTTGTCGCTAGAGAGTTTAGACTCCTAGGGAGGTCAGTTGTGTCCGCACAAACGACTTTTTCCGCCACGACACCAGGTGTTTTGTAGCCAATCTTTGTGATAACAAGGTAACTCTTGCTAGGGTGAATTTTACAGTTTCATCCTCTATCATTTCTGATGCTACAAGGATTCCAAATGTGGGGGAGAAATGGTATAAGGTAGAAGATTTGGATGAGTGCTACTATGAGCCATACATCAAATTTAGGTACAGGAATGAAAAGAAGAGGACCTTTCCTTTCAGGTTCTTTGAAGACAAGTATGCCCCTATGGTGAGGATCATTATGAAGTATTTTACATGTGAGAACATATTTTCTAGATTTTACACCTATCATATTAGGCTTCTTATTCACTTCACAATAGTGAAAATGTTGAACATCCTGTATTTCTTATTCAAGAACATTGAGAAGATGGCCTACATTGTATAGAAAAAGCCATACCCCCAACAAATGAGTAGTATCTAACACTATTCCTTGATTAAGATGATTGTACTACATCATCTCAACCTCCTTAACATCTCCTAGGATACATTCATCGCCAACGACATCTTCAATGGTCCTCAAATTCCTCCACTGGTGGCCCAAGAAGTAGAAAGGCCTTACAACAGTGCCAAAGTAAAGAAAAGTGAGAAGGCCAAAGAGACTATAGTTGTTGAGAAGCCAAAAACCTACAAAACATCTCAAAGAGGGGCTAGAAAGTTGTTTGCAGTAGATAGGCAAGTGTTTACTCCGCTTGATGGGGAAGGGGCCTTGCCTTCTTCATTAGCTCATAGGAAAATGCTTGCTCCACAAACTGTGGAAGGGGCTTTGCCTTCTTCATCAACACAACAAGTACAATAGGTGCAGTAGGTGCATAAGGGGAACGAAAAGATGCTGGAGGAAAGCCTCAATGATGAAGAGGAATTTAATTTGATGGAAGATGATGAACCAGAACAACCACACATCCATCATGGCATTGAGATAGTTGACTTGGAGGCTCAATATGAGGCAACGAACGAAAATATAACCATAAGGGAAAAATATGCACAGATCCAAGCACTGATGGACAAATTGGTGAGAGCTAAGTATGTCATTTCATACCTTAAGCAAGAGAAAAAGAAGCTAAGTGACAAACAAGTCCTCGTGGAGCTGGAACTTCTCAAAGCAAAGAGGCAAGGTGACAAAGGCAAGTCAGTAATGCAAGAAGAAGAAACCCCATCCACCTTGACTACAAAACAAAGGCTTGTGAAGGAGATTGAGGAGGATAGAGAAATTGGCTTGACAGGATCAATTTACATTTGAAGAAGCTGCTACAAAAGGCCAACAGGGACAATCAAATCATTAGGCATATGGCTCGCCATTACAGGACCCGGAACAAGATTTGCAACATAAGGGTCAAGCAAATGAAGACAAGGTTAAAACAAGCAATCAAAGGCAAAAAGGAGGGTGATAGGCTTAGGTTTCTTTTTGAAGATTCATTGGCCAACACAGACACTTGGTGGTGATGTTCTCCACAAATTTGGAGTAATTCTTGAAGAATTTTTGCTTTTTGAAGAATTTTACAATTTTTGACATAGAAAAATTGGCTCTAGCTTTTCCTAGGGGAATCCAACGAGGAAATGGTTAGAATTTTTGGATTCAAAATCATGATTACATGCACCTTGTGCATTTTCTAACCTTTTGGAGTAGAATTGGTTAACCAAAAGGTCAAAAAACACTCAAAAAATGACCTTTCTGCCTTCTTTTTGAGCCACAGGCGCAGTCTTGGGAGAATCGGTTTTTAAGGGGTCAAACCAACTCCAAATGAGAAACTAAAAACAGATTTGGATAGTATATAGGCTAGGCTTTCAAATGAGCTATAATAAGTTCAATTTGGGCATCAGGAAGATCTCAAAAATGGTCCTGCAAAAAGCACTATGCATAGAGTTTTGGTGCTGCACATAAGGCAATTTTATCCTGAATTTTCACTTCACTATGCCATGACTATAATTTTGAGTTTTCTCTCATGGATTATGTTTTTACTAATGTAAATGGTAACTAGGCATGTAAATAATATGGATAATATTTACTAGAAGGTAGATTCATTAGATCAAAAGTTATCTTGAGGACAAATGAATCAGTTTCCTCCCTTTTAGAGGCAAGTTGTTAGGTTGCTTAGATTCAAGTTTCTTGTTCATTTTTTGATGGATTAGTTCCTCATCCTAGGGATTCGACCCTTGAGGATGGGATGAGGTTGAATCAATGTCTATATCTTCTTCTCCTCTCTCATTGTAAATGGTTGGACTAAGTTGGATGCTTATGCTTTGAGTAGACATCATTTTGTATCAATTTTCAGCAGGAGATTAAAGAAAATTTGCAGCTATTTCTTTGGGATCCATGTGGTATGATGCTTAGTTCAGTTTTTCTTACGTTATCATGTCTTAAAATGTATTTTTGATTCCATTTCATAATTTCATGCTCTTTATGTGAATGTATACAAATCCGAGAGGCAGAATCGATAACTTCTATGCTTTGTTTTGGGTAGACATTTCATAGTATATGTTTTCTTCAGTTTAGGAAGAATCCATGTTGCTTACATGCTATTTCTAGCTCCTCACATGTCCTTGAATCACTTCACCCATCAAACCCTAGAGTGCTGAGCCTTGTGCCTACCATGCCCCATCGTGACCCTGCAATTTTGACCTAATTTCCTTGCCCTAATTGTCTGGCTCCTCCTGATCTAGCAAAATCCTTCAAAATCAAATCAAACCTTGTGCTACTATACCTAGCCTAATATAATTTTCTTGATCCAGTCATCTAGGCTGAGATCCTTACAGAGAGATCCCTGTCCTGGCCTAGTAGGGCTAGCTACTTGGCTAAGCGTGGTTTGTGGTTACCCTAGCATTGCCTTCCTTTAGCCTGAGGTTCAATCCAAGTGATAACATAGTGGCGACCATACTCGGGAAACGAAAGATCAGAATTTAATCACCCCAACAATATTTTTCATTTTAATTCTTAAGCTTGTGGATGATGAGTTTTAGAATTTAATAGTCTTAATTGGAAAGTTATAAAGCAATATATTAAATTTCAAGATTAGACATACTAGCTTCCCGAAAGTACACTATATCTAATCCACATCTGAATCCTCCAACCATTATCAGTGATCCTCATAAAATTGGGCGAAAATCTAAGAAAGTTGGAGAGAAATCTAGTTTAGCTGGAGAACAATCAAGTGAGCATTTCATTCCTCAAGTGAATTCACTCCCAGGAAGGTTAGACACTTTGCAACACATTGAGTTTGATATTAAGTTTGAGCAGAGTTTATTTTGCAGTAAATATTTAAGTTGGATTGATTAGACAATTGTTGATTCCTCTATATCTCTTTATAACGCCATCGAAGACTCGTTTTCACACAACAAATTAGGGTCACAGCTTATTCACACTCTTGATCATTTGCAAAACCTCTCTTCAAACGTGAACACTTGGGTACAAAATAAGACTCAAAGGCCATCTTTTGATTTTTGAAATACCTCCTTTGCATCTACTGCCACTCAAACTATCTCTCACCCCCTACCTTCTTCTTCATAGATTGTTCGCACCACTCATGCTATCGTTAATCCCCCTTTGAGTATACCAAATATCCCAATCCTTGTTTTAAATCAACCACCTCCCCCACCTCCAGTTATGGCTACCCGATATGCACCCCTTGTTTTTCCTCAAAATCCTGGTGTCATGCCCCCTAATTATCAAACCAAAATACCTTTCTTTAATGACACCCAAACCATCACAGCTCAATATCACGTAGACAAGATGAATGACTTCTTTGACCTCCATGAAGTTGAAATTGAGGATGTAATGATGAGGCTGTTTGTACAAAGTTTTGGAGGAGAAGTTCGGAAATGGTTAAGAGCACTACCAATAGCTTCTATCACTACTCTACCTATCCTCCAAAAACAGTTCCTAGATCGGTGGGAGGTGAAGAAGAATCCCCATCATATTTTTTCCAAATATGAGAACATCAAAAGAAATGTTGGCGAGAGTGCACAAGACTATTTTGTGAGATTTAATGCAATGTACGATGCTATCCCTGCCGATATCAAACTGCTAGAAAGATTGGCTTTTCTTAAGTTTCCAGATGGATTTGATGCCGATATGGCATATCAATTGTGTGAATGTGATCCTACAACTCTAGAAGACATGCAAAAGAATGTTGTGAGCGTAGAAGCGAACTTGCCGGCCAAAAGAGCAAGAATGAGATTAAAGAAAAGAGTTACCATGAAAGAAGAAGCATCTACCTCAGATGTAAAAATGGATACATTGATTCGAACAATGGAAAGGATGGTTGACCAATTCTCTATCATGGACAGACCTGAACTATAGATCTGGAACCCAAACTTTAGAGTGCAGCAGCAGCCCCAATTCTGAATCAAGCAAAGAGAGAAGAAACCATTGGAACAACCAGTGCAACAAAAGTAGTAGATCAGAACTCCCTTACAACAAAATTATGTTCAAGGAGTGGAAGAAGAAGAGGATGAAGATCCAGCAATTGAAAAAAATCACTTCTTCACAGCAGATGGTATGCCTATATTTCTAACCAAAGATGAGGAGTATGCAGAAAGTTTCGACACTCTAAAGGATGAGGACTACATCTTGGAAAATGATGTTGTTTTGGAGGCTGAATCTGATGATTATCAACGTGGTTACATGAATGATTTGAGCACACAACAGAGACAACATCCTTTGAGGAGAAGAGATGTATTGGTCATTCCTATTCATAAAAGGAAGGATGTTCAGTCAAAGAATGATCTCTCAAACAATCAGAAAAAAGGAAAGGAGCATGTCGATCAGAATTCTAGCAAGGTAAATCAACCATCAACATGTGCAACTGTAAAATAAAAAGAAAATTAGTAAAAGGATAGTGCAATGAAGGAGAAAACAAATAAGAGGGACATTAGTGTCAAAGAGGTAGAAAAGGTCACATCTTTTAATTTAGAAAGTGAAATTGCTAAATTGAAAGTGTCCATTCCTTTGACTGAGCTTGTTAAGAATAGCCATTACAAACATCATGTGTCTAGAATACTACAAATTGATCCTTTGTCTGACATGGTGAATGTTGAGGATGATCATCCTGAACTTATTTTTGGTCCAGCTATAGAAGGTCAAATAGAAGATAGCGAAGTCCCGCCCTTTTATTTGAGTTTTAGACTGCATGAGTATATTATTCATAATGCTATGTTTGATTCCAAAGGTTCCCACAATTTGATGCCCAAGGCCATCATGGAAAAGCTGGGCCTAGATATCACCTGAAAATATCATGATTTGTACTCATTTGATTCTGGTAGATTTTGCTACATTGGTCTCATCAAAGATTTGGTGGTTTCCTTAGATCAAATCCCAGCCAAGAATGTCTTGATGGACGTGTTGGTCACTGATATACCACCTCGATTTGCTATGTTGTTGTCTGGATCATGGGGAGCCAAAGTCAAAGGCACTTTACAACTTGACTTCTCTTACGCTACAATCCCTGTTTTCGGTCAATTGAGGAAGTTGTACCGAGATAAGAAAATGAAATATATGATCACTAGTAAAGAGAAGCCCATAAATCATCTGATAAATGCTATACATACAGATTTAGAGTCTTTTCTTTTGTACACTAATAGTGGATTGAATGATGTAGATATTCAGCTTGTAGAAGTAGATGATGTACCAGAAATTTCTGAGAGTTTTAGAGTAGTTCTTAATCAAGAAAAAAAGAAAATGGAAATTCCTTCTGAGCAGCCTCCATAGGAGCAGAAAGTCAGTGAAGAGCAGAAAAATGAAGTAAACGAAAAAGGCACGATCGAAGCTAAAGCAGAATTCCAACATCCAGAAGATGAAGATGGCCTTTGGAGCATGGAATTCGATGGTGCTTTGGGTAAAGATGGTGCAGGTATTGGAATTTGGATTTGAAGTCCTGTTTTTTAGCTAGATAAAGTCCCAAGTAATGTTAGAGTGTGTTCCTATAAATTAGCTTTATATTGCTCTAATAATGAGGGGGAGTATGAGGCATTGATTATAGGTCTAAAGATTTTAAAGAAGATGGGTGCGGAAAGGATTTATGTTTATGGTGATTCAAAGCTAGCGATTAAACAAGTCAAAGGAGAATATCAAGAGAGGCATCCGCAGATGAGAGATTATAGGAACGTTGTCCTGGATATATTGAAAATGTTTCCAGAATACACATTGATAGCAATGCTGAGAAGTCAAAACATCATTGCTGATTCACTTGCTACAGTAGTGAGCAATCTGAAAATTCCAAGGAATTCTAGCAATAAATTTGAAATTCATGTCAAAAATAGGCCTATTGTTCCTGATAATTTGAGATACTGGCAAGTTTTCTTGGATGACAATGAAATGAATTCCTTTTTGCAGAATGAAGGGAGGTTTAAGAAAACTTTAATTGATGATGTTTGTGATTTTCATGAACAAGACATTGAGGTAAATCAGATGGATGTTTTACAGCTGAAGGATAATGTTATTCCTAGAGGTCTTATACCTTTATAGGAGTTATTTGATCAGGATGATGTGGCGAGAAAACCGACCTTGTTTCCTACTGAAAAATGAGTTAAAGATGTAAACATTGGGACAATGGAGCAGCCCAAGCTTGTTAAGTTATCAAAAACATTATCTCCTGAGTCAAAGGCTAAGTATGTTAAATTTCTTTTTGAATTATCTGATGTTTTTGCATTGGATTACTCAGATTTGAAAGTATATGACAAGAACATCATTTAGCACACCATTCCTATCAAGCCGGATAAAAAACCCTTTAGACAAAAGTTGAGGAGGATCAACCCAAAGCTGCTGCCATCCATCGAGAAAGAGGTAAATAGATTGTTTAAATTTGGTATCATTGTTCCAATTAGATTCTCTGATTGTGTTTCAAATTTGGTCCCGGTACGAAAAAATACCGGAGAGATAAGGTTGTGTATTGATTTCTAGAACCTAAATAAAGTATCCTTGAAAGATAATTATCCTCTTCCTAAGATGGACCATATTCTACAAAGAGTATTTGGAGCATCACGGATGTCACTACTAGATGGCTACTCAGGTTACAATCAGATCTTGGTGCACGAAAAAGACCAAGACAAAACTGCCTTCACAACACCATGGGGGACTTTTCAGTATGCAAGATGCCATTTGGGTTGAATAATGTCGGGGCCACTTTTCAGTGGGCCATGGATATAGCTTTCACTAATGAGAATGATATTTTCTTGGTGGTTTATTTAGATAACTTGACATTATTTTTTGGTTCTGATGATGAACATTTACACCACCTGAGGATTGTTTTTCAGAAATGCAGGGAGTTCGGGATTTCTTCAAATCCAAAGAAGAGTATTTTTTCCATGAAGGAAGGTAAAATCCTCGGTAATATAATTTCTAAAGATGGTATTCACATTGATCCTTCTAGGGTGGAGGAAATTCAGAAAATAGACTTTCCGTGCAACAAAAAGGAGATCCAAGCCTTCAACAGTAAGACAAACTACTTACGCAGATTTATACCAAATTTGGCTGAGCATTTGCTTGAGTTAACTAATATGATTAAGAAGGACAACATTGTGAAATGGACTGAAGATGCCATGAAATCTTTCAACTTGGTAAATCTTGCTTTGAGCACAGCCCCTGTTTTGCTTAGTCCCAATTATAATCATGATTTTATTTTATTTTCATTTTCATATGAGCACACTTTAGTTGCGGTGTTGATGTAAAAGAAGGATCGGGTGGAACAACCCATTTCATTTTTCAGTCAGACTATCATAGATGTTCCTCTCTGCTATAACATCATTGGGAAATGAGATTTTGTTCTTATAAAGGCATTAAAGGATTTTCGAATTTACATTCTTCATTCACATACCATAGCATATGTTCATAACATGGCTCTCAAGGATGTCCTCATGAAAACTAACCCGAAAGGAAGAAGAGGTAAGTGGATAGCAACAATGTTAGAGTATGATCATGAGATTAAGCCCATGAAACTGATCAAAGGTCAAGGCTTGGAAAAACTCATGGCTGAGTCTAATCTTCATGCTCTTGACATAAATCTCATTGTAGCAATTTCAGATGATGAAGATGGTGGCACCCTCATTTAGGTATTAGAGATGTTTCTCAAATCACCTTGGTATTCCGATATAGTATATGTTCTTTAGCATATGTCTCCTCCTCCTGTAATGTCGAAAAGCAAAGGTAGATCACTAAAGCTGAAGTCTGCAAAATTCTTCATTTTAGATATTGCTCTTTATTGGAAAGATCCGGGAGGGGTTTTTCTTAATTGTTTGGTTGAAAATAAAGGTCAATAGGTAATGAATGATTTTCATAGAGGAGATTATGGGGGTCACTTGTTTTGGAAAACAACAGCTAATAAAATTTTGAGAGCAGGGTATTATTGGCCATCCTTGTTTTCATATTTGTATAAAATAGTCATAAGATGCCATGAATTTCAAGTTTTTTCAGGAAAAAGGAACTTGCTTCCTCTTCCTCTAAATCCGGTTGTAGTCAATGCACCTTTCCAGTAGTGGGGCCTTGATTTCATAGGAGAAATTCATCCTACATCATTAGCACAGCACAGATGGATTTTGACAGCTACCAATTACTTCACCAAATGGATCAAAGCCATTCCAACAAGGCAAGCTATAGTCACGGTAATCATTCAGTTTTTAGAGTCCAATATCTTGTCTTGTTTTGGTTTCCCTCACAAGATTATTACAGATAATGCAGCAAAATTTAAGCCTAAGAGAACGGTTGAGTTTTGCAACAAATACAACATCACATTGGGTCATTCCATGACATACTACCCGCAGGGCAATGGACTAGCTGAGTCTTCAAATAAATCCTTGGTAAACATTATTAATAAGATGTTGGAGGCAAACAAAAAGAATTGGCATCGGAAGCTTGTTAATGCTTTGTGGGCCGACGGAGTGAGCAGTAAGAAATCAATATGTGTGTTGCCTTTTGAATTGGTTTATGGTACTGCTACAGTGTTTCCCACATCCCTTGTAGTCATGGTCATGAGATTATTACAAGAAGACGGATGTGAGGAAGATGATATTCAACGTTGGATCAATCAAATGATTCACCTTCAACAAACAATAGAAGAGGTTTCTCAAAACACTTTCCGGCTACAAGAGAAGATAAAGAAAATTTATGACTGCAAAACCAAGGTAGAAAATTTTCAACTGGAAGATGTAGCGCTACGATGAGATGCACGAAATGAAGAAAAAGGGAAACATGGTAAGTTTGAAAAGCTATGGAAAGGACCTTATAAAATCTCAGCCTATCAAGGACAAAATGCATTTTTATTAAATGAAATGGATGGTCAAGAATGCTCAAGAGGACCAACGAATGGTAGGCTCCTGAAACACTATTATTTCTGATGCAGCTTGCTGAAGTTTCTTCACTGTCACTGTATATAATAGTTTTCTTTCCTTGCAAGTTTTGAAGTACAATGTCAATTAAGATTGCGGCCTGAAGTGAAGGCTATAAAGCTTAAATTATTTGAGCTGTGTTTAGTTGGGTTTTAAGTCAGTTTAGAGTCGGTTGTGAGTCAGTCTTCAATTTGTATCGAGTCATTTTTCAAAAGTTTCAAAAAGCTTTCAGTCTTTCATTTGTTTGACCGTATTGGCCCAATCATCTAGGCACTTGGTCTACAGTGTTCTTGACACCTCCAAGGAGCTGCCATCCCCAATAAGGCCAATGTTAGTGTCAATATTTGCATACTTCCATTAGGGATCAAATCTACTCTTTGCATTTTCATTTTAGGTGTCTCATACTGAATTTTTGGATCATTCCACTAGGTAATGTCAAAATGTTCCACTGATGGTTGTCTTCTTCTTAGAAAATCAAATTTTCCCTCATGAGGTACATTTGTTGACCCATCTCCATGTTGTATTTAGTTATGGTTTCAACTATGTGTTTGTTTTAGAGTCAAGGCAGTTATGTTTCCATTAGGTCTTAGGGTTCATTTCCAAGGTCAAAATCATAGTTTCAAGTGTAAATAAAGGGAAGCAAAGGTATGAGGATGACCAATAAATAAAGAGTGATTGCTAGTAAGTCATGGTTATTGTACAAATATCTTATTTCACTAATGTAATTTTCATCTCAAAAAACATGTTTTTGAGTTGAAAACATACTATTTTAGTTGATTTATATTTTTTGATGTAATCCAAGTCATTTCATGTAATAAGTTTCCCATAAGTTTCCCAAGCATTTCTCCTTGGTACAAGAAAATGAAGCCATTGAAGAAATCAATTCAATCCAAGCATCATCCACTTGAAAAGAGACAAAGAGAGAAATGAATTAAACAGAGATTTGAAGACAAAGAAAATGTTCCAAAAAACATTAGAAAGTGGGTTTTTTCTAAAGAAAAATCAAAATCACACTCTATATAAGATTTCAAACTCCTTTCTCAAATTCATCATATTCATTTAACAAAGAGAAAGAAGAGAGTTGAAGGGGAGAAGGGAATTGAAGCCAATTGGTGGCTAAACAAAGAGGAGGTGTTGCGCATAGAGAAGGAGGCATTGCGCACATAGCAGATTGAGGAGGCGTTGTGCATAGAGGAGAGAGCATTGCGCATAGGTACGGAGCATTGCACATAGGGCCAGCTTTCTAGTGTAATTTTAAAAGGCTTTGCGCATAGAGCGAGAGTGTTGCGCACCTCTACAAGGCACTGCGCATAGAGCCAACAAGCACCAAAGCCACCCTATCAATCATCCAAATTGCTCTTTTACCCCCTATAACTTCTAAACAAGTAAGTGCACTACTTGAACTATCCTCCCGACATTCAGTTCATGATTTTGAAGTTGGTTTTCTATTTAAAATTTCAAACCCTATGTTGCCTACAAATCCCTCCACCTATCCCTTATACCCTAATTCCCTCAAATCCCTTATACCCTAATCCCCAAAACAAAATCCTTAAAACCCTATTTACTAAACACTTCCTACCAAAAATACTCTCCTTCTCACTCTCATATCACATATATCTCATCCGACATTGCATAAGCTCCTCTCCCCTTCCCCTATCCCTATTCACCATAACTCACTTCTTGATTACCTTCTTTAGGGTTTCAAGCTTCAAAATTAAACAAACATGGAAAAATAGGATAGAGATTATGATGAGGAGGAAAATAGTGGCAGGGAAATCTTGGTAGATAAACCTCAGCATCAAAGGAAACCACATAAAGTAGGCAGAATCATCAGAGAGGAAGCATCAAACATCAGAGAGTTACAAGCTTATCATATGACTGTCTCTTGTTTCAGGCATCTAGGGTGTTATGAGTTTTGTGAGCAAGTAGAAAGAGTTCAAAATCATCTTGAGCTGACTAGGCTTTTTGTAGCCAATCTCTGTGATAACAAGGTAACTCTTGTCGGGGTGAAATTTACAGTTTCACCCTCCATCATTGCTGATGCTGAAAGGATTTCAAATGTGGGGGGAAAATGGTATAAGGCACAAGATTTGGAAGAGAACTACTATGAGCCATACATAAAATCAAGGTACAAGAATGAAAAGAAGAGGACCTTTCCTTTCAGGTTCCTTGAAGACAAGTATGCCCCTATGATGAGGATCATTATGAAGTATTTTGCATGTGAGGGCAGATTTTCTAGATTGTACACCTATCATATTGGGATTCTTATGCACTTCACAAGAGTGAAAATGTTGAACATCCTGTATTTCTTATTCAGGAACATTGAGAAGAGGGCCTATGTTGTACATAAAAATCCATACCCCCAGCAGATGAGTAGCATCTATCACTATTCCTTGATTAAGATGATTGTACTACATCATTTCAAGCTCTTAAATATCTCTTGGGATACATTCATTGACAATGACATCTTCAAAAGTAAAGAAAAGTGAGAAGGCCAAAGAGACTATAGTTGTTAAGAAGCGAGAAGCCTACAACACATATCATATAGGGGCTAGAAAGTTGGTTGCAATAGATAGGCAAGTGTTTACTCCTCTTGATGTGGAAGGTGCCTTGCCTTCTTCATCAGCTCATAGGCAAATGCTTGGTCCACAAACTGTGCAAGGGGCTTTGCCTTCTTCATCAAAACAGTAGGTACAACAGGTGTAGCAAGTGCATAAAGGGAAGGCAAAGATGTTGGAGGAAAGCCTCAATGATGAAGAGGAAAGGGAATTTAACTTGATGGAAGATGATGAACCAGAACATCCACACATCCATCATGGCATTGAGATAGTTGACTTGGAGGCTCAAGATGAGGCAACAAACAACAATATAACCATAAGGGAAAAGGATGCACAGATCCAAGCACTGATGGACAAATTGGCGAGAGCTAAGTATGTCATTTCATACCTTTAGCAAGAGAACAAGTAGCTAAGTGACAAACGAGTCCTCATGGAGCTGGAACTTCTCAAAGCAAAGAGACAAGGTGACAAAGGCAAGTCAGTAATGCAAGAAGAAGAAACCCCAGCCACCTTGACTACAAAACAAAGGCTTGAGAAGGAGAATGAGGAGGATAGAGAAAATTGGCTTGACTGGGTCAATTTTCATTTGGAGAATTTGCTACAAAAGGTCAATAGGGACAATCAAATCATTAGGTACATGGCTTACCATTACAGGACCTGGAAAAAGATTTGCAACATAAGGGTCAACAAATGAAGGCAAGGCTAAAACAAGCACTCAAAGGCAAAAAGGAGGGTGATAGGATTAGGTTTCTTTCTGAAGCTTCATTAGCCAACCCAGACACTTGATGGTGGTGTTCTCCACAAATTTGGAGTAAGTTTTGAAGAATTTTTTCTTTTTGAAGAATTTTTCAATTTTTTACTCACAAAAATTGGCTCTATGCACAGCGCCACTTTCGCTGCGCTTTTCCTAGGGGCATCTAATGAGGAAATGGTCAGCATTATTGGATTAAAAATGATAAGTACATGCACCCTATGAATTTTCTAAGATTTTGGAGTGGAATTGGTCAACCAAAAGGTCAAAAAAACCTCAAAAAATGACCTTTCTGCCCTCTTTTTGAGCCAGAGAAGCCATCTTGGTAGAATCCATTTTTGAGGGGTCAAATCAATTCCAAATGGAAAAATAAAGGCAAATTTGGAAAGTAGAGAGGATAATATTTGCAATGAGCTATCATGAGCTCAATTTGGGCATCAGGAAGACCTCCAAAATGATCCTGCAAAAAGTGTTGTGCATAGAGCTTGGGCGTTGCACATAGGGCATTTTATCCTGAATTTTCACTTCACTGTGCCATGACTGTAATTTTGAGTTTTCTCTCATGGATGATGTTTTTATTGATGTAAATGGTAACTAGGCATGTAAATAAGATGGATAATAGTTACTAGAAGGTAGATTCATTAGATCAAAAGTTATCTTGAGGACAAATGAATTAGTTTCCTCCCTTTTAGAGGCAAGTTGTTAGGTTGCCTAGATTCTAGTTTCTTGTTCAGTTTTTGATGGATTAGTTACTCATACTAGGGATTCAACCCATGAGGATGGGAGGATCTTGAATCAATTTCTATATCTCCTTATTCTTTCTCATTGAAAAGGGTTGGACTTAGTTGGATGATTATTCTTTGAGTAGACATCATTTTGTATCAGTTTTCAGCAGGAGATTAATGAAAAATTGCAGCTATTTCTTTGGGATCCATGTGGTATGATGCTCAGTTTAGTTTTTCTTATGTTATCATGTGTTAAAATGTATTGTTGATTCCATTTCATAATTTCATGCTCTTTATGTGAATGTATACAAGTCCATAAGGCAGAATCCATAACTTATATGCTCTGTTTTGGGTAGACATTTCACAGTATATGTTTTCTTCAGTTTACGAAGAATCCATGTTTCTTACATGCTCTTTCTAGCTCCTCACCTATATTTGAATCACTTCACCCATCAAAACCTAGAGTTTTAAGCCTTGTGCCTACCTTGCCCCATCAAAACCTCTCAATTTTGACCTAATTTCCTTGCCCTAACTCTCTGGCTCCTCGTGATCCAGCAAAACCCTTCAAAATCAAATCAAACCTTGTGTTACTATACCTAACCTACTATCATTTTCTTGATCTAGATATCTTGGCTGAGATCCTTACAGAGAGAGCCCTCTCTTGTCCTAGTAGGACTAGCTATGTGGCTAATCGTGGTTTGTGGTTATACTGGCATTGCCTTCCTTCAATGTGAGGTTCAATCCAGGTGAGAACAGGGGCTAAGACTTCTACATCAGCAAAACACAGACCATCAGTGCATGATAAGGGCATGGTTTAGCATGAGTTTGAGCTATTTGATTTAGAGGTAGAGGATGAAACTTCAAGCATGCAGCAAATTACTAGAGATAAAGAATATCATATCAAGGAACTCACACTTAACATGGCAAGAGAAAGGTACATCATTTCATTCCTAGAACAGGAATATAGTGAGCTAAAAGTGAAGCAATTAATCATGGAGAAAGAGCAAACTAAATTATTGCAGCAGGTCGGCAAGGGCAAAGAAGTCATAGAGACAAGTGAGCCTGAAGGAACACAAGGGAAGGGCAAGAGAAAAAGGGTAAGAACAAAAGGGCTAAAGAAGTCATTGCAAGAAGAAGAGGAACACATTTTGTTGAATGAAGAGCTAGACCTAGAGGACATAATTTCTCTAGAGGTCAATCAAGACAAGGAGTATTGGCTCAACAGGGTAAATGATCACCTGAAAAAGCTTCTAGAGAAATAAAATAGAGACAACCAACTACTAAGGCACATAGCGCACCATTACTAGGCCCAAAACATGATCTCCAACGTCAAGGTCAAGCAGTTGGAGAACAAGCTCAGAGAAGCCAAAAAGGAACAAAAATATGAAGGAAACTTGGAGATGCTTACTGAAGCATATATGAGGGATTTACATGCATCATTTTACTTCTCTTGGCTAATTTTGAGAAAATTCTGAGCATTTTTGTTTTCATGGAAAATTTGAGGCTTAATTCAGAAATTCAGTAGTTCTAGGAGCACAGCACCTTGCCTCTGCGCTTTTTCCTGAGGCATCCATTTCAGGAAAACTCTACATTTTTGGGAATCTCTTTCCATTCTCTAAAAACCCATTTGATCAGAGTTTCCAGAGGAGGCTCAGATTTTTCAGAGGAGGCTCAGATTTTGAGAAAAGTTGAAAAAAGTGGCCAAAAACTAGCTTTCTGGACCCCTTTTTGACAAGCGTTGCAATCCTAGAGTGACCTTGGGAGAATGGATTTTTGAAGGCCTTCCCATGGGTTCTTTTAAAATATTCAAGGTGTTCTGGAAACTAGACTTGAAAATATAGTTGACCGTTCTATCATATCTTCATTTGGACTTCCAAAAGGCACTTGAAAGTGGGCTCAAAGTTGGTACGACACTTCTACAATTTCCTATGTTTTTTAATTGTAAATTTCACTGTGTAAATTTTCTAGCTTTCAGTTTGACTTGGTGAAAGTTAAAATGCTTAAAGTAACGGAATGTTTTTCAAGGTTGGATGATGTAGGCATGAATAAATGTACATGACAGTTTTTTTTTTTTTTTTTTTTTTATGTTTAATAGGCCCCATTAAAGAAGAAAACTCCTAAGCAAAGTCTCCAAGAAGTGTTTTAGTTTTACCTTCTCACTCCCACCTGTTGGTTTAGAGAATCTTGGAATCAGTTCCACCACCTTGGAATTTGACTCCTGAAGGTGGGGAAGTGGTCTAAGTGAGTCTATATGCATCATTTCTCTTTTAGAGAGAGGGGTTGGAATTTTTGTGGAGGAGGCTTGCATGTAATGATCTTCTCAGTTAAAACAAAGACAGTTGCAACTATTTTTAAGGAACTCTAGCCGAGTGACTTCGTGGTGTTTGTTCTTCTTTTTATTTGTTTTCTAATGGTTAAAACATATTTATCTACATGATATCTCTTACTTCTATGGATTCCTTACAGTGAAATAGACATAATTCTTGATCTCAAGCTCTATTTATATGGTTTTCATAGTTATGTTCATGTCTTCTAAAAGCTAATGAACTGATGTTTACTTATGCTCATTAGTCTCTTATACACTTTCTCTTCTATACTACATTTAAAATATTCCAAATACACCATGGTCTTATGGTATCTATCTCCTTTCCATATTTGCTTCTGCACTCCTAGACCTACCTGTGGCTCCAGACCCTAGTCCAACAAACCCTAAATTCTAAATTTCACCAACACACAAACAATTATACATATCTAGCTTGAAAATTATTTTATTTAAATTTATTTCACTAATAAAATACTTTTAGAGCTCCCTCTCTTTCTCAGTAGGGATAGCTACTGAGCTTAAGTGGTTTGAGGCTACCCTTCTCTATCTCCTCCTCAGCCTATGAAATTATAAGGGACAAACATTTTTGGCACTGTTGCTGGGGAACGAAACATCATATATTCCCTGGGAAAGAATGACAAGGATCAGATCTAATTGCTGATGGTGAATAGTGATCAGACAAAAGAAAGGTTGTGCATCTTTCACCTGGTGACTCCAATGTCGAGGAATTCTAAGGTTAAAAAATTTCATGCTAACTCCACTGATAAAAAACATGTAGTTTGAAGAACTTCTTGGTGTCTTAATTGTTTTATAGATGGATTAAATTTCTCAAAGGTATGCTCCTATGAATCGAGATCATATTCTTGGTTTCCTAAATCGAAATCCTTGTAAAGATTGGCAAACAGGGCTACCAAAGTTTAAAGGTCGGGATGGAGAAGATGCTAGTTTTCATTTGGTAAAATTTCATTTTCGTATTCACAGATTAAAGGCTAAGTTTCCTGAAGATTGTCTGATGAAGAATTTCATGGCTACCTTGGAGGAAATGGCGAGGATATGGTATGAGATTCTACCATCTGCTAGTTTAAATTCTCTAAAGGATTTTCATTCAGTTTTCTTTCAACATTATCAAAGATGAGATTTTTCCTTATCAATGATGGATAGATGTTGTAAGATTTCTGAAAATTTTATTCAATTTCTTGAAAATTCATATGGTGATAAAGAATGTATGGAAGACAACATATTAGAAGCCCTTGATGATATTTCCCCCCAACAAGAATCAGCAGTGTCCTCCTTGGATGAAACAAACTGGGATCAAAATAGAGAAAGGCCTATTCCTGATCTTGAAAATGAAATTCACCAAGAAAATGTTGATTTATATAAAACTCAATTTTATCCTCTATCTGAAGATGAAATAGATCATCTCTTGAGAAACCATGTTACAACACAAGTTAAGGCAGGTTTGCAGGGCTCACAAAGTCAAGATTGTGTGAGTCAAATTTCTTCCATTATTGAAAATTAAAATCTGGGTTTAAATGATGAAAGTCGTGAGACTGATGAGACTATACATGAAGCTATTGTGAGTAAGCCAATTTGTGATGTATATTTCCTACAAGGAGATTAGCTAATAAAGACTATTTTCTTTCATGAAAAGGATAGGGCTGACCTGTTTAATAATCTTGTAGAATGTGTTTTGTTCAAGGATGATTTAGACTATGAAATGGAAGAGTATGAGTCTGAGATGGACAGTATGCCAAAGATAGAATTAGTGTTTCTCATGCTTGACAAATTTATAGCCAACACTCAGGTGGCAGAAAGTCATATTTCCCTACGCCTTCCTGTAGATCAACAACCAAGTATTGTTTTAGATCAAAATGAAAGGGGTACTTGTATTTTTGTTGGATTTCAAGACAAGGTAACATTTCACATTTTTAAGGATCCTTACATTGATTTGTTGCAGCCATCTGGAAAGATGAATTTTCTTGTATTTATGAATCATGATTACATCTTCAGTGGACACTCGGAGTTGCCTAGATTTTGTTTTTTCCGCTTGCTCGAGGAAAGTACAAGCAAAATTCAAGTAGGTAGCCATTTGCTGGATTGGTTACACTGGAGGGATCATTACACATGATTGTATATACATCTTCAACGGGTGGGTGATTATCATCACAATTTGAAGCCCTCAAATCTCGATGGTTTACTACCATAAGTAAGTTTAGTTAGTATGTTTTTTATACTCAAGTTAGTTCTTTTAGTCAGTCAGTTTTCAGTTTGAGTTTCTTCTTTTACATTTTGAATCCATGCCCAATGAACAGGGATAATAGGTTTATGGTGTTCTTGACACCTCCAACGAGCTGCCATCTCTAGCTGGAGCCAATGTTAGTGTCGGCTAGTTCAGCATGTCACCAATGATGAAATATGCTCTTACAAGGTGTTGTTAGGGTGTCAAGTCAAATTGTTGTCATTTTAGTGAATATTCAAATAAAAATTTGTTCACTGGATATTGTGTCTAGGTCACTGCTACTCCCTTCGCTTACTCATGGTCTTCATCACTCATCATGTTCATTGTCTCCTTTGAGGTATCATATCTTCATTTAAGTGTTTTGGGTCATGAAATGGTTAAATTACTCATTTTAGGTCATCGTCTAGGGTTTCACTCCATGTGTCTTCATGATAACATATGTCAAAACAAAACATGTCCATCATGTAATTTAGTTGGTAAAGGGAGTTAGCAGCTGAGGGAAAGAAAAATAAAGGTAAAGGTAATGTTTTATTTCAAATAAGACAATGTTTCAGTACACTACCTTGTCTCATCATTCCTCATAGGGACATTCTTTCTTAAAAATATGTTTCTGACCAAATGGAGAAGAATGTTACAAACGTGAAAGAATTTTTTGCCAATGATAGGCCAAGGAACAAAAACCTCTTTCCGTTTATGCACAGGTATTATGATTTGAAAGAAATTCCCAAACTACACTTGCTATGGGAGAGTTGCTTCTCTTCTCAACAGCTTAACTTCAACACTATTTTTCAGGGGTTTGGAGCAGGTGTTGGTAGTTCCTAAGGACTCTATTGTGTAGCCAACATCCCAAGATTTTTAATGGTACCTTTAGATCATGATTTGGATTAGCGAAAGGCATCCAAAAGTTCTCTCCAAGTTGGCGCTATGCATTTGTGAGAGAAACCTTGGGGTTTTTGAGTGTCCTTGGGAAAATCGATTTTCTCCCTGATGGTGTGTCCATATTACATACTGGAAGAGTTCATCTTACAACAGACTTCAACAGGTTTCCAACGAGCTATCAAGTTATTAATGTGGAGTATTTTAGGGCCTCCAAAATTGGTCTGGAGGATGGAGTTGCGCTCAGAGACACTGAGCTACACTTGGGAGGCTACCAAAACGCTCAAGAATACTGTGCTACGATCAAGAAGACTGCGTTGTGCTTGGGCCAGAGTACCTCAAATTTTCCCTAAATTCACCCAAATTGAATTTTTAAGCTTACTCCCATGTTTTCTTACAATCCTAAGCTCATCCACAAGTAAGTAAACCATATTACAGACATTTTTATTTCGCAAGATGAATTCAAGCCAAAGATTTTTTCATTTAGGGTTTTCAGTGAATTTGCCATGAAATGATGATAGTGTTGATGATGGCTAGTCTAGTTTTCATATGTTAAACATGGAAAATCTCCTCATGCACCTATACACATGTTTAATATGCTATATGAACCACTGAACCAACATCAAAACATTAAGTTACTTCACTAAAAGTGAAACCCTAGCTCATTCCTAAAGAATTTGGATAGTTTTCTTAAAAACTCTATTTTTCATTTTTTACAAAAACTCCTTTCCTTCATTCCACCTCATTACATTTTAATAAGTTGCTCACTGTCCATATCCACCTCCTATAATTTTCCTTGCCATTGTTTCCACTCCACCTACCCATAATTTCATTTTTCACTCATCCATCACTATTTTTCCAATTTCCTATCATTTAGGGTTTCAAAAATGAAATGAGATTACTTCCCCAAGCCATCACCAAGACACATCAGCAAAGCCTATGGAAGTAGGGTTATCAAACAAATCGTAGGAGGTTCCTAAAGCACCTAAACATGAGGTGAATAGGATGTGCAAGAGAGGAAAGAGGCTTGTGTTTGCTTCTCATGGTGAGAAATGGGTCAAGCCTTCTACATCAGCAAAACACGAACCATCAGTGCAGGATAAGGACATGGTTGAGCATGAGTTTGAACTGGTTAATTTAGAGGCAGAGGATGAAACTTCAAGCATGTGGAATATGATCATAGATAATGACTATCATATCAAGGAACTCAAGTTAACATGGCAAGAGCAAGGTACATCATTTCATTCCTAGAACAGGAAAATAGTCAGCTAAAAACAAAGCAATTATTCATGGAGAAAGAGAAAACTCAATTATTGCAGCAAGTCAGCAAGGGAAAAGAAATAATAGAGACAAGTGAGCCTAAAGGAACACAAGGGAAGGGTAAGAGAAAAATGCCAAGAACAAAAGGGCTAAAGAAGGCATTACAAGAAGAAGAGGAACACATTTTTCTGAATGAAGAGCTATACCTAGAGGACATAATTTCTCTAGAGGTCAATCAAGACAAGGAGTACTAGCTCAACAGGGTAAATGATCACTTGGAGAAGCTTCTAGAGAAAGAAAATAGCAACAACCAGCTGCTAAGTCACATGGCGCACCATTACTAGGCCCAAAACATGATCTGTAATGTCAAGGTCAAGCAGTTGGAGAACAAGCTCAAAGAAGCCCAAAAGGACCAAAAAGATGAAGGAAACTTGGAGATGCTTGTTGAATCATCTACGAGGGCTTAACATGCATCATTTTACTGTTATTTGTCAATTTCGAGCAAATTCTGAGCATTTTTTGTTTTTTGCAAATTTTGAGGCCTAATTCAGAAATTCAGTAGTTCCAAGGCACTGTGCTTTTTCCTTAAGAATCCATTTCAGGAAAACTCTACATCTTTGGAAAGCTCTTTCCATCCTCTAAAACTTTTTTGCTTAGATTCTCCATAGGAGGCTCAAAGTTTTAGAAAAGTGGAAAAAAGTTGCCAAAAACTAGCTTTCTGGACCCTTTTTTGATGGGTGCTACGCTCCTGGAGTGACCTTGGGAGAACGGATTTTTGAAGGCCTTCCCATGGATAATTTTCAAATATTCATGGTGTTATGGAAACTATACTTGCAAATCTAGTTGATCGTTCTCTCAGATCTTCATTTGGACATCAAGAAGGCACCTCAAAGTGGGCTCAAAGTCGGCATTACGCTTCTGCATTTTCCTGTATTTTTTAATTGTAAATTTCACTGTGTAAATTTTCTAGCTTTCAGTTTGACTTGGTCAAAGTCAAAACACTTAATGTAATGGCGCTTTTTTCGAGGTTAGATGATGTAGGCATGAAGAAATGTACATGATAGTTTGTTTTTTATGTTTAATAGGCCTCATTAAATAAGCAAACTCCTAAACAAAATCTCCATGAAGTGTTTGAGTTTTACCTTCTCACTCTCACATGTTAGTTGAGAGAATATTGGAATCAGTTCCACCACCTAGGAATTCTATTGCTGAAGGTGGGGAAGTGGTTTAAGTGAGTCTATATGTATCATTTCTCTTTCAAAGAGAAGGGTTGGACATTTTGTGGAGGAAGCTTGCATGTAATGAGCTTCTCAACTAATATAGAGACAATTGTAGCTATTTTTAAGGAACTCTAGCCCAGTGAGTTCATGGTGTTTGTTCTTCTTTTTATTTGTTTTCGAATGGTTAAAACCTCTTTATCTACGTGATATCTCTTATTTCTATGGATGCCTTACAGTGAAATAAACATAATTCTTGATCTCAAGCTCTGTTTATATGGTTTTCATAGTTATGTTTATGTCTTCTAAAATCTAATGAACTCATGTTTACTTATGCTCATTAGTCTCTTCTACACTTTCTCTTCCATATTTCATTGACAATATTCCAAATACGCCATGGTCTTTTGGTATCTAGCTCCTTTCCATATTTTCTTCGTTACTCCTACAGCATAGACCCGTCTTTGGCTCGAAACCCTAGTCCAGAAAACCCTAAATTCTAAATTTCACCAACACACAAACAATTATACATATATAGCCTAAAACTTATTTGCTTTAAAGTCATTTCACTAATAAAAGACTT
Source organism: Pinus tabuliformis (assembly GCA_031772625.1). Classification (NCBI taxonomy): domain Eukaryota; kingdom Viridiplantae; phylum Streptophyta; class Pinopsida; order Pinales; family Pinaceae; genus Pinus; species Pinus tabuliformis. The sequence goes on from CM062819.1 coordinate 1,037,538,359, forward strand.
TGAGAGATCCCTCTCTTGCTTATTAGGGCTAGCTACTGAGATGAAGTGGTTTGAGGTTACCCTTCTCGATCTCCTTTTAGCCTAGGAAATTGTAAAGGACTAACAAATCCTAATTAACCCTTGAATGAATTGGAAATTTTTTAAAAATATCAAATACTTGGATTTTCCTTTACAAATCCTCAAATTGTGAAAGATCATAATTCCATCCCACCTCTAGAATTTGAAGTTATATCTAAAATATATAATAACAATTTTGATAAACCTCCAGCACATTCAATATGTATAACTACACCTAATGATTTGATTAGTGTACATTGTGTTAGTTCTTCTTTGAGAAAAGACTCAGTACTAGATCCTATTCCTTTAACAGAAGATTTACCATAAAATAAGACTTCTTCCCACATCCACAATGAATAAAAAGATATGGATGCACTTAATATTACATATTTTCGTGATCATTACTTGATGTACCCAAACATTGTTATGAAACTAGCTCACAAAAAGATAGAAAAGATAGATCAATGCCTTAGAATTCAGCCTCTTCGAGGGGGCAACCTCCTTTACATTACACAAATGAACAATTCTTGGATGATAAAAATGACAAAACGTCATTTCTATATATAGGAGTCTAAGGGGTCAGAACATAACTAAGATGACCTAATAATAATATAAAGGCACAAAAATAACAATAGTGGGATTCTATGGGGCACAATAATAACAGTAAGGGATACAATGACAATAGTAAAGTGGGAATCACTAGTATTATAGGGACCTAACATGCCCCTCTCCTTTAAAAAAGTGTTTTCCTCAAGGCTTGAGTAGTTCTGGATGCTTCTGTATAAAATTCTCATCCTCCCATGTGGAATCTTCAACGGGTAAGTTCTTCCAATTGATGAGATACTATGAAATTGATTGCTTTCATAGCTTTCGAGTTCTTGTTTCTTTGACTGCTTCAGGTTCCAATATGATTTTTCCTGCCTCATCAAGTTCTTGCAATAGATTTTGAACTCGAATCTTGTCACCTATAACCTTCTTTAAGCATGAAACATGGAAAACTGGGTGCACTCGGGAAGCTGCAGGAAGCTCCAATTTGTGTGCCATAGTACCTATCTTTTGCAACATCTTGTACAAACCATAATACTTTGGTGATAATTTATTTCCTTCTTATATTTCTTGAGGGAGATTTGTTTATATGGTTGTAGCTGTAGGAATACCCAATCACCTACATCAAAAATTCTTTCGCTGTGATGCTGATCTGCCTGCTGTTTCATTCTATTCTCCGCCAAGGTGAGGTTATCCTTTAAGAGTTGGAGAACTTGTTGCTGATGCTCAATGTGATGTTCCACTACTTGAACCTTAGAATTTTCTCTTAAATATGATGTGACGGATGGTGGCTGATATCCATAAAGTTTCATAAATGGGGTCATTTTTGCTGCAGTATGGAAGGAAGTGTTATACCACCATTCAGCTAGAGGCAACCATTTGACCCATTGTGTTTGTTTATCAGATATAAAAAAACAAAGATATCATTCCAAACATTTTTTTACTATATCCATTTTCCCATCAAATTTAGGATGATAAGATGAGCTATGAGCTAACTGAGTACCAAGACAAGAAAATAATTATGTCCAAAAATTTCTAGTGAAAATGGGATCTCTATCGCTTACAATAATCTTTGGGTTTCCATGTAGCTTTTGAATTGTTTCCATGAATGCAATAGAAACTGTACTTGGTAAGTCTCTCAACTACCACCATGATAACACTTTTTCCTTTGGACTTGGGTAAACCTGTGACAAAATCCATTAAAACCTCCTCCCAACATTGGCTTGGAATCGATAAAGGTTGTAATAGTCCTGGTGTATTAGTTGTATCAACTTTATTTTGTTGGCAAGCCAAAAATTCCGTCACAAACTTTTGAATACTGATTTAAGGCCATCCCAAAAAACATCCTTCTTAACCCTGTGGTAGGTTTTTAGAAATCTTGAGTTACCTCGTAAGGGAGAGGTGTGCAATTCCCTAAGAATCTTTTGTTTGAGTTGGGAATTCTTACATAGGTATAGCTGATCCTTGTACCATAACAAATTATTTTTCCAGCTAAATGTATGAGATGTAATGGGATCATGTTGTATATTTTCAATGAGTGCCCACACTTCCTTGTCTTTCTTCCATTCACCCCTTGCTTCATTTATCTAATCTGGTTGGATAACAGAAATGGCGCAAAGAAATGCTTCCACATCCTCATCCTTTCTTGAGAGTGCATCTGCACAACATTTTGCTTCCCTTTTTTGTAGATGATTTCAAAGTCATAGCCCAACATCTTTGTGACCCATTTTTGTTGCTCTTCTGAAGATAATATTTGTTCTAAAATGTATTTAAGGCTATCATGATCTGTTTTTACCTTGAAGCGTCTTCGCATTAGGTAGGGTCGCCATTTCTTAAGTGCATGAAGTATTGCCAACATTTCCTCCTCATAAATAGCTTTTTGTAAATACTTTCCTTTGATTGGATGACTTTCTAAAGCAATGGGTCTTTCTTCTTGCATTAAAATAGTACCAATTCCATTTTGTGAGGCATCACATTCCACAATAAAGGTTTTTGTGAAGTCTGGTGTAGCTAACACTGGTGCTTGGCACATTGCCTCTTTAAGATGTTCAAAGGCCTTTGTTGCTTCTGGAGCCCATGAGAATGCATCTTTCTTTAATAATGTTGTTTGAGGTGCTGCTATTCTCCCATAATTCTTTAAAAACTTGCGATAATACCGTGTCACATCAAGAAATACTCATAGATGCTTTATGGATATGGGTATTTTCCATTCCTTAACGGTTTTAATTTTTCTAGGGTCTACCTTAACACCTTCAAGAGATACAATATGACCTAGATATTCCACCTCTTGTACTCCAAAGAAACATTTGGAGATTTTTGCATATAATTGTTTCTCCTCCAATAGTTTGAGCACCATGTCAACATGTTGGACATGATCCTTCCAAGACTTGTTGTAGATTATTATATCATCAAAAAATACTAACACAAATATTCTAAGGAAGGGTTTGAAAATGGAATTTATCAAACCTTGAAATGCAGAAGGTGCATTAGTAAGGCCAAAACGCATGACTAAAAATTCATAATGACCCTCATGAGTTCTAAATGTTGTTTTTGGAATGTTTTTAGTCTTCGTTTTGGTTTGATGATATCCTGAATGAATATCCAACTTGGTGAAGTAAATTTTTCCATGCAATTCATCCAATAATTCATCAATGATAGGAATGGGAAATTTATCTTTAATAGTGAGCTTTTTGAGCTCCCTATAATCTGGACACGTGTGCCATGATCCATCTTTCTTGTGAACCAATACTACTGGAGCAGAGAAAGAACTTTGACTAGGTTGAATTATACCAGCCTCTAGCATTTCTACAACCATACATTCAATTTCACTCTTTTGGACATAGGGATATCTGTAAGGCCTCATGTTTGGAGGAACACTTCTTGGAATCAAATTGATAGCATGATCATGATCATGAATAGGTGGGAGGCCTTTAGGAGTCTCAAATACCTTGGAATGATTGTCCAAGACTTTTTGGAGATCTAGAGAAATGGATGATTTCGTTGTCGGAACCTCTAGTGAACATAATTATGCAATTATGCCTCATTGTTCTTTATTTAGAAGCTTTTTCATTCCGTTAGAGCTGATTATCTTTCTCAATTTCCCTACGATACCCCTTAATTCAACTTCCTTTCCTTCTGCAGTGAATTTCATGAAAAGTTCTTGCAAATTAAAAGCTATTGTACCCAAGGATTGTATCCATTAGACTCGTAGTACAACATCAGCACCACCCATTGGAATGGAAAGGATTGAGCTATTCAATACATATTATCCCATGGATAGCTTGATATTATGGCACTTTCCTAAGCAATTTATGGTTCCTCCACTTGCAACCATCACTTGACACTCTAGTGCTAGATATAGGAAGCAATTCAATTCCTTGGCTATCTTCCAATGAATAAAATTATGGGTACTTCCTGAATCAATCAACACTATTACCTTTTTCTTCTTGATATGCCTTTCTATCTTGATAGTTTGAGGAGTGGTAATTCTAGCCAAATCATTACAAGATATGGTCAGATTCATTTCTTCCTTTTCTAAGGTTTGTTCCTGGTGTATATCCTCTTATTTTGATGTTTCTTGTTCCTCTTCTTCCTCCTCTTCATAATCTATGTAAAATAATTTCTTATCGGCACACTTATGACCTCTAGTGTATTCGCTATCACAACTGTAACAAAACCCTTTTTCTCTTTTTTCTTTCAATTTTTGTGGTGTCAACCTTGTAGGTTGTGGATGGCTAGGGGTAGCAACACTTCCGTATTTATGATTGTGAGTGGCAGGCTTTCTTGTTGCCATAATTTTGCTTTCCATTTTTCTTGCCAACATGAATGCCTTCTCCAATGAATCTAGTTCCCAAAGGTGAACCTCATGCTGGATTTTATCTTTTAAAGTCCTTATGAACACATCAATCCTATGCTCCTCTCGAATATATTTTACCCTTATATTCAATTTTTGGAAGTCCTCAATGTGCTCCATCATTGAACCCTTTTGTTTGATATTTATCAATTGGCTATAAAAAATGTTGCTTATTGTATCCTCATAATGTGCTATCGTTCATACGTAAAAATAGCCCAAGTGGAAATTTGTTTACGAGAGCAAAGCCACTGATACCATACAAACTGATTTGGTTCCAAATATGAAGTTGCAATGCATACCTTTTGTGTGTTTTGCACATTATGGAGATCAAAAAATTGCTCCATCTGTAGTATCCATGTTCCGGGATCCTTGCCATCAAACTTCCTCATATCGATCTTTGGAACATGGTGGTTCTTTGATCCAACATCAGAGTCTATGAAATCATGATTAACATTTATTTTCTTCTCATCATGAGTTTCCTTTACTACCCTTTCGCCATTAGTAACCATTTCTTGTAGAAACTTTGTCAAATCTATCTTCAAATCTTCCATGCTTGTCTTCAAATCATCCATCTTAGCTTCCATGTCGTCCATCTTAGCTTCCACGCCGTCCATCTTAGCTTCTACGCCTTTCTTTAAACCATCCATCTTAGCTTCCATGTCTTTCTTTAAACTATCCATCTTAGCTTCTACGTCTTTCTTTAAACCATCCATCTTATTTTCTGCTACTTTTTGTGTGAGTGAAATTTGTTGCACTCGGTCTCATAACTCTAATATATCATGTTGCATTTCTTCCTCTTCTTCATGAGTCATGCTAGATCTTTCAGGTTGCTTACTAGGTGTTTCAATTTTCTTTCTTCGAGGCATCAATTACCGATAATAATGCTTCACTATGCCCTTTGAATTCCTTCAAACTAATTTTTCAAACCAAGCTTACGCAAAAATTTAAAAAAAAACTACACACCTTTTTTCACTTTGTAGGAGCTTGATATTGAATTTGATGTGTCTCTGTAATTTCGGATATCCCAGGTTTGAAATGTTTTCTTTCGTTAACCCTCTGAGTAATCTTTCTAACCCCACAGGTCTGGTCAAGATTGGATTTTCCAATGAAGAGTTATGCCAAATCTCTCATGATGACGTGAGTATAGACTTGTTCAGTAGAGTGAACTTGTATGACGTGCTACAGGTTACTGTTGCAACCTTAGGTTCTAAGAATGGAACCCAGAAAACTACAGTATGTCTTCTTTTTGCAACTTCTTACGAAAATTCAATCTGATGCTCAGAGAGAAAGTTATGACGATTTTCCCAAGGTGACCTGTTTGGAATGTAATTCAGGGGTCTGTAAAATCCCTAACTTCCTCAGATTATATCTCCGAAAGTATAGTGATACAAGATCTGAAATTCAGAGCCGAGGTTCAAACCAAGTTCTTCTCAAATGAGTTTTTTGTTAGCTTCTGAAACTTCATAAAGGAAGCATTATAGAGAACACTCCACGATGACAAGTTTTAGATGAAATTTTAGAGCTTGCAGAAACCCTAACTTCCTCACATCAAACCTCCAAAAATGTACCGAGACAAGATATGAAATTCAAACACGAGGTTCAGCAAGATTTGGTCTCAAATGGTTTTTTTTCTCTTCTGAAACGTCGTAGGAAAAAAGTTATAGTGGAAAATCCATGATGACTTATTTGGAGCAGCGAAACCCTAGAATCCAAAGCTCTCATACGAAATGTTATGAAACCATCTCACAAAGATATAGAAAAGATAGATCAACGCCTTAGAATTCAGCCTTTTCAAGGGGGAAACCTCCTTTATATTACACAAATGAACAATTCTTGGATGATACAAATGACAAAATCTCCTTTCTATATATACGAGTCTAAGGGGTCACAATATAACCAAGCCGACCTAACAATAATAATATAACGGCACAAAAATAACAATAGTGGGATTCTATGGGGCACAATAATGATAATAAGGGATACAATGACAATCGTAATGGGGGAATCACTAGTATTATAGAGACCTAACAAACTTATTCACAAATCAAAGTACATCTAGTAATGATGCTATAGATATTTCTATTGAAACCGTGCCTCCAACTATTTCAAACTTCTTTGAGGATCATATTGTTCATGAGAAGGTTTCCTTACCCATCTATGATAATTTTTTACCTCTTTTATTTCCTTTTTGTTGAAACAGTCAACTCAAATCAACCACATCATTTTCAAGAAAAGGAGGTTATATATGATAAAATTTTGATGATGATGTCATAGAATTACCTTCCTCACAAAGAGGCTTATATTTAGACTTTTCAATGGATTTTTCTTGTGTTCAGTCCCTTTCTCCTGTAGATAAGCAAAAACATGTATATTATGATACATCTAATTTTCAAGTTTCTAATGAAGCTTATTTTAATAGACATATTGAAACTTGTCATGACAAGGTTTCATTGCCTCTTCCTAGTGTCAAATCCCACCATGTAAATAAGTCATTGTGTTTAAGTTTTGCTAGTAACTTTAGTGAAAATAGACTAGATATTCTTAATAGTAACATTTTGCAGTAGGACTTAGCACTTGAAGGTAAAAAATCCCAACCAAACCTGTTATTTTCTTCTCCTTGTGGCACTCTTCAAGTAATATCAAGTATTCATCCATACTTCAAGGATCCATTTGAATAATATTTTGACAATTCATTTCAAGGTAATATTTTTCTACATAAGTTTCTTTCTTTTAATTTTTTAGATGTAGATGTACATAATTGCGTTCTTGTTCAATGCATTATTATACTATTATGTTTACTAATTTGTTCTATACTTTTACTTGTATGAATAAACATGATGTAATGGCTTCACTCAAAATATGCTTATACCTCATTGGTTTCATTTCTTCAATTAAGTTTGTATATATAATGTATATAATATGAATATAATTACTTAGTGTTGTTAGTTTTCTTTGATTTAGTGTTTCTAATAAAGGAGTCATAGAATTTTAATCATCATTAGGGTGTTTTTCTTATTTCATGTTTCATATTCAAATACCTATAATGGAAGGATTCAAATACCTTGTTAATGACATCATAAGAAAATTTCAAACATGATTGCACCTTAGTTAGGATTTTGGATCAACCTTATCAATTACCATCTTACAAGACATTATTGATCACCATCTCAATCTATGAAATCATATATATCAAATGTAGGTTGAGGTTTCCCTTTTCATCTTGTCTTGGCTAAAATTTTAAAGGCTTACTAGTTTAATATTTTGTCCTGCTTCATTTGAATGCTTTCCTTTTATAGTTTGTTTTGGTTTATTTTCATGACATTCTCAAAATGTTATATGAAGGAACTTTATTTCTAAGAAATAAGAGTTGGTCAACATGGGGATAAATATACCCTTTATCTATAATAGGATTTCATGATCACCTTATCTCTTTAAATTTCAACCTTTTCATACCTTAATTGTTTACAATGGGGAACAATGAGCAATGATCCAAGTACTGTGTGTCCATCAATATAGCGGAATGAATGGCTACGAGGTTGAATTTTGAATTCCTCCCAAACCATCCATATATAATTCTTTATTTTGGTAGATGAGAACACATCTAATGAGGAATATATTAAGAAGTATCATGTATGTATATTTAGTGCATTATCTCCCATACCATCGTGCTCCTCGCATCTAAAAGTCAAAAGTTAATTTTCACAAATATTAATATATAATTACCATAGAAGGGAGTTAATTTAACACATGTGGGAAGTTTATGGGAACCCATCAAGGTAATGAATAGGCTCAATTTCCATAGTTCAATGCATACATCGCACCGAGACAATTTCACTAGGGTACTAAACATGCTTGCTAGCAGGACAACAATGTGGGGAAAAGAGGTAATCCTATAACAGATGCATGCTAATTGTCCATGTCTTCCTAGTTGTTGATGTTGTATTAGAGAACTAATTATAAGTTAATAAATATTCCCCAAAATTGGATTCACTAATTTGGCATTGGTCATTATAATTCTCTACATTTTTAAGAACTCACTTAACTTTCTTATTATCTCATTTGGGACCCTTGGAGAAAACCTCAAGTAGAAATCCATTCTCGAAACTTTTATTTAATCCTATTATCTAAATTTGGAAACTTTTATTTAATCCTATTATCTAAATCTAGAGATAATTATTTCTTCCCGGTGTATCACCGATTGTTGTGGCCACAACATCCTCCTCAAATTTCTAATTTAAGGAGTCTCTCATATGAATCTTGCTTATGTTACCTTAGCTTTGGTTGCTTTGTTTCAAAAAAAAATTGTCTTATTTTAGTATGCTTCTTGCTCCATTACTTCTATTGCCTTCATAACTCCCCAAAGATTCAAGACTCCTTCTTCTAACATATGCTTGAAGGAATATCCATTGTTAGGGTTTTTTTCATTCTCAACTACCTATCATGTCTCACTATCACAAGTTGGAGTGGAATTCCCATAATCACCTACAAAGAAAAAACATGTATTTATTAATCAAATTTATATATTAATATCACTTTGTAAATAAAAAGTTGATAAACCTAAATTTAAATCTAAAATTATATATATATATATATATATATATATAAAAGAACAAGAAACGTATAAAACAAGAAACGAAAAAAACAACACAATATATTAAATCCATATTTCATAACGCATATATATGCATTGTAATATTTGTAGTATATATTATATTATTAATCATTTATAACGAAAACTAAAAATAAATTATAATTTACATGTAAATATGTCATCCAACATGTAAAGCATTGAAAATTTTCAATCGAAATAAAAATGAAAGAAAACATACATGGAACATCATCTCCATGTGGAAATGCACATTATCTTAAACAATATGAAGACATGCTCTACCACATAAAAATTGCAATGATAAATTCCGAGAAACTTATCTTTGGTCTGCAATATCTGTATTATTAATCCTGAGAAAATAATTTAAAAATGCAATACCGCCCCGAGCTCACAATAAACCTTATTTAAACCATGTGCATCACACGTCATAGTATAAATCTTTTGCATAGTTCATACACATTGACGTGATTAAGTAATCCATCATCATATTGAGACTATATCATCACAATCACATGTGGATTAATGTAAACAATTACAATTGATTATTTGCTTATACAAACTATCAATCCGCGACTTCCTTAGATTTTGCAATCTTATAGTGACATCCAAATTATCATAGCATTCTCGCAGTCTTTACATTTTACATGAGGGATTTCTCACAATTTTAATGTCATTATGGTTTGACGATGATTAACGTGATATATATATATATATATATATATATATATATATATATATATATCACAATAGTATTGATTTTTTATTCATGTGTGACAGTTTCTTAGTTCCAATTAACTCATTCGCATGTCCCTCTTGGAGGACGTTTTACAAGATGTTTATGTCACACTCAGTAATATCATTGATCCCTAACAGCTGGACTCTATTATCAATTATCCCATTCAGGCATATTCCTTAGTTAGTTGATTGTGGCTATTGAAAATTAGTTCGATCCCTAGCATCATGCTCAAATGCATTGCAAATAAAGGAGCATCATGAGATCCTTGGCACCACTTGAAAATTCTTGTTCAAAACTGAGCATTTTGATTCCTCACATGCAGTCAAAATTATTGAGTTAGTGCTTAATTATTCTGGAAACATCTGAATGTGCAACAATCATGCTAACGAAATTTAATTGATGCAGACTATTCATTTAATGAGAGTAACACGTATTTTAAATTGAATTGAAATAACAGACTCCCAAATTAAAATTCATTAGTTATTGATAAACGTAGGGGAGCCCAATTAAAGACGCAATTGTTATTTTAAACCTGCTTGTAGCTTGAGTTTCAGAGAAGATTATTGAAACAGTTGGGGAAAACCCAAGAACAAAGGAGGACAAGAGTGCTGTAAAATCTATTAAAATAGAGGCAACGATCTGTAAAATGGGTGGTGGACCGACACATAAGTGAACTTTAAAAAGGCATTTATTTTTAATTATATAATTTCTACAGTATACAAAAGGGGTATTCTATAGTAGGTTTTTTATTCAATTTCACAAATAAAATTTACTCGAACCTCTTTGTAGAATAGTTGAAGTGCTGAGCTCTGTAAGGAAACTGTTTTTTTCACTATTTTCAAGTTATTCCATGGAGTTATGTGCTTCAAATGTATTGTAATTTGTATAGTGGCATTGGAGCTAATATAAGTTTCATTTAATTGCATTATTGTATAGTTTTCTGAGCTTGTGTTATCTCTTCTTGTCATAATTCAGTTTTGGTTTGAATTCTATGTCAGTTAGTATATTAATAATTAATTGGAGCATTACTATCAATATTGATTGTTTTTTTTGTTGGTTGTTGTTATGTTTAAAGCTATATTTTGATGGCTAACACGGTTTGGATCAAACTTGTAATGAGTTCATGGAGACTCAAGAGTTCATGGAGACTCATTTATGTAGATTAATAACAATTTATGGTTTTATGTAAATTTATTTTCTATTATATTACTTTAATTTTGACGAATAATTTTTTTTTTTCCTTTGTGTAAACTTCATAGTGAATTTATTATATATAACTTATTTTGGGTACTATGCGGATGAAACCATTTTGATAATTGTCTACATTTTGATAATTGTCTATTAGGATTGTTTCGTTACTTTTATATTTCAATCATTTGTAAGTCTTCAAACTACTTTGGGATTTATAAATGAATCTTTATCTTAAACTAAATACTGTTCTTCACCTCTCTTTATATACCTTTAGCTCTTGTATAGGAGTAAGGTTCTCTTTCCCATTTTCAAGGTATATTTTCTTTTGTTACTTTTGCATCTTAGCATTATATTCATTTGCATTCTTTTATTCCTTCAAGTCTCCTTTCATAAGAGAAACTTTCATTGTGTTACACTAAGCCCTAGTTTCAGTCAAAATAAAGGGATTATCATTTTTAAAATAAAAACATATATATAATTCCATTCCATTGAATTTGTTAATAATAATAATAATAATCAACCATCCTAACAAATTGAAGTCATTGTATATAGATAATTGTACATATAGGATTGCTTAGGTTATATTAACCTTAGGCTAGTCATAGGGTAAGGGTAACTCGAGACCCATTGAATCAGTCAAAATCACCATACCAAAAAGATAAGGGTCTAATTCTGACCCTTGTCATTGATATTCTTAATTTTTGATATGGTCATTTCTAGCCAATCTGTTTTTCAAAGTAAATTATCATTTTATTTATATTTAATATAAAATAAAAAAAAATGTTCTCAAAATAATTTATCTTCATATTATCTATATTTTGAGAGCTTTATCTATAAGTTTGATATAATTTTTATGTAATTTTTTTGTTTGTCACACATGTTGTGTGAACATGTGTTAAATGGTAACATATTGGAATTGATTTTAGAATCATGAAATATTCTTCACATTTTATTTTTTTCTCCTTCTCCTCTTTTAGACATTGGTAAAATGAGGCATATTGCCTATGAGTTAAATGTGTTCTTTGAAAAACTTAACTTTTACTTATTTTCTTTTTTTCCCTATTTCCATAGTACCACCTACTACTTTGGCTTGGTCATAATGGTCATGTTTTTGTTTTTTGGAAACATAGGGAATGTGTCTCTATTTACAGATGGTTAAAGAAGGACAAAAAAATACTTACAAAGAGATTCTATAGTTGAAACAAAATTTTAAGATATTTGAAAATAGATGTTTATGAAGGTGATTTTGCATTAACTCACTCAACACATGTCATTAAAGAGGAAATGCATAACCATTACCATCAAACCAGAAAAACTAACATGTAAAAGGATAAAGTGAAATTTCCATGAAAACATTTAACTCACAAGAAATGGCTTCAATATACCCATATTTAAAGGAGGAGAAAAAAATTGATTTCCATTATTTTGTTTTAGTTGTAAAGAAAATTAAACAAAATTTTATAGCGGTAAAGGAAATTCCAAGACACTAGGAAATAGGTATATCCCATTTTTATTTTGCACACTGCCACACAAGACATGTAACAAAAGAGGAACTACAAAATCATTTTGATCAAACTAATTTTTGTTAGAAGGGATTTTAGGAAAAAAAAAGAAAAACTAAATGCTAAAATATAAGGAAATGTGTATCACATTTTGACTTCATAAACTTTGAAGCAACATGTACCACAAAAAAGAAACTACAATAACATTGCGACCACACCAACTTATGTCAAATTCTTAGGAAGTATTACTGGAAAAAAGGATAAAAAAAATAAAATATAAATACAAAATAATTTTCTTGAAAATCACATTTACTGACTCATAAATGTGCCTCAATTTACCCATATTTAAAGGAGGAGAAAAGACAATATAAAGGAAAATTGTTATGGAAATAATTTATCTCAAACTTATCTATATTTTGATTGTTCTATCTATAAGTTTGATATAATGGTTATTATGGTTACTTAGTTTTTAGTTTGTGGCACATAATGTTGTGTGAACATGTGTGAAATTGTAACATTTTGGAATTTCTTTTGTAATCATGAAATTTTCTTCACAATTTTGTTTCTCTTCTCCTATTTTAAAAATTGGTAAATTGAGGCACATTTCCTATGAGTTAAATGAGATCTTTGCAAAACTCGAATTTTCCTTATCTTTTACTCTCTTTTTTGAAAAAAAAAAAATCATCCTCCCTCTCTACTAGAGTGCTATAGTGAGGAAGAAGCCTCTATATTAGCGGAAGTACTAGAGTGAGGTTGTTGGTACTAGGTCTACCCATAAGTATACTCACTTAATAGTTCACATGGAATGGATCCAATACAACAATATTCATAGGAAGACAATATCCATTCCACACAACCACTCTAGATAACCCCAATTCACCATTATTCTTTACTTATTTGATTTTATTTTTCTTATTTCCATAATATCTCCTACTAGGTTGGTTTCGTCATAATGGTCATGTAGTTCTTATGTGGCAACATAGGGAACATAGCTCAAATTAACCATGTTTAAAGATAAAACAAAATAAAATTCTAAAGATATTCTATAGCTATAAACACAATTTCAAAATGTTACAAAATAGATGTGTGTGAAGATGATTCCGCACACACCCACTAAACACATACCATTAAAGATGAAATACATAACCATTACCATCAAACCAAAGAAGAAAATATGTGAAAGGACAAGTTAAAATTTCCATGAAAACATTTAAATCACAAAAAAAGACTTCAATTCATCAATATTTAAAGGAGGATAAAACGAATAATGTCCATTATTTTAAGCTATAAAGACAATTCAAAGAAAATTTTATGGTGGTAAAGGAAATTTCAAGACACTAAGATATAGGTATATACCATTTTTATTTTGCCCACTCCTAAGCATATTTAGCTTCTAAGAAATGTGCCTCAATTTACTCAAATTTAAAGGACGAGAAAAAACAATATAAAATAAAATTGTTCTTAAAATAATTGATCTTCAACTTATCCATATTTTAAGGGTTCTATATATAATTTTGATATAATGGTTATGATGGTTACGTAGTTTTTAGTTTGTGGCACATAGTGTTGTGTTAACGTGTGTAAAATAGTAACATTTCGGAATGTCTTTTATAATCATGAAATTTTCGTCACATTGTAATTTTTCCCTATCATGTTTTAAACATTCGTGAATTGAGGCACATTTCTTATGAGTTAAATGTGTTTTTTACAAAATTAAAATTTCTTTTTTTTTCGAAAAAAAAGAAATCATCATCCCTCTATGCTCCAGGGCTAGAGTGAGGAAGAATCCTCCCTCTCATCCCAAGGACTAGAGTGAGGTTATTGATAATAGGCCAACCCATGAGTATACTCACCTAATAATTCACAAGGGATGAAGCCAATACAAAATATTCATAGGAACAAAGACATTAAAACAATTCTCATCATGTTATTTGTGGGGATTTGAACATGGGTGGGGAAGATAATAGTCATTCCACAAAACAACTCTAGATAACCCAAATTGACCATTATTTTTTACTTATTTGAATTTTTTTTCTTATTTCCATAACATCTCCTACTAGGTTGGTTTGGTCATAAAGTTCATGTAGTTCTTTTGTGGCAACATGGGGAACATGTCTACATTTACCCATGTTTAAAGAACAAGAAAAATATAATTCCAAAGAGATTTCTTAGCTGTAAACACAATTTCAAAATGTTACAAAATAGATGTGTGTGAAGGTGATTCAACATGCACCCACTCAACACATACCATTAACTAGGAAATGCAAAACCATTACCATAAAACAAAAAAGGAAAATACCTTTAAAGAGGCCATACATAACCATTACCATCAAACCAAAAAATAAAATACTATTAAAGAGGAAATATATAGCAATTAAAATCAAACCAAAAAAGAAAATATGTAAAAGGACAAAATTGTCCATGAAAACATTTAACTCACAAGAAATGGCTTTAATTTACCTATATTTAAAGGAGGAGATTTTTTTTTTTTTTAACTATAAACACAACTCAGAGGAAATTATATAGTGGTAAAAGAAATTTCAGGACACTAGGAAATAGTTATATCCCATTTTAATTTTGCACACTCTCACACAAAAATGTCACAAAAGCTGAACTAGAAAATCATTATGATCAAACTAATTTGTGTTAAACTTTTAGAAGGGATTTTGGGGAAAATATCACAAAGTTAAAATATAAGGAGATGTGTATCACATTTTTATTTCACACACTTTGAGACAACATGTGTAACAAAAGAGAAACTACAAAAACATTGTGACCACGCAATAATCTGTCAAATTCTTAGGAGGGATTATGAGAAAAAAAGATAAAAATTAAAATATAAATACAAAATTAATTTTCTGAAAAACACATTTAGCTCCTGAGTAATGTGCCTCAATTTATCCATATTTAAATAAGGGGAAAAAATAATATAAGCAAAAATTGTATAGTTATAAAGGAAATTCCTAATCATTATACCTATACAACATGTGTCACATAAAGGAACTATATAGCCATTATGATTAAACCATTTTGTGCTAGATTTATAGGAAATTCAAGAACTTATTTGGAAACAAAAATTGAAAGAACAGAGGAAGTAATGAACCATTTTTGAAGAATAAATAATGTGTTTCACATGTAATGAATTCATTCCATAATTTTGGAATTAGTGAGACAACACGAAGGCCAAAGATGGATGTTAGATCATTGAAGTTGGTAGGGACTACAGATCGGTCTCTCACAACTTTCTCCATGTCGCTCTCCTTGGGAACCAAAACTATTTCCCTTGAATACCTACAAAAAAGGTTTTGAAGATCTCATAGGACATTGTTCTAGATCTTTAATGTAAACCAAATGATGACAACCATAGGAAAGTAATAATGTCACATGTTTATGACATATTCAATTTCAAGTGTGGTGTGTCCAAAGTCAAATGTTTTATTTATATTTAACTTCATGTCATGAATATGCATTTAATATATTCCAATGTAATTAAAGAAAGAATTGTTAATTCTTTGTGCTTTATCCTTTCTTAAGGAAGTGAAGGTGAAGGTGAAGGTGAAGGTTAGGATTTTTTTGTGATGTTATATATTGTGAAGTATTTGGATAAGTTTTCTTCATGTCAAAATTAGAAATCCTTCAATGCTTATTAACTAGCACTATACTATCCTTCCTACAATATCTCATGTATATTTGATAAAATTATGTTGCATTTGAATCGCAAGTGTATATATAGCTTTTGTAATTAAACTGAATCAACATTGTGTTGAATTCAAATTTGGTTTCGGTGTTTTAAAATGCTTTTCATGGACTAATAAGTTTAACTTTGGATGGCTCGATGCCCATTTCAATGTTTGACATGGATGAAATCTCTTTATACATATGTGTGGTTAGACATAATACATTTCAACTTCTAATATTATTTGAGAAGCTAAAAATTTTACTAACAAAATTAACTTAAAAGTTTCTATTAATATAGTGTTTTTATCAAAGTATAGTAATTAAAGGTATTACATTCCATTAAAAAAACACCAATAAAATAGAGCTAGCCATATAGAAGCTATATTTTTAGTCACAAAAGGTGGATATCACATATGCATTATTTTTAGGTCTTATACTTAAATCAATCTTACACTCATCAAAGTCATCAAGATGCACTTGTATTTGAGATATTTGTAATATTCGTCATATGAGCTTAGGATTTTTGATATGTTGAGATGGATCAAACCTGTCAAGGTGCAACCATTTCCTTGACTTTTGCACTTAGAGAAAAAAAGTGTGCACATCCAAGGACTTGAAACCTATAGTACATGATAGTTAATTAGTTTTACACTAAATTTTATATGTGTGTGTGTCATTTTTCAAGTCCATGTTGGGCACAAAGGCAATTGCATATCTTCATCATATGCACACCACTAAAATGTGTTATGCAACCAAATCACAAAACAAATGAAAAGATAGATAAATGACTTAAACATTATCCTCTTTGAGGGGGAAACCACCTTTACATCACATAAATGAACAATTAGTGCATGATACAAATGACAAGGCCTCCTTGGTATATATAGGATTCTAGGGGCTCATAATATAGTAATAGCCTACATAACAATAATAATCTAAGGGCACAACAATAACAATAGCGGGTTTCTATTGGGCTCAACAATAACAATATGGGGGTTGCATGGGCACAATAAAAATAATAAGGGGGATAAACTAGCAATAACAATGAGGGTACACTAGTATTATAGGGAGTTAACATGGCCTTATCCTTAAAAAAGTGTTTTCCTAAATGCTTGAGTAATTCTAGATGCTTCTGTATAAAATTCTCATCCTCCCATGTGGAATATTCAATGGGTAACTTCCTCCACTTAATGAGATACTCTAAAATTGATGGATTATGTATTTATCAAGTTCTTGTTTTCGTGACCACGAAGGATCCAATATTATTTTTCCTTCTTCTTCAAGTTTTTGCAATATTATTTAAAATGGGAGTTTGTCACTGATAACCTTCTTTAACCATGAAACATTGAAAATGGGTGTACTTGGGAAGAGGCATCAAAATCTAATTTGTATGCCATAGTACCAATCTTTTCCAACACCTTGTAAGGACCATAGTACTTGAGTAATAATTTACTCTCCCTCTTGGCTTGCTTGGGGGAGATTTGTTTATATGTTTGTAGTCATAAAAATACCCAGTCACCTACGTCAAAACATCTTTCAATGCATTGTTGATTTGCCTATTGTTTCATTCAATTTTGCAATAGAGTGAGGTTGTCCTTTAAGAGTTGGAGAATTTGTTTTTGATTCTTGACGAGATCTTCCACTGCTTGAACCTTAGAATTTCCTCTTAAATAATATATGATGGATTGTGGATGATATCCATAAAGTTCCATAAATTGTGTCATTTTTGTTGTAGTATGAAAGGAAGTGTTATACAACTATTCATCTAGACATAACCACTTGACCCATTGTGTTTTTGTTAGATACAAAGAAATGAATATATCCTTCCAAACATTTGTTCACTATCTCAATTTAACCATCATATTGAGAATGATAAGATGAGTGATGAGCTAATTCAGTACCAAGATAGGAAAATAATTATATCCAAAAACTTCTAATGAAAATTTGATCTCTGTCACTTATAATAATTTTTGTGTTTCCATGTAGCTTTTGAAATGTTTCCATAAATATAGTCACAACTATACTAGATTTGAAAGGATGAGATAATGCAAAAAAGTGTGCTTACTTGGTAAGTATATCAACTACCACCATGATGACACTCTTTCCATCGGACTTAGGTAAACCTATGATAAAATCCAATGGGACCTCCTCGCAACACTCACTTTGAATGGCTTAAGGTTCTAAGTGATGTTGGGTCTTAATTGCCTCCACTTTATTTTGTGACAAAACCAAACATTCTTCCACAAAATTATGAATAACATATTTAAGGCCATCCCAAAAAAACTCCTTTACCATATGGTAATTTTTTAAAACTCCTAAGTGCCCTTGTAAGGGGGATGTATCCAACTCCAAAATAATATTTTGTTTGAGTTGGTAATTCTTAAATAGATATAAGCAATAATTGTACCATAATGAATCATTTTTCCAAATAAAAGTATTAGATGTATTGGGATCTTGCTACAAATTTTGAATGAGTGTCCACACGCCTTCTTCATTCTTCCAATCATCCCTTGCTTCGGTTATCCAGTCATGTTATACAATAGAAATGTCACAGAGAAATGTTTCCAGATCCTCATCCTATCTTAAGAGTGCATCTACAACAACATATTTCTTCCTTTTCTGTAGATGATTTCAAAGTCATAACCCAACATCTTTGTGACCCATTTTTATTTTTCTTCAGAATGTAATCCTTGTTCCAAAAGGTACTTAATATTTTCATTATCTACTTTTACCTTGAAGTGTCTTCCCACTAGGTAAGTTCGACATTGCTTTAGTGCATGTATTATTTACAACATTTCATTCTCATAAATAGTTTTGTGTAAATATTTTCCCTTCATTGGACAACTTTCAAAATAAAAGGTTCTTCATTCTTAGATTAAAACAACACCAATTCCATTTCGTGAGGCATCAAATTCCACAATAAAGGCTTTTGTGAAGTATGGTGTAGCTAAGAGTGGTGCTTGGTACATTTCCTCTTTAATATGTTCAAATTCCTTAGTTTATTTTGGAGTCCAATAAAATGCATCCTTCTTTAGTAATGTTGTTAGAGGTGCTGCAATTATCCCACAATTATTAAAAAACTTGCAATAATACCCTATCAACCTAAGAAGTCCTCAAAGATTCTTTAGTATAGTGTGGATTTTCCATTCCTTAATGGATTTAATTTTGTTATGGTCTACCTTAACACCCTCATCAGATACAATATGACGCAAGTATTCCACCTCATATACTCCAAAGAAATATTTGGATGTTTTTGCATATAATTGTTTCTCCTCCAATAGTTTGATCACCTTGTCAATATGTTGAACATGATCCTTCAAAGACTTGTTGTTGATTAGTATATCATAAAAAATACTAACACAAGTTTTCTAAGGAAGGGTTTGAAAATGAAATTCATCAAAACATGAAATGTGGAAGGTGCATTAGTAAGGTCAAAAGTCATGACCAAAATTTCATAATGGCCTTCATGAGTTTTGAATGTTGTTTGTGAAACATATTGAATCTTTATTCTAATTTGATGATATACTGAATGAAGATCCATATTGGTGAAGCAAATTTCTCCATGTAATTCATCCAACAATTCATCAATGACATGAATGGGAAATTTATCTTTAATAGTGACCTTGTTGAGCTCCCTATAATTTGGACACATATGCCATGATCCATCATTTTTGTGCACCAATACTACTCGAGCGAAGAAATAGCTTTGGCTAGGTTGAATTATATTGACCTATATAATTTCTCGAACCATACGTTCATTTTCACTCTTTGGGGCATAGGGATATATGTAAGGTGCTATGTTTGGAGGAAAACGTCCTGGAATCAAGTGAATAACATGATAATAATCACGAATAGGTGGTAGGAATTTTGGAGTCTCAAATTCCTTGGAATTTTTGTCCAATAATTTTTGTAGATATGGAGAAATGGATGAGTTTGATGTTTGAACCTCTGGTGAGAAAAATTGTGCAATTACGCCCCATTTTTCTTTCTTCAAAATATTTTGCATGCCATTAGAACTCATTACATTCCATGGTTTCCTTATAATACCCGTTACTTCAATTTCCTTTCCTTCCCATATAAAAGTTTCAAGAAAAGTTATTGAAAATTAAAAGTTATCGTCCCCAAAGATTGTAACCATTGGACTCCTAGTACAACATCAACACCACCCATTGGAATGGAAAGTATTGGAAAATTCAAGGCATATTAGCCCCATTTTAGCTTGATATTATGGAACTTTCTAGAGAAATTTATAGTTCCTCCATTTGCAACCATCACTTGACACTCTAGTTTTTGATATAGAAATCAATTCAATTCCTTGGCTATCTCACAATGAATAAAATTATGGGTACTACCTGAATCAATCAACACTATTACCTTTTTCTTCATATTCATTTCTTATTTTTCCAGGGTTGGTTCTTGGTGTATATCTTCTCCTTTCGATGTTTCTTTTTCCTTTTCTTCCTCTTCATAATCTATATAAAATAATTTATTCTCAACACACTTATGACCTTTAGTGTATTTTCTATCACAATTGTAACAAAGCCCATTTTCCTTGTTTTCCTCCAGTTGTGCTGGTGCAAACCTTGTAGGTTGTGGGAGGTTAGGATAAGAAACAATTCCATATTTATAATTATGAGTGGTAGAATTCCTTGTTTCCATAAATTTTCTTTCAACTTCTCTTGCCACCCTAAATTTTGTCTCCAATGAATTAGGTTCCCAAAGGTGAACCTCATGTTGGACGTTATCCTTTAAGGTCCTGTTGAAGCCTCAAAATTAACTGCAACAACATGGGGGATAACCACTCGGTCCGGACCTTGAAAGCATCTCCTTTTCCGTTTGGTATAGTGGCTCCGACTAGGGATAATGGGACCAGTTTCCCAGAGATGGTTGATTTGATAATGTGGATGGGATGATATAATATGTAATGGGAATATATTAATCTAACATTATCTAACTATAAATATACCCAGGAATAAAATAAGATATTTGATCTACAATGATGTCTCACAACAGTTGGTAATAAAGATCATTCAACTGCCAAAAGAATTGAAATCATTTAATGATAATTGTTTTGGATAAATAGTTATACAAAACAATTGAGAGAAATATATCGCATATAAAAACCTTTTATGTATCCAAAATAGAATCACAACTAAAACATTATACAAAAGTGCACTAATCAAGAACTATAATTCATACTTTCATACATAAAACAATCAATAGAAAGAGTATTCCTAATACATAAATAAAACATAATCATTCGATAAAAGTACCATATATGATAAGTCCTGCTCATGTACTCAACAATGTTGATCCAATCTCATTGATCCAAAACACTCTAAGAGTACAAAAGTGCAATTTCCATAGAGCATGCTCAACATTCAAAGAAAAATAGGTCATGTTCCATTAATTCCATCAAAACCTTCCCAAAAGTATAGAAGTGTAATGTCTTGAAACGTGTTTTTTATACAATTCTTTACCCCTCCCTAAATGCGTGAGAGGGTTTTAAATAGTAAAATACTTGCCCCATAATAGATTATTACAAAAATAGTTGAGGAGGCTTCAAACAACCTTCCTTAGAATGGGTAAAAATAAAACTAATGACTAGCTCCTTTGAACTTGAATTAATTTAATTTGCTAACTTGATCTCTAAGGTCACAAATGTCAATCATTGGCTTGAGCTGAGATGGTTGGCTGATTGTAGATTTAACTGCCCAACAAATATGGCATCTATCAATGCTGGCACCATCTTTTGTGTAGAGGTCATTAAACATCGCAGAGTCATCCACTCACTGTGTGGTTTTACTAGAAACTACTAGTATGTCTCCCAATTTAGCCTGGTTAGTTGTTTAATTTCCTCTTCTTTTTCCTGCACTGTCTGTTTCCACTGTTGCTCTAGAGCTTTTTGAAATTTTGTAGAAAACATCGTACACATTATTTGATAAGGTTGGTGCTATTAAGGTTTTCATTTACGACTTCTATTATATTGATTGTTTCTATCATTATCACACTTTCTGCCTGTTTCAACCGAGAATCCCAATCCGTAAACAGAATATCTTTGTGGGACTCTTCCACTTTTGGTAGGTCAGCCTTTCTTCCATCCTTAAATTCTTTCTAGGTGATAAATTCAGAAACATTTTTGTGGATTTCTTTGTATTCAAACACCAGATCAATTATTTGGTTTGTTAATTTATCACTGGTCTCATAGTGAGGATTTATCTGCGAGATTTTCTAGCAGAATATTTCTTCTTGCTTCACTAATAGGGAATTGAGGCTAACTGCTTCTTTGATGAATTCATAAATTTGTGGGTTGTCTTTTAATTTATCCACCGTGGATTTCATTTGACGAATATGCGAATATTTTTCTGATAAGATGGCCTGGTGTTGTACCCTCATCTACTCGAATTCTCTTTGGAGCTAGGCTACCTGTAATTATGTTTGTTGATTAGTTTTTTCTTGGGCTCATTGTTGTTCTGGCCACATAATTTTCTATTCCTTTTCCTTCAGCACCATTCAAACTTTTGTCGCCTTCTCCATGGTTACTATGGCATAAGCTCTCGTGAATTGTGACAGCTTCATAAGATTCTCGGATGGGTAAACAGACGTGTCTTTCCACACAATATCCATTGGTTCATTTTCCAGAGTTGTAAGAGCCATGGTGTCCAGTTTCCTTTTCTTCCTTTGTCTTTTGACTATAGCACTCTGAGTAGGAGTGTAGAATATATCTAATGGAGGTATCTCTTCAATTCTCAAAACAATTTCATAAGTAGGAACAAGAGGAATAATCTCAATGTCTTGAGTACCTGTAGCTCCTTGATTTGTTATTTCCAGATTTTCATTATGCTGGGTCTTCTTGGGGGTTTTCAATTCAGATGTTTCTTCAAGATGTTCTGTATGGAGCTTCTTGTTGAATTGCTCCCATTCCTGTTCCAGGTCAATTATTAGAGATTTACCTGATTGAGCTAAAGTAGAAGAAACCTATTCCTGCTTCTTTCCCAAGGACTACTCGGTTGTTTCCTCTGTACTCCCAGTTGTATCTTTCTCTGACTCTTTATTTATGTTTCCTCCTCCATTTTGAGATTGTCGTTCTGAGTTCTCTGACTCACGATTTGACCTCTCTTGGGTTTCTTTTTCAGAAGTTTCTTTTAAACTTCCCTCCAAGCTTACGCTAGGATTTGGTTCTCTTATTGATTCAATCTATAATAGGTCCAATGGAACCTTTAACAATCTCTTATTTCTATACACATGAAAAGAATTAACATCTTCCTAGCTCAACAACACTGATGCTTGTCTTGTGAAAATGTAGGTTTTGGGAAAATGTTTCTACTTCTTGAAAGAGGTAATAAAAAGCATCCTCTTCCTGAGTGAACTGTTTGACTTTCACCATAGTGGTAAATTATTTGGCAACCTTATTTGGGTCATATTGCCTCCCTAGAAGTGTGGCTAATTTCTAAGACATAATAATCTCTACTTCCTTTACTGCGTGCCCATAATCATGTAGTGTGAAAGCCCCACACTCTAATGGGAAGGTTGGCCAAATGGCTTTCTGTTGTTGTTTCAGTCGTCTGGTTAAAATGCCTTCCCTTACTATCTAGTAGGTTATTTCTCTAGCCAATAGTTTTTCTGGGACATAATACGGGAGGACATGCGAAGAAGTAATGTTCCCAAAAACTCTAATGTAGGTGAATGTTTCCTCCTCAAACCATCTAGCTACTGGCAAGATATCTACTTTGGCCTCCTCAGAAAACCTAAGGGTTGTTCTATCGAAAACCACTTTATGAATAGGCAACATAACACCTTGACAAATTTTGTAAAAATGGGGGTGAAATTGAGATTCCCACAAAATTTTATGATATGTATGGATAGGAAGTGGGATCTGTATAGTCCACTTCCATCCCATGTTCGGAAACTAAGAACAAAAACAAATTGCATCCATAACAAAAGCACTCATTAAGAAAGGGGGAAAAACCCTTGCAAAAACACTTCTATTCTTTCTATATTTCAAAATGGCCTTCACTAAATTGTCTCATAAAATTTAACTCCAGCTCATAATTGTTGCATTAACTGTTGCATCTATTAACGAGAGCCACTTCATAGAAAATTTGGTGCTATCGGGTCTACCGAATAACTTACACATCATTGCTGATGCAAAACTATTAGGGGGAGAGATGGATGTTGTTGAGTACATACTAGTTTTATCCCATTTGAGTTTGCCTCCACCTGACTTCCAGATCTGTGTGGCATCCAACGGGTCCTCATTTTCTTTGGTGAAATGCTTAAGGAATTCTTTGTTATAGAGCTTTCGAGGCTCTGGTAGCTGGTACATTAGTCATAGATTGTCTAGCGAGAAAGACCCCATGACCCCTTACCTTTTATTTCTTAATGTCCTATCTGAGATATCTACCTGATCAATTACCCTTTTTACCATATCGGTGTATGGAAATATCTTTGGTCTCGCAACTATTCGGTGCAAGAATGAACATGTTGTTTCAAAATAGGAGGCATGAAATGATTCCTAGGCATCAGTCGTGGCCTTTGTTACCAGTGGCCTGGGCTTCTCTTCTTCTAACAAGTTATACATGTCTTCCCATGTCATGGTTCCTCTATCTTTGTTGCATGTGCTATCAAATAAAAGTGGTATCATATCTCATTTCTCAGATACAGTGACCTTTCCTTTCTTTTCCATTCTTTCCAATGATGTTTTCTATGGAGGTTACCTGAAATGGATAAATGGAAGTTATCAAATAAACACAAAGTGAAAATGACAATGAGAATTAAATGATACAGTTAACCTCAAAAGGTGACAAGAAAGGATCTTTTAATCAAAATGCAGATGAAAATATATCGAATCATTCTTAACATAAATGCCATTAAAATTATTAAATATGCACTAAGATCTTTTATCATGGCCTTCATTACTCATTTAAACTATCACATCGCAAACAGGAAGGGAAAAAATTTAAGGTGGCCAATTTAAAGTGCGAAATGTTGATTATGCGATTGCGATAAGATTATCACAATATCACATTTTCGGTTGTGCATTTTTTGGAGATGTTTAGAATTATGTGAGATGCGATGTGAGTGGCATACTTATCATTGTTTAGAGCACATTCTGCCTAAATGAATAATTATTGCATAAAGTGCTTTTCTACTAAGCATCAGACTTTACTTATAGTTTATAACATTTACTTTTATCGGGTCTGGGTTCTATCGCACTTCACAAACTTTTGTAGTTCACAAGATTTGTCGTAAGGCATCATGAAGCAATAATTATTGGCTTTCTATACCAAAATACTGCAGTTTTTATATTCCAATAGACTTTGTGAGTTGCGCTTTTTGTGAAGGCTGATATGCAATTGTGATAGGCGCTCCATTTTACAATAAATGCCATAATTCTTAGCTTTAAATGGAAATTTCAATGATATCCTAAGTTTATTACGGTGATCTCTTCCATCGCAATTGGTGGATCGCGGCTGTTAATTAAAATTTGACACACATGGTCCAGCGATATGCGATAAAGCGAGAATTTCTAGTCTTATAGGGATTTGACTTGATACCTTAATGTATTTCTAAAAGTTTCAAAAAGAAAGTTCTTAAATGCTAATTTTTTTGGAGGATTTTTTATAAATTGTCCCCATTTATTAATAGAATATTTAACTATTAAATCAATAAATGGGGGGGGGGGTTGTTGAACATCACAACAATTGGTGATTCACTGGAAGAACCAGTTACCTCTGATAGTTTTTTAAAACTTCTAAAACTTCCAAAAATAAAGATAATTCAGAAAAAAAGAATTACATGAAATATAAGATAAGTAACATTTCTCTAAAGAAGAAAAAAAAATCCACCTAATTACCATCCATTTGATATTCTCTTCAAAAGTGAAAATTCCTTTGTTTACATCAGTCTTTACTTGGTTTAAAGATAAAGCAGGAGGCTCTTGTATATTAGCTTTTAGATGTACTCATTTGTCACAGGTAGAGCCTCTGCTGCCAGCAAACATCCATAGCCTTGACGGGGTTACCTTTTAACCATCAATTATTCAGTAACCCATCTAGATAAGAGTGTAATTTTTTAGAGATAAATTCAGATTCATACACTTATTCTCTTCTCTTTCTTCTTTAAATGGTTTTATTTTTTCTTGTGAAAAAATTCCTTTTTTCTACATAAATGTCATTGTCTTAGTTTGGTGGCCAAAACTTGACAATGCCATTCACTGGTTGTAACTTAACTGAACAATATGGCTCGTGATGAGACCTCTTGTCTTTTGATTTAAAATAATCTCAAGCCATTACCCTGTTTTGATATGCAGTATTGATAATGTCAGTTTGTTATTTTCCTATGAACATGGTAAGTCTATTCTTGATGAGGCCTCTTATCCTTTAAGTGTTAGTATATTTTATAATTACACTTTAAAAAGAGAAACATTTACTAGATGGATAGAACCATTGACTCCTTAAGAGTTTCTGGATGACAACTATAGAGTTAAATATGCTCATCTACAGAGAGTTTTTGTTATGTTAAAGATACTTTTCTTGACTGATCATAGAACAATGGTCTCTTTGTAGAGTTGAGGTTTTACAAAGGACAAAGGATTTTGGTGGAATACAAGCAAGTTTTAGAGAAATATAACTTAACTTATGTATCAAATGTGAAAATTATCTTCTTAACAATCTCTACTTATACAAGCTAAAAATCAAAATATGAAAGAGATTTTATTGAACGGCTAAAAGTAAATACTATTTAACTTTTACTTTCCTAGGAAAAAGTAAAGGCAATAGTGTACAAGGGATAGAAGAGGTTATCTTCTATGAAGAATATTTATTTAAAGTCTTCCCATTAACAAGCAGAGAATCTATCTTGCTTGATAAATCTTTGAATATAAAATTTGATGGGCCAACATGTTCTGCAATCTGAAATGGGTCAAACCACATTCTTTGGAATTTGGTATGTTTACCTTTTTCCTCGTGTGCTTTATCCGAATTCAATACAATGTATCCGAGTTGGAAGGATTTAGGACTCACAAAATTTGCATCAAATGAAGATTTGACTAACTTTTGATCATGTGCATGTATGATATTGGCTTTATCTCTTTCTTCTTCCAGTTTGAGGATTTGTGATTGCCTTAATTTCATAGAAGGGGAAGGAGTTTCTTCAATAAATTGAACCAGGGCTAAAGAGGGAATAACTACATTTGTAGGGAGAAGAACCTCTCTACTGTAGACCAAATTAAAAGGAGAAGTGCCTATTGAGGTCTTATGTGTCATTCGATCTGCCAATACAACAAATATTAAAGATTTATGCTTGTTTTTATGACTTTTATCAACAGTTCATTTGATGATTCTTATGAGATTTTTATTTGTAGATTCGACCAAACCATTTCCCTGAGGATAATAGTTAGTAGAATATTTAAGTTTGAATCCTATTTAAAGAGAAAAATATGTCATAGCATTGCCTGTGAAATAAGATGCATTGTCAAACACGAGGGCAATTGGTAGGCCAAATTTGGTAATAATAAACTAATCAATAAATTCAATGATGTTTTTAGAATTGGCTACCTTAAGTGGAATTGCTTCCACCCATTTAGTGAACTAATCAGTTGTTGTAAGGATGTATCTATGCTTCTTTGAAGAGTGAGGAATGATCTCACCTATTATGTCCATTCCCCATTTCTCAAATGGTTTTTCAATGTTGACTCGATGCAATGATAATGCAAGTTTCCTCTCTCTTCTAGCATCTGTTTGACAAATTTTTCATTTCCTTACATATTCGTGTGCATATTTGAATAAGGTTGGCCAATAATAGCCAACATGTAGGATTTTATGTGTTGTTGTGTCTCCTCCAAAATTTCCACCAGCTGGTCCATCATGGAGTTCCTGTAAAACCCTTTTTGCCTCAGATTTTTGAAGGCATCTAAGTAAAATAGAAGCATAGTTATTCCTAAACAAAAAATCATTAATGATTTCATATTGCTTAGCTTTTAACATCAAATCCCTTTTTCTTTTGTAACTGAGTTGCATAGGGGCATATCCATTCTTCAAATAAAATATGATATCAACATATTTTCATTCATTATCATTGAGTCTTACCTCACATATTTGTATATAATTACCTCAATCTTGTAGTGTTGGTAAGTTGGTTGCTCCAGCTAACATTCTGCAAAAAACTTGACCTCTAATGATTTTAGCTAGTCTGATCCCAATATCATGCTCTTGCAGTGTTGTTACCCAATTTTCTCATTTCTCACCTACTTCTCCTTGAATTAGTATATTTCTCACTACTCAGAATGGCACTACTACTTTAGTGTGAGTTTTGAGAAGAAAGGGTCTGAAATGTTTAATTGAGTTGAAAATAGCAAAAGCTTGCTTTTCAACATCTGAATAATTTAATTCAGCCCCCTACTAATTGGATCTAAAGAAAGAGATTTGTTCTTCGGCTTTGTCATCATTGACCTGTGTTAATATAGCTTCATATGATGTCTCAGATGAAAAGGTATATAAAATAAAATGATTAGGAAAAATTAGAGTTGCTAAAGAGGGAGCATTTATGACTGCTTGTTTGATAGGATTAAAAGCTTCATGCTCAGTATGTCCCCATTTAAAAACATAACTTTTCTTAATCATAGATTGGAGGGGTAAAAAAATTCACGAAAAATCATGGACAAATATGTTGACAAAATTTATCTGACCTAGGAAAGATTGCATGGATTTTTTATTATGAAACAAATATATTTCATAAATTTTTTTATCCTATGAGGATCTATGTGAATGCCATCTTTAGATACAATAAATGCAAAAAGTTTTCCTTCACTCAAAGAAAAAAAAATATTTCTTGAGATTTAAAGAAATTTTGTATCCCTCACAACGTTCAAATATTTGTTTTAAATCCTTTAAATGATAAATGCACTTTTTTTAATACACAATTATGTCATCTAAATAAATTACCACTGATTGGTATACTAAACCTTTAAAAGCTATATCCATGGCTCTTTGAAATGTTGCACCAGAATTGATTAATCCAAATGGAATCTTTTGGTAAGCGTATGTTCCCCATTTGGTTTGAAATGTGGCCTTTAGCTGATCATCTGGATGTATGCGAATATAATTATAACCTGAAAATACATCCAGAAAAGGCATTAACTCTGAGCCTAAAATTGATTGGCGTATATGTTCCATAGGAGGCAATGGAAAGTTGTCCTTCTGACAAGCTTTGTTGAGATTGAAAAATTCTATACATATTCGAATATCACCATTATTTTTTTTGATTGGCACAAGGTTAGAAACCCACCTTGAATATCTAACAAGAAAAATTACTTTGGCTTTGAGAAGCTTATTCAATTCATCTTTGATCTGATATTCTAAATTTGGATGAATCTTTCTCAACTTCTATTGTACAGGCTTTTCATCGGATATCATAGGAATGGTATGTTGAATGATGGAAGTATCATATGTCTTAAGATATTCATAATTTCAAGAAAAAACATTTTTCTATTTCTTTAACAAATGAATAAAGGCTAGCCTTTCATTAGATGTAAGACCAAGTCCCAAATTAATATTTTGAGGTTTAAGGTCATTCCCAGGATTAACTAATTCAAACCTCAAAGTTTAGCTTTGATGCTTTGAGTTAGTAGTTTTCTTGAATATGTCCTTAAGATCATATAAATCTTCCAGCTTAACTACAGATTTAGGTATGGAATTTGCACTTGCTTCTTGCTTAAGTGGCTATCGTGCAAACCTTCATCTATTATCTCGTCATCATAAGAGCCATCAGATGTTAGAAAATTTATGATATCGGGATCATTATTAAAAACTTGCCAATTGGTGATGTTGTCAGGAATAAAAGGCCTAAAAATTAATTCTATAGAAAAGAAATCAGGCCCATAATCTCCTTGTGGAATGAGATAGGATGCAACGTTTGTTAGGATATTCCAACACATAGGAAATAGTTAAGTATAGAGTTAGGTATAGAGTTAGGTAAAGTGTGTTTCTTTACCTTGTACATTTTGTAACTTACAATCCAACGGTCACGATATGTAGTGATTCAACGGTTCACTCACTCCTCGGTATTACCGACACTTGATCCGTGGCTTGACACCCGATTGGTCCATGATTTCTATTTAAAGCGCATGGAGGGTCATTTGTAGGGTAATCCATCTATGAGAGAATTATATGTAAATTTTCATTCTTTTATTAATAAATTTCCTGAAGTGGCCGCGTTGGCTCAGGCTGTGGACTGTTTCCCTCTTTGAGGGTTTTAACCACGTCAAAAATACTGGAGTATTGATCTGCGATCTATTTGTGAGCGGTGTCCTTTGGTATTCTATCTAAGGAACTTACCCTGTAAATTCCTACATGGTATCAGAGCTATTTGAGGGCCGCATCTGTTGGTGATCCAAATCTGAAGCCGGTAGAACTGCATCCGACTGCTGTTTCCTAGATCTACTGCTTCTGACTGCTTTCGGGTCGAGAGGACTGCTCTTTTGTGTTGGGAGCATCTGTTCCAGTGAGGAACCCCTTTCGTTTCATGCAAAAAGGTTTCCGGTAGCCCTAGCTGCGTCATTTTTAAGATCTGGAGGTATACAATGTTTATTTGCAGTTTACAGTTATTTTCTCTTTGTTTATTTTGGTTTCGGTTTATTTAGCCTTTTTTTATTATCGGATCTATACCTTTCATTTCTACGTATGCTCTTTGCCCTGCGACTCTGTGCGATCTGGGCAAATCAGAAATAGAAAGGAAGGATTTTTCTCATGCGTATGCTCTTTTCCCTGCGCCTTAGTGTGATCTCGGAAAATCAGAAACATTGAGAAAAATATTTAGTTTCTGGCTAAAGCTAACTTTGAGCCGCAAGGTTCATTTTTGAAAATATTTAGTTTTTCGGCTAAAGCTAACTTCGAGCCGTAAGGTTCGTTTTCTTTGCATGTTCGAGTTGGGTTTTGTGTTTTTTGTTTTGTAGGGAAAAAGAGCTTTCTCAAAGCAAGCATGCAACCCAAAGCACCCCCCCCCCTCTCTCTCTCTCTCTCTCAAATTTTTTGTATAGCTCAATTGGTTCAAAGCTATTTTAAGAGAGTAAAGGTCTTGGGTTCAAGTCTCCATTTTGTGGGGGCGGACTTTTTCATTTCCGCACATTCCCACACTTCGTCGGCGACTTCATCAACTTTTTTTCAAAAAGCCATAACTTCTTCATCTGGAAGCTGTTTTTAGAGCCGTTTTTTTAGACCAGCCTAATTTTTCGAGATCTATCCATTGGAACACTTAGTTTCAACATCTTTAGCTTCAGTTTCTGTTGAAATGGAAAGTCAATACCAAGTTACCCTTGACAGCACCAACTACTTCCAATGGTTGTCCTACATTGAGGATTTACTTAGAAGTAAAGGTCTCTACAGAATAACCTCAGGCCAGGAAAAGAAACTGAAGGATGAAGATAAGGCTGGTAAATGGGAAAATAGGCAAGATCAACCACGTGGATTGATAGGGATGTCTATTTCTCCAGATCTTAGATTCCATATTGCAGAACTTGATACTCCTGATGAAGCAATGAAACAATTCAATATAGTTTTTGGGATTAAAAATGAACTTAGAGCCCATCAACTTGAAAATGAGTTGCTTACATTGGACCCTAATAATTTTTCTTGCATTGAAGATTTCTTGTCCAAGTTCAAGACCCTCAGATATCTCTTGGAAGGTGTTAAAGCTAAGAAAGAAGATAGTAACCTTATCTATTCCATTCTTACTAAGTTGGGACCAGCCTACTCTGTATTTGTTTCCACCTTCCATTCTACAAGAGAAGCCTTCATTTCTCAAGGAACAGACTACAAGTCCCCTTCCTTTGACTCTTTTTGTGATTCTTTAATAAGAGAACAAGAAAAACTCTTACACCTTGGTTTTCTTAATCTTGGAAACTCTTCCAAGAAAGCGTTAGCCGCCCAGCAGCAACCAAATTCAAAGAATCATAAGAAGTCATATCCTAAAAAGAATGGTCCTAAACCAAACAAGGGTCCTAAGCAATCTCAGCCTCAAAATGAAATATCATTTCAACAAAATGATAAGACAAATAAAAACAAATGGAAGAAGACTGATAGACATTGCAACTTTTGTAATCGAGATGGCCACTTAGAATCCAAATGCTTTAAGAAGATGGAAGCCTTGGAAGCAGCGATGAAGAAACATAACATCCATTTGGAGCATTCTTCACCTTCAACTTCATCTTCAGGAATGGCACTTTCTGCGTGTGGTTGTCAATCATCTCGGCCTGTCATGCATTAAATGTATCTTCTTCATCTCATTCTCATGAGTGGCTCATTGATTCTGGAGCTTCTTCTTTAAATGATTGTAACACCAAAAATATATATGTTGGTGATGATAGATCTCTTAGTGTTGTAGGGACTGGAACTGTTCATCTAGACAATGGTCAGTTTACTGATGTATTATGTGTTCCAACCTTATCCTGCAACCTTCTATATATATATATATCAGATAACTCATTCAGGTGAAGGTAAAATCGTTGAATTTTCACCTCATGATGTTGTAATCGAGGACCTAAGAGATCCTAAAAAGATTTTAGCTACTAACATTTCTGATGATTCTACAAGGTTGTATAAGTTTCACAACTTTGGGTCATCAAATCTTCCCTCAGTATTTGTTGCTCATAACGATGAAGTGAGCAAACTTTGGCATGAGCGATTTGGTCACTTAAACTATCGCTCCCTTTAGCATCTATGTAAAGAAAATATGGTGACAGGTCTTCCTATGGTATCTTGCAGAGATGGTGTTTGTTCCGGATGTGTACTCGGAAAACATCATCGGGACAGTTTTGAAAAACGTGCCTCTTGGCACGCCTCAGCCCCTTTACAGCTTCTGCATAGTGATTTATGTGGTCCACTTCCTATTGTTTCATTCTCTGGCTGCAAGTATTTCTTAACTTTCATTGATGATTTCTCCAGACGCACTTGGGTATACTTCTTAAAACTCAAGAGTGAAGTATTTAACACATTTTTGGCCTTCAAAGCCTTTGTTGAAAAACAATTTGGACATCAAATTCTTAAGCTAAGATCTGATAATGGCGGAGAATATGTTAAAAAAACATTCATCAACTTTTGCACTGAGAATGTAATTCAAATGCAACATACTGTTCCATATACTCCACAACAAAATGGTGTAGCTGAAAGGAAGAATCACACCTTAAAGGAAATGGCTAATTGTATGCTACAATCTAAAGAACTTGGTCTTAGTTTTTGGGTAGAAGCAATTAACTGTGCAAATTACATAATAAATCGCACTCCTACTAAGGCTTTAAAGAATATCACTCCAGAAGAAGCATGGAGCTCAATCAAACCAGATGTAAGTCACTTCTGTGTTTTTGGAAGTGAAGCGTGGGCCCATATTCCAGATGAAAAGCATAAAGCTTTAGAACCTAAGAGTGAAAAATGTACTTTTGTTGGATATTCTGAAGATGTCAAAGGCTATAGACTTATTCCATTTAAGTACAAAAATGTTATCATTAGAAGAGATGTAAAATTTGATGAAAATATATCGGCATGCGAGCCTAGTCCGGCGGATGTGCCACCTCTCCCTATCTCTTCTACTTTTGAAAACATTTCTTCTTCTTCAGATGATGAAAGTGAGGATGACAATCCTCCCCCACCATCTCAGGATCCTCCTTCAGCTCCTCAGCTTCCAAAATGGGTTCGTGCTACTCGAGATGCAGCAAGTGATCTTGCAGGTGATCCTACAGATCAGCGACGCATACGTTCTCAGTTTGACAGAGCCTCTTCTTTACTGGCTCAAACTCCAGTAAATTATGATCCTAACACCTTTGCAAAAGCTTCAGGCCATCCAGATTGGGAAGCAGCTATGAATGAAGAATATCATTCATTATTAGCAAATGATACATGGGATCTTGTTCCTCTACCAAAGGGACGAAAACTTGTTAGATGCAAATGGGTTTACAGAACCAAGTATGGACCAGATGGGAAAGTTGATAAACATAAAGCTCGTCTTGTTGCTACAGGTTTTTCACAGGTTGAAGGCATTGACTACACTGAAACCTTCTCCCCTGTTGCCAAACTGAACTCTATCCACCTTGTTCTTTCCCTTGCTGCCTCATTCAAATGGGAAGTCCATCAGATGGATGTTAAATCTGCCTTCTTGCATGGGGACTTGCATGAAGAAATCTACATGGAACAACCTATTGGCTTTATACAAAAAAACTCCAGCCTTGTATGTCGGCTTAAGAAATCCCTTTATGGTCTCAAACAAGCTCCTCGAGCTTGGTATGCCAAAATGGATAACTTTCTTTTAGAATCTGGCTTTTCTAGGTGTCATTTTGACAATACTGTCTACACCAAGAAAGTGGGCAAGTCCCTTATCATTCTTGTTCTTTATGTTGATGATCTTATCCTGACTGGTAGTGATCCCAACCTTATCAACCATGTGAAGTCTAGCCTTAAAAGGAAGTTTGAAATGATAGACTTAGGAAACTTACATTATTTTCAGGGTCTTCAAGTCTTGCAATCCAAGGAAGGTATTTCCCTTTCTCAGTCCAAGTATGCCTATGATATTCTACGCCACTTTCACATGGAAGACTGTAAGCTAGCCCCTTCTCCCTTTCATTCTGGAGTCAAACTTTCAGTCACTTGTACTTCTCCTGAATTTGATGCTACCTTATACTGTCAACTTGTAGGAAAACTTTTGTATCTAACCCATACTCGGCCTGACCTTTCCTTTGCTGTTGGCCTTGTTGCTCGGTTCATGAAAAACCCCCGTGAAAGTCATTGGAAAGCAACTAAAAGAATACTTCGTTATGTTCGAGGTACAGTTCAGTTTGGGATTCATTACAGTGCTAAACCATCTCCTCTATTGGTTGGTTTCACTGATTCTGATTGGGCTGGTGACCCTAATGATCGGAAGTCTACTGCCGGTTATGTGTTCACTCTTGGTTCAGGACCTATTACATGGGCTTGCAAGAAACAAGGTGCTATTTCTCTTTCATCAGCAGAAGCAGAGTATCATGGTGCCGTAGAAGCTAGTAAGGAAGCCTTGTGGCTTCGTCAGATCCTATCAGAGTTTGGCTTTCAGCAGTAGCATCCGACTACACTTTGGTGTGACAATCAAAGTGCCATTAAACTATGCAAAGATCCAGTCCAACATCAGCGCAACAAACACATTGAACTGCACATGCACTTCATCATAAAGCTCATTCACGACCATGTTCTTGAAGTGCAATATTGTTCAACAGATGATCAAGTTGCAGACATCTTCACAAAGGCTCTCACAGAGGCGAAATTCACTAAACTTCGATTTATGGTTGGAGTTCAGGAAGTTGTCACTAAGGGGGGATAGGCTCTAGTGCCTCCTTCCTTCTCCTATTGTCATATTTGTAAATCCTTCAATCCTATCCCAAGTTGTTCTTAAGGGGGGATGTTAGGATATTCCGACACATAGGAAATAGTTAAGTACAACTTGGTCTAGTATAGAGTTTAGGTATAGAGTTAGGTAAAGTGTGTTTCTTTACCTTCTACATTTTGTAACCTACATTCTGACGGTCACGATATGTAGTGATCCGACGGTTCACTCTCTCCTCGGTATTATCGACACTTGATCCATGGCTTGACACCCGATTGGTCCATGATTTCTATTTAAAGCGCATGGAGGGTCATTTGTAGGGTAATCCGTCTATGAGAGAAGTATATGTAAATTTTCATTCTTTTATTAATAAATTTCCTGAAGTGGCCGCGCTGGTTCAGGCCGTGGATTGTTTCCCTCTTTGAGGGTTTTAACCACGTCAAAAATACTGGTGTATTGATCTGTGATCTGTTTGTGAGCGGTGTCCTTTGGTGTTCTGTTGGAGGAACTTACCCTTCAGGAAATGTTTAATGCTGTCAAATGTGAGGTGAGGTCCTGGACTAGGGATTCATAATGTTTCAAATGTCCAGAGAGACATTGTATAGTATTCCTCTCTTGTTTAATTACAATTTCTGAATCTCCAAATACTTGAAGATATTTGATATCAAGGCCAATGTCTTTATACAACCCTTTAACTAATGTTTCATATTTGGCAATGTTATTTGTGCATTCAAATTCAATTCTGCATGCTAACATAGTTTTTTCCCCTTCAGGGCTAACCAGTATGAAAACTGCTCTAGATCCATCGTTAGATTTAGATCCATCAAAATATAATTTCCAAAATAAAGACTTGACTATAGGTTTATCTACAAAATTGATACACTTAGAAGAATCCATTTGAGAATAGTTTTCAACTTGTGATGTAATAGAATTTTCAAGAAGGGTGATGTATGGGCATTAAAATTGCCTAGAAATGATTCAACTGAATAATTTCGAATTGTATTGCTACTGTATGCGACAGGCTCATTCTCTCCCTCTAGTTATGTGATGATACACTTTTGATGTTTCTCACGGTTTACCCTTATTTGATTTGGCTTACCGTTATAAGGAAGCCACATATGGGACCAGTCTGTTGCAAAATAACCATGAAGCATTTCAAACTAGTTGATACTCAGGAATAAACTGTATAATTTAGGGCTATCGGCCACAATAATATCAATCACTTGACATGCTTTCAGGTTTGATGAGAGTCTAATAGTGACCTGATTGAGTTCTCCTATAACTTTGACTTGAGATCAATCTAACTGCACAATGCAAACTACAAATTTTTGGGGTTCCACATTTAATTTTTCACAAACAATTTTTGGTAGAATATTGGATGAGGCTCCAGAATCTACTAAAGTATTTTACAAATTCTTATTGAAAACTTCAAAAGGAAAAAGAAATGGAGGTGTATGGGATTTAGATCTTCCACCTATTAAAGCAATATCAGTTGAACTCATTTTGTGTGGTGAAGTAGTGGGAGGCCTACCCATTTCTTTAGTAGCCTGGGAGATTACAGTAGTGAGAAGAGGAGAAGTGGGGACTGCTTTCAATTCTTTGAGCAATAGCTTTTGTTGATGTTTTAACTTGCTAAGCTCATGGAAGGTGATATTAGCTCTAGTCTTCTTCATATCTTCGATGATATTGTATTCCATTTCATCAGATACTAGCAGGGTTCTGGATGACGGTGAAGAATTTGATTGAGGAGGAGTCATTCAAGTGGATTTGGGAGAAGATTTCTTACCTATTTCTTTATCTTTAAGGGCCAGAGTTGATTATTTTTGTTTTTGATTTGTTTGTGGCAAATCAACAATGCTCCTGCTTCTAGTTGTGACAGGTAATGCTTCTTGTGATTCTTCATTATCTAATAAAGGAAGAATGAAGTCCCAAATTCCTTGTAATTCAATTATTTCTTCATCTTGGATTTGTTCTTTGACTATTGATAGTTCTTCTTCCTCCACATCTGATTCAGAATTTGATATTGTATTTGGAGGTTTAGGATCAGACGAATGATTTATTTTGTAATGTCTATAAGGCTTCCTTGAATAAGTCTCAGCTACCTATTTTTAAATGTCGACCATTTCATTAGACATGGTTTTAAGGACCTTTAATTGCAGACCTTCTTGAATTTTCTTTCTTCTAATGCATTCTTCTTATCTAAAGCTAAAATGCATTTTTCTATAGTTATGGCTTCTTTCATGTTTTATAACAAAGTAGGTTTGGCATCCCTATCGACAAAAATAACTGCATTTGAGGGAAGAGCAGAAATGTACCATTCATTTTGAACTTCATCACTGGGTTTAGATGTCATTGGGATTTTGTTCAATAACTTATTAAAACTTGAATTGAAGTCCTTAAT
Source organism: Pinus tabuliformis (assembly GCA_031772625.1). Classification (NCBI taxonomy): domain Eukaryota; kingdom Viridiplantae; phylum Streptophyta; class Pinopsida; order Pinales; family Pinaceae; genus Pinus; species Pinus tabuliformis. Next base: position 1,037,576,273 of record CM062819.1, read on the forward strand.
TGGTTCTCTACGTTCATGTTTTAAGTTGGAAAGATCATTGAGAAGAGTAGTTGTTGATCAGTCATCTCCAAAACTCGTTAGGAATTTCTCTTGAAAGAAATCCCAACTATTAATGGAACCTTATGGTAATGAAAAATACCATGATCCTGCTGACCCTTGTAAAGTATAAGGGAAAAATCTTACAACTTCATCTTCTTCTACCACTGCATTCAGATTTATGGATAACATGAAGTTATTTATGTGTTCTTCAACTAGGGAACCATCATCAGGGTTGAATATTAGCAAGCATTTTTCTGGATGTGCAGGTAATGGATGTAATGGTCCTACCATTTGAATAGCTCCTGGATTTTTCCATGGTCTTTGAGCCATTTTCAGTATTTGTGTAGAGGAAGACATTCTAGTGGTTGAAGGTGATTGGGTAGAAGAGGCTTGTGCTCTAGTACCAATGTAAATCATGATATGGAGTTGTGAGGTTGATGATTGATCTTGTGAGGAAGATATGGAATGAATGAGGGTGCTTCAGGTGATGATGAGAGAATCTCACTATGAGTTTCATATTGTTCTTTCTTAGTTTTCCTTCAAGCGTTAGGTAGAGTAAATTCAAGTGGGGGAATACAAAATTTTTCACTTTGTGATCTAGTTAACCTTTGAGAGGAAGCAAAGTGAGAAGAAACACTAGATTGAGATAATTTATATTCTTATTGAGACAAAGAAATCCCTTGTAATTTATGAATTACAGATTGAACTTCCGGAGTTTCTGTGGAAGAAGGTTGATTGCATTTATCATCTTTCTTCTGAAATTCGTGTTTAGGGTTTGGGGATTCGGGATGTGACCAAGAAGTTGGAGGTGATGGTTAAGGAGTTTTACTCTTAGAATGGCTTTCTAAATTGGATTTTCTTGCCATTCATACTCAGGCCCTCCTTCTAGCACCAAAATGTTGAAGCCTCGAAATTCGCTGCAAAAACATAAGGGATAACCACTTGATCCAGACCTTGAAAGCAACTCCTTTCCTATTTGGTGTAGTGGCTCTGACCAGGGATAATAGGACCAATTTCCGAGAGAGTATTGATTTGATAATGTTTATGGTATGATATAAGATGTAACAGTGAATGATTCAACTAAGTATAATCTAATCTAACTGATAAACACATGCATATGTCTTAATCTAATATTATCTAACTATAAATATACCCGTGAATAAAATAAGATATGCGATCTACAATGATGTCTCACAGTAATTTGTAATAAGGATCATTCAACTGCCAAAAGAAATGAAATAATTTAACGATAATTGTTTGGGATAAATAGTTATACAAAACAATTGAGAGAAATGTATTGCATATAAAAATAATGTACATATCCAAAACAGAAGCACAACTAAAACATTATACAAAAGTGAAATAATGCAGAACTATAATCCAGACTTTCATACATAAAACAATCAATAGAAAGAGTATTGCTAATACATAAATAAACCATAATCATGCGATAAAAGTATCGTATATGATAAGTCCTTCTCATTTACTCAACAATGTCGATCCAATATCATCAATCCAACACACTCTAAGAGTACAAAAGTGAAATTTCAATAGAGCATGCTTAATATTCAAAGAAAAATAGATCATGTTCCATTAATTCCATCAAAATCTTCCCAAAAGTACAAAAGTGTAATGTCTTGAAAAGTGTTTTTGATAAAATTTTGGACCCCTCTCTAAATCCATGAGAGGGGTTTAAATACTAAAATAATTGCCTCAAAATAGATTATTACAAAAATAGTTTAGGATGTTTCAAACAACCTTCCTTAGAATGGGAAAAAATAAAACTAAAAATAAAACAAAACTAATGACTAGCTCCTTTGAACTTGAATTAAGCTAATCTTCTAAATTGATCTCTGAGGTCGCAAATGTCAGTCATTGGCTTGCTCTGATGTAGTTGTCTGATTGTAGATTTTAGCTGCCCAGCGAATATGGCAATTGCCAATGCTGGCACCATATTTTGTGTAGAGGTTGTTAAACACCACAGAGTCATCCACTAGCTATGTGGTTTTACTAGAAAATGCCAGTATGTATCCCAATTTATCTTGGTTAGCTATTTAATTGCCCCTTATTTTTCCTACGCTGTGTGTTTGCACTGCTGCTCTAGTTGTTTGATATTTGGTAGAACCCCTTGTACACATTCTTTGATAAGGTTAGCGCCATGGAGGTTTTCATTTATAGCTTCTATTATACTAGTTGTTTCTCCTACTACTATCATTGTCACCCTTTCTACTTGTTTCAACCAAGAATCCCAATCCATAAACATAATATCTTTCTGGGACTCTTCCACTTTAGGTAGGTCATCCTTTATTCCATCCCCAGATTATTTTTAGGTGATAAATTCATAAACCGTTTTGTGGATTTCTTCATATTAAAACCTCATATCAATTACTTGGTTTGTCAATTTATCACTCGTCTCACAGTAAGGATTTATCTGCGAGATTTTCTAGTAGGGTATTTCTTCTTGTCGCACTAATAGGGAATTAAGGCTGACTGCTTCTTTGATGAATTCATCAATTTGTGGGTTGTGTTTGAATATATCCACCATGGTTTGCATTTGAGGAATTTGTGAATCCTTTTCTGATAAGTTGGCCTTGTGTTGTACCCTCATCTACTTGAATTCTTTTTGGAGTTGGGCTACCTATAATTCTGCTTTCTGATTAGTTTTTTCTTGGGCTAATTGATGTTCTAGCAGCATAATTTTATGTTCCTTTTCCTTTAGTAGCATTCGGACCTTTGTCACCTTGTTGATGGTTGTTGTGGCATAAAATCATGCAAACTGTGACAACTTTGTAAGATTCTCGGATGGGTCAATGGGTGTGTCTTTCCACACAATATCCATTGGTTCATTTTTCTGAGTTGTAACAACCATGGTGTCTAGTTTACTTTTCTCCTTTATCTTTTGACTATAGCCTTATGAGTAGGACTATAGAATATATCTAATGGAGGTATCTCTTCAATTCTCAAAAAAATTTCAGAAGTAGGAACAATAGGAATAATCTCAATATCTTGAGTACCTGTAGCTCCTTGCTCTGTTATTTCTAGATTTACTTTATGCTGGGTCTTCGTGGGGGTTTTCAATTCAGATGTTTCTTCAAGATGTTCTGTATGGAGATTCTTGTTGAATTTCTCCCATTCTTGTTCTAAGTCAATTATTGGAGCTTTACCTGATTGAGGTGAAGTACAAGCAACCTCTACCTACTTCTTTCCCAAGGACTGCTCGGTTGTTTCCTCTGTACTTCCAGCTGTATCTTTCTCAGGCTATTTATTTGTGTTTCATCCTTCATTTTGAGATTGTCGTTGTGACTGCTCTGACTCATGATTTGACCTCTCTTGGGTTTCTTCTTCAGAAGTTTCTTTCAAACTTCCCTCCAAGCTTACACTAGGAGTCGGTTCTCTTATTGGTTCAATCTGTAATAGGTCCAAACGGACCTTTAACAGTCTCTTATTTCTATACACATGAAAAGCATTAACATCTTCCCAGCTCAATAGCACTGATGCGAAATGTAGGACTTGAGAAAATGTTTTTGCTTCCTGAAAGAGGTAATCAAAGGCAATCTCTTCCTAAGTGAACTGTTTGACTTTCAACATAGTGGTAAATTATTTGGCAACCTTATTTGGGTCATATTGCCTTCCTAGAAGTGTGGGTAATTTCTGAGACATAATAATCTCTACTTCCTTTACTACGTGCCCATAATCATGTAGTGTGCAAGCATCGAACTGTAATGGGAAGTTTGGCCAAATGGCTTTCTTTTGTTCTTGTAGTCATCTGGTTAAAATGCCTTCCCCTGCTGTCTAGTAGGTTATTTCTCTAGCCAATAGTTTGTCCGAGACATAATATGGGAGGACATGCGGAGAAGAAATGTTCCCAAAAACTTTAATGTAGGTGAATGTTTTCTCCCCGAACCATCTGGTTACTACAAAGATATCTACTTGGCCTCCTCAGAAAACCTAAGGGTTGTTCTATCAAAAACTGCTTTATCAATAGGAAACATAACACCTTGACAGATTTTGTAAAAATGGGGGTGGAATTGAGATTCCCACAAAATTTTATGGTATATATGGATAGGAAGTGGGTTCTATATAGTCCACTTCCATCACATGTTCGAAAACTAAGAAAAAAAACAAATTTCATCCATAACAAAAGAACTCACTAAGAAACGAGGAAAGATCCTTGCAGAAAAACTTCTATTCTTTCTATATTCCATAATGACATTTGCTAAATTGTTTCATAGAATTTGACTCCAATTCATAATTGTTGCATTAACTATTTCATCTATTAAAGAGAGCCACTCCATAGAAAATTTGGTGTTATTGGTTCTATCAAATAACTTACACATCATTGCTGCTATGAATCTATGAGGGGGAGAGATGGATGTTGTTGAGTACATACTAGTTTTATCCCCTTTGAGTTTTCCTCCACTTGACTTCTATATTTGTGTGATGTCCAATGGGTCCTCGTTTTCTTTGGTGAAATTCTCAAGGAATTCTTTGTTATAGAGCTTTTGAGGCTCTGGTAGCAGGTATAATTGCAATAGATTGTCTAGTGAGAAAGACCCCACAATCCCTTATCTTTTATTTCTGAAAGTCCTGTCTGAGATGTCTACCTAACCAATTACCCATTTTACCATATTCGTGTATGGAAATATCTTTGGTCTCACAGCTATTCAGTGCAAGAATGAACATGTTTTTCAAAATAGGAGGCATCAAATGATCCATGGGCATCAATTGTGGCCTTTATTACCAGTGGCCTAGGCTTCTCTTTTTCTAACAGGTTATATATGTCTTCCCATGTCGTGGTTCCTCCGTCTTTGCTGCATGTGCTATCAAAGAAAAGTGGTATCATATCTGATTTCTCAGATACAGTAACCTTTCCTTTCTCTACCATTCTTTCCAATGATGTTTTCTGCGGAGGTTTCCTTAAATGGAGCAATGGAAGTTATCGGATAAACACAAAGCGAAAATGACAGTGAGAATTAAATGATACAATTAAACTCTAAAGGTGACAAGAAAGGAGATTTTATTCAAAATGTAGATGAAAAGATATCAAATCATGTCGAGCCATTTTTGGGGTTGTGTTATATTATTTTGACGACTAGCCTACATAGCTTACAAGGGGGGTTTGAGGGACATGGTTAGCCCCCCTCTACGGGGTCCATGGAAGTGCCCCAAGGAAATTATTTTTGGACCCTATATTAGGTTAGGCGGACCTACCTATGGTTTTGTGCATTGTTTTCGCACATGGTTTTGGACGTGATAGTTTTCATTCCATGGTATTGGATGATTTAGCATGTATAAATATATATTTTAACATTGAAAAGAACGTAATGAAAAATTAAGCTAGTAGTCCCGGTTTTTGGATCCAGGGTAAAATATCTGTGTATATGTGTTTTATGTGTTATGTTCTCGCATTGTTTATTTTTTGTGTTTAAGAATTCATATGCAGGTAATTTATGTACGAGGTTAAAACCTACATTTGGTATCAGAGTTGTTTTGGCTTCAAGAGGACACCTTAGTTGCTGAGGGGTTTCGATCGGGCCCGTGGTAGACCCTGTTCAATTGGAGATCTACGGGATCTATTTTGGTGGTGAAAGAATATGGCGAGTAGTGGAAAGATAGAGATCGATAAATTTAATGGTCAAAGTTTGGAGTTATGGAAACTCAAGATGGAGGATCTATTCATGGATAAATATTAGTGGATCGCGATAGATCCAGGTACTAAACCAAAGGGAGTGTCCGATGAGGACGGGAAGAAGTTGGATTGAAAGGCAAAGAGCACAATATGATTGTGTGTCTCAGATTCAGTATTGTTGAATGTATAAGGGGAAGCTACGGTGAAGGCTTTGTGGGAGAAGTTAGGGATTTTGTTCCAATCTAAGTCTCTGGTGAATAAATTATTCCTATGGAAAAAGTTGTATAACCCGAGGATGAAAGATGGAGACTAAGTGATAAAGCATTTGAATGGATTTAATACTGTGGTAAGTCAGTTATTATTTATTAATATTAAAATTTCAGATGGAGATAAGTGCATGAGTTTGTTGTGTTCTCTACCAGATTCGTGGGATAGTCTGGTTATTGCAATAGGTAGGAATGCAACTGCCTTGTAGTTTGATGAAATAGTCTCATCCTTGCTGACGGAGGAGATGAGATGGAAAAATATGGAGAGCCAGAAAAGTGATGCCTTTTCTATATGAGGACGGTCCCAAAATAGAAACAAAAATAATTCATCAAGTGGGAGATATAAATCTAGAGGGAGATCTAAATCTCCAACAAAACATGTAAAGGTGGTTTTCTAGAAATTCAGAAAGGAAGGACAATACAAAAGGGACTGTAAATCTAAAGCTTCTAACAAAGGAAAGGGATTTGATGATGCTCCTTCTCCAGAGGTGAAAACCACCTCAGATGAAGTTTGGGATATGTACTTGGCTTCTTCAAGTACACATGTAGATCATGAGGCATGGTTGATTGACTCAGGTGCATCCTTTCACTTCACTTCCCATAGAGGGTGGTTCTGTGAGTATGAGAAATACGATGGTGGTGATGTCTTCTTAGTGGATGATAGGAAGGCTAGAATCATTGGTTAGGGAAAAGTAAAGTCGAAGTTGCAAGGTGGAAGGGTAAGAACACTTCCAGATTTTCTGCATATTCCTCCATTGGCCAAAAATATTATTTCTGTAAGAAAGCTAGATGATGTAGGTTTAAAAATAGTGTTCGAGAAGGATGCCTGCAAGATGGTTCGAGGAGCACTGGTATTGATGCATGGATTTTGGATTGGAACTCTGTAAAATCTACAAGGTAGCACTGTTGTTTATGGGTGCAACAGTTCTATGGTTCCTGAAAGTGGGGCAAAAAATTTAGTGGTCTCTGGAGAGAAGATGATGCTATGGCATCAAAGGCTTGGACATGTTGGAGAGAAGGGCCTTCGAATACTTCATGGTAAAGGTATGGTAGAAGGTATGAGTAATAGCTCTCTGGATTTTGATTTCTGTGAAAATTATGTATATGGGAAGCAGAATCGGGTGAGCTTCCCCTCTGGTGGTAAGAGGGTGAAACAAATATTAGAGCTTGTGCACAGTAATGTGTTTGAACCTGTGAAGGTTCCATCACTGGGTAAGTCTGTGTACTATGTATCATTTATAGACAATTTCTCAAGGAATACATGGATATATTTCCTTAAGAATAAATCTAAATTCTTTGAGAGGTTTAAAGAATTTAAGGCTTTGGTGGAAAACCGGACAGAGAAGAAGATAAAGGTGTTGAGGTCAGATTATGGTGGAGAGTTTCGCAGCAAGGAATTTGAGTAATTCTATAAGAAGTTTGGTATAACACGACAGAAGACTACTCCATACACACCTGAGAAAAATGGAGTTGCAGAAAGAATGAACAAGATGTTGATGGAGAGGGCAAGAATCATGCTCAGTGGTGTCGAGTTAGGACAGGAATTCTGGGCAGAGGTAGTGGAGATAGCATGTTACCTGGTCAATAGATCACCTTCATCAACGTTGGAGGATAAGACTCCACAAGAGTTATGGAATCGTAAGAAACCCTCTCTTCCAAATCTGAGGGTATTTGGATGGGATGCATATGTACATGTTCCAAAGGAGAGAAGAACCAAGTTGGACAGTAAATTTTAAAAATGCATCTTTATTGGGTATAAGAATGGTTTAAAGGGTTATAAGCTTTGGAACCTAGTAACAATGAAGGTTGTGTATATTCGAGATGTGGTGTTCAAAGATGTGAAATATGTTATTAAACATGCAATCCAACCAGAGGAACCTGAGAAGATAGAATTTGAGCTTAAGGAGGACGAATCAGACTCTACAACAGAGGAGGAATCAAAAGATGAAGAGCCACAAAATCCAGGTGTGATAAGATCAGTTCAAGAAAAAAGGCAGCCAGAAAGATATAGTCCATCTTATTTCCTTTCAAATTTTGCTCTATTTGTTACTGATGATGATCCCAGAACTGTGAAGGAAGCAGTAGATTCAAAGGATGGAAAACTTTGGAAAGAGGCCATGGTTGATGAAATCACATCTTTGCACAAAAATGGGGCTTGGGATCTGGTGGAGTTGTCGGCTGGAAGGAAACCCATAGGCAGCAAATGTGTGTTCAAGAAGAAAACTAATGCAGAAGGAAAGGTGGAGAAATACAAATCTCAATTCGTAGCAAAAGGTTATTCCCTGGTGTCGAGAATTGATTTTGGTCATATTTTTTCTCTTGTTGCCAAGGTAGCTTCTATTAGATTACTTTTATCTGTTTCTATTGCTTTTGATTTTGAGGTAGAACAAATGGATGTGAAGACAACATTTCTTCACGGGGATCTGGAAGAGGAGATCTACATGAAGCAGCCTAAAGGCTTTACGGTGAAGGGTAAGAAAGAACTAGTATGCAAGTTAAAGAAGTCTTTGTATTGGTTAAAACAATGACCGAGGATGTGGTATTGGAAATTTGATACATTTATACGGGGACTTGGCTTCACCAGAAGAAAAGTAGATCACTGTGTGTATTTTAAATTAATTGGTGACCATGTTATTTATCTGGTCTTGTATGTGGATGATATGTTGCTAGTTGGAAATGACAAAGAAATTATCTAAGATTTGAAGACCTAATTGTCCTCCAAATTCAACATGAAAGATCTTGGTGCTACAAACTATATTTTGGGCATGGAAATAAAAAGAGATCAGACAAAGAGGAAGCTTTGGTTAAACTAGAGGAAGTATGTTGAGACAATACTGCAAAGTTTTAATATGCAGGATAGTAAGCCAGTGAAGACTCCTATTTCTGTAGGTGTGAAGTTGTTTGCGGAACAGTGTCCCAAGAAACAAGAAGAGGAAGAGGACATCTCCCATGTTCCATATGCAAGTGTAGTCGGTAGCCTGATATATGCAATGGTCTGTACTAAACCAGACATTGCATATGTAGTGGGAGTATTGAGCAGGTTTATGTCAAAGTCGGAAAAGGAGCATTGGACAATAATGAAGTGGGTTTTCAGGTATTTGCGTGGCACTAGTGATTATGGTTTGTGCTACCAAGGAAGGCCAATATTGGATAGAATTTTGGATATCCATGGCTTTGTTGATGTAGACTGGGCTGGAGATCTCGATGAGAGAAGATCTACAAGTGGGTATGTGTTTAACCTATTTGGAGGTACAGTAAGCTGGATGAGTAAGAAATAATCTATACTGGCATTATCAGCTATAGAGGCAGAATACATGGCAGCCACTCATGCAAGCAAGGAAGCAATTTGGTTGCAGAGATTTTGTTCAAGTATGGTGTTAGTACAGGGAGCTATAAGGATATACTGTGACAGCCAAAGTGCAATTTTCTTGGCAAAGAACCCTTCTTATCATTCAAAGACAAAGCACATCGATGTTCAGTATCACTTTTTGGAAGATATGATAGAAGACAAAAAGGTGTTGCTAGTAAAGGTGGACACTTTGAAGAACATTGCAAATGCATTGACAAAATTTGTGAGCTCTGAGAGGTTCTCTTAATGTAGAGAAACAATGGGCGTTTCAGGGCTAGATAAATGACTAAGCTCTCCTGTGGCCCCTTGTGGAAAGAAAACAACAAGTGGGAGAATGTTGGGTTGTGTTATATTCTTTGCATGACTAGACTATGTAGTTTACAGGGGGGTTAAAGCGTGGGCAAAGCCCCCCCTTGTTGCGCCGACAACATAGCGGGGGGGTCATAGGGGTGGTGAAGCCCCCCCCCCTTTGTTGTGTCGACTACACAATAGGGGGGTCACAGGGGGGGTTTGAGGGGGGCGGTTAGCCCCCCTCTATGAGGTCCAAGGAAGCATCCCAGGGAAAGAAAATATTGGACCCTATATTAGGTTGGGTGGACCTACCTATGGTTTTGTGCATGGTTTTCACACATGGTTTTGGACGTAATGGTTTTCAGTCCATGGTTTTGGACGCGATGGTTTTCGGTCCATGGTATTGGATGCTTTGGCATGTATAAATATGTATTGTAACATTGAACGGAACATAATGAAAAATCAAGCTGGTAACCCCATTTTGGGATCAAGGGGAAAATCTATGTGTATATGTGTTTTATGTGTTATGCTCTAGCATTGTTATTTTCTATGTTTTAGAATTCGTATGCAGGTAATTTTTGTATGGGGTTAAAACCTAAATTTAGTATCAGAGTTGTTTTTGCTTCAAAGGGATGCCTTTGTTGCTGAGGGGTTTCGCTCGGGCTTGTGGTAAACCCTATTTAGTGGGAGATCTGCAGGATCGACTCTGGTGGTGAAAGAATATGGCAAATAGCGGAAGGAGAGAGATCAAGAAATTTAATGGTCAGAGTTTTGAGTTATGGAAACTCAAGATATATGATCTTTTGTGGGATAAAGATTAGCGGATGGTAGTATATCCATGTACTAAACCAACGGGAGTGTCCGATGAAGAATGGAAGAAGTTGGTTTGGAAGGCAAAGAGCACAATATGATTGTGTGTCCCAGATTCAGTATTGCTCAATGTATCAAGGGAAGCTACGGTGAAGGCTTTGTGGGACAAGTTAGGGAATTTGTACAAATCTAAGTCTCTGGTGAATAAAATGTTCCTACAGAAAAAGTTGTATAACCTGAGGATGAAATATGGAGACTCGATGACAGAGAATCTGAACACATTTAATATTGTGGTAAGTCAGTTATTATATGTTGATATTTAAATTTTAGATGAAGATAAGTGCATCATTTTGTTGTGTTCTCTACCAGATTTGTGGGATAGTTTGGTTATTGCAATAGGTAGCAATGCAACTTCCTTGTAGTTTGATGAAATAGTCTCATCCTTGCTGATGGAGGAGATGAGACGAAAAAATATGGAGAGGCAGAATGGTGATGCCTTGTTTGTACGATGACGGTCCCATAACAGAAACAAAAGTAAGCCATCGAGTGGGAGATCTAAATCTAGAGGGAGATCTAAATCTACAGGAAAACCTGTAAAGGTGGTTTGCTAGAAATGTGTAAAGGAAGGGAGCTACAAAAGGGACTATAAATCTAAAGCTCCTGACAAAGGAAAGGGATATGATGATGATCCTTCTGTAGAGGCAAAAACCACCTTAGATGAAGGTGGGGATGTGTACTTGGCTTCTTCAAGTACACATGTAGATCATGAGGCATGGTTGATTGACTTAGGTGCATCCTTTCACTTCACTCCCCATAGAGAGTGGATCTGCGAGTATGAGAAATACGATCATGGTGATGTCTTCTTAGGGGATGATAGGAAGGCTAGAATCGTTGGTCATGAAAAATTAAAGTTTAAGTTGCAAGGTGGAAGGGTTAGAACACTTCCTGGTGTTCTACATATTCCTGCATTGGCCAAAAATATGATTTCTATAAGCAAGCTGGATGATGCAGGTGTAAAAATAGTGTTCAAGAAGGATACGTGCAAGATGGTTCAAGGAGCACTGTTATTGATGCATGGAGTTCATATTGGAACTCTGTACAAGCTACAAGGTAGCACTGTTGTGGATGGGTGCAACAGTTCTATGGTTCCTGAAAGTGGAGTAAAAAATCTAGTGGTCTATGGAGATAAGACCATGTTGTGGCATCAAAGGCTTGGACATATTGGAGAGAAGGGCCTTCGAATTCTTCATGGTAAATGTATGGTAGAAGGTATGAGTAATAGCTCTCTGGATTTTCATTTCTCTGAAAAATGTGTATATGGGAAGAAGAATCAGGTGAGTTTCCCCTCTGGTGGTAAGAGGGCAAAACAAATATTAGAGCTTGTGCATAGTGATGTGTTTGGACCTGTGAAGGTTCCATCACTTGGTAAGTCTGTGTACTATGTATCATTTATAGATGACTCTCAAGGAATACATGGATATATTTCCTTAAGGATAAAGTTGAAGTCTTTGACAGGTTTAAATAATTCAAGGCTCTGGTGGAAAACCAGACAGAGAAGAAGATAATGGTGCTGAGGTCATATAATGGTGGAGAGTTTTGCGAAAGGAATTTGAATAATTCTAGAAGAAGTGTGGTATAGCACGATAGAAGACTACTCCATACACACCTGAGAAAAATGGAGTTGGAGAAACCATGAACAAAGACATTGATGGAAAGGGCAAGAAGCATGCGAAGTGGTGTGGGGTTAGGACAAGAATTCTAGGCAGAGGCAGTGGAGATAGCATGTTACCTAGTCAACAAATCACTGTCATCAACATTGGAGGATAAGACTCCACTAGAGGTATGGACTGGTAAGAAACCCTCTCTTTCACATCTAAGGGTATTTGGATGGGATGCATATGTACATTTTCCAAAGGAGAAAAGAACCAAGTTGGATAGTAAATCTAAAAAATGCATCTTTATTAGGTATAAGGATGGTTTAAAGGGTTATAAGCTTTGGAACCTAGTAATAAGGAAGCTTGTGTACACTCGAGATGTGGTGTTCAGAGAGGTGAAAGATGTTATTAAGCATGAAGTCCAACGAAAGGAACCTGAGAAGATAGAGTTTGAGCTTAAGGATTAAGAATCAGGCTCTACAACAGAGGAGGAATCAGAAAACAAAGAGCCACAAAGTTTGAGTGTGAGAAGATCAGTTCGAGAAAATAGATAGCAAGAAAGATATAATTCCTCTACATTCTTTTCAAATTTTTCTTTATCTATTACTTATGATGATCCTAGAACTGTGAAGGAAGCAGTAGATTCAGAGGATGGCAAACTCCAGAAAGAGGCCATGGTTGATGAATTGGCATATTTGCACAAAAATGAGGCTTGGGATCTTGTGGAGTTGCGGATTGGAAGGTAACCCATTGGCAGCGAAGGGGTGTTCAAGAAGAAGACAAATGAAAAATAAACGATGGAAAAATACAAAGCTCGACTGGTAGAAAAAGGTTATTCCCAGGTGCCAGGAATTGATTTTGGTGATATCTTTTCTCGTGTTGCCAAGGTAGCTTCTATTAGATTACTTTATCTGTTGTTGTTGCTTTTGATTTTGAGGTAGAAAAAATGGATCTGAAGAAAATATTTCTTCACGGGGATCTGGAAGAGGAGATCTACATGGAGCAACCTGAAGGCTTTACGGTGAAGGGTAAGAAAGAACTACTATGCAAGTTAAATAAGTCTTTGTATGGGTTAAAATAGTCACCAAGGATGTGGTATCAGAAATTTGATACATTTATATGGGGACTTGGCTTCACCAGAAGCAAAGTAGATCACTCTGTTTATTTTAAATTAATTGGTGACCATCTTATTTATCTGGTTTTGTATGTGGATTATATGTTGCTAGTTGGAAATGACAAAGAAATTATCCAAGATTTGAAGACCCAATTGTCCTCCAAATTCGACATAAAAGATCTTGGTGCTGCAAACTATATTTTGGGCATAGAAATTAAAAGAGATCGGGCAAAGAGGAAGCTCTGATTAAACCAGAGGAAGTATGTCGAGACAAAAATACAAAGGTTTAATATGTAGGATAGTAAATTGGTGAAAGTTCCTATTCCTATAGGTGTGAAGTTATCTGCTAAACATTGTCCCAAGACATAAGAAGAGGAAGACGACATGTCCCGTGTTCCATATGTAAGTGCAGTCAGTGGCCTGATGTATGCAATGCTATGTACTAGACCAAACATTGCACATGCAGAGGGAGTATTGAGCAGGTTTATGTCAAAAGTAGGAAAGGAGCATTGGACAATAGTGAAGTGGGTTTTCAGGTATTTGTGCGGCACTAGTGATTATGGTTTGTGTTACTAAGGAAGACCGGGATTGGACAGAGCTTTGGATATCTGTGGCTTTGTTGATGCAGACTGGGCTAGAGATCTGGATTAGAGAAGATCCACAAGTGGGTATGTGTTCAACCTATTTGGAGGTGCAGCCAGCTGGATGAGTAAGAAACAATTTGTAGTGGCATTATCAACTAAAGAGGTAGAATACATAACAGCCACTCATGCAGGCAAGGAAGTAGTTTGGTTGCAGAGATTGTGTTCAAGTATGGGGTTAGTACAGGGAGACATAAGGATAGACTGTGACGGCCAAAGTGCAATTTTATTGGCAAAGAACCCTGGTTATAATTCAAAGACAAAGCACATTGATGTTTAGTATCACTTTGTGAGGGATATGATAGAAGACATTAAGGTGTTGCTGGTAAAGCTAGAAACTTTGAAGAATACTGCAGATGCATTGACAAAATCTGTAAGCTCTAAGATGTTATCTTGGTGTAGAGAAAAAATTGGCATTTCAAGGCTGGATAAATGACTAAGATCTCGTGTGGAAAGAAAAAAACAAGTGGGAGAATCTTGAGTTGTGTTATATTCTTTCCACGGCTAGCCTACGTAGTTTGGGGGGGGGGGTTAGAGGGGGGGTGAAGCCCCCCGTTCGTTGTGCCGACTGTGTAGTGGGGGGGTCACATGGGGGGTTTGAGGGCGGTGGATAGCCGACCTCTATGGGGTCTAAGTCAGAACCTTAGGACAATGTTTTTTGGACCCTATATTATGTTGGGCAGACCTACCTATGGTTTTGTATATGGTTTTTGTACATGTTTTTGGACGCGATGGTTTTCGGTCCATGGTTTTGGACACGATGCTTTTCAGTTCATGGTATTGGATTCTTTGGCATGTATAAATATGTATTGTAACTTTAAAAGGAACGTAATGAAAAATCAAGCTGTAGTCTCGGCTTTGGGATCCACGGAAAAATCTGTGTATAAGTGTTTTATGTGTTATGCTCTCGCATTGTTTATTTTCTATGTTTTAGAATTCCTATGCAGGTAAATTCTGTACGGGGTTAAAACCTACATTTGGTTTCAGAGTTGTTTTGGCTTCAAGGGGACACCTTTGTTGTTGAGGGGTTTCACTCAAGCCAGTGGTAGACCCTATTCAATGGGAGATCTACGGGATCGATTCTGGTGGTGAAAGAAGATGGCGAGTAGTGGATAGATGGAGATCAAGAAATTTAATGGTCAGAGTTTTGAGTTATGGAAACTCAAGATGGAGGATCTGTTGGTGGATAAAGATCAATGGATGGTGGTAGATCAAAATACTAAACCAACGGGAGTGTCTAATGAAGAATGTAATAAGTGGTATCGGAAGGAAAAGAGCACAATACGATTGTGTGTCTTAGATTTAGTATTGTTGAATGTATCATAGGAAGCTATGATGAGGGCTTTGTCGAACAAGTTAGGGACGTTTTATCAATCTAAGTCTTTGGTGAATAAATTGTTCCTACGGAAAAGTTGTATAGCCTAAGGATGAAAGATGGAGACTCAATTGATATTATCTGTTGATATTAAAATTTCAAATGAAGATAAGTGCATCAGTTTGTTGTGTTCTCTACGAGATTCGTGGGATAGTCTAGTTATTGCAATAGGTGGCAATGCAACTGCCTTGCAAATTGATGAAATAGTCTCACCCTTGCTGACGAAGGAGATGAGATGGAAAAGTATGGAGAGCCAGAATGGTGATGCCTTATCTGTACAAGGACGGTCCTAGAACAAAAACAAAATAAGTCATTGGGTGGGAGATCTAATTCGAGAGGGAGATCTAAATCTCTAGGAAAACTTGTAAAGGTGGTTTGATGGAAATGCCGAAAGGAAGGGCACTATAAAAGGGATTGTAAATCTAAAGCTCTTGACAAAGGAAATAGATTTGATGATGCTCCTTATGCAGAGGTGAAAACCACCTTTGATGAAGGTGGGGATGTGTACTTGGCTTCTTCAAGTACACATGTAGATCATGAGGCATGGTTGATTGACTCAGGTGCATCCTTTCATTTCACTCCCCATAGAGAGTGGTTCTGCAAGTATGAGAAATACAATGGTGGTGATGTCTTCTTAGGGGATGATAGGAAGGCTATAATCGTTGGTCACGAAAAATTAAAATTTAAGTTGCAAGGTGGAAGGGCTAGAACACTTCCGGGTGTTCTACATATTCCTACATTGGCCAAAAATCTGATTTATGTAAGCAAGCTCTATGATGCAGGTGTAAAAGCAGTGTTCAAGAAGGATACCTGTAAGATGGTTCTGGGAGCACTGGTATTGATGCATGGATTTTGGATTGGAACTCTGTATAAGCTAAAAGGTAGCATTACTATTGATGGGTGCAAGAGTTCTATGGTTCCTGAAAGTGGAGCAAAAAATCTAGTGGTGTCTGGAGAGAAGACCATGTTGTGGCATCAAAGGCTTGGACATATTAGAGAGAAGGGCCTTCGAATACTTCATGGTAAAGGTATGGTAGAAGGTATGAGTAATAGCTCTCTAGATTTTGATTTCTCTGAAAATTTTGTATACGGGAAGCAGAATCAGGTGAGTTTCCCCTCTAGTAGTAAGAGGGAGAAACAGATATTAGAGCTTGTGCACAGTGATGTGTTTGGACATGTGAAGGTTCCATCACTGGGTAAGTATGTGTACTATGTATCATCTATAGATGAATTCTCAAGGAATACATGGATATATTTCCTTAAGAATAAATATGAAATCATTGACAGGTTTAAATAATTCAAGGCTCTAGGGGAAACCAAACAGAGAAGAAGATAAATGTGTTGAGGTCAGATAACGGTGGAGTGTTTTGTAGTAAGGAATTTGAATAATTCTGTAAGAAGTGTGGTATAGCACGGCAGAAGACTACTCCATACACACCTTGTTATAGACATTTTTGGGCACTGCAACCCCAAGCATAAAATGTCCATAAACCAAGGGCTCCTAAGTCCCTAAAAGTGTTGTTCCAACCGCTAAAGGAACAAGGTCAACTGATTACAGCTTCTCCCAAAAGTTCTCCATGAAAAACTACTCAGAACTAGGCAAAACAGGATCATTTCACCTGCTCCATAGGCAAAGTGCGTTGCATCTCACCTAATTACACTCTATGGGTGCGTTGCATTTCAAAAAGCCCTTCTATGCGGTGTGATGGGCGAGAAGTGATAAATGGCAGTGTCAATCTGCGAAGTGGAGAGGCATGGAATCTTCTAGAAACTTCTCTTGTGACACTTGCCTCTATGAATTCGACCAAGGATGAGTAGGAGATCATCAATATCCAAGTGGAAGCAAGAACTATCTGAGGGAAGACACTAATCAAATCACAAGCCGACGCATCTCCCTTACAGATATCTATATATGGATCCCTCATCCCAGAGATCAAGGGGCTGGAATTTTGTATCTTGTAAGGAATTGCTGTTAGTTTCTTGAGGCAACATCATAGTGTTGGGTGATCTAAGCTTTGCATGAGGTGAAGAAGGGCTTACTTGCTGAGAGGATGATGCTGGGTCAGAACAACTGGTTGTAACTCTCTTGGCTCTTTCTTGATTATCAATAAAGCTATTCAAGTTTTCCTCCATACTCTTGTGTCATTTATGTTTTATGCATTTGTATGGTCAATTTAAATCTGATCCTAGATTGTTTATGATAATAGATCCATGTTCTTGTATAGTGTTATGCTGCTTTGATTCTACAGGTACTCTGTGAAGCTGGGTGTACAAGGAAGCAAGTAGCAAAAGACTATCAGAAGAGAGGGGAATCGAATTAGGAACCAAGCGCAAGACAGAGGTTGGTCTCCTTTATTATTCTCTCATCTATATTTCATAAAGGAAAACGAAAGTAGCTTTACTTTGTTTGTTTCTAAGGTAGCTACCACACCTTAGTGGGATTAGCAGTTCTGCATAGACACTTTTCCCTGTAACAAAATGGCGACTCCGCTGGGGAGTGACTAGGTTGTTTGTTTATCTACCTTGTTGTTTATTTTATAAACTTATAGACAAAGCCTGAAGTTGAGCCAGGTAGCTTTCGAAATTCATTTGCTATGCAAATGCAAAGTAGATAAATGTCGTTTCAGTCAATCTCTAGGTTTTGTTTATGAATTAAACAATTGATTTACAAACTCTCTAATTGCCCTTGCGGTGGCTCTAGTAACCTCTTTAGTGTTAGGATATTCCGACACATAGGATATAGTTAAGTTCAACTTGGTCTAGTGTAGAGTTAGGTATAGAGTTAGGTAAAGTGTGTTTCTTTACCGTTGTACATTTTGTAACTTACAATCCGACGGTCACGATATGTAGTGATCCGACGGTTCACTCTCTCCTCGGTATTACCGACACTTGATCCGTGGCTTGACACCCGATTGGTCCATGAGTTCTATTTAAAGCGCATGGAGGGTCATTGTTCGGGTAATCCATGCATGAGAGAAGCTTATGTAAATTTTCATTCTTTGATTAATAAATTGCCTGTAGTAGCCACGTTGGCGTAGGTCGTGGACTGTTTCCCTCTTTGAGGGTTTTAACCACGTCAAAAATACTGGTGTATTGATCTGTGATCTGGTTGTGAGCGGTGTCCTTTTGGTGTTCTTTCTGAGGAACTTACCCTGTAAATTCCTACATGGTATCAGAGCTATTTGAGGGCCGCGTCCGTTGGTGATCCAAATCTGAAGCCGGTAGAACTGCATGCGGCTGTCGTTTCCTAGATCTACTGTTTCTGACTGCTTTTGGGCCGAGAGTACTGCTCTGTTGCGTTCGTAGCATCTGTTCCAGTGAGGAACCCCTTTCGTTTCACGCAAAAAGGTTTTCGGTAGCCCTAGCTGCGTCATTTTTCAGATCGGGAGGTATACAGTGTTTTTGCAGTTTACTGTTATTTTCTCTCTGCTTATTTCGGTTTCGGTTTATTTAGCCCTTTTTTTTACCGGATCTATACCTTTCATTTCTACGTATGCTCTTTACCCTGCGACTCTGTGCGATCTGGGCAAATCAGAAACAGAAAGGAAGGATTTTTCTCATGCGTATGCTCTTTTCCCTGCACCTTAGTGTGATCTCGGAAAATCAGAAACATTGAGAAAAATATTTAGTTTTTCGGCTAAAGCTAACTTTGAGATTTTTTTAAAAAATATCTAGTTTTTTGGCTAAAGCTAACTTCGAGCCGCGAGGTTCGTTTTTCTTTGCATATTCGTGTTGGGTTTTGTGTTTTGTAGGGAAAAAGAGCTTTCTCAAGGCAAGCACGCAAACCAAGCCCCCCCCCCCCCCTCTCTCTCTCTCTCTCAAATTTTTTGTATAGATCAATTGGTTCAAAGCTATTTTAAGAGAGTAGAGGTCTTGGGTTTAAGTCTCCATTTTGTGGGGGTGGATGTTTTCATTCCCGCACATTCGCACACTTTGCCGGCAACTTCAACAAATTTTCTTTCAAAAAGCCATAACTTCTTCATCCGGAAGCCTTTTTCAGAGCCGTTTTTTTTAAAACAGCCTAATTTTTCGAGGTATATCCATTGGAACACTTACTTTCAGCATCTTCAGCTTCAGTTTTAAAAAAAAAAAATGGAAAGTCCATGCCAAGTCATTCTTGACAACACTAACTACTTCCAATGGATAGCCTACATGGAAGATTTACTTAGAAGTAAAGGTCTCTACAGAATAGCCACAGACCAAGAGAAGAAACCAAAAGATGAAGACAAGGCTGCAAAATGGGAAAATAGACAAGATCAAGCACGTGGTTTGATAGGGATGTTTATTTCTCCTGATCTTAGATTCCATATTGCAGAACTTGAGACTCCTCATGAAGCATTGGAAAAACTCACTAAAGTTTTTGGGATTAAAAATGAAATTATAGCCCATCAACTTGAAAATGAGTTGCTTACATTGGATCCTAATAATTTTTCTTGCATTGAAGATTTCTTGTCCAAATTCAAGACCCTTAGATATCTTTTGGAAGGTGTTAAGGTTAAGAAAGAAGATAGTAACCTTATTTATTCCATCCTTACTAAGTTGGGACCAGCCTACTTTGTATTTGTTTCCACCTTCCATTCTACAAGGGAAGCTTTCATTTGTCAAGGAAAAGACTACAAGGCCCCTTCCTTTGACTCTTTTTGTGATTCTTTAATAAGAGAACAAGAAAAACTCTTACACCTTGGTCTTCTTAATCTTGGAAACTCTTCCACGAAAGCGTTACCCGCCCAGCAGCAACCAAATTCAAAGAATCCTAAGAAGTCATATCCTCAAAAGAATGGTCCTAACCCAACTCAGCCTCAAAATGAAAGATCATTTCAGCAAAATGATAAGACCAATAAAAACAAATGGAAGAAGACTGATAGACATTGTAACTTTTGTAATCGAGATGGCCACTTAGAATCTAAATGCTTTAAGAAGATGGAAGCCTTGGAAGCCACAATGAAGAAACATAACATCCATGTGGAGCATACTTCAACTTCAACTTCTGGAATGGCACTTTCTGCATGTCGTTGTCAATCATCTCAGTCTGGTTATGCATTAAATGTATCTTCTTCCTCTCCTTCTCATCAGTGGCTCATTGATTCTGGAGCCTCTTATCACATGGCCAAAAACCAAGCCATGTTTTCTTCTTTAAATGATTGTAACACCAAAAATATATATGTTGGTGATGATAGATCTCTTAATGTTGTCGGGACTGGAACTGTTCATCTAGACAATGGTCAGTTTAATGATGTATTATGTGTTCCAACCTTATCCAGCAACCTTCTATCTGTATATCAGATAACTCATTCACGTGAAGGTAAAATTGTTGAATTTTCACCTCATGATGTTGTAATCAAGGATCTAAGAGATCCTAAACAGATTCTAGCTACTGGTATTGCTGATGATTCCACAAGGTTGTATAAGTTTCACAACTTTGGGTCATCAAATCTTCCCTCAGTATTTGTTGCTCATAATGATGAAGTGAGCAAACTTTGGCATGAGCGATTTGGTCACTTAAACTATCGCTCCCTTCAGCATCTATGTAAAGAAAATATGGTGACAGGTCTTCCTATGGTATCTTGCAGAGATGGTGTTTGTTCCAGATGTGTACTCGGAAAACATCATCGGGACAGTTTTGACAAACGTGCCTCTTGGCATGCCTCAGCCCCTTTACAGCTTGTGCACAGTGATTTATGTGGTCCACTTCCTGTTGCTTCATTCTCTGGCTGCAAGTATTTCTTAACTTTCATTGATGATTTCTCCAGACGCACTTGGGTATACTTCTTAAAACTCAAGAGCGAAGTATTTAACACATTTTTGGCCTTCAAAGCCTTTGTTGAAAAACAATCTGGACATCAAATTCTTAAGCTAAGAACTGATAATGGTGGAGAATATGTTAAAAACACATTCATCAACTTTTGCACCGAAAATGGAATTCAAATGCAACATACTGTTCCATACACTCCACAACAAAATGGTGTAGTTGAAAGAAAAAATCCCACCTTAAAGGAAATGGCTAATTGTATGCTGCAATCTAAAGGACTCAGTCTTAGTTTTTGGGCCGAAGCAATTAATTGTGCAAATTATATAATCAATCGCACTCCTACTAAGGTTCTAGAGAATATCACTCCAGAAGAAGCTTGGAGTTCCATTAAACCAGATGTAAGTCACTTTCGTGTTTTTGGAAGTGAAGCATGGACCCATATTCCAGATGAAAAGCATAAAGCTTTAGAACCTAAGAGTGAGAAATGTACTTTTGTTGGATATTCTGAAGATGTAAAAGGTTATAGACTTATTCCATTTATGTCCAAAAATGTTATCATTAGAAGAGATGTAAAATTTGATGAAAATAAATCGGCTTGCGAGCCTAGTCCGGCGGATGTGCCACCTCTTCCTATCTCTTCTACTTTTGAAAACATTTCTTCTTCAGATGATGAAAGTGAGGATGATAATCCTCCCCCACCTTCTCAGGATCCTCAACTTCCAAGATGGGTCCGTGCTACTCGGGATGCAGCAGGTGATCTTGCCGGTGATCCTACAGATCAGCGACGTACACGTTCTCAGTTTGAAAGAGCCTCTTCTTTACTGGCTCAAGCTCCAGTAAATCATGATCCTGACACTTTTGCAGAAGCTTCAGGACATCCACATTGGGAAGCAGCTATGAATGAAGAATATCATTCATTGTTGGCAAATGATACATGGGATCTTGTTCCTCTACCAAAGGGACGCAAACTTGTTAGATGTAAATGGGTTTACAGAACCAAGTATGGACCAGATGGGAAATTTGATAAACATAAAGCTCGTCTTGTTGCTAAGGGCTTTTCACAGGTTGAAGGCATTGACTACACTGAAACCTTCTCCCTTGTTTCCAAAATGAACTCTATCCGCCTTGTTCTTTCCCTTGCTGCCTCTTTAAAATGGGAAGTCCATCAGATGGATGTTAAATCTGCCTTCTTGCATGGGGACTTGCAGGAAGAAATCTATATGGAAAAACCCATTGGCTTCATACAAACAGACTCCAGCCTTGTTTGTCAACTTAAGAAATCCCTTTATGGTCTCAAGCAAGCTCCTCGGGCTTGGTATGCCAAAATGGATAGCTTTCTTTTAGAATCTGGCTTTTCTAGGTGTTATTCTGACAATACTGTCTACACCAAGAAAGTGGGCAACTCTCTTATCATCCTTGTTCTTTATGTTGATGATCTTATTCTTACTGGCAGTGATCCCAACCTTATAAACCATGTGAAGTCCAGCCTTAAAAAGAAATTTGAAATGACAGACTTAGGACACTTACACTATTTTCTCGGTCTTCAAGTCTTGCAATCCAAGGAGGGTATTTTCCTTTCCCAGTCCAAGTATGCTTGTGATATTCTTCGTCATTTTCACATGGAAGACTGTAAGCCAGCCCCTTCTCCCTTTCAGTCTGGATTCAAACTTTCAGTCTCTTGTACTTCTCCTGAAGTTGATGCTACCTTATACCGTCAACTTGTAGGAAAACTCTTGTATTTAATCCATACTCGTCCTGACCTTTCCTTTGTTGTTGGCCTTGTTGCTCGTTTTATGCAAAACCCCCGTGAAAGTCATTGGAAAGCAGCTAAAAGAATACTTCGTTATGTTCGAGGTACAGTACAGTTTGGGATTCATTACAGTGCCAAAGCTTCTCCTCTATTAGTTGGTTTCACTGATTCTGATTGGGCTGGTGACCCTGATGATCGGAAGTCTACTGTCGGCTATGTCTTCACTCTTGGTTCATGTTACACTAAAAAATGTCACCATGACTATTTACAGTTAGGATGACTCTATCAACAGTCATGCTACCCTCTTAGGCAAGTCTTATGCCTCTGCTCTCCATGTCAAACTCCAAAAAGAGAGAAAGTCTTTCTAAATGTATTTATCTCTGGGGACGCAGGTTCTCTCAACCTTACCTGCGGGGACGCACCCAATGTTCACAAAAGCTGCGTCTTTGGACGCTCTGTATGTAAAGGGGCAGGTGTGTCCCCCTGAAAAGGTTAAAATGCGCAAGTTTCATCTTTAAAAAGTCACTTGTGGTCATTTCTAGAGCATTCTAGAAGGTTGTTCGACGTGTATTGAGTGCCTCCAGATGGTTCATGCACTCCTACCAAAGAGGAAATTATCCCATCAATAAGGGAGCTACCCCATCCAAAGAGGGGATTATCCCATTGATGGTGGACCTGATTAACTTCCTCTTGAGCACTATAAATACAGGCATTGGGCCAGAAGGAGTGGAGGTTGAAAGCTATACATTTCTAAGGGTAAATGCTGCAGGAATTTGGACTCCCATTTAGAAGCTTGTGAGGAGAGATTGCCATCTTTGCTTGTTCTATTTGGAAGTGGGTGAGCTTTGTCAAAGTAAAGGAGAACTCTTGATGGACCCTGGGAGGGACTTGCACAACACCAAGGCTCAGGTTGTATTTGTTCCTTTTGTTACCTATTAATGCAAATGAGTCCATTCTTCTCAATAACTTGTTATTTATGAGTTGTTTCATGTACTCCTTGGTCTATGTGTTAAATATGTTTTATTCTATGAGATTATCAAGTGCTATTTAATCATTTGATTGTTAGTGTATGCAGGTTTCAAAGTGAAGGAGGAGCTCATCCGGATCAGCGGAGCTGGACTGCTACAACAGTGTTGGATTACAGGTAGGATCTAAACACTTGATTTCCCGTATAGTAAATGCATATTTAGAGAAGGATTGCTCTTGTTTGTCTTGTTTGTCACTAGAGAGTCTTAGGCTCCTAGGGAGGTTGGTTGTGTCCGCACAATCGACTCTTTCCGCCTGACAAATTGGCAACTCCACTGGGGAATCCATTGATGTGAAAAGTCTTTTCCTTTGTGTGAACTTTGCTCTGAGAAAATTGGTTTATTTTTCTGGTTTTGGCTTTGTGACTTTGTCTTTGGGTGGGTTAGCTTAGGATTAGATTCATTTTAGTTTTTTTTGAGTTTTTCAGTAGGACGCACCCTCTGAGTGTTGCACAGTGCGTCCCTGGACGCACTATCGCGGTGTGCACAGAGCGGGCCCGCACCTGTTCTAACGGGTCGCCTGCGTCCCCTGCTAAAATTTGAAAAAATTCCATTTTTTGCATTTTTACTCTTAGATTTTGTTTTTTCTTAGTTTTTACTGCCCAGATTCATTAGTCCCTTGTCAAAGATCTTCACTTGAACTTGTTTCGATAGCATTGAGTGTTTTAGTGGATTTCATCGAAGTGTAAGCCCTAGGGTTTGATTTTTGAGTAGGTCTTGTAGTGACTTTGGCGGTAGAAGTTGTCAGGCCTTAGATCTCTCTGGTTTTTTCAGCATTCTAAGAAGTCAGACCTGTCATAAAGTCTACCTGTGTGAGCAACTTACCATTGAGTTGTCTCTTTGGGCAAATTTCGAAGTGCTTGTTGTTTAAGTCTTGAATTCCATTTTACAAAAAGAACAAAAAGATTTGAGTTTTGTTTTGACTAGTCTTTTGATTCTGCATTAGCTGGTCCTTGATTTGATTTTGGTCAAGTAAAACAAACTAGAATCATCTTTGTGAGCTTTTGCCTTGTTAGGTTTGCTTAGAGTAATTTCCTTTTTGATTTGCTTGTGAGTCAAGTTTTCATAGTTTTTATAGCTTTTAAGATTGATTTTCGTTACAATAGATTTATATGCTTTATTAAAAAGAGAAAATACAAAAAACATCTCCTTTGAAAAGTTTTGTTTCAAGTAGCTTTGAAAAGTTTTGAAAGAAAAAGAGTTTTTCGTGCACGTAAGGAGTGGTCATGTTTGTATGCTTGAAAAGATAAAGAGAATTGTTTCTTTGATTGTCTTTTCTAAGGAAGTGGTTTTCTATAAAATTTGCATCTCTCAACTCTCTTAGTTAAGAATTTCATTGAAAAACGAAAGTAGCGTAAATCATCTTAGGTGCATCTTTGTAGTGGTTTGAGTCGAGTCTACACACCATTGGTTTCACTTCCGCTACCTTTTGTCTTTAAGAAAAACCATAAAATTAACGCTTAAAGTAAAATCGACGTAGTAACTTTTATTTACTAGGGCTCTGAAACACCAATTTAGATCAGGCTAGTGTCTTGGAGTAGGTGAGTAATTAACTCTCCAAGACAACAAAACCAAACAAGTAGCTTATCTTGTGATAGAATAAATCCAATTGTCTCACTTGTACTCTGGGAAAGCTCCTCTTAAAGGAGAAGCACGAGCTCGTGTCCGAACCAGTGAGGGGATCAATCCCCCCTCATTGGGAGTGACGCCAGACACGCACGTATTACAAACGGTAAACCTCGGATTAACCATTGTCGAGGAGCCAGGGGTCACTTGTCGATAAACCTTGGATTATTGTCAAGGAACCGGCAAGGGGATTGAGCTTGCTACTCTGCCCTTGCGTGCTGTCGGAGTTTAGACTGTTCCCCAGGTGCATTTGTTGCGGTTGGTAACCTTAGTGACCATTATCTTTAGGATTCTACCGAGGTGACGGTGGAGGGAAGGTCCCACTGTACCTGGAGCAGACGTCGGCTAGACTCACTTGGATTTTCTGGGGGGTTCACTTCACTCGAGACGGTTAAAGTGGAGGAACTTGGTCCAGTCTATTCATTAAGCAGGTTGCCGGGGTAACTGTTCCACCCGCCACTTCTGTACTGAATCCAGGGATGTTGGGCTTCATCACCAACTAGCGCTTTCGGTCTGGAAGGCTACTATTTGTGCTTGGTTTGACACCCTAGATTCTTTAGGCATGTGATTCAAATTTGTTTGGTTCTTTAGAGACTTTAGGTGGTTTGATTTGAACTTTTATTTTGTTTTCGTGTGTAGTAGTTAAAAGTTTTTAGCTGTGGCGGAATTACCGAGACAGCCCCGTAGACTTCGGGCCCAGTCTCCTGAAGTTGTTTCTGTGGCCGAATTGTTGAGAAGATCCCGTAGGCTTAGGGGATCGCCTCCTCGAGACGACCCAGGTAATCTAGAAGGTTTAAAGGTCCTTGTAACTCCTCCTAGTGGCAGTAGAGTAGGTTCACTTGAAGAAGGAGAATCTTCCTTGGTAGTCCATTCAGATTACCAAGGCTTAGAGACAGGGTATAATCCCGAAGCTGTTACAGTTTCTGAGCTTGTTGGTAGTTTTTCGTCTGCTAGTGATACAGGCGAAGAACCAGAAATATCTGAACCTGTTACTCCAACTTCTAGTGTTCCTGATTCACCGAGAATAGAAAGAATTATCACCGAAAATCTTCCTACTGGTTTGATTGCTATTGAAGAACTTGCTCCAGAGGAAGAAATAGGCGTCTCTAACCTTGAAGATCAACTTACTATTGATCTAAGGGAGCGTGAATCTATCTTTTACAGTCCTCCTAGAAGTACTACTTGGTACCTTTCGTTAACCAATTATTTAGACAACTTTGGGCTAGGTTTTTCTACACCTCGTACTCCTTTTCCACCTGGAGGTATTCATACTCCTGTAAATATGTCTGGTCAGTCATCCGTGTTTACTCAAAGTCCTGAATCTTTCTTACACGGCGGTCCTTCTATTCCCACCGGGTATCAATCTCTTTCTGGTACCTTTGCGGGGGCATCTCCTCAACCCGTTGATCATGGGTTATTAGTTGGAAACAGTGGTAATATACCATTGGGTGTGGGAGACATTTACATGATGTCAGGTTCAGTTCCCGTTTCCCAACCTCAAGGTGGCCAATTACCGCCTGGGGGGCAGCCTCAGTTAACACCTGGGGGGCAACCTCAAGGTACATCATTTGTGTCTGGGGGGCAACCTCAAGGTACATCATTTGTGTCTGGGGGGCAACCTCAAGGTTAGTACGCGCCTATGGTGCAATACATACCTCAAGGTCAACCCCAGCCTCAATATGTACCCCAGGGTCAACCTCAGTATCAATATCAACCTCAAGGATGGCAACCTCAAGGATGGCAACCCCAAGGGTATCAACCCCAAGGGTATCAACCTCAAGGGTACCAACCTCAAGGTCAAGGTCAACCCCAGTATCTGTATTTACCTCAAGGTCAATACTCCAGTCAAGGCTATCAACCACCTCAAGGTCAATCATATGGTCAAGGTATGGGAACTGCACCTTACAATTATCAATCCTATCCTCAATCCGGCTATGGATCTCAGTATCCTCAACCTGTTACGGGTCAATACCCTGGAATGTTAGTGTGGGATCCGTCACAGGGTCAACAGGTGTTGCAGCCAAGTATACAGTTGGTACCTCAAGCTGGACAACCCGTAGTTTCTGGTCCACCCCAGCAACCGCAACCTGTCCAGTCAAATGTTCAAACTTCTGTAACTTCGGTAGTTACTCAGCCGCCAATTGCACCTAGTACTCCATCTCAAACGGCTGCTGCAACTACCGCCACATCTACCATACTTACTTCTGGAGTATCGACGGCTCCGGTTTCTACTGTCTCTGTAACCACTCCTCAGACATCTTTACCGTTGTCTGGATCTACGATTCAAACCACGGTCCAGATGCCTGCAGGCCAGCCTGGTATAAGTACGGTTGTCACTACTCAACCTCAATTTGTTCACCAACCGTACCAGGGACAGTACCAACCTAGGCAAGCTGTCCAACAACCGGTTTACCAGTATCAACCGTATCCTGGGTACACTTATCAACAACCTCAACAACCCCAGTACGGTCCGGTTAATCCTGGTTTTCCAGGAGGATATAATATCCCAAACGCGACTCCTGTTCCTAGTTATCCTGGATATCCTCCTCCTGGGGCCGGTATTGTGACCCAGAGTTTTAGAGATCCTAACCGGCAGTTACCGTTTATCGCAACTTTGGATTTACCAGACTTGACGCGCCTAACGAACGATCCAATTCAATATCTTCAGTTCTGGCCGCCAATGCCAAATAAGTTGCCCAGTGATATACCCAAGTTCGAAGGTAAGTCTGGAGAGGATCCGTCCAATCACGTGATGACTTACCACCTCTGGTGTGCTTCAAATTCTATCTCGGATGATTCGATCCGCTTACGTCTTTTTCAGCGTACACTCATTGGTCTCGCGGCCAAGTGGTACATTGAGTTACCACGGGCCTCTTTTTACAATTTTGGCCAGTTAGCTACCTCGTTCTTAACTCACTTTCAGTTGCCGGTCAGATACGATAACGGCACGGAGTTATTAACTTCAC
Source organism: Pinus tabuliformis (assembly GCA_031772625.1). Lineage (NCBI taxonomy): Eukaryota > Viridiplantae > Streptophyta > Pinopsida > Pinales > Pinaceae > Pinus > Pinus tabuliformis. The sequence goes on from CM062819.1 coordinate 1,037,604,558, forward strand.
TAAAACAATCGACGTCCACGTATATTTCTGATCACATTCATGAGTGGAGACGTCGAAGAAGGCTAGTGAAAGTTTTTATCCCGGACCAAATCTTAGCTGAATGGTTTGTTAAATCATTATTACCGAAGATTACTAAAGATGTAGCTAAGGCCGGAGTAGTTACTGAGGAGCAAGTCATTGCTCAGGCGCAATACCTTGACTTAGTTTATACTCAGTCGGGTACGTTACACGAGAAGATTCCAGATCTTCCAAAATCGAATCAAATTGCTGCTGCTCCTTCGGGATCTCATGCCACTGATGGTATGATTGGTATCATGAATACAAAGAGCAAGAAGAAGTCTTCTAAGGCTTCAACTACTCCTATTATCACTTTGCCTGATTCCCCGACAGGAGAGTCTTCTCCTAAACTTACCGCCGATATTCACGCTGTAGAGACATCTACGGCCAAATCAAAAAACGGTGGAAAGAAGAAAGGAAAGAAGAAGGCTAAAGCAGACAAGGCTCTGAAGGAGAAAACGGAAAAGTCGGAAACCAATGACGAAAAACGCAAACCTCGATATCCTTGTCTTATTTGTGAAGAGGATCATTTTACGAGAGATTGCCCTCATCGGGCCGAGGTTGTGAAAATAGTCAAAGGTTCTCCCACTCCTGCTGTGTTAAAAAATCCATTTCCGGAGCAGGAGAATAAGATGATAGGTTCTTCCTAAAATGCCAGTGAAGAACCCATTTTGATGATGTCTCATGTGCGGATTGCGACTCGATCGCAAGATTATGGTAGTAAGGCTCCTGTTGATGGTAAGGAAGCAGAATCTTCTCATTCTAACCCATCAACCTCAGCTCCTGGTTCCGATCCACTACAGATCGAAAAACCTAACCCGGACTTAGTAATTAAACCGCCCGCCAAGGGTGTACTTCGAAGGTCTGCTTTCAATCCACATGCGAGAGCAGCCCAGAATTATAACATTGTTGAGGACTTAGCTGTTTCACCCTCAGCAATGTCGGCGTTAGAAGTGCTGCAATCATGCCCAGCACAACGAAAATTACTTTTGTCGGCTATCGGAGCTGTTGATGTTCAGGACCCGAACCTGATAATCTTCGATCTAGAAAATAGTACACCACGTCTCCCCCATCAAATGGCTTTCCAAATTCCAGTGATAGTAAAAAACAGGCCTATTCATCGGACTGTGATTGATGAGGGAGCCTCTACGTGTATTATGTCGATTCAATGTTGGAGATCTCTTGGTTCTCCTTCGTTGAACCAATCCCCCACCATCCTTAAGGCCTTTGATGGCCGTGGGTTCCGTCCGTTTGGTATTCTACAGGAATTGCCTATAGGGGTAGAAGGTAAAACCGTTAGTCTGGATGTGGAGGTGGTTGATGCCCTTCTAGACTACAACCTTCTTTTGGGTCGAAGTTGGTCATATGCTATGACAGTGGTCGTTTCATCGGTCTTCAGAGTAATTAAGTTTCCACATAACGGTAAGATCTTGACTATTGATCAGCTGACATACTTTTCATCCGACCCAGCCTCTTCAGAGAGTATCCAGCATGTCGGTAAGACGAAAATCCCTTATAGGGACGTTGGCGTAGGTTTAGTTAAAGATTCCGGTTTACTGGGAACTTTTCCTCTCCCTCCACTCAGCATAGATCCTTCATTTGCAACAATTCATATGTTTACATCAGAAAACATTATTTATAATGATCCTTGGATTGTCCCATCTGAATCTGAGATAGACTCATTCGGTGATGCTATGCCTTTGAGTCCATATGAAATTGCTTATGAAGCTGTCATGTCTTTTACCGACTCGCGTTCAACCGAAATCGACCAAATGAATGTGGTCAGTGAAGAATCACTTTTCACCTCAACCTTAGAACGGATAGCGTTTCCCGAAGTCGTGTCATCTGACGAACAACTTCGCGAAGTCCTAATTGTAGACGATCTACCATGGGAAGATCTCCATCACAGATCTTCGTTTTTACCTAAGGATGATGCTTTTGAAAATGATTTTTCATCTATCTTTACCGCTGAATATGTCAAAGACGCTCAGGATCCAACGAAACATTCTGATTCAGAGTTGAATTTAGGGAATATTTCTCGTACTATTCCCATTGATATTTCAGTGAAGCTCGGAATTGAGGAAAACATTCATATAGGTGCCGCATGTACAGAAGATGAAATCCAAACTTACAAGGCCCTATTCCAAGAATTCCGCGATGTGTTTGCCTAGTCTTACGAAGAAATGCCAGGAATCGATCCTGCCATTGTTGTTCATGAAATAAAGACCTACCCGGATGCTAAACCCGTCCGGCAATGGTTGCGTCAGATTCACCCTCGAAAAGCGGCTGCGATTAAAGCAGAAGTCGAAAAGCTGTTGAAAGCAGGTTTCATATATCTGATCCCGTTAACGGATTGGGTATCGAATATTGTTCCAGTCAACAAGAAACAAGGAACAATAAGAATCTGTATCGACTATAGGGATATAAATCGAGCTTGTCCAAAAGACAACTATCCTACGCCTTATATCGATCAAATTATTGATGATTGTGCCGGAAGTGAAATGTTCTCCTTTATGGATGGTTTTTCGGGCTATAATCAAATCAATATTCTACCTGCCGACCAACCAAAAACGGCATTCATTTGTCCATGGGGGACATTTGCTTATTGCAAATTACCTTTTGGGCTTAAGAATGCCGGGGCCACTTTTCAACGGGCGATGTCTTACACATTTCATGACATCAAGCACATTGTGCAACCGTACCTCGATGATTTGCCTGCTCATTCTTTACATCGAGCTGATCACCTTGTCCACCTACGAGCAATCTTTATGAGGTGTAGGCATTATCAAATTCGTTTGAATCCTCACAAGTGTGTTTTCTGTATAGAAACAGGTCGATTGCTGGGATTTGTTGTTTCAAGAGCCGGCATTCGCGTCGATCCCTCGAAGGTCGAAGCTATCATCAAATTGCCTCCTCCTTCGAGTTTGCGCCAACTCCAAAGTTTGCAAGGGAAAGCAAACTTTTTACGCCGATTCATCCCAAACTACGTCGAGGTCACTAAAGGTTTTACACGGTTGTTGAAACAGAACGCACAATTCTTTTGGGACGAGATTGCCCAACAATCTTTTGATGCACTAAAACACGCGTTGACCCATGCACCATTGTTGCATCCTCCCAACTACAACCAGGACTACTTCTTATACCTCGCAGCTTCGCATTCCACCATTGGAATGGTGTTAGTTCAAGAAGATGAATTCGGAGCGGAACATGTGATATATTATCTTAGTAGGACCTTAAATCCCACTGAGTTAAAATATTCGCATGTGGAGAAATTGGCCCTGGCAGCCGTTCAAGCTGTCCAGCGTTTTCGTCACTACATTCTTCTCCGTAAAACTACAGTTATTTCGGATTGCAACCCTATGATTTATATTTTGACAAAACAACTGCTAGGGGGCAAGTACTCTAAATGGATCGTTATCCTGCAAGAGTTCGACTTGGAGTTCGAAAAGTCCAAGTCTAAGAAATCCTTAGTTTTTGCGGAATTGATGTGTGATTTCCCGTGTGCTGACACAGAGACTGTGGCAGAGGAGTCCATTGCGGACGAATCTTTGTTTCTTATCAGTACTGTAGATCCGTGGTACGGAGATATAATCATCTATCTCCAAACCCAAACCTTTCGGCCTGAAGCTTCCAAAGCAGAACGTCGAAAAATTCGGTTTCAATCCCAGCAATACAAAATTATTGGAGATACACTTTATCGCCGGGGGGCAGACTTGGTTTTTCGACGTTGTTTAACTCATGAAGAGGCTGAGAAGGTTTTGAATGATTGTCACTCTGGAGCATGTGGCGGTCATATGTCTGGGTATGCCACAGCTCAGAAGGTGTTGCGCGCTGGCTATTTCTGGCCGTCTATGTTTAAAGATTGTATCATTGCAGTCCGGAAGTGCCACAACTGTCAAGTTTTTGATCGCAAGATGTGTGCACCACCTGCTCCTCTCCACCCTATAATTGTCGTTGGTCCATTCGCCAAATGGGGTATCGACTTTATTACTTGTAACCCTCACTCGGCCGGGGGGCATGCGTATATCATCCTCGCGGTTGATTATTTTACTAAATGGGCCGAGGCGATGCCTACATTCGACGCAAGCGGCAAAACAGCTGCAGTTTTCGTATTCAATCATATTATAACTAGGTTTGGTGTCCCACAAGCAATCATTACTGACCATGGGAGCCATTTTCGAAACATCATGATGACTGAGCTTACAAGCCAGCTTGGTTTGTGCCACGATAGCTCTACTCCTTATTATCCGCAAGCCAACGGTTTGGTTGAGTCTATCAACAAAGTTCTGGTTATCATGATCCGACGAACCATTGGTATTCATCAGTCGAATTGGCACAACATGTTATTTTCGGCGCTATGGGCATACCGAACCTCAGTGAAAACTTCAACAGGGTTCACTCCTTTCCAGCTAGTTTATGGCTTGGAAGCTGTGTTACCCATTGAATGCGAAATCCCATCACTTCAAATGGCTGTCGAATTACTCCCAGCTACTTCCGAAGAGGAGAAACGTTTATTGTACTTAGCTAAATTAGATGAGACTCGACGTGACGTTGCATTGGCAATCGAGACTCACGCGAAGCGAATGAAAGCTCAGTATGATAGAAATGTGACCCCTCGAAGTTTTTCGGAGGGAGACCTAGTGCTATTATATGATCAAGCTAACGATAAGCTAGGTGCTGGAAAATTCGTTCCTATGTGGCATGGACCCTACATTGTAAAGCGAAAGCTAGCAAAAGGGGCTTATGAGCTGGTTGATTTTGATGGGGACTCTTTGGGTAAACCCAGAAATGGACTTTACCTAAAGAGGTATTATGCTTAAATGGTGGGTATGGAGAATTTTTAGTTAGGTTAGGTTTTCTTTCTAGCTAGTATGTTTGTTAGTTAGTCAGTGTGCTTAGCTTAGAGAGTGTGTTTTTCGTCGTTATTCTGGCTTATCTTGGTTTTACTCTTGATATTGCAGATGTCGACGCCTCTCCAAACATACATTGGATTTGTTGATGGTGCTTGTCGTAGTACACGGAATATCTCTTCCGCAGCTTGGGTTATCTATTCGCCCTCTGACGAGTTAGTTTCTATGCATGGGGTAAGCCTCGGTCAAACAACGAACAACATTGCAGAATACAGTGCAGTGGTTGAATTATTATCCGAATCTATTTCATTTGGAATTCGACGTTTGATAGTGAGGTTAGATTCTGAACTTGTTGTATTACAGCTTAATAGAGTTTATGCCATTAGAAATCCTGTGTTATTAAGGTTGTTTTTGAGAGTGCGTCTCTTGGAACGTGAATTTGATTACATTGAATATCAGCATATTCCAAGGTCTTTAAATACATTAGCAGATGCAATTGCTTCTCGAATGTTGGACAGACATTTACGATAATCATGCAAGTAAATTTAAAAACATTTCATCACATATGTTAAACAAGATAAGCCGGTAATAGTGATATATATAGATAGGAGTGTGTCAAAAAATATACATCGTCTTCGATCATAGGTTGAAAAACACCTTATGATCGGCAAAAATGAGAAAGTACAAAAAGTCAAAAATGTCGCATGTGTCTACAAAGTGACTAGCCAATCACTGGTGGTGCTCCCTATACGACACCACTGCACGGGCTACCTTACACAAAAATCTCCTAAACGGTCCAGGGACTGCGACTACATAGCGCTGAAGCCTGATAGGAATATCATCCATAGTAGTCTCAGGCATATCCGCCGTCAGACGCTCTAGATCATGCTCCAACTCAGCTAGTACCTCTGCGGCCGCGTCCTGTGGGGCCTGTACCGGTGCAACTGGATGTCTCCTCTCAAAAGGCCGGAGGTTGGCTGGGCACTGTGGACCAACATCTGCATTTTGAAATTTTTTATTGTCAGTTTTGAGACGATATATATAAAAAAAAAAAAAAATACATAATTTGAAAACTTGTGAAAAATAAAGTACCTCTGTCATCCCATTGTTCTCCCTGTGGAAGAACCATGTCCGGATAATGTCGAAAATCTACTCCGGCATACGGAAAGTCCTGGATCGAAAAAACCTGGTCCTCTAACCAGTGAAAATAACTATCAGAGAATCGAACAACCGCCGCGCCCTCGTCAGGATGCCGGGCCATCACCGCAACCCATCGTACCAGCTTTGGCTCCCGAGGACCCAAGATATCAACAGTGAGTTGCTGAGGGATCAGCATCGGAACTCTCTCTAAGGAAAAGCTCACGACTAAAGGCCCATATCCAAAAGTTTTCAGTCGTCCGTTCTTTGCCTTAGTCAGTTGGCTCTTCACATTAGCCGACACAGCATCACACCAGTTGAAAATGGTGCCTTGGTAACAGTCAATTGCCATCCGCATTTGGGACCCGGAAGCAATGTGTAAAGCGGCCGCGCCGCAAATTCTGGTAACCGTGAAAGATATAACTTTGAGTTCACGCAGAGATATGTGTTTGATTTCCACGCCTTTCGAATGGTGTGCATTGGGTGTGCACCAATCTTCCCGGAGACTAACAAGGGATTGGCCACCCGGCCTAGTCCCGGCTAGATTGAGTTGCTCGCCTCTATTTGGCAAGCCAGTGAGAAAGTATACATCCGAGGGCTCTATCTCGAGCTGGTGCCCTCCTATGTAAAAGCATTGCTCTTGAACGTTCCATCTCTCAACCAGCCATTCTAAGAATCTCACCTGAGCCCTCATGCCAGGTATGGCCCAGTATTTATATAGCCCACATGATTTTAGGGCATCAATGGAAGGTTGATGTTCAATTGCAGCTAAATCAACATCCTCATGCTCTCTTTCTCTCCAATCCAACATGGTGAGTGCCCTACACACCAAGAAACAATGATTAGAATTAATTTGGGGAAATTGGAATGGTTGTTTGTGAGGATTGGGGTTTCAAATTCCGCGTTCCACGGAGGACGCACCCCGCGTTTAGAACACAGGGCGTCCGGACGCAGCTGGCCTGAAGGTGGGCTGCGTCCCCCGACCATTTTCCTGTATAGGAAAAAGTCGGGGGACGCAGGTCACCCGAAGGGAACCTGCGTCCACCGCAGAGCGCATTTTGAAACCTAAACCCCCCCAAAAAACAAAACTAAAACCTAAAATACAATTTTAATCGGATGAAATTAAAGAGTAGGATGTTGTAAAATACCTGGAAGAGACGGCGTTCGATTCTGACGGTCGGATTTTCCGCAGCAACCACGGGAAGTTTCTTGCCAAAAGCCCTTTTTTCAACCTCAACAGTAAAATGGTAAAAATGACATGGTAAAAAGTCTTTTTATAGGTTTTTTGGATGAATTTGTTCATTTTTCACCATGGAAGGATGTTTTTCGATGTATTTTTGCCTATCTTAAACAGGTATGAGTAATGTGTTGTTTTTGTGCAGGACAAAGGGACTTAGAGGGAAAATTGTCATTTTTCACGAACCAAAATATCAGAGTCATCTTTTAAGCCCTTTTCTGACTCCTAAAAAATGAAAAGATTGCCGAGCGTTTCTTTTACACTCGTTAAAACGGAATTAAAAGACGGTCCCCTTATAGCTCTTTTCTGACCATAGAATCAGGAAAAGATTGTCGGGTTTTTGTCGTTTCAAACTCGATACAGAAATAAAACGACGTGTCCTTGATCGCTTTTTACTTTTCAGGTCAATGGCACTACTTATGAAAGTACTCCTTGGTCGCGAGATCAAGCGGTTCCCCCAGGTATTATTTTATACTTTTTTCTGGCTTGAGGGACACAAATCTACGAAAAAGTTCAACTTGGAGTCTTCTTAAGTTTTTCAGACTCTCTAAAATTGAAAAACGCCGAGTTTCTCCTATACTGGGCTTGTTAAACATTTTACAGTAAAGGACCTGTTCAATTACAAACAGGAACGAACCACTCCTTCCTAGGGTTCGAATCAAAACTAGGTTGGACTCATCCGAAGGATGAGCTTATAATCAAGCATATGTTATCCTCCTCAAGCTTGTTAAAAATAAAGAGGTACTTGCCAGAAATGGCGGGGGAAAAGAGAGAAAAATGAGCCTATTTGTTATCTTTTGTCTCAGAAGAAACTTTATTACCACTTTTGAACACGACACTTTTTCATTCACCTGGGTTGGGAAATCCTTTACCTCACAGTTGATCAAACCACTTTGAAAGTCTTTAACCGGGTTCCGGGAATTAACTTTGAGTTATTCATCACCAAGCCATCTGTCGTGTCGTTATGTGTTCAAGAGGTCTGCAAGCAAAACTTTCATCTACAAAATACTTGTCATCCGTTTGACCATCCCTGAGTCAGTCCTTACAGCAACATTTCTTCAACTTGAACAATGATTTCGTGTTGCAGGCTTGCCTGCAACGAGTCGCTTTCTATCGACATCAGCACATTATCTAGAGAGATGACTTAGAAATCGTCAGTACCTGGAAGTCTGCATGCATCAATGGCAGGTTTCTCGCCTTTCACGTCAGTTTACATCATTGACTTTCGATCAAAGGATTCCGTGAAATTTTCGACATCAACTCATTCATTCACATCTCATGGATTGTACTGGGTACTTTGAGAACCATTGACATTACTGGTGGTCTCTCTCACGCTTGTTAACAGTTTACATCATCGACTGGTAATCAAGTGGTTTCTACCATGTTCGACATCAACTCATTTATTCGCATGGCTAGAATCGTACCAATTTGAGAAGTAGAAATGAAGGCCCTGGATCTAGTTTCCACCATCCAGGCTGCGAGGAGTTTTGTATTCATTATCTAAGTAGACTAATCATAAACAGATGGCTGCGCCCATACTGTGTCTACAAAAGTCTATGATTATGATGTACTGCAAGATCATTCCTATATCAGAGTAGTTAGTCTGTTAGTTAAAGTTTTAATCTGAGTATGGGAATGCCTACCTCAGTGATGATATAATCTTATACATGTATTTTGTGTTGAAAATTGTAGGTTCTGACCAGGCTCTCCACGAGATAATCCTTGAAATGATAAAGCGCTTCACCCTTCCTAGATAATACAAAACCCTAATCTATTTCAGGCTTCGCACTTTAGGGGGCAATCTGTTACACTAAAAAATGTCACCATGACTATTTATAGTTAGGATGACTCTATCAACAGTCATGCTACCCTCTTAGGCAAGTCTTATGCCTCTGCTCTCCATGTCAAACTCCAAAAAGAGAGAAAGTATTTCTAAATGTATTTATCTCTGGGGACGCAGGTTCTCTCAACCTTACCTGCGGGGACGCACCCAATGTTCACAAAAGCTGCGTCTTTGGACGCTCTGTATGTAAAGGGGCAGGTGCGTCCCCCTGAAAAGGTTAAAATGCGCAAGTTTCATCTTTAAAAAGTCACTTGTGGTCATTTCTAGAGCATTCTAGAAGGTTGTTCGACGTGTATTGAGCGCCTCCAGATGGTTCATGCACTCCTACCAAAGAGGAACTTATCCCATCAATAAGGGAGCTATCCCATCCAAAGAGGGGATTATCCCATTGATGGTGGACCTGATTAACTTCCTCTTGAGCACTATAAATACAGGCACTGGGCCAGAAGGAGTGGAGGTTGAAAGCTATACATTTCTAAGGGTAAATGCTGTAGGAATTAGGACTCCCATTTAGAAGCTTGTGAGGAGAGATTGCCATCTTTGCTTGTTCTATTTGGAAGTGGGTGAGATTTGTCAAAGTAAAGGAGAACTCTTGATGGACCCTGGGAGGGACTTGCACAACACCAAGGCTCAGGTTGTATTTGTTCCTTTTGTTACCTATTAATGCAAATGAGTCCATTCTTCTCAATAACTTGTTATTTATGAGTTGTTTCATGTACTCCTTGTTATATGTGTTAAATATGTTTTATTCTATGAGATTATCAAGTGCTATTTAATCGTTTGATTGTTAGTGTATGCAGGTTTCAAAGTGAAGGAGGAGCTCATCCGGATCAGCGGAGATGGACTGCTACAACAGCGTTGGATTACAGGTAGGATCTAAACACTTGATTTCCCGTATAGTAAATGCATATTTAGAGAAGGATTGCTCTTGTTTGTCTTGTTTGTCACTAGAGAGTCTTAGGCTCCTAGGGAGGTTGGTTGTGTCCGCACAATCGACTCTTTCCGCCTGACAGTTCAGGACCTATTACATGGGCTTGTAAGAAACAGGCTGCCATTTCTCTTTCGTCAGCAGAAGCAAAGTATCGTGGTGCCATGGAAGCTAGTAAGGAAGCCTTGTGGCTTCGTTAGATCCTATCAGAGTTTGGCTTTGAGCAGCAGCATCCAACCACACTTTGGTGTGATAATCAAAGTGCCATTCAGCTATGCAAAGATCCAGTCCAGCATCAGCGCAGCAAACACATTGAACTACACATGCACTTCATCAGAAAGCTCATTCATGACCATGTTCTTGAAGTGCAATATTGTTCAACAGATGATCAGGTTGCAGACATCTTCACAAAGGCTCTCACAGAGGCGAAGTTCACTAAACTTCGATATATGCTTGGAGTTCAGGAAGTTGCCACTAAGGGGGGATAGGCTCTAGTGCCTCCTTCCTTCTCCTATTGTGTCATATTTGTAAATCCTTCAATCCTATCCCAAGTTATTCTTAAGGGGTGATGTTAGGATATTCCGACACATATGATATAGTTAAGTTCAAATTGGTCTAGTGTAGAGTTAGGTATAGAGTTAGGTAAAGTGTGTTTCTTTACCGTTGTACATTTTGTAACTTACAATCCGACGGTCACGATATGTAGTGATCCGACGGTTCACTCTCTCCTAGGTATTACTGACACTTGATCCATGGCTTGACACCCGATTGGTCCATGAGTTCTATTTAAAGCGCATGGAGGGTCATTGTTCGGGTAATCCGTGCATGAGAGAAGCTTATGTAAATTTTCATTCTTTGATTAATAAATTGCCTGTAGTAGCCACGTTGGCGCAGGCCGTGGACTGTTTCCCTCTTTGAGGGTTTTAACCAAGTCAAAAATACTGGTGTATTGATCTGTGATCTGGTTGTGAGCGGTGTCCTTTTGGTGTTCTTTCTGAGGAACTTACCCTGTAAATTCCTACACTTAGATCTACCCCTGTTGTTGATTTACTGATTACCACTTGCTCAGCCAAAATCCCTGAACTGAACTGCAAACTGTGACTCGGAACCCAAGCAAAGTCTCATCTCTAGCCCAGTGCACTCTCTGTTCTATGAATCTGAAATTCAGCGCACTTCCCGAGTGTAGTAGGTGCGCTGCATTTCAAGTTCACTGTGTTACAGGTGTGCTAATCAGACTAGGCATTATTCCTGAATGTTGGTTTCTGTTCACTCTTTTCAGATCTATTCAAGAATTTTGCTGCCTGTAGTCAGTACACCTCTATTTAAAACCCTTTTCCTTGCTGATATTCCGCCTCTATTGTGCAAAGAACTGTAAATGTTTTTGTGTATTTGTTGAGTCATTTTCAGTTCTCCTTTGCAAAAAAGAAACATAATTGTACTGTCGTTTCTTGATTTGAAAGTGTTGCAAGTGTCATTTTCAGTCATAGAAGAGAGTCTGATTGCTCTTGATAGTCGATTACTCTGTTACTATTGCATTTGATCTGAATTAGTAGTCTTTCTAGTGTCGAAAGCAAGTATTCATTTTGAATTTGAAAAGAAACTTGTTAGTAATTGTCGCTTGAAAGTAATTCAGATTTGCGCATTAGCTTTCTTTTTATCATTCACATATTAAGAAGGCTGAAAACAAATACATGCATGTGCATTTGCATTTAGACTGTTTGATTGGTTTGATTTAGGACAGTGCATATAGTGTGTGCTCTTTGCTCTTTGTTGAAAGAATTCTATCTTTCTTTCCTTAGTAGCTAGGATTTTCATTGCACAAAGAAGATAAAAGATTGTTTATCATCTTAGATTGCATTTTAGGAATTGTACATCTACATCACGCGGTGAACCTGAAAAGCAAATTTCTTAAGCAAGATCAACTATAAAATAAATTTAGTGAATCTAACAACGGTTTGGAACCTAACGCACAACACGTAGAAGTCTAGGCTAGAGACGTATTCCGGCGTCGTAAAGCCTGGTAACTGTTGTTCTCACTGTTGGTTGGGTGATTCCTCCACTTTGATACGATAAGTGCCAGTACAAACTTGTGCTCCCACGTACCGTCGAGTATATTTTTGGAGACCACAATAGGCTTAATCCTTTATCCATAGGAAGTCGTGTCTGCCACCCTATCGATCGCAATGCACTGAACACAACATTCGGGAAGATTGACTGCCGTACCGTAAAAGGTATTCTGTAGTTTTGCAATTGATTTGGTAATCCCTCTGCCTAGATTTCTAAAGCAGTCCCTTTCATTCCTTTTCAGAATCCTTAACAGAAAAGGTCCATCTGAGCACTTGTCACTTCAGGCTCATTAAAAATCAAAGGCGACTAGAGTCATCTTTTGTTTTTTCTCGACTCTTTAAAATTGAAAAAAAAGTTGTGTCAAAGCGTCTAAAATTTATTTTAAACAGAATAATCATCACCTTTCCTACGTTGATCTTAGGTTGAGAAAATGGAATCCACCAACCAAGGAATTCCCCTTGGAGGAAATACTAGTCCTGTCTCCTCTTAGGGAGATGTTGGTGCACCCCATATGGCCACATTGTCGCTTCCAAGATTGACAATCGGCTTTCCCGTATGGCTCTTCTCAACCTCTGTCGTTCAGTTTACCGCAATTCTTGAACAATCGAGTCAGCAACTAGACGAATCTAGAGTTACCCCCCAACCCTCTACTTCCTCCAATTCTTCCTCTCCTCCTTCCTCTTCGCTTGATGGGGCTGGTAAAGACAAAAATCAAGTATCTGAGAAGAAGAGGGAAAAGAAGAAGAAAGAGAAGAAGAAGAAGGAGCCAAAAGCGAAAGGGGGCAACCAAATGTCGTCTAGCGAAAATCCACACATTGCACCGACCAGGCCTAAATCGCCATGTGTCGTTTGCAAAGGAGACCACTATCATAGAGATTGTCCCTGCATCCCTCAGATCTTAAGGGACTGGTCTCCTCGTTTTCACAACCCAGTGTCGTCAACCTCTGATGATCATGTTGAAAACACACCGTCGACTAGTGAAAGTGAAGCCCCAGGACAAAAACGAAAATATAGATTTCCTTGTAAACTATGTGAAGGCGATCATGCCGTCCACCATTGTCCCTTCTTAGATGAGGCTAAAAGAGTTTTGGACGATCGTCCGGTTTCACCGTTACGACTTCCTCCTAGATATAAAAAACTCTTGCCGAGTCCGTCACTAGTTGAAAATCCGGCTGAGCCGCCCAGGTGGTCGGCCGAAGCATCTATCATTGAATATGAACCATCTGAACCCATACCAGACGAAAGTCAAAAGGTCGAGACGGCAGTTGACCCGGTCTTGCCTTCAGAGGTTCCATCTTCAGATGATACAGTCACTGAAGAGAACAAGGATGACACCGTCCAAATTCTTTTCATAAGCACAAACTCCGATTAACATGGGGGAAATTTACCCATTCCTTTACCACAGGAAGGAAGTTCGTCAAAGTCGTACCTGGTCGTCTATTCGGTCCCACCTCCAAGCAACCTAGTTGTTTCCTTCGACTGGAATTAACTAGGCAGACCCTGTTTACTGGCTAGTGTACCATTCCGAATCATTGCTCAAATATACAGAATGGTTATGGCCGGTACCATCATAGATGAAGGGGCTTCTGTGAGTATCCTTTCCTCGACTGCTTGGAAAGCACTTGGTTCGCCACCGCTTTTGCTTGAGATGAGAAATCTAACAGGCTTTGACAAAGGAACCAGTCGACCGTTAGGGATCCTTCCCAATGTGCCCATAACATTGAGAAGGGAAACCGTTCAAATGAACATAATGGTAGTCCAAGGACCCCTGGATTATAATCTACTCCTTGGATGAGACTATATTTATTGCATGGGAGAAATTGTCTCCTCACTCTTTAGAGTAATGTGTTTTCCGCACGAAGGAAGAGTGGTCAAGCTCGTAGACCAGCTTTCATTTCCCTGATCACACATAGCAAATAGTCATATACCAACTCTAAATGGTCTTTTCACGCAAGGAATGTCTCATCAATCCCCAGTCCATCCACCTGATGAGTGCGAGTGATTCGGGGGACATGACTGAAACCTATGGGGGCATGCACCCTGGTCTGCTTCGGTAGGAAAACTTCGAGTATAGGATAGGTTTCCGCGAGAGATATATGACTAGTTTGTACTCCCATCCATGATTGGAAAAGGGGGTTAGACTGGAATAAGATTCCCTCGTCAAATTTATGTGAGTGGAGGCGTCTGCACCGCTCGCCTTTGTCTATTTTGGTAGACATCGCCGAAGAAGTGTTTTGTTTGTGGTGTGAATAGAACAATCTTTGGTAACCTGAAAGAGGTAGACCTTTCCTGATAAAACAAATGTTTCGTCGGAGATTTGAAGGGTGACCTTGAAACTCTGTTTTATACCTGGCATGCAAACCTTTTGGCATGCAAGTGAAGAGCGATCATTTATATGTTTTTTGGATTGGTCGTTTCCTAACTTGCATAAAGAAAGGATGTGGGGCAAAACTCTAAAAATTGTTGTTTTCATATATGAGACATTCTTATTATACGACTAGATTAATCGAGCATTTTTAACGCGGACTTCATGCTCGTTAAAAAATAAACATAAGCAATGAGAAAATGTTTCCCCCAGCGTTTAAGCTCAATAAAAATGAACCAATTCTCGGTAAATAATCATCGTGAATGTAGTACTTCAGCCTTTAAAGCCTTGGTTGTGTTCCCATCATCACCTCCACTCTGTATCGGCTGATCATTCACCTCCATTTGATTGTTTACCCCTTTTGAGGAACAGCTGCGAAGAGTGATCCCGCTAGCCATCCTTGTAACACTGTCGTGATTGGAAAATTCCAAACCTTACCTGGAATTAGTTGCTATCCAATTTTATCACTCATTCCTCAAAGATGAGTCTCCTTTAAGCTCTTTTCAACTGACTCGTAAAATATGAAAATATTGCCAAGCCATTAGCCTCTCCAGCTTGTTAAAGGGACCAGAAGTGCTATCCCTCCTTTAGATTTTAATCTTTTTGGACGTGAGGGATTATTACACAAAAAGATCGAGCGCTTGTTTTGTTTGGATCGTTAAAAGTATCGAAAATTCATCCCTTCTGTATTATTTTATACTTTTTCAGACTTAAGGGATTAGATGACGAAAAAGGAATTTTGGAGTTTCCTTTACGTCCCTTTTCAGACTCTCTAAAATTGAAAAGGACCGAGTTATCTTTGTCGTTAAACTCATTAAAACCTAATAGCGACAAACTTGTCCGTAGCAGACAAGAATGAGTTTCACTATCACTAGGCTCGTTAAAACATAGCGATGGATTTACCTGAAGGGAAAATTATAGAACAAGCATATGTTATCCTCCTCAAGCTTGACAAAAATAAAGAGGTACTAGTCAGCAATGACTGGGGAAAAATTGGGAAGAAAACTTGAAGAAACTTTGTTGGTAGCAAGTCGCTCTTGAACATGAAACTTTCACTCTGCATCCATGTCGGGTTGGGTTGTTTCATTCACCGGTCACATCACCATGGTCCCATCACACCATCCACATTTGGGGTTAATGCTACCAATCCATCACGTCAGTGTCGCCGATATGTTCAAGAGAAGTCACTCAGAAAATTCACCTGTGTCTCACCCGTTACAATACGTTTACGCTCCATTCTTTCATGACTGCCACCATGAACCTTATATCACCAGATCGTTTTCACCTCCATTAAAATCATTTGCTCCATTCCGTGTCATTGATGTGGGATTCATTAAGGCCCTCCTATGACAGATCGCTTCTTGTCGACACCAGATCATTATCCAAGAAGTTGATCTAGGAACACCCCTTTCAGTACTTTGAAGCTTGCATGCCTCAATGGCAAGTTTCTCACTTTCAGCGACAGGTTTACATCAATGGCCTTCGACCAAAAGATTTTTCGTGGTGTTTCATGCCAAGTCCTTTATTCACACCATGTGAATTGTACTGCAGTACCTTGAGGGTCATTATCATTATCGGTGATTCCTCTCGTGCCTGTTAACAGCTTACATCATTGGCTGGTAATCAGAAGATGTCTTTCCATGTTCAACTCCAGAACATCTCTCACATGGATCGACTTGTACTTCGAGTGAAGATCAAACGAGATTGAAGACCCCGGATCTAGTTTCATCCATCCGGGCTGCGATATATATTCAGGAAAATAAAGACATCAAATGTACATCATTGTTGCACAAATAATCATCCAATCAAAGGGATGATGGCTCTACCAGAATCATCAGTCTACACTCAGACGATTTTCTGTGTACATGAAAATGAATTTATAAAAGTTGAGCATGGGAATGCCCACCTCAGCTAGATCATGAAAATATTATGAAGATATTGTATCGTATTGTATCTTATTACAGGTCTCCTCCCAGCTTGAAAGAACTTTGGATCCTCATGACAAAGCATTTCACCCGACATCAAAAAAGATTAACGACCTCATGCTTTAGGGGGCAACTGTTATAGACATTTTTGGGCACTGCAACCCAAAGCATAAAATGTCCATAAACCAAGGGCTCCTAAGTCCCTAAAAGTGTTGTTCCAACCCCTAAAGGAACAAGGTCAACTGATTACAGCTTCTCCCAGAAGTTCTCCATGAAAAATTACTCAGAACTGGTCAAAACAAGATCATTTCACCTGCTCCATAGGCAAAGTGCATTGCATCTCACCTAAGTACACTCTGTGGGTGCATTACATTTCAAAAATCCCTTCTATGGGGTGCGATGGGCGAGAAGTGACAAATGGAAGTGTCAATCCACGAAGTGGAGAGGCATGGAATCTTCCAGAAACTTCTCCTGTGACACTTGCCTCTCTGAATTCGACCAAGGATGAGTAAGAGATCATCAATATTCAAGTGGAAGCAAGAACTATCAGAGGGAAGACACTAATCAAATCACAAGCTGACTCATCTCCCTTACAGATATCTATATATGGATCCCTCATCCCAGAGATCCAGGGGCTAGAATTTTGTATCTTGTAAGGAATTGTTGTTAGTTTCTTGAGGCAACATCATAGTGTTGGGTGATCTAAGATTTGCATGAGGTGAAGAAGGGCTTAGTTGCTGAGAGGATGATGCTGGGTCAGAACAAATGGTTGTAACTCTCTTGGCTATTTCTTGATTATCAATAAAGCTATTCAAGTTTTCCTCCATACTCTTGTGTCATTTATGTTTTATGCATTTGTATGGTCAATTTACATCTGATCCTAGATTGTTTATGATAATATATCCATGTTCTTGTATAGTGTTATGCTACTTTGATTCTACAGGTACTCTGTGAAGCTGGGTATACAGGGAAGCAAGTAGAAAAAGACTATCAAAAGAGAGGGGAATCGAATTAGGAACCAAACGTAAGACAGAGGTTGGTCTCCTTTATTCTTCTCTCATCTATATTTCATAAAGGAAAACAAAAGTAGCTTTACTTTGTTTGTTTCTAAGGTAGCTACCACACCTTAGTGGGATTAGCAGTTCTGCATAGACACTTTTCCCTGTAACACACCTGAGCAAAATGGAGTTGCAGAAAGAATGTACAAGACGTTGATGGAAAGAGCAAGAAGCAGTTGAGACAACATGTTACCTGGTCAACAGATCACATTCATCAGCGTTGGAGAATAAGACTCCACAAGAGGTATGGACTACTAAGAAATTTTCTCTTTCACATCTGAGGGTATTTGGATGGGATGAATATGTACATGTTCCAAAGGAGAAAAGAACCAAGTTGGATAGTAAATCTAAGTGCATCTTTATTGGGTATAAGGATGGTTTAAAGGATTATAAGCTTTGGAACACAGTAACAAGGAAGCTTGTGTACAATTGAGATATGGTGTTCAGAGAGGTGAAAGATGTTATTAAACATGAAGTCCAACCAAAGGAACATGAGAAGATAGAGTTTGAGCTTAAGGAGGAAGAATCAAACTCTACATCAGAGCAGGAATCAAAAGACGAACAGCCACAAACTCCAGGTGTGAGAAGATCAATTCGAGAAAGAAGGCAACCAGAAAGGTTTAGTCCATCTACTTTCTTTTCAAATTTTGCTTTATATGTTACTGACGATGATCCCGGAACTGTGAAGGAAGGAGTGGATTTGGAGGATGGAAAACTCTGGAAAGATTCCATGGTTGATGAAATGGCATCTCTGCACAAAAATGAGGCTTAGGACCTGGTGGAGTTGTCGGCTGGAAGGAAACCCATTGGTAGAAAAAATGTAGAAGGGAAGGTGGAGAAATACAAATCTCGGTTGGTAGAAAAAAGTTATTCCCAGGTGTCGGGAATTGATTTTGGTGATATTTTTTTCTCCTATTGCCAAGGTAGCTTCTATTAGATTACTTTGATTTGTTGTTGCTACTTTTGACTTTGATGTAGAACAGATGGATGTGAAGACAACATTTCTTCATGGGGATCTAGAAGAGTATATCTACATGGAGCAACTTGAAGGCTTTACAGTGAAGGATAAGAAAGAATTGGTATGCAAGTTAAAGAAGTCTTTGTATGGGTTAAAACAATCACCAAGCATGTGGTATCATAAATTTTGATACATTTATATGGGGACTTGGCTTCACCAGAAGTAAAGTAGATCACTATGTATATTTTAAATTAATTGGTGACCTTGTTATTTATCTGGTCTTGTATGTGGATTATATGTTGTTGTTTGGAAATGACAAATAAATTACTTAGGATTTGAAGACCCAATTTTCATCCAAATTTGACATGAAAGATCTTCATGCTATAAACTATATTTTGGGCATGGAAATTAAAAGAGATATGGCAAAGAGGAAGCTCTGGTTAAACCAGAGAAAGTATGTCAAGATAATATTGTAAAGGTTTAATATGTAGGATAGTAAATCGGTGGAGGTTCCTATTCTTATAGGTGTGAAGTTATCTACTGAATAGTGTCCCAAGACAGAAGAACAGAAAGAGGACATGTCTCGTGTTCCATATGCAAGTTTAGTCGGTAGCCTAATGTATGCAATGGTCTGTACTAGACCAGACATTGCACATGCAGTGGGAGTATTCAGCGGGTTTATTTCAAAACCAGGAAAGGTTCATTGGACAACAATGAAGTGGGTTTTCAGGTATTTGTGTGGCACTAGCGATTATGGTTTGTGCTGCCAAGGAAGACCAGGATTGGCCAGAATTTTGGATATCCATGGGTTTTTTGATGCAGACTGGGCTGGAGATCTAGATCAGAGAAGATCTACAAGTGGGTATGTGTTTAACCTATTTGGAGGTGCAGTCAGCTAGATGAGTAAGAAACAATCTGTAGTGGCATTATCAACTACAGAGGCAGAATACGTGGCAGCCACTCATGTAAGAAAGGAAGCAGTTTGGTTGTAGAGATTTTGTTCAAGTATGGGGTTAGTACAGTGTGCTATAAGGATAGACTTTGATAGCCAAAGTGCAATTTTTTTGGCAAAGAACCCTACTTATCATTCAAAGACAAAGCACATTGATGTTCAATATCACTTGGTGAGGGATATGATAGAAGAGAAAAAGGTGTTGCTGGTAAAGGTGGGCACTTTGAAGAATACTGCAGATGCATTGGAAAAATCTATGAGCTCTGAGAAGTTCTCTTGGTGTAGAGAAAAATGGGCATACTGGATAAATGACTAAGCTCTCATGTGGAAAGAAAACAACAAGTGGGAGAATGTTGGGTTGTGTTATATACTCTCCACAACTAGCCTACATAGTTTATGGGGGTGTGAGAGGGGGGGCAGAGCCCCCCCTTCGTTGTTCGGACTGTGCAGTGGGGGGGCACAGGGGGGGTTTTAGGGGGCCAGTGAACCCCCCTCTACGGGGTCCGAGGCAACGCCCCGTGGAAATTTTTTTTGGACCCTATATTAGGTTGGGAAAACCTACCTATGGTTTTGTGCATGGTTTTCTCACATGGTTTTGGAAGTGATGGTTTTCGGTCCATGGTATTAGATGCTTCGGCATTTATAAACATGTATTGTAGCATCGAAAGGAAGATAATGAAAAATGAAGCTAGTAGTCCTAGTTTTGGGATCCAGGGGAAAATATCTATGTATATGTGTTTTATGTGTTATGCTCTTGCATTGTTTATTTTCTGTGTTTTAGAATTCATATGCAGGTAATTTATGTACAGGGTTAAAACCTACATTTCGTATCAAAGTTGTTTGGGCTTCAAGGGGACACCTTTGTTGCTGAGGGGTTTCGCTCAGGCCTGTGGTAGACCATGTTTAGTGGGAGATCTGTGAGATCGATTCTGGTGTTTAAAGAAGATGACAAGTAGTGGAAAAATAGAGATCGAGAAATTCAATTGTAAGAGTTTTGAGTTATGGAAACTCAAGATAAAGGATCTGTTGGTGGATAAAGATCAGTGGATGGTGGTAGATCCAAGTACTAAAGCAACAGGAGTGTTCGATGAAGAATGGAAGAAGTTGGATCAAAAGGCATTGAGTAGAATATGATTGTGTGTCTCAGATTCAGTATTGCTGAATGTATCAAGGGAAGCTACAGCGAAGGCTTTGTGGACAAGTTAGGGACTTTGTACCAATCTAAGTCTCTTGTGAATAAAATGTTCCTATGGAAAAAGCTATATAACCTAAGGATGAAAGATGGATACTTGGTGAGAGAGCATCTGAATGAATTTAATACTATGGTAAGGCAGTTATTATCTCTTGATATTAAAATTTCATATGAAGGTAAGTGCATCAATTTGTTGTGTTATGTACCTGATTTGTGGTATAGTCTGGTTATTGCAATAGGTAGCAATGTAACCACCTTGCATTTTGATGAAATAGTCTCATTCTTGCTCACGAAGGAGATGAGACAAAAAAATATGGAGAGCCAGAATGGTGATGCCTCATCTATACGAGGACGGTCCCATAACAGAAACAAAAATAAGTCATCGAGTGGGAGATATAAATCTAGAGGGAGATCTAAATATCCAGGAAAACCCGTAAAGGTGGTTTTCTGGAAATACAGAAAGGAAGGGCACTACAAAAGGGACTGTAAATCTAAAGCTCCTGACAAAGGAAAGGGATCTAATGATGCTCCTTCTGTAGAGGTGAAAGCCACCTCAGATGTGTTGGGTTGTGTTATATTCTTTCCACGACTAGCCCACATAGTTAATCGGGGGGTTAGAGGGGGGTGAAGCCCCCCCTTCGTTGCACCGATTGTGTAGTGGGGGGGCTCATAGGGGGTTTGAGGTGTACTCGTAAACCCACTTTATGGGGTCCGGGGCAGCACCCCAGAAAATTTTGGTTTTGGACCCTATGTTAGGTTGAGTGGACCCACCTATGGTTTTGTGCATGATTTTCGCACATGTTTTTGGACGTGATGGTTTTCAGTCGATGGTATTGGACGTGATGGTTTTCGGTCCATGGTGTTGGATTCTTCGGCATGTATAAATATGTATTATAACATTGAAAGGAACATAATGAAAAATCAAGCTAGTAGTCCTCGTTTTGGGATCCAGTTGGAAAATCTCTATGTATATGTGGTTTATGTGTTATGCTCTTGCATTGTTTATTTTTCTATGTTTTAGAATCTTTATGCAAGTAATTTATGTACGGGGTTAAAACTTACAAGATGAAGGTGGAGATGTGTACTTGGCGTCTTCATGTACACATGTAGATCATGAGGCATGGTTGATTGACTCATGGGAAACCTTTCACTTCACTCCACATAAAGAGTGGTTCTGCGAGTATGAGAAATATGATGGTGTTGATGTCTTCTTAGGGTATGATAGGAAGGCTAGAATCGTTGGTCGTGAAAAATTAAAGTTGAAGTTGTAAGGTGGAAGGGTTAGAACACTTCTGGGAGTTATGCATATTTCTACATTGGCCAGAAATCGGATTTCTGTAAGCAAGCTGCAAGGTAGCACTATTTTTAAAGGTGTAAAAATAATGGTCAAGAAGGATACCTGCAAGATGGTTCAGGCAGCACTGGTATTGATGCGTGGATTTTATATTGGAACTTTGTACAAGCTGCAAGGTAGCACTATTTTTTACGGGTGCAATAGTTCTATGGTTCCTGAAAGTGGATTAGAAAATATAGTGGTCTGTGGAGAGAAGACCATGCCATGGCATTAAAGGCTTGGACATATTGGAGAGAAGGGCCTTCGAATACTGCATGGTAAAGATATTGTAGAAGGTATGAGTAATAGCTCTCTAGATTTTGATTTCTGTGAAAATCGTGTATATGGGAAGCAGAATCGGGTGATTTTCCCCTCTGGTGGTAAGAGGGAGAAACAGATATTAGAGCTTGTGCACAGTGATGTGTTTGGACCTGTGAAGGTTCCATCACTAGGTAAGTCTGTGTACTATGTATCATTTATAGACGACTTCTCAAGGAATACATGAATATATTTCCTTAAGAGGAGATTTAAAGTATTTGAATGGTTTAAAGAACTTAAGGCTGTGGTGGAAAACCATACAGAGAAGAAGATAAAAGTGTTGAGCTCAGATAACGGTGGAGAGTTTTACAGAAAGGAATTTGAAGAATTCTATAAGAAGTGTGGTATAGCACTGTTATAGCTTCAAATATCACCCTTGATACTTGGTTTATGGCCTAAGGCAACCCCTCCTTCCATACTTGGTCCAAATATTTTAAAAATAGTGTTTTACTCCCTGTATGCTACTTTTCCCTGTGATAAAAGCGTGTACACACTCGTTAGTCAATACCCAACCCGCGTATATGTGTTAAAACACTTAAAAAAATTAAATTTCCTTAACTATGGGCGGAGTTCATGAGTTTTACCTTTTGATTACCTCCTAGTGCCCATCGCCTAACTGTTTCCCATCTAAAAAATGAATTGGGAAAAGTATAAAAACTTCTATGGGAAGGCCTTCACGAGGAGAAGAAATGGAATTACTATACTGAGATTATCTCGTGACTGAGTTTGAAGTATCCCCGTGCTTCAAGAACTTCCCCAAGTTCAGGAAACCCTTGTTTCCTTGAGTGTTGATATTCTCCCACTTGCTTGAGATATCATGGTATTGGTTATGGAAGGAGGTTGTTGAATACTGGGACTAGACTGATCTGGAGGATGGTTCTACTTGGAGCCGGAAGAAGAAGACTTAGGTGAATTCTCTCCATGTTGGTTATAGCTTTCTACAATAAAAAGAAACATTTTCTTGTTCCTAAGATTAACTTTGTTTATGCATCAGATACTGTTGTAATTCATGTATGAATGTTATTTTGATGTATAACTAATCATATTGCTTATATGATATAAAGTTGATTTCATTAAAATGATTTATCTATATGCTGCTATGTATGTTCAAATTGGTTGATTTGCAGATTCGAAGATCATCAGGAGTTGCAGAGGGTCTGAACCCTACTGGAACTACCCAAACGAAGGACCTCTGAGTATGGTCACTATCACATAGTTTGTTTATATAAGCATGTTGCCTGAGTTGTATGAGTATTTCTTACTATAGTTTGCTCTTGCTCTGTTGGGGTTTCAACCCAAAGCCATAGGTTACTTATTCCCGTAACAGAATTGGCGACTCCACTGGGATAGCAATCTTGCTATTCTTACTTTGGGTTGTTTAGAGTCAATCAAGGCTCAGTTCTTGGTTTGCTTGCTGTGATAGTATTGTTTGGTCCTGTAGAATCTCGGACCTTAAATATGATCTTTTTGATCTGGCTTCATTTTTATTTTTCTTGCAAAGCTTTGTATATGCACCTTTCTCTATTTGCAATAGCATACACATGCCTGTTTCTTTGAAGTGTACCCGCACATACGTGAGTTTCCTTTGTCAGAAGTGTGTGTAGATGCTTATGTGCTTGAAAACAGTCGCGCATACCATTTTTTGCATGCTTTTTTCAAATATTTCTACCCAGAAAGATTTGTTTCTTGGTCTATTTGGTTTTTGAGTGGTCAGTTTCAGTCTTTAGAATTTAATTATTGAGTGAGATTACTATTTTGAATTCTCTTCTGCTTTGAAAAGTTTTTGGCCTAGGTTTTCTTTTGAGTGATTTTTATGATTTGAGTTTCGACACACAAGACTTCTTATAGAGATTCTTGATCGTTCTGGTCCTCTGGAATAGTAGATTTTTTTCAATCTTTGTGTCAAGCTTGATTATTGGTCTACTTTCTTTGCTTTCCATCATTTCATGGCCTTACACCTTTTCTTGCCTTTTGAAAGTTTCTTTTTGACAAATCTGAAAGTGTTTCTTTCTTGACTTCTTGGTCAGTTTCTCAAAGCTCTTTTGGTACTTTTGGATTGTTTAGTGCAATTTTAAGCCCTTTTTGTTCAATTTTTCATTCGTGTCGAATTGGTAACTTACAAAGTTTCCTTGTGCTTTGCTTTCGGTCTTTGAGTCTTTGGTGGCATTTTGAGTGCTTTTGAAAAGTTGTTTTCATTGCTTCTTGAAAAGTAAAAGTTCTTAAAAAAATTGTTTTTTGCTTTCTTTTGCCAAGTTTGATTTCGGTTTCTTTTGATTTTTTGAAAGTGATTTGTCATATTTTTTATTAGTCCTTCTTGTTTGGAGAAGATCTTGTATTCGAAATTTTTATTCTTTTCAAACACTTAAGTTGGCTTATTAATAAGTTATAAACAATTGCTTTCATTCATTTTAGAGTAATATAGGATCTTGCATTATCATGTACACCTTGCATTAGGGTAGTTTTGCATTATTAGAGCAGCAATAATCTTTTTAGTTTTTGCGAGTGTGAAGTGTGATATAAAAAAAGAAAAGGAAAAAGTTTTTGCTTTATAGAAGTTTCATAAAACCTAAGTAGAAATTTCTTTTCATCGAAGAACAAACAATTACATTTCATATAAGTTAGTTTTTCATTAATTTCTTGTGCGTCATACAAACACCATAAGTTTCATTTTTATATTGTCCCTTTGACTTAAAAGAACACCCAGTTAAAATCAAGCAATTAATAAAAGAAACTAGAACTTTTTGTATTGCCATCAGAATACACCAACAAATTTCAGGCTTATTTAGGTCCTTGGATTAGGTGAGAGGAGAGTAAACTCTCGAAGGCCACTCTAAATTGTAAAACATAGAAGTTTGATTAAAGAGTGAAATCCAATAGCGTTAGGAAGACCGGGAAAGCTTCGTGACTGGCAGTTAAGCACGAGGGTTCATGAAGATAAGGACAAGAGATACCCCCTCTCTTACTTGTCAGATCTTACCTCACAACTATTCCACCCAGCTTCTGATACAAGTTGGTGTCTTTAGTTGCCTATCCTAGGGATCCACACAGGTGGCTGTGGAGGGGAATTGCATGGCACCTGAGGTTGATGTTTCATCACATTCAGCAATAATTCTAGAGGGCACCCTTGCGAAGCTTGGGGGCTTGCACCGGCAAAGGTTGTTGTCTGGAGGTTAGCATAACTACCTCTGATACCTTTGCTAGTAGACCTGGGGCATAATTACCCCAATCTATTTTCGAAAGGCCCTTATTATTAACTTTCTTGTATTTTGGTGTCCGGTCCTAATCACCCGGAGCGGAAATACTTGGAAGTTGTTTGATTGCTAATCTCTTTAGGGACATTTTTAGTGTGTGTTTTGTGCTCCTAGTCGGCCTACTTTTAATTTTCTTGATTTTAAGTAGATCTTATAAAAATAATTCAAAGTGGCTGACTAACCATCTCGACGGTCCAAGAGACTTCGTGGGCTTTCACTTACGAGTCTAGAGCCTTCTCCTAGAAGGCGTAGGAGCGATTCTTCCAATGGTTTTCAACGAGTGGCAGTAAGCACATCGGAGATTGATCCTCCGCTTGGGGGCATTAGTTCACAAGATAGACCTGGTACTACCACAGATTTAGAGAGGAATACACTAGTTCTTTCTCGAGTACTCTTCCAGTCAGAAGATAGTGTTGAAGTAGAAGAGATTTCAAAGTCGGTTGCAGCTCCGAGTTCTCCTCTCCCTCCTGATCATCCAGACATATTCTTATATGTTGGAACTTTGACTCGCAGGCCTTCGAACCCAAGTCCACACACATCTATCCCTTCGATGACGACTGCTGGAAGCATGGCATCCACCACAAGTGTTGCAAGCATGTAGACGCCCATATCTATGCAAAGGGGAAGAACTATTCCCATTCATTCTAACACTCCCAACACTTCCTTATTTGGGTCAACTTCTATTTTGATGACGAGTGGAAGTTCTCAAGCTATACATCCAGTTTTGGATTTTTCCCTTTTGGAATGCCCTCTCAAGGTATTCCTTCAGTTCCGTTGAATATACCATCAACCACCTCCACATCCATGATGAGTGGATTGGCTTCTTTTTATGGTTTTCCATTTGGAAGTGGTAATATATCACATTCCAATCCGACAGTAAGGTCTATGCCTTCTCCTTTCACAAGTCAGGGTGGTAACCCCCTTCAAAGTTGGACAAACCTTACAGTTAGTGGGATAGGAGCTAGGAGTCAGTTTTTTAGCCAACAAGGGAATGTGTTGTATTCCTTGGTTAATTCATTTCAAATTTTTCACCCTTTTCTAATGCTTGGAACCCTTATTAGGGGCTTTCGGCTGCTTACAATAGTTTGTTAGCAGGTACCTTTACCGGTTACGGAGGATTTTCAGCTGGAGGTGGTCAAAATTCGAGTTTTGTTGGACCACAAGGATGACCCTTTTGTGCAGTAGGTTCTACAAGTTACTTTAGGAAACCTGGTGCCCTTCAAAATCTAGGTAATTATTTTTAGACCTATGGGAACCCCACCCAGTCCGGATGGAATCCCCAAGGTCCTCCACGACTTCCTTTTCTGGCCATGCTTAATCTTCCAGACTTGACTAATTGGCAAATGATCCAATTAGGTACAATCCGGCTTGGCCTGCGGTCCCAACTAAACTTCCATCGAATATTCCAAAATTTGAAAGGAAGAATGGTGAAGACCCGAGAGACTATGTGACCACATTCCATTTATGGTGCTCATCAATCTCCCTGATTGATCATTCAGTCAGGTTGAGATTATTTCAGCGCACCTTAACAAGGAATGCAGCCAAATGGTATATAGAGTTGCTAGGGGGAACTTTTACTTCTTTCAGTGATTTGGCTAATATTTTCTTAAGCCATTTTCAGTTGCCTGTCCGCTATAAAGCCGAAACTGAACTTCTGGCTAATTTTCATCAAGATACAACAACTCACATTTCGGATCATATCTAGGAATGGAGATAGAGATAGAGGCTTATCAAAGTCAAAATTCCACCAGATTTCCATCTCGAATGGTTTTTAAAATCTTTACAACCTGAAATCTCTAAGGATGTTTCTCTTTCTGGTGTTTATTCGAAAGAATAGGCTATTTTTCAAGCCCAGCAATTAGAATTGATATATTCTCAGTCTGGGAATCTTCAAAAAATCTTACCTCACGCTCCTAGATCCAAGGTTGATTTAGCCAAACCAAAGCCCAACCCTCACACCGATGGTATATTTGGATCAATTAATGAAATACAGTGAACCTTTTGAAACAATTGCAGCAATTGTCATTACAAACTGCTTCTTCTAGCCAGTAGAACCATCTACACCTTCGCCCTCCCAACCTACATCCATTAACGTCATCTGGGCTTCTAACCACAAAGGAAATCAACAATACGATGGGAAGAAGAACCGACGACGTAAGAAGAAGAACCAGGAAGGGAAGGGTAATGCGAACAAGCCCAACAATGGTGCTGGTGAGGGTAGAAAAGAGTCTAAGAAAAAAATTGAGTTTCCATGCAAGTTATGAAATGGAGATAATTTGGCTCATCTCTGCCCTAAGATTCAGGATGCTCAGCGCTTGTTAGTGCAGCGAGGGTCCTCTAGCTCTCAAGTTGTCCTAACTAACCCTTTTCCCAAGGGCAACAATTACTTGCTGGCGCAAACTCGAACGTTGGTACCTCCGCAGGGGGCAACCAGGAAGGGGAAATTTCATCAAATGTGGATATGATGAACTCGCATGTTGACGTTGCCACACGTGCATGCAATTATAGTGAAACGGAAACGTCTAAGGAAAAATAAGTTCCCAAAACCTCAGACGCACTTCATATTGAGAGACCTTCTGTTGATTCTATACCTCGGATACCAAAAGGTTTTGCTAAGCACTCCACGATTAACCCTAATCCCAGGGCGGCCCATAACTACTCGATTGTAGAAGATCTGGCTCAAATTCCATGTGCGATCTCTGCATTGGAGGTACTTCATTTATGTCCTGCTCAAAGAAGTGCTTTTCTTTCTGAAATCAGGGCAGTAGATCCAAAAAATTCTTTAGTGCTCAATTTTCATATTCTTAATGTCAGAAAGAGACTTCCTCATCATATAGCTTTCCAGATAAAGTCTACTTGCCGAAAAACCAATATTTTTCAGACAGTTATAGATGAGGGAGCTTCCACATGCGTAATGTCTATGTCATGTTGGAAGGCCATTGCATCAGCTTTAGTTGTTCCTTCACTGACTCTCTTAATAGAATTTGATGTTCATTCTCATAGGCCACACAGAATTATCTCGACTTTTCCTATAAGTTTTGGAGGAAAGGTCATTAATATTGAGGTAGAAATCATTGATGCCAACTTTGATTACAACCTCCTATTGGGAAGAAATTGGATTTATGAGATGGACGCCATAGTTTCATCTTTGTTTCGCATCTTTTGTTTTCCTCACAAGGGGAGAATTGCTATAATTGATCAATTAGATTATTCTCCAGGTGATTCTCGTGCAACTTTGGATTCTACTGTTCCATTGGTCGATAATCCTCGTCAGCCTATAGAGAATTTAGGAGTAGGGATCCTACAACTAGAATCAATGCAATTTCATCCTCCAACGAGCCTTCATGGAAAGAGTTCTTTCGAACTCATTATTTTTCGAACCCTTGGACCTTACCTTCATCTACAACCACATTAGATGGAGGCCAAGTTGGTGGAATGGCATTCCCCATGTATACAAGAGAGCGTAGTTATCAATCTATCGTTAACTCTGCAAACAACCATCCCACTCCTTTTTGAGAAGAGGAGTTAGATGGTGATATGGCTCCAGCTTGGACCCTTGACTCTACTTCTGCTTTGGATTGCTTAGATATAGTTTTACCATCTAACAAAGAAATTTTAGAAGCGATGACGGGTATAGATCGACCTTGGGAAGATTTACATCATCGATCATATTTTCTTCCACCATTGCAGGAAGTCGAATCTAGGTTCTCCAATATGCTTACTAGTGATTTTTGTACAGTGTCAAGCCCTTTGGCTCCAACACATTTATTTGTCGAAGGTAATATGTTGATTATCTCAAAAATTGTACCTATAAACATCTCTAGGAATCCTGACATTGTAGAAAATTTCCTCATTGGAGCCGATTATTCCCCTGAAGAGATTAAGATTTACACTGACCTCCTTAAAGAGTTTAGAGATGTGTTTTCTTGGTCTTATGAGGAAATGCCTAGTATTGATCCATCTATAGTCTAGCATGAGATCAAGACGTATGAGAACGCCAAAACGATTCGTCAAAAGCTTCGACCGATCAATCCTAGGAAAGCAGCAGCTATTAAAGCTAAAGTAGAAAAGTTGCTAAAGGTGGGTTTCATATGCCCCATTCCTCTAACGGAGTGGCTTTCTAATCCAATCCCGGTAGACAAAAAACAAGGAACGATCCGAGTCTACATCGACTTTTGGGATTCAAAAAGACTTGTCTGAAAGACAATTACCCCACACCGTTTATTGATTAGATAGTTGATGAATGTGCGGGTAATGAAATATTCTTGTTCATGGACATATTCTTTGGTTATAATCAAATATCTATCCGTCCAGAAGACCAGCATAAGACAGCATTTATTTGTCCCCGGGGTACCTTTGCATACAAAAAGATGCCTTTTGGTCTTAAAAATGTTGCCGCTACGTTTCAACGGGCCATGTCTTACACTTTCCATGACATCAAGCATGTCATAAAAGCATACTTGGATGATTTAGTTGCTTTTTCTCCAAAGAGAATCGATCATCCCAGTCACCCTTGGTTATTTTTTGAGAGATGTCGATTTTACAAAACCTAGTTGAATCTGAATAAGTACGTTTTCACGGTCACATCTGGTCAGTTGTTAGGATTCATCGTATCAACTGAAGGGATTCGAGTTGATCCCTTCAAGGTTGAGGCAATAATTCAATTTCCTCCCCTGTCTTCCATCTCACAACTTCAAAGTCTCCAAGGAAAGGAAAATTTCTTGAGACGATTTATAGCAAACTATGCTAAGATAACTAAAGGATTTATGTGTTTTCTAAAGAAAGGAGTCCCATTTTTATAGGATGACTTTGCACAACAATCTTTTAATGCCTTGAAGCAGGCATTAATCGCTTTCCATTGTTGAGTCCACCGGATCACGGAAGTGATTTCCTTTTATATCTTGCAGCGGTAGAATCAACCATAGATATGGTTCTGGTTCAAGAAGATGATGCTCTCATGGAGCATGTGATTTACTACTTGATTCGAGATTTGGTAGGTCTTGAACTACACTATTCTCCAGTTGAGAAATTAGCCTTGGCAATTGTCCATGCTGTCCAACGGCTACGTCATTATATTCTGCTATGCAAAATGTTCGTCTTAGTGACTGTCAATCCTTTTCAGTTTTCCCTTAGTAGGCGAGTGATTGGGGGCAAATAAATTCAATGGATTGTTATTTTACAAGAATTTGATCTCCAATTCTCGTCAACCAAGTCCAAGAAGTCTTTGGTTTTTGTGGAATTGATTTCCGAGCTACCTTGTGAAGAAGACATTGTTTATGAGGAAATTTTCCCAGACTAACATCTATTCCTCATCTCTTCACAAGATCCCTAGTATGGAGATATCATCATATATCTCCAGACTTCGAAGTTCCCACCTTCTTCATCCAAGGATGAACACTGAAAATTACGTCACCTTGCTAAGAACTATGTTATCATTGGTGATAAATTATATAGTCGAGGGCTTGATTCAATGGTTAGGTGTTGTTTAACTTTGGAGGAAGCAGAGTCTGTACTCAATGATTGCCACAGTGGAGCTTGTGGTGGTAATTTATCAGGGCTTACAACAACCTAGAAAATATTGCGTGCTGGCTACCTTAAGCCTTCAATTTTCAAAGATTGTATTGAAGTGGTAAAACGTTGCCACCGTTGTCAAGTCTATACTTGGAAGATGTGCATGCATCCAGCTCCTATTTTCCCTGTTGTCACTATTGGTCCTTTTACGAAGTGGGGTATTGACTTTACCACTTGTAATCCACCTTCAGCGGCGTATCACAAGTATATTATAGTGGCTGTAGACTACTTTAAAAAGTGGTTTAAGGCCATGCCTACTTATAAAAATGATAGTGAAACAGTAGCATTGTTCCTCTTCAATCAGATTATTTCACATTTTGGTATCCCGAGAGAGATTGTCACTGACCATGGCAGTCATTTCCAGAACCAACTGATGGCCGAGTTGGCTCTTAAGTTGGGCTTTCGGCATGAGCATTTGTCTCCGTATTATCCTCAGGCCAATGGGAAAGTCAAAGCCATGAATATGTCCCTCAAGATGATCCTGCAAAGGAAAATTGACAAAAATCATTCCAATTGGCACATCATGTTGTACCCGGCTCTCTGGGCATACCGAACCTCGGAAAAGACTACCACTGGTTTTACACCTTCTTAGTTAGTTTATAGGCTGGAATCTATTTTTCCTATTGAATGCTAAATTCCATCCCTTAAGTTGGTTGTTGAGCTTCTTCCGGAGCCCTCTACTCTTGAAGAGCACCTCATTCATTTGGAACATCTCGATGAGTAGTGTCGAGATGCCGCCATAATAAATGAGGCCCATAAGAAAAGGGTTAAAACTCAGTATGATAAAGTTGTCTGTCCTTGGGTATTTTATGAAGGCCACCTTGTCTTGGTCTATGACCAAGACAAAGATGCCTTGGGGGCAGGAAAATTCAAGTCTGTGTGGTATGGTCCCTTTACAATAAAATGAGTTTTAGGAAAAGGGGCTTATGAATTAGTCAATTTTGAAGGGAACAAGTTGGCAGAGCCCAGAAATGGGCTCTACCTCAAGAATTATTTTGCTTAGGTTACAACCGAGAAATGGCTTCTTTGTATATTTTGTATTTTGTACATGTTTTGTCAGACATTTTTGTGATATAAACACTTTTTTGATTTGCTTTGGCAGGTGTTGATGGATGACTTGGTCTATTTCGGATTTGCCAATGGTGCTAGTCGGCACACTCGGAATCTCGCTTCTGCAGCTTGGGTGATTTATTATCCATCTAGTCAGTTGATGGTGTCAAGGGGAGTATGTATTGGTCCTGCTTCAAATAATATTGTTGAATATACTGCTATTATTAATTTACTATCCCAAGCTATTTCTTATGGAATTGATTCATTGGTAGTGTATCTTGACTCACAGCTGGTAGTGTCACAATTAAATAACATTTATTGAGTTCGGGATCCTTATTTATATCACCAATTTTTTAGAGTGAGGGTGTTGCAATGATCATCTGCTTATATTACATATTTTGACATTCCACGACCTGAAAATTTATTAGCAGATTCTATTGCTAATCAAGCATTAGATTGGCATATCAATCATTCATCAAGTTAAAAACAAACATTAAAACTTTGGAACTATATATATATATATATATATATATATATATATATATCATAAAACTGCCCGTGTATACATAAAGTGTTCAAAAAATAATATACAAAATCGGGACTAAATGCCCATAATCATGTCTAGTCTATCTATCGACCCGACTCAGGGTGAGCAACTAGGAAGGTAACTATTGCATTGGCCACACGCCAAGGTATGTGGACCCAGTCCCATGGTACTCCTACCAAGCAGCATTGCATATCCTCAGGTAGGTCCTCTATGGCCACCATCGATATCTGGTGAGTCAATCTCACCAAATTTCTTTGGACTGCATATAAGACCCTCTCTATCTCAGCAGCTGCCTCTTCGACACCTCTTCCACAATGCTTGTGCCAGAGGAATCCATCTGGTCTCACTGGACCCACATCTCGAACATGATCATTATGTCAGTATTTTAGTCCCATCAAAAATATTTCTAAGTTCATTTTCATATTTAAAAAAAAATCTTAAAAGTTGATAAAAACTTAAAAAATTGTTACCTATGTTTCCCCATGCTGCATTTGGTGGAAACACCAAGGCTGGATCTACTCATAAATCCATGCCAGCATAAGGGTAGTCGCCAACTGCGATGATTTGTTGATCCAACCAGGCAAAAAACTCATCCTCAAAAGTCATCCTCGACACGTCCCCGCCTCCAAGGTATTTCATCAAGTCAGCCCACCTACCCATCCATGGATCTCATGGGATGCTGATAGAGATAGATACCTTGGGACGTAGCCCAGGTACCTTCTCGAAGAAGAAGGAGCATAAAATAGTCCCATATCTAAATTTTTTAATCTGACCTTTCTGAATGGAGGTCAGCTAGCTCTTCATGTTGGTTAGAAGAGGTGTGCACCAATCAAACACAGTGATTAGGCATTCCACTGCTAGGCTCATGGACACCCGTGAAGATTGATGTAGTGAAGTTGATCCGTTTACCCTGGCAATGGTAAACAGAAAAATACTAAGAGATAAACTATCCACGTGTTTGATTGGAATCTAATTTCCAATCTTTTCTGGATGCCCAATACATTACATGTGTACATAATCTTCTACTAGAAGGCTACTCCATGTCTTGTCGGTTAAATGCACAACCTTCGCTCTTCGGGAGAGACTTGTGATAAAGTAGATGTCTTCCATCTCAATCCTAAGAGGTATCTGATCTATCATGAAGGCATCATCCTCCACACTCCAGTAGTGGATCAATAACTTGAGCAGGCGTGTGTTTTCTTTCATGTTCGGCATTTTGAAAAATTTCAACAAGTCGCACCCTCTCAATGAATCTAGTGTAGTTTGGTCGTTCATTACCTCATTGTTAATTGTGGTATTCTCTCTCTCTCTCTCCATGCAATGGCCATCCTAAAAAGAAATGAGATTGAACCGTTAGAATTTGAGTTTGAACTTCAACTTGCGTACACACGGGTTCCCTTCACACACAGTCACGCGTAGGGTCGTCGTATACGTGGGTTGGTCACAACCAACCCACATGTATGCATAGTTGGATTTTTTAACAATAATTCCCATGGTCAAATCTTAATTAATGCTTCTAAAAAGCATCACAAAACATTGCAAGAATGGTTTGAGGGTTACCTGGTAACTTTGGCATGATTTGAACGGTTGAATTCTTCAGAGGTAAGTTTGCTCCTTTTTTGATCTACAACTTTTTTCCAAATGCAGATGAAAAATTTGTGAGTCTAAAAGTCAATATATAGCTTTGAAATTTCAAAAAAATTTCTCAAAACTTGATTTTTCATCTCATGAATTTTTTGACTTGTCGGCTTGGATTGTCGAGAATGAGTTATTGTTTTAGGGTATTTTGGACACTTCTTCAAGATCCTATTTTGGTCCCATGACCGCTGACCTGTCATGGCAGGTATCGTTCACTTACTGGCATATAGGTTAGGGAAACCATTTTTTCCATTGCATCTTGCATACTAGCCTCCGTTCAGCGATACATTAGCCATAGGGTCAACCCCATCACGTCTTGGTTATCAAACCATGTTCACTCACCAATTTTTTAAATCATGATGCTATGGTAGAGCCATTCTTTACATGGGAAATGTAGTTAGAACCACACTGACATTGGTTGCCCATGCTGTTTTACTGAGTAGGCTCAGGAGTCCTCTTTAGTCCCACCATGACGTCTGCATTGAAGACACATTCTCCTTGCTTCTACACTTATTTCTGGCCTTATACCCTAGATGCTCCTTTTTGTTCAGTTGTACTGCTGCATTTCATTTTGACTATTTGCACCTTTTGGCCTTGAGCCGGCTTCACTTGGACTCGTGTTTAAGCCACTTATTTGACCATGTCTTCCGCAAGATCAACCATGCAATCACTTAGCTTCTGCAACTTGACACACCCTTTGACTAGTGGAAGGAACATCCCTTTGAGTGTCCTTAACTAGTTTCGCCTCCCTGCATTGAGCATAGGATTGTTCCCATCCCAAGAACTATATCATCTATTTCTCCTACACTCGTTCTTTCCACTGTATTATAGCATTCTTTTATTCTTTTTCCAACTTAACGAAAAAGACAAAAAAATTATGTATTCCAAAAAGAGCGGGAATGAGACAACATTTCCAGATATTATTGCCATCTAAAGTTAGTCGTGTCGCCCTTGAACAAAGCACTCAAAAGAAAGTCTCTCCTCCATTTTGGGCGAGATTTAGTTTGACTTAGGTATGCCATAACCTTGTTATTGAGTCAGTTCTCCTCCAATTGGTTACCTCTTCCAATCATGTGGAGAGTTTTCTCATGCCTCTTGCATGACAAACTTATACAAAGTTATCATATGTTGCCATATAGTCATCACTGAGTCATGCTTTTGTTCAAGGGAAGTAAGCCTGAGTCGGCCTCTCTGCGGTGTCTTTTGACCTATTTTTCAGTCATCCATCCCTGGTTGTTAGTGTCATGTTCGTCATCATCACTGAGTCATGCTTTTGTTCAAGGGAAGTAAGCTTGAGTCGGCCTCTCTGCGGTGTCTTTTGACCTATTTTTTAGTCATCCATCCCTGGTTGTTAATGTCATGTTCATCATCACATCAGTTATATTGGTCCTTTACTCGTGCTGGTTTGAGAAGGTCTCAATTGACTTCTTGCTGGCGGGTCTTGTCCTTATCGACGATGACATATTTCTCTAAAGGCAGGCCTAGAGCTGCACACTGGCCCTATTTTCATTATTGATAGGTCACCTTGTGCTCAACATAGATCAATATCATGGGTCTTTGACTAAGTGGTTTCCCTTGTGTTCGACATCATCTTTCATTATCACACATTTGGATTCATGCAATGCCTTGGTTTCCATTTGACCCTATTGGTGGATTCCTCGCCTCTATGTCAGCTTTCATTATTGGTTGGTTCTGAAGGTTTCTATCGTGCGCTAGCCACATCTTGTGTACACCGGAAACGTGCTTTGGTCAGGTTACTACATCTTTTTCTTCTGATTCCTTCCACATTATTGGTCTACGGGTTACACTCGTGCTAGATTGATGAAGGATGCCTTAATGCCTTCCTTCTAGTAGATATTTTCCTATCGACTACGACTCATTTCTCTAGGGCAAAGATCTAGAGTCCATTTGGAAGTAACTTGGGGTTTGCAATCATCAGTGGAAAATTCCTTCTCTATCAATAGTGGAAACCATCATTGTCCCCTGATTGATATATTCTTCCAGATGTTCGACTTTAGCTCATTCATTCGCACTTGTTAGATTGTGCTGGGTACCTTGACTCTCATTATCATTATCGGTGAGTAGTCTCGCATTTGTTAATGGTATACATCAATGACCAGTAACCAAATGATTTCTCACATGGTCGACTTTAGATCACTTATTCCCATTGTGTAGAAATGTACCACGGTGGTCGGTGAAGACCTCAGGTTGCATCGGCATTCTTTGGTTCACTTGTCAGTTGTTCTTGTTACTGCTAGTCGACACCATCCACATTATATGTTACAGTCTTTCACAATGACATCTTATATGTTGACATTCGAGTTGCAATGTAGTATCATCTTATTCCATCATGTTCATTTGGTACTATTGGGATCAGTTTTTTGACATCAGTGATCAGCTTCATCTTTCAGCTTCATTGATCATCTTCTTATATGTGATATTCAGACATGTACTTGTTCGATAACAATCAGATGATTCATTATGTACTTTCAGTCTTTTATACTTGTATAGATTGTGGTTCCACTTCTACTTGATATGCGAACATGCTTTACTTTCTTAGAGCATGGGTATGCCTGCCTCAGACAATTGTTTCTTTCTGATCTTTTTTTGATGGCTTGGCAGGCTAAAATCTAGTGAAGTCCTTCTCAGTTTCGACAGGTTTCCTTTCCATATAATTAATACATTTTGGCCTTCATGTACCCCTTCTTACCTCATATATTAGGGGGCATATGTTATAGCTCCAAATACCACCCTTGATATTTTTGATGCTTGGTTTATGGCCTAGGGCAACCCCTCCTTCCAGACTTGGTCCAAATATTTTAAAAACAATGTTTTACTCCCTGTATGCTACTTTTCCCTGTGATAAAAGCATGTACATGCGAGTTAGTCAATACCCAACCCATGTATATGTGTTAAAACACTTAAAAAAAATAAATTTCCTTAAATATGGGTGGATTTCACGGGTTTTTCTTCTTGATTACCTCCTAGTTCTCGTGGCCCAAATGTTTCCCAACTAAAAAACTAATTGGGAGAAGTATAAATACACTTCTATGGGAAGGCCTTAAGGAGGAGAAGAGATAAAATTACTATACTGAGATTATCCCTTGACCGAGTCTAAAGTATCCCTATGCTTCAAGAACTTCCCCAAGTTCAGGAAACCCTTGTTTCCTTGAGTGTTGATATCCTCCCACTTGCTTTAGATATCATGGTATTGGTTATGGAAGGAGGTTGTCGAAGACTAGGACTGGACGGTTCTGGAGGACGGTTTCGCTTGGAGTTGGAAGAAGAAGACTCAGGTGAATTCTCTTCATGTTGGTTATAGCTTTCTACAATAAAAAGAAGCACTGTCTTGTTCTTGAGACTAACTTTGTTTATGCATCAAATACTGTTGTAATTCATGTATGAATGTTATTTTGATGTATAACTAATCATCTTTCTTATATGATATAAAGTTGATTTCATTAAAATTCTTTACCTATACACTGCTATGTATGTTTGGATTGGTTGATTTGCAGATTGGAAGATCATCAGGAATTGTAGAGGGTCTTAACCCTACTAGAACTACCCAAACGAAGGACATTCAGGTATGGTCGCTATCACATAGTTTGTTTCTATAAGCATGTTTCCTGAGTTGTATGAGTGTTTCTTACTATAGTTTCCTCTTGCTCTGTTAGGGTTTCAACCCAAAGCCATAGGGTACTTATTCCTATAACAAGCACGACAGAAGACGACTCCATACACAACTAAGAAAAATGGATTTGGAGAAAGCATGAACAAGACGTTGATGGAAAGGGAAAGAAGCATGCAAAGTGGTGTGGGGTTAGGACAAGAATTCTAGGCAGAGGTGGTGGATATAGCATGTTACCTAGTCAACAAATCACCTTCATCAGCGTTGGAGGATAAGACTCCGCAAGAGGTATGGACTGGTAAGAAACCGTATCTTTCACATCTGAGGGTATTTGGATGGGATGCATATGTACATGTTCCAAAGGAGAAAAGAACCAAGTTGGATAGTAAATATGAAAAGTGCATCTTTATTGGGTATAAGGATTGTTTAAAGGGTTATAAGCTTTAGAACCCAGTAACAAGGAAGGTTGTGTACAGTCGAGACGTGGTGTTCAGAGCGGTGAAATATGTTATTAAACATGAAGTCCAACAAAAGGAACCTGAGAAGATAGAGTTTGAGCTTAAGGAGGAAGAACCAGACTCTACAACAAAGGAGGAATCAAAAGACAAAGATCCACAAACTTTGGGTGTGAGAAGATCAGTTCGAGAAAGAAGGCAGCTAGAAAGGTATAGTCCATCTGCTTTCTTTTCAAATTTTGCTTTATATATTACTAATGACGATCCCAGAACTGTGAAGGAAGTGGTAGATTCATATTATGGAAAACTTTGGAAAGAGGCCATTGTTCATGAAATGGCATCTTTGCACAAAAATGAGGCTTGGGATCTCGTGGAGTTTCCAGCTGGAAGGAAACCCATTGGCAACAAATGGGTGTTCAACAAGAAGACAAATGCAGAAGGAAAGGTGGAGAAATACAAAGCTCAGGTGGTAGAAAAAGGTTATTCCAAGGTGCCGGGAATATATTTTGGTGTTATTTTTTCTCCTGTTGCCAAGGTAGTTTCTATTATATTACTTTTATCTTTTGTTGCTACTTTTGATTTTGAGGTAGAACAAATGGATGTGAAGACAATATTTCTTCATGGGGATCTGGAAGAGGAGACTTACATGAAGAAACCTGAAGGCTTTGCAGTGAAGGGTAAGAAAAAAACGGTATGCAAGTTAAAGAAGTCTTTATATGGGTTAAAACAATCACCAAGGATGTGGTATCAAAAATTTGATACATTTATACGGGGACTTGGCTTCACCAGAAACAAAGTAGATCACTCTATGTATTTTAAATTAAATGGTGGCCATGTTATTTATCTGGGCTTGTATGTGGATGATATGTTGCTGGTTGGAAATGACAAAAAAATTATCGAGGATTTGAAGACCCAATTGTCCTCCAAATTCGACATGAAAGATCTTGGTGTTCTAAACTATATTTTTGGCATGGAAATTAAAAGAGATCGGGCAAAGAGGAAGCTTTGGCTAAACCAAAGGAAGTATGTCAAGACAATACTGCAAAGTTTTAATATCTAGGATAGTAAATCAATGAAGGTTTCTATTCCTGTAGGTGTAAAGTTAATTATGAACAGTGTCCCAAGACACAAGAAGAGGAAGAGGACATGTCCCATGTTCCATATGCAAGTGCAGTCAGTAGCCTGATGTATGCAATGGTCTGTACTAGACCAGACATTGCGCATGTAGTGGGAGTATTGAGCAGGTTTATGTCAAAACCAGAAAAGGAGCATTTGATAACAGTGAAGCGAGTTTTCAGGTATTTGCGTGGCACTAGTGATTATGATTTGTGCTACTAAGGAAGACCAATATTGGACAGATTTTTGGATATCCATGACTTTGGTGATGTAGACTAGGTTGGAGATCCGGATCAGAGAAGATCTACAAGTGGGTATGTGTTTAACCTATTTGGAGGTGAAATCAGTTGGACGAGTAAGAAACAATCTCTAGTGGCATTAACAACTACAGAGGTAGAATACATGGCAGCCACTCATGCAAGCAAGGAAGCAGTTTGGTTGTAGAGATTTTGTTCAAGTATGGGGTTAGTACAGGGAGCTATAAGGATATACTGTGATAGCCGAAGTGCAATTTTCTTGGCAAAGGACCATGCTTATCATTCAAAGACAAAGCACATTGATGTTCAGCGTCACTTTGTGAGGGATATAATAGAAGACAAAAATGTGTTTCTGGTAAAGGTGGACACTTTGAACAATATTGCAGATGCATTGACAAAATTTGTGTTCTTTGAGAAGTTCTTTTGGTGTAGATAAATAATGGATGTTTCAGGGCTGGATAAATGACTAAGCTCTATTGTGGAAAGAAAGCAGCAAGTGTAAGAATGTTGGGTTGTGTTATATTCTTTCCATGACTAGCCTACATAGTTTACGGGGGGGTTAGAAGGGGGCGAAACCCCCCCTTCATTTTTCCGACTGTGTAGCGGGGGGGTCATAGTGGGTGTTTGAGGGGGGCATTTAGCCACCGCCTACGAGGTCCACGGCAGTGCCCTGGGGAAAAAAAAATTGGACCCTATATTAGGTTGGGCGAACTGACCTATGGTTTTGTGCATGGTTTTTGCACATGGTTTTGGACGTGATGGTTTTCAGTCCATGGTATTGGATGCTTCGGCATGTATACATATATTGTAACATTAAAAGGAAAAAAATGAAAAATCAAGATGGTAGTCCCGGTTTTGGTATCGAGGGAAAATCTCTATGTATATGTGTTTTATGTGTTATGCTCTCGCATTGTTTATTTTCTGTGTTTTAGAATTCATATGCAGGTAATTTCTGTATAGGGTTAAAACCTACACTATTCTTAACATAAATGCCATTAAACTTATTAAATACGCACTAAGATCTTTTATCATGGCCTCTATTACTCATTTAAATTATTGCATCACAAATAGGAATGGAAAAGCTTTAAGGTGGCAAGTTTAAAGCACATAATGTTGATTATGTGGTTACGATAAGATTATCGCAATATCACAAATCACAATATCGCATTTTCAGTTGTGCATTTTTTGGAGATGTTTAAAATTCTGTGAGATGCGAGGTGAGCGACATACTTATCATTGTTTAGAGCGTATTTTGCCTATATGAATAATTGTTGTGTAAAGCTCCTTCTTACTAAGCACCTAACTTGACTTATAGTTTATAACATTTATTTTTATCAGGTTCGGGTTCTATTTCACATCACAAACTTTTGTAGTTCACAAGATTTTCCTTTAAGTAAATTGGTGCGACACGATAAGTATTGGCTTTGTATACCGCAATATCGTAGTTCGCATATTCCAAGAGGCTTTGTGAGTTGTGCTTTTTGTGAAGGCCGATATGTGATTGCAATAGGCGCTCCATTTTACAAGAAATGCAATAAGTCTTAGTTTTAAATGGAAAGTTCAATGATATCCTAAGTTTATTATGGTGATCCCTTCCATCGTAATTTGCGGATCGCAGTTGTTAATTAACCTTTGACACACATGGTCCAGTGATATGCGATAAAGCAAGAATTGCTAGTCTTAAAGGGATTTGACTTGATACCTTAATTTATTTCTAAAATTTTCAAAAAGAAAGCGCTTAAGTGCTAAGTTTTTTGGAGGATTTTTTATAAAGGGTCCCCATTTATTAATAGAATATTTAACTATTAAATCAATAAATGGGGGGGTTGTTGAAGAGCACAACAGGTCTCGATGAAGACATCAATCCCATGCTCCTCTAGAATATCAGTTACTTTGATATTCAATTTTTAGAAGTCCTCAATGTGCTCCACCATTGAACCCTTTTGTTTGAGATTTATCAATTGCCTAAAGAAGGTGTTTCTCTTTGTATCCTCATAATGTTGTATCATTTCTTTCGTAAAAATTGACTAAGTGACAAGTGTTTTACGAGAACAAATCCATTGATGCCATAAAAACTAATTGGGTTATAAATATAAATATGCAATGTGTACCTTTTGTGAGTGTTGCACATCATGTATATCAAAATATATGCTTAATCTGTAGTATCCATTTTACCAAATCCTTCCCATCAAACTTCCTCATATCTATCTTTGGAATGTGGTTTGTCTTCAACCCAAAGTTAGAGTCTCAAAAATCATGATTAAAATTCATTTTCTTCTCATCGTGAATTTCATTGAATACCTTGTCACAATTAGGAAGCCTTTCTTGTAGAAAATTTGTCAAACCTTCCTTCAAACCTTCCATGTATGATATTAAACCATTCATTTCACCTTTTATTTATGTTTTTAAACCATCCATGTCACCTTTTATTTATTCTTTTAAACCATCCATGTCCCATTTTAGTTCATTTGTGGCTACTCTTTATGAGAGAGAAAACTTTGTTGCACTTGGTCCCATAATTTATATATAATGTTGTAATGATTCCTCTTCATGTGCCATAGTAGAGATTTCTGAGAGTTTAATTCTTGTAAATTTTTTTCTTTCTTTTAGGACCTTGGTATTGAAATGATTGTATCTTTGTAATTTTGGATATCCAAGACCTAAAATTTCATCTTGTGGTAGCCCTATGAGTCTTATTTCTAATAACATAAGTCTGGCCACGATTTGATTCCTCAATATAAATTTGTTCCCAATCTCCCACGATGACCTACTTATGGACTAGTTCAGTATAGACAATTTGTACAAAATGGCACATGTCATTGTTTCAACCTTCGACCATGTTTGAGACTAAATTCTGGAGCATGAAAGAATCCTAAATTCTTCAGACCATATCTCATAAAATATAGCAAACCAAGATCTAAAATGTTTACATGAATTTAACCAAGTTTCTGCTCCACTAATTCAAAATTTCAGCTTCTAAAGCCTCGTAAAAAAAAACATTATAGTGAAAAAGCCAAGATAATGTGTTTGAACTAGTGAAACCATAAAATCAAAAGCTCTCATACCAAATGTGATGTAACGAGATCATAAAATAGAACAAAAGATAGATCAATGACTTGAAAATTGGCCTCTTCAAGGGGGATAACTCCTTTACACCACATAAATGAACAATTCTTGGATGATACAAATGACAAGACCTCCTTGGTATATATAGCATTCTAAGAGGGAAAAATATAATCAGGGCCTACTCGACAATAATAACGTAACTACACAACAATAACAATATTAGATTAAACTAACAATAACAATAAGGAGGCTACAATAGTATTATAGGGACATAATAAAATGCTTTTAATTCCAATGGATTTATTGATATATAAAGAGTCGATATTGAGTTATTTTATTTTAGATCCATAGTCAAATATTGGTTGTTATTAATATATTTTTAAATGCCTCTTTTAATATTAATATATATTTTTAAATTCCACTTTGCATATGAAATTCTATCTCCACTGTTGTTTGAGCCATTGGAACTCTTATCATGAGTGTCACATGTAGGTCATAGAATATATATATTTCATTTAATACAAGTTACTAATAAATTGTTTCCAATATGTCATTTTACCAATAAATTGTATTCAATATGTCACTTCATTCAATTTATTTCTCTTGTTATGTGCTCTGCTTAGGCAGTATCATCTAGCTCAATATCATAAGTAGTGGATTTGTATTTGCATGAATTATATCTACAGGAAGAAAAATATTTGATTTGAATGGCATGTATAGAAGGCACTCTCTAGGTGGAGATGGAGAAACCTTGATCATTAATAGGGTGCAACTTGTTGCATTATTGTTTGTGGAAGGAAGGTCATGCTCCACATGGAGGATGGTGTAGGATAAAAGTTTTCAGAGCAGAGTCGATGAAGCAAAATGGAATGGAGATGGAAGAATTCTCGGCCAAAGTTACACAAGTATTCTTGAAACATTTAAACGAGAAAATAAAGAGTGGGGAGCCATATGGAAAAAGAGGAAAATCTTATCAGTGGAGAAGTGGAAACAAAACAAGCATCCAAGTGAAGTGGCCAAGTGTTATGATGTGAATCCAAAACAAATGGCCAAGTGGTGGGGCAGTGGGTGTTCAATCATCTATATCACTAATACTATAATATTGTAATTTAAAGTAGAAGACTAATGCTAGAATTAGTCCATCTATAAAAAGTGTGGATGAACAGATACTAAGTAAGTGAAGTATAAACCTTGGATATCATTGTAATGGTTCCTTGAGACATGTGAAGTTTCCAATAAGAGGTCCAATTGAAAACTTTGGTTAAATTTTGGTGAACTAAAATTACCACCCTAAAAGTTTGGTTAAATTTTGGTAAAGAGGGTGCATCAACACAAACTAATATAAATTCAATGGAAAGTGATTGCTATGGTCCTTGCACTACCATATTGAGGGACTAATCATAAGTAATGATTATCATTTCAATGCCTCTTTTCTGATTACATCATAATGTAAAATGTCTTAAATTATCTACTATCATTATAATTATAACTTAAAAATTAAATATAAATAATTATACTTTTAGGTTATTTGGTAATGTTTTAGTACTAATAAATCAATATCATTGGTTTAATAAATGTTTTACAATGACATATTTCCACATGTTTCCTTTC
This sequence comes from Pinus tabuliformis, assembly GCA_031772625.1. NCBI lineage: Eukaryota > Viridiplantae > Streptophyta > Pinopsida > Pinales > Pinaceae > Pinus > Pinus tabuliformis. The sequence goes on from CM062819.1 coordinate 1,037,648,968, forward strand.
TCATAGTGTCAGGGAAATTCACATACAATGGAGTCACATCAAGTAACAACCTACAACATTATGTGAGATGAAAAAATGAGTAGCACCTAAGGAAGGTTACATATTTACACTATTATGAAATATTTAATGTTATGTTATGTTATGGTTAGGTGATATATAGGTTTCTAATTCAATCACATAGTCTTTGTATTAATTTTTTCAATGTTAACTGCTTTGTATTAAGGTGGATAATTTTTTCCTTTAACACTCGTGTTGTTTAATTATTTTATGTTTAAGTTTTTTTTTGGTTTAAAATGTGCTTTTCAATACATAAATGGATTTGGGATTGTGAAAAATTGCTATTCACTTGAATTATATAAAATTCACAACTAAAACTTGTGATTCCATTAATCCCTACATAACAATAGGTTTTTTTTGCGTAAAAATAATAAAAGTATGTGTTTTTCACATCTTATATATAAAGTGTCACATTATTTTTATGTGATGAAAAAGGAAAAATTGTTATGAAAATAATTTATCTTCATCTCATCCATATTTTGAGTGTTCTAGCTATAAGCTGGAAGTAATGGGTATGATTGTTATGTATTTTTTTTTTCCTAGCACATTTTGTGCGATCATTGTGAATGTGTAACATCTTTGAATTACTTTTACAATCATTAAAATTTATTCACATTGTTTTTTTTTTCCCTTCTCCTCTTTTAAACATGAGTAAAATGAGGCACATTGCCTCTGAGTTATATGTGTTCTTTGCAAAATCAATTTGTCCTTATGTTTTTGTTAAAAAAAAATCATATTTTTATAATACCTCCTACTAGGTTGCCTTTGGCATACTAATCATGTAATTCTTTTGTGGCAATATGAGGAACATGTTTCAATTTACCCATTTTTAAATAAACAAAAACAAATAACTCCAAAGGTATTCTATAGTTTTAAACATAATTGCAAGTTCTTACAAAATAAATGTGTGTGAAAATGATTCCACATTCACTAACTGAACACATGTCATTAAAAAGGAAATACATAACCATTACCATAAAACCAAAAAACAAAATATTTAAAAGCACAAATTCAACATCCCATGAAAATATTTAATTCACAAGAAAGGGCTTCAACTTACCCATATTTAAAGGAGGAGAAAAAAACAATGTCATTTTGTTATAGTTGTAAAGTCAATTCAAAGAAAAAATTATAGTGGAAAAGGAAATTTCAAGACACTAGGAAATAGATGTATCCCACTTTGTTTTTGCACACTCCCATGTAGAACATGTCACAAAAGAGGAACTACACAATCATTATGATCAAACCAATTTGTGTCAAACTTTGAGAATGGATTATGGAAAGAAAAATCAACAAACAAAACAAAATGGTAGAATATAAGGACATGTGTATCACATTTTGATTTCACACATTCTGAGACAACATGTGCCACAAAAGATAAATTACAAAAACATTATGACCACACCAACTTATGTCAAATTCATAGGAGTGATTAGGAGAAAAAGGGATACAAAAATTAAAATATAAATACAAATTGGATTTTCTAAAAAGCACATCTAGCTCATGAGAAATGTACATTTAAAGGGGGAGAAAGACAATATAAAAGAAAATTGTATATTTATAAAGGAAATTCCTAATCATTATAATATACAACATGTGTCACATAGAGGAACTATATAGCCATTAGGATCAAAACATTTTTTGTGAGACTTGTAGGAAATTCAAGAACTTTGTGTCTAAAAATTTGTGCAATAAGAGAGGAAGCAATGAACTAGACTTTATGAGTAAATTGTGTTTTGTGGGAAACAAATTCAATCTAGAATTTTTGAATGAGTGAGGCAACACGATGGTAAAAGAGGGACGTCGGGTCATTGAATCTAGTGGGGACTACAAATCTATCTCTCATCACCTTCTCCATGTTTCTATACTTAGGCACCGTAATTATATCCCTCTACAAGTGCTTGACCATATTTTTTACTCAAAAAATTACAATCAACTTCATCCATTCCCTTGAATATCTCGTAGGATGTTGTTCTAGATATTCAATGTAAATCAAATGATTACATGCATAGGAAAGCAAGAGTGCCACATGTTTTTGGCATATTCACTTTCAAATGTTATGTGTCCAAATTTAATTTTGTATGTATCGTGAACTTTATGTCACCAATATGGCCTTAATATATTTCAATGTAACTAGAACAACCTTTGTTAGTTCATGGTCCTCCCTGTAATCCCAAGTGCATATTTCATAAAGTTATGTTGCATTTAAATTGTAAGTGTATTTTTAAGTTTTGCGATTACACTGAATCAACATTGTGTTGAATTCAAATTTGGTGTCGGTGTTTCAAAAATTTTGTCATGTACTAATAAGTTCCACTTTGGGTGGATGGATTCACATTTCAATGCTTGGCATGGATGGAATCACTTTATACATATGCGTGGTGATGGGTCCAGCCCTTTTGAACAAAATGATGGGTCCAACCCTTTTGAACCTCGCGATTAATCAATCAATTAAGCTGTGATTAATGTGGTGATTATAATTATGGGATTCTCGGTGATTTGGTGGTTGATATTTTTATTGTCTAATTAATAGCCATCACTTGTAAATTTTTGTGGGGGAAACACCTGCCTCATCCTTGAAATGCACTATCCTGCCTTTTGGATTACACTCCTCTGCTCCGTTCACTTGGCATTTCATTCCGTTCTCCGAGAGCCAAGAGGGTTTCTCAACTATTCTTCTGCGACTGTTGGTGGCTTGTTTTAATGGCACTATGCCCTCGGCCTCTGATCCGCTCACCGGGATTTGTTGGTAGTTCTGAACCTCCACTTGGCTTCGCTATTTGGGTTCTGTTAATGAGATGGCTCAGTTTATGCTTTTCACTCCGTCCATGAGCTCGAGGGGCTCGAGATTTGGCCTTCGGTGTCTTGCTACTGGGCTTCTCTGCCTTATAGGTTTCATGGGTGCTATTCATGGTTATTATTATCTGAATGCATTTGTTCTTACAGTGCTTTCTTCTATCACCAAACATTCTCTGTTGTTTAACTAGTTATTTGTCTGTAATTTATCAGGTCGTCGTCACAGGGGTCTCAGCGTTCATCCTCAACTCTTCAGAAATACGGTGGTAAGTCCTCCCTCTATGTTTTAACTGCTCTGTTGATTTTTCTAGTGGTGCTAAGGGACTTGCTCTTGTGTGAGCAGGGTTCCCTTGCTGGTTGGCGACCAGTTGAAACTCTTCTCCAGTTCAACGTTGCCTTTTTGGTAAGTTTACGCTTGAAAAACCTTGCCTTGCTTTACTCCTTTTCAGGCTTCAATGCTCTCACGTTTCTAATATACATAATTGTTGTTCTTGCAGGTGATTCATTGGGTGATTCAGGCGTGGAATTTGATTTTGCTATTGCCGGCCCAAACGGGTAGGGTCTTCTCCTGCTTTTATTTGTTAGCAGTTAGGGTTTCTAGGTTCACAGCCTCGGCTCTCCTATCAGTTATTTTGTAGGTCAGCTTCGTCAATATTTTTGGCATGGAAGCCCCAGTTTGTGATGGTTTTGGTCCTGTGTGCAGTCACGGCTCTAAACTTGTCAATCGAGTACTCTCTGGGTTCAGGTCTTGGAATTCACAGCTAGGTTACTTGTCTTTTCAACACTGGGGTTTTGAGTCCAGTCTCTTAGTCGAACATGCAATGTAATTTATCTATCTTGGGACTTTATGATGCAGATATTTATGTAAATGCGCATGTATGATATTTCGTAAAGAAATTACAATGCTTCAATTGGAATGATGCCTCGTGATTCTGTAATAGATTTTTGCTAGTGTGAAACCCTCCATCTCTTCTGGTGACTGCTTTTGTCAAAAATTCTCAGCGTATTCTTGTAGATATAGATCTGTAACATTAGTAGAAATTTTGGTGTTTGGCAGTAGTCCCATTCATGGGTTTGGTATACTCATTCCCAACTATTCTCAGCCTCGTCAATTATGTTGTTCCTTTGATACCTATAGAAAGAAATATTCTTCCAGTTCTTGCCATTGTTTGTAATGCATTAAATTTTATCATGAAATGAAAAGAAAATATATTCAGTTACGAATGGACTCAGATGATCTTGAAAAATCTCTTGTATAATTTTATTTCGGTTTTCATCTATGATGGAATCAATCCTTCCAATGTCTCATTTTTTCTTTTTTGTATGGGTTGTTGAACAGTTTTATAAACTGTCAACAGTTACAAGTAGGTACATTAGAGAACTGTTCATTTTCTGTTCACCTAAATTCTATAATTAATTCAAAACAGTAACTAAAGGAAATTAAAATGAAATTAAACAAACATAATGTGCTGTCAAGTCCTAAATGCTAGAAATTAAAGGAATTTAAAAGACTCGAGTACAATGACCTGTCAACCTGTCAACATGTAACCTGTGAAACAAAAACGTTCATTTCTTTTCACCCTGAGCTGGATGCTCTTGCATCAGGCTCTTGGGGTATCAAAAATTCATGGCTCCTTTCCATGAGCTTCTTGACAGAATATCTTGCACGCTGTATCTATGCTGCGTCAAGCCATGAACTGTCCTCAATGGGACGGTTCTTCCACTTGACAAGGTACTAAGGGTACTCTTTCCTGCAAGTTCGCTTGGCCACCTGTGTATCGAGATTTCTCTCAATCTCAAGAGGTTGAGCCGAAGGCATTTGCTTCATCCATGAACTGCTTTCCATCTCGGTGTCCCGTTCTGGCCATGCCATACTATCATCTTCAGGACCAACAGTGTATGGAAACATATCTACCACATTGAAGATAGGCGATATGCCTATTCCTGGGGGCAGTTGTAATTCATAGGCATTCGCAGAGAATTTACGCAAAATTTTACAAGGTCCAATCTTTTTAAATTTCAACTTGTTGTACTCACCCCTAGGGAACCTTTCTCTGTGTAAATGTGCGAGAACATCATCTCCCACATTAAACTGCACCTCCCACCATTTTAGATCAGCTTTCTGTTTATACCACTGACTACTGTCCTGCAACGTAGATTTTACCTGCTCATGTAGGTCATTCATTACCTTGGCGAAATCTTCCCCGTCAGCACTCCTTTGTTCTGGCTGTCCTAGGTCCCGTAGCTCATGCACTCCGCAAGGATGCATGCCATACGATATCTGAAAAGGACTCTACCTGGTGCTTCGATTCGGGAAATCGTTATAAGCGAATTCTACCTGGGCAAGTACATGATCCCACATCCGTGAATTTTCTCCAATCAAGCTCCATAGCACGTTTCCCAAGCTCCTGTTCACCACCTCCATCTGTCCATTGGTCTTTGGGTCATAAGTGGAGTTGAAACTCAACTATTTGTCCAACTTATTCCATAAGGTGCGCCAGAAGTGTCTTGTAAATTTCATGTCCCTGTCAGAAACAATGGACTTAGGTAGGCCGTGCAGCCTGACTATCTTTGTGAAAAACAAGTGTGCCACGTGAGTGGCATCACTGGTTTTCTTACAAGGGATGAAATGTGCCATCTTTGAGAATCGGTCTACTACCACCATCATAGAGTTGTAACCTCATTGCATTCTTGGTAGACCCAAGACAAAGTCTAAGCTGACTGAGTCCCACGCTCGACTTGGAATAGGCAGTGGTGTGTAGAGTCCCACGTTCTGACTGTGTCCTTTTACCAACTGACACACTTTACACCTAGTTACAAATCGTTGCACATCCCTTCGCATCTTTGTCTAGTAATAAAAGTGACGGAGCTGATCCAAGGTCTTATCAATGCCGAAAATTCCGGCAAGACCTCCACTATGCTTCTCCCGAAGGATGTTCTCCCTCATCGAACAATCAAGAATACATAGTTGTCCTCCTTTAAACAGTAGTTTGTCCTGTAAGTTATAGTCCAACCATGGACTATTGTTTCTCAACAAAGGATTCTGGCAGCCTTCGTAAGCCTCCCTGAAATCCGCATCTGTTTGATACAAGTCTTTCAGGTGTTCAAAACCCAGCACTTGTATCGTGCTATCCCACAAGAGAAATGCTCTCCTGCTCAACACATCTGCTACCTTGTTGGCCTATCCACTAATATGCTTCAATATGAACGTGAAGCTCTGCAAATACTCAACCCACTTTGCATGCTTGTGGTTCAGCTTATGCTGCCGCATAATATAATACAATGCATAATTCTCAGAAAACAAAACCAAATCATTACCGAGCAAATAATGTCTCCAATGCTTCAATGCTTGGACGACAGCATAGAACTCCTTGTCATAAGATGAGTACTTCTACGGTAAGCCCTGGTTCAGCGAGCTCCTAGGGTTGGTTAGGTTTGGCTAACGGTTGTTGGTATTCCCCACCCCAAAAACGAGGTAAGGGGTCCGCGAACTCCCAATCCCCCCACGAGAAGATTTCCTATACAATTGAGAGGGTTTCGGAGAATCCATGTAGGCAAGGTCGGTAAAGGTAAGGAACACCCAGTCTAGTCTAAGCGTAAGAGAAGAAGGGTTCAGGAAAAAGCAAGCTGGATCCCCAAACATAAAGGCGTGGGCTCCTCCCAAGCACCCATTCCCCACAGAAGTACGGGTCATTGCAAAGATATAGACAATCCTGCTTTCATTCAACTTTTCACTGAAATAAGCAACTGGTTTGTCTTCTCGGCTAAGTACGGCTCTAATAGCTATACCACTTGCATCACAACGAACTTGGAACAATTTGTTAAAGTCAAGTAACCTCAAAATCAATCTTTCAGTGATCTTCTTCTTCAAGGTCTAGAAGAGTTTCTCTACCGCTTCAGTCCAACAGAAAGGCTGACTTGCCTTTTTTATTGTGTCCAACATAAGTGCACAGATCTCACTAAAATTCCTTATGAACTTACAATAGAAACTTTCCAACCGATGAAAACTATGAATCTCAAACAGACTTTTTGGGGATGGCCAGCTAATGATAGCTGCAATTTTTCTGGGTCCATTTTCAGCTCATTTTCTGCAATCACAAAACTCAAATAAATCAATTCCCGCTGAAGAAAAGAACATTTTCTTCTCTGGTTTTACTAAAAATCAGTATATCATCAAGATATACAATCACGATCTTTCCAATGAATTATTTGAACATCTCATTCATTAGGCGCATAAATGTACTAGGGGCATTTCTTAACCCGAATGGCATCACCAGCCACTCATACAACCCTTAATTTGTTTTGAAAGTTGTCTTCCATTCGTCCCCTTCTTTGATTTGGATATGGTGGTATCCACTCTTCAAATCGATTTTCGAGAAATATGCTGCCCTGCTCAAACAATCCATTATGTCATCCATTTGTGGCAATGGGATCCTATACCTAATCATAATCTTATTGATGGATCATGACTCTGTGCACATTTGCCACTCTACTCCTTTCCTTGGAGCTAAAACTGTCAGAACTGCACAGGGACTTAAAGTCTCCCTTATCAACCCTTTATCCAGCAATTCTTGTACTTGTTTCCTGATCTCCTCATTGTCCTTAGGACTCATTTGGTATGCTGCCTTGTTCGGTAAACTAGCTCCGGGTATAAAGTCTATGTGATGATTGATACTTCTCTTAGGAGGCAATTTATCTGGCAAATCATCCACCACAATGTCACTGAACGCCTACAACATGTCCTGAATTTCTTCAGGCAAATCTGCAATTTCAGTGTGTAACAGCACTGTTTTTGGCCTCCTAACAACAACATATTTTATCTCATTGTCCTCGATTTGTTTCCAAAATTCCTTTCCTCCCACCAGCAATGCTTTGGTTCCACTAGTTTCTACTGCTTCTTCCTCCTTGATGGGTACAAGAATGTGTTTAATTCCATCCTTAACAAACTTGTAACAGTTTGTCTTTCCATCATGAACTACCTTCCTATCATACTGCCATGGTCTTCCTAGCAGTATGTGACATATGTCCATAGGCATAATATCACACATAACCTTGTCCTTGTATCTGCCAATATGGAACTCAACTTCACATTGTTCATCAACCAATAGTTAATGGCCTTTTTGCAACCATGACACCTTATAGAGAGTGGGGTGCTTCAACCATTTCAAACCCAACTTCTCCACCATCTATGTGGCAACTAGATTATTTGTGCTCCCACTCTCGATAATCAGCTTGCATCATTTTCTATGTGACTTACAGATTGTTTGGGATAATGCCTTTCTTTGGGTTTGTTCAGTTGTCTCCTTTACTGGTTTCAACAGTACCTTATTCAAAATTAAGGCCTCCTCTATCTCTGGTGCATTCTCAACCTCTTGGGGTGGTGCTTCTTCTTCCTCGAGCTGTGTAACATACACTCCTCTTTGGCCAGCCTGTTCTCCTTCAGGACACTCAAAGGACCTGTGCCCCCACTTGTGCCACTTGTAGCACTGGTAGGCAGCTCCTCTGCCTCTGCCATTTCCCCTTCCTCTCTGATATGGCCTTCCTCCTCTAGTGTTACCCTCTTTTTCTGTTATCCTTGAAGTCTTGGAACTAATGCCCTCTTCACTGTTATTGGCAGCTCTTCCTCTGCCATAGGATTGTCCTTTCCCTTGGCCAGTTTTTCGTCCTCTCCTGGCATTATGATTTCTTGTGATCTTCTCTTATGCCTTTAAGGCACTTTGGTATGATTCTTCTATGTTCCTCAGAGAAATAATAGTTATCTCATTCAATATCTCCAGCTGTTGTGGGGAAAAGTATCCGATGCGGATGACACTAACCCTTCTAAAGGTGACAGTCTTTAGCAACAACTGAATGATAAAGTTTTCATGTTCCACTTTATGAAAGTACAGAGAGAATAGTAAGAAGGTCAACCAACCTAGTGTCTTGCGCTTAGTCGATCCTTGTCCTTCTCTCTTTGTATCCTGCTCCCAGCTCTTTGCTCTCCTAGCCGATCCAGCTACATACAGATCCTGCACAAAACAAGAGAGCGAACTACAAGATACATGTACTCATAACTGAAGCATGGATTAGGGTGCATCAAATATACATGTAAACACAAAGCATCTATGTAAAACAAGTATATAGGAGAACATGCAAACTTTATTGATAGAAAGTAACAGGGTTCCAGAGGAAGTTACAACCAATGATGTTGGATCCAATCCAGCAGCACTTCCTCGGCAGCAAGAACTCTCCTCTTCACCTCTAGTAAAACAATCACCCAATAATCCTGGCGGTATACCAACAACACCTCCTTGCTTATACAAAATTCCAGCCTCCTTAGACCTCATAGAAGAGCTCTATATATAGGAGGGAAGAGGAAAGGATGAGTCAGCTGGAGGCTGGCATATAGCTGACTAGTGTCCTCTCCATCTTCAGTTAATCTTCAGTTCGTGTGTCCACTTGGAGATCCTTGCTTACACATGGTGATCAAGTACCTCTTACTCATCACAGGGCGAATCTCATGAACCAAGTGTCATTTTGGAAGCTTCCTGGGCAATTGACACCTTGCAGGATGACTGTGCCACTTGGCCAATCTCGCCCAGCGCAGGTACAGAGTGGGACAGTTGCAATACAGCGCATATGCTCAGTTAAGCAGCTGACATGATCCAAAATAAGCCTGTTTTGAAGTGTTTTCAGGTGGAGAACTGATTGGAAGTGCTGTTGTTTGATGACCTTGTTCTTTTAGGGGTAAGAACAACATATTTAGGGACTGAGGATCCCTGTAATTATTGACATTCCATGCTCCTTGACGCGAGGCACAAAAATGTCTATAACAGTTGCCCCCTAAAGTATGAGGCCGTTTATCGGGTGAAATGCTTTAGCTAGAGGATCCGAAGTTCGTTCCAGTGCTGAGGAGAGTGCCCTGTAATACAATACAATACAATACATTATTTTTCATTCATCATTATTCTCATGATCTAGCTGAGGCGGGCATTCCCATGCTCAGCTTTCTATAAATACATTTTGGTACATATGACAGACGATCGTCTGAAGATAGACTGATAATTTTCTGCTGAAACTATCATCCTTTGAATAGGATGATCATCTGCTGCAATGATGTACATGGCAAATGTTTTTATATTTCCTGAATATATATCGCAGCCCGGATGGATGAAACTAGATCCGGGGTCTTCAAACTCGTTCGATCTTCACTCTAAGTACAAGTCGATCCATGTGAGAATTGCGCTGAAGTCGAACATGGAAAGACATCGCTTGATTACCGGTCAATAATGAAAACCGTTAACAAGCGCGAGAGGGATCACCAATAATGACGATGACCCTCAAGGTACTGCAGTACAATTCACGTGGCGTGAAAAAGGACTTGGCGTCGAACGCCACGCAAAATCTTCTGGTCGAAGGTCATTGATGTATACCTGTCGCCGGAAGTGAGAAACTTGCCATTGAGGCATGCAAGCTTCAAAGTACTGATGGGGGTGTTCCTAGATCAACTTCTTGGATAATGAGCTGAAGTCGACAAGAAGCGATCCGTCAAAGGAGGGCCTTAATGAATCCCACATCAATGACACGGAACGGAGCTAATGACTTTAGTGGAGGTGAAAACAAACTGTGAAATATGATTCAGGGTGGCGATCATGAATGGATGAAGGATAATGTATGGTAGTGGATGGGACACGGTTGACACTTCCAGAATGACCCCTCTTGAACATATAACGACAATGATGCGATGGATCGGTAGCATTACCCCAAATGTGGATGGTGTGGCGAGGACCATGGTGATGAGACCGGTGAATGAAACAACCCAACCCGATAAGGTACGGAGGAAAAGTGTCATGTCCAAGAGTGACTTGCTACCTTTAAACTTTGATGTTCTCCCAATTTTTCCCCAGTCATTTCTGACCAGTACCTCTTTATTTTTGTCAAGCTTGAGGAGGATAACATATGCTTGTTCTATAACCTGCCCTTCGGGCAAGCCCATCGCTATGATTTAACGAGCCTAGCGATAGGGAAACTCGTTCTCGTCTAAAGACAAGTTTGCCGCTATTTAATCATTTTAACGAGTCTAACGGCAAAGAAAACTCGGTCCTTTTCATTTTTAGAGAGTCTAAAAAGGTACAGAAAGTTAACTCCATAATTCCTTTTTCGTCAGCAAATCCCTTAAGTCCGAAAAAGTATAAAACAATACAGAAGGGATGGCTGTTCGGTACTTTTAACGAGCCGAACAAGACAAGCGCTCGATCCTTTTGTGCAATAATCCCTCAGGTCCAAAAAGATTAAAATTTAGAGGAGGGATAGCGTTCCGGTCATTTAACGAGCTGGAAGGCCAAAACTCGGCAAACTTTTCATATTTTACGAGTCAGTGAAAAGAGCTGAAAGAAGACTCGTCTTTTGAGGAACGAGTGATAAACAGGGATAGCTACAGATTCCAGGTACAGGTTGGAATTTTCCAATCACGGCAGTGTCACAAGGATGGCTAGGTGAAATCACTCTTCGCAGCTGTTTCTCAAAAGAGGTAAACACACAAATGGAAGTGAATGATCGACCAAATGAACAGTGGAGGTGATGGATGAAAACACGATCAAGGTTCTTATGGCTGATGAATTTACGATCTCAAAAGGTCATTTACCGGTTCATTTTTTCCATGAGCTTGAACTCTGGGGGAAACTTTTGCTCACACTTTTCTATTTTTTAACGAGCTTAAATTCAGGCCTAAAACTGCTCGGATTTGCGTTTATTTTTTAACGAGCATGAACTATATGCTAAAACTGCTCGATATACCAGTCATTTGAAGAACGCCTCTCGTAAGGACCAATTTTTATAGAGCTTATGCCTTACCACAGCTGTGCTCACTTTTGGCAAATTTTACTTCTGCCCCACAGGCTTTCTTTCATGCAAGTTCGGAAACGGCTAATCTTAAAACCAGATAAATAACCGCCCCTAGCTTGCGCTCCAGAAAGTTTGCATGCCCCCAGGTATAGGATAGAATTTCGAGGCTGCCCCTCCTCTCCCCTACTTCTGTTTTTCTTTGGGTGTTCTTACTTATTTGTCATCTTGCTAATCTAATGTTAACGATACTTGTCTTCTCGTTATTTTAAGGGGTCTTACGCAGTACTCAGACTTCCTGTCGGCCCACTTTGAACAAACAGCTATTTGTGACAATAGAAGAACACTACTCAAAGATAAAACATTGGTATTATTGAGGGAGGCTTGCCTCTTTCTTATTATCCGAAGAGTGATTCTATTCGCTGCCGCAAATCCATCTCTTTCTTCGGCGGTGTCTATCATTGGGTTGTCCAAAGATGGTTACCCTCTGTTACAACAATACGGTCTCCTTCTTAGTTGACTGCCCCTGCTTATCCTTCAAAACATATGTTTCGATGGGCGAGGCTTGAATTTAAAGATGGTGACTACTTGTTATAATAAGGGAATTCCTACTTGGGCATTGCCCACTTTTTAAGACAAAGGTGAATGATTCCCAAACACATAACTTTAACAAAAGATCATTATTCCAGAACAACCCCACTTCCTTCGGACGGGGTACGGACTAGTCATGTTCTTCTGCGGAAATTCTTCCTTATACCCGGAGTTTCTTCTGCCCGAAGCAGACCAGGGTGCATGCCCCCTGGGTCCTAGTCTTTCTTTCCGAATTACTCGCGCTCATCGGGAAGGAGGACTGGGGGCGGAGGCGAATCTTGAGTGAACAGACCATTTAGGATTGGTATTTGACTATTTGCGATGCGAGATCCCGGAAATGAAAGTTGGTCTACGAGCTTGACCACCCTTCCTTCGTGCGGAAAACACATTACTCTAAAGAGTGAGGAGACTATCGCTCCCATGCAATAAATATAGTCGTGTCCAAGGAGTAGGTTATAATCCAAGGGTCCTTGAACTACCAACACGTTCATCCTGACGGTCTTCCCTTTCAATGTAACAGGTACATCGGGGAGGATCCCTAATGGTCGACTGGTTCCTTTATCAAAACCTGAGAGATTTCTCAACTCAGGTAAAAGCGCTGGGGAACCCAGTGCTTTCCAAGCAACAGAGGAAAGGATACTCACAGACGCTCCTTCATCAATGATAGTACCAGCCATAATCATTCTATAGATCTGGACAATGATTCTGAATGGAACACTGGCTGGTAACCGGGGTCTGCCTAGTTGATTCCAATCAAAGGATACAACCAGGTTGCTTGGTGGTGGGACCGAATATACGGCCGGATACGACTCTGATGATGTTCCTTCCTGCGATAAAGGAATGGGCGCATTGCCCTGATGCTCATCTGAGTCGGTGCTGATGAAAAGAACCTGGATGGTGTCATCCTTGTTCTCATCAGTGAGGGTGTCGCATGAAGATGACTCTTCGGCGACGGTGTCATTTGAAGACGGGTCTTCAATGACGGGGTCATTGGACGATAGAACCTCTGAAGGAAGAACCGGGCCGACTGCCGTATCGACCTTTAGACTTTCGTCTGGTCTAGATTCGGTAGGTTCATTCTCAATGACCGACACTTCAGCTGACCACCTGAGTGGTTCAACTGGATTTTCAACTATCGAGGGATTAGGCGCGAGTTTTCGGTATCCAGGAGGAAGTTGCACCGGTGACACCGGGCGATCTTCCAAAACTCTCTTGGCCTCATCTAAGAATGGACATTTGTGGATGGCATGATGACCTTCACACAATAGACAGGGTGATCTTGGTCCCCTTCTTCGTCCTTCACTCTCGCTAGTTGACGGAATGCAATCAACTTGACAACCAGAGGTTGATGCTACCGGATTGTGCAACCTTGGGGACCAGTCCCTTAGTATCCGGGGAATACAAGGACAATCACGATGGAAGTGGATCCCTTTGCAAATGACACATGGCGTTTTAGGCCCGGTCGGTGCAGTGTGTGGGTTTTTGTCAGCTTTCTTCTGTTTGCCCCCAGTCGCCTTCGCCAGAGGCTCCTTCTGCTTCTTTTCTCTCTTCTTCTTTTCCTTCTTCTCCTTGGGAGGCTGACTTTTGCCAGCTCTACCTTGCGAAGATGAAGGATCAGAGGAAGTATCACAAGAAGTGGAAGGCTGGTGGGTAGTTCTAGATTGTTCTGACTGTTGATTCGAATGCTCAGGATTAGTGGCGATCTGGACTACATTAGTTGAAAAGAGCCATACAGGGAGGCCGATTGTCAATCCTGGAAGCGACAATGTAGCCATATGAGGCGCACCAACATCTCCCCAAGAGGAGAAGGGATTTGGATTTCCGCCAAGGTTACTTCCTTGGTTGGTAGGCTCCATACTTTTCAACTGAAAGATCAACGTGGGAATAACAGGTGATTATGTTCCGCTTTAAAATAAATTTTATTTACGACGCTTTTAGACACAAACTTGCTTTTTCATGTTTTAAGAGTCGAGAAAAAGCTAAAGATGACTCTAGTCGCCTTCGATGTATTAACGAGCCCGAAGTGACAAATGCTCGGTTGGACCTTTTCAGTTATAGAGTTTGAAAAGGGCCAAAAGAAACTGCTCTGGAGATCTAGGCAGAGGGTGTGCCAAACCTTTCGCGAAACCACAGAATACGTTTTACGGTACGGGTGGTCGATCTTCGTGAATGCTGTGTTCACTGCATCGCGATCAGTAGGGCGGCCGACACGGTTTCCTAAGGATAAAGGATAAAAGCCTATAGGGGTCTCCCAATATACGCGACGGTACGCGGGAGCTCAAGTCCGTGTTAGTGCCACCGACTCTCAGGAGGAATCACCCACCTTCGTAGAGATCGACAGTCACTATGTTTAACGACGCCGGAACACGTCTCTACCTAGACCTCTAGATGTTTGCATTAAATTCCAAAGCGTTGTTATGTAAATTGAGTTTATTTTAATGTTGATCTTTCTTAACAGTTTGCCTTTCAGGTTCGCCACGAGATGTATATATACAACTTCCTATATGCAATCTAAGAATGAGAAGCAAATCTTTTCAATCTTTCAACTTTTGAAAACCTTAATCTACTTGAGGGAAAAGAAAGACACAACTTTTTCCACAGATCAAAGAACACACACTAAAATGCACATTTTCCTAAATCGTCAAGCACATAGTCAAATGCAAAATGCACAATGCATGTATTTCTTTTCGTTATCCTTAATGTTGATGCTAACAAAAGGAAACTGTTGTATGATTTTTGAATCAACTTTCAAGTAGAAATAAACAAGTTTGTCCACAATCAAAAAGACACCTTATGATAGACTTGTTTAAACACAGGAAAAGTATAGATTCAAACCATAAAAGTGAAAAGCAAACAAACTCAAACAGCCATGAACAGTAATAAAACTAGCTCATAAGATCACAAAGACACTTTTACAGTTCAGGATCTAAGAGGTCACAGCTATACTGGTTCGCTTTTCACAATGGGAAACTGTAACTGAAGTAAGAAATACTGAAAGAACATTCACAGTTTCATCACACAACTGAGGCGGAATAAAGTCAAGGAGAAGTGGTCTACAGCAAATACAATGACCAGCAAGCAATCAGCCAAAAACAAGTGCAAACAGGGCCAAGACACAATAGGAAGACTGAGCAAGACAAGGGCTAACTGGACCAGCGCAGGTTCTAGTCTGCCAATCTCACTCTCAGCGCAGTTCCCGAAGGGAGCACCTGCGCTGTAATGCAGGCTGCCTGTGGACAGCCTGCACTGACTTACGAGAGTTACGTCTGCTAAGAATTCCGGGTCATAAAAAGCTCAAAAATGCACTGTATTTGCTGAAATAAAAAGCTATAGGTCAAGTACAGGCTAAGGGATGATCAAGAGGATAAAGATCTATCACAAAGAGTAAAGATTCATCTGTAGATTAGCTCTTTAAATCTTGAATTTGCTCAGCAAAGGAGCAAGAGTAGCAGTCCCTCTACTTCGCTTTTGATATAGTCAAAAGCTTTTCGATTTGGTACTCTTTTCTTCAAGAAATGAATAGCAAAATACTACAACAACAATAAGATACTAGGCTCCCCAGCGGAGTCGCCAGTTTGTTGTGGGGAAAAGTATCCGATGCGGATGACACTAACCCTTCTAAAGGTGACAGTCTTTAGCAACAACTGAATGATAAAGTTTTCATGTTCCACTTTATGAAAGTACAGAGAGAATAGTAAGAAGGTCAACCAACCTGGTGTCTTGCGCTTAGTCGATCCTTGTCCTTCTCTCTTTGTATCCTGCTCCCAGCTCTTTGCTCTCCTAGCCGATCCAGCTACATACAGATCCTGCACAAAACAAGAGAGCGAACTACAAGATACATGTACTCATAACTGAAGCATGGATTAGGGTGCATCAAATATACATGTAAACACAAAGCATCTATGTAAAACAAGTATATAGGAGAACATGCAAACTTTATTGATAGAAAGTAACAGGGTTCCAGAGGAAGTTACAACCAATGATGTTGGATCCAATCCAGCAGCACTTCCTCGGCAGCAAGAACTCTCCTCTTCACCTCTAGTAAAACAATCACCCAATAATCCTGGCGGTATACCAACAGCACCTCCTTGCTTATACAAAATTCCAGCCTCCTTAGACCTCATAGAAGAGCTCTATATATAGGAGGGAAGAGGAAAGGATGAGTCAGCTGGAGGCTGGCATATAGCTGACTAGTGTCCTCTCCATCTTCAGTTAATCTTCAGTTCGTGTGTCCACTTGGAGATCCTTGCTTACACATGGTGATCAAGTACCTCTTACTCATCACAGGGCGAATCTCATGAACCAAGTGTCATTTTGGAAGCTTCCTGGGCAATTGACACCTTGCAGGATGACTGTGCCACTTGGCCAATCTCGCCTAGCGCAGGTAGCCTTCATTGTTTTTGACTTCCAGCGCAGGTATAGAGTGGGACAGTTGCAATACAGCGCAGATGCTCAGTTAAGCAGCTGACATGATCCAAAATAAGCCTGTTTTGAAGTGTTTTCAGGTGGAGAACTGATTGGAAGTGCTGTTGTTTGATGACCTTGTTCTTTTAGGGGTAAGAACAACATATTTAGGGACTGAGGATCCCTGTAATTATTGACATTCCATGCTCCTTGACGCGAGGCACAAAAATGTCTATAACACCAGCCTTAGGCCATTCACAAACCTTGTCGTCTTTTCTGGGGTGTCTTTCATATAACCAGCTCTCAAATTCACCCAGTAGAATTATTCAATATATTATTTCACCGTCATTCCCCTCTTCTTCAAATTCTGTACTTGTTGATGCACAACAATCTGGTAATCTTTCGACAAAAACATGCCCTTCATCTTGGTGACCATTCTAGGCCACTTCCTAATTAGTAACTTATTCATCCTTCTTTTCTCTGCTTGGACACTATCCCACCACAGGGCTATGTGTCCTTTCAGCTTGGTAGCAGAAAAATTAACTCTCCTATCTTCGGTGACCTCCTCACATTCAAAATATTTGTCCAATTCGCTAATCCAGTCCAACAGCACTTCTGTGGACAAACTTCCATCGTAATCTGAAATCTCAGCCTTTAGCTTGCTGGTAGCCAACAAGACTGACCTCAATAACCTAATTTCAGGTCCTTCCTCATCTGATCCATCTGGTGTAACTACATCTCCTTCTTCACTATCATCTCCTACCTATGGATCCCTTCTTCTTCCTGCTTCTACTGCCGCCAAACGGGCATTCAGGATCCTAATCTCTTCCCGTAAGCCTTCCTCTGCTACTCTCCGAATACCTCTCCCACAACCTTGTCATCCAACTTCCATTTCTTATGAAAACTCAAACCTGTTCTGATACCAAAAATGATGGGTCCAGCCCTTTTGAACAAAATGATGGGTCCAACCCTTTTTAGCCTCGTGATTAATCAATCAATTAAGCTGTGATTAATGTTGTGATTATAATTATGGAATTCTTGGTGATTTGGTGGTTGATATTTTGATTGTCTAATTAATACCCAATATTTGTCAACTGCTGTGAGGGGAACACCTGTCCTGTCCTCGAAATGCGCTATCCTCCCTTTTGGATTACACTCTTATCCTCCATTCACTTGGCATTTGATTTCGTTCTCCTGGAGTTGAGAGGGTTTCTCAACTGTTCTTTTGCAACTGTTGGTGGTTTGTTTCAGTGGCACTGTGGCCTCGACCTCTGCTCTGCTCACTAGGCTTTGTTGGTAGTTCTAAACCTCCACATAGCTCCGCTATCTAGGTTTTGTTAATGAGATGGCTCTGTTTATGCTTTACACTCCGTCAATGAGCTCGAGGGGCTCGAGATTTGGCCTTTGGTGGTCTGCTACTAGGCTTCTCTGCCTTATAGGTTTTGTGGTTTCTATTCATGGTTAATATTATCTAAATGAATTTGTTCTTACACTGCTTTCTTCTATCAGAGAATGTTCTCTGTTGTTTAACTGGTTATTTGTCTATAATTTATCAGGTCGCTGCCATCAGGGGTCTTAGCGTTTGGCCTCAACTCTTCGGCAATAAGGTGGTAAGTCCTCCCTCTATGTTTTAACTACTCTGTCGATTTTTCTGGTGGTGCTAAGGGACTTGCTCCTGTGTGAGTAGGGTTCCCTTGCTGGTTGGCGACCGGTCAAAACTCTTCTCCAGTTCAACGCTACCTTTCGGGTAAGTTTACGCTTGCAAAACCCTTGCCTTGCTTTACTCCTTTTCAGGCTTCAATGCTCTAATGTTTCTAATATACATAACTGTTGTTCTTGCAGGTGATTCGTCGAGCACTTCACGCGTGGACTTCAGTTTTGCTGTTGCTGGCCCAAACGAGTATGGTCTTGTCCTTCTTTTACTTGTTAACAGTTAGGGTTTCTAGGGTCAGAGCCTTGCCTCTCCTTTCGGTTATTTTCTAGGTCATCTTCGTCAATAGTTTTGGCATGGAAGCCCTTGTTTGTGATGGTTTTGGTCCTATGTGCGGTCGTGGCTTTGAACTTGTCAATAGAGTACTCTCTCGGTTCAAGTCTTGGCATTCAAGCTAGGTTGCTTTTCTTTTCAACACTAGGGTTTTGAGTCCAGTCTCTTAGTCGAACATGCAATGTAATTTATCTATCTAGGGATTGTAATGATGCAGATATTTATGTAAATGTGCCTGTATGATATTTCGTAAAGAAATTACAATGCTTCAGTTGGAATGAGACCTGGTGATTCTGCAATATATTTTTGCTTGTGTGAAACCCTCCGTCTATTATGGTGACTGCTTTTGTAAAAAATGCTCAGTGTATTCTTGTAGTTGTAGGTCTGTAACGTTACTAGAAATTTTGGTGTTTGACTATAGTCCCGTTCATGGGTTTGGTATACTCATTCCCACCTATTCTCAGCCTCGTCAATTCTGTTGTTCCTCTGATGCCTGTAGAAACAAATATTCTTCGATTCCTTGCCACTATTTGTAATTCATTCAATTTTATCGTGAAATGAAAAGAAAATATATTCAGTTACGAATGGACTCGGATGATCTTGAAAAATATATTGTATGATTTTATTTCGGTTTTCTACTATTATGGAATCAATCCTTCTAATGTCTCATTTTTTCTTTTTGGTATGAGTTGTTGAACAGTTTTAGAAACTGTCAACAGTTACAAGTAGGTACATTGGATAACTATTCATTTTTTGTTCACCTAAATTCTACAATTAATTCAAAACAGTAACTAAAGGAAATTAAAATGAAATTAAAAAAACATAACGTGCTATCTAGTCCTAAATGCTATAAATTAAAGGAATTTAGAAGACTCAGGCACAATGACCTATCAACCTGTCAACATGTAACCTGTGAAACAAACACGTTCGTTTTTTTTCACCTTGAGATGGATGCTCCTGCATCACGTGGTGGGACACAATACATTTCAACTTGTAATATTATATGAGAAGCTAAACTTTTTATTAACATAACTAACTTAAAATTTTCCATTAATATAATGTTCTTTTTAAAGTATATTAATTAAAGGTCTTAGTTTCCTTGGGAGAAAAAAACAGTAATAGAATAGAACTAGCCATATGGAAGTTATAGTTTTGGTCGCAGAAGGTGGAATTCATATATGCATTATTTTGAGGTTTTATACTTAAATCCACCTTACACCCATCACAATCATCAAGCTCACCAAGTTTCACTTGAATTTGAGCTATTTGTAATACTAGTATAAATTTATATTAACTTACCATTTGTCATATGTTGAGAGGGATCAAACCTCTCATGGTGAAACCATTTCCTTAATTTTTGCACCTAAAAGGAAAAAGTTGTGCATGTCCAAGAACTTGAACCCTCTAGGACATGTAGTTAATTAGTATTACACCGATTGTTATGTATGTGTGTGTGCCAGTGTGTGTCTTTTTTCAAGTCTATGTTAGGCATGAAAGTAATTGCATATCTAAATCGTATCCACACCATTGAAATGTTTTTCCTTCCGATTAATTTATTGATATATAAAGAGTTGATATTG
Source organism: Pinus tabuliformis (assembly GCA_031772625.1). NCBI lineage: Eukaryota > Viridiplantae > Streptophyta > Pinopsida > Pinales > Pinaceae > Pinus > Pinus tabuliformis. The sequence continues at coordinate 1,037,669,200 of CM062819.1, forward strand.
AAATATTTTATTTTAAGTCCATATTCAAAGCATTGTTGTTATTAATATATTTTTAAAATCTATGTTTCAATTCCACTTTGAGTATGCAAATAATTATAAGTTTCCCTCATATTATTAAGAAAAAAAATTATTAAAATGTTTTAACAATAATTATTTTTTTCAAAATTCTTTTTTATTTACAGGTTAAGCTTTCTATTCATATCAATTTTTATCTCTCATATTAATTAATTAGTAAACCAAATTCAAAACTAGGATCAAAATCAACCACACCATATGAAACAAAGATTAATAAGGAACACTTTTGCCTCTAATTTTGGTGCTCACAATATAATGAGAGCCTAAATAAAAATACTAATGTAAGGGAACAACAATAACAATAAGGGGGCTAAACTAACAATAAAAATAAGGAGGCTACACTAGTATTATAGGGACTTAATAAGTTTGGTTTACTTCCAATGGATTTATTGATATATAAAGAGTTGATATTGAAATATTTTATTTGAGATCCATATTCAAATATTGGTTTTTATTAATATATTTTTAAATGGCTCTTTGAGTATTAATATATATTTTTAAATACCACTTTGAGTATGAAATTCTATCTCCACTGTTGTTTGTGATATTGGAACTCTTGTCACCAGTGTCACATCTAAGTCATGGAATATATATATTTCATTTAATACATGTTACTTATAAATTGTTTCCAATATGTCACTTTACCAATAAATTATTTTCAATATATCACTTACTTCAGTTTCTTGCTCTTGTTAGGAGCTCTGCTAAGCAATGTCTTTGTATATGCAAGAAGAAAAATATTTGAACTGGATGACATGTAGAGAAGGTGCTCTCTGGGTGGAGATGGAGAAACCTGGATCATAAATAGGCTGGAAGTTGTTCCATTATTTTTCATGGCAGGAAGGTCATGCTTCACACACAAGATGGTGTAGGATAAATGTTTGCAGATCAGATTCGATGAAGGTAAATGGAGAGGAGATGGAATAATTCCTAGACAACATTACATAAGTATTCTTGAAATTGTCAAGCAAGCAAATAGGTAGTGGGGATCCATATGGAAAAAGAGGAAAATCTTGTCAGTGGAGAAGTGACAACAAATGAAGTGTCCAAGTGGTATGATGTGACAACAAAAAAAATGATGAAGTGGTGGGGAAATGGGTGACCAATCATGTATATCATTAATAATATTATACTAGCATTTAAGGGAAAAGACTAATCCTAGTATTAGTCCAAGTATAAAAAGTGTGAATGAACAAATACTTAGTAAGTGGAGTATAAACCTTGGATATCATTGTAATGGTTCCTTGAGACATGTGGAGTTTCCAATAAGAGGTCCAATTCAAAACTTTGGTTAAATTTTGGTGAACTGAAATTCCCACCTTGAAAGTTTGGTTAAATTTTATTAAAGAGGGTTGTTCAACACAAACTAATATAAATTCAATGTCAAGTGATTGCTATAGTCCCTGCACTACCATAGGAAGCGACTAATAATAAGTAATGATTATTTTTTGAGCACCTATTTTCTCATTACATAATATTGTAAAATGTCTCAAATTATCTACTATCATTATAATTATAATTTAAAATGAAATATAAATAATTATACTTTTAGGCTATTTGGTAATTTTTAATACTAATAAATTGATATCACTAATTTAATAAATGATTTACAATGTCATCTTTCCACATGTTTCATTTCTCATAACGTTAGGGAAATTCACATACAACAGAGTCACATCAACTAACGACCTACAAGATTAAGTGTGATTACAAAATCGAGTAGCGCTTGATCAAGGTTACATATTTACACTATTATGTAACATTTAATGTTATGTTTTTTCAGAGTGAAAAAAGCTATATTGAATTATATAATGAATATAATGGGTCCCAAAAAGGTACATATTCATATGATTCTGAGGTATGACCATATAAGTCTATCCAAAGAGAGAAAACATCACATATAAACTAACATCAAGATTTATGTTGTCCATGTCCTTGGCCTAGAATAGATTGCACTAATAAAGCCACCTATCTACAGATACAAGATCCACAAAATCGCTACCAACAGTAAAGATAAAGATGCTTGGAGAACAACTGATATGAAGAGAATATCAAAACATATCTGAGGAACTGCTAAACAAAAATAGAATACTGGGGGAGAAAATTCTTGTATAGTGAAAATTTCCTCCTCAACAAAAACCTGCACAAACCAAATACCTGGAGATGAAAAGAGACACATTTTTGATAAAGAGTTTGCCTTCTGATTTTGTGCCTTGGAAATGTGATTTATAGAAGAATCATCCATATCATCCCAAAAATACCTGATCCTATTCAGCCAACCAAAAAGGTGAGGCTTTGAAATGTTGATTTCCTTATTCACAAAGTCCACAATTACCTTAGAGTCTGCAAAAATCAATACGGGCCGAATGTTTAGAAAAGAGCAAAAATATAACAGACCAGCAAGGGCCATCGCTTCAGCTTTTGAGTTTGATCCCTTTCCTCCATTCCAATGGATAATGAGATGACTGGATTCACTTATAAGAATATAAAGCCCATAGTCACAGATGCCTTTCTGTTCAGCTCCATCGAAAAAAACACATGGGAAAGCTGGACTCACCTCAGGACTTACAGGAAAATCGACTCTTTTAGACTTGGGCGCCTTCATAGGGAGGCTTTCATAAATCGACACAACCTTAGAGAAAATATCCAAAGATGTGCAATTTTTGTTATTGAAAATGGAGTTGTTTCTCCCCTTCCAGATGCACCAAAGGCAGATAATGAACAGAGGCCTCTAGAAATCTCTTTGCTGTCTCCACCAAAGAAACGCATCAGAAATGGAGGAGTGAGACATATGTTGAACACCGAACCAATTCTCCACAGATAGCCAAAGATGCTGAGCTATATGACAATTTAGAAATAAATGACAGTTGTTTTCCTCATCTGATTTGAACATAGGACAACACCCAAAACCCTGCCAACCTCGCTTCACCAAATTTTCCCAGGAAAGATTTCTGTTGCGGAACAACAGCCAGGCAAAGTATATCATTTTTGATGGGCATTCAGATTTCCAAACAGACACAGGAAAAATAGGATTGAGCTGGGAACCCTTCATCCCAATTAAACTCTGAAAAACATCTTTTACTCTGACAATATTCAGTGACTTGGAATTTTTCCAAATAGTGTCATTAGATCCCTCCGAGCGAAAAATTCCACAGTTTCTGAGACTCGTCCTTATGGGCTCCCATAGCTTAGCAACATAGTCGACATCTGTAAAAGTCTAGCATCTTTCCACAGTGGGATCGACCCTTGCCAACCATCGATTAAACATTCTCAAAAAAAGAACCCTTTCCTGTGGAAAAAGTATTATCTGTTGCAACCTTAACCACTTTGTAGTAAGGTGGATAAGTTTTACCTTTAACAATGGTGTTGTTTAATAATTTTATGTTTAAGAGTTTATTTTGCTTAAATTTGAAAAAATAATTTTGGTTCCGCTAGTGAGGGTTTTTTGGTTTAAAATGTGCGTTTCAATACATAAATGGATTTAGCACTCTGAAAAACCCTTATTCACTTGAATTATACAAATTTCACAACTAAAACTTGTTATTCCATCAATCCCTACATAAGAATTTTTTTTTTTTAGGGTAATAATAATAGAAGTATGTGTTTTTTACATCTTCTATATAAAGTGTCACATTATTTATATTTGATGAAAAAGAAAAAATTGTTCTAAAAATAATTTATCTTCATCTTATCTATATTTTGAGTGTTCTATCTATAAGCTTGAAATAATGGTTATGATGGTTATGTAGTTATGATGGTTACGTCGTATCATTCAATATAGTGGGGACTACAGATCTGTCTCTCACCGCCTTATCGATGTTTCTCTCATTAGGCACCATAATTATTTCCCTCTACAAGTGCTTGACCATCTCTTTTACTTGAAAAATTGTAATCAACTTCATCCATTCCCTTGAATACCTACAAAAATGTTCTTGAAGATATTTTGGGACATTGTTCTAGTTATTCAATGTAAACGAGATGATTACATGAACACGAAAGCAAGAATGTCACATGCTTTTAGCATATTTACTTTCAAATGTTATGTGTCAAAATTTAATTTTGTATTTATCCTAAATTTCATGTCCCCAATATGTGTTTAATATACTTTAATGTAACTAAAACAACCGTTGTTAGTTCCTTGTTCTTTATCTTGTCCCAAGGAAGTGAAGGTGAAGGTTAGGCTTTTTTTGTGATGTTATATGTTGTGAAGTATTTGGATAAGTTTTCTTCATGTCAAAAGAAGAAAGCCTTCAATGCTTATCAACTAGCACTATAGTATCCTCCCTGTAATCTGAGGTGCATGTTTGATAAAGTTATGTTGCAATTTAATTGTAAGTGTATTTTTAACTTTTTCGATTACACTGAATCAACATTGTGTTGAATTCAAATTTGGTGTCGGTGTTTCAAAATGTTTGTCATGGACCAATAAGTTTCACTTTGGGTAGATGGATGCACATTTCAATTCTTGGCATGTATGGAATCTCTTTATACATATGTGTGGTGAGACATAATACATTTCAACTTGCAATATTGTATGTGAAGCTAATTTTTTTATTAACGTAATTAACTTAGCTTTTTCCATTAATATTATGTTCTTATTAAAGTAGAGTAATTAAAGGTCTTAGTTTCCTTTGAAGAAAAAAAACACCAATAAAATAGAACTAGCCATATGGAAGTTATAGTTTTGGTTGGAGAAGGTGGAATTATGCATTATTTGAGGTTTTATACTTAAATTCATCAATCATCAAGCTGCACTTGAATTCAAGTTGTTTGTAATACTAGTATACATTCATATTAAGTTAAGATTTTTCATATGTTGAGAGGGATCAAACCTATTAAGGTGCAATATTTTCCTTAATTTTTGCACTTAAAGAAAAAAGGTGTGCACGTCCAAGGACTTGAACCCTCTAGGACATGATAGTTAATTAGTTTTACACGGATTGTTGTGTGTGTGTGTGAGCTTGTGTGTGTCATTATTCAAGTTTATGTTGTGAGTGAAAGGAATTGCATATCTTAATCATATGCCCACCATTGAAATGTTGTTACTTCCAATAGTTTTATTGATATATAAAGAGTTGATATTGAAATATTTTATTTTAGGTCCATATTCAAATAGTTGTTGTTATTAATATATTTTTAAATGTTATGCATCAATGCCATTTTGAGTATGAAAATAATTATAAGTCTCTCTCGTATTATGAAGAAGAATACGATTAAAAAAATTTAAACATAATTATTTTTCATTTATAAGTTAAACTTTATATTTATATCAAGTTTTACTCCATAAAATTTAACTTCATATAATTAATTGGTAAATCTAAGTCAAAACTTGGACGAAAATCAAGCACACCATATGAAACAAAAATGAATAAGGAACACTTTTGCCTCTAATTTTGGTACTCCTTTAACACAATATTCCTTATTCAGTCTAGATGACCTCTTAATGATCCATAATAATAATGATTTTTCATGTTATTATAGCTTTGGGAAGGGAAAGAATTATAATTTTTTTATTATTATTAATATTTAAATTTAAATTATTAAAACTATATATAAAAAATATAGTAAATTGTAAATTAAATTTTAATTACTAAAATTAAATAAATATATATATATATATATATATAGTAAATTGTAAGTGAAGTTAACATTATTTATATTTTTTGGAAGGAAATAATCTTTTTTAATATTATTAATAATTTATTAATATTAAAATATTAAAATTAAAAAAATAAAATTTATCAAATTATAATTAATGATAATATTGTTTTCTTTAAATAAAATTATATTTATTAAAATTATTAAACAATCAATAAACCACAAATTATGTATTTCAAAGTAATTATATTTGGTATGAAACCCAATTTATGCATTTAAAAATGATTATATTTTATTTGAAGAATGATTCGAAATAGAAAAAAATAACATTTACAGCTCTTACAAACACATAATTCAAAAAGAGAGCCAGGTTATTGTTCTAAGTCATATGACATGTGATGTTAACTGAGAACAATACATTGAATGTGATGTGGGGGAGAGCAGAAATCAAGAAATGATATTTACAATGATTTGGCTCTTATAATTGCATAATTGGAAGAGGGTGTGAACTAGTTTTTCTAAGACCCAAGGCCTATGTCATGCGATCTCCATCAAGAATAATACATTGAATGTATTAAAAATGAATTTCTACCCTAACTACCAAAGTGAGACTATGCTCGAGAATCTTTATTAAAGAAAATCAAATCACCTGTTGCTTTAGGTGAAGCAAGACGGGAGGATTCTGAACAGACTCTTTATTAACCTAAACCATAAAAGGGAATACCTACACTAACATTTGTTTTGTCTCAGTCCATCCATCCTTGAAGAATCTTCTTCGCAACATACGTGCATGCACGCACAACATCAGCAATATTGTTTCCGATGCCTATTCATCTATATATGGCATAGCTACAAAAGAGCAATAGAAGCCCAACTGAAATATTAGGAATGTTATTGTTCTTACCTGCCAAGCATCATAGTGGTTGCTTGTGGGTTGGTTCCAGGGCCGTTTGTGAATGTTGAGGCATCCACAATCCTGAGACCCTCAACTCCGTTGACCTGATATTTCTCGTTAACCACATAGCCAAGTTCACATCCTCCATGGAAATGCCAAATTGTGTTAAGCCTATCGTGGCAGATCTGAGCCACGGCTGCATCTACCGACATGTTCTTTAGTAACGGCTGCCCAATGAAGTTGAAGTCATGAGTGGAATTAGCATTAAATCTATGCAGAGAGGGTGAGTTGAGAAGTTTGCTTATGACCCTCACGCCCTGCATGCATCTCTAGACGTCCAGAGGGTCAGAATAGTAGTTGTATCGAACAGACGGATTGTCTCGAGGATCCGTGCTACGTAGCCGAAGCTGTCCTCTCTGGATAAGGGAAATGCCAGCTTCTCAAAAATGACTTCTTTATAAACGTTGTTTTTGTTGAAGGATAGGATGTCATTGACGAAGGTGCTCGAGGACTCGATGTAATTTTGAGAGGCTTTAAGGATACCAACTGCTTGTATGGTGTAGAATTGGTGAGATAGCCAGTTTACGGATTCATGCGGGTTGTCCTGAACCCTTTGGCCTACCATGGGCGCGTCTAGAACTAGAGGAATATTGAATTCTTTTAGATGTTCGAATGGGCCAATTCCGCTCAAGAGGAGCAGCTGGGGGTGCCTAAGCCTCCTGCAGTAAGGGTTACCTCGCTGGAGCTTCACGTTTCATTGAGCAAAGCTTGATAAGACCGACCATGGCGGTCCATTAATTCAACTCCACTAGCTCTGGGCTTCGGAGAGGAGCTATCCTTCGCTTCTGCATGATCCAATTCATCCACAAAACACTCAATCTATATTTGCATGACCCAATCCATCCTCAACACTCAATCTATATGTACAGATCTGTATGTAAAGCTATTATTCCAATATGGATTATAAATAATTGAAAACTACGTTAATATATTAGCAAGGAAAGGTGTGAAACGACAGTACTGTGCTGGAGAAATATAAAAGGTTTAAATGAATTACCTTCGAAGAGAATCCTTCTGACAGTAGCATTCAGAAGGACTACGATATTGTCGGGATTGGCTGACCTGAGAAGGTCTACTGCTGTGTGTCTTTTGCCTTTGTTGTCGAAGGTGGAGGCGTTGATCTTGGTTCCATCCAAATGATCCAACGTATATCCATTGTAGGGAAGAACCCCTGCTTCCAGGAGGCCATCTCTGATAGCCAACGACCAAGGCGACAGTTGATACGGTTTGAAGGCATTCTGCTTCTCCACCCATTCATACGACTCCTCTACAAGTCCCTCGTCCCATCCCACATTACGAACATATTCGGAGCCCGCCCTACTGTAGAAGCCGGCATTGATAGCAATTCCACCACCCAGAACTCTCGCTCTCACATTACTCACTCCATCCTCTGAAATAAATGTCGGACTCAGCCAATGGCTTTCCAAAAGCATCGACGTTCTCAATCTCAGGATCTCCATAAGGAGATCCTCCCCTTTCCACCAGCAAAACTGAAAGCTTGTTAGACAGCGTTGCGGCTAAGGGGCAGCCGGCCGTTCCTCCTCCAACTACAATGTAATCATATTTTCTTGCAGCTTCTTTCTCCGCATCTATAGTCATAAACGCAAACGGACAACCTGCAAATCATCACAGCCATCATATCAGGCCATCAACTATATAAATCAATCATATCATATCACACCATTAACTATATAATTCAATCATATCATACTATATAAAGAGACATTAACCCAATATGTTCATACCCGAGGGTGTTGTCGCTGCCTGACAAGAGGATAAGCTGCTCAACATCATTAGCATGATGGACAAAAGAAAATTCACAACCCTTATCATCGTCATATTTCTCACAAGAAATTCAACTTCTTCACTCCTTTTTAAGATGTGGTTCGATTTCAGAGTGTCTATTTATAAGAGCTCGCCCATCCATCTCTAGAAAATAATTATCAAACGCTATTGTTGCCATAGTATTGTAGAGATGAATCAAAACAAGCACATATAAATCAATCCACGCAGTCCATGAAATCAAAACGTTAAGCATTAGCGTTGCTATATATCTTTGAGATTTACCCAATCTTGCCATTCTCATTTCAATATTTCCTTTTTCTCTGTGTTCTCGTTGATAATTCACCACACGTGTTGTTAACTTGTCTACGTTAGCGTGAATAATTCAATTCAACCTTAGTTGTATTACATACTTCAGAACAAAAAAATAGTTCGCTCCCAATACGGAACGATCAGGTTGCTATTTTCTCTGCCTCACCGTAGACTTGTTCCGTTCCCTCCGCTTTCGTAGTAATTCAATCCATTCTTCACAATAGAATTTTGTACACGTTGATGGAAAAAAACACTCCCCCACACATCATTTAATTAATTCTGTTATTGAAAATAGTCAGTATGTTCCCTTCTGATTTCAAACAACTCTATCTCCAACGACTAACTCAAAATCTCCCACTGCAACAATTCCAATGAAACGGGACCCTCTCCAACGACTCTAAGAGAGAAACCTCCAACGGTAAAGCCACGTATCAGTTCAACACCAGAAAATATTTATGCTAGTCGCGAAGTAAAATGATGGCGCCTAGCCCAAACGCCCTTATAACACTATGATATATGAAATGATTTGGTTTGTTTAACAAACGTGTGTGGAATGATTTATGCAATAGTTATGCAGTTGATTAAAACAAACAATAGAATGGACACATGTATGAATCGCACTTCCCGTGGTTTGTCCGCTCGTTTGGTCGTTTTCCATTGTTGGTGCAAGTCGGAATGTTGTGGTTATGCGTTAAACTGTGGGCGTTTCTGCTTGTCTGTCTCTTCATGCAGGTGCTTGTTCCTCGGTCTGTGGCTTGTTCTGGTTCACCCAACGGTGGCTTGGTAAGTCCTCTATCGAACTTCGGCTCCTCTCTATCACAATGTATTCACGCTGTGCATGTAAACTTTGGCACTGGCATTCTCATTTCAGTTGGCATTTCCAATGGTGGCTTGTTCTCAGGTTGGCATTATGGTTTCCTTAGCTTCTGCGCAATCTTCAGGTAAATGTCCTGTCCCTGCTTCAATCATCAACGCTTCCTTCCTGAGTCATTAATCTGGCTTGTTCCTTGTTCGCTACAAACAATGGTTGTTGTTCTCGAAATGTTTCTCCACGATGCTACTACGAGCTCTCAAGTATGGTCATGGTCCCTTGCTCTTGCTCTGTATTTTCTTCCCTTTTAATTGATATTTGGCTCACTCTGGTGAATGCTGGCTCTACAGGTATTGAGGGCTTCAGTAGGAAGGTTCAACCAAGGCTCTTCTCTGTCCTATCCGGTAGGCTCTACCACTCTACGATATTTTTGGTGGTTCCTTGTATGGCTCTATCAACTCAGGTTCCTTAGTTTGTGTCTGTAAAGCCTTCAAACCCTCACCTAGGGTTTCACCATTCTTGGTCCGTGCCTCCTCTGTTGTATTAGTTTATCGAAATCGAAACCCTATTCCAGGGTTTGTAAATCAGGGTCTTGTAAGGATGTAACCCTCAGTATTTTATTCTTCCGTGACTCTTTTTGTGGCTCTGGAAATGAAAACGATATTGAAAGATGTAATGTTGCACATGTAAATTTACCTGTAATTACCGTGGCTTGTATTCGCTGTCCTGTCGCTAGAACTGCTGTTGTATATCGTCGACTTATTTAATTAAACCTTTTGGAATTATTTTGCTGAACGCCGTAGATGTGTTGTCGATGAAGTGATTACTCAAACTTGTTTTCTCAGCCAGTAATGGTTCTGATTGGTGTCTGCATTTTTTGTTACGATGCCTGCAAACTCTTTGTTTTGTGCTGCTCCTTAGCATAGTTAAACGAACTGTTTGTTCCCCTCGGGTAACACAACCGAAAAGGTTTACTTTACGAAACCTGTAACTAATAGATATACATATTCAGATTATTCTCAGTCAGTTTTTTTTTTATCAAATAGGAATAAACATACAGATGGACAACAGTTTGGATTCCTCTGTTAATATTATTTTTATTAGAGTGTGATTTCTCTGTTGATATTATTTTTATTAGAGTGCGAGTGGTCTTCAACTAAACCCCTCTATAGTCTTGTCCTATTACATTTATAGCTACTCAGTTCCAGTTAATGAAACTGTATGATTGTCCTTTCAGTTGGGTTTTTATAGTTATTTGGTTATTAATCAGTTGTCCTCTATTACGACAAGATTTTGTCTCCCAGTACATTTGTTTTTTCTTTTCCTTTTAAAACAAAAAGGATAATCCTGGTTTGCTAATAACAGACAACACCAGATGCTAACTATGTAACGGTCTTTAACTAAATGAAAGTAAATAAAAGTCCTAAATTCCTGTTGACCATCATTAAAAAAACTCATAAAAGTAAATTCACTGTTCTTTGACCTGGCTAAGACTTCACCCGGTCATGGTGAGCTAGATGCTCCTGCACCAGGCTCCCAAGGCAAAAAGAAATCATGGCTCTGGTCCATGAGCTTCTCGACAGAAGTACCTGTTTGTTCGATCTGCCTGGCATCAAGCCGCGAATTGTCCTCAATTGGACGGTTCTTCCACTTGACCATGTACTGTAAGTACTCATTCCACCGAATTCGTTTCGCCACCTGACTGTCGAGAATGCTCTTGATATTGGGAGGTGGAACATAAGGCATCTATCTCTTCCAAGCTTCTCCTTCGTCCTGAGTGTCTCGTGTGGGTCGCGTGGTTCCTTCGTCTTCCTTCTCCTCTGGGTCAGTCGTGTAGGGAAACAAGTCTGCTACATTAAAAATAGGCGAAATGCCTATTCCTGGTGGCAACTGGATCTCATAGGCATTTGCTAAAAACTTCCGAAGAATTTTGTAGGGTCCTATTTTCTTGTACTTCAACTTATTGTACGTACCTTTAGGAAAACGTTCCTTGCGCAAATGTGCGAGGACTTCGTCTCCTACATTGTACTGTACCTCCCTTCTCCGCAAGTCTACTTGTTGTTTGTACTTTAAGCTGTTGTCCTGCAATTTAAGTTTCACCTATTCGTGCAAATCCCTCATCGCATTAGTGAAATCTTCTCTGTCCGCGCTTCACCTTTCTTGCAGTCCAAGATCCCGCAATTCATGCACTTCGCGAGGATGCATGTTGTACAGGATTTGGAAAGCACTCAAGCCTGTGCTGCGGATAGGTGAATCGTTGTAAGCGAATTCTACCTACGCCAGCACTCGATCCCACATCTATGAGTTCTCTCCCATTAGACTTCGCAGTAGATTCCCTAAGCTCTTATTTACAACTTCTATCTGTCCGTTTGTCTGCAGATGGTAAGCAGAACTGTAACTCAGCTAAGCATTCATCTTTTTCCATAGGGTACACCAAAAATGTCCAGTGAATTTCACATCCCCGTCTGATAGAATGGATTTGGGTAATCCATGTAACCTAACAATCTCGTTAAAAAACAAGTGGGCCACATGAGTGGCATCACTAGTTTTCTTGCAAGGAATAAAATGTGCCATTTTTGAAATTCTATCCACCACTACCATTACTGAGTCATACCCTCGCTGTGTCTTAGGTAGTCCTAAGATGAAATCCAAGCTGACTGAGTCCCATGGTCTGCCTGGAATAGGTAATGGTGTATAAAATCCTGCATTCTGATTGTGACCCTTTGCTAATTGGCACACTTTTCATCCGGCTATGAATCGCCACACATCCCTCTGCATCCTTGGCCAAAAGTAAAAGTTTCTAAGCTGCTCGAGTGTTTTATCCACGCCAAAATGTCCGGCCAAGCCTCCGCTATGCTTTTCTCTAATAAGGTTTTCCCTCATCGAGCAGTTTTGTATGCACAGTTGTCAGCCCTTGAACAATAACTTCTCCTGCAAATTGTAGTCTAACCAAGGGCTTTTATTGCTCACCAAGGGGTTCTGGCATGCCTCATAGGCCTCCTTAAAGTTTGCATCTGTCTGGTACAAATCTCGTAAGTGCTCAAATCCTAACACTTGCATAGTTCTTTCCTGCAATAGTAGAACTATTCTACTCAGTGCATCTGCTACTTTATTAGCTTGCCTGCTAATATGTTTCAAGACGAAATTAAAGCTCTGTAGATACTCCACCCATTTGGCATCTTTGTGGTTCAGTTTGTGCTGCTACATTATGTACTGTAATGCAGATTTATCTCAAAACAACATGAACTCATTTCCTAACATATAATGCCTCCAGTGTTTTAGTGCCTGTATAACCGCATAAAACTCTTTATCATACGATGAGTATTTCTTCCTACTCTCATTCAGCTTCTCGCTGAAAAATGCTACAAGCTTATCCTCTTGACTGAGAACAGCTCCAATTGCTGTCCTGCTGGCATCACAGTGAACCTGAAATAACTTCTTGAAATCTAGTAACCTCACGATCGGCCTTTTAGTAATCCTTTTCTTTAACAACTGGAAACTTCTCTCCACTGCTTTTGTCCACCGAAAAGGTTGGTTGGCCTTCTTAATAGTATCCAGCATTGGCGCACAAATCTCGCTGAAATTCCTTATGAACTTCCTATAAAAGCTTGCTAATCCATGGAAGCTACGTACCTCAAACAAGTTTTTCGGAGATGGCCAATTCACTATCGTTGCCACTTTCTCTGAATCCATCTTCAATTCATTCTCTGCAATTACAAACCCCAGATAAATAAATTCCTTCTGCAGAAAAGTGAATTTTTTCAAGTTTATTAGCAGCTTGTTCTACTGTAATTTCTCCAGCACCTTACGCACATATTGAAGATGTTTTTCTCTTGTCCTGCTAAAGATAAGTATGTCATCCAAATAAACTATCACAAATTTCCCAATATACTCCTTCAGCATCTCATTCATTAGTCTCATGAATGTGATGGGCACATTGCTCAGCCCAAATGGCATGACTAGCCATTCGTACAGCCCCTCATTCATCTTAAAGGTTGTCTTCCATTCGCTCCCCTCACGTATTCGTATCTGATGGTACCCGCTCTTCAAATCTATCTTGGATAAATACGCTACCCCGGTTAAACAATCCATCATATCATCCATTCGCGGTAGCAGAAACCTGTACCGAATGGTGATCTTGTTGATGGCCCTTGAGTTGGTGCACATCCGCCACTCTCCTCCCTTCTTGTGGGCGAGGACTGTCGGAACAGTGCAAGGGCTTAAGCTCTCTCTTATCAATCCCTTGTCCAACAGTTCTTGCACTTGCTTCCTGATTTCTTCATTGTCCTTTGGGCTCATTCGTTATGCCACTTTGTTTGGCAAACTGGCTCCGGGTATGAAGTCAATGTGATGACTTATGCTCCTTTTTGGGGGTAACTTGTCTGGCAAGTCATCTATAACTATGTCAGTAAACTCCTCCAACATTTGCTGGATCTCCATAAGTAAATCTGTTATCTCTATATGCAATAAAATTGTCCTGGCCTTCTTCACCACTGCGTAACCTATCTCACTATCCTCAACCTGTCTTAAAATCTGTTTTCCACTCACCAGCAATGCTCTAGTTTCACTTGTCTCAACTACCCCTTCTTCTTCTTTGATGGGCACAAGCATATGCTTGATTCCATCCTTCACGAATTTATAACAATTCGTCACTCCATCGTGTGTCACTTTCCTATGGTATTGCCAAGGTCCGCCCAACAGTATGTGACAGACATCCATTGGCATGATGTCACAGATAACTTTGTCCTTGTATCTACCTATTTGAAATTCCACCTCGCTCTGTTCATCCACGAGTAACTGATGGCCTTTTTGCAGCCAGGAAACCCTGTAGGGACTGGGATGCTTCAAATGTTTCAATTCCAACTTTTCTACCATCTCTGTAGACACTAAATTGTCAGTACTACTGATGTCTATAATTAATTTACGGCACTTACCTCGCGATTTACAAACTGTTCTGAATAAAGCCCTTCATTGTGTCTGGCCAGTGACCTCTTTCACTGGTTTTAACAACACTTTATGCAGCACTAAAGCTTCCCCTGTCTCTAGAACATTCTCCACTTCTTGGGGAGGTGCTACCGCTTCTTCTGGCTGTGCCACATATGCACCCCACTGTCCAGCTTGTTCTGCTTCCGGACACTCAAATGATCTATGTCCCCATTTATGACACCGATAACATTGGTAACCAGCCCCTCTTCCTCGGCCGTTACCTCTGCCCCGCTGGGATGACCTTCCACCCCTTGTACTATCGCCTCTATCTGCTGATCTAGAAGCTCTAGAACTACTGCCTTCTTCATTGTTGCTAGCAGTCCGCCCTCTACCATAGGACTGGCCTTTCCCTCTACTGGTTCTTCGTCCTCTCCGGGCATTCTATGTTCTAGTGATTTTCTCCTCAGCCTTCATCGAAATTTGATACGCTTCCTCAGTGTTATTCGGTGACAAAATGTTGATTTCATCCAAAATATCCAACCTTAATCCATTAACATACCTAACTATCCTTTTTGTTGTATCCTCTGTATATTCGACCTGCAAATTCACTCGATAGTACTCTTCTGTATATTCCCTTACCGTCAATCCTTTCTACCTCAGATTCTGCACCTGCTTGTGCATCGCAATCTGATAGTCCCTTGGCAGAAATCTTCCTTTTAACTTGGCCACCATCCTTGACAAGGTCTTGATCGGCATTTTGTTCATTATTTTCCTCTCATTTTGGACGATGTCCCACCATAGGGCTGTGTGTCCTTAAAATTTCATCGCAGCAAACTGAACTCTGCGGTCTTCGCTGACTTCCTCACACTCGAAGTACTTATCCATCTCACTAATCCAATCCAGTAAGACTTCAATAGACAGGCTGCCGTCATACGTCGGGAGTTCCGGTTTGGGTTTACTGCTCGCCACTAGAACAGACTTCAACAATCTCACTTCTGCAGACTCACCTTCCTGTCCATCTGCTGCTGCTTCAGGTTCTTCCTCACTCTCGTCACCTATCTCTGGGTCTCGTCATCTACCTGCCTCTACTGCCTCCAAACGAGTAGTGAGAATTCGAATCTCCTCTCTCAATCCTTCATCTACCAATCTGCGAGCACCTCTGCCACCTCGGCCACCTCGGCCATGACCTTCTCGCCCCACTTCCATATCTTTAATCAACCTTGCCAGCTTTGATACCACTTTGATGGCGCCCAACCCAAACGCCCTTATAACACTATGATATATGAAATGATTTGGTTTGTTTAACGAACGTTTGTGGAATGATTTATGCAATAGTTATGCGGTTGATTAAAATAAACAATAGAACGGACGCATGTATGAATTGCAGAGGATATAACTTACGGTTGGTATGACATTTAATGAGTTCATTAAAATAGTCCTTGCCTGGGTAAGTGTGTTTCCCACTCGAGCCTAGACTCTTCCCCCGGTTTGTCTGCTCGTTTGGTCATTTTCCATTGTTGGTTGTGGGTTTGATACCGAGCTCTGCAGGTCGGAATGTTGTGGTTATACGTTAAATTGTGGGCGTTTCTGCTTATCTGTCTCTGCATGCATGCGTGTGCTTGTTCCTCGGTCCATGGCTTGTTATGGTTCACCCAACAGTGGCTTGGTAAGTTATCTGTCGAACTTCGGCTCCTCTCTGTCACAATGTCTTCAAGTTGTGCATGTAAACTTTGGCAGTGGCATTCTCATTTCAGTTGGCATTTCCAACGGTGGCTTGTTCTTAGGTTGGCGTTATGGTTTCCTTCCGCTTCTGTGCAATCTTCAGGTAAATGTCCTGTCCCTGCTTCAATCATCAATGCTTCTTTCCTCAGTCGTTAATCTGGCTTGTTCCTTGTTTGCTACAGTCAATGGTTGTTGTTCTGGGAATGTTTCTCCACGATGCTACTGTGAGCTCTCAGGTATGGTCACGGTCCCCTTCTCTTGCTCTGTATTTTCCTTCCTTTTAATTGATGTTTGGTTGACTCTAACGAATGTTGGCTCTAAAAGTATTGAGGGCTTCAGTAGGAGGGTTCAAGCAAGGCTCTTCTTTGTCCTGTTAGAGTCGGTCTGGTTAGCCCTCCGTCAGAGATCAAAACTCTGTGCATTTCAATTTTAGGTGTCCTGCTCCATTCACTCAGTTGCATTTCACTAGGGGCATGCCATGATCTGAGAGAGAAAGTCATGATAATCAATTCCCCTCATGTCTGGCTCTTGCTGGTTCAGGTCTTTTGCCAATAATCACCAAAGTCCATGACAATCAAAGTCTGGTCCTTTACAGGACAAAGTCATTTTCTATGTTTGGGTCTAGGAATTCATCAATTTGGTCTTTGAAACATGTCCAGAAAAGCCATGCAGGCGAGAGGGAGGCCCTTACACAGCTATGGTTCATAGAGCTTCATCGTCACTTGGATAGACTTCGACTCTTCTTCAAAACTTTGTTTTGAAGAAAAGTCAAACAAGGTCATTTATGATAAAATTTTCCAAAAAATCACCAGTTGACTTTTCAGATGCAGTTATGGTTTCCATGGCCAAATTCTTTGTCATACAGTCCCTGCAAAGATGTGCCGAAAATTTCATCGTTTGAGCCAAAATGTCAAAGCGAAAGTGAAAATCAATGTGTTTTAAAGTCAATGAAAAAGTGCAAAACACAACATTAGAAAAATGGGTTTTCAAAGAAGCAAAAATTAAACCCATCTCTTCCAAGGCTATAAATAGATGTTTTTACCCAAATCAAAGGCATTTTGCTATTGAAAGACTTGGAGAAGACATTGCAAAGGTGTGAGTGTGAGATTGGAGCGTTTGAGTGAGTGGAAGCAGGTTTTGGAGGGCGTGGCGCACATACCCAGGAGCGCGGCGCACTCACCGGGCGCGGCGCACTCACCGGGCGCGGCGCACATGCAGCCAGCTCGCAGTTGAAGGTTTACATAGGCGCGACGCATACTCAGCGTGCGGTGCACTGGGATTTGCGCTCAACGTACACAGACCAGGGGCCGGAAATGATTGCCAAAGCACTCCAAACTTTGGTGAAGGCTATCAAATCGAGAGATTTTCAGAGCAACTACCAGCTTCATTGGAATCAAAGGGCGGCATAAAACGCAGGGTACAAAACAACAATAATGGCATTCGAAGTTTCATCAGAATATGAGGAGGAGACCCATAGTGATACAGCTTCAGGAGAAAGGGCCCAAAGGAGACATCACCAGAGTGGCAGACATCTTAGAGATGAGCCAAACACCCTCACCGAGTTGCAGGCATGCCCTCTTGCTATGTCTTGTTTCCAACACTTAGCGTGTTTTGAATTTTGTGAGAGGGTGGCAAATGTCAGAGTTCATCATGAGTTGGCCCGTCTTTTTGCACTTCACCTACATGGGGGACAATCTATCTTGGCTGGGGTCACTTTCACATTGACACCCGAAACCATATCAGTGGCAACAGGCATACCAAACATTGGAGAGTAGTGGCACAAGAAGAAGAAGGTAGAGAGGCATCATTATGAGCCTTACATCAAGGACAGTTGTTTAAGCCACCTCACGAGAGTTTTTTCCGTTCAAATTTTTGAAAGATGAGTATGCCCCGCTCATGAAATTGATCATGAAATACTTCAGTTGCGAGGGGAGGTTTTATCCCCTTTATGCCTACCACATCAGGTTTCTCATGCACTTTACCAGGGTGCGCATGATGAACCTCCCATTTTTCATCTACTGGAACATAGAGAGGATGAGAAATTTCATGCAGCACAAGACCGCTCGACAGCAGCTCAACAGTGTGTATCACTTTGCCCTTATCCGAATTTTGGTGGACCATCAGTGGGGATTAAAAAGTATTGCTTGGGAGGACTTCATCTCCCGTGACTTCTTCAGCGCTCCACAGGTGGTTTCAGAGGCAAAGCATGAGGTAGGGGGCCCATCTCATCAATATGAGTGACATGAGACTGCCACTATGCTAGTATACATCACCTATCAGAAAGGCAGTAGACCCTTATTTGCAGTAGAAAAGCGAGTGTATCTCCACCCGAGGTGGAAGGGGCCTCGCTTACGACATCAACATCACAGGAGCAAGGTAACAGTAAGGAACCAGTGCAGGAGGAAGGGCCATCAGGTGAGCAAGAGACCGAGTTTGTTCTCCTCCAAGATGTTGAGACTGATGCAGAACCAACAAATGCGGAGCTTACAGAGATCATCCAGGAGCAACAGTCAGTGATTGAGTCCTTATCCCTTGACTTGGAGAGGGCCAAATGGAACATGAAGTACGTGGAGCAGAGAAACAAACAGCTTGAGGACCAACAGATGATCATGGAGCTGCAAAACATTTGTGAGCATCGCCAAGCTTCCCAAAGAAGAAGGGTTGCGCTCACATCTTTGGAGCAAGCAATCAATGAGGATCGGGAGGCCAACCTTGAGAGGGTCAACATGCATTTTGAAAGGCTGTTGGACAAAGCCGACCAGGACCTTGCTCTACTGAGACATATGGCTTTCCGTTACAGGGTGCGAAACATGAGTGCACAGGCCCGGATAAGGAACTTGAAGGCAAAATTGAAGAAAGCAACAAGAAAAGCAAAAAGGGAAAAAGAGCAAGATCGGCTTCGAATCTTGGCTGAGGCTTCCTTGGCCCATCATAGCACCCCATAGAGATCCTCCGGCCCAAATTTCAAAAAATCTGGGGAAATTTTGGTCACTTGGTAATTTTTTGGGTAAAAAACAGGGATTTTCTCCCTGTGCGCTGTGCCACTAGCGCGACGCTAAAATTCTAGAGCTCGAAATGAGGAATAGCTTGCAGATTTGGATTCAGCATGGAAAATTACAACTACTGGTGTCCGGGCAAGAAATTTGGGCAAGATCTGAGTCTTCTAAAGGTCAAAAAACACCCACAAATGGCCTCTCTACCACTTTTTTGACACACAGAAAGAAGTCTTGGGAGAATGGAGATTTGGAGGGGAAAATGAGCACCAAATTTAAAAATTCTAGTTGGGTTAGGAAGTAGACAGGACAGGATTTCAAGTAAGCCCACTTGAGAACATTTTGGACACCTGCGAGTGCCCCAAAATAGGTCCCAAAGTAGCGTGATGCACAAAAAAAATGGCGCGGCGCACAAAGGAAAAAAATTGCCAATTTGCTTCCGTTTCGCGAAATTTCGGTTTGCAACTTCTCCAAGTGGGCCCGCTCATCTACACTTCAGTTTTTTGGCATAAAAGGTGGCATTTAAAGTGTTTTTTCTCCAGATTGGCTTCTATCCAAGTGGCGAAGGAAGGCAAACAGTCACCCCAAGCCAAATGTCATGTTTGTAGCGCTGCACCTGTAGCTGATGGTTGGCTCTCCATCTCCATTTTGTAATGATTCGAGTAACTCCCCAACCCTTGGGCGTTCTATCTCTTCCTCACACATTCTATATATTGTATTCAAGTTATTTGCAAAGGGTTGGTTGGCTTGTAACTTCTGGGAGACTGTGGGAAATAAACTTTGTTTCTTCACTGTGTATTTTTGACAAAGAATTAACGAAAGGCAGCGGCTTTGTTTCATGAGATTCTTGTGGTTGTGAGTGTAACAAATGTGTCTCTTATGTTTTCATATGTATTTCGTTATGTTTCATAATTCAATTCATGTTCATTTCAAATGAAATTTTCTGAGTGAGATTAGGTAGAATTCAATTTCATTGCTCTGCCTGTGGGAAAATTTCATGTTTAGTGTTATTCTTCTGTTGAAAAGGATTGATGTCACTATGCCCTTTTCACTTTCTTCAGCAATCTATTCATGTCGCGCTACTTCAAACTAAATTGTTACATTTCCCGCCTACCTTGCCTCACAGAATAATCTATGCCTTTGTATTAGATTCTCTGTTCTTTGCTGAGCGCCGGTCCCATAACGTCCCAGAAGCTCGGTCATTCATAAAATTGTTTCCAAAATCCCTATTCACTTACTAGCCTAAGGTAAATATTGCATTGTAAGTCATCTTAGATCGTTTTTGATCATCTATTCACTGAGCGTGACTCGGAGAGAGCCCTCTCCTGCTCTGGTAGGGCTAGCTACCAGACCGAGCATGGTTTGTGGTTACCCTAATTTTTGCCTTCCTTCAGCCTAAGGCAGATTTAGGTGCTAACATAGTGGTGAATCCAATGGGGAACAAGTTGAAATCAAATCCCCTTGTTTCATAATAATTCTAAGCTTCCGGATGATGAGCTTAGGATTGGAAAGGCTGAGTAAGTTGGTTGTGTCCTATGATTTTTCTCAATAGCATACTAGCTTCGAGACGATATACCAAGAGCCAATCCAGACCCGGATCCTCCTCATATTTACGAAAACCCCAATTTGATCCCAAGACTCCTTCGTCAAGAAAGCACCATAACTCCCGTGTTCAAATCCCATTCATGTCCCTACATTTTTTAGTATCTTGAAGAGCTTGAGTTTGACGAACGGTTTGAGATATCATCGTTTCAGTCTAAAGCCGAAAGGGTTGTTGATTATACTGTCTCCAATCTGCAATTTCTTGTAGACCTTGAAACAGAAAAGAGCTAATAGATTAATTGATAAATACATTGCAACACAGCCCCAAACTCCAATTGCAAGCCCCTTGCAAACTGTGCAGACTCCTCCAACACCTCCAAGGCCAAATCCACCAAGAATGATGGCTGCTCGTTTTGCACCCCTTGCTCTACCCCGAGTTCTAAATGATATGCCAATGGATTATCAAAGTCAAATCCCGTTTTTTGATGGCACTCCCAACAACATTACTACTCAGCAACATGTAAACAAAATGGCAGACATCTATGAACTTCATGAGATTGATGCAGAGAACGTGGCAATGAGGCTCTTTGTATAGACATTTGCAGGTAACAATGTAAACTTTGAAACGGGAACTATAAACTCAAAACGGGAACTCTCGCCAAAAAACCCCGAAAAAACATCAAAAACAATGCTAAAAGTGAAAAGTGTTGATGTTGGAATAACACCTTTTCTTTTCTTAGGTAAATTTTCAACATGTTTTAAAAATGGCGGTGAAAACCAATTTTTTGCGCAAAAATTATCCAAAAAACACCCTCAAAATGAAAAGGGTTTATTTTGGAAGAAAACATTTTTTTTCAAAAGCTAAATTTCAACATCTCGAAATAATGGCATGAAATATTTTATCATGACCCCGAAAAAACATTAAATTTAAAAAAATAATGAAAACATAAAATAAAAAAAATTAAAATTAAAACAATGAAAAAACACAAAAAAAATAAAAAATAAAAAACGAAAAAAACAAAACATAGATTAAAATATCTATTAAAAGAAAAATATAAACAAAAATAAAAAATGAAAAAAAAAATTCAATCATAAAATGTAAAAAGAACGAAATTAATGATAAGAACTAAAAAACAAAAAAAAATAAAATAAAAAAATTATAAACAATTAAATAGTAAAAAAAAATATTTTAAAAAAATGGGGAAAAAAATGAGTAATTTTTTAAACCAAAAAAAATTGGCAAAAAAAAATATATATGGAAAAAAAAAAAAAAATTAAAAGAAACAAAAAATTAAGTGGGTGAAAAAAAAAAAAAAAAAAAAAAAAAAAAGAAAAACAAGAAAACAAAAAAAATTAAAATTAAAATTAAAAACAAACTAAATTTAAAAAAAAAAAAAAAAAAAAAAAAAATTAAAAGCTACTAAAATTAAGATTAAAATGTTGATCACTTAAAAAACAAATATAAAAATATATATAAAAGACAAAAATTAAAAAACAAAAAATGTTAAAAAAATTATCTTACAAACCATAAAAGAATTTGGAAGACAAAAAAACAAAATTAAAATATATATATATTGAGTAAGTAAAAATAGAGAAATTAAAAGAAAAACATTAGAAAAAACTGGGGAAAAAAAAATTAAAAACAAGCTAGTTAAAAAAAAAAAAAATTAGAAATTAATGAAAAAAATTTAAAAACTAATCAAATTAATATTAAAAAAAAAAAAAAAAAACAAAAAAAATGTATTTTTATTAAAAAAAATGTAATTAATTTTTATTAAACATAGATATTTTGTTTAAAAAAAAAAAATTTCTTTTTTTTAAAAACGTTTTGTTATTATTAAAAACAAATTTTACTTTTATTTCTATTTTTTATTTAAAAAATAAAATTATCCAACAGATCTTTTATATTAAAAAAAAAAAAACCTATATTATATATTTAAAAAAAAAATTACATTAAACTTTTTTTTAAAACAATGTTTAAAAAAAAAATGAAAATTAATTTTTTTTTTTTTAACAATTATTTTTTTTAAACCATTTTTTTTGTTAAGTTAAAATATTGTTTAATCAGCTTCTTTTCTCAGAGAATACATGTCCAGCTAGAAAGATCAGTTGTCTTACATTCTGTCATTGCTTTTGTATAGTTGCCACCATTGCCTGGAAAGATGCGATTATCTTGGAAACGCTGTGCAACTCATGCATATATAGGTCGCTTTATTAGTCTTCAGGAACAGGCAAAACGCAACCTCCGGTGGCCTGCAGTCGATGGAAACTCTACACACTTATACGGAACAAAGGCTTATAATTCAAATGCCCCTTTAGCTCATGGAGATGCAAAGTTTGGAAATAATTCAGGAATAGAATTGACAGGATCATCTGTAAGTAATACTCATGGGCTGAGCACTGGAGTTAATAGATTAACTGTTGATTCTATAAAAGAAACGGGAGTTTCTTCAGCAGCAATGGTTACTGCAGATGTACAGGGTACAGTGGGTATTTCATCTAGTCCATACATAGATGCACATGGGAAAAATTCATCTTCACAACGGCAAATTCCAACAGTGCACGAGCAAACTGCATCATCTTTGCAGGTAATTTGTATGTTCATTTCCTGTCAATGCTTAGTGTACGATGGCTCATATTGAAGTGTTGAATTCTCAGTGAAGCAGTGTTGGCACCTTTTAATATTGGAACTGCAGTGAATCTACATATTAAGGGTATCTAAGCTTTTGAGATTGTTCATCTACAATCTTAACTTTTAGCTCATTGATTTATAATACTATCTAAAATATTTTTTAAAAGTAGTTCCATTAAAATTATATTCAAAGAACCCAGATTGAATTCCCAATCTAATCTACCAAGAATATATTTGAAAAAAAACATTGCCATTTGGAAAAAAAACTAAGCAGAACCCAGGTTGAATTCTTAATCTAATCCCATTATATATATTTAAAGAAAACAGTGATAATAAATAAACTTACACAAATTATCATTGTACAATAAATTGTTTGCTTTGTGCAGATTGGATCAACTCTGGGGCTTGCAATTTCCTAGTCAGCTGCAGTTTCTGCCATCACAGTTGCCACAACAGGAGATAATATACGTATGTCATCTGCTATGGCTTTTGGTGGCAGCTCTGTGCCAAACAATAGTTTGCCAATTTGCACAGGGAGTGCCTCAACAACTGGAAGTGTTCAACCCCAGTTCCTGCATTCCATCATCCAACACTCTAGCTTTCCTATATCTTTTTCACCAGGACAAGCTGCACCAAGTACTGGTGGGCATGTATCAACACAACAGGTATGTAAACAACTGGCTGTTCAGATGGTTTGAACTATATGCCAAATTGTAGAGAGAACGATGAATAGGCTTATGGAGCTGGAAAATATACATAGAATAACCGTACTTTTTATTCTTATTATAAAATATTTGTTGTGTCTGGCAAGCAGCACAATATTTCAACCACCCTTTCTATAACACTCAGTTGATGCAGCAACAGTCCAATGCACAACAACCTCAACAGGCATCTAGTTTGACTTCTGGGACAAGTGATACTCAAAAGCAACAATATCAACGTTTTCAGAGTGTTTGCAGTTTTGGTCTTTTAGGATCACCTCAGCAGATCTCATGGCCACCATATTATAGCACTCAAACCCTTCTTGCAAGTGCACAACAACAACAACAGTTGACTGGAAAGGAAAATACAACAGCAGAAGCTGTTTCAGCAAATGAAATGAAGCTATCAACAGCTCAGAGAAACATCTACAGCAAAAATGTTTCTTCTGTGCAGGTTCCAACTGTAAATTCGTCTCCTTCTGTACTTGCCACTGGCCCTCCGCCCCCGGCAGCACCACCACGGGCGGCCGGGGGGCGCCAATTTTTTTTTTTAATTAATAAAAAAAACCATTTAATTTTTAAAATTTAAAATTTTAAAATTTTTAATTTAAAAAATAAAAAAACGAAATTAATTTTTTAAAATTTTTAATTTTTAAAATTTTATTTAATTTTTAAAATTTTAAATTTTTGAAATTTTAAATTTTTAAATTTTTTATTTAAAAAAAAAAACCGACTTCATTTTTAAAATTTTTAATTTTTTTTTAATAATTTTTAAAATTTTAAATAAAAAAAATAAAATGGTTTAAAAAAAAAAACTATTCTTAATTATAACAAAAAAAAATGGTTTAAAAAAAAATAATTGTTAAAAAAAAAAAAAAAATTCATTTTTTTTTTTTAAACATTGTTTAAAAAAAAAGTTTAATGTAATTTTTTTTTTTAAATATAAAATATAGGTTTATTTTTTTTAAATATAAAAGATGGATAATTTTATTTTTAAATAAAAAATAGAAATAAAAATAAAATTTGTTTTTAATAATAAAAGAGATTGTTTAAAAAAAAGAAATTAAATTTTGATTTTTTTTTTAAACAAAATATCTATATTTAATAATAAAATAATTACATTTTATTTTATTTTTTAATAAAAAACACACATTTTTTTGGTTTTTTTTTTTTATAATTTGATTTTTTTTTTGTTTTTTAATATTAATTTTATTAGTTTTTAAATTTTTTTCATTAATTTCTATTTTTTTTTTAAACTAGTTTGTTTTAATTTTTTTTTCCCGGTTTTTTCTAATGTTTTTTTTATTTATTTATCTATTTTTACTTACTTAATATATATATATATATATATGTGTTTTTTTTTGTTTTCCAAATCCTTTTACGGCTTGTGAGATAATTTTTTTAACATTTTTTTTAAATATTAATTTTACTATTTTTTAATTTTTTTCATTAATTTTTTTTTTTTAATTAGTTTGTTTTTAATTTTTTTTCCCTAGTTTTTGCTCATGTTTTTTTTTCCCTCAATTTTTACTGACTTATATATATCTATATTAATTTTGTTTTTTATTTCCAAATTGTTTTATGGTTTATAAGATATTTTTTTTAACATTTTTTATTTTTTATTATTGTCTTTTTTTATATATAATTTTTTATTTGTTTTTTAGAGAGAATTATTTCATTTGGATTGAAAATTTAATTAATGATGTATAAATATGTAAAATATCGAAAATGAAAAATATCGACCTTCTTCTTTAAATATGAAAATCAATAAAAACCTCACTACAAAAAAAATAAAAATAAAAGTAAAAACAAAAAACTATGAATAGGAAGACCACTTCCAAAATTATTAAATTTACAAAATAATTATTTACATTTCATACATTAGAAAAGTTAAAGTCAAGAAAACAGGCTTTTTAAAAAAAGGGTGTGATGCAGAATAACCATTTTTTTAAATCGGCATGAAAATCACTACCATTCTAAAACGCAATGTACATAACAAGAATTTAAAAAAATTAAAGTGCCAAAAACTATGCTCTAAAAAAAACATGTGTGTTCTGCATCACCCCTTTTCAAAATCGGGTCACTTTTTTGCTATCTCTACAAAACGGGTAACAATATCAGTTCCCATTTCAAAGTTTACATTGTTAGGTGATGTGAGGAAATGGTTCAGAGGTTTTTCGGTAGCAAGTATCACTACCTTGGTTGAACTACAAAAACAATTTTTGAACCGATGGGAAGTGAAAAAGAATCCCCTTCAAATTCTGGCCGAATATGAACAAATCAAACGGAACGCTGGCGATTCGGTCCAAGACTATTGTGTTAGATTTAATGTAGTCTATAACGAAATTCCAGATCATCTAAAGCCACCTGTGGGACTAGCAATGATGTAGTTTCCAGATGGTTTTGATGCTGACATGGCGTACCAATTAAGAGAGAGAGAACCGGTCACAATGGAAGACATGCAGAAAATTGCGGTCAGCGTTGAAGCAAATCTGCTGTCCAAAAGAGCTAGAGCGAAAGCAGAAAAGAAAACCACTGTCAAGGAAGAATCTTCTTCAATGGATCAACTTCTCAAAAAGGTAGAGCAGATGCTTGAAAGGGTAAAACTTGACAAGCCAGAGCCACAACTTAGGAATCCTAACTTTCGTGGCCAGCAGCAGCCACAATATAGAATAAGACAGAGAGATCAGCGAACTCAAGAGCAGATAGCACAACAGCCGGTAGAAACACCTTTGCAGTAGAATTTTGTGCATGGACGGGAGTGAGATGAGGACGGGAATGTAATAGGCGAAGAAAACCACCTCTTTACTCCAGATGAGTTGCCTACTTACATTACCGAAGAGGAAGAATGCCCAGTGAATTCAGCGGCACACCAAGACACTGATTTTATTCTAGCTAGCGACACCGTGTTGGAAGAAGAATCAGAAGAATATCAAAGGGGGTATATGAATGCTCTATCCACACAACAGCAGCAATATTCACTTAGAAACAGAGATGTGCCAGCCAAACCAATTCAGAAAAAGAAGGAGGTTGAAACAACAAAAAATGATTCATCAGCTACACAAAGAAAAGGAAAGGAGGCAGTTGGTCCGGAGAGCAGCAAATCAAAATCAGTAGAATAATCACAGCAAGAAACCACATCAAAAGAAAAGGAAAGGAAAGAGATCCCAGTCAAAGAGGTAGAAAAGACTCCCGCTTTGTTAAGTTATGGTATGTTCTATGCTTATAAAAGTTTACTTCTTTTTCTTATTATATTCCACCGATTAGCAATCACATGTACATAAAGTAAAGTGCAGATAGAACATTAAACGATCGAGAGAAAACAAGCCAAGACAAGAGACACAAGATGTGGCGGCTAACCAGGGACAAACCCCACAATGTGTGGGGAAACCCTTTGATCAAATCTTCTTTTATCTTCAATAATTCAACAGAGAGAAATAGTACAATAAATCTGATTCATATCAGCAGCAGATAACCCAAGATCAGTAGCATCAGCATTAGCGGCTTCATTATCAAACCAGGGCAAACCATATCTCACAAACCGACTTTAGGATTGACTTCATTCTACCACCAAAAATTTCAGCTTCCAGAGGAGGTTCATATGAACCTACAGCGCAGTTCCAAAGAGGAGATCTTCTAGGCCACACAGGTCAATCTTTACTTCTGCAGTTGCAGCTTCAGTTTCAGCAGTTTCCGGCTTCAAACTAGGGCAGTCGATATCTTGCAAACCGTTCATCGGATTGACTTCATTCCACCACCAAAAGTTGCGGCTTCTGAGGAGGTTCAGATGAACCTACAGCGCAGTTCCAAAGAGGAGATCTTCTAGGCCATGCAAGTCAATCTTTACTTCTGCAGTTGTAGCTTCAGTTTCAGCAGTTTCCAGCTTCACATGTGTGAGAGAGAGACCCATTTCAGCACAGTAGAGAAGAGACTCATTTCTGCGTAGTAGAGAGAGAGAGAGAGATGTGATGAGATGAGTGAGTTCAAATGATGAAAAGTACTCTTATATTTATACACAACGTTGGTGGGTGAATAGACGCGACTGTTGGGCTTCTCAGCCTACATGAGTTGTAGGCCAGCTTGATAATAATTCCATAATCAAAATAAATTCATAACTCCATGAATACTTATCGGAATCGGATGATCTTTATATCAATCCTACACCTCTCGACAAGAGGAATCTAATAAAAATATTATCAGCCATGAATAAGATGACCCACATGAAGTTTTGCCCTGGTTGCCAATTTTAACACGCTTTTAGCTCAGAAAATGAGATTTCTAAGTTAAAGGTATCCATCCCCTTGACTGAAATAATGAAAAACAGCAGTTATAGAGGACATATTTCTAAAATGTTGAATTTGGACCCAATGTCCGACATGGTAAATGTAGAAGATGATCAGCCTGAAATGATTTTTGGACCAGCATCGAATGGTGAGTCTCCTGATAGCGATGTGCCACCCTTCTATATCAGTTTACGATTGCATGATTTTGTGTTACACAATGCCATGTTGAATTCCGGAGCTTCTCACAATCTCATGCCCAAGGCTATCATGGATAAGCTTGGTCTGGACATCACCCAGCAATATCATGATCTCTATTCATTCGATTCCAGCAGAGTAAGATGTATAGAACTCATTAAAGACTTAGTTGTGAGTTTGGATCATCTTCCTATGAAAAATGTATTGATGGACGTGGTAATAGCAGATATTCCTCCAAGGTTTGGCATGCTTATTTCCAGGTCTTGGGTAGCGAAATTGAAAGGGACACTACAACTGTATTTCTCCTATGCATCAATCCTGATATTTGGACAGATGAGGAAGTTATATCGGGAACAAAAGATGAAATATATGATCACCAACAAGGAGAAACCTATAAATCATCCTATTAACTATGTACATACAGATTTAGAGTCTTTTGTTTTGTTTTCACATAGTTTAAATGATATAGATAGTCAGATAGTAGAAGTAGATGACATTCCAGAAATAACAGAAAATTTCAGAGAAATTTTGAAGAAAGAAAGACAAGAGAAGCAAGA
The DNA here is from genome assembly GCA_031772625.1 of Pinus tabuliformis. Taxonomy (NCBI): domain Eukaryota; kingdom Viridiplantae; phylum Streptophyta; class Pinopsida; order Pinales; family Pinaceae; genus Pinus; species Pinus tabuliformis. The sequence continues at coordinate 1,037,698,284 of CM062819.1, forward strand.
AAATGTTGGGCAATCAGCTGAAAGTAATGGGAAGCAAGCAGACAAGGCTCGACAAACAGATTTCCAACACTTACAAGAGGAGGAAGAAGGCTTGTGGACCATGGATTTCATTAGAGCAGTAGGAAATGATGGCGCTGGAATTGGAATTTGGGTACACAGTCCTTTCTCCGCCCCAAACAAAGTGCCTAGCAGCGTGAGGGTTTCCTCTTACAAGCAGGCCTTTGAGTGTTCAAACAATGAAGCTGAGTATGAAGCTCTGATTGCTGGCCTGAAAATTCTTAGAATGCTGAAGGCAAAAAGGATTTCGGTATATGGTGAGTCCGAGTTGGTAATAAAATAGGTTAGAGGTGAGTATCAAGCAAAACATCCTAGGATGCGGGCCTATCGTAATGCAGTTTTAGACACCTTGAAGTTATTTTCAGAATACACCTTGACATGTGTGCCTCATATACAAAATAGTATTGTTGATGCTCTTGCCAAGGCAGCGAGTAGCTTGGAGATCCCCATGAACTCCAGCAATAAATTTGAAATCCATGTCAAGCATCGTCCAACCATTCCAGACAATCAGCGATATTGGCAAGTGTTTCAAGATGATGAGGAGATTAAGGATTTCCTACTAAACAAAGGCAAGTTCAAAGAAACCTCAATTCATGTATTAAACGATGAGGGCAAAGGAATGGTACAGATGAAGTGCAGATCAATGAAATGGACATATTGCAGCTGAAGAATAACATCATTCCTAAAGGCTTGATACCTCTAGAGGAACTTTTTGATCAGGATGATGTAGCCCGCAAGCCAACATTGCAGCCAACAGAGAAGGGTGTAGAAGAAGTCAACATCGGTACAGCTGCCAATCCAAAGTTGGTAAAATTGTCCAAAGCATTACCGCCAAAGATCAAGGACAAATAAATCAGTTTGATGACTTCATTTGCAGATGTGTTTGCTTGGGACTATTCTGATTTAAAGACCTATGGTAAAAATATTATTCAGCACACAATACCCATTAAGCCCAATCAAAAACCATTTAGATAGAAGCTGAGAAGGATAAATCCAAAGTTGCTGCCATCTATCGAAAAGAAGGTAAATAGGTTGTACAAGTCAGGTATCATTGTGCCCATCATATTTTTAGATTGGATATCTAACTTAGTGCCTGTACGCAAGAAGACCGATGAGATCCGCCTATGCATTGATTTCAGAAATCTAAATAAAGTCTCATTGAAGGACAAATATCCACTGCCCAAGATGGACCATATACTTCAGCGAGTAGTGGGGGCATCTCGTATGTCACTGCTTGATGGTTATTCCAGATATAACCAAATTTTTGTCCATGAAGATGATAGAGACAAGACAGCATTCACCACTCCATGGGGAACCTTTCACTATGCCAAAATGCCCTTCGGTTTAAAGAATGCAGGTGCCACATTTCAGCGGGCAATGGACTTGGCTTTTGAAAATGAGAAGGATGTGTTTTTGGTGGTGTACTTGGATGATTTGACGGTATTTTCCAAATCTGATGAAGAGCACATGCATCACCTAAAAATTGTCTTTCAAAAGTGCAGGAAATATGGTCTATCGCTGAATCCTAAGAAGAGCTTGTTCGCCATGGAGGAAGGCAAATTACTTGGGCACATCATTTCAAAGGATGGCATTCGTATAGACCCAACACGTGTGCAAGCAATTCAACAAATCGATCTGCCTAGGAACAAAAAAGAGATACAATCATTCAATGGTAAGATGAATTTTCTGTGTCGCTTTGTGCCTAATCTTGCAGAACACTTAAGAGAAATGACCAACATGCTTAGAAAGGACAGCCAGGTGAAATGGACAGAGGAGGCTATAAAATATTTCAACTTGGTCAAATTGGCCCTTTCTTCAGCTCCAGTTCTAGTCAGCCCGGACTACACTCAGGATTTCATTTTGTTTTCATTTGCTTCTAAGCATACTATGACAGTGATATTATTACAGAAGAGAGATGATCATGAAAGACCCATTGCATTCTTCAGCAGGGCTATAAGGGATGCAGCTTTGAAGTACAACATCATTGAGAAGCAAGCCCTGGCATTGGTAAAGGCATTGAAGGATTTCCGAGTATATATTCTACATTCTCACATTCTGACCTATGTTCCTAATACTGCTGTAAAAGATGTGTTACTGCAGAACGATCCGGAATGGAGAAGAGGAAATGGATTGAAGCCTTGTTGGAATACGATGTGGAAATAAAGCCCATAAAGTTGGTCAAAGGATAGGGGTTGGCGAAGCTAATGGCCGAATCAAACTTGCATGCCTTGGACATAAATCTGATCGCTGCCATGTCCGATGAGAATGAGGAAATATCATCTGTTCAGGTATCCAAATTTTTTTCTTTGTCCCCATTGTATTCAGATATAATATATGTGCTGAAAAATCTATCACCACGTCCCAGCATGACGAGAAACAAAGCGAGAACACTCAAATTGAAGGCTGCCACGTTTTGTATTTTGAATTCTGCACTGTATTGGAAAGATCTTGGTGGCATTTTGTTAAATTGTTTGGTGGAAGAAGAGGCAAAGAAAGTCATGGAGGATTTCCACGGAGGAGAGTGTGGTGGTCACCTTTTTTGGAAGTCAACAGCGAACAAAATTTTGACAGCAGGGTACTAATGGCCTACTTTGTTTGCTGATGTGTATAAGATGGTCAAGCGCTGTCATAAATGTCATATTTTCGAAGGAAAGCAGAAGTTACAACCATTGCCACTTAAGCTTATTGAGGTTAGCGCTCCTTTCCAACAGTGGGGGTTGGATTTCATTGGGGAAATTCATCCCACCTCTTCCGGACAGCATAGATGGATCCTTACAGCAACAGACTATTTCACAAAATGGATTGAGGTAGCCCCTACCAGACAAGCCACAGACACGGTAATCATTTCATTTCTTGAAAATAACATCTTGCCTCGCTTTGGTTGTCCAAACAAATTAATCACCGATAATGCAACAACTTTCAAATCGAAAAGGATGGTAGAATTTTGTCATAAATATCACATAATTCTGGGTCATTCAACTGCCTATCATCCGCAAGGAAATGGATTGGCACAATCTTTGATAAATCCTTGGTCAACATCATCAAGAAGCTACTGGAAATAAATGAAAAGTGTCGGAATAAGAGGTTGGTCCATGCGCTTTGGGCAGATCAAATCAATCAGAAAAAGTCCATTGGTATGTCACCGTTTGAGTTGGTTTATGGAGTTGACACAGTATTCCCCGCCTCTCTTGCTGCCCTGGTGGTTAGACTTCTTCAAGAGGCCGGCAGTGAAGAAGATCCCATGCAGAGAAGGTTGAATCAAATGATCCACTTGCAGCAAACAAGAGAAGAAGTTTTCAAGAACGCATCCAAATTGCAGGAGAAAATAAAGAAAATATATGACAGAAAAGCAAAAGCAGATAAATTTCAGTTGGATGATGTGGTGCTGAAGTGGGATGCAAGGAATGAAGAGAAAGGCAAGCACGCAAACTTCGAAAATCTTTGGAAAGGTCCTTTCAAGATTGCAGCATATAGGGGTCAGAATGCCTTTCTTTTTAAGGAAATGAACGAGGAAGATTGTCCTGGAGGGCCGATCAATGGTCGGATGCTCAAGCGGTATCACTGCTGATCTATTAAGATTGCTTCCACTGTCATTGTAAATACCATTTTTATTTCAGTTTGGTTTCAGTCTGTAAAGTTAGTTTTTGAGTTATTTCAATGTCAAGTTTGAGTCAATTTCTTGGTCATTTCAGTTTCATAAATAAGTCAGAGTCATATGCTGTTTATCGAAATGATGACTCCATAGCCCAATGGGAAAAAGGCATTGTTTAGCTCCTCCAGAGATCTACTGTTCTTGGCACCTCCAAGGAGCTACCATCCCCCATTGGAGCCAATGTTAGAGTCGGTCTGGTCAGCCCTCCGTCAGAGATCAAAACTCTTTGTGCATTTCAATTTTAGGTGTCCCTCTCCATTCACTCAGCTGCATTTTTCTAGGGGCATGCCATGATCTGACGGAGAAAGTCATGCTAATCATTTCCCCTCATGTCTGGCTCCTGCTAGCTCAGGTATTTTGCCAATAATCACCAAAGTCCATGACAGTCAAGGTCTGGTCCTTTACAGGACAAAGTCATTTTCTATGTTTGGGTCTAGGAATTCATCAATTTGGTCTTTGAAACATATCAAGAAAAGCCATGCAGGTGAGAGGGAGGCCCTTACATAGCTATGGTTCATAGAGCTTCATCGTCACGTGGATAGACTTCGACTCTTCTTCAAAACTCTGTTTTGAAGAAAAGTCAAACAAGGTCATTTATGATAAAATGCTCTGCTCTGTCATATAGTCCCTGCAAAGATGTGCCGAAAATTTCATCATTTGAGCCAAAATGTCAAAGGGAAAGTGAAAATCAATGTGTTCTAAAGTCAATGAAAAAGTGCAAAACACAACATTAGAAAAATGGGTTTTCAAAGAAGCAAAAATTAAACCCATCTCTTCCAAGGCTATAAATACATGTTTTTACCCAAATCAAAGGCATTGTGCTATTGCAAGACTTGGAGAAGACATTGCAAAGGTGTGAGTGTGAGATTTGAGCGTTTGAGTGAGTGGGAGCAGGTTTTGGAAGGCGCAGTGCACATACCCAGGAGCGCGGCGCACTCACCGGGCGCGGCGCACACGCAGCCAGCCCGTAGTTGAAGGTTTACACAGGCGCGACGCATACCCAACGCATGGCGCACTGGGATTTGTGTGCGACGCACACAGACCAGGGGCCGAAAATCGTTGTCAAAGCACTCCAAACTTTGGTGAAGGCTATCAAATCGAGAGATTTTCAAAGCAACTACCAGCTTCATTGGAATCAAAGGGCAGCATAAAACTCAGGGTACAAAACAACAGTAATGGCATCCAAAGTTTCATCAGAATATGAGGAGGAGACCCACAGTGATACAGCTTTAGGAGAAAGGGCCCAAAGTAGACATCACCGAAGTGGCAGACATCTTAGAGATGAGCCAAACACCCTCACCGAGTTGCAGGCATGCCCTCTTGCTATGTCTTGTTTCCAGCACTTAGCATGTTTTGAATTTTGTGAGAGGGTGGCAAATGTCAGAGTTCATCATGAGTTGGCCCGTATTTTTGCACTTCACCTACATGGGGGACAATCTATCTTCGCTGGGGTCACTTTCACATTGACACCCGAAACCATATCAGTGGCAACAGACATACCAAACATTGGAGAGCAGTGGCACAAGAAGAAGAAGGTAGAGAGGCATCATTATGAGCCTTACATCAAGGACAGTTGTTTGAGCCACCTCACGAGAGTTTTTCTGTTCAAATTTCTGAAAGATGAGTATGCCCCGCTCATGAAATTGATCATGAAATACTTCAGTTGCGAGGGGAGGTTTTCTCGCCTTTATGCCTACCACATCAGGTTGCTCATGCACTTTACCAGGGTGCGGATGATGAACCTCCCATTTTTCATCTGCGGGAACATAGAGAGGATGAGAAATTTCATGTAGCACAAGACCCCTCGACAGCAGCTCAACAGTGTGTATCACTTTGCCCTTATCCGGATTTTGGTGGACCATCAGTTGGGATTGCAGGGTATTGCTTGGGAGGACTTCATCTCCCATGACTTCTTCAGTGCTCCATAGGTGGTTTCAGAGGTAGAGCATGAGGTAGGGGGCCCATCTCATCATTATGAGCGACATGAGACTGCCACTATGCCAGTATACATCACCTATCAGAAAGGCAGTAGACCCTTATTTGCAGCAGCAAAGTGAGTGTTATCTCCACCCGGGGTGGAAGGGGCCTCACTTCTGACATCAGCATCATAGGAGCAGGGTAAGGGTAAGGAGCTAGTGTAGGAGGAAGGGCCATCAGGTGAGCGAGAGACCGAGTTTGTTCTCCTCCAGGATGATGAGACAGATGCAGAACCAATAAATGCGGAGCTTACAAAGATCATCCAGGAGCAAAATTCAGTGATTGAGGCCTTATCCCTTGACTTGGAGAGGGCCAAATGGAACATGAAGTACCTGGAGTAGAGAAGCAAACATCTTGAGGACCAACAGACGATCATGGAGCTGCAAAACATTCATGAGCATCGCCAAGCTGCTCAAAGAAGAAGGGTTGCGCTCACATCTTTGGAGCAAGCAATCAATGAGGATCGGGAGGCCATCCTTAAGAGGGTCAACATGCATTTGGAAAGGTTGTTGGACAAAGCTGACTAGGACCTTTCTCTACTGAGAAATATGGATTTCTGTTACAGGGTGCGAAACACGAGTGCACAGGCCCGGATAAGGAACTTGAAGGCAAAATTGAAGAAAGCAACAAGAAAAGCAAAAAGGGAAAAAGATCAAGATCAACTTCGAATCTTGGCTGAGGCTTCCTTGGCCCATCATATCACCCCATAGAGATCCACCAGCCCAAATTTCAAAAAAATTGGGGAAATTTTGGTCACTTGGTAATTTTTTGGGTAAAAAACAGGGATTTTCTCCCTGTGCGCCGCGCCACTGGTGCAACACTAAAATTCTAGAGCTAGAAATGAGGAATGGCTTACAGATTTGGATTCATCATGGGAAATTATGACTACTGGTGTCCGGGCAAGAAATTTGGCAAGATCTGAGTCTCCTAAAGGTCCAAAAACACCCAAAAATGGTCTCTCTGCCACTTTTTTGACACAGAAAGTAGTCTTGGGAGAATGGACATTTGGAGGGGAAAATGAGTACCCAATTTAAAAATTCTAGTTGGGTTATGAAGTAGACAGGATAGGATTTCTAGAAAGCCCACTTGGGCACATTTTGGACACCTTCAAGTGCCCCAAAATAGGTCCCAAATTAGCGCGACACACAGAAAAAATGGTGCGACGCACAGAGGAAAAAATTGTCAATTTGCTTCCGTTTCGCGAAATTTCGGTTCGTGACTTCTCCAAGTGGGCCGACTCATCTACACTTCGGTTTTTTGGCACCAAAGGTGGCATTTAAAGTGTCTTTTCTCCATATTGGCTTCTATCCAAGTGGCGAAGGAAGGCAAACGGTCACCCAAAGCCAAATGTAATGTTTGTAGCGCTGCACCTGTAGCTGATGGTTGGCTCTCCATCTCCATTTTGTAATGATTCGAGTAACTCCCCAACCCTTGGGCATTCTATCTCTTCCTCACACATTCTATATATTGTATGCAAGTTATTTGCAAAGGGTTGGTTGGCTTGTAACTTCTAGGAGACTGTGGGAAAGAAAATTTGTTTCTTCACTATGTATTTTTGACAGAGAATTAATGAAAGGCAGTGGCTCTGTTTCATGAGATTCTTGTGGTTGTGAGTGTAACAAATGTGTCTCTTATGTTTTCATATGTATTTCGTTATGTTTCATAAGTCAATTCATGTTCATTTCCAGTGAAATGTTTTGAGTGAGATTAGGTAGAATTCAATTTCATTGCTGTGCCTATGGGAAAATTTTGTGTTCAGTGTTATTTTTCTGTTGAAAAGGGTTCATGTCACTATGCCCTTTTCACTTTCTTTAGCAATCTATTCATGCCACGATACCTCAAACTAAATTGTTACATTTCCCGCCTACCTTGCCTTACCGAATAATCTGTGCCTTTGTATTAGATTATTTGTTCTTTGCTGAGCGCCGGTCCCATAACATCCCAGAAGCTCGGTCATTCATAAAATTGTTTCCAGAATCCCTATTCACTTACTATCCTAAGGTAAATATTACATTGTAAGTCATCTCAGACCATTTTCGATCATCTATTCACTGAGCGTGACTCGGAGAGAGCCCTCTCCAACTCTAGTAGGGCTAGCTACCTGACTGAGCGTGGTTTGTGGTTACCCTAATTTTTGCCTTCCTTCAGCCTAAGGCAGATTTAGGTGCTAACAGGTCCTATCCAGTAGGCTCTGCCACTCTACGATATTATTTTTGGTTCCTTGTATGGCTCTGTCAACTCAGGTTCTTGTTCCTTAGTTTGTGTCTATCACGCCTTCAAACCTTCACCTAGGGTTTCACCATTCTCGGTCAGTGCCTACTCTGTTGGATTAGTTTATCGAAATCGAAACCCTCTTCCAAGGTTTGTAATTCAGGGTCTTGTAAGGATTTAACCCTCGGTATTTTATTCTTCCGTGACTCCTTTTGTGGCTCTAGAAATGAAAACGATATTGAAAGATGTAATGTTGCACATGTAAATTTACCTGTAATTGCCGTGGCTTGTATTCGCTGTCACGTCGCTGGAACTACTATTGTACATCGTCGACTTAGTTAATTAAACTGTTTGGAATTATTTTGCTGAATGTTGTAGATGTGTTGTCGATGAAGTGATTACTCAAACTTGTTTTCTCATCCAGTAATGTTTCTTATTGGTGTCTGCGTTTTCTGTTACGATGCGTGCAAACTCTTTGTTTTGTGCTGCTCCTTAGCACAATTAAACGAACTGTTTGTTCCCCTCGGGTAACACAACCAAAAAGGTTTACTTTATGGAACCTGCAACTAATAGATATACATATTCAGTTATTCTCAGTAATAATTTCTTTAACAAATAGGAATAAACATATAGATGGACAGCAGTCTGGATTTCTCTTTTGATATTATTTTTATTAGAGTGTGAGTGGTATTCAACTGAACCCCTCTATAGTCTTGTCATATTACATTTATAGCTACACAGTTCCAGTTAATGAAACTATATGATTGTTCTTTCAGTTAGGTTTTTATAGTTATTTAGTTATTAATCAGTTGTCCTATATTACGACAAGATTTTGTCTCCCAGTACATTTGTTTTTTCTTTTCCTTTTAAAACAAAAAGGATAATTCTGGTTTTCTAACAACAAACAACACCATATCCTAACTATGTAACAGTATTTAACTAAATGAAAGTAAATAAAAGTAACAATCCTACCTAATTTCCTATTGACCATCATAAAAAAAACTCATAAAAGTAAATTCATTGTTCTTTGACCTGGCTGTGACTTCACCCAGTCATGGTGAGCTAGATGCTCCTACATCATAAAACGCATGGAGCGTTCGATACGGAAGATCCTGTGAATAACTTATTTCTCACGCTACATAAAACTATATTCTCTGCCGTAGGCTAACTAGCCACAGGAATTACCCGAAAAGTTTTGGAAATTCCGGTTATATTTAGAGAAAATCCGGCAAGGATTTTTGTAAATCCAAGTTATAATTGTTAAACTTCAAAATTTTAGGTGTCGAAGACGTTTTTGATGGTGTTGAATCTATTTCCACCATCAAAAACACATTCAAACATTGCCTCTACAAGATGTTTTGAAACTTTTTTGCCCTGATTCTAGTTTAGCCGTCAAGGAAATTCCTCCGCCTAGATAGACGACTCCATATTCTTTACTATAGTCAGTAAAAAAATATTATATTTTAATGACTACGCTGAATTTTGGTTACAAATCTGTTCAATGAGCATGTGATCCAATTTATCTTTCATCTTTTGTTCCATCAGCACAATACAATCCCTATCTTTTATGTCATTGAACACGTGATCCAAAAAGGTTTTTCATGTTGTCAACTTGTTCAGTGCAATCGAATCGATATCCTGAATTCGAAACCAATAGAGATGTCTTCACCACCTTATCCACTCAATAAGTTATCATTTTGCATCAAAAGGGGCAAAGGTAAGTGGTTATAAGTGTAGATGAATGTAGAGTGGTGAAATACCTCAAGGAAACAAGGATGTGGATGTGGAAGGCATCAAGAATCACTAGGCAAGGGGAATGGGAAGGAATTGGTAACATAGAGGGTTGCATACTTTGGGACATGGTTATGTTATCAAAATCTAGCGAGTTATCGGGGTGATTAGATGCCTTCATAGAAGGGGTGATTAGATGTCCTCATAGAAGCACAGGGAGATAGATGTAGCCACAAACTAATAGGGAAGACAATGAATCAAACAACTAAGTAAAGACTTAGAAATCATATTGCTTCATATTTCATCTATAAGAGGTGTATCCATGGCACAACATTACAAACAACATAATAGTTTGTCATTGCCTCCACAATGATGTGTTTTTGCCACATCCAAATTGCGAGCAATATATACTTGGTAGACCTCTCCATCCATAAGAGGTGTATCCATGGGATGCCATTACAAGAAGTGGAAAAGTTTGTCATTACATCCACAATGATGTGTTTTTTCCACATCCAAATTGGGAGCAACATATACTTGGTACACTCCATTAACATGATGGTTGATTCCTTTAGTGTTGAAACCAACTTATTGTTTCCTATTGGAGTAACTATATATAACATAATCAGGTAAAGAAATTTTGGAATTTCATTTCTTGAACTCACAAAGTGGATGAGTATGTTGCCTACATATTCAAGAATTGTTTCAATGATGACCTAATGTAAAATGGCATTTGTTGGAATTTCTTCTTTCATAACCAAGAATGTTCCAAAATAAACAACAAAAAAATTACCAAGAATGTTCCAAAATAAACAACAAAAAAATTACCAATTCATCGGACAAAACACTAATTGGGTGAATTTGAACTCTAACTTTATAAAGTTGTCCATTTATAAAGCTTCAATAGCGGATTATAGGTCTGTGCCATAACAAGATACCAAGTCACAGATAAGACTCTCTTTTTTCTCACTAGTGAAATGGGGCTTTGAAAAAATCTTACCAAGTCACCTTTGACATATGAATAAGGGCTTGGAAAATGGGTCGATTCATATCAAGGAGTGTTATTATGTAGATTTTATGCCACTCCGCCATTGATCATGAATGATAAACTCGGTATCTTGAGGCTTGAAAGTATCATGCCTTGCATTGTCACATCCTCTGGCCTAGAGTAAATGCCCTTGTGATTATCCATATACGGTAGCCTAAATATGAGAAACATTTGAAGGACTCTAACATTGGTTAGCTTCAAATTCCCCTTGTATAATTGTTCCAATGGGAGGCTCCCAAATACTAATTAAGCTTTTTGGGATAACATGCAATAGAAAAATCAATTATGTTAAAGAGATTTGGCTCAACTCTTGCCATCTTTCATTTATTTCCTTGCTTACATAGTAAACAATTTACAATATTTCTCCCTATGCTAGCCTTAGTTAAAATTATTTGGCATTTCCAAAAAACATAATGAAAACCAAGTATTTGACATTTCTAAAAATACCTTGTGCAGTTAATAATTTCAACCCTTGAATAAATGACTTGTCAAGTCATTCAAATGATTTTAGTGGGCTTGGACTATGAAAATTCACAAGAAACTCAAATTGCAAGTCATGTTACAAGGTGCCATCTTCTATTTTTCCATATATAGGTTGTTTATTTGGAATTGTCATCTTATATTAACAAGTCCATACTTTTGGCAACCGACTTTGTTGAGAGCTAAAAACTACAAAATTTGAGATTTTGATTAAATGACAACATTGAAGGTAGAATTCAACAATTAGGTACTTTTTATCATGAGCTCAATCCAAGCCCTACTACATACGTGGGGGTTTTGAGACAATAGTTAAGGCAATTTTTGAGTAATTTTTCTTAAGCTCATGCAAAAAAAAAAAAAACCTTTTCTATTGTTTTAAATATTGTCTTTAAGCTAGTGTCTCAAATTATTGTCTTAAACAAATCTCTATAAAGACAATATATAATGCATGAATTATTGTCTCTTAAGAGACAACTTCATTTATCTTTATAGAGACAATTTCATTTCTGTCTATCTAAAAATTATATGCAAATATATATTAAAAAAATAATCAAAATATTTTTCACAGTGGTGGTTGCATTGCTTTGGTGGCAATGACTGTTAATCGATGTGATTCAATGCAAGGGTTCCTAGGCAAAGGGGTAGCTATTATTGGGGAGGCACCAAGGCCACATATATAAAAGTTAGTTCTATCATGGGCCGTAAGGCATGAATTTTTTATCGACTATGCAGTTTCGGTGCTTGAGTGTGATGGATGCCTGAGTTATGTGTGTTCATTCGGTTTTGTTCCCCTAATGGCGGTGACTGATTATGTGTTTCATGTATTTCCATTCGTAACCCTTAGTGATATGTTAGTGAAAGTTTTTGTTCAACTTTATTTCTTGCTCTTTGTGTCTGCATATGTTATTTCCTCTATTAATGTCTTTCTTTCCCAAAACAAATTATTTTAAACATATTTTTTAATTAGATAGCTCTTTTAATTTCAAAAATAACATTGTCCCTTCTGTAAAATTAATCCCATACATATGGACTAGTATTTATGTGGTTTTGGGAGATACTTAAGTTATACGACAACCATATCCACCACAAGAGATTTTGTTTGTCTACACTTTTTGTTGGGAACTTGGATATCTCAGAGAAGTGTAGAGTTCTTGAAACGCTCAAGGACATACAAAGGAATTTCAAAGCATGGGATGCTTCGATGAAGAAAATAAGAATTCAAATATCTTTGTTTTTTACAACTTCAATAGAGAGTTTCTCAAATACAGAGGTTTTTTTCTCCAATATATCTTAGTTTAAATGGGAAAAGCATTGATCCCATTAGTTAAACAAGAACTTGCAAATCTAGATAAGTATTCGGAAAGGAGACTAAAACTTTGATACCTAAATTCATTCACCCAAAGACTTAAGACCAAACCACCCTCATTATTTTGTTCATTACTCCAACACGCCAACTAAAGCTAATTCTAAGTGTAGAGAGAGAGCGAGACCAAGAACCTGTTAATGTGTTAGATCTCTGCCTTGGGAATATCCTTTGAAAACTAAACCTTCCTTGGGACCCTTATAAAACTCGTGCACCCAAATATATCTATACAAAATAAATTATAGACACGAGGTGTTAAACCCTCTTCTCTACCTGTGAGGATTTCATGCTCGTAAGCAATGAGGAACATGGGAGCATACCAGTCCCTATGGTACTATGTTTGATCACCACGTACTTTAAGGAGGTCACATGAATACCTTCTGTATTAGGACTATGTCCAAGGGCTGTGACTCTAACATTGATTTCTTATACAATGAAACATCTATGGAAAGCCATGTGCATATGTTGGCTATTCTGAACATGCAGGTTTCTCACATGCAGATTGTTGATGGATCCAAACGTTACCACCTAAATTAAACAACAAAACATGAATCATTTGTTGGATTACATATCATAACAATAAGATAAAGCATGCCAAGAAAGTGGACGATAAACGTATCATTCGAGCTAATGTGCATGACTACAAGAGAAAGGGAGAAGATTGAAAGAACGATTGCTAAAAATATTTCAGAAGCATAAGGATTCTTTTTCATCTGTCAGCTAAGTATCTCTATATATATAATTGGAAAAATAAGACTAGTCTTTCAACATTCTTTCACATCCTAAAGATGAACTATCATTGTTGGTTCGAAACATCGATGAAAAAGAACCCTTATGCGATCTATCCGGCAGATAATCTAAACAATAATGAAACTCGCAGAAACCTCAAAGACAAGATTTCAGAAGCAATTGAGATATTACGCCCTTTTAACATCATGGAGATCGTGACAAAGAAAAATTCACATTAATGCAAAGTAGACAGTTCCATTATTGAGGGCACACACGACCATATTTTTTGGACCCCTTATGTGGTTCTTAATTTAGATCATGTTTAAAACATAATTTTTATGAAGACCAATGGATGAAAAAGAATATATGAAGATGGTAAGGAACTTCAAATTTTCATCACTACCCACCAACAAGCATAAGCTATGCATCAATAATTTGCCAAGCTCCAACTTCTAAAAGTTGGGGAAACCATACTAGCATCCCAGTATATCATGAAATGGCAGGATTCTAGTGAGGGAACAAAAACCATCCTGAAATTAGAATCACCAAATATGCACCCTAATTTTTTTATAAATATTAAATGTATATTTATACTAAAAGACTTGGGCATTTTTTTGGAATAAATTTAGATTTCATCATCATTCATGAATCATACAATATATTTGAGTTCTAATTTTGGATTCCATATTCATTATTCACAACAATACAATCATATACAAAATTCATATTAACTATTTAAAAGGAAATCAAATTCCTGAGCATAAACATATTGAAATTTCATAATTTCATTTCTATTTTCTCAAAATTTGAAAATCAGAATGGATAACTCTGAAATTACATAATGTTTCAAATTCAGCAATTCATAAAAAAATGGAACTATTCACATTAATATATCAATAACAAATACATCATAAAATAAATTTCAAATGATAAATGAAAAAAATCATAAAAACTAAGCCTATCTCGAAAGCTCCAAGAGTCGAAAATGAGGCACCAGAAACATTGAAATCTAGAGAGAATAAACAATTTTATTACTGATACAAAAATAAAAGGAAACAAAAGATAGAGTGCACCAATTAACAATTGAAATAGTTAGTGTCCTTTTCATCCTTTCAAACAATTGACTATCCGAGATTGTATTGATACCATCCGCATCTATGGCATACTCAAATACTAGGTAGGATCTCTACAAACTATTGGAGATTTGACACATTTAAGCCTAGTTGTAACTTAAGGGATGGTGTCCTCTTTATTCTTAGATTCTTATCTTTTCTTTCATCTTTTTGATCTTTTGTAATTTATATAGGATAGGCCATTTGGGGTAAGACATCTAGTCCATTTTCTGTAAAGATGTGTATGTGGGCCATATCTTTATGGTATATAGATCTGTATGGATCTAGAGAGAGTGGGAAGGGGAATCCAGTAACATACAAAATTTTCCAGCATTGCATGTCTTAACATTTTAACAGCCTCCTTGCAACCTTGGTCCAATCAACTAGTGCATTGACAACCTCTATGATTTCACTTCCCACCTTCAGTAGTTTGATTTCTACTACTCCCCAAGATTACTTGTTAATATATTTTTCATACTGATGTTATCCCTTAACCCTTAAGATATTGTAATTTGTGTACTAGTACACTTGAGACATAGGAACAAATATTCTTTTTTCCTTACAATTAAATATTTTCTAGTGCAATTCCTCATACATGGGTTGTAAACTCACAACACAATAAGTGTAAGAGTTATAACTTCCATGTGATTAACCCTACCCCTGTAGAAATATCAACTTCCATAGAACTAGAAGAAGAGATAGAGAAATGCCATGAAATATTTCACACTTCTTTATAAAGTTATAGATCATATTAGATTTCCCTTGGTTTTCTAACACAAAATTTGTCTCACAGGTAATGAAGAAACATGTAGAACTTTTGAATTTTGTGTCATTGCAAATTTTTCATCCATGAGGAATTAACGAGTCAGAAGCATTAGCATGCAAGTAGTGAATTAAGGAAAATGACTAGTTCATAAAAGGGGTAAATACGACTTAGTGTTACTATATTTTACTGAGCTAGCTATGTAAGGATTTGAATTGAATTGCTTGTTATGATGATATACCAATTTACAAGAGTGCTATAGAGAATATTGTAGTATAGCGATGTAGTGATTACTATATGGACTTGGATAAAAGAATAAAATAAAAATAAGTAAATAAAAAATCAAGGCCACCCAATCATTGGCACTAATTTCTCCCCAGAACCTTTGTAGGTTGACAAAAGAATAGATTATTTCAACAATTAATAGAAGATATCCCACAGTTTGTTAATGCAATGATTATAGTGCATGCAATGTTACAATACAAGAGTGGTAAAGAGCAAGTTGCAAGGTAGAAATATAGTGTGTTCATGCAATGACTATAGTGATTTCAAATGTTAATCATATAATAGTGGTAGAGAACAAGTTACAGGGTAGGAATATAGTAGTACATCCTTAAATGTAAAAAGTTCTTAGGATACAAAGAAAAATTTCCCAACGACAACTAAATGCAAACCCTTACACTCAAGTTATACACTTGGAAAAAATAGGTTCAATTAGATAAAAAAGCAACATGACTTGGACTTAGTAACATATGAGTAGTTAACAAGTAAATTGCAGGGAAAATTAGCCCAAGTGGTCAACTCAATGAGTCGTTGGCAATGTTGCTAACTTGTTGGGCACTTGGATATATTTGTGCTAGAAAACGCCCAGTTTGAATCTCCCCTGGGTTACATGCACTAGCCTATGCCAACAAGTTTAATACGAATGCCATCCACAAATGTAGGGATAAATATCTTGGGTTTCCCCACGAGCTCCTCCTTGGGGTTAAATAAAATATTATAAAAAGGCTTGGAAAACTCTATGAGTCTGCATTAATTCAGTAAATATAAAACATACAATAGCTTGGCATACTAGCATGCCGAGACACATTAATACATTGAATTTTTCCCATGTTCCATATATTCAACAATCAGGAACTGGACTTGCCAAGGCTTCATATTGACTTAGAAATTTTGCCAACTATAGGGCTACGAACCAAGCCAAGTTCACTCACCAAGACACACCAAGTATTTTCAAGTCTTGTAAATATAGTCAATTCAAGAAAAAATAACAAAATAATGTTGATTGTTTAAAGGCATATAACCTAAGTTACCGCCAAGACATACTCCATAAATTCAATGAAGTTTGACCAATAAATTCACCGATCAAATAAACATGTTTTACTTGAAAGAATCAAAGATCAGAGGCAATAAAAACACAATGAAGACCCCATCGACTAAACCCCATCTTTTTCAGTAGCCCCAACATTCCCTTTCGCGACTTAGTATCTCTAGTTGAAGGTTTTTAAATTGATAAAATCCCATATTTACGATAACCATGAATTTGTGGGTGATCACAGACTTATTTGAAACCCTCAATTTTTCAAAGTGTGGTCAGGCCCCAACAGATGAAAAGGGAAAGACCTCATCAAAATCCTTTATAAAACTATAAATCTCATAAATAATGCCCAAATAAAGAGCATTGAGAGCAATGCAAGGTTCTTGCATCCAATAAAGGAAGGAACAAGGGCTTGCTCAGGGCCAAAAATAAATCTAACTACTGTATATTAAGTATGGCAGTAATTAAGGAAAACCCTACAATTGGAAACAAAAAATCAAATCTTACCTATAATATAAGTATTGATTGCTGGAAAGGAACAATAGTTTTCCCTAATGAGACAATGCGATAGTATAGAACCCACAAAAACAAAGATTTGATACAAGGACCATAAAGTGAAAGCCTGTCATGTTGATTTCATCACTCATTATGCTCAATATTACAAATTGAAAATTTAGTTGTACAAAACACGTGTACAAACAAAAGAAAAATAAATACTTTCTCCAATATGATTCACAAATTGTTAGCTCACAGAAGGAATCTTCAAACATAGTAATTAATATCATGAAGAGAAATCTAGACTCAAAATATCTTGATTTATATAACGAAAGAGGTTACCGATACAACAGTAGGTTTATGTCATCGTAGCCTCCTTCAACTCCAAATTTTGATTCTTACTTTGACAACTAACTATAATGGAATGGGAAAACTCAAAATGTTCCCTGTTGAGTCGCCGACACAGTTATTTCAAAACCTCCAGCTACAACTAATCCAATGAAACGAGACCCTCTCCAATGACTCTAACAGACAAAAATCTAACAGTAAAGCCACGTATTAGTTCAATGCTAGAAAATATTTATGCTAGTCACGAAGTAAAATACACGGAGCGTTCAATACGGAACATCCTGCAAATAGCTTCTTTCTCACGCTACAAAATCACAACTCTCCCCAATGTGTAAAATATGAACATAAAACTATATTCTTTACTACAGTCAGTAAAACATTATTATATTCTAACAACTATGATAACTTTTGGTTGCAAATCTGGTCAATGAACATGTGATCCAAATCATCTTTCATCTTTTGTTCCATTAGCACAATACAATCGCTATCTTTTCTGTCATTAAACACGTTATCCAAAAAGGCATTTCATGTTGTCAACTTGTTTAGTGCAATCGAATCGATATCCTGACTTCGAAACCAATAGATATGCTAGTCTTCACCACCTTGTCCACTCAATAAATTAGCATTTTGCATCAAAAGGGGCAAAGGCAAGCTACTAGAAGTGTAGATGAATGTAGAGTGGTGCAGTATCTCAAGGAAACAAGGATGTGGGTGTGGAAGGTATCACTAATAACTAGGGAGGGGTGAGGGGAATGGGAAGGAATTGGTAATGTAGAGGGTTGCGTACTTTGGGACATGGTTAAGTTATCAAAATCTAGCGAGTCGTTAGGGTGATTAGATTCCCTCATAGAAGGGGTGATTAGATGTCCTCATAAAAGCATCGAGGAGATATATGTGGCAAAAAACTAATAAGGAAGACAATAATAAAACAACTATGTAAAGACTTAGAAATTAAATTGCTTAGAAATTAAATTTCTTAGAAATGAAATTGCTTCAAATTTTATCTATAAGAGATGTATCCATGGCATGGCATTATGTTAGGTCCCTATACTACTAGTGTTACCCCTTATTGTTATTAGTACAACCCCCTTATTATATTTTTATGCACATGTAGTCCCCATATTGTTATTATTGTGCCCCATAGAAGCCCACTATTGTTATTATTGTGCCCTTACATTATTATTGTTATGTCAGCTCTGATTATATTATGACCCCTTACACTCATATATATAGAAAGGACGTCCTGTCATTTGTATCATCCAAGAATTGTTCATTTGTGTAATGTAAAGGAGGTTGCCCCCTCAAAGAGGCTTATTTCTAAGGCATTGATCTATCTTTTCTATCTTTTTGTGAGCTGGTTTCATAACATTTGGTATGAGAGGTTTGGTTCTAGGGTTTTGCTGCTCCAAACAGGTCATCGTGGCATTTGCACTATAAAAAAAATTCTGCGATGTTTCAGAAGCTACAAAAAAACCCATTTGATCCAAAATCATTATGAACTTCGGGTCCAAATTCCATAGCTTGTCTCGCTATAGTTTCAAAGATATGATTTGAGGAAGTTAGGTTTTTTGCGAACTCCCAAATTACATTCCAAACAGGTGACGGGGGGAAAATCATCATAACTTTTGTTTTGAGCATCATATTGAAATTTCATAAGAAGTTTCAGAAAGAGGATGGCTTGTAGCTTTCTTTATATCATTTTAAGATACTAAGGTCAAAATAGTGACATGTGGAACTTTGTACAAGTTCGCTCTACTGAACTAGTCTATAATTAGGTAACCATGGGAGATTTGGCATAAATCTTTGTTGGAGAATCCAATATTGATTAGACTTGTGGGGTTAGAAAGAGGATTCAAAGGGCCACTGTAGGACACGATTTCAAATATTTGAGATCCACAGTTACAAAGATACAACAGATTCAATATCGAGCTCTCACAAAGTGAAAAAAAAAAGGTGTGTAGTTTTTTTAAAATTTTTCATAAGATTGGTTTGAAAAATTAGTTTGAAGGAATTCAAGGGGAATAGTGAAGAATTATTAGAATTAATTGATGCCCTGAAGAAAGAAAATGGAAACACCTAGTAAGAAACCTGAAAGCTCTAGCATGACTCACGAAGAAGAGGAACAGATGCAACATGATATATCAAAATTACAAGACGAAGTACAACAAATTTCACTCTCACAAAAGGTAACTGAAGCCAAGATGAATGGCATGGAAGCTAATATGAATGGCATTCAAGTTAAGATGGATGGCATGGAAGCTAATATGGATGTCATGGAAGCTAATATGAATGGAATGGATGCTAAGATGAATGGCATGGACGCTAAGATGGAAGAATTGAAGATAAATTTGAATAAGTTGCTACAAGAAATGGTTACTAATGGTGAAATGTAGTAAAGGAAACTCATGATGAGAAAAAAAGAAATGTTAATCATGATTTCATAGAATCTAACATTGGATTGAAGACCCACCATGTTGTAAAAATTGATATGAGGAAGTTTGATGGCAAGGATCCCGGAACATGGATACTATAGATGGAGCAATTTTTCAATCTCCATAATATTCAAAACACACAAAAAGTATGTATTGCAACTTTATATTTGGAACCAAATCAATTTGTATGGTATCGATGGCTTTGCTCTCGTAAACAAATTGTCACTTCGGAAATTTTTATGCAAGAAATGATAGCACATTATGAGGATACAAAAAGCAACACCTTTTTCTAGCTAATTGATAAATCTCAAACAAAAGGGTTCAATGATGGAGCACATTGATGAATTCCAAAAATTGAACATAAGGGTAAAAGATATTCTAGAGGAGCATAGGATTGATGTGTTCATAGGGACTTTAAAGGATAATATCCAACAAGAGGTTCGCCGTTGGGAACCTGATTCATTGGAGAAGGCATTCATGTTAGCAAGAAAACTCGAAAGAAAAATTATGACAATGAGGAAGCCTACCACTCACAACTATAAAGATGGAAGTGTTGTTTCCCCTAGCCTTCCACAACCTACAAGGTTGACACCACAACAATTGGAAGAAAAAAGAGCAAAAGGGCTTTGTTACAGTTTTAATAGCAAAGACACTAAAGGTCATAAGTGTGCTAAGAAGAAATTATTCTACATAGATTGTGAAGAGGAGGAAGAAAAGGAATGAGAAAGTTCAAAAGAAGAGGAAACACTCTAGGAAAAAACCCTAGATAAAGAAGAAATGAATCTGACCATATCTTGTAATGCATTGGCTAGAATTATCACTCCTCAAACTATCAAGATAGAAGGACATATCAAGAAGAAAAAGGTAATAGTGTTGATTGATTTGAGAAGTATCCATAATTTTATTCATTGTACGATAGCCAAGGAATTGAATTTCTTCCTATACCCATCACGAGAGTGTCAAGTGATTGTTGCAAGTGGAGGAACCATAAATTTCTCTGGAAAGTACCATAATATCAAGCTATTCATGGGGGAATATGTACTGAATAGCCCAATGCTTTCCATTCCAATGGGTGGTGTTGATGTTGTACTAGGAGTCCAATGGCTACAATCCTTGGCTACAATAGCTTTTAATTTTCAATAACTTTTCATGAAATTTTGTGCGAAAGGAAGGGAAGTTGAATTAAAGGGTATTGCAGGCAAACTGGGAAAGATAATCACCTCTAAGGGTATGAAAAAGCTTCTAAAGAAGGATCATCAAGGAGTAATTGCAAAATTATGTTTGCTAGAGGTTCTCGCATCGAAATCATCTATTTCTCCAGATCTCCAAAAAGTCTTGGAGAATCATTCCAAGGTATTTGAGACTCCCAAAGGCCTCCCAACTATTCGTGATCATGATCATGCTATTCATTTGATTCTAGGAAGGGTTCCTCCAAACATCAGGTTGTACAGATATCCCTATGCCCGAAAGAGTGAAATTGAGCGTATAGTTGTAGAAATGCTAGAGGATGGTATAATTCAACCTAGTCAAAGTTCTTTCTCTACTCCAGTAGTATTGGTGCACAAGAAAGATGGATCATGGCACATGTGTTCAGATTATAGGGAGCTCAACAAGCTCACTATTAAAGATAAATTTCCCATTCCTATCATTAATGAATTATTGAATGAATTGCATGGATCAATTTACTTCACCAAGTTGGATCTTCATTTAGGATATCATCAAATTAGAATGAATACTGAAGACATTCCAAAAACAAAATTTAGAACTCATGAGGGTCATTATGAATCTTTGGTCATGCCTTTTGGCCTTACCAATGCACTTTCTACATTTCAAGGTTTGATGAATTCCATTTTCAAACCCTTCCTTAGAAAATTTGTGTTTGTATTTTTTGATGATATACTAATCTACAGAAATTCTTGGGAGGATCATGTTCAACATGTCGACAGGGTGCTCAAACTATTGAAGGAGAAACAATTATATGAAAAAAGCTCCAAATGTTTCTTTGGGGTACAAGAGGTGGAATATCTGGGTCATATTATATCTGATGAAGGTGTTAAGGTAGACTCTAGAAAAATTAAAGCTATTAAGGAATGGAAAATCCCCACAACCATAAAGCATCTGCGAGGATTTCTTGGGTTGACAAGGTATTATCGCAAGTTTGTTAAGAATTATGGGAGAATAGCATCACCTCTAACAACATTATTGAAGAAAGATGCATTTTCATGGACTCCAGAAGCAACAAAGGCCTTCGAACATCTTAAAAAGGCAATGTGCCAAGCACCGGTCTTAGCTACACCGTACTTGACAAAAACCTTTATTGTAGAATGTGATTCTTCGGGAAATGGAATTGGTGTTGTTTTAATACAATATGAAAGACCCATTTCTTTCGAAAGTTGTCCAATCAAAGGAAAGTATTTACACAAAGATATTTATGAGAAGGAAATGTTGGCAATGCTACATGCACTTAATAAATGGCGACCCTACCTCATGGGAAGACACTTCAAGGTAAAAATGGATCATGATAGTCTTAAATACTTTTTAGAACAAAGATTATCCTCTGAAGAGTAACAAAAATGGGTCACAAAGATGTTGGGTTATGACTTTGAAGTCATATACAAA
Organism: Pinus tabuliformis; assembly: GCA_031772625.1. NCBI lineage: Eukaryota > Viridiplantae > Streptophyta > Pinopsida > Pinales > Pinaceae > Pinus > Pinus tabuliformis. The sequence continues at coordinate 1,037,720,616 of CM062819.1, forward strand.
AAAAGGAAGAAAAATGTTGTGGCAGATGAACTCTCGAGAAAGGTTGAGGATGTGGAAGCATTGTTTTGTACTATTTCTATTATCCAAACATATTGGATAAACAAAGAAAGGGATGAATGGAAGAAGGAAGAAGTGTGGCCACTCATTGAAAATTTGCAGAAGATCCCAATTAAAACAATATTGCTAGAACTTGACAAGGAAGGTAAAATCATATTGGAACCTGGAGCAGTCACAGAAACAAGAACTCGACAACTACGAAATCGATCAATTTCAGAGTATCTCATCAAGTGGAAGAACTTACCCGTTGAAGATTCAACATGCGAGGACAAGAATTTTATACAGAATCGTTAAGAACTACTCAAGAATGAGGACAACACTTTTTGAAGGAGAGGGGCATGTTAGGTACCTATACTACTAGTGTTACCCCTTGTTATTAGTACAACCCCCTTATTATATTTTTGTGCCCATGTAGTCCCCATATTGTCATTATTTTGCCCCATAGGAGCCCACTATTTTTATGTTAGCTCTGATTATATTATGACCCCTTAGACTCCTATATATAGAAAGGAGGTATTGTCATTTGTATAATCCAAGAATTGTTCATTTGTGTAATGTAAAGGAGGTTTCCCCCTCGAAGAGGCTTATTTCTAAGGCGTTGATCTATATTTTCTATCTTCTTGTGAGTTGGTTTCATAACACATTACAAACAACATAATAGTTTTTCATTGCATCCACAATGATGTGTTTTTTCCACATCCAAATTGCCAGCAAGACATACTTGGTAGACCTCTTCGTCTATAAGAGTTGTATCCATGGCATGGAATTACAAGTAGCGGAATAGTTTGTAGTTACATCCAAAATGAAGTGTTTTTCCACATCCAAATTGCTAGCAACATATACTTGATAGACTCCATTAACATGATTAAACATGCATTTTTTTGTTGATTCCTTCAGTACTGAAACCAACTTATTGTTTCCTATTTGAGTAAATATATATATAACATAATCACGTAAAGAAAGTTTGGAATTTCATTTCTTGAACTCACACAATGGATGTGTATGTTTCCTACATATTCAAGAACCGTTTCAATGATGACCTAATTCAAAATGGGATTTGTTCAAATTTCTTCTTTCATAACCAAGAATGTTCCAAAATAAACAACAAAAACATTACCAATTCATGGAACAAAACACTAATTGGGTGAATTCGAACTCTACCTTTATAAAGTTGTCCATTTATAAAGTTGCAATGGCAGATCATAATTATGTGCCATAACAGCCTACCATGTCACGGATAAGACTCTCTTTTTTATCACTTATGAAATGGGGCTTTGAAAACATCTTACCAAGTCACTTTTGACATATGAATAAGGGCTTAGCAAATGAGTGGATTCATATCAACCATTGTTATTATGTATTTTTTCATGCCACTCCTCCATTCATCATGAAAGATAAACTTGGTATCTTGAGGCTTGAAAGTATCATTCCTTTCATTGTGACATCCTCTGGCCCAGAGTAAATTCCCTTGTGATTATCCATATACGGTAGCCTAAATACGATAAACATTTGAAGGATTTTAACGTTGGCTAGCTTCAAATTACCCTTATATAATTTTTCCAATGGGAGGCTCCAAAATACTAATTAATCATTTTAGGATAACATGCAATAGAAAAATCAAATATGTTAAAGAGATTTGGCTCAACTCTTGTCATATTTAATTTATTTCCTCAAATACATAGTAAAAAATTTGCAATATTTCTCCCTATGCTAGTCTTAGTTAAAATTATTTGGCATTTCCAAAAAAAATAATGAAAACCAAGTATTTGGAATTTCTAAAAATACCTGGTGCAGTTAATAATTTCAACCCTTGAATAAATGACTTGTCAAGTCATTCAAACAATCTTAGTGGGCTTGAACTATGAAAATTCACAAGAAACCCAAATTGCAAGCCATATTCTGAGGTGCCATCTTCTATTTTTCCATATATGGGTTGTTTATTTGGAATTGTCATCTTATATTATCAAGTCCATACTTTTGGCAACCAACTTTGTTGAAATCCCAAAACTATAAATTTGAGATTTTGATGAAATGACAACATTGATGGTAGAATTCAACAATTGTTATATAGTAATTTTTCACGCTACCAAGTTGTTGAACTTTGCCCAAAATGTCAAAAAGAGACAAAAGTTGTTAATGAATTCACTATGAAAAACATTGATCAGAGCATGTGTGAAGAAAAGAAGAAGAAATTCCTCGAATTAGTTCTCGAATAGCTTGACAAAAAATCCTATTCGCAAGCCCAGCGCTACTTTTAGTAGGCAAACTCATGCTAGTACCCTTTGGTCTAACTAGTGACTAGCATCGGTAGCGTGACTTTGGATAGGAAAATCCACAATGATCCTCTTCAGGAAGTTTCTCAAAAAAAGGAGAAAAAGCTTCTCTTACTAGAAGCCTCAAGAACGATGAGTTGGTTATTTTTGAATAAGGATATGGTTGAGTTCTCCCATTTTGAGTCCTTGATCCTACCTTTAGGGATCTTCCCCTTAATATGTGGACCTTCTTCCCCCTTTTGTAGATCCCTAACTCCCTCTCCTTCCCTATAAATCCATTCCCTTACACCCTCAAATGGTTGGTTAGACTAATTATTCATTTTTCCTCTAATTGTGCCTAATTACTAGCAATTTGTGAAGAAGAAAGGTGAGCTTGAGAAGTATTGGCTTGGAATTGGAAACCCATCCTGAAGGAGGCTTCAAAAATCAAGGTAGTGGTTATATCCTTCCCTCTTGTGTTTATTATTAATACAATTCCTGTTTACTTTCTGTAAGCGTGTAAATGATTATTTCCTTAGTATGATGCTCCTTGATCTGTCATATGGTTTACATTAGAATGCATATGTTACATCTTTCCTTTGTTGTCTTTGTTTGATCTCTCTTGTAGGTATTCGTTCACAACTGAATAGCGAGGGTCGAGCTTGGAAATGAGGAGATTGAGATCGACATCAAAAAGTGACTGCATAGGAGTGACGTAGGCCATCTTTCCTCTCCCATGTCATTCTGATTTAAACTACAAGAGTTTTTCATGTATTTGTTTCATTTGTTACTACATCCACTCAATGGACTAGAGGGATCACTTCTATCCATAGAAGGGATTGCTTAGTTAATAAATTGGTGACTTGACTGGTGAAAAATCCATGTTGTCAGCGTGATTGTGTTTGAGAAAAAGGGCGCTCGACGAGATTTTTTTTAGGAAAAACAAGTAGATCTTAAGAAAAACCCTAGACCTAATACCCTAAATCACTAACTACTCAGAGTAAAGGCTCAAAGGAAATCAAAACCAAGGATCATTTGAAGGTTGGCCAAACTAATCAAAATGGCCAAATGCAAAAGGAGAGTTGAAAGGGCTATGGGCTCCCCAACGAAGTCGCCAATTTAAAAAATGAAATAGGTTACCATGAGGATAGTTCTTTTGCTATGTCAACCTCGTTAAAAAATGAAATATGTCCGCATGAGGATAGTTCTTTTACTATGTCAACCTCGTTAAAAATGAAATACGTCCACACGAGGATAATTCTTTTACTATATTGACCACGTTAAAAAATGAAATAGTTTCCCATGAGGATAGTTCTTTTACTATGTGAACCTCCTTAAAAAATGAAATAGGTCCCTATAAAGATAATTATTTTACTATGTCAACCTCCTTAAAAAATGAAATAGGTCCCCATGAGGATAGTTATTTTACTGTGTCAGCCTCCTTAAAAAATGAAATAGGTCCTGATGAGGATAGTTCTTTTACTATGTCAACCTCCTTAAAAAATGAAATAAATCCCCGTGAGGATAGTTCTTTTACTGTGTCAACGTCCATAAAAAATTAAATAGGTCCTGATGAGGACAGTTCTTTTACTATGTCAACCTCCTTAAAAAATGAAATAGGTTCCCATGAGGATAGTTCTTTTACTATGTCAACCTTGTTAAAAAATGAAATAGGTGTCCTGAGGATAGTTCTTTTACAATGTCAACCTTGTTAAAAAATGAAATAGGTCCCTATGAGGATAGTTCTTTTACTATGTCAATCTCGTTAAAAAATGAAATAGGTCCCCATGAGGATAGTTCTTTTACTATGTCAACCTCATTAAAAAATGAAACAAGGTGACAAAGCAGAGTTCTTTTACTTGTGTCAAGCTCATTAAACAATGAAATAAGGTTTCATGAGCATGGTTATTTTCTTGTGTCAAGCTCGTTAAAAAATCAAGCAAATCCCCTTCCAATTTGAGTCTTTCATTAGATCTCGTAAAATCCCAGTCTAGTCTTTCACTTGATCTAATAAGTGAACCTTCATTCCATCCCACTATTAGTAACCAGTAGTATGCTTAGGTGAATGACATGAAGCTTTGGGGCCATGTACCTCGAATTGAGTCATTATGTAGGGGCCATGAAAACTCATCTCAAGAATAGTTTATCTTTGTTTCAAGATTGTGTAAAAATGAAATAAAATCCAAGCATGGTTTGTCTCTGTTTCAATCTTTTGTAAAAATGAAACCAAATCCAAGCATAGTTTGTTTCCGTTTCAATCTTGTGTAAAAATGAAACCAAATCCAAGCATAGTTTTTTCCCATGTTTCAAGCTTGTGAAAAAATGAAACCATCTTCAAGTATACTCAAGCATAGTTTCCCATGTTTCAAGCTTGTATAAAAATGAAACCATTCTAACTTTACCTCTAGTGGTTACCATCTTTATCAGCCTATTTTTTTTGGATGAGCCTTGGTTTTTTTCATTCCAGCATCGCCATCTCTGTGGCCGATCATATACTTTCAGTTGGATGTTTTACCCTTGCCTGAGGAACATCTCCCATGAGTGGTGCTATTAGCTATCCTCTTTATCTTTACATATTTTGAGCACTTCCATCATTACTGAAACCAGTTTCTATCCTTTATACCACTCGTTGCTTCAAGTGGAGTCCTCTTTTAGATATTTTCAGACTCCAAAACCATGAAAAGATTGTCGAGCACTTGTCTTTTTGAACTCGTTAAAGTAAATGAAATTATGTCTACTTATTATAATTTTAACCCTTTTCTCGAGTGAGATAGACTATTGTATGGAAAAGGAATACACTAAGAGGTTCTCTTGAATATTGTTTTCTACCTTTTCAGATTTGAGAGACTATCTACAAAAAGGGGCATCTCAAGTTTCTTTTTTGCCTCTTTTTCAAACTCTCTAAACATGAAAAGGATGTCGAGTTACCCCTTTGTCAGACTCTTAAAACTTAAATGACACAAGACTTGTCACCATGACGAGACCGAGTTACTCCTCCTAGGTCTCGTTAAACTTACTAGGATGGGTTCATCTAAAGGATGAACTTATACAACAAGAATATGGTATCCTCTTCAAGTTTTTGATTAAAAATAAAGATGTTTTTGTTATAAATAATGGGGAAAAAATGGAATTAAATGTGTCTTGTATTTTGCATGAAAGGCAGCATGTCACTCTTGAACATGACACTCATTTGCATTTTGTGTCGGGTTTGGGATATCCTCACTTAGTCACTTACCTTCCTGGGTTTGGGAAATCCATTTGCCTCTCATTTTTTCGTTACTTATTGTCACCATGACCTCTGATCCTATGTTGAGTCAAATGTTGCAAAACTCTGGAGCCATGTCATCGATATGTTCAAGATAATTTTCATCTATAAATTCAAACCTTTTATACCCCATTTGACCTTCTCTGCTACATTCCTGAATCAATCTCACCAAATTTACAAATTCCTTTGTTTTTTGTCAATGATGTGGGAAACATTATGGCCCTCCTTCAACAGATCACTTCCTGTCAACTTCAGCTCATTATCCAAAAAGATGATCTAGAAAATCCCTTTCAGTACCTTGGAGCTTGCATGCCTCAATGGAAACTTCTTCGCATTCGACGATAAGTTCACATCACTTGCCTTCAATCGAATTATTCTGCATGTGTTTGACTTTAGCTTCATTGTTCACACTAGTGGATTGTGTTCTTGTCCCTTGAGAACCATTGTCATTATTGGTGTTTTCTCTCGTGCCTCTTAATGGTTTGCATCATTCACCGGTTATCAGGTGGTTTTCTACAATGTTCGACCAAACACATCTCTTCACATGGTAGCATTCGTACTTTGGTTAGATCGAGACAGAGATGAAGACCATGGGTTTTGTTTGATAAATCCAGGCTGCATGGAGTTATTTAGTATTCATGATTGTATAAACTATCATTTCTAGTCGGATGGTGGCATCCATATCATGGATCCATACATATGACCCTTTCTTGTCGGATGGTTGTGTCCATGTCATGGATCCATACATATGATCCCTTCTAGTCCAATGGTTGCATCCATGTTGTGGATCCATACACATGATCCTTTCTAGTTGGATGGTCGCATCCATGTCGTGGATCCATACACATGATCCTTTCTATTCGGATGGTTGTGTCCCTGCCATGGATCCATACACATGATACTTTCTAGTTGGATGGCTACGCCCATGCCATGGATTTGTGTATTGTTAAATGTCTACTCAAATATGTCATATATGTTGTATTCTGTTTGATTTGTAGGTCTCCTAATGGTAGTTATCCAAAGTCTTTTCCTTGACTTGTAAAGCACTTCAGTCATCACTTCTTATTCTGACATCATGCTTTAGGGGGCATCTGTTATACGGTAATTTGTCACACTCCCTATCTCATACCCTAAGCTATCAAACTTTTCCCAAAATGCCACAAAGTGACAAAATCTGTCAATGAATTCACTATGAAAAACATTGATCAGACCATCTTTGAAGAAAAGAAGAAGAAATGCCTTGAAGTAATTCTAGAAGAGCATGTCAAAAACCCCTATTTTCAATCCCAATGCTACTTTTAGCAAGAAAATTTGTGCTGACGCCCTTTGGTCTAACTAGTGACTAGTGTTGGCAGCGCAACTTTGGATTGGAAAATCCATGTTGATCCTCTTCAGACAGTTTCTCCAAAAATGGAGCAGAAACTTCTCTTACTAGCAGCCTTGAGAACGACAAGTTGGTTATTGTTGAATAAGGATATGATTGAGTTCTCCCATTTTGAGTCCTTGATCCTAACTTTATGGATCTTCCACTCAATATGTGGACCTTCTTCCCCATTTTATGGATCCCTAACTCCCTCTCCTTCCCTATAAATGCATTCCCTTACACCCTCAAATGGTTAGTCAGACTAGATTGGTCATGTTGTTGCTAAATTGTGCATAATTTCTGCCATTTTGTGAAGGAGAAAGGAGAGATTGAGAAGTCTTTGCTTGGACTTGGAAACACATCCTGAACGAGGCTTCCAACATCAAGGTAGTGGTTGTATGCTTCCCTCTTGTTTTTTATTAATACAATGCATGTTTACTTTTGATAAGCATGTAAATGATTACTTGCTTACTCTGGTGCTCCTTGATCTGTCATATGGTTTACATTAGAATGCATATGTTATGTCTTTCCTTTGTTGTTTTTGTTTGATCTCTCTTGCGGGTATTTTTTCGCAACAGAATAGCAACGATCCATCTTGGAAGTGAGGTGATCAAGATCGACATTGAAAAGAGACTGCATAGGAGTGAGGTAAGCCATCTTTCCTCTCCCATGTCATTTTGATTTAAAATAGGAGAGTTTTGCATGTATTTGTTTCGGTTATTACTATATCCACTCACCGGACTAGAGGGTTCGCTTCTATTTGTAGAAGGGGTTGCCTAGTTAACAATAATTGGGTGTTTTTTATCATGAGCACAATCCAAGTAATACTACATAGGCGGGGGTTTTAAGACAATATTTAAAGAAATTTTAAAGTAATTTTTCTTAAGTTGAGCCAAAAAAAAATTATATTGTCTTAAATATTTCCTTTATAAATAGAAAATTTAATTTATCTCTCTAGAGACAGTTTCATTTTTACCTCTCTAGAAACGATATGAATATAAATATTAAAAAAAATAGTCAGATTAATTTTCTGGGCGATGGTTACGTTTCTTCAGTGGTAATACTTGTTGATCTATGTGATTCGATGCAATGGTTCCTAGGCAGAGGGGTATGTGTTATTGGGAAGGGTCCAAGGTGACAAATATAAAGGCAATTTCTGGAATGAGCCATAGGGCATGGATGGTTTATCGATTGTGCAGTTTCAGTGCTTGAGTGTGATGGATGCCTGAGCTATGTGTGTTTGTTAAATTTTGTTCCCCTAATGGCAGTGACCGGTTATGTGTTTCGTGTATTTCCATCTGTATCCCTCAGCGATATGTTACTGAAAGTTGTTGTTCAACATTATTGCTTTCTCTTCGTGGCTACATATGTTATTTCATCTATTAATGTCTCTCTTTCCCAAAACAAATTATTTAAAAAAATAATAATTAGATGCCTCTTTTAATTTTAAAAATAACATTTCCCCTTCTGTAAAAATCATCCAAACCATATGGACTGGTATTTCTGTGTTTTTGGGAGATATTTAAGTTGTACGACAACCATATCCATTAGAGGAGATTATGTTTGTCTATAGTTTTTGTTAGGCTCTTGGATATCTCAAAGAAGTATGGAATTTTTGAAACACTCAAGGAAATATAAAGGAATTTCAATGCACAGGATGCTTTGATGAAGAAAATAAAAATTCAAATAATTTTTTGTCACAACTTCAATACAAAAGTTTCTCAAATACAAAGGTTTTTTTTCTAGGATATCTTCATTTAAATGGTAAAAGCATTGAGCCCCTTATTTAAACAATAACTTTCCAATCTAGAGAAGTATCCGAAAAGGAGACTAAAACTTTGATACCTAAATTCGTTCACCCAAAGACTTAAGACCAAACCATTCTCATTATTTTCTTCACTACTACAATGTGCCAATTGAAGCTAATTCTAGGTGTAGAGATAGAGCGAGACTCAAAACCTGTTAATGTGCCAGACCTCGACCTTGGGAATATCCTTTGAAAACTCAACCTTCCTTGTGACCCTCATAAAACTCCTGCACCCAAATATATCTATACAAAAGAAATTATAGACACAAGCTGTCAAGCCCTCTTCTCTACCCTAGAGGAGTGCATGCTCGTAAGTAGCGAAAAACCTGGGAGCATACCAGTTCCTATGGTACTATGTCTGATCACCACATACTTGAGGAAGTCACATTAATATCATTTGTATTAGGACTATGTCCATGAGCTGTGACCCTAACATTGCTTTCTTGTACAACAAAACATATCTCGAAAGACATGTGCATTTGTTGACTGTTCTTAACATGCAAGTTTCTCACATGAAGATTGTTGATGGATTCCAAAGCTAGTGCCTAGATTAAACAATAAAACATTAATCATTCACTGGATTACATATTGTCATAGTTAGATAAAGCATGCCAAGGATGTGGACAATAAACACACCATTCAAGCTAATGTACATGGCTACAAGGGAAAGTGAGAAGACTGCCAGAAGGATTGCTAAAAATATTTCAGAAGAAATTGAGATATTAGACCCTTTAAACATCATGGAGATCATCACAAAGAAAAATTCACATTCATGAAAAGTAGACAGTGCCATTATTGAGGGAATTTATAACCATGTTTTTTGGACCCCTTATGTGGTTCTTAACTTAGATCGTGTGAAGACGAATAGATGAAAAAAATATATGAAGATGGTAAGGAAATTCAATTTTTCATTACGACCCACCAACACGCACAAGCTACATATCAACAATTTTTCAAGCTCCAACTTCTAAAAGTTGGGGAAACCATACTAGCATCCTAGTATATCATGAAATGGAAGAAGATTCTAGTGATGGAACAACAACCATCTCGGAATTAGAATCACCAAATACGCACCCTAATTTTTTTATAAATATAAATGTATATTTATATTAAAATACTTATGCATACTTTTTGGAATAAATTTAGATTTCATCATTATTCATGCATCATACAATATACTTGAGTTCTAATTTTGGATTCCATATTTATTATTCACATTGGATTCCATATTCATTATTCACACCAATACAATCATATCCAAAATTCATATTAACTATTTAAAAGGAAATCAAATTCCTCGGCATAAACAAATTTAAATTTCAGAATTTCATTTCTATTTTCCCGAAATTTAAAAATCAGAATGGAGAACTCTAAAATTACATATGTTTCATATTCAATGATTCATAGAGACATGGCACTATGTAGATTAATATATCAATACCAAATACATCATAAAATAATTCAAATGATAAATGTAAAAAATCATAAAAACTAAGCCTATCTAGAAAGCTCCAAGAGTCCAAAATGTGCCACGAAAAACATCAAAATCTAGAGATATGAAACAATTTTATTACTGATACAAAAATAAAAAGAAAGAAAAGATCGAGTTTACCAATTAACAATTTAAAGAGTTAGTGTCCTATTCATCCTTTCAAACAATTGACTATCTAAAATTATATTGATACCATCCACATCTATGGCATAAAAAAGTACTAGTTAGGATCTCTACAAACTTTTGGATATTTATCACATTTAGCCCTAGTTGTAACTTAAGGGATTGTGTCCTCTTTATTTTTAGATGTTTTTATTTTCTTTCATCTTTTTTATCATTTTTAATTGATATAGGACAGGCCATTCATGAGCATACATCGAGTCCATATTATGTATAGATGTATATGTGGGCCACATCTTTACGGGATAAAAACTTGTATGGATCCAGAGAGAGTGGGAAGTGGAATCGAGTAACATACAAAATTCTCTAGCATTGCATGTCTTGAAATTTCAACAGCCTCCTTGCAACCTTGGTATTATCAACCAGTGCATTGACAACCTCTATGATTTCACTTCCCATCTTCAATAATTTGTTTTCTACTGCTCCACAAGACTGCTTATAAATATAATTTTCATGTCGGTGTCATAGCTTAACCCCTAAGATATATTCACTTTTGTACTAATAAACTTGAGATTGTTATGAACCCAGCTCAAAAAATACAAGAATAAATAGAGCAACGACTTCAAAATAAGCCTCTTCGAGAGGGATACCTCCTTTTCATTACAAAAATGAACAATTCTTGGGTGATTCAAATGTCAAAACCATCTTTCTATATATAGGAGTCTAAGGGGTCGTAAAGGCACAACAATAACAATAGGGGGCTTCTATGGGGCACAACAATAACAATATGGGGACTACATGGGCACAACAATAAAAATAAGGGGGCCACACTAATAACAATGAGGGAACACACTAGTGTTATAGGGACCTAACATGCCCCTCTCCTCCAAAAATGTGTTGTTCTCAACACTTGAGTAGTTCTGGATGTTTCTCTATAAACTTTTAGACCTTGGATATCCTAAATTTCAGAGATACATTAGATTCAATATCAAGCTCCTACAAAAAAAGAAAAAGAAAAAGAAAAAAGTGTTTAGTCTTTTTAAAAAATTTCATAAGTTTTGTTTGAAAAATTAGTTTGAAGTGATTCAAAGGTAATATTGAAGCATAATTATCATTAATTGATGCCCCAAAGAAATAAATTGGAAACACCTAGGCTCAAGGTTAATCATTTTCCATTGTGCTTCCTCATACAGGGGTTGTAAAGTGACAACACAATAAGTGGAAGAGTTATAACTTCCATATGATTAACCATTTCCCTCTAGAAATCTCTACTTATAGATAACTATAGGAAGAGGTATAGAAATTCCACGAAATATTGCACACTTCTTTATAAAGTTACAGATCACAATAGATTTCCCTTGATTGTCTACAACAAAATTTGCTTCAAGGGTAGTGAGGAAACACATACAAATTTGAAATTTTGTGTCATTGCAAATTTTGCATCCAAGAGGAATTAACCATTCATAAGCATTAACATGCAAGTAGCTAATTAAGGAAATTGACGAATTTAGAAAAGGGGTAAATACAACTCAGTTTCAATATATTCTCATGAGTCGAATATGTAAAGATTTGAATTGAATTACTTTTTATGATGATATAGGGATTTACAAGAGTGCTAGAGAGAAAATTGCAGGATAGGGATGTAGTGATTACTATATGGACTTGGATAAAAAATACAAATAAATAAATAAATCAAACATCAGGGCTAGCCAATCATTGGCACTAATTTTCCCCAACACCTTTGTAGGTTGATGAAAGGAATAGATTATTTCAACAATTAATAGAAGATATCTTATAATGTGTTAATGCAATGACTATAGTGCATGTAATGTTAGAATACAAGAATTGCAAAGAGAAAGTTCCAATTTAGAAACATACAGTGTGTCCATGCAATGACTATAGTGCTTGCAAATGTTAAGCATATAAGAGTGGTAGAGAACAAGTTACAGGGTAGGAATATAGTAGTACATCCTTAAATGTAAAAAATTCCAAGAATACAAGGAAAAATTTCCTAATGGAAACTAAATGCAAACCCCTACACTCGATTTATGCACATGGAAAAAATAGGTTCAATTAGATAGCAAAGAAACATGACTTGGAATTAGCAACATATCAACAATTAACAAGTAAATGAAAGGGAAAATTAGTCAAAGTGGTTAAATCAATGAATTGTTGGCAATGTTGCTAACTTGTTGAGCACTTGGATAGATCCATGCCAGAAAGCACCCAGTTTGAATCTCCCTTGGCTTAGGTGCACTATTATATTCCAATAGGTTTAATAGGGATGCCATCCACAAATATACCATGGGTTTCCCCACGGGCTTCTCCTTGGGGTTAAATAAAATATTATAAAAATTATTGGAAAACTCTATGAGTCTATAATAATTCAATCAATATAAAAATGTATTAACTTGGCATACTAACATGCCAAGACACATTTATAACTTAAAGTTTCCCCCCATTCCCTATATTCAATAATCAAGAACTTGACTTACCACGGCTTCATATTGAATTAGAAATTTGGCCAACTATAGGGTTATGGACCAAGCCAAGTTCACTCATGAAGACACACAGGTCTTGGAAAGTGTTGTAAATATAGTCAATTCAAGAAAAGAGAACAAAATAATGTTGATTGTTTAAATGCACATAACCTAAGCTACCGCCAAGGCATACTGCATAAATTCAATAAAAATAAATTCACCTATCAACTAAACATCTTTTACTTGAGAGAATCGAATATCAGTGGAAATAAAAAAAATGAATACCCCATCGACTAAACCCCGTCTTTTTCAGTAACCCAAAATTTCCCTTTCGCCACTTAGTAGTGCAAGTGAAAGGTTTTTAAAGTGATAAAATCTTGTATTTACAATAATCATGAATTTGTGGTTGATCACAAACTTTTTTGAAACCCTTAGTTTTTCAATGTGGGGTGAGGCCCTGACACAAGAAAAGTGAAGGACCTCATCAAAATCCTTTGGACAAGTATCAATCCCCTAAATCATACCCAAACAAAGATCATTGAGAGAAATGCAACATTCTTTCACCTAATAAAGAAAGGAACAAGGGCTTGCTCAGGGCCAAAAAAAAATCTTATTTCTTTATATTAAGTATGGAAGTAATTAAAGAAAACCCTAGAATAGAAAACAAAAAATCACTTCTTACCTATAATGTAAGTATTTATGGGTGGAAAGGAATAATATTTTTCCCTATTGAGACAAAGCGATAGTAGAGAACCCACAAAAAGAAAGAGTTGAAACAAGGACCATAAAATAAAATCCCATCCTATTGATTTCATCACTCATTATGCCCAATCATACAAATTGGAAACTTATTTGTACAAACACAAGAAAATTAAATCCTTTCTCCAATATGATTCACAAATGGTTAGCTCACATAAGGAAATCCTCAAACATAGTAACTAATATCTTGAAGAGAAATCTAGAGGGGAAATGTTTGATCTATATATTGAAAGAGGTTACGAATACAACAACATGATGGTGCTTGGCATTTCTATTGTGGTTCTTCATGCCTTATAATCTTCTCTTTGCAGTCTATGAATGCTAAAGCTTCCAGTCTTCAATCTTCAATCTCAAATTCTCTGTCTATCTCATATGATTTGATGCTAACCCAAACCCATGGTGGACCATTGTATTTATAGGAAAAAACTTGAGTGTGGTTAGATTGACCTCAGGTTGAGTTTAGGATAAATTCCCAAACCATTGACAATCAAGATTGCATGTAACAAAGGGTGTTTCCTTGGCCTTTCATGCTTTTGATTCCATACATGGATTCGTGGAAGGTTTCCACAAATATACCTGGATACCCTATCAAAATCAGACTGTGGTGAGTAGATTTTGTACTTTGGAAACTAACATAAAGGTTGTAGATCATTAAAGATGAAAAAATCAATCAAAATTTCTTCTAATGGTACCTACCCACAAACACACACTATTGATAAACAAACCATTATGCATACAAATCAAAATAATCAAAACAACATCACTAATTTTCTATTAATTCTAAAAACAGAAAGATAAATCTACAACTGAAAATACAAACTTTTGAACCACATAATGGTGTGCCCTATTTCTCCTTTAAAAACTAGGAATGAGATAGGGAAAATGATTATAGATGCATGCAAAACATCATGTTGATTGGATGTGTGAACTTTAACCATAGTCATCCCAAACATAAGGTGTTCTCTCATGTAGATATCCATCCTTCAGTGTGCTCAGAATCCTCATGCAAGAGTGTTCCTACTGAATTTGGGACCTGCACCCTACTTTTTTCGTGCGGAATTATATAAAGAAAAATAGAGATCTAGCACTAAACTGTTGAATACAGAAAAAAATATAAAACTAGAAGTGGACTGAATATTGTGCATGCATCATGCATGTGCCCCCTTTCCTCTCACTCCTTTAAATACTAGTGTTCCTTCAACATTGTTGTATGGATTACTGAATGAGGGTGTTGTACTATTGTATGCTATTCTACTGAACTAAGATTGTTGTAGTTGGAAAACTCTTTGAGAAACATAGGTAAGCTAACACCTTCTACGAGTTGGTTTCTCTACCCTAAGTGATACACAAATTTTGTGATGGGCACAATTTCTAATTCGATATAAATACGTGGATTGATATCTTCTACACCTCCCCCTCAAGGCAAAGTTTGGCTCAAGTCTCCTTGCCACTACCATTCAACCCAAATGCTTAATTTTGTTACTGAAGTATGGGTTCCTATTTCCAACCTACTTAGAGTTTTCTTTTAACATAATATTTAATAAAACAAAATCAGACTATGGACATAGAATGAGAAGAATTGATCCATTTGCTCCAATTTATATCTAGTATTGATTTTTGTAGGCTTGGTTATGTCTTATTAAGTTTTGGAAAATCATTATTTAATGATCCACTCCTTTTTCCTACATGGTATTACCAAAATTTGATAGGCATATTCTTACAATAGATATGGTGGTGGCTAAAATGTGTTCGCCTATAGTATAACTAATTGTAGTACAATTGATTGGCATTTCCTTTCAATGGAGGTTTAGGTGGCTCTTAATATTTCTCTATTTGAAATTTAATTGGGAATATGAAGATTGATTTAGTATTTTTTTTAAAACAATGTTTTAGGAAAGTTGATCCAGATCAATGGGAATTTGAAAATGAACATTTTCTTCGGGGACAAAGGAATTTGTTGAAAAATATTCACAAATGCAAGCCTGTGCATAGTCATTCTCAAAATCCCCAACAAGACTCATGTAATGATTCTATAAAATATGAACTGGAGGAAGAAATTCATAGGCTCAAGAGGGATAAGAGACTTCTCATGATGGAGGTCCTTAGAACTAGGTAGCAACATCAAGGTACCAAGATGCATATGCAAATCTTGGAGGAACGTTTGCAAACCATGGAACATCACCAACAAAAAATGATGGTATTTATGTCCAAAGTTGTACAAAAGCTTGAATTTGTGGCACAACTTATGAAATAGAGTGAAAACAATAAGCTTCTTGAAGCAGCTAATAAGAAGAGAAGATTAACCAAGAAAGATAATTGTTCAGGGCTTGGGGAAACTGAGTTTACGGACAATCAAATTGTGAAGTATCAACCTTCTTCAGGTGATGAATGTAGTGTAGTTTCGTTGAGGGTTTTAAACACAGACCCATTCAATAGAATGGAAACATATTTAAATACTTTGGAAACCTTTTTCAGGGATATTTTCACACATTTCCCCTCCTTCTAGATAGTTTCACCCCTTGCAAAGGGGACAGAGGTGACATACTCCTGTTTCTCTCTGACAAAAGGTGTTATTTCATTCCTTGTCAAAGGGACTAGAGTGACACCCTTAAAAATGTCACATCATGCCATGGTTTGAGTCCATATTTTAAGTCATTGAGGTGGAAAGGTATCTAAGCTTGGTTAGATCTACAGTTAAAGATGAACATATCACTATCATTCTCGTCTTCAAATAAAATCTCATGGGAGAGCTCAATATTCTCTGTTTATCAATATGATAAAGGATTTTACATATGGTAGAGGTTTATCTGAGCTACAAATAGGAGCTATAAAGGTTTGGTTGGCATGGCACAAAGAGAAAAAGGTCCCTTGAAAAATGTAAATCCTCTCAATTCCCCCTATGATAAGGCCTCGGTGAAAAATAACTACATGACTCTTTAAAGGAAATTTAGGATGAATATTGTTTTGGTAAGTTGAAGCTTCATGAAGAATATATGGGAAAGGATATTATTGGGACTTTTAAGCAAGATACATAAGATCAAAAACCCCAGGAAGAATCCCAAGATAAACATATAAGCTCTTGCCCTCATCTTAAGTCATCTAATGCTACTTCTTAACAACCTGTCTGTTATTGGTGCCAGTGGATAAATAAAAAAAGGAGGAGGATGCT
This sequence comes from Pinus tabuliformis, assembly GCA_031772625.1. Taxonomy (NCBI): domain Eukaryota; kingdom Viridiplantae; phylum Streptophyta; class Pinopsida; order Pinales; family Pinaceae; genus Pinus; species Pinus tabuliformis. The sequence continues at coordinate 1,037,737,380 of CM062819.1, forward strand.
AATGATATGGAAGGTAGCGTGAATATGAGACAGATAAGATAGACATGAAAAATACTAAAAAAGAGGAGGAATCACAAGTGAAACCCAAAGAGACTTCTAACCAATATCTTTCCTCTACCTAGATTACCTCTGTCACACATCCTTCTTCATCCCCTTTAATTGTTCTCAATACCTCTTATATTGAAGCTTCCTCAATTCCTATGATATCCAAGTTAACATAAATGTCTATGACTAGTGTTGACCCTTCTTCGAGTGCCTTAAATAGCTTACAAGTTCCCTTTTTATATTCCCCTTCTACTACAATTCCATCCCCTAGTATCTTGGCTACCATGATTGCAACAAACCCTTTACCTTTTTGTCTACTACTGGTACCATGATCACCATGATAGTTTCTCAACCCCAAGCTTCTACCTCTGATACAATGTATTCATTTCAGCCTTGATATTATTTTGCTAATTTTGTTGCAATAAATGCCTAGGGTAAATGGATTCAAGATAATCTACCACCTTTGGTGACTAATGAGGAAGTTAGCCAAAGGATTATAGCAACCATGAATATAGAGATAGGGATATTTTCCGTGGCAACTTTGGATCATAAGTAGACATGTTACATAGAAAATTGAAAAATACAATCAATGATTTACATTTTAAAAGGATTACCAATAAATCTAATGATAGAGAGTTAAAGGACCATAAACTAAACTCATTAATATAGAAGTAGGCATGGTAAATGAGATTCAAGGTGTTTTTTATAGTTGAGTGAAACCAAGAAGCTATCAATTTAGTTTGCCTTAGTTAATGTAATAGGGATTTTTTACAAAGGAATGCATATATGACACCCTTTTGCTTTATTTGAATGCATATAATTTTGTGTAAGGAATCTATAGACAAGACAGGTAGAAAACTTTACTTGTGATTTAGTTTCATACCTTGATTTTATTATATCCTTCACTCTTATTGTACAATCAACTGTGAATGTGTTACACTAGATAACATACATTTGACATCTTTCAAAACATGTATTTGGCATATGTGTTGATAGGATATATAAAAACTCTACAACCTCATAATACTAACCTTCATGTCGTGGATGAATTTCACATGGTATTGGCATGCTTGGATTGGAATCTACCATTTTTGACTCATTTCTAGACTGTCAATGGAACACTATCTCAAATTGCCACTTAAAGTCATAACATAAGGCATTTGCTTCTATATAGAACTTTTACAACTCAATCTTTGATTATTGATCATTTCTAATGTACATAAACCATAAGTCTTCTCTAAAATTAAGATACTTATGTAGAAGTTGAATATGGGATGTTTTCAAACATAAAAAAACTTACCCTACATTTAGAAGGCCTTCATGTGGAACATTGAAGATAACATTGTTCTCTCTACATATTCTTCAGAGTAAAACATAGATGTGGTTGACATCAACCCTTTTAATAAAGTTTGATTCTCTCCTTGCTCTCACTATTGTATTTCCAAAACTGTGAAGTATTCCTATAACTCTACAGTTGATTAAGTATTGTTAATCATTGGTGGTATAATCAAGAGTACTAGAATCCCTCCCTAACATGATTGTTGGGATTCCTCTTGGAAATAAGAACATCAAACATTAAATTCAAATAGGTCTGATATAAAATAAATTTCTTGACAAAAAAACTTCAATTATGAACTATTAATAAAAAAATAAGTGTACAAATCCATACAGTCTAGAAGATTGTTGTAGGAGTGTCATTCAAGGCAACTCTTGCTAAGACAAAGTCACAATATATTTAATTCATCATCTAGAGTCAAGGCATTATTTTTTGTGACACTCACGTAAAAAATAGTGTTGCAAGGAAAAAAAGTACCTTCAAAAAAAGAATCTTCAAAATTTGTTTTGCTCCACATAGTTTTAAAAACAAATTATCTTCAAAATTTGTTTTGTTGCAGACTGAATTAGTTTATGTTTGGACTCTCACAAACCTAGTGCACTCCTTTTTGTCCTCTTTCTACAAGGCACTACTCTAATTATGGGCATGTATTTCTCATCACACTGAACACCCTCCTCATTATTATTGTCTCCCATTCACTGAAATTGAGTAATGGTTTCCTTCCAAGGTTCAGGAATGATAATTGAATGATTGTGCGCAACAAATGATTCATCATGTGCTTGTATCTCCTCGTCATGCTCACTCCTAGATGTTTCACTTGATGCTTTTGATTGTTGGGATTCCTATACACAACAAAATTTAACTTGTTAAAATAATGTTATACCTCCAATTAAATTATTGCATAATTCATAAAATATTGTAAACAAATAACCTCAAATTCATGACTAGTGATTAATTTTTCCGCTTGATCTATCATGTGTTGTCGAAGACCTTGAGAACCATGTAATAACGGATATTTTGAGTCCTCGTCTGAAGCTTCCATTTGAAATTGGTGAACATACATTAATAAAATAAACCAAAGTTATAAATTATAATGACTCATAAGATACAATTAACTCAACGTTTTCAAGATATTATCCCTGAAATAGAAAATATAATACTAGATGAAAATATTCACTTACAATACCACCACGAATGTTATTATATCTACCAAAGCCTAATTTATGGGACCAAATTCTTGACACCCTAGCTTGGGTAGCTTTCGTTGTATCTCGAAGGTGTATTTTACCTCAAGTCTTTTGTCAACTTTCACTTTAAATTGTCTCTTTTGGAATGAATGTATTTGTGTGCAATCTCTAGAATAATTTCCTTAACAAAATCAGGATTACCAAATTATATTATGACACCTTTAAATAGTTGTTCATTTTTAGCATTGGTTTTCTTCCTCCAATCCATCGAATGGTATTTCCAAATAATTATTTTGCACAACGAAAAATAATGTGAAATTTTTTTAACCCCATTTCATCCTTCAATATGTTTCCTTCTGAAGTGAGAAAGATTGTGACTTCTTACATTACTTTTGTAGTTATTGAGGATATTATTGTAGTCTTTGGGGTTGAGGTAGAAGACATTATAGGTACATCAAGAACGTTGTCACTTATTTCTTATATTTACAATGAAATTGTGAAACTGTTAAAAACCCAACAAAATATGAAACAATTTTCATTTCTAAAATACTTATCATGTATGTAACAAATGAAATTATAAAAAATTAAGATAATTTTACCTCATCATCTGAGGTAGGCCCTCCACTATCCAAAAATTCCATTTCCCATAACTGAATTTGATTAATTATTTCTTGTTTGATTTGAACATTTTTCAAGAGTATATGGTAGGAGCCTTAGCATTCTTGATTGTGAATCTATAAGACTCTTCAAGGAAACTTTTTCTGATCATGGTGGGAGAATTCTGATTGAACCCACATTTGATAGGTTATTTATTAATTCTCATGTACGCCTAACAGGGGCATGCATGTTCAATTCAACAAGGATACTAGCAACATCAGTATTTGATGTAGAGGTCATGTTATGGGGTTTGTCACTTGATATCTCTCTTGTAGTAAGTGTTTCTAGTCTAGCTACAGAGGGCATAACATGATCCTCTATACCAATGGATTGTATACTTGCTGGAGTCATCCTAGAAACATCCTACAAGGAACAAATATAAATAATAAGATGGAATAATAGGTGAATAACATAATCAAGCCCATGTAAATAGATTATTGAGTCATACATTTTTCATAACACTGGATGTATTGGGGGGCATAAATGAATCATGCATGCCAACAAAATGCACACTTAGTGGAGTTACTTTAGAAATACCCCATGTGGAAAAAAAAAAATTAATAAATATATAAAGTGAAATAAGTTAATTAAATGCACAAAAATATTTATCAAACTTGACCATTAACATAACCTTAGATGTACTAAAGGGTGTGATAGGGGTTGGAATGACTTTACAAATTTCCTACATTCCACAAACATAAATTAGAATAATATAATAGGGAACATAAGATAATTGAACCTATAGAACACGATTTTCAAGACTACCTCATGCACCATCATAGCAATGTCTTGTCCTCGTCCATTTGTTAACATTTGAATAAAAGCATTTAAATCAACGGATTCCCCATAGTAGAATCAATAGCACCCATGGGCAGATGCTTAAAAAGACACATAATAACATAAAAATAAGAAAATAATTATTTGACAACATATGTAAGTGACATTAGTAACACAAGTCAAATTCACTAGCACATGAACAATAACATGGAAAAATTTCAATACGTTTCAATACATAAAAAAACATATACAATACTGAACTCAATATGCAATTGTTTTTAGGTTTATGGTATTGCGTTTCTCTTACTGAGGTGTTGATTGCATAAAGTGGCTAGGTGTTGATTTTATAAATGTTTTCAAAATTTCAATTAAGGAATTGAGGTTTGGTAGATCACGTGCCTCCACCAAATATATATAAAATTGTCTTTCAAGTAAAACCTTAAACATTCAAATGTTCTAATGTTCATTACATTTTGTGTACAATTAAAAACTCAATACTTAACTTGTAAAGATATAATTATATTGTACGGAATCCTCACAGCTATCTTAAAGTAAAAATGGTGATCAAAAAATATTATCCTCACATGAAATTTCCTCATCTGGTGGAATAAATACCCCATAATTAATGGACCCTAATCCACAAATAAATTAATACTATAATTTTCATAGTCTTCATCATCTTCAACTACAGGTAAATTAAAATCAATAAATTCATCATCTTGAAGATCTTGATGCACATGTGGTTGCTCATGTCCTTCAGAAACTTTAGTAAACTTGCCATGATCTTTGTCTTGATCATATGGATCTGACAATAAAATTGTCATCATATCCATCTTGGTCATTTGTGTCTTCACTTGGAAATTCTACATCTTCGAGTAAATCATGGTCCTCTACATCTTGAAAAAATATTACTCTCCATCCTCTTGTATCATAATCAATCACAAATGATCAACCGGGTTGTTCTAAATTTGGAATGAGAAAAATTTGGTCACGTTGACTTCGAAACACATAACAGAAGTGGATTCAAACCTAGATGTAATGATTATGTGGAATCCATTATTATGGAGCGAGATAGCTTTTCTTCTCCCACTTCGATAAGCTTGTACCATTCAACACGAAATAATTTTCTTGAAAGACATAAAATTGAGCTCTATAATATTCTCCAACACTCCATAGTAGTGAAGTATGATTTTGATTGGTTTTATATCATTTGTATGTGAACAAAATACCACCTCAAATGATGCAGAAACTCCACAATCATAATTTTGTCTCTTTTCATCAATGTTTCTTATGCAAAAATGATGACCAAAATTCCACATTCCTTTGTAAAATGTTACCTAAATTCATATAAATATTAACTAATTATATTCAAGATTACAAACGTTAATGGAAAATTTATTAAATATCTGCAATATATTAATATATATATCACCTCCCCATTTGTAGATCCTTTAATGAAATTCAGTTATTGTTGTGTCACTCTATCCATCACTTTTGTTTCCTCGTGTTCAATATTGGTCTTTATCCAATTCCATCAACATCTCTTTAGCCAGTTTATTTTATAGCCTACGGAAAATCCTCCAGAAGTTTTTTCACCATGTCTATTATATATATTGGCCCATGCATTTTCATCCTCTAATTTATTTTGTTCAATGTACTTCTCCTTCCATTCCAACATAAAGTCTGAATTGTATGCAACATACAAATGTAATGCCTCCCACTCCTTAGCATCTACAATTAAAAATATATTTTTTCCATGAATTAATAATGAAATAAATCCATGTATTATAAAAGCTACTATAAATGTAACTACTACCAAAATTTGTGTATACCTTTTATCCTCATTGAAGTCCCTTCACCCTCTAATTTTTTTCCTTCAAATGATTGAGGTTGGTTATAATTCCATAATTGTGGAGTTTCAAGATGAAATTGAGGTGAGTACTCACTCAAATGAACCATTTCTTGGAAAACCATGTACCGCTCAACTATGTATCCTTTCGGTCCAGCCTTTTGCCTCAAAAAATATTTTAAGACCTTCATATATCTCTCGACAAGCCACATTATATGAATATTAATAGGACCACACTGTTCAATCTCTTCTACTATGTGTACAAGTTAATTCTCTTGAGAATTAAGGGAAGCACATTTGAATATCACACATCAAAAGTGAAACATTCCTCTTCCAATACTTCAAGTCGTCTTGATGTATCTTTTTATATAAGACCAACCTACAAGTATTACCATGTATTAAAATAAAGAATTATGACTTCTTCAAAAATAACAGTATAAACTCGTATAAAGGCATAACTAATAATGCCTTCAAATGATAAGAGTCATGGAAGAGTATGCATGATGGATTGAAAATACCTCAACTATTTATACAATTTGTAAATATTCAATGTGAAATCATGGTCAAAAGTGCTTGGTATTATTGCAGGCAACACATACTGCATGACCATTAACAAATAACCATGTTCAAATATTCATGAACTGATATTATCACTAGGATATACAAATTTATAATTAAATTTCCAACAAATCTAACATGTAACAAAGCTACCTTTATCCAATTGTGCCAATCATGTCTTTTTAGGCTTGAGAGCTCTGATCCATCTCTTGTGAACAAGTTTTTTAATGTTGCACCAAATCGAGAAGGAAAGCTTATGCTTTTCATAGTAGAAATGATGTTTTCTTTCTCATTTCATTGAAAATTCCATGGAGCATGAACGTATGAATTTTATTCATGCATCCACATGTTCGGCATGATATTGGAAACTCAGAGGTCCTTTCGAAAGTTTATTTGTTCTTCAAGGTTAGTTCCATTTAGATGTTTCCACAAGCACTCTGCCACATTTTCCCCGATGTGCATAGTATCAAATAGGTGGTCTATTGGAAAGTTCTCATAATATTATACTTTGTAGAAAATGGATAGCCTTTTCATTCTTAGGGGAAAACCTATCTCTCCTTTTTTTTCAAACATCACTTTCCACCTAGAAGGGTTCATCTTTCCTCACTTCCTCATTTCCACTTCCTTTCCATTGAACTTATGTTTATCACGCACTCGATAACGATGATTTTGTGGTAACAATTGTATATACTCATCATAGACAGTTTTATTGAGATCCTTTGACTACCTATGTAACAATTTTGGCCCACATTATGGAAAACCATTTTTCCCCTTTGTTTGTAGCCCTAAAATAAGAATGGAAACCATATTTAGTAAATCGTGAAATGAATACAATAATTATAACTATAATTTATAATATATTACCACAACAAATAGAGAGCCCCGACGTGTCATGAATTGTCCAGATAAGAATCACATGAAAGAGGAATTTTATATCATTAATAGGTCTTTGTACATCATACATATTTACACCATCCCATAATTTGTGAAACTCATCAATGAAGAGCTTCACGTATACATCCATATCCTTTACCTAATATTTCCCTAAGTAAACAATGAGTTTTTCATTAGGATTAATTAAATTGAAATATTTTTATATAATCTTCAAGAGATCATTACATTCATATGTTCTAGTACCTGGTATGAGAAGAGATAACATTGCATGTTCCTTTTTCATTGTCATCCAAGGGGGAATATTGTTGTTAGTAATTAAAATTGGCCAAACAGAATATGTTGTTCTAAGACTTCCAAAAGGATTAGCACCATCCATTGCTAGAGAAATTCTTGCATTCCTTGGCTCATTTATTAAATGTGGCCATCTTTCCTCAATCTCTTTCTAATATTTACTATCTGTAGCCATATGCATGACAGCATCTTGGCTCCTCCCTTGTGCATGATAATCCATATATTTTTCCAAATCCTTGAATTTGAACATCCTCTCAAACCTTTGATTTAGTGGATTGTGTTGTAGTACTTTATAAGGAACCTTATTGGATACTTCATCTTGACGATACCTATTTTTGTGACATACTGGGAATTGTTGCAAATTTTTATTCTAGCCATTGTACAATATAGGACATGCATCATATTTATTGTACTTCATTCCAATTTCTTTCATTATTGAAGATACTTCTCTATGAGAATGAGACAACTTATTGTCCTTTGGAAGTATTTTGTTTTCCAAAAGGCTACATGGTGCAACAAATGATTTTTGTAAATATACAAATTATTCAAAACTTTTAAGACATCTAGAGCATTAATTTATAGGAATATCAAATCCAACCTTAATATATCAGTAAAGCATGTGTTTGTCAATCTATGTGTAACCTCCAAGTTCAACAACAACATAAGTGTCACAAATATAGAAGAATAAATGTTTGCAAAAAGAGGCGTCCTAGCCAACTGAGCTAAGGGTGAATCAATAACTTCTTCAAAATATGTGTAGAAGTCTTGGATAAATTCATTGACACCAGCCTCATTTATCTATGAAGTGGTTTCATCCATAAATGTGTCTTCTTCTTCATCTTGACAGTGGTTATTATTAATAATATCATCAATAACATATGTTGGTTCTTCAGGAATGTTGGGAACCAGAAGCAAATTTTCATCAAAAAATCAATTGAAATGATTAATAATAACATATTAAATAATGTGCATGTTTATTTATTATAAGAATAACAATTTTGATATTATAGTGTACCTCTTCAATATAAACTTCATGGTTGAATCTATGGATACCAACAAGTCTTCGGTTCTTTAGTTTCATATTTTGGAAACTTTTGCAACTAAAATATATCATTTCATTAAAGTATTCATTTATCCATGGAGCAAGTCTTATTGCCCATTCATCTAAATATTTAGATGATGATGTGTTATTTCCCTGAATGCACCATGTACTATAAACAATAAGAGTGCAACTTTTAACATGAGTATTGTTTCTTGATACTATCATTGTCTAGTGTGTGGAGTTATTTTAATTTTTTTTTTATTGTTATTTATATTATATTCTTAGTAGTCAGTGGTTTTATGGTTTTGGATTCATTTTTTATATTAAATTCTCACTTCAAATATACTTATGCATGTTAAAAGAGTGAAATGAGAGGTTGGTGAGGACCATTCTTACATTTAAACTAGAAATATGGATATATTCCACCATTGTACTCTTGATAAATGGGCCATGAGAAACAATGGCTAAGGGTTATAGCATATATGGTTACACCCTACACCCTCATCTAAAGGGTATGAATAGATACACTAGTGGGGAATAATAATTAGAATTACTAGATGCCATTTTTTGAACTTTTGAATGAAGGGATTTGGGAAGTTATTTACTCTCATGATAGTGTCTATTTGGTTAATGAAATTTGTTCAATGACACTCATGATTTTAAGGGAGTGACTTCTCATAAATAACATGATTTCCTTGGGCCATTGATCACATATTTCTTGGTTAGTTCTAGAATCCAAACCATGAATGGCTCGATTTGGCCATGTAATCTCCTCATGTAATTGAATTATTAAAAATTAAATGGGTTGAGTAAGGGACATAGATTCCAAGAGTTATGGGGAGGTCAGTTGCTTGTGAATGTCATTTTACTTGTTAAGGGAGAAAAGTTTGAAGTATATGACAACCATTAAAGGATGATTCTTGAGCATTGAATGCACAAGGATGGTCTATGGAATGGGACTTCTATTGGAAATTAATTGGATGCAACACGAGGCATAATCCCATGCTGGCTTGGAAACCACAACGAGGAAAAAAAAATAGTAAAAGGGCAGGAAAATTAATGAGAGACATGGTACTGGAGGGGTACTACGCAACAACACAAAACACAAAGAGAGGAGACTCATTTGGGGGAATGGATTTCATTCAGAGGAAGACAAGAGACCCAGGTGGGAGGGTTCATTCAGGAGCAGAGAGATAAAATTCATCAAGAAAGGGGATCAAGCTGTAGGAGGAAACATAGAAAAGAGGAGAGGTAGCCTACCTCTAGGTTTTCTCCAAGTATTGGTTGCCCTTCATTAGAAAGCTAAATAGTAGAGGTAGTTGGCCACTGGAACTCTATGTGCATCGATGATTTTTTCAGGAGTTTTTGGGTAGAGGAAGACAAACCTTTCGAGTCCATGTTTCAGTTGGTATATTGGTGGTTATTCCCTTGAGAAAGACCACGTAATACCCTTGGAATTTAGCTCAAGGGTGACAGCTGCAAGTAGCTTGGCTGCAACTTGTCTATGGTTGGGTAGAGAGTTCAAGTCCTGAACTTAGTTTCCCATCTTCATTATAATCTAAGATAAGTTCCATTATGTATAATCTTGTATAATTTTCATGTTGAAGTATGAATGAGTTATATGTTGAGGGTTTGCATGAAAATATAATCACTTGTGTTTATCTGTTGAATGGTTGGTTATGAACTATGTAACTATGTGTGAATTAATATGAGTGTTTCATGTTTCATGTCCTTAATTTCCAGTCATATTCTACTGAGAGTTGATGTTATCCCTATTTGAGTGTTGCGTCGGGTTTCACATCTCACATAAGTAAACTGATATATGTGGCTTGGCATTGCTAAAGAGTAATTGTAATCCTGTAATGAAGTTATAATTCATGATCTAACACTATTTAGGATTAAACAAAGTCTTTTGGTTGAAATCACATGAGAGAATTTTTTTGGCCAACGCGTTTCCAACCAACAAGTGTGGTTCATCATCAGGACTAGATGAAGAGGCAGACCATGGCAAAGGATTAAATAGAGAGCAATGTAGAGACATAATTTCAAGTAGCCGCTATATTTGAACAATAATGTTTAAATTATAATATTAATTTATTAATATATTAAAAATAAATATTATTAAGTAATGGCTATATTAAATGACTAGATTTTGAAAAAAAATATTTAAGTAATGATATTATGTCATTGATTTATTAAAAATATTAATAGGTAACGACTGTATTAAACGGCTAGTTTTTGAAAAATAATATTTAAATTAATTTATTAAAACCAATACGACTAGTTCTTGAAAAATAATATTTAAATAATGATATTAGTTTATTAATTTATTAAAATATTAATATGTAACGGCTATATTAAATGGCTAGTTTTTGAAAAAATATTTAAGTAATGATATTATTTCATTAATTTATTAAAAAATGATACTATTTAGGATGTTCAACATAAGTTTCTTGCAAATAATATGTGTGTGTCAATCACTTCCTTGACAACAAGCACCATAGAGACCCTTTCATGTTACAATGGCATAATTCTTGTTGTTGAGGTTCTACAACCCATAGCATTGTGAAAGGGGTTGATTCACAAGCTTGAATGACTTGGCTTGTGATTCCTAGACTTAGTCTAGAAGTGCTCTCACGTATTCACAATGCCCATAAATACATGTTTACATTTCTAGATTTAAATGGTATTTGTAACCAAATCAAATGTTTGTCTCATTTCCTATTTTGGGCATGGTATTGTAGAGAACAACATAGGATTTCATTATGTCACTAAGATTCTAAATGTTATAACATGCAATGTCTACACTTAATAAGAAATGTTTGGTTATATTTATGGGTTAGAATCATGTGCTAATAAAGTCATGAATGTGCTCTGTTGTGACTGAATAAATAATATATGTAGTAAAGCCTTGAAGGCACTAAAAATATCTACAAAGATCTACACTAATCATACGACAAATACTAGGATAAGAACCTCTTTTATCAATGAATAATGGTTACATGGAGGACACTTGTTGATAGCGTCTTCATGTGTTGAAGTTTATGCATATTTACAACTTATAATAGTTGTTAGACTATGCACCAACATGTGAGTCATGTGTTTATGCTGACGGAAACTCCCTCTCGCAACCTTAAAGACTTTTACCCCTGCATAAGAGGCGTCTCAACCTTGCATTTTTAGTAGCCCCCATTCCTGCCCTAGGGTCTCTGGTCAGGAGGAATATAAGTCCCTGCCAATAGCCAAATTCCATGGACAGCCTTGGCAGGTGCCATAGAGTTGCTTGCACTATTGACATGGATTCTAGAACCCTTGGCATGTGACAAGAGAAGTGGGAACCCACACCAAGCCCTTGGAAGGTATGGGCCATAGGAGTGTCTATGCCAGCATGCTTGGAATCCCCTACATCAATGTGGGGAATGTCAGATGGCCAAGAACGTATTGGAGTGGATTTTTCCCAATCTTAGGAGGGGTACAACCTTAGTGCACCTTAATAATCCATAGGTGCTGGTGTTGAACATCGGTGCTACTTTGGAGGTCTGCACAACATATGAAACATCATCATGGCTGAAGAAATTAGTGGAAGATGCTCAACAAAGAGCTAGAGAACGTTGTCATGATACACAATGAATTCCAAATTGGGCGCATCACATAAGGCTTGGCATAATCCCCCTAGTTGGGCCATGGTTAAGGTCGAATATGAGTAGGGTTACATCGAAAGAGGTCCAACGCTTAGTTTTATAATGAAGCTGACAAATTCATCTATTAAACAGGAAGAAACCTAGTCATGGAAGCCACATATGGGTTGTTAAGACTTCCCTAGTATCACGATTGGACAATGGAGTTAACGTTACAGAGTGGCCGACACATAAGCCCGATGGCCCCACTATTGTTCAAAGGTGGCAACTATAGGAAAACGTATCCTGGTATCTCAAGCCTAGAAGAAACATGATCACACACCTGTAAGGGAGGGTGATGATGGTAGCCAGGATGAGCTAGCTGACACCCTAGCCCGACGATCACATTATTAGCCAGTTGTGGTCCGCTTGATAGGTCATCCGGTCGGGCTTACTGTGGAACATTTATGAGATTGTAGGTGGAAGACAGAGGGGTGAAAGCAGCGAGATGATGTGGCAGAGATTCTACATGCACCAATCACAAGTGAGGAGGGTGAGAAGGGAAACGCCACTCAACTACTTAAAAGGAGTAGTAGACGAAAGTGCCAGAAATAAGTGTGAGGATGATGTTGGTGACGTGTGCCTGGTATTATTTCCATTGGCTAGAGGTGTAACAGTCCAAAAATAAATATCTAATTAGCTTTTCTGATTAACATTAGATTCAACTATGAATAGTTCTTACCTGTCGTAGAAGTAGGCTTACCGCAACAAGGTTTTTGGGGACGACTCTCCACCCAACCGTAGGCTCAATTGTGCAAGGATTCTGCTACAACTGGCCACCCCCGAGCCCTCAATCAACTTACTACTACCAGTGACTCCTAAGTCTTAGAACACCATTCTCCCAAGAGAATGAAAGATAGAATCTCGAAATGATGGAATGCAGGAATGCCTCTCATCTTCCTCACAATCTATTAAATAGAACAAAACATTGGAAGGGGAACCACATGCACACACTCCATGTGCCTGCATGCAACTTTTTTTTCTTGTTTTATTTCTTTACTTTTCTTTTGATTTTTATCTTTCTTGTTTTATTTCCTTCTTTTTGATAGTTTTCTTGTTTTATTTCTATTTATTCTTATTTAGAGCTTTAATATGGTTATTACTATTTATTTTTATTATTTATTTCTTTTTATATAATTTTTAATATCATTTATTATTTAACAATTATGATTTATTATTTTTATTATTTATTATTAAGTGATTTATTTATTATTATTCATTATTTTTATTATTAATTATTATTTTTGTATTATTTTTATTATTTATTATATATTATTTATTACTTTTATTATTTATTATTTATTATTAAAGGGAGGGATATTACATACTCTCCCACTTTAAGGAACTTCGTCCCGAAGTTAAGTTGAATTATTTATTATTTATTATTTATTAACTTCATGTTGCCAACACCCTCTGCTGAACTAGTATAACCAGCAGGCATCGAAAGTCCCCAACACCTCGAGAAATCTCAAGGAATCTCTGTCCTTTTTCCCACTTTCGGCACCGGGCTAAGCCTGACCCAGTCTGTATCCTAGTCCAAGGCTGGCCCCAAGGCTCGCACCTAACTCAGACCTCATCTGCCCCAAGGCAGGCATCCGGTCTGGTACACAATGACCCCGGGCATCTCGCAAGGTTGGCCCACTCCCTCCACAACTACTAAGGCACACAACCCCAGGCATCGAAGTCCTTTACATCCCTTCTAGACTTTGGCATCCCAATCCAATAACAGGCACCGAGCCTAGAACATCAGGCACTTGGCCTCCTCAAGATGGTCCCATAGCTCTTCTAGAGCTATCCATCAAGAGTTATACACAAGACAAAGGAACCACTGGCATATGTAGTGTTGATTGATTTTTGTCCCCAGCCCATATGGTGTTACTTATTCTCCCTCGTGCGTATGGGCTCACACAAAATCATCAAATAAACCGGCTCTCTCGGCCCATTTGTGGAGTCCTGTGAATCATCACATCTCAACATGCATCCAATGCATTGACCATACCATCATAGTATCATAGGAAATAGTCCACATGCCAACTCTTGCATGTCATCATAAGAACGTTCATCTTTGTTAATCGCAACAATATGAATAATAAGGAACTGCATGCTCATGCATGTCATAGATTTGTACGGCACTATCGCATGCTTTAGTTATACCATCAACATAATTATATTAAAGACATATCATGACTTCTCACAAATGAACCACATGCCAATAATCCTCATATTATAGCAGCATAATTCCTATGCCACGTTATGCATATCATATCCATCATGAGTATTGAACATTAAATACCTATCATCACTTAGTAAATGAATGTGTCAATATACATAATACCTATGCATATCACTATTATCATATGTATACATTATCACTATAAGAACCATATGTAAATCATTATCTTCCTACCATGAAACATCGTCAATATGTTTTCATCAAGTTGTCAATTTTTCAATAATCATTTTGACTTCTTTCTACTAGGTAGTTGATCATTTACACCAATGGTATAATCATCTAAGTATATCGTTAAATTTCACATGAGCCTCATCATCTTGAGTCTTAATCTCTCGTCATATATTCTTCCTTCGTCAAGGAAATTTTGGTGAAATTCATTGTTTTAGATATTACTAGTGATACCACCATCATCTATCTCAAAATTAAAATCCCTTGATTGTACATCCATTTACCCTTTGGTTTACTGATTCTAATATCGCTATATGCAATCTCATATAAACATTTTTTTCGTCATGATTTAATTTTATATCATGCTTAATTTACTTGCACGAGGATTTGTTGATCCATGTTGACTTTATTAACAATCAGCACTTCATCCACAGAAATATTTTCTTATCTCGTCGAGTTCGTAAAGTTCGTATCTCAATACCACTTGATTTCTTTATCATAAATTCAGTTTCCTCAAGCTGGCAAAAGACTCGTTCTTATTAGATTTTGAAACAGTTGGAAATACTACTACCATCATTGTCCATGAGAAAATTAAATGTGAGGTAACGTTATGGGAAGTCCTACTCATGAAATAATGATTCAAGTTCAATCTCTATTAATTGACTTTCACTTCTTTTGTCACTATGTACACAATCCTTCTCAAGGTATCCGTATAAAATTTCTAGCAACATTCCTTCCTATATCTTCCTCATTTATTATCATTTGGTCATCATGCAACTTCACATTTTAAAATATGTAGATCATCATTATGACCATTACCAATCATGTTTCTAGCTCTACTCATACCTTTAAAATAATTCTCTTCTTGATAGAACATCCCTTCATTTCCTCCTACCCGATATTCATATATATATTTTTCTTTTTCTCCCTGTCTTGATTTCCTACTATTCCATGTCTATTGGCTTCAAAAATGGAAGTTTCTTCACTTCATTCTATTTTATTATTTTGACTTGAATTTCTCACCTCCAATCATTGTGGTTTTTCCTCCTCTCCTATAACACTGATATACCTTAGAAATGTTGTTACTATTTCCAACTTGGGTAAGATCTGATAAATAAATTCATTAAGATAGCTACCAAGTGTAATCCCCTTATCTTTTCCTGTTTTAAGACATCAACATAATAAAATCTCCTTATCATACGTCTTGTTATCCATAATACATTCATATAGTTAGTCACCTATGAAAAACTTTACAATGTATCTCTCCCATTGTTATAGATGTTGTTATGCACACAACGTATCTTCTCCAATCATTCTATTTATCATACCTTACAGGTTCCTTAAAATAACTTTCATTATTACCCTGATTTTTCAAGTTCATTAGTTGATTTCCAATATTTTCTTCTTTATGTGCATCATCCTTAGATAGACCTTATAGTGATACCTTTAGAGTACCAAGTCATGATTATACCAACTCTTCCATTATGTTCTAAAATCAGTTGTTTCTTCTTATTGATTTCTTACCCTGCTGTGATACTTCTTCTCTACGATCCAAGTTGGCCATAATCACATGAACTATCATTAGCAACTTTCTCCTTTCCATTTCTCTTTCGACATATTTATCCACTATATGTAATTAAACTTGAATCACGAAACCTCATGTAACATTATACTCAACATCTAAACTGAAATCCAAGTCTGTACGATTTGCCATTGAGAATATAGTAGTAAATGAGCAGATACATGTAATCTGAATGGCAATGGCAGTGTAAAATTAAATTTATTAGAAGATCATATTGAGAGAGTTATGTTCTTACAATAATAGACAAGAGAAATTCCAAGAAACTGGTATTGCTAAAGGACAATGAGAACAACAATCCAACCCAAATAATTAGTGAATAGTATGATCAACATTCAAGGAATGTTATCTCTGTGTTTTTAGATCAGATTGAACAATGAAATAATGAACATATGCTAGTGAACAATGATCATCTAAAGGTAATAAGATATCAGAGTTTATCCATTGTCAATTGGAACATATTTCACTATTTTAGAGCACTTTAATTGGTGACAAATTTCAACTTCAATTATCCAAATACTTCAAGTGCTATGTAAACTGTAAAATGAACCGGTGGTGAGTAATTACACCAGCATTAATATTTGTTACAAAAAAAACATGCCAGAATACCATTTCAATAGTGCAATCTTTCAGAGAATTATACATCGTCAATTATGGGTAGATTATCACCATCCAATATTACAAGATTATATACTTTTTCAATGAATCAATGAGTCATAATAAAACTATATCTTTAATTATGTGACTCATTTAGATCTTTGTTATATGGTTGTGATGGAGAGAGCTATGCAAGCACAAACAACTCATGAAAATGAGATAGTGGTTTTCCCATGTAATGAGAGCAAGAACCACAAAGGAAAGGACGGGTATCCATACCAAATAATCAGTTGTATATAATGATGGATGAGAAACCAATTAGGAACTAATGAGTGCACCGAACATTAACTTACACTTAATTTAATATCAGGTCTTACTTCTACCAAACCGGATCAGTTAAAAAAAATTGATGAACTGTAAAAGAAAAGAAGGTTGATCTAGAGACCTTGTAAGAGAAATAAAAACACTACTGTAACTCAAGATTCATCATAAACAAGAACCAATATACTCAATAATAATTATTATCAAAGTCTAACAAGGTTAATAAGTTATCCTTATTATCAGAGTTATGAGTTTAATAAGATATGTTTTTATCATAAATTATCAACAATCACAATACTTAAACCATAATTAAACCATAAATTATCAACAATTACGAATTTTTGTAGTATAACCATGGAAACATGAATTAGAAGGTACTAATGATGTCAGAATAAATCTTAGAGAATTGTCTCAATGTATAATCCAAATTTGAATGACTAAAGCTTAAGAATATTGGTGGCATTATTGTGCTAAGAAGGTACTTGAAAATTTGTTCATCACCAATATTAATTCTGCAAATTCATGATTTTTAAAGATAAATTGAATATATAATTTTTTTTTTGTATCTGTTTAAGCAAGTGTATCTTGAGATTCTTATGGCTATTAAATAATTACTCTAAGGAAATTCAAGAAATCAAACCATCAAAGAAATATTCCACACCATAATAAGAAGAGACACCGCCACCCGACCCAGAACCGGATCGGATGACTGGGAAGGTTATCCCTCCCCAAAACACAAAATAAAATCCTTTTATTAATAAGATGGTCCGCCTACAAGTGCACCTGCGAAGGCAACACCATATAAAAACCCTTACATTACAATACATTTTAGCCATAATGATTCCCTGGATAAGACATAAAATTTCTTACATAAGACATAAGATTGTAAGCTTGCGGTCATGGCTATGCGTGTTCTTGCAAATTCCATTGTTCCTTTTGACAACAATGTCGAGAAATCTGCACACACTATAAGATCAATAGTAACATTTACACAATCAATAGTACATTTCCTCATCCAAGGTAGGTAATGGAAAATCATAAGCTTCTTATTGACTAATCTCGCTAGAGAGTAATGAGAACCATTGATTTAGGTTATGTTTTTCAATTTATTTTGAGAATAGTCTTCTCCAAGTGCAAAACAATTAAGGAATAGATGAGAGACTAGAGAGTATAACCCCCACCCCCTTGAGGAGATGTGTTGGTACTCACCAATAAGTTCTTGTCCCATCACTAGAGGAACAAATTCTTTGGAGCAAGTCCAATGCTTTCTAAGCACAACAACTTTAATCCATCCTTCATTGTTTGTCAATTTATTAACCTACATCTACTGAAATACAATAAATAGTAAAATATGCAATTATAACGAACAGAAGAAAGATAAGGATGAATTTACCCGAGTGAGCCAGGATGCTAAGTAATATTCCTTTGAATCCATTCTCTCTTGGAAAGATAGACAACAACATGGCACCATCCCAATTTTATTTTGGTCCCTGATGTTGAGATAATTGCTTGGAAAATGTTATGGAGTGGTTGTCGAATGATCAGGCGCTCCTGTTCAACGGTAAGTTTCCGGGGTGTAACCCGCGAGATGAGGGTTCAAATCTCATTGAGTATATATATGACCTGTTGTGTCTTGGCTAAAAGAGTAGGCGACGGACCGTCTTTAAATCAAAAAACAATTCAAACACAGATTCTTCAACAATGAAATTGAATTTTCTCTTCACACGATTATAGGTGAAAATCCAAAAGAATTAAAATAAAAAATAAAAAAATTCCCTGCTCTTATATAATTGTCATGATTCTGACCTCAATTTATTGAAATAGATTTTATAATTCTCACCAGCGCAACCTTAAAATATAAATAAAACAATTCAAACATGAATATTCATCAAAGATAAATTGAAATTTCACTTGGAAACATTACAGGTTGAGTCCAAAAGAATTCAACAATTTGTGACTCCTCTCCTGACCAATAATTCTCATGTGCATGACCTTAAACTACAATCTTACAATCTGACAATCCAACACCATGATTTTGCAAATCTCAAGAATCAGTTTTTTTTTATAGTAAAAATGACACCATTTCGCCTTGTGAAACAATTATATTACAATCTGTGGATTTTGGTGTAAAGGAAAACTTGTACTGTTACTTTATTCTGTAATTTTACAAACGGTTCACACACATCCACTCAGAGATCTTATCAACCATTTTGTATGCAGCGTATGCTAAATACTCATTCAATAATTTTGCCAAGCAAACAAAAGAGTTCCATCAAATTGAACCTCGGTGCTCTCTGCCGCTTTGTACATGCCCAATCCCTGAATAGGGCGCCAATAGCTGTTCTTATCAGGATTTTATTACAAGCAGTTGTCTAGCTGTTTTCTGAACGAACAATGAATTTACTTTTACAACTGATAAGGAAAATGACAACCATGAAAGAAAGACGTTGGGCAGAGAAGCATCCAGAGATGCTCAAAAATCATTACCAATCATGACAGAACTTGCCAATTTTAGACATTGACTATAGAATTTCTAAGGAAAAACAGTAAAGGCAACAAAGTACCTATCAATCGATGATGCTAATTTTCTTCACCACTACAATCTGCCGTTGGCATAGAGGTGAGAGTAGACTCATTTCCAGATAAATTTGCAGTGGCGTCTTGCAGAGCGTCTAAATTTGGTTTTGTTGATCTTCCAGACGTGGTGTATAGCGTAAGTAGATGACTATAAATATCATAAGTTGGAGAGAAACCTGCATTCTTCAGTTTAGAGAAATATCTTGCAGCCTTGAAAGGTCCCCCACCTTGGCACACAAACGTATTATGACTCGATAAGCCGAAAAATTCTTGTGTGTATGGGTAACGGCGCTGTGGGTATAGACGGTTTATTAAATGCATTGAATATGAATAATCGCTCAAAGCCATTTAAACTTTGGGTCTGATTTGCTCATTGTCATCTCAACAAATACGAGGTGCATATCAAACCCGGTTTTAGATGAATTCGATTGAAATGTCTCTCAAATTATTGAATTTAAAGTAACTGAGTTCTATGGGATGTAGCTCACACGGTAGAGCGCTCGCTTTTTCAATCCAAGGAAACTCACGCATCCTATTTCAAACTGCAACATCGGAATTACATGTCATTCTAGGCAATGCTTCGAGACATAAACTAATTTAATATCATATCAGAAAATCCAGTGACGTGCCTTCAAAATTATGGGTCATCCAACAAAGCATCCCTAAATTCTGAAGACTTTATCTTAAAGCAATTATTAAGAAATTTATTCGAACATAGCTTAATATATGCAATTATAATTACTCTATTTTAATCGATGTCAACTCCAGGTTATGCAACGTGGCCCTTTAATATCTTTGAATAATTAGAAAGTGTTCCTGCAGATTTTAGTGTGAAATACAAGCATCTTCTGAGATATTTCAAGAAAATCATTCCAACTGATCTTCTGTATATGATACTTAATTCTTCTGACTGTATAAATTTTTTTTATTAAAGAGGCCTTTGTTAGCAGAATATAACATAAAGGCTGTGACGAATAGCTACTACCCTGCTAGCGGATTTTAGAGCGATCTAAAGGAATTTTTTTTTTCCAGGTATTTTATAAAAGCTATTTGAACTTCCTTTGGCATAATCTAACCTTCTAACTAAATTTATTATGCTTTAAACGAACTCAAATAAAAACCTGTACAGAGGCGCCCTTTGTGAACAACAACTAGCTTGAAAGCTATGGTAAAGAGCTAGTATATTCAAACATCTCAGTCAGGAATAACTTAACTGTGGTAATCCCTTCAGCTTTTGGGCGGAAAGAGAACAAGGATTTTGGATCGATTTTCTCAAGAAAAGAAATGAAGCTTTGAGACAGCTTGGCTCTTAATGATGTAAATATGTACGCAACCCAAGTTTATTCAGAAATCTCCTATCGACATTGTTTAACCTTCTTGTTTCTACCCAACAGATGCATGCAGCAAGAATGATGCATACGACCCGAACTCTGCATATGACCCATCGCAAGTACATAGAAACCACCGATAACATATACCTGGTTATTACTTCTATAATCCTTTAATTAAACCATTTGTAATACTGCGATTCGTCCTTAGACAACCCTTTGTTCACGAGTGATCATTAGAGATTTTCATGCTTCAGAGTACTTCAATAAATTATTTTATTTTATTTTATTTTTAACTAAAATCCAACATCAACCAAAAAATTACAGAAGTGGATTGGTCAATAGGTCTCAGGGTTTGAACCTATGCTCTGATACCATATGTAACAGTCCAAAAATAAATATCTAATTAACTTTTCTGATTAACATTAGATTCAACTAAGAATAGTGCTTACCTGTCGTAGAAGTAGGCTTACCGCAACAAGGTTTTGGGGACGACTCTCCACCCAACTGTAGGCTCAATTGTGCAAGGATTATGCTACAACTGGCCACCCCCGAGCCCTCAATCAACGTACTACTGCCAGTGATTCCTAAGTCTTAGAACACCATTCTCCCAAGAGAATGAAAGATAGAATCTCGGAATGATGGAATGCAGGAATGCCTCTCATCTTCCTCACCATCTATTAAATAGAACAAAACATTAGAATGGGAACCACATGCACACACTCCATGTGTCTGCATGCAACTTTTTTTTCTTGTTTTATTTCTTTACTTTTCTTTTTATTTTTAGCTTTCTTGTTTTATTTCCTTCTTTTTGATAGTTTCTTGTTTTATTTCTATTTATTCTTATTTAGAGCTTTAATATGGTTATTACTATTTATTTTTATTATTGTTATTATTTATTTCTTTTTATATAATTTTTAATATCATTTATTATTTAACAGTTATGATTTATTATTTTTATTATTAATTATTATTTTTGTATTATTTTTATTATTTGTTATTATTTATTATTTATTATTTTTATTATTTATTATTTATTATTAAGGGGAGGGATATTACAAGAAGGATGACCTGCAATCCACATAGGCCTGGAATCTTAGGTGAAAGGATGAAGGGAATGCACGTTAGTAAGCATTGGGAAATGCCTAGCAGGATTATGTAAATGGGGTATGTGGTCAGGCTCAGACCATCATTGTGGTGTTATTGGTTAGGGATTATCCCACTTGTTGAATCAGTCTAACGAGGTTTATCTTAGAGGAAGGTTAAGCAGTTCCCCAAGTCTAAGCAATGGGAAGAGGAGAGCTAGGACAAGGCATCCCGATAGTGGAACCCTGGAGGATGCACCTCAGTGGTTCAAATGGGCTACAAAGTTGTAAGCATCGGGAAGGGACAGAGTTGGTGGAGTCCACCTAATTTTGATAGCCTAAATGTAATCACATAGTGTGATTAAAAGGGGCACAAAAAATGGAACCGTTGGGAGTTAGCTGTCGGGCCATGCAGCAACATTCCAATGGACCTCGAGCTAGAAATATTTTCACGCTCTGTGGTCCCGAAAGTGGCCTCTCACATAGTTTATCACACATATCAACAACAGAGATATTCTCCGAGGGGTACCTTGTTATAGACATTTTTGGGCACTACAACCCCAAGCATGAAATGTCCATAAACCAAGGGCTCCTAAGTCCCTAAAAGTGTTGTTCTAACCCCTAAAGGAGCAAGGTCAACTGATTACAGCTTCTCCCAGAAGTTCTCCATGAAAAATTGCTCAGAACTGGTCAAAACAGGATCATTTTAGCTGGTCCATAGGCAAAGTGCGTTGCATCTCACCTAAACATACTTTGTGGGTGCATTGCATTTCAAAAAGCCCTTCTATGGGGTACGATGGGCGAGAAGTGACAAATGGCAGTGTCATTCTGCGAGGTGGAGAGGCATGGAAACTTCCAGAAACTTCTCCTGTGACACTTGCCTCTCTGAATTCGACCAAGGATGAGTAAGAGATCATCAATCTCCAAGTGGAAGCAAGAAATATCATAGGGAAGACACTAATCAAATCACAAACTGACTCATCTCCCTTATAGATATCTATATATGGATCCCTCATCCCAGAGATCCAGAGGCTGGAATTTTGCATATTGTAAGGAATTGTTGTTGGTTTCTTGAGACAACATCAGATTGTTGGGTGATCTAAGCTTTGTATGAGGTGAAGAGGGGCTTCCTTGCTGAGAGGATGATGTTGGGTCAGAACAACTGGTTGTAACTCCCTTGGCTCTTTCTTTTTTATCAATAAAAGCTATTCAAGTTTTCCTCCATACTCTTATGTCATTTATGTTTGTTGCATTTGTATGGTCAATTTACATCTGATCCTAGATTGTTTATGATTATAGATCCATGTTCTTGTATAGTGCTATGCTACTGTGATCTTACAGGTGCTCTGTGAAGCTGGGCGTGCAAAGGAACAAGTAACGAAAGACTATCAAGAGAGAGAGGAATCGAACCAGGAGATTAGCGCAAGACAGAGGTTGGTCTTCTTTGTTCTTCTCTCATCTATACTTCATAAAGGAAAAACGAAAGTAGCTTTAATTTGTTTGTTTCTAAGGTAGCTATCACACCTTAGTGGGATAAGCAGTTCTGTGTAGACACTTTTCCTTGTAACAAAATGGCGACTCCACTGGGGACGAATTAGTTTGTTTTTTTTCTTCCTTGTTGTCTATTTTATAAACTTATAGACTGAGCCTGAAGTCGAGACAGGTAGCTTTCGAACTGCATTTGCTATGCAAATGCAAAGTAGATAAATGCCGCTTTAGTCAATCTCCGAGATTTGTTTATAAATTAAACAACTGATTTACAAACTCTCTGATTGCCCTTTGTGATAGCTCTTAGATCCTCCTTAGATCTACCCCTGATTGTTGCATTACTGATTACCATTTGCTCGGCCAAAACCCATGAACTGAACTGCAAACTGTGACCCGGAACCCAAGCAAAGTCTCGTCTCTGGCCCAACGTAGGTATTGTTCTGTGAATCTGAAATTCAGCGCACTTCCCGAGTGTAGTAGGTGCGCTGCATTTCAAATTCCCTGTGTTACAGGTGTGCTGATCAGACTAGGCATTGTTCGGTTTTGGTTTCTGTAATTCATTCTTTCCAGTTCTATTCATGAATTTTGCTGCCTGTGATCAGTATATCTCTGTTTGAAAACCCTTTTCCTTGCTGTTATTCTGCCTCCTTTGTACAAAAGAACTGTAAATGTTTTTGTGTGTTTGTTGAGTCATTTTCAGTTCTCCTTTGCAAAAGTAACGTAATCATACTGTCATCCTTTGATTTGAAAGTGTCGCAAGTGTCGTTTTCAGACATAGGAAAGAGTTTGATTGTTGTAGATAGTCGATTATCCTGTTACTATTGTATTTGGTCTGAATTTGTAATTTTTCTAGTGTCAAAAGCAAGTATTCATTTCCAAATTGTAAAGTGTTGTGATTGCCTCCATTTTTTGATTTCGAAAAGAAACTTGTTGATAGTTGTCGCTTGAAAAGTAATTCAGATTTGTGCATTAGCTTTCTTTTCTCCATTCACATACTAAGAAAGCCGAAAACAAATACATGCATGTGCATTTGCATTTAGACCGTTTCATTGGTTTGATTTAGGAAAGTGCATTTAGAGTGTGCTCTTTGCTCTTTGTGAAAGAATATTGTTTCTCTTTCCTTAGTAGCTAGGATTTTCATTGCACAAAGAAGATAAAAGACTGTTTATCATCTTAGATTGCATTTTAGGAATTAAACATCTACATCTCGCGGTGAACCTGAAAGGAAAACTTCATAAACAAGATCAACTATAAAATAAATTCAATGAATCTAACAACGCTTTGGAACCTAACGCACAACATTTAGAAGTCTAGGCTAGAGACGTATTCCGGCGTCGTAAAGCCTGGTAACTGTTGTTCTCACTGGTGGTTGGGTGATTCCTCCACTTTGAGACGATAAGTGCCAGTACGGACTTGTTCTCCCACGTACCGTCGAGTATATTTTGGGAGACCACAATAGGCTTAATCCTTTATCCATAGGAAGCCGTGTCTGCCACCCTATCGATCGCAATGCACTGAACACAGCATTCTAGAAGATTGAGTGCCGTACCGTAAAAAGTATTCTGCAGTTTTGCGATTGGTTTGGTAATCCCTCTACCTAGATTTCCAGAGCAGTCCATTTCGTTCCTTTTCAGACTCCTTAACGGAAAAGGTCCATCTGAGCACTTGTCACTTCAGGCTCATTAAAAATCGAAGGAGACTAGAGTCATCTTTTATTTTTTCTCGACTCTTTAAAATTGAAAAAACAACTTGTGTCAAAGAGTCTAAAATTTATTTTAAACGGAATAATCATCACCCTTTCCTACGTTGATCTTAGGCTGAGAAAATGGAACCCACCAACCAAGGAATTCCCCTTGGAGGAAATCCTAGTCCCTTCTCCTCTTGGGGAGATGTTGGTGCACCCCATATGGCCACATTGTCGCTTCCAGGATTGACAATTGGCTTTCTCGTATGGCTCTTCTCAACCTCTGTTGTTCAGAACACCGCAATTCCTGAACAATCGAGTCAGCAACTAGACGAATCTAGAGTTACCCACCAACCTTCTACTTCCTCCAATTCTTCCTCTCCTCCTTCTTCTTCGCTTGATGGGGTTGGTAAAGCCAAAAATCAAGTACCTGAGAAGAAGAAGGAAAAGAAGAAGAAAGAGAAGAAGGAGAAGGAGCCAAAAGTGAAAGGGGGCAACCAAGTGTCGTCTAGCGAAAATCCACACACTGCACTGACCAGGCCTAAATCGCCATGTGGCATTTGCAAAGGAGACCACTATCATAGAGATTGTCCTTGTATCCCTCAGATCTTAAGGGACTGGTCTCCTCGTTTGCACAACCCGGTGTCGTCAACCTCTGATGATCATGCTGAAAGCACACCATCTACTAGTGAAAGTGAAGCCCCAGGACAAAAAGGAAAATATAGATTTCCTTGTAAATTTTACAAAGGCGACCATGCCGTCCACCATTGTCCCTTCTTAGACGAGGCTAAAAGAGTTTTGGACGATCATCCGGTTTCATCGTTACGACTTCCTCCTGGATATAAAAAACTCTTGCCGAGTTCGTCACTAGTTGAAAAGCCGGCTGACCCATCCAGGTGGTCAACCGAAGCATCTATCATTGAAGATGAACCATATGAACCCGTACCAGACGAAAGTCAAAAGGTCGAGGTGGCAGTTGACCCGGTCTTGCCTTCAGAGGTTCCATCTTCAGATGATACAGTCACAGAAGAGAATAAGGATGACACCATCCAAATTCTTTCCGTAAGCACAGACTCCGATGAACATGGGGGCAATTTACCCATTCCTTTACCACAGGAAGGAATTTCGTTAGAGTCGTACCGGGCCATCTATTCGGTCCCACCTCCAAGCAACCTAGTTGTCTCCTTCGACTGGAATCAACTAGGCAGACCCCGTTTACCAGCTAGTGTACCATTCTGAATTATTACTCAAATATATAGAATGGTTATGGTTGGTACCATCATAGATGAAGGGGCTTTTGTGAGTATCCTTTCCTCGACTGCTTGGAAAGTGCTTGGTTCACCATCGCTTTTGCCTGAGATGAGAAATATAACAGGCTTTGACAAAGGAACCAGTTGACCGTTAGGGATCCTTCCCAATGTTCCCATAACACTGAGAGGGAAAATCGTTCACATGAACGTAATGGTAGTCCAAGGACCCCTGGATTATAATCTACTCCCTGGAAGAGACTATATTTATTGCATGGGAGCCATTGTCTCATCACTCTTTAGAGTGATGTGTTTTCCGCACGAAGGAAGAGTAGTCAAGCTCGTAGACCAGCTTTCATTTCCCAGATCACATAGAGCAAATAGTCATATGCCATCCCTGAATGGTCTTTTCACACAAGGAATGTCTCATCAATCTCCAGTTCGTCCACCTGATGAGCGCGAGTGATTTGGGAGACATGATTGAAACCCAGGGGGCATGCACCCTGGTTTGCTTCGGCAGGAAAACTTTGGGTATAGGGTAGGTTTCTGCGAGAGATATATGACTAGACTGTACTCTTGTCCGTGATTGGAAGAGGGGGTTAGACTGGAACAAGATTCTCTCGTCAAAGTTATGTGAGTGGATTGTCTCACCTTTGTCTATTTCGGTAGACATCGCCGAAGAAATGTTTTGTTTGCGCTGTGAATAGAAAAATATTTGGTAACCTGAAAGAGGTATACCTTTCCTAATAGAACAAATGTTTTTTTGGTGATTTGAAGGGTGACCTTGAAACTCTGTTTTATACCTGGGGGCATGCAAACCTTTTTGCGTGCAAGCAAAGAGCGATCATTTATCTGTTTTTTTGGATTTTTCGTTTCCTAACTTGCATAAAGAAAGGATGTGGAGCAAAACTCTAAAAATTTCCATGTTAAATGGGACATTCTTATTATACGACTGGATTAATCAAGCAGTGTTACCGCAAGGTTCAAGCTCGTTAAAAAATAAACCCGCATCGAGCAGTTTTAGCGCATAGTTCAAGCTCGTTAAAAAATAAACATAAGCCATGAGGAAATTTTTCCCCCCATGTTTAAGCTCATTAAAAAATTAACTATTTCCCGGTAAATAACAATCGTGAATGTAGTACTTCAGCCTTTAAAATCCTTGGTCATGTTCTCATCATCACCTCCACTCTGTATTGGCCGATCATTCACCTCCATTTGATTGTTTACCCCTTTTGAGGAACAGCTGCGAAGAGTGATCTCACTAGCCATCCTTGTAACACTGCCATGATTGGAACATTCCAAACCTTACCTGGAATCAGCTGCTACCCAATTTTATCACTCGTTCCTCAAAAGACAAGTCTCCTTTAAGCTCTTTTCAACTGACTCATAAAATATGAAAAGATTTCCGAGCCATTGGCCTCTCTAGCTCGTTAAAGGGACCGGAAGTGCTATCCCTCCTCTAAATTTTAATCTTTTTGGACCTGAGGGATTATTACACAAAAAGATCAAGCGCTTGTTTTGTTCGGCTCGTTAAAACTATCGAAAATTCATCCCTTCTGTATTGTTTTATACCTTTTTGGACTTAAGGGTTTAGATGACGAAAAATGAATTTTGGAGTTTCCTTTACGTTCCTTTTCAGACTCTCTAAAATTGAAAAGGACCCAGTTCTCTTTGTCTTTAAACTCGTTAAAACATAATAGCGAAAAACTTGTCCATAGCAGACAAGAACGAGTTTCATTATCGCTAGACTCGTTAAAACATAGCGATTGGTTTGCCCGAAGGGAAAATTATAGAACAAGCATATGTTATCCTCCTCAAGCTTGACAAAAATAAAGAGGTACTGGTCAACAATGACTGGGGAAAATTGGGAAGAAAAATTGAAGAAACTTTGTTGGTAGCAAGTCGCTCTTGAACATGACACTTTCACTCCACATCCAAGTCGGGTTGGGTTGTTTCATTCACCGGTCACATCACCATGGTCCCATCACACCATCCACATTTGGGGTAATGCTACCAATCCATCATGTCAGTGTCACCGATATGTTCAAGATAAGTCATTCAGAGAATTCACCTGTGTCTCACCCGCTACAATACATTCATACTCCATTCTTTCATGACCGCCACCCTGAACCGTATGTCATCAAATCGTTTTCACCTCCATTAAAATCATTTGTTCCGTTCCGTGTCATTGATGTGGGATTCATTAAGGCCCTCCTGTGACGGATCGCTTCTTGTCGACATCAGCTCATTATCCAAGAAGTTGATCTAGGAACACCTCGTTCAGTACTTTGAAGCTTGCATGCCTCAATGGCAAGTTTCTCACTTTCGGTAACAGGTTTACATCAATGGCCTTCGACCGAAAAATTTTGCGTGGTGTTCAACACCAAGTCCTTCATTCACACCACGTGAATTGTACTGCAATACCTTGAGGGTCATTATCATTATCGGTGATTCCTCTCGTGCCTGTTAACATCTTACATCATTGGCTGGTAATCAGGCGATGTCTTTCCATGTGCGACTCCAGAACATCTCTCACCTGGATAGACTTGTACTTTGAGTGAAGATCGAATGAGATTGAAGACCCCGGATCTAGTTTAATCCATCTGGGCTGCGATATATATTCAGGGAAATAAAGACATCAAATGTACATCATTGCTGCACATATAATCATCCAATCAAAGGGATGATGGCTCTACGAGAATCATCAGTCTACACTCAGACGATTGTCTGTCCTATGTACATGAAAATGAATTTATAAAGCTGAGCATGGGAATGCCCACCTCAACTAGATCATGAAAATATTATGAAGATAATGTATTGTATTGTATCTTATTACAGGTCTCCTCCCAGCTTGAAAGAACTTCGGACCTCATAATAAAGCATTTCACCCGACATCAAAAGATTAACGACCTCATGCTTTAGGGGGCAACTTTTATAGACATTTTTGGGCACTACAACCCCAAGCATGAAATGTCCATAAACCAAGGGCTCCTAAGTCCCTAAAAGTGTTGTTCTAACCCCTAAAGGAACAAGGTCAACTGATTACAGCTTCTCCCAGAAGTTCTCAATGAAGAACTGCTCAGAATTGGTCAAAACAGGATCATTTCAGCTGCTCCATAGGCAAAGTGCGTTGTATCTCACCTAAACACACTGTGTGGGTGCGTTGCATTTCAAAAATCCCTTCTATGGGGTGCGATGGGCGAGAAGTGACAAATGGCAGTGTCATTCCGCGAGGTGGAGAGGCATGGAAACTTCCAGAAACTTCTCCGGTGATACTTGCCTCTCTGAATTCGACCAAGGATGAGTAAAAGATCATCAATCTCCAAGTGGAAGCAAGAAATATCAGAGGGAAGACACTAATCAAATCACAAGATGACTCATCTCCCTTACAGATATCTATATATGGGTCCCTCATCCCAGAGATCCAGAGGCTGGAATTTTGCATATTGTAAGGAATTGTTGTTGGTTTCTTGAGACAACATCAGGTTTTTGGGTGATCTAAGCTTTGTATGAGGTGAAGAGGGGCTTCCTTATTGAGAGGATGATGCTGGGTCAGAACAACTGGTTGTAACTCCCTTGGCTCTTTCTTGTTTATCAATAAAAGCTATTCAAGTTTTCCTCCATACTCTTGTGTCATTTATGTTTGCTGCATTTGTATGGTCAATTTACATCTGATCCTAGATTGTTTATGATTATAGATCCATGTTCTTCTATAGTGCTATGCTACTGTGATCTTATAGGTACTCTATGAAGCTGGGCGTACAAGGGAACAAGTAGCGAAAGACTATCAAGAGAGAGAGGAATCGAACGAGGAGATTAGCGCAAGACAGAGGTTGGTCTTCTTTGTTCTTCTCTCATCTATACTTCATAAAGGAAAAATGAAAGTAGCTTTACTTTGTTTGTTTCTAAGGTAGTTATCACACCTTAGTGGGATAAGCAGTTCTGTGTAGACACTTTTCCCTGTAACATACCCCTCCCAAAATCACAATCTGCTCAAGACTGGTGTCAGAGCCAAATTATGGAACCGAATGATTTTTTGTTAACAAAGGAAGTTGGTGCAAAACAAAGCTCTCGATGGAACCTCTCTCCCCTAGCTGACAAAAGGACAAATGAAATCATATGATTGGCTCTAAGGAGATTAAGGTGGAAGGTGACATCGATGTCACATCAACCTGTTGGTTGGAGGCAGGTAGATTTTTAGGTGTGAAAAGGGGAATATGCCAGACAGTGAGTGTCGGGACACCTCGCCATAGAAAAATCACCTTGGCAAGCCCTCTATTGGTCAAAGGAAGTGCAGGGTAGAACCCACCTGGGAATCTCATCCCGTGAGGGAGAGCTTGGCAAGTTAAAATGAAGTCTTGAAGTAATGCGCTAGGATTGAAGGGCTACGGGCTAAGCCCTAAACCACAGGAATTTGGTGTAAAAATATACCAGGGGAATGGTTGGAAAAAGGGGAGGCATAAATAAAAGCATCGAGATTGGGAGCTCTGGCCTTAGCTCCTGGTCTTTGGTCATTTCACGTAGAAATGAGACCAACGGTGTTGAGACATTAACTAAGGGAGTTTATTCTGTGAAGGGATTAAACAGGAAAAGTGCCTATAGGCTTAGCCGATGGTAACACGATGATTCTGAGGTCACCTCTGGGGTTGATCCTGAGGGTGGTTGGAAATGCTGAATTGAAGGTAGTTGGGAAAGGAAGAGAGGAATTTTTTTTTAATACCCCATTCCTTTGAATGAAAATAATGGGTTGGGTGACATTACATTAACAAACTCAGCTAGCACACATATCTTGCACAACCCATTCTACTCTCCTAAAAAACAACTTAGAGCTCACATGAAAAACCTAGGTTTGAGTTTATAAAAATCCATTCTCTTAATTGACCAAGATCACCAAGGATTTCTCCTATGGTGTATTGATCAATATTTTGGACTTGAGCTCAAGTTTGATGGGTCTAGTGTATAATGCTTAGTGATGTTCTTTGAGAGTGAAATATGTCAATATCTAGCATATGTCACTAGATATTTTTAATCTAATGAAGAAAGATATCTAAATCCCCTTATCATTGGAAAACACTCAGACCATGTGACAAAATACCCTACATCACTTAGTTTATGTGACACAATACCCTACATCACAGGATAAATGACACCTCAAGTGATACCTATAGCCATTATTGTATGGAAGTTAAATTTTAAAGTGATAATATATCTCTCTCTTTGTGTGTTTCGAGAGAAGTTGACCCTATTAATTGGATAGAACTCAAGGTGTTGGGTTTGTCACAGATGATATTAGAGCATATTACAACACTATCCTACTATGGGAAAAAATTAGGCTTAAAGGTTAAAATTTGTTATGATTTTTGTTATGGTGAGGACTTGTAACTAAACCCTAAATTGATTGCATTACAACATTGCAGAGAAGACATAAGAAGGTGCTAAGAGTACAGACAAAGATATACAATTGAAAAGACTATACAATTCCCTCTTAAATAAAGCTTAGACATTAGATATAGGGAATATAAAGATAGAAGAAATGTGGAAACACCTAAGGATACATAAAAAATAATGAGGGGCCTAAAGGTGGGGATCTAAAGCTACCAGGTAAATAATGAAAGGATATTTTAGGACCACGAAAGGAAATTAGAATTGAATTTTGTGTTACTACATAGTATATCTAAAATCTAGAAGAAATTGTAGAAATGAACAAATTCTAGCAATGATGAAATAAATCCCTATAAGAAGCTGCAAAACCCATCAAAGATTCAAAAACATGACCCAACTACCAACAACACATGGAAAATATCCCATTTGAAACCTATTTCAAGAATGTTTCTCATGACATCGCAACTGATTATTTCATTTATTTTAAGGTTAATTTTTCATTTCATTGAATAAAATGTTGTTGAGATCAATCACTTTTCTTCTATTTTGCATTCTTTAGGCTCCTACCCATTTGTGTAGTTTCGATCAGGAACCTATGGCCTTGAGCAACTGATATCTTTACAATAATACATAGAATAGATAGATGACCCTTCAATATCTAGATAATAAAATTTGATAATGGAGAGGAATAGGTTCAATTTATGAAATTATCACATTGGATGTATGGTGGTCCTGCTCATATTGGAACTCTATGAGTAGCTAGTTCATTCAAAAATTTCCATGTAACACTTTTTTACCACGTCTCGCTTGAGCAACTGATATATTACAACTAGTTGTTGATTTACTAAGTACCAAAAACAACAACATAAATACTACAAGTACCAAAAGAAACATAATTATTTGCTCTGCCATTTTGTATAGACGCTAGGAAAATAGCATAATAGAAAGCTACAAATAAAAGTGTGTGGCCATTAGTTAGCATAGGATCATCACATAAATAGTTGTTGAAATATATGAAAACATGTATCCCAAAAATAATATAAAATTATTATAAAATATGGCTTGAACAATTGCTTGAGAAATAAAAAAAATGAATATTGGATTAAAACTTACATAGAAATTGATTTTGAATTGCTGAGAATTGTTGAGGTAGAATAACCTGAAATAAATGGATTAAAATTAATTATGGTGTGAGTAGAAAAATATAATTAATTATAGCATGAATAGAAAAATATACCAATAACTAAGTGGAAGACATGTGTTGTTACTATAGCATAATTAGTGTTATGTGATGTGTTGCTACTATAACATACTCAGTAAGTGTAACACATCATGATATTAATTACGTTCAAATGATATGGTGTTGCTGAGTGTGATAAGTGATGAATGAGATTACCTGAAGCTAAATCTTTGGTCAAGGGGACGTGAATACTTTATATACCTGAGTTTCAAATGTTTTTGGTAATTTACCTCTTCTAGAGAATAATTTTCATTAGTCCAAGCCTAAAACTAGGTCACGGGGGTCTCCAAACAAGGGTATCATTTCTAGCAAGCAACAAAAGCACAAATTCAAACTAAATTGGTCAGCTTTTCTCCACATATAATTAATGCAGATGACTAGTAATAAATATGTCTTTGGGTATTTCCATGTACCTAGATTAATCTATTTTCAATGGTTTTTCCTTCTTCATTTGTTCTTCTCCACCAGGATTCATGAACTCATTTCTTTTGTTGAGCATGAATTTTAATAAGTTATCATTATCCATGGGTTGGATATACCATTAAGAATGAAAATGTTATTTAACTCCACGATGAATTTGATGTGAGGTCACCTAAATTATGTAGCATATGTAGCCTTTGTTTCAACAAGGAGAAAAATATGTTGTTACAAAAACAAGTAGTTTGTTGTCATTGTGTTAGGTATATTCACTTATTTTAATACTGGTGTTAGGTATAGCCATTTATTTTAATAATGGGCATAATATAGATTGAAACCTTTGTCCCATTATTAGGTAGAACGTATTGAGTTAACAATTAGCTGTTAATCATTGTTATAAGTAATTTTCATAAATGGGTGTTGATTGAGTACAATGTGTGGTTGTTCATCACTATAATGCAAGGCATGATGTAATATGCATCCCTTTCACTAGTAGGTAACGTGTTTTACTCCTAATAAACAATATTTCTTTTCTTCAAATGTTGGTTCCTCACCAATAACTAAGGAGACTACCTTACCATATTTTTATGTTACATTTGTGCATCAGTCCACCATCCCTAACCATCTGAGGAAATCAAACTTCGTTTATTTGGTTCAATAGGTTAAATTTGTTCCCCTTCTTTGAACATTATGGAAATATATTTAGAGGTAGAATTATTTATCAACTCGAGGTTGAACTTTCAAGAGGGGCTCTTTTTTTGAAACTTGCATTGCTTCCACTAGACATTATTAGTCTTTCTGTAATGTAACTTAGATAATTTTTACCCAATCATCCTCCTTATCAAATTACTTCATTTATCCAGGTTTCATGTCAGCTAATGAACAATGTAACACATGAAATTACATATTTGCATGTGTCACATCTCCAATTCTTATGAAGTTGATTGGAGCTAATGAGGAAAATGACATGGACTTTTTGAGAATTTGGAATATGACCAAGGATATATTGTGCATGCATGAAAAACATGGCCTCAGTATGATCATTGAGAAATAATTGGATCCAACATGGATGACAACAAGATTTAAATTCAACATATAAACATTATCTTTAATGCTCACTTCAAATTTAGAATATTTGTAAAAGCATTTATGTGGACTCATATTTTATCAAGTGTTGTATCCAAATCGTGTTATAGTTCGCATTCATTTCCCTACGCTGCTTACTTATTTTGGTTCTCTAATAAAATGGAAAAACTTTATGGTATTTTCAAGTTTGGTCAATTATGTTCATAACATTAGGTTTTCAATGAACTTTTATTCCATCTTGCTTCAGATGGGTTCACATGACAACTCAACAGATGGAAAATGCTCACTCCAGTTATAAGGGAATTGTATGGAATTGATCAATAAAAAAAAATTGAAATGTAATTCTCTCATTTGAGAAGAATCCTTGACCACTCTACCTTAGAACTTCTTCCCATCTAGTGTCATTCCTACTAAGGGAATTCCTAGCTTGTGGAAACTTGCATTGCTTCCTAGCTTGTTGAAATTTGCATTACTTCCTAGCTTTTTGAAACTACATTGCTTCCACTAGACAATATCAGTGTTTATGAAATGTAGCTTATATATTTTTTACTTAATCATCCTCCCTATCATATTACTTCATCTATCTAGGTTTCATGTAAGCTAATGAACAATGTAACACATGTAATTCTAGATTTTACATGTGTCCCATCTCCAAAACTTATGAATTTGATTGGATCTAAGGAGGAAAATCATATGAAATTTTTTAGAATTTGGAATATGACTAAGGATATATTTTTCATGCATGAAAAACATGACCTCTATCTGAAAATTGAGAAATACTTGGATGCAAGATGGATAGAAACTGGCTTGAAATTTGACATAAAAAATTTGTTTTGAATGCTCACTTCAAATTCAGAAGATTTGTGGAAGCATTTATGTGGACTCGTATTGTATCAAGCTTTGCATCCAAATCTTGCTATAGTTCACTTTCATTGACCTATCCTTCTTACCTATTTTGTTCCTCTTATAATGGAATTTTTTATGGGATTTTCAATTTTGGTCAATTATGTTCATAATATTAGTTTCTCAATGAACTTTGATTCCATCTTGCTTCACATGGGTTCATATGATAGCCCAACATATGGAAAAGGCTCATTCCAATTAAGGGAATTGTATGTACTTGATCCAAAAAACAAATTAAAATGTAATTTTCCCATTTGAGAAGAAGCCTTGATCACTCTACCTTAGAACTACATCTCACATAGGTGTCATTCCTTCTAAGGGAATTCCTAGCTTGTTGAAACTTGCATTCCTTCCACTAGACATTATCAATCTTTTTGCAATGTAACTTAGATATTTTTTACTTAATCATCCTCATTATCAAATTACTTCATATCTAGGTTTCATGCCTCCTAATGAACAATGTAACACATGAAATTCCATATTTTACATGTGTCTCATCTCCAAAGCTTGTGAAGTCATTTAGAGCTAAGGAGGAAAATCACATGGAATTTTTGAGAATTTGGAATATGACCAAGGATATATTGTATATGCATGAAAATCACTACCTTAGTTTGATCAGTGAGAAATAATTGGATCCAACATGGATGGAAACTAGCTTGAAATTTGACATAGAAACATTGTTTTGAATGCTCATTTCAAATTCATAAGACTTGTAGAAGCATTTATGTGGACTCATATTGTATCAAGTGTTGCATGTAGATCTTGTTATAGTTCACATTCATTTCCCTATGTTTCTTACTTATTTTGGTTCTCTAATAGAATGGAAATATTTTATGTGATTGTCAATTTTGGTCAATTATGTTCATAACATTAGTTTTTCAATGAACTCTGATTCCATCTTGCTTCACATTTGTTCATATGACAACACAACATATGGAAAGGGCTCATTCCAATTAAGGGAATTGTATGGACTTGATCGATATTTTTTTTTCAAATGCAATTGTCCCATTTGAGAAGATGCCTTGACCACTCTACCTTAGAACTTCTTCTCATCTAGGTGTCATTCCCACTAAAAGAATTTGTAGCTTGTTGAAACTTGCGTTGCTTGCTAGCTTGTTGAAACTTGCATTTCTTCCACTAGACATTATCACTCTTTGTGCAATGTACTTAGATATTTTTTAATTAATCATCATCCTTATCAAATTACTCCATCTATCGAGGCTGCATGTTGGTTACTGGACAATGTAACATGTGCAATTCCATATTTTACATGTGTCCCATCTCCAAAGCTTATGAAGTCGATTGGAGCTAAGGAGGAAAATCACATGGAATTTTTGGGAATTTGAAATATGACCAAGGATATATTGCATATGAATGAAAAAAATGACCTCAGTCTGATCATTGAGAAATAATTGGATCCAACATGGATGGCAACAGGCTTTAAATTCAACATAGAAACATTGTTTTCAATGCTCACTTCAAATTCAGAAGATTTGTAGAAGCATTTTTGTGGACTCATATTGCATCAAGCTTTTCATCCAAATCTTGCTACAATTCACATTAATTTTCCTATGTTTCTTACTTATTTTTTTTCTCTGGTAGAATGGAAAACGTTTATGGAATTGTCAATTTTGGTCAATTGTGATAACATTCTAATAAACAAGATAAAAAACTTGGGTCTCTAATCTTATCATCTTTGAGATGATTCAAAATGGTAGAGTTTATTAAAGATTTAAATTAATGGCCTTGGCCATCACCATTATTCCATTGAAATTATGGACATCATATTCTAGATTAAGGTTTTGTCCTACTTTGTGGACCTCTTATGATACTATGAAATTGTATGAGAATATCTGAAAACCTCAAATTGGGGAGTGCAAGATACTGGGCATAGTTGGCTAAAATGAGGATAGTACAAATGGAAAATTAGAAGTTCCTTTAAATCTTATATTCTAGGATAATTGACTCTTAATCATAGCTCAGTGGTTAAATGTTATCTTCATTCTTCTTAATTAACGAATGTTTTGTCTAGTTGCAAGAAACAGGACAATGAAATAAATGGATGCAAGGTTGCTTGGTACTTCAGAGAATACATTTCAAGAGAATTTTAATTTCTTTTTGTTGGTTAGCTTGGATAGAATGGGTCATTTCTAAGATACATTTAGATGATTGGAAAAAAGGAAAAGGACTTTGTTGTATCATTTGGCTTATACCTATTTCTTCCTATAGAAAATAAAGTATAAACCTACATTTGAATGAGGACTCCAACAAGCTACAATTTGGAGAGAGAATGTCATATTAGCTACACATTAGCCCATGGATGTAACAATTGACAAAATCATGTTGAATATTTAATGTAATATCAAATGCATTATAATCAAAACAAATGGACCATCCAACACCATGGTTAAAAGTTCTTTCTCCACTTGGAATAATACTTTATAATTATGAAAACCTTTTCGAATCAACCATTGTGTTTCATGAAATCCTCAAGAACCATTGCATAAATAGCATCCCAAGAAAAATTTGGTTATAAATGTTTTTACCAAAACAAAATAGTGTAATGAGCACAAACCCCTCACTAGATTGCTAACTCATGCCACATCCAAACTTTAAAGAATGAGAGAAAATCCACTAATGATTTTGGGCATGTACCATACATGAATATAGTGGTTTTTAGAATGTAGTAGTTAGTTTCCCTATATGTTTTTAGTTTTAAATAGTGCATATCATATCTTGGCAAAATTATATAAATTTGGGTCACAACATTATTCGATCACAATTGAAACCTAAAAAAGCTTCAAAATGCAGTAAATTTCCCATCTATCACAAATATTTATGCTTACTACTTCATCTCATAATTGAAATATCACAAGAAAACTTGACACATATGTATCTAACTTGGAGCAAGAGGAAATAAATAAATTGGCTTGGGAAAGACCAAAAAAAATGGAACAATATAGTACCAATAAAGGTTATTTTAGTGAAGAATATAGTACCAATAGAAAAAATATTCCACAAGTTAGTAATTGGGTCTTTTGGCTGAAGTCTAAAAAAAGGAACTAGTGAATTATGTCGGTAAATTGGAGGAGCACCAAGGACCATACTTTTTGTCAATGGCACCAAAACTTATATTGAAAGTACATCCAAGAGAAACCAAGATACCATGGGGAAACAAAAGATCCACATGAAATATTGGGTGTAATAAATATGTTCAGTAAAGACAAATGTCGTAGTGTGGAAGACAAAGATGCACACAATCAAGCTAATCTGTTGAAATAATTTGAGAATCATCTATATAGTCATCCAATAGATTTTGGAGACTTGTGAGTAGAAAATGCATTAAAGGAGCCTAGAGGGGTCTCCCTTTGTAAACAAGCATCCATAAGCTTATTAGAGTCAGTATGAATCTTTACTAGACGTTGAGTAGTCTTCACATCACCAACCACATCCAATAGAAAGGTACTAACCCCTACAATACAAGTGATGTCTCCAAATAAGGTGTAGAGTATGTTTCCATACATGTGTGAAATAAAAAATCCATCTAGTTAGAAAAAGGAAGTATTTTTCAAGACCTCAAGAAAACCCCTTGAAGGAGACAAGAAGGGTTTGAAACCATAGAATATAAGTTGATCTATGAACCCTAGTTCTGCATACCTTAGGAAAAATGCTACTAGTCAATTGTCTAATAGATACATTAAATAACCCAGGAAATTTTCTTAACAAGTAATCCTTCAAAGAAAATATCGAAAGAAGGCCACTCTAGAGGACCTAAAGAAGAGATCCAATTTATTGTCAATAAATTGGTATGTGGAAACTATAGATTAGGTTATCTAAAGACTATTTAAGTAGTTGCCATTAAAACAATGGTTTCCTTTGCAAGGTTTGATCCAGGATCATTAGTGTCAATATTGTTGGCGTTTCTTAGTGTTCTAATATCTTCTGGCCTATGCCAAGAGTAGTGGTTTGAGTTACAATCACCAACCTAAGAAAATATTGAAGGGAATGATGAGCACAATAGTTGACCAAGTTCAATCTAATTGTAATACTAATTCAAAATGCTATGAACAAAACATAGAATTTCATTTGAATATTCATTGCATATATCAATTATTTCATCATGTGCCATATGCACTCATCACCCTACTCCATAGCTATTCTGACTATTTGTCTAAGAACATATTGTTTATGTGACTCTGGTCATTCACTTTCCTACACGGCAATGTGTGGTCACCAACTTGTTATCGCTCTATAATTTTCCTACATTGTGGAGAGAAACCCAAAGGTAACACAAAACCACTTGCAAATCTTGGATCTAGCCCTTCAAGCTTCAGAGATTGATCTCTCTGTCTGATTTAAATTATGTCTTAAGGTATTAGAATAGTTATTAAGTTTTAAGATTGGTATTTTAAATATTTAGTTGAAAGTTGCAAGGAAATTCCATTGGGCATGGAGTCATGAGTCTTTGGGTGATCAAATAAAAAAATGACAGAGCAATTGTAATAAGGCAGGATAGGAAAGCTTTTGGATCTTTAAAATTATTTGGTGGAGCGAATAGCATGAAATATGGTTTATATTCAATTAAAAATAGAGCATGATAAGATGAATTCTATACTTAACATCAAATTGAAAACATTAATATTTTTTACAAGCCAGAGAAAAGTGTACTTAAAAAAATCCGGCCCTTTGTCTTCTTGAAACAATAGAGACAAAAAAACATATGGAAAACTACGAAATAACAATTTCACATTAGACAAAACATCAAAAATTGCTTGACACGGGAATCCTGGAACAAACTCTTTGTGTTATTGAAATTTATCACTTCAATACATGCAAAACTTACATCAAAATGTCTTCTTTATTCATACAAGATCCAACCTTTTCTAAGTCTTATTTCTAAATATTTATAGAAATATAATACGTCTTAGATTGGACTTCAAAATAAGATATATTTACAAAATAATATCTGTTAGAGACACATATTTCATAAAATAGAAGAAGAAAAATAGGGAAAATCTGCTAAAATCCGCTACTCTATTGAGGCTTTGAAGGAATCTGGGGCTGACTGTGGCTATTTTGTTTCAAATGTTGTTCCTCTACTGCCTAAATTTAAGGGCTTCAGTTATACTTTACTCGATCAACTCTAGCAACCAATCCCACCTTTCTTCACTTGGG
Source organism: Pinus tabuliformis (assembly GCA_031772625.1). Lineage (NCBI taxonomy): Eukaryota > Viridiplantae > Streptophyta > Pinopsida > Pinales > Pinaceae > Pinus > Pinus tabuliformis. The sequence continues at coordinate 1,037,778,203 of CM062819.1, forward strand.
ATGGAAAAGTTTACGATGTTTCTGAACCTTTCATCGACTTCGATGTAAATGTCAAAAGTTGGCTTGTTGACAAAAAGGTGGTAAATCTCACGTTGAATATTCAAGTCAAATTGTAGGCCTTATTTCAATTCTTCTCCACTAATAACTCCCTTTTCCTTTACAAACTTTGAAGCATCAGTAGCTATGTTACACAATTGTTCCTGGTAGTTTTCTAATGGAATCAATTTTCCATTAGAATTCCTCAAAGTAGGTAAACACTTTTCCTATAACAGTGTGAATTTTTTGTTAAACCTCCTAACCTACAACTCAAGGCCTTTGCATTTGTTCTCCAGATGTATCATAAAATTATTTTTTGTTAAGACCCTCTTAACTTCCATTACTGTTGTTGACCTATCTGGAATGTTTAGGTCTTCTAGTTCATCCTTGGTTTTGGAGTTTAACAATTTGATAAATTTTTGCGCCTCTTCTGGTTTGTGCTCCAAATTTTCTTTACTATTCTCTATTTTTGTCTTGACACTTTGCATGAGTTCCTCTAGCTCAAAAGTGATTTGAATTGAAGGCTACATCTCTATTAAAAAAATGCAATACAAAAAGTGTGCACCCTTTAGGGAATAAAATGAAGTAAGGAAGAAAAAAAATAACCAACTGATTTGAAGTTGATTCCGCTATAAAGGTAGCATCCTCCCATCAACTTGAATGGGTTATAAGGAAGGAAGGATATGACATAGCATAATATCTTAAGTAATGAAGAATATCCAATCTTGTTTCGATCCATCCAACGTGATTCGTGAAGAAGCGATCGTGATTCATCTCTCCACCGGAGTTGTAGTTGTGCACTTCGTTTTATTCCCTAAAGGGTGCACACTTTTTGTATTGCATTTTATATTGGCATTTATATTATACCAAATGTTGTTCTTGGCCTCTGCCAACATTTGAAAGACAAAAGATTGGTCCTCATATTTTTGAATTTTTTGAATGAGCTTGTAGTTTTTCTACACTTATGTCAAATATGCATTTTCAGTTTTAATTTTATTCTCTTCCATCCGAGTTAATGTTGCTGACAATTTCTCTTTCTAGGCTTGAACTAATGATAATTCTTCCAAATCTCTAGTAAGCTCTTCTGTAGAATCTGAATATGTTCCCTTTGCTGAAGTTTCTGGTGATGTACATGTGCTTGATGTAGATGCTCTTGTTGCTTCCCACTGTTATTTTTCTTTTAATAATGCATCCATTCCCTACTCCTTCTGTTGTATCTATGCATTCTGCTCAACAACTATGGTAAACAATTTTTCCTTTTCCATTTCTATGTTGGCAACTTCTTTAGCTTGAGGATGTTCTGTTGATGGTAGTTTTAGTTGCTTTCTTAATGCTTCTTTCTTCTTTATGAGCTCTTCTAGTGCCTTGATATCAACAAGGCCATGTCCAAGTTTTATTATCAAATCTTCAAGAAATTTGATTCTATTGTCTATAGCAAATGAGGACATCTTCTCAATCTTCAACTGGGAATGCACGTTGTTCAAAGATGACTATAGTTTGGAAGCAACCACGGCCAAATTCATAAGTGTTGAAAAGGTCAGCTCCCCTGTTTAGTTATGTAAATAAATTTGGTCGATTTCATGTATCTTCTTGGTATCAATTGATAAAATGGAGGCTTTGTATTCTTCAACACTCCTGGGAGTTGGCACTAAAGGTTCCATGAAGGACATTTGGAACTGTCCTTTTTTTGAGTCAGATGCATAGAGCAATATTTGTTGTGTATTAGTTGTCTACTTCCAAAATTATGAGTAAGTTGAAGCTTTCAAAGCCTCATTCTTCAACTTTATCTCCTTGTACCTTGAGAATATGCTCTGCTCTGTGGAAATTTGAGAACTAGATGATATTGGTGACTGGACTATTGTTTCTGCGGTAGGTAATTGAACTAGTTCTTCTATTTGAGGAAGAGGAGTGATGGGAGTTCTGGATAAAACTACTACGGCTTGTTTTTGCGCATCTATTTCTTCTGGAGATCCATCTTGGAAGTAATCACACAAGGATCAACTTGAGGGTCTAATTTTTGAGTAGTGCTTGGGTCCTTCATTTTCCTTCTAAAAACAATAAATTGTGCACCTTCTGTTTCAAAATCAGTAGGGTATATGTCCTCTCTCCCGCTTTTGGCCTCCTTTTCCTTAGGAACAGGTGTCTTCATGTATGACTGACTAACTAGGCATTCTTCAGCTTCTTGTAAAATTCCCTCTATCCACTCCTCCTGGTTAACATATTGTTCAATTTTTGGATTTGGTGTATGAACATAGGAAGTAATGTTGTACTCCAATATTAGATTTGAAATGATTCCTAGAGGATCATAAGACCAAGAAAAACTAGGGTTGAATTTCATTTCACTCAAAATAGATTCCACCTCCTTTGTTCCAGCTCTAGTGTTGATAATATAGGGACCTATGTGAGCCTTCTACTTGAACTGTGCTTTCTTTTTGTACAAGACAAAATGTAGCTCATCCAAGTTTAGAATTTTCCTAGTGTATTCTAATGCAAATATTCTGACGAGTACAAATGTTGACAACTTGTAAGGAGGTAGCGCTGATCCATATACTCTAATTTTAATGTAAATCTGGTATAAATACCAGCCTCCAACATTATATTTCTCTGATAAGTGCAAAAAATTCTTTATCTCTAGTGAGATCCTTGGAATCAGATCCTTGTTAAGAAAAAATAATGATGTATGTAGAAATTTATCAACAAATTTAGTATAAGAATACTACTATGAGTTATTTCTAACAAGAGAAGTCCAATGAATTACTGACAAAGGATTTCCTTCATTATGTGTCTTCTATAAAGGAAATTTGAACATGTCTGACGAATAAAATAGCATAAGCTGAACCAAAACTGACTGATACTTAAAAACACCTTCTTCTTTGAAATTTACAAATTGATCATGGATTGTATTGGACAGAAACTGGTTGTAGTTAAAAAGAATTGATGTTTGTTTTCCAACTGCACAAATTGATAAAAATCCTAGAATTATCTCATCTACCCACTAATCATTATGATACCTAAGAAGTTGGGTTACCATAGAAATTCCTATTTGGACATTTCTGGGAAGATTGAGACTAGATATGGGGGATTTGTCCGGGGTAATTCAACATTTTCTGGAAGGTAATATTCAAAAATTTGTGCTCTCTGAGGGAAAGTCAATTTTTTATATAATTCCATCAAGACATCAGCTGAGAAAGGATGATGGGGGGCCTGGTATTCAATTTGCAGGGCCTGGCAGATACTTTCAGGGAAATGGAGAAAATGACTTCATTATTATGGGAAATGACAACCTTTTGGCTTGGAAAATATCGGAGATGGCACCAGACAGAAATTCAAGGAAAAGGTGAGTTTAGGGGAAAATAAAATAGGGGAGAAGGGATTACCAAATGATAAGATCATCACTTTTATCCATGAATTTTGTTTTTCCCAGTTATGAAGTTCATATAGGTCAAATTCAGACTGGGTCTCTATGATTTTATACAAGGTGTCAATCAAAGGGGATTTGTCAAAATCAGGGTCCGGGGGAATCATGAGATTTGCTCAGTAATTTTCCCCTTTCCTTTATAGTTAGACATCTTGGGAAATGAAATACAGGAGGTGGAAGAAAAATCTCATAAAAATGCTTGATAGAAAGAAATTTGAAGAACACGGTTACTTGGGTGAAATTTGTCGACTATGTGAAAGGGAGTTCTTTTTTATGGATGGAATTTGGTGGCAGCTTGATTTTTGTCATGCAGGATCAATGTCATGCTGAAAGGAATGAATGTTGGCTTCTAAGGGTTTTTTATATAGTTTCGATTGGTTGGATAACGACACAATTATCATTTATGGAGCAAGAGAGATTTATTGTTAAAACGGATAACAATGGGAAATTTAAATGAAATAACGTTCATTTAGGAGTTTGCCACAGATTTTGAACGTTGATCGGATATCTCTGATGTGGACAGGGTGATGTGGTAGGCTAGATGGAGGAGGAAGAGTGACGAAGATAATGAGAATGTGGCGGGAGATGAGTGGCAAAGGAGCAAACATCTGGTGGGAGCAAAGTGGCGAATGTGACGAGCTGATGGAGGGAGATGGAGCGACAGTATTTCAGGGTGGGGGAGGTAGTAAATCGTATTGGGAGGGTGTTGGGTCCCTATAATACTAGTGATTACCCCATTACTATTGTAGTTATACCCCTTATTTATATTGTTGTGCCCCTATTACCCCCATATTGTTATTTCTGTGCCCCATAGAATCCCTCTATTGTTATTTTTGTGGCTTTATATTATTATTGTTAGCTCGGCTGGATTACATGGTGACTCCTTAGACTCCTATATATAGAAAGGAGGTTTTGTCATTTGTATCATCCAAGAATTGTTCATTTATGTAATGTAAAGGAGGTTGCCCCCTCGAAGAGGCTGAATTCTAAGTCGTGGATCTCTCTTTTCTATCTTTTTGTGAGCTGGTTTCATAACATTTGGTATCAGAGCTTTGGATTCTAGGGTTTCGCTGCTCCAAATAGGTCATCGTGGCATTTTCGCTATAACTTTTTTTCTGTGACGTTTCAGAAGTCGCAAAAAAAACCCATTTGAGAAAAATTGACGCTGAACTTTGGGTCCGAATTTCAGAGCTTTTCGTGCGATATCTTCGGAGATATGATCTGAGGAATTTTGCCTTTTTGCAGACTCCTGAATTACATTCAAAACAGGTGACCTGGGGAAAATCGTCATAACTCTCTCTCTGAGGATCGGATTGAAATTTCATAAAAAGGTACAGAAAGAGGACGGACTGTAGTTTCTTGTGGGTGAGTTTCAGATTCAAAGGTTGAAACAGTGACTCGTGGCACATCATACAAGTTCGATCTACTGAACCAGTCTAAAAGCAAGTCACTGTGGGAGATTTCACATAACTCTTCCTTGGAGAATCCAATTTGGCTCAGACTTGTGGCATTGGAAAGAGGACGTAGAAGGCTACTACAGATAGCAATTTCAGAACTGGATGATCCGAAATTACAGAGATACATCAGATTCAATATCAGGCTTCTATAAAGTGAAAAAAGGTGTGTAGTTTTTTTTTTAATTTTTGTGTAAGCTTGGTTTAACGGAATTCAAAGGGCATAGTAAAGCATTATTATCGGTAACTGATGCCCCGAGGAAAGAAAATGCAAACACCTAGTAAGGAACCTGAAAGCTCTAGCATGACTCATGAAGAAGAGGAAGAAATGCTACATGATATATCAAAATTACAAGAACAAGTGCAACAAATGTCACGCTCACAAAAGCTAACAGAAGCTAAGATAAGTGGCGTGGAATCTAAGATAAATGGCATGGAATCTAAGGTAAATGGCGTGGAATCTAAGATAAAGGGCATGGAAGCTAAGATGGATGGCATGGAAGCTAAGATGGAAGCTAAGATGGATGGCATGGACGCTAAAATTGATGGCATGGATGATAAGATGGATGAATTGAAAAAGTTGCTACAAGAAAGGGTCACTAATGGTGAAAAGGTAGTAAAGGAAACTCATGATGAGAACAAAAGAAATGTTAATCATGATTCCATAGACTCTAATGTTGGATCGAAGACTCACCATGTTCCAAAAATCGATATGAGGAAGTTTGATGGCAAGGATCCAGCCACATGGATATTACAGATGGAGCAATTCTTCGATCTCAATAATGTGCAAAACCCACAAAAGGTACGTACGACAACTTTATATTTGGAACCAAATCAGTTTGTATGGTATCAATGGCTTTGTTCTCGTAAACAATTTATCACTTGGGCAATTTTTACGGAAGAATTGACAGCACATTATGAGGATACAAAAAGCAACACTTTTTTTAGCCAATTGATAAGTCTCAAACAAAAGGGTTCAATAATGGAGCACATTGAGGAGTTCCAAAAATTGAACATAAGGGTAAAAGATATTCCAGAGGAGCATAGGATTGATGTGTTCATAGGGTCTTTAAAGGATAATATCCAACATGATGTGCGCCTTTGGGAACCTGATTCATTAGAGAAGGCATTCAGATTAGCAAGAAAAATGGAAAGCAAAATTATGGCAACTAGGAAGCATACCGTTCACAACTATAAAGAGGGAAGTGTTGTTGCCCATAGTCTTCCACAACCTACAAGGTTGACACCACAACAATTGGAAGAAAAAAGAGCAAAAGGGCTTTGTTACAATTGTGATAGCAAATACACAAAAGGTCATAAGTGTGGTGAGAAGAAATTATTCTACATAGATTGTGAAGAGGAAGAAGAAAAGGAGCAAGAAAGGTCAAAAGAAGAGGATATATTCCAGGAACAAAGCCTAGATGTAGAACAAATAAATCCGACCATATCTTGTAATGCATTGGTGGGAATTACCACTCCTCAAACCATCAAGATAGAAGGACAAATCAAGAAAAAAAAGGTAATAGTGTTGATTGATTCAAGAAGCACCCACAATTTTATTCATTGTAGGGTAGCAAAAGAATTGAATTGCTTCCTATATCCAGCACCGGAGTGTCAAGTGATGATTGCAAATGGAGGAACAATAAATTGCTCTGGAAAGTGCCATAATATCAAGCTATCCATGGGAGAATATGTATTGACTAGCCCAATGCTTTCCATTCCAATGGGAGGTGCGGATGTTGTACTAGGAGTCCAATGGCTACAATCCTTGGGTACAATAGCTTTTAATTTTCAAGAACTTTTCATCAAATTTTCTTCGGAAGGAAAGGAAGTTGAATTAAGGGGTATTGCAGGGAAACCAGGAAAGATAATCAGCTCTCATGGTATGACAAAGCTTCTAAGAAAGGAGCAAAGAGGTGTAATTGCACAATTATGCTCGCTAGATGTTTCCACATTGGAATCATCTATTTCTCCAGATCTCCAAAAAGTCTTGGACAATCATTCCAAGGTATTTGAGAATCCCAAGGGTCTCCCACCTATGCGTGATCATGATCATGCTATTCATCTGATTCCAGGAAGTGTTCCTCCAAACATCAGGCCGTACAGATATCCCTATGTCCAAAAAAGTGAAATTGAGCGTATGGTTGCAGAAATGCTAGAGGCTGGTATAATTCAACCGAGTCAAAGTTCTTTCTCAGCTCCAGTAGTATTGGTGCACAAGAAGGATGGATCATGGCGCATGTGTCCAGATTATAGGGAGCTCAACAAACTCACTATTAAAGATAAGTTCCCCATTCCTGTTATTGATGAATTACTAGATGAATTGCATGGATCAATTTACTTCACCAAGTTGGATCTTCATTCGGGATATCATCAAATCAGAATGAAGGTTGAAGACATTCCAAAAACGGCATTTAGAACTCATGAGGGTCATTATGAATTTTTGGTCATGCCTTTTGGCCTTACCAATGCACCTTCAACATTTCAAGGTTTGATGAATTCAATTTTCAAACCATTCCTTAGAAAATTTGTGTTAGTATTTTTTGATGATATACTAATCTACAGCAAGTCTTGGAAGGATCATGTTGAACATGTTGACAGGGTGCTACAACTATTGGAGGAAAAACAATTTTATGCAAAAAGATCCAAATGTTTCTTTGGAGTCCAGGAGGTGGAATATTTGGGTCATATTGTATCTCATGAAGGAGTTAAGGTAGACCCTAGCAAAATTAAAGCCATTAAGGAATGGAAAATCCCCACATCCATAAAGCATCTGCGAGGATTTCTTGGGTTGACAGGGTATTATCGCAAGTTTGTTAAGAATTATGGGAGAATAGCAGCACCTCTAACAACATTATTGAAGAAAGATTCATTTTCATGGACTCCAGAAGCAACAAAGGCCTTTGAAAATCTTAAAGAGGCAATGTGCCAAGCACCGGTCTTAGCTACACCGGACTTCACAAAAACCTTTATTGTGGAATGTGATGCTTCAGGAAATGGAATTGGTGCTGTTCTAATGCAAGATGAAAGACCCATTGCTTTTGAAAGTCGTCCAATCAAGGGAAAGTTTTTAAGCAAAGCTATTTATGAGAAGGAAATGTTGGCAATACTCCATGCACTTAAGAAATGGCGACCCTACCTAATGGGAAGACACTTCAAGGTAAAAACGGATCATGATAGCCTTAAATACTTTTTAGAACAAAGATTATCCTCTGAAGAGCAACAAAAGTGGGTCACAAAGATGTTGGGTTATGACTTTGAAATCATCTACAAAAAAGGGAAGAAAAATGTGGTGGCAGATGCACTCTCAAGAAAGGATGAGGATGTGGAAGCACTGTTGTGTGCCATTTCTATTATCCAACCAGATTGGATAAACGAAGCAAGGGAGGAATGGAAGAATGACGAAGAAGTATGGGCACTTATTCGAAAGATACAACAAGATTCTAGTACTTCTGATACATTTAGCTGGAAAAATGATTCGTTATGGTACAAAGATCGCTTATACCTCTGTAAGAATTCCCAGCTAAAACAAAAGATTCTTATGGAATTGCACACTTCTCCCTTAGGAGGGCACTCAGGATTTTTAAAAACTTACCACAGGGTTAAGAAGGAATTTTTTTGGGATGGCCTTAAATCAGATATTCAAAAGTTTGTGGCAGAATGTTTGGTTTGCCAGCAAAATAAAGTTGAAACAATTAAGACACCGGGTCTATTACAACCTTTATCCATTCCAGGCCAACGTTGGGAGGAGGTTTCAATGGATTTTATCACAGGTTTACCCAAGTCTGAGGGAAAGAGTGTCATCATGGTGGTAGTTGACAGACTTACCAAGTATGCACACTTTTGTGCATTATCACATCCATTTAAAGCCAGTACAGTTTCTACTGCATTTATGGAAACAGTTCAAAAGCTACATGGAAACCCAAAGATTATTGTAAGTGACAGAGATCCCATTTTCACTGGAAATTTTTGGACAGAATTATTTTCTTGTCTTGGTACTCAGTTAGCTCATAGCTCATCTTATCATCCTCAATCTGATGGGCAAACTGAGATAGTAAACAAATGTTTGGAAGGATATCTTCGTTGCTTTGTATCTGATAAACAGACACAATGGGTCAAATGGTTGCCTCTGGCTGAATGGTGGTATAACACTTCCTTCCATACAACAACAAAAATGACCCCATTTATGGCACTTTATGGGTATCAACCACCATCCATCACATCATATTTAAGAGAAAATTCTAAGGTTCAGGCAGTGGAACATCACATCGAACATCAACAACAAGTCCTCCAACTCTTAAAGGATAACCTCGTGTTGGCACAAAATAGAATGAAACAACAGGCAGATCAACATCGCAGTGAAAGAAGTTTTGAAGTAGGTGATTGGGTATTCCTACGGCTACAACCATATAAGCAAATGTCCCTAAAGCAAGCTAAGAAGGATAATAAATTGTCACCAAAGTATTATGGTCCATACAAGGTGTTGCAAAAGATTGGTACTATGGCATACAAATTGGAGCTTCCTGCAGCTTCTCGATTGCACCCAGTCTTCCATGTTTCATGTTTAAAGAAGGTTATAGGTGACAAGCTTCCAATTCAAACAATATTGCCAGAACTTGATGAGGAAGGAAAAATTATATTGGAACCAGAAGCAGTCACAGAAACAAGAACTCGACAGCTACGAAATCGATCAATTTCAGAGTATCTTATCAAGTGGAAGAACTTATCCGCTGAAGATTCCACATGGGAGGATGAGAATTTTATGCAGAAGTATCCAGAACTACTCAAGCGTTGAGGACAACACTTTTTTGAAGGAGAGGGGCATGTTGGGTCCCTATAATACTAGTGATTACCCCATTACTATTGTAGTTATACCCCTTATTTATATTGTTGTGCCCCTATTACCCCCATATTGTTATTTCTGTGCCCCATAGAATCCCTCTATTGTTATTTTTGTGGCTTTATATTATTATTGTTAGGTCGGCTGGATTACATGGTGACTCCTTAGACTCCTATATATAGAAAGGAGGTTTTGTCATTTGTATCATCCAAGAATTGTTCATTTATGTAATGTAAAGGAGGTTGCCCCCTCGAAGAGGCTGAATTCTAAGTCGTGGATCTCTCTTTTCTATCTTTTTGTGAGTTGGTTTCATAACAGAGGGGACCCCTTGAAATTCCCTAGGCACTACCACATTAGCCCAAGATGTTTTGGTGGAAATCACTTTTTGCTCCCCCCCCTCATCTTAACTGTCGGGAGTGCGAGGGGGGGCGAAATCATCCCTCCACCATAGATATTGGCGGAGTTAATCCAAGTCGTTGACTCCAGTGCAATATTTAGTCAGATACGACAAATCGATCTTGTCATTTTATTACATATCAAATACAAAATAATCAAATAAAACATAATAACCAAGGTGTAAAACTTATAAATTTGACATTTTTGAAATATAAAGCGACATTTGATTGGCTCGCTATAGCGGCTCATTTTTTTTATTTTTCTAAATTTTTAATTCTTTTATTATATATATTATCCCCTACTTTATTTCTCTTTTATTTTTCTTTTCTCTCATATTTTTTTTACTTTTTTTTTCTTTGAACTTTTGAAAATAATTTGGAGAATGAAATAATTATTTACAATATCTCATAGTAGAAAATCAAGAGATAGTCATCAATTGATCATATAAATTATAGGACCCTAACAATGGCTGCAATGGGGATGGCATACTCCCTGTGAGGTGTCAACAATATTGTAGATCAGTAGCCTTTGTCTGTTGGGTAATGGTCCTTTGTTCTTATTCTGTAACTGAATTGATTAACTGTTGTTATTATAAATACTTGCAGCAACTCATCAAAAGATTAGGGCCTTCTCTACGAGCTTCAATTCCTAATGTCAACCACCCTCACTTGGAGTAGAATGATAAAAAGATATTTACAATGACATATATGAAAACTTATCTATCCTTGAGTGAAATAGTACTTGAGAAACCTGCCATTAACAGGCCCTCCGGGAAATGTTTCTCCAGTGATATCTTCTAGAAAAAATGCATGAGTTCCTAGGACAGCTACAATCCTGTAAGGAACTTTCCACAAACTGTTAAAATTCCCATGTTTCTCTTCGTCTTCATTCCTAGAATCCCACTTTAAAACAACATCATATAGTTGAACATCATATGATTTAATCCTCCTATCATGAATTTTCTTGATTTTATCTTGAATGACCTTTGTATTATTGTAAACCTCTTCTCTAGTCTTCTCTAAATTCATTAACTGATTGATCCTTCTCTGAGCATCATTTGGTTCTTCTTCCTCTTCCTGCAATAATTTCAACACTGGAATTCCTAGGGAAATAGGAAAAACTGCATCTACTCCATAAACCAATTGGAAAGGTGACATTCCAATTGATTTCTTTGTGCTTATCCGATCAGCCCATAGGGAATTAGTAAAATTTTTGTGTGAGGATTACTTATTTTTCTGCAATAAATTCTTTATAATGTTGACTAAACTCTTATTAGAAGATTCAACTAACTCATTTCCCTGGGGATAATAGGCTATAGAATTTCCTAAATTTATGTGATACTTGTGATAGAAATAAATTATTTTCTTTGATTTGAATGCAACAACATTGTCAATATTGATTTTATGTGGACATACAAATATGGAAAGAATATTACCTACTAAGAACTGAATGATGACATAATTTGTAAGTTGTCTAGTTGGGACTACTTCTATCCATTTGGTGAAGTAGTATGTTTATGTTAGGATCCACTTATGTTGAGCTGAAGAGATTGGGTGGATTTCCCCAATAAAATCCAAACCCCACTACTAGAAAGGCACCTCTACTGAGATAGGCTTGAGGGGTAGATGTAGGATTTTTCTCTTGCCTTCAAAAATTTGACATTGATGACAAGTTGAAACATTTTTATGAACATATGCAAACAAGGTAGGCAAGTAAAAACCAGCTCTCAGGATTTTGTTGGTAGTGACCTTCCAGTATAAATGTCCTCCACAGTCACCTTGATGAAATTCCTCCATGACATTATCTTCTTCATTTTTTAATAAATAATTCAATAAAATGCCTCCAACATCTTTCCAATATAGAGCTTGATTCAGAATGCAGAACTTTATAGCTTTTAGTTAAAGATATCTAGCCTTGATTTTGGTTAAACCAGAAACAACTTGTAAATTATGCAAAACATACACAATATCGGCATACCAGGTGGAAGTAAGAAAATTTTCTGATACATGTGGAGTCGCCATATCTTGTTGTTCATCTAAAGCAGCTATAAAATTTATGTGCAGTGCATGAAAATTTGACTCAACCATCAATTTGGCTAGTCCTTGACCTTTGATGAGTTTAGTAGGCTTTATCTCAATGTCATATTCTAAAATTACTGCAATCCATTTGCCTCTTTTCCCATCTAGATCAGTCTGAGTGAGGATATCTTTCACCACTGCACTTGGAACGAAATAAATTATGTGGGAATGTAGAATATAGACTCTGAAGTCCTTCAGTACCTTTACTAAAGAAAAGGCTTGTTTTTCCTTGATATTGTACTTCAAGGAGACATCTCTTAAAGCTCTGCTGAAAAATTCTATAGGTTGTTCATGTCCCTCCTTTTTTTGCAACAAAACCGCTGCAATAGTGTGCTCTGACACAAAGCAAAAAATCATGAAATATTTAGTAAAACCAGGACTAATTGAAACAAGAGCACATGTCAAGGCTACTTTCACTTCATGAAAATATTTTTTAGCTTCACTATTCAATTTTATCTCAGTATCCTTCTTTAACATGTTGGTGATTGCTCTCAAAATCTCAGTTAGGTTTGGGATGAATTTTCTCAAGAAATTTATTCTCCCAATGAAAGACTGAACTTGTTTATTGTTCCTGGGAAGATCAATCTTCATTATGGCTTCAACTCATCTGGGGTCTATTCTAATACCAACTTTGGAAATAATGTTACTAAGTATTTTTCCTTCCTCTAAACTAGAGATAGTCTTTTTGGGGTTCAAGGAAATACCATATTTCCTGCATTTCTAAGAAATTATCCTTAAGTGAGGCAAGCGATCTTCATCAGTTTTGGAAAACACAGTAATTTCATCCAAATAAATCAAAATAAATTTATCCTTCTCATCTACGAAAACAATATCCATTACTCTCTAGAAAGTGATCGTTGCATTCATAAGGCCAAAGGGAATCTTTACATACATAAAGGTTCCCCAAGGTGTTGTGAAATTTGTTTTATGTTGATCATTAGGATGCACCAGAATTTGGTTATATCCTGAAAAACCATCAAGCAAAGAAATTATGCTGGAACCTACTATTTTCTTTAAAATATGATCCATTTTAGGTAGAGGGTAGTTATCTTTAAGTGACACTTTGTTCATATTTCTGAAATCTACTCATAGTCTTATTTCTCTTGTATTTTTCCTTATTGACACTAGATTTGAGACCCATTTTGAAAATCTTAAACACACAATGATTTTGGCGTCAAAAAATGTTTAACCTCTTTTCCTATCAAAGGTAGCAGAACTGGATTTACCCTCCTTAATTTTTTCTTGAAAGGTTTTTGGTCCTCTCGAATGGGAATAGTATGTTGTATAATACTGGTATCACATGACTTCAGGCCTTCATAACCCCAAAAAAACCCATCAGAATATTATTTTAGTAGATTAATGTACTTCTATTTTTCATTGGGAGGTAAGGACTTGGACAACTTTACAATCTTGGGATTTTCCGGGGTGCCTATATTACAGTCTTCAACCTCGGCTTGTACAGGTTTTATCTTTGGCATTTTAGCCACATCATTAAAATCAAAAAACTCTATAATGGTACCAAACCCCTTGGCAACACATTGTCTTTCAATTGTAGGACCTCAAGCTCTTATGGATTTTCATCAATCTCATTCAACACTACTTCATTCATACCATTATCTACATCGTTATTTGAATGAATATGTATGTTCTCAAATTCTTCTTTTCACTGTAAAAAGGTTTCTACTTGCTTATCACTACCAAAAACATGTCAATATCTGATGTTACTTGGAACAGCTTGCCTATGCTTGAATTCCACCTCAAATTTTCTATTAGGATGAAAAGGAATCTTACAAGTGATGGATGAAGTAGCCAATGCATCAGCTAAAATATTTTGTCCCCTAGGAATCAAAGAAAACTAATATTTTGGGAAACACTACAGAAAATCTAAGACAACATTTATGTAGGACCTTCGTCTAGGGTGTTTAGCTGAGTACTCACCTTTGATTTGACTAATGATGAGTTTAGAATCACCATGTACATAAATCTTCTTAGCTCCCAATTTTTTCAAAAGTTGTAATCCTAAAATTAGTGCTTCATGCTTAGCTATATTATTTGTGCATTGGAAATTGAGCTCCTAAGAATGTCCCTTCTATACCTTTTTTTGAATTTAAGACCCAAACACTTGCCGTTACTCCTTCCTTACTCACTTCCCCATCAAAATCCATGATCATAAGAGCTTCTCCCTCTTCATCTTCCTTCCCAACATCTAATTTCATCTCCTCTATTTTGCTCAATTCAGTTCTCAAGTATGACTATTCCTCTTTTGTACATATGCCATTATATAGGATGAAGGAATCCATGTCTAAATGCACAAAATACATGGGATAGTTATTTGGTTTGTCTTTTTTTATTACAATATACTTCATTAATGCTTCCCTATATAACCTTCTCCGTTGACTAAAAATAGGAATTGTAGCATATGTCATGTCCATCTACAAGGTACCCTATAATTTTTCTCCCCGTGATCTTGATAGAAACATTCCATATTTGGTAGGTATGTGTGCCACTATAGTGTCCATTACAAAATTCTTTGTTGGGATTTGAGCAGTATCGATTGGGTTGTGTCATATTAGTTGTGTTGGGCGTAGCGAGGGGATCACAGGGGGTTTAAGGGGGCTGGTATACCCCCTCTACGGGGTCGGGAGCAATGCCCCAGGAAAAAAAAATTGGACCCTATATTAGGTGAGCGGACCTACCTATGGTTTTGTGCATTGATTTCACACATGGTTTTGGGTGTGATGGTTTTTAGTCCATGGTATTTTGTAGATTTGGTCAAGGGAACTATGGTTATGCTTGTTGGGTTATGTTACATTCTTTCCAGTACTAGCCGCCCTAGTTAACTAGGGAGTTAGAGGGGGGGTGAAGCCCCCCTTTCGTTGTGTTGATTGGATAGCAGGGTGGTCACAGGGGGGCAGCTATAGGTTTTAATCTCGTAGAAAAATTACCTGCATAAAAATTCTAAAACACATAAAATAAACAATGCGAGAGCATAACACATAAAACACATATACACAAATATTTTCCCCTGGATCCCAAAACAGGAACTACCAACTTGATTTTTCATTATATTCCTTTTAATGTTACAATACATATTTGTACATGCGAAGCATCCAATACCATGGACTGAAAACCATCATGTTCAAAACCATGGACCGAAAACCATCGCATCCAAAACCATGTGTGAAAAACATGCACAAAACCATAAGTAGGTCCACCCAACCTAATATAGGTTCCAAAACCAAAATTTTCCACGGTGCTGCCCTAGACCCCATAGAGTGGAGTTACCTGCACCCCTCAAACCTCCTGTGATTCCCCCCGCTATGCAATCGGTGCAACGAAGGGGGGACTCCGCCCTCCTTCTAAACCCCCGGTTAACTAGGTGGGTTAGTCGTAGAAAGAATATAACACAACCCAACATTCTCCCACTTGTTGTTTTCTTTCCACAGGGTACCATAAGAGAGCTTAGTCATTTATCCAGCCCTACAACACCCATTGTTTCTCTACACCAAGAGAAAATCTCATAGCTCACATGTTTTGTCAATGCATCTGCAATATTCTTCAAAGTGTCCACCTTTACCAACAACACCTTTTTGTCTTCTATCATATCCGTTACAAAGTGATATTGAACATCAATGTGCTTTGTCTTTGAATGATATGCAGGGTTCTTTGCCAAGAAAATTTCACTTTGGCTGTCACAGTCTATCCTTATAGCTTCCTATACTTACCCCATACTTGAACACAATCTCTGCAACCAAATTGCTTCCTTTCTTGCATGAGTGGTTGCCATGTATTCTGCCTCTATCGTTGATAGTGCCACTACAGTTTGTTTCTTACTCATCCAACTGACTGCACCTCCAAATAGGTTAAACACATACCCAGTTGTAGATCTTCTCTAATCCAGATCTCCAGCCTAGTTTTCATCAACAAATCCATGAATATCCAACACTCTGTGCAATCCCAGTCTTCCTTGGTAGCACAAACCATAATCACTAGTGCCGCGCAAATACCTAAAAACTCGCTTCACTGTTGTCCATTGCTCCTTCCCTAGTTTTAACATAAACCTGCTCAATACTCCCACTGTATGTGCAATGTCTGGTCTAGTACATACCATCACATACATCAGGCTACCAACTACACTTGCATATGGAACACGGGACATGTCCTCTTCCTCTTCTTGCATCTTCGGGCATTGTTTAGCAGATAACTTTACACCTACAGGAATAGGAACCTTCACCGGTTTACTATCCTGCATATTAAACCTCTGCAATATTGTCTCAACATACTTCCTCTGGTTTAACGAGAGCTTCCTCTTTGTTCGATATCTTTTAATTTCCATGCCCAAAATATAGTTTGCAGCATCAAGATCTTTCATGTCGAATTTTGAGGACAAATGGGTCTTCAAATCCTGGACAATTCTTTGTCATTTCCAACCAACAACATATCATCCACATACAAGACCAGATAAATAACACGGTCACCAATTAATTTAAAATACACGCAGTGATCTTCTTTGCTTCTGGTGAAGCCAAGTGCCCATATAAATGTATCAAATTTCTGATACCACATCCTTGATCACTGTTTTAACCCATACAGAGACTTATTTAACTTGCATACCAGTTCTTTCTTACCCTTCACTGCAAAGCCTTCAGGTTGCTTCATGTAGATATCCTCTTCCAGATCCCCATGAAGAATGTTTGTCTTCACATCCATTTGTTCTACCTCAAAATCAAAAGCAACAACAATAGATAAAAGTAATCTAATAGAAGTTACCTTGGCAACAGGAGAAAAAATATCACCAAAATCAATTCCCGACACCTGGGAATAACCTTTTGCTAATAACTGAGCTTTGTATTTCTCCACCTTTCCTTCTGCATTTGTCTTCTTCTTGAACACCCATTTGCTGCCAATGGGTTTCCTTCCAGCCAGCAACTCCACCAGATCCCAAGCCTCATTTTTGTGCAAAGATGCCATTTCATCAACCATGGCTTCTTTCTAGAGTTTTCCATCCTCTGAATCTACTGCTTCCTTCATAGTTCTAGGATCATCATCAATAATAGATAAAGAAAAATTTGAATAGAAAGCAGATGGACTATACATTTCTGGTTGCCTTCTTTCTCGAACTGATCTTCTCACATCCGGAGTTTGTGGCTCTTCATCTTCTGATTCCTCGTCTACTGTAGAGTCTGATTCTTCCTCCTTTAGCTCAAACTCTATCTTCTCAGGTTCCTTTGGTTGGACTTCATGTTTAATAACATCTTTCACTTCTCTGAACACCACATCTCGGTTGTACACAGCCTTCCTTATTACTGGGTTCCCAAGCTTATAACCCTTTAAACCATCCTTATACCAAATAAAGATGTACTTTTCAGATTTACTATCCAACTTGGTTCGTTTCTCCTTTGGAACATGTACATATGCATCACATCCAAATACCCTCAAATGTGAAAGAGAGGGTTTCTTACCAGTCCATACCTCTTGTGCAGTCTTATCCTCCAACGTTGATGAAGGTGATCTATTAACCAGGTAACATGTTGTCTCCACCACCTCTACCCATAATTCTTGTCCTAACCGGGTACCACTGAGCATGATTCTTGTCCTTTCCATCAACATCTTGTTCAATCTTTCTGCAACTCCATTTTACTGAGGTGTATATGGAGTAGTCTTATGTCTTGATATACCACACTTCTTACAGAATTCTTCAAATTCCTTACTGTAAAACTCTCCACCATTATCTATCCTCAACACCTTTATCTTCTTCTCTGTCTCATTTTCCACCAGAGCCTTAAATTCTTTAAACCTGTCAAAGACTTTAGATTTCTTCTTAAGGAAATATATACATGTATTCCTTGAGAATTCATAGATAAATGATACATAGTACATAGACTTACTTAGTGATGGAACCTTCACAGGTCCAAACACATCACTATGCACAAGCTCTAATATCTGTTTCGCCCTCTTACCACTAGAGGGGAAACTCACCCGATTTTGCTTCCCATATACACAATTTTCACATAAATCAAAATCCAAAGAGCTATTAATCATACCTTCTACTATAGCTTTACCATGAAGTATTTGAATGCCCTTCTCTCCAATATGTCCAAGCCTTTGATGCCACAGCATGGTCTTCTCTCCAGAGACCACTAGATTTTCTGCTCCACTTTCAGGAACCACAAAACTGTCGCACCCATCAACAATAGTGCTACCTTGCAGCTTGTACAGAGTTCCAATCCAAGCTCCCCGCAAATACCAGTGTTCCCCAAACCATCTTGCAGGTATCCTTCTCAAACACTATTTTTACACCAGCACCATCCAACTTGCTTACAGAAATCAAATTTCTGGCCAATGCAGGAATATGTAGAACACCCGAAATTGTTCTAACCCTTCCACCTTGCAACTTCAACTTTAATTTTCCATGACCAACGATTCTAGCCTTCCTATCATCCCCTAATAAAACATCACCACCATCATATTTCTCATACTCGCAGAACCACTCTCTATGGGGAGTGAAGCGAAAGGATGCACGTGAGTCAATCAACCATGCCTCATGATCTACATGTGTACTTGAAGAATCCAAGTACACATCCCCACCTTCATCTGAGGTGGTTTTTGCCTCTGCAAAAGGACCATCATCAGATCCCTTTCCTTTTTTAGGAGCTTTAGATTTACAATCCCTTTTATAGTGCCCTTCATTTCCGCATTTCCAGCACACCACCTTTACAGATTTTCCTAGAGATTTAGATCTCCCTCTAGATTTAGATCTCCCACTCGATGACTTATTTTTGTTTTTGTTCTGGGACCGTCCTCGTACATAAAAGGCATCACCACTCTGGCTCTCCATATTTTTCCATCTCATCTCTTCCATCAGCAAGGATGAGACTATTTCATCAAATTGGAAAGTAGTTGCATTGCTACCTATTGTAATAATGAGACTATCCCACGAATCTGGTAGAGAACACAACAAACTAATGCACTTATCTTCATCTGAAATTTTGATATTAACAAACAATAACTGACTTACCACAGTATTAAATGCATTCAGATGCTCTGTCACCGAGTCTCCATCTTTCATCCTTAGGTTATACAGTTTTTTCCGTAGGAACAGTTTATTCACCAGAGACTTAGATTGGTACAAAGTCCCTAACTTGTCCCACAAAGCCTTCGCCATAACTTCCCTTGATACATTCAGCAATATTGAATCTGAGAGACACAATCATATTGTGTTGTTTGCCTTCTGATCCAACTTCTTCCATTCTTCATCAGACACTCTCGTTGGTTTAGTACCCGGATCTACCATGATCCACTAATATTTATCCACCAACAGATCCTCCATCTTGAGTTTCCACAACTCAAAACTCTAACTATTAAATTTCTCGATCTTTATCTTTCCACTGCTCGCCATCTTCTTTCACCACCAAAATCGATCCCACAGATCTCCCACTGAACGAGGTCTACCACAGCCCCGAGCGAAATCCCTCAGCAAAAAAGGTGTCCCCTTGAAGCCAAAATAGCTCTGATACCAAATACAGGTTTTAATCCCATACAAAAATTACCTACATACGAATTCTAAAACACAGAAAATAAACAATGCGAGAGCATAACACATAAAACACATATACATAGATATTTTCCCCTGGATCCCAAAACCAGGACTACTATCTTGAGTTTTCATTATATTCCTTTCAATGTTACAATACATATTTATGCATGCTGAAGCATCCAATACCATGGACCAAGAACCATCGTATCCAAAACTTGGACCGAAAACCATCACGTCCAAAACGATGTGTGAAAAACATGCACAAAACTATAGGTAGGTCTGCCAAACCTAATATAGGGTCCAAAACCAAAATTTTCTAGGGTGTTGCCCCAAACCCCATAGAGTAGGGTTACCTACACCCCTCAAACCCCCTGTGACTGCCCCCCCTATGCAGTTGGTGCAACAAAGGGGCAGCTCCACCCCCCTTCTATCCCCCTAGTTAACTATGTGGGCTAGTCTTGGAAAGAATATAACACAACCCAACAATGGCAACCTGCCTTGTCCAAGGAGTTCGAGGGGGGCAGGTAGCCCCCCTCTACGAGGTTTCGGGTAGCGCTGCGAGGAAAAAAATTTTGGACCCTATATTAGGTTGGGCGAACCTACTTATGGTTTTGTGCATGGTTTTCGCACATGGTTTTGGGTGCGATGGTTTTCGGTCCATGATATTGGATGCTTCGGCATGTATATATATATATATATATATATATATATATATATGTAACATTGAAAAAAACATAATTAAAAATCAATCTGGTAGTCTTGGTTTTGGGATTCAGAGGAAAATCTATGTGTATATGTGCTTTATGTGTTATGCTCTCGCATTGTTTATTTTCTATGTTTTAGAATTCGTATGCAGGTAATTTCTATATGGGGTTAAAACCTACAATGCTCTACTCTCGGGTTAATGGATGATTCGGCATGTATATATATGTATTGTAACATTGAAAGGCATAATGAAAAATCAATCTAATAGTCCTGGTTTTGGGATCCAAGGGAAAATATCTGTGTTTTATGAGTTATGCTCTCGCCATTGTTTATTTTTTGTTTTTAGAATTCGTATGCAAGTAATTTCTGTATGGGGTCGAAACCTACATTTGGTATCAAAGTTGTTTTGGCTTCAAGGGGACGCCTTTGCTGCTAAGCGGTTTTGCTCAGGCCTATCGTAGACCCTGTTCAATGGGAGATCTGGGTGATCGATTCTTGTCATGAAAGAAGAAAGCGAGCAGTGGAATGATGGAGATCGAGAAATTTAATGGTCAGAGTTTTGAGTTGTGGAAACTCAAGATGGGGAATCTGTTGGTGGATAAATATCAGTGGATCGTGGTAGATCCAGGTACTAAACCAACGACAATGTCCGATTAAGACTGGAAGAAGTTAGATCGAAAGGCAAAAAGAACAATATGATTGTGTGTCTCAGATTCATTATTTTTGAATGTATCAGGGGAAGCTATGATGAAGGCTTTGTGGGACAATTTAGGGACTTTGTACCAATCTAAGTCTCTAGTGAATAAAATATTCCTACGGAAAAAGCTGTATAGCCTGAGGATGAAAGATGGAGACTTGGTGACAGAGCATATGAATTCATTTAATACTATGGTAACCCAGTTATTATATGTTGATGTTAAAATTTCATATGAAGATAGGTGCATCAGTTTGTTTTGTTCTCTACCAGATTCATGGGATAGTCTCATTGTTGCAATAGGTAGCAATGCAACTGCTTTGCAATTTGATGAAATGGTATCATCGTTGCTGATGGAGAAGATGAGATAGAAAAATATGAAGAGCAGGGATGGTGATGCCTTGCCTATATGAGGACGGTCCCAGAAAAAAACAAAAATAAGTCATCAAGTGAGAGATCTAAATCTAGAGGGAGATCTAAATCTCCAGGAAAACCTGTAAAGGTGTGCTCGAAATGTGGAAAGGAAGGGAAGTACAAAAGGGACTGTAAATATAAAGCTCCTGAGAAAGGAAAGGGATTTGATGATGCTCCTTCTGCAAAGGTGAAAACTACCTTAGATGAAGGTGTGGATTTGTACTTTTCTTCTTCTTCAAATACACATAGATCATGAGGCATGGTTGATTAGCTCAAGTGCATCCTTTCACTTCACTCCCCATAAAGAGTGGTTTTGCGAGTATGAGAAATATGATCGTAGTGATGTCTTCTTAGGGGATGATAGGAAGGCTAGAATCGTTGGTTGTGGAAAATTCAAGTTGAAGTTGCAAGGTGGACGGATTAGAACACTTCCGGGTGTTTTGCATATTCTTGCATTAGCCAGAAATCTGATTTCTATAAGCAAGCTAGATGATGCAGGTGTAAAAACAGTGTTCGAGAAAGATACCTGCAAGAAGGTTTGAGGAGCACTAATATTGATGTAGGGAGTTTGGATTGGAACACTTTACAAGCTACAAGGTAGCATTTTTATTGATGGGTGCAACAACTCTATGGTTCCTGAAAGTGGAGCAGAAATTCTAGTGGTCTCTAGAGGAAAGACAATGCTATGGTATCAATGGCTTGGACATATTGGATAGAAGGGCCTTTGAACACTTCATGCTAAGGGTATGGTAGAAGGTATGTCTAATAGCTCTCTGGATTTTGATTTATGTGAAAATTGTGTATATGGGAAGCAGAATCGGCTGAGTATCACCTCTGGTGGTAAGAGAGCGAAACAGATATTGGAGCTTGTGCATAGTGATGTGTTTGGACCTATGTCAGTTCCATCACTGGGTAATTTTGTGTACTATGTATCATTTATAGATGACTTCTCAAGGAATACATGGATATATTTCCTCAAGCATAAATCTGAAGTCTTTTACATTTTTAAATAATTTAAGGCACTGGTGGAAAACTAGACAAAGAAGAAAATAAAGGTTCTAAGGACAGCTAACGGTGGAGAGTTTTGAAAGAAGGAATTTCAAGAGTTCTATAATAAGTGTGGTATAGCACGGTAGAAAACTACTCCATACACACTTGAGAAAAATGGAGTTGCGGAAAGAATGAACAAGACATTGATGGAAAGGGTAAGAAGCATTCTCAGTGGTGTACGGTTAGGACGGGAATTCTGGCCAGAGGTAGTGGAGACCGCATGTTACCTGGTCAACAGATCACCTTCATCAATGTTGGAGGATAAGACTCCACAAGAGGTATGGACTTGTAAGAAAATTTCTATTTCACATCTGAGGGTATTTGGATGTGAGGCATATTTACATGTTCCAAAGGAGAAAAGAACAAAGTTGGATAGTAAATCTGAAAAGTGCATATTTATTGGGTAGAAGGATGGTTTAAAAAGTTATAATCTTTGGAACCGAGTAACAAGGAAGATTGTGTACAACTGATATGTGGTGTTTATAGAGGTTAAATATGTTATTAAACATGAGTTCCTACCAAAGTAACCTGAGAAAATAGAGTTTGAGCTAAAGGAGGAAGAATCAAACTCTATGGCAGAAGAGGAATCAGGAGATGAAGAGCCACAAACTACGGTTGTGAGAAGATTAGTTCGAGAAAGAAGCCAGCCAGAAAGGTATAGTCCATCTTCTTTCTGTTCAAATTTTTCTTTATCTATTACTGATGATGATCCCAGAATTGTGAAGGAAACAGTAGATTCATAGGATGAAAAACTCTGGAAAGAGGCCATGGTTGATGAAATGGCATCTTTGCACAAAAATGATGCTTGGGATCTGGTGGAGTTGTTGACTAGAAGGAAACCCATTGGCAGCAAATGGGTGTTCAAGAAGAAGATGAATGCTAAAGGAAAGGTGGAGAAATACAAAGCTCGGTTGGTAGAAAATGTTATTCCCAGGTGTCGGGAATTTATTTTGGTGATATTTTTCTCCTGTTGCTAAGGTATCTTCTATTAGATTATTTTTATCTGTTATTGTTTCTTTTGATTTTGAGGTAGAACAGATGGATGTGAAGACAACATTTCTTCACGAGGATCTCAAAGAAGAGATCTACATGAAGCAACCTGAAGGCTTTGCGGTGAAGGGTAAGAAATAACTGGTATGCAAGTTAAAAATGTCTTTGTATGCGTTAAAACAGTCACCAAGGATGTGGTATCAGAAATTTGATACATTTATATGAGGCCTTGGCTTCACCAGAAGAAAATCAGATCATTATGTGTATTTTAAATTAATTGGTGACCGTGTTATTTATTTGGATGATATGTTGTTGGTTGGAAATGACAAAGAAATTATCCTAGATTTGAAGACCCAACTGTCCTCCAAATTTGACATGAAAGATCTTGGTGTTGCAAACTATATTTTAGGAGTGGAAATTAAATGAGATTGGGCAAAGAGGAAGCTCTCGCTACACCAGAGGAAGTATGTCAAGACAACATTGCAGAGGTTTAATATGGAGGATAGTAAATCGGTGAAGGTTCCTATTCCTGTAGGTGTAAATTAATCTTTTGAATAGTGTCCCAAGACATAAGAAGAGGAAGAGGACATGTCCCGTGTTCCATATGCAAGTGCCGTCGATAGTCTGATGTATGTAATGGTCTATACTAGACCAAACATTGCACATGCAATGGTAGTATTGAGCAGGTTTATGTTAAAACTAGGGAAGAAGCATTAGACAACAGTGAAGTGGGTTTTCAGGTATTTGTGTGGCACTAATGATTATGGTTTGTGCTACCAAGGAAGACTAGGATTGGAAAGAGTTTTGGACATCCATGGCTTTGTTGATGTAGATTGGGTTGGAGATCTAGATCAAAGAAGATCTACAAGTGGGTATGTGTTTAACCTATTTGGAGGTGCAGTCAGTTGGATGAGTAAGAGACAATTTGTATTGGCACTTTCAACTATAGAGGCAGAATACATGGTATCCACTCAAGTAAGCAAGGAAGTTGTTTGGTTTCAGATATTGTTTTCAAGTATGGGGTTAGTACAGTGAGCTATAAGGATAGACTGTGACAGCCAAAGTGCAATTTTCTTGGCAAAGAAACCTACTTATCAATCAAATACAAAGCACATTAATGTTCAGTATCACTTTGTGAGCGATATCGTAGAAGGCAAAAAGGTGTTGTTGGTAAAGGTGGACACTTTGAAGAATACTACAGATGTATTGACAAACGTTGTGAGCTCTGAGAAGTTCTCTCGCTGTAGAGAAACAATGGGCATTGCAGGGTTGGATCAATGACTAAGCTCTCTTGTGGCCCCCTATGGAAAGAAAACAACAAGTGGGAGAATGTTGGGTTGTGTTATATTCGTTGTGTAATATTGGACCCTATATTAGGTGGGCAGACCTACCTATGGTTTTTTGCATGGATTTAGTACATGGTTTTGGGCGCGATGGTTTTGAGTCCATGGTATTTTTTAGATCCAGTCAAGGGAAATATGGTTATGTTCTAATCCAGGGTTAATGGATTGTGGTCTATTGATGCTTCGATATATATATATATATATATATATATATATATATATATATATATATGTATGTATGTATTTTAACATTGAAAGGTACATAATGAAAAATCAACTGATAGTCCAAGTTTTAGGATCCAGGGGAAAATCTCTGTGTATATTTGTTTTATGTGATATGCTCTCAGAATATAAGTTTATTTTTTGTTCTTATAATTCGTATGAAGTTAATTTTTGTACGGGGTTAAAACCTACAGTATCCCTTTAAGAATCATACTTTACTTGGCTCATGGAAGGGGCATCATTCAGAATATTCTTGGGAGGATTTGTAGTAGACTTCTTACTTCTCAAATTGTATTGTTTGTGTACCTCCATGATAGCATTTTGGTACCTTTTCTTATAATCATATGACTTTGCAGGGATGACTTATGGCTATGATAATGAGAATAGATCTTTTTCTTCCTTAGTTAAGAAAATATTGTCAATTTCTCCTTCCCCGGATATATTTATCTAATTTTCTTCAAGGTCCTCAACTATCTTAGCTTCTTCATTTGCATAATTCTCTTGGAATGGAGGTCTAATTTGCTATTTATTAGTTGGGCCTCTTTTATCTCTTTGTTTAATTTGGGGTGGATTCTTCCTAAAATTAAGATTTATAATTTGAGGACCTCCTTGAGTTTCTCTTGGTGGAGCCCTATCAGTTAAATGTATCCTTTCCATCATTCTTTCCATGGTTTTAACTAAGGTGTCTAAGTTTGCATCTAATGAAGAAGAAGAAGGTTCTTCTTTGATTGTGACTCTTCTCTCAGCCTTTAACCTTGCTCTCTTTGCCAATAAATTAGCTTCCAAACTAACAACATTCCTTTTCATTTCCTCTAAGGTAGTAGGATTTCTCTCCCTCTATTGACAAGACATATTTGCATCAAAACTATATGGAAATTTCATCAGAGCTAGTCCTGGTGGAGGTTGTATTGCTACTGGAATGGAATTGTAAATATTTTTGAACCTAGTGCAGTGATCTTGAATTGTTTTACCAGGAGCTCTCTTTATACTCTCATATTCAACCAAGATTTGAAGAGGATTATTCTTTACTTCCGACCTTGTGAGAAAACTTCAATGAAAATGTGGGAGATTTGTTATACTAGTTGTTGGCAATGCCCTGAACCATTTTCACATTATCTTCATCAAAGAGACTCATTTTCACATTATCTTCATCGACCTCTTGCAAATCTGAATAATCATTCATTCTATCTATGTGATGTTGTGTTATGATTAGCCCTATTCCATCAAATTGAGGTATTTGGCTCTAATAATCCTATAGCATGGGATTAAGTTATCTAGGTAAGACATGGGGAGCATAAGGAGTTTCCATGACTAGTAAATGGGAGGAAGGTGAACCTACAATTGATGTGGATGATGAATGTATGTAAAGAAAATGGGATTATGACCTAAGTTGGTATAGAAGAAGTAAAAACAATAGATGAAATAGGGATAGTCGAAATAAGAGAAACCACTGGAGGGGTGGATGATGAGGAGGAAGAAGAAAAAATAGTTGATTGATCAGTAAATGTTTTTTGAACAACCTGATTTAAATCAATCACAAAAAATTCAAGTTTGTTAAACTGTTTTATAAAATATTCATCAGATCTGAAATGACAGGTTGATGTATTGAGATATAAGGTTTCAAAACATTTTCATCAAAATTTGTCTCATGGACAAAACTTTCTGACTTGTTTCAGAAAATATAGTGCTCAAAAGGTAAGACAAATTCAATATCCTCTACATTTATGAGACTTTCAAAGAAAGAATTAACTCTGGGAAATGGATTATTTCTTGCTTGGCTCTCAACGAAACTCTTCTTCCTAATAAGTTTCCCATTATTATTTACAATTCTAGGTGGGTTAGTATTTGGATGGGATCTAGTGTAGATAATTCTCGTAGCCATATCTCCAATAGATTATTTACATATGGATGTATGTACATAATCTGAGTGGGAAAACAAAATTAATTACATTTATTTCACATTCAAACACTGGAAATAGATTTAAGCTCTGAAAATAATATTTACCAAGGAAATAATGTATTTTCTATCAGGTTGTGTCCCCGGTATGGTTGCGAGAATGTTATCACTTTGTAATTTCCCTAGGTTGTGGAGAGAAATCCAGAGGTAACCACAAAACCACTTGCGAAGCTAGTATCTAGCCCTTTGAGCTTTAGAGAGGGATCTCTATGTCTGATTTAAATTATGCCTTAAGGTATTAGTCTAGTTATTAAGTTCTAAGGTTGGTTTCTCAAATATTTGGTCGAAAACTGCACAGAAAGTCCATTGGGCATGGAGTCATGAGTCTTCGAGTGAAAAAATACAAAAATGACAGAGCAACTGTAATATGGCAAGATAGGTAAGCTTTTGTATCTTTAAACGTATTTGGTGGAGTGAATAGGGTGAAATATGATTTAGATTCAATTAAATATATAGCATGATAAGATGAATTCTATACTTAACATTAGGTTGAAAACATCAATATTGTTTACAAGCCAGAAAAAATTGTACTTAAACAAATTCGGCCCTTTATCTTCTTGAAACAATAGAGATAGAAAAACATATAGAAAACTGAGAAAATAACAATTTCACATGAGAAGGAACATCACCAATTGCTTGACACGGGAATCCTGGAACAAACTCTGTATTATTGAAATTGATCACTTTAGTACATGCACAACTTACATCAAAATGTTTGCTTTCTTCATACAAGTTGCAACCTTTTCTATGTCCTATTTCTGAATATTTATAGAAATCTAATACATCTCAGATTGGACTTCAAAATAAGATATATTTACAAAATAATATCTATTAGAGACACAAATATTTCACAAAATAGAAGAAGAAAAATAGGGAAAATATGCTAAAATGCGTTGCTTTGTTGAGGCTTTGAAGGAATCTGGCTCTGACTGTGGTTATGTTTCAAATGTTATTCATTTGCTACATAAATTTGAGGGCTTCAGTTATACTTTACTCTATCAACTCTAGCAATTGTTCCCACCTTTCTTCACTAGGGATGGAAAAGTTTACCATGTTTTCGAACCTTTCATCCACTTCGGTGTTAATGTCAAAAGTTGGGTTGTTGACAAAAAGGTGGTGAATCTCATGTTGAATATTCAAGTCAAACTGTAGGCCTTCTATAAATGCTTCTCCACTAATAAATCCCTTGTCCTTTACAAAATTTGAAGCATCAGTAGATATGTTACACATCTGGTCCTCGTAATGGAACACATTTTCCACTGTAATTCCTCAAAGTAAGTAAACCCTTTTCCTGCAGAAGTGTGAATTTTCTATTAAGCCTCCTGACCTGCAACTCAAGGTGTTTGCATTTGTCCTCCGACTATATCATCAAATTATTTTTTGTTAAAATGCTCTTAACTTCCACTACTGTTGTTGTCCTATCTAGAATGTTCGTGTCTTCTAGTTCATCCTAGGTTTTGGAGTTTAAGAGATTGATAATATTTTGTGCCTCCTCTAGTCTGTGCTCCAAATCCGCTTTAGTGTTATGAATTGTTCTCTTGAGTCTTTTCATGAGTTCCTCCTGCTCAAAAGTGATTTGAATTGAAGGCCACATATCTGTTATATTGGCATTTATATTCTGCCAAATGTTTTTCTTGGCCTCTGCCAACATTTGAATGACAAAAGATTGGTCCTCATATTTTTGAATTTGTTGAATGAGCTTGTAGTTTTTTTGCATTTCTGTCAAATATGCATTGTCATTTTTAATTTTATCCTCTTCCATCTTAGTTAATGATGCTGAAAATTTCTCTTTCTCAACCTGAACTGATGACAATTCTTCCAAAGATCTAGTAAGATCTTCTATAGAATCTAAAGATGTTGCCTTTTATAATGTTTCTATTGTTGTATTTTTGCCTGATGTAGATGCTCCTATTGATTCCCATTGTTCCTTTACTTTTAATAGTTCTTCTATTACGTGCTCCATCTTTTGTATCTGTGCATTCTGCTCAACAACTATGGTAAAAAAAAATTCCTTTTCCATTTATATGTCGGCAACTTCTTTAGCTTGAGGATGTTTTGTTGATGGTAGTTTTAGTTGCTTTCTTAATGCTTGAATATTTGCCTCTTTGTCTTTATGATCTCTTGTGCTGCCCTTATATCAGCAAGGTCATTTTAAAGTTTTATTGTCAAATCTTCTAGAGATTTGATTATGTTGTCTTTAGCAAATTAGGTCATATTTTCAATCTTCAACTAGGAATGCATGTTGTTCAAATATTATTGTAGTTTGGAAGAAGCCATAGCCAAATCGGTAAGTGTTGAAAATATCATCTCCCATCTTTTTTTGTGTAAATTGATTTGATCGATTTCATGTATCTTCTTGGTATCAATTGAGAAAATTGAGGGTTTGTAGTCTTCAACACTCCTAGGATCTAGCACTAAAGGTTCCATGAAGACCATTTGGAACTCTCTTTTTTCTGAGTTGAATGCAAAGAGTAATATGTGTTGCGTTTTAGTTGTCTTCTTCCAAACTTTTGATTAGGTTGAAGCTTTCAAAGCTTCATTCTTCAACTTTATCTCCTTGTACCTTAAAAATATGATCTCCTGAGATTTCAGAACAAGATGATATTAGTGAATTGACTATTATTTCTGTAGTAGGTGACAGAACTGGTTCTTCTATTTGAGGAAGAGGAGTGACAAGAGTTCTTGATAAAACTAGTGTGGTCTGCTATTGTGTATCTCTTTCTTCTAGAGATTCATCTTGGATAGTAATCACAGGAGAGTCAACTTGAGGGTATTCTTTTTTATTAATGCTTGGGTCCTTCTTTTTCCTTTAAAAAAAAATAAATTGTGTGCCTTGTGTATCAGAATCAGTAGGGAACATGTCCTCTTTCCCCCTTTTGGCCCCCTTCTCCTTAGGAATAGGTGTCTACATGGACGACTGGCTAACCAGTCGTTCTGCAACTTCTTGTAAAGTGCCCTCTGTATGTTCCTCCTATTTAACATACCATTCAATTTCAGGCCTTGGTGTATGAGCATAACAAGTACTTTTCTACTCCAATCCTAGTTTTTAAATTATTCCTAGAGGATCATAAGAACAAGAAAAACTAGGCTTGAATTTCATTTGACTCAAAATAGCTTCCACCTCCTTTTTTGTAGCTCTATTGTAGATAATATAGGGACCTATATGAGCCTTTAGCTTGAATTGTGGTTCCTTTTTGTAGGAGACAAAATGTACCTCATCCATGTTTACCATTTTCCTAGTGTATTCTAATGCAATATTCTGACTAGTACAAACATTGGAAACATGTAAGGAGGTAGAAATGATCCATATACTCTAAGTTGAGTGTAATTCTAGTATAAATACCAGTCTCCAACTTTAGATTTCTCTGACAAGTGCAAAAACATCTTTATCTCTACTGAAATCATTGGGATCAGATCACAGTTAAGAAACATAATGATGTATGTAGAAATTTATCAACAAAGTCAATATAAGAATACTCCTCTAAGTTATTTCTAACCAGAGAAGCCTAGTGAATTACTGACAAAGGATTTATTTCATTATATATCTTCTGTAAAGGAAATCTAAACCTGTCTAACTGATAAAATAACATAAGGTAAAGCAAAACTAACTGATACTTAAAAATACCTTCTAGTTTGAAATTTAAAAACTGATCATGGATTGAATTGGATAGAAACTGATGATAGTTAAAAAGAATTGATGTTTGATTTCTAACTGCAAAAATTGATAAAAATCCTAGAAATATCTCATCTACCCACTGATCATTATGATACCCAAGCAGACAGGTTACCATAGAAATTACATGTTTGGACATTTCTGGGAAGATTGAGACTGGATATGGGGGATTTGTCTCGAGCAATTCAACATTTTTTAAAGGAAATCTTCAAAATCTTTTGCTCTCTGAGGGAAAGTCAGTTTTTTATATAATTCCATCAGGACATCAGCTGAGAAAGGATGATGGGAGGCCTAGTATTCAATTTGTAGGTCTTGGAAAATACTTTGAGGGGAAATGGAGAAAATGACTTCATTATCATG
Source organism: Pinus tabuliformis (assembly GCA_031772625.1). NCBI lineage: Eukaryota > Viridiplantae > Streptophyta > Pinopsida > Pinales > Pinaceae > Pinus > Pinus tabuliformis. The sequence goes on from CM062819.1 coordinate 1,037,809,370, forward strand.
GGAAATGACAACCTTTTGGCTTGGTAAATATCGGAGATGGCACCAGACAGAAAATTCAGGGAAAAAGTGAGTTTGTCGGAAAATAAACTGGGGGAGAAGGGATTCCCAAATGCTAAGATCATCACTTTTATCCATGAATTTTTTTTATCCGAGTTATGGAGTTCATGTAGGTCAAATTTAGACTAGGTCTCTTCAATTTTATACAAGGTGTCAATAGAGGGGATTTGTCAAAATCAGGGACCGAGGTAATACAAGGATTTTCCTCTGTAATTTTCCCCTTTTCTTTATGGTTAGACATCTTGGGAAATGAAATACATGAGGCGAAGGAAAAATCTCTGAAAACTGCTTGATAGAAAGAAATTTGAAGAATACAGTTACTTGGGTTAAATTTGTTGATTGTGTGAAAGGGAGTTGTTGTTGAAGGCTCGCAATTGGTGGCAGCTTGATTTTTGTCCTGCAGGAACAATGACGTGCTGAAAGGAATGAATGTTGGCCTTGAGGGGTTTTCTATACAATTTCGATCAGTTGGATAATGCCACAATTACCATTTATGGAGTGAGAGATATTTATTGTTAAATCATATAACAATGGTAAATTTAAATGAAATGGTGTTCATTTAGGATTTCATGGAATAAATTGTATCGAGAGGGGACCCCCCAAAATGCTCCAGGTTCTAGCACATTGTCCCAGAAGGTTTAGAGGGTGTCAATTAGAGGGGATTTGTCAAAATCAGGGACTAAGGGAATCATGGGATTTGCCTCTATAATTTTCCTCTTTCCTTTACGGTTAGACATCTTCAGAAATGAAATATAGGAAGCGAAGGAAAAATCTCAAAAAAACGCTTGATAGAAATAATTTTGAAGAATACAGTTACTCGGGTTAAATTTGTGAACTGTGTGAAAGGGAATTGTTGTTGAAGGCTTGCAATTGGTGGCAGCTTGATTTTTGTCCTATAGGAACAATGTCGTGCTGAAAGGAATGAATGCTAGCCTCCAGGGGTTTTTTATACAGTTTAAATTGGTTGGATAATGCCACAATTACAGTTTATGGAGCGAGAGATATTTATTGTCAAAACATATAACAGTGGTAAATTTAAATGCAATAGTGTTCATTTAGGATTTTTACGGAATATTTTGAAGATTGAACGGCTATCTCTAATGTGGAGAGGGTGATGTGGTAGGCTAGATGGTGGAAGCAGAGTGACGAAGGTAAGGGAAATGTGGCAGGATATGAGTGGCGGAGGAGCATACATGTGGCGAGAGTGGAGTGGCAGAGGAGCATACATGTGGCTATAGTGGAGTAGTAGATGTGACAGGTCGTTGGTGCGAGATGGAGCGGCAATATTTCGGGGTGGAGGTGGTAAATGGTATCAAGAGGATACCCCCTGAAATTCTCCAAGCATTTCCACATTGGCCCATGAGGTTTAGAGGGTGTCAATTAGAGGGGATTTGTCAAAATCAGGGAGCAAGGGAATCATGGGATTTGCCTCTGTAATTTTCTCCTTTCCATTACAGTTAGACATCTTCAGAAATGAAATACAGGAGGCGAAGGAAAAATCTCCAAAAAACGCTTGATAGAAACAAATTTGAAGAATACAGTTACTCGGGTTAAATTTGTTGACTGTGTGAAAGGGAGTTGTTGTTAAAGGCTTGCAGTTAGTGGCAATTTGATTGTTGTCCTACAGGAACAATGACATGTTGAAAGGAATGAATGTTGGCATCTAGGGGTTTTTTTATACAGTTTCGATTGGTTGGATAATGCCATAATTACCATTTATGGAGTGAGAGATATTTATTGTTAAAACATACAACAGTGGTAAATTTGAATGAAATAGCATTCATTTAGGATTTCGCGGAATATTTTGAAGGTTGAACGACTATCTCTAATGTGGACGGGGTGATGTGGTAGGATAGACAGTGGAAGCAGAGTGACGAAGGTAAGGGGAATGTGGTGAGTTATGAGTGGCAGAGGAGCATACATGTGGTGGGAGTAGAGTGGCGGAGGAGCATACATGTGGTGGGAGTGGAGTACTGGATGTTGCAAGTCGTTGGTGCGAAATGGAGCGGCGATATTTCGGGGTTGAGGCAGTAAATGGTATCGAGAGAGGACCCCCAAAATGCTCCAGGAACTGCTAGATTGGCCCAGGAGGTTTACTGCCTCTCTCCTACCACCATCGCCACACCCACATGTTAACTGTCACGAGGGGGGGATGGAATTGTCCCTCCACCATAGATGTCGTTGACTCCAACGCAATATTTAGTCACATATGACAAATCAATATTGTCTTTTTATTACATACCAAAGACATAATAATCAAATAAAACATAATAACCAAGGTCTAAAACTTGTAAATTTGACATTTTTGAAATATAAAGCGGCATTTTGATTGGCTCGCTATAGGGGCTCATTTTTTTTCCAAATTTTTTATTATTTTTTTTGGTTTTTTACACACACACATATATATTATCCCCTATATTATTTCTTTTTTATTTTTATTTTCTCTCATATTTTTTTACTCTTTTTTTCTTTGAACTTTTGAAAATAATTTGTAGAATGAAATAATTATTTACAATATCTCATAGTGGAAAATCAACAGATAATCATCAATTGATCCTACAAATTATAAGACACTAACACAACCTTATCTAGGCCTCTCAAAGAGCGTATGAGGCTAAAAATTATGCTGATACACTACATGATAAGTGCATCCACAAAACAATTTTCAGTTTGTTACATGGTGTGGGCAGCCTGTCCCTAATCTCGACTTCTCAAATGGTATGTGTTCCCAAGATGTTTGGCAATCCCGTGAAATCCCCTTATCATGTCAAATTCCCAATTTGTACCAACATACATTTTCTATGTTTCAATCTCAACTCTTTTCATGTCGAGCACATTGTGCAAGAGTTTAGACATTCATGCTATGACCCACGGTCTTATGTTTCCCTTGACAATTAGGGATTCAAAAACTCAATTTATGAGCATATATTTTGATTTTTTATTAGAAATACAATAAATGAAATGAATATTACCATTTTTATCAAGATTATGAATTGTAAAATAAAAAAATCAAAGTGAAAAAATGTCGGAGACACCGAAAACTGATAGAGCCTAAAACACTTTCACTCAACTTCAACTACCCGAGAGCAATAGAAAATAGAGACTTATGAAAGAGGTGGAACCACTCATGCTACACTTTTGGGCATTCAACTCATGGACGGGAGAACTAAGCTACATAATGAAATTTCCTTCTTGAATAAAAGTAATTCTACATATCATGCCAAGAAGAAGGCACTCCAGGATAAGATATAACCCTTGACAGTTTAAAGAAGAGCTGAGAGGTTGAAAGAGGAGTTGAGGCATCTAATTATGTAAATCATTTTTCCAGCCAGTGATTTCAAATGCCTGTGCATGATATATTTTGAACATCCATGCCTCTGTTGGATCAAACAAGGGTCAGCCAGAGGCGATAGATGGGATGGATGGGGTGGTAGTAGGAATACTTATGCTCCGGGTGGGACATATTCTATATAAATTAGTTCCTGAAGCGATCCAACTAGTGATGTACTGATCTTGGAGAAATGAAACTTGATTTCTATCAGATTTGGATCATAGTTATTTGATCACGGGGGCTTCCCAAAACCTATGCCCCACTCTTCCTACTCCACTCACTCCTTTGCAATAGCTTCATGCACTAAAAAGTTGTAGTGAGCTTACTTATCCACCAACTAGAGAAATAAGAGTTTTCATTTCACTAACTTGGAAAGAGTCAAGAAGATACAATATGGTCCAACTTGTGCCCCATGTTGAAACGGTAATTTCAACTGCAACATTTATTGTAGAAAACCGCCATGGGAGTTCCCCCCATCGATTTCACGCAACAGTGGTATTTCTTGGGGAGGCAACAAGCATGTACACCAGTAGACATATGGCCACAACAATGTTTCCAAAACCACCATTCCCCGTGCATAAAGTCCAGCAAGAAGGGACCTCCGGGTAATTGCAAACAGCGGTCCGAGTAACTTTGGGGCAGATCTATGGTTATTAAAAAACTATATTGTTGTCCAATATTCGCTGACCACCATATTGAATGTAATTAATATAAACTTACGGCGGTCAGTAAACGTAGGTAAAATATTTAATTTTATTGTTTTTTTATTTTCACGGGTGTAGTTTTGTTTTATGTTGGCCGTTGACTATGTAATGTTGTTTTTTTTTGTTCTGGAATATGTAATACGCAATAAGCAGAGTGTGAATGTAGTTTTTTTTAGTTGTTCATTGAGAAAACGAAAGGGAACATACGCAGCAGCGTGAATGCAATTTTTGTTGAAACAAAGTAATGTAATCCGCAACAGCGCGCGAATGTTTTTTTTGAGGATGTAATGTAATGTAAAAGGGGAATACGCAGCAGAATGCAAATATAGGAAGTTTATTTTTACATAGCAGTGTGAAAAATTGTAAGTTGAGACAGAGTAATTTTTTAGAGAGGAGACAGAGTATTTTTGTTTTGAAATGCACAGTAGTGCAGAGACAGAGTAAATCTTTTTTTTTAACTGCATCTGAAGTAGGCATGTTGTAATCCCTTTGATAGAGGAAGAATATTTTGTAACAATTAGTTTTAATTAATGAATACAAGTTTCTTTGTGCATGTGTGAAACTCTGTGCTCTGGAAACAAATTTTTAGTTCCCCTTTGTTAAAAACAGAGCATTATTCTTTGTTCAGTTATTTTTGTTTGGAATTACCAGAAATTCCCAACATGGTATCAGAGCTTGTCCAAGCTCTTTGAAGGTGTCAAAGAAGCTGAAAGAAGGATTTCTTGCTGTAGCAGCTTCTCCAGCAAAGTGAAGACTCAGTCAAGAAAGAATCCAAGGTATTTCTCAAGTTAGTTTTTGTGTTACTGTTGAGGACAGTCAGCTATTTTAAATACACAGTCAAGTATTTTGAAGCATAGTTAAGAGTGCAAGAATGGCTGGAGCCAGAACTAGAATGGGTATCTATAATACTCAGCTCCCACAATTTAATGGAAAAAACTATGACTATTGGGAAATAACTATGAGAGCTTTGCTTGCTTCCCGAGACTTATGGGAATTTGTTGAGGATGGTTTTGAAGAACTGGCAGATGAAAATGTGTTTAATAATTTAACTCAGGCAGAGAAAGATCTGTTGAAGAGCAATAAGAAGAAGGATTCTAAGGCCCTATACTTTTTATATCAAGCAGTGCATGAGAGTGTGTTTCCAAGGATAGCAGCAGCCAAGAGATCCAAAGAAGCATGGGAAACTCTCAAGATAGCCTATCAAGGCATGGAGAAAGTGAAGACAACAAAACTACAATTGCTGAGGAGATATTTTGAGACTCTCCGCATGAAGGAGTCAGATAACATTGACTCATTCTTCACACATGTGATTGGTTTGGTCACACAAATAAGGTCTCATGGAGAGATTCTTGAAGAAAGGAGGATTGTAGATAAACTATTGAGGATCCTACCCTCAAGGTTCGATGTGATTGTCACCACCATAGAAGAGACAAAGGATCTCACAAACTTCTCAGTTGATGAATTACATGCATCATTGATAACACATGAGCAGAGATTGAGTAGAAATGAAAACTCATCTCTAGAACATGACTTTAAGACCCAGATGTTATTTGGGAGAGGAAGAGGTCAAGGTAGAGGAAACAAGAGAGGAAGAGGCAGAAGCCAAAACAAAGGTGGAAGAAACAGTCTAGCAAATGCTCAAGGAAGAGGCAGCAATCCAAATCAGAACCAAGGCCAAGGCAGCAGCCAACAAAGTGGACAAAATCATGCTCAAGGAAAAAGGTATGATAAATCCAATGTCAAATGTCACTATTATAAAAAATATGAGCATTATGCAAATGAATGTAGGAAGAAGCAGCATGATATGAACAATACTAGTGCAAATTTCAATAGAGAAAATATCAGCTAAGATAATTTATTTTTAGCCTGTAATATGGCTGAAGAAAAGAGTGAAGATATATGGTTTCTAGACTCCGGTTGCAGTAACCATATGATAGGAAACATAGCCCTGTTTTCTATGTTAGATCAAAATGTGAAGTCACAAGTCACACTAGGGATTGATAATAAAGTTTATGTTATGGAAAAGGAGAAGTAAATGTCTTAACAAGGAAAGGTGAAAAGAAAACTGTAGCAGATATTTATTATGTTCCTGGAATGAAATGTAACCTCTTAAGTATTGGACAACGTATTCAAAATGGGTACAATGTTTTCTTTGTGGATGATGTATGCACCATCATGGATAAAACACCCAGCAAACAATGTATTGCTAAAGTGAAGATAACAAGGAACAGGATGTTCCCTCTCAGAATGAAAGCAGATTTAAAAAATGGAGAAGAAATAGCAGCAGTGACACAAGAGGCTTTCCAAAGCGAACCAAAAGATGAAAATTGGTAGTGGCACTTGAGATTTGGAAATCTCAACTTTGGAGGTCTTAACTTGTTGAATAGAAAAGGAATGGTAAGAGGATTACCATTGATAAAGAAACCAGATAGCCTTTGTGAAGGTTGTATCTTGGGGAAACAACATAGAGAAAGTTTTCCATCTGGGAAAAGCATAAGGGCAAAAGCACCCTTAGAGATTGTCCACTCAGATTTATGTGGATCGATGCAAACTCCATCACTTGCACGCAACCACTATATTCTAACATTTATTAATGATTTTTCCAGAAAAAATTGGGTTTATTTTCTGAAGAACAAAAGTGAAGTGTTTGAAAGATTTTTCAATTTCAAAGCACTTGTAGAAAACCAAAGCGGGTTGCATATCAAAGTTTTAGGAACTGATAGAGGAGGTGATTATATCTCCAAAGAATTTCGATGTTTTTGTAGATAAAATGGAATTCATAAGCAGTTTACCACTAGGTACACTTCGCAGCAAAATGGAGTTGCCGAAAGGAAGAATAGGACAATCATGGATATGGCAAGGAGTATGTTAAAGGCAAAGCATTTGCCAAATGATTATTGGGCTGAAGCTGTACACTGCACAACATACATTTTGAATAGATGCCCTACAAAAGTAGTCATGAACAGAGTACCGGAAGAAGCATGGAGTGGGACAAAGCAAGGATACACCCACATGAAAGTTTTTGGATGTGTGGCTTATGCACACATTCTAGATCAACTAAGGAAGAATTTGGACATCAAAGGGGAGAAATTTATTTTCATTGGATACAATGAGGAATCCAAAACTTACAGGTTGTATAACCCATCCATAAAGAAGCTTATTGTGAGTACAGATGTTCAGTTCATTGAGGAGGAAGCTTGGGATGGAAGCATAGAGAAAACAGTGAATGTTAAAACCTCCTTATCACATGACGAAGATGATGAGGAGATGGCTGAAATACATACCCAAATAGTAGCTTCAACACAAAGGCAGAAAAAGACACCCTTGAGGAGAAATGAAAGTGATTCTCCAAGCACACCACAAGGAGGAAATTCAAGTGCTTCTTCAAGCACTTGTACACCAAATGAAAGAGGTAAGTATTTCATAAATTTAAGTGACATTTATGAACAAGAGGCAACAAATGAAAGTATGAACTCTTTATTTGCTTTATATTGTCATGTTGATGACCCTGTTCATTTCGAAGAAGCAATTAAGGATAGGAAATGGATAGAAGCCATGGATGAGGAGATCAATGCCATAGAAAGAAACAAGACATGGGATTTAGTTGAATTACCAAAAGGAAAAGAAGCATTGGAGTTAAATGGGTCTACAAGACCAAGAGTAATGCTGAAGGCAAAATAGAAAGGCACAAGGCAAGAATGGTTGTCAAAGTATATAAGCAGCAGTATGGGAGATATTATGAGGAAACTTTTGCAGCGGTTGCTAGAATGCAAAACCGTGAGAGTAGTGTTGTCCATAGCAGCACAAAATAAGTGAAAATTTTACCAAATGGATGTGAAGTCAGCATTCCTAAATGGAGTGTTAATGGAAGAGATTTACATCGAACAACCTCTAGGCTATGAAAATAAAGGCCAAGAGCACAAAGTGTGTAGATTGAAGAAAGCTCTTTATGGGTTGAAGCAAGCACCAAGAGCATGGTACAGTAGGATAGATTCTTATCTACTGGAAAATGTATTTGAAAAATGTGAGGGAGAACCCACCCTCTACATCAAAGAAAATGATGGTAAATTACTAATTGTTGTGTTATATGTTGATGATGTTATTCTCACAGGTAATGATGATTATCTTATTGAAAATTTCAAAGCAGTCATGAAAGAAGAATTTGAAATTACTCACATGGGTTTGTTGAGATACTTCTTAGGAATAGAAGTAGAACAAAATGGAAATGGGATATTTATATCACAAGCGAAATATGTTAATGAAGTGTTGGAAATATTTAATATGCAGGAGAGCACAGTTGCAATCACTCCCTTAGTGATGGGATTAAAACTCGGCAAAGAGGACAACAGTAAGGATTTTGATCCTAGTTTGTACAAGAGCATAGTTGGCAGCCTCATGTATTTAACTGCAACTAGGCCGGATATAATGTATGTTGTTAGTATAATTTCCAGATTCATGGAGAGGCCAAAAGAAGCACATTGGCAGGCATCAAAAAGGATTCTAAGGTATGTTAAGGGTACTAAAAGGTTTGGCATTGTATATACTACTTCAGAATGTTCATATTTAATTGGATACACTTATAGTGATTGGGCTGGAAGTGTAGGTGATCAGAAAAGCACATCCGGTTATGTTTTTCACATGGGTTCAGGAGCCATTTCATGGGCTTCTAAAAAAAACCTATTGTAGCGTTGTCTACAACAGAGGTAGAATATGTGGCAGCTACAACAGTAGCGTGTCAAGCAGTTTGGATGAGAAGGATGTTAAGGAGCTTATGCCAAGAATAAGCAAAAGGAACAATGATTTTTGTGACAATACCTCAGCTATTTCATTATCCAAGAACGTTGTGTTTCATAAGAGAACGAAACACATTGACACAAAGTTTCATTACATCAGGGAATTGGTAAAAAATGGAGAAATTGTTTTACAGCAATGCAGAACTCAGGAGCAAGTTGCAGACATTCTGACCAAACCATTGGGGCAGAAAAATTTTGAATTTTTGAGGAAATGTCTGGGTATGACTGATAACCCAGCAGTTGAAATTAAAGGGGAATGTTGAAACGGTAATTTCAACTGCAGCATTTATTGCTGAAAACAGCCATGGGAGTTCCCCGCACTGCTTTCACGCAACAGTGGTATTTCTTGGGGAGGCAACGAGCATGTACACCAGCTGACACGTGGCCACAACAACTTTTCCAAAACCACCATTCCCCAGCGCATAAAGTCCAGCAGGAAGGGACCTTTGGGTAATTGCAAACAATTGTCTGATTAACTTTGGGGCAGATCTACAGTTATTAAAAAAATATATTGCCATGCGATATTGGCTGACCACCATATTCAATGTAATTAATATACACTTACGGCGGTCAGTAAACGTAGGTAAAATATTTAATTTTATTGTTTTTTTTATTTTCACGGGTGTAGTTTTGTTTTATGTTGTCTGTTGACTATGTAATGTTGTTTTTTTTTTGTTCTGGAATATGTAATGCGCAATAAGCAGAGCGCAAATGCAGTCTTTTTTTAGTTGTTCGTTGAGAAAACGAAAGGGAACATACACAGGAGCGTGAATGTAATTTTTGTTGAAACAAAGTAATGTAATCCGCAGCAGTGCACGATTTTGTTTTTTAGGATGTAATGTAATGTAAAAGGGGAATACGTAGCAAAATGCGAATATAGGAAGTTTTTTTTTACACAGCAGTGTGAAAATTTGTAAGCTGAGACAGAGTAATTTGTTAGAGAGGAGACATAGTATTTTTGTTTTGAAATGCACAGCAGTGCAGAGACAGAGTAAATCTTTTTTTTTAACTGCATCTGAAGCAGGCATGTTGTAATTAAGAAGAATATTTTGTAACAATTGGTTTTAATTAATGAATACAAGTTTCTTTGTGCATGTGTGAAACTCTTTGTTGTGGAAACAAATTTTTGTTTCCCCTGTGTTAAAAACAGAGCATTATTCTCCGTTCAGTTATTTTTGTTTGGAATTACCAAAAATTCCCAACACCCCACTAAAATGGAATAAATAAGCATGGGCAATCTTATTTAAAACACCTAGGAGTAGGATGTGCTCAACCAAGGTGAGTGGGAGTGGGAGTGGAAACAATCGTGGTATAGAGAGCCATAAGTTTTTGTTACTGATGGAGACTACCTTATTTAGAGAAATATACCTGTCCCACTTTCTGAATTGTAAGACCAGCCCACTTCAACTTGTTGTTGGGTTGGGATTACTCGTGTTATTACTATTCAAACTAGAGATTTTTCTTCCCTGTTTTATCATTTGACCCTCTGAGTTTTATCCTCTTTTGTTAGTTTTAAAACACAAACTGGACCACAAAGATATATATGTCACTTTCTAACTGGATCTATAGGTTCTTTACTCCATGTCAAAGCATATATTTTGATTTCTTTTTAGAAATAAAATAAATGAAGGGAGTATTACCATTTTTATTAGGATTATAAATAGTAAAAGAATTAAAAGTGAAAAACAAGTCACTGAGCCTGAAACACTTTCACTCAACTCCAGCCTCTTGAGAGTAATAAAAGATAACCATCTGAAGCCGCAAACTAATTTAATACACCATACACAGTTCCAAATCCATATGGTGTAGTAGAACCCATTGCAATTTCACCCGTGGCATCCTCGCTACCATCCCTGCCAATTCAATAGCTTGTTCAAGAGCTAGTAGTCAATGGCCTCGTTCCATATGAAGATAGAGAGTCAGTTGCATCCCTCCCTGTTCAGGCATTAGCTTCCTATAGGTCCTTGGATATTGATGTTCTATCCATGAAGGTTCAAGAGAAAGGCATGGGAGATATCTTTTTCCCTTCCTTCGAAACAAATAAGAACACAAGCCAGATCCTTGAGGAACACTAGGCCACAAAAACCTCTTGTTGAAGCCAGGAATCGTGGGATCGTGGGTAGACACGAGAGCTAGTCACCGCTACGCCTCTTCCATTCCTTACGAAGAAGTATTGCCCCCTACCATGCCTTATGAAGAATTATTTCGGGTAACACATATTATCCTTTGGCTTGGCCGAGCAAGCCTTTCCCATACGATTATGGAATTAGATTAGAACCCACTCACTACATTCTAGGAATAGACCTACCTGCCTTCTAGTTACCCACCTCTACACATTGACAAAGAAAATCGCTCAATTAAAAGGAAGAAGTGAAACTAGAGGTATGGCACTTCTGAGAATGGGGAGGCTCTAACCTAAGAGAAGTATTTTTCGGGGACCATAGAAATCATATTTGTATTCCACAAAATTGGCAATAGACTGTGTTTGGGACTGATGAACACTTCTGCAAGATTGGACAATGACTGCATGATATATCGACTTCCATGCAAATAATAGACTAAACCCATTGAAAATAAAATTATCATCATAATAAAGCTATTTCTCTCCCCATTGATTCCGAGAAAGTACTACATAGAAAAATTTACGTTAGGAAGCCTTGAATACTCAAGATGTATTTGAAACAGAAAATTGCATAAATACCAAAGGAAGTGTTCAAGAACAGAGCCTATGTTTCCCTACCAATCGACGACTCGTGGAACGCGACAAACTCCTCATACCCCATCATCCATCTTTCTTTCCCGGGTGGTAAATTTGGTCATGCAAGTAGAGTGAGGCAGATCGGTTAGCCGGAAGAAGGAAGCAATGAAATTAGCAATTACCCGAACTAATAAAAGAAGTAAGGGGATTGAATTCAGGCCATTAGAAATTTTCTATAGTGGAAATTTGTAAGACACAGATAGAGAAAGATATATGTTGTAACAGTAGATGACAGAAAGGAACACTTACTATTGCTAGATGATTTCGCAGGGATGCCTACTTCGTGTGCCTCTATGTCTTCCTGCTTCCCTGCCTCAGTTGCTCCATCACTTCCCTTACAGCACCTTGGGAAAAGCTACTAAAGAGGGGAATTTCAGGCCCAATCAAACACCTAAACAAGAAGAAATTGAATCCCTATGGTTTGGGGAGGATCAATTGAAGGCATTCTGAATATCGATCGATACCGTGAAAGATAACAATCACACTTTGAATTAAATGAAGGAGTTGTAGCTCACAGGTGTGTACGGCACCTGGGAGACTGCACTCAAAACAAAGAGGAGACTGTCTCTCTCTTTCACTCTACATTGCATCAAATGAATATTACAATATTAAATACATCATTGAAAATAGGTAGTTGTAAACAACCTCCTAAACTCTAGGAACTAATCCTAAACTAAGGAGATACGTTACAACCATATAACCATTTCTCCATTATTTTTAACTCCCCCCCTTAATGGAGAAATGGTTATTCTACCTCCTAAATCCCTCTAAATAATTCAAACTTTACTCGGGCTTAGTAAAAATATCAGCTAAATTATCACAAGTATTACAATACTCCACACGTATTTCTTTTGACTGTATCTTTTCTCGAACAAAATGAAACTGAGTGTCAATATGTTTAGTATTTTTATGGAAAACTGGATTGTATACAAGCTTTATTGTGCTCTGGTTGTCAGTTTTGATGTTGGTTGCTTCTTTCTGACTTTCGCCTGCATCGCTAAGCAATCTTCTCAACCAGATGGCTTCGCATGTTGCTGCACACAACGCTTGGTACTCAGCTTCACATGATGATAATGCTACAGTACTTTGCTTTTTGCTACTCCACGAGATAACCCCGGATCCAATACTAAATGCATAACCTGTGATGGATCTATGATCATCCAGGTCACTTGCCCAATCAGAATCTAAATAACCTGCTAAAGTAACATCATAAATGTCAGTGTATAAAATACCATAATTACAAGTACCACTAATGTACCTCAACACACATTTTTCTGCAATCCAGTGACTTTCAAGTGGTCTGGACATAAACTGGCTCAGCACACTATCAGAGTATGCCAGATCAGGTCTAGTTGTCATGAGATATATCAAACTTCCCACTAGCTGTCTATACAAAGTGGCATCCACCTGTTTTGTGCCATCATCACTGCTTAACTTGAGATTCTGCTACAATGGTGTTGCTGTTGTTTTACACTGTTCCATTCTGAATCTTTCCAATAGGGTTCTGGCATACTTTCCTTGAGTTAGAAAAGTTTGACCAGAATCTTTCCACACCTCCAAACCTAGGCAATAATGAAGATCTCCAAGGTCTTTCATTTCAAATACGTGTGAAATTTGCTGCTTGATTTCTTTGATCAAATTATTTGCATTTCCTGTTATAATCATGTCATCCACATACAAAGAAATCAAAATGATTTGCCTCTGTTTATTTATCTTGGTATACATGTTTGGGTCATTGAGGCTCCTATGAAAACCACGTTGTATAAAAAATGAATCAATTTTTTCATACCATGACCTAGGTGCTTGTTTCAAACCATAAAGTGCCTTATGCAATTTACACACTAAATGCTCCTGCCCCTCTTTCACAAAACCAGGAGGCTGTACTAAATAAATTTCTTCCTTTAATTCTCCATTCAGAAATGCAAACTTAACATCTAGCTGGTGTACCTTCCATTTATGTTTTGTTGCTAACGAAATTAGCATTCTGATTGTATTTAATTTAGCTACAGGGGCAAAGGTGTCATCGAAATCTATGCCTTTTTTCTATGAATAACCCTTTGCTACCAGTTTAGCTTTGAATTTTTCTACACTCCCATCTGCATTTATCTTAGGTTTATACAACCACTTACAACCTATAGGGGTTTTTCCTTCAAGCAAATCAACGAAATCCCAAGTATGATTTTTATATATTGATTCAATTTCCTCATGCATTGCAGCCCTCCATTCATCTGATTTACTTGCTTCTTCATAATTTGAAGGTTCTACAATGTTTAAAATTTTTGACATTAAAGCATAGCCTTTCAATCTTTCAGGTAATCTAGTCTTCCTACCTGATCTTCTAGGTAGAGGACTTACCTCAAATCTATCTGTTTCAACACTCTCCGGGCCTGCATCATCACTTATTACACTATCTGCTGCTACTTCTCCCTTTTTCTGCTCCTGCTCCTGCTTTTCATCTTCATCACTGTTCATCTCTATCAGCAATGGAATGTGGCTGTCATTGTTAGAGTCTTCCTTTTCATCTTCAGTCTGTTCATGAAAAATAACATCTCTGCTTCCAAAAACTTTATGAGTCACATGATTATATAACTTGTATGCCTTATACTCTGTGCCATATCCTACAAATATACATTTCAAGGCTTTGGGGTCTAACTCCTTTCTATCTGCTTTTGGTATATGAGCATAAGCTTTAGATCCAAATATTCTTAGATGACTAACTGCTGGTTTGAGTCCAAACAATGCTTCAAAGGGGGTTTTGAAGCCTAGACATTTAGTAGGACTCCTATTCTTTAAATAAACAGACGTATTAATGGCTTCTGCCCAAAGACCATTTGATATACCTTTACCTTGAAGCATACTTCTGGCGCACTCCACAAGAGTTCTGTTCTTGCGTTCTGCTACTCCATTCTGCTGTGGAGTGTGTGGCACTGTAAATTGCTGCATAATCCCATGTTGCTTGCAGAAGTTCATGAACTCTCCTAACCTGTATTCTCCCCCTTGGTCCGAGCGGAGAATCTTTATCCTTTTTCCTGTTTGGTTCTCTATCATAGATTTAAATTCTTTAAAGTACCGAAAGGCTTGACTCTTTTTACTTAAAAAATACACCCATGAAAACTTAGTGTAGTCATCTGTAAACAACCGAAAATAATATGCACCTCCTAGGGACCTAGTTTGCATAGGTCCACAAATATCTGTATGCACTAGTTCTAGGATGTCTCTTTCTTTTCTGTTGACATGCAAAGGGAAATCTTCTCTATGCATTTTCCCTAATGCACATCCATCACATTCCAGCTTGACATTATGAAAAAGAGGGAGTCCATCGACCATACCTTTCTTCTGAAGTAAGATGAGGTCTTGCAAATTGAGATGTTCAAATCTCTGATGCCAAAGATTTTCGACTGTTGATCTAGCTGCAACCATTGCTTGTCGTGGCATACTCTTTGCGTCCAATCTGTACAAATTACCCACGCGCACTCCTGTTGAAATTGTTTCCATCTGGCTATCCTTAATGACACAACCATTCTTAAAGAATTGCACCTGCATGTCCTGGTCTGTAATCATTGAGACAGAGATCAAGTTTTTCTTAATTCCTGGAACATATAATACATTTTTAAGATGTTTAATGTCGCCACTAGGTAGCTTCACACGAATATCTCCACATCCTTTGATATCATACCCACTATCATCTCCTAGATAAATTTTTGATCCACATGCAAATTCTTCAAGAGATTCAAAACAGTCTTTCTTACCGGTCATGTGTGAGGATGCGCCAGAGTCGACATACCATATGTCGTCCTCATCTCCCTTTGATGCTGAAAGAGCACAATCGACTGTGAATAGTCGAAGATCATGGTTGTGGTCCTCCTCTTCTCCAGCAAAACAGCCCTGATGTTTCCTCTGTTTCCCTTTTCTTTCATCCGCCTGCCTCTTATAGCATTCTTTAATCTGATGACCAGGTTTCCCACAATAAAAACATCTCTTAACATAATTATCAGTCATACCTCTGAATGGTCTCTTTTGAAAAGATTTGGCCCCCTTCTACTGCTGGTGCTGCGGTTGCTGGTGCTGATGTTGGTGCTGGTGCTGCTTTCCTATGTACTGTCACCTCTTCACCATCAGAGCTAGGTCATTGCTCTGAGTTTTCAGATTCTGTCTTCGCTCCTCCTCCTGGAGTAGAATCGCTGTCAGCTCATCAAATGAAGGGGCTTTCTCCCTTGCTGACAGTCCTGTGATGAATGTCTGATATTCATCCATCACTCTGTTCAATGTGAGTGTAACTAAATCTCAGTCGGACACTCTTTCTCCAATAGCTCCCAGTTTGTCTTTCAGATCCTTGACTCTCGCCATGAATCCACCAACGGACTCATTCTCATCCATCTTCAATGCAAACAACTTTCCCTTGAGTGCTAGAACACGATTTGTATTCTAAGTCTCATACACGTTCTTGATCGTTGTCCATATATCAGCGGCTGACTTAGAATCTCTGATATGAGTGATAATATTGTCTTTAACAGACATCTTCAGTATAACTTTTGCTTTCGTTTCTCTTTTATCCCAGTCTTGTTCTTGGGTCGTTGTTCCAGATTTCGGCTCATTTCCCTCAACGATCCCCCATGCATTTACGCTCTCTAGCAAAGTTTGCATTTTGAATTTCCAGTTGGAGAAATTCGTTCCATCGAGTTTGCTAGACTCGTGGAGGTATGATTCTATATTTTTGTTCATTTTCGCCCAACTGAACACTCCAATCGGCCACCACTGGGCAAGTCCGATCTGCTTCCACTGAACATATCAGGAACTCCACTGTGCCACCACCGGGCAAGTCCGATCTGCTGCCACCGAATAGATCAGGGACTTCACTGTGCCACCACCGGGGAAAACCGATCTTCTACCACCAAACAGACCACAGAGCTCTGATTCGCCACCACCGGGCAGGTCCATGTGCTACCTCCGAGCGGATCACGGAAACCCAATTCGCCACCACCGGCAGGTCCGATCCAAGTGGGTAAAGGAACCTCAATTCGCCACCACCGGGCAAATCAAATCTGCTATCATCGAGCAGAAATATCCACGTGCCACCACCGGGCAACTCCGATCTGCAACAAAATTGCAGATTTCCAGAGAGAAAAAGGTTGTCTCTATGGCGCTCTGAACAGCTACAAATTCGCGCCAATTGCTGAAAAGAAAAATTCACGGTGTCCATGGAAATTGGTGCGCTTAACAGCCATGGATCCGCGCCAATTTAGTTATAATTTTGTTGGCGCACTTATCAAGCCCAAACCCGTGCCAATGGGTGCTTCTATTCTTTAAAAAATCGCTCCTTTCTGTTTCGTTCTGGATTGGCACAACTATCTTCAAAAAAATCCGCACCAATTGCTCATCCCTTTCTTTGGCTCAGAGGTGATCAGTCATCTGAGACCCTTTGCTCTAGGTGTTACTGCAGTTTCACCTGATCATACAGACACATTTACATGTACTCCTACCACTACAGAAATGTAACTAATGATACATCCCTAAAAAAAATGAGGTTATATCTACCATAAGCTCTGATACCAAGATAAAAATCACACTTTGAATTAAATGAAGGAGTTGCAGCTCACACGTGTGTATGACACCTGGGAGACTGCACTCAAAACAAAGAGGAGACTGTCTCTCTCGTTCACTCTACATTGCATCAAATGAATATTACAATATTAAATACATCACTGAAAAATAGGTAGTTGTAAACAACCTCCTAAACTCTAGGAACTAATCCTAAACTAAGGAGATACGTTACAACCATATAACCATTTTTCCATTATTTTTAACTGTGAAGGTTTGAAGAGGATGAATTGAAAGCAGCCTCCAATATATATAGATGCTCCCAAAATTTTAGCACGCGTCTATGTCCCGTGCTCCATAGAAAAAATTTCAGGTGGGGTAGTGGTGCCATTAATGCATAAGTGGTCGAGTTAGCTGAAATTGGTCGATAGATGTTTGCAATGTGCTCTTTGTGGTCAAGATAGCTGGAGGAATGGCGGATAGTTGTCCGCAAAGCCTTGTCTTGGTCGATAGTTGTCCATGGCCCTAAAGTGTTGTATTTTTTGCAGGGGGTGGTAGTTAGTTTTGTCATAAATTTCCTTTATTGGTGGGTATCATCCTAAATATTATTGTTTAACCTCATGTATTGTCTTAATTAAGAGTGTTTTGATTTTTGGAGCTAGTGTTTCATTATTGTCTGAAAATAATTTTAAATTATCTTCAATAGTTTTGTCTCAATAATGTTTTGTCTTAAATAATTTTTTGTTTTAAATATGTCTTAAAACGTTTTATCTTAAATTAATTTGGCTTTAAAATGAAAATTAGACAAAATATTTTTGTTTTCAAAAGAATGTCTTAAAAGTGCCCTTGGTCTACTAGTGAAGCTTTGTTCTGTGAAACAATGTTATGTGAAATATCTTCAGGAAATCTCACAAATAATTGGCCAACATAAACGTTGCTGGTAAGTGACATATCTATGATTGTCATTGGCATACTTATCCATGTATCTCTGGTAGTTGCTAAGTGTATGGGAATGCCATAGGTTATAAATTAACCAAATTTAAGAAAATGTGGAGTGCTAAAAAAGAAGCATAATGAAAAATGTGGAGTGATAAAAAAAGAAGCACAATGAAAACTTTCTCTGCACCTCACACCCGGCACAATGTAAAATTTATCTTTTTAGTTCTTAAAATGTGGATTGGAAAAAGCATAATGAAAACTTTCTCTGCACCTCACAGCCGGCACAATGTAAAATTTATCATCTACTCTTTGTTTTTAGTTCTCATACCTGACAGCCCCATGTTAGCATTGATGAGAGATTTCATATGATCATTTGCATATGCTACGGAGCCATGGTAACATTGAGAATGCGAATCATATTGATAATCGAATACCTTTCAAATATACTTAGCTTATACAGTAGACATAAATCGGATATCGTGTCGATGGTTCAAATATCGCATACTCCGTTTGCTAATCCGCACATGTGATTGATTATTCTCATCTCGTAAGGAGTAGTGGCAGCGTATACAATTTGCATTCAGTAAGAGATTGTTAGCATATTGACTTTTCGGTGGCACTGAATTGTAGTCCAAGTCAAAGTGTAAGTGGGCATGAGCTGTGCAATTTTAAGTGTTAAATTTTGGAAAATGGTAGGTTGAGACCTTGCGGGTGGAAATTGAAATTGGGTGGTAGGGTGACTACCGGAGGGAAACCAAATGTGAGGAAGCGGAACCCGCTGTAGCATTCCCTCATAAGGTGCCATCTGAGCCTCATCCAAGAGAAGGCAGAATTGAATCTCAAGGTTCGATATCGAATAACGGGCAGACTATAATGGAGAGCGAGGGGTGCAGAACCATTAAAAATTAAGGCTAAGTCAAAACCTCATCCAAAAGAATGGTAGAATTGAATCTGATTATTCAATAGTGAATAACATGATAGTGGAATGGGGAATTAGGGGTGCGGAACCACGAAAAAGGATCACCGTACTAAACAATTTCCCTTCAGTTCATAGTGAAATTGCTATCAAGCATCAAAGTTACACAAGAGGGTGGAACTGGAAGCACAGACCCCCCTCTCTTGGTTGATGTCACGGGGTACCCCTGCAAGTCATTGGTCTCAGACAGAGACACGCACATCATGAGGGACTTGATCATAACCACTGCAAATTGCAGAAGTTAACCACCAAAAGAGATGAGCTGATGAAGAAAGAAGTCATTACCTCGTAAATGAAAAATAATGTACATATACATTGAATGAATAAAGAGATGTATATGGAGTAAATTGGATTCAAGTTCTTTTCTTAAAGAAGGCTTCTACTGTCTTGACTGTTAAATCACATCCTTCTTCCCCCTATTCCCCTCCCCAAAAAAAAGTTAAACAAACATAAGGGAACTAACGAAAAATCTGGAAACCCATCAAAAGAGAAAAGAGATGTATATAGAGTAAATTGGATTCAAGTCATTTTCTTTAAGAGGGCTTGTACAATCTTGACTATGTCCTTCACTACTAAACCACATCCTTCTTCCCTCTACTCCCCAAAAAGAAGGTAAAACAAACATAAGGGAACTAATGACAAATCTGGAAACCCATCCAGGAAAACAACATATTCATGTGTAAAAGTTCTGGAAATTGGCAGTGAATCCGAGTAAGGAAGGAAAAAATATTGTTCCTTTATACATTGTGAGGAGTAGAGTGAAAGATTCTTCCTCACTCCACACAATGAAAAGTTTGTTATCTGCTCTTTGTCAGTTAAAGAAGAAATTCAAAAATGTAGAGATACGGAGGTGCTTCTCCGCACTCCTGCACCTCCGCAGATACGGAGGACCCAAGAATGAAAATCACAAAGTATGGAGCTCGTAAATGGAGTCACGAGAAGCATCAAGGAATTCATTGTGTTAACACTTCTAGCAACCAGGAAGGTCAAACACTTTGCCTCTGCCTATCGTGTGACTCATTTCAAAATTTTAATATATTTCTTGCTCTCTCAAAATTTGTAACCTAGACAAAATAGTAATGAGGGTTTCATATAAGTAATAAATTATGGTGAAGATATTCTATAATTACATACGGGTAGTGTATTTTTTGAGCCGAGAGTCAAATAATTAGCCCATATTATTTTCCAAGTATTAAAGGAGTTACAATTAAATTCTGAAGGATACCCGATCTTTCCTTAACCATTAAAGGATTTACTTGTCAATATTAAAAGATTGTTAGATTGAAATTTAGTTCCATTGATGTTAAATGCAATATCTACAAGTTATTTCAATTACTAAAGTTAGCTTCATTTAAGTTTCGAAGGCAGTATCAGTAAGTTATCTGAATTAATAAAGTATGGTCAAAGGAATTATGTTGAAATGCAATCATTTGCATAATGATAGACCATGGATATGTTCCCAACGAAATTACAATTAATTAATTTGAAATTAAATATCATTATTTAATATTTTAAGTATGTGGACATATCATCACACATTTGGAAAAAATGCAGGATAGCTTTATTTTTCTAGAGCGATGCACTCTTCACCGCCTACTAGTTCGCACTGTATGTTTGTCAAGTTCACCACAACATCACCGCAGAGATATAAAACCTCCATATGTTTTCACCTCCCTTTCTAAACAACATGTTGCATATTCGTGGCCGAGAGTTTTGTCCGTTGGAAGATTTTGTGCAACCTGTGCATTATTGCACCTTACCGCTAAGGCGTCGCAGCTCATTATTGAAGGACTATAGGGCTTGTTATGATCTGACTACTCTGAAATATTAAAGTAATAAGTTTGTTCCTTTGAAATCTCATAAAAATTTGTAAGCTTACTGTTTCTGAAAAGTGTGTAATTTAAATATAATAATAATATAATATAATAAGAAAATATGTTATTATAATAATAAGATTGCTATTATTTGTGTAGTTATTGATAATAGAAATAGTTAGTTAACTATATTTCATAATTATAAAATGACTGACATATTATTATTAGCTTACATTATTACATTGGTAAAAATGCAATTCTGCTAGTTTATTATTTAATATGTACTGTACTTTGTTCATAATTACACTTATAAACAAAATTTTTATTCACAAAATTTATAATATATTTCTTTGAATATATCATCCCATCTCATCACTTTGAACTATAATATTATTGTTTTCCAAACTAAACAAATCAAATACTAGACAAAGAATTTAGGATAATGAGCACTCCATGACGAAGAGTCTTACAAAAGAAACATGAATAACTTATTTTGAAGTCTTGCCCAGTAGCGCACCTTATATCATCAAATTAGATAAAACATCTATTTACTTAGGCACATTGAATTTTCTGATCCATCGGATAACATAGACCCATAACAGTTTTATTTTTATTTGTATGGTTATTCTTAAAAATTATACTCATTCTACAATGAAGAACGGTAGATTTTTATAAAAATTATGCAATAAAATTAATACTTTTCTACATAAATAATCTCAGTAAATACGTTCAATCCTTAGCAATCATCAATATGTGAATTCTTTCGTATTCATTAACATTTCTAAGTAATAATATTTACTAGCATTTGCACAAAGACATGTCAATAGAATTACAAAATGGAAGATTTTATTGTTAGTGATACACTGGACTGAATATTTCTAGATATAACATTGGAAAACATTCCCAGCACATATTTGTTTTATTTGGTAGTGTTGATCCAGAAAAATGTCCTCATTAACATTTGGGGAAATCCATGAAGTCAAGATTGGTAACTTAGATCTTGTTGTGGTAAAGACATAACCCCCCATTACTCACTTAATTCTCATTATGGGGATCCTTTAATTGAACAATTGGGCATATGACTATTTTATTTTGAGTATTTGGATTGCTTCAATGAGTTCAATTTGTTCCTATCTTCTTATCATAACTTTTTTGTCTCATTTGGTTGTTTGGTTTGCAAGTAGCGCCTAATTGAAGATTGGATATTTTCTCTACCTTGGCCTATTAAAATGTATAAATTGTACATTACTTTTTGTTTTATAAATTTATTTTATTTGTAAATAATTAATTTTCAATTGTAAATATTAATTTATATTTTATACATAGTCCCCGAGAACAAGACCAAGTCTTATATTACAAAGTGACGTTTATATCATGAATTGGATTATTGATAAAAGCGGAGAAAGACCTATTGAAAAGAATGTATATATCAAATCTAATATCAATTTTTTGAGTCATTGGGACTTTGACATTGGAAGAATCCTTTTGAGAATCCTCAATATCAAAGTCCGAACCATATTATGAAGAGGCCTAATAAAACATTTATCCAAAGTTTCGAACCCATTTAATAAAGTGGTTGTAATTCTTTGGATTACACATATGGGAATCCATGGCTATTGTAATATTAAAGATCTCCGATATAAGCCCCTTTAATATTGAAACTTTGGTTCATAAAATCTGGGAGTGATCAATTGTGGTGGCCTTAGTGGTGTCATGCAATCACAGTTGCCGAGTCATTCATCTCTTTAAACTCTCTTATTACACTATCAGAGCCCAGTATGTCCTGTAATATCGCCATAGTGCAATATTGGAGCTTTTCCTCATCGGGACTTTTATTCTTGAAGGAATTCATGAAAACATTGAGTTCTGATGTTTTTGGCCCCCTTTGTTTAGCCCCTTTCTATTTTCCTACACAGGACCAAGGGGCATGACTGAAGGCTTGGCCTTAAGGCGCTAGGGCATTTTGTTTCTACCTGGGGACAATTTTTCCTTTGTAAAGTGCTTTTCACCCCGAGTCTTTTAAGTTCTTCTAGGGACCATGTGCTAGAACAATATAGGAGTCACTCTCATTGGTGGTTTCCATTCAGGGAAATAACATTCGGGTTGCGACATTCCCAATTCCTTGATATGCGACCTCTGATATAAAGTCATCATTTCCACGCGGCACCTCATGACTGGTGACAAGTGTCACCCATATTTTCCCCCATAGGCCCCCTCAAAACACCAAAACTTCCTGCCACGTGTCCTCTCATGTCGCCACATCATGCTAACATCAGATGCCACTATAGTTTTATGAGAGCCAATCATATGCGGCCACATGTCTTTATTGAAGCAAATCATATGATACCACGTGTAGCTTTTCGAAACCAATCAGATGTTGCCACGTGTCCTACTAGAGGAGAGAGAAATGGGCTTGTTTGCCTTTGGTTTTTCATTGAAATCCTTTGTAAACCTTTACCAACATTCCCCAATAGTTTTTGTCAGGCCAGGCAGTAACTCCTCAAAGCAAAATTGATTCATATATCATATTCCTTCAGGTTGGTCATTATTATACACATGAGGGAGAGACTGTTCACTTCATCTCCTGATGACTGTTCATATTACTTATTATTTATTTACATTATATTCACCCAAGCTTGATGATTAGGTGTCAACATTCCCCCCCTTAATCTGAAGGGATGTTGGTGAGTCCAAGCATCATTCTGAATCATTCAAGATTTTCTCTTCCAAGTGCTTTGGTGAAGATGTCGGCAATTTTCTCATTAGCAGAACAATGACGGAAATGGATTGTTTTGGCCTCAACATGATGTCGAATCAGATGATGTTTGGTATTGATGTGCTTCGTTCGATCATGGAACTTTGGGTTCTTGGCCAAATTTATTGCAGAGGTATTGTTAATCATCAGTGGAGTTGATTGTACTTGTTTTACCTGCAAATCTTCAAGAATTTTCCTGAGCCACACAATTTCTTTTGTTGCTTTAGCTACTACCACGGATTCTGCTTCTGTTGTGGAATCTGCTAGAACTGATTGTTTGCATGATCTCTAGGAGACAGCTCCTGATCCAAGACTCATAGCATATCCTGAAGTATATACCCCAGTTTCTTTGTCTCCATCAAAGTCTGAATCTGAGTATCCAATCAAGCTGAAGTCGTCCACCTGTGTATACTTGATTCCAAAGTCTTGAGTTCCCTTAAGTACCTTAGAACTCTTTTTGCAGTAGACCAATGTCCCTCACAAGGCTTTTGCATAAACCTAGAGAGGATTCCAACAACAAACGAAATGTCTGGTCTGGTAGTAGTTAGGTAGTTGAGACTTCCTACAAGTTGTCTATACTTTGTTACATCCTCAAATTCTTTTCCTTCAATATAGGTGAGCTTTAAGTTTTGTTCCATTGGAGTAGTAAGAGGATTGGATTCTGTCATGCCAAACTTGTTCAACAGATCTCCAATGTATTCCTTTTGAGAAAGAAATATGGACTTCGTATGTTGGGTTACTTCAATACCAAGATAGTAATGAACATAGCCCAAATCAGCCATTTCAAAACTTTTCCCCAATTCCTTCTTTATGGATACAATGTAGCTTTCATTGTTCCCTGTCATCAAGAGATCATCTACATATACCACAAGATATACAACTATTTTTCCAACTTTCTTGACAAATAAAGTTGCATCATCAAGATCATAATGTTTGAAATTGAGTTTCAGAAGATGCTCAATTAGTTTTTCATACGAGGCTTGCGGTGCTTGTTTGAGGCCATACAAAGACTTCACAAGTTTGCATACTTTATGTTCATGTCCTTTCACAGCAAATCCTTCAGACTGGGACATAGAAACATTTGCTTTTAGATCTCCATTCAAGAAAGTAGTTTTTGCATCCATTTGATGGACTTTCCAACTGTTCTGAGCTGCTAGGGCAAAGAGTGTCCAGATGGTAGCCCATTTTGCTGTAGGGGAAAAGTCTCCTCATAATCGACCCCTTCCTTCTGTGAAAAACCTTTTGCCACAAGCCTAGCTTTGTGCTTATCAAGTGAGCCATCAGCTTTATACTCGTTTTTGTAGACCCACTTGCAGCCAATTGGTTTGGTTCCTAATGGAGGATCAACCAGCTTCCAAGTGCCATTCTTTATGAGGGCATCATACTCCTTTTGCATCACTTCTTTCCATTCATCATCAGAAGTATCTTCTTTGAAGGAATTTGGTTCAAAATCTGTAGACAAGTTCAATTCACAATCATAAGAAACATCCATATCAATAGGTGAATTAGAGTCATCTACATCATGTCCATTTTGCCGGTTTGAATTTCTAGTTCCTATCTTTCCAACCTCATCAGGATGAACACTTTCAAGTGTCTTTATCAGCCACTTTGGGGGACCTTTCTCAGATGGTCCAGGCTGCTTCACTGATTGAGTTGGGACTGAATCAAGGTTGAGTCTCCCAATTCTGTCAATCACATCACTTAAAGCATCATCCGTTGTTGGAGTTTCATGTAGGGGAGAGTGTTCTTCAGAAGAAGATTCCACATGTTGATCTAGTATAGGAATCCCCCCTTCAAGATGTGGAATCTGATGATCAAATTCTTGAAATTATTTTTCTTTTGCGAATCTATCCAAGCGATCAAGTTGCCGCTCAACAACATTGTCAGTCTTGGATGATTCAAGAAAAATTACATCTCTAGATACAACAAAATTTTTATTTGCGTCATCATAGAGACGATATGCTTTGGAGGTGTTTGAATATCCCAGGAAGATACATTTACGATTTCTAGCACCAAGTTTGCTTCTATGTACCTTTGGTATCAAGGCATAACAGGTGGAACCAAAGACCCATGTCCATACCACATTTCATATGGAGTCTTGTTTCTAATAGAATTAGATGGAAATCTATTCTTTATATATGCAGCACATAGAACAACATCAGCCCAAAACATTATCTTTACATTTTTGAAGAAGAGCATGGATCATATCATATTTAAGATTGTCCTATTCATTCTTTCAGCTACACCATTCTGTTGGGGATTATAAGGCACAGTTGTTTGATGTTTGATCCCATGTTGGTGAAGATAGTTTTCAAATTCATTTGGTGTGTATTCTTTTCCATTATCAGTGCGAATAGACCCAATATGAGATTGTGCATCATTTTCAATCCATTTATGAAATTTCTTGAATGTTTGAAAAGCATCAGATTTGTTCTTCAATAAATAAACCCAACACATTCTGGTGTAGTCATCAATAAATGTCATCATATATTTGTTTCCATTTGCAGAAGGAACATGCATTGGACCACATAAATCTGCATGTATGAGTTCAAGTTTTCTATGTGCTCTTGAATGTGAATCGTGAAAATATTGTTTGCTATGCTTTCCTAGAATGCAAGCATCACATTGCTTAAGTTTCCTAGGAATTGTAGGCAAACCAGCAACACCATTTTTCTTCAACAAGTGGAGGCTATCATAGTTCAAATGTCAAAATCTAGCATGCCATAATAAACTTGATGGGAGTGTACCTTCTTCATAATGAGAATTGTATGAGAAATGTTGTGCACGAGCAGAGGTTCCTTGCAACTTGAGAAGCCTTTCTTCTTCTATTCCCCTCATGACAAGTGAGTGGTCAAATTCTTTTCTTACCTCAAGCTTGCCATCAAACATATGAACGGAGTGACCTTGTTGGCGGATGTGGACCAAGGACAGCAAGTTTCTCTTGAGTTGTGGGAGATATAGAACATGATGCAGAAGAAAGTCTGGAAGACCAGGCAGTTTAAGCCTGATTGTGCCAAGCCTTGATGGCTTGATTTTTGATTTGTCTGCAAAGTATACTGCTCCATCAACATTGTCAGTAAATTCTTCAAACAAAAATTTTCTATGAGTCATGTGGCAGGTTGCTCCTAAATCAAGCAACCAGTCATTTTTCCAAGAAGCAAGTGAAGCATTAAATAAATCTTCATTTACTCCAATATTACATTGTGCCACAACATAGTGATCAGATTCAGGTGCTTTAAATTTGTCTGTATCCTCAGTTTTACCTTTCTGTTGGTTTCTTTGCTGCTTAATTTTTTCCCATGGTAACTTGCATGTACAGGCATCATGTGATCCATTTCTTTTGCAGTGTATGCAGTGCAAATCTACCTTTTCTCCTTGAGAGTGTCTGCCCCCCCACCTCTGAAATATCTTCCTCTTCCTCTTCGACCACCTCTTCCTCTGGAAGAATCTTGAGCAGGATTCTTTTCTTTATGAGCAAGGCACACAGCCTCTTCAGAAGATTCAGGGGTTGTCTTCTTTCCAAAAGCTTTCTCTCTTTCAACAAACTTTTTCACAAGAGAGTCAAAGGTGATATCTTTGAGATTTCCATTTGCTTGCAATGACTCAAGATAATTGGAGTAAGTAGGATAAAGTGCCTTGAGAAAAGTGATAAGAGGAATATCCAATTCAACCTTAGTGGATTTGATATCATGCATTATAGACTTTACTTCAGATGCAAGAGCCGGAGGATCATTATTTTGCAGTTCAAGAGTGAAGAGTTTAATCATGAGTTGAACAACTTCAAGTGCAAAATGTGAGTCATAGAGTTCTTTCAGCTTTTGTAAGGCTTCAAAAGCAGTTGAAAATGGTAAAATATGGCGACTCACCTCTTCATTTACAGATGCTGCGATTAATGCATAAGTTTTGTTTTTCTTGTTTTCCCAAATGACGAGCTCTTTATCTGAGGTAGGTTGTTCTAGCTCTTTGTCTCTGTCTCCAACACACACTCCTTTCCACAAATCATTGAAAATGAGTGTGTGTTTTATCATCCGCGACCACTCAAGATAGTTCTCTTTGCCAGTGAGAACTATTCCCACGATGGATATGAATGAATGCATATTGTAACAAAAAAACTTCTGCTACAAAACTTTTACTCTTAATGGGAAAAAAATATAGTTCTGATATGACTCGACAGAAAACTCAACTTGTCAGCAAATGTCAATACCCAAGACATATATATCGGCACTATTCAAAATATATATCGATTTGTTTTTACATTGATCACCCAATGCAGCGCGTCAAAATTTTTTTAACACACGGTGGCGATTTTAAAACATGCACAAAATCAGGGCTCAACTCACATCATAGGACAGCGCTTCATAGGCAGCGTACCAAAACAGTTCAAGATACCATGTACATTTAACGCATGGCATTTAACTCACATACACATCATAGAATACCATGTAGATTCGACGCATGGCTCAACTCACATACACATCATAGGATAGCTACCACAAACCAATTTTCACATGGTTCAAACTCGGAGCCTTGAATTAACAATAAAGACGAGTTGCCATTCAAGATTATTGAAGCCTTACGGGGTTTTTAACACCGTGTATTCGTAAAAATGTAAAAAAACATGTAAGTACCATTAGAGAATCAACTGGAATCCATCATGCTATATTGGAATCATCGAAGTCATCTTCAAAGGAATTGAAGAAATCAACATTGGAAGGCAGCGTACCAAGTGCAATGTCATTCAATGCTTCCACCACTTGTTACTTTAGACTTGATTCTCTATAAAAATACAGTAACTCTGAATATCGAAATAAATTATTACTTTCAGCAATCAATCCGCATTGGCATTGCTTTTGTTAGCTTTTCGATCAATTCTCTCGGTAAGCCAATCGCAAATGTCTCCTAGCACAATGGAAATGTTCTCATCGGGCTCCCTAAATAGAAGCGAATGTAACATAAGTGAATGCAATAGAAGAAAATGCAACATACCCTCATAGATCTTCAGAGGCTTTGATTCACGCACCAGCAGCGTTTCACACAGTAAACTTGGTCATGGAGACGAATCATGCACTCAAAGTAGTAACAATAATGCTCTCAATGCAGCAGCGTGGAATGAGCAACAGTTCATCACTCCATCCTGACACACGGCAGAGATGGCGTTCAGTCCGCTTAGAATACAATTATGCAGTGGGCGCAGAACAATTATGTAGCAATATAATTATACAGTGGGCATAGAACAATTATGCAACAATATAACTATGCAGTGGGCGCAGAAAGGGTCAGAATCACTTATGGCAGACAGAGCACACAAGGGCAGTGGACAGAGAGCTCAGTAGGCAGAAGGGAGTTACAACTACTTTTGGGAGTTGGCTCTGATACCATCTCAGGCCAGGCAGTAACTCCTCAAAGAAAAATTGATTCGTATATCATATTCCTTCAGGTTGGTCTTTATTATATACATGAGGGAGAGATTGTTCACTTCATCTCCTGATGACTTTTCATATTACTTATTATTTATTTACATTATATTCACCCAATACTGATGATTAGGTGTCAACAGTTTTAAACACAATCAGAACTTTTATGATATCGCAACTTTTAAAAGGTTTACACTTAATAAGTTGTGATTCTCCGATCGTCGACCTTCTGATGTGTTGATGCTCCGACATGCAATCTCCTCCATGCTCCGATGTTGCGGTCGTTGATCTACTATCTCTGATATATCAGACCTCTCATATGAGATGCATTGATATTCCATGTTGCTATGATGTGCGACCATCGATCTTTGATGTCAATGGACCTCCGATATGCGATCCCCGATATCGAACCTCTAATATTCCTTCTTTCCTAAGGCTTGAATCCTTCAAACTTCATAAGTCCATATCTTTTGATCCAAGAGTCCATTTTTGGATGTCTACATATCCTTGGAAAGCTTGTTCACAGCAGTTTCCAATTAAGAGGTTCTGATTTAGGCTTAGAGTCCTTTTGTGGCTTGGAAGATGACAACAAAATTATCTACTCTTTTGCACTCTTTTGACAGCTGAAAACACATTTTACAGTAAGTGACAACATAACCCAAATATTGAAGCAAACATTTGAATTTCTCACCAACTTTGATATAATATAATTTTTATATTTTTCTTCTCAAATAGCATTCTCGCGTCGATTGATTTCTTTCTAGAATGGAACATCTGAATTTTAGGATTATTGCCTTCCACATTAGCCAATTCCTACTATTAATTGAAAGTAAATTCTTCAGCTTCGAGATATATTTTATGGTGTATGACTATATTGGTTTGGCTTTAGAATTATTTCTAAATGTTTACTGAAATGATAATTTAAAATTTGGTTTAGCTATCTTGCAGGGTTAATCAAGAATAAGTTTTGAAACTAGAAATTGCATAAGGAAAGACTTTTATCTCCTTGAGTTGTTAGCTATCTAACAGTTTAATCTTATAGATGTCTTGCTTTCTACATGTCATGTATTTGAACCATTTCAGTATTGTGACATGAATCTTTTTGTTCTTATGCATATCTTTTAGTAGGAATTGGAGATGTTTGCAGTTGGATGTCTGTTAACTATTTAATGGGAATTTATCTGTATACATTTGCTCAAACAAGGAGTAGGTATTGGAACTATTTCCTTGACCTATTTCCTTTATCTCACTCCAATTTCAATATGCTTCTGTTTCTTTTACCTCTCTTTTAGCTTGGTCTTGATTGAAAGGACTAATGCTTCACTCAATCAAGATAGGTATAGTATTAGATGCATCTTAGATTATACTTTGCATGTAGTTATACTTTATGAATCCTAGAAGTCCCCTCATACAGGGGCAGTCTTTAGAGTGGTTTGGTTGGGCTATAAAGTCTGTTTAAGGATCACTTTCTTACATGATCAACAAGAAGATTTGATCTGATGTTTGTTCTCTATTGGTAGGTGAAAGTCATACTTTAATCTAGTAGAGATGGAGAGAGGGTAACTGGACCCAATTCAACTAGTCGAAACCACCATTTTAATGAAAAAGGAGCTGATTTAAGTTCCCAACTGGGTGATCTCCCTTAGAAAGTTGAAATGTCATTTTTTTCGATCAAAAAATCTATATCTGTTTAAGTGGTGGTTTTGAATAGTATAATGGGACTAGTTATCCTTTTACATAGTAAGTGTATAATACAGGAACAAATGAAATATAAACTATAACTCTAAGGTATGTATTGGATACATATTACTCAAATACAATATAAACTATAAGTCTATTAAGTATATGTACCTGGGTTTTATTGAGTTGAAATGATTTTACAATTTTTCAAGGTTAATTAGTAATATATATTAATAAGTAAAACTGGAAGTAATTTCCTTAAAAGATAAAATTAGTCTTGATTAAGTAGATAAGCCAAATTAGCTTTTAGAAGTAATTTCTTAGAGTTTTGTGAAAACCTAGGTCAATTGAAACAAACAGACAATTCACGCTCCTAGTGTGTATTTGCTTGAGTTTACCTTGACGAAGGGCTTTTGAACGAAGCTCTGAATTATTCCTATCCAAAGTATGTGACATATGGAGTGCAGTATAAAACCTTTAGATAATATTCAAAATAACTCCTCTCGAATTCCCTAGGCACTGGTCTTCTATCAACCTAGAGGTTTTATCTATGAGGCTTCTATATATTCTAAAAGAAATTGTGTGACAGGAGATAGAAAAATATACAACATCTTTTTGGCATCGTTGTCGGGGAACAAATTAGAATATTTTTCACTCAGTACAACCACTTTTACATTCGCTCTTTCGGGTGAGAAAGGGAAGTGTGGGTTGAAGATCTCTCACCTTGGCGAATCCACTGTTTGAATCTTATTGTAAACACCCTAGCAATTCCATTATCTATATCCTTATTTGCTCATCCTAGCTTTCAAGAGGCTTCATACTCGCGTTGATGCTAAACAACAGAAAATTTCCCCTACATTTAAAATTGAGATCACTCACCTAAAGGGGTTTCAAAATGGATATTCATGCATTCTTGGCCAACAAAATTGCCCCATTGGAGTTTTTTCCTATTGTTGGTTATCGCCATCCTGTCCCTTCAGTTCATGAATGGTATACGTATTTTCCTAGTTTCAGTGAAAACACAGATAGAAGGTCAGACCAATACTTCAAGGATTTCCATGAATTCATGGGACAACTGGGTATTGCTTTTGAAGATGTGAAAATAAAATTGTTCATGTTTTATTTAGAGGGAGATGCTAGAATTTGGTTCAAAACAATACTGTGGCAGCATATCTTCCCTAAAGAGATTTCACACAACATTCATTTATTTTTGAAAAACATTATATCCACTAGTTGGTTCGTTTGAGATTGTTGTGCACATTTTAATGTTGAAAACATTTCTAAGGTTAATGATCCTGTTGAATATGTTTGTGGGGCTCAACTCCAAGAAAACATATACTTGCATCAAGAAGCATCACCTAGCAATAAAGAAAGGGAACACTTGTTCATATAACTTTCCAATGGAAATTGTTTGACATAGGCTTTGAGTCCTTCTGCTACTTGGAAAATGACTGCAAACGTCTCTGCTCATTTACTCTTTTGACAGTTGAAAAGACATTTTGCAGTAAGTAACAACAGATTTCCAGTCTTTTTCATCAAGCATTTTGAGAGTATTTGAATTGAAGTAGATTTTTAAAATGTTAGTCACATCAACTACTGAAATTTGAACTTCTAAATATTGTTTTTATTTTTTCAAAACATATTAGATCATAAATGATGATTTTTTAAACATATCTGACCATAAATGAAAGTTTATGCAAACCTTATGAGGGGGCTCTTTTTGTGCATATAATCTTTCCAAATCTTTTATTCCTTCAGTGTATTTGCACACAGAGGTGTAAAGGAATGCGGATAGGAGGAATTGGCTAATTTGAAAGGAAATAATTCTAAAATTCAGATGTTCCATCCTAGAAAGAAATCAGTGGATGCAAGAACACCTTAGAGAATTACTTTTTTGTTTTCAGGAAAGATTAAATTGTCGTAACCTAAATAAAATGTAAATTCATATGGAATGCAAAGTAACATGGGCTCTTAGATATGTCAAATTCACGTACCCTCAAATAAATGCAAAGTCTTACCGAAATGCTATTTGAAAAGAAAAATATAACAATTATATTATATCAAAGTTGGTAAGCAATTAAAGTGTTTGCTTCAGTATTGGGGTTATTTAGCAGGTATCTTGTTAGAAATTTCTTGGAACTTTGTGGTGCATGGAATTGTTGGTAATTCATGTTGTAACTAGGCAACATCCTAGCCCATTTGACCCTTCGACCCCCGCTCTCTAGTGAAATATTAGAAACCCTTCTATTTCAAATGTTATATATATATATATATATATATATATATATATATATATATATATATATATATATATATATATATACTCGAAAGGGTGAAAAATACCCAAAACTCAAAGAGAAAGAAATCACAAAGAAAAACCACAACAGACAGCCTGAGAACCTTATAATAGTGACTTTCCATAACATTATAGGAATGATCATATTAAAGTGAAATGATTGAGAATCGAATCAAATACAACAAAGTATCATGTGACAGCAGTATAATGAACTTGCCATGAACATGTAATAGTACTATAATGAACTTTGAAAGAGTATTTAATTGAAATGAATATAAAACCAGTTAGAGAGAGACAAGTATAGAAGGAAACTATTTGAAGACATGATGAGTAGATGCCTTTACATTTAGTAATGAACCTTGAATTTAAAGGTTCAACAATAATAGTAGGCCTTATCAAATTGAAAGAAGTTATGACTTGATATTCAAATTAACAGTAGGAAGGAATACCCATTTATAATATTAATCAGCTTATAAAATTGTTTGTTCGAGTCCCAAATATATTTGTTTGACGTGTACTAAAATAGAGGAAGAGGTGCAAAAAAATTTGCATAAATGTTTTGATGGAACAGGTAAAAAGAAAAGTGCAATATTTTGCATCCACTACTATTCATATATATAGTACGAGACATGGCAATGACAACACCATTTTGTATCTACAACAATACGAAGACGAGAATTGTGGGACTGCCAATCCATTGGAATTTTTTTTACATTATGTCTTTGATTGATATGTACAATGCCTTGGATGAAGGCGTTTAACTTATTGAGAAGGTTGATAGTTGACTGTAGATGATGGAGAAGGAGGATCGGGCACGGAAGGTGTCTGGTCGTTATGTCAAGAAGAGAAAGTTGCTTGGCACGTATCTCTTTACAGCATCCATATAGTAGGGACATGTACTCACTATCCATATTGATACTCTACAAAATGGGAAATACAAGAGCTGTTGAATTATTTGAATTCCATAAGTGGAAATCATAATCATAATATTATTAGTATAAGTAAAGGAGAGTGTAAAACATTGATGAAATGAAAAAGAACTACAAGGATAGGAAGTTGTGGAGGAGGAAGATTTTATTTATTAGAGAAAGGGAAAAAATATTGAAATTTCAAGTGACTTTTGGAGAAAATATTTGTAAAATAAAGCAAGTGTATTGAAATTCAATCAAGGGAATCAGAAGGGACTAGATGTAGTGATTGGGATGTAGCTCTTTGTAAAGGCTTTGATGTTAACATGGATTCCTCATGTTTCTTACGTTTGGTTTAAGCATAGACTTGCATGCGGGAGTAGCGGCTGAAGGGAAATGGTGGAGAGATGTGAAGATCAACCAAGGTTCTAACTCTTGAGATGGAATTGAATGTTAAACCCTTCCATTCTATGTTCCCAATGTCCATTATCATCTTGGGTAATGTCATTCCTTATGATTTATGTATTGTCAAGCTCCATGTTATTCGAAGGGGAATTTGCTTACGAGACCCCCCATTCTTGGGTGAAGTGGATAAGATGGGTTGAAGGTATCCCATGGTAGGCATTTACATTGGAAGAACTAAACAACAACAAAGGATGGTAACTGAGGGGGTTTTGATATAGGTGCATAGAAAATGGAAAGTAATTTTCCAAGTGCTTTGTTGACAAGACCTGCTTCAACCCACAAGTTGCATGTAATGAAAACCTGTTGTTCATTGAAAATAAGAAATTTTGCATCCAATTGTTCATCTTCTTCATGTGTACCAATAGGATGGTGGTTCCTTCTCTCTCTGTAGCATTGTGTAATTGGCAAGTTCAATTTTTTTAGCATTTGTTTGTTATGTAATGTGATAGCTAGGTTGGTTGGATATACTTAGTGCACTACATTGTCAAAACCATGTTTCTCATTGCTTGAAAAAAAGGAATATGTCCTTCACATGAGAAGGTTGCAGTCCTCCATAGTTGGTGTTGCAATCCTGAGATTCGCGAGAAATTGGCGGAATGAAATTTGAAGAGGGTCGATCCCCTATTGATGAAATATGGTAGATAGTGTGACGACCATGTCAAAGCTACGCCAAAGGGCATTCTTGTGTGATCTACAAACATACATGGAGATGTCCTTCATAGGAGGTAGTTTTCTAAGATCACCAATAAGTATGATAGACCGATTGTTGAAAGGCACATTCTGATACGAAGGGAATACCTCCCTTAAATGATCATTTATGAGTGAAATAAGTTTAAGCCAAATAAATCTCATTTCATCAATTAAAATGTATTTGACATGATGAAGTTCCTCTTCGAGATGTAGAAGTGATTGTCCCTCAAGAGGATTCATTGAAACTTAAGCAATGCAAAGGGAAAAATTGATTGTAAGTGCCTTTATGTTAAATGTTGCAACACTTGTTGGAGTGAGTAGAAGAAATGGGCTTGAATTGGGAGTAGATTCAGCAAGGAATGTGTGTTTTA
Source organism: Pinus tabuliformis (assembly GCA_031772625.1). Taxonomy (NCBI): domain Eukaryota; kingdom Viridiplantae; phylum Streptophyta; class Pinopsida; order Pinales; family Pinaceae; genus Pinus; species Pinus tabuliformis. The sequence continues at coordinate 1,037,844,859 of CM062819.1, forward strand.
GGCAATAAATTAAGTGAGACTTCTCCATGCCAGCAGTGCCTTGGATGAGCATTCTAAGTCGGGCAATGGAGGAGCTGGTCCTAAAGTGGGCGAGGACAATGTTGAAAGCAAGTTGTTGGGTGGGTGATAGTGAGGCGAGGGAGAGGGGAACTGGAGAGGGGCTAGAATGGATTTGGGTGGATGAGCGCATGAAGTCTATGAAACATATGGCTATCTACTGCAAAGTGGAAGGGATATTAGCCTAGGCCAAATTATGGTTTGAGTCAAAGTCGTGATGGCAATGTCAATGTCATCAATTTCCATGTTGTTTCCAGGGTGTAGCTAAGAATGGAATTTCCATTCATCCATGTCTACGCATTTGGGGGGGTTCGACATAGCATTAGTGGAGGTGTCATCAGAGTAAGAGGAAAGGGGGTATTCAGGGGCACGATGAACATGCCATGCAACATATGCATTTCTTTTTTGTTCCCAATGTGAAATGATTCCTTCATCAGTGGAGCCAATGTCTGATGGGAATGTGAAAAAAGGGAAGTATAGAAGTAGTTCACGCCAACAAAAAGAAGTGTAGCATGCATAGATGGGAGAAGGGATCGATGAATAGCAAGGGAGGACATGAACAATATTGGAATGGTTTATTTGTTTCCATTGGTTATTTTTTTGGCGAACAAAGAAGGACCAGGAACATGCAGCCTCAATAAGAGTTAGTGTTTCAAGCGAAGGAGGTTTATCCATGTATGCTACAATGAAGGGTGGTGTTGGGAAGGGGGAGCCTAGACCATGAGAAACATGTCTAAATCCAGTTTGACTAACATTGAGGGAAACTAATGAGTGGCTACAAAGTGAAAGGGGAAGTTTGTGTAGCATGTGGAATGTTTCTTATGTCTTGATGTACCTATCAGAAACTGTTTATGTTAATATTTTTCGAACAACATTAACAATAGGTGCTTCAAGGTGGATAGCTTGTGAGACACATGAAAGTATCTGGTGATAGATTTCTGATCTTGTCTCTGTTTTTGCTGCATATTTCGAGATGTAGTGGAGAACAACATGGCGAGATAAAACCGGTTGGCAGTCGATGTTTTCTCTCCATATGGATAGCATGTCAGAGTTGTGTACATTTAACCTATCGTCATTATGAGTGGGGACATATTTCTTTCGTCCATTGTCATCAATCATCAAAGAAGATGTGGGATGCAAATCCCATGGAACTCCATAGTGGAAAACAAGAGCAGGACCCCTTTTGCGAAGATAAGAACAGGGGTGGAATTTGTATGTCGTTGAACGTAATTAAAAAGGTCCTCGTAGTCATAAATGTGAGAGGATGGAAATATCAATGGTGATGGGAGGATGAATGGGTCATGCTCGGTAGAGCGGTGTACATAAGGTTCACGTTTTTCAGCAAGTCGAGGATTCCAAGAAGAAATGTGTTGATCGAAATAGGACTTTGGTCTATCAACCACAAATTGGTCATGCCAATCGAGGTTTTCATATTAGGTGTGTTTTCGAGCTAGAGGAAACCATGTATGTGTGTCGAGCCCCTATGTTGTCACTCATACCTGCAAAGATGAGAAAGGAAAATTTGTGAGGCAAGTGTACATCTAGGAAAAAAAAGAAAGAGGAGAAGGATGGTTAGACAAAAATCAGCACTAGAAGTCCTTTGCATGGAAACCATTTTGCAATACCTCTTCAACGAAGACTGTGAATCAACAATGAATGTACTATGATGTAAGATGTGGATTCTCAATTATATTGTGGAATCTCCATCGAGACACCTCTGATGAATCCAAGGGGGACCGCCAAGCATGACCATGTGCAGATCATGCCATTTAGTGTCGGTTGCGCTAAGGGTCAAGAAGAAAGTAGGGCTACCTATTTGCGTGATCATATTTGTAATTTCACCTGTTGTTTGTTGTAGAACGAGCGTGCCCCCTAAGGCTTGACCCGAAGTGCATAATCTGATCAGGAAGCATGGAATTAGACATGTCATAGAGGCATGCATGAAGTTCTACAAAGATCATTAGCAAGCCCTCTTCAAGTTTTCTTTTCATGAAAACAACAACAGTTGCTTGACTACAATGCTGCAACATAAGATTTTAGAAGATAGAAATCTTAGATGCTGGAAAAAACGGTTATCATAATAGTGTATGAGGTGTAAAGAATATTCTTACATTTCAACTTTTCTAAGACATGGTTGACCAGTAATGGAAGACCCTGTGGGAAAAAGTGTGGGGAAGGCCATAGCAAAAAGGCCTTTCATGGTCTATTCATTGATATGGGAGAGGGAAACAGAGGGCCATGAAAGTGAAGTAGTGGAATCAAGATAGGGAAAGTGTAAGTAGTTGCATATTTCTTCAAGCTCAGTATGGGAAGTTTGGAGTGATGAAACAAAAGAGGATGGTTGGAGGTTTGTTGGGGTGGGTTGTGGAGGAATGTCATCATCGAAAGTAGGGAAGGCAAGTCCTGGTTCAGGAGAGGAGGGGGTGATGCGACGGGGGAGAGGAGAGATATCAGTAGGTTGAGTCGCCAAGGAAGATATTGCAACTTGGTCCATGTGGAAATCCTTGTAGTAGGGATCATGGGCTAGTTTGTACTCCAAAGTTGCAACAACACATGTCCTGCTTACAATGAAATCATATGTTTTTTGGTTAGAGTCATATCGAGTAAAAACTACGATGTCCAATTTGGAATCCAAGCATGGCAAGATGTTGATAATAGCAGTTATGTCTTAGGGAAACAAATAGTATGACCCGTGTACTGGTAATTCCCACCTCATGCATGGGTGACTTGAAAGATTTAGTTGACACGCGCTATGAGCATTTCCTCTATTTGTGTTAGACTAGAAAGGATAAACTTCTGGTTGCTAGGCTACATGTTGTTTGCAAGGGAGAAGTGGTAGTTGCACATCAGGAGAAGCATATGTTACCATGCAAGAATCTTGTTTTCATATTTGGGTATGATTCCTTGCATATGGAGCATACATTCAAGGGAGAGATGTCATCTATCCTTTCACGAAATTGGTGGTGTGCATGGTTAAGGGCAGGGTTCAACAAATCATGGGGATGGGAGGGTGAAGAAGCATGGGTCAATGGTGGGGTGTGTGTGATGTAGATGGGGAAGAAGTGTCAGTGAATCGAGGAAGTTGAAAGGAAGGTAGATTGGGAGTAGGGAATGTTGGAGGAGATGGGTTTTCAAGAGAAGTTTGAAGATGTTGGGGAAAAGAAACATTATACGGGGGTATAGCTAGAAAGGTTTGGGGGTTTACACTAGCTTTATATTTGAGACATATTTTTTTGTTGTAGGTGTCTTTATTCTATGCATAGAGGAGTCCCTTGGGAACATTTCTTGAGGGGTTTCCAAAAGACTCTAGCATGTCCATCTTGATACAAACATGGGGACACGAAAATTAGTGAATACAGTAGATGAGAGATAGTAGTATTAAGTTCAAAGAAAGAGTACATAGAGGAGTTTTCATAGGAGGAAGAATGTTTAATGGAAGGGGAGGGAAGAAATCTAAATTCAAAAGAGAAGGAAATAGGAGCAAGTGTTTATTTTTTTATTATTTTTTTTTGCAAATTGTGAAAGAGTGTGTACATCCACATAGTATTTGTTTTTGTTTTTTTACTATTTTGGAAATTGCAAAAGAGTGTGCACATCCACATATTAGTTGTGTGACATGAAGATATGCATAAGTAAAGAATTATAAAGATGCAATATGTGAGATAAGTAAAGATCGATTATATTTTTTTTATTATTTTATTTTTTTTGCAAATCGGGAAAGAGTGTGTACATCCAAGGCAAGAAGTATAAAGATCCAAGGTGCAACATAACTAAAGATGAATCAGATTTAAGGTAACGAAACAACAAGCTTTTATAACAAGTCAGTGTTTGTATTTAATTGTAAAAAACACACTTTAAAAGGTTTCAAATATACTACCTTGTTTAGAAGGAAGAACAAAAGAGCATATATATTTTATTTAAAGTTAAAACACACATCATTATCTAAAGGTGGAAGTTGCAACATGTAACATAGTTATATATACATATAGGAGAGAAATGGAATGATGAAGTGAACAAAAGAATATGGTGGTAGGGGAAGGAATGAGAATGCACAGAGAAGCATATAGAAGTTATTTTTTCTTGTATGTGTCTTTATTTTTTTGCATAGAGGCCTCTCCTGCGATCATTTCTTGAGAGGTTTCCAGAAGACTCTGGGATGTCCATCATCATAAAAACACAGGGACACAAATATTAGTGATAAAGGAGATGAGAGAGAATAGTATTGAGCACAAAGAAAGAGTACATGGAGGAGTTTTTGTAGGAGGAGTGTTTAATGGAAGGGGAGGGAAGAAATCTAAATTTAAAAGGGAAGGAAATTGGAGCAAGTGTTTTTTTGTGTTTTTTTTTTCACAAATTGTGAAAGAGTGTGTACGTCCACATAGTTCTGTTTTTTTTTTAAATTGGAAAAGAGTGTGCACATCCACATATTAGTTATATGACATGAAGACATGCACAAGGCAAGAACTATAAAGTTGAAAAATGCGAGATAAGCAAAGATCAATTATATTTTTTGTTTGATTTTTTATTGCTGCAAATTGGGAAAGAGTGTGTACATCCAAGGTAAGAAGTATAAAGATCCAATGTGCAACATAAATAAAGATAAAATAGATTTAAGGTAAAGAAACAAAAACCTTTTCTAACAAGCCAGTCTTTGTATTTAATTGCATAAAACACACTTTAAAAGGATGAAAATATACTACCTTATTTATAAGGAAGAAGAAAAGAGCATATATACTATATTTAAAGGAAAAAGACATAGCACTATCTAAAGGTGGAAGCTGCAACATGTAACATAGGTGTATATACCTAGAGGAGAGAAGTATAATGATGAAGTGAACAAAAGAAGAGGGTGGTAGGGGAAGAAATGAGAATGAACGGAGAAGCATATAGAAGTTGTTGTCTACATTTCAGTATGACATGGGGGAAGAAAAGGGAGTTTCAAAGGTGGCAAACAACTGAAGCAGTAGACATTTTTTTTATATCCTGGAGGACAAGGGAACATGCAGAGCCATATTTGATTTCCTCTGAATTGATTAGTACAAGCTTCAAGCGGTCGACACCATTGAAGTTATCTATTTTTTCAGACAGTGTGAAGAGGAAATGACAGCATGAAACCCTTAAACAAAGCTCGTGGATAACACCAGGATCATTGGAGAGTATGAACAAGTATTTTTCTTGGACACCCATGAGTTCAGTTGCAGCATCATCAAAATTTGTGACATTTTCCCCTAGACCTGCGTAGTCATGCATCTCAAATTTCAGCACACAGCAATAGTCACATTTTGGGAAGTCCCCACCACATTTTGTGCAACACCACATTCCATTTGATTGGTTGAGAATTTTTTTCATGCACTGCATGCCATCATATGAGAGAAGTCATGCAAGGAAGTAGAAATTTTGCATTTCAATAGACGTTATAGTTCCACGAATAGAGAACCATGCTGATTTTCCAACGGGGTGCAAGTCTATGAGGTCGGCAATTGTATGTTGTGGTTGGCCAGGATTGGAAAACCTTGAGAAATTTCTACTTAATGATGGTGAAGAACTCAAGTAGCATTTTTCATGAAACCATGATTAAAGTTGATGAGTCTCTGGAATGTCGAGATCTAGCACGAGGTTGCTGGTGGATATAGTCCCTACAGTTCTTCCATTAAATTTGTCTATGCGGCCCCCTTTTATTGCAAGCATGGTCGAAGAACCGAAAGAGCCAAGTTCAACAAGTTCCTTGCCTACAGTGTGGAAACGCTTGCCCCATAGGGTCATGTAAATAATATACCCAGACATGTCTTCCAAGCTTAGCGTTTTCTAGGTGTTTCAAACCCAACTCTTCGACAAATGGTGGAGGTTGGAGAAGTGGACCTAACCATGCCAATGATGTCCAAAATTGAGCCAAGGTTTGCACATATGATTCACTTATATATTTGAAATGGAAACAATGGAAAGGAATTGTTAGAACATCATCCAAGCAAGTTTCGACAGTGGAAGTTGCAAAGAGGAAGACTTCCCATTTTCTATCGAGATGGTTGTAATTTGTGTTTTTTGGTTTGACTATTCCATTTGAAACCATATAAATCTTCCCAATTTGGAAAAGGTCATGCAAGGAATCTGCTAACTCATCAAAGGCAAAGAGATGGATTTCATCATTAGCACAATCAATGAGATCAAATCCAAAGAAATTTTTGGAGGCTTGAACATTGTTGTACAAGCGAAGGGTTTTTTTGCAAGCACTCTACCTGTTGACAGTGTTGGACCCGCCAACATGTAAGGGGATCTCCTAGGTAAGAAGTCTCAATTATACCTCAGACCGTTTTGTGTAAGTGTCCCAGTAGTGGGTCATACGGTAATTCCTTGACTACGATTTCACACAGAGGCAAGTAAGATGTCTCTGTCGGTAGCAAGGGTATGATAGCTGCAGTAAGACAATGAAGGTGCATGAGAGGTTCTAACACACTGAGAGTGAGGAGAGTGTGCCCTGAAACCTATAATAGTACGGGGCTTGGAATGGAACACACGAGTGAAGATGCATCACAAGTTGGAAAGCAAGTTTGCGAGCAATCCAAAGTGATGGTTAAACCAACAACACATTTCAGAAAGATTTGTAAATACTTATACAGAATAGCCCATACATGCATGCATAAGGAAACAAATACATATATCATGTACAGTAGACCAGATAGCATAGAATACAATACAACATATGCATGAAATGTGTTGGCTCTATTATATGAAGTGTAAGTTCCATTCATGCAATACATCCATGTCCAACCACTAATTCCAATAGTGGAACATTATAGCAACAACCGCTTGCTCCTCCAAAGAGATGAACTAGCTATGTGCAGTGGAGAGGCCAAGGCTCATTTACTAGCTCTGTGATGTGGGGTGACCCTTGTCATTCCCCTTCGTGACAGTTCATCTACCCTCATGACTCTTCATCTACTCTATGATTGTTACATCCAACTATTGACACTTGAACTTCCACATGACACGACGTTACATTACAATGTGCATGTGCTCATGTGAGACAAAATGGCTTGAGCAAGCCATGCAAGACATTGTTGACACTCGGTTCATTGTGGTGAGACCAACTCTTTGACATGCTTGTGATAGTGAAGGTGGTGAGCTGATGCCAAGCTTGTTCGTCTGTAATGGTGTGCATGCACCCCATGGTGACATCTTGTTGAAGTGAACTCTTGCCTCCGTTGCATCTGGGTGCATTGGTGTGGTTTCCTCATCCAACTCATCTGCTAGCATGCGCATGGTCTTCTTGGAGCAAACAAACCGGCAACACACTGATGCATAGTGTCCGTGCTGATATTCCAGTGTGTGCTAGTAGTCATGCGCATCAATTGTCAACTACATGCTCAGCTCCAGTCAGACTTGCTTCTTCTCTTCGCCTTGGTGAGTGTGTTGAATGGGTCTTGCATGTGACCAACAACACTGCTCACCATTTCTACTCCATGTTAGCTGCTGGCATGGATCTATAACTCATATGGGCGCAGTTTCATCCATGACTGCATGTTGCGCCCCTTTTTGTTCCTGTTCCTGATGCAACTCATTCGCTTGTCTGTGCAGCTCATGTTCTTCCTTGAGTTGTTTCTTCAGCACATGCAACTCCTTCTTTGTTCCATTCTCTATCTTGGCGCGATCGTGTCGTCACCTCATAGCCTGAGTCTCCAAAGTTACTTTCATCATTAGTGAATCCACTTGAGCTTGCAACTTTGTTCCACCTATGTGTTGTCAACAACCTTCCTCTTGCATTTGTTGCATCCGGTATGCTGCCTTGAACTGTTGTTCATGATGCTGCTTGTTGTGATGTTGTTGCCATAATATCTTGATGTCTTCGTGAGTATTCAAGCTCATAGACACTTGATCGACTGCATCCCAAGTGTGCTCTAAATGGTGGCTTTGACTCTGCTCTCCTGGAAACCATTGTACCTATGTTGTTGAGAGGCAGATGAACACTTGCGATACCTGGAGACATGGAAACACTCATGGCAAGAAATCTTTCAGTCGAAAACCAAAATGAACTTGAGCACTGACTTGCAACATACCTGTGTGAATGATCATTAAGGTTGCGCAATTTCTGCCGGGAGGTCGAGAGACTGACTGCCAAGACTGTGCAAGGCACAGTCTAGGCTACTGGGAGGGTGACTGCTTGCTAGAACAGTGCAATGCACAATCCAGTCTGGCTGCTGACTACTGGAATTGTGCAATGCACAATCTCAGCTGGAAATGGTTGCAGGCTCAGTGGCTGCATTGTGTAATTTTCTGGACCAGCAGTCACTGTCCCTAAAAATTACGCAATACAAGACTGGAGGATGGTCACTAGGCAGAAATGTGCATTTCCTGAGAGGAAGACAGATCCTTCCCTCTCAGGATTGCGCAATGTTGTCTTAGTGCGGAGAGTTTGGGCCAAGGCTACCCAGACTCACCGATGGGCAACTGAAAGTGAAAGTGAATGTGGATGCATGGCGATGCTGAGTGTAAGCATAAGTGAATGATTGTGCATGCAAATGGTGAATGACAGATTCAAAAAATGGAACAACATGCATGTGAGTGAGGTGAGTCACCGAATTGGCAACCATTCGTGAAAAACAGTTTCATGCATGTGACAGCAGTGAGATGTTAATGAAAACTGAGATGGTGCTTGTACAAGTTAGTATGTATCAAAATGACAACAAGAACTCACTAAAATCAAGCAAACAATGTTCATACGAAGCAAAACACAAAAAGTGCCAAAAATGCAACATAAGACATCGAAAGCGAGCTTACCCCAAAAAAGTTGAGCTGAATGTCTTGACAAATCCTATATGCAATGTGGGATGTCAAAGCTGTAAGGTTGATGTGAGGAATGAGATCTGTATTTTCCACTTGATGAGTTTTGATAAAATCGAGGTTGAGACGTGCATGCCACAAATTTAGCGAAAGCGACACTTGGTGGGAGGTTTCAGAAATGATCCTTTCACGTATCCTCTAACTGCCAAAAATAGATCTCTGAAACAAGGGATGCCTTTACATGTTGTGTTGGGAGAAGAAGCCCATGCATGAAAGACTATGTTTCTCGGTCCTGGAGGGAACCGGTTATCTCAGTTGCACATGCAAGAGGTTTCTCAACTACTGGGAGAAAATGTGCATTTCTGGCTGGGAGTTGGGTTGGCTACTGAGAAGATTTGCATAATTTCCGGGCAGAGCAGCTGACTGCTACCTAGATTTGTCCAAATTATGGGCTGAGCAGCCCAGCTAGGAAGGATTACGCAATTTTTTGGGTGAAGGTTTCTCAAAAGAATTGCGCAATTCTGGGGCCCAGTAGGCTCCAAGTCAGGATTGCGTAATTTCTGGAGGGAAGGCTAGTTGCCCTCCATATTTTTGCAAATTCTTGAAGGAGCTTCTCACCTTACTACTGGACCAAGTCTGGATGAACAACCTTTGAGGTGAATGCATCAAGGTTTGATCGATAGGCTATCTTTCTGCAAGAAAATCATTGGAGCTTGTATACTTGCCGAATCAAGACATGTTGTTGTGAAGGTTGGTAGGGAGGCTCCAAAACGAAGCTAAGGAAAAATTATGGAGGGTCTTTGTAGCCGCTACAACACTTGGCGACACACTGGTAGAACTCCAGCTCTCTTAATGGACCTTGTTCGTGAAAAACAAGTCTAAAACCTCTGGAAGTATTGTTCAGTTCTTAATTCGTTTTGGTTTCCACACTTGATTTATTGTAAGATGTAGCATCTGCCACACTCTTATTCGATTGACACACATTCCAAGACAAATCAACACAGTTGTTTTGATTGGGGTTGAGGGGTATATTGGCGCACAAGCAGTATAGTTGTCAGAGTCTTAGTTTCATCTCTAGAGTTTCTCCCTTGCCAGCAGTCTTGGACAGTACCCCAGCGGAGTCACATAGGAACATAAGCATGGCTCCACTACCAACAAGCCTGGTCAGTACCCGAGTGGAGTTATTTTCATCACCTCTCTATGCAGGAAGCCTTTCTCTTCTTTCGCCTTATTCATTTTTCCTTTTTCAAACTTTTTTCACTTTTTTATTTTTTCATTTTTCATCTTCATAGCTATGCATAGCACTTATTCATTTCAGAGGCAAAAGAGGGATCCTAACTTATTGAGAGAAGAAGAGGTTGTTCCTACAAAGAAGTAGTTTATTATACCTCTGACGTGCCTATTGAGGTTTTCCCCCTCACCTTACTCTACTTGAGTGAGCTGACAAGGATTGTCCCAAAAACAATCGACTAGAGTAGGTGATACCAGTTAGCATGCAAACATTATGTTTTCACGAAGGTTCACTTTGAGCAGTACGTATTTTCCATTGATGTATCATGGATTGAAGACAACAAGTTATTACATAAGAGAGAGGACAACAGATAACCAAATGTTGATAGCTATACAAGTCCTCTCGTATTTTACCCAACTTGTTTCAAGAGTCATTCATGGTTCCATGTGAAACTAACCTACCAACAAAACAAGAAAACAAATAACAATTAAAAGAAAAAGCATAAGCAAAAGTGAAAGCAAAGCGAGTAAGAAAACAAGCAAGCAAGCGAACAAACTAGCAAAGAAACTAAGGAAACAAGCATTCAAGAAAACATACTGAAAGAAAACACTACTCCTACTCTTAAACTAACGGTGCATGGGCCATCTCACATGAAGTGATACTTCCAATGCAGCCACCGGCGTATTGGTTGACCCATGTTGCTAAAGGCATGGTTTGTGAACAAGATAGCTATGCAAACCAGCAAACGAGAAAGATATAACAGTGAAGAAAAACACACTCCGAGTTTACAAGTGATCACAAAACAAAGATGAGTGAAAGCGCATGACATGCACTCTATGGATCTACCATGGTTTTGTGCTAAAATGCATGCAGATGTTGAGTGTGTGCATTCTCTTGACTGTGACATGCAAGAAAATGTGAGAAAGGTAGACCACTTATGATGTGCATGTGTGCTTGCTGTGTAAGATTCCTCCAATGCATGAGCGATGGGATCGTGTAGTTCGAGTGGAGGAAGCGAAATCTGGGTGTTTGGTTGATCTTCAATGCAAAGTAGAGAGTGATGAGGAGCCTTGAATGTTTCAACAATTTCCTGATCGGAAGTGAAACCAACCTCAAGACAGCAAGGGCCTGACATAACCATCAGCTCGGGCTGAAGTGCCTCAACAGTTTGTGGGGTTTCAACTTTGTTGATAGATAGATCATTGTAGACCAGTGTCTTAGATAGATAAACAATGGTTGAATCAACATCGTGATCAGATGAAGAAGTAGAAAGATCACGATAACCAAGATCAAAGAATTTAGGATGTTTGTTAGCATCCTCATGATTTGATGAATCGAGCAAAGGGGTAGATGAGAAGCAAAGATGTTCACCCTCTATTTTTTCAAAAATGACAGATGAGAGATTGGACGGATTTCCGAAGGAAGATGTGTCCTCTCCGTACTGTGATGGTAGACTGACATTCGTCGTGTCCTGTGAATGATCGAAAGTAGAAACATCCAGAAATGTGTTTTCACAGGGGAAATCAGCAGTGGCAGAATCACAAGGGATGTGAGGATGGAGCAGATGAGGCGCGGCTAGAAGGGAGTCATCCTTCACCATCGGTTCTTCTTTAGATTCCCGCACACACTCTTCATGAATGATGGCATAGGTTGGCTGCATAACACCAACTCTGTCAACAATTTGATCCTCATTCACAACAGGTGAGGAATTCGGAATGGAAGAACACAAGACAATACAATCCAGACAATCAACAGAACACAAGGACGGAAGTTGAGGGAACGAATCCACGTGACAACCAATAGCCTTTTAAGCCAAATCTGTGCAAATATCAAGAGCAGGTGGGGTGGGAGGATGTGACAGTTCAACAGACGTGTGTGCATGATTTCCCATGTCACTCCACGATGGTGGAGTTGTTTGATGAGGTGAAGGCAGACAAACACTTCTGACAGCAACTGTTCCTGTCTGTGATTGCGTAGTTCCATCACCAGAGTATGAGTAGGATTCGAGTGATTTCAAGAATTTCATATTTTGAGATATGTAAAGAATATACTCAAATCTCCCATCGAGAAATTCCCAATCAATATCATCTTCGGGGAATCAGTATGCAAAATTATAAAAGCGTGTGTGAAACTGTTCAACGGATTAATCGGGTGCTTTTCGTAATTTCAGAATTTCTTTGTTGAGTGATTTACAGTCAAAGTGATTGAAAGCAAGGTCTATCTCTGTGACCAGATGAGCAAGAAATGAAGATATTTTTCCGACAGCGTGGCACACTAGTGCAATTAGGTGCCCTTGAAGCATGTAGATTAACAGCGTGCCGCTCATGTATTCTTCAAAGAATACATGTCTTCCACATGAGCCTACAACGATGACCGCGTGCCGAACCAAGGCTATGTATCCTCCACCATCATATGTTTTATGAGACAAGTTATCTGAGAGATTTTCTGAGATAAAGAAGTTGTTTCCATAAGACATGCACTTTGGAAGAGCAACTTAGTAGTTAGTCATGATAGATATGTAGAGATTCAAAACAGATGTGAGGACTCAACTTGTCATCTGGCCCCACCCTCTAGTGCCAAAATGTTGGCGGTGCTAGACCCACCAACATGTAAGGGGATCTCCCTGGTAAGAAGTCCCAATTAGACCTCAGACTGTTTGGTGTAGGAGTCCCAGAAGTGGGTCGTACATTAATGCCTTGACCGCGATTTCGCATAGAGGCAAGTAAGATGTCTCAGTTGGTAGCAAGGGTGTGAAAACTACAGTAAGACAAGTAAGGTGCATGAGAGGTTATAACACACTAAGAGTGAGGTGAGTGTGCCCCTTGGAAACCTGTAATAGTACGCAGCTTGGAAGGGAACACACAAGCGAAGGTGCATCACAAGATGGAAAGCAAGTTAATGAGCAATCCAAAGTGATGTTTAAACCAATAGCACATTTCAAAGAGATTCATACATACTTATACAGAATATTCCATACATGTATTTGTAAGCAAACAAATCCACATATCATTTAAAGTAAACCAGATAGCATAGAATACAATACAACATATGCATGAAACGTGTTGGCTCTGTTATATTAAGTATAAGTTCTACTCATAGAAAACATCCATGTCCAACCACTAGTTCCAATAGTGGAATGTTACAACCACAACTGCCTACTCCTCCAAAGAGATGTATTATCTCTGTGCAGTGGACAAGCCAAGGCTTGTTACAATATTGTCCAAGCTTTCTCTAATATACTCCTATCGAAGCTTGGCTAACCAAAAGCCATTACAATGAGTTATGAGGTTCTATTAATAGAAAAGGGTGGGGTGACCCTTGACATTCCCCTTTGTGACAATTTTTCTACCCTCGTGACTCTTCATCTACTCTATGACTGTTACATCCAACTATTGACACTTGAACTTCCACTTGACATGACATTACATTACAATGCACATGTGATCATGTGAGAAAAAATGGCTTGAGAAAGCCATGCAAGACATCACTGACACTCAGTCTATTGAGGTGAGACCAAATCTTTGACATGCTTGTGATGGTGGAGGTGGTGAGATAATACCAAGCTTGGTCATCCATGATGGTGTGCATGCACCCCATGGTGACATCTTGCTGAAGCAAACTCTTGCCTCTGTTGCATCTGGGTGCATTAGTGTGGCTTCTTCATCCAACTCATCTGTTAGCATTTGCATGGTCTTCTTAGTGCAAACGAACCAGCAACACATTGATGCATAGTGTCTGTGCTTATATTCCAGTGTGTGTTGCTGGTCATGCGCATCAACTTTCAACTACATGCTCAACTCTAGTCGGACTTGCTTCTTGTCTTCGCCTTGTTGAGTGTGTTGAATGGGTTGGATCACATGCTTGTGCATAATGATATGCATGCCGCTAAATCCCTTGCATGTGATCAACAACACTTCTCACCATGTCTACTCCGTGTCAGCTACTGGGATGGAACTATAACTCGTATGGGTGCAGTTTCATCCATGAGTGCATATTGCACCCCCTGTTTTTCATTCGCTTATCTACACAACTCATGTTCTTCCTTGAGTTGCTGCTTCATCACGTGTTATGAAACCAGCTCACAAAAAGATAGAAAAGATAGATCAACGCCTTAGAAATAAGCCTCTTCGAGGGGGAAACCTCCTTTACATTACACAAATGAACAATTCTTGGATGATTCAAATGACAATACCTCCTTTCTATATATAGGAGTATAAAGGGTCATAATGTAATCAGAGCCAACATAAAAATAATAATGTAAGGGCACAACAATAATAATAGTGGGCTTCTATGGGCACAATAATAATAATATGGGGACTACATGGGCACAACAATATAATAAGGGGGTTGCACTAATAACAATAAGGGGTTACACTAGTAGTATAGGAACCTAACACGCCCCTCTCCTTCAAAAAGTGATGTCCTCAATACTTGAGTAGTTCTGGATGCTTCTGTATAAAATTCTCTTCCTCCCATGTGGAATCTCCAGCAAGTAAGTACTTCCACTTGATAAAAATAAAGGGTTCATCTTTGGGAGTCTCAAATACCTTTGTATGATTGTCCGAGACTTTTTGGAGATTTGGAGAAATAGTTGATTTCAATGTGGGAACCTCTAGCGAACATAATTGTGAAATTACAGCTTGTTTTTCTTTCTTTAGAAGCTTTGTCATTTTGTTAGAATTGACTATCTTTCCTGGTTTCCCTGTGATACCCCTTAATTCAAATTCCTTTCCTTTTGAAGAAAATTTCATGAAAATTTCTTGAAAATTAAAAGCTATTGTACCCAAGGATTATAGCCATTGGACTCCTAGTACAACATCAACACCGCCCATTGGAATGGAAAGTATTGGGTTACTCAAGACATATTCTCCCATGGATAGCTTGATATTATGGCACTTTCCAGAGCAATTTATGGTTCCTCCACTTGCAACTATCACTTGACACTCTATTGCTGGATATAGGAAGCAATTCAATTCCTTCATTATCTTACAATGAATAAAATTATGGGTACTGCCCGAATGAATCAACAATATTACCTTTTTCTTCTTGATAAGTCCTTCTATCTTGATAGTTTGAGGAGTGGTGATTCATGCCAATGCATTACAATATATGGTCAGATTCATTTCTCCTTTATTTGCAGTTGGTTCTTGGTGTATATCCTCTTTTTTGATGTTTCTTGATCCTTTTCTTCCTCCTCTTCAAAATCTATGTAAAATAATTTATTCTGAGCACACTTATGACCTTTAATGTATTTTCTATCACAAATGTAAGAAATCCCTTTTTCTCTTTTTTCTTCCCATTGTTGTGGTGTAAATCTTGTAGGTTGTGGAAGGCTAGGATAAAAAACACTTCCATATTTATAGTTGTGAGTGGTAGGATTCCTTGTTTCCATAATTCCACTTTCAGTTTTTCTTGCCAACCTAAATGCATTCTCCAATGAACCAGGTTCCCAATAGTGAACCTCATGTTGGATGTTATATTTTAAAGTCCCTATGAAGACATCAATCTTCTACTTCTCTGTAATATCACTTACCCTTATATTAAATTTTTGAAAGTCCTCAATGTGTTATACCATTGAACCCTTTTGTTTCAGATTTATCAATTGGCTAAAGAAGGTGTTGCTCGTTGTATCCTCCTAATGTGTTATCATTTCCTCCATGAAAATTTACCACGTGACAAGTGGTTTATGAGAACAAAGCCCTTTATACCATAAAATTGATTCGGTTCTAAATATAAAGATGCAGTACATACCTTTTGTAACAGTTGCACCTCATGTAGATCAAAATATTGCTCTGTCTGTAGTATCCAATTTACGGGATCTTTGCCATCAAACTTCCTCATATCATTTTTCTTTATTTTAGGAGCTCAATATTGAAATGACTATAACTCTGCAATTTAAAATCTTTAAGTTCTGAAATATCAGCCTATGCTATCCCTTTGAGTCCTCTTTCTAACCTCGCGAGTCTGATCGCAATTGGATTCCCGAAGAAAGGGTTATGACCAATCTACTGCAATGACCTAATTATAGACTCGTTCAATCGATCCAACTTGTATGAAGTGCCACATGTCACTTTTTCGACCTTAGGTTCTGAAACAGATACGCAACAAACTACCACATGTCTTCCTTCTGTCACTTTTTGTGAAATTTGAATTAGATGCTCTGAGAGAGAGTTATGATGATTTTCCCAAGATCACTTGTTTGGGATGTAATTCAGGGGCTTGCAGAAACCCTAAATGTCTTGGACTGTATCTCAGAAAATATAGCAAAACAATATATGATATTCGAACCCGAGCTTCATCATGATTTTGGTTGAAATGGCTTTTAATTTCAGAGTCTGAACCTTCGTATAAAACAAATTACTGTGAAAATTCCATGATGCCCTATTTGAGATGGAATTATGGAGCTTGCAAAAACCCTAAATTCCACAGATCATATCTCCGAAAATATAGCGAGGCAAGATCTGAAATAATGACTCAAGGTTTGGAACGATTTTGGTGTAAATGGGTTTTTTTTTTGTATTTTCTGAAACGTGGCAGAAAAAAAGTTATAGAGAAAATTCCTAGAAGGCCTGTTTAGAGCAACGAAACCCTAGAATCCAAAGCTATGATACCAAATGCTATGAAACCAGCTCACAAAAATATAGAAAAGATAGATCAACGCCTTAGAAATAAGCCTCTTCGAGGGGGCAACCTCCTTTACATTACACAAATGAACAATTCTTGGATGATTCAAATGACAAGACCTCCTTTCTATATATTTGAGTCTAAGGGGTCATAATGTAATTAGAGCCGACATAACAATAATATTGTAAGGGCACAACAATAACAATAGTGAGCTTCTATGGGGCACAATAATAATAATATGGGGACTACATGGGTAAAAAAATATAATAAGGGGGTTGCACTAATAACAATAAGGGGTTACACTAGTATTATAGGAACCTAACAACATGAAACTCCTTCCTTTTTCCATTCTCTGTCTTCGCGCAATCACGTCGTCACCTCATAGCCTGAGTCTCCAAATTTTCTTTCATCATCAATGGATCTTCTTCAACTTGCTACTTTGTTCTTCCTTCGTGTTGTCAACAACCTTCCTCTTGCATTTTTTCCATCGGGTATGTTGCCTTCAGCTGTTGTTCATGATGTTGCTTGTTGTGATGCTGCTGTCGTCATATCTTGATGTCCTTGTCTACGAACAACTTGATGTCTTCGTGAGTAGGCAAGCTCATAGACACTTGAACGAATGCATCCCCAAGTGTGATTTGAATGGTGGCTTTGACTATGCTGTCTTGGAAACCATTGTACCTATGATGCTGAGAGGCAGATGAATACCTATGATACCTGGAGACATGGAAACACTCACAGCAAGCAATCTATCAGTTGAAAACCAAAATGAACTTGAGAACTGACTTGCAACATACCTTTGTGACTAATCATGAAGGTCACACAATTTCCACCAGGAGGTAGGGAGACTGACTACCAAGACTGCGCAAGCCACATTCTGGGCTGCTAGGAGGCTAACTGATTTCTAGAACTACACAATTCACAGTCCAATCTGGCTACCTACTACTGGAATTGCACAATGCGCAACCTTTGCTCGAAATGGTTGCAGGCTAAGTGACTGCATGGCACAATTTTCTAGACTAGCAGTCACTGTCCCTTAGAATTGTGCAATGCAATACTGGAGGACGGTCACTTGGTAGAAATTCACATTTCCTAAGAGGAAGAAAAAGCCATTTGTCTCAGGATTGCACAATGTTGTCTTGTTTAGGCGAAGCCCGGGCCAATTCTGCCCCGACTTGCCGACGGGAAACTAAAAGTGAAAGTGAATGCAAATGCATGGTGATTCTGAGTGTAAGCATAAGTGAATGATCATCCATGCAAATGGTGAATGACATATTCATAAAATGGAACAACATGCATGTGAGTGAGGCGAGTCGCCAAATCAGTGACCGTTCGTGAAAAATAGTTTCATGCATGCGACAGTAGTGAGATGTTGATGAAAACTGAAATGGTGCTTGCACAAATTAGTATGTATCAAAATGACAGCAAGCGCTCATTGAAATCAAGTAGACAGTGTTCATACGAAGAAAAACACAAAAAGTGCCAGAAATGCAACACAAGACATGGAAAGCGAGCTTACCCCAAAACAATTGAGCTGAATGTCCCAACAACTCCTAGATGCGATGTGGGATGCCAAAGCTACAAGGATGATGTGAGGAATGAGCTCTACAATGTTTAGTTGATGAGTTTTGATAAAATCAAGGTTGAGATGCCACAAATCTAGGGAAAGAGACACTTGGTGGGAGGTTTCTGGAATGATCCTTGCATGTAACCTCCAACTGCAAAAAATAGATCCCTGAAACAAGGGATGCCTTTGCATGTTGTCTTGGGAGAAGCAGCCCATGCATTCAAGTCTGTTTTGCTGAGTCCTAGAGGGAACCGATCAACTCAGCTGCATATGCAAGATGCTGCTCAACTGGTAGGAGAAAATGCACATTTCTGTCTGGGATTTGGGCTTGGTGCTCATTAGATTTGCATAATTTCTAGGCAGAGCAGCTGATTGCTGCCCAAGTTTGCGCAAATTCTAGGCTAAGCAACCCAGCTAGGAAGGATTATGCAATTTTCTGGGTGAAGCTTGTTCAACAAAATTGTGTGATTCTGGGGCCCAGAAGGCTGCCAGTCAGGATTGTGCAATTTATCGAGGGATGGTTGGTTTCCCTCCAGATTTGCACAAATTCTTGAAGGAGCTACTCATCTTATTGTTGGACCAAGTCCGGATGAACAACCTGTGAGGGGAATGCATCAAGGTTTGATCGACAGGCTGTCTTTCTACAATAAAATCATTGGAGCTTGTGTACTTGACGAAAAAAGACATGCTGCTATGAAGGTTAGTAAGGAGACTCCAAAATGAAGCTAAGGAAAAATTTTGGAGGGTGGTTGTAGCCACTACAACACTAGCCTGGATCGACCATGGTTCACAGTAGGGGTTTAGCAGCATGAATGGAATAGAAGCAGGCACATCAAAAGAAAATTGAGTTGATCATGAAGTAGAACCTTGTGTCGAAGTAGGAGTATGCGAGTAGGGGACGTGTGACATTGAAGAGACCACTTGGTATGTGGACGGTTGTACAATTTGAAGAAGTGTTGGGTCCCCAATCAAAGTTGCATGACATTCGCGAACTTCGAGTTTAAGAACTTTTATAGTCCTGAACAGAACAAAAGAAAGAGGAAAGAAATGTGGAATTAGTTGGATTGTAAGTGGCGAAGAGAGGGAAGGAAAAGAATAAAATAAAGGATATGGTGAAGAGTGTGAACATACACATAGTTTTGCAAAAGTGTGCTAATAGATTCTTTGATAATGATAATCAACCCCAACTGCAGGCCACCAGAGATGACATGGGAATTGTAAGTAGATAGAAGCAAAGTTATGTGCTGAGAGGTACCGTCAAAGATGGAAACGTGGTATCATTGGGGCAATGTATTTTTTGAAGGAAGAAGATCACATTCAACTATTTGGAGCGATGGTTGGATCATTGTAGAGCCAAGTAGCAAGAAAGTGATCACATTTGTTGTTAATGTAGGCTCCATGATGAGGAGGAAAGGAGGTGTCCTAAAAGGTGAAAGGGAGGGGATACATGGAGTGAAATCATTTTACTTGAAAAATTTAGAGTGAAGATAGCAAGAAGATATGTAGACTTTCATTTATTTAAATCCCTCAATTAAGCTCTTCTACTATCAACATTCAAGAAGTCCTGATGATGGATCCCGGTTGGGATTTGAAACATTGACGGAAAATGGTTTTTACTGTGGATTCTTCGGTAACTAAGTCAAAAGATATAAACCACAGATGTCTTAAATCCAGAATCATTTCCCTATACAGAGGGGATACATGGAGTGAAATCATTTTACTCAAAAAATTTAGAGTGAAGATAGCAAGAAGAGCTGCAGACCTTCATTTAGCTCTTCTACTATCAACATTCAAGAAGTCCTGATGATGGATCTCGGTTGGGATTTGAAACGTTGACAGAAAATGGTTTTTACTGTGGATTCTCCGGTAACTAAGTCAAAAGATATAAACCACAGATGCCTTATAGAATCATTTCCCTATACGAAGGGGATACATGGAGTGAAATCATTTTACTCGAAAACTTTAGAGTGAAGATAGCAAGAAGAGCTGCAGACCTTCATTTATTTAAATCCCTCAATTAATCTCTTCTACTATCAACATTCAAGAAGTCCTGATGATGGATCTCGGTTGGGATTCGAAACGTTGACGGAGAATGGTTTTTAATATGGATTCTCTGGTAACTAAGTCAAAAGATATAGACCACAAATGTCTTAAATACAGAATCATTTCCCTATACGGAGGGGATACATGGAGTGAAATCATTTTACTCGAAAAATTTATAGTGAAGATAGCAAGAAGAGTTGCATACCTCATTTATTTAAATCCCTCAATTGAGCTCTTCTACTATCAACATTCAAGAAGTCCTGATGGTGGATCCCAGTTGGGATTTGAAACGTTAACGGAAAATGGTTTTTACTGTGGATTCTCCGGTAACTAAGTCAAAAGATATAAACCACAGATGTCTTAAATCCAAAGTGAAATGTTGTTAACATTGAAATGGAAGGGGAAAGAAATCATCCAACGATCTCTCATTCATGGGATTACCAATTTGCAGGTAAATGAAAGAAGAACGATTCACAATTTTGATTGTTGTTAACATTGAAAGGTAAGGGGAAATCAATCATGATATGTTTAATCATAGAAAGTTTTCTTTCTATATATGACATTTTGGAAACTCCACACCCGTTGTTTTGTATGTCCTGGAAATACAGATATTCTTCTTACAATAGAAACATGCAAAAAAATGTTATATATGCAGTGTGACAACATTGATGCTTGGCATCTAATTTTACAAGGCGATATGGTTAGCAGGTTCTCGATTCTCACCTGCTTGTTAATGGATTTTTCGGATAGGTATCCATGTGAAGGAAGTAGTAGCAGGATGTGCAATAACAATAACAAGAGCAACAACAAGAGAGCACCGACAACACAGCGACAAGAGAAAAAATTGCAACATGAAAAGCAGTAAAATAAATCGAGGTGAAGAGGCTAAATAGAACACACGTCCATCCACCAACTAAGAACAGGGAGTAATAAATGAGAGTAATGAAATATGACATAGAGCTTGGCATTACTAATGACATAGATGTTCGTGTGAGTGAGAATAAAGTGGGAATAAATGCACATAGTCGGTCCATTAATTAGATTAATGAATAAAACATCTTGCAAGACCAAGATGTGTGGATAGGCTTGAAGCGTTAATCATTAAAAAATGTGGCATATTGATTAAATATATATCAGATCTTTTGGTCATTAAAACTTTGACATCAAAAGAATCCTTTTGGAAATCTCTAAAACCCAAAGTCTGATCCATCATATTAATGTGGCTCTTTTCAATAAAAGTATATTATAAAGTGGCGAGGCCATAAAACATATGATCTTCGTGAAAGTGAGAATAAAGTGAGAATAAATGCACATAGTCACTCCATTAATTAGATTAATGAATAAAATAACCGCCAAGACCAAGATGTGTGCATAGAATTTAAGGCTTAATCATTAAAAAATGTGGCATATTGATTAAATATATATCGAAGCTTTTGGGAATTGGGACATTGACAATAGAAGAATATTTTCGAAAATCTTTGAAACCCAAATTTTGATCCATTGTATTATTGTGGATCTTTTCAATAAACATATATTATAAAGTGGTCAGGCATGAATTAAAGGACCCACATTCCATATCATTGTCTTCGTTCCCGCATATTGGAGGTAATGGATATCGGAGTTTTCATTTTTAGACACATTTAAAAAACCCCAATAACATCATTCGTTGATACTATGATATGTTAATGTCCCGATATGTCGATTGAGAGTTCAATTTTGAGCTTGTGAAACTCAGAGCTCAAAGATAACTCCATATTTATTAGGCACCCAACTGAGGGGAATTGTTTCAATTGCTGCAGGAAGCTTGCATTTTAAGGAATAAAAAATTATAGCTTGCATCAGACGAGAACATTTGTAATTTGATTGCCATTGCCAAATTATGTATCAAGGTTTGTCGTGAATACAAAATGTTCACATATTTGTTAATTCCTGAGCATAAATCTAAGATAACTTTGTTTTAAATTTTAAATGATTATCACTAATTAATAAATAACCCCCGAGATCAAACACATGTTACAACATGTGGCAATGACTCTTTAATAAACAAATAGTGGAAATTTAAGCTATTGGTTTTTTTTTTTTAAACCATTATAACCAAAGTTCGATGAATATAAAGTGGAAACTAACGCAAATAACACATATCACGGACTATAAAACACTCTCGGAGAAATACCCATATCCGAGTTTTTGTTATGAGCCACATTATGAAACTTTCGATAAACCTAATTTTTGATATCTGTTGGACTCACCTGCCACATCATTCCCTGCGCTCTCTTATATCAGAGTTTCTTAGCCTAGGTTGCCATGTTTTATTTTTAGTTTTCCTTAATCTGATTAAGTTTGTTGTTAATAAAATTTTGTTTTAAATTTTAAATGATTAGCACTAAGTAACAAGCAACCCCCGAGACCAAGCTCATGTTACAATATGTGGCAATGACTCTTTTATAAAAAAGTAGTGGAACTTTAGGCTATCACGGTTTTAATTTGAAAACCTTTATAACCAAAGTTCAATGAATAGAAAGTGGAAACTAACGCAAATAACACATATCACATATTATAAAACACTATCGGAGAAATACCCATATCGGAGTTTTTGTTATGAGTGATATTATGAAACTTGCGATAAATCTAATTTTTGGTATATGTTGGACCCACCTACGACATCATTTCCTCCGCTCCCTTATATCGGAGAATTCCATACCGGAGTTTTTGTTCCCTTATATCACAGAATTCCATATCGTAGTTTTTGTTATGTGCCACTTTTTAAAAGTATTGATATCGTATAACCTCCAATCTCCGATATGTGATATAACCTCTGACCTCCGATATGTTTAATCTTCGGTATGTCAGATTTCATTTGATTTAAGTTTTTGATTAATTATAAGATCGCATCTTCTTTCATATTAAAACTTTTGAAATGGCACATATCTAAAACCATTGATATGGTTGTGGATCCGATGGGATTTATCCCAACAATTTAATATAATATTGCATCCACCCCTCATCAAAATGTTCCATATCTCGCAAGTTTTGTAGAGTGTGTTATGTTAAAACTCTGATACTCCAACCTTTGATATCCATCCATGTTCCCTGCTTGTCACACTTTGGTTTGGTTGTTTCTATTAAGTTTTGAATAAGTCACTATTAATGGTCTCAGGCTATTTATCATTGATTTTCCATCAATTAGCAGACCCAAAACCAAAATGAGAATTATACATAGGAATAGCCCAAAGATTGAAGCTTTCACTTCGCAAACACTTGCTCCGCGAGGCTGGAGGAAAACAACTGAAATCACCCCTCCTATTGCTGCATCAGTTCTATGGAACAATGTCGGGTTGAGGTAATCCAAAGGCGAAGGGTGTATTTTATGCACGTGGGAATTGGGAGGCTTAGGCAACACGACAGTGGACGAAGGCAATTCAAGTAACAGAGAATGGAGGAATTGAAGTGCAGTGATGTGAATCCCCCTTCTTTGTTCCCAATACCATAACAAAAGACTGAATGGATTGGACACGATATCACAATAAAACCAAATGTTTAACTATATCGGGTTCGAGATATTCGATATTGGTACATATCAGAAGTTAGAGGGAGAGTGTTGTATAGACAACAAAAACTCTGATACAGGTATTCTCCGATATAAGGGAATGGAGGAGGAAATGATGTGGCGGGTGCATCCAACGCAAAAAACATTTGAACCAATGCACCAAATCTCAAGGTCTACAATGTAGCATGTATAATAAACCATTAGCGAGAGCTTTTCGGCATCAAAACTTTGTCATAGGCACATACTTATTATAACTTTGTGCCTTTATGTTATAATGTTATAATGTTAAACATATAAAGGCTTGAGTGCATAAATCATTGGGCCCATTTCTTTGACGCCTTGCTTTTCCAAGTCATTACTCCACTCCACTCCCTATTAAAATACCCTTGAATATCACACCGTCGAATTGATATATTCTTTCTAGGCCAAAAAACATGCTACATTGTTGTGAAGAAGAACCTCATAATAAAAACCCTATCGTCTTAACTATTTTTTGTTAAGCTTGGCAGATCCTCTTTTTCCATTTATTTATAAGAAAATTTACACCACATAGATTGGCTAGGTGGTATTAACTTTCCCATTTGGAAACCAAGTCTGTTGGCCACCTATCCGCATTGTATGCCATCCAAAAACAAAAAGGTTTCAGTCTTTCTATCCAACCTATATAAGTCTCAGTTTCATGACCATACTCTAGATTTCTAGCTATGCATATTCTTTCATGAGGAACAGTAAAAGTTATCGGCATATAAGACAAAATTAAACAAAGGAGATTATCTAGTCATTATGTTCCTCCAAGGCTGATTCCATAATTGATCACGTCATCTCAGACAGTTCATGTGCTTTTCAATTATGCCAACCCTAATATCTTGCTTATGGTGTTGAAACTAAACTTTCTGTAGCTCGACATGCCTTGGACAAATACAACCATGCCTACTGAGATCTGCTCCATGGCCTTTCCGAGCAGGCTTTTCATCAGCTAATAAACGTATAAGGTCTGCTTAAATTGCGTGAACGGGACAAGGGTCCTCCAGTCATCAATGTCCTTCTTAGTCTCGTTGCCCTGCTTAACTTCTGCTTCTCATTCGTCTAAATTTTTTCGAATACCTTCATGAGTGCCCTCTATATGCCTCGGTAGCCTCATTGATAAGCCTTTCCACCGATTTTCTACCCCTCCAAGGCTCAGAAGTGCTCGGTCCCTTTTCGTTTCTAGGCACCTGGGCATGTCTTCCATAGCCATATATTTTCACAGGTCGAGCCATGATGGAGATGCCCCAAACTTGTTCCAAGTAGCAATTAGTTAACCAAAAACAATTCAACATGATATAACAATGCTCCCTTCCCTCAGTTGGATTACCATTGATACTGCCCCACATTTCTCCTCCTCTTTCCCTTTGGTATCGGTGCGAGGGCCTTTGTGGTCATAGGTCCATTCCCTAAGAGGGGTTGGCCTACTTCTACCAACAATGAGGCACGGTCGCCACACCCACCTCCTCAAGGTCACAATCTGGTTCTCTTCCCCTCGCCTATTCTAAGTTGGTGAGCGATGCCGCTTGCCAGCGTTGGGCCAACCATAGTTTGCAAACCCTTTCCCCTCTGCCTAAGACACCAGCGTATAGCCTCTGATATTTTCATGCCCGACTTCCCACCTGTGATTACTAGCAGTTCCCTCTTATATCTACTTCCCAACAGCGGCATTGGCGCCGACAATAGGGGACAATAGGGGACCGCACCTAGGGAGCGGCTTAACTGACACGGGCGCCCCTCTACAATAGGCTCGCGACTTCTACCAACAAAACCCCTACAGGCATCCCCACTCAGCTCTCTGCCCACAATTCCCAAGATTCCCATGCGGGACAGTAAGATTTCGAACCAGAGGGAAATTGCAGAGATTGCAACAATACCCAGTAGCAAAACCAAGCCAACAAACACTTCAACATTGCAATGGCAGAGAGATACCGGAAAACATACCAAATGATATTTGCTGCCGTCAACAAGCTTGAAGCTGAGGATGGCATTGCACACCAATCTAGTGCACCATTTCCCCGTCCATGAACAAACTCACCAACATCATCTATATGCATGCCCTTTCTCCCGTTAAAACCTTCTCCTCCACCACCTCCACCACCCTGGCTACCACCTTTCCCACCTCCCTTGCATGCAATCATGACAAGGGCACCAGGGTGTGGGGGGTTGTGGTAGTGTGTCACAGTATTCAAGTGTACTCAGCATTAATCTCAACCACCCACCAAGTACGCCTATCCCCTTAATTATTAATATTATATTTAATTCATTTAATAATTGCAAATATGTCTCTTAATAAATAATATTATACTTAATTCATTTAATAATTACAAATATGTTAATATTATATTTAATTTATTTGATAATTGCGTTTTATTGCCCCCTCTCGTACCGTGTAAAAGTAACTAGCACCTCCATTTGTAAAAGTGACTGGCACCTCCATTTGAAACATATGGCGAACACCGTTAAATTTCCAGTGTGCAGAGTCTCAAGCCACCTCCTCTCTCAGCGCAATGAAAACCACGCGATACTCACTGCAGATCATAAAATAAAGCTATAAACTAAATATTGACTTGATAGTGCAGACTGTTCTTCTCATTCACTATTTCGGGGGCGATGGGCTGATTGGATGGGATACCCAAATCCGCCATCTCGGAAAGCATTTTGATCTCCTCATCCCCGACCTCATATTCTGTTGGCACTGCACAAGGACGAGCTCCGAGCGAACTGAGCTCTTCCAAGCAGAGTACGTGAAGAATTTGGGAGAATTTCTGGGGATAGAGAGCGTGATCGTTGTCGGGCATAGTTACGGCCGCTACGTTTCCTTCTGGATGGAGCGCAAATACCCTAACGTTGTTTGTCACCTGTTGATCGTCATGTAGTCCTGGGCTTCTTGAAGTTGACAATGCAAGCTTCACGATGAAGATACATGGTGACAAATTAAAACCAACCCTCAAATTCTTGTTGAACAGAAACGAACAACTAATTTTGTTAGGCTAATTGAACCACAAAAAGTCCGATATTTATAATGGAATCGCTGAATGTGCTTTAAATTTTAGTATCAATATTAGAAGTTCTTGAGGCCGGTGATTTGTTTGCGCTAAAAAAAGAATACCAAAGTTTCACTTGTAATGGTGCTTCAAGTTTCCTTCCTTGCAAAGTGTTGCATTTGGAGCAATTTTCAAAATCTGCGATTAGATTTATACATTTATAAAGTTGTTTTTGTTTTTTCTTTCTATGTCCTTTTTGAGGAAATTCAGTTAAAAAAATTTGTGTCGTGCGAAATGCAGAGCTTCCTCCCCATAATGTGTCTGACTCACTCCACGCAATGTATCAACATTATGGAACCCCACCCCTCGTTTCTTCTTCCCCGCCTCCGGCAATCTGCACACTGTATCAATTTTATGGCTATTTATTCAGCCCCCGGCCACCCCTCCGCCTACGTTTAACCATCTTCGACATTTACCCAATCTTGCCAGTTTCTGTGCGTTCTCGTTGATAATTGACCACACATTTGGTGTTAAGTTCTCTACGTTAGCGTGGATTCAATTCAACCTTAGTTATATTATATATTTTGGAACAAAAAAAATAGTTCTCTCCCGATACGGAACGATAATTTATTTACAGGTTGGTATTTTCTCTGCATTATCGTTGATAATTCACCATAGAATTATTATGTTCTCTCCATTTACGTAGTAATTCAATTGAAACTTCGCAATAGAATTTCCCACACGTCGACAGGAAAAAAGTATCACCCCACGCAACATTTAATTCTAGGATTGTAAATAGTCAGAATGCTCCCTTCCGAGGCATTTATTTCAAACAACCGAATCTCCAACAAGTAACTGAAAATGTTCCCTGCTGGCACTGTTATTCCCAAAACTCCAGCTGCAACCATTCCAACGAGCCTATTAAAGTTACTACGGAGCGTTCAATACAGAACGTCCCGCGAATAGCTTCTTTCTCACGTTACAAAATCACAACTCCCCGATGTGGAAAATATAAACATAAAACTATAAGCTATAGTACAGTAGGAAAAACATTTTTATATTTTAACGACTAGGCTGACATTTGGTTACAAATCGTTCCGTGAACATGTGATCCAAATCAGCTTTGACCTTTTTCATTAATATGCTCTCAAATCTCGTAGACCGATATATGATAACCTTAACTTTACTTGTGACATATATGATTTATTTTCAAGGAAACGTAGTATAGGTAAAAGAATTTAGGTTTAAGGAAACGTAGTATTGGTAAAACAAAATGCTGTAAGATGGTTTACTATTTTATTAAGACCTTTTATTATATATTCTAAAGTTTAAGGAAAGTAGTATTAGAAAACAAAATTCTATGTAGTTTAAGGAAAATAGTATTAAAAGAAAATTCTATGTTTTATGAGAGAGTTAATTTATATATAGATTATTAAAAAAGGTTTCAGTAATTTTTTTAATTATTATAGTGATATTAATTTTATAATACTTTTAACATCATTTGGTTTAAGAATCAATCTAGCTCTATTTTAACTTCAAATCTATCAAGTGTCTATAGGGATCAAATATTTTATCTTGAGATACAAACCTCTTTTGAAAAGAGATTTGATCCCTATAGGGGCTTGATAGATTTTAGGTTAAGATGGAACAAGGCTCGTTTTCATATGCATACATACCATATCTAGGCTGAATTTATTGCTATCTCTATCTCTTTGTCTCCATCTATCTCGTGTCACCTTCTCTCTCCACCTTTCCCTCTTTATGTATTTCTTCTTCCCTAGCTCTCTCTCCCCGTCTAAATACATCTCTCTCTCCCTCTATCTCTCCTCAGTCCTCTCTCTTTTCCTTCCTCTCTCTCCCTTTCTCTCCCACTTGCCTCTCTCCTCCCCATCACTCTCTCCCTCTCTCTCATCCAATTGTGTCACTATCTCCCTCCCTATCTCCTTCTCTCTCTCCCCTTCTCTCCTTCCCTATCTCCTTCTCTCTCTCCCCTTCTCTCCCTCCCTCTCTCTCTCTCTCTCTTCTCTCACTCACTCTCTCTCCATCTTTCTCTTGTCACTCCCTTACTCTCTCCACCTCTATCTCTATATGTCTTTGTTATTCCTTCCCTCTCTGTCTCCCCATAGCACTCCATCATCCCCTCCCTTCCTTTCTCCTTCTCTCTCAATTCATCTCTCTCTTTCATTCTCTCTCTCCATCTCTCTCTTCCCTTTCTCTCCCCCTTTATCTCCTCTCCTTCTATCTGTCTTCCCTCTTCTCCTCTCTCCCTCTCTCTCCATCTCTCCCTTGTCTCTCCCTCTCTCTCTCTACCTTTATCTTTCTATGTCTTTCTTCTTCCATCCCTCACCCCCCCACTCCACACCATCTCTATCTCCCTTCCTCTTTCTCTCCACCCTCCAGCTATGTCACTATATCCCTCCCTCTCTCCTTCTCTTTTCCCCCTCCATTGTTCTCTCTCTTTCTTGTTGGCTATCGGTTAGTGGCGGTGTAGAAAGATAATCCAACGCTACCCGTGTGTTTCGTGGCATGTGCTTAAATCTAGCGATGTGTCTGTTTACTAACACCTAGGGGTTTTGGTGTAACGGCAATCGTGACTCCAACAAGTGGTATCAAAGCCAAAGTTCTCGAGTTCAAAACACACCTGGCTCGCGTTGGGGGGGAGATTGTTGGTTCCCCGTTAATGGCGGTGTAGAAAGATAATCCAACGCTACCCGTGTGTTTCGTGGCATGTTCTTAAATCTAGCGATGTGTGTGTTTACTAACACCTGGGGGTTTTGGTGTAATGGCAATCATGACTCCAACATTTCTCTCACCCCCCTCCATCCATATGATGGAGAATTTCCATGCTATGTAGTCAATGATATATGTAATGTCTAAAATATTTTACTTCTTTTTAATTGTGAAATGGATTATTAGTCCTTGCCAAGGCATTACTCTAACAATCTATTTTTTTGTTGATCACTATTCCTTTAGTATTGACCAATGCAAATCATAATGTTTAACTTTGAAAAAATTTCATACATTTGATTGCACCATAATTTGAAGATACCCTTTGCACAATATAATTGCTATGTGGATAACTCCCTTATATATTTTATGTCATAATATATGCGTATGGTTGGCATATTCATTTATGATTTTTAGATATTTCTGTAGTGATTTTTTATCCTCGATATTAAAATACTTGACAATCAATTATACTCAAGCAAATAACATATGTACCATGAATTCCTCGCCACCATAAAATAAAATATTTGAAATAACTTATACTCAAGTAAATAACATAGCTACGTCAATTACTACCCACCATAATTCAAACAAGTCTTTGCATAAAAAATGGATAGGAATAAGATGTAAAAAATATCCTTACAGGAGTTACTTCCCATCATTATTTATGCACATGCTTCTGCTTGAGCAAGTTCCCAAAGAAAGACTATAGGATGCTTTGCCTATGGACCATTACTAATTTTGCTCTCACCAATGTAACTTATAATTATTTATGCAATTTTTCAGAGAGCATAATTTCTAATTTGAGTTGGAAGGGCTCTACAAAACAAAACTACAATATAAAAAATTTAATTTTATTATTTTCTACCCCTATACTCCCTCACATTGACATTAGATTAAATTTGTTAAATATTAAATGTTAAACATTTACAATTGACATCTACCCCATTGATTCATCTCTAGAAATCAATTATTAATTATAATTAATTATAAATATAATTATTAATTTTATGTTTTTTTTTTTTTTTTTTTACCAAGTCAAAATGTTAAAGATTACAACATCTCTACTATAATGAAATCAATTGTTTACATGAGAGTTATGTTTACTTATGAACCTCAAATATAAAGAATTTTTTTAATAAAAAATGAATTGGGTGAGGGGAAATCTTTTTTTTTTTATAGTTGAGTTTTTTTACTTTCAAGCATCAAATTTAAAGAAAAATTACAATAAGAAGTGAACTAGTTGAGGGGACATATTAGGTAAGATGTAATATTATAATATGATATTTTACCCATTATAACCTAGCAAAACGTGGATGGAGATAGGTAAAAATATTAGATAAAATGTAATAATTACATTTTTCCTAATATTTCCTACCTGTGAACATATTGCAGACAAATGCTCAACATGAACATATCAATAAAAAAAGTTTTACCTTTACAGGCTAAATGGATTCAATGCCATCATTTTCTACAACTAATTAGTTATTTAAATATAACATCAAAATAATATGGATCTAGGCTAGTTTAATTTCCCTCGAAAATGGTTATATTCCACATGAATACCATAGGTCATTTTTATTCTTTTTAATTATTTAATTTTTATAGGCTTATTTTATTTTGTTATTTTTATTTATTTTCATGGAGTTAAAATGTTTACATTATGTTAGGTTACACATGATATTAAATCTCGGTTTAATGAAGGACTTACATATATCCCTTATACATAGAAGGTTTTTTATTTTTTTTATTTTTCTTTGTAATCTATCACTATATAAAGTCTAATGTAAAATAAAGGTGAAAATTGAAGTATTACAAAAAAACATATTCCCAACACACACAATAAAATTTAGGTTTTGTAATTTTTTTAAATTATTATATTGATATTAATTTCATAATAACTCCCACATCATTTGATTTAAGAATTATATTTATTTTATTCACATTTTATCTTTACAACGATATATATATATATATATATATATATATATATATATATATATATCAACTAGAATTTCCATTTCCTAGAAATCTTTGTAATAAAAGAATTTAATGTGGCTTCTCACATCCCACTAAATTTATAAAAAGAAAACATATTAAACAATTTATCAAAATTCTTGTAACAATAAAACATTCTATTAATCATTTTTTGTTGGCCCAAAGGTCACATTGAGAGTGGGAGGAAGGGTGATCAAAATTCTTGTAACAATAAAACATTCTATTAATCATTTTTTGTTGGCCGAAAGGTCACATGGACAGTGGGAGGATGCGTGGATCAATGTGAGAGCAATTTTTTCATTTCATAACCTTTTATAATCAATCATTCAATCATGTAGCATTTAAATCATAACCATAATCATCAGATATTCAAAAAGAGTAATGCATCATAAAGCTACCATCGCATGAATAAAACAGCATCGCATCACAAGAGACACAAGATTTTTAAGTGGAAACCCACGTGGGAGAAAACCAAAAACACTTTTTCTTCTTTATCTTCAATTTATTACATAGATTTGTAGGCTACGATCCATTGGAGGCAACCACCCCCATGTGGTAGGTTACAATTTGATTGAGGCACCAAAATCGAAATAATGCAAGCAACTGCTCAATGTAGGCTATGAATTGATTGAGCGTCCAACCTCAATAATGAGTGGAATTTAATCTATTCTAGGTTCCAACCTTCTTTAATCTTCAACCTCAATGGAGGAACCCACCTCCTTCTTTGACTTTTGTATAGACCTTGATTTCATATCATTGTTAAATTGGATCCACTATCAACATACATCACTTAATCATAACTACAATATGAAACATGTAATATTTGTCACTGCATAGTCCATGATTAATGTCACAACCTACGACCACTGCCACTACAATAACCTATCACCACTGTTAGTGCAAAAATGATCATAAATATTGTCACAAATTGTCATATAAACAATTGTTAGTAGCTATCATGATTCTTTTCATATTATGTTTCTCTCAATGCATCAATCTAGTCACTAAATCCCCTTCTCAAAACTTGCTTTCGCAATGCATCCCACTAAACAAAGCCTCTCAAGACATACAAAATGGATTTTGTTCATTAAATAAGTGCCAAAATAGAATCACACCCCACTATTTAGATTCATCTCTAAGCCTTGACAGCGTATATTTTTCCGAAACTCAACTTGGACAAATATTGACCCCAAAATCTCATAAACCCATATAAAAAGTATATATAAATTAAGGATTTTACAAAAGACCCTTTTCTTCATGCACTTCTACAAAGTATCCTTTCTCCATCGATGGATATGAAAAATTACCATAAGCATTTGCTATTGATGCAATAGAATGGCTACATATAAAAACAATTATAATAAAATATTTCTAGATCGAACATGTCAACCAACGGGGTCAAACTTCTGACCTCATAGTTCCTAATGGAGCTTTATGCCAATTGTGTTACCCATTGTTTTCTGTAAGGTACAAACTCCAATAATATTTTATTAACCACTAAATATTCATATGAATAGTGTGTGATGACCAATCATTCGTTGATTCAAATGTAACCAAGGTTTGTTTAGACTGTTGAGCTAACTTGCCTACGTGTAACCAAAATATGGCGAGTCCTGCTAACATAATCACCAATATTCATTGTAAAGAAACCACAACAAAAACCTTTGCGATGAACGAATCCTTCACACTAAGACTTAGACAATGTCATTTGATTGAATTATGCATAGTTTGGAAGGTGTGGGAACATGTATATATAAGAGTTCTGTGTAGTTTGATGTCAATAGGGCCGACCAAACTCTAAGTGATAATTCCTGCGAGCTTGGGGATTTGACCAAAGCCCATAGGAGCCATGCGCATGTGCAGTAATATGCTCATGTAATATAGGCCTTATAAGTGACGGCACCTAGGCATAGCCCTTTTTTACCAATATGACCTCATTCATGTGACCATGCCTCAAGACTGGGTCCTTGGTCTATGACATTATGATGACATTATGCCACGTGGAAATTGGGATGGGTGCCACATGTCACTCATTTTAGGGTGTTTCACTAATCCTAAGATACCATTTTTCCTTGCCATGTGGAAACCCTTGGTGGTGTCACATCATCATGTTGACGTCAACTGCTAGCATGCTCTTCTATGTGTTATCATATCTTCCATGTCATACCCTATAAATTGTTGCCACATATCCAAGCTACTACGACATTGCTCAGTGAGCAATGGAGCCATGTGTCATCCACTTCACCATACCTGTCCAATGCCACTATGCCAAGAATCTATAAATAATTTGGCCACCATTCCTCAAATGTGTGCTTACCATGTGTCATCAAACTATTGGTTTTGTAGTATGCATTAAAAACATCTTGTTACTTTTGACACCATCATCATTGATTTACCCAAAATTTGCACATTGTTTATCAACATTAAACATCATGCATGTCTAAACTCCATCCATCGTTGACTTGATCAGTGCATGGTGGATGTGCCAGAGAGGTGCGGACTCTTGAATGCTTTAATGTTTTGTGTTTTATTCCTATAGTTTGTGCCTCCAACTAGTGTTGATCTTCAAATGGTCCATAACCTCTTATCCGTGAGTAGTTTTTCATAGAAATATATATGATTGGAAAGGCGTCAATGATACCTATGCAACCATGTAGTTTGTTTCATAATTTAAACATCATAGCTGCATCAAAAACATAAAAATAAATTGAAGCACATTTATCTTCATGTGATGAGATCCTCTTAGAGATCTAGTTGTCATATTGCTTGATGGAGAGTCATGTTGTTTCCTCAAGCATCATGAAAGATGATGTTGTTGTCTCAAACCTTTCCTTTTACATCAATGACACCTTGTTTTCATCAATGGCAACAATATGTGCAAAAATATACCCCTTTTTCATTAATGGCAATAGCATTACAAACTGATGGTCATTGATGTCAATTAATCAAAAATCTCCCCTTGTGTAAATGCAATGTATGTAATCTCTCCCTTCTAAAATGTCTTCCTTTGTCAATTTTATTGTATCAATGTTTGCATTCTCTCCACCTTTGACATCAATGAAAAATGGTCATGGGTGTCTATTGAAACTGTCATGTTGATGGGTGAACATGATCTTACATAAGTATCTATCAAAACTCTATAATATGTCCTTTAATGATCTTATGGAGCTAATTGAACCATTCTTGCTACTATGCTACTATTCTAATAGTATTTCCCCTCGAGACCATGCTTCTGCTACTGACCATAGATATTCATGTACTTCTAAAATCTCCCCCTGAGACGATGTTCTTTTCTATAGATCTAATCTAAATATCCCTATTATCACCCCAAGAAACTCTCCTAGGTTGTATATCAGAGATGCTCCAGAACATTACAAACTCAACAAAAAGTTGGATAAATGGTGGATGAATGAAACAAATGCTGCATTTTCAAGCCAGATAACCACTCCTAATATGCTTAACCCCAGACATGGGTGAACACCCCCAGACTACAATGCTTTTAACCACCAATTACTCATAGTTTTAAAGAAATGTGATGATGGAGAACACTGATCACACCAGCAGATGCACAGGACCCTGTGATGGCCAGCTGCAACCAGTAAGTAGGCCTGCAAATCTATTTCGTAACACACAGACATGATGACAGCTCTCTGGTATTAAAAAAATAGAAGCCTGCATACAAATTCAATGATACTGTCAAGATTCACACACAGAGGTGGGACGACAGCCCCTCTGATGCTAAACACCTACAACACATCAACAAATGCATAACAAGCATAGCCTGGAACATATAAGAAGTGAAAAATGAGCAATTGACAGCAAAAGAAGCATGTATTAGTTGGAAACGAAGACCAGAAGTTGCAAGTCTCACAGTAGTTACAGTCTCCAGAAGTTGAAGCCTACAACAAAATAACACTCATCAACCAGATTGCATCATTTTTTTGGGTATATATAGAAATTGTTTACAAAATTACTCTGCTAAGCTATGCGTGGAGGGGTCATAACTAACCACCAACTGCATTTACAGTTAGATATGGGTCCTTTGCTACAATCTGAATGTTTTTAATGAACAAAATGGCTCTTTTTGTTGCTCTGGTGTACTCCTTGAATAGGTGGAATGTTTCATGAATAAATGTTAATAACTACTGAATGAATTCAACTGCTCGAGGCAATAATTTCTCGTCCTTGACCGTGTTGTTCTTGAATGCAGGTAGCTGAGAATTCAATGCGCAGAGTACAAGGAGCTGATGGCTTGCTTTCTCCTTTGCGTGCACAGAACAGGCCCAAAAACACTAAAGAATGCATTGAAAATGGACGAAAAGCCGAGGAAGAACAATGGTCGTTAGATCAGAGAAATGGATGGCGAGGATTTGATCATAGGGAGCTTAACAGGAAAATTGAGTGGAGACATATAAACAGGTGGGAAGCGGAATGAATGAGGGCCGTCGGATCATAGGATAGGCGATCGGACGGTCGACGGGCGGTTAAGATAATCGGCGCTTAATGCGCGGGGAGCCGTACCGAGAGGGCGGTAAGCGGTCTCCCCACATCGCTTTTGGGCTATGGCAGTTTTCGTATAGGGCGGTGCGATACAATGGAATGGTGACGTGTGGCAGAAGTAATGGCGGGGAAACCACTTTCCCCATGGGCTAATGGGTGAGCGGTTCAAGGGAGCGGGGGTTGCGAACATCGTTGGATGATGAGGCGGGATGATCCAACGGCCGAGGTAATGAACATCCACTCCGGGATTGATGTGAC
This sequence comes from Pinus tabuliformis, assembly GCA_031772625.1. NCBI lineage: Eukaryota > Viridiplantae > Streptophyta > Pinopsida > Pinales > Pinaceae > Pinus > Pinus tabuliformis. The sequence continues at coordinate 1,037,881,197 of CM062819.1, forward strand.
AGGTGAAAAGACAGGTAAGGGGCTCGCCAGGTTATGTTTTTATCACATCCACGCGTTATAAAAGGTTAGGGCTATAGTGCTGGGGAAATAAATAAATAAAGGTTTATACAGGGTTATGCGGGTTTTAGAATTAAACACAAAAAGTGCCCAAAAGCCACTTTAAAGGTTTATGCGGGGCTATAGGAGGGAACAAGGACAAAGGGGCTTAAAGGGAAATGAGGAGAATTTAAAGGGAAGGATGAAATGAAGGTGGCGGGAATCCTAAGGGTAAAGCAAATGGAAGGGGAAAGATTTAATGAACTACTTCTAGCCCCTCCTTTTCAGAAAACACCACGGCCAAGCTGTCCTTGACCATGCTTCCTTCATTTATAGGTACATGGCATCTTTACATTTTCCAACCACCCCTAAAAATTCCAACTTCACTCATCTGAGATATCACCATCAAGTTATGTAGGAGTCATTATTCTTAAGATTTGTATATTCAAAATGCTTACTGGCAACCTCACTTATCATTTCATTACACTTGAAACATCATCATCAAGTTATGTAAGTCAAAGCAAGAGTCAAGATAACATACTACCCTAATACGTCCAGTTGCTTCTTAAAGTTTTGATTTGACAAATCATGATCCTGAAGAAGCTTTCTCCAAGGGATGAGATCTAAGGAGTGATGCCTAATAAAGGTCATCTTTGACCTCTTCTCCATATACCAGTATTGATAGGTAGTCCTTCTCTACTGTACCATCTATAGTTGAGTTTGCAATCTCGTGATATATGACCTTCGTTGTGACATATGTGACATTTAACACGGGCCTCAACACTTGTTGAAATTGCTAAGTTATTCTTCCAATTTAGTCCACATGTCTCCATCTAGGTACCTAATCGTATCCTCTATAGTTGACCACATCATAGGTTTTACAATCCTACACTTTGTTTCTAAACTTTGTGCATGAGAAAAAATAATGAAAAACTTATTTTGATGCCTAAATATAGAAGGAGATCCAGACATTCTAAAGTTGCTTCTTGGAGGATCCATGCTCTCTTGGTTATAAATACCTACTTGAGTGTTTCTTATGAATGGTTATTGAGGATCCATATTCATTCATTGATCTTCAATACCTGCTTGATTGTTTCTTATAGATGTTTTTTGAGAAACCATATTTATTTGTTGATTTTCAATACCTACTTCATTGTCACTTGTGAATTCTTTGTGATGAGCCATGTTCATTGACTACTTTTTAATACCTACATTATTTCTACTTTTAGATCCTTTCACTTCATCTGTACTCTTCCTCTTCTTGGGACTTCCTTGAGTGTCATTGAAATGAGAATACTTAGCCTAGTGCACCTTTTTCCTTAGATCTTCAATAGAGCTCCTATTGGATGTTATCAATGTATGATCAAGCCTCTTGGAGTGATCTTCATTTGATGATCTTTGCGTTCCATTATTCTTTGGTTCCTCACAATTTCCTTGATAACCAAGATCTCTCTTAATATGTGGGGACCTCTACATGCTGGGAATATGATGTAAGTATTTAGTCCCTTTGTGGAATATCAAAATAAGTTGCTCCAATTCTTCTCTCAAGAGGTTAACTTGATCTTCTATTCTTCCACATATTTTTTCCTTCTTATTTAGTTATTTAGATAGAAACTCCTAAATTATTCTTTTTTCTTCGTCTATTTCGACTTTGAGAGCATGAATGGTGTCTTCATTTAGGCTCTTGTCTTGAATTTATTGCATGAGCTAACCTTCTTTCTTTGTGAGGATCTTTTTTGTTTTTAGTGCACTTCTAAGCTCTCCTTCATAATCAATTTTTTCTTCAAGTGCTTTGGTATCAACAATGAATAATATTTCACCCTTTCTTCATCAAATGAGCTTTCATTTCTTTCACTATCACTTTATTCTTTTCAATAGAAATTATTTTTCTTACCACCTTTCCATTTATTTTGATGCTTGGATTTGAATCTTGACTCATCATCACTATCATTCATCTTAGCAGAAGGACATTTTGATGCATAATGACCTATCCTTCCACATTCAAAACATTTGAAAATAATATTACCTTTGAACTTTTCAGTTCATCTTTTCAACGTTTGGGGAAACTTGGCTTCTTCTTCACTGGATTTAGAGTCTTCTGGATCTTTTTTCATTTTCTCTTCTTTTGTTGCCTTGAAATTTTCTTCCTGTTTCCTGATTCATCCTCTTTAATTCTTCACTCATATGCAAAGAGAGTTCCATGAATTTTATCCATGGATATCTTGTCTACTTCAGATAGTTCCTCAAGGACTGATACTTTGGGATTGAACCTTCATGAAAGTGATCTCAATACCTTTCAAAAAACATAGCTATATACCCGACTTCTTCATCGCGACCTGTAATGGAGTTGATTATATTGTCTACATGAAGCAAATATGAAGCAATGTCCTCATCTTATTTCATCTTCAAACTTTCAAATTGGTCCCCAAGAGCTTCCAACTTGACTTCTTTAACTTTCACATTCCCTTCATAATAAGTTTTGATCTTATTCCATACCTCATGAGCTAACTTGCATTGCATTACTTTGACAAATTATAACTCTTTTTATCCTCATAAGATAACATGCTTATCTTGTGCATTATATGTGTAGACTTCCTTCTTTGTTGAATCTACCAAAATAGCATTAGGGACTTTATATTCAATTTCCACAACTGCTCGAACTTGTACTCACATGGGCATGAGATAAGCCTACATCATTATTTTCAAAAATGCATAGTTTATCCCACCAATCATAGGAGACTTACCCACTTATTTGGTCATGGTCATCTTCCCTTCAACTTCATCCTTCTAAGAGTTAATTTTTCCCAAGGTAACCTACTTTGATACAACTTATTGGCCTAAAAGGAACATTGGGAGGGGGGTGAATTATTGTGACAGAAATTTTATCATTTCATATTTTTTTATAATCAATCAATCATGTAGCATTGAATCATAAACATAATCATTAAATCATCAAAAAAAGTAATGCATCATAAATCTACCATAACATCAATAACATATCATCATGTCATAAGAGACACAAGCCTTTTACGTAGAAACCCATATGGTAGAAAACCAAAAATCCTTCTTTTCCTTTATCTTCAGGTCGTTACATACATTTGCAAGCTACAAATTATTGGAGGTAACTACCTCCAAGAAATGTAATTTGGCACTTGTCGTAAGCTATAACCTAATTGAGGAACCAACCTTGAAAGAATGGATGTAGCTACTCACTATAGGTTGCAACTTGATTGAGGCCCCAACCTTGATAATGAGCAAGCTCTAACCTACTCTATGAGCCAACCTCGGAAAGGAGTTAACTCCAACCTATTCTAGGCTTCAACCCATTTGAGGCTCCAAACTTGAAAATAAGTAGGCTCCAACTAGATTGAGGCTTCAACCTTAGTAGAGGCACCCACATCCTTCTCCAACTTCCTTGTGGACCTTTATTTCATATCATTTTCAAATCGGATAAATTGTCATCATATATCACTAAATCATAAGTACAATCTTCAAGTTATAATATATGTCACTGCATGGTCCATGATCGCTGTCACAACTTGCAACCGCTACCACTAAAATAGCCTGTCACCACTGTAACTGCAATCATTGTCATGTAAAAGAGTCATATAAAAAAGTGTCACTAGTTGTCATTTGTTGTCCATACTTTGATTCTACTAATGCATCAATCTAGCCACTTAATCCACTTCTAAGAATCTATATTCACAATGCATCAAAATCCATTGCAACATGCTCATTGCCTCTCAAAACATGCAAAAGGGATTCTAGTCATCAAATAACTACCAAAATAGAATCACATAACTCTATTTAGATTCATATTTATACCCTAATCACCCATCTTCTTTGGGAACTCAATTTGGACAAATATTGACCCCAAAATGTCATAACAACCATATAAAACTATATAAAAATTAAGGGTTCTACAAAAGACCTTTTTTCAGGCATGCCTCTATATAATTCCCTTTCTCCAATGATGGACCTAAAATATTCCCATTAGTGTTTTCCAATGATATGAAATAATGGCTACTTATAAAAATAATAATAATAAATATTTTCAAACCAAACTTGTCAACCTTTGGGGTGGAACTCGTGGCCTCAAAAATCCTAATAGAACTTTATACCATTTGTGCTACCCATTATTTCCTATGGGGTACCGCCTCCAACATTAGTTTATTGACCACCAAATATTCATATGAACTGGGTGTGAGGCCCAATCATTTGTCAAATTGAATATAACCAAGGTTAGTTTAGACCATCAGGTTACCCTACATGCTTTTAACCAAACAATGGCAGGTTCCACCAACATAATCACCAATAGTCATTATAAAGAAACCAAAACCAAAACCTTTGTGAAGAATTAATCCTTTTCACTAAAACTCATAATATGTCTTTTAATTGGATTATGTGTAGTTTTGAAGGCATCAGTTCTGGTATATATAAGGGTTCCATGTGGTCCTATGCTGAGAAGTCCAACCAAACTCCAAGTGATAATTCCTGGAAGCTCGGGCTTTAACCAAGGTTGACAGGATCAATATACCCATGCATTAATATGTCCATATGATCTAGGGCTTATTGGTGATGATGCACATGATTAGCCCCTAATTTTCAATATGACCTCATTCATGTTCTCATGCCTCGAGACCGAGTCCTTACAGGTTCTTGGTCACCAAAATGATGAATTTAGCATGATGTCATCATACCACATAACAACCTAGGGAGGGTGCCATGTGTCACTTATTTTTTGGTGTTTCACCAGTCCAAGGCTTCCATTTGACCTTGCCACATGGAGACACCCATTGGTGCCACATCATCATGTTGATGTCAGTTGATAACATGTCTTGCCACATCTTTCCATATCTTCCATGTCATTCCATGTAAACTACCACCACATGTCCAATTTTCTATGTCATTGTTGTGTAGGAATGGGAGTGGCATGTCATCGACATTACCATACATGTCCAATGCAACTATGACAAGTGTCGATACATAATTGGGTCACCTATCCTCCATTTTGTGCTTGCCACATGTCATCAATCTATTGGCTGTAGGATATGTGTTAAATATCATATGACTCTTGGAACCATCACCATTGATTTACGTGAAATCTACACCATGTTTATTAGTGTTAAACATTGTTCATATGCAACCATCATTCGTTGTTGACTTGATCACCATATGGTGGATGCGCTCAAGAGGTGCACACTCTTTAATCCTTTAATCTTTTGGATTTTTTCCCTATAGTTTGGGCCTCCAACTAATGTTCATATTCAAATGGCTATAACTTCTCATCTGGGAGGATTTTTTCAGAGCATGATATACCATTGGAAATGTATTGATGAGGCCTACATATTTAGGATCATCTTAATAACATAGTTGGATCAAAAATTAAAATAATTCCAAGCACCTTTATCTTCATGTGATGATATCCTGTAAGAGATCCAGTTGTCATACTAATTCATGGAGAGTCCTAATCTTTCCTTTAGCCATGAATAATGTTGTTGTTGTCTAAATACCTTACCTTTGACATTAATGACATCATGTTGTCGTTAATGACAACACTATGTGCAAAAATATCCCCCTTTCTCATTGATTACAACACCATCAGACATTGATGGTCATTGATGTCAACCAACTAAAAAAATCCACCCATGTAAATGCAATGTATGCAATCTCCCCCTACTCAATTGCCTTCCTCTGTCAATGTTGATGTATCAATGTCTGTAATCTCTCCCCCTTTGAAATCAATTGAAAGGGTCATGATTATCTATTGAAATTACCATGTTGATGGATGAACATGATATTGCATAAGTATCTGTCAAAACTCCATAATCTATTCTTAGAGGATCCTATGGACTTGAATGAACTATACTTGATACTATGCTACCATTCTAGTAGAATCTCCACCTAAGACTATGGTTCCACTACTGCTCATATTTTTTCTTATACATTTAAGGTCTCCCCCTAAGACCATGTGCTTTTTTGTGGATCTGATTTAAATATCCCCTTAAGTACATGCTTCCTTCATTTATAGGTACCTATCATCTCTGTAATTTCTCACTTCCCCTGAAACATGCCTTCTTCACTCATCTAAGATATCATCATCAAGTTATGTAAGAGTCATTATTCTGGAGATTTGTAGATTGAACATGCATTCTACCAACCTCACTTATCCTTTCTTTACACCTTAAACATTATCATTAAGTTATGTAAATCAATGTAAGAGTCAAGATCACATATTGTCCTCATACATGTAATTTCTTCTTCAAGTTTCTATTTCAAAAAGAATTATCTTGAAAAAGAAAAATCCAAGGTATTATATGTGAGGAGTCATACCTAATCAAGGTCCTCTTTGACCTCTTCTCCATCTTCTAGTATTGATAGGAATTCCTTCTTTGTTTTACCATCTAGATTTGAGTCTTCAATTTTGTGCTATACAACCTTTATTGTGACATATTTGGCATTCAACATAAAAATTCAACACTTGTAGAAATGGATAAGTCATTCTTCTAATTTGGTCCACACGTCCCCATCGAGGTACTTGAACATATCCTCCATCCTAACCACATAATTGGTTCTACAATCCTACGCTTTGTGTCCAAAATTTATGCATGAGGAACAATAACCAAAGAACTTATTTTGATACCTGGATATACAAGGATATCTCAACCTTCTGAAGTTACTTCTTAGAGGAGCCATGTTCCCTTGTTGATCAATACCTACTTTAGTTATGCTTGCGGATGGTTTTTAGGGAGCCATATTCATTTATTAATCTTCAATACCTGCTTTATTCATACTTATACATGCTTTATGAGGATCCATATTTACTTGTTGATTTTCAATACTTGCAACATTGTTTCTTGTGAATGCTTTGTGATGAGCCATATTCATTGACTAATTTTTTATACTTTCATTATTTATGTTTGTGGATCCTTTCTCGTCATTTTTATTCTACACCTTCCTAGAATTTCCTTGAGTGTCATCAAAATCAATATTCTTGGCCTAGAACATCTTTTTCCTTGGATATTCAAGAGAAATACTCATAGATGCTATGATTGTTTGATCAAGCCTCATGGAGTGATATTCATTTGATGATCTTGGGAGGCCATTATTCTTGAGTGCCTCACAATTTCCTTGGTAACCAAGACCTACCTTAATAAGCAGGGAGCTCTGCATGCTAAGAATGTGATTTAAGGATTTAGTCTTTTTGTGGAACATCGAATTAAAATGGTAAAATTATGCTCTCAAGAGGATAACTTCCTGTTCCAATATTTCACATATTTTTTCCTTACCATTTAGCTATTCAGACATAAACTCTACTCCTTTTGCTTCTTCTAATTTGACTTTGATAACAAGAATGGTGTCTTCATTTAGGCTCTTGTCTTGAAGTTGTTGCATGATTTGACCTTCTTTCTTTGTAAGGATCTTTATTTATTTTACTGCACTTCTAGGTTCTCCTTCATAATAATTTTTCACTTCAAGTTTTTCGATCTCAATAATGAATAATATTTCACCCCTTTCTTCGTCAATTTCACTTTCATTTCTTTCATTGACACTTTGTTATTTTGAATAGAAATTATTTTTCTTACTCACTTGCCTTTTGTTTTGATTCTTGGATTTGAATCTTGACCCATCACTACTATCATTAATATTAGCATAAGGAAATTTAGATGTATAATGACCTATCCTTCCAGATTCAAAACATTTGAAAGGAAGCTTACCTTTAAACATGCCAGGATTATTCTTCATCAGAGTTAGAGTCTTCTCGGTATTTTTTCTTTTTCTCTTCTTCAGTTTTCTTGAAAGCTTCTTCCTTTCTAATAACATGGGTATCCAATATTTCTTCACCAAGGCCTACAATGGAGTTGACTATATTGCATACTGAAAGGGAAAATGAAGCAATTTACTCATCTTCTCCCATCTTCAAACTTTCAAATAAGCCCCTAAGAGCTTCCAACTTGACTTCCTTAACTTTTTCATCCCCTTCACAATAATTTTTGATCTTATTCGTTACCTCGTGAACTTTGATGAATTCTAACTCTGCCTAGCCACTTAAGATAGGATGCTTAGATTACGCATTATATTGTGAATACTTCCTTCTTTGTTATATCCGTTGGAATTAAGTTAGGGACTTTATATTCAATTTTCATAATTGGCCAAAATTTTGCTCCCAAGGAAATGAGATAAGTCTCCATCCTTATTTTTCAAAATTCATAGTTGGTTCCATCAAACATATGGGGATTACCCACTTCTCTTGCCATGGCCATATTCCCTTTAACTTCAACAAGGTTCTAGTAGTTAATTATTATGAAGGTAACTTGCTCTTATACCACTTTTTGTCCCAAAGGTCACACTGAAAGGGGGATGAATCAATGTGAGAGAAATTTTATCATTTCATAAATTTTTATAATCAATCAATCATGTAGCATTGAATCAGAACCATAATCCTCAAATAATCAGAAAGTGTAATGCATCATATAACTACGATCACATCAATCATCACAAGAGACAATATTTTTACATGGAAACCCATACATGAGAAAACCATAAATCCTTCTTCTTTCTTATCTTCAATTCATTACATATATTTGTAGGCTATTACCTACCAGAGGAAACTACCCCCAAGAAATGCAATATGCCACTTATGGTAGGCTATAACCTTATTAAGGCATCAAAATCAAAATACTGCAAGAAAATTCTCACTATAGGCGATGATCTGATTGAGGATTCAACCTCGATCCAACCTTCTCTAGGCTCCAACTTGATTGAGGCTCTAACATCGAAAATGAGTGGGATCCAACCTACTCTAGGGTCAAACCTAATTTAAGCTCTAGCCTCGAAAATGAGTAGGCTCCAATATGCTCTAGGCTCCAACATGATTGAGGGTTCAACCTCAGAGGAGGCACCCAACTCCTTCTCTAACTTCCTTATAGACCTTTCTTTCATATCATTTTCAAAATGGATTTAATGTCATCATATATAATGGAATCATAATTACGATCCACAACATGTAATATTTGTCACTACATAGTCCACGATCATTGTCACAACCTACAACCACTACCACGATAACCTATCACCGGTATCATTGTAGTCAATATCATAAATGTTGCCACAAACTATCATATAAACAACTATCACTAGTTGTCATATTGATTCTCATACTTTGTTTCTACCAGTGCATCAATCTGGTCACTCAATCCCCTCCTTAGAACCTATTTTCACAATGCATACAAAACCACTGGGACCTACTCATCGCCTCTCAAAAAATTCAAAAGGAATTATGGTCATCAAATAAGTGCCAAAATGGCATCACACACCTCTTTTTAAATTCATCTCTAAGCTTTGTTCTCCAAACTTATTTTAGTACTCAATTTGGAAAAATATTGACCCCAAAATCTCATAAAAATTGCACACACACACATATTAAGGGTTCTAAGAAATACGCCTTTCCAGGTGCACTTCTATAGAATTCCCTTTCTCTAGTGGTAGATCTATATAATTCCCATCGGTGCTTGTTAATGATGCGACATAGTGGCTACATATAAAAATAATAAAAAGAAAATATTTTTAAACTGAACCTATCAATTGGAGGGGTCAAACTTACAACCTTGAAGTTCCCAACAGAGCTCTATACCAATTTTGCTACCCATTGTTGCATACAGGATACAACCTCGAACCATCATTTTATTGACCATTGAATATTCATATGAACTGGTAGGAGACCCAATCATTTATCGACTCAAATGTGACCAAGGTTTTTTCATATCGTTATGCCACCCTACGTGCCTATAACCAAACTATGGCAGGTTTAACCAATGTAATCATCAATAGTCATTATAAAGAAACTAGAACTAGAACCATTGCGATGAATGAATCCTTTAAACTGAAACTCGGACTATGTCATTCAATTTAATTGTTTGTAGTTTGAAAGGTGTGAGTGTTGGTATATATAAGATTTCCATTTGTTCTAGTGCTCATAGGGATGACAAAGCTCCAAGTTATAATTCCTAGAAGCTCGGGGCTTTAACTAATGTCACAGGAGCCATATGTCTATGCCTTAATATGTTCATCCAATCTAGGGCTTATGAGTGATGATGCCCAAGCTTATCTCTTCATTTTCAATATGACCTCATTCATCTAACCGTGCCTCAAGACCAGGTCCTTAGGGGTCCTTAGTCTCTCACATGATGACATTGACATATTATCATCATACCACATGGCATCCTAGGAGGGGTGCCATGTGCCACTCATTTTAAGGCATTTCAACAATCCAAAGTTTCTGTTTTTCCTTGCCATGTCACATCCCATAGTGGCATCATGCTAACATTAGCCACTGACATGTGTTGCCAAGTGTTTCCATATGTACCACGTCATTCCCTATAAAATTATGCCATGTGTCCAAGCTACTATGGCATTGCTAAGTAGGTAGAGTATACATGTGTCGTCCACATCACCATACCTGTCCAATACAACTATGCCAAGTGTTGACACATAACTGGGCCACATTTCATCCATTGTGTTCTTTCCTTATGTCATCAATCTATTCGCTTTGCGGTATGTGTTAAACCTTGTGTGGCTTTCGGCACCATAAATGTTGATTTACCCAAAAGGTATATGTTATTTATCGATGTTGATAATCATGCATGTCAAACTTTCATTCATCGTTGACTTGATTAGTGTATGGTAGATGTACCCAAGAGGTGCACACTCTTTAACGCTATAATGTTTTGGGGTTTTTCCCTATAATTTGGGCCTCCAACTAGTGTTTATCTTCAAATAGCCATAACTTCTCATCTTGGAGGAGGCTTTCAAAGCAAGATATATCGTTGGAAACGTACCAACGATATCTACACAACCATATAGAATGTAATATCATTTGAACACCATAGATACATCATAAACTCAAATAACTTCAAGCACCTTTATCTTCATGTGATGATAACCCATAAGAGATCCAACTGTCATATTGCTTCATGGAGAGCCTTGATGTTTCCTTAGACATCATGAATGATGTTGTTGTCTTAAAATTTTTCTTTAACATCAATGACATATTTTTGTCATCAATGATAACACTATGTGCAACATTTTTTTCCTTTTGCATTATTATATTTATACACATTTAAACTCATCTATTCATCTAATGTATAATTATAATACATCTTAATTCTAATATATTTATAATTTATTTTCATATTTTTACAAGATTCTCTATGCCTTTTTTTAATGTACTACAACTTATCCTTTAAATTAACAATATTACTATTATCTCTTTAATTACCTTTTAGCCTTTTTTTCTCTATGTGGTATAACTTTTCATTTGATAATCTTTTTTTATGTTATATTTTTAATTTTTAATAATTTTATAATATTTCTAAACCATTTAGAATTTGAATTTTTTCTTTTAATATTTATTTTTATTTCATATTTCTATAAATTATAATTATGATATCACTTTTATTAAATATTTTCTGTTTATACACAACATGTAAGCCTAACAATACATTATCATATCTAACCTATACATAGTAAATAAAAGGTAATATGTAATATATACATGCTAATATCATCCACAAATATCACACATAATTTGCACATAATTGACCACATTAAAACATATATAAGTGCAAAACTACTTACATTAATGAAACCATACTTGGCTACTAACTAAGGACTTTCTTCTTGGCATGAGGCATTTTTCTACCTCGTCTCTCAGTGGTAGATCACACTTGAGTTGGGTCTATGATAACATAATGGCTATAAAGGGAACTCTATCACCTAACTCATTATGCATTGCTACACAATTTTCCCTCTCACACAACCATCCAAATCACCATCTCTTTCCACCCTAGCCTTAAAAACCCAAGAAGGGATCCCCTTCTCTACAACTATATTCCCTTAGGCTAAATCCCTCTTCTAGGAATTTAGAAATGTTAGCACTGTTATTATGGTAGTTGGAATTGTTATGTTGGCATTGATGTCAACTTCAATGATTGTATGAGATGATTGTGTTAGGTGATCCAGGGGATTAAAAAATATCCTTGAAAATGAGAGTGTTCAAAATCTCCTAAAAATTGTTGTATAACTCATCGTTATGATTCCAATGACGCTTGAATCGCCTCAATCCGACACCATATGAGAAAGTTATCACATTCTGAAGTTTTGGGAAAGCAACTAAAAAGTCAACTTGCAGGGTTGATTGGCCAGTGTATGGATGCCACATAGTAGTTTGTACGACGATGTCATGCTAATGTCATATGTTGACTGGGTAGTATGGGAGCTAATCAGAAGTTGGCACATGGACTAATCATACAGGGACACTTGGTGCATCATTATTGGTTGAAGGTTTTGAGGGATGAACCATTCATGGAGTGACAGGTAGCCCAAGCCCATGGCACCACATGGCACTCTAGATGAGGCCAATTTTTTTTTCAACGGACCGAGAAGCCTCTGACAGAATTGAACAACTAATCTCTAACTCACAAAATAGACAACTGACGATAGGCCACAGGTGTTGCTTGTTATACAATGAGCACTGTTAATATTTAAATTTTAATGGAATGAATGTTGGTGGAAAAATGGGTTGGCTCGCGGGCTATGCCGATTGGCTCGGTCCGTGGTTATATGGGAATTAATGTGACCAAGTGGCAGAACCAAGGGTGAGGGCTATGGTGCGGAGCTCATCCCATGGTTATATGCACCAACACAACCACTAGCGAGTTGTTTGGAGGGGCAGGAGGCGTGGCACCCTAATTGTGCCCCAAGCCCAAGTTTCATTGACTGCCACAAGGCCGAGAGTGAGGCAAGGGAGTCATGTGGCCTATGTCCAACACCCTTAGTTTTATGTAACACCACATGACTGATGAGGAGTGGAGAGATGGACAAAGGGGCTTTGGTCGATAACAAAAATTTAATTTGTTATTTAAAATTAATGCCAAACCTATCAAATAGAGCGAATTGAACTTAAGACCTTCGGGTTTCGAAACATCCACCTTACCAATATGCCACAAAACCAGATTGTTGCCAGTTTTGTAGAGTAAACCAGTTTTGCAAAGATGTTTGTAGGAAGTTTGAAGAAGGAGGCATATCTCGTCCATTTTTCAGCCTTTTTGAGCGCAAGAAAAGCATACAAAGGGTTTTTTGGGCATTCTGGACACAATGGAATTGATATCCTTACAAGTTAAGACTTGTATGATGATGTATTTAAAAATTTGAGCATATAATAAAAATGACCACCATTGGAAGTTGGGCATGAAGACGTATCCCATGAGGGGTGAACTTTGTCATCAATTTATTGTGTTTTTTATGCTACTTATTATCTATTTTAACTGTTAAAAATATTCAAAGTTTACTTAGTTTGTGTGGTTTTTGAATCACGATCCATTGCCTAAAATACATAAACAAGATTGCAAAACGTTTCTTGAAACCTTTATTTTTAATTGAGATTAGTTTGGTAGAAGAACATGGTTTTTGTACAGAATTTGTAAGTTTTTATTTGAATGCTTACAAGTTCTAAATTGAGAAGAGTAGAAGGATTACTTGAAGAACCAAACCCTCAAATTGACTCAAGGATTCCACAAACTCCACAAGTCATGGCACTTGAATAAGGACAAGAACTGACATCTGAGGATGAGAGAGATTTTAAAAACGATTTCTATAACATGTCTAAGATGGTGAAAGTGTTGTATAATGAGAGAGAAACAAGGTTGCAAGGAGAAAGCTCTAATTAACCAAAAGGTAATGGTGGTAATGGGAGCAAGCCTCCACCTCCACCTCCTCCTTCACCTACATCTACACCTCCATCCTCGCCTCCTTCTTCCTCTCCTTTGTCCCATAGACCTACTCCTCCTCCATCTCGAAAAGGACATGCTAAGTCTCGTTTGATTAAGCTTGATGTCAATTTTGAATTTCATATGTAAAATGGGGAATTAAATGTTGGAAAGTTGGATGATTGGGTCCATCAAATTGAATTCTATTGTAGGATTCAAAAGATTGTTGATGATGTCACAAAGATCTAGCTTGCTTCTCTTCACTTGGAAGCTACAGCTCTCATCTGGTGGGAGGCCAAAACTCAAGAATATTTGAAGAAAAGTGGTAAAATGATCTCTTATTGGAATGATTTTATAGATACATTAAGAAGGTAATTTTATCCATTAGCTTACATGCAAAAATATATTATGGATTGGAAAAATTTTAGACAAGTTAAAGGTCATAGTGTCCAAAGTTACACACAAGAATTTAGAAGAAGAGATTTAATATTGGGTGTTGATTTAACTTCACAAGATATTCTCCTTAAGTATATAGGTGGATTAAATAGTTATTTGAGACATAATGTGCTTATGTTTAATCCCACCAATCTAGATGAAGTATGTGTTTAGGTTCAATTCATTTAGAATCAAGAAAAAATAATGTTCCTCAAGAGTCCAACAAGAAACTTTTTAAATTTGGAGACAAAGGAAAGGGGAAGTTTAAAGGAAAATAAAAGAAGAATGTTATTATCAAGAAAGATGGATAAAAAATTACCTACAAACATTGTTCAAAATATGTCCATGATGAACGTGACTATTGGAAATTACACCCAAAATTGAGACCAAAGATGTTCAACAACAAGGGGAAGCAAAAGATTGTCGCTACATCTCAACAAGATCTAGGATCTTATTCAAGTATTGAAACCAAAATCATAGCCATGGGAATGATAGGTATAGCTTCTAATGCAAGTACTGGTTCTTCTAGTAATCCTATTGAATCTCAAAATGATAAAGAAAGAAGTGATATTTTCCATATCAAGGTCATTACAAAACATACAAAGGTTGATACATTATTTGATGGTGGATCTCAAGTCAATATTATCTTTGAAGCAATTTTCAAAAAACTTAATTTAGAGAGTACATCTCATATAAAACCTTACCCTTTGGGTTGGGTATGTGATGATGCCAAATTACAAGTGACAAGAAAATGTAAACTCAAATTTTCCATCACTGATAATTTTATATATGAGGTAAAGCTTGATCTTGTACCACTTGATATTTGTGGGATTGTTTTAGGAAGTCCATACTTATATGACTGAAAATCCATATTCTATCGTCATGAGAACAAATATCATATTTTCAAATATGGAGTTGAGTATATTTCTAGAGAACATTGCAAGAAGATGAACTTATCTCCTGTTAGTGTTGGTTAGATGAAAATGCTTGTAAATGCTATTAATAATTATGTGTTGTTTATGATTAGAGATAAACATACTACTTAATCCGAAGCTTTCACGGGATGTGAGTCTAACCTCAACCATGAATTGTTTGAATTTGTTAACACTTATGACAACATGTTTCAGGAACCCGAAGTGTTACCTTCAAAAAGAGGAATCCAACATGAGATTCAATTGCAGCATGATGCACCACTTCCAAATATTGGCATATATAGAATATCAGTTTTAGAGAATGAAAAAATTAAGAACCAAATTCAAGAGTTTCTTGACAAAAGGGCCGTCATACCTAGTACATCTCTTTATGGGTCTCCTATTGTTTTAATTCCAAATAATTATGGTACATGGCACGTGTGTGTGGATTTCCAAGCTTTGATCAAGATCATAGTTAAAAAATGATATCCTCTATGTCAAATTGATGCTTTGTTATATTAGCTAAAGGAATATGTTTATTTTACTAAGTTAGATTTTAGAAGTGGTTATCATCAGATAAGGATTGTTGAAGATGATATTTGGAAATTTTCTTTTAAGATAAAACAAGGTTTGTTTGAATGGTTAGTTATGTCGTTTGGTCTTTGCAATGCACCACATTCATGTCAAAGTTATAAATAGTGTATTGTGACCATTTCTTGATGATTTTGTCATATTTTACGTAGATGACATTCTAATTTTCAGTAAGACTCATGAATATCATGTCAAGCATGTGAAACAAGTTCTAAATGTCTTGAAAAATAAAAAGTTGTATTTGAAAATGCCTAAATGTGAATTTGGGAAAAAAATCCTTGGTTTATTTGTGTTACTGCCTAAATCTACCTCAGGTTGATGGAAGGCAGGTCTAGGGTAACATCAAACCATGCTTAACCTGGTAGTTAGCCCTACCAGGTTGAGAGAGGGCTCTCTCCTTGTCAATCTCAATTAGAATATGGCAACTAGGGCTTGAGATAACTAAAATGAATGATGATTTTAGGCTAGGTATTGTAGATTAGGGTTTCTTGTTTGATTTTAGGTTTTGGTTTCTGCATCAATTGGAGAAGGCAGATTGGATCTGGGAAATCAACTCAGGGATACAGTAATGTCCTGTGGGGCAGGGTAGACAATATCTTATGTACTTGCAAAGGATTGAGATGGTAGAGTAAGACTGCTGAGGAGTTGAGGAGGGCATAATAAATTATGAATCCTCTTCAAACAATGAAAACATTGAAAACTAAATGCAATCCCAAGACAAAGCACTATAAATCTAGTGTATTTCGTCTATTCACCTTGATTCATTTAGTTTAGAAGAAATAGAGAGATGTGGATGCATATAAAACATCAGAAAAACTCATTACAAAGAAGAAACAATACATAAACTCACTGTAACAAGAATCCCACAAAAATAGCTGTGAAACTTGGTTTTATTCCTTTCCAACTGCTAATACAAAATGTTCAGTGAGTCCAACACTTCTGCGAAAGTCCAACCTTTACAAATGAATCAAAAGGTACATGATATAGGCAAGGAAACTACTCAAGCTACCTATCAAGGTCGAATCCATGAGAAAAGGGGTGGTTTCAACCATATCTAAACTAGGAACAAGAATATAGGCAGTGGAACATCTTGCCTCTAAAACCATGGAAATTGATTCATCCACCCCCAAACCACTTTTGACTTAATGTATCTACTCTATAAAGTGTTTTACATCCATAATTACATCAAGTTACATCATTTACCATGCTAATTTCACTAAGAGAGAAAGAAAAAGTCAACTCTAGAGAAAAATAGGCAAAATCTGGAAAATCAGGCAAAACTAGCAAAATTCATCCTATGCGCAGTGCCACTGATCCTATGCGCAACGCTTTTTCTACGCCACTTTTGGAAGGCTTCCCGAAGTCCAAATCAGGTGTAGGATAGCTCGTTGGAAAGCCTGATGAATCTACTCTCTAGAACAACTTGAATGTTTCAATTTGGAGTCCATTTTCTCCTCCAAAAATTGATTCTCCCAAGACTGCTTCCTATGTGGCAAAAAAGTGGCAGAGAGGGCACTTTTTAGGTGTTTTTTGCCCTTTTGGAGACCTAGAACTTGTCCAAAATTCTCAACCATTTCTGAGCATGCATATTTTCCCCTGCTGATTCCAAAAATATAAACTTTTTTGCAAATGGATGCCCCAAACAAAAGCGCAACGTCGTTGGCGTTGCACACCTGCTGAAAAAACCTATTTTTTGCATTAAAAATTTCAAAAATGACAAAACTTGCTCGAAATTTCTTGAAATTTGGCTTGAGTGACCCTTGTTAAGTACTTTGTTGGGCCAATGATGCTTCAGCCAAAATCTTGAGCTTATCTTGCTCTTTGTTTCTCCTCAAAGCTCTTTTTAGCTTAGCCTTTAACCTCTTCGCCCTTGTTTTGCAAATTTTGTTTCGGGTTAGGTAGTGATAGGCCATATGACGCAACATTTTCTTCTCTTTGTTGGCTTTTTCAAACATCTTTTCCAGGTGAATTTTTCCCCCTCCAGCCATGATTCCTGGTCATCCTCAATTTCTTGCTCAAGGGAGGTCATCTTGATCTTTCTCTTCTTTTCCATTTGTCTATTTTCCCTAATCATTTGCAACTCCATAATAGTTTGTTTATCTGTTAGTTGCTTGTTCTCCTACTCAAGAAAGTTGATGATCCATTTGGCTCTCTTAAGATCAAGAGATAAGTCTTGTATTTCAGCCTCCTTCTCTTTAATAATGATGTCTTTGAGTTTTGAGCTTTGTGAGCCCAAATCAATGACATCCTCCTCAATCAAAACAAAATCCCTATCTTGCCCTTCAGTAGGGCCCTCCTCAAGCATCCTTTGCTTCCCTTTGCCTTTGCTCTTTGACTATTGGCCAACCTGTATAGCTGGAGAAGAAGGCTAAGCCCCTTTCACCCCTGGTGATGATAACATTTGCCTGTGGTCTGGTGAAGAAAACGAGACCCCTTCCACCCCTGGTGGAGATAGTACTCGCCTGGCAGCAGCAAAAAGCCTCCTGGTGCCTCTCTCATAGGTGAAAAAAATTGGCACACCTATAGTTTCAGTCTCATGAACACCTGGTTGTCCTGATGGCCCTCCTTCCTCTTGAGAAACTAATGGAATCACGCGAGGGCCTTTGAAAATCTCATGGGCAATGAAGGTATCCCATGGTATGTTCAACAAGCTTAGCTGATGCAAAACAACAATTTTAATGAGTGAGAAATGGTAAATGTTATTGAATTGCTGAGGAAAAGGTTTCCTTTGAACATAGAGAGCCATCTTCTCAATATTCCTGCATATAAAATATGGGAGGTTCATCATCCTCACTCTTGTGAAATGCATCAACAATATGACATGATATGTATATAAGAAGGAAAACCTCCCTTCACAGGTGAAATAATTGATGATGAGTTTCATGAGAGGAGCATAAATGTTCTGCAAGTACTTGAAAGGAAACACCCTGCTGATCGCCCTGTGATATTGAGCCTTAATGTAAGGCTCATAATGTTCTCTGCCCACATTCTTCCCCTTATTCCATTGTTCACCTACATTAGGAATGCATGTTGCTACTGCAATGGTGTTAGGTGTCAAGGTGAAAGAGACACCGACAAGGTTCACCTGGCATTGTGAAGGCGAAGAACAAACAACCTAGCAAGTTCATGATGATATTTCACTCTCTCTACCATTTCACAAATCTGATAACAAGACTAATGTTTAAAGCAAGCTACGGCAAGAGGGCAAGCAAGTAATTCTATTCAAGTGGTGGGCTCCTCCCGGATGATATTTCCTCCTTTATGTGGCTTTCTTGGTACATGAGCTTCTCTAGAAGAATCACTGAGAGTTTCCTCTTCCCTCTCATAGTCTGAATCTCTCTCCATGCTTATGAATTTGGAGTGAAAGCAGTTAAGTATGAAGAGATTTTGAAATATGAAGTGAAAGGGTTTCTTTTGGGAAATGAGGGGAGTGGATGGTATTATGAATGTGGAATGAGGGGTTTGATAATGAAGTGAATGTAGTGAAGGGATAGGATGTGGGAATTAGGGTTTGGGAATAGGGTATAGATTAGGGTTTGGTAAATGGGATTGGGGTTTGGGTAGTGAGTTTTGATGATTTTGGGGGAGGGAAAGGGATTAAGGGAATAGGGAAAATAGATTAAGGGAATAGAAATATCATAAAAGTAGGGTGATTTGAGTCATTTTGAAGCTTAGTGGACACGTGCGTAGCGCTGCCTCTCAGGTGCGTAGCGCCGACTGTATGCACAGCACCAGACCAATTTTGTATGGGAAATCTGCAACAGGTGCACAGTGCCGGGTAGGTGCGCAGCGCCAAGGCCCAAGTGCGCAGCATCAGCAAGATTTTGGGATTTTTCCTCTGTTTTTGCCCTCTTTCTTCAAAAACACAATTGTTATGCTTTTGGCTCTTTCAATTGCAACAATGAAGACTCAAACACATGAATGAGCTTTTATATCCCTCTCTTTTAATTTTTCATTAACCAAACCCACTTTTCTAATGCTTTTCTAGCTTTTTCACAAATGCTCTATTTCACTTGCATTCTGACCTTTGCTTTTTTGCAGGTGGACTTTTACATTGATTTTTTGTAATGGCAGGAGTTAACCTTGTCACCAGGTCACGAGGAACAGCTATTGAACACTTATTACATATAGAAATATTGAGATTACATGGAATTTGTACAATAATGGAAAAAAACATTGTTTTCACCTCAAAAAAGAGTTTTGAGGTAAAAAAGAATTATTGAGCATAACAAAAGTAAATTTATGATCTTATGAACTTATTTATCCTCCTCATGTGCCTGCTAATCTTTTTATTTAATTAAGATGACCATGATGACAAACCCTAAGACCTAGTGAGACTAAACCCTAAAACTGATTTTTATAAATGAAATGAAACAGGATGATAGTAAATGACTAAAAAAAATGAATGAACAGTTCAGCAAGTGAATGTCATGAGGCAAATTGACATGAAACCACTACCGTCAGTTGATCCATGACCTAATGGAATGCAGATGATCGGATGGGACACATAATATGCATGCAAAAAGAGTAATTTGAACACAGAACGAAGCGTGAAGACACTAACACTAACATTGGCTCCAATGGGGATGGTAGCTCCTTGGACGTGCCAAGAACTGTAGATCTTTGGGAGAGTAGACCAGTGCCTTATCCATTGGGCATGGAGTCAAAATATCAAACTGAAATGCATGAATGAAAACTGACGACTTGACGACACAAACTGACTTGAAACTGACTCAATACTAAACCAAAACTGACAAACTAGAAAATATGCTCAAAATGGAGCTTATTCAATAAAGCCTAATCTAATTGTTCCATTCATCACCTGATCAAGTGAAGTGAAATAACCAATGCAAACAAGTAAGCGTTCTGGCTACTGTTTGCATTCTCCACAAGTGCTTGCTTATGAACAACAAGAGAGAACTAGTGAAACGCAACTCCCATGAAAACTTGTGAACAGATCCGTTGAATAATATGGATTATCTATTTGACTCCAAAAACACTACATGAGGATCTTTAAATTCATGCACACTGGGACTTAATTCATCCAATGGATTACTTTTCTTCTCCTCCTACCATGAATGCAAACTTTCATTTGAGCTTTGTGACAAGACTCCTACTGAAAATGACAAAGGAACTGGCTGCCAGATCAAGTTTGTATCAGTACATGTTTCAAGCTCGCAGGTAGCTAATGGAGAAGGACTTTGACTATAGACATCATCCAACACATCAGCTATTGGATCGTGAAAAACATGAAAAGACTGCCGCAACTCTTTTTCTATTGGTTTCGATGAGATTACATGATTTCCTACAAGCTGCTCATTTGAAGATATACTATGCAATTTTCCCTTCAAAAACTGAAATGATTCAAAATAGAATGGTATGGAATTATCTTGCATCATTTAATCATATGTTCCAGCCTCCAAGTCTTCATCTGCAACTTGACAATCAATGGCATTTGGGGGCTGCAACTCTGAATATGAAAAGTCTTGAACAAGGTTTTCATTGCCCTCAACATGGTCCAGATCAAGACTTGTCAACAGTTGA
The DNA here is from genome assembly GCA_031772625.1 of Pinus tabuliformis. Taxonomy (NCBI): domain Eukaryota; kingdom Viridiplantae; phylum Streptophyta; class Pinopsida; order Pinales; family Pinaceae; genus Pinus; species Pinus tabuliformis. Next base: position 1,037,902,480 of record CM062819.1, read on the forward strand.
TTTCTGATTGCATGAAAGTTTTCTGTGATGAACTGAAATGAAGCAAAACAAAAAGGAAAAGATCCTTCACTTACTTCAAAATTTGTTGCACTTTCCTCCTCACTTCCATAGCTGATATGCATCGGCTGATCACTGTACTCGAGCTGCTGAAAGTGAACTTCCTCCTTCCACAAACTAGCTGTTGATTTGTCTACAAGACTAGCTTCTGTTTGGAGAACATAATCATCATCATACTGATCAAACTGAGGCAAATCATCAGTATAAAATACATCATCAAGCATACATGTCAGATCAACAGATCTCTCTTCTCCAAGATGATCTATAAAACAATCATTATCAGATCTATGACAACTAGGACAAGAAACAAAATGTTTTGGATCAACAACTTGTTCTTCTTCAATCAGCAAGACATGGTATTGAACATCATAATCATTCCTTGTGGTGAACTTTTGCATCATCTCTTCCACTGCACTTACCAATATGTCGAGCTTTACCTCTAAATATGTCGATTCCTCTGGATTTATGTTCTTCTTCTCTTCTTCCTTCAACTTTGCCCTTCTGATCAGCAAATGAGCCTCTACATCTACTGCGTTGTTCTACATCTCTTCAAGTGTTGCAAGGTTTCTTTCTCTCAGCTGAAACTCCATTTCCAGATTGAAGGCATCTGGGTAGTGTAAGAGAGCAGATCCAGGAGGAGGTCTTATACTAACAGGCATCGAATAATAAACTTGGTTGAATCTGGCAGAAAATTGTTGTACTGTCTCCTCTGGCTGTATTTTCAGCTGGTTATACTCTTCTAGAATCAAGAAAGGGTTCTATCTGACCACCCACCTGTCAAGGAAAACTTTGACAAACTGCTGGAAATCTGAAATGCTTACATCAGGCAGGGTTTTGAACCAACTCTCGACTTTGCCTTGCAAAGAAAGAGCAAAAAGCCTAATACTGACATCCTCTTCATCAACTTCAAAAAGATCAAGAAAAGACTCAAAATTCAATACATGTCTCTCAGCAGTGATGTTGTCGTGTTCACCATCAAATCTTGGTAGATAGAGGTAATGATTTTTAGGGAAAGCATGGGATATAGGAGGTAAAATTAGAGGCTTTGTTATAGACATTTTTGTGCCTTACAACTCCAAGCATGAAATGTCCATAAACCAAGGGCTCCTAAGTCCCTAAAAATGTTGTTCTAACCCCTAAAGGAACAAGGTCAACAAATTACAGCTTCTCCCAGAAGTTCTCCACCAAAAACTGCTCAGAATAAGTCAAAACAGGATCATTTCAGCTGCTAGACTGGCTAGGTGTGTGGCATTGCACCTAAATACACTGGCTAGGTGCGTTGCAACGCACCTAAATGCACTATGAGGGTGCGTTGGGCGAGAAATGACAAATGGCAGTGTCATTCCGCGAGGTGGAGAGACAATGGAAGCTTCCAGAATCTTCTCCTATGACACTTGCCTCACTAAATTCGACCAAGGATGAGTAAGAGGCCTTCAGTCTCCAAATGGAAGCAAGAAATGATAGAGAGAAGACACTAATCAAATCACAAGTTGACTCATCCTCCTTACACATATCTATATATGGATCCCTCATCCCAGAGATCCAGAGGCTGGAATTTTTCACATTGTAAGGAATTGCTGTTGGTTTTGAGACAAACATCAGAGTATTGGGTGATCTATGCTTTGTTGGAGGTGAAGAGGGACTTCTTTGCTGGGAGGTTGATGTTGGGTCAGGAATCATCGGTTGTAACTCCTCCTCGATATTTTCTTGTTTATCAATAAAAACTATTTGAGTTTTTCCTCCATGCTTTTGTATCATTGATGCTTGTTACATTTGTATGGTTAACTTAAAACTAATCCTAAGTTGTTTATGAATATAGATCCATGTCTTTATATAGTTTTCTTCTTCTGTGATCTTATAGGTACTTGGTGAAGCTGGGCAAGTAAGGGAGCAGGTAGCTGGAAGCTGTCAAAGAAGAGAGAGATTGGATCGAAGGATTAGCGCAAGACACAGGTTGGTTCTTCCTATTCCTCTCTATCTATAGTTCATAAAAGAAATACAAAAGTAGTTTTTCTCTGTTTGTTTCTAAGGCAGCTGTCACACCTTAGTGGGATAGAGCAGTTCTAAATAGACACTTTTCCCGGTAACAAAATGGCGACTACGCTGGGGACAATGTCTAATTAGTTTGTTTATGTATCTCTTTGTTGTTTGTTTCATAAACTCATAAGTAGCATTCAAACTGCATTTGCCATAACAAATGCAAAGTAGATATCTGCTGCTTCAATCTATTCACTAGATTTGTTTATGATTTGAATAGCTGATACACAAACTATCTGATTGCCCTTGTGATAGCTCTTAGATCCTCCTTAGATCTACCCCTGATTGTGCATTACTGATTGCTTTTACTCGGCCAAAAACCAAAGACTGAACTGCAAACTGTGACCTAGAACCTGAACAGATTCTCGTTTCTGGCCCAGCGCAGGTACTGTTAAGAGATCCTGAATTTCAGTGCACTTCCCGAAAGGGAAACCTGCGCTGCATTGCAGTTTCTCTGTGTTACAGGTGCGCTGATCAGATTAGCCATGTCCAGCTATGGTTCTTGTGCTTCATTTTCTCCAGTTCTATCTCTGAATTTTGCTGCCTTTGATCAGTATATGTGTCTATTTAAAACCCCTTTTCCTTGCCGTTTTTCCGCCTCCTTTGTACAAAAGAACTGTAGATGTTTTTGTGTGTTTGTTGAGTCGTTTACAGTTTTCCATTGCAAAAGTAGATTAGTCGTACTGTCGTCCTTTGATTTAGATCCGTCGTAAGTGTCGATTTCGATCATAGGAGAAAGTTTGATTGTTGTTGATGGTCGATTATAATTTTACTATTGCCTTTGGTCTAAATTTTTGATTTTCTAATGCCAGAAATGAGTATTCGTTTCAAAATCATAAAGTGTCGTAATCATCTCTATCTTTTGATTTCGAAAAGAAGCTTGTTTTTGTTTGTCGCTTGAAAGCAAATTCAGATTTGTACATCAACCATCTTTTTAGCATCAATACTAAGAAAGTCGAAAACAAATACATGCATGTGCATTTGCATATTGACAGTCTGTTTGGCTTGATTTAGGAAAGTGCATTTACAGTGTGCTCTTTGCTCTTTGTGAAAAGATTGTGTCTTTCTTTTCCTCTAGTAGCTAGGATTTTCATTACACGAAAGAGATAAAAGTTTGTTTATCATCTTTAGATTGCATTTTAGGAATTACATCTACATCTCATGGTGAACCCAAAAGGCAAACTTCATAAGCAAGATCAACTTAAAATAAATTCAATGAATCTAACAACGCTTTGGAACTTAATGCACAACATTTAGAGGTCTAGGCTAGAGACGTATTCCGGCGTCGTAAAGCCTGGTAACTGTTGTCCTCACTGATGGTTGGGTGATTCCTCCACTTTGAGACGATAAGTGCCAGTACGGACTTGTGCTCCCACGTACCATCGAGTATATTTTGGGAGACCCCTATAGGCTTAAATCCTTTATCCTTAGGAAGTCGTGTCTACCGCCCTATCAATCGCAATGCACTGAACACAGCATTCGGGAAGATTGACTGCCGTACCGTAAAAAGTATTCTGCAGTTTTGCGATTGGTTTGGTACTCCCTCTACCTAGATCTCCAGAGTAGTCCCTTTCATTCCTTTTCAGACTCCTTAACGGAAAAGGTCCATCTGAGCACTTGTCACTTCAAGCTCATTAAAAATCGAAGGAGACTAGAGTCATCTTTTGTTTTTTCTCGACTCTTAAAAATTGAAAAAACAAGTTGTGTCAAAGCCTCTAAAATTTATTTTAAATGGAATAATCATCACCTTTCCCTCGTTGGTCTTCGAAGTTAGTCTCCCTTCATCGCAAGTTCTTGTAGAATCGCTAGAAAATATTTTGGATAGACTAGATATGTCTGAACAACCGTCAACATCCAGGACTGTGTCGTCCGATACAGCAGTGGCACAGCCTCCTACTGCTACTCCAATGATGTTCAATGGTATACCATCTGTCCCGGCAAGTTATCAACAACAAGCCGGAGTCCAATCAAGGACTGTTTCGATGACATGGTCAGTTCCTATTTCTTCATCCGGATTATCATCTGGTATTTCTTATGTTGAAACTCAACAAATTGATCCAATGTGTCTTCAAAGGCCAATCTACCCTTTAAGTACTGGATTTCCACCATATGGAGGGCAGTATGCTTTTTCATTGTTCCCTCCCAGAGAACAACCATATGCAAGTTTACAACAAACTTTAGGTCAAACTGGAATTACATCCAGCGGTTGGGTACCAATACTGCCTCAGCAACCAAGGGTTGTATATTCAATGCAACCAGTCCATCCTGTGTCGAATATTCCCACTATACCTGCTACGGTGACTGCGTCGCAAGTACAAGCGCTACCTGTTGTATGTCAACCCCAAGTTTCTCAGGTTGCAATACAACAACCTCTTGTCTTGATGACTCAATCACAAACTCAGGATAGTGCCTCCTTATCTGGAGCGACTCAGGCTCAAACAAGTACTATGACTCCTCATCTTGGTCAATCATCCAGTATTGGACAACAGCAAATGGTCCAACAACCAGGACTGGTTCAATCTCAACAACCGCAATTCCAACAATCATATCAAGGACTTGAGCAACAAGTCTTTGTAAGTAATGGGCAACTGCATTTCCAAAGCGGTTATCAACAACCATACTATAATGGTTATGCCAATCAACCTTGTCAAAGTTTCCAGCATCAAATACATTATGCTGGTATGCAAAGACCCACTGCTCAGGCGATTCCATCTTATCCTGGGTATGCTTCGCCTAACCTGAATCAACAGTTGCCCTTTGTAGCAACTCTAGAATTACCAGATCTAAACCGGCTGACAAATGATCCAATTGCTTATGCCCCTTGGTGGCCAGCGATTCCGCGTAAACTTCCGTCAGATATTCCTAAATTTAATGGAAATCCGGGTGAAGACCCGTCGAATCATGTGATGACATTTCATCTGTGGTGTTCATCAAACACCCTAAATGATGATTCGATTAAGCTTCACCTTTTTTAGAGGACGTTAATTGGTCCGGCAGCAAAATGGTATATCGAATTGCCCAGAGCTTCGTTTGACAACTTCAGTACCCTAGCCACAACCTTTTTAACCCATTTTTAGTTACCGATAAGGTACGAAACGGGAACAGAACTTCTTACCAATTTCAAACAAACAACGGCCACTCACATATCTGATCATATTCATGAGTGGCAACGTCGTCGTAGAATGGTAAAAAAGTATGTTCCTGATTAGCTTTTAGCTGAATGGTTTATTAAGTCTTTGTTACCTTCCATTACAGAAGATGTGGCAAAAGGGGGAGTCGTCACCGAAGAGCAAGTTATTGCTCGTGCGCAATATTTGGACTTGATTTACACTCAGTCCGGCCTACTCTATGACAAAATACCTGACGCTCCTAGACCAGAATTCTCAGTCCCTCCTCCTCCTAAAACAAACAATGACTCTCATGCCGACGATGGCATGATTGGCGCAACAGACACGAAATCGACAAAGGATACATCTAAAAAGGCCCGTAAGATTTCTAGTCAAAATGCAAATGAGGAACTTCTTGCCTCGGAAGTAAATGCCGTGTCGACCGACAAGGGCAAACAACTGAAGCAACCAGGGGGCAAGAAGAAAAAGAAAGGGAGAAAAAAGAAGCAGGATGAGTCATCTCCTCAAAAACCTTCTACAAACCCTTCTGGGCAAAGGAAACCCCCTGCGGGTTGTCATATATGCGATGAGGATCATTGGACGAGAGATTGTCCACATAAAGCTGAAGTTAAGAAACTCTTTAATAGTTCAAAAACCTCAGCATTATTGACTGATCCGTTTCCAAACCCGAGAACCAAACTGGTTGCTAATCAAAATGCTTCTCGATCCCAAGTTATTATGTTGTCTATCTCATAGCAGCAAAATGATGCTTTGACAAGGAATAAAGATTACGGGAATCCACAACTGTCGAATAACACGGCTAATGAAAAACCTGGTAGTTCGACAACAACTTTGACTGAAGTTGTGCCACCCATCATTCCTGAACCAATGATAAAGTCGCCAAAGGGAGTAATACACAAATCGACATTTAATCCTCGTGCAAAAGTAGCACAGAATTATAATATAGTAGAGGACCTGGCCCAATCGTTGTCCGCTATGTCGACACTTGAGGTACCGCAAAATTGCCCCTCCCAAAAGCAAGCTTTATCATCAGCAATAGGTGGGATTGGCCCAATGGATTCCAATCTTGTGGCCTTTGATCATAAAGGATATGACCCTCAATTACCAGCTCAACTAGCTTTCCTTATTCAAGTGAAAGCCCTCAACAAAACTGTTCATCGAACAATTATTGATGAGGGGGCATCCACATGTATTATGTCAATGAGTTGCTGGAAAAATTTAGGCTCACCACCCTTGTCGCGATCTTCAACAATGTTAAAAGCATTTGATGGACGATCATACACTCCATACAGGATTTTAAGTAACTTGAAAGTTGAACTAGGGGGCAAAACAGTAGAAATTGATGTTGAAGTAATCGACGAAAATGTCGATTACAACATCCTACTGGGAAGGCCCTGGATATATGCCATGGCCGCCGTTGTGTTGACCTACTTCAGGAAGATTGCATTTCCCTTCCAAGGAGGAATTACAATCGTCGACCAACAAACATTTCTCCCCAACAGTGCACAAGTTACGGGAAGCATTCCAATGATCCATGGAAGCAACCATTCGCTTCAAAATATTGGAGTAGGCCTCCTAAAAGAACCTGCCTTAATGGGTACTTTTGCCCTACCGCCTCCGAGTAATTTGGCGGAAGTAGCCACAGTGGAAACCTACAATATGAAATCTTCTATATCTAATGGATTCGGAAGATTCCTGAACATTTTGTCAGCATGGATCATCGCCATTTTAGAAATATTGTAGCAATCAATTTTCTTGGCCTGGGGGGCAACCCCAAATCAACGCTCATCAAGTGTTTGGATAGATAGGTCTAAGGAATATGGCACCTCTTCAAATCCTTGGTCACATGTACATTCTACAAACGAAGGAATCATTCAATCAATGATGAAAGAAGAGGCACCATGGGAAGATTACCACCATCACTCCCATCTTCCAGATTACCACGAAGATTATTCCAGCAACCTTAATCATCCTTTAGTTTTTTATTTTCTATCAAATACTGTAAATACGGTGGATGCCGAGGACGGTTCTTATCTCGTGTCGACCTCGTTAAAAAATGAAACGACTCCCTTTCCAAATCGAGTCTTTGATTACGATCTCGTAAAATCAAAGTCGAGTCTTTCGAAGATCTCCAAGGTAAACCTTCATTCCAACCAACGAGTTGAATGCAATGATGCTTGGGGGGCATGCACCTCGATTTGCGTTATTATGCTGGGGGCATGCAAACTTATCACGAGCAGTGTTACTGCAAGGTTCAAGCTCATTAAAAAAAATAAACCCGCCACGAGCAATGTTACTGCAAGGTTAAAGCTCGTTAAAAAATAAACCCGCATCGAGCAGTTTTAGCACATAGTTCAAGCTCGTTAAAAAATAAACATAAGACATGAGCAAATGTTTCCACCCGCGTTTAAGCTCGTTAAAAAATGAACTATTCCCTGGTAAATAACCACCATGAATGAAGTACTTCAGCCATTAAAGTCTTGGTCATGTTTGCACCATCACCTCCACTTTTCCATTGGCCGATCATTCACCTCCACTTGATTGTTTACCTGTTTTGAGGAACAGCTGCGAAGAGTGATTTCACTAGCCATCCTTGTGACACTGCAGTGATTGGAAAATTCCAAACCTTACCTAGAATCAGCTGCTACCTGTTTTATCACTCGTTCCTCAAAAGACGAGTCTCCTTTAAGCTCTTTTCAACTGACTTGTAAAATATGAAAAGATTGTCGAGCCATTGGCCTCTCCAGCTCGTTAAAGGCACAAGAAGTGTTATCCCTCATCTAGATTTTAATCTTTTTGGACCTAAGGGATTATTGCACAAAAAGATCGAGCGCTTGTTTTGTTTGGCTCGTTAAAACTATCGAAAATTCATCCTTTCTGTATTATTTTATACTTTTTCGGACTTAAGGGATTAGATAACGAAAAAGGAATTTTGGAGTTACCTTTACGTACCTTTTCAAACTCTCTAAAATTGAAAAGTACTGAGTTATATTTGTCATTAAACTCGTTAAAAAGATTAATAACGACAAACTTGTCTTTAGACGAGAACGAGTTTCACTATCGCTAGGCTCGTTAAAACATAGCGATGGGTTTGCCCGAAGGGAAAATTATGGAACAAGCATATGTTATCCTCCTCAAGCTTGACAAAAATAAAGAGGTACTGGTCAGCAATGACTGGGGAAAAATTGGGACGAAAACTCAAAGAATCTTTATTGGTAGCAAGTCGCTCTTGAACATGACACTTCCACTCCGTGTCCGAGTCGGGTTGGGTTGTTTCTTTCACCGGTCACATCGCCATGGTCACACCATACCATCCACATTTGGGGTTAATGCTACCAATCCATCACATCAGTGTCGCTGACATGTTCAAGAGAAGTCATCCAGAGAAGCCATCTGTGTCCCGCCCACTACCATACATTATACTCCATTCTTTCATGACCGCCACCCTGAACATTATATCATCAGATTGTTTTCACCTCCATCAAAATCATTTGCTCCGTTCTGTGTCATTTATGTGGGATTCATTAAGGCCCTCCTGTGACGGATCACTTCTTGTCGACTTCAGCTCATTATCCAAGAAGTTGGTCTAGGAACACCCCATTCAGAACTTTGAAGCTTGCATGCCTCAATGGCAAGTTTCTCACTTCCGGCGACAGGTTTACATCAATGACCTTCGACCGAAAGATTTTGCGTGGTGTTCGATGCCAAGTCCTTTATTCACACCACGTGAATTGTACTGCAGTACCTTGAGGATCATTATCGTTATCGGTGATTCCTCTCGCGCTTGTTAACAGTTTACATCATTGACTGGTAATCAAGCGATGTCTTTCCATGTTCGACTTCAGAACATTTCTCACATGGATCGACTTGTACTTCAAGTGAAGATCGGATGAGATTGAAGACCCCGGATCTAGTTTCATCCATCTGGGCTGCGATATATATTCAGGGAAATAAAGACATTAAATGTACAGCATTGCAGCACAGATAATCATCCTACCAAAAGGATGATGGCTCTATCAGAATCATCAGTCTACACTTAGACGATTGTCTGTCCTATGTACATGAAAATGAATTTATAAAGCTGAGCATGGGAATGCCTGCCTCAGCTAGATCATGAAAAACAGTATGAAGATAATGTATTGTATTGTATCTTATTACAGGTCTCCTCCCAGCATTGAAAGAACTTCAGATCCTCATAATAAAGCATTTCACCCGACACCAAAAGGTTAACAGCCTCATACTTTAGGGGGCAACTGTTATAGACATTTTTTTTCCTTACAACTCCAAGCATGAAATGTCCATAAACCAAGGGCTCCTAAGTCCCTAAAAGTGTTGTTCTAACCCCTAAAGGAACAAGGTCAACAAATTACAGCTTCTCCCAGAAGTTCTCCACCAGAAACTGCTCAGAATAAGTCAAAACAAGATCATTTCAGCTGCTCCACTAGCTAGGTGCGTTGCATTGCACCTAAATATACTGGCTAGGTGCGTTGCAACACACCTAAATGCACTATGAGGGTGTGTTGGGCGAGAAATGACAAATGGCAGTGTCATTCCGCGAGGTGGAGAGACAATGGAAGCTTCCAGAATCTTCTCCTACGACACTTGCCTCACTGAATTCGACCAAGGATGAGTAAGAGGCCTTCAGTCTCAAAATGGAAGCAAGAACTGACAGAGAAAAGACACTAATCAAATCACAAGCTGACTCATCCTCCTTACACATATCTATATATGGATCCCTCATCCCAGAGATCCAGAGGCTGGAATTTTGCACATTGTAAGGAATTGCTGTTGGTTTTGAGACAAACATCAGAGTATTGGGTGATCTATGCTTTTTTGGAGGTGAAGAGGGGCTTCTTTGCTGGGAGGTTGATGCTGGGTCAGGAATCATCGGTTGTAACTCCTCCTGGATCTTTTTTTGTTTATCAATAAAAACTATTTGAGTTTTTCCTCCATGCTTTTGTATCATTGATGTTTGTTACATTTGTATGGTTAACTTAAAATTGATCCTAAGTTGTTTATGAATATAGATCCATGTCTTTGTATAGTGTTCTTCTTCTGTGATCTTACAGGTACTTGGTGAAGCTAGGCAAGTAAGGGAGCAGGTAGCTGGAAGCTGTCAAAGAAGAGAGAGATTGGATCAAAGGATAAGCGCAAGACACAGGTTGGTTCTTCCTATTCCTCTCTATCTATAGTTCATAAAGGAAATACAAATGTATTTTTTCTCTTTTTGTTTCTAAGGCAACTGTCACACCTTAGTGGGATAGAGCAGTTCTAAATAGACACTTTTCCCGGTAACAGGCTTGTATCTATCTGGAATTTTACAAGGTGTAGGAGTATGTACAGAAGGTGTAGAATCAGCCTTGGTCTCTTGAAGCTCGTCATTTTGAAGACGGTCATTACAAGCTTCAGAAAAAGGGTCTTGATCAAGCTCAAAGGCATGTAAATCTGTGGTATTCACAATCTTCAAAGGGAAGGAATCAAATGTAGGCCGAGGATCTTTTCTCAAATACAATATACTTTGCAAAGCTTTCTTGACATTCTCAGGAAAAGAGAAGAAATAATTTATAACAAAGAACAAAATGTCTTGCATGAAATTCCAACTTGAACACCTGATCTTTCCATATTATCCTTCCATGTTTTTGCTGGTCGGGTTCATCCTCCAGTGGAGTCCTTGGATCTGATCTTGAAACTGATTTAGAGTCGCCAAGTGAATGATTTCAACCTCTCGGTGTCTGATCATTTTCCACCATCAACAATAATATCTAAACATGATATATTTTACTGAGGAACATAAAACTACGCTTCCCCAGTATGGTCACCACTATGTTAGTGCCTAAATCTACCTCAGACTGAAGGAAGGCAGGTCTAGGGTAACATCAAACCATGCTTAACCTGGTAGCTAGCCCTACCAGGTTGGGAGAGGGCTCTCTCCTTGTCAATCTCAATTAGAATATGGCAACTAGGGCTTGAGATGACTGAAATGAATGCTGATTTTAGGCTAGGTATAGTAGATTAGGGTTTCTGGTTTGATTTTAGGTTTTGGTTGCTGGATCAATTGGAGAAGGTAGATTGGATCTAGGAAATCAACTCAGGGATACAGTCATGTCCTGTGGGGCAGGGTAGACAAGAGCTTATGTACTAGCAAAGGATTGAGATGGTAGAGTAAGACTGCTGAGGAGTTGAGGAGGGCACAAGAAACTATGAATCCTCTTCAAACAGTGAAAACATTGAAAACTAAATGCAATCCCAAGACAAAGCACTGTAAATCTAGTGTATTTTGTCTATTCACCTTGATTCATTTAGTTTAGAAGAAAGAGAGAGATGTGGATACATATAAAACATCAGAAAAACTCACTACAAAGAAGAAACAATACATAAACTCACTGTCACAAGAATCCCACAAAAATAGCTGTCAAACCTGCTTTTATTACTTGCCAACTGCTGATACAAAATGTTCAGTGAGTCCAACACTTCTGCCAAAGTCTAACCTTTACAAATGAATCAAAAGGGACATGATATATGCAAGGAAACTACTCAAGCTAGCTATTAGGGTCGAATCCATGAGAAAAGGGGTGGTTTCAACAATATCTAAACAAGGAACATGAATATAGGTAGCGGAACAACTTGCCTCTAAAACCATCGAAACTGATTCATTCAACCCAAAACCACTTTTGACTTAATGTATCTACCCTATAAAGTGTTTTAAATCCATAATTACATCAAGTTACATAATTTACCATGGTAATTTCACCAAGAGACCAAGAAAAAGTCAACTGTAGAGAAAATTAGGCGAAATCTGGAAAATCAGGCAAAACTGGCAAAATTCATCCTATGCGCAAAACCACTGATCCTATGCGCAACACGTTTTCTACGCCACTTTTGGAAGGCTTCCCGAAGTCCAAATCAGGTGCAGGATAGCTCGTTGGAAATATTGATGAGTCTATTTTCTGGAACAACTTGAATTTCGGAATTTGCTGTCCATTTTCACCTCCAAAAAATGATTCTCCCAAGACTACTTCCTGTGTGGCAAAAAAGTAGTAAGGTGGGCACTTTTTAGGTGTTTTTTGGCCTATTGGAGACCTAGAACTTGTCCAACATTCTCAGCCATTTCTGAGCATGCATATTTTTCCCTGCTAATTCCAAATATACAAACTTTTTTTCAAATGGATGCCCCCAACAAAAGCACAGCGCCACCGCTGAAAAACTTATTTTTTGCATTAAAAATTTCAAAAATGACAAAAATTTCTCCAAATTTCTTGAAATTTGGCATGAGAGACCCTTGTTAAGTACTTTGCTGGGAAAATGATGCTTCAGCCAAAATCTTGAGTTTATCTTGCTCTTTTTTGCTCCTCAAAGCTCTTTTTAGCTTAGCCTTTAACCTCTTCACCCTTCTTTTGCAAATTTTGTTCCGGGTTAGGTAGTGATAGGCCATATGGTGCAAAATTTTCTTCTCTTTTTTGGCTTTCTCAAGCATCTTTTCCAAGTGAGTGTTTGCCCTCTCCAACCATGATTCTCGGTCATCCTCAATTTCTTTCTCAAGGGAGGTCATCTTGATCTTTCTCTTCTTTTCCATTTGTCTATTTTCCCTAATCATTTGCAGGTCCATAATAGTTTGTTTATCTATCAGTTGCTTTTTCTCCTACTCAAGAAAGTTGATGATCCATTTGACTCTCTAAAGAATCAAGAGATAAGGCTTGTATTTCAGCCTCCTTCTCTTTGATAATGATGTCTTCAAGTTTTGAGCTTTGAGAGCCCAAATCAGTGACATCCTCCTCAATCAAAACAAAATCATTGTCTTGCCCTTCAGTAGGGCCCTCCTCGTGCATCCTTTGCTTCCCTTTGTCTTTGCTCTTTGACTATTGGCCAACTTGTATAGCTAGAGAAGAAGGCAAATCCCCTTTCATCCCCGGTGAAGTTAAGATTTGCATGTGGTCTGGTGAAGAAAATTAGACCCCTTCCACCCCTAGTGGAGATAGTACTCGCCTAGCAGCAACAAAAGGCCTCCTGGTGCCTCTCTCATAGGTGAAAAACACTGGCACACCTATAGTTTCAGTCTCATGAACACCTGGTTGTCCTGATGGCCCTCCTTCCTCTTGGGGCACTGATGGAATCACCTAAGGGCCTTTGAAAATCTCATGGGAAATGAAGGTATCCCATGGTATGTTCAACAAGCTTAGCTGATGCAAAATAACAATTTTAATTAGTGAGAAATGGTAAATGTTGTTGAATTGCTGAGGAAAAGGTTTCCTTTGCACATAGAGAGCCATCTTCTCAATATTCTTGCATATAAAATATGGGAGGTTCATCATCTCACTCTTGTGAAATGCATCAACACTATGACATGATATGTATATGGGCGGAAAAACATCCCTTCACAGGTGAAATACTTGTTGATGAGTTTCATGAGTGGAGCATAAATGTTATGCAAGTATTTGAAAGGAAACACCCTGTTGATCTGCCTGTGATATCCAGCCTTAATGTAGGGCTCATAATGTTCTCTGCCCACATGCTGCCCCTTATTCCACTGTTCACCTACATTAGGAATTCCTGTTGTTGTTGCAATGGTGTCAGGTGTCAAGGTGAAAGAGACACCAGCAAGGTTAACCTGGCCATTGTGAAGATGAAGAACAAACAACCTAGCAAGCTCATGATTATATTTCACCCTCTCTACCATTTCGAAGAACTGATAACAAGACTGATGTTTAAAGCAAGCTACAACAAGAGGGAAAGCAAGTAATTATGTTAGAGTGGTGGGCTCCTCCTGGATGATTTTTCCTCCTTTATGTGGCTTTCTTGCTACATGAGCTTCTCTGGAAGAATCACTGAGAGTTTCCTCTTCCCTCTCATAGTCTGAATCTGTCTCCATGCTTATGAATTTGGAGTGAAAGTATATGAGCATGAAGAGATTTTGAAATATGAAGTGAAAGGGTTTATTTTGGGAAATGAGGGGAGTGGATGGTATTATGAATGTGGAATGAGGGCTTTGATAATGAAGTGAACGTATTGAAGGGATAGGATGTGGGAATTAGGGTTTGCGAATAGGTTATAGGTTAGAGTTTGGTAAATGGGAGTGGGGTTTGGGGAGTGAGTGTTGATGAATTTGGGAGAGGGAAAGGGATTAAGGGAATAGGGAAAATAGATTAAGGGAGTAGAAACAGCAGAAAACAAGTACCCTTTGCAAATCTATGGGACAGCTTGAAGGATAGCTAGGGTTTAGTTTTTCTTAGACATGAAAATCACCACAACTGATGAAAAACCCTTGCTAGACTATATGAGAATCTTTACTTACTTGAGGAGAGGCCAATTAAGAAATTTGAAGTAAAGTAGGGTGATTTGAGTCGTTTTGAAGCTCAGTGGACCTGTGTGCAGCACTGCCTCTCAGGTGCGCAGCGCCGATTGTATGCATAGTGCCAGACCAATTTTTTATGGGAAATCTGCAACAAGTGCGCAGCACCGGGTAGGTGCACAATGCCAAGGCCCAGGTGCATAGCGCCAGCAAGATTTTTGGATTTTTCCTCTGTTTTTGCCCTCTTTCTTCAGAAACATGATTTTTTATGCTTTTGGCTCTTTCAATATCAATAATGAAGACTCAAACACATGAATGGGCTTTTATATCCCTCTCTTTTAATTTTTCATTAACCAAACCCACTTTTCTAATGTTTTGCTAGCTTTTTCACAAATGCTCTTTTTCACTTACATTCTGACTTTTGCTTTTTTGCAGGTGGACTTTTACATTGATTTTTTGTAATGGCAGGAGTTAACCTTGTCACCAGGGACAGCTATTGAACACTTATTACATATAGAAATATTGATATTACATGAAATTTTTACATAATGGGAAAAAACCCTGCTTTCACCTCAAAATAGAGTTTTGAGGTAAAAAGGAATTATTGAGCATAATAGAAGTAAATTTATGATCTTATGAACTTATTCATCCTCCTCATGTGCCTACTGACCTTTTTATTTAATTAAGATCACCATGATGACAAACCCTAAGACCTAGTGAGACTAAGCCCTAAAACTGATTTTTATAAATGAAATGAAACAGGATGACAGTAAATGACTAAAAAAAATGAATGAACAGGTCAGCAAGTGAATGTCATGAGAGAAATTGACATGAAACCACTACCATCAATTGATCCATGACCTAATGGAATGCAGCTGAATAGATGGGACACCTAATATGCATGCAAAAAGAGAAATTTGATCACTGATGGAAGTGTGAAGACACTGACACTAACATTGGCTCCAATGGGAATGGTAGCTCCTTGGAGGTGCCAAGAACCGTAGATCTTTGGGAGAGCAGACCAGTGCCTTATCCATTGGGCATGGAGTCAAAAACTCAAACTGAAATACATGACTGAAAATTGACAACTTGACGACACAAACTGACTTGAAACTGACTCAATAGTAAAACACAACTGACAAACTGGAAAATATGCTCAAAATGGAGCTTATTCAATAAAGCCTAATCTAATTGTTCCATTCATCACCTGATCAAGCGAATTGAAATAACCAATGCAACCAAGTAATAATTATGGTTGTTGTTTGCATTCTCCACAAGTGCTTGCTTATGAACAACAAGAGAGAACTAGTGAAAGGCAACTCCCATGAAAACTTGTTAACAGATCCGTTGAATAATATAGATTCTCTATCTAACTCCAAAAACACTACATAAGGATCTTGAAATTCATGCACACTAGGACTTAATTCATCTAATGGATTACTTTTCTTCTCCTCGTACCATGAATGAAAACTTTCATCTGAGCTTTGTGACGAGACTCCTGTTGAAAATGATAAAGAAACTAGCTGCTAGATATTACACGTTTCAAGCTCATAGGTAGCTAATGGAGAAGGACTTTGACTGCAGACATCATCCAACACATAAGCTATTGGATCATGAAAAATTTGAAAAGACTGCTGCAACCCATTTTCTATTGGTTTCGATTAGTTTACATGATTTCCTACAAGCTGCTCATTTGAAGATATACTATGCAATTTTCCCTTCAAAAACTGAAATGATTCAAAATAGAATGGTATGGAATTATCTTGCTTCATTTGATCATATGTTCTAACTTCCAAGTCTTCATCTACAACTTGACAATCAATGGCATTCGGGGGCTACAACTCTGAATATGAAAAGTCTTGAACAAGGTTTTCATTGCCCTCAAAATGGTCCAGATCAAGACTTGTCAACAGTTGATTTCTGATTGCATGAAAGTTGTCTCTGATGAATATAAATGAAACAAAAAAAAAGGCAAAGATCCTTCACTTACTTCAAAATTTGTTGCACTTTCCTCCTCACTTCCATAGCTGATATGCATCAGCTGATCACTGTATGCGAGCTGCTGAAAGTGAACTTCCTCCTTCCACAAACTAGTTGTTGATTTGTCTACAAGACTAGCTTCTGTTTGGAGAACATAATCATCATCATACTGATCAAACTGAGGCAAATCATCAGTATAATACACATCACCAAGCATACATGTCAGATCAACAGATCTTTCTTCTCCATGATGATCTATAAAACAATCATTATCAGATCTATGACAACTGGGATAAGAAACAAAATGTTTTGGATCAGCAACTTTTTCTTCTGCAATTAGCGAGCCATGGTCTTGAACATTATACTCATTCCTTGTGGTGATCTTTTGCATCATCTCTTCCACTGCACTTACCAAATTGTCGAGCTTTACCTCTAAAGATGTTGATTCCTCTAGATCTATGTTCTTCTTCTCTTCTTGCTTCAGCTTTGCCATTCTGATTAGCAAATGAGCCTCTACATCTACTACATTGTTCTGCATCTCTTCAAGTGTTGCAAGGTTTCTTTCTCTCGGCTGAAACTCCATTTCCGGATCGAAGGCATCCGGGTAGTGTAAGAGAGCTGATCCGGAAGGAGGTCTTATATTAACAGGCATCGAATAATAAACTTGGTTAAATCTGGCATAAAATCGTTGTACTGTCTCCTCTGGCTGTCTTTTCAACTGGTTATACTCTTCATCAAGAAAGGGTTCTGTCTAACCACCCACCTATCGAGGAAAACTTTGACGAACTGTTGGAAATCTGAGATGCTTGCATCAGGCAAGGTTTTGAACTAGCTCTTGACTTTGCCTTCCAAAGAAAGAGCAAAAAGCCTAATACTGAAATCCTCTTCATCAACTTCAAAAAGATCAAGAAAAGACTCAAAATTTAATACATGTCTCTCAACAGTGATGTTGTCGCATTCACCATCAAATCTTTGTAGATAGAGGTAATGATTTTTAGGGAAAGCATGGGATATAGGAGGTAAAATCAGAGACCTATATTGATCTGGAATTTTACAAGGTGTAGGAGTATGTACAGAAGGTGTAGAATCAGTCTTGGTCTCTTGAGGCTCATCAGTTTGAGGAGGATCATCACAAGCTTCAGAAAAAGGGTCTTGATCAAGCTCAAAGGCATGCAAATATTTGGTATTCACAATCTTCAAAGGGAAGGAATCAAATGCACGCCGAGGATCTTTTCTCAAATACAATATACTTTGCAAAGCCTTCTTGACATTCTCAGGAAAAGAGAAGAAATAATTTATAACAAAGAACAAAATGTCTTGGTTGAAATTCCAACTTGAACACCTAATCTTTCCATATTGTCCTTCCATGTTTTGCTGGTCAGGTTCATCCTCCAATGGAGTCCTTGGATTTGATCTTGAAACTGATTTAGAGTCACCAGGTGAATGATTTCAGCCTCTCGGTGTCTAATCGTTGTCCACCATCAACAATCAGATCTAAACTTGATATATTTTACTGAGGAACATAAAACTACGCTTCCCCAGTGTTACACAACAATTTGTCACTGTTTGTCACCGTCCCTGTTACCCCTCTCCCGCACACTAGAGGACTCATTCCGGGACCTGTGAGAAGTGACATGACCTAAAACCACTTGCATTATATTCCTCTTAGTATGAGCTTCATATGCCCTAAAGACATCTCCTACAGAATACCCATGAAAACAGCTCTTTTTGCATTAGCACGGGTCCACAGTTCACTGCCCGCGCCAATGAGGTAAATCCTCTAAAAAGGGCGCGCCATTGGCGCTCTGTATCAGAGTCGCACTCGCGCCAACGGAATTGAGTAAAATTTTTAACAAACAAGCTCCCGAAGGTTCTCTTCAACCCATTCACCAACTGAATCTATGTTGAGCTAGGATGGTTTGGCTTCGAATCTCCATAGAAGGGAAAGTGGTTTGCCACCTTTCATGGAAGTTTCCAAGTGATAAAGCCAATCCCATGAATAATGTGGTTGATCCTATCTCTTTCTTCTCTATCTATAAAAGCTTTCCTCTATGCTTTGAGCAAGCTAGTCACAATAGTCATAGTTACAGTAGTTCCAGTTCTAGCATAGTGATAGAGAGTTTGAAGCTGCAAGAGCCTTCTTTGCACCCATAAGGCCAAATCTAAGTAAGGAGATTCTTGTCACCCAAAGAGAGAGAGGCTTGTTCCTCATCCCAACAAGCTTTGCAAGACTTGTGTAGCTGACTACCCAGCCAAAGGAGGATTTGACGTCAGAACAATGGTTGTATTCTTCTTTGTTATTTATTAATAATAGATAACTATCATTATGGTTCCACTCTCATTGTCTTATGTTTGATGTTGAGTTATATCTTTTCTGACTGATATATAATTGCATCTACTAGATTGTATGCTTGTTTTTGTGTTGTTCTTTGCATGTGCATGTGTCCAATCACGGAGATCATGGGGATCGTGACCGGCCAAGGCAAAGGAATGAGGGTGATATTTCTTCTACGAACACTAGCGTTGGAATCCAAGTAGGTTCTCACCATCTACTTCTTCTTTGCAATTAGGAACTTGCGTGATAGCATTGTGTGATTGTTGCTAAACCCGGTCTGGGCTAGTAGGGATCGTCTCTGTCCGCAGAGAGGATTTACCTCCACAACACCCAGTATGGTCGCCACTATGTTAGTGCCTAAATCTACCTCAGGCTGAAGGAAGGAAGGTCTAGGGTAATATCAAACCACGCTTAAGCTGGTAGCTAGCCCTAGCAGGTCGGTAGAGGGCTCTCTCCTTGTCAATCTCAATTAGAATATGGAAAATAGGGCTTGAGATGACTGAAATAAATGCTGATTTTAAGCTAGGTATGGTAGATTAGGGTTTCTAGTTTGATTTTAGGTTTTGGTTGCTGGATCAATTGGAGGAGGTAGATTAGATCCGAGAAATCAACTCAGGGATACAGTCATGTCCTGTGGGGCAGGGTAGACAATATCTTATGTACTTGCAAAGGATTGAGATGGTAGAGTAAGACTGCTGAGGAGTTGAGGAGGGCACAAGAAACTATGAATCCTCTTCAAACAGTGAAAACATTGAAAACTGAATGCAATCCCAAGACAAAGCACTGTAAATCTAGTGTATTTTGTATATTCACCTTGATTCATTTAGTTTAGAAGAAAGAGAGAGTTGTGGATACATATAAAACATCAGAAAAACTCATTACAAAGAAGAAACAATACATAAACTCACTGTCACAAGAATCCCACAAAAATAGCTGTGAAACCCGGTTTTATTCCTTGCCAACTGCTGATACAAAATTTTCAGTGAGTCCAACACTTCTGCCAAAGTCCAACCTTTACAAATGAATCAAAAGGTACATGATATAGGCAAGGAAACTAATCAAGCTAGCTATCAAGGTCGAATCCATGAGAAAAGGTGTGGTTTCAACCATATCTAAACTAGGAACAGGAATATAGGCAGTGGAACAGCTTGCCTCTAAAACCATGGAAATTGATTCATTCACCCCCAAACCACTTTTGAATTAATTTAGCTACCCTATAAAGTGTTTTGCATCCATAATTACATCAAATTACATAATTTAGCATGCTAATTTCACCTAGAGAGCAAGAAAAAGTCAACTATAGAGAAAATTAGGTGAAATCTGGAAAATCAGGCAAAACTGGCAAAATTGATCCTATGCACAGTGTTTTTTCTAGGCCACTTTTGGAACGCTTCCTGAAGTCCAAATTAGGTGCAGGATAGCTCGTTGGAAAGCCTGATGAGTTTTATTTCTAGAACAACTTGAATTTCTAAATTTGGAGTCCATTTTCCCCTCCAAAAAGTGATTCTCCCAAGACTGCTTCCTGTGTGGCAAAAAAGTGACAGAGAGGGCACTTTTTAGGTGTTTTTTCCCTTTTGGAGACCTAGAACTTGTCCAAAATTCTCAGCCATTTCTGAGCATGCATATTTTTCTTGCAAATGGATGCCCCCAACAAAAGCACAACGCCACCGAAAAAACCTGTTTTTTGCATTAAAATTTTGAAAAATGGCAAGAATTGCTCCAAATTTATTGAAATTTGGCATGAGTGACCCTTGTTAAGTACTTTGCTAGGCCAATGATGCTTCAACCAAAATATTGAGCTTATCTTGCTCTTTTTTTCTCCTCAAATCTCTTTTTAGCTTAGCCTTTAACCTCTTCACCCTTTTTTTGCAAATTTTGTTCCGGGTTAGGTAGTGATAGGCCATATGGCACAACATTTTCTTCTCTTTATTGGCTTTCTCAAGCATATTTTCCAGGTGAATGTTTTCCCTCTCCAACCATGATTCCCAGTCATCCTAAATTTCTTGCTCAAGGGAGGTCATCTTGATCTTTCTCTTATTCTCCATTTGTCTATTTTCCCTAATCATTTATAGCTCCATAATAGTTTGTTTATTTGTCAGTTGCTTGTTCTCCTACACAAGAAAGTTGATGATCCATTTGGCTCTCTCAAGATCAAGAGATAAGGCTTGTATTTCAGCCTCCTTCTCTTTGATAATCATGTCTTTTAGTTTTGAGCTTTGAGATCCCAAATCAGTGACATCCTCCTCAATCAAAACAAAATCCATGTCTTGCCCTTCAATAGGGCCCTCCTCATGCATCCTTTGCTTCCCTTTGTCTTTTCTCTTTCACTGTTGGCCAACTTGTATAGTTGGAGAAGAAGGCAAAGCCCCATTCAGCCCCGGTGAAGATAACATTTGCCTGTGGTCTGGTGAAGAAAACGAGACCCCTTCCACCTCTGGTGGAGATAGTACTTGCTTGGCAGCAGTAAAAAGCCTCCTGGTGCCTCTCTCATAGGTGACAAACACTGGCACACCTGTAGTTTCAGTCTCATGAACACCTAGTTGTCTTGATGGCCCTCCTTCCTCTTGAGGCACTGATGGAATCACCTGAGGGCCTTTGAAAATCTCATGGGCGATTAAAGTATCCCATGGTATCTTCAGCAAGCTTAGATGATGAAAAACAACAATTTTAATCAGTGAGAAATGGTAAATTCTATTGAATTGCTGAGGAAAATGTTTCCTTTGCACATAGAGAGCCATCTTCTCAATATTCCTGCATACAAAATATGGGAGGTTCATCATCATCACTCTTGTGAAATGCATCAACAATCTGACATGATATGTATATAGGCGGGAAAACCTCCTTTCACAGGTGAAATACTTGATGATGAGTTTCATGACAGGAGCATAAATGTTCTACAAGTATTTGAAAGGAAACACCCTGCTGATTGACCTGTGATATCAAGCCTTAATGTAAGGCTCATAATGTTCTCTACCCACATGTTGCCCCTTATTACACTGTTCACCTACATTAGGAATTCTTGTTGCTGCTGCGATGGTGTCAGGTGTCAAGGTGAAAGAGACATCAGCAAGGTTCACCTGGCCATTGTGAAGATGAAGAACAAACAACCTAGCAAGCTCATGATGATATTTCACCCTCTCTACCATTTCACAAGACTGATGTTTAAAGCAAGCTACAGCAAGAGGGCAAGCAAGTAATTCTGTTCGAGTGGTGGGCTCCTCCGAGATGATTTTTCCTCCTTTATGTGGCTTTCTTGCTACATGAGCTTCTCTGGAAGAATCACTAAGAGTTTCCTCTTCCCTCTCATAGTCTGAATCTGTCTCCATGCTTATGAATTTGGAGTGAAAGTAGTTGAGTATGAAGAGATTTTGAAATATGAAGTGAAAGGGTTTCTTTTGGGAAATGAGGGGAGTGGATGGTATTATGAAGGTGGAATCAGGGGTTTGATAATGAAGTGAATGTAGTGAAGGGATAGGATGTGGGAATTAGGGTTTGGGAATAGGGTATATGTTAGGGTTTGGTAAATGGGAGTGGGGTTTGGGGAGTGAGTGTTGATGATTTTGGGAGAGGGAAAGGGATTAAGGGAATAGGGAAAATAGATTAAGGGAATCGAAACAGCAGAAAACAAGTACCCTTTGCAAATCTATGAGACAGTTTGGAGGATAGCTAGGGTTTAGTTTTGTTTTAGAGATGAAAATCACCACAACTGATGAAAAACCCTTGCTAAACTATATGAGAAGCTTTACTTACTTGATGAGAGGCCAATTAAGGAATTTGAAGTAAAGTAGGGTGATTTGAGTCGTTTTGAAACTCAGTGGACAGGGCGCAGCACTGCCTCTTAGGTGCACAGCGCTAGACCAATTTTGTATGGGAAATCTACAACAGGTGCGCAGTGCTGGGTAGGTGCGCAGCACCAAGGCCCAGGTGCACAGCGCCAATAAAATTTTGGGATTTTTCCTATGTTTTTTCCATCTTTCTTCAAAAACATGATTTTTTATGCTTTTGGATCTTTCAATTGCAATAATGAAGACTCAAACACATGAATGGGCTTTTATATCCCTCTCTTTTAATTCTTCATTAACCAAACCCACTTTTCTAATGTTTTGCTAGCTTTTTCACAAATTCTCTGTTTCACTTACATTCTGACTTTTTCTTTTTTGTAGGTGGACTTTTACATTAATTTTCTGTAATGGTAGGAGTTAACCTTGTCACCAGGTCACCAGGAACAGCTATTGAACACTTATTACATATAGAAATATTGAGATTACATGAAATTTGTACAATAATGGAAAAAACCCTGTTTTCACCTCAAAACAGAGTTTTGAGGTAAAAAAGAACTATTGAGCATAATAGAAGTAAATTTATGATCTTATGAACTTATTTATCCTCCTCATGTGCCTACTGACCTTTTTATTTAATTAAGATGACCATGATGACAAACCCCAAGACCTAGTGAGACTAAACCCTAAAACTAATTTTTATAAATGAAATGAAATATGATGACAATAAATGACTAAAAAAAATGAATGAACAGGTCAGCAGGTGAATGTCATGAGGGAAATTGACATGAAACCACTACCATCAGTTGATCCATGACCTAATGGAATGCAGTTGATCGGATGGGACACCTAATAAAGAGCAATTTGATCACTGATGGAAGTGTGAAGACACTGACACTAACAATTTGGGACATATTGTAGGAGTTGGTGAATTGAAGATTGATCCCTCCAACGTTTGTGTTATTTTCAATTGGCCTAAACCCAATAATGTAACATAACTTAGGAGCTTTTTGGGAGCAACCCAATATTGGAGAAAATTTATTGCTAACTCCTTATTCATTGTAGCACCATTACATGCTTTGATAAGCGTGAAGCATGTATTTTAGTGGGAAGGCAAGGAGTATAAATCCTTTGACACTTTGAAAGAGAAAATCATTAAAACACGAGTTTTAGCTCTTCTAGATATTAAGCAGCCATTTGAAATTCAAATTGATGAAAGCGAATATGTTATTGGAGCAATTTTGATGCAACATGGTAAGTGAGTATTGTATCATTTTGAAATGTTTTCGAATGCAGTAATTAACTATCAAATTATGATAAAGAGTTGTATGTTTTGGTACAAAGAGTGAAGAAATGGAAGCACGATTTTATTGGTAAAGAAACTATTATTTATACTGACCATCAACCTTTGCAATAGTTAGAATCACAAACCAAGATACAACAAGCTATACATTTCAAATGGATGGGATTCCTACAACAATTTCATTGGTAATTAAGTATAAGAAAGGTATATACAACAAAGTTGCATATATGTTATCAAGGCCTATTGTTAATGCGTATGTTATTCTTAAGCATAACTCAATCATGCATGAAAGTTATATTGAACAACATGCCCAAGATGAATATCTTAAAGATGTTTATGAAAATTTGAGTCAAGAAATCATGTTGAAGAGTTAGATTATCATGTTCATAAAAAAAATTTATATCATCTTGGCAAGTTATGTGTTCCACAGGGTGAAAGAGTCGATGTTACAAGGGAAGCATGTACTTCTCTTATTGCTAGTAACTTTGGTGTAGGAAAAACAATTGCTCAATTATAGAGGTATTGTTAATGGCCTCACATGAATGAAATTGTATCAAGATATGTAAAATGATATTCTATGTGTTCTACTAGAAAGCCAAGCAATAGGAAATTAGGTTTTTACATTCTAGTGCATATCGCTTCTCGTCCCTGGGAAAGTATTTCTATGGATTTTGTTGGGGGACTACCAATGTATAGGAAAGTTCATGATTATTTATATGTTGTAATTGATCATTCCAATAAAATATGTTTTTTGATGCCATGTAAGAAATAGGTTACAATTGAGCATACTGCAAAGATGTTCTTCCAAAATGTATGGGTGGATTTTCGGTTACCTACTTTGATTATTTCTGATCACGATTCTTTATTTATCAGGAAGTTTTGGTCAATTTTATGAGAACTCATGGACACAAAGTTGAAGAAGAGCACAAAATTTCATCCACAAATTGATGGCCAAATAGAAGTAGTGAAAAAAAACAATAGTGCATATCCTTCAACGATATGGTGGTAAGCATCCTAAAATTTGGTGTGAGCATTTGCATTACATCTAGCATGCCTACACTCGTGCCTAACATTCATCTACACCAAGGATAATTTTAGGGGCGAATGTTCGCCCTTTGGCGAAATTAAGGGGTTTTAAATTTTTAGTGGGCGAATATTTTGTATCATAGTACATTTTTACAAATCACCTCAAATAGCCCACCTTATTTTAAGGGAGAGGGTAAAAAAGGTAAATTTAGCCCTTGAAATTAGGACTTACAACCTTCCATTCGCCCATTTTCAAGAATAGGTTTTATTTAAGTGAGTCCATTCGCCCATTTTCAAGAATAGGTTTTATTTAAGTGAATCCTATGGGCCAAATACCATATTTATAAAAGAGGTATGGTAAATTAATAAAAATATAAATAAATGAGAGGTATGGTAAATAAATAAAACATTTTTTATATTTACTCCATAAGTCACCTTATATACATGTAACGGTGTTAACAAATAAAAATATAAGTAAAGTGGAGGTATGGTAAATAAATAAAACGTCTTTTTATACTTACTCAAACGGTATGGTAAATAAATAAAAATATAAATAAACTAGACGTATCGTAAATAAATAAAACCTCTTCTTATATTTAGTCCATAACCCTCTTTCTATTTATGAAGGCTCAAGAAAGAGGTTTTATTTAAGTGAATCCTATGGGCCAAATACCATATTTGTAAAAGAGGGATGGTAAATTAATAAAAATATAAATAAACGAGAGGTATGGTAAACAAATAAAACATTTTTTTATATTTACTCCATAAGTCACCTTATATTTACGAACACTCAAAAAAATGGGTTAGATTTAGGTGAAACCTATGGCCAAAATACTATGGGACAAATACCATGGACTAGATTGTTATTAATACCATGCAAAAAACCATTATTAACCCTAATATTAGAATTAATAAAAATAAAAATGGCACATGGTATTGACCCATGGTATTCACCAAAATGGCACATGGTATTGACCCATGGTATTCACCTAGAATGTAGCCTATTTAAATGGGGAATTAAACCAGCATGTAGCCTATGCTAAGATTCACTAGGACTTTACAAAGTTCTATTATTTAGTGAAAGACTCGCGAAGATCTTACAAGATTTTATAATTGAGTAAAATATTCGCCATGCCTAGTGAGAGATTCGCCAAAAAATTATATATACATATTATATTATTGATAAAATCGCCTTCCATTTTTCCTATATACCATGGAGATTCGCCCATTTATTATATTTATAAATTTAGGGGGGGTTCTTAAAATTTTCCCTGATCTACACAAGTATATCCATTTAAATCTTGTTTCCAATATCTCATTTGGATTTCACCTTTGGTAACAATATTGCAGTAGATGGACATAGTGATGTGGACAAAGCCAAGCATTTCACTGAACAAATTCAGCTAGTTCATCAAAGGGTACAAGAACAACTAGAGAAAATCCAAGCCAAGTACAAAGATAAGAATCAAGTTAATCATTCCAACTGGGAGATCAATTTGGTTTTACATCAACAAGGAAAGACTACAAGATGAAGCTAAAATGATCAAGCCAATCAGATGTGGTCCTTTCAAAATCTTGGAGAAGATTGGTAACAACACTTTCTGATTAGATTTTCCACCTTACATGCAAATTTATTCTATTGTGAATGTGGAAAACTTGAGATTGTATGAGCCTCCTATGATTTTTTATCAAGAAGAGAATGTTCATATTCCATCTATAGAATATTTTTCTCTTGAATGTTTAAATGAGTTGCAGAAAGAGTTAATTCTTGAGAGAAGGATAAGTACTTCACACAGAGGTAATGTGGAGTATCTTCATATGGGGATCAAAGGTACCAATCCAAGGAAAGCAAGGTGGATAGAGATTGAAAAAGTGAGGGAGTTTTACCCTCACTAACTTGCTAAGTAAAAACAAACTTTTGGTGGTCCAAAATCTTATAGTGGGGAGGAATGATCCAAGGGATCAAAAATATGCTCAAAAATGAAAGTGTTCAAAATAACCCGAAAGTAGCGCCAAATCAATCTGACACGAATCACCTCAATGAGGAAGTTATTGTGTTTTTTATTTTTTGGAAAATAGTTGAAAAGTCACCTGCAGGGTTGACTAGCCAATGTACAAATGCCACATGCGGTCCATATGATGGAATCATGCTAATGTCATCTACTGACCAAGCAATACGGGAGGCAATCAGAGGTTGACATGTGGACCAATCGTATAGGGACACTTGGCGCATCGTTATTGGTTGAAGGATTTGAGGGATGTTCCAATCACAGAGTGGCATGTGGCCTAATCCCAAGGCACCACATGGCACTCCGAATGAGTCCAATTTGTTTTCAATGAACTGACAAGACTCTAGCGGAGTCAAATTATTGACCTCCAACTCACGAAACAAATGTCCAACCAATGGGCCACAAGTGTTGGCGGAAAAACGGGCAGGTTGGCGAGCTAGCCCAACTCGCCCAGCCTGTGGTTATATGGGAATTAATGTGACCAAGTAGCAGAGCCAAGGGCGAGGGCTATGGCAAGGAGCCTAACCCATGGTTGTATGCACCAATGCGACGGGGTGTGTGGAACCCTGCCTGTGCCCCAAACCCAAGTTTCATTTAACGCCACAAGACCAGGAGTGGGGGAAAGGTGTGTGGCCTATGGACCACACCCCTTAATCGTATTGAATGCCACATGACCAATGGGGAGTGGAGGAATGGGCAGAGGGGATTCTACCCATAACAAAAATGTAATATGTTATTTAAAAACATTTCCAAACCCATTGAACATAGAGGATCAAACTTGAGACCTTCAGGTTTTGAATCATTTGCCTTACCAATATGCCACACAACTAGATTTTTGCCATTTTTGCAAAGTAAAGTAGCTTTGTAGAGTTGTTTGTAGGCAGTTTGAAGAAGGAGGCATGTATTGGCCATTTTTCTTCCTTTTTTTATCCCAAGAAGAGGCTACACAAAGGTTTTTGGGCATTTTGGACATGATGGAATTTTTATTTTTGTAAGTTGAGACTTTTATGTTGATGTATTTGAACACTTGAGCATATAATAAAAAGGGTCACCATTGGAAGCTGGACCCAGAGACATAGCCCCAGAGGGCTGAACTTCATCATCAATTTTATGTGTTTTTTATGTTTCCTATTGTCCATTTTAACAGTTAAAAATATGTAAAATTTACTTTGTTTATGTGCTTTTGCAATCATGATCCATTTCCTAAAATACATAAACTAGCTTGAAAAATATTTCATGGAACCTTCATTTTTAATTTCAGATCATTAGGGGAGATTATTGCATGGTTATTTGGCATTGAATGGGAGATTGTTTATGCAAAGTGTTTTCATAAGTTAGGGGAAATTTGTTGGTAATTGTTGTTAGTAATAAAGAACCATCATAGTAGGAAAATAAGTAATGAAGTTTCAAAAATGACTACTATGCTTGATGTATGTTTATGCATAGATTTGAAGGAATTTATGCCCCATAATTTCATCTCAGATGCTCCTAGAGAGTGCCTGGTCGGATAGGCCTTGAAAATACCTTTTCCAACAGTTTATCACAGCTTCAAAAACATGCTAGGGATTAAAATTTATTGAATATTGAAGTGTAGGTAGGGTTACAAGGCCTCATGGTTGCACTAATGCCACATCATTATATCCAGGGAGCTTGGAGAATTGTTTTAGGTGTGAAGGGTCATGTGAATGATAGAAGGCATTAGACAAACAAATTCATGTCACTACCAAAAAAATTGAAATCATCACACGCTGGGATCATGTCATTGTGCCCCATATGTTTGGTAGGCAGTCCCATAGTCTCATGGTTAAAAAATCCCAAGAGACAGTCTTTTTCTTGTCAACTATTGAAGAATTTCACATCATGCCCCAGGGAGGTTTAAGTCATGACTTAAAGTGGAAGACCCATATATGACAGAGGCAAGGGGATGGAGAATTACCTGTTTTATGACATGTAATTCCATCCAAGGTTCCATATAACTATTCCTTAACTACACATTTGTGTAGTTTTCCACTCGTCACTTCCAATTTTCTCATTAATCTTACCCCTTTAGATATGTTATAATTCCAACATTATTTCATTTAGGATAGTTGCTAGCACTCTTGGTGCACACCACTATTATGATGATCTTGCACATCTCACAACACTCACACAACCAATCATGTTAGCAAGGCTAGAATCTAAATGCGTCTCTCATGCCAAATAGTGTGAGGTCTAATTATGACCTCATACTGAAGAGAAACCCTAATTATTCTTGGGATAGTTTTCCTTGTCAACATAGCGAGGACCTAGAATTCTATTTGACCACTCATGTCAAGGCTATCTCATCTAATAGAATAGTTTCAAATTGTTTTGAAATTATATTTATTGAGATGAGATGTGTTTTTAAGAAAATTATTTTTTATTGTGATTTCGTGGACAATTGATTGTGACAAGACATGACAAGCTACGTTATGGTCTTGGGATCGAGTTGTCATACTAATTTTTTGAAAAGCATCCACAAGGTTTCTAATGATATGATTACTTGTTTCTATAGTCTTATCATTTTAAGGCATAAAATTCTTCTAACAATAGTTAAACTCCTAGATTTTAACAAATTGATAATAAACTACTTTTATACACCTAAAGGTGTTTTGGAGTTTTTCCTCACATGTTGGTATGAGGGGGGATGACCCTGGTTCAAAGTGTGTTGTGCATCAACAAAACCCTCAAATATTGGCCCTTTTAGTAAGACCTATAAGCATATCGCAGTCTCACCTGAAGCAGTTATGGGAGGCTGCAGAACCATGCTTCTACAACCAAAGGGATATCCGCGTAGTGGCACTATGTGTTTACTTATATTCTATACTAATTGTATAACTTCGCATGCATAAGAACTTCGCACAGATGATTAATTTGATAGAATCACATTAAACCCATAGACTCTAACAAATAACAATATATCGTACAGTTCTTCGCATAATTGAGTGAAAAACATACATAACTATACGAACAACAATAAAGACTAAACACAAAGAGACATACAATTATTTGCCCAAACTTTTTCTTTATTAATATAAGTCTTTTGTTACATCTACGTCTTTGACCTATGCACCCAGCTGTAGGTGGTCTTTACACTTAGTTGCAAATTCTTCCATGCCTCTGCACACTCAACTGTAGAGCCTTCCCCAAGACTACAGAGCTTCAATTCACTTATGATATTGCATTACATTCCTATTCTTCGCTAAGGTATTACACATCCTTAAATACATTTCATCTTTACAAAAACCATGGTCCATAGACCATGGATCCAAAAAAAAGGACTAATACCCAATAAAAGTTACAAAATAAGGTCTTTACCTCGTTTCCAAAGCCCTAAAAGTTTGCGTGATGAATATATCTTCATCATCTCTGCATGGTCCAATCCTTATTTCACGGGGTCTTTTACCCAAAACTTGGACCAAGTTGGGCCATGCCCAATATCACACAATTTCCAATCTAGATAGGGTGATGGACCTATATTATACCACTCTTGGAAGGGGAGTTGACATGCTTCGGGGTATTTTTTGAAATTTTTCATTTTCAAACAAGACATTGCATCATAGGAACTTCTTCTCAAGAGGTTGTGCACCAGTCACCTTTCTAACTTCAACCATACTATAGTTAAATATAGGAAAATTCATCATCATTTGATTATCCACAAAAAATATTATAATGGAATATTCATTGGAGGTTCATCTGTTAGGATAGTAGTTGGATTTTCCTTCTCTAAAATTATATGTTTCTCCATACCAACCTTTATTTTTTCTCTTGCTTCAATGATCTTTTCTATGCATTTTTTTTCCTTGATGACTTTCTTTTCTAACTTCAATGGTCCATCATGTCTAAATGGTTTAAAATTACAAAGATACAATAATTGTATTCAAATCACAAATAACTATATGAATTTCCTTCCAATTACACAAGAAGACAAACATTGTCTCCCAATCTTAAAAAAATGCACAATTTTTTTTTCCAACTTTATAACAAGATAAAAATGATCTTCCAATTAAACTAAAAGATAAAAATTGTCTTCCAATTAAACTAGAACATAAAAATTGTCTTCCAATTAATAAAGAACACTCAAACTCTTTTCTAAATACAAAACAATTGTCTTCTAGTTACACAATAAGAGAAAATTTTGATTCCCAATAACACAAGTGGACAAAAATATTCTTTCCAATTACACGAAAACTCATACCAAGTGTTTATTTTCATTTCTCTTTTTTCTGTGTATGATAGGTTTTTTGGGGTGTGAAGCAGGAGGAAAGAATTTTTTTTTGTTGGAAAATGATTGGCAAAAACTTGTGTGTTTTCTTAAAAAATTGTTGGCATGCTCTATGTAATGTGCATGCCTTCTTGAGAATAACATCCACAAGCATCACTACTTTCCCTACCTTCCTCCCTCCCTCACCCTTTCACATTTGGCATATATTGGCAGGACCATGCACATGTTATAGAACACACACATACACTTTTATAAGATTACTTAACCCCCTTATCACTACCCCCTTCTCTCCCATTTCTCCTCTTGTTTTCTCTACCTTTCTATCACCCCATCCCCTCCCTCCCTCTACCTATCCTTCTCTTTCTCTGTCACTCCCTTTCTCTCTTTCTCACTCAATCTCTCACTCACTTCCTCACACACAATCTCTTACTCACTCCCCCACTATCTCTCTCCTCTCACCCCTCTAGCTCTATCTCTATTTCCATCTCTCTCTCCTTCTATTTCTGTTTATGTCAGCCACCCACTCTCCCTCTCTCCATATATATTTGTCTATTTCTCCCTCCCTCTTACCAAAACTCTCTTTCTCCTCCTCCATGTTCATTCTTATATCCCTCCCTCACTCTGTTAGGTAAACTTGACTTGGGGAAAGAGTCAAAGTTAACTGGGTTCAATACTAATGGTTTTGGGCACATGTTTTTTTGGTTTCCCATGGTTTTGTACCCATGGATTGCATGTAATGGATCATTTAAAAGGTTGTGAGTAACTCTATTGTAATGGGTCAAGGGGGTGAGCAGTGAAGGCTCACTTAGTCACCTTGGTTAGGGTTTGGCCAAGGGGTCTAATGGAATTATGTTAGTTGGGTTTTTCCCTGAAGTTGGGACTTTCCCAGGGTAAACAATGTGTATTGTGTTTATGCTTCATGTTTATTGCTGCTTTATTGTTTTTGAATTAGTCACCGGAGAATCCACAGTAAGAACCATTTTCTGCCAACGTTTCGAATCCCAACCGGGATCCATCATCAGGACAACTTGAATGCTTTGATAGAAGAAGAGCAGACTATAAGGGTTTAAATAGGGAAAGAAGGGAAGAGAAGGTCGGCTCTCAATTTTTGAGAAGTCGGCTCCCTCATGATTAAATTGAATAATTAATTTTTAATTAATTTTAATTAGTTTTAATTTTAATTTTTTTTTTTTTTTCTCTCCAGTACTTTTAAAATTTGGTATCAAAACTAAGTGTTGCCTTTAAGGGGACATCTCTATCACCAAGGTTTTATTTGGCCTAGTGGATGGAGAGTTCTACAAGAAGGAATTTGAAGAGTTCTATAACGAGTGTGGTATAGCATGACAAAATTTCGCCATACACACCCAACAAAATGGAGTTGTAGAAAGGATGAACATAACGTTGAAGGAAAAGGAAAGGAGCATGCTCAGTGGCGTTAGGTTAGGATAAAAATTCTCGGAAGAGGTGCTGGATACTACATGTTACCTAGTTAATAGACCATTTTCATTAGTCTTAGAGGATAATAATTCATATGATGTATGGATTGGTAAGAAACCCTCTCTCTCAGATTTCAGGGTATCTGGCTTTGATGCATATGTAAATGCTCCATAAAATAAAAGGCACAAGTTGGATAGTAAATCTAAAATTTGCATCTTTATTCTGTATAAAGATGGTTTGAAAGGTTACAAGCTTTGGAACCAAGAAAATAAAAGGTTTGTATACAGTTGAGATGTGGTATTTAGAGAAGTGAAGGATGTCATGAAATAGGAATTGCTACCAAGGGAAAAGGAACCAAAGAAGATAGAGATTGAACTGAAGGATGAAGAATTATACTCCATAGAATAATAGCAATTAGAAGAATAACCACACACTCCAATGTTGAGGTAAAACAGATGGATGTGAAGAAAACATTCCTACATGAGGATCTAGAAGAAGAGATCTACATGAAGTGGCTAAAAGGCTTTGTAGTGAAGGGTAAGAAAGATTTGGTTACATGCAAAGTGTTTGGAAAACTTCTTTAATGAGATGATGGTTTCATTGGTGAGATGAAACCATGGAAGTAAGCTCTAGAGAGGAGAGTATGAGGCTCATAACATGTCAAGGTGATTTGGTGGTGGTGTAAATGTCAGAGCAACAACAAGAAAAAGAAAAAGGAATTTTGCTATAATGGATTTGAAACTTTAAGTTGGATGTAAATGGGCATATTTTTGTAAGACTTGGTAAGACATGCGTACCCATGGGAAATTTTCTAGTAAACTTTGGTGTTAAACCTAGGTGATAGGGGGCATGTTGGGTTAACAAATACCCTAGGTATAAAATTTGAGTGAGGGTAAGGGCTAAGGTGAGCGAGGTTAAATTAACTGGTTGGTTTGGTAAGATTTTGTCAAGGAAAGCCCAAGTCAAGGTTTAAGAGAGGATTTTTAGGTAAACTTGACACTATGAAGGAGTCAAAGTTAATTGGGTTCAATAGTAGTGGTTTTGGGCCCAGAGATTTCTGAATTCCCATGGTTTTTTTGCAATGGGTTGCATGTAATGGAGCCTTTAAAAGGTTGGGAGAAACTATATTGTAATAGGCCAAGGTAGTGAGCAATGAAAGATCACTTCACCAACTTGGTCAAGGTTTGGCCAAGGGATCTAATGGAATTCTATCAGCTTGAAGTTTCCTTGAAATTTGGGTTTTCCCAAAGTAAACAATTTGAATTGTGTGTCAATTTCATGTTTGTTGTTGGCTTATTGTTAATGTTCCTCTTAGTAAATATTGTTTACTCTTTCATAATATTTCTTCTATATTTCCTTCTCTTTCTGCCTCACTCCCCCACTCTATCTAACACACTCACTCTCTCACTATATTTATCCTTCTCTCCACCCTCTAGATATATCTCTATTTCCCTCCTTCTCTCCTTCTATATCTCTCTATGTTGCGCCCTTTCTCTCTTTATCCCTCCATATATTTATCTCTATCTACCTCCCTCTTCATCAAACTATCTCCTTTCTTCCTCCCTCTCTCTCTCTCTATCTCCCCATATATATGTGTGTGTGTGTGTGTGTCCCTATTATCTCCTATATCTCTCCCTCTCTCTACCGACTCCATCGATATATATATATATATATATCTACCTCCCCCTTTCCTTCTCTATATCTCTCTCTCACCATGCCTCTATCTCAATATTTATCTCTCTCTCTCTCTCTCACCTTCCTTCTTCTTCTCATACACACTCTCTTTCTCAATATTTGTTTGTCTATCTATCCATCCCTCTTCCTCTCACTCTCCATCTTCCCCCCTCTTTCTCCTTCCCCCCACACTCTCCCTCTCTCTCTCCTTCTCTCTCCTCTCTTTATCATTCCCTATTTTCCCTCTCCCTCACTCTCTCTCACTCTCTCCTACTCTATCATTCCCCCCCCCCCCCGCCACATAAACCTTTTCATCACTCTCTCTATGTCTCACTCTTCCTCTCCCTTTCACACTCCCTCCTTCACAACAACCCCCATCCAACTCTCTCTCTCTCTCTCTCTCTCTCTCTCTCTCTCTCTCTCTCTCTATATATATATATATATATCTCTATATATATATATATATATATATATATATATATATATATATATATATATATATATATATATATATATATATATATCTAAGTCTCTCTCATTACACCTATTCATCTCACACTCTTCTCTTCCCACACCCTTATTCCCTATATCTCTCCCTCTCTCCACCCTCCATTGCAATGTTTTTCTCCCTCCCTCCCTAACTACCACCCCTATCTCCCTTCCTCCTTCTATCATTCTCTATCCCTCCTCCCACCCTCAACCATTCCTTCACAAAAACCCACCCTCCCTCTCTATCTCCCCACCCTATCATCACTCTATCCATATCTTACTCTTCCTCTCTCTCTCTTCACCCTCCTCTCACTCCCCCCCTCCCTCATTATGCCATTCACAACAACCCCCATCCAAATTTATCTCTCTCCTCTCCATCTCTTCCTTACACTCCCTTCTCCGTCTCTCTCTCATCCCTTTATTCTCTCTCTCTTTTTCTCACACCCCCACTATTTTTCTCTTTCTTTTCTTTTGTCTATCTCTCTTCCTCCATCACTATTCCCCTCTATATTTATCCCTATCTCCCTCCCTCTCTCCTTCTCTCTATCCTTCACTACCACTCTCCCACACCACTCTCTCTCTCTCTCTCACTATATATATATATATATATATATATATATATATATATATATATATATATAATAAAGTGGGGGGAGGGGGGTGGAGAGAAAATTGATACATAGTTGGAAGGGGAAAGAGGAGGGGAAAGAATGAGAGAGATAGGGAGTGAGGGAGAGAGGGGGAGGAGAATGAAGAGATAGAGAGGGAAGATCTACCACATTTCATTGGTGTTGAGTGAAGATCTACCTATTATAGGAAAAAGCTGAAGGTCATGCCGTGATAAGTCCCGTTGAAGACCAGGGTGTCATGTTGGGCGTTTTAGGCTGCAGACCACGATTGCAAGTTACTCTGCAATTTTTAGGTTTTTCTAATCTCTTTGATAGTAGAATGGATCCTAAGTATATTTTTCTTACATCTACGCAAAGGAACGCTGCTAATGAGAAAATATGGACATTCATGAATTGATAGCTTAATAAACCAGATAAAGATGTTCTGTATAATGATAAAGTAGTATTCCAAGATCATGATCCACAACCTAATTGGTCTCTTCCAGAGATAGATGTAGATAAGATCTACAATATGCCATTATTCAAATTCCACGTTGCTAGTCTGTTCAGATTTTCCTCAGTGAATATTCCAATCTCATTATCACAGCAGATTTATCAAGTCCCACTTATTAATCGTGAAGATGTGGAATGGGGTTTAGAGAATGTCTATAAATATATCCACATTGGTTTGGTTTAATTTGGAATCAATCCACTTGTAATGCCAGGACTAAATACATCTTGCCTAACATGTGTCCTAGATTCTAGAGCCAATGAATTTAGTGACGCATTAATAGGAGGTTTTCAGAGCCCTCTTAATAATGGTCCGGTCTGGTCATCTGTTATTCCAAGATATCAAGTCTCTCTAACAGATCCATACATAAATGAATTCCTGCAAGATTTCATACAATTCCATGGCTTTAACTTTGCTCCAAATACCCAAATAGCTCAATTACATACCACAGTTTACATTCGTTTTGTGTCATCCAGCATGCCACCTATCAATCCCAAACTGCAACAAAGAGCTTTAAAAGGAGTAATTTTCGGCCCTGGTAATGCCACTCCTCTCCAAGTTGGATACAGTGAATTAACCGTACCAGATGAATGGTCAAATAATTATGAACCACTCTCTCAGAAATACCCACAACTAGCCAGTATAACAAACCAACTCAAAGTTCTATCTACAAGAGATGGTCACACTAGCCTGAGATTTTAGAATCCCAATTTGAGTCTTTGTTCTCAAAGACCAAGACATGGTGAAAGAAGTCTTTCAATAGCACAAAAAAGAAATATCATCCCTCCGAGATTTTCAATTTCTTCTTTTCTAGCTGCAAATTTTAGTAAATATACAGAGAAGGACAGCCCTTCTAGAAATTCATGTGAATATTGTTTAGATATACCAGAAAAATCCAAAAAATATCAAGTCATTTCAAGTCCACAGTCACATCATGGCGAGCATCCAAATTTCCCTGATTGTATAATGGTACCAACTCTTGATATCAAGATGATAAATCTTCCATGAGAAAAGTCTAGTAGAAAAATTATGCTTCCAGAAAGGAATTTAGAACCTATTAACTCTATTCCAAAGTTTAAAGATGGTTATATGCAAGGAGATTTACATTTATGCATTACAGATCTCCAATAGAAGCAGAGCCTTCTGAGCTAGTGCAAATGCTAAATTACAACAATTATCCATCAATATGTTTGTCCCAAAATATTGATGATTTCGCTAAAGATGTGATTGAAGTCAAATAACTTCTAAGACACATACATATGACACATGATATGATGTATGCTCGCCATGATAACCAGGAAGAACAACTGAAAGAAATATTTTGTCAATTAGAAGCTATAAATAGAGTTGTTTCTACTTTTAAAGATGCTCTCTCCAGGCCAAGATCTCCCCCAGACTATGAAGAAATAGAAGCAGAAGGTCCTAAATTTTCTTATTTTAAGGCATCCCAATCATCCTCTACACTAACTCTAAAATTTATCTCTGATGACTTTATAGATATGAGTCAACTAGAAAGAGGGATTAGCCTAGCAAAAAACAAGCTATGTCTACTCAAAGATAAAATAAATCAGCTAAGAAATTTTGAAATTAAGATGTCTGGAAGAGAAAGTGTGGGTGAATCCTCTAAGAATAAAAGAGATGACCCCTTTAGTTTCTCTTACAAGGAAGCAAGAACCACAGGAGATGATGTTGGCTCCCAACCTCAATCAAGTCCATTCTATAAATGGGCTTAGCACATATCAACAACAGAAACTCATGATGATTCAGTCACTACACCAAGCTAGCTTGGTTCTACATTTTTCATAAATTTTGACTGTTTAGACAGAGAGCAAGCCTTGATTCTTCTTCAAAATATTAATACTTGGGCTAGCCAAAGAAAAGCATACCTAAAGACTACATGGAAAGAAGTAGCTATACAGATAACTTGGGTTTTGACAAGAAATGCAAAATTATGGTGGGAAGTTTTAAACAGGTCAGACCAATCAAGAATTTTAGAAGATGAAGACCCACTTAGAGCCATACTTATGGCACTAGCCCACGAATTTATAGGAATACTTCCAACAGACAATGAGCACTATGAACAAATGTTCATGAGCCAACGTCTATGTAGTATTGACCTGCTCAGTGAATATTATTGCACAATGCAAAAGATCTATTACAAGATTCCTGACCATCAAAATATTGCATATCTACGGCATTATATAGCATCTATGCCAGGAAGGATTCCAGAGCTTGTCCACCAAAGACTCACATCACAAAGTATCTCTATAGATACATTGTCATTAGCTTCATTACATCAACATATTCTCTAGATCTTAAGAAATGAATGTGCAACTTACAAGACTAAGAAGAATGTGAAAAAACAGCTCAGCTTTAGCCCAGACTTTTGTAATACCTTTGAAGAAACTTACCACTTTGGTTGTTTCAAAAATTCTAGTATGAAAAAGGCTAAGAGATCTGAGAAAACCTGTAGCCAAAATTGTAAGTGCCCAAAGTCATACCAAAAATATGATAAATGGTCTGACAAATGAAATCAACAAAACAAAATACCTCAGTTCCAAAAGAAAAGGTATTTGTTCAGAAAAACGACATCTCCAGCGAGGCAATCCAAATGATTTATATCTAGGAAAGATGGACATTGGGAAAACAGATGTCCAAAAAAGGGAAAACAAAAAATTCATACAAAGGTAATGGAAATATTTAATTTTGTTCACAATCGTGCAGACTGGGACGCTGTTTCAAATTCAGACTCAGTGTATGAACATTTCTTTGTACACGGTGAGTTAGATGATGACATTGAAAATTATTTCAATAAGATATCTCTATCAGATAGTGACAATAGTAGTTGTACATATTTATCAAATTGTTTTATGTTTTCATCATATACTTTTCAACAAAAAATATCCAACCTCCAAAGGAAAAAGAAATCTCTCCATCTAGGATATCTCCTTCCAAGAGCAAAAATTCAGGAAAAGATAGATTCTCTAGAAAAATCAATAACCCAAGATGAAATTTTTTCTAATATACATTTCCAATTAGAATACAAATATACTAGTTGTCAAGACTCTATACTGGAAGAGATAAAGTGAATTGAACAAAGTTTGCAGGAAGACAAGCAACTCCTGGTAAATCTAGCCACCCAAATACAGTCTAAAGTCCAACAATTGGAGGAGTTGAATTCAAAATTAGTAACAGAAGCTTTCTCCACTACAAAGACTCCATTTGAAGCTCTTACCCAAGGAGAATCAAATAAAGAAATCAGTGGTATAGGAGACAGAATGATAATACCAATAACCATTAAGGTGTCAGGTTACAAAGCGTATACACTAGATGCCCAAATAGATACTGGTGTTATGAGTAGTTGTTGCAAGTATAAAGCCATACCATCTTATTACTGGAAACCTACTACAGTCCATTTCAAATCAGTAAACAAGCAAGTAATGAAGATCTCTCATGTAGCCCCAGACTTCCCAATTAGTTTGGCCTCTCAAGAAGTCTATGTTACATTGTATAATTATGAGACAGGATCTTACATGTTTCTTGGTCAAGATTTTGTAAAATGATACATGCTGATGACAGTTGATAGGAACCAGATTACTTTTAGGATACAGAAAGAAAAGGTATTAGTTCCTGTGACAAATACTTATACAGTCAGGGTCCCTCCTGATGATATAGATATAGTCTCTGAGACTATAGAAGAGCTTACAAAAATCAAGAAAATTGTGAAGCATGCTGATCTTCATGGGAAAGATGTATTGAAGGATATTACATAAAAACTAAAAAATGATTGTACTTCTGACTATCCCGGTGCTTTTGGGCCTAGGGAAAAATATTTTCATTCTCTTCCATACAAACATCAACAGAAACAAAGACCTCAGAAAGCCTCCGCCAACCATATGAGCCCTACAGAGAAACAATTATGTCAAGAAAAAATCAAGTAGCTGCTGGCTAGAAAATTAATAGAACATTGCAAAAGTGCATGGGCTCATCTGGCCTTATATGTAAATAAATATTCTGAACAAAGAAGAGGGAAAAGGATGCTTGTCATCAACTACAAGGCATTGAATGAAGCCTTATAACCAATCAGGTATCCTATTCCCACTAAGGATACACTATTTTCAAAAATTTCAGGAGCAAATGCTTTTAGCAAATTTGATTTAAAAAGTGGTTCCTGGCAAATTGGCATTAACCTTGAAGATAGGTACAAAACAACTTTTGTACTACCTGGCGGACAATATCAGTGGACGGTTATGTCACTTGGTCTAAAAAATGCATGATCTGAGTTTCAGAAGCGAATGGAGGATATATTTAAATCATATGATTTTATTATTGTATATATTGATGATTTATTAGTCTATAGCAAAGATATTCAACAGCATAAGAAGCATCTGGAAATTTTCTACCAAGTGGTTTTTCAACATGGTTTAGTACTCTCAGCTTCTAAAGGAAAATTTGTTATAGCACAAACTAAGATCATATCTTTAGGAAAAGTGCAGCTACAACCCCATGTTTTACTTTCATTGCTCAATTTTCCAGATATATTACCTGATGTCAAGATAGTACAAAGATTCCTAGGATGCCTAAACTACATCAGGCAGTTCTATCCAGAACAAGCTAAAGATACCAAGATCCTC
Organism: Pinus tabuliformis; assembly: GCA_031772625.1. Lineage (NCBI taxonomy): Eukaryota > Viridiplantae > Streptophyta > Pinopsida > Pinales > Pinaceae > Pinus > Pinus tabuliformis. Next base: position 1,037,943,016 of record CM062819.1, read on the forward strand.
CAACAAAGGTTGAAGAAAAACTCAGCCTCGGTGCCACAAATGACAGAAGCTGTACAGAATATTAAGAAAAGAATTAAAGACCTTCCATATTTATCATTACCACAACAAGACCTGCCTTTTATCCTAGAAACAAATGCATTTGAGCATACTTGGGTCGCTATTCTCCTACATAAACATTCTAAAAAAGAAGAAGTTTGTGCTTATGCTTCAGGTACTTTTTCAGAGGCTGAGAGGAAGTATCCTTCATCCCACAAAGAAATATTGGCTGTGAAAAATGGAATCAAAAGATTTAGGTTTTTCCTAAAAAGTGTTTCTTTCATTGTAAAGACTGACCTTAAACATATGAAAGGAATGTTGCAGAATAGAAAACTACTAGAGCAGGGAAATTCAAGAGTACTCTGATGGGCACTCTGGCTTGAAGGATTTGACTTCAGCATTGTTTACAAAGCAGGAAAAGAAAATTATCTTGCAGACATGTTGACCAGAGAAGGAACAGGAGGATAGAAAGAGTTTACTGTCAAAAAGTTCAAAGTAGGAGAATGTTCTTCTTCCAGATCAAGATCCCAAGTTAGTCTTTGCAGCTCTTGTTGTTACCAGTTTTGTTGGGAATGTTTTTCTCAAAAGATCTTAGCCCTGCCTAAAGATATTCAAAAAATAATCCTAGAAAAGTGGTATAACTCTGATGAAGGGAGATTTAGTTATAATATTGATTGGAATATTATCAATAATTACCATCTCTATTTAGGACAGGCACGAGCCAAACATCCTAGAATTGTATACATCTTTGATCCAAATTTATCCTAGATGGATTATTATGGTATTATGCCGAAATCGATCAATTTCATAATATCTCATCAAGTGGAAGAACTTACCCGCTAAAAATTCCACATGGGAGGAAGATAATTTTACACAGAAGCATCCAGAACTACTCAAGCATTGAGGACAAAACTTTTTGAAGGAAAGGGGCATGTTAGGTCCCCATACTACTAGTGTAACCCTTTATTGTTATTAGTGCAACCCCATTATTATATTGTTGTGCCCATGTATTCCCCATATTGTTATTATTGTGCCCCATAGAAGCCCACTATTGTAATTGTTGTGCCCTTACATTATTATTATTATGTCGGCTCTCATTACATTATGAACCCTTAGACTCATATATATAGAAAGGAGGTATTTTCATTTGTATCATCCAATAATTGTTCATTTGTGTAATGTAAAGAAGGTTTTCTAGTCAAAGAGGCTGATTTCTAAGGTGTTGATCTATCTTTTCTATCTTTTTGCGAGCTGGTTTCATAACATGGAAGGAAAGGATCAAGTTGATCTTGCAGGTCAACACAATCTGAGATTTTTCCAAGAAAGAGATCAAGAACCAAACCGACCCTGCAGAGCTGGAAATTTGGGAAGATTTGGATGCAAGGGCAAGACTAATCATCCTAGATGGTGTGACGGATGCCCTAATACCTCATTTTTCTAGGAAGAACACCACACATGAGATGTGGGTATCTGTTCAAAATTTGTTCCAGAATACGAACGAGAACCTAGTATTGGTATTGGAGGATAACTTTAAGTCCACCAAGATGTTAAAGGGTGAAAGCGTGACCTCGTATCTAACAAGATTATCCCAGTTCAAGAATGAGCTTGTTGCCATCAATGTTACTGTCTCATATGGATATATGGTAAGGATTGCCTTGAAAGGGTTCACCGAGGAATGCAATCCCTTCATCAAAGGAATCGTTTCTAGGGAGAAGCTACCAGACTAGGATAGGTGGTGGGATGACTTCATTTAGAAAGAGTTGTGAGACGAGGATCTTCACCCGAAGCAAAAAGGTTTAGATGATGACATGACACTTGTATCACAAATTAAGGGTAAGCACAAGAAGGACTTGAGTACAGTCAAGTGTTTCAACTATGGCGAGATGGGTCATTTTTCGTTGAGATGTCTGATGAACAAGAAGGGAAATGATGACAAGAAGAAAGGAAAGCAGGACTCCGCTATTGCTACTTCAACAGAGATGGAAGATCTCTCCAAGAGCTTTGAAGAGGAGGAATTTTCTATGATTTCTCATATCTCGCAGATTACTATCACTGAGCATGGATGGTACATGTAGAGTGGTGCGAAAAATCATATGACATGGTCACAGGAATTTTTTTAGACTTTATATGGATAGGACTTGAAGTTGCACATGGTGTTGGGTGACATGAGTCCATTAGAGAAACGAGGATTAGCTGTGGTGCCATTTAGGATGTAGACGAGACGCATGATGCTCTTCCTCTCGATGATGGAGAAGAAGTGGTTTGAGGTCTTGTTCTAATATAGAAAGGTAAGACTCAGGCTCAAAGGCCCTAAGTCAAATGGGAATGTACTCAGAGTAAGAGACCATGGCCTCTATGGGTTGATGGCCAAGCATGTGGATCATGGAAAGAAGCAAGTAGAGAAGGTACGCATTCCAAAGAAGGAAGAGCAGGTGAAGGTGTAGATGAAGGCTTCAGAGGAGAATGTATAGGTTCCTAAGAATAAGGTACATTTTCCTAAGAAGGGCTAGGTTCCAGAGACTCAGAGGGAGTCTCATTTGAGAGGGAGCTTGTAGATTCAGAGGGAGAATCTATAATCCAAGAAGAGCGCATGGTTAGTGATAAGAAAGGGTGCTCCTACAACTACCAAGAAGGAATCATAGAAAGAGTGGAAGACATTATAGCATAAGAGGAAGAAGAAGGTGGCTTCCAGCAGTGACATCGACGCTTCAAATAAGGACATAGTTCACCATACAGGGATTCTTGCGATTGTGAGCGCCAAGAGTTAGGAAAGTGTTGCGAGCAGTGATGATGATGACAAGAGACTTCCTAGTATTGGAAGTACCTCCCTCGCTATGAGGTAGTGTTTATTTCTGAATCTTGGGAAGTACTCCAAGCCCTAGGGTTCAGGGTTTGGAGAGAAAAAGCACCACAAGGGAAGCTTGTGGCTTAGAACCCAAGTGTGGGATTTTTTGCACCCATCGATATTTGGGACAAATCTTTTATGGAGGTATCACATGTTATGGATGAGGATGATAGTTCTCGGCTATAATATTATAACGCATTGAGAAACATCTAAATCCAAGTTTTCATTAGAGAGATATCAATTTCTGGAGTTGACTAGTAATTACTGGTTGTCAAGTAGGCCGACTTGAGAGCTAATGGATGTGTCACTTCAAATGTGATGTTCAGCCTTCATATTTGTATAAATATGAAGTGATATAGAGTCATGTGAATCATCCAAAAATAGAAACATGTATACATAAAATAGGAACTCATTGGAGAAGAAAGAGAGCTCATATTTCCTAGCTTGATTGGGCCACAAATAGAGGACAAGACAACATGGAGAAGAGGAAACATTGGAGCTTATTCTTGATTGTTTTAGGCTTTGTTTTGTCTTGTAGGAAGGATGAGTTAAGTAAGGGTAAAGACGAGTCTGTTGGGAAATGTTTTAGGGACAAATATCTATCATCATGTTGGTCGTTTTCTACAAGATTGTTGTGTGCTAGGCCATAGTCCGTAGCTCCACAGCTAGGTGCATGAAGAGAGGTTTCAGTGGGTTAGTTCAAGCCTACAACAGCAACATGGTAGAGGAGGGTTATCCCAAGGCTAGGCCACATTTAATGGGGGTTTGTTGAGGGTTTTTTAGGGGTTGGTTAGTGGTTGTTGGAGCCTACAAAATATGACCTAACTAGTGAGAGTCAAGGGATCTAAAATGACAACAAACTTGGAGCATAAATTGATGTGTGTTGCGTTAAAGTATTGACCAGAATTAGATCATGATTGTTGCAGCATGTTGGGGCCAATTGGAGGACATTCTGAGGTGGTGTAATGTCTTCCTAGGAGTAGATTCAATAATGAATTTTTGGTAGTCGTAGATCTGGTTGGAGGTTAGCATGTTGGTTACCCAAAGTAGCCCTAGATGAGATATCTTGAAGGATGAAGATAACCTGAAGGTCTGGTGAAGATAGGTTTCGAAGTGCAACACTTTGATGGATGAAAGTTGTTGCGAGCATGGTAGATTGGAGTGTAGGAATTAGGCCTACCTAGAGAGAATTTGATGAGCCCATGTTCATTATAGCAAATGTGACTTGCACCAGTGATAGGAGGCAACCCTCTTGGAGTCTCGCAGTGTAGATGCCTTGATGAACTAAGGCACTACTAGTGAGTAGTACAAAAATGAATGACTGGAAGAATGAGATACAACATATAAGCTACAATGAAGATTGTCATTATAGCTTGTAAACCATAGATTGTTGTGTTACTCAATTTGTTTCATATAACAAAGATTGGGATTGTACATACTGTACAATTTTGTTTAAAACTATGTATATTGTACATATGTAATTTACTGCTTTATATTTCCGCTGTGCAAAGTAGTTTATAGTTGAAATTCTTGGTTTGGTAGCGTCAGTGATTTTAAAACTTAGACCCAAGGTCATAGAAATCTAAAATGGTATCAGAGCATGTCTGAGCTACTTTGGAAGTAAGTAAATCAGAGCTCTGCACAATGAAGTACAATGTGAGAGGGAGTTGATCACATTTTGAGTGAAGGGTTCACTACAATGTCAAAGTTACATGTAGGTATCCGATATGAGGACAGGTTGGAGGGGTTCTCCAACTATAGTCCATGGAAGGAAAGGATAAATTTGATCTTGGAGGTCAATAGGATCTGGGATTTTTCCGAGAAAGAGATAAAGAAGAAAAATGACCCTAAAAAGTTGGAAATATGGTAAGATTTTGATGCGAGGGAAAGATTGATCATCCTAGATGGTGTGAGGGATGCCATAATACCTCATTTATTCGGGAAGAATACCACACATGAGATGTCGGTCTCTCTTCAGAATTTGTTCCAGAATAAGAACGAGAACCAGGTATTGGTATTGGAGGATAAGTTGAAGTCCATCAAGATGTTAAAGGGTGAAAGTGTGACCTTGTATCTAATGAAATTGTCTCAGGTCAAGGATGAGCTTTCTACCATTGGTGTGGCTGTCACAGATGGAGATATGCTAAGGATTTCCTTGAAAGCGATCATCGAGGAATCAAATCCCTTCATCAAACGAATCATTGCCAGGGAGAAGTTGCCAGGTTGAGATAGGTTATGGGATGACTTCATTCAAAAAGAGTAGTGAGACGAGGATCTTCACCCAAAGCAGAAAGCTTCAGATGATGACATGGCACTTGCATCATGAATGAAGGGTAAGCACAAGAAGGACTTGAGTAAAGTCAAGTGTTTCAACTGTGGTGAGATGGGTCACTTTTCATTCAGATGTCCAACAAAGAAGAAGGGAAATGATGAAAAGAAGAAAGGAAAGAAGGCCTCAATTGTTTTCGTTTCAGCAGAGACAGATGATCTCTCTAAGAGATTGGAAGAGGAGGACTTTTCTATGATTTCTCATTTCTTGTAGAGTACTATCACTGAGGATGGTTGGTATGTGGACAGTGGTGTGATAAAGCATATGACAGGGTCATAGGATCTTTTTGAGACTCTAGCTATATGGGACTCAAAGTTGCACATGGTCTTGGGCAACAAGAGTCAGTTAGAGAAACAAGGATCAGGTGTGGTGCCATTCAAGATGGAGACATGATGCATGATGTTGTTCCGAGATGTAGTTTTTGTACCAGGACTAAGATATAATGTGCTCTCTCTCTCTATGAATCAAAAGAAGGGGTTTTAGGTCTTTTTCCAAGATGGAAAGGTAAGACTCAGGCTCAAAGGCTCTAAGTCTGATGGGATTTTACTCAGAGTTAGAGAACATGATCTCTACGGGTTGACAACCAAGCCTATGTATCATGCAAATAAGTTGGTGGAGAAGTTACAAGTTGCAAAGAAGAAAGAGAAGGTGTAGGTGTCGATGCAGGATTTAGAGGAGAAGGTATAGGTTACCAAGAATAAGGTACATTTTCCTGAGAAGGTCTAGCTTCTAGAGACTCAGAGGGAGTCTCGTTCGAGAGCGAAATTTTAGATTCAAAGGGAGGCTCTACAACCCAAGAAGAGTGCATGGTTAGTTGTGAGCAAGAGTGCTCCTACAAATGCCAAGAAGGAATCATGGAAAGAGTGGAAGACGTTACAGGATAAGAAGAAGAAGTAGGTGGCTTCCAGTAGTGACATCGATGCTTACGAGAAGGGTGTAGTTCACCATACAGGGATTCTTGTGATTGTGAATGCCAAGAGTTGGGCAAGTGTTGCGAGCAATGATGATGATGACGAGAGACTTACTAGGATTGGAAGTACCTCCCTCAATAAGAGGGAGTGTTGATTTGTGTAACTTGGGAGGTAATCCAAACCCTAGGGTTCAAGGTTTGGAGAGCAAAGCACCACAAGGGCAACTTGTGGGCTTAGAACCCAGGTATCGGGTTTTTTACACGCATTGATATCTTGGACAAAACCATGTTGGAGGTATGACATGTGATGGATGAGGATGATAGTGCTCGACTATATGATTCCAACGCATTGAGAGACATCCAAATCCTAGTTGTAATTAGAGAGATATGAATTCTTTAAGTTGACTAGTAATTATTGGTTTTCAAGTAGGCTGACTTGAGAGCCAATGGATGTGTCACTTCAAATGTGATGTTGATCCTTGATATGTGAATAAATATGAAGTGATATGGATTCATTTCAATCATCCAGAAATAGAAACACATATACATCAAACCGGAACTCATTGGAGGAGAAAGAGAGCTCAAATGTCCTAACTTGGTTGGGCCATAGATAGAGGACAAGACAATATGGAGAAGAGGCAATGTGGGAGCTTGTCCGTGACTATTTTAGGCTCTATCTTGTCCTTCAGGGAGGCTGAGTTAAGTAAGGGAAAAGTTAATTCGTTTACTACAGGATTATTTCGTGCTAGGCCACAGGCCATAGCTCCACATCTAGGTGTGTGAAGAGAGGCTTCAGTGGTTTGGTTTAAGCCTACAATAGCAGTGTGGTAGAGGAGGGTTATCCCAAGGCTAGGCTAGATTTAAAGAGGTTTGTTTGAGGGTTTTTCAGGGGTTGGTTAGTGGTTTTTGGAGCCTCAAAAATATTCCCTAACCAATTCCAGTCAAGGGAAGCAAAATGATAACATACTTGGAGCATAAATTGATGTGTGTTGCGTCAAAGTATTGACCAGAATTGGATCGTCATTTTTGCAGCATGTTGGAGCCAATTGAAGGACATTCTAAGGTGGTGTAATGTTTTCCTAGGAACAGATTCAACAGTGAATTTTTGGTAGTCATGTAGCTAGTTGGAGGGCATTGTGTTGGCAACCCAAAGTAGCCCTACACGAGCTATCTTAAAGGACAAAGAGCAACTGAAGATCTAGTGAAGATAGGTGTCAAAGTGCAACACTTTGATGGACGAAATTTGTTTCTAGCATGGAATATATGAGCTCGGGAATTAGGCCTACCTAGAGAGCATTTCTTGAGCCTGTGTTCATTGTAGCAGATGTGACATGCAAAAGTGGTAGGAGGGAGACCTCTTGGAGTCTCGAAGTGTATATGCCTTGATGGACTAAGGCACTACTAGTGGGTAGTATGGAAGTGAAGGACCGGCAGGGTGAGATACGAAATAGAAGTTGCAGCGAAGATTTTCATTTTATCTTATAAACCATAGATTGTTGTATTACTCAATTTGTTTGATATAACAAATATTGGGATTGTACATATTGTACAATTTTGTTTACTGCTTTATATTTCCATTGTGCAAAGTCGTTTATGGTTGAGATATTTGGTTTGGTAGCATGGGTGATTTTAAGACTCTAACCTAGACCCAAGGTCATGGAAATCCAACATTCCATGTACCACCAGACCATATATTGGTTGAACGAAATATCTCTTTTAGTCAATCACCCCCACCCCATAGTCCAAGCATGAATGTGGGATCATAAGGATTAAACCAAAATAGAACCAACCATGGCTTCAAGAGGCAAAACCACCTTAACCCTCAAGCATAGTGACCTCATCGGTATTGTCCAGAAATAGCTATCAACTAGATTGGTCTCTATACAAGTTTTTCAGGGCTCTAAGAACTAGTAACTCAACCCACAACCTCCACAAAACTCGAGTTTTCTCAAGGCTCTAGATCATTTGTCCCAACCCACAAGCTCCATGGACTAGTAACTCAACCCACATCTTCCAGGGAACCTGAGCTATTTCATGGCTCAAAAGAAATTTTTCCAACCGAAAACCATAGGAAACCTGAGAATGAATGAGAAAACCAAATGGGGAACCCACTACACCATGGATATTTAGGAATTGGAAAGGCAAGGCTGAAACCACTGTCAATATCGGTAAATATCCATACCAATGAAAACACATAAGTATAAAACCACATGCATATGCCATGCATCAAAAAATTAATAAGGACATTACACATGCAACCTGTTACCTACAAAGTAATCCTGTTATAGCTGCTAATCCAGCAGTCTCCTTACACTTCCTTTCTTTCCTTGCTTTCTTTCCCCAAATCCAAGTGGATGCAAGAGTGCTCCAAGAATTATTTAAGTGTGCAAGAGTATGAGAGAATGAAAGTGTGGAAGGAGAGAACCAAAAATGAGCTATAAATTTTGTAATGGTAAAAAGTTGTGAACTAAGTATCTAATGTCGTTTTATTATTGATGTATCATTTTTCTTCATTTTCCTTCATTTTCCTATAATTTCCCCTGCATGCGAATTTATGTATCTTCACCTTCCTTTTCTCCTATTTTCCTTTATTTTTATAATTATATGTCATTTATTACCTCCTTGCCTTTTCTAATGCTTTTTCAAATTTCCATAGACATTATTAAACCGCAAGATATTCCCACTATAATATTTCACCATTCAGCTTGGAATATGTGTCCCATGACCTTGGTTTTATTTTTTTTATATAGAAAAATCAACCAGGGGGTATTATAATTTCCCCATCAAATGTGGGCGGCTTGGATTTCTTGAATTCCTCGGGAATGCAATACTTTTCCTTACTTCTTGAATGATGATGATGATGGTGATGATGAGAGTGATGGTGGTGTCTCTTGGTAGCAAAACTAGATGGTTTGCTAGAATGATGCACATTTGTCTCAGTTCCTCCTCTCAGGGTGTGCATCTCCCTTCATAATATCCTCACTCCTAGGAATATGCCTCTTTCTAAACATGTTACCATTTTTCTTATTTTTATTTTCCTAATATATATGAAGGATCTTTTTGTCTCTATGACTAGCCCTCATTTCCAATTTCCTTTGCCTTTGCAAATTTTAGATACTTTGCAATATGACTGCATTTACCTCAACTTGTTTATGTTGAGCTCTTACCATCTTCTAATTATCTCCTTATAGCTGCTAACTTCTTCCCTTAGGCTTCTCAAAGTGTACAACCAATTTGGGGAGTGATTCCCTCCCCCTTGGTCCATTGATCTTTCTTCTACAATAGCCCTAACCTCATCACTTCCATGTTGTGATTAGTTCGAACTATACTCCACCATACCAGTCATCATTATTTGTTTATCTCTGCCTTATGTTACATTTGATGTGTTTTCAAGCACGTGCACTATTAGATAATTTATGTAATAAATAATAAACACAATAAATGACCATGAAATTTACTCATGGAAAAATCCCTATTATTCCTACTTGGACAAAACGACCATGTAAGTATGCCATCATATTTAGAATTTTATATGCCTAGATCATATGTGATATCATTGTTAGCGCATAATGAATAAATAAATAACATATTTATGCCCATGATCTTGCTCTTATAGATTGGTTAATTGCCTACATCCAAACAAATCACATTAGCACATCATTATCAATGAAATAACAAATCAATATATCAATCAAGCATGTAGTTAATTTACTCGGTCAACTTTTAATACCTAAACAACATATTTTAGCTAATTCCAAAAAATCACCACTTGCTCATGATAGAGCCCATCCATTCCAAGTGTTGAACATGGATGCTCAAATACGACCAGTAACAACCACCCCAAACCTAAACCTAGTGGGATGTTGCTACTAAGAAATCCAAATCCTCTTCTGCTTGTTAGAAGAATGGGACATTATTAATTATTCCTCATTTTTTTTCTTAATATATATTTCCATATCACTGCACCTCTCTATTCATTTGACATTTGAAAGCCTCCGAGGTTATAGCATGAGGATGACCTATCAAGTAGGTCCACCTCATAACTATTGATCGAGCAATCGGGCTTACGTGCATGCACATGCTCATTCCATCAAGATAGGTTAACACCCTGCTAATGTAATGGCTCATGATCACTCACATTTCTTATCCATGGTTACATCGAGATACCATGTTTGGGCTTTGATATGTAGATGGGTGTTGCAATCCAATTTCCAGTTATTGGTTCTAAGCCTACATTAGATGGCCCATGATGATCCACTCATCCTATCGTCCATATTTATTGCGCCACCCCCCACTTTCCTATTGACGTCACACGGAAGAGGGTGTCGCAAGGAATTTCTGTTGTCTGATACTCTTAATCTAAATTGTTTGTTTGGGGTGGGGCCCTAGACCTATAACCCTTGTTCATGCCTCTCCAATCGCAAGCCTCCATGTCATCCCTATTATTCTATCTATACGCATTCATTAAGCTCCACTCTTTGGCTAGTTGGACAAGACCCTCTTAGACGCATGGATGTTGTTGGCCACCCCATTGAAAATTATTGCTTTTGATTGGCCCACATGGTTATAGCTACATGTCATCTTGATGCTTCAATCCTAGCACTTTCATTAAGCTTCATTCTTTAACTAGTCGGACGAGACCCTCCGGGACACGTCATCGTGGCGCTTTGGTCCTAGTACTTTCCTTTATTGCACTCACTTATAACTTTGGGTGGGGACCACCAAAGCATGTGGAGACCATTCTAATGGCCCAACTCCCATCTAATGGGATGTATTTCCACTTTTTCACTGAAGACCTAGCTAGCTCAGTGCCCCTTCCTCATGAATCCTCATGAAAAACCAAGACTTAACCCATCGGGCCAACTTGTTAAGTGACTCACCTATCAACCAATGGTGTAATCACCAGGTAGGCATGGCTTCCAAATCATATGACTCCTTTACTCTGTGTGTTTTCACAATTCCTCTAGGATTGTACCACCTATGGAGCTAGTAGGTGGGTCCCTCCTACACCAATCACATCACGCAATCTCTCTAGGCTTGAACTACTAGGATGGGTTGTCCTATGGGAACCACCTCTAACTCATGGTAGGACAGCTAGGCTTGTGTTTCAACCAACTCATCCTAGCTAGCATCATATGAGTCAATCCATCTCATGTGCAAAACAAACCTACGGGGTACTAGTTCTAGGAACGTCATCTCCCTCTCATCCAATAACGATGAGTTGAAACTAGGTGCACTAATAATGCACCTCCATGGCTATGGTTTAACAAGTCTCTTGAGAATAGGGTTAACATAGTGAGGATATAAGCTTAAGGCTTCACTGCAACACACCTCACATTAATCTTTTCCATTTGAACATGGCTTCCTTTGTAGCTAAGTTTTGGTGGTTCTGTAGACGACTAGACCTATGCCAGCCTTCCACCATGGCCATCATGGCTTGCTAAGCACCATTGGTGCTATTGTCCTAAGCTTGCAACAAATCCACTCCAATGAGTTCCTGGCTCTTGGTTATTCCCCGTTTCACGATAGGGAATTCCATGCATGTCTGCGCTAGTGATTCGTTGCTAGTCCATTGCTAAAGACTTGTAGTGAACTACTAAGGTGCTTCCACCTCTTTTTCCACATGCCAAGGAACCTCCAATTGTTCCTCATAGCCCTACATCTTGCAGCTCCTACACCAATTACATGGTGGTGCTTTTCAAAGACCTACAAGGCATTTGGCTACAAGTTGTGACATTCAACAATCAGCAATGATGCCTCTAGGGAAATAATGAAGGCTACTGATAATGCATGGATGAGAGGTCTATAAGTAAAGAGAAATGGTTGACCAGACTTAAATGAGGAATAAATCCCTCATATCTATCATAGTGCCTTCTAAATGGGTTCATAGGCTTGTAGCTAGTAATATATGTGTATAAACATGTATCTATGTATGCAAACACTCTGTCACCATAGGCATCCTCAATGTAACCATTATTCATTAATAAGTGAGGTTATATGCCATTCTTTGTCATATTCTTGTTCAGGACCTTATGGAGCTTGTTAGTTACATTCAAGGCTTCTCAATATGTTTTATTTATTCTGTGATAACAGAAGAACATTCATGTATTTCATAAGAACACCATTTCAACCCAAAAACCTAACAAGATCTTGCTTATTATGTATAGATAATGCATATTATACTATTTAGAATCTTAAGGACAACATTTAGTCCTAAACTATTCTCTTTAATACTGTTGGGTCTCGAAATTGTCATTCACTTCCATTACACTTTCACTATCATGTCCATTATATCACCTCCATTTAACCTTCATTTCACTACCATGTCACTACATTCATCTCACTTTCATCATTATTGTGTCACATTTATGTTTTTCCAAACTTTATTAACTCTTAGCATTTTTAAGTGAATTTGTGGTTAAAACTTAGAAAATAATGTGCATATGCTTATACCTAACAAGTGGGATGAGATTTTTGACATGTATAGGTCAAAAGGAAGCTTCTAGAAGACCTTTATGTGGCATCCCAAGGCCAAATTCGAATTTGAGTGGAGAGGATCATGGGATCATGAGGATATGTGTCACATTTCCTATTTGTATTGAAACTCTAAGAAGACATGCGTCTTATCATTTCCTATTTTGATTATAACTCTAGAGGTATAGGGAGAGATTCATGGACTCTCATTAATGAGATGAATTCTCATCTTTTTGCATAAATAGGAGATCTCTCTCCTTCATTAAAAAATGCTTTATAAACTTTGTTATCTCAACTTGTTGTACTTTGTAATTTTGAAGAATTTGAATAAAGCTTTGAGGTTCCCAACATGGAAGGAAATTTGAAGTAGATGTCATGGAGCATATTAGAATGTAAGGTAGAGTAGATTTTATTTTTTAGTTTTGCTTTGATTTCACTCAAGTATGTCATTTTATTGTTTTCAAGTTTTCAAGTTTAGATTTTCCATTCATGCAAGTTTAATTCATGCAAGTGTGTTCAACCGGTTGATTGTAGATTTATCTAATTGTGTAATCTATGCTTAGCAAAATAGTCCAAGAAAGTATTTTCCAATTGGTGCTTCGAGCATTAGAGCACATAGTAGATTAGTTTTCCTTTACATGTTTTGTATTTAATTTTGTTGCAATTTCATTTTCAATTTTAGAACAATGAAGTATTGAATCCCTCCAAATGTTATCACAAGGAGGTAGTTCTCCCAAAATTGTATAGCAAAGTGATAAAACACTTCATTCAGTTGTTATGGTAGATTAGTTGCAATTTCACTTTCAGTCTTAGTCTTTCATTTAAGTTTGTTACATTTTGATTTTCAGTTTTAGAACAATGAAGTATGGAGACCCTGAAAATGCTATCACAAGGAGGTAGTTCTCCCAAAATTGTATAGCAAAGTGATAAAACATTTCATTTAGTTGTTATCATTTTTTCTTTCATTTCATAGACATTTTTCACGCTTAGATTAATCTAACTATTCAAAGTTTTGATTTGTTTTTATCTAATGTTCATTTCCTTTTTTTTTCCCTTCTTTAGAAATTAGATTTTAAGTCATTAGATTTAGTTGTCCATTAACATTTAGAGATTTCATCTAGAAGCATAACTTTTCTTTCTTAGATTAATTTCCTTAAGCATAAGAAACAAAACCCCCAAAAACAACATAAATTATAAAGCAATGAAGTAAGAAAATGGTTAACTAAGCACACATAGTGCACTACACTTCATCAGTTTATGATACCCGGATTGATAATTTATGTAGAGTAATTTAGGACACTAAATTGACTAGACAAATACCATGCCAAAATTGGAAATGCAGCAAACATTTGATTCATTTATACATATAATTTCAATACAAAAATACAAACATATATTCATGGGCATTAAAAATACATAATAATACTTATCTTGTGATGTTTCGTAACTGAGTCTAGGACTACGACACTCCACCCAAACATAAACAGTTGAAACCAATCTCACTTGTAGTTGTCACCCCCTAGCCAAATTCAAGAGACTAAGGGAGCTTTCTTGAAGGACTAAACTGCCGATTCCCAGTTGAAATAAGGATTGCAAAGAACCTATTTCCTCAATCCCACCAGTTTCCTGCTGCAATAATAAATTCACAAGGAATATAGAGGTTCACCACCTCCACCCTCAAGAATAGTTCTTAGGATTCACCTCCTTCCCTGAAGTATAGAATCCATTTCTAAAATCAAATCATAAATGAGGAAATATTTAGATGGAATCTTGATATATTAACTCAAGATTGGTATCTTCCCAAGATGTCCAAGGCTCAAGGGACTACTATCTCAACCCACAAGCCCAGGATAACCCAAGTTATTATAGGGATCCAAAGATTCTATCCCAACCCATAGCCTCCAGGGAGTAACAAGTTGTTACAGGTCTCTAGAGATTTCTATCTCAACCCACAACCTCCAGGGAACCAAAGTTGTTATAGGGATCTATGGATTCTTTCTCAACCCATAGCCTCCAGAGAATCCAAGTTGTTACATTAGCATCCCAACCCACAACCTCCGAGGAACTTGACAACCAATCCCCTTCACTTGTATTTTATTCCATGACTCCTTTCTCTACTCTCGGATGAATGTTTTGTAAATAGTTTTTATTTCCTCCTCCCCTCTGAACGAGGGAAATGATCCCACTTTATTTTCCCTACTACTTTCCTTTCTACACAAGGATTTCTTCCTTGTCCTTGCTGCCTTGCAAAGGTATCCAGTCTCATAAATTTTCTCGTCCTTTTTTCTTTGTTGAATTTTCTCAAGCACATGGACTTGTGTAATTTTATTTACATTCCATTTTAATCCATGAGAGAGTCCATTAATATCATGCACCAACCAACCTTTAATGGTTTTCCCAAAATAGTCCATATTTCTTGCATAAGGAAACCTTTCATATCCCATGCAAGCCACCTCCTCAACTCTAGAATATGTATCCCCTAGATTTAGCCCATTTAATACATTTTTTAAAAACATTTACATTTCATTCTATGAGGAAACCCCAGGTTGGAGTCGCACATTAGTTTTCCCAGTTTTGGGTTTCCATGATAAAATATCTATGTTAATGTGTGTGTTTTCGACTACATATTTTTTGTTTTATTTAAGAATATATTTGCAGTAACTAATTTTACAGTTTTAAAACGTACACTTAATACTATGGCACCTCTTGAAAAATTTATGGTACCCCCATGTGCAATCATTTCTTGAAACTTTGGTGCTAGATATACAAAACAATTGAGAATTTTTATGATTTTTAACTGAAGAAATTACGGGTGCTTCCATAACCACTCAACAATGTTACCTTTTATATTTGATATATCCTTCTACATTGAGGATTTATGGAGTATTGATTGCATTGAATCCATGACAAGGTATTGTTGGGGTAGTCCCTTCTAGACTTATATCTTATAATGGTTCAAATTCTTAATATTTCTCCTCTTCAGATTCTATCCAGAATAAATTATTCTCACTACATTTATGGCCCTTATTGTACTTGTTTTCATAGTTGAAACATAGTCCCTTTTCTTTTCTTTCATCCATTTGTGAAGGATTCAACCTTGTTGTTTTAGGAGAAGGAGCATGATCTTCTGCATAGTTATTAGTGACCAAATTTCTTGTGGCCATATTTTTATATTCAACTTTCCTACCCATACTAAAAGCATGATCTAGGCTCAAAGACACACACCTCATGTTGTATGTTATCCTTTAAAGTTAGCATACATTTGTCTAACCAATTATTCTCTAGAATGTATTTACCCTATGACTGAACTAAAATGTCTTTACCATATGACTGAACTTTTGGAATTGTTGAATACATTATGTAAAAGGACCTTTTTGTCAAAGATTCACCAACTGACTATAGATTGTATTGGTCTTAATGTTACATAGAAATATTGTCACCATGATTATTTGCAGTCAGTATGGGTCTATCATCACTTTCACTGTCCTCCTAAGCAAGTCTCAGACCTCAGCTCTTCAAATTAAGCTTTGGAAATGAGAGAAAGACATTAAAAATCAATGTAACTCTGGTTCTGCACTTTCTCTCATGGTCACCTGCGGTCCCGCACCTTCTGTGTACAAAAACTGCGGACCTGCCCGCTCTGTCCCTAACGGTGTAGGTGCAGACCCCTGTGAAAGTCAAAAGGCGCAAGTTTTATCTTAAAAAACTCACTTTGGGTTAATTCTAGAGGTTTCTAGAAGGAATTTTGACGTGGATTGTTCGCTCTGAGGTGGTTCATGCATCCCAAAAGAGAAGGAGCTAATCCCTTGATGAGAGGAGCTATCCCTTTGAAGGAGGGCTTTATCCCTTTGAAGGAGGACCTAGTAACCTCCCTCCATTGCACTATAAATATATGCATTGGGCTGGTTGCTGGGGAGGTTAGAAGCTAAACTTTTTTGAGGGTAAATGCTGGTGAAATCAAGACTTCCTAGTTGAGCTTAAGAGGAGAGATCACACATCTTTTTGGCTTCATTGGTGAGTGAGTGAAACTTGTCAAAGTAGAGGAAACTTCTTGCTAGACCCTGGGAGGAGCTTGTATAGCGTCAAGGCAAAGGTTGTAAATTTCTTCTTCTTTTGAATTAATACAAACTCATTTTTCTCAACAAGTATCTTATGTTATTTGTTTCATGGACTCCTTGACTTTCATGTTAAATATGTTTTATGCAATTGGCTTTTCAGGTGCTATTTAATTTGTTTGCCTTGTTTGTGTTTGCAGATTCGCGAAAAGGAGCTCATTTGGATCGAAGGAGCGAGGGCATCCACAAGCTAGCGTTGGACCTAAGGTAGGCCCTAAAAACACTTGTTTGCTATTGTTTATCAAAGCATATTTAGAGAAAGATAGTGTCTGGTTGGTTTGCTTGTCATTAGGTCTTCTTTAGATTCTAGGAAGGTCTATCTTGTCCGCAAGATCGACTTATTCCGTGTGACAAAATGGCGACTCCGCTGGGGACTTGATTGTTTTCCTTGTTTTTACTTTGACCTGAGAAACTCTATTTTTGTTTCTGTTTTTGGCTTGTTGTGTGTAAAATTGGGTAGAGTTTGTAGATCCATGGTTATTTTTCGTTTTTCATAACTTTGGGGGAGGACCGCACCCTAGCCGTTTGACACAGTGCGTACTTACCCGCAGCTTGGCTTTTAGCACAGAGCGGGACTGCACCTGTGCCAATTGTGGGCCTGCGGACCCTGTCAAAATTTTGAAAACCCTAAGATTTCCTCTGTTAGTCAGCTTAGTTTGTCTTTAGAAATTGTTATCCATTGCCCATACCTGCATATAACTTGTCAGAAGCTTTCCTTGGATTGATTTCATTAGTGTTAGGGTTTTAGGTGAAATTCCTAGGAGTTTTGCTTGTTGGGTATGTTTTTTCATTTTGGTTGTGTAGTGGCTCTGAGCTTAGAAGCTGTAGGGACTTCAGATCACCTTAGTTTCTACCAGCTTTCTTATGAGTCTGACCATTTATGAAATCTCCCCTTGTTTGAGGAATCCGCTTTGAGTTTTCTCTTTACAAAATTTCAAAAAGCTTGTATTTGAAAGTTTGGATTTTCATTTTCAAAAAGACAACAAAATTGGTTGTTCTTGACTTATTTGTGATTCTGCATAGATTGGTCCTTAGCTTACATCTAGCTAATGAAAAAAGACTTTTAGTAGGCTTTGACTTCAAATAGGTTTTTATAGTTTGTAGCTCTCAAAGTTAGTCTTTTTCATTAGTTTTGAGTGTTTTATTTAAAAAATATAAAAATATCTTTTGAAAAAAGTTTGTTTTTTGTAGTGATTGAGTGCTTTGAAACGAAAAAGGAAATTTTTGTGAAATAACTAGTTGTCTCGTTTTGAGTGCTTTGGAAAGGAAAAGCTCTTCTTTTAATTTATTTAATTGAGAAAGATTTGTGTTTACAAAGTATTTGCATTCTCAAACTCTTTCTTAGTTTAGAAGTTCATCGAAGAGATAAAGATTGTTTAGATCATCTTAGGTGCATTTTTAGTGATTTTGAGTCGAGTCTTCATACCACGAGTTTCATCTCCGCACCTTTGGACTTAAACAAAAACCACTAAAATTAATGCTTAAAGTAAAATTCACCTAGTAACATTTTTATTTCCAGTGCTCTGATACACCAACTTAGCTTAGGCTAGTGTCTTGGAGTAGGAGAGTAATTAACTCTCCAAGACGGTAAAAACAAACAAGTAGTTGTATATTGTGGTAGGGAAGAAATCCAATTGTTGCATTTATGCTCTGGGAAAGCTCCTCCTAAAGGAGAAGAATGAGATCGTGTCTAAACCAGTGTGGGAATCAATCCTTCCTCATTGGGAACGACGCTAGATATTCACGTATTAAAAACGGTAAACCTCGGATTAACCATTGTCGAGGAGCCTGGGGTCACTTGTTGGTAAACCTTGGATTATGTCAAGGAGCCTTCAAGGGGATTGAGCTTGATACTCTGCCCTTGCGTGCGTATCGGATCGTAGAATATTCCCCCAGGTGTATTTGTCTCAGTTGGTAACCTTAGTGGCCATATTCTTTAGGACTCTTCCTAAGGTGACAGTGGTGGGAAGATCCCACTGTACCTGGAGCAGACGTCGGCTAGACTCACTTGGATTTTCTGGGGGGTTCACTTCACTCAAGACGGTTAAGTGGAGGAACTTGTGCCAGTCTATTCATTAAGCAGGTTGTCGGGGTAACTTTTCCAACCGCCATTTCTGTATTGAACTCTGCGACGTTGGATTTCATCACCAACTAGTGTTTTCGGTATGGAAAGTTACTGTTTGCGTGTGTTTGATCTCATAGATTCTTTAGGCGTGTGATTCAAATTTGTTTGGTTCTTTAGAGACTTTAGGTGTTTTCCATTGAGATTTTACTTTGTTTGCATGTGAAGTAGTTAAAAGTCTTTAACTGTGGTTGAATTACCAAGGCAGTCCCGTAGACTTCGGGGCCAGTCTCCTCAGTTTGTAAACGTGGCTAAGTTACTGAGGAAGTCCCGTAGACTTCGGGGCCAACCTCTTGAGGAAGCACCGAGCCAACTTGAAGGCTTAAAAGTCCTCGTAACTCCTAGAGACAGTAGAGTTGGGTCACCTGAAGAAGGAGAATCTTCTTTGATAGTACATCCTGATTTTCAAACTCCAGTAGCAGAGTATAATCCGCAGTCAGTGTCTGTCTCTGAAATCGCTGGTATATTTTCATCTACTAGTGATATAGGTGAAGAACCCGAAATATCCGAGCCTGAAAGTAAATTTGCTGCTACTCTGACATCAGGGTTTGTTTCTCCAACTTCTAGTGGTCCTGGTTCACCTAGGGTAGAAAGAGTAATCACCCAAGATCTTCCTTCTGGACTTATTGCTATTGAAGAACTTGCTCCGGAAGAAGAAGTAAGCATCCCTATCCCTGAAAATCAACCTGTTATTGAACTAAGGAAGCGTGAATCAATTTTTTACAGTCCACCTAGGAGTAGTTCTTGATATCTTTCTTTGACTAATTTTCTAGAAAACTCAGGGTTAAGTTTTTCACCACCTCGTGCTCCTTATCACCCAACACCTAGAGGTTTTTATACTCCCGTCAATATGGCAGGACAGTCATCCATGTTTACTCAATCGCCCAAATCTTTTTTGTACGGCGGTCCTTCTATTCCCTCCGGGTATCAGTCACTTTTTGGTACTTTTTCGGGAGCATCTCCTCAACCCATTGAGCAAGGGTTATTAACTGGAAACAATGGCACTAAGCCGTTGAGCGTAGAAGACATTATTATGATGTCAGGTTCTATTCCCAATCCTCAACCTCAAGGTGGCCAGTTACCACCTGGGGGGCAGCCTCAATTAACGCCTGGGGGGCAATCTCAAGGTACACAATTTGCATCTGGGGGCAACCTCAAGGACAGTACATACCTATGGGACAGTAAGTTCCTCAAGGTCAACCCCAAACTCAATATGTACCCCAAGGTCAACCTCAGTATCAATTTATACCTCAAGGTCAACCCCAATATCAGTATGTGCCTCAAGGGTATCAACCCCAAGGTCAGTACTCGAGCCAAGGTTTCCAACCACCCTAAAGTCAAACTTATGTTCAAGGAACGGGAAATGTACCTTTCAATTATCAATCCTACCCTCAACCCGGTTACGGTCCTCAGTATTCTCAACCAGTTATGGGTCAGTACCCCGGAATGAATATAGTGTGGGATCCATTGCAAACCCAACAGGTGTTGCAGCCAAGTGTACAGTTTTCATCTCAGACTGGACAACCCTTAGTTTCTGGTACACCCTAGCAACCAGTCCAGTCTAACATTCAAACTTCTGTACCTTCGGTAGTTTCTCAGCCTGGGCCTAGTACACCTCATACTCCACCCCAAACGACTGCTACAACTGCCGCAACATCTGTTCAATCTACCCCACCTACTTCTGGAGTATCGACAGCTCCGGTTTCTACTGTTCCTGTATCTACTCCTCAGACATCTTTACCACCGTCTGGATCTACGATTCAAACTTCGGTTCAGATGCCTGTAGGACAACCTGGTTTAAGTACGGTTGTCACAAGTCAACCACAATTCACCTATCAACCATACCAGGATAAGTACCAATTCGGTCCTGTTGTGCAGCAGCCAGTTTATCAGTATCAACCGTACCCTGGGTACACTTATCAAAAACCTCAACAACCCCAGTGCGGTCCGGTTAATCCTGGTTTTCCGGGAGGATACAATATCCCGAACGCCATTCCCATTCCTAGTTATCCTAGATATCCTCCTCCTGGGGCTGGTCCCATGACCCAGAGTTTTAGGGACCCTAATCGGCAGTTACCGTTTATCGCAACTTTGGACTTACCTGACTTGTCGCGCCTAACGAACGATCCCATTAATTATCTTCCGTTTTGGCCGCCAATGCCGAATAAGTTGCCTAGTGACATTCCCAAGTTCAAAGGTAAATCAGGAGAGGACCCGTCGAACCATGTGATGACTTACCACCTCTGGTGTGCGTCTAACTCCATTACAGATGATTCAATTCGTCTTAGACTTTTCCAACGCACTCTAATTGGTCTCGCGGCCAAGTGGTACATTGAGTTACCGCGAGGCACTTTTTATAATTTTAGTCAATTAGCTACCTCGTTTTTAACTCATTTACAGTTGCCAGTCTGATACGACAATGGCACGGAATTGTTAACTTCGCTAAAACAATCGACATCCACTTACATTTCAGATCATATTCATGAGTGGAGACGTCGACGTCGTTTAGTGAAGGTATTTATTCCGGATCAAATCTTGGCTGAGTGGTTTGTAAAATCTTTGTTGCCAAATATCACTGAAGATGTTGCTAAAGCCAGAGTTGTTACTGAGGAGCAAGTCATTTCTCAAGCACAGTACCTTGACTTGGTCTATACTCAGTCGGGTATTTTACACGAAAAAATCCCCGATCTTCCCAAGCAAAATCAAATCACTGCAGCTCCTTTGGGATCTCATGCCGCCGATGGTATGATTGGCACGGTTAACACTAAAAGTAAGAAGAAGTCTTCCAAGAATTCTTCTCCCATTATAACCTTGCCTGATTCCCCAACAGGAGATTCTTCTGCAGAGATTTCCGCCGATATTCACGTTGTAGAGTCATCTACAACCAAATCAAAATCCGGTGGGAAGAAGAAAGGAAAGAAGAAGAATAAAACGGACAAAAGTTCAAAGGAGAAACC
Organism: Pinus tabuliformis; assembly: GCA_031772625.1. NCBI lineage: Eukaryota > Viridiplantae > Streptophyta > Pinopsida > Pinales > Pinaceae > Pinus > Pinus tabuliformis. Next base: position 1,037,964,804 of record CM062819.1, read on the forward strand.
TGAAAAGGCGGAATCCAATGATGAAAAGCGCAAACCTCGTTATCCTTGTCTCATTTGTGAAGATGAACATTTTACAAGAGATTGCCCTCATCGAGCAGAGGTTGTGAAAATTGTCAAGGGTTCCCAAACTCCTACTGTTTTGAAGGATCTTTTTCCAGCTCAAGACAGTAAGATGATAGGTTCATCCTCGAGTGCCAATGAAGAACCCATACTGATGATGTTCCATGTTAGGATTGCGACTCAATCACAAGATTATGGTAGTAAGAGTCTTGTTGATGGTAAAGAAGCAGAATCTTCTCATTCTAATCCATCAACCTCAGCTCCCGGTTCCGATCCACTACAGATCGAGAAACCTAATCCAGACTTGGTAATCAAACCGCCCACCAAGGGTATACTTCAAAAGTCAGCTTTCAATCCACATGCAAGAGCGGCTCAGAATTATAACATTGTTGAGGATTTAGCTATTTCACCCTCAGCAATGTCGGCTTTGGAAGTGCAGCAATCATGCCCAGCACAACGTAAATTACTTTTGTCGGCTATAGGAGCTGTTGATGTTCAGGACCCGAACCTAATAATTTTCGATCTAGAAAATAGTACACCGCGTTTGCCTCATCAAATGGCTTTCCAGATTCCAGTGATAGTAAAAAACAGGCCTATTCATTGGACTGTAATTGATGAGGGAGCCTCAACGTGTATTATGTCGATACAGTGTTGGAGATCGCTTGGTTCTCCTTCGCTAAATCAATCCCCGACAATTCTAAAGGCCTTTGATGGCCGTGGGTTTCATCCTTTTGGCATTCTACAGGATTTTCCTATAGGGGTTGAAGGAAAAATTGTTAGTCTAGATGTGGAGGTGGTTGATGCCCCTCTAGACTACAACCTTCTTTTGGGTCGAAGTTGGTCTTATGCTATGACAGTGGTCGTTTCATCGGTCTTTCGAGTAATAAAGTTTCCACATAATGGAAAGATCGTAACAATAGACCAGCTGGCTTACTTTTCATCTGACCCAGCCTCTTCGAAGAGTATTCAGCATGTTGGTAAAACGACTATCCCATATAAGGATGTTGGAGTAGGACTAGTTAAAGATGCCGGTTTACTGGGAACTTTTCCTTTTCCTCTGATCAACGCATCATCTTCATTTGCAACCATTCATATGATTACATCAGACACCATTGTTTATGATGATCCTTGGATCATTCCTTCTGAATCTGAGATAGACTCGTTTGGTAATGCCATGCCTTTGAGTCCATATGGAATTGCCTATGAAGCCATGCAGTCTTTTGCCGACCCATGTTCAACCGGAAATGACTTAATGAATGTGTTCTGTGAGGAATCACTTTTCAAATCAACCTCGGATTTAACTACGTTTTCTGAACTTGTTCACTCTGATGAGCAAATTCGTGAAATCCTATGTGTAGATGATTTACCATGGGAAGATCTCCATCACAGATCTTCGTTTTTACCTGAGGATGATCATTTTGAAAATGATTTCTCATCAATTTTTACAACTGAATATGTCAAGGAACCTCAGAATCCAATGAAACATCCTGATTCAGAGTTAAATTTGGGAAACATCTCTCAAACTATTCCTATTGACATTTCGGTTAAGCCCGGAATTGTTGAGAACATTCATATAGGTGCCTCGTGTACAGATGACGAAATTCAATTATATAAGGCCCTATTTCAAGAATTCCGTGACGTGTTTGCCTGGTCCTATGAGGAAATGCCAGGAATTGATCCCGCGATTGTTGTTCATGAGATCAAGACTTACCCGGACGATAAACCCGTCCGGCAACGTTTGCGTCAGATTCACCCACGAAAAGCTGCTGCAATTAAAGCAGAAGTTGAAAAATTATTGAAAGCAGGTTTCATTTATCCGATCCCGTTAACGAATTGGATATCGAATATTGTTCCGGTTAACAAAAAGCAGGGAACAATAAGAATATGCATCGATTATAGGGACATTAATCGAGCCTGCCCAAAGGACAATTACCCAACTCCCTATATCGATCAAATCATTGATGATTGTGCCGGCAGCGAAATATTTTCCTTTATGGACGGTTTTTCTGGATACAATCAAATCAACAGTCTACCTGCCGATCAACCAAAAACGGCTTTCATTTGTCCATGGGGGACATTTTCTTATTGCAAATTACCTTTTTGGCTTAAGAATGCCGGAGCAACTTTTCAAAGGGCGATGTCTTATGCGTTTCATGACATCAAGCACATTGTGCAACCCTATCTCGATGACTTTCCTGCTCATTCATTACATCGAGCTGATCACCTCGTCCATTTACGAGCAATCTTTATGAGGTGTAGGCATTATCGTATTCGGTTGAACCCACACAAATGTGTCTTCTGTATAGAAACGGGTCGATTGCTGGGTTTTGTAGTTTCGAAATCCGGCATTCACGTTGATCCCTCGAAGGTCGAAGCTATCATCAAACTGCCTCCTCCTTCGAGGCTTCGCCAACTCCAAAGTTTGCAGGAGAAAGCAAACTTTTTACGATGATTCATTCCTAACTACGCCGAGGTTACAAAGGGTTTTACTCGGTTGTTGAAGCAGAACACTCAATTCTATTGGGATGAGATAGCTCAAAAATCTTTTGATGCACTCAAACACGCATTGACCCATGCACCGTTGTTGCATCCTCCCAACTACAACCAGGATTACTTCTTGTATCTCGCCACCTCTAATTCCACCATTGGAATGGTCTTAGTTCAGGAAGATGAATTCGGAACGGAACGTGTGATATATTACCTTAGTCGAACGTTATCCAACTGAGCTAAAATACTCACATGTGGAGAAATTGGCATTGGCAGCCGTTCAAGCTATCCAACGTTTTCGTCACTACATTCTACTACGTAAAACTACGGTAATTTCGGATTGCAACCCTATGATCTACATTTTGACCAAGCAATTTCTAGGGGGCAAGTACTCTAAATGGATTGTTATCCTACAAGAGTTCGACTTGGAATTTGAGAAATCTAAGTCTAAGAAATCTTTAGTTTTTGTGGAGTTAATGTGTGACTTCCCGCGTGCTGACACGGAAACTGTGGTAGAGGAACCCATTGCGGACGAATCCTTGTTTCTAATCAGCACTTTAGATTCATGGTATGGGGATATCATCGTTTATCTCTAGACCCAATCCTTTCGGCCAGAAATTTCAAGGTCAGAACGTCGGAAAATTTGATTCCAGTCCCAACAATTCAGGATTATTGGAGATAATCTTTATCGCCGTGGGGCGGACTCTATTTTTCGACGTTGCTTAACTCACGAGGAAGCTGAAAGGGTTCTAAATGACTCTCACTCTGGAGCGTGTGGCGGTCATATGTCTGGGTTTGCCACAGCCCAAAAAATATTGCGCGTTGGCTACTTCTGGCTGTCTTTATTTAAAGATTGTATTACGACAGTCCGAAAATGCCACAACTGCCAGATTTTTTATCGTAAGATGCGCGCTCCACCTGCTCCTCTCCACCCTATAATTACCGTTGGTCCTTTTGCCAAATGGGGTATCGATTTTATTACATGTAACCCTCACTCGGCCGAGGGGCATGCGTATATCATCCTTGCGGTAGATTAGTTTACTAAGTGGGCCAAGGCGATGCCTAAATTTGAGGCAGACGGCAAGACAGCTGCAATTTTTGTGTTCAATCATATAATTGCTAGGTTTGGTGTCCCGCAAGCAATAATCACTGATCATGGGTGCCATTTTCGAAACGTTATGATGACCGAACTTACAGGCCAGCTTGGTTTACGTCACGATAGTTCAACCCCTTATTATCCACAAGCAAATGGTCTGGTTGAATCCATCAACAAAGTTTTAGTTATCATGATTTGACGAATCATTGGGATTCATTGGTCGAATTGGCACAACATGCTATTTTCAGCGCTTTGGGCATACCGAACTTCAGTAAAAACGTCAACAGGTTTCACTCCTTTCCAACTAGTCTATGGTTTGGAAGCTGTGTTACCCATTGAATGCGAAATCCCATCACTGCAAATGGCCATCGAGTTACTTCCAGCCACTTCCGAAGAGGAAAAGTGTTTGTTATACTTGGCTCAATTAGATGAGAATCGACGTGATGCTGCATTGGCGATCGAGACTCACGCAAAACGAATGAAAGCTCAGTATGATCGAAATGTGACCCCTCGAACTTTTTCGGAAGGAGATCTAGTCTTAGTTTATGATCAAGCTAATGATAAATTAGGTGCTGGAAAATTCGTTCTATGTGGCATGGTCCCTATATTGTCAAGCGAAAGCTAGCTAAAGGGGCTTATGAATTGGTAGACTTTGACGGGGACTCTTTGGGTAAACCCAGAAATGGCCTTTACTTGAAGAGGTATTATGCTTAAGAGAATGGGTATGGAGATTTTTAGTTAGGATAGTTTTTTCTTTCTAGCTGGTGTGTTTTAGTTTAAACAGTGTGCTTAGCTTAGAGAGTGTTTTTTCGTCATTATTCCTGCTTATCTTGGTTTTACTCTTGATATTGCAGATGTTGATGCCTCTCCAAACATACATTGGTTTCGCTGATGGTGCTTGTCGTAATACACGGAGCATCTCTTCCGCAACTTGGGTTATCTATTCGCCCTCTGACAAGTTAGTATCTATGCATGGGGTAAGCCTCAGTCAAACAACGAACAACATTGCCGAGTATAGTGCAGTGATTGAGTTATTGTCTGAATCTATTTCATTTGGGATTCGGAGTTTGATAGTGAGGTTAGATTCTAAACTCGTTGTATTACAGCTTAATAGAGTGTATGCCATTAGAAATCCAGTGTTATTAAGATTATTTTTGAGAGTGCGTCTCTTGGAACGTGAATTTGATTATATTGAATATCAGCATATTCCAAGGTCTTTAAATACATTAGCAGATGCAATCGCTTCTCGAATGTTAAATAGACATTTGCAATAATCATACATGTAAATTTAAAACCATTCCATAACATGATTTACAAGATAAGTCGGTAATAGTGATATATATATATATATATATATATATATATATATATATATATATATATATATATATAGGAGTGTGTCAAAAAATACATCGTCCTCGATCATAGGTTGAAAAACACCTTATTATCGGCAAAAATGATAAGTACAAAAAACAAAAATGTCACATGTGCCCACAATAGGCGATCATCCTATCACTGGTGATGATCTCTATAAGAAACCATTGCACGGGCCACGTTGCAAAGGAACCTCCTAAAAGGTCTCTGGACTCCAATCACATAGCGCTGAAGTCGATGAGGAATGTCGTCTATAGTGGTCTCAGGAATATCTCCTGTCAAGCGCTCGAGATGACCCTCCAACTCGGCTAAAACCTCTGCTGATTCGTCCTGTGGGGCTGGCACAGGTGCAACTGGTTGCCTCCTCTTGAAAGGCCGGAGAGCGGCTGGTCGTTGTGGACCCACATCTGCATTTTAAAATTTTTACTATCAGTTTTGAGACGATGGAAAAAAAAAATTAAAATAGAAAAAAATGTTGAAAAGGATTTTACCTAACTCGTCCCACTGCTCTCCTGGTGGAAGAACCATGTCTGGGTCACCACGAAAATCTATACCAGCGTAAGGGAAGTCCTGAATAGAAAAGACATGGTTTTCCAGCCATTGGAAATACTCAGGTTTGAATCGTGCAACCTCTGTCCTCTCGTCCGGGTGACGGGCCATGACTGCGACCCATCGCATCAGTTTGGGCTCTCGAGGAAGCCCAGCTCCAACAGTAAGGTTCTGTGGGATCAGCATAGGAACCCTCTCCAGGCCAAAACTCATGACCAAAGCCCCATAACCAAAGGTCTTTAGTCGTCCGTTCTTGGCCCTGGTCAGTTGGCCTTTCACATTGGCCAACACAGCATCACACCAGTTGAAGATGGTGCCTCGAAAGCAATCAACTGCCATACGCATCTGGGATCCGATGGCAATATGTAATGCGGCAGCTCCGCAAAGTCTGGTGACAGTGAAGGCAATCACCATGAGCTCAGGACGGGATATCGTCTTTATGTCCATCCATTTGTCTCTAGCCTGGCTATTGCAGTACTCTAGCCGGAGGCTATCAACAGACTGGCCACCTGGCCTAGTCCCGTACAGAGTCAAGTCTTTGCCTCTCTTAGGTAAACTAGTCAAGAAATATATGTCTGCCAGCTCGATTTCGAGCTGGTGGCCACCGATGAAAAAGCACTGGTCCTGTATGCTCCATCTGTCAACCAGCCACTGTAAGAAATCCACCTGAGCCCTCATGCCAGGAATGGCCCAGAATTTGCACAATCCGCACGCCCTTAAAGCATCAAGTGAAGGCTGATGATTCCATGCACAGCATCCATGTCCTCATGCTCTCGTTCATGCCAATCTAGCATGATGTACTCTCTGCATCAAGTATAAGGATAAATTAAATTACTAGAAATTATTTTGATTAGTCCATTTTTGAGAATTTTTGGGTTAAAAACCCTTGCGGCGGGGTACGCACTCTCCGGGTTAGACACAGTGCGTGGGACCGCACTTTGTCTACACGGAAGGTGTGGACCCCGAGCTTTTTCCCAATGGAGAAAAAGTCGGGGTTCGCAGGCCCGCAATGGTAAACCTGCGGGGCCCCGCGCGCGGGTTTTGCGCCTAAAAACCCTCCCAAAAATGAAATAAAGGACTAAAACAAAAAAATTAAACGGTTAAAAATGAAGAGTGGGATGATGTGGATTACCTGGAGAAGACGGTGTTCGATTCCGACGGTTGGATTTTCCGCAATCTTCACGGGACGTTTTCTGAGCAAAAGCACTATTTTCTCACCCAAACTCAGACGGTAAAAATGAATTGACAAAGGCCCTTTTTATAAGTTTTTTGAGTAAATAAATTGCAAATTTGTTTATGTTTCACTTTGAAAAGGTATTTTGCAACATTTTTATCCATTTCAAACAGGTATGAGTAATGTTTGTGTTTTTGTGCAGAATAAAGGATTATTTAGGTGAAATCTATCATTTTCGACGAAAAAACATGTAGAGTCATCTTTAAGCTCTTTTCTAACTCCTAAAACATGAAAAGGTCACCGATTGTTTCTTTTGAACTCGTTAAAACGGAATTAAAAGATGGTCCACTTACAGCTCTTTTCCGACTGTAAAAACATGAAAAGATTGGCGGAGTTTTGTCGTTTCAAATTCGATATCGGTCATAAAACGACGTGTCATTGACCGCTTTTTCACTTTTTCAGGTCAAGGGCACTAATGATGAAAAGTACTCCTTGGTCGTAAAAGATCAAGCGGTTCTCTCAAGTATTATTTTATACTTTTTCGGGCTTGGGAGACACAAATTTACGAAAAAGGTCAACCCTGGAGTCTTCTTAAGTTTTTTCAGACTCTCTAAAATTGAAAAACGCCGAGTTTCTCCTATACTGGACTCGTTAAAATTTCACAGTAAAGGGCCTGTTCAATTACAAACAGGAACGAACCACTCCTTCTTAGGGTTCGAATTTAAACTAAGTTGGACTCATCCGAAGGATGAGCTTATAATCAAGCAAATGTTATCCTCCTCAAGCTTGTTAAAAATAAAGAGGTACTTGCCAGAAATGGTGGGGGAAAAGAGAGAAAAATGAGCCTGTTTGTCATACTTTGTAACCACTCTTGAACACAACACTTTCATTCATATGGGTTGGGAAATCCTTTGCCTAACAGTTGATCAAACCACATTGAAAGTCTTCAGCCGGTTTCTGGGTATTAGCTTTGGGTCAATTGTCACCAAACCATCTGTTGTGTCGTTATGTGTTCAAGAGGTCACTGCCAATAAGCCATTCATCTGCAAAATATATGTCATCCATCTTGACCATCCCTGAGTCAGTCCTTGCAACTAAATTTCTTCAACTTGATCTATGATTTCGTGTTGTGGGCTTGCCTATGACGGATCACTTTCTATCGACATCAGCTCATTATCTAGAAAGATGATCTAGGAATCGTCAGTACCTTGAGATCTGCATGCCTCAATGGCAGGTTTCTCGCCTTTGACGACAGTTTACATCATTGACTTTCGATCAAAGGATTCCGTGACATTTTCGACATCAACACATTTATTCGCATCTCATGGATTGTACTGGGTACTTTGAGAACCATTGACATCACTGGTGGTTTCTCTCACACTTGTTAACAATTTACATCATTTACTGGTAATCAAGTGGTTTCTACCATGTTCGACATCAACACATTCATTCGCATGGATAGAATCGTACTATTTCGGGAAGTAGAAATGAAGACCCTGGATCTAGTTTCCACAATCCAGGCTGCGAGGAATTTTGTATTCATTATATGATGGACTATTCATAAACAGATGGTTGCGTCCATACTGTGTCCACATGAGTCTATACTTGTGATGTTTTACAATATCATTCCTGTATCAGAGCAGTAGTTAGTTTTTCTAGTCAGTTTTGATCTGAGTATGGGAATGCCTATCTCAGCGATGATATGATCTCATATATATCTTGCATTGAATGTTTTTATAGGTTCCAACCGGTCTCTCCACAAGATGATCCTCGAAATGATAAAGTACTTCACTCTTCCTAAATAATAAGAAATCCTCATCTACTACAGACTTCGCACTTTAGGGGGCAATCTGTTACACAAAAATATCATCACCATGATTATTTGCAGTCAGTATGGGTCTATCATCACTTGTACTGTCCTCCTAAGCAAGTCTCAGACCTCAGCTCTTCAAATCAAGCTTTGGAAATGAGAGAAAGACATTAAAAATCAATGTAACTCTGGTTCCGCACTTTCTCTCATGGTCACCTGTGGTCCCGCACCTTCTGTGTACAAAAACTGTGGACCTACCCGCTCTGTCCCTAACGGTGTAGGTGCGGACCCCTGTGAAAGTCAAAAGGCGCAAGTTTTATCTTAAAAAACTCACTTTGGGTTAATTCTAGAGGTTTCTAGAAGGAATTTTGACGTGGATTGTTCGCTCTAAGGTGGTTCATGCATCCCAAAAGAGAAGGAGCTAATCCCTTGATGAGAGGAGCTATCCCTTTGAAGGAGGGCTTTATCCCTTTGAAGGAGGACCTAGTAACCTCCCTCCATTGCACTATAAATACAGGCATTGGGCTGGTTGCTGGGGAGGTTAGAAGCTGAACATTTTTGAGGGTAAATGCTGGTGAAATCAAGACTTCCTAGTTGAGCTTAAGAGGAGAGATCACACATCTTTTTGGCTTCATTGGGGAGTGAGTGAAACTTGTCAAAGTAGAGGAGACTTCTTGCTGGACTTTGGGAGGAGCTTGTACAGTGTCAAGCCAAAGGTTGTAAAGTTCTTCTTCTTTTGAATTAATACAATCAAACTCATTTTTCTCAACAAGTATCTTATGTTATTTGTTTCATGGACTCCTTGACTTTCATGTTAAATATGTTTTATGCAATTGGCTTTTCAGGTGCTATTTAATTTGTTTGCCTTGTTTGTGTTTGCATATTCGCAGAAAGGAGCTCATTTGGATCGAAGGAGCGAGCGCATCCACAAGCTAGCGTTGGACCTAAGGTATGCCCTAAAAACACTTGTTTGCTATTGTTTATCAAATCATATTTAGAGAAACATAGTGTCTGGTTGGTTTGCTTGTCATTAGGTCTTCTTTAGATTCTAGGAAGGTCTATCTTGTCCGCAAGATCGACTTATTCCATGTGACACTTAATATCCATATAATGTGTTGTCAATTCCTCTATAAAAATGGATGAAGATATAACATAATCCTTTTCCCTTTCTTAATTCTATTGGTACCATATGTTTTGGTCTTGTTCTAAAAACATCGACGCAATATTTTCCTTTGTAGGGATTCCACTTAGTGTAGATCATAGTATTTATCCATCTAGAATAAAATTTTCTCATATCGATCTTTGGAATGTAGTAGCTACATGGTGTTGACTTGAAACCCTAATGATGTAGATCTTGGATTGAAAATTCACAATTACGGTTTTGTGCTCTCCAATTGTGATAACATATTCTCCATATGTCATTGAGTCTCAACACCATGCTTCTCTTTATTTTCATGATTTCCTTGGAAGCCAGATCCCTTTTAGGGAGGTATTTTAATAAAATTGTTTGTAATTCTTTCATTTCCTTCCTGGTGGAATTTTGTATATCCTCCTTATTTCATTCATCTTCTTTTCCATTTCATCCATCATTACTTCGTTAATGTTTTCTTAATAATTTGATAAATCCAACTTTTCAATATATAACCATCAATTTCATTAACTTTCTTCTTTAATCTTGAGAACCTAAATTCTAAGCATTCACCTTCTTCATGAGTTTTCAAGACGTTTAACTAGTGTAGTAGATTTCTTTAGATCCATTATGGAAAATAATAATAGTACTCTTATTTATCACAACACTTAGTCACGAGAAGGTGGAACTTCTAATAAAAGGTTATGTTACTTATAAATTATATACCTTTAAAACCTTAATCTGGATAATATCTAAATGTATAACCATTTTCTTGATACATTTATGAGATTTGAACCCTCATGAATATAAAACTTTGGTTTATAATACATTGATATGTATTCACTGCAATTCGATAGGTTTGACCATAATTTTATGTGCCAAGTGAAAATTATAGTAAATTTCTAAAAAATTGTTAATTTTTGGCATCTTTAAGAGAAATTCTTCGGCGTAAATCACAAGATAAAACATTTGGCATCTTTCTCTAAGAAAACTTGTATATCATGCTATGCATCCACTTATCAAAATATATTTATGAAATTTTTACTTAGGTACTTATGTATTTCTCCTACAATCTATGAATATTTAATTGTCTGAAAAGTCTGAGAATTCCATTATAGAAAAAAGTATCAAGATGGCATATTTCAAACTAATTTTAGGACCCTTCACAACCCATAACTTCCATAAAATATATATCCAAATATATAGAAAAATAAACTCTATAATTTTAACCAGATGTTCCCAACAATATTTCCTCAATATAATCCAAGAATCACCATATTAAATGTCCCAAAAGGAAATCTATAGTTAAAATTCCAAAATGGCATGTTTGAAATGAATTTCAAGACAATTTAGGAACCCTAACTTCCATAGAGTATATTTTTTAAAATGTAACAAATCTAGATTTGAAATTTGAGCTAAGTGTTCCTTGAGTTCTCTCCATGATAGTCTCCAAGTTTCACCATCTAAAACCTCTCCAAAAAAACGTTATAGAAAAAATACAAAACAAACTTATTTGAAACCAATTTCAAGAACATTGAGGAATGGTAACTTTCATAGAGAATATATTCAATGTAGAGAAAACCAAGATCTAAAATTTGAATTATATGTTCCTCGATATTTCTCCTCAATGTTCTCCAAGTTTCACTATGTGAACCTTCCCAAAAAAATGATTATAGCAAAAATACCACACTAACCTATATGAAGAGGAGCATTCAAAAACCTAACTTCCTTATAGGATATCTCTAAAATTATAAGTACCAATATCTGAAATTTGAACCATATATTCCCAAGATGTCCTCAATATATTCAAGTTTAACCATCTGAAACCACTTAGAAAACAATTTATAGTGAAAATGTTAAAATGAGTTGTTTGAAGAAGCAAAAACCTAGGTTCATAAGCTCTCGTACGAAATTCTATGAATGTTTCACCTTAGAAAATGATAACAAGCCAACAATTATTGTCCTCTTCGAAGTGGAGACATTGTTTTAAAATGAATACAACGTACAAACAATATTATAATTGTAAGATTATGTCTCCTTAAAATATCTGTAAGAGACAAAGGGCATGATTATAATAAAAATGAGACCACAAAAAGTTCTAGCCTACATAACAATCTAGCAATATAAATCTAATAGCTCAATATCTAGGGTTTAATAAAGGGTTTTAGTGTAAACATGGAGCTTAGATAAGGATTAACAATCAGTGGCTTAATCCCAATTTTTATGTCTTTTATAGATAAAACTTCATCCTCTATTGAAATGTTTAGACTTTTTTCTATGATATTAGGGGATTCATAAAGATTTTTAATTTAGGAATTCATACCTATCAAGGAATCATATTATTTTCTTAAGCTTTAATATTCAATTATGACTTCCTAGGATTTATCTTAGATAATTGCAAAAAACAATCTTTCATTTTATTTATATAGTTATTTTTTTCTTTTTTAATTAGAGCTTTGTACCTATTTATCTTATTAGATTTTAAAGGCTCATTAAAAACATTTTTAATAACTTTTCTATTAATTTTACACTTGTTATTATATTTTACTATTTTCCTCTCTATAAAACCTCAATAGAAAATTATATAATTGACATATAATAAACTATTTTATAAAATATTCAACCTTATCTAAAGGCACATACCTAATTTTTTTTAGAAATCCTCTCTCAAAACCCATATAACATTGTAATAAGTTTACCAGAAAATATATATATTTATATATTTTCACCATAATAATTATAAAAATAATAATTCAATCCTTAAAAAAAAAAAAAAAAAATTCTTAAAGGAAAAAATTATGGAAACAAATTCAATTCTTCTATTAAAATTCTCCTATCATTCTTTCCCTATAATATTAAAAAATTATATTATTTTAAAATTATACCTAACTACTAATAATATTTTAATGCTATCTCTAATATAAAATTAAACATAAAATATTTCAATTAATAAAAATGTAATTATTTCTTATATATAAATGGATCTTTAAATTTTATAAGTTGATATCGATATTGTTGACATGACACTTGTACCTCAAATTAAGGGTAAGCACAAGAAGGACTTGAGTACAGTCAATTTCTTCAACTATGGCGAGATGGGTCATTTTTTGTTGAGATGTCCGATGAAGAAGAAGGGAAATGATGACAAGAAGAAAGGAAATCAGGACTCCGCTATTGCCGCTTCATCAGAGATGGACAATCTCTCCAAGAGATTGGAAGAGGAGGACTTTTCTATGATTTCTCATTTCTCCCTGATTACTATCACTTAGCATGGATGGTACGTACACAGTGGTGTGAAAAAGCATATGACATGGTCACAGGATATTTTTTAGACTCTAGATGGATGGGACTCGAAGTTGCACATGGTGTTGGATGACAAGAATCCGTTGGAGAAACAAGGATCAGGTGTGGTTCCATTCAGGATGTAGACAGGACACATGATGTGAGTCTGGGATGTAGTATTTTTACCAAGACTCACATAAACGGTGCTCTTCCTCTCGTTGATGGAGAAGAAGTGGTTTGAGGTCTTGTTCTAAGAAATAAAGGTAAGACTCGGGCTCAAAGGCCCTAAGTCCAATGGGAATGTACACAGAGTAAGAGACCATGGTCTCTATGGGTTGATGGCCAAGCATGTGGATCATGGAAAGAAGCTAGTAGAGAAGGTATGGGTTCTAGAGAAGGAAGAGTGGGTGAAGGTGTAGATGCATGCTTGACAAGAGAAGGTATAGGTTTCCGAGAATAAGGTACATTTTCCTGAGAAGGTATAGGTTCCAAAGACTCAAAGGGAGTCTCATTTGAGAGGGAGCTTGTAGATTCAGAGGGAGAATCTATAACCCAAGAAGATCGCACGGTTAGTGATGAGAAAGGGTTCTCCTACAACTGCCAAGAAGGAATCATAGAAAGAGTGGAAGACATTAAAGGATAAGAATAAGAAGAAGGTGGCTTCCAGTAGTGACATCGATGCTTCCAATAAGGGCATAGTTCACCATACAAGGATTGTTGCAATTGTGAGCGCCAAGAGTTGGAAAGTTTTGCGAGCAGTGATGATGATGGCAAGAGACTTCCTAGTATTGGAAGTACCTCCCTCGCTTATAGGGAGTGTTTATTTGTGAAGCTTGGAAAGTACTCCAGCCCTAGATTTCAGGGTTTGGAGAAAAAAAGCACCACAAGGGAAGCTTGTGGGATTAGAACCCAAGTGTGGGGTTTTTTGCACCCATCGATATTTGGGACAAAATTTTGATGGAGGTATGACATGTTATGGATGAGGATTATAGTGCTCGGCTATATGATTCTAACACATCGAGAAACATTTGAATCCAAATTTTGATTAGAGAGATATCAATTTTTTAAGTTGACTAGTAATTACAGGTTGTCAAGTAGGCCGACTTGAGAGCCAATGGATGTGTCACTTCAAATGTGATGTTGATCCTTCATATGTGTATAAATATGAAGTGCTATGGAGTCATATGAATCATCCAAAAATAGAAACATGTATACATAAAATATGAACTCGTTGGAGGAGAAAGAGAGCTGAAATTTCCTAGCCTTACTGGGCCGCAAATAGAGGACATGACAACATGGAGAAGAGGAAATGTGGGAGCTTCTTCTTGATTGTTTTAGGCTTTTTTTTTTCTTGTAGGAAGGATGAGTCAAGTAAGGGCAAAGGTGAGTCTTTTGGGAAATGTTTTAGGGACAAATCCCTATCATCCTGTTGGTCATTTTCTATAATATTAGTGTGTGCTAGGCCATAGGCTATAACTCCACAGCTAGGTGTGTGAAGAGAGGTTTTAGTGGGTTGGTTCAAGCCTACAAAAATAGTGTGGTAGAGGAGGGTTATCCCAAGGCTAGGCCACATTTAATGGGCGTTTTTTGAGGGTTTTTCAGGGGTTGGTTAGTGGTTGTTGGAGCCTACAAAATACGACCTAACCAGTGACAGTCAAGGGAAGTAAAAGGACAACAAACTTGGAGCATAAATTGATGTCTGTTGGGTCAAAGTATTGAACAGAATTGGATCATGATTGTTGTAGCCTGTTGGAGCCTATTAGAGAACATTGTGATGTGGTGTAATGTCTTCCTAGGAGTCGATTCAACAGTGAATTTTGGGGAGTCATAGAGTTGGTTGGAGGGCAGCATGTTGGCTACCCAAAGTAGCCCCAGATGAGCTATCGTGAAGGATGAAGAGAACCTGAAGGTCTGGTGAAGATAGGTGTTGAAGTGCAACAATTTTATGGATGAAAGTTGTTGCAAGAATGGTAGATTGGAGCATGGGAATTAGGCCTACCTTGAGAGAAGTTGATGAGCCCTTGTTCATTGTAGCAAATGTGATTTGCACCAGCGAAAGGAGGTAACCCTCTTGGAGTCTCGAAGTGTAGATGCCTTGATGGACTAAGGCACTACTAGTGATTAGTATGGAAGTGAAGGACTGGAAGGATGAGATACAACATAGAAGCTACAATGAAGATTTTCATTGTATCTTGTAAAGCATAGATTGTTGTGTTACTAAATTTGTTTCATATAACAAAGATTGGGATTGTACATATTGTACAATTTTTTTTAAAACTATGTATATTGTACATATGTAATTTACTGCTTTATATTTCCGCTGTGCAAAGTAGTTTATGGTTGATATTCTTGTTTTGGAAGCATCAACGACTTTAAAACTTAGGCCCAAGGTCGTAGAAATCTAAAATGGTATCAGAGCATGTCTGAGCTACTTTAGAAGTATGTAAATCAGAGTTCTGCACAACGAAGTACAACGTGAGAGGGAGTTGATCACATTGTGAGTGAAGGGTTCACTACAATGTCGAAGTTACATGTAGGTATCCGATATGAGGACAGGTTGGAGGGGTTGTCCAACTATAGTCCATGGAAGTAAAGGATCAAATTAATCTTAGAGGTCAACAGGATCTGGGATTTTTCTGAGAAAGAGATCAAGAAGCAAACCAACCCTAAGAAGTTGGAAATATGGCAAGATTTGGATGCGAGGGCAAGACTGATCATCCTAGATGGTGTGAGGGATGCCCTAATACCTCATTTATTCGGGAAGAACACCGCACATGAGATGTGGGTATCTCTTCAAAATTTGTTCCAGAATAAGAACGAGAACCAAGTATTGGTATTGGAGGATAAGTTGAAGTCCACCAAGATGTTAAAGGGTGAAAGTGTGACCTTGTATCTAACGAAATTTTCCCAGGTCAAGGATGAGCTTGCTTCCATTTGTGTGACTGTCACAGATTGAAATATGCTAAGGATTTCCTTGAAATCATTCATCAAGGAATCAAAGCCCTTCATCAAAGGAATCATTCCGAGGGAGAATCTACCATATTGGTATAGGTTGTGGGATGACTTCATTCAGAAAGAGTAGTGAGACGAGGATCTTCACCCAAAGCAGAAAGCTTCAGATGATGACATGGCAATTGTATCATGAATGAAGGGTAAGCACAAGAAAGACTTGAGTAAAGTCAAGTGTTTCAACTGTGGTGATGTGGGTCACTTTTCATTGAGATGTCCGATGAAGAAGAAGGAAAATGATGAAAAGAAGAAAGAAAAGAATCCCTCCATTGTTGTCATTACTGCAGAGATGGATGATCTCTCCAAGATATTGGGAGAGGAGGACTTTTCTATGATTTCTCATTTCTCATAGAGTACTATCACTGAGGATGGATGGTATGTGGACAGTGGTGCGACAAAGCATATGGCAGGGTCATAATATCTTTTTGAGACTCTAGCTAGATGGGACTCAAAGTTGCATATGGTGTTGGGCAACAAGAGTCAGTTAGAGAAACAAGGATTAGGTGTGGTGCCATTCAGGATGGAGACATGATGGATGATGTGGTTCCGAGATCTAGTTTTTGTACCCAGACTGAGATATAATGTGCTCTCTCTCTCTCTCTATGATGCAGAAGAAGGTCTTTTAGGTCTTTTTCCAAGATGGAAAGGTAAGACTCAGGTTCAAAGGCTCTAATTCTGATGGGATTGTACTAGGAGTTAGAGAGCATGGTCTCTACGAGTTGAAAACCAAGCCTGTGTATCATGGAAAGAAGTAGGTGGAGAAGTTACAAGTTTCAGAGAAAAAAGAGAAGGTGTAGATTCTGCTGCAGGCTTCATAGGAGAAGATATAGGTTCCCAAGAATAAGGTACATTTTCCTAAGAAGGTCGAGGTTGTAGAGACTCAGAGGGAGTCTAGTTCGAGAGGGAGCTTTTAGATTCAGAGGGAGACTCTATAACCCAAGAAGAGCATGTGGTCAGTGGTGAGCAAGGGTGCTCCTATAACTTCCAAGAAGGAATCATGGAAAGAGTGGAAGATGTTACAAGATAAGAAGAAGAAGTAGGTGGCTTCAAGCAATGACATCGACGCTTACAGAAGGGCATAGTTCACCATACAGGGATTGTTGTGATTGTGAATGCCAAGAGTTGGGCAAGTGTTGCAAGCAATGATGATGATGACGAGAGACTTAATAGTATTGGAAGTACCTCCCTCGATAAGAGAGAGTGTTGATCTGTGCAACTTGGGAGGTAATCCAAACCCTAGGTTTCAAGGTTTAGAGAGCAAAGCACCATAAGGGAAACTTGTGGGCTTGAAACCGAAGTGTGGGGTTTTTTGCACCCATCGATATTTGGGACAAAACCATGTTGGAGTTATGCCATGTGATGGATGAGGATGATAGTTATCGACTATACAATTCCAACGCATTGAGAAACGTCTGAATCTGAGTTGTCATTAGAGAGATATGAATTTTTTAAGTTGACTAGTAATTATTGGTTGTCAAGTAGGTTGACTTGAGAGCCAATGGATGTGTCACTTCAAATTTGATGTTGATCCTTGATATGTGAATAAATATGAAGTGATATGGATTCATTTCAATCATCCAAAAATAGAAACACATATACATCAAAACATAACTCATTGGAGGAGAAAGAGTGCTCAAATGTCCTAACTTGATTGGGTCACAGATAGAGGACAAGACAACATGGAGAAGAGGCAATGTGGGAGCTTGTCCGTGACTATTTTAGGCTCTATTTTTTCCTTCAGGGAGGCTGAGTTAATTTAGGGAAAAGCTAGTTCGTTTTCTACAAGATTGTTGTGTGCTAGGCCGCAGGCCATAGCTCCACATGTAGGTGTGTGAAGAGAGGCTCCAGTGGGCTGGTTTAAGCCTACAATAGTAGAATGGTAGAGGAGAGTTATCCCAAGACTAGGCGAGATTTAATGAGGGTTGTTTGAGGGTTTTTTAGGGGTTCGTTAGTGGTTTTTGGAGCCTCAAAAATATGCCCTAACCAATTCCAATCAAGGGCAGCAAACGAATAACAGACTTGGAGCAAAAATTGATGTGTGTTGGGTCAAAGTGTTGACCAGAAATGGATCGTCATTTTTGCAGCATGTTGGAGCCAATTGGAGCACATTCTAAGGTGGTGTAATGTCTTCCTAGGATCAAATTCAGCAGTGAATGTTTTGGAGTCATAGAGCTGTTGGCTACCCAAAGTAGCCCTAGACGAGCTATCTTGAAGGATGAAAAGCAGCTGAAGGTTTGGTGAAGATAGGTGTTGAAGTGCAAAACTTTGATGGGAGAAAATCATTTCTAGATTGGAATGTATGAGCTTAAGAATTAGGCCTACCCAGAGAGAATTTGTTGAGCCTATGTTCATTGTAGCAGATGTGACTTGCAATAGTGATAGGAGGGAGACCTCTTTGAGTCTTGAAGTGTATATGCCTTGCTAGACTAAGGCACTATTAGTGGGCAGTATGGAAGCGAAGGACCGGCAGGGTGAGATATGATATAGAAGTTGCAGCAAAGATTGTCATTTTATCTTGTAAACCATAGATTATTGTATTACTCAATCTGTTTGATATAACAAAGATTGGGATTGTACATATTGTACAATTTTGTTTAATGCTTTATATTTCTGTTGTGCAAAGTAGTTTATGGTTGAAATTCTTGGTTTCGTAGCATGGGTGATTTTAAGACTCTAACCTAGACCTAAGGTCATGGAAATTCAACATTCAATGTACCACCAGACCATATATTGGTTGAAAAAAATATATCTTTTAGTCAATCACCCCCACGCCATTGTCCAAGCATGAATGTGGGATCATAAGGATTAAACCAAAATAGAACAAACCATGGCTTCAAGAGGCAAAACCACCTCAACCCTCAAGCACAATGATCTCATCAGTATTGTCTAGAAATCGCTATCAACTAGATTGGTCTCTATGCAAGTTTTTCAGGGCTCTAGGAACTAGTAACTCAACCCACAACTTCCACGAAACTCAAGTTTTTTCAAGGATATAGATCATTTGTCCCAACCCACAAGCTCCACGGACTATTAAGTCAACCCACATCTTCCAGGGAACTTGAGCTATTTCATGGCTGCAAAGAATTTTTTCCAACCTACAACCATAGGAAACCTGAGAACAAATGAGAAAAACCAAATGGGGAACCCACTACACCATGGCTATTTAGGAATTGGCAAGGCAAGGCTGAAACCACTTCCAATCTAGGTAAATATCCATACCAATGAAAACATATAAGTATAAAACCACATTCATATGTCATGCATCCAAAAATTAACAACGAGATCACACGTGCAACCTATTACCTACAAAGTAATCCTGTTATAGCTGCTAATCCAATTGTCTCCTTACACTTCCTTTCTTTCCTTGCTTTCTTTCCCCAAATCCAAGTGGATGCAAGAGTGCTCCAAGAATTATTTAACTGTGCAAGAGTATGAGAGAATGAAAGTGTGGAAGGAGAGAACCAAAAATGAACTATAAATTTTGTAATGGTCAAAAGTTGTGAATTGATTCTCCGATGTCGTTTTATTATTGATGTATCCTTTTTTTCATTTTCCTTCATTTTCCTATAATTTCCCTTGCATGCTAACTTGTGTCTCTTCACCTTCCTTTTCTCCTATTTTCCTTTATTTTTATAATTATATGTCATTTACTACCTCCTTGCCTTTTCCAATGCTTTTTCAAATTTCCATAGACATTGTTAAACCACAAGAGATGCCCACTATAATATTTCACCATTCATCTTGGAATATGTGTCCCATGACCTTGGTTTGATTTTATTTTTATAGAAAAATCAACCAGGGGATATTATAGCTTCCCCATTAAATGTGGGTGGCTTGGATTTCTTGAATTCCTAGAGCATGCAATACTTTTCCTTGCTTCTTGAATGATGATGATGGTGATGATGAGAGTGATGGTGGTGTCCCTTGGTATCAAAACTAGATGGTATGCTAGAATGATGCACATGTGTGTAGATTCCTCCTCTCGGGGTGTGCATCTCCCTTCATAATATCCTCACTCCTAGGAATATGCCTCTTTTTGAACATGCTACCATCTTACCGATTTGTATTTTCCTAATATATATGAAGGCTCTTTTTGTCTCTATGACTAGCCCTCATTTCAGATTTCCTTTTCCTTAGCAAATTTGAGATACTTTGCAATATGACTGCATTTGTCTCAACTTGTTTATCTTGAGCTCTTACCATCTTCTAATTATCTTCCTTATATCTACCAACTTCTTCCCTTAGGCTTCTCAGAGTGTCCAACCAATCTGGAGAGTGATTCCCTCCCGCTTGATCCATTGATCTTTCTTCTAAAATAGCCCTGACCTCATCACTTCCATGTTGTGATTAGGTTGAACGATACTGCACCATGCTTGTCATCATTATTTGTTTATGTCTACCTTATGTTGCATTTGATGTGTTTTCAATCACATGCACTATTAGATAATTTATGTAATAAATAATAAACACAATAAATGTCCATGAACTTTACTCATGGAGAAATCCCTATTATTCCTACTTGGACAAAATGACCATGTAAGTATGCCATCATATTTAGCATTTTATATGCCTAGATCACATGTGATATCATTGTTAGCGCATAATGAATAAATAAATAACATATTTATGCCCATGATCTTTCTCTTATAGATTGGTTAATTGCCTACAACCAAACAAATCACATTAGCACATTGTTATCAATGAAAAAAAAATCAATATATCGATCAAGCATGTAGTTAATTTACTTGGTCGACTTTTAATACCTAGACAACTTGTTTTAGCTAATTCCCAAAAATCTCCACTTTCTCATGATAGAGCTCATCCAGTCCAAGTGTTGAACATGGATGCTCAGATACGACCAGTAACAACCACCCCAAACATAAACCTAGTGGGATGTTGCTACTAAGAAATCCAAATCCTCTTCTGCTTGTTAGAAGAATGGGACTTTATTAATTATTCCTCATTTTTTTTGTTTTCTTAATATATATTTCCATATCGTTGCACCTCTCTATTTATTTGACATTTGAAAACCTCTGAGGTTATAACATGAGGATGACCTGTCAAGTAGGTCCACCCCATAACTATTGATGGAACAACCGGGCTTACATGCATGCACATGCTCATTCCATCAAGCGAGGTTAACACCCTGCTAATGTAATGTCTCACAGTCACTCACACTTCTTATCCATGGTTCACATCGAGATAACATGTTTGGGCTTTGATTTGTAGATGAGTGGTGCAATCCAATTTCCAGTTCTTGGTTCTAAGCCTACATTAGATGGCCCATGATGATCCACTCATCTTATTGTCCATATTTATTACGCCACCCCCTCCTGCCTGTTGACGTCACACGGAAGAGGGTGTCGCAAGGAATTTATGTTGTCTGATACTCTTAATGTCAGTTGTTTGTTTTGGGTGATGCCCTAGACCTCTAACCCTTATCCAGGCCTCTCCAATCGCAAGCCTCCATGTCAACCCTATTATTCCATCTATACGCATTCATTAAGATCCACTCTTTGACTAGCCGGACAAGACCCTTTGAGACACATGGATGTTGTGGGCCACCCCATTGCAAATTACTGCTTTTGATTGGCCTACATGGTTATAGGTACATTTCATCTTGATGTTTCAATCCTAACACTTTCATTAAGCTTCCTTCTTTAACTAACCGGACAAGACCCTCCAGGACACGTCATCGTGGCGCTTTGGTCCTAGTACTTTCCTTTATTGCACTCCCTTATAAATTTGGGTGGAGACCACCCAAGCATGTGGAGACCATTCTAATGGCCCAAATCCCATCTAATGGGATGTATTTCCACTTTTTCACTGAAGACCTAACTCACTCAGTGCCCTTCCTCATACATCCTCATGAACAACTAGGAATTAGCCCATCGAGCCAACTTGTTAAGTGACTCACCTATCAACCAATGGTGTAATCACCAAGTAGGCATGGCTTCCAAATCATACCACTCCTTTACTTTGTGTGTGTTAAAAATTCCTCTGGGATTGTACAACCAATCGATCTAGTAGGTGGGTCCCTCCTACACCAATCACATCATGCAATCTCTCTGGGCTTGAACCACTAGGATGGTTTGTCCAATGGGCACCACCTCTAATCGATGGTAGGACCGCTAGGCTTGTGTTTCAACCAACTCATCCTAGCAGACATCATCTCAGTCTATCCCTCTCATGTGCAAAACAAACCTACAAGGTACTAGTTCTAGGAACGTCATCTCCCTCGTATCCAATAACAATGAGGAGAAACTAGGTGCACTAATAATAAGCCTCCATGGCTATGGTTTAACAAGGCTCTTGAGAATAGGGTTAACATAGTGAGGATATAAGCTTAAGGCTTCACTACAACACACCTCACATTAATCTTTTCCATTTGAACATGGCTTCCTTTGTAACTAAGTTTTGGTGGTTCTGCAGATGACTAGACCTATGCTATCCTTCCACCATGGCCATCATGGCTTTCTAAGCACCACTGGTGCTATCCTCCTAAGCTTGCAACATATCAACTCCAACGAGTTCCTGGCTCTTGGGTATTCCCCTTTTCACGATAGGGAATTCCATGCATGTCTGCGCTAGTAATTCATTGCTAACCCACTGCTAAAGACATGTGGTGAACTACTGAGGTGCTTCCACCTCTTTTTCCACGTGTCAAGGAACCTCGAATTGTTCCTCGTAGCCCTACATCTTGTAGCCCCTTCACCAGCTATGTCGTGGCCCTTTTTGAAGACCTCCAATGCATTTGGCTACAAGTTGTGACATTCAACCATCAGCGATGATGCCTCTAGAGAAAGAATGTAGGCTACTGATAATGCATGGATGATAAGCCTCTAAGTAAAGAGAAATGGTTGACCAGACTTAAAAGAGGAATAAATCCCTCATATCCATCATAGCGCCTTCTAAATGGGTTCATAGGCTTGTAGCCAGTAATATATGTGTATAAACATGTATCTATGTATGTAGAGACTTTGTCAGCATAGGCATCCTCAATGTAACCATTATTCATTAATAAGCGGGTTATATGCGAATCTTTGTCATATTATTGTTCAAAACCTTATGGAGCTTGTTAGTTACCTTCAAGGCTTCTCAGTATATTTTATTTATTCAGTCATAAAAGAATCACATTCATGTATTTAATAAGCACACCATTTCAACCCAAAAGCATAACAAGATCTTGCTTATTATGTATAGATAATGCATATTATACTATTTAGAATATTAAGGACAAAATTTAGTCCTAAACTATTCTCTGTAATACCATGCCAAAATTAGAAATGTAGCAAACATTTGATTCATTTATACATATCATTTCAATACAAAAATACAAACATATATTCATGGGCATTGCAAACACATAATAATACTTATCTTGTGATGTTTTGGAACTGAGTCTAGGACTATTACACTCCACCCAATCATAGACAATTGAAACCAATCTCACTTGCAGTTGTCACTCCCTGGACAAATTCAAGAGACTAAGGGGGCTTTCTTGAAGGACTGAACCACCAATTCCCAGTTGAAATAAGGACTCCAAATAACCTATTTCCTCAATCCCACCATCTTCCTACTATAATAATAAATGCACAAGGAATCTATAGGTTCACCACCTCCACCATCAAGAATAGTTCTAGGGATTCACCTCCTTCCTTGGAAGTCTAGAATCC
Source organism: Pinus tabuliformis (assembly GCA_031772625.1). Classification (NCBI taxonomy): domain Eukaryota; kingdom Viridiplantae; phylum Streptophyta; class Pinopsida; order Pinales; family Pinaceae; genus Pinus; species Pinus tabuliformis. The sequence goes on from CM062819.1 coordinate 1,037,988,450, forward strand.
ATTTCTAAAATCAAATCATAAATGAGGAAATATTTAGATGGAATCTTCATATATTAACTCAAGATTGGTATCTTCCCAAGATGTCCAAGGCTCAAGGGACTACTATCTCAACCCACAAACCCCAGGGAACCCAAACTATTATAGGGATCCAAAGATTCTATCCCAACCCATAGCCTCTAGGGAGTACCAAGTTGTTACAGGTCTCAAGATATTTCTATCTTAGCCCACAACCTCCAGGGAACCAAAGTTGTTATAGGGATCTATGGATTCTATCTCAACCCACAGCCTCCAGAGAATCCAAGTTGTTACATTGCTCCATAGACTAGCATCCCAACCCACAACCTCCAAGGAACTTGATAACCAATCCCCTTCACCTCTCTTCTCTTCCATGACTCCTTTCTCTACTCTCAGATGATTATTACGTAAATAGTTTTTATTTCCTCCTCCCCTCTAAATGAGGGAAATGATCCCACTTTCTTTTCCCTAGTACTTTCCTTTCTACGCAAGGATTTATTCCTTGTCCTTACTGCCTTGCAAAGGTGTCAAGTCTCGTAAATTTTCTCGTCCTTTTTTCTTTGTTGAATTTTCTCAAGCACATGGACTTGGGTAATTTTATTTAAATCCCATTTTAATTCATGAGAGAGTCCATTAATATCATGCACCAACCAACCTTTAATGGTTGTCCCAAAATAGTCCATATTTCCTGCATAAGGAAACGTTTCATATCCCATGCAAGCCTCCTCCTCAGATCTAGAATATGTATCCCCTAGATTCAGCCCATTTAATATATTTTTTCAAAACATTTACATTTCATTTTATGAGGAAACTCAGGTTGGGGTCACCACATTAGTTTTCCCAGTTTTTGGTTTCCATGATAAAATCTTTATGTTAATTTGTGTGTTTTCCATTACATATTTTTTTTGTTTTAATTAAGGATATATTTGCAGTAACTAATTTTACAGTGTTAAAACCTACACTTAATACTATGGCACCTCTTGAAAAATTTATGGTACCCCCATATGCAATCATTTCTTGAACTTTGGTGCTAGATATACAAAACAATTGAGAATTTTTATGATTTTTAACCTAAGAAATTACGGGTGCTTCATAACCACTCAACATTGTTACCTTTTCTGTTTGATATATCCTTCTACCTTGAGGATTTATGGAGTATTGATTGCATCGAATGCATGACAAGGCATTGTTGGGGTAGTCCCTTCTAGACTTATATCTTAGAATGGTTCAAATTTTTAATCTTTGTCCTCTTCGGATTCTACCTAGAATAAATTATTCTCAGTACATTTATGGCCCTTATTGTACTTGTTTCAATAGTTGAAACATAGTCCCTTTTATCTTCTTTCATCTATTTGTGAAGGATTCAACCTTGTTGTTTTAGGAGAGGGAGCATGATCTTCTCCATAGTTATTAGTGACCAATTTTCTTGTGGCCATATTTTTACTTTCAACTTTCCTACGCATACTGAAAGCATGATCTAGGCTCAAAGACACACACCTCATGTTGTATGTTATTCTTTAAAGTTAGCATATTTGTCTAACCAATTATTCTCTAAAATGTCTTTACCCTATGACTGAACTTTTGGAATTGTTGAATACATTATGTAAAAGGACCTTTTGTCAAAGATTCGCCAACTGACTATAAATTGTATTGGTATTAACATCCATATAATGTGTTGTCAATTCCTCTATAAAAATGGATGAAGATATAGCATAATCCTTTTCCCTTTCTCAATCCTATTGGTACCATATGTTTTGGTCTTGTTCTAAAAACATGAATGCAATATTTACCTTTTGTAAGGATTCCACTTAGTGTAGATCATAGTGTTTATCCATATAGAATCAAATCTTCTCATATCAATCTTTGGAATGTAGTAGCTCCTTGGTGTTGACTTGAAGCCCTAATGATGTAGATCTTGGATTGAAAATTCATAATTACGGTTTTGTGATTCAATATTTGTGCTCTCCAATTGTGATAACATATTCTCTATATGTCATTGAGTCTCAACACCATGCTTCTCTTTATTTTCATGATTTCCTTGGAAGCCACATCCCTTTTAGGGAGGTATTTCAATAAAATTGTTTGTAATTCTTTTATTTCTTTCATGGTGGAATTCTGTATATCTTCCTTATTTCATTCATCTTCTTTTCCATTTCATCCATCATTACTTTACTAATGTTTTCTTAAGAATTTGATAAATCCAACTTTTTCAATATATAACCATCGATTTCATTAACTTTCTTCTTTAATTTTAAGAACCTAAATTCTAAGCATTCACCTTCTTCATGATTTTTCAAGATGTTTAACTGGTGTAGTAGATTTCTTTAGATCCATTATGGAAAATAATAATAGTACTCTTATTTATGACAACTCTTAGTCATGAGAAGATGGACCTTCTAATCAAAGGTTATGTTACCTATAAATAATATACCTTTAAAACCTTAATTTGGATAATATCTAAATGTATAGCCATTTTCTTGATACATTTATGAGATTTGAACCCTCATGAATATAAAACTTTGGTTTATAATACATTGATATGTATTCACTACAATTTGATAAGTTTGACCATAATTTTATGTGCCAAGTGAAAATTATAGTAACTTTCTTAAAACTTGTTAACTTTTGGCATCTTTATATAAGAAAACTTGTATATCATGCTATGTATCCAATTATTGAAATATATTTATGAAATTTTTACTCAAGTACTTATGTATTTCTCCTATGATCCATGAAGATTTAATTGTCTGAAAAGTCTAAGACTTCCATTATAGAAAAAAGTATCAAGTTGGAATATTTCAAACTAATTTCAGGATCCTTCACAACCCATAACTTCCATAAAGTATATATCCAAATCTATAGCAAAATAAACTCTATAATTTTAACCAAATGTTCCCAACCATTTTTCCTCAATACGATCCAAGAATAACCATATTAAATGTCCCAAAAGAAAATCTATAGTTAAAATTTCAAAATGGCATGTTTGAAATGGATTTCAAGAGAATTTAGGAACCCTAACTTCCATAGAGTATATATTTGAAAATGTAAATAATCTAGACTTGAAATTTGAGCTAAGTGTTCCTTGAGATCTCTCCATGATATTCTCCAAGTTTCACCATCTCAAACCTCTCCAAAAAAATGTTATAGAAAAAATACAAAACAAACTTATTTGAAACCAATTTGAGGAACATTGAGGAATGGTAACTGTCATAGAGAATATATTCAATGTAGAGCAAACCAGGATCTAAAATTTGAATTATATGTTCCTCGATATCTCTCCTCAATATTCTCCAAGTTTTACTATGTGAACCTTCCCAAAAAAATGGTTATAGCAAAAATACCACACTAACCTATTTGAAGAGGAGCATTCAAGAACCTAACTTCCTTATAGGATATCTCTAAAAGTATAAGAACCAATATCTAAAATTTGAACCATATATTTCCCAAGATGTCCTCAATATATTCAAGTTTAACCATCTGAAACCACTTAAAAAACAATTTATAGTGAAAATGTCAAAATGAGTTGTTTGAAGAAGAAAAACCCTAGGTTCATAACCTCTCATACGAAATTCTAAGAACATTTCACCTTAGAAAATGATAACAAGCCAATAATTATTGTCCTCTTCGAAGTGGAGACATTGTTTTAAAATGAATACAATGTACAAACAATATTATAATTGTAAGATTGGGTCTCCTCAAAATATCTGTAGGAGACAAAGGGCATAATTATAATAAAAATGAGACCACAAAAAGTTCTAGCCTACATAACAATCTAGCAATATAAATGTAATAACTCAATATATAGGGTTTAATAAAGGGTTTTAGGGTAAATATGGAGCTTATATAGGGCTTAACAATGAGTTGCTTAATCCCAATTTGTATGTCTTTTATAGAGAAAAATTCATCCTCTATAGAAATATTTAGATTTTTTTCTATGATATTAGGGGATTCATAAATATTTTTAGTTTAGGAATTCATACCTATCAAGGAATCATCTTATTTTCTTAAGCTTTAATATTCAATTATGACTTCCTAGAATTTATCTTAGATAAACGCAAAAAAAAAATCTTTCATTTTATTTATGTAGTTATTTTTTTCTTTTTTAATTAGAGCTTTATACCTATTTATCTTATTAGATTTTAAAAGCTCATTAAAAACATTTTTAATAACTTTTCTATTAATTTTACACTTATTATTATATTTTACTATTTTCCTCTCTATAAAACCTCAATAGAAAATTATATAATTTACCTATAATAAACTATTTTAAGCGCGCTTGAGCCAGAGGCGATCTGGGATGGGTGACCTCCCGAGAAGTCCTCGTTACCGAATGCAAGCCCCGGAAATGATGATTGACGCTATGTGATTCATTTCACTAGTTTCAATCCCACTTCTTCACCCCTGTGAGCATCACCTAATGCAATGAGTGCTAAGTGAACTATTCAAAAATCCTGAGAAATTAGTCAGTTACGACTACCTCTCATGGAAATGGTCATACGTGAATGACTTACTTAACGCAATTGCATCCCAAAAATGATATCTAATATAATGCACTGCGTAAACCCCCATACTTAATTTCAAAAAGAGTGAAGGGAACTCTACTTGAATGGTTCATGAGGCACAATACTTGCTAAGGTTTTGCAAATGGGCTAGCAAGCTAAGTGGGCTTGATTGTGGGGAAAACTCCATAGTTAAGCGCGCTTGAGCCAAAGGTGATCTGGGATGGGTGACCTCCCGGGATGTCCTAGTTACTGGGTGCAAGCCTGAGAAGTAATGATTGATGCTATGTTATTCATTTCACTATTTTCAATCCCACACTACCTCTCATGTTACCGGGGGCAAGCCCCAGAAGTGATGATTGATTATGTGATTCATTTCACTAGTTTCAATCCCACACTGCCTCTCATGTTACCGGGTGTGGTGATTGATGCTATGTGATTCATTTCACTAGTTTCAATCCCACACTGCCTCTCATGTTACCGGGTAGTTTCAATGCCACTTCTTCACCCTTGTGAGCATCACCTAACCCAATGCAATGATTGATGCTATGTTATTCATTTCACTAGTTTCAATCCCACACTACCTCTCATGTTACCGGGGCAAGCCCCAGAAGTGATGATTGATGCTATGTGATTCATTTCACTATTTTCAATCCCACACTGCCTCTCATGTTACCGGGTGTGATGATTGATGATGCTATGCGATTCATTTCACCAGTTTCAATCCCACACTGGCTCTCATGTTACCGGGTGTGATGATTGATGCTATGTGATTCATTTCACTAGTTTCAATCCCACACTGCCTCTCATGTTACCGGGTAGTTTCAATGCCACTTCTTCACCCTTGTGAGCATCACCTAACCTAATGCAATGAGTGCTAAGTGAGCTATTCAAAAATCATGAGAAATTAGTCAGTTACGACCACCGGTTGATCCCAAAAATGATATCTAATATATGCAACCTTATCTAAAGACACATACCCAATTTTTTTTGAGAAATCCTCTCTCAAAACCCATATAACATTGTAATAAATTTATGAGAATATATATATATATATATATATATATATATATATATATATATATATATCACCATAATAATTATAAAAATAATAATTCAATCCTAAAAAAAATTCTTAAAGGAAAATTTTTATGGAAACAAATTCAATTCTTCTATTAAAATTCTCCTATCATTCATTCCCTATAATATTAAAAAAATACATTATTTTAACATTATACCTAACTACTAATAATATTTTAATTGTATCTCTTATCTAAAACTAAACAGAAAATATTTCAATTAATCAAAATGTAATTATTAATTATATATAAATGAACCTTTAAATTTTATAATTTAATATCGATATTGTTGAGTGGATTATTTTCATTTTCCTTAATTTTGTGGATGGGAAACTCTTTTGTTCTTTATAAAGTAATATCTTCAATCTGGCTGGAATGAATTATAATGATTTTTATATTTTAGTTATTTATTTTTTAGTCCATATATATTTTGTTATCATAAAATATTTATAAATTTATAATATATGTGTAATTGTGTTGATAGATGTGATTTATTTTAAAAATGAGTTTATAATTTTAATTTAATAATTATGATTATTTATGATTACGAGGTTGAAATTAAAGATTTCTAAATGTACTAATTTTATATATTTTTAATATTTTAAACGTTATTTATATTTATTAATTATTTAATTTTATTAATTATTATATATTATTAAAAAATTAATATATTTTAGATATTTAACCATATAAAATAATCATTAATTTATTTAAAATAAAAAATAATTATTAAAAAAAAAACGAATCTAACATTGGTGTTACATCACTCTAAAAAGTTAAAAAATAAAAATCGACAATATAATACTGATTATATTATTTTTAATTTTAATTTACTATTTAAGATTGTATTTTGACCGATTTATATGTTATTTGCGGTAAAATTTAAAATCTATACCATTATACAATTATGGTTTCTCCAAAGAATCTAAGAACACTGAAAAACCATCAAAGCCGTTTGGGATCACTGCTTGATTGATTTAATAGTAATGTTTTGACCGATTTATAGATTATTTAGGGTAAATTTTAACATCAATACCATTATACAATTATGGTTTCTCAATTAAAAAGGATTAATGGATTAAAAAGGAAAAAGAAAAACATTGAAAACACGAAAGCTTACTGGGATGCTATGTTGTCAATTGATGAACCTCGTTTGATTGTTAATTAGGAGATATTTTGGAATTGGATAAATATAGATAATAATAAAAAAATATGCAGACTTCATTTACCAATATTTTTGAAATCAAATAGTTGAATAATAACGTTTCACCTATTATAGTAAACGATAGAGTTTGATTTTGTTTGGAAAGTCCTTTCGTTCAATTAATTCTGTAGTGTCCTCTCGGCTGATTGAAGTTTTGTTCACGGGTGAATGGTAAATTGTTCGATCCAGTGCTAATTGATTTTGCAATCCTTCCATTGTATTAACTACAAAATTAGAGGATTATGTTGAATTGATACGCGATTTCGTCTCCGAAGACGCTCGGAGATTTATTCGTTTGAGCTGCAGTCTTTTTCATCGTTGAATTGAAAGTTCCGTAAAGAGAGTTGCACTCTTTTTCATAGTGGAGATCATAACAATATTGAAGTATAACGTAACTGCATCACTGGATTGAATTATGAGAGGTAACGTAGAGATTAGAGAAAAAGTCCCAACAAATTGTATAGAAATTTTTGTTTTTTCAGAAAGAAAAACATCATGATATTATATTCCTTATCCTTATAATGGGCAAAATACATATCAGTCCATATCGATCTGGCCGACAGATACATGGTACGAACGGATAATAGTCCCTCCCCTATACGGAACGATGATTCATTTCAAAGCTGCTATTTTCTGTACAACTGGGACGAATTGTACAGAAAATAGCAGCTTTGAAATGAATCATCGTTCCGTATAGGGGAGGGACTATTTGTTTCCCAAAGTATATAATATAACTAAGATTGAATTGAATTATCCACGAAAGCGTAGAGAACTTACCAACAAATCTGCGAAAGTGAATTATCAACGATAACGCAGAGAAAGTGAAATATTAACGATAGATTTGGAAAATGTGAACGATTATAGCAAGGCTGATGCTTACCGTTTTGATTCCATGGACTGCGTGGATTAATTTCTATGTGCTTCATATTATTCCTCTCTAGAATACCATGGCTCCGATACCGTGTGATAATTATTCTCTAGAGATGGATGGAAAATCCAAGGGTAAGCGCTTATAAATAGACTCAGACACTATGAAATCGAACCACATCTTAAAAAAGAGTGAATTAGGAGTTGAATTCCTTGTGAGAAATATGACGATGATAAGGGTTGTGAATTTTCGTGTATGGCTTCTGCTTCTGCTCATCAAGCTAATGATGTTGAGCAGCCTATCCTCTTCTCAGGCAGCCACAACACCCTCGGGTATGAACATGGGATGATATTGGATTACGTGTCTTTATGTAGTTGATGATATGATATGATAGAATTAATGGCTTCTTGTTTGTTTTGTTTTGTTGGGCTTTGCAGGTTTTCCGTTTGCGTTTATGACTATAGATGCGGAGAAAGCAGCTGCAAGGAAATATGATTACATTGTAGTTGGAGGAGGAACGGCCGGCTGCCCCTTGGCCGCAACGCTGTCTACCAAGTATTCAGTTTTGGTAGTGGAGAGGGGAGGATCTCCTTATGGAGTTCCCGACATTGAGAACGCCGATGCTTTTGGAAAGCCATTGGATGAGACCGACAATTACACTTCCATAGCGCAGACCTTTATTTCAGAGGATGGAGTGAGTAATGCGAGAGCGAGAGTTCTGGGAGGCGGAACTGCTCTCAATGCGGGCTTCTACAGCAGGGCTAGCTCCGAATATGTACGTAATATGGGGTGGGACGAGGGACTTGTAGAGGAGTCGTATGAATGGGTGGAGAAACAGAATGCCTTCAGACTAGATCACCTTTCACGTTGGTCATCGGTTTTCAGAGATGGCCTCCTGGAAGCGGGAGTTCTTCCAGACAATGGATATACGTTGGATCACGTGGAGGGAACAAAGATCAGCGCCTCCACCTTCGACAACAATGGCAAGAGACACACAGCAGCAAATCTTCTCAGGTCAGCCAATCCGGACAATATCGTAGTCCTTCTCAATGCTACTGTCAGCAGGATTCTCTTCAATTCCCAATCAGAAGGTAGTTCATTCAAACACATGGGCTCTTACACCCAATATTAGATTCTAGTATTCTCCTACACGAGTGACGTTCCACAATATTAGATTCTAATATTCTCTACTTCATTCTCCAATCTTTATAATCGAAATGGGACTAATAGATTCAGTTTCTTGAGTATGAAAATATGCAGGAACGAAGGATCACTCGTTTCAGAAACCGAGGGCCCGTGGAGTAGAATTTATGGACCGCCGTGGTCGTTCGTATCAAGCTCTCCTGAAGGAATCATCCCGTTCCAGCGAGGTAATCGTTTCTGCAGGAGCCCTGGGCAGCCCCCAGCTTCTGCTCTTGAGCGGAATCGGCCCATCTCAACATCTCAAGGAATTCAATATTTCACTACTCCTAGATTTGCCCTTTGTAGGCCAAGGGATTCAAGACAACCCACGTGCAAGCGTAGGCTTGCAATCTCCTACACCCTTGGAATTCTCAAGCATACAGGTAGTTGCTATTCTTAAAGGCTCTCAAGCTTATATCGAGTCCAGCAGCATGGTAAATATCACCGTATCCTCACACCCCATGGACGTGTATACTGGGTACATTTTTGAGAAGCTGGCGTTTCCATTATCAAGGGGAGAGCTTCGGTTACTCAGCAGGGACCCTCGAGAAAATCCATCTGTTCGATACAACTATTATTCCCACCCTCTAGACCTGCAGAGATGCGTCCAAAGCGTGAGCCTGATCGTTAATCTGCTCAAGACACGGTCTCTTGAGAGATTTGCGTATGCAGCAGCTAATGACTCGTCGCGTCAGTTTCATTTTATTGGGCAAGCGTTACCAGACAATCCCTTAGACGATGCAGCCATGGCTCAGTTCTGCCATGCAACACTGAACACAATATGGCATTACCATGGAGGGTGTGAACTTGGGCTTGTGACTAACGAGAAATATCAGGTCAACGGAGTTGATAGTCTCAGGATCGTAGATGGCTCAACGTTCAGAGACAGTCCTGGAACAAACCCACAAGCCACCACTATGATGCTCGGCAGGTAATTGTTACATTTATAACATTCTTAATATTAGAATAGTGATTGTATAACTTTCTCTATTAAAAATTCCCAACCATATTATTATTGTGCATGCAGGTATATCGCATTGAAGATTCTTCAGGAGGTGAATGCATGACATGAAGCTAATGAAATGTCTTCGTGAGCAGTTGTCAAAATTCCCAAGAATGTTTTAAGAGTATATCCATTTATTCTTGCTACGGGAATGTGGGTCATCAACTTGAAAATATGCAAAAATAACCAGACCCGCTAAATTATAAAACAATAAAGCTTCTGTGCAAACACTGGTTACTGGCGTTTATACACTTACCATAAACGCGAAATGCCAAAGCTCATAAATACTATATAATATATATCCTGTATGGTTTGCTAAATAAAGTTTTTTTTAAAGAGTTCCAGTCAGCCCTTAAGATGAATATAATGTTTTTTTCTTTATTATGGGTTTCTCTTTATTACTTATCAGCTTAGGTTCAACCACAAATTTTAAATATTCGAGGTATGATGTCGATTAAACTTTAAAAATTATATATATATAGATAGATAGATAGATATAGGTATATATCTATATTCTTTCTTCTTTTTTTTCCTTTCTTCAATGGGGTAATAATTATGGTTATATATAGTTAAATAAAAATTTAAGGTTTATTTTTTATGGTTGCCTATTATAATGGAAACTAATGGAAGATGGTAAGGGTTAAGGGTTTTTGTTTCTCATTCAAAATCATCAAAATTCTCTAACAAGTTTAGGTCTAAGTCACTAACAAGAACCATAATAGAATTACAATATATCATTTTCTAGTTCACCATATATTTATGAGAAAAAAACTAATTTACTACAATCAAAACATAAACCAAAAGAATTGGACAATCATAAGTTGTCACATTGATGCCACTTACATTGTAGACACTTCACCCCACACAAAAAAGGTTCTTTTAGATCCTCTTAAGAAAACAATCTCTTCCCCTTACACTCATTGTGATATGGGGGGATCTAAACATTTAGATTGATCCCATAAAGGTTCAATATCATTTAACACCTTAAGAAGATGAATTTGTGTCATCCTCCCAACTCAAATCCACTTAAAACTTACCATAACTCAAGGCACTAATTTTCCCCTATGGAGGGTTCACAAAAGAATTTTTGTAGTTTAAGTTAGGACTGTAGAGGTAGGAATCCCAATAACCCCCTTTAGTCATATCACATCTAAAACATAGCAATTTTCCTCATAGGGAACATAAAATCCTCCACCATCTAGTGTTCAAAAAGATAATAGTGAGAAGAAACTAGTGAATGCGGTAAGACTTTAGCCTACGAGCTAACAAACCTCCTTGAGTCTCCCAACTCTTGATTGGGATTCCAAATATGTTTGATACCTAGAAGTTGAGAAAACTCTCACCCATACTAGACATAATTATCATAGTGAATAAAACTTAGGGCATCTACCAAAGTTGTTGGTTGTCATATGCAACTACGCCTCGATGTGATTTCAAATAGATATTAGGAAATGTTTCCAACCACTTTCGATGTGTCCCTAGTACCCCTCATTATAATCCTCCTTTCAACCTTCACTAGTTTCCTTCCAATGAATTTAATCATATTTGTTGAAAACGTTTGGAAGGCCTAATTACTTTTCTGAGTGGAAGAATGTTAGGTCTTTGTGGTTTTATACATTGACACACTCTCTTCACCATCTTTGGAAGTTGTTTGACTAAAAGATTAGAAAAACATTAAAGGTAAAAATCCTTGTTTTTCTTGCTTTGTTTTACGTGTTGATTTTACATCTAAAAATGCACCTCAAATTCTACACACTACAGTGAGAAGCATAATAGACCAATGTGCTTCCCTTAGATCTCACCACCTTCAAGGGATCCCACTCTTTTTAAAAGGTGTTTCTAGTCTTGCAACCTCACCATCTCGACCATCACCACAAAGATCGTCATCTAATTCTTCCTTATTATTCTCATCCATCTTAAATGCAACCTTGCTTGGTACTACAATATCTCAAACAACACCTCCCCCTCATAAATATCAAGCTAACACGATGGAAAATCTAGCCCACACCTAGAGCCTCCCATTTGTGACTTCTCGTGATCTTCTAGATTTAACAAAGTTAATCAATGATCCCATTTCCCATAGTGTTGCATGGCCTACAATTCCTACAAGCCTTCCTTCAAACACTCCAAAGTTTCAAGGAAATCCTAGGGATGACCTTTCCAAGCACATCATGACTTTTCACCTATGATTATCTTCTACTAGTATCACAAATTACTTAATTTGCTTGGATAATCTTTCAATGTATTTTAACAAGCGCTAGAACATATGGTATATTAGTGAAAATTCAGCTACCCACATTTTGTTTTCCTCGGTCAAATCATTTCTCACCTACTTTCAACATCTAGCAAGCCTCGTTGATGATGGTGCATCCACATGCATTATGTCAAAAATAGTGTGGAAGAAATTGAGGTCCACCCACCTAATTTTGTCAGATATAACCCATAGGGATTATGATGGTTTCCCATGACGGGGCCTTTACCACAATGTCCCTATAGAGCTAGTAGGGAAAATAGTATTAATCAACATTGAGTTCATTAATGCTCCTCTCAATTACAATTTTTTTTTGGGAGGAGTTATATGTATATAATGAGGGTCATTGTATCCTTAGCATTTCACACAATGAACTTTCCCCACAACAATAATATTGTCACCATTGACTAAATTACAAACTATGAGCCCCAAACTACTCTTATTGTAGAGAATGTCTTACCAATTACTGGTTTTGAGCATGAATTTATGTCGCTTTTACTAAAATTAGGCTAGATATCCTTAGAACTTCCATTCTTCTTGGGACATACCTATGGGATCCCCCTCTTACATCAAATTATGAATTATCTTCCATATGTTTAATATCTACTACTCCCATGGAGTTATCATCTGACCTTATTTCATAGCAAAATATTTAGACATTGTGGAAACTAGTGGTTCTCCATATATCCCACACACCATCACTTAGAATCCTTTCCTCTACCCACCACCTAGGTATGCCTCACATCAAGTGATGGGCACATTAACCCTCCCAGATATGATATTGGCCATTATTGTATGATATCTTTTTCCCTTAGTTATATCCCCCATGATGGAAGTAATGCCAAACAATAAAAAATAATTAATGTCCCCACTTGTTAACCAAGTGTCAAAGGATTAATAGAAAGAAATTCAAATGCTTATAGAACCAAAGAAACGAACTAAGCGAAAATAGAAAACGAATATTGAGGATAAGGCTACACCCACTCCTATATTAATACCCCATTGGCTATTTGTGACACATAGGGACACCCTACTAATTTATTTCCTACTCTTCTAAAGTTAAATATACTCCTTCATTCCCTGCAAGTGTCATCTAAAATCAAGGAGACACAAGATAATGGAGTAACATCTACATGTAATAAATATCTACATACCAATCATTTTTGTGTTATTTTCATCGAGTACATCCATCGCAAGCATCATTGTCCTAATATCCCTAGTAGATATAAGGAGGCATTGGACACATTGATCCCTAGTAGATATAAGGAGGCATTGGACACATTGATAGAATCACTCATAGTTACTCTGAGAAAACCATTAATCTTAGACTTTTCTAATGAACCTACCACCATGTACTATGGCCAATCAACATTTTCCACACCCATTTTCATTATATATTGATCACAATCATTTGACCACTATTTCCCACTCATCATCAAAAATCATTATTGGAGTATGACCCATTCACAATCAAATGTGCCATATCCATTTATCAAAAGATGATGTTGACTCAAAAACTCAGAGAAGGCATAAAAGAAAACTAGTTAGAAAACTTACAAGGATTTGATATTGGGATAAAACCTTTAAAATTTGTGAAGGGACAAAGTCTATGTAAGATGATGGGAGGAATCAAAGAAATTAATATTGAATCTCACAATGGAGTTGGTGATAATCAACCATTGTTTGCATCTAAATGGTACAAAAATATAATCTATTTGAAATCTGGACAATTTCTAGTTGGCATGACAAGTAAAGAAGTAAGAACATTGCAGATGAAATCCAATTCCCATGAATTGATCTCTAGAGTTTTATTCTGAATAAGTTGCGATGGATTGCTACTCACATGTATCCCAAAATCTAAGACATATATAATAATAAAGGAAATACATGAAGAAATATGTGGGAATTTCTCCCCTCTCATAATAGCCCAAAATATTATTAGTGTTGGATTTTAATTGCCAAATATTTTTAAGGACTTATGCATTTGTAAGAAAATTCATCTCATGTCAGAAATTTTTAGGGAGAGAGTATCCATGCTCTTAAAGACAATTATAGTTGACAACCTATTTTCTCAATGGGGGCTAGATGTTATCAGACCAATCAATCCTGAATCAAGTGCAAGACATGTTTATATTTTGGCTACAACCGAGTGTTTTACTAAATGGCCCGAGGAAGTAGCATCAAGGCATGCTAAAACAGATAATTCAATCCAATTTCTAGATGAAAATATCTTTGCATGATACAAAGTACTAAATTTTTTTATCATAGATAATGATTCTATTTTTATTGGGTAAAAAATCATAGAGTTTTTTGGAAGGTAGGGAATACTTACATGTCAATCCTCTAATTATTATCTCTAAGGAAACGGTATGGAAGAATAAACAAACAAGACTCCTATAAGTATTTTAAAAAAGATAGTGAATGACAGTACAAGTAGTTGGCACAAAAATGCTTTAGATGTCTTCTAGGCTAATAGACTCAACCCACAAAAGGATCAGGATAATCACCATTCTATCAGGAATTAGAGGAATTTTGAGGTCTAAAATGAGCCTCCTAACGAAAATAATAAAATAATAGTTAAAATAATAAAACAAGGTTTACAATTTTTTAGAGAAAAGTAAACTAAACTGCTTGTTTATTGTAATTTTAGCTTATCTTATTATAGGTTTACATAAATTTCAAGAGTATACACCCTTTGGATGTGGAATTAAATTTCAATCCAACAAGTACCTACTCTACATACTATTGAGTAGACCCACATTAAAAAAAAAAAAAAAAAAAAAAAAAAAAAAAAAATTGAAAATACATGAAATTCAACAATCTTCTTTCCATGTATTTTCAACAATTTTTATATGAGTGTACTCATAAATATGCAAAGTTGGTACTCATTGGATGTGGAATTTAATTGTACATCTTAAAGGTGTCTACAATTGACATGTGACTAAACCTATAAGGAAATAACCCAAAAATACAACTAAAAACATTAGTTTTCTTCTTTTCCCTCCAAAATACTCACCTATGGAGATGACATCATCATTTTTAATGATATTGATTCTTTTAAAGTTAGTTTTTTAGTGCATTTTCAGTTTTGAGGCTCATTTTTTACGTTAAAATTTCTATAAATTATATGGAAAGGATACAAGATTACCTATACATATGGAAATCAATGCCCTAGCATCGACAATTTAGTTACAAGATGAAGAAGATGTCCCCCTGTCTAGACTAGGTGACATCAAATAATGTAGTTGGAGGAGAAGATACAAGAAGCTTTCAAAAGTATCCAAAGGAGACAAGAGGATAATATCATAAATTTCAATATAGGAGCTACAAATAAGACTTATTCCAAAGGGAAAATAGTTTTGTTTTGGGATAAATAAAAATAAAATCTTCCATGCATAAAATGTTTAATTCCTTATGGATTGGACCATATGTTATACATGGAATAAATTGATACATTTTTTATATCCTCAAAGGGATGGATCATTAACTACTCAATTTTCCTATCAATGGGAAGCACCCCAGATATTTCTCCGCCTCACATGTTTTCACGCTTGCTTGTACTATAGAATTTTATATAATGTATATTCTCAACTTGTATTATCTTTGAATATGTATTCTTTAAATTTTGACTCCATTGCCCAATAGGGAGGTAACTAGTAATATTTTGGGTTCTTCGTAACACACAGGGGGTCACTATCCTTAGTTAGAGCCAATTGTTGACCCTAAAAAAAATTAGGCCTATACAGAGAGAAATTTTATTGAAGAATTTTTACCTAAGTGTCTTTGTACTATTTTCTTTATATTCCAACATAGTTAAATTATTGATGTGCGGAAACTACATCAGTCAAATTCTCTCTGCACATCTCTCTTCTGCACACCACCCCTTTCCACATATTGCCTCTTTGTACACTTTGTTTATGTGCATTAATCCTTTGCACACTGAATTTTGCACATACTCATCCCCTACACAACATGAAACTCTACATAATCCATTCATCCACACTTCATATGATTACTTAATATTAATTGCATAAATCGTGTGTCAGAGAGTCACTTAACCACCTTTACTCTCTCGTTTCCTCTTTTTGCTCATTTCGAGGTCACTTAAAGGATCAATAAAGGAATTTTACCTTTAAGTAAATAGGACATGATGGGAATTGTACTTCGATATTTACTCTACATAACCGCTCATAAAGCACAATCATGAGTTAGTAACTTCAACTTATTATTTTGTTTAATCCAATAGAATTGAACAAGAAGAGGTTGTACATTAGTAATTATACAAAAGAGTGAGTTAAAAACTAATACTTGCTAAATTTGTTTATTGATCAATCATATATCAGTAAGTACAACAAACAAATGACCCCTAGAAGGAAGAAAGGCCCAGTTTTCAATCCCACATTATTATGGCAAGACAATGAAACCCCATTTTTTATATAATTCCTAATAAAAATATGTCGTTTCAAATTTCTTTATTTGTCTTTAAAATCCTTTTACATGTTATTCCATTATTTATTTCTTTTCCTTTTCCTTTTCCTTTGTATCCTTTTCTTTTTGTATCTAAATAGTTTTCTGGTTGTATCCCCACATATATATCACTCTCTTTGTATAAAACATATTATCAAAACTCCACCCTTCTTTTAAAACAATATATAATCCAAAAAAATGACTAATCATAATTGCATAACATGATCTGCCATAAAATAATGCATATTTTCCTATTCCATGCGATGTAAATATTTCAATCCCATGCCCTCCATATCTAACACTTAATATTGGAAAAACCCTATTAAATATTGTAAATATTCCCATCCCAGGCCTCTGTCCACCATGCCAAAAATCTGCACAATGTTCTATATAAATTTGCTACGACATCATGTAAATTTCCCTCTTTGTTCCGAGTAATGTTTTTATCCCACTTTCCATTAGCAAGCCTCCCGCCCTTCTTAGTTTCAAAAAAAAATAGCCGGAAATATTCACATCGTATAAAATTAAAAGTTTTGTCTAGCAACTTCTGTTAAGTTATGCCTCCCATCAATGAGACCTAATTTACTAGAGATATAACTATGAAACAATACTAGGGAATAAGTCCTACAATGACATGGTCATTGTGTTCCACATTGGCACTATTAGGGTCCTATAATAATAGGATTCATAATTTTGAATTGAATATGGTTAGTATTGTAATAATGTACATACCTTTGCTTTCTGAAAATGTATTCCCAAATTAAAAAATGTAAAGAGGGTATGTCCTAAAAGAACAATCAAAGGACAAAAAGAAACAAAGATCAAAAAAGTGAAAAATATGAACCCCACAAAAAGAGATAAAAATAGATCATAAAAGTGTGCTAATTCAAATGCCACTACTATTTTACTGTTTCTGCAAATAATGATTATGTGTAGCATGTTGAAAATACCATAATCCATGATAAGTCAAACATCTTAATCTTGACTTTTCATGCTTTAAATTAAAGGTTAATAGATAGAGAATAAATATCTAGCCAAACAGTTTAATCTTCGCAGATCAATAGTTAAAATAGAAAATGATAGGGAGCTCAACAGTTTAACCTGATCTCTTGGATGAAATAAGGTTTGAAGTAGTTAGTTTCCTGTTTCAAAGAAAAATGAATAAGGGTTTGCAAGCTCAAATTCACCCATGTAAATAAGGAATAAAATGTTAAAATAGTAGATGGGTAGGTACAAGCAATTTTTACAATCATGGATAAACATCATTTGGCATATTACTAATTTCCCTCCCCACAATGTGCTCCAGTACTAAAATCCTTCAGTCATAAAGGCTCAGAGCATTTCTCTGACTTTTGGTGGGACTGAACCCTCGGCTTAATGACTCATGGACATCAAGTATTGGATTCCACCTTATTGAAACCCTTCTCATTCATGAAAACACCCTTTTCCCTTTACATCACTCATTTTACCCTACAAAATCCCCTTTTCCTAAGTTTAAAACACATTTTACCTAGGAAAGGTAAAACCCCCTTAACTAATTCCCCTCTCATTAAAAATACTCAAAAACCCACAAAAAATGTTTTTATCCTACGTATAAGTGTTAAATGTTGATATTTGGCCACCACAGTGAAGAAATTCAAGCCAAACATCATATTTTACATTATGCTTACTATATTTTACATTTTGTGCATTCATTTCATATTAGCGTACTAACCTAATGTATTAACTCCCTGATATACCTTTTTCCCGTATTAAATAACTCCTTCATATATAATATCCAAACCCCGATTCAATTATAAACTATAGTTTCATCCCCCGCATTGTTTAAATTAACTCCTCGCTTCATATTTCCCTTACATAAACCTATTAACTCACCGACCCTTGGTGCCGTCAAAGAAAACCCCACAATTCTTCACCCTGATTTCCCTCTATGTAGCTTCACCACGCGACAGTCGTTAGATCTCTCACCCACAAATATGACGACGTGCATCCATATTTTGATCACTCCCTCTCCGACCTTTATTAGCCTAAGAGCACACGAGATTCACGGTTTTTATTGAGCACTATTTTGCTATGTGTTAGCCTCAGGCATAGATCGCGTACCCTCGGGGAAATACCGCCCACCTTCCAAAAGTGGTGTGATGGCCTCAAAAACCGCCTCCCTTCCCAACACGAAAACCGTCCATTATTCATAAAATACTTTCTGTTACAGGAAAATTTGGGCACATCAACCCCAAATTCCAGATCCATATTATTAGGGTCCATCAACCCCTAATTCAGTTGTTTTCATTCCCTAATGAAGTTAACCTACATCATGCTTACCTCCCAAAGGTTTCATGACACCATTCATCCAAAAAATGCCCCTAGAGAGATCAACACAGATGGCCCTTTGTCAAGCTACAATGCATTGCAAGAACTGCACTGTCTAGGTGTTATGCATCGCACCTAGCCTTTGTTCTACCTGCGCTGAGCGAGATTCATCGAATTATTTAAATGAATCCATTGGATTCCTCATCCAATGGATCATTTTAGAAGTTTCCAGATGGATGGAGCTCACTTTTGGATGAGGAAGAGGATGAATGAACCTTAATCCATTATCCCTTCTTCCATGGAATCACTTCCTAATTTTGGCAAAGCATTCATGAGGGCCATTAATGACTTAACCTCCTCCATTCAACTATAAATGGACCAAGCATTCAAAGGCTTGGGGAGGTTGGAACTTCTTGAGTTAAGGAAATGTTGTTTGAGTGAGACTTGAAAGAGAGTAATGTTATCATGTAAAATTGTTGCATCATGAGGAGACAAGGGTTTGAAACTGGAAGGAAGACACTGAATCGAACATGGCTTGAAGGGTTGTAATATTTCCTTTATCAATAAAGAGTTCTATGCTTTTTCCCATTCATGTGTTTATATGATGTATATTGTATTTTCAATTCTATAATATGTTTAGTTAACAGATCGATATGTATGATTTGATGGTTCTCTGTCTCAGCTTGTGTGCAGGTACCTTCCAAGCGAGTTAAGTATGGAAGGGAGCGGCGAAATCGGTCAAAGGGAAGAGGGATCGAGCGAGATATATGGGTTGGTTATTTTGTTCCTCTTTCTTTTATCTGTTAGCTATAAGAAAAGTAATGGAATTACTTTAGTTGTTGTTCTAGACTTGCTACTAGCTCTAGGGGTTAGTCGTTTGAAGAAACACTAAATTTGCCCATGAAAAAATGGCGACTCCACTGGGGAGTGATCTTATCCCTTATAGTAGATTATCACTCTCTTAAAACACTTTGACATATTGTACTTTCTGCTATTCATCGAATTCAAATCCAATTCAATAAAAATTGAGTCAATTTTGAGCATAAAATTGTCATTCTGTAATTAGAGCACCTTTGTAACTGACATAGTGCATTGCATTGCTCCCTCTATATAGACACAGTGCGATGCATAGCACTGTCTCTAACTATGCCCTGCGTTGATCCCTTTAGGATCAATTTTCCCATCTAGGAGCTAAGTCTTTTAGTTAATTTTCAGTGGTTTGAATTGCCTGTTGGATATAGATGAGGTCTTGTCTCTAAAAACAGTCTTTGTTTCCTTATTCCGACCCAATTTATACTGGATTTTTGAATGTTTTTTTTATTTATTTGTTTTATCATTCGCAGTCCATTGTCGAAAAGTAGTTTCGATCGATTGTTTTGTCAAAAACGAAGTGTCGTAAAGTCTTCCTTTATAAATAATCGATTGATCTATTTATACATTTGATTCATATTTTCGTTTAAAGTGTCAAAAATATTCATTTCTTTAAATTTGAAAGTGTCATTTAGTCTTCCTTTCTATTTAAGAGAAATTTTCATAAATCGATATTTTTTGTGAAAAGAGTTTTTGAGTCGTTTGTGCATTAGTTTCTTAGTGCATCATTCAAATTAAGAAAAACTCAAAAGAAATACATGAAATTGCATTTTAGAGTTTGAGTTTATGTGTTCAAAAGGAATGGTTTAGGGAATTGCATTAGTTTGTGCTTTCTGTTGTTTGATCCAAAAGGCACTTGTATGCTATAGCCCTCATAGCTAGGATTTTCATTGTTGAAAACAAATGGAAAGAGTGTTTCTAATTCTAGTTGCATTCTTAGGAATTTTGGAAAACATCTCGTGGTGAAATCCAAAGGAAAATTTTAAGCAAGATCAACCTAAAATTTACATCAATTAACCTAATAACGCATTGGAACATAATGCAAACATCTAGAGGTGTCTAGGCTAGAGACGTGTTCTGCCGTCTTAAAACCTAGTGGCTGTCGTTTTCATTGAGGTTGGGTGATTCCTCCTCTCTGAACCAATAAGTACTAGTACGGACTTGTGCTCCCTGTACCATCGAGTATATAGTGGGAGACCCAATAGGTTTAAATCCTTTATCCCTAGGAAGCTGAGTCTACCGCCTTACTGATCACAATGCACCAAACACAGCATTTGGGAAGACTGGCTGCCGTACGGTATATCCTTGGTAATTTCTCTTTCATTTACCACCAAGGTGTATATTGTAGTTTTGTGATTAGTTTGGTAAACCCTCTTGTCTGGTATCTCCAGAGTAGTCAATTTTGTTCCCTTTCGACTCCTTAAAAGAAAAGGTCCATCTGAGCACTTGTCCCTTCAGGCTCATTATACATTGAAGGCAACTAGAGTCATCTTTTGTTTTGTCTCGACTCTTTAAAAATGAAAAAGCAAAGTTATGTTCTAGTGTCGTAAAATTTAATTGACCGCGAATAACATCCTTATTCCTTAATTGAGTTTAGGTTGATAAGAACAATCAGCAATTCTGGAGGAAGATCAACCTCCACTCTGTCGTTCAAGGAGAGTTACGAGCAAACCGTTCTTGCCACTGGAAGTGACACCCATCCGGTCAAGGCAGACTCATCAAACTGAGTCTGGTACTTCAAGAGTTTCTAGTACTTCATATGAATTACCAGAACCACCTGTCATGGATAGTACTGAGCCTCAAGTTACTCCAACTATTTCTTTTACATCTGTTACAGAAGAAGAAGTTACTCAACTACATGAGGCCATTATAATGGAAACAAGTGAAGAAGTAACTAAAGTTGATCCACAACTTGAAGTTGATCAACTAGAACTTACTTCAAAACTAGAACCTATTCAATTTTAATTTGATCCAGAACCCATAACAGTTGAAACTGAAGACATTTCTGAACCTGAAGTTGTTCACGAACCTTCCCTTGAAACTAAAGTTCTTTGACCAGAACATCTAGACTTTGACCTTGAACGTTCTTGTCGGCCGAATAAATCGTTCTTGTGGACAAGACCGATCTCCCTAGTATCAACAGATATCTAGCGACAAGCAGGACAAGCAAATCTACCTTTCTCTAAATATATTGCGATTTATTAATAAAAACCAAGAGGTGTTTTAGACCCTACCTTAAGTCCAACGCTAGTTTGTGGCAGCCACACTTCGACCGTCCGAACGAGTTTCCTTTTGAGAACCTGCAATCACAAACAAGCACACATCAAATAACACCTACATAGCTAATATAATAAATCATATTCATCATGGTGATCAAGGAATCCATGAAATAAACCATAAAACACAACTTATTGAGAAAAATAAACTTGATTGTATTAACTTTGAAAATAGAAGAAATTTACAACCTTTGCTGCTTGATGTTGTACAAGCTCCTCCTAGGGTCCAAGCAAGAATCTCCTCTAATTTGACAAGCCTCACACTCTTCCCAATGAGATCAAAAAAGGTATGTAATCTCTCCTCTCAAGCTCAATTAGGAAGACTAAATTCCAACAGCATTTCACCTCAAAAATATTTAGCTTTTAACCTCCTCAGTAACTAGCCCAAAACCTAATTTTATAGTGCAAAGGAAGGAGTTTACAGGTCCACCTATGAAGGGATAGTGTCCTCCTTCAAAGGGATAAGCTCCTCACATCAAGGGGTTAGCCCCTTAAGGTATGGGATGCATGAACCTTAAAGGAGCGAACTTGCCACCTCAAGATTCCCTCTAGAAGCTTCCAGAAATAACCCAAAGTGAGTTTTTAAGAATGTACTTGCACCTTTTTTACTGTTACAGGGGTCCACACCCATTACATAGAGACAAAGTGGTCAAGTACGCAGGGGACATGACCAGCAAGTGCGGGACTACAGCTAATGCTAAGAGAAAGTGCAGAACTAGAGTTTTAGAGATTTTTAAGGGCTTTCTCTTATTTTTCAAGGCTTGACATTAAGAACTGAGGTTTAAGACTTGCAAAGGAGGAAAGTATGAGCAGTGATAGACTCACACTGATTGTAGAATGTCATGGTGACAATATTTTGTGCAACAAATTTCCCCTAAAGTGCGAAGTTTGTAATAGATGAGGATAGCATTTGCCATCTAAGAAGAGTGAAGTACTTTATCATTTCAAGGATCATCTTGTGGACAGCCTGGTTGGAACTTGTAAAAACATTCAATACAAAATATATATATGTGAACATATCATTGTTGAGGTAGGCATTCCCATACTCAGATCAAAATTGACTAGAAAACTAACTAAACTGCTCTGATATAGGAATGATTTTGTAATACATCACAAGTACAGACATATGTAGACATAGTATGGGCATAGCCATCTGTTATGAATAGTCCACTGTATAATGAATAACAAAATTCCTCGCAGCCTAGATGGTGGAAACTAGATCCAGGGTATTGATTTTTGCTTCCCGAAATAGTACGATTTATCCATGTGAATGAATGTGTCGAAGCCGAACATGGTAGAAACCACTTGATTACCTGTCAATGATGTGAACTGTTAACAAGTGTGAGAGAAACCACCAGTAATGTCAATGGCTCTCAAAGTACTCAGTGCAATCCATGAAATTTGAATAGATGAGCTGATGTCAAACATGTCATAGAATCCTTTGATCGAAGGTCAATGATGCAACCTATCGTCAAAAGCGAGAAACCTACCATTGAGGCATGTATATTCCAAGGTGCTGACGATTTCTAGATCATCTTTCTAGATAATGAGCTGAATTCGATAGAAAGCGATCCGTCGTAGGCAAGCCCACAACACGAAATCATAAATCAAGTTTGAAGAAATATATTTGGCAAGGACGAACTCAGGGATGGTCAAGATAGATGATAGATATTTTGCAAATGAATGGTTTATTTGAACTGACCTCTTGAACACATAACGACACTGCATATGGTTTGGTGACAATTGACCCAAAGCTAATACCCAGAAACCGACTGAAGACTTTCAATATGGTTTGATTGACTGTTAGGCAAAGGATTTCCCAACCCAAGTGAACAAAAAGTTTCATGTTCAAGAGAGGTTAAATGCTTTTCTAAAACACAAAGTATAACAAACACGTTCATTTTTCTCTCTTTTACCCCACCATTTCTTGCAAGTACCTCTTTATTTTTGACAAGCTTGAGGAGGATAACATTTGCTTGGTTATAAGATCATCCTTCAGATGAGTCCAACTTAGTTTAAAATTCGAACCCTAAGAAGGAGTGGTTCCTTCCTGTTTAAAATTGAACAGGTCCTTTACTGTTAAATTTTAACAAGTTCAGTAGGAGAAAATTGGCGTTTTTCAATTTTAGGGAGTCAGAAGAAAAACTTAAGAAAACTCCATGGTTGTCCTTTTTTGTAAATTTGTGTCTCCCAAGCCCGAAAATGTATAAAATAATACTTTAGAGAACCGCTTGACCATTATGATCAAGGAGTACTTTTCATAATTAGTGTCTTTGATCTGAAAAAAAAGTAAAAAAGCGATCAATGACACGTCGTTTTATAACCAATATCGAACTTGAAACAACAAAAGCCTGGCAATCTTTTCATGTTTATACGGTTAGAAAAGAGCTGTAAGTGGACCATCCTTTTAATTCCATTTTAACGAGCTTAAAAATAAAAACTTGGTAATCTTTTCATATTTTACGAGTCAGAAAAGAGCTTGAAGAGGACTCGTATGTTTTTTGTTGAAAATGATCAATTTTGCCTGAAAAATCCAATATTCTGCACAAAAACTCAAACATTACTCATACCTGTTTAAAATAAATAAAAATGCATCAAAATTTACCTTTTTAAAGTGAAAAATTAACAAATTAAAAATTCATTTATTCAAAAAAGCTTATAAAAAGGGCTTTTGTAAATTCATTTTTACCGTTTGACTTCAGAGTGAGAAAAAAGAGCTATTGGGTAAGAAACTCCCCATGAAGATTGCGGAAAATCCGTCCATTGGAATCGAAAACCGTTAGCTCCAGGTAATCCACATCACCTTTATTTTGCATTTCAACCGTTTTTATTTCGTTTTTAGGCTTCCATTTTGATTTTTTAGGGAAAAATTAGTTTAAAAAACCGCTCGTGGGGGTCCGCAGGCGCAACATGCGAAACCTGCGAACCCCGACTTTTTCCTACAAAGGAAAGAGCCAGGGGCCCATACATGCTTCTTGGGAAGAGTGCGGAACTATGCATTGTCCCTAACTAGCGAGTGCAAACCCCGTGAAATAGGTTTTAAAACTTCAATTTTTTCCATTTCCACCCAAAATTTTTGAACTAAAATGTTCTAATCTGCTGTTTTTGCAATGTAGGATATACAAAATTCTCATTTGGCAGGAATGGGAGCACGAGGATGTGGACCTTGCCGCAATAAATCATCAGCCCTCTTTGGATGCATTGAGAGCATGCGGGCTATTTAAATTCTGGGCCACACCTAGCATGAGGGCCCAAGTAGACTTTTTGCAATGGCTGGTAGACAGGTGGAATATACCAGTGTTTCATTATTGGTGGCCACGGGCTCGAAATCGAGCTAGAGGACATTTATTTCCTGACTGGTTTGCCCAAGAGGGGTGAACGATTATCTCTATTCGGGACTAGGCCAGGTGGCCAATCTATCGCTAGTCTCCAACTAGAGTTTTGTAATGACCAAACAAAGGACAAAGGGATCGATATCAAAAATATCTCCCATCCTAAACTTAAAGTGACTGCATTTACTGTCACCAGACTCTGTGGAAGCACAGCACTGCATGTAGCTACTGGATCCAAAATGCGAATGGCAGTAGATTGTTATCGAGGCACCATCTTCAACTGGTGCGACGTTGTGTTGGCGAATGTAAAAGGCCAACTAACTAGAGCAAAGAACGGACAACTAAAAAAATTTGGATATGGTTTCCTAGTTGTGAGCTTTGGTCTAGAGAGGATCCTGATGTTGGTCCCACAGCAGCTTTCCATTGGAGTTGGACTTCCCCGAGAACCTAAGCTAATGCATTGGGTTGCAATTATGGCCCGTCATCCTGAGGAGGGTTCAGAGGTTGTTCGATTTCCGCCTGAGTATTTTCATTGGTTGTAGAACCAACTTTTCATGATTCAGGATTTTCCATATGCTGGGATGGATTATCGTGGTGATCCAGACATGACTCTCCCACCAGGGGAGCAGTGGGATGATTCAGGTAAAATCATTCTCAACATGTTCTAAGTTTTAACTAATTTTTTTTTGTTTTTAAATCGTCCAAAACTGATAATAAAAGTTTCAAATGTAGATGTGGGTCCACAGTGACCAGCCGCTCTCTGGCCCTATGAGAGGAGACACCCAGCTGCAGCAAGACTGGCCCCACGGGACGAATCTACAGAGACCCTAATGGAATTGGAAAATCATTTAGATCGTTTGACAGCAGATATTCCAGAGACTAGCATAGATGATATTCCACTTAGGTTACAACGCTATGTGATTGGAGTCCCAGGACCTTTCAGGAGGTTCCTTTGTAGGGTGGCCCGAGCAGAGGTTTCTTATCATGATCATCACCAGTGATAGGATGATCACCTTTGTAGAATTAGACAACATTTTTGCTTTTTGTACTATCATTTTTTTTTGCCGATCATAAGGTGTTTTTCAACCTATGATCGAAGACGATGTATATTTGACACACTTCTATGCTGTGCTATATCACTATTACTGGCTATCTTGTATAACATGTTATGGAATGTTTTAAATTTATTGTTTGATTATTGCAGATGTCTATTTAACATTCGAGAAGCAATTGCATCTTCTAATGTATTTAAATATCTTGGAATATGCTGATATTCAATGTAGTCAAATTCACGTTCCAAGAGATGAACTCTCAAAAATAATCTTAATAACACTGGATTTCTAATGGCATAAACTCTATTACGTTGCAATACAACGAGTTTAGAATCTAACCTAACAATCAAACTCCGAATCCCAAATGAGATGGATTCAGATAATAACTCAATCACTGCACTATACTCTGCAATGTTCTTCATTGTTTGACCGAGGCTTACCCCATGCATAGATACCAACTCATCAGAGGGTGAATAGATAACCCAAGCTGCGGAAGAAATGTTCCGTGTATTATGACAAGCACCATCAGCGAAACCAATGTATGTTTGAAGAGACGTCGGCATCTGCAATATCAAGAGTAAAATCAAGATAAGCAGGAATAATGATAAAAACATTCTCTAAACTAAGCACACTTTTCTAATCTAAAACACACCAGCTAGAAAGAAACTAATCTAACTAAAATATCCACACCTAGATTTAACCATAATATCTCTTCAGATAAAGACCATTTATGGGTTTACCCAAAGAGACACCATCAAAATCTACCAATTCATAGGCCCCTTTTGCCAGTTTTCGCTTCACAACATAAGGACCATGCCACATAGGTACAAATTTTCCAGCCCCTAGCTTATCGTTTGCTTGATCGTATAGTAAGGCTGGGTCTCCTTCCAAAAAATTACAGGGTGTAACATTTCAATCGTACTGAGCTTTAATTCGTTTGGCATGAGTTTCGATTGATAATGCAGCATCACGACGATTCTCATCTAGCTGAGCTAAGTAAAACAAACATTTCTCCTCTTCAGAAGTGGCTGGGAGTAATTCTATGGCTATTTGTAATGACAGAATTTCGCATTCAATGGGTAACACTGCTTCCAAACCATAAACCAGTTGAAAAGGAGTGAAACCAGTTGATGTTTTTACTGAGGTTCGATACACCCAAAGTGTTGAAAATAACATGTTATGCTAATTCGACCTATGAATACCAATGATTCGTCAGATCATAATGACTAGAACTTTGTTGATAGCTTCAACCAGACCATTAGCTTGTGGGTAATATGGAGTAGAACTATCGTGACGTAGGCCAAGTTGATCTGTTAGTTCAGTCATCATGATGTTTCAAAAATGACTCCCATTATCAGTAATAATCGCTTGAGGAACACCGAATCTAGTACTTATATGATTGAAAACGAAAATTGTAGCAGTTTTGCCGTCTGCCAAAAATGTAGGCATCGCCTCAGCCCACTTAGTAAAATAATATACCGCAAGAATGATATATGCATGCCCCCCGGCCGAGTGAGGGTTACATGTAATAAAGTCGATACCCCACTTTGCAAAAGGGCCGACGGAAATTATAGTGTGGAGAGGAGCAGGTGGAGCATGCATGTTTCGATCAAAAATTTGACAATTGTGGCCTTTTCGGACCACATAGATACAATCTTTAAATAAAGATGGCCAGAAATAACCAGTGCGCAATATCTTTTGGGTTGTGGCATACCTAGACATATGACCGCCACATGCTCCAGAGTGACAGTCATTTAGAACCTTTTCAGCTTCTTCATGAGTTAAGCAATGTCGGAAAACATAATCCACCCCACGACGATAGAGTGTATCTCCAATGATTTTGTATTGTTGGGATTGGAAACATATTTTCTGTCGCTGAGATCGTGAAATTTCAGGCCAAAAAGATTGGGTTTGGAGATAAACAATGATATCTCCATACCAAGGATCAAGAGTACTGATAAGAAACAAGGATTCATCCGCAATGGGCTCTTTCGCCATAGTTTCAATATCAGCACGCGGGAAATCACACATCAGTTCCGCAAAAACCAAAGATTTCTTTGCCTTGGATTTTTCAAATTCCAATTCAAATTCCTGCAGGATAACAATCCATTTGTAATACTTTCCCCCTAGCAATTGTTTGGTCAAAATATAGATCATAGGGTTACAGTCAGAAATGACGGTAGTTTTGCGTAATGAGATGTAATGACGAAATCTTTGGACATCTTGAACAACTGCCAAGGCCAATTTCTCCACATGTGAATATTTAAGCTCAGTCGGATTCAAAGTACGAATAAGATAGTAAATCACATGTTCACTATTGAATTCATCTTCCTAAACTAAAACCATCCCAATGGTGGAATGAGAAGCAACGAGGTACAAGAAGTAATCCTGGTTGTAGTTGGGAGGATGCAATAATGGTGCATGGGTCAACGTGTTTTTAAGTGCATCAAAATATTTGTCAGTTATCTCATCCCAAAAGAATGGAGTATTCTATTTCAACAACCTGGTAAAACCCTTTGTTATCTTGGCGTAGTTAGGTATGAAACGACGTAAAAAGTTTGCTTTCCCTTGCAAACTTTGGAGTTGGCCAAGAGTCGAAGGAGGAGGCAATTTGACAATAGCTTCAACCTTCGAGGGATCGACATGAATGCCAGCTTTTGAAAAAATGAATCCCAGTAAACGACCTGTTTCTATACAGAAAACACATTTGTGTGGATTCAACCTAATTCGATAATGCCTACATCTCATAAAGATTGCTCGTAAATGAGTGAGATGATCGGCTCTACGTAATGAATGAGCAGGTAAATCATCGAGATAAGGCTGCACAATGTTCTTGATATCGTGAAACGCATAAGACATAGCTCTTTGAAAAGTTGCTCCAGCGTTCTTCAACCCAAAAGGTAATTTGCAATAAGCAAATGTCCCCCATGGACAAATGAAAGCCGTTTTTGGTTGATCAGTAGGGAGAATGTTGATTTGATTTTAACGGGAAAAACCATCCATAAAGGAGAAAATTTCACTGGCGACACAATCATCAATGATTTGATCGCTATAGGGGGTTGGATAATTGTCTTTAGGACAAGCTCGATTAATATCCCTATAATCGATACATATTCTTATCATTCCTTGCTTTTTGTTAACAGGAACAATATTCGATACCCAATCCATTAAGGGAATTGGATA
Organism: Pinus tabuliformis; assembly: GCA_031772625.1. Taxonomy (NCBI): domain Eukaryota; kingdom Viridiplantae; phylum Streptophyta; class Pinopsida; order Pinales; family Pinaceae; genus Pinus; species Pinus tabuliformis. The sequence continues at coordinate 1,038,018,041 of CM062819.1, forward strand.
AATGAAACCTGCTCGAAGTAATTTCTCAACTTCATCTTTAATAGCAGCAGCTTCTCATGGATGTATCTGACGCAAATTTTGCCGGACAGGTTTAGCATCCGGGTAAGTTTTAATTTCATGAAAAACAATTGCTGGATCGATTCCTAGAATTTCTTCATATGGTCGTAAATAAGTGAGATGATCGACTCTACGTAATGAATGGGCAGGTAAATCATCAAGATAAGGCAGCACAATGTGCTTGATGTCATGAAACGCGTAAGACATAGCTCTTTGAAAAGTTGCTCCAGCGTTCTTCAACCCAAAAGGTAATTTGCAATAAGCAAATGTCCCCCATGGACAAATGAAAGTCGTTTTTGGTTGATCAACAGGGAGAACGTTGATTTGATTGTAACCGGAAAAACCATCCATAAAGGAGAAAATCTCACTGCTGGCACAATCATCAACGATTTGATCGATATAGGGGGTTGGATAATTGTCTTTAGGAGAAGGTCGATTAATATCCCTATAATCGATACATATTCTTATCGTTCCTTGCTTTTTGTTAACAGGAACAATATTCGATACCCAATCCGTTAAGGGAATTGGATAAATGAAACCTGCTCGAAGTAATTTCTCAACTTCAGCTTTAATAGCAGCAGCTTTTCATGGATGTATTGGATGCAAACATTGCTAGATAGGTTTAGCATCCGAGTAAGTTTTAATTTCATGAACAACAATTGTTGGTTCGATTCCTAGAATTTCTTCATATGACCAGGCAAACACGTCACAAAATTCTTGAAATAGGGCTTTATAAGTTTGGAGTTCATTGTCCATACAGGAAGCACCTACATGAATGTTTTCAATAATTCCAGGTTTAACTGAAATGTCAATAGGAACCGTTCGAGAAATATTTCCCAAATTTAACTCAGAATCAGGATGTTGCAATGGATTCTGTGGTTCTTTGACATAATTAGTAGTAAAAATAGATAAAAAATCATTTTCAAAATGATCAAGCTCAGTTAAAAACGAAGATCGATGATGAATATCTTCCCATGGTAAATCATCAACAAACAAAAGTTCACGAATCTGTTCATCAGTATGAAAAAGCTCGGAAAAAGTTGTTAAATCTGAGGTTGATATTGAAATTGATTCTCCATGGACCACATTCATTAGATAGATTTCAGTTGAATAAGGGTCAGAAAAAGACTGTACAGCCTGATATGCAATTTCTTAGGGACTCAAAGGCATCGCATCACCGAATGAATCCACCTCAGATTTGGAAGGTACGATCCAAGGATCATCAAAAGCAATTTTTTTAGTGTTTGATGAAATCATATGAATGGTTGCTGTAGAAAGTGATACGTTAGGAGGAGGAAAGGAAAAAGTTCCTAGTAAACCAGAATCTTTAATCAATCCTACCCCAACATCCTTATAAGGGATAGTTGTTTTACCGACATGTTGGATACTTTCAGAAGAGGCTGGGTCGGATGAAAAATAAGTCAATTGGTTTGTGGTTACGATCTTTCCCTTATGAGGAAACTTGATAAGCCGAAAGACCAATGAAACAACAGTAGTCATAGCATAAGACCAACTGCGACCCAAGAGAAGGTTGTAATATAGAGGGGCATCAACCAGTTCCACATCTAGATTAACAGTTTTTCCTTAAACCCCTATAGGTAAATCCTGTAGAATGCCAAAAGGATGGAACCCACGACCATCCAAAGCCTTTAGAATCATCGGGGATTGACTGAGTGTAGGAGAACCAAGCGATCTCCAACACTGGATCGACATAATACACGTAGAAGCTCCATCATCAATTACAGTCCTAAAGTAAGGTCTATTTTTTACTAACACTGGAATCTGGAAAGCCATTTGATGAGGTAGGCGAGGTGTACTATTCTCTAAATCGAAGATTATAAGGTTCGAATCCTGAATATCAACAGCTCCTATGGCCGACAATAGCAATTTACGTTGTGCTGGGCATGATTGCAGCACCTCCAAAGCCGACATCACTGAAGGGGAAATAGCTAAGTCTTTAACAATGCTATAATTCTGAGCAGCTCTCGCATGCAGATTGAAAGCTGACTTCCGAAGTATACCTTTAGCGGGCAGTTTGATTACTAAATCTGGGTTAGGTTTCTCGATCTGTAGTGGATCAGAACCGGAAGGAGTTGAAGTTGATGGGTTTGAATTAGAAGATTCTGCTTCCTTACCACCAACAGGACTTTTACTACCATAATCTTGCGATCACGTCGCAATCCTGATATGAGACATCATCATTATGGGTTCTTCTGAGGCATTTGAGGAAGAACCAATCATCTTACTATCTTGACTAGGAAAAGGATCCTTTAAGACAGCAGGCGTTTGAGAACCTTTGATGATTTTCGCAACCTCAGTGCGATGTGGGCAATCTCTTGTAAAATGCTCTTCATCACAAGTGAGACAAGGATAGCGAGGTTTACATTTCTCATCAGTAGATTCAGTTTTATCTGATTTCTCTTTTGAATTTTGTTTATTTTTCTTCTTCCCTTTCTTTTTACCACCAGATTTTGATTTGGCCGTAGATGATTCTACGACATGAATATCGACAAGAATTTCAACAGAAGAGTTTCCTTTCGGGGAATCTAGTAAAGTTATAATAGGAGAAGAATTCTTTGAAGATTTCTTCTTGCTTTTGGTGTTAACTGAACCAATCATACCATCAGTGGCATGAGACCCTGAAGGAGCTGCAGTTATTTGATTTTGTTTCAGAAGATCGGGGATTTTTTCGTGTAAAGTACCCGACTGCATATAAATGAGGTCAAGGTACTGAGCTTGAGCAATTACTTGCTCTTCAGTAACAACTCCTGCCTTAGCTACATCCTTAGTGATTTTAGGTAATAATGATTTAACAAACCATTCTGCTAAAATTTGATCCGGAATGAAAAATTTCACTAAACATCATCTACGCCTCCATTCATGAATATGATCTGAAATATATGTGGACGTTGATTGTTTTAATGAAGTTAATAATTTCGTGCCATTGTCATATCTGACAGGAAACTAAAAATGAGTTAAGAATGAAGTGGCTAACTGACTAAAATTATAAAAAGAAGCTCGCGGTAACTCAATGTACCACTTGGCCACAAGACCAATCAGAGTGCGTTGAAAAATACGTAAGCGAATTGAATCATCTATGATAGAATTGGATGCACACCAGAGGTGATAAGTCATGACATGGTTTGATGAATCCTCTCCTGATTTACCTTCAAATTTTGGGATATCACTCGGTAACTTATTCAGCATTGGAGGCCAAAACGGAAGATAATTAATTGGATCGTTCATAAGGCGCGACAAATCAGGCAAGTCCAAAGTTGTAATAAACGGTAACTGACAGTTAGGGTCACGAAAACCCTGGATCATAAGACCAGCCCCAGGAGGAGGATATCCTCGATAACTTGGAATTTGAATCGCATTTGGAATATTATATCCTCCCGGAAAACCAGGATTAACCAGACCAAACTGGGGTTGTTGAGGTTGCTAATAAGTATATCTAAGGTATGGTTGATACTGGTAAACTGGGCTTTGCACAGTAGGACCGAATTGGTACTGTCCCTGGTACGGTTGATAAGTGAATTGTGGTTGACTTGTGACAACCGTACTTGGACCAGGTTGTCCTACAGGCATCTGAACCAAAGTCTGAATTGTAGGTCCAGACTGAGGTAAAGAGGCTTGAGGAGTTGATACAAGAACAATAGAAACGGAGCCGTTGATACTCCAGAAGTATATGGGGTAGATTCAACAGAAGCTGTAGTAGTTGCAGCAGTCGTTTGAGGCGGAGTTCGAGGCAAACTAGGCCCAAACTGATGAGCTACACCAGCTGCAGAAGTTTGAATAGTAGGCTGGACAGGTTGCTGGGTTGAACCAGAAACCAAAGGGTGTCCGGATTGAGATGACAACTGCACATTAGGTTGCAAAATCTGTTGAGATTGAGATGGATCCCACACCATGTTCATTCTGGGGTATGGACCCATAGAAGGTTGAGCATATTGAGGACCATAACCGGGTTGAGCATAGGGCTGATAATTCAATGGTACATTTCCAGCTCCTTGTATAAATGATTGACCAGAAGGTGGTTGGAAACCTTGGGTTGGGTACTGACCTTGAGGTTGATAACCTTGAGGCACGTACTGAAACTGGGGTTGACCTTGAGGTATATATTGATACTGGGGTTGACCTTGAGGTATGTACTGAGTCTAAGGTTGACCTTGAGGTATGTACTATCCTGAAGGTATGTACTGTCCTTGAGGTTGCCCCCCAGGCGGTAACTGACTACCTTGAGGTTTCGGATTTGGAATAGTACCGCACATCATAAGAATTTCTTCTATGCTCAATGGTTGAGTTCTGTTATTTCCAGTTGATATCCCATGTTCAATGGGTTGAAGAGATGCTCCTAAAAAAGTACCAGTGAGTGACTGATACCCAGAAGGAACAAAAGGACCACCATATAAAAATGTTTCTGGTGATTGGGAAAACATTGATGACTGTCTCGACATATTCAAAGGAGGATAATAACCTCTAGGTGTTGGATGAAAGGAATTCGAGGTGGTGAAAAACTAAGACCTGGATTTTCTAAAAAGTTGGTCAATGAGACGTACCAAGCGTCCCTCCTAGGTGGACTGTAGAAAATTGATTCATGCTCCCTAAGTTCTAAAGTTGGTTTATTTTCAGGGAGAGTTATATTTTCTTCCAGACTAATAAGTTATTCAATAGAAATGAGTCCAGAGGGAATATTTTGGGTAATGATCCTTCCTACCCTGGTTGAACTAGGACCACTAGAAGTTGGAGAAGCAAATCCTGAGGATGGAGTAGCAGCAGGTTCAGTTTCAGGCTCAGAAATTTGAGGTTCTTCAGCTAATTCACTAGTAGAGGAAATACTACCAGTAACTTCGGAAAATGAAATTGGTTCAGAAATATACTCTATTGCTTGAACTTGATAATCAGGATGAACAATTAAAGAACATTCTCTATCTTCCAGTGACCCAACTCTACTGTCACTAGGTGTTACAAGAGCTCGTAGCCCTTCAAGCTGGCTTGGTGTATACTCGGGAGGTTGCCCCGGAAATCTACAGGATTGTCTCGGTAATTCAGCCACGATTAAATATTTTAATTACTTCACACGCAAACAAATAAAATCCCAATAAAACCACCTAAAGTCTCTAAAGAACCAAACAATTGAATCACACGCCTAAAAAATCTAAGAGTTCAAACCACACACAAACAGTAACTTTCCGTACCAAAAACACTAGTTGGTGATGAAATCCAACATCACAGAATTCAATACAAAAAGGGCGGTTGGAACAGTTAACCCGACAACCTGCTTAATGAAATAGGCTGGCACAAGTTTCTTCACAAAACCATCTCGAGTGAAAAGAACCCCCCAGAGAATCCAAGTGAGTCTAGTCGATGTCTGCTCCAGGTACAGTGGGATCTTCCCTCCACCGTCACCTTAGGAAAGAGTCCTATAGATTATGGCCACTAAGGTTACCATAGAAACAAATATACCTAGGGGAACAGTCTACGATCCGATACACACGCAAGGGCAGAGTAACAAAGCTCAATCCCCTTGAAGGCTCCTTGACATAATGCAAGGTTTACCAACAAGTGACCCCAGGCTCCTCGACAATGGTCAATCCAAGGTTTACCATTTTTAATACGTGTATATCTGCTATCGTTCCCAATGAGGAAGGATTGATTACCTCACTGATTTAGATATGATCTCGTGCTTGACTCCTTTAAGAGGAGCTTCCCAGAGCATACATGCAACAATTGGAATTTATTTCCTACCGCAAGATATAGCTACTTGTTTGTTTTAACTATCTTGGAGAGTTAATTACTCCCTACTCCAAGATACTAGTCTAAGCTATATTGGTGATAAGAGCCCTAGAAATAAAAAGATTGCTAGATCAATTTTAATTTAAGCGTTATTTTTATGGGTTGTTTCCTAAGTCAATAGGAATGGAGGTGAAAATTTATGGTGTGAAGACTCGACTCCAAAACACTAAAAATGCACCTAAGATGATAAACAATTCTTTTTCTTAAATGAATTTCTAGCTAAAGAAAGAGTTGAGAATGAAATTCTTTAAAAAACAAATCTTTTCTTCAACATATAAATGAAAAGAATTTTTTTTTGTCTTTTCCAACAAACTCAAAACGAGACTACTAATTATGCTCACGAAAAATCCCTTTCTTTTTCAACACTCAAAAACTACAGAAAACAATTTCTTTCAAAATAGATTCTACAATTTCTAGAAAACACTCAAAACCATAAAAAACTAATCTTGAGATCTAAACTTATAAAAACCTAATTGAAGTAAAAGCTTAAAAAATTTCTTTTTGAGGAAGTTTTACTTAGTTATTCAATAAACTAAGGATTAATTCATTTAGAATAACAAATTAATCAAAAGACACCCAGCTATGTTTTCTTTTATAAAAATGAAATTCAAAACTTTCAAGCAGGTTCTTTCAAAGCTTTGCAAAGAGAAAACAAGATATATTTCTCAGCAAGGGCAGATTTCACAAATCAGTCAGACTCATCAAGAAGACCAAAAAGAACAGGGTAATCTAAGGTTTCTTAGGCTTCTAATCTCTGAGTCACTACAAAGACCAAGCGAAAATCAATCCAGGCACATAGAACTTCTAGAAAATCACCTAAAACCAAAATGCCAATGGAACTCACTTACAAGAAATTTTTGACAGGACACATGCAAATCTGGGCAGAGGCTAAAAAGCATAAATAAATCCTAATCTTAACTGGATGAAAAAAATTTAGATTTTTCAAAAATTTTGATAGCTTCCAGTAGAACCAGATGCAGTACCGCTCTGTTCACTAAAGGAACAGTGCGGGGATGTCCGCAGTGCCTTATAAAAGAAAGTGCGGTCCTCTTCAAAATTTCGAAAAAAAACAAAATATACTCCAGATCCTAAAAACTACCCAATCCCACACACATCAAGAAAAAACCAAAAACAAGAAAAAGTTTCTCAAGTCAAAGAAAAGGAAAAGCAAAAACCAAATTCCAGTTCCCCAGTGGACTCGCCAATTTGTCAGCCAGATAAATCATTCTTGCGGACAAGACCAATCTCCCTAGTATCAACAGATATCTAGCAACAAGCAGGACAAGCAAATCTACCTTTCTCTAAATATATTGCGATTTATTAATAAAAACCAAGAGATGTTTTAGACCCTACCTTAAGTCCAACGCTAGTTTGTGGCAGCCACACTTCGACTGTCCGAACGAGTTTCCTTTTGAGAACCTGCAATCACAAACAAGCACACATCAAATAACACCTACATAGCTAATATAATAAATCATATTCATCATGGTGATCAAGGAATCCATGAAATAAACCATAAAACACAGCTTATTGAGAAAAATAAACTTGATTGTATTAACTTTAAAAATAGAAGAACTTTACAACCTTTGCTGCCTTAATGTTGTACAAGCTCCTCCTAGGGTCCAAGCAGGAATCTCCTCTACTTTGACAAGCCTCACACTCTTCCCAATGAGATCAAAAAAGGTATGTAATCTCTCCTCTCAAGATCAATTAGGAAGACTAAATTCCAGCAGCATTTCACCTCAAAAATATTCAGCTTTTAACCTCCTCAGTAACCAGCCTAAAGCCTCATTTTATAGTGCAAAGGAAGGAGGTTACAGGTCCACCTATGAAGTGATAGAGTCCTCCTTCAAAGGGATAAGCTCCTCACATCAAGGGGTTAGCTCCTTAAGGTATGGGATGCATGAACCTTAAAGGAGTGAACTTTCCACCTCAAGATTCCCTCTAGAAGCTTCCAGAAATAACCCAAAGTGAGTTTTTAAGAATGTACTTGCACCTTTTTTACTTTTACAGGGGTCCACACCCATTACACAGAGATAGAGCAGTCAGGTACGAAGGGGATGTTGGAAATAATACTGAGAGGGGGGGGGGGGGGGGGTGAATCAGTATTATCAGATCAATCAAACTTTTCAATTTCATACTCAGAAACATATACGCTACTTCAATTAAGTGAACCCGCGTGTACACGCTACTGTGTCTAATGAAACTCGCGTATATCCAGAGATCTTATAATTCAGTTAGCTTAATCTTCAGTAAATGCATCAGATCATTAGTAAGCATATTAACAGTAAACAGGTGCAGAAAAACAGAACAGAACATCACACAAGAGCCACACACATGAACACAAAGATATAAGGTGGAAACCCAATGTGGGTGAAAACCACCTGCTGCAAGTCATCTCAATCTTCTTCTTAATAAGAAAATCCTTTTACAATATTTGTACTGGTGCAGTCTTATACCAGTACGGGAGCTACAACCCCCTTTGCTCTTGTACTAGCCGATCCATTTACTAGTACGCAGGCTGCTACCTGCTACAATGCTCCAAAGACCTCCTTTAGCTTTTGTACTAGCTTAGATACTAGTACGTAGGTGCTTGCCTACAATCTTCTCACCTCCAGGTACCACGTTTCATCAATTTTCAGACTGGTTACACTGAAGCACAACACATAATCTGAAAGGCCACTTTTCATCCAATTTTCATACTGGACCCATAACTATCATTGAAGCTCAAAACAATCATCAAACTCTGAATCACTGAAACCCTGTTAACAACAGTTACCAGAACACAGAACAGATACAGAACTCTGTAATAACCATCAGATCCATCTGCAACTTCAAATATCAAGCTTTACAATGTATACGCTACTTCGATGAATCAAACCCGCGTGTATACGCCCTTTTACCAAAGACAACCCGCGTACAGATCTAAAAATAATTTCTCATAACTTGCAGCTGTACAGACATCAGTCATACTCATAACACTTATAGAACAATACATGCGTCAGTATGTAGATCTAGAATAAGCATCATAAAGATAGTTCATTTCAAACCATTTGATCCCGATCTCTCCTTAGATCTAGTTCTCCATCAACAGGTGAGATCTCTCCTTAGCTCAAATCAAGCAGTGCATCATCAACCCATAACCCTGCATACTGGATCTAATGCTTCATCAGATATTCAAGACATTTCAGATACACTTGCCTAATGATTTCCTTCCCTTTATATAGCCTTAGGCCTTGTTCAATACCAAGAACCAAAACCATAGAAATCCAATACCATCAACTTCAAAACTAGGGATCAACACGTCCGCCGAGACGCCAAGGTCCAAAACCATAGGCACAACTTCCAAGGAATAACCGCCATGGACCAAAGGTACTTTTCCACATACACGCGCTTTTGCTGAAGCCAACCTGCGTGTACACGCGACTTGGGCTTAACGAACCTGCGTGTATAAACTTTCTCTTCTTCTTATAGTCTGATCATCAATTCCTTGCTGCTGACCTTCTGTACTATGATTTGTCATCAGTGAGGTTTGCCATCAAGGACAACACTTATCTCATAATGCCAACAATCTCCCCCTTTGGACTTGATGGCAAAGCTAACTTGTCATACTTAGAATTAGCATCTGATTCCTTTGATCTGTCCTCCATCAGTCACATCTGATATCTCTTCTGAAGATTCATCATCTGATTCCTTTGAGCTATCCTCCATCAGTCACATCTGATATCTTGTCTGAAGATTCATCCAGTTATACATAAGTGAGATATTCTTCCATCAGTCACATCTGATATCTCTTCTGAAGATTCATCATCTGATTCCTTTGAGCTATCCTCCATCAGTTACATCTGATATCTCGTCTGAAGATTCATCCAGTTATACATAAGTGAGATATTCTTCTATGAGAGGGTTGCCATCAAGTACAACACATGCATCATAATGCCAACAATCTCCCCCTTTGGACTTGATGGCAACAACACCAAATCACTCTCCCCCTTTGACATCAAGGGCAAAGGGTGGACCAAGATATTCTCTTCCTTTGCTGAATCATTCCACTGTCCATACTCCCCCTGAGTACCTGCTGAAATCTCTGAATAATCTCCCCCTTTGTATATGCCAAGGTGTACCAATCTGTCAATGCTCCCCCTGAGTACATGCCAAGTCTCTGTACTGCTGAAGTGTGCTGTTCATGCTCTTCCTGACTGTAGGCAAGATCTGCAAAAGATGTTCTTCAAGAAGAACACGACTCTATACATCATAAAAGATCTTCCTATCACCAAAGACTCATACATACATCCATCTCTCAACTAAGTGAGGATATACAAAAATTGACTCATCCACCCAACCAAGTGGGGATACATCAAAAGTTTACATAACCAAACATATTGCATCAATCATCCCAGGCATAGTGGGGAAACCAAAATAGGTCGTTACATGACCTTGACACCATGACAGAGATACCACAAAAGAGATATATGACATAGAGACGAAAGAACTAGACCAAGACTTATGAAAGTCACCAACAGCATCTGATAATCACCATTCAGATCAGCAACCAAGAGATCCTTCTGTTCTCCTTTCGCCTTTGTTCCTCCTGAAATCAACACCAAATGTGAACTAGAACCAAAAGCTTTAAGATAATGCCAACAATGCATCATTGGAAGATTATCTGCTCCCCCTGAACTTGTGCCAGATGATCTCTGTCAGACCTATATCAGACTTTCTGCAACCAACATCTGTCCCTGCTGATTTCCTTCAAATCTCCATATACGCGTCTGTATACACATAAACAGGCGTATATACGCAGATATCCCTTACGCAACACGCGTACACCATATACGCGACTATCCCCTTGTAAAACGGCGTATGCACGCGGATATCCTTTGAACAACACGCGTACACAAATTTCCATATCAGCAACCTGTAAATGTCCTGTAGAGAATAGGTCATCAACCTATAACAAGGTATGTCTGCATCAATTCATCCCTTTGAACAGAATTCAGAGTCATTCACATTGTATCATGTGTGAAACCACCATAGCCATTTCATCAAGCTCTACATGATCCAAGTATCATTACTTGGGAACATCTGCATCAATTAACATATGTAAGTATAAACCTATCATCATATAGATAAGAACTCATCACCATGTCTCCAATAAAGCAACTTTGAGTAGTCATCCATGTATCAGCATTATGTATCTTGAGCTCAAGCTCATTTGGCAAAACTTCTTGATATCATCAACAGCAACAATCCTTATCCACAAGAGTGCCTGCATCATAACTGTATGATTTTTATGCATATGACAACAGCAGTATATGAGTGACCCATCATCAAGTGAGGAAGATGTATATTCAAGCTTTGTACTTCTTCTTGTCCTTATGAAGATCACCATGTAAGCACCATATATGCATCATCAAAGAATCATCCATAAATCTAATCTGAACATCAACTATGTAACCCCAAGAATCATATGAGATTTTATCATAGACAACTCACAACCACATCATAGCAAGATATATCATTTAGCCATATAAGAATCATCACCAAGGATTATTAACCATAATGCCAACAATGAATTACTAGAGGCATATGCTCCCCCTCAACCAGTGCCATCTGTTAGATCTGATCATGCATAAGCATCAAAACATCAGCATCCTCAAGTTAGGATCAAAACACTTCTAGACATCATACAAGTAACAAAACATTTCCACACATCCTCAGCAGACTGTAACCAATAGAGCAAATAATAGACTGAATCATATCAGATCCTTTTTCTGATCCTGTTCCCACTGCTTTTCCTCAGACTGACATATACGCGACCTTGCAGTGTCTAACTCGCGTATATACGCGACTTCCCTTTAAGGAAATTGCGTATGAGATTCAGGACACTGAAGTTTTACACTTTCAGCTCCCCCTGAGTCTGATATGTCTGTGTTGTGTTGTGTCTCAGTACATTGTGCTGACTGTACTTCCTTCTTCCTCCATATCTTCAAGTGTGATGAGATTTTCTCCTTTTGGTGTGATGTCCATCCTTTGTTCCTGCATTCCTTTGCTATATGTCCAATCGTGTTACATGCATAACATCTTACATATTTCATATTCCTCCTGTAGCAATCAGCGGCTTTGTGACCAAACATATTGCAAGCAAAGCAATATCCATTAAAGTACCTTGATTGAGATGACCTGTCCGCATAATGGTCTTGAACTCTTCTTCTTCTACATCTAGCTGCAACATGTCCAAGATTATGACATACATAACATTCAACATTATTCATAGGAGGAGTAAAAGATTTTCTTTGAAGACTTTCTTTCCTTGGTTGATGATGAGATTGACCTTTCATCTCCTTGTTGATCATTTTGGATTTCTCTTTAGAGTTCCTTGCCTCACCTTGTGAACTAGATTCACCTTCAACAGATTCATGGAAACCAAGACCAGTCTTGATTGCAGGAGACCTTTGACTACTAAGAATATCATCCAAGGCTTTAGTACTATCTTGAAATCTCAAAAGTTTATCCTTTTCTTCTAATTTACCTTTCAAGATATTTACCTCAACTTGAAGTTGTTCCTCCTTTTCTAGATATTGCTTCTTCATGTCTTCTCCATCTTTTCTTCCTTCTTCCATTTGTTGCCTTAGATTGAGTATCTCCTTTTCTTGCTTTTCATACAGATCCTGCTGAATTGGACGAACTCGGAAGGCACATTCTAGTTGAGATTTTAAGCTGGTGGCTTCGTTTTCTTGTTTTGCAATAGCTTGGAGTAGATCTGTATTCTGCTTCTTTGATTCTTCAAGATCTCCTTTTAGTGAGAGGATTGTAGCTTCAAGATTTTCATAGTAGCTGGATCTATCTTTGAGTTTCTTGATGGTTGTGCTTCTTTCGTTGACTTCTTTTCTTAATGATGTCACTTCATGCTGCAATTTTTGACATTGGTCTTCCTTGTCCTTGAGAAGCTTTCTTACCTTGTTTCCTTCTTCTAGTTGGGCCTTTAGTTTGGTAACTTCTTCTTTGAAAGCACATTCCCTTTTGTTCAATAGATCTTGTTGATCTTTAACTTTGTCTGCAAGCCTTCTAAACATTGCCTCTATTTGACACTTTTCTTGCTCACCCATAAAAGCATGTTCAGTAGTTTCACTATCACTTCCATCACTTTCACAAGGAAATATAGCAGGAACATCAGAGGATAACACATTCATACCTGATAATGATTCTGAATCTGATTCTGAATCTGAAGAGCTTCTTATACCTAATCCCCAATCGACTCTCCCACTGTCATAGTCCTTCTGAGATGTCTTCTTCTTCTTATGAGCTTTCTTCTTAAGCTTCTTTCCCATTGTTCCACGGATCTCCTTCAAGCGATCAAGCTTCTATCAAAGGACCTGCTCCGATACCAATTGTTGGAAATAATACTGAGAGGGGGGGGGTGAATCAGTATTATCAGATCAATCAAACTTTTCAATTTCATACTCAGAAACATATACGCTACTTCAATTAAGTGAACCCGCGTGTACACGCTACTGTGTCTAATGAAACTCGCGTATATCCAGAGATCTTATAATTCAGTTAGCTTAATCTTCAGTAAATGCATCAGTTCATTATTAAGCATATTAACAGTAAACAGGTGCAGAAAAACAGAACAGAACATCACACAAGAGCCACACACATGAACACAAAGATATAAGGTGGAAACCCAATGTGGGTGAAAACCACCTGCTGCAAGTCATCTCAATCTTCTTCTTAATAAGAAAATCCTTTTACAATATTTGTACTGGTGCAGTCTTATACCAGTACGGAGCTACAACCCCCTTTGCTCTTGTACTAGCCGATCCATTTACTAGTACGCAGGCTGCTACCTGCTACAATGCTCCAAAGATCTCCTTTAGCTTTTGTACTAGCTTAGATACTAGTACGTAGGTGCTTGCCTACAATCTTCTCACCTCCAGGTACCACGTTTCATCAATTTTCAGACTGGTTACACTGAAGCACAACACATAATCTGAAAGGCCACTTTTCATCCAATTTTCATCTTGGACCCATAACTATCATTGAAGCTCAAAACAATCATCAAATTCTGAATCACTGAAACCCTGTTAACAACAGTTACCAGAACACAGAACAGATACAGAACTCTGTAATAACCATCAGATCCATCTGCAACTTCAAATATCAAGCTTTACAATGTATACGCTACTTCGATGAATCAAACCCGCGTGTATACGCCCTTTTACCAAAGACAACCCGCGTACAGATCTAAAAATAATTTCTCATAACTTGCAGCTGTACAGACATCAGTCATACTCATAACACTTATAGAACAATACATGCTTCAGTATGTAGATCTAGAATAAGCATCATAAAGATAGTTCATTTCAAACCATTTGATCCCGATCTCTCCTTAGATCTAGTTCTCCATCAACAGGTGAGATCTCTCCTTAGCTCAAATCAAGCAGTGCATCATCAACCCATAACCCTGCATACTGGATCTAATGCTTCATCAGATATTCAAGACATTTCAGATACACTTGCCTAATGATTTCCTTCCCTTTATATAGCCTTAGGCCTTGTTCAATACCAAGAGCCAAAACCATAGAAATCCAATACCATCAACTTCAAAACTAGGGATCAACACGTCCGCCGAGACGCCAAGGTCCAAAACCATAGGCACAACTTCCAAGGAATAACCGCCATGGACCAAAGGTACTTTTCCACATACACGCGCTTTTGCTGAAGCCAACCTGCGTGTACACGCGACTTGGGCTTAACGAACCTCCGTGTATAAACTTTCTCTTCTTCTTATAGTCTGATCATCAATTCCTTGCTGCTGACCTTCTGTACTATGATTTGTCATCAGTGAGGTTTGCCATCAAGGACAACACTTATCTCATAATGCCAACAGGGGACATGACCAGTAGGTGCGGGACCGTAGGTAATGCTAAGAGAAAGTGTGGAACCAGAGTTTTAGAGATTTTTAAGGGCTTTCTCTTATTTTTCAAGGCTTGACATGAAGAACTGAGGTTTAAGACTTGCAAAGGAGGAAAGTATGAGTAGTGATAGACTCACACTAATTGCAGAATGTCATGGTGACAATATTTTGTGCAACAATTCTGAAGTTGTTATTGAAATACCTCAGTCATCTGTAGTTCCTGAAACTCCATCTTTAACACCAGAAGTCTTTTTCGGACCTGATGGTGAAATCCTTCCACCTGGATTAATTGTTGTAGAGGAAGAAGCTGAAGAAGATTCTACCCCCAGAACTCCACATCATTTTGGACCTGGTTTATATCTTTATTCTGAAACTCTTCCTCATTCTTCTGCTTCCTCTGAAATACCACTTGATTCATTAGGTCAACTTTTGGGTTAGTTAACCATGGCTGAAGAACCGGAAACATCCCACACTGCTTCATCTGATGTAGCTATGGTATAATCCTTTACTGCTACTTCTTCGATGTTTACTACCACACCTAAGTCACATTTATATGGACAACCATCCATCCCGGCCGGTTACCAATCTATGTCTAGAATCCACTCAGGGGTTTCTTCTTTACCATGGTCATCACCCATGTCATCATCAGGAGTTTTACATGGTTCTTCTTATCAAGGAAAACAGTTTGATCTTGCATATCAGTATCAAACTAGGCAATTTGGTGAACAAAGACTAGTATATCCTCTTAACACTGGATTGCCACCATATGGTCAGCAGTATGCCTATTCACAACATCCTCCCTATCAAGGAGGACAACCCTATGGTTATGTCCCACCGTATCCAGGTCAACCTGAAATGAGAGTTTGTTAGTGGCATCCAACTATGCCACCACAACCAAGGCTTATGTATCCAACACAACCTATGCAAACTGAGCTAATTATTTTGACCCAACCTGTCATAACTATGGAACCACAAATACAAGCTCAACCTATGGTATCTCAACCTGTGCAAGTTAGTTCTGCTACCTCGCAACCACAAATTTTGAGTCAGCAAACCCAAACTTCTCAGGCTGTTATGCAACAACCTCTTGTTTTTGGGGTAAAATTACCTCAGGTTAGTGTGCGATTATCTGGAGTGACTCAAGTTGCTACATGTTTAGTTTATTCTCATCCTAGTCAAACTAGCGTTGGGGGGCAATATCAAACTTCACAACCGATACCCCAACAACCTTGGCAGCCACAATATCCACAACCTCCTTTTCAGAATGTCCAACCTCAGTATGGGCCTGTTTTCCAAGCTCAGCCTGGGCAAGGACAATATCAAACGTATCAGGGTCCTGTGTATCAAGCCTAAACCAGTTACGGACAAATGCAAGGTCAACCTGGTTATAATCCATATACCGTATATGTACCACCGCCTTATCAAGGATATGCGCCTTATGCGGGTATGCAAAGGCCTATGGCACAGGGAATTCCATCTTATCTTGGATATGCTCAACCTGATCTGAATCGGCAGTTTCCATTTGTGGCAACCCTAGAATTACCGGATTTAAACCGGCTCACCAATGATCCAATTTTGTATGCACCTTGGTGACCGGTAATTCCTCATAAGTTGCCTTCTGATATTCCAAAGTTTAGTGGAAATCCTGGAGAAGACCCGTCAAATCATGTTATGACTTATCATTTGTGGTGTTCTTCGAACTCCTTGAATGATGATTCGGTAAGACTCCATATTTTCCAAACAACGCTCATTGGTTCAGTTGCTAAGTGGTATATCAAATTGCCTAGAGCTTCTTTTAATAATTTCACCCGTTTAGCCACTACCTTATTGACCCACTTCCAGTTACCCATTAGATATGAAACTAGAACAGAAATTTTGACCAACTTTAAACAAACGACTTCTACTTACATATCGGATCATATTCATGAGTGGCATCGTCTTTGTCTCATGGTTAAAACCTATGTTCCTGATCAGCTTTTAGCTGAGTGGTTCATTAAGTCCTAATTGCCATCTATCACTGAGGATGTGGCTAAAGGTGGATTTGTTACAAAAGAGCAAGTGATTGATCATGCCCAATACTTGGATTTAGTTTACACACAATCTGGCACACTCTATGACAAAACTCCACATGCACCGCGCCTAAATCAATCCATTCCACTTCCATCATCGAATAGGGACTCTCATGCTGAAGATGGTGTGATTGGTTCCTTGAGCACGCAAACAGTGAGTAGACCATCTGGTCAATCACTTGCCACGAATCAAACTGTATATGCATCTGAGGTTCCTGCTTCCGAGATTAATGCCATGTCATCTGACAAAGGTAAGAATCCAAAGCAACCAAGAAGCAAGAAGAAAGGGAAGAATAAGAAGAAAAATGAAAACCCCCCTCAAGAGAAACCATTTGATTCCTCTAATTCAGGAAGGAAACCTCATTATCCATGTCTGATATGTAATGATGAGCATTTTACAAGGGATTTTCCTCACCGCTCGAAAGTTTCTAAACTGTTAAAAGCTTCTACCACATCTGCAGTGTTAATAGATCTGTTTCTGAACTCGGATACCAATATGGCTGCAACTGAAAATGCTTCCACATCCCAGGTATTAATGTTATCCATCACAAAACCTAAAGATGAGATCGTGATTCAGACACGTCGTAAAGATTATGGTAATCTGCCATCATCGTCAAATAATCAGGCCACTAATCAACTTGGTTCTTCAACTTCGACTGCATTGGAAAATATTCCACTACCCATTTCACCAGAATTAACAATAAATCCACCTAAGGGAGTTGTGCATAAATCAACGTTTAACCCTCGAGCTCGAGTTTCTCAAAATTATAACATAGTAGAAGATCTTGCTTAGTCTCCTTCTACTATGTCAACGCTTGAGGTATTACAAAATTTCCCCTCCCAGAAGCAGGCTTTACTGTCAGCAATAGGTGGAATAGATCCAGCAGATTCTAATCTTTTGGTTTTTAATCACTTAGGATATACACCACAATTACGAGTTCAATTAACTTTTCTAATTCAGGTTAAATCTCTCAACGAAAATATTCATCAAACCATCGTAGAAGAGGGAGCTTCTACTTGTATTATGTCAATGAGCTGCTGGAAAACACTAGGGTCACCTATGTTGTCAAGATCACCAACCACATTGAAGGCTTTTGATGGAAGAACTTATACTTCATGTGGGATATTGAATAGCTTGCAAGTAGAACTAGGGGAAAAAACGGTAAGTGTTGAAATTGAGGTGGTTGACGGACCCCTTGATTACAACATTTTACTTGGAAGACCATGGATTTATGCTATGGCTGCTATTGTTTCCACGTACTTTTGTACGATTGCATTTCCTCATAAAGGTGGAATAACAGTTATCGACCAAACCTCAGTTTTTGCCTCTAGTTCTCTAGCTATGGTAAGCATTCCATTTGTTAATGGACCCCCACTTTCACTTCAATCTGTTGGTGTAGGTCTTTTTAAAGATCCCTCCTTAATGGGTACTTTCACACTTCCTCCACCATCTGGAACATTGGAAGTTGCGAGAGTCGAGACATGTAATATGCTATCCTCTACTTCATCTGATTTAAATAGGATCACCAATAGTGTTGAAGATGAGAGTTTTGCTAAGGTTATGCCACTAAGTCCCATTGAACTCGTATAGCAATCAATTTTTCTTTCTTGTGCGGCATTTCCAGATCCACAATCGCTAATTGTATGGGTAGATTGTTCACTTGAATACGGTACTTCTTCCAATCCTTTTGCTTGTATATATTCTACAGATGAGGAATTCATCCAATCAATGATGATAGGGGAAGAACCATGGGAATTTTATCATCATCGTTCCTTTATTCCAGTTTCCAAGGAAGATTATTTAGATGAACTAGTACACCCTTCGATTGTAGATTTCTTTTCAAATTATGTTAGAATAGATTCAACAGATTTTGAGTGTAATTTGTCTAACATAGAAGAAACCATTTCTATAAACATTTCAACCAAGCCTAACATTGTAGAAAACATTCATGTTCTCCTTCAAAACTTGATCTTTACCGTGCTCTGTTTCGTGAATTTAGAGATGTATTTGCATGGTCTTACAAGGAGATGCCAGGCATTGATTCAAGCATTGTTGAATATCAAATCAAAATGTACCCTGATGTCAAACCAGTACGACAGTGGCTTCGACCTATACATCCAAAGAAAGTTGTTGCCATTAAGATAGAGGTTGAAAAACTTTTGTGTGTTGGCTTCATTTACCCTGTACCTCTTACTGATTGGGTATCAAATATAGTTCTCGTGATGAAAAAACAAGGATACATTACTGGGATGTAAATAAAGCATGTCCAAAAGACAATTATCCTACACCCTTTATCGACCAGATTATTGATGAATGTGCTAGATGTGAAATCTTTTCATTCATGGATGGATTTTCCTATTACAATCAAATCAATATCCGCCCAAAGGATCAGTCAAAAACTGCATTTATTTGTCCCTGGGGCACATTCGTGTATAGAAAGTTACCATTTGGCTTGAAGAATGCAAGTGCTGCATTCCAAGGGCAATGAATTATGCCTTCCATGACATTAAGAACATCATACAACCATATCTTGATGATTTGTCTGCTCATTCACGAAAGTGAACTGATCACCCGCAGCATCTTAGAGCAATATTCTTACGGTGCTGACACTACAAAATAAGACTCAATCCGCACAAGTGTGTGTTTTTTGATGGCTCTAGTCGATTTCTTGGATTCGTTGTCTCAAAAGATGGAATTTGACTCGATCCGACTAAGTTTTAGGCAATACTTGACTTGCCTCCACCTTCGAATTTACTAGAGTTACAGAAACTTCAAGGGAAGGAAAACTTTCTGAGGAGGTTCATTCCAAACTATGTTGAAATGGCTAAAGGTTTTACTCATCTATTGAAGAAAATGGTACTCTTTCATTTGGATCAGGTTGCGCAAGCTTCCTTTAGTGCTCTTAAAGATTCCCTGATTAGAGCATCATTAATGTATGCCCCAAACTATCAACAAGACTACTACCTGTATCTCGCCACTGCAGATACAACCATCAGAATAGTTTTAGTCCAAGAAGAAGATGGAATAGAAAATCCTGTGTATTATTTGAGTTGTAATCTCAATGATACAGAAAGGAAATATTCTTATGTGGAAAAGTTAGCTTTGGCTGTCGTTCAAGTTGTGCAGAGGTTTCATCACTATATTCTACTGCGTAAAACTACAATAATCTTCGATTGCAACCCTATGACATACATTTCATCACGTCAATTGCTGGGGGGCAAGTATTCGAAGTGGATAGTTATATTGCAAGAATTTGATTTGGAATTCGTTAAGTATAAATCAAAGAAATCTCTCGTATTTTCCGAGCTACTTTCCGATCTTCCCTCATCCTCCAACGATTCAACATTAGAAACATCAATCGTGGATGATTCTCTGTTTCTCATTTCGACAAGTGATTCATGGTATGGGGATATACTGATCTATCTCCAGACCCAAGCTTTCTGGCCCAATACCTCTCGTTCTAAACAGAGATGTATCAAATACCAAGCCAAAAATTATCTGATCATTGGTGACACGCTTTATTGTCATGGTATTGATACGATTTTACGTAGGTGCCTCACTCATGAGGAGGTCGAGAAAGCTTTGAATGATTGTCATTCAGGTGCTTGTGGTGGACATTTGTCCACATATGCAACAACACAGATAATTCTCCGCACTGGATACTTTTGGTCAACAATGTTCAAAGATTGTATAATTGCTAACAGAAGTTGTCATGCATGTCAAATATTTGATTGGAAAACTAGATTACCACCTACATATTTGCATCTAGTAGTTGTTGTTGTACCATTCGCAAAATGGGGCATAGATTTCATGACATGTAACCCCACCTCGACCAGGGAGCATGGGTATAGTATAGTCATCGTTGACTATTTTACCAAATGGGCCAAGGTGATGCCTACATTAAACAACAGCGGTGAAATGGCTTCATTATTTTTCTTCGACCATGTGATTGCCATGTTTGGTGTACCACAGGCTATAGTTATAGATCATGGGTTGCATTTTCGCAATCACATGATGGTTGAGTTAGCTGCCAAATTAGGATTGTCGCATAATAGTTCTACTCCATATTATCCACAAGCTAATAGACAAGTTAAGGCCATCAACAAAGTCCTTAAGCGCATGTTACAAGGAATGATTGGAGTTCACAAAAGAAATTGGCATTTAATCCTGTACTCGGCCTTGTGAGCATATCGAACATCGGTGAGAAATGCTCCTGGATTCACACCCTTTCAGTTGGTGTATGGTTTGGAAGCAATCTTACCAATTCAATCTGAAATTTCGTCACTCAAACTCGCAATTGACCTAATACCTGACACTTCTGAGGAAGAAGCACGTTTCTTCGAATTAATCCATCTGGATGAAACCTATCGTGATGCCGCATTGGCTAACGAATCACATAAGAAATGGGTAAAGGCGCAATATGATCAAAATGTCAAGCTTTAAGTCTTCTCAGAAGGTGACTAGCCTTGCTTTATGATCAGGAGTCAGATAAAATTGGTGCAGGAAACTTTGAACCACTTTGGATGGGCGCTTATATTCTTAAGCGCGTTTTGACGAAAGGTGCCTATGAGTTAGTAGATTATGACAGAATTCCATTGTCTCAGCCCAGCAATGGGTTGTATTTAAAACATTACTATTGTTAATTAAGTATGGTAAAACTCATGTAAATATGCTTGGATTTCATGTGTGAGTGTGTTTCTTTTAGGGTTTTTATTTGGTTAAGTAATCCACTTCGCATTTATTGTAGAGGTCGAACTTTTCAAAACCATTTGTTGGTTACGCTGATGGTACTAGTCGTAGTACGCAGAACCTATCTTCTACAGCATGGGCCATTTTCGCTCTGAGCGGCAAGTTAATGAGTTTTAGAGGGATTTGTATTGGTCGATCAACAAACAACATCACTGAGTATAGCGTGTTGATTGAACTTCTCTCTGATGCCATTTCACTTGGCATTCACCGAATTATCATAACGTTGGACTCACAGCTCATTGTGCTACAAGTTACTGGCGTTTATACTATCCGAAACCCAGCAATTCATCATATGTTCCTTAGAGTTCATATTTTGGAAAGGTATTTCGAGTTTATTCAATATCAACATATTTCCATAAGTCTAAACACATTAACGGACTCTTTAGCAAATTATGTGTTAAATAGACATTTGCAACATATGTAAGGTAAATATTTTCAATTAGCATCATCAGTTGAATAGGATTGCATCACTCAACCATAATAAAACCCTGAAAGTTAATTGTAAAAAGTTTTTACAAAAATTTTGTGTCCAAGACAAAAATTGGTCATCTGACCCAAAAATTAAAATGTATGCAGAAAACATCATAGTAAGCTAGTGGTGCTCATGATAGTAGGTCACTGCCTGTGCTATCATACGCAAAAGTTCATCCAATGACCCAGCACACCGATGGTGTGGCGTTGCAATTGCATAGGTAGCTCCTCAATTCGGATATCCAGAATACCTAGGGTTAAACCCTCTAGGTGATTTTGCAATTCAACCAGAGTCTTGACCAAATCCAAGTCTCAGAGAATCATTCTCCCTATAGACCTCTGTGCTGGTCCGGCTATATCTCGCAGGTCTTCCATAGGTCGAACATGTCCGATATCTGTATACATAAAAAATTGATTTTGTTTAGTCTTGGAGTTAATCAAAAACAAAAAAAAATGCAAAAACTTTAAAAATCTAAAAACACTTGGTCAAACAGTTTACCAATAACACCCCACATTGCTCCAGTTAGTAGTGGTAAATCTGGATCGCCATGGAAATCCATTCCTGAATATGGATATTTTGTGAAAGTCATCTCTTATCAATTGAACCATTCAAAGAATGTAGAGGTAAAAACAATCGTAGAATAGGCACCATGCCTAGCCATTAGATTTGTCCACCTCCGCATCTGTGGGTCTCTTGGTCCAGATACACCTAGTGAAATGAGTTGTGGCTACAAGAGAGGTATTCTCTCCAAGGCAAAAGAGATCACAATGGATCCATAGCCAAAATTTTTGAGATTCCCTTTTTCACCTTGGTTAGTTGTTCTTTCACAGATGAAAGAACAGCCCCACACCAGTTGAATACTTTTGGCTCTAAACATTCTAAGGCATACTGCATGTATGATTTTGTGGCCAAATGAAGTGCGGAACTGCCAGCCAATCTGGAAATGGTAAAAAGGATCGTCCTTAGTAGTAAATCACTAACATCCTTGATAAGTATCTTTCCGTCTCTGCTAGGTTGGGAACCTTGCCTACAGAACTGTTGTACATAATCTTTCACCTGTCTACCTCCGTGGGTAAGACCTGTTAGTGAAATGGGGGCACCTCGCCTCGACAGTCCAGTTAGAAAGTATATATCATCGGTGGTAAAAGGGATTTCTTTGTCCCGAATGTGAAAAGTCCGATCAGTCGGATCCCATGATTGAATAAGAAACCGTAGAAGATCCATCTGCTGTCGTAGGTTGGACAGCTTAAAATACTTGAGTAATCCACAATTTCTTAGGGCCTCGACTGTTCCTTGATTACTCAAGGCTATGACATATTGTTCCTCATGCTCTCGTTCTCTCCATATGAGTACCATTTCAGATTCCTGTATTAGAAAAAGAAACCCTAGGGACATCAAAACCCTAAAATTTTCTTGACTAAAACAAGAGATAAAGAGAATGAAATGAAAGAGAACATAATCAGATCCTACCTGGTCCAAACAACACAAGGAATGATCCCTCCAATCCTCTGCAAGCAACTGGTGAACTTCGGGAAAAATTTCTCCAGAAATTAGAAGGTAAAAATGAGATGGTGAAAATGAATGGTAAGAACCAGTTTTTATGTTTATTTCTTGCACATTAATCGAGTAAACATTTTTTTTCATTTATTTAATCCATGAACATGTATTGTTTAATGTTTTGATGGTATTTTGAGCAGGATTAACAACTGACAAGCAGTTATGATGTGATTATGTGTAAATTGAACATATTTTACCACAAAGCAAACTTTTATCGCTTTCTCAAGCTTTGTTAAAAACGAAAAAGGAACCCCTTTGGAGTCCTCTTTAAGCTCTTTTCAAACTCTCTAAACATGAAAATATTGACGAGAACTTGTCGTTTCTAGCTCGTTAATGGCTTAGAATCGATATCTACTCAGTATAGTTTTACCCCTACTTTGGGCTGAGATAGATTAACTAGGAAAAAGGTACTCATTGGTCAAACATGATCAATAGGTTCTATCTTGTATTGTTTGATGCTTTTTCGGGCTTGAGAGACAAATGTACAAAAAAGAAATTTTGGAGTTTTCTTTTATTCCCTTTTCAGACTCTCTAAATGTGAAAAGGACCGAGTTATCTTTGTTGTTAAACTCGTTAAAAACATTAAATAGCAACAAAATTGTCCATCTAGACAAGACCGAGTTTCACCTTCGCTAGAATCATTAAAACATCAAATAGCGATGGATTCACCTGAACGGTGGAATTATACAACAAGCATATGTTATCCTCCTCAAGCTTGATTAAAAATAAAGAGGTATTGGTCAGAAATGACTAGGGAAAATGGGAAAAAACTGGGAACACTTTATGGTAGCAGGTCGCTCTTGAACATGACACTTTCACCTCATCACCATGACTATGTGGGTTGGGTCATTCAGCTTGATGGTTATCACACCATTGGTCTATCATACCATCCATTTCTTTGTTTTGGGTCAATGCTAGCAATTCACTTCAATGTCGTCGATATGTTCAAGCTAAGTCATTCAATTCAAAACTTCATCCTTTACAATACAGTGAACCTTCATTTTCATGCCCGCCATTCCTGAACCTTGTGTTGTCAGTCGAGGTTTCATCTCCAAAAATCATTTACCTCGTTTTGTGTCATTTATGTGGGATACATCAAGGCCCTCCTGTAATGAGTCGCTTCTTGTCGACATTAGCACATCATCCAAGAAGTTGACTTAGAAACACCCCTTCAGTACCTTGAGGCTTACATACATCAATGGCAGGTTTCTCACTTCTATCGATAGGTTGACGTCACTGGCCTTCAACCGAAAGACTTCATTTGGTGTTCGACATCAAATCATTTATTCACACCTTGTGAAATGTACTGCAATACCTTGAGGGTCATTATCATTATCAGTGATTCCTCTCGTCTCTATTAATGGCTTACATCATTGGCTAGCAATCAGATGATGTCTCTCCATGTTCGACTTCAGAACATCTATTCACATGGTTAGACTTGTACATTGAGTGAAGATTGGACGAGATTGAAGACCCCGGATCTAGTTTCATCCATCCAGGCTGCGATATATTTTTCAGGAGTACTATATCAAATGTACAAATGGCATTACATTCATGGTCATCCATTCATGGGTCTACACCTGTTGATGACTATATTTGCACATGTAATGAAAGTTTATAAAGTTGAGCATGGGTATGCCTTCCCTCAGTTAGATTGTGAGAAAAAATCAAAGTATCATCATATATGTATTGTAACTGATGCAGGTCTCCTTCCATTTCGAAACCTTCTCTCCAAGTGATAAAGCATCTCACTCAACATGTTTCTTTTCGACTTCATGCTTTAGGGGGAAATTGTTATAGGAAAATTTGGGCACATCAACCCCGAATTCCAGATCCATATCATTAGGGTCCATCAACCCCTAATCCAGGTTTTTTCATTCGCTAATGAATTTAACCTACATCGTGCTTGCCTCCCAAAAGTTTCATGACACCACTCATTCAAAAAATGCCCCTAGAGAGATCAGCGCAGATGGCCCTTTATCACACTGCAATGCATTGCAAGAACTACACTGTCTGGGTGCTATGCATCGTACCTAGCCTTTGTTCTACCTGTGCTGAGCAAGATTCATCGAATTTTTTAAATGAATCCATTGGATTCCTCATCCAATGGATCCTTCTGGAAGTTTCCATATGGATGGAGCTCCCTTTCGCATGAGGAAGAGGATGAATGAACCTTAATCCATTATACCTTCCTCCATGGAACCACTTCCTAATTTTGGCAAAGCATTCATGAGTAACATTAATGGCTTAACCTCCTCCATTCAGCTATAAATGGACCAAGCATTCAAAGGCTTGGGGAGGTTGGAACTTCTTGAGTTAAGGAAATGTTGTTTGAGTGAGAGTTGAAAGAGAGTAATGTTATCATGTAAAATTGTTGCATCATGAGGAGAGAAGGGTTTGAAACTAGAAGGAAGATGTTGAATCGAACATGGCTTCAAGGGTTGTAATCTTTCCTTTATCAGTAAAGATTTCTATGCTTTTTCCCATTCATGTGTTTATATGATGTATATTGTACTTTCGATTCTATTATATGTTTAGTTAACAGATCGATATGTATGCTTTGATGGTTTTATGTCTCAGCTTGTGTGCAGGTACCTTCCAAGCGAGTTAAGTACGGAAGGGAGCGGCAAAAGCGATCAAAGGGAAGAGGGATCGAGCGAGAGATACAGGTTGGTTCTTTTGTTCCTCTTTCTTTTATCTGTTAGCTATAGGAAAAGCAATGGAATTACTTGAGCTATTGTTCTAGACTTGCCACTAGGTCTAGGGGTTAGTCGTTTGAAGAAACACTAAATTTTCCCATAACACTTTCCCCACCAAAATATAACTGTTGCCCTTTAAAAGGCAGAGAAGCCCTATTTCATCCTTTTTCACTCGTTTTTTCTGTAAAAACTCAGCAATACATTTGCAACACCCTGAGCCTTTGCGACCAAAATTCACTACTATCTAACACCCGAAGAAGCTCCGGACATCGAATTTGAGCATCCAGTTCAGTATGTAGTCACCGTACCCTCTACAATCACCATCCAAACAAATTTGCAAGACAACTCACCAATTTCTAGGTATTTTGAAAAGAAGCCAGAATGACCCTCTCATTTGAAAATGTACAATAAAAGTCAAAAGGTTACAGTGAAAGTCAAAAAAGCACAGTAAAAGGAAAAAGATAAATCAGCCAAATAAAAGAGTATCAGTAAAAGTGTATCATATTGAAAACTCAAAGTCAATAAAAGCAGCAAGCAGGAAGACAAACAGCATGGAAGACAGTTACAAATCATACAGATAAAATAAATTCATGTCAGAGTGAAGATAGATGAAAAAACAGAGCAATCAAGGTAAACAGTAAAAGTAAACATCTAGGTAGTAAGGGTTAAATAGAGATGAAAACACTTTCACCAGCAACAATGAATTTTATCAAAAGTAAGGGTAAAAACAGTTAAAAGAAAATTAAGTTTAAAAGATGAAATCAGAGCAGGAATGGTACATTTTCCATAAATTTCTTGTTTAAAGTCATAATTTTGCAGAAACTATTGTGCCAATCGAATATGCATTTTGAGAAATGGGAGGAGTTTTGTGTTCCTAAAAGGCCAATCTACGTAAACCTATCTTAAATTTTACACAGGTATTAACAAAAGGGATATAAATGCATATCTTCACAGCCTATTTTTCGGGTTGTGCAAAGTCTTATTTTTGACATTGTTTTGCAGAGAATATTGTGAACAGTTGGAGCTGAATTTTGGGAAACTGAAAGAGATTTATCTCAATAACATACTTATCTACAATAACCTCATTCACTGTTTACATATCTATCTCGGATTGAGATACCCAAAGGTATCACTGGACCCTAATTTTGCAGAATTTCTGGGGCAGAATGCACAAAGGAAGGAAGTAGTTAGTGACTTGGAATCCTCCTCATCAATTAAGAGCTGCCATCAAATTCGATTTTATCTTCTTTTTCACCATCAATCCATAAATATAGTGCCAAATAGATTCATTATTTTTTAGTGTCCTTTATTTAAGTTCTATTAATGTAAAATAGTTTGAGATATTTGTAAAACCAATATTGATATTTTTTCAATATATTTCAGTTTAGAATTTGCATAAATACTTCTTCATTTGAATTATTTTGTTGTGGATTATTTTACATTTTTAGAGTTATTTTGATATGAAAACCTAAGGGTGATTGTACCATTTTCAAGTCAACAAACTGGAGCAAGTAATAAAAGCATTTTGCTACATGATTCATGAGATGAGCTATTTGCAGTGAAGTATCTTCTTTGTTTGATCATGTTACCTTATTATGTGTTTCATAATCTTAAATTTGTTCTAAATTTGAATGAATTAACTGGAGATATCACTCGTAAATTGTTTTAGTACACTCTGTTTTGCACAGTTATTCATTTACATGTTTTCCTTTGATACCCAGATTTGAGAACCCTTAATTGCTCTCCCATCCCAGTTGACTTGTTTCATTCTTTCCATAGTCCGACCTAGGGAACCCTTAATTTCTCCCTGGATCCGATTTGAAACCATTTCACCATTTAGCGTTTGAGATCTACAGTAACTCATCTATCTTTCCCTGTAGACATTGTTTTTAGAACTGAATCCAGTCTTGTCTGTCTGACATTCGACTCCATAGCCCAATGGTAAAATCAAACCTATTTTCATCTAAGTAAAGTGATCCCACCACCCAATTTCAAGCCAAAACCTAAGTTCAAATAATAACTAGCCTAAATTCATCTTAACTAAAACAAAGTTAAATTATAAAGAGAGAGCCCTCTCTAAGAATGAGGAAGGCTAGGTCCTGATCTCCAAAAGTGGTTTGTGGTTACCTTTGACTTTTCTTTCTTAAGTAACTTCAAAAGAAATATCAGAGTGATAACATAATTGGCAACCATACTGGGGACGGCTAACATTTTATTGAGAAATATTTTACAGATTTGCATCTGATCTGTGATGGTGGGCAGTGATCAGAGACAGAAAGGTTAGAATCATCCACCTCGCGACTCCAAATCAATTTTACAATCAAGACTCCACTGGAGGAATGAACTTGAAAGAACAATATGGGAAGATCAGGGTTCTAACTTGGATTGTTATCCAAGACATCATTTTCTTTTCTCATTAAGAAGGTTTCTCAATGTATATTGTATTTTAGAGAAGATATTAGGTTAGTTTTTAATTATTTTCCTTTGAAAAATGTAAATATAAAATCTCCTTAGACATTTGAGCAGCATTCTTCTGAATCTTATGATGATCATTTTCCAATCAAGAAATCTCAAATAATCGAGAATGATGTTACAATCCCTGTACATATTCCTGTACCTTGGAAAGTTCTTGATAGGTATAAGCCACTCATCTTACCTCCTACACTCCATGTTTTCCCTAACAATTATTACAAGTATCTCCCTAGGTTTTATGGAGAAGATGGTAAAATCATTGCCCAATAAAATATTCAAGGTTTTGAGAATTATCTAGACTTATTTGAGATTGATGAAGATGATGTTAGAATCAGACTTTTTGCTCTCTCTTTGCAAAGTAGAGTAAAGATTTAGTTAGAGTCTACCTATTGCAACCATCTCAAATTTCCAATAGTTTGCCAATTTTTTCCTTGATAGATGGATAATCAAAGTCAATATTCTTGTGATCATAGAAGAATATAATCAGTTAAAAAGATAGCCAAATGAAACAATACAATAATTTTCTGATAGATTTAATCAAATCTATTATTCAATGCCATCAAATATAAGATCTCCTCTTGATTCAACTCTCTCACATTATCCAAAAGCATTTGATCCAGAGATATAATTTCAGCTAAGAGAAAGAAACCCCTCAATGCTAGAACAGAAGCAGAACATTGCAGTAGATGTAGAAGTTAATCTGCAAATTAGAAGAGAAAAGTTGAAAGCAAGAGCAGAGAAGAACAACATTGCAGAGGTAAAACTCGACATTTTGGTAAGAAAAATAGAGGAAAGGATATAGAAGATCACCATGAAAGATAAATTTTTTGTTCAAAATCACCATGACACATTTATTTCACAAAAAGAAGAGGTTGATAGCCATGAACAAATTCCTGCTAATTCCAACTACCATAGATCAAAAGATAGATTTATAGAGCAATATGTGGAGAGGCAATCTATTGATCTAATGTGTATGTTTGATGACATTAATTATTTTAATGATTTTGCTAAATATGATCAGTATGATGATAATTATGCTCTTCAAATCTAAACTAACTTTACAAAGAAATCAGAAACTAGTTTGTGAAATAAAGAAATTCAATTTCAGCAGCTTGAAAATAGTGATCATCTTATTCATATCAGCTATGAAAGTGAGGAAGAAAGTGCACAAAATTTGAAAATAAGTGAGGCTTCTTTGCCTCTTTGTTTTGCTTCATTTTATTTCATCAGAGAAAACTTTAAAGCAATAAAAACTCAACAGTCTTTAGGTATTGATATTGACAGAAAAGAAGACAATGAAAATCTTAATCAGGATTCTTTAGTTTCACAAGTGCAGTTATCAAATTCTATTGAGACATCTGATCAGATGAAACAGGAAAGTTCTATACCACTATGTTTTGAATCATTTCAGTTTTCAAAGGAAATATGGTATAATATCTCCAAAGAAAAGGATGAACAACATGCAGAAATCCATGAAGTCCCATTAAAACCCATATGTAATAGGTTGTAGCAATCCTTCCACGTATTTAATGATCCAATAGCTGATATGTTAGATGATGAATGCAATCATAATTTTTATCCATTAAATAACTATGAGAGTCAAAATCAAGACGATAAAGGTTTCACCAGACAGACATTTCAATCAATAGAAATATCATCACAAACCTTATCTAAAAATCTGTAGGGTGATAAAGATGAAAATGACATTTCACTTTCATGGCATGGAGGCCATCCAGAAAAATTGTACAGTTGCTTAGATTAGTTAAACATTAGTGTATATATCTTGGAAGATCCTTCTGTACAGTTTCTAGAGTCAACAAAGGAAATCAAGTCTTTCCTTATCTTCTCATTTGTTGAAAATGTTATAATTGATTTTAGAATCTTAGTTTTGATCACAAAAAAGCAAATGCAGCAAAATACATCAAACTACATAATGCTTGAATGGTTGCATTGGTTGTTTCATTTTAACTAACTAGCAGTTGAACAACTGATTAGAGTAAGTAGGTAGGAATGCAGTTTATTTTAGTTTTCAGTTTTCAGCAAGTTATGAAATAATTCATTAGAAGTTGAAGCCCGAAGAGAAGGTCCTAAAGATCTTCATGATCTATTAGTTTGGTTTGAGAATTGCGGTACCTTCTTTAAGTTTCCGATTAGATTTCAGTTTGCAGAAAAGGGTGTATTTTCAATTCAAGAGTTTCAGTCATAGAGATTATACAACAAAGAATATACATGTTTGGGATTGGCCCAACAGATCAGGCTACTAGTTGACGGTGTTATTGTTATCTCACAGGAAGATGCCATCCTCATGTGGAGCCACTGTTAGGGTCCTATAATAATAGGATTCATAATTTTGAATTGACTATGGTCAGCATTGTAATATTGTACATACCTTTGCTTTCTGCAAATGTATTCCCCAATTAAAAGAAGTAAAGAGGGTATGTCATAAAAGAACAATCAAAGGAAAAAAAGAAACAAAGATAAAAAAAAAGTAAAAATTATGAACCCCACAAAAAGAGATAAAAATAGATCATGAAAGTGTGAAAATTAAAATGCCACTACTATTTTACTTGTTCTGCAAATAATGATTATGTGTAGCATGTTTAAAATACCATAATCCATGATAAGTCAAACAGCTTAATCTTTACTTTTCATGCTTTAAATTTAATGTCTATAGATAGAGAATAAAGATCTAGCCAAACAGTTTAATCTTGGCAAATTAATAGTTAAAATAGAGAATGATAGGGAGATCAATAGTTTAACCTGAGCTCTTGGATGAAATAAGGTTTGAAGTAGTTAGTTTCATGTTTCAAAGAAAAATGAATAAGGGTTTGCAAGCTCAAATGCACCCATGTAAATAAGGAATAAAACGTTAAAATAACAGACGGGTAGGTACAATCAATTTTTACAATCATGAATAAACATCATTTGGCATATTACTAATTTCCCTCCCCACAATGTGCTCCAGTACTAAAATCCTTCAGTCATAAAGGTTCAAATCATTTCTCTGACTTTTGGTGGGACCAAACCCTTAGCTTAATGACTCATGGACATCAAGTATGGGATTCCACCTTATTGAAACCCTTCTCATTCATGAAAACACCCCTTTCCCTTTACATCACTCATTTTACCCTACAAAATCCCCTTTTCCTAAGTGTAAAACACATTTTTCCTAGGAAAGGTAAAACCCACTTAACTAATTCCCCTCTCATTCAAAATACTCAAAAACCCACAAAAATTTCTTTTATCCTAAGTATAAGTGTTAAATGTTGATATTGGGCCACCATATTAAAGAAATTCAAGCCAAACATCATATTTTAAATTATGCTTACTATATTTTACATTCCACGCATTCATTTCATATTAACGTACTAACCTAACTTATTAGCCCCCCAATATACCCTTTTCTCGTATTAAATAACTCCTTCATGTATAATATCCAAACCCCTATTTAATTAAAAACTACAGTTTCATCCCCCGCATTGTTTAAATTAACTCCCCGCTTCATATTTCCCCAACATAAACCTATTAACCCACCAACTCTTGGTGTCGTTAAAGAAAACCCCACAATTCTTCACCCTCATTTCCCTCTGTGTAGCTTCACCGTGCAACAGTTGTTAGATCTCTCACCCCCAAACCTGACGATGCGCATCCATATTGCGCTCACTCCCTTTCCGACCTCTATCAGCCTAAGAGCACATGAGATTTGTGGTTTTGCTTGGGCCCTATTTTGCTGTGTGTCAGCCTCTGGCATAGATCGCATTCCCTCAGGGAAATATCGCCCGCCTGACAAAAGTGGTCTGATGGCCTCAAAAACCACCTCCCCGCCCAACGCGAAAACTGTCCACTATTCATAAAATACTTTCCCTTCCAAAATATAACTGTTTCCCTTTAAAAGGCCGAGAAGCCCCATTTCATCCTTTTTCACTCATTTTTCTATAAAAACTCAGCAATACGTTTGTGACACCCTGAGCCTCTGCGACCAAAATTCATTGTCGTCTACTGCCCGAAGAAGCTCCGGACGCCCAATTTGAGCATCCAGTTCACATCTACAACCATTGTACCCTCTGAAATCACCATTCACACCAATTTGCAGGCCAATTCACCAATTTTCAGGTATTTTGAGAAAAAACCAGAACAACCCTCTCATTTGAAAATGTATAATAAAAATCAAAAGGTTACAGTGAAAGTCAAAAAAGCATAGTAAAAGGAAAAAGATAAATTAGCTAGATGAAAGAGTATCAATAAAAGTGTATCATATTGAAAAATCAAAGTTAATAAAAGCAGCCAGCGGGAAGACAAACACCATGGAAGACAGTTACAAAGCATACAGATAAAATAAATTCATGTCAAAGTGAAGATAGATGAAAAAATAGAGCAATCAAGGTAAACAGTAAAAGTAAACATGGAGGCAGTAAGGGTTAAACAGAGATGAAAAAACTTTCACTAGCAAAAATGAAGTTTATTGAAAGTAAAGGTAAAAACAGTTAAAAGAAAAGTAAGGTTAAAAGATGAAATCAGAGCAGGAATGGTACATTTTCTAGAAATGTCATGTTTAAAGTCATAATTTTGCAGAAACTATTGTGGCCAAGCCAAGATGAACTTTTAGAAGCTGGAGGAGGTTTGTGTTCCTAGAAGGCCAATCTACAAAAACAAATATCTCATGTTTTTCACAGGTATTACAAAAATGGATATAAATGCATATCTTCACAGCCTATTTTTCGGACTGTGCAAAGTCCTGTTTTTGACATCTTTTTGTAGAGAATATTGTGAACAGATGGAGTTGAAGTTTGGGAAACTAAAATATGTTTATCTCCATAGCATACTTATATACAATAAAATCTTTCACTTTTTACATATCTATTTCGGATTGAGAGATAAAAAGGTATCATTGGACCCTAATGTTGCAGAATTTCTGGGGCAGAATGCACAAAGGAAGGAGGTAGTTAGTGACTTGGAAGCCTCATCATCAATTAAGAGTTGCTATCAGATTTGAATTTCTCTTCTTTGTCACCATCAATCCATAAATATAGTGCCAAATAGATTCATTAGTTTTGAGTTTCATTTATTTAAGTTCTATTAATGTAAAACAATTTGAGATATTTGTAAAACCAATCTTGATATTTTTTCAAGATATTTCAGTTTAGAATTTGTATAAATACTTCTTCATTTGAAGTATTTTGGTGTGGATTATTTTACATTTGTAGAGTTATTTTGATCTGAAAACCTAAGGGTGATTTTACCATTTTCAAGTCAACAGACTGGAGCAAGTAATAAAAGCATTTTGCTACAGGATTCATGAGATGAGCTATTTACAGTGAAGTATCTTCTTTTTTTGATCTTGTTACCTTCTTATGTGTTTCATAATCTTAAATTTGTTCTAAATTTGAATGAATTAACTGGATATATCACTCAAAAAAAAATTAAGTACACTCTGTTTTGCACAGTTATTCATTTACATGTTTTCCTCTAATACCCAGATTTGAGAACCCTTAATTGCTCTCCCATCCTGGTTGACTTCTTTCATTCCTTCCAAAGTCCGACCTAGGGAACCCTTAATTTCTCCCTAGATCCAATTTTAAAGTATTTCACCATTTATCCTTTGATATCTGTAGTAACTCATCTATCTTTCCCTGTAGACACTGTTTTTAGAACTAAATCTAGTCTTGTTTGTCTAACATTTGACTCCATAGCCCAATGGTAAAAGAAAACCTCTTTTCATCTAAGTAAAGTGATCCCACCAGCCAATTTCTAACCAAAACCAAAGTGCAAACAATAACTAGCCTAAAATCATCTTAACTAAAGCAAAGTTAAATTATAAAGAGAGAGCCCTCTCTGAGCATCAGGAAGGCCAGGTCCTGATCTCCAAAAGTGGTTTATGGTTACCTTTGACTTTTCTTTCTTCATTAACTTCAAAAGAAATATCAGAGTGATAGCAGGCACCACCTAGCCCTCCTTGCCATGTTTCATTTCAATGTACTGCGACATGTCAATCATTTTCTACTGAATCATAATTCCAAAGCACAATTTGCACCTACAATGTATCCATTCCTTATGGAAGACACGTCATCATTTCAACATCATCCATAGAGGAAAATTTCTAACTCATCACATTAAAAAGGTCCCAATAAAATTTTAAAATTATCATTTCCTAATAAGCCTATTTCATGTCATGTTGCACCCAAACTGAAAGCGATACATATATACAGAACTTAGGGAAAAAACTCTTCAACACAGATTAATAATAATCAAGGTTAATTAGTAGCAATTACTATAATTAACGGTTAAGCCATGGAATAAAGAATATATTAATTTTGCGTGGAAAACAAGTGTTTTCATCATTTAATGTTAAAAGCAGTCTACCAATAGGACGTGGATTTTCATGTCAGTTGGATATGTTGAATGTTTATGGCATTTAAATAGGACAAAGGTTTATATTGAATGTTACTGAAATTACAAATTGTCTCATACATTCGACTAATCCCGAAATTATATTCTTCATGGTCCATGATTCAAACTATATAAATTTTATAGGCCACACATCATGGGAAAATAGACAAAGGAAGTCTAGAGAACTTAGCAACAAGTGTTAGAAGATGTGGATGATAAGAATTTGAATGCCAACTTATTCTCAGATGTTGTTGTTTCAAAAGGAGAAATCAACAACTTTTCTTCGCACAACATATATAAGAAATTTGAGAATGAAGCCCAGGGTAGCTTAGAGGAGGAAGATTCAAACAAAATCAAAGAAATTGGAATTCTTAATACCACTCTTTGC
The DNA here is from genome assembly GCA_031772625.1 of Pinus tabuliformis. NCBI lineage: Eukaryota > Viridiplantae > Streptophyta > Pinopsida > Pinales > Pinaceae > Pinus > Pinus tabuliformis. The sequence goes on from CM062819.1 coordinate 1,038,053,608, forward strand.
AGAATTTCCAAGTCTACTCTGCATTGGAGGGAAATTGTTTAATTCACTTTTCTAAGAGTGCCAATATATTAAATTCTCTTAAGAAGGCATTCACAATAATATTTCTGGAAATGTCTTCTTTATTAGAAGTGGGAAGACCACGTTGATCTTCTTTAACCTTTTCAAGAGCATCTTGGAATTGTTCATCTGTGATTGACCAATCAGAACTTTCCCAGAAAGATGGGATACTGAACCGTTGAAAATACTTACACTTTTCTTTTAACTCAACATAATTCTCTTGGATCTAGACATTTCCTTGTTCATTCCTTCCTAGGAATTTTTCTTATTTTTTATTAATAAGATGGACATAATACATTTATCTCTGCTTGGAGAACCAAGGAGCTTGATATATTCCTCACTCAATATATTGAGAAAACTAATAATTTGATCAACTTCATTTAGCTTCTCCTCTGTTATAGGAGTTATATTTTTCATTTGGATACTTGCATTGGTAATGATTACTTTTTCACTCTGGAGGTGGATATTTACATGAGGTCTTATCTTAAGGATATTTTCATTTATCATAACCTAGAGCTTGTCTTTGGATTTGAGCATAGTGGTTCTTCCCATTGTGGTGTTCTCTATATACTTTGCAAAGAATGTATCTCCTCTTCCTTTCTTTTCATTACGGACTAGACTTCCTCAATGAAATCATCCTTTAAGTTGACTTGATGAGCCTATTTTTTCTTTTATTGTTCTCTTTCCTATTGCTCATTTTCTAATCTCGCATAAATTTACTTTATCTAGGTTGATGTTTCTTGTTGCATCTTGTTGGAGGGAATTCTCAATAGTGATTTTGTATTCCTCTATTTTATTAAGATACCCATTTTCCTTATAATCAAACTCTTTATGAATATATAAACCTATTCTTCCAACTCTTTCAACAATGATTCTTTCATAGTTATTTTATTTTCATCTCTTATAATATTTTTTCATTATTTTCCCTTTGTTGGATAGTGCTAACCAAGTTTGATACTTCGAAATTAGGAGATTTCAATGTTACCTTCAGAAATTTTATATCTTTATCCTTTGAATCTAATATCTTTTTGGTGGTATTTCTATCTTTTGGAATGACATGCATGCTAATTATCATATGCTGTAAATCCTTTATTTTATTGTCCTTTCTTTCAACAGGCTAGAATGGTTTAATTGTGTTTCAACTCTAGCCAAGGTAGCATGTAACTTTCTGTTACTGGTAGTAGACTCCAACAATCTCTTAGCCACTACTTGTCCCATTTGTTTGTGCCACTCTACCATGTATGTATCTGGCACTTGGCTTAAATAAAGATTACGAGTAGTGTTGGAACCAATGATTCCTTTTTCAACATTAGTTCCAGGTTTGATGAAAGTTAAGTTGAAGCTCCTTTGATCAAGATTATTTGTAGAGAGGAACTTGGGACATGTGTATGTAATTTTATTTTCTCCTATGATCACCTTTGTAGCCCATGCCTACTTGGAAATCATCATTATTTCTACCTTTTTCCTTTGTAATTTTCTCATCATTCACACTGGTAGCAATAATCAGTTCCCAACTTGCAAGGATTTTGGGTTGCATATCCTTTACCACATCTTGTACTTGATCGAATAACATTTTACTAGCATTTTGAAAGGAAATGCCTTCATCATCACCATTTATTTCTTTAACTATGCAACCTGACTTATCAATATTTTCTTCACCAACTTTTCTCTTTAAGGAACACTATTGGGAGCTAATACCCATAGTGTCTAGTATTTTCTCAAAACTTATTCTACTCCTTCAGCTGCATGGGACAAGTCCTTTTCAACTGAGCTTGTTTTCACTCATGTTCTTACTAATGTAGTTTTTTTTTTATCCCCTGAAAACTAGAGAGCTCTTTATTCAGATCATGCCATATGTTAGCATTTTCCAACTTTTCAATTTCAGGAATAGGGTCATGTGCATAACATTACAAACCTACACTCCTCCTTAAGTCAAATATTACATGAAATGGATCATACTTATAATATGAAGCTTTTTTCAAACTACATTACAACAAATTTGTTTCAAGTTTTCCAAAAAACCCTAGTTTTAATCATCAAACTCAATAATCCAAAAGGAATTTTAATGATTTCTTTTTTTCTTTCTGAAAGAAAATCAAAATCTTTTACATGTATTTTTTGTCTTGCTACTTGCAAAGCAAAGATCTAAGATGTCACGAAGTTAGTGAGACCATATGGTTATCCTTCAGAACCATATAACAAAATCACAAAGTAATAAGTGTAAATAAGTATTGATCTCCTATATCAATTTCTTAAGTCAATCGCGGGATTTTTTTTAAATCCTTTTCCATTCTACTTGGGGTATCCTCTAACAATATTTTTTGGAGATAAAATGAAAATAAATCAACCCATTTGATACAACCATCCAACACTTTCCACAGTTATAACACTTTCATCCATTTTTTAATTTCCATCTCATTTCCATGTGTATCATTCACATCTATTAGTAGTCCTATGCGGGTGAAATATTCAAGGTGGTAGTATATAAGTAGATGTATAATAGAAACAAAGAGGAATTATTACTTAGATGTATATGCATACTCTAAGCTAGGTAGGGAGGGAATTTTGTTCTTATTTCCCTAATTTTAGTCATTATCTCCCTCAAACACATAAAGGTGCCTTCATCCAATGTAGAGTCATTCGGACACCCAAGGATGATTGTTAAGAGTGAAACCATGACTTGATACATTGGTTTAATCAAAAAAGTTGATATGGTTAATTCCACCTTAGACACTTGGGTGGGATTTTCAACCAAGCCCTGTAAAAAGGCTAATTTCTTATTTCCAATCTAGATTAAGAACTCATCACCTAACTCCTTATCACTGGTATTTTTCCTAGATGTTGGAAATGTCAATATTCTAGGAAGATTTCCTTCAGCTACTTCTAAAAATATTCACCCACTTTTTGGATGGATAATATTTCCAACAGATTGATCAAAATGCTTATCTAGGAGGATTTCCTCAAGCTCAAATCACATACCCATTAAATATGCTTAGAGCAGTCCTTTTTTTGTTAGATAGTTATCTGAGTTGGACAATTCAACATTGGGTTCCAATTTAGCTCTAAGTATACATCAACATTTCTTACATGGGTGTTATAGATCCATTTGGGCACATCAAATCCCAACATTTAGATCAATGTTTTAGGGCTCATCAACCCCTAATTTCAGTTGCTTCACGCCCTAAACAAGTCACCCCTTTGAATTCCTCCTTCCCAGAAGTTTCATGACTTGAAGACATCCAGAAATAGCCTCTAGAGGGACCAGCATAGGTAAGCCCTTGTAAGGGTGCGTTGTAGAGTAGTTGTGTCCACTGCTAGAGTGCTCTACAGAGCACTTAGGCTTCCTTTCACTAGCACTGGGCAAGAATTAGTGAAATTCACATAGGGTTTGGGGAATATTATTATCTTTTGGAGTCATCTATAAGGTCCCTCACTTATCAACTCCTATGGGCTCGAAAATGTATGAGGAATGAGTTAAGGTGCATCCTATCCTCTCATCCCTTCCTCCATGGAACTAATTCTAGGTATGGAAGGCCATTCAATGCCACCATTTATGACAAAACCTCCTTCACCTTCATATAAATTTACCACCCATCTAGGTGATCGGGGGCTTGATTATGTTGAATCGTAAGGAGATAATGCTACTATGAGATTTGGCTTTGAAGCAAGTATTGTAATGTTACAAGTTTTTCATTATTTTGATATGATGTGGATGGGATCCAAGCTGGAGGAATGGCTTTGAGTCAAACCCCAATGGTTGTTAATCCTTCTTCTATCTACTAAAGTGTTTGAACCATTTTCCCATATGTTTGTATTATTTCATAATGCTTACATGTGTGAATTGTATCTGATTCCTTTCACTTATGTTCAATAGATCGTGTGCTTTGATCGATTCTTTGTTTTCTGTTGTGTTTACAAGGTACTTCTCAAGCATATTAAGTACGTGAAGGAGCGACAGGATCGATACAAGGGAGACGAGAGGAAAGTGAAACTACAAGTAGGTCTTCTTATCTTCTCATATTATCTATTGCTTATAGGAAAAGTCTAAAACACTTTAAACGGTTGTTCTAGATATGGCTACTTATCTAGGGAATTAGTATTTATCCGTAGATACCAAATTCTCGAAAATAAATTGGCGACTCCACTGGGGAACTATCACCTTTCCTAGTAGCTTATTCACCTCCTAAGACGTTATTGTAGACCATACTTATGTTCATTGACTGCATTTCAACTCTTTTGCATTGAATGTTAGTCAAAAATTGAGGTTAGATGACTCTTTAGTGGCCTCTCAAGAATCAGCGTAGGCTTGGTCAGGGGACAGTGCTCTGCAGAGCACCCTTGAGTGAGAGACAGTGATCTGCAATGCAATTAGGCCCTATTTGACCTATGTTGATCCACCTTAGGGAAAATTTTCACCTTCGGATTGATTTTTTACCAAATTTCCTCTGTTTGATTGCTTGTTGATTGATTCATGAATGTCATGTCTCAGAAAACAAGTTTCTATCTCCTTGTCTAGCCCTACTTTGAGTCTATTGATTAATGTTTCTTTAATGTTTTCTTTGCCATTATCAATCTATAGTCAAAGCTATATTGTAGTTGATTAATCTTTGTTCGAAAGAAAGTGTCGTAAAGGATTGTTTTCCTTCGAAACAGAACTATCGTAAAAGTCTTCATTCTTATGAAAGATTGATTAATTGTATGTGCATATTTACTTTTGTTCATATTCACATTAAAGAAATCGAGAAGAAAAACATGCATGTTGCATTGAAAAAGCTTGTGTGTTCTCATAGGAATAGTGTAGGGAAATTGCATTAGATTGTGCTCTTTGCTCTTTGTCAAAGATCTAAATGCTCTATCCCTACTAGCTAAGGCTTTCAATGTTTAATTGAATGAAAATAATGCTTATCATATTAGTTTCATTTTAGGAACTGTAAAAATACATCACGTGGTGAACCTTGAAAGAAAAACTATAAAGAATATCAACTTAAAATTTATCTGAATTTACCTAATGGAGCATTGTCACCTAACGAAAAACATTTAGTGGTTCTAGGCTAGAGACGTGTTCCGGCATCATAAAACAAAGAAGTTGTCGCTAACTTGTCTGCAATACATCATGAGTGTGATACCTCATTCCACGTACATGAGTATATCGTAGCTTGTCCACGTACCTTCGGGTATATAGGGTTGTGTTACAGTACGTAAAGTATATGGGAATGCTCTCACTGTGTGGTTTTGCATTAGACATCACCTATACAGACTGGGCCTCCACATACTTTCAGGTATATATGGGAGGACAACACTAGGTTTCTATCCCTCCTTAGGTAACCGAGTCAGCCGCCTTGTACACTGTGATACACCAAACACAGGATTCAGGGAGACTGCATGCATGTACTTCTCGATTCACTTGGAGGTATTCTGCAGTTCGCAGTTGCTTGGAAAACCTTTTGCCTAGATTATCCATCTTTTGTTTTGTTATGTTACTTTTATTAAAATAAAATTAATTGACTGTGGACAACATACTCCATGCTCACTCCTTAGTTGATCTTAGGTTGAGACATATGGTGTTAGGCCCCTATACTACTAGTGTAACCCCTTATTGTTATTAGTACAACACACTTATTATATTGATGTACCCATGTAGTGCCCATATTGTTACTATTGTACCCCATAGAATCCCACTATTGTTATTATTGTTCCCTTACATTATTATTGTTATGTAGGCTCTGATTATGTTATGACCCCTTAGACTCCTATATATAGAAAGGAGGTCTTTTCATTTGTATCATCGAAGAATTGTTCATTTATGTAATGTAAAGGAGGTTGCCCCCTCGAAGAGGCTGAATTCTAAGCCGTTGATCTATCTTTTCTATCTTTCCTTGAGCTGGTTTCATAACATATGGCGACAAATCTAGAGTCCATCGATCAAGGATTTCCTTTTGATGGGAATCCTAGTATATTGGTGCTCCTTATATGGCTACATTATCCCTACCAGGATTTACCATTGGCATACCAGTATGGTTTTTTTCAACCACCTTGGTTCAAAATGTCATGATTTCTCTGCAATCAAGTACTCCTCCAACTGGACAAAATCAACCTCCAGTTGATCCTAAAGTTGACCGTTTTCCTTCTTCCTCAGTTGTTTCTTCCTCCCCTTATTCCTCTTCACCTGGTGAAAGTATTGGTACTAGTAACCAAGTGGCTAAGAAGAAGAAGAAAGGAAAGAAGAAGGAGAAGAAGAAGCAAATTCAACAGAGGGGCAACCAAGCAACCATTGCTTTGAATGCAACATCTGATGAGAAACCGTCCGCCAAGCCTCACAAAGTTCGATATCCATGCAAAATTTGTGCGGGAGACCATATTCTTTGAAATTGTCCTGATATTCCTCAGATCTTAGAAGAATGGTCTTCTCGTTCACATCACCCTGTGTCATCAACTTCTAGAGATCATGCTGCTGACACACCATCAACTAGTGGTAGTAAAGTTCATGGAAAGAAGGGTAAAGTTAAGTTTCTCTGTAGGTTATGTGAAGGGAATCACCCCATTCACCTTTGTCCCTATTTGGATGAAGCCAAAAACGTGTTGGATAATTGTCCTGCTTCACCGCAGTGACTTCCATATGGTCACAGGAAGCTCTCCCTAAATCCTTCACTAGTTGATGAATTGACTGACCAAAATCAACCGTCGGTCAAACCCACTCTCTTTGAAAGTGAATCTTATAAGTCTATACCTGACCCAAATCAACAGGTCAAGGAAACAGTTGACCCAATTTCACCTTTAGTTAATTGTACCTTTCACGAAGAGAGTGAATGTGATACCACTCAAGTTCTTTTTGTTTCTTCAAATTCCAATGAGCTTGGGGGCAGTCCTCCTGTTCCATCAAGACAGGAGGAAAATCCTCCCACTCTCGTAACTCAAGGAGTTAATTCTCCCATTTCTACAGTACCCCCTCCAAGTAGTCTGGTCACTTCCTTCGATTGGAATTGACTGGCAGGATTCCGTATTCCTTCTTATGTGCCTTTCTAGATCATAGTACATGTTTGTAATATGATTATATCTAGCACTATTATAGATGAAGGTGCATCAGTGAGTATCCTTTCCTCAACTACTTGGAAAGTGCTCGGTTTGCCACCGCTTGTGCCTATTACCTAGAATCCATTGGATTTTAACAGAGGAACCAGTCAACCATTAGGGATCCTCCCTCAGTTACCTATTACTTTGGGAGGAAAAATCATTTATCTGAATGTGATGGTCATCCCAGGCCCTTTAGATTAAAATTTGCTTCTTGGGTGTGACTATGTTTATGAGATGGGAGCTATTGTTTCAACACTCTTTCGAGTGATGTGTTTCAAGCATGAAGGCAAAATTGTCACCATTGACCAGCTTTCATTTCCTAGTCCAAATATGGCTTCCAGTCAACCATCTTCCCTAAATGGTCCTTTTGTACCAATGGTATCATCCCTGCCACAGGTTAATTATGTGGCAACCCGTTCTATGCCTACATCAATGGATGATCAATTTTGTGATGTTGTACATTGTGTACTGGGGGCATTAGAACCAGATCTCTCCTTCCAGAGCATTGTTCTCCCATATGATGAGAACCTCTTGGAAGTCATGACCTCTTATGGGTCGTGACAAAGGGTATGAGGATAGTTCCTTGTCTTGTGTCAACCTCATTAAAAAATGAAACAAGGAACATGAGGATAGTTCTTTTACTATGTCAACCTCATTAAAAAGTGAAAAAACTCCCATGAGGATAGTTCCTTGTCTTGTGTCAACCTCGGTTAAAAATGAAACAAAGAGAATGATCATAGTTCCTTGTCTTGTGTCAAGCTCGTTAAAAAATGAAACAAGGAATCTAAGCAAAGTTCCTTGTCTTGTGTCAAGCTCATTACAAAATGAAACAAGGTCCCTTGGAGAAAAGTTTCAAGTCGAGTCTTTGATTAGATCTCGTAAAATTCCAGTCGAGTCTTTCACTTAATCTCATAAAAGAACATTCATTCCATCCACCTAATAGCCACGAGTAGTTTACTTAGGTGAATGTAATGAAGCTTGGGGGCATGCAACTCATCGTAAAGTTAAGTTTCCTTGTAGGTTATGTGAAGGGAATCACCCCATTCACCTTTGTCCCTTTCTGGATGAAGCCAGGAAGGTGTTGGATAACCGTCCTACTTCACTGCAGCGACTTCCATCTGGTTACAGGAGACTCTCCCTTTCATCATGCTAGGAGCATGTAAACCAATCTCAAGCATAGTTCTTTGTTTCAAGCTTGTGTAAAAATGAAATTGAATCCAAGCATAGTTTTTTGTTTCAAGCTTGTGTAAACATGAAACTTAACCCAAGCATAGTTCCCTATGGTTCAATCTTGTATAAAAATGAACCCATTTCCATTTTTCACCCTCTTGATTGCCATTCTATTAGCCTTTTTCATCAGATGAGCCTTGGTTGTTTTCATCCCATCACCACTATCCCTTTGGCTGATCATACGCTTTCACTTGGTTGTTTTACCCTTTTTTGAGGAACAGTTGCAATGAGCGGTCTTATTAGCCAGCCTCTTCACATAAATCAACATGTTTTGAGAAGTTCCAACATCACCAGAACCGATTGGTACCCTAGACACCACTTTTTCCTCAAAGTGGAGTCCTCTTTAAGCTCTTTTCATACTCTCTAAACATGAAAAAATTGTCAAGCGCTTTTCCTTTCCAACTTGTTAACGAATTGGAAATGATATCTCTCTTGTATTATTTTACGCTTTTTCGAGCTTGAGAGATTAATTTATGAAAAAGAACTTGTGGAGTTTTCTTTCTGTCCATTTTCAAACTCTATAAACATGAAAAGGACTGAGTTAACTTTGTCATTAAACTCGTTAAAACATCAAATAGCGACAAACTTGTCCATCTAGACAAGACTGAGTTTCACCTTCGCTAGACTCATTAAAACATAAAATAACGATGGATTCACCCGAAGGGTGAAATTATACAACAAGCATATGTTATCCTCCTGAAGCTTGATAAAAATAAAGAGGTATTGGTCAGCAATGACTAGGGAAAATGGAAAAAGGGGAAAACCACTTTATGGTAGCAGGTCGCTCTTGAACATGACATTTTCGCTCCATCATCGTGACTATCTGGGTTGGGTTATAAGCTTGATGGTTATCACATCGTTGGTATATCATACCATCCATCTCTTTTTTTGGATCAATGCTACCAATTCATTTCAGTGTCGCTAACATGTTCAAGAGAAGTCATTCAGTCAAAATTCATCCTTTTCAATACCATAAACCTTCATTTTTATGACCGCCATTCCTAAACCTTGTGTCGTCAATCAAATTCCATCTCTAAAATTCACTACACTCGTTTCATGTCTTTGATGTGGGATACATCAAGGCCCTCCTATGACGAGTTGCTTCTTGTCGACATTAACTCTTTATCCAAGAAGTTGACTTCGAAACACCCTTCCAGTACCTTGAGGCTTGCATGCATCAATGGTAGGTTTCTCACTTTCGGCGATAGGTATACATCAATGGCCTTCAATCAAAATACTTTGTATGGTGTTCAACATCAAATCATCCATTCACACCATGCAGAATGTACTGCAGTACCTTGAGGATCATTATCATTATCAGTGATTTCTCTCGCATCTGTTAACATCTTACATCATTTGTTGGTAATCAGATGGTGTCTTCCCATGTTCGACTTCAGATAACATATTCACATGGTTAGACTCGTACTTGAGCGAACGATTGAACGATATAAAAGACCTTGGATCTAGTTTCATCCATCTGGGCTGCAATTTTAGGAGTACAAAATCATATGTACAATGGCTTTACATTGACCATCATTCCGATCATGGGTCTATATCTCTAGATGACTATTTATGTACATGTAATGAAAGTTTATAAGTTGAGCATGGGTATGCCTTCCCTAAACAATTCATGTAAAATCAAATATCATGATATATGTATTGTAATTGATGCAGGTCACCTTCCACTTTGATACCTCCTCATCACATCGTAAAGCATTTCATTCAACATTGGCAATTTTCTGACTTCATGCTTTAGGGGGCATCTGTTACAGATCCATTTGGGCACATCAAATCCCAACATTCAAATCAGTGTTTTAGGGCTCATCAAACCCTAATTTAAGTTGCTTGATGCCCTAAACAAGTCACCCCTTTGAATGCCTCCTTCCTAGACAGTTTCATGACTTGAAGACATCCAGAAATAGCCTCTAGAGGGACCACCACAGGTAAGCCCTTGTAAAGGTGCACTACAAAGCAGTTGAGTCCACTGCCAGGGTGCTCTGCAGAGGACTTAGGCTTCCTCTCACTAGCACTGGATGAGAATGAGTGAAATTCACATAGTGTTTGAGGAATATTCTTATCTTTTGGAGTCATCTAAAAGGTTCCCTCACTTATCAACTCTTATGAGCTTGAAAATGGATGAGGAATGCGGTAAGGTGCATCCTATCCTCTCATTCGTTCCTCCATGGAACGAATTCTAAGTATGGAAGGCCATTCAATGCTACCATTTATGACAAAACCTCCTTCACCTTCCTATAAATTGACCACTCATCTAAGTGATCGGGGGCAGCATTATGTTGAATTGTAAGGAGATAATGCTACTATGAGATTTGCCTTTGACGCAAGTATTGTAATGCTACAAGTTTTTCATGCTTTTGATGTGATGTGGATGGTATCCAAGCTAGAGGAATGGCTTTGAGTCAGACACCAATGGTTGTAATTCCTTATTCTATATAATAAAGTGTTTGAACCTTTTTCCCATATGTTTGTATTGTTTCATCATGCTTATATGTGTGAATTGTATCTGATTCCTTTCACTTATATTCAATAGATCGTGAGCTTTGATCAGTTAATTGTTTTATGTTGTGTTTACAGGGTACTTCTCAAGCGTATTAAGTATGGGAAGGAGTGAAAAGATCGATACAAGGGAGACGAGAGGAAAGTGGAACTACATGTAGCTCTTCTTATCTTCTCATATTATCTATTGCTTATAGGAAAAGTCTAAAACACTTTAAATTGTTGTTCTAGATACAACTACTTATCTAGGGAATTAGTATTTATCTGTAGACACCAAATTCTCCAAAACAAATTCAACATAATCCATCCCCTCGTCACTTAGATGAGTGGTTAATTATAGGAAGGTGGAGGTTTTCTACTATCATATTTGGCTTTGAAGCAAGTATTGTAATGCTACAAGTTTGTCATGTTTTTGATGATATGTGGATGGGATCCAAGCTGGAGGAATGTTTTTGAATCAAACATCAATGGTTGTAAATCCTTCTTCTATCTAATAAAGTGTTTGAACCTTTTTCCCATATGTTTTTATTGTTTCATAATGCTTATATGTGTGAATTGTATCTGATTCCTTTCACTTATATTCAATAGATCGTGTGCTTTGATCGGTTCTTTGTTTTTTGTTGTCTTTACAGGGCACTTCTCAAGTGTATTAAGTATGGGAAGGAGCAACATGATCGATACGAGGGATACGAGAGGAAAGAGGAACTACAAGTAGGTCTTCTTATCTTCTCATATTATCTATTGCTTATAGGAAAGTCTAAAACATTTTAAACTGTTGTTCTAGATACAACTATTTATCTAGGTAATTAGTGTTTACCCGTAGATACCAAATTCTCCAAAACAATTGGTGTTGTGAGTTTGTGTTAAAGGGTTGATAAAATCTTCATCTTTCTACTTGATGGGAATGTTAACTTTTACAACTTCTACTTACTATTACAATATGTAGAAAAAGACAACCCAAGGACTTATCCATTTCTAGAGAAATCAAACGAGAGGATTCCTTTAACTATTTCTAGATCATGTGGGTACAAGAAATGATTTATCGATTGTTAAAATCAATTGGAATGATCATGATGGATGGTGCCAGCATAAGCTGACAATACCCACATTATGAAAATAAAATTGCATGTCACTGGTCCCAAGAATTAATCACCTGTTCCATGGTGAAAACCGCCTATCACTACAAGAAAAAAGGACATTGGTGAGAGGTGAAAAATTTCACCATAAGCTCATTGATGACAGTCAAAAGAGCATTTGTCACCAAAAACTGAACGTCACCAAAGGTGGCATCGCCAAAAGTATATGTGTTGTAGTGACATACAAAGTCTGTCACCAATAATGATTTATAATGACGGATAGCAACCGTCACCATTTCATATGAGAAATGGTGATGGACCATAGCCTCTGTCACAAAAAACTGAACGTCACCAAAGGTGGCGTTGCCAAAAGTATAGGTGTTGTGGTGACATTCAAATTTCGTCACCAATAATGATTTATAATGACAGATAGTGACCATCACCATTACATATGTGCAATGGTGATGAACGATATCCTCTGCCACCAAAAACTGAACGTCACCAAAGGTGGTGTCACCAAAAGTATAGGTGTTATGGTGACATTCAAGGTCCGTCACGAATATTTATTATAATGATGGATAGTGACCGTCACCATTTCATATGAACAACAATGATTTATTGTGATGGATCTTTAATGATCGTCACTATTAATGCATATATATATGGTGACGTTCGTTGACCATCACCAAAAGTCGCATTGCCAAAAGTATAGGTGTTGTGGTGACATTCAAGGTCCGTCACGAATAATGATTATAATGATGGACAACAACCATCACCATTTCATATCAACAACAACGATTTATGGTTACGGACCTTTGAGGGTCGTCGCTATTGGTGTGAATATAATGGCATTCGTTGACCATCACCATTTCATATTTTTAGTGAGGGTCGAAAAATGTCACCAAAGCTCATTGGTGATGGTCAAAAGAGCCTCCGCCACCAAAAATTGATCGTCACCATTCCATATGGATGTCAGGGCACGATGGAATCGAACCACCAACCTCTTGCTTGTAAAGCAGGTGCTCTTCCATTAAGCTAGCACCCTTTAAAGAATTATACTTTTAAAAATTAAACCTTGAAACTTCATAAATTGTAAATTCTACAACTTTCAATAAATTAAAGTCTCAGCGATATTTTACTAAACAAGCAAAGTAGCATCGAAGCTACAGTTCCCTACCTAATTGTTATTGAAGTTATGAAAAGTGGATGGAGGGAAAAATAGTTATGTATAAGAGAATCAATATGTTCAGTTGAATACTCAATTAGAAGTGAAACTCTGAAGATATTTATAACCTATAAATGACCTACAACTAACAAATTCACCAAATATTGCAAAGGAAATGTCATAAGTGGATAGCATATGGAAGAAAATGAGGTGGGGACTTGGAACGCTTGTACATCTTGCCGTGCCTTAGCACTTGGCACATATTAGCTTGTTTGGCATGTCTTCTTACTATCTGGCATAGGTTAGCATGCCCTAACATTCCCTAACACACCTTAGCAGTCATGACCTCACAACCAACATTACATTTTTCCATGACTTGGGAACCTTACATTCACTAGAACACCTTGGCACTCTCTCATTGTCATGCCCTCACGAGTGTGACTTAGACTTGGGAATAACTCATGAAGATTCAACATAAAACTCAACAAATGAAAATATACTCACAATATACTCAAATTTAAAAAATGTAAAACAATTCATTCCATGATAAATCCACTTCATAAACATCAAAATAAACAATAATGTAAATAATTAGTATTAAATAGACAAATGTGGAATTTTAGATTTACTTTAAGGTTTAGATACATTATCGTACAAAGTTTCAAAATTTATATGTAGAGTCCAAACACCATGGACCGTGAACTACAGTATGAATTAAGAAAGAAATGTAAACCAACTGACCAACATATTAACCTTTCAGATCTTCATTAGATTCTTGAAAGTGCTCTGAATATTGATGTAAAAAGGAATTATATTATTATACAACTGTAACTCTGATGAAAAGCCTCCTCCATATGAAATCAATTTTTTGAATGATACTAATGAATTTTTATACTTGGTTCTTATCTCTAGGCTGGCTATCGCATCAAACTTGAAAAGAAGTTTAAGACGCACCTAGTACTTGCAAGTCTAATAAAATTGATCGAGTATTAGCAAACAATGAAGACAACTTCCTCCAACCATCTGGCATTTTTTCTTTTTCTTGTCTCCCTTTGCAATCATTGGCTTTATGATGTTTGATGAAGAGGTTAATCGAGCTCCAACTCTTCTTTTACTCTTTCCCTGGCCCAACATAATTGATGTTGGTTCTTTATAATTGGCATTCATCTTTTGACTTTATGGTTCTTTGACAACACTCAATCCATGTATTGTCTTGTAAAATATAAACATGGAGCCCTGATAAAACTTCCCACATAGACCGACCTATGCCCTCAAAACCTTCCTCCTTACAAGCTCTGCATCTTTGTGACATACCTCCCAAGAGGTTAGTTCTCTCTCGATATGTTTTACAAACGTCTTGAAGTCTCCTACATGGAGGCACTCAAACAAGAAAATGCAATTATCCTTATGGAGAAGGAAAATTTCAAGAATGAAAAATCCTAATGGTCCAAATTCATGAAACCCTCTAAAATCTTAGAAAACATCTCTTACTATGTATCTGTCTCACCTTGCATATCAAAAGCATCTCCCAAAGAGTGCAAACATGAAGTCTATTCACAAAATGCACAAGGTCATTGTAAGATATTAGTGAAGAAAAATGGAGGGTTTGCAGTGTATTTACAATGTATAAGCCCTATCTTTTCTGGCAAACATTTGGCATCAATTTTAGGATTTGGGAGTTTCTCTTCATCCTTTTTTCCACTTTAAAATTTAAAATAATGGTTGATCATGGGATCCATCATTAATGATAAAAAGCATTTTGATTTTGGAGAAAATGCTTGCCAAAATCATGAAATGGCCAGAAAATATTTCTGAGGCATTTCTAGCCCGTATTCTAGAATTTCCTCTCCCATAAACATTTCACAAAAGTTTCTCTTGTACAAATACTGGACTATTAAAAAATAAACTTGTATCTTTAAATTAGCTTTATTGTGTAGAAATTCCGGCTGTAAATTAAACTGATTATGCAATGTACTAAAGCAAAATACTTAATCTACTTCTACAATCAAACTTGCGGAAGCTTAATTGATTTTGAGCAAGATCAAATAGAACACATATAACAGAGAAGAAGATTCAGTCACACATGAAACACAGAAGAATACTCTAGGGAAAGCATCAGCGAAAAACCCCGATCTCTGTATTATCATACAAGTGGAAATATGTTCGAATTACACAAAGCTTTAGCTCACAAGCTATCCATCTCTTAGTACAATCCCTCTGCTGCTCAAAGACAGTCAAAGGCTTCTCACAAACCTTCTCCTCTACCCTCCAAGCCTCATATTTTCTTGTGCAGTTTCTCCTGGGGTCCAACGCTGCCACCCGTGTGTAATTACCTCACACACTGCTCACTAACCTTTGAAATAATTGCACAATCTTAAAGGAGACAATTCCTTATGCATGGATGAGTTTCCTATATAGGAAAAATCCTCCAACTGATAGTACATTGTCCCATCATCTGATCTCAACTGGGTCTCTGAATGAACTGACATGCATGAGTTATTTATGAGAGAATATTCAGTTATCTGGAGAGAAACATTTACATGCATGCAAGCATTAACTAACTGAACTCACAATTAATTCCACAAACTGTTGGAACTAATCTAACTAGACTTAACTCAGTTAACTGAGCTAACTAATTACAACTCACCCTTATCTCTTTAACTAAGGGAAAATTCCTCAATACATGGGATAATTGTTGCATGTCCTCATAGACTTCATGTTTGATTTTCTCCAACTAATTAACTCAAGATGAATTAATTATTTTTACAAACAACTACTAAGATCAAATTCGAATTTTACTTCGCAATTTCAATTCAAGGACTAACTAAAATTGGAATCCATCCCAAAATGATATTTACAGAAAAGTTATTTTTAGCACTTCCCTTTTTCATTCCTTGTTTCTATGTCCAACATTGGTACCTGGACTGCTATTTATAGTAGTGCTATTTTTAGCACTTCTATTTTTAGTATTTATTGTTGCCATTTTCAACAATCCCTCTCAATAAGAAAGGCATTCAACTTGAACCCAATCCTGAACCTTTGGAATGTTCTGCATGCAACACTTCTCCCAAGTGTTATTTCTCCAGCAACCCTAGAAACAAAAAAAACTCCCAACTAACCTCCATGTTAGGCTAGAAACATCCTCTAATGTTGAAGCTTCCTCTGTTGCTGACAAGTGCTCCCTCTATGACCTCTGAGTTGCTGCAACACTCCATGCATCTGGCACCATTGCAAACCTCTCTGTGTCATCCTGCACTGGTGCAACACTCATGTGCCTCTCGCATTGTTGCAGGCTACTAGCTCTGCACCGTCTTGGGATTCCTGCATTGTAGCTCTCTCTGCCGCTCCATCCGCATCTATCTCTACCCACTCAACCAGTCCTGCGACTCCTCGTCAGGGCTCCCGTAGCAAAGTTTAATCAAAGAGGTTGGGTACCTCAATGATCCTACCCCTATTCCAGCCTTCTTGGGACTGTCACTCCACATCGCCCCACCTCCTACCTTGTAGTATGGATGCATGTGATCCCTCTACCCACTTGGCTCGAAATTTACCCCTACTAGATGTCTCTGCATGAGTGGATGCTTCCACTCGATCTCCTCTCAGCTTCTCTAGTTGTGGTTGCTCCACAACCTCCTGAAGTTGCTTCACCAATTGTGGCTCCTCCAAAATTGTCTGAGACTTCTTCTGGCGCTGCATGTTGAGAGGTAATGTACTCTCCCTCTCAACCACCAAGTCTCCATCAGTTGCCTTGCTCCTCAAGGCTTTGCATGCATCTTGAACCTCAATAGCATATAGGTTCTTGACTCGTGAACCGATCTACTTCACCTGTCTCATGGTGATGTGTTGAAGGAAAACCTTTCCCTTACTGAAGACTACATCATAGCCTTTGTCTTCCAACATTGCGATTGACACCAAATTTTTCTTAGTCCTGGTACATACTTGAAATCGGTTAAGGTAATGCGAGCTCCATGCTCCCTCTGAAAAACAACCATGCCTACACCTGAGACACTATACTTTTCATCATTACCCATAGCTATGAGTATCTAGAGATCTTTCTCCTCCAAGGTACTGAGAAAACTCTTATCGTCGGTCATGTGGAAAGAAGCTACACTGTCAAGAAACCAACCACATCCCACCATGGATGAAACCATGCATGCGAAGAGGGTGAAATCCAACTCGAACTATGAGGCCAATGCCTCACCTTCAGATCCTTCCTTGGATCCCATCTTGGATTTATTCAGTGGACAATTTGTAGCAAAATGGCCCACCTCATGACAATGAAAGCATCGCACTTTCGATTTGTCAAACTTCTTCCCACCATAGGAAGAACTCGATTTGGAGTGAGAATCCTTCTCCTTCCCTTTCTTTGCCTTACTCGCTAAGGCGTAGTTTTCTTCATCCTCCTTGGATGAAGAACCATCTCTGGTGCTTCTTCTTATCTCCTCCTACATCCAATCCGACCAAAGTCATTCCCAATCTGGCTGTTTTTCTCTTCCATTTACCGAGTCTTGGTAGCTATTCCAGCTCTTAGGAAGACCAAGGAGAGCAAGACTCACCATGTCATCATCGGTTGTCGTGATCCCTACACTTCCAAGCTCATCCCTGCAAGTGGTGAGCTTGTTCATATATGTAGAGATTGTGTCGCCCTTTTCACACTTGATTTTCCGAAGCTTGTCTTTCAGCACTAGCTTCCGCTGATTGTTGTTGTTCTAATATAGATCTTTCAATTTTTTCCACATCGAAAACAGTGTCTCCTTCCCATGGAGACTCGAGACTATGTGGTCTCGAACTCCCTCCAGAAGGATTCTCCTTGCTCTAGCCGCACATTTCTTCCATTCCGCCAATACTATAGCATTATCCATTGTTGGCTTGGGGACTTCTTGATCAATGAAGTCCTTTAAACCGTTATCCTCTAATACTGCTTCCATGCGATCCTTCCAGGCTATATAATTCGAGTTGCCATCAAGGGCATACTCGAGTCTTAAACCGTTGAATGCCATTGGTGAAATTGAGATGTGATAAGAACTCGATTTCTATATTTAGGAACCTCAAACTTCAAACTTCTCCCTTCTTGTATACTGTTCTCTCCTTTTATCACCTTTTCTCTGATACCATGTAGAAATTCCCACTATAGATTAAATTGATTATGCAATGTACTAAAGAAAAATACTTAATCTTCTTCTACAATCAAACTTGTGGAAGCTTAATCGATTTTGAGCAAGATCAAATAGAACACATATAACAGAGAAGAAGATTCAATCACACATGAAACATAGAAGAATACTCTGGGGAAAGCCTCAGCTAAAAACCCCAATCTTTGTATTATCATACAAGTGGAAATATGTCTGGATTACACAAAGCTTTAGCTCACGAGCTATCTAGTTCTCAGTACAATCCCTCTACTATTCATAGACAGTCAAAGGATTCTCACAAACCTTCTCCTCTACCCTCCAAGCCTCCTATTTCCTTGCACATTTTCTCCTGGGGTCCAATGCTGCCACCTATGTGTAATTACCTCACACATTGTTCACTAACCTCTTAAATAACTGCACAATCTTGAAGGATATAATTCCTTCTACATTGATGAGTTTCCTATATAGGAAAAATCCTCCAACTGATAGTACATTGTCCCATCATCTGATCTCAATTGGGTCTTTGACTGAACTGAGATGCATGAGTTATTTATGAGAGAATATTCAGTTATCTGGAGAGCAACAGTTACATGCATGCAAGCATTAACTAACTCAACTCACAATTAATTCCACAAACTGTTGGAACTAATCTAACTGAACTTAACTCAGTTAACTGAGCTGACTAATTACAACTCAAATTACAACTCATCCTTATCTCTTTAACTAAGGGATAAATTCCTCAATCAATGGGATACCTATTGCATGTCCTCACATATACTTCATGTTTGATTTTCCCCAACTAATTCACTCAAGATGAATTAATTAATTTTACAAACAACTGCTAAGATCAAATTCAAATTTTACTTAATTTTAGTTCAAGGACTAACTAAAATTGGAATCCATCCCGAAATGCTATTTATAGCGAAGCTCTTTTTAGCACTTCCATTTTTCATTTCTTGTTGCTATGTCCAACACTAGTACCCAAACTGCTATTTATAGCAGTGTTATTTTTAGCACTTCTATTTTTAGCATTTCTTGTTGCCATTTTCAACATATTGGATGCCTTAAGATAGGATCTCTGTTTAAAATATCAGTGTTTTTTTTAATAGTTGGTTCCTATTTCAATTTCTTTGTGTGTTTCCTTAATGATAAGCTTCCCATCTACCTTGCTTCACTTACCAAGTTGTAGATGTGATAGGAATAATCTTTTATGCCACTTGTTGTCAATCCAACTACTAATAAAACAGATAATTTTAACACTAAAGAAGGACAAAACATGTTAGCTCAAAGACACTATTACCCAGAAAGGAGATAGCACAGACAAAAGAAAGGAGATTCAGGTGTACCAAAGGAGTCTCTATTGAAGAAGATGAAGAAGACTAATGTAAATCAAGTTTGACTCAATCTAAGGAGAACCAAAATGAAGAATAGATTACCACAGAGTTGAGTGGAGGTGGGGTGTCTCCTCCATCTTCTTTAAGAAATTCTCCAGAGAGTCCAAATTCCAAAATGAAATCCAATGGCAAGGCAAGCACTTTAAGATGTCAATTTGTTGAAGGAGAGACCTATTTTATGCCTACACAAACCAGAGCCTCCACTATCCTCATACAATTGATATCTTGTGGTTCAATTGCTATCAAAGATCACAGTTTTGTTATGGTTTCTCACTCCAAGTCATAGGTTTCTTGTGATGAATCTCGATCACAATCTGGTGTAGTTCTATCTAGGCCAGCTAGTGTCAAGGGGGTTACAGTTGGAAATGAGCTAGAATGTATGCTTGATGATCCACACTTTGCACAAGTTATACTTGAAGATAAAGAGAATTTTAGTGGTAGCATTGTTGAGACTAAAACTAAAAAAGAAGCTGAAGGAGGAGAACCCACTTTAAAGAGATTTTCTTCCTACAATGCAAACACAAGCTCCAAGTCATATTTTCTTGAGAGATCAAATAAAGAGGAAAGTGGTGGAATTAGAGCCAAATGAATCCCCACAAAGATAAAGACTTTAAAGAAGAAAATACCCAGGAATAATGCTAAGAAACCTTCATCCAAAGGGTTAAAAGATACCATCACACTCAGAAGGTTATACAATGACATTTCTACTAGCACAGAACATTAGATCATGGCATCAGTGTCAGTAAAGTCTCAAAGCTGACAGAGGATCTCAAAGATCAAACTCATTCAAAGAAGAGCCAAATATCATCAAGGGAGATGAAAAGTAGCCTTTAAAAGACATTGCATTAGTTGAATCACAAGTAACTCGCAAGAATGTGGAGGAGGGCACCCAGCTAAAAATTGATCTAAGGAAACATTTGCAAGAATACAGGACTTCTGAGATCACAACCAAAACTGAGAAAAGGGCCAAGTATTCTAGATAGACCATGCTATAAGATCAAATTTCTAAACTCAATGCAGCAGATCTGTAATAGGGCAAAGTTAATGCCCAAAACTAACTCAATCCACTTCCTTAGAGTGACTTACAACTGAAATATCCGTAACAAGAGAAAGGAGTAGCACTACAGAGCAAAACAGTGTCCAAGTCTAGAGGAAAATATTGTGTGTGCATAGAATGATTCAATAAAGTTTCAACTACCAAAATAGAATAACCAGTGGTGATAGGAGGGGTCTAAGATGTAGAATTTGTCGCATGAGGAGGAAATCCTATCTGACTTCCAGGAGAAAATTTTCTCTATTCTCATCCACAGTTTGGCATGAAAAACAGAGGAAGAGAAAGGTCATAGGACTCACTTGAACATGAAAATCCAATGTGAACCTTGGGTAAAATGAAAGAGGAGAAGAAGAGAGAACATGATTACATGCTCTTCTCACAATTTCAGGATTTTCCTAGAACAATATGTTAGTAAGGCCATTTACTAGCCACAAGTCCGATATGGGACAAACTTTTTGATGAAATGGAGGACACATACAAGTAGAAGCAGACAATTAGTATGACCATGAACCTTGATGACACATCAATCTGCTTCGGCTAAACATCCAAGAGTTGGCATTCAACTTGGCAACATATCAATAAGCTCAAGCATAGAGCTCTAAAGGCCAGACGACCCATCGGATAAGAGTCTTTGTATCTAACTATGCAATCTTATGACTTATGGACAAGACCATTTTACTAGGACAACATGAAACTATACCACCAAGCTGAGTGGATAATTTTAAGATATAAATGCACTCCCTGACATAAATCATCGAATAAGATGAGTTTCATACAAGATGACATTATTTTTCTAAGAGTTAAAAATCTCAAACATAAGTCAAAGTTGTGGGAATCTAGTAAGTTGAGATTCTAACTCTAACAACCAAAAATTTGTCTTGTTTTCACTAATCCAAGCATCTAACATAGAGCCAAAGATGTACAAACATGTATGAGCACCATCAACCAAACTCTGCTTAGTTGGATTTTCCCATAACAGTATGTTAGTAAGGCCATTTAGTAGCCACAAGTCCAATATGGGACAAAATCTTTGATGAAATGGAGGACACATACAAGTAGAAGCAGACAACTAGTATGACCATGAACCTTGATGACACATCAATCTGCTTCGGCTAAACATCCAAGAGTTGGCATTCAACTTGGAAACATATCAATAAGCTCAATCATAGAGCTCTAAAGGCCAGACAACCCATCGGATAAGAGTCCTTGTATCTAACTATGCAATCTTATGACTTGTGGACAAGACCATTTTACTAGGACAGCATGAAACTGTACCACCAAGCTGAGTGGGTAATTTTAAGATATAAATGCACTCCCTGACTTAAATCATCCAATAAGCTGAGTGTCATACAAGATGAAATTATTTTGCTAAGAGTTCAGAATCTCAAACATAAGTAAGAGCTGTGGGAATCTAGTAAGCTGAGATTCTAACTATAAAAACCAAAAATTTGTCTTGTGGTCACTAATCAGTTCTAAATAATTGTTTTGGCTTAATTAGTTTTGCATGCACAAATATATTGCACAGTTCCCTGAGAAAGAAGGGGCACACATGCATGATTTTTCCCAACTTAATGAAAGTCACAAATCTCTAGGAAAGCACACTCCCCTTTTGACTTGGTTATCTCTGCAGCCAGGTTCACTAGGATTAGGAGTTCTTACACCCAGTAGAGGTAATGTTGTGCATGCATCCAAATTGATTGTACCTATTTTATTCCTAGTTTACAAAATAAAAGCAAGTGCATAATTTTGAGGTTAAAGAATGAGTTTGGAGCTATTGCTTTCGATTTCTATTTTTAGATTTAATAGAAAAGTAAAGATGCTATTGCTCATGTTCAGAAATCCATGCTTGCTATTTTATTTTAGTAGCAGTATGTGTTTGTTAGTAAGGGCACCCCTAACAGAAATTATGATTGGTGTTTTTCAACTTTAATGATCTATAGTTATTAGATGAGTTTACAGTACAAAATCTGCTCATCATGGTCTGATTTTTGACATTTTATTCAAGTATGGTAGCTTATTTAAGTATTTCATGATACCTTTATCTAAGGGAAAGGAAAATGGGTTGTAGAGTACATAGAAAGTGCATCGTTCCAATCTACACAAGCGCTTATTATCCCATAATCTTGTCCTCTAACAACTACACCATCACTTGGAAATTGCCAAAAAATAGGTAATAGATAGAAAATCAAATCAGAGGGCTCTTGCAGAAGAGAGAATAATATTAGAAACAAATAAGCATACAAAATTATTAAATATGAAGAGTACTTTTGAACTGTTCTGAAGATGGGATACTAATTTCCCATCCATTATTTTGACAAATAAATATAACTAGAACGTCCATAACTGTTGTAAAGTTGAAGGTAGCATGACAATCTCCCTGAGACAAAAAGAAAAAAATGCATCAGTTAGAAGCAATAGATGTTTCGAATTGACATTAGGAACCGTGCTAGTAAAAAATTTGATCATTGTGAGCTGATTCTAAAAATCAGTTTGAACTAGTGTAAAAAAGGTTCTAGGTGGATCCTCATGTTTTTCAATAATCCTAATAAAACACATGTATCAAGAATTTCTCTATGAAGAAAAATAACATTATCTGAGTGAGATTCTAAAAAATGAACCTAAGGTTGAGAGTTTTTTCTTTAAAAGCAAATGAACCTTAGATTAATATTTTCGTCTTTAAAACACTCTCAAAAATTAGTCTAACTTTCTAATTAATTACATGTTTGGAAGGGATTCAAAATACCAAACTTTCCTTTCACCAAGCTTCTCTCAATGCCCTTTGCCTCGAAGGATAATGATGGAGAATTTTTTGATGACTTACACTTTAGCTAACATAGTTGATCATACCTACATCAAACAATGAAATATTCATTCATGGGAAAGTAAAATTAGTAATACGTGCAACATAAATGCAATTATTAGTAGGAAATAACTGCGGATAAGGTCAAGTTAGACATCACCCTTCTTAGACAAAACCAGTGGTATTATGAAGTAGTTTCAACACTTAAAAAAATCCAAAATAGGTTTTCATGTACATGTGTGAACATATGAACTTTTACTTTTTGAGTAGTCCCTCCATTATCCACTAACCATATTTCCTTATGAAACATGTTGACCACCATCCATTATCATAAAACAACCATTGCTAGATCTTCCAGAATGTGAGGGATCTGATAAAATTTGGTCACTTTGTTATTTGAAATGTGTTTACCATTGCCTTATCACTCCAAATGTCTTGGAGCTCAAGGACTCCAATAATTTTTAGTCAAAACGGTCATATTTCACCTCCTCACCAGGTCAGCCCTGCCTTGATGAACTCTGCCTTCTTTGGGGCAATTTGACCCTGTGGAAGCAATATAAATAGAAAGATAATTCAACCTATTTGGAATCTATACATCCACAAGTTTGATATATAGTGAAGTACCAAGAAAAAGAAGTGTGAAGTCAAGGACAACAAGGAAAAATCAAAGGAAGAACAAAAATCGAAGTTTTGGGCATCTCTCTCTCACATAGGCAAATTTTCTATGGATTCTAGGCAAGTTGCAGGGGCTGAAATTTCTGCAATGACTACAGGTCTGAAATTTTGAGTTGTAGGAGGCAGAAATTCTAGTTGGAGCAAATCTGAAGGGTGTTGACTCTTGTTGAATTTGGCATAGTTTATCTATTTGAAAAGAGGGTTGACTTGGTGATTGGAGGAGGTATTTGTCTTGGTCAAAAGGTATTGGATTGTATCACTTTTACTTGGTTTTATTAGAGAAGAAAGGTTTGACTGGGTTTTGCCTTAGGAGAGGGGCTTTTCCCTGGCTAAGTGCCTACATCTTGTGTCTCTTGTTTTTGTGATCTTCATGTATTTTTGATTTGGTAATTGCTTGATGAACGACAACATAATAAAGAAGTAGATGAAACCATCACATATCACAGGTAATTATCAAAAAAGAGGAATAAAAACCCTAATATCTACATACATTGATTTATAACCATGGTATCAGAGCTAAGGTTAGTCATAAGGCAGCTGAAGATTACCATACTGTTGAAGGATGAGAGGAAGTTTCCAAGGAAGTCGAGCTAGAAAAATACCTACTCTAAATCATTTTTGTGCAAATTACATTGAACACAGTCAGCTAAACATGAGATCGAAGTCCTATACATGAGAATCTGAGATCAAAGACTTATGCATAAATTTAAGAGTTTTTGAGAGGTTCGAAGTACATAAATCTCAAGAGCCATCAAACAAAGAATCTGAGAATATGGGAATTGTTTAAGGGCTTGATCTAGAGCTAAATCAATAGGGAAACAAGACCATAATACCATACAAGAGGACCAAGGTTCTAAAACATTGAAAGAATTCCGAGAAGCACACATTAGGTAGTCTTCTTAGCATTGTAGAAACTGAGAGATTGGATTAAAAAAAATGGGAAAGCAACAAACATTGGAAAATGTATATATGTATTTTGTGATTAATTAATGATTCTAATATGGTGCACTAAGCCGGGTGTATCTGCATGGAGTATTAGTACATATAGTTTGGATGTTAATATATGATTACCTTTTGTAAGGTTTTAGTATAATGTATTATGATTTAAAATACTTACACACACAGTTTAAAGTTTTATTAAGGTTCTATCATTTGAATGATTTTGGGCATTGTTACAAGAAGCCCTAAACCAACAGTCACAATGTGTGGGAGAACTTAGAACTAAAAGAGTAGTAAATTATATTCCTAAGCATACTCAACAAACCACGGGTCGAAGGTACAGAGATATTTCAAAGAGTCGAAAATTGCAATAAGAGAAGTTCACAAGTCCAAGAAAATTGTACTAATAGTTCAAATTTTAAGTCACATCTTGAAGAAGGTTTGTGGATCTTGCGATGGACTATTTGAAGGAATTGAAAGACCTTTGAACTCATTCAGCTCAGCAGTTTTAATCTAGCAAAGAAGTGTCCCTAAACAAAGAGAAGGATCATAGTTAGAGGACCTATTGAAGAATCTACAACATACACTAGAAAGAATTCAAAAAGAGCAGTATTCAACCATCTTGACAAAATTCTTATCTTGACAGCTTTTGAAGATAGGAAACCATGAAAATAATAACTTATCCTTGGGAAGAAAATAAAGTCATCTAGAAAACAATTCTTTGCAAGGAAGGATAAGTACCTTTGAAGGTAGAAAAAGGAATGTCCAAAAACTGCCAATTCAAGAAAACAAACTGAAATCTCAGGAGCCATCAAGCAAAGAATCTGAGAATATGGGAATTGTTTAAGGCCTTGTTCTAGAGCTAAATCAATAGGGAAACAAGACCACAATACCATACGAGAGGACCAAGGTTCTAAAACATTGAAAGAATTATGAGAAGCACACATCAGGTAGTCTTCTTAGCATTGTAGAAACTGAGAGATTGGATTAAAAAAAAATGGGAAAGCAACAAACATCGGAAAATGTATATACGTATTTTGTGATTAATTAATGATTCTAATCTGGTGCACTAAGCTGGGTATATCTGCATGGAGTGTTAGTACATATAGTTGGGACGTTAATCTATGATTACCTTTTGTAAGGTTTTAGTATATTGTATTCTGATTTAAAATACTTACACACACAGTTTAAAGTTTTATTAAGGTTCTATCATTTGAATGATTTTGGGCATTGTTACAAGAAGCCCTAAACAAACAGTCACAATGTGAAGGAGAACTCAGAACTGAAAGAGTAGTAAATTCTATTCCTAAGCATACTCAACAAACCATAGGTCGAAGGTACAAAGATATTTCAAAGAGTCAAAAATTGCAATAAGAGATGTTCACAAGTCCAAGAAAATTGTACTAATAGTTCAAAGTTTAAGTCACATCTTGAAGAATGTTTGTGGATCTTGAGATGGACTGTTTAAAGGAATTGAAATACCTATGAACCCATTCAGCTCAGGAGTTTTAAGCTAGAAAAGAAGTGTTCCTAAAGAAATAGAAGGATCATAGTTAGATGACCTGTTGAAGCATCTACAACATACACTAACAAGAATTCAAAAAGAGCAGTAGTCAAACATCTTGATAAATTCCTTTTCTTGACACCTTTTGAAGATACGAAACCATGAAAATAATAACTTATCCTCGGGAAGAAAATAAAGTCATCTAGAAAACAATTCTTTTCAAGGAAGGATAAGTACCTTTGAAGGTAGAAAAAGGAATGTCCAAAAACTATCAATTCAAGAAAACAAACTGAAATCTCAGGAGCCATCAAACAAAGAATCTAAGAATCTGGGAATTGTTTAAGGGCTTGGTCTAGAGATAAATCAATAGGGAAACAAGAACAAAATGCCTTACGAGAGGACCAAGGTTCTAAAACATTGAAATAATTCTAAGATGCACACATCAAGTAGTCTTCTTAGCATTGTAGAAACTGAGAGATTGGATTAAAAAAAAAATGGGAAAGCAACAAAAATCGGAAAATGTATACACGTATTTGTGGTTAATTAATGATTCTAATCTAGTGCACTAAGCCAGGTATATCTGCATGGAGTGTTAGTACATATAGTTGGGACGTTAATCTATGATTACCTTTTGCAAGGTTTTAGTATACTGTATTCTGATTTAAAATACTTACACGCACAGTTTAAATTTTTATTATGGTTCTATCATTTGAATGATTTTGGGCATTGTTACAAGAAGCCCTAAACCAACAGTCACAATGTGAAGGAGAACTCAGAACTGAAAGAGTAGTAAATTATATTCCTAAGCATACTCAACAATCCATAGGTAAAAGGTACAAAGATATTTCAAAGAGTCAAAAATTGCAATAAGAGAAGTTCACAAGTCCAAGAAAATTGTACTAATAGTTCAAAGTTTAAGTCACATCTTCAAGAAGGTTTGTGGATCCTATGATGGACTATTTGAAGGAATTGAAATACCTTTGAACTCATTCATCTCGGGAGTTTTAAGCTAGCAAAGAATTGTCCCTAAAGAAAGAGAAGGATCATAGTTAGAGGGCCTGTTGAAGCATCTACAACATACACTAACAAGAATTCAAAAAGAGCAGTATTCAACCATCTTGAAAAAATTCTTATCTTGACACCTTTTGAAGATAGGAAACCATGAAAATAATAACTTATCCTTTGGAATAAAATAAAGTCATCTAGAAAACAATTCTTTGCAAGGAAGGATTAGTGCCTTTGAAGGTAGAAAAAGGAATGTCCAAAAACTATCAATTCAATAAAACAAACTAAAGTCTCAGGAGCCATCAAACAAAGAATCTGGGAATCTGGGAATTGTTTAAGGGCTTGGTATAGAGCTAAATCAATAGGGAAACAAGACCACAATACCATACAAGAGGACCAAGGTTCCAAAACATTGAAAGAATTCTGAGAAGCACACATCAGGTAGTCTTCTTAGCATTGTAGAAACTTTGAGATTGGATTAAAAAAAATGGGAAAGAAACAAACATCAGAAAATCTATATATGTATTTTGTGATTAAGTAATGATTCTAATATGGTGCACTAAGCCGCGTGTATCTACATGGAGTGTTAGTACATATAGTTGGGACGTTAATCTATGATTACGTAGGTTTTAGTATATTATATTCTGATTTAAAATACTTACACACATAGTTTAAAGTTTTATTAAGGTTCTATCATTTGAATGATTTTGGGCATTGTTACAAGAAGCCCTAAACCAACAGTCACAATGTGAAGGAGAACTCAGAACTGAAAGAGTAGTAAATTCTATTCCTAAGCATACTCAACAAACCACAGGTCGAAGGTACAGAGATATTTCAAAGAGTCGAAAATTGCAATAAGAGAAGTTCACAAGTCCAAGAAAATTGTACTAATAGTTCAAAGTTTAAGTCACATCTTGAAGAAGGTTTGTGGATCCTGTGATGGATTGTTTGAAGGAATTGAAAGACCTTTGAACTCATTCAACTCAGGAGTTTTAAGCTAGCAAAGAAGTGTCCCTAAAGAAAGAGAAGGATCATAGTTAGAGGACCTGTTGAAGCATCTACAACATACACTAACAAGAATTCAAAAAGAGTAGTAGTCAACCATCTTGACAAAATTCTTATCTTGACACCTTTTGAAGATAGGAAACCATGAAAATAATAACTTATCCTTGGGAAGAAAATAAATTCAACTAGAAATCAATTCTTTTCAAGGAAGGATAAGTACCTTTGAAGGTAGAAAAAGGAATGTCCAAAAACTGTCAATTCAAGAAAACAAACTGAAATCTCAGGAGCCATCAAACAAAGAATCTGAGAATCTGGGAATTGTTTAAGGGCTTGGTCTAGAGCTAAATCAATAGGGAAACAAGACCACAATACCATACGAGAGGACCAAGGTTCTAAAACATTGAAAGAATTCTGAGAAGCACACATCAAGTAGTCTTCTTAGCATTGTAGAAACTGAGAGATTGGATTAAAAAAAATGGGAAAGCAACAAACATCGAAACATTTATATACGTATTTTGTGATTAATCAATGATTCTAATCTGGTGCACTAAGCTGAGTATATCTTCATGGAGTGTTAGTACATATAGTTGGGACGTTAATCTATGATTACCTAGGTTTTAGTATATTGTATTCTGATTTAAAATACTTACACACACGGTTTAATGTTTTACTAAGGTTCTATCATTTGAATGATTTTGGGCATTGTTACAAGAAGCCCTAAACCAACAGTCACAATGTGAGGAGAACTCACAACTAGAATAGTAGTAAATTCTATTCCTAAGCATACTCAACAAACACAGGTCGAAGGTACAGAGATATTTCAAAGAGTTGAAAATTGCAATAAGGGAAGTTCACAGGTCCAGGAAAATTGTAATAGTAGTTCAAAGTTTAAGTCACATCTTGAAGAAGGTTTGTGGATCCTGTGATGGACTGTTTGAAGGAATTGAAATACCTTTGAACTCATTCAACTCAGGAGTTTTAAGCTAGAAAAGAAGTGTCCCTAAAGAAAGAGAAGGATCATAGTTAGAGGACCTGTTGAAGCATCTACAACATACACTAACAAGAATTCAAAAAGAGCAGTAGTCAACCATCTTGACAAAATTCTTATCTTGACACCTTTTGAAGATAGGAAACCATGAAAATAATAACTTATCCTTGGGAAGAAAATAAAGTCATCTAGAAAACAATTCTTTGCAAGGAAGGATAAGTACCTTTGAAGGTAGAAAAAGGAATGTCCAAAAACTGTCAATTCAAGAAAACAAACTGAAATCAAAATTGTAATAGTAATCATTATTTTTCTAGAATTTAAATCAGCAATTCAGAATAACAATCTACACAGCTTTGATTCTCCCTAATTTTCAAACATGTCTTGACTATGTTGAATTAATGACTAATTTTGAATAAATTGGCTAGACATTCAGCTTTCTAAATGCACTTTTGAAGTCTGAGGAAATTTCGAAATGAATTTTTGAAGTCTGAGTTAAACTGCAACAGGGGCATCAAAGGGAAGAGTTTATACAAAACTACTTTCAAATGAAAATATGCTCAAGCTCAGCAATAGATAATAGAAGTGCTGATTTTAAATAAATTTCTCTATAACAAATCCTCAATTTGAATGAGAATCAACAACCATCATGAGGAGATTCAACTGTAAATTAATTTTCTATAAACGCAAATTTAACAACATCACTAGACGTGGGCTGAGGGATGAGGTGCAGCCAAATACGCAAGGTAATGCACCATAGGGAGGAAAGTAGAGATTCTATTGATAAAGAGAGAGAGGTCTTCTACAACATTCAGCCAACAACATTCCTTCCTTTGGCAGGAGTCAAAGAGGGTCAATCACTTAAGTTCTCCTAACAATTTTTTCACACAATCTTGTAGTTAAAGGTTCTTTCTGCAACCAAGTAACAAAATGATGCTCTCTCCAAAAGTTGTTTAATGGATTCCCTAAGTGTATATTTTATAGATTTTGGGGCTTGGGAGGCCCCACCATCCTCCATGCAACCTTCTAAGTTGCCTCCTGCCAAAAAGCTTGAAAGAAAGGTAGCCTTGTGTGTGATTTTCTACTTTGGTGTGACTCTACATGTTGCCATGTCAGTTTTGATGCTTGTCCAGTTTGGGTCACACTATTTTGGAAGAAAAACCAGTGACCTTGGTGGCAGTTGGTGGTAGGTGAAATTTTTTGAGGCTTTCCGAGTGTGGGCCACAGTGCTTTGGATGCAAAACCAGTGACCTTGTTGGCAGTTGGTGGCAAGTGAAACTTAGGATATTGACACTAAAGGGACTAAACTTAATGATTTTGGCAATTTTTTTAAGTTCTAAGCTGTTGCATAGGTTCTGCATCTTCACTGGAAGCAAAACTAGTGATTTTGGTGGCAACTAGTTGCAGGTGAAACTTAGGGAATTTACATTGAGGAGGATGAATTCACTGATTTTGGCCATTTTTTAAAGGTCAAAGCTGCTGCATAGGTCCTGAATCTTCAATGTTTGAGTGACAAGGGACCTCATGGTGTCCTTAATATCATGTAATGGTCGAAACATTAAAAAGATGGTATAGGCTAGTTGACTCGGTGTTAAGACTACAATATATTACTGAAGAAGGGATATGATATGTTTCCCACTTACCCACATTATTGGAGGGTATATAGCAAAGGAAGATAGTTATTAGCAAAAAGGTTGAATTGTGGGAATGTGACTTTTTTCCTCCTGTTGCGGAAACGTTGCCCAATAAACCCTGTTAAAGTGCTTTATTTGGTTGGTTTTCTTCTATGTTTTGTAAGGGCACGAGTCTGCCCTTTCTTTTATGATATTTTTAACCATAAAGGCTTTTTTTTATATGTTAGGGTTAGTGGGAAATTTTGGGACATTTTTAAAATATTTTTTTTGAATGTAAAATATACAAAACGTCCTAGAAACGTTTCCAGGGTGGTTTCTGGTTTCTAGAAATGCGCTACAGACCCACCAGAAACCAATTTTAGGGATACATAGAATAAAATACTACTAAATTGAAAAGTGTTCCATTTTGCATCAAATATTTGGAATTAAAACTTTGATTGATACAATGTTGAGCTATATAGATGGAGCTTTATAAGTGGCAAGGACACATCAGATGTTTCACTGCCTGATCAAGGTAATAACTCTACTGTAAATAAATGAAGAAACATACATGTACACACATTTGTGTTGTTGACATGTGAACACTTAAGAAAAATATCATTGTTGTTGATTGGTTATAAACTCTCGTAATTCTGAGTAATCTGACTTAAAATGACAAACATTGGTACTATTTTAGAGAAACTTGTTGATTAACTATTTGGGAATAAATACCCTTGAGTGTATTTTATAGTAAAGATTTCATCCTCTATAGAAATGTTTAGTTGTCCATGATATTAGGGGACTCATAAAGATTTTTAAGGTTATATTATTTTGTTTAGCTTGAAAGTCAAAATTTACCTCCTAAGTTTCTTAGGATTTATCCTAGATAAGTGAAAAAGTTTTTATTTCCTTCTATTTACTTTGTGCCCTTTTTTCCTTTAGATTGGACTCTCTAACTATTTATCTTATTAGATTTTAAAGATTCATTAAAAACAACATTTATGACTTTTCTAACCATTTTACACTTATTATCTTACCAAAGATTGATTGTACTATTTTTCTTTTTATATAACGCCTAAATAAAAACTATATAATTGACATATAATATTTATTATATTACTTTTATCCTATTTCATAGAATATTTGACTCAATCTAATTACACATACCCAATATTTGGGAGATCATTTTCCAAATCCCATGTGTTTAGGCATCTCTCATTGTAGTACGTTTGTACGCAAATATCTATTGAAACAAATTCTATTGTTCTAGTGCAAAACTTCTTTCATTATTCCCGTATGTTGTTTAATATTTTACTGTTTTGAAGTCATAGTTAACGATTACTATTATTTTGATCCCTTATTTAATTTAAAATTAAGCCTAGAATAACCTAATTAGAACTCATTTTTAAATAATATATATCAATTTTGACGATCACTTAATGTGTGTATAGAATGAATAACTATTGCATTTACATCGAATCAAACACTTACGAAATAATTGCATAGGCTTTCTTGAGTTTTCATTTAATTAAAACTTTTTCTTATTAGTCCCTTCCCCTCTAGGGTTGTAGGGACTATAGTGATCGTTTTCTTGGGTGGCTAATAGTTGACACAAAAACCAATGCGCCTTTGCCTTTTTTAAATAAAATTTTCCCTTTATATTTGAATGGATATTCTTTCTAATCCAATGAAGGATTTTTCCATCTTATTTGGCTTCATATTAAGGCCAAACTTAAGATGTATTACACTTCTATAATATGATATTATTGCTAGAATAATGCTAATATTAGTTCGTTTTAGATTAAGATTAGTTATTTCTCTGTATCTCATTTTTGTGGAGACAAATATATATGAAAATAAAAACAAGTGGCAAGAATTGCGATGCACGAGGATCCAACTAGCAATCATGAGGATACAAATGGTGAATTGATATATTTGACTTCAGTCAATACTTTATTAGAATTTTTCATCAGACATAGCTCCACTGGCTTCACCTTTTGGCTTCACACTTTTGTGTTATAATCTAAGGCGTTTGAGTACCATGTAGCATTCTAGGGACCATTGTGTGTAACCTCCCTCCTCCCACATCTACCCAAGTAATCAGACAACTAGGGTAAACATGCAACGAGAGAGGCCACTATAATGGATTCAACCTCCTTGGTGACCTTAAGAAAATGGAATCGACAAAAACACATCAACCGACCTTACACATCAAAAACAACAACCCCAGGAGACATCTCAACCACTCAGAGATCATGTCCCTAGGTCCCATTGATATTTTATGGATCTTAACCTCTGTACGCTGTCATGATATATGCATGTCAGCATCCAGGGACCTCTGGATGGTCTCACGGGCCTGCAAGCTAACATCTAGGGACTTTTCCCAGCAGACCTGTGGCAGCGTCCGCAGAATTCATGGCACTTTTCTAGCCCAGAATTCCGGCCACTGGCAGAACTTATTATAACTTCCAAAATCCACCAAAGCCATGATGAAAAGTTAATAAACCAAAAATCAACCTCAGTACTAAGCCTGACCATCCCCAACCGGGACTAACATTCTGTCAAACACTTGGCATCAATGCAACGTATAGGTCTAAGATACAAGACAAAGCATGAATGACTAAAAACACTTATGAAACATGATAAGAAGGATCACCACCTTCTCCATTGAAATTTTATAACATCAATTAGGTCTTGCATCCATCAATTTAATAATTACAATTAAATACATGAGATAACCATGACATGAACCAGTCAATTAACCATGCTTATAACCAACATAAAACCATGTAAATAACAGAGATATAACAACCATTAAATCCACATATAAACAAGTGAAAAAACAAGAGAACTTAGCTTTCATTAATCATAGGAAAATCCGACCAGGTTTGGGACTTCCACATACCACCCGACCATAGACATGGCTGCACCAAATATTTCTTTCAGTGAGTCACCCCGTGTCATATTCCAAGCATGAATGTGGGATATCATGTATAAACCAATCCAAAAAAAGCCAAGGGAATCCAAAGACTAAACCACCCCCACACTCACCAAACTGTGATCATACCAAAATCAGTGCTCTGATTACAATCGAATCGAACTTTGCATGCCATCCGGAATCCATCACTATCATTGAGGAATTTTCCGTCTCCTTGTCTCTCAAGATTTACCACAATCCAATCTTGGATCACTAGGCGCTAAACTGAGACCAGTCTCTCATGATTTGCCGCAATCCAAAACTAGATCACTAAGCCCTAAACTGAGACTTCTCCCTCAGGATTTACGGTGTATCCCACCAAAATCAATCAAGGGATTCCTAGGCCTTTGGGAATGAACCTTGAGACCACCTCCACCCCAGATTTTGAAATCCAATGGCAAACCAAAGCTCAAAACTAAGATAAACATCCCAACATACTATGGCATCCAAAAAAAGGAAAGGCTATGATGAAAACCACTCTCATAACCTAGAAAAACCATGCCACTAACAACAAGAGAAGCATACACTAACATGCAAATACATGCATGTCAAAACTAGTGAGAAAATCACACATGCAATGTGTTACCTGCAAGTATTCTTGCTGAAGCTACCTGATCCTTCTCTTCCTTCCTTGATCATTGCTTTCCTTCCTTTCCCATTGCTTGGTTTTCCTTCCTTGATCCAAAGATAGACGGCTCCAAGAAAACTCTAAGTGACCAAGAGTGAGAGAGAGAGAGAATAATGAGAGATCTCCAAAATTTGAACTGACAAAAGGTTACCAACTAATCCTCATAAGCCTTTTTATTAATGAGGCCTCTGTTTTCTTCATTTTCCATTATTTTCTTTCAAATTTTTCCTCACATGCAACCTGTGACCTTTCACCTTACTTTTCTCCTAATTTCATTTATTTTCATAATTAAATGTGACAAAAAATCCATTTTTCCTTTTAATTCCATTGCCTTAGCATTTGCCAATTTCCTTAGCCACAAACACATCCAGTGATGCCCATTAGGATATCTTTGCTCAAATTTCAGCTTGGAATAAGTGTCCCTTAACCGTGGTCTTATTTTTCCATTATTAAATTTTATTGCATGAACTTTTCACTAGGGTCATTATAGAACCCTCCCCTTTGAGTACCACCATCATCGATGTTAAACCACACCAAGACCTTAGCAAAACTGTTGAAAAGCGAAAATACTTCGCATGGAGTTTTATAATTTAGCTCGTTCCAGTATTTATAATGAAAGACATACACAAAAGAAAAACATCATGATAAGATAACAACCATACTGCTTATTGTAGCTTTATAACCTAGCTCATGGCAGTATTTACATCCATATATATACATATACCAAAACATCACCAAACATATGCCAAACATATACCAACATCAAACGAAAATTGCTTTGCCTCAACTGGCAAATAATGAAGGATACAAGGCTTGCATCCGATCCACCATCTCCTTATAGCTTCTTCAGAACCAAAGTGATTCCACTGCACTTTAAACTTCTCTATGGCTTTTTTTCCTGAGCATGAGATGTTTCTACTGCAATATGCATTGAAGCTCTGGATGGAACTCTCCTTGTTGCTCCCCCTGTAATACAGACCAATCAATACCATGATCAACATACTTTATATACCTCTTAAGCAATGAAATATGGAAAAAGTCATGGACTTTCACTATTTGAGGTAGTGCAAGTCGATAAGCCATTCAATCCATTCCTCTCAAGGATCTCAAAAGGCTCGCAATACCATGGTGCCAACTTGGCACATGATCCAATCCTCAAAGATCGTTTCTTGGGATTGATGTGCAAATACACATGCTCCCCAACCCGAAACTCCTTGAACACATTGTGTTGATTGCATAACTCTTCTTTCTATCCTATGTTGCCTTTAGATTCTTCTTTATAACTTGCGTTTCTTGTTCCATGTTTTCCAACATATCTAGTCCAATAAGTGCCTTGTTCACTAGATCACTCTAGCTAATGGGAGTGTTACAACTTCATCCATACGATTCCAATAAAAGGCTCATCCTTAATGACTCTTGATAATTGTTGTTGTATGTGAACTTAACCAATGGAAGATACTCCTCCCATTTCCTCTGTCGATGCATCACATACATCCTCAACATGTCCTCCATTATCTTGCTGACCCTCTCTGTCTATCCATTTGTCTATAGATGATAAGTTGTACTGAAGGAAAACTTTGTACCTAAGCCTCCAAATAGCTCCTTCCAAAGCTTGGAAGTGATTTTTTCATCCTTATCTAACACAATCTTCTTTGGAACACCATGCAATCTCATTATCTCTCTTACGAATACATGTGCTACCTCACTAGTTGAATATGTAGTCTTCACTAGAATGAAGTGAGCTACCTTGCTCAAACTATCGACCATGACCATAATAGAGTCATGGTGTCTCATTGTCCTCGAAAGGCCTGTAATAAAATCCATGTAAATGATCTCCCATTTCCATTCCATAATCGCTATAGGTTGTAGTAAACCACCTGGATGCTTGCATTCTACCTTTACTTGCGGATAAACTAAGCATCTAGCCACAAACGCTGCCACGTCCTTCTTCATATTCACCCAATAGAAGAACTTATTCACCACTGTGAACATCTTCTAATATACTAGATGACTCGAGTATGGCTTGGCATAAATCTCCCTCAAGATAAGCTTCTTGAGCTTACTACAATTCGCCACATAGATCATGTCCCTAAATATCACCAAACCATCTGCTGTGAGATGATAGTCTGCATCCTAATCACCAGTACTTATAGTTGTACCTATATCTACACCCACACTTGTTCCTGTACTTGTACCTTCACATGTACCTTCACATGTACTTATACTTTGTTGTAGCTTTTCCATGATCTCCATGTACTTGTCATCCCACTGTCCTTCCTACAAGATCCTATCCTATAGCTATTTCCCATAAGAGATCATAGTTGTTATATGATTTACCTATTCCTTCCTACTAAGAGCATCTGCAACCTGATTATCCTTCCCTTTGATGTATCTGATCTTGATGTCAAACTCATAGAGGGTGGTCAACCATCTAGTTTTCCTAGAATTCAGATTCATCTAGTCAAACAAATACCTCAACCCATTATGGTTACTCATCAATACAAACCTCATGCCAAGAAGATAGTGGCTCCGCATCTTCAATGCATGTATGATTGCTACTAGCTCAAGATCATGTGTGGGATAGTTCTGCTCATGCTCATTCAATTTCTGTGACTCATGTAACACTACCAGTCCTTATTGCATGAGAACTCCACCAAGTCCTCTCTTGCAAGCATTTGTACACTCTAAAAACTCCTTGTTCGGATTTGTAATCTTTAGTACTGGTGCATGTGTCAACAACTGCTTAAGTTGCTCAAAACTAGCCTCACGTTCTTCTGTCCATTCGAACTTCTTACCTTTCCTCTGCAATGTTGTGATAGGATATGAAACGTGTAAGAAGTTCCTGATGAACCTCCTATAGTAACTTGCCAATCCCATAAATGACCGCACCTCATCCACATTTTTAGGAGCTTCCCACTACATGATGGCCCTTATATTTTCTATATCTACTTCTATGCCTTCCTTGGAAACAACATGTCCCAAGTAATGTACCTCAGTCTGAAAGAAGACATGCTTGTTAAGATTAGCATGCAACTAATACTCTCTTAGCAATCTCAACACTACTGCTAAATGCTCGACATGTTCTTCCTCATTTTTATAATATACTAGTATGTCATCAATGAATACAATAACAAACTTGTCCAAATAAGGACAAAACACACTATTTATCAAACACATAAATGTAGCTGGAGCATTAGTCAAACCGAATGGAACTACAACAAATGCATAATTTCCATACCTAATCTTGAACGTAGTATTGAATATATCCTCTTCCTTGATGCATACTTCATGGTATCCTGATCTCAAGTTGATATTAGAGAACACTGTTGCTCCCTTTAATTGATTAAACAATTCATCAATCCCTAACAATGGGTACCTATTCTTGATCATTACATTCTTCAACTTCTTGTAGTCAATGCACAATCTGAGAGTATCATCTTTCTTCTTTACGAACAACACTGGTGCACCCCAAGGAGATACACTTTGCCTAATGTATCCCTTGTCAAGCATCTCCTTTAACTATAACTTCAACTCTATCAACTTAGGTGTGCTCATCTGGTAAGGTGCCTTTGATGTCTAAGTTTCCCCTGGCACCAACTCAATAGAGAAATCTACCTCCCTGTTAGGTCGAAACTTTGTAATATCCTCAGGAAATACATCCTAAAACTATTGTAGCACTAGGTATCCTCTCAAAAAATCTGCATCCTCAACTTCCTTACCTTTGTCACTAGAAATGTGCACTACAAACATCACACAACCTTTTCTACAACGCTTAGCCTACATAGCGGTAACCATCCTCAATGATGTAGGCTTCTTCTTCCCATGCAAAGTTCTCTTTTCCCCACTATCATCCATACACTCAATGGCCTTGTCAAACCAATCCATACCCAAGAGCATAATATACGATCCCAATGGCAGTACATTCAAATGTGCTTCTCTAGGCATATCGTTTAACTCAAATGCACAAGCTCTTACCCAATGGTGAACTCTCTTCTTTGTACCTATAGCCAACTACACCAACCAAGATTCTGCATGCACTTCTTTTCTCAAACCACACTTATCCACTAGGTCAGGATTAATATAACTATAGTTAGATCCAGGATCAATCAAAATAGAAATAACTTGATCACAAAGTTTATGGTCCATCTCAATGACTTGATGATCCACCTAAATTTTATCCACAACTACATGGATCTGACGAATTCTATGACCAACATCACCAATTGTATGCACCTCCTAAGCACTATAGATCTAGGGTCAACTACCACTCTCATATTGTGGAAAATCCATTTTACGATGGTCCTTACCACATACCCAACACTGCACTGGTTCCCTACCACCGCCTTTAGCCTATGGATCTCCATGTCCTTTCTCAGTTGTATTGAACCTCTTGTAAGGAACTACATTTTGTTTCTCACTTGCATCTTGAGGTCTTCCTCACTTTGGTGGCCATTTTCCTTTAGCTTTCTCATTTCTTTTCAAGTCATGCTTAGGCTCAACTTTGCACTTCAACTACTCATAACAATGTTTCAACTTTCAGATGGCCTCCTCCAATGATCTAGGCTCATCAAAATCAATTTGTTGTTTGTATGCTATTGGCAGTCCACTGATGAATCTTTGAACCTTGGCCTTCTCCTCCTTGAGGTAAGGCACATATCTCAACAGCTCCAAGGACCTACTAGTATACTCATCATTTGTCATGGAACCCATCCGCAGCTCATAAAACTCCTTAGCTTTGTCATCAAAGTATCTTTACGACAAATACTTCTTCTTGAAGAGCCTCTCAAAATCATGCCAAGTCAAATCATCCTCATGTATACCTTTAACATTCTTCATATCTTCCCACCAAATATCTGTTTTACCTTTGAGACTGAAAGTGTCTATGTTTGCTTTCATGTTTTCTGAATAGTCATGAAATCTAATGAATTTCCTCATACCATGAAACCATGCCTATGCATCCTATGATTTCTTCATCTCTCCATCAAAGGTAGGTTACTTTTCTTTCTTAAACTCATCCAATAAGTATCTCCTATCACTCCTCCTATAAGGATTATAACGATGACGATCATGATGCCTGTTTGAACCAAAACTAGAAAAATACCTATGTCCATCACCTCTCTTATCTAGAGTGTCCAACAACTAACCACATCTAATCATGTCATATTTGTCTGACTTGTGACCACCATAAGACCTTTTGCCATATGCCCCATTAGTTTTGTCCTCCTTCTCATGGTTGATCCGAAGTGGTCTCTGTCGTTGCAACTTTGACAAACTCTGAAGTAGTATTGCATTAACCTCTAGTTTTTTCCCTTATTCCTACATGATTTTTTAATTTTCCGCCTTACAACTCCTTATTTCTTCCTTCAATATTCTCAATGTATCTTCCAATTGAAAAGAGAGCCCAACACCACGTTTCTCATTCGATTCATAGGGAGAGATTTTGTAGTCTACCATCTTGCTAGCCATTTTATCTCTTTCCTGCAAGGCATACTATGTCAACTAAACGAAATCACCATGAATCAATGTACCTTCACATATTTCACGGAGGATATCTCACCTACAAGATAATCAAACCAGTGTGATGCATGTACAACATAATCATGACAGCATATAAAATATAACACATAGGCATGTAACCATATGCCCATCATTCCAGCTTGGGACTAGTCATCAATGCATGAACATATCAACTACACATATACCATGACTACATGCATGACAACCACAACAATAACAACATTGTATACTTGACCACATGAAAACATTAACATGCATAAGAAATATGTAATCAAACACACACATGCATGAACACATATAACCAAGCATGAACGACGATACTTGTAACCAAGCCTACAAGTATGATATATGTAACCAAGCATGCAATAATGTAACCAAACATATGAGAACGTAACTAAGCATACAAAATGACACATTTAAGCGACATACAACAACATTTAACCAATCATACACTCATGAAAACAAGCTTCACACAACAACATCCTTATTCCCGTGGTGACATCACTACGACTGTGACCAACACCATGCATATGCAACAAGCACATAGACCACAAGAATGACTAACACATGTACAAATGCAAATGCAATTGAAATTGCATTTGTTTTTTTCTTCGATGAAAGGAATTTCTACCAGGTTCGAAGGAACTTCTAAGAAAGCAATAAATTTCTCTTTTCTTTTCTTTTAACAAGCTTCACACTCACAAAAACTAACAAAAATTATGGATGCCCTAAAAGATGCACAAACTATCCTAATGCAATGAGTATATGCTGATGCAAAAAAAATTAAGACTACTCTAAAGCAAAGAATGAAAGTTACTTGTTTATCACTTCTAATTAGCCACTTAAGATGTTTAGATAAAATATAAGTTCCTAATGCTCATTTTCGTCCAAACACTAAAAGCAAATCTCAAGACAAACAAAATGCATTTTCACTCGCAAAAATAAACCAAAATCAAAACAAGGTAAAAGAAAGAAAAAACCAAGTTTTCAAGAAGTTTTCTTCAAAAGCAAAAACAAAAAACAACTTTTCAAAAGTGCTCCAAATACTATTGAAAACTTTGAGATTGAAAAATAGGCAACAAAAACACTTTGCAAGTTATCAACTCAAAATGGGTGAAAACTCAACAAAATAGGTGTTTCAAGATGCTCTTAACAACCAAAAAGTAGCAAAAAGAGCTTGGTGACAATGATCAAAATACCAAGAAAGACAACTTTCAAAATCGTCACTCAACAACTTTCAAAAAGCAAGAAAAGAAAATGGCCACAAGATGCAGTTTTGACACAAAGCAAGAAGATCACAAAGATAAAGTTTGTCACAAAGATTGAAACCAATCTTTCTGCTCTGGAAGACCAGAACAGCCAAGATTCTCAGAAATAAATCTCGTGTGATCAAACACAAATGCTGACACTTGTGACAAAAAAAAAACAAGACCAAAACTTTCCACAATAAGAGAGAATTCAAAACCAGAAACTTGTTGCAAAACCAAATACTGACAACAAAAATTGATTGCTCAGGAAATCCTCCGACCAGCAAACAAATCTTCAGAAACAGAAAGACTTGACAAAATCTTGGAAAATTAGGGTATACGTGACTGTGTCAATATACAATTGCGTGTATACGTGATTCATCCTAAAGAAACCTGCGTATACGCGGGTTCATATGGGGAAACTTGCATACATATGCTACTGTAACCTGAAAAAAAACTGCGTATATAACAGTTCACAAGAAAAATCAAAAAATAGGTCAGAAGAAACTGCTTAGACTTAAAGTCTAAGTTCCTATAGGAACAGACAAACCAGTTATAGCAAGAACAACTATGGCTGAGCCCTGATTGGCTTAAAATAACCCAAACTAGGAACAACAGTACTGTCGTCCCCAACGGAGTTGCCAATTCTGTTGAGGGACAAAGTCCCCTAGGGTTTTGGGTCAACACCCTAGCAGAGCGGGGGTTATCTACAGTAAAAAAACAAGCATTCCACATAGCCATGATACTTAAATAAGCAAACTACGCAAAGAGAGGTACACCTAGGGGTCCTTCATTCGGGTAGATCCAGCGAGGGTCCAAACCCTCTTGAAGTTCCTTTCGATCCTTGAACCTGCAAAACAACCAATTCAAAGAAGCATAGCAATATATGGACCACGTATCATATAGAAATCAACTTCATAACATATTGAAAGGTGGTTAGTTATACAATTGAAACAATTATTCATATGTGAACCATAATAATAACACCATATGCATAAAGAATATTGATTTCAAGAACAAGACAAATGTTTCTTTATTGCAGATAACTAAAACAAATCAAGGAATGATATCACTTGAATCTTCCTCTTGCTAGCTCCAAGCGGAACTGTCCTCTAGATCCGTCCAATCCCAAGTCTTCAAAAGGCTCCTTCCATGACTCATACAAAGATATCTCAACTAGTGAAATGACATTATAACTCAAGGAAACAAGGGTTTCCTGTAATGGGGGAAGTGCTGGAAGCACAAGGATCTTCAGACCTGATCAGGGACAATCTCAGCAGAGTAATTTTCTCTCTATTCTCTCCTCCTTTAGGCCTTCCCATTGAAGCCTTTTTATACTTCTCCCAAAGTAGTTTTTTAGTTGGGAATTCGTTGGGAACTATTGGGCCATGGGCACTAATAGGTAATCAATGGGTAAAACCCATGATCTCCGCCTGAAATTAAGGAGATTTAATTTTTTTAAATGTTTTAAGACATATACGTGGGTTGGGTATACACTGACCCGCATACACACGCATTTAGCTTAGGGCAATGTCGCGTACAGGGAGTAAACCACCGTTTTTTAAGTATTTGGACCAAGTCTGGAAGGAGGGGTTGCCCTAGGCCATAATGCAGCATCACAAATATCAAGGGTGAGATTTGGAGCTATAACAATGCATGACAAACACATTCACCCAAGGAGAGCACAACCACACTCTGATACCAATATGTAACTTCTATCCTCCCACATCTACCCAAGTAACCGACCAACTAGGCTAAACATGCGATGAGAGAGGCCACTATAAGGGATTCAACCTCCTTGGTGACCTTAAGGAAATGGAATTGTTGGAATCACATCAATTAAACCTTACACATCAAAAAAAACAACCCCAGGAGACATATCAGCCACTCAGACATATTTCCCCTTGGTCCCACTGATATTTTATGCATCTTAACCTCTAGAGTTGTCATGTTATAGGCATGCCAACATCTAGGGATGCTCTCACAGGCCTACTAGCCAGCATTCAGGGACTTTTCCCAGTAGACCTGTGTGAGCGTCTGCGGAATTCATGGCACTTTTCTAGCCCAAAACTTTGGCCACTGCCCATAACTTATTATAAATTCTAGAATCCATCAAAGACATGATGAAAAATCTAATAAACCAAAAATCAACCTCAGGACTAAACCTGACCATCCCCAATAAGGACTAACATTTTGTCAAACACTTGACATCAATGAAACCTACAAATCTAGGATAAAAGACAGAGCATGAATGACTGAAAAAACTTATGAAACATGACAAGAAGGATCACCACCTTCTCCATTGAACTGTTATAACATCAATTAGGTCTTGCATCCATCAATTTAACAATTACAAGTAAATACATGAGATAACCATGACATGAACCAGTCAATTAATCGTGCTTATAACCAACATAAAACCATGTAAATAACAGAGATATAAAAACCATTAAATACACATATAAACAAGTGCAAAAGCAAGAGAACTTCGCTTTTATTAATCATAGGCAAATCTAGTCAGGTTCGAAACTTCCACATACCACCTAACCATAGACATGGATGAACCAAATCTTTCTTTCAGCCAGTCACCCCATGCCATATTCCAAGCATGACTGTGGGATCTCTTGGATAAACCAATCCAAAAACAACCAAGGTAATCCATAGGCTAAACGATCTCCACGCTCACCAAACTATGATCACACCAAAACTGGTGCTCTGATCACAGCTGTGGAATGTCATCCAGAATCCATCACTACCCTTGAGGAAATTTTCATCTCCTTGTCACTCAGGCTTTACCACAATTC
Source organism: Pinus tabuliformis (assembly GCA_031772625.1). NCBI lineage: Eukaryota > Viridiplantae > Streptophyta > Pinopsida > Pinales > Pinaceae > Pinus > Pinus tabuliformis. The sequence goes on from CM062819.1 coordinate 1,038,098,000, forward strand.
AATCCCGGATCACTAGACTCTAAACTGAGAATTATCCCTCAGGCTTCACCGTGTATCCCGCCAAAATTGGTCATGTGATTCCTAGGCCTTTGGGAATGAACCTTGAGACCACCTTCGCCCTGAATTCCGAAATCCATATGGAAAACCAAAGCTCAAAACCGAGATAAACATCCCAACATACCATGGCATCCAAAAAAAGGAAAGGCTAGGCATAAAACCACTGTCATAACCTAGCCAAACCATGCCACCGACAGCAAGAGAACCATACACCAACATGAAAATCCATGCATATAAAAACTAGTGAGGAAATCACACAGGAAATGTGTTACCTACAAGTATTCCTGCTCAAGCTACATGATCCTGGTCTTCCTTCCTTGATCCTTGATTTCCTTCCTTTCCTTTTACTTGCCTTTCCTTCCTTGATCCAAAGCTAGAGTGCACCAAGAAAACTCTAAGTGACCAAGAGTGAGAGAGAGAGAGAATAATGAGAGAGCTCCCAAACTTGAACTGATAAAAGGTTACCAACTGATCCTCAAAAGCCTTTACATTAATGAGGCCTCCATTTTCTTCATTTTCCATTTTTTTCCTTCAATTTCCTCCTCACATGCAACCTGTGACCTTTCGCCTTAATTTTCTCCTAATTTCATTTATTTTCATAAATAAATGTGCCAAAAATGCCATTTTTCCTTTTAATGCCTTTTCTAATTTCCTTAGCCACAAACACATCGAGTGATTTGCACTAGGATATATTTGCCCAACATTCAACTTGGAATAAGTATCCCTTTACTGTGGTCTTATTTTTCCTTTATTAAATTTTATTACATGAAATTTTCACCAAAGTCGTTACATTGTGGTATGATATTAGCCCATGGCATTCAACCTCATAATATAAAGCATTTAAGTTCCATGTCGTATTGTGGTAGGAGATTTAACCATGGCTTATTGTGGCTCCACTCTTATTCTCTAGAGGTCTTTTGGTCAACCTTCTCCCTGTGAAATTAATAACTCTTGAAGATGAAAGTCTACTCCTTGAGGTGAAATTATTGGACTAATGTGTAGGTCAAGGACCTTCTTCCTATGACATCAAAGAACTCTTTTCTTTTCGGTGATATCGATTCACAAATTTTTTATCATTTTCTAACTTTTCCTTTCTAATTTCCTACATAAACATTAGTTTCCATTTATGATTTTACAATATTCATAATTTATAATTGTTCATGGCATCAAAATTTCAAAACAGTAAATAAAATTTTCAAAGCAGTAAACACAACATCTTAATTTTTTTTGGGGGTTATACTTACTAAATTTCAGGGCTCCATCAGCCTATGCATATTGTCCACTCGAGGTGGCCCCTTAACCAATCAGACATGAAATCTCGTGTATTGTCCACCCGGGCTGGCCCCATAACCAATCTAACATGCAAGCTCGCTTCAACTCAAGCTACATTTCTTGAAATGTTTGTTTCAAAACATACAATGAAACTGAGTACTATTCAATCTCAAATAAGTCATCCTCCTATCCTAAAATATGAATATCATGTCCTAACATAGGAATGGCCACTGTCGAAGTGTTATGAAACTAGCTCACAAAAAGATAGAAAAGAGAGAACCATGCCTTAGACTTCAGCCTCTTCGAGGGGGCAACCTCCTTTACATTACACAAATGAGAAATTCTTGGATGATTCAAATGACAAACCCTCCTTTCTATATATAGGAGTCTAAGGAGTCACAATATAACCTAGCCGACCTAACAATAATAATATAAAGCCACAAAAATAACAATAGAGGGATTCTATGGAGCACAGTAATAAAAATATGGGGACAATAGGGGCACAACAATATTAATAAGGGATACAACTACAATAGTAATGGGGTAATCACTAGTATTATAGGGACTTAACATGCCCCTCTCCTTCAAAAGAGTGTTGTCCTCAACGCTTAAGTAGCTCTAGATGCTTCTGTATAAAGTTCTCATCCTCCCATGTGGAATCTTCAGCGGATAAGTTCTTCCACTTGATGAGATACTCCGAAATTGATCAATTTCGTAGCTGTCGAGTTCTTGTTTCTGTGACTGCTTTCGGTTGCAATATAATTTTTCCTTCCTCATCAAGTTCTAGAAATATTGTTTGAACTGGCAGCTTGTTGCCTATAACCTTCTTTAAACATGAAACATGGAAAACTGGGTGCACTCGAGACGCTGCAAGAAGCTCCAATTTGTATGCCATAGTACCAATCTTTTGCAACACCTTGTACGGACCATAATATTTGGTGATAATTTATTATCCTTCTTAAATTGCTTGAGGGACATTTTTTTATATGTATGTAGCCGTAGGAATACCCAATCACCTACATCAAAACTTCTTTCACTGCGATGTTGATCTGCTTGTTGTTTCATTCTATTCTGTGCCAACATGAGGTTATCCTTTAAGAGTTGGAGGACTTGTTGTTGATGTTCAATGTGATGTTCCATTGCTTGAACCTTAGATTTTTCTCTTAAATATGATGTGATGGATGGTGGCTGATATCCATAAAGTGCCATAAATGGGGTCATTTTTGTTGTTAAATGGAAGGAAGTGTTATACCACCATTCAGCCAGAGGCAACCATTTGACCCATTGTGTTTGTTTATCATATACAAAGCAACGAAGATATCCATCCAAGCATTTGTTTACTATCTCAGTTTGCCCATCAGATTGAGGATGATAAGATGAGCTATGAGCTAACTGAGTACCAAGACAAGAAAATAATTATGTCCAAAAATTTCCAGTGAAAATGGGATCTCTGTCACTTAAAATAATATTTGGGTTATGTAGCTTTTGAATTGTTTGCATAAATGCAGTAGAAACTGTACTAGATTTAAATGGATGTGATAATGCACAAAAGTATGCATACTTGGTAAGTCTGTCAACTACCACCATGATGACACTCTTTCCCTTAGACTTGGGTAAACCTATGATAAAATCCATTGAAACCTCCTCCCAACGTTGGCTTGGAATGGATAAAGGTTGTAATAGACCCGGGGTCTTAATTGTTTCAAATTTATTTTGTTGGCAAACCAAACATCCTGCCACAAACTTTTGAATATCCGATTTAAAGCCATCCCAAAAAAATTCCTTCTTAACCCTGTGGTAAGTTTTTAAAAATCCTAAGTGCCCTCCTAAGGGAGAAGTGTGCAATTCCATAAGAATCTTTTGTTTGAGTTGCGAATTCTTACAGAGGTATAAGCGATCTTTGTACCATAACGAATCATTTTGCCAGCTAAATGTATTAGATGTACTGGAATATTGTTGTAACTTTCAAATAAGTGCCCACACTTCTTCATCATTCTTCCATTCCTCCCTTGCTTCATTTATCCAATCTGGTTGGATAATAGAAATTGCACACAAAAATGCTTCCACATCCTCATCCTTTCTTGAGAGTGCATCTGCCACCACATTTTGCTTCCCTTTTTGTAAATGATTTCAAAGTCATAACCCAACATCTTTTTTATCCACTTTTGTTGCTCTTTAGAGGATAATCTTTGTTCTAAAAAGTATTTAAGGCTATCATGATCTGTTTTTACCTTGAAGTGTCTTCCCATTAGGTAGGGTCGCCATTCTTAAGTGCATGTAGTATTGCCAACATTTCCTTCTCATAAATAGCTTTGTGTAAAAACTTTCCCTTGATTGGATGACTTTCAAAAGCAATGGGTCTTTCATCTTGCATTAAAACAACACCAATTCCATTTCCTAAAGATCACATTCCACAATAAAGGTTTTTGTGAAGTCCGGTGTAGCTAAGACCGGTGCTTGGCACATTGCCTCTTTAAGATGTTCTAAGGCCTTTGTTGCTTCTGGAGTCCATGAAAATGCATCTTTCTTCAATAATGTTGTTAGAGGTGCTGCTATTCTCCCATAATTCTTAACAAACTTGTGATAATACCTTGTCAACCCAAGAAATCCTCGCAGATGCTTTATGGATGTAGGGATTTTCCATTCCTTAATAACTTTAATTTTGTTAGGGTCTACCTTAACTCCTTCATGAGATACAATATGACTCAGATATTCCACCTCTTGTACTCCAAAGAAACATTTGGATCTTTTTGCATATAATTGTTTCTCCTCCAACAGTTGTAGCACCCTGTCAACATGTTCAATATGATCCTTCCAAGACTTGCTGTAGATTAGTATATCATCAAAAAATACTAACATAAATTTTCTAAGGAAGGGTATGAAAATGGAATTCATCAAACCTTGAAATGTATAAGGTGCATTGGTAAGGCCAAAAGGCATGACCAAAAATTCATAATGACCCTCATGAATTCTAAATGTTGTTTTTGGAATGTCTTCAATCTTCATTCTGATTTGATGATATCCTGAATGAAGATCCAACTTGGTGAAGTAAACTGATCCATGCAATTCATCCAGTGATTCATCAATGATAGGAAAGGGAAACTTATCTTTAATAGTGAGCTTGTTGAGCTCCCTATAATCTAGACACATGCACCATGATCCATCCTTCTTGTGCACCAATACTACTGGAGAAGAGAAAGAACTTTGACTAGATTGAATTATACCAGCCTCTAGCATTTCTGCAACCATACGTTCAATTTCAATCTTTTGGGCATAGTGATATCTATACGGCCTGATGTTTCGAGGAACACTTCCTGGAATCAAATGAATAGCATGATCATGATCACAAATAGGTGGGAGACCTTTGTGAGTCTCAAATACCTTGGAATGATTGTCCAAGACTTTCTGGAGATCTGGAGAAATAGATGATTCCGATGTGGACACATCTAGCGAACATAATTGTGCAATTACACCTCTTTGTTCCTTTTTTAGAAGCTTTGTCATACCGTTAGAGCTGATTATCTTTCCCGGTTTCCCTGCAATACCCCTTAATTCAACTTCCTTTCCTTCCACAGAAAATTTCATGAAAAGTTCTTGAAAATTAAAAGCTATTGTACCCAAGGATTGTAGCCATTAGACTCCTAGTACAACATCAGCACCTCCCATTGGAATGGAAAGCATTGGGCTAGTCAATACATATTCTCCCATGGATAGCTTGATATTATGGCACTTTCCAAAGCAATTTATCGTTCCTTCATTTGCAACCATCACTTGAAACTCTGGTGCTAGATATAGGAAGAAATTCAATTATTTTGCTACCTTACAATGAATAAAATTGTGGGTGCTTCCTGAATCAATCAACACTATTACCTTTTCCTTCTTGATTTGTCCTTCTATATTGATGGTTTCAAATGTGGTAATTCCAGCCAATGCATTACAAGATATGGTTAGATTCATTTCTTCTTTATCTAGGCTTTGTTCCTAGAGTATATCCTCTTCTTTTGACCTTTCTTGCTCCTTTTCTTCTTCCTCTTCACAATCTATATAGAATAATTTCTTCTCAGCACACTTATGACCTTTAGTGTATTTGCTATCACAACTATAACAAAGCCCTTTTGCTCTTTTTTCTTCCAATTGTTGTGGTGTCAACCTTATAGGTTGTGGAATGCTAGGGGTAACAACACTTCCATCTTTATAGTTGTGACTGGTATGCTTCCTGGTTGCCATAATTTTGCTTTCCATTTTTCTTGCTAACCTGAATGCCTTCTCTAATGAATCAGGTTCCCAAAGGTGAACATCATGTTGGATATTATCCTTTAAATTCCCTATGAACACATCAATCCTATGCTCCTCTAGAATATTTTTTACCCTTATGTTCAATTTTTGGAACTCCTCAATGTGCTCCATTATTGAACCCTTTTGTTTGAGACTTATCAATTGGCTAAAAAAAGTGTTGCTTTTTGTATCCTCATAATGTGTTGTCAATTCTTCCGTAAAAATTGCCCAAATGATAATTTGTTTACGAGAAGAAAGCCATTGATACCATACAAACTGATTTGGTTCCAAATATAAAGTTGCAATACATACCTTTTGTTTGTTTTTCACATTATTGAGATCGAAAAATTGCTCCATCTGTAATATCCATGTTGCGGGATCCTTGCCATCAAACTTCCTCATATCGATTTTTGGAATATGGTGGGTCTTCGATCCAACATTAGAGTCTATGAAATCATGATTAACATTCTTTTGTTCTCATCATGAGTTTCCTTTACTACCTGTTATCGTGAAAACTAGTGTCTATTCAGAGCTGCTAGTCCCACTGAGAGGGGTAGCTATCTTAGAAACAAACAAACTAAAGTCACTTGTGTTTTCCTTTATGAGAGATAGATGACAAAGAAGCATAGAGTACCAACCTCAATCTTTCGCTTGGCTCCTTGCTTTTTTCCTTTCCCCTTTGACAGAATTTTGCCACTCCTTCCTTACTTGTCCCGCTTCAAAGAGCACCTGTAGAGTCAAAGAAGCATAATACCATCAAAGCATAGAGATCTATAACCATAAAAAATATAGGATCAGATGTATAGTAACCATAAAAATGCATATATCAATACAAGATTCAAATATATACAAGAATATGGAGGAAAACTCAAATAGCTTTATTGATAGAAGTAGTAGAAGAGAGGATTACAACCCATTGGTCTGACCCAGCGCCATCCTCCCAGCATGAAAGTCCTCTTCACCTCATACAAAGCAAGATCACCCAACAATGTCTTCAAAGAGAAACCAACAACACTTCCTTGCAAATTACAAAATTCCAGCCTCTGGATCTCTGGGATGAGGGATCCATATATAGATGTTTGCAAGGGGGTGAGTCAGCTTCTAAGATTTTGATTAGTGTCATCTCTCTGATATTTCTTGGTTCCACTTGGAGATTTCATGATCTCTTACTCATCCCTGGGCGAATTCAGAGAAGCAAGTGTCAAATGAGTAGCTTCTAGAAGATTCTCAAGGTCTCCACCTAGCAAACTGCTTCTGCCATTTGTCTGCTCTCGCTCATCGCACCCTACAAAAGGGCTTTACAATATGCATCACACTTTTTGCATGTGGCAGGTGAGATGCATCGCACCCTTAGTACTGAGCAGTCTGTATGGTCCAGTTTTGACCAATTCTGAGTAGTTTTTCAAGGAGAACTTCTGGGAGATTATGTAATCAGCTAACCTTGCTCCTTTAGGGTATGAAACAACACTTTTAGGGACTTAGGATCCCTTGATTTATGGACATATTTGATTGGGGTTGCAGTGCCCAAATATGTCTATAACAGTTGCCCCCTAAAGCATGAGGTCATAAATCGTTTTTGATGTCGGGTGAAATGCTTTATCATGAGGATCTGAGGTTTTCCAAACTGGAAGGTGACCTGTAATAAGATACAATACAATACATTATCTTCATAATATTTTCATGATCTAGCTGAGGCGGGCATTCCCATGCTCAGCTTTATAAATTCATTTTCATGTACATAGGACAGACAACCGTCTGTGTAGCAGACTGATGATTCTGGTAGAGCCATCATCCTTTGGTTTGGATGATTATCTATGCAGCAATGATGTACATTTGATGTCTTTATTTTCCTGAATATATCATAGCTCGGATGGATGAAACTAGATCCGGGGTCTTCAAAACTCATTCAATCTTCGCTCGAAGTACAAGTCAGTCCATGTGAAAAGATATTCTAATGTCGAACATGGAAATACATCGCCTAATTACCAGCCAATGATGTAAGATGTTAACAGGCGCGAGAGGGATCACCGATAATGATAATGACCCTCAAGGTACTGCAGTACAATTCACGTGGTGTGAAAATGGGACTTGACATCGAACACCACGCAAAATCTTTCGGTCGAAGGCCATTGATGTAAACCTGTCGCCGGAAGTGAGAAACTTGCCATTGAGGCATGCAAGCTTCAAAGTACTGAAAGGGTTGTTCCTAGGTCGACTTCTTGGATAATGAGCTAATGTCGACAAGAAGAGACCCATCGTAGGAGGGCCTTAATGAATCCAACATCTACGACACGGAACGGAGCAAATGATTTTGTGGAGGTGAAAATGATCTGATGATACAAGGTTCAGGGTGGCGGTCATGAAAGAATGAAGGGTGAAGGTATTGCAGCGGATGAGACACAAGCTAGGTTGGTGAATTCTCTGAGCGACTTCTCTTGAACATATCGGCGACACTGAAATGGATTGGTAGCGTTAACCCCAAAAATGGATGGTACGGTGGACCAATGGTGATATGACCGGTGAACGGAATAACCCAACCCGACTCAATCATTGTGATGAAGTGAAAGTGTCATGTTCAAGAGTGACCTACTACCAATAAATTTTCTTCAAGTTTTCTTCCCAATTTTTCCCCAATTATTTCTGACCAGTACCTCTTTATTTTTTTCAAGCTTGAGGAGGATAACATATGCTTATTCTATAATTTTCCCTTGGGGCAAACCCGTCGCTATGTTTTAACGAGCCTAGCGACAGTGAGACTCGCTCTTGTCTGCATGGACAAGTTTGTCGCTATTGTTTTAACGAGTTTAATGACAAGGATAACTCAGTTCTTTTCATTTTTAGAGAGTCTGAAAAGAGATGGAAAGGAAACTCCAATATTCCTTTTTCGTAATATAATCCCTTAAGTCCAAAAAAGTATAAAACAATGCAAAAGGGATGACTTTTCGATAGTTTTAACAAGCCGAACAAGACAAATGCTCAATTTTTTTGTGCAATAATCCCTCAGGTCCAAAAAGATTAAAATATAGAGGGATGGCACTTCCAATCACTTTAACGAGCTGGAGAGGCCAATTGCTAGGCAATCTTTTCATATTTTATGAGTCAGATGAAAAGACCTTAAAGGAGACTCGTTTTTTGAGGAACAAGTGATGTTTTCAGATAGCAGCTGGTTCTAGGTAACGTTTGGAACTTTTTCGATCACGATAGTGTAAAGAAGGTGGCTAATAAGATCACTCGTCATAGTTGTTCCTCAAAAAGGGGTAAAAAATCAAATGGAGGCATATGATCGGCTAAAAAAGAGTGGAGGTGATGGTAAGAACATGAACAAGGCTCAAAAGCTGATAATAATGCGATTGCAATGGTTATTTACAGAAGGTGGGTTCATTTTTTAATGAGCTTAAACTTTGTTGGAACATATGTTCATTGCTAGGTTTATTTTTTAACGAGCTTGAACTTTGAATAAAACTGCTCGTGCCAGTCATATAATAAGGATGTCTCAACGATAGGTTCATCTTTTAGGGAGCTTTCCCCATCCAAAACTTTGCTCCAGATCCTTTTATTATGTAAGCTAGGAATGACCAATCCTATGAGTTTAAAGGGTCAAGAACCTACAAACTAGGAAAATAAATGGTCACTTTTCACTTTCATGCAAAAAGGTTTGCATGCCCCTAGGTATAACTAAGTAGAGTTTCCAGGTTACCCTTCAATTTGCAGACAAAACATTTGCTCTGTCAGGAAAGGCATACCTTCTGACGGAGGTATCTTGTTCCAGTCTAATCCCATTTTCCTAAATGGACGGGTGTGTCACACTAGTCATATATCCTCTGCGGAAATGTACCCTATACCTGAAGTTTTCCTACCGAAGCAGACCAGGGTGCATGCCCCCTGGGATTCAGTCACAATCACCGAATCACTCGCATCCATAAGGTGGAAAAACTGGAGATTGATGAGACATTCCTTGCGCAAAAAGGCTAGTTAGAGATGGCATTTGACTATTAGCTATGTGTGAACCAGGGAATGAAAGTTGGTCTACGAGCTAGACCACTCTGCCTTCATGCAGAAAACACATCATTCGAAAGAGTGAGGAAACAATAGCTCCCATGCTATAAATATAGTCACGCCCAAGGAATAGATTGTAATCTAAAGGTCCTTGGACTACCATCACGTTCAGATAAACGGTTTTCCTTCTCAAAGTTATAGGAAAATTTGGAAGAATCCCTAATGGTTGACTGGTTCCCTTGTCGAAGCCTATTATATTTCTCATCTCAGGCAGAAGCGATGGCGAACCAAGCACTTTCCAAGCAGTTGAGGAAAGGATACTCATAGAAGCCCCTTCATCTATGATGGTACCAACCATGACCATTCTGTAAATTTGCACTATGATTCGGAATGGTACATTAGATGGTAGATGGGGTCTTCCTAGTAGATTCCAATCGAAGGAAATGACTAGGTTGCTTGGAGGTGGAACCGAATAAATGGTCGGATACATCTCCGATGAACTTCCTTCCTATGGTAAAGGAACAGGTAGATTGCCCCCATGCTCATTGGAGTCTGTGTTTACAAAGAGAATTTGAACGATGTCGTTCTCATTCTCTTTGGTGACTGTATCATCTAAAGGTAAACCTTCCGAAGACAAGACTGGGTCGACTGCCATCTCGACCTGTTGACTTTGTTCCGGTGTGGACTCAGAGGGTTTATCTCCAATGATAGGTGCTTCGACCAGCAACAAGGGTGTGTCAGTCGGATTTTCAACTAGCGATGGACTTGGCAAGAGTCTCTTGTATCTAGGAGGAAGCTGTAGCGGTGAAGCAGGACGGTTATCCAAGACTCTTTTAGCTTCGTCTAGGAAGGGACAACAGTGGATGGCGTGATCAAATTCACACAGTCTGCAAGGAAATTTAGATCTTCCTTTCTGTCCATTCACTTCGTTTTCACTAGTTGACGGTATACTCTCAACGTGATCATCAGAGGTTGACGACACCGGATTTTGCAAGTGGGGAGACCAGTCCCTTAAGATCCGTGGGATGCAAGGACAATCTCGATGATAGTGGTCCCCTTTGTAGATGACACATGGATATTTAGGTTTGGACGGTGCAGTGTGTGGATTTTCGCTAGACAATGTATGGTTGCCCCTTTTTCCCGTTGGCTCCTTCTTCTTCTTCTCCTTCCCTTTCTTCTTCTTCTCAGTTACTTGGTTTTTAGTTTTACTAGCTTCACCAAGCGAAGAGGAAGAAGGACAGGGAGAAACAAACGAAGTAGAAGGTTGGGGGGTAACCCTAGTATCATCTAGTTGGTGATTTGATTGCTCAGGAATCACAGTGTTTTGAACGACAGAAGTCGAGAAGAGCCATACTGGCAGGCCAATTGTGAGTCCTGGAAGGGACAATGTGGCCATGTGAGCTACACCAACGTATCCCCAAGAGGAGAAAGGACTAGGATTTCCCCCAAGGGGAAATCCTTGATCGGTGGACTCCATTTTCTCAACCTAAGATCAACAAGGGAATAGTGATGTTATTCCGATTAAAATAAATTTTATGACGTTTTGACACAACTTGCTTTTTCAATTTTTAAAAGTCGATAAAAAGCTAAAGATGACACTAGTCGCCTTCGATTTTTAATAAGCCTGAAGTGACAAGTGCTCAAATGGACCTTTTCCTTTAAGGATTCTGAAAAGGAATGAAAGAGACTACTCTAGAAATCTAGACATAGGGATTACCAAACCAATCACAAAACTGCAGAATACTTTTTACGTTACGGTAGTCAATCTTCCTGAATGTTGTGTTCAATGCATTGCAATCGATAGGGCGGCAGACACGACTGCCTAAGGATAAAGGATATAGCCTATTGTGGTCTCCCAATATATACTCGATGGTACATAGGAGCACAAGTCCGTACTGGCATTTGTCGTCTCAAAGAGGAGGAATCACCCAACCTACGATGAAAGAGACAATTACCAGGATTTACGACGCCGGAATACGTCTCTAGCCTAGACTCCTAAATGTTGTGCGTTAGATTCCAAAGTGTTTTTATGTTCATTGAATTTATTTTACAGTTGATCTTTCTTAAGAAGTTTGCCTTTAAGGTTCACCGCGTGATGTAGATATACAATTCCTAAATATGAAATCTAAGATGATAAACAATCATTTACTCTTCTTTTTGCAATGAAAATCCTAGATACTAAGGAAAGAGAAGCGAAATTCTTTCAACATAGAGCAGAGAGCACACACTAGAATGCATTGTCCTAAATCAAAATCAACAAGCAGTCTAAATGCAAATTCACATGCATGTATTTGTTTTCCACTTTCTTAATGTGTGAATGACAAAAAGAATGTTAAATACAAATATGAATTATCTTTTCTTTCAAAGCGACAATACTAACAATTTTATTTTCAAAAAATGAAAGGAAGACAAGGATGACACTTTGTGATTTTGAATTGAAAACTGCTTTCGACACTTGAAATACTATTAATTTAGATCAAATACAAGAGTAACAGTGTAATTGACCATCAAAAATAGTAGGATTATTTTCTTTGACTGAAAACGACACTTGCGACACTTTCAAATCAAAAAACGACAGTTCGATTAAGCTACTTTTGTAAAGGAGAACTGTAAATGGCGAAAAATACATAAAAACATTCACAATTCTTCATATAATGGAGGCTAAATAATGTAAAGGAAGGGGGTTTCAACAGTGGTATACTGATCACAGACAACAAAACTCCTGAATAAAGCTGAAGACAATGAAGAAAAAACCAAAATCTGGAGGCAGAAACAGTCTTATCTGATCATGGCACCTGTAACACAGGGAAACAGGGATGCAACCCACCTACTGCACACGAGAGGTACGATGCATCTAGTCTGCCAAAAGGAGACAGTGCGATGGTCCAGGAATGAGACTTTAACTTGGTTTTTGGTCACAGTTTGCAGCTTAGTTCAGGGATTTAGGCCAAGCTAATGATAGTCAGTAAATACAAAGTATAGGGGTTGATCTAATGAGGTTACTTGAGCTACCACCAGGGCACTTAGGATGTTTGCAAGTCAATTTTTCAGTTCATAAACAAACCCGGAGATTGACTGAAGCAGCGTTGATCTACTTTTCACTTGCATAGCAAATGCAGTTCGAAAGCTAGCTGGCTTAACTTCAGTCTCCATCTGTGGTTTATGAAGCAAACAAATAGAGACAAGCAATCAAACTATTCGCTCGCCAGTCGGGTCACCATTTTGTTATCGGGAAAAATAGTGTCTATTCAGAGATGCTAGTCCCACTAAGATGGGTAGCTATCTTAGAAACAAACAAACTAAAGTCACTTGTGTTTTCCTTTATGAGAGATAGATGACAAAGAAGCAGAGAGTACCAACCTCAGTCTTTCGCTTGGCTCCTTGCTTGTTTCCTTTCTCCTTTGATAGAATTTCACCACTCCTTCCTTACTTGTCCCACTTCAAAGAGCACCTGCAGAGTCAAAGCAGCATAATACCATCAAAGCATAGAGATCTATAACCATTAACAATATAGGATCAGATGTATATTAACCATACAAATGCATATATGAATACAAGATTCAGAGATATACAAGAATATGGAGGAAAACTCAAATAGCTTTATTGATAGAAGTAGCAAAAGAGAGGATTACAACCCATTGGTCTGACCCAGCGCCATCCTCCTAGCATGAAAGCCCTCTTCACCTCATACAAAGCAAGATCACCCAACAATGTCTTCAAAAGGAAACCAACAACACTTCCTTGCAAATTACAAAATTCCAGCCTCTGGATCTCTGGGATGAGGGATCCATATATAGATGTTTGCAGGGGGGTGATTCAACTTCTAGGATTTTGATTAGTGTCATCTCTCTGATAGTTTTTTGTTCCACTTGGAGATTTCATGATCTCTTACTCATCCTTGGGCGAATTCAGAGAGGCTAGTGTCAAATGAGCAGCTTCTAGAAGATTCTCAGGGTCTCCACCTAGCAAATTGCTTCTGCCATTTGTCTACTCTCGCTCATCGCACCCTACAGAAGGGCTTTCCAGTATGCATCACACTTTTTGCATGTGCCAGGTGAGATGCATCACACCCTTAGTACTGAGCAGTCTGTATGGTCCAGTTTTGACTAGTTCTGAGTAGTTTTTCAGGGAGAACTTCTAGGAGATGATGTAATTAGCTGACCTTGCTCCTTTAGGGTATGAAACAACACTTTTAGGGACTTAGGAGCCCTTGGTTTATGGACATATGTGATTGGGGTTGCAGTGCCCAAATATGTCTATAACACTACCCTTTCACCATTAGTGACCATTTCTTGTAGCAACTTATTCATCTTTATCTTCAATTCTTCCATCTTATCATCCATGCCATTCATCTTAGCTTCCATGCCACCCATCTTAGATTCTACGCATTTCTTTAAACAATCCATCTTAGCTTCTACACCTTTCTTTAAACCATCCATCTTAGCTTCTACATCTTTCCTTAAACCATCCATCTTAGATTCTGTTGCTTTTTGTGCAAGTGACACTTGTTGCACTTGGTCTCATAATTTTGATATATCATGTTGCATTTCTTCCTCTTCTTCATGAGTCATGCTAGAGCTTTCAGGTTGCTTACTAGGTGTTTTCATTTTATTTCCTCGGGGCATCAATTACCAATAATAATTCTTTATTATGCCCTTTGAATTCCTTCAAACTAATATTTCAAACCAAGCTTATGCAAAATATTAAAAAAAACTACACACCTTTTTTCACTTTGAAGAAGCTTGATATTGAATCTGATGTATCTCTGCAATTTCAGATCATCCAGTTCTAAAATTACAATCTGTAGTAGCCCTCTATGTCCTATTTCCAATGCCACTAATCTGATCCAAATTGGATTCTCCAAGGAAGAGTTATGCACAATCTCCCAAGATGACCTGTTTATAGACCTTTCCAGAAGAGCGAACTTGTATGAAGTGCCACATGTCACTGTTTCAACCTTTGACACTGAAAAATATATACAAGAAACTGCAGTCCATCCTCTTTCTGTACCTTCTTACAAAATTTGAATCCAATGCTCAGAGAGAAAGTTATGACGATTTTCCCTAGGTCACCTATTTGGAATGTAATTCAGGATTCTACAAAATGACCAACTTCCTCAAATCATATCTCCACAAATATAGCACAAAAAGCTCTGAAATTCAGACCCGAGGTTCAGCATGATTTCGTCTCAAATGGGTTTTTTTTTCGCTTCTGAAACATCGCAGGAAAAAATTTATAGCGAAAATTCCACGATGAACTTTTTGGAGCAACGAAACCCTAGAACCCAAAGCTCTGATACCAAATGTTATGAAACCAGCTCACAAAAAGATAGAAAAGAGAGATCCATGCCTTAGAATTCAGCCTCTTCGAGGGGGCAACCTCCTTTACATTACACAAATGAGCAATTCTTGGATGATTCAAATGACAAAACCTCCTTTATATATATAGGAGTCTAAGGAGTCACAATATAACCCAGTCGACCTAACAATAATAATATAAAGCCACAAAAATAACAATAGAGGGATTCTATGGGGCACAGTAATAAAAATATGGGGACAATAGGGGCACAACAATATTAATAAGGGATACAAGTACAATAGTAATGCGGTGATCACTAGTATTATAGGGACCTAACACGAACGGCATACCGTTGGTGTTTCTAGCTCTACCCTATGTTAATTCCCACTGGCAAAGGGTCAAAATGCCAGCTCTTTTCCAAATATCTAGTTCTTTTTGGTATGAGATATTGATTAAACTTTTATTATATATTGGTTCTGCATATCGAGAAGATGGCTTACTTATTTTAGTACATATGGTGGACAACACCAACAAATTTCATTCTTTCAACTTGTCTTCGAACGAAATTAACTCTTAGGGTGTGATAGGGGATGTGTACAGGGCCTGGTACATATTCACTGTGGCATCCAATTTCAAAATTTTCAAAAAGGTTGTTGTCGGTATTCATCTTGGCTCTCTTGCTAGAAGGTGGATGGTTGGGAAAATTAAACCAAATAGAATTGGCTTCACACCCAATAACAACCCTCAACTCCTTCATTTTACATCTCTGTTTCCTTTATAAACACAATAGAAATCAAACAATATGAAGAGGCATCCACCAAGGGTTTCCTATTGTAGGCTATAGAGTGACTTCAACTGTGATTGACCATCAAAGCCTAAATCACCATGTTTGGATAATCTTTATTGTATTTGAACTAGTCCTAGATGAAGATGTATGATGTTAAATTCCTAATAATGATGACTTTATAGGTTTTCTCGTAGGTACAATTCTATACAATTGAATTTTGAACTAGAAAATCACATGTCCCTACAATAAGGCATGGATTTCAACAAATTTCATTCAAAAGTTGTGTAAGATCTACAAAGGGGAGAATCATTGATCTATTTCTTTTCCCTCCCAACATTGTTTGGAGGAGGAGACCACTGCACATGAGAACTAATTTTAGGAGTCACCTATGGTAATACGAAATACGGGAAACAAACTATGAAGAATTTGTTGCAGGCTAGATCAGTCTAGATGGAAGCTCTGAATAATTTGTTATAGGCAAGATGAGTATGGATGCCTTGTGGGTTTCCTGGAACTATCCAAAGGATTATGCAATATCAAGATAATTCAAGAGCTCATATAACGCATGAAAGTGGGCCCATAATTCTTGGGTCTTCTAATGGTTGCCACGGGTGTTCTATTCCATAAAGACTTGGGAGTTTTTTAAGTTATACTTATGAAAAAGTGATTTTTGTATCTCATATTAATAGATTTAATATTTTTACTAACATATTTAATATTTTGTCTCATTAATATATTTAATATGTCAATTAATATATTTAATATTTTCTCTCATACTTCATTCATTGAAGCTTCATTATGAAAATACGAAAACAAGTTATGTAACTCAACATTTTTAATTTGCACCTAAGGTATTTCCTTCTGTTTTGCTTCTACGTTGTTGGTTGTCCTAAAGTTCTATTGTCAGGTTGCCACATGCTCCCTCTTTGTATTAGGTGTTGGAGTTATGACTAATGTGTTTTCCTTGATGGAAACCTACTTGATAAATATGTCAACATGATGGTTATGCAGATGCTACAAGTGAGATGGAGAAAGGAATATCAGTTCAGAGACAGAAATATGACAAAGGTGAACTTTAGGAAAGTCTATGTGGGTCCTGTTAAGATAATCCACATACATATGCAAGTATGATGATGAGAAGTCGCATATAATTTATGCATTATGGTATTATGAATACCAGTGGTCTTTACCATGGTATTAAACCATTGTGATGAACACGAAAATGGATATTTGATCCCATCAAAGAATACTATTGGCATTATTAAGGGATTAAGGTATTGGCTAAGGCCTAAGCTATATAAAGAGATGGAGATCAAAGTGTTAAGGTGTGCATGTGATGGATTAATTATGAATAACTTGATCTGAAATAGGTGTGCACCAAGGAGCATGGAGATGGATCAGATCTAATAGATCTGAAATGACCACATATTGGATAATATGTTTAGGATTTGATAGATCTTTGATCAGGATATTATGATGTGTGTCTGTAATAGTTTGTATGCTGATATTTGGGTTTAACAATTGTTGTATTGTGCAGCGAGGGTATGACTCATTGATTACATATTTGTACGCTATTATACCTTTGAGACGTCACGTACAAACGTGGATATGCTTCTGGGTAGTCACATATATATTATGTAGTATGGACATATATGTACGCAGTATGAGTTGTTAATGATGTCTAATCAGTTATGTTATGTTTGTTGTTGTCTATTGATGAAGTATCTCTCATGATAATCTGTGTTTGACAATTTTGGTTGGGTTGAATTGTTTATCGAATGACATGTTGACTAGGATGATGCTATTGTGTGGTGATCTGTGTCTGGTTCAGTAATATGTGATGGGTTAAGTATGTGATTTAGTGGTTGATTCAGTGTGACAATGATTTAGCCTTAGTTGTTTAATATTTTGAGATATGTACACATGTCCTCTTAAGGAGAAGAATGTACATACACGGGTATGACTCAGAACAATAACATATAAATTTTGGCATATGGTTGATCAGGGTTTTCACTAGTAGCAGTTGGATTCTGTAATGGGTAACAATGTTTGGCTTATTGATGAGTAGTTGTGCATTGATATGATCTATCCTAGTTTAATTTGATCTAGTTGTATTGGTTGATTAAGATTCAGTGGTTTCTTTGATGATTCAGTTAGTTTAGTGATTGGATTCATAATTGTTATTTGGTATTGGGCTTAAATGATGATAGCGGGTCCAATATGAAAATATGATGAAAATTCGCCTACAAGTTTGATGTTGTGAGTCAAGTGGATCTAGTATGAAACGTGGTCAACAAAGGTGCTGAGGGTTGGAGCCTTTAGTGAGGAAGTCAAAACTTCCTTCCAGTGGTAGCTGGCAAATCTGATCAGGGGGTTGGAGCTCCCTTCTGTTGGGTGTTGGTAAACGAGATCAGGGGGTTGGAGCTCCC
Source organism: Pinus tabuliformis (assembly GCA_031772625.1). Taxonomy (NCBI): domain Eukaryota; kingdom Viridiplantae; phylum Streptophyta; class Pinopsida; order Pinales; family Pinaceae; genus Pinus; species Pinus tabuliformis. The sequence continues at coordinate 1,038,116,114 of CM062819.1, forward strand.
TTCCAGTGGGTGTTGGAGAATGAGAGAAGGTTGTAGCCTTCTGTAGGTGGGTGCCTATGTACTGGTATGATTTTGCGCCCGTAAAATATTGTAATATATTTTCCATTATAATAAAAGATGACGACAGAGATGAAGGCAATGATGGTTTTCTCACACATTTGGTTTCCACCTAAAAATATCGGTGTACTAATGTGTTGATGTGTTACTTATGTATGATGGTTTATTCTGTTCTTACTGCTCATGGTTACTATTTAATTAAAGGATAGTAAAGTAATGATAAAGTGGTTAAAGTAAAACAAATGATGAAATATATGAAAAGTTAGTTAACTTAATATATGTGCTTTTATTTCATCATATTTGCATGCATACGCTTGTTTACTTAATGATAGTAGCATACAAAAATCAGAATAAGAAATTTAAAGGTTTAAGTGAGTTTAAATATTGATTCACCCCCCATCCCCCTCTTAGTATTTTTCCCGAGAATTGGTATCAAAACAATTCACTTCAATTGAATCTTAACAGCTTGGAGTGGATCAAGGATGATGGGAAAGAAGAAGATAGATCGAAGGAAGGATCCAGAAAATTGTGGTAGTGATAGTGATATATCAAATGCAGTCACAATTACAGATGTCAACAAATATTCAATCTTGGGAGCACCCTACTTTCTATTGATCAAGAGAATATGGTAACAAAGAATTATCAGGAACGGGATCGTATTATAATTGTGGTCCATTTCCTTGTCTATGTAATAATTATGATAGCGAAGATGACAGTTAATCAAATGAACTTGAACTCATGGGTAAAAGTGAAAGTGAGCATTCTAAAGAGAAAACAAATTAAAAAATGATGGCCCCAGAAGCAGAAAAACAAGACAAGTCAGAAACAATGGAAAATGAAGGTGTACTTATGCTAAGCAATGACAATTATCAACAATGGAAAGAAAATATGAATTCTAATCTAATGAACCTTGACGTTTCGTATTTATTATGCAATGGCTTCACCAAAACTCCTCCATTAGACAAAGAAGTGAAAAACAATAGTAAGGCATTAAGTGACATCATTAATAGCATACTCGATTCAACATTAAATAGGGTTATTCATTATGAAAATGTAAAGGAAGTATAGGATAAGCTACTAGAAATTCATGATGAAAAACGAAAGAAAGGTTGTTCATTAGGAGAACTATCAGGTAATCTTATTTCTAACAATATGTCAAAAGATGAACATGATGGAGTTACTGATTCAGAAGAAGCCCAGTTAAAAGAAATTTTTAATATTAGAAGAAAACTTAATCTTGCTTTGAAAAATATTATTAATCTTAAAGATACGTTGCCTAATTATGATAATAGGGGTCATATTAAATCATAAATGTTACAGCAAAATCTAAACCATATTGTGAAGGCCTTGAAGCAAAGATTGTCTCTCTAAAAGCAGATCTTGAGAAGTCAAACAAGAGAAATGAATAACTACTTCAAGCATTTGAAGAACAAGAGAATGGGCTGAAGGAAGAAATTATAAACTTAAAGGAGCAAATGGAAGAAGGAAGAAAGGTTGAAGAAGGAATGAGAAAGTAGTATCTTGGAAAGGAAAAGCAATACGAAAGAATGGAGGTTGAGGTAAACATTCTAAAAGGTAAATTAGAAGAAAAGGATAAACATTTGAGATTTCAAGATAGCACTAAGATTTTGCATAACATTCTTAGTAGTCAAAGGTCTCCTTCCATTAAATCTGGTATTGCTTTTCATGAAACTATTAAAAGAGAATCTAGTTTACAAGCTAGTTCAAGGAATATAAAGGGTAACAATGCAAAACTTGATGTGCTCAATAAAGATATAAGAATTCAACCTGATAAACAAACAAGGAAAGTAAATATTCAAAGGAAATCATATGCTCCTAATTATAGAAGTGTCAATCGATAATGTTGAGTGCTTTATATGTCATAATTATGTACATGTTGTAGCCAATTGCAGAAGTAGATTGTTTCAAGAAAGGATTGTTCTCACAATAAGTACATCAACTCCCAGGTACTCAAGTTTCTGCAAGGGATATTTTTTTACTTGCAACATATTTGGTCACAAAGCTATTAATTGCAATAAAAGGAATATGAAACAGAAATGTTATGATTCCTGTGCTCTCTTTTTTGGTCATATAAGATGTCATGTTCGTAACAACTTTGGGCATGTAGCAAAAGAATGTAGGTAAAAATCAATGAATCTCCATGGACAACATTGAAAGAAATCAGATAAGAATATTGATAGACCTGAAAATTACGAATCCTCGAGTATTCCTCATAATAAGCAGAAAGAATAACATATAAGGTGTGGTCTTGCTCTCTACTCGTCTGAATATGAGGATGAATGGTACATAGACATTGGATGCTCTCATCACATGACTGGAGATAAGAGTAAGATGCTAAGGTTATTCTTGGAAATAATGATCCAACAAAACTTTTGGGAAATGGTAGAACCAAAATTAATAAACATAGAAGAGCAGTTGATAATCTATTATTTCAAGGGCTAAATCAAAATATTCTAAGTGTAGGTAAAATGGCAGATAAAGGAAATGTAATTGTGTTTACATCAACCAAATGCAAGTTCATAGATGAAGAAATTGGGAAGGCCATAACAAGAGGATATAGAAATCTAGACAAATTATACGTGTTTAAAGAGATAAATTCTTGCAGAAATGAGGAGGACAGTTCCTCTTCTTCAGACTCAGAGTAAAAGAAGACAGTCTCTACTGGAGTACATTTTTCACTCACATTGACTATAGAATTGATGTGAGGTACATGACCTCATAAAGAGCAAGCGATGATTATTAGGTCCTCAAAATCAGTGATGTACGATCTCAGGGGGAGATATACATATATATGCTTTGATGATGATTCCCATGCTATTTTGATTTTCATGTTTCTTATTTTACTAATAGTGCACCTGATGTAATAACATTGAACAAGAACATATAGTATAGGCTCAGGGGGAGCTGTGGTTATAAAAACTCAACATTTTACTTGTTGTACGTGGATATTATGAAGGAAAATTGTGTATATATGCGAGTTTTGATCTAAACAATTGTGTATGTTTATCTGAGATGAAGAAACAATGGGATAGACTCAAGGAGAGGTTTTGATATGCTTCAGTTAGTTATTATTTGGCTTTCTGGTTCTAGCAATGGTTGGTTACAATCTATTGATGCTCAGATACTACTTAGAAGTAGTATTAACTTATGATGGTTATGATTTGTTTGAATATGACATTGTTTCTTTGGTTATTTTGATGGATTTACTCATTAATGAAGATGGATATGGTTAGGCCTAATAGTGAATAGTTTTCACAAGTTCAGGGGGAGAATTAGCTATGCTTCTAATAATGCATCGTTGGCATTATGATTTATTGAGAATTCCTAGTTGCATAATGCTGTTCATGAAAAGTATATATCATTGGTGATGTTGGTAAAGACACATATGTTGCTGAAGTTTTTGTATAATACTTATGTTGCACTTAGTAAAGTTGAATCTACTTAATACACTTAATAAAGAGGATGTGCATGCTATGGTTAATGACTCACTCACTACTAGTTGACATTTATATGCTACTATCATTATGTCTTATATGATGCACAAGGTGCATATGGTGAAGTTATGGATGATACCTACATGTTGCTTGAGATGCATAGTTGTTATAATGTTGTTGATCATATTTATGATTCTCTTTTCTTGCACATATGGTAATGATGTGTGCACATGATATGCTACACATGGTATGTTTCTTGAAAACATGTTGATCTTGATGATATGAGATCAAGGAGATGGGATAATAACAGAGATTGATTTTACAATCTCATGCTATGATTGGTTGATGATGATGAATTCTTACATATTGATATCTCTATGTCATGGGATATCAATAAATTGCAAATATGAATCTTATGGATGATCACTTGAGTTGCCTATGGTGTGATGATTCTTCTTGATATACTTGATTGATGTTGAAGGTTCTCCTTATCTTTGATAGATGCATATGATGACATCATGGACCAAGAGAATGGTATTGATGCCTATGAGGAAAAGGCAAGATACATGAAGATAAGGGGGTAGTTATTGATATACTATTGCTACAACTGATGGGTGATGCTTGAATCCATTGCATATTTAGTCACATATTGATGATGTTGAAGTTTGATGCTACATTTCCCTATCTTACTTTATGATGAATGAAAAGATATGTTGTTGTGCTAAAAAAGATCTATATGTCTTTTGAGTCTCCTCTTACAAAGGGAAAGAAAAATTTGACCTTGATGAGGTCAAGGGGATGAATTGATAACAGATCTCTATAGAACAATCTTATGCCACTGTAATTTGGTAATGCTACATACTTGGTCACAAGATGATGATATTGAAGATACATTGTATTATCTTGCATACTATTGATGAGGATGTGTATGTTGTTGTTCATGTTGTTGTTATGGTCTTGCTACCTCATAGTTTAGGTCCTTGTATTTGATTATAAATGTAATATATGTCTCTTAATGTAAAGGTCACATAAATACCCATGATTTAATAATTGTAGTATTTAGTCATGTCTGGACTATTGGGGGTCAAGTAAATTATGCAATCCCATTTTGGGCATTTGATGTAATGTTGAGTCAAATATTTAACCCCACTGTGTTGGTTGATTGATGTAAGCATGAATCCTTGGTGATAGGAAATGTCATATTTGGTTGTGTCATAGAGTCATATACTTCATTGAAAATCTTCGAGAAGATCCATCATATGCTTAGGGGGAGCATGGTCAGTTTCCATATTTAATAGATCAGACCTACTGTAATCCTCTTCACAAAGGGACAAATAAGTCTTCATTCAACATTAGTCGACCCTTTTCCCTTAATGTCAAAGGGGGGGAGTAAATTGGTATTTGGAGAAGAATGCTTGGAGAGTAGCTCGGTGTTTGAAGAAGAATGCTCGAACAGAAGCTTGGTATGCTTAAAAATGTTTTTACAGGTATTTATAGGTGATGGTGACTAAAAACCAAAGTGGATTCCATCAAGTCCAAAGGGGAAGATTGTTGGCATTATGACTAGTGTGTTGTCCTTGATGGCAACCTACTTGATAAAGATGTCAACATGATGGTTATGCAGTGTGATAGAGAGAATGAACAAGGTTGTCCTTGATGGAAACCTAATTAATAAAGATGTCAACATGATTGCTATGAAAATGATATAGATGAGGTGGACAAATGAATATCAGTTTGGAGACATAAATATGATAAAGGGGAACTTTAGGAAATTATACGCGGGAGCTGTGAAGATAAGTCGCGCATATATGAAGGTATGATGAAGAGAAGTCGCGTACACTTTCCGCACTATGGTATTATGAATACCAGGGGCCTTTACCATAGTATTAACCCATAGTAATGAGTGTGACAATGGATGTTTAATCCCTTCAAAGAATACTATCAATGTTACTAAGGGATTGTCATAAGGTATTGGCTAAGGCCTAAGCTATATAAGAAGATGGAAATAAGAGTGTTAAGGTGTGCATGTGATGGATTATTTTTGAACAATATGTTCGGGGTTTAATAGATCTATAATGAGGATATTATGATGTATGTCTGTAACAATTTGTATGCCAAGGTGTGGGTTTGATAGTTGTTTTAGTGTGCAATGAAGGTATGACTCGATGATTACAAAGATGTACGCCGGTATGCCATTGAGAGGTCTCTTACATACATGGATCTCCTTCTAGGTAGTTCCATCTATATTCTGTAGTATGGAATTATTTGTACGTATATGTGGTGAATGATTAACATGTACATATGCAGATATTATTTATAAGAGTCACATACAACTGTTAGGGTTTTGCACTATGAGTTGTTAATGATGTCTGATGACTTTTGTTATGTTTACTGTTGTATGTTGATGATGTCTCTCTCATAATAATCTATGTTTGACAAATTTGGTTGAGTTGAATTGTTCATGGAATGATATGTTGACTAGGATGATGCTAATGTGTGGTGATCTATATATGGTTCAGTGATCTGTGATGGGTTCGATATGTGATTCAGTGGTTGATTCAGTTTGATAGTTATTTAGACTTAGTTGTTCAGTATTTTGAGATATGTATGCAGGTCATCTTAAGGAGAAACGCGTACATACATGGGTATGACTCATAACGGTAACATATATATTCTAACATATGGTTGATCAGGGTTTGCAGTAGCAATAGTTTGATTTTGTGATGGGTAACAATGTTTGGCTTATTGATGAGTAATTATGAATTGATATTATCTATCCTGGTTTAATTTGATCTAGTCGCATTGGTTTATTAAGATTCTGTGATTGCTTTGATGATTCAGTTGGTTCAGTGATTTGATATAGTGATTGGTTTCAAAATTGCTATTTGGTATTGGGCTTGAATGATGGTAGTGGGTCCAACTTGAAAATATGATGAAAGGTATCCTACATGTTTGATGTTGTGAGTTAGGCGGATCTAGTATGAAACATGGCCCACAGAGGAGGGTTGGAGCCTTCAGTGAGGAATTTGAAGCTTCCTTCGAGTGGTAGCTGGAAAATCTAATTAGGGGGTTGGAGCCCCCTTTTGATGGGTGTCGGTAAACGAGATCAGGGGGTTGGAGCTCCCTTCTAGTGGGTCTGGAGAATGAGAGAAGGTTGTAGCTTCTGAAGGTGGGTGCATTCATACTGGTTTGAGTCTATGTCAATACAAGATTGTAAGATGTTTTCATTTATAATAGAAGATGAAGACGGAGATGAAGGCAACAATGGTTTTCTCCCACATTGGGTTTCCACCTAAAAATCCTAGTGTATTCATGTGTTGATGTGTTGCATATGTGTGATGGTTTATTTTGTTCTTACTACTCATGGTTATTGTTTAATTAAAGGCTATTTAATTAATGATACTCTAGTTAAAGTAGAACACATGATGAAATAGATGAAAATTTATTTAACTGGATATACGCAGTTTTCATTCATCATAGTCGCATACATACATTGGTTTACTTAATGACAATAGCATACAAAAGTATGAATATGAAACTGAAAGGTTTAAGCGATCTTTTAAATATTGATTCACCCGCCCCCCCTCTTAGTATTTCCCCCCCAACACTAGGCTATAGTTGTTGGGCCCACTCCCCCTAGAAGGCTTGGAATTGTTGTTATTGTGTAATTTCTGGATATTTTTTAATCTTTCAATCGTAAAATTTTCTATATTTTGTTTCCCTCTAAGATTAGATTTTGAAGGGAAATAATAACCCCTTCCCTCTTCTCCAATTTCATTTTGACCCTCCATTGTGTTACCTACAACAACTATGAATATTGTCCCTACCCACTTCATTGTATCATCTTCCTCTATCCCCTTCCACTTGAGCCTCCATAATGATAGCATTATCATATTACAAGGGTTATTTGAGGTAAGAGTGAGAATGAAAAGCTTATTTGAAATGGTATTTAATCTTGTTCAGGTACTAAATCCCCTAGAGGTTGTAATCCTTGAAATTTTGCTTCCTAAAGAAGGTGAGATTACATTAAATCATAAAGAGTTCTCTTAATTCCATCCTTCTATATTTTGTTGATTACTATAATTATGCAGGCTCGTTTTTTCTTCGAGTGGATCACATCAGGCGTGAAATATTCCCATTCTATAGTAAGTGGATAAGTTGCATTAGAAGTATTTTTTGGATGCTACTTTGGGAAAAATTGATAATCAATCCTCTGGTACTTTTGAAGGTATTTATTTTTTATGTAAATTTTTATTCTCTGAGAATTGGAAAGATTTTTTTCCAAGTGATCAGGTCTGGGCCCGGACTAGTGCCTACCAAGAACTAGCCAGCTGCTTAACCATCTAGCATGCTTTGAGGTAACAGTAATTCTTGAGGACCGGTCTCCATATTCACATGAACGAATATTAGAGCCATTGTGATTCATGTACTTAGTTTTTATGTTTATATAACTTAGTCTGCAACTACAATTGATTGTAAGAATTTAACGTATTTTGTTATAGTAATATGGAAAATTATTTAGTTTTTGTAGGCATGCATGGGGTCTACTGGGTGTACCATGCACTAAAACTATGGAATACTAAGGAAATAACTGAAAGAATTCATATTCATATATATTTTTCAATGATTATTTCATGAAAACAAAAACTTCTAGTTGTGTAAAATTATGGATAAATCACTACACCATACATTCAGAGGCAAAAAAATCTACTCTTTAAAAATTATGAGAATCTTGTTTCACCATATTTATGTTGATATAATCTAGTCTACAACTACAATTGATTATTATCATTTTTGTTATTATTAGAATATATCATATTGTCCAGTTTTTTGGTCACAACGTGGGATTTTACTATGTGTACTTTGCATTACAACTTGGAATTAAGTTGTAATTTTAATAATTTAATAGCTAAATCAATTATGTTCATATATTTCTGCGATAATCATCTCATGAAAAAAAAACTATGAGTTTTGTAAAATTTTGAATGTTTCTATATGATATACATTTGGAGAGGAAAAAATCCACTATTAAAAATATTTATGAGAATATGTTAAACTATATGGTAAGGTCAGAAGCTTTGCTTACCACTCAATTTTTGTTTTTATTTTTATTTTTGGTCTAATTCCTTCAAAAGTGATGTGAAAGAAACATAGCATGCAAATACTACAAAACGCAACTACACCTGCAAGATTACACGTGCAAATATGAATGTTACACATTTCAATCACTTAAATAAATTAAAATATTTATTTTTCTACACGATGTTGCCCCTTCATATCTAAAAAGGGTGTTTCCCTTTCAAATATTCTCAACCCAAGTCTGTGTGTGGTGAGGTGATGGAAGACAATGGAGAAAATGGAAGACGGTGTGGAAATAATTACTCACATTCTCTTCTTAATTATTTACCCAAAAAAAATCCTATTACATCAAAATGTTGTTATACATACTTTTGTATTTTCCTTGTAAGTTTCAAACAATTCTTTCCTCAATGGTTTTGTAAATATGTATACAAACTAATCTTTTGATCTAAAGAACTCTATACATATTTCATTATTGTGATACCTATTATTAATATATTTACTCTTATTATGAAAAACTGTGATTCTTGGTCTATTCGAATGAGAAAAATATCGTTTTCTCATGAACTTTGGGGAATTGTTATTGATGGGTATCTAGAGTCCGTTAAGGCAGAGGAAAGTTGAGTAATAAAAGAAGAGTTACCATAGTAGCTAATAAAATATGAAGAAAGTCGAGTAATAAAGGAAGAGTTACCATAGTAGCTAATAAAATACCAGGAAAGTCGAGTAATAAAAGAAGAGTTACCATAGTAGCTAATAAAATACGTTTTCGATTGTAAATATCAGTACACAATTAAACCAAAAAACCAACAACACAAATGTCATAAAGATAGCTAAAAGTAATTCTTGCAAAAAAAATATTTTCTCATTCCATGTAAATGTACACTAATAAAAATAGAATGAGCTCAAAAAAAAAATTAATAAAATAATAATAATAATAATAAATAAATGATATTATCACAACGCCATGTTTTTCTTCAATTAACAACAATTAATAAAAGTACACTTAGAAATTAAGATTCAATACTTTGAGATTAGAAGGTAAAATGGAATAGTTTGGTTTTAGTTTGAATTTTTTTTTAGCAATTAATTAGGTCTAAACATTCCTTATATATATGAACTAGAGGTATAAGTTCATATTCTCTTTCAAACTTTTTCTTCAATTAACAACAATTAATTAAAGTACACTTAGAATAAATTACCATAGTAACATATTTGAAATATAATTTCATATTGCCCACGGAGCTTTGGATTGACGGTGAATGGGTGCGCTGTTAAGGCACTCCTAACACTCCTTGAGATAGGTCACCGGTTCAAATCCCTGTGGGTACTTAGGTTAGTCTTAAACTAGAAAAAAAGAAATATAAGTTCATATTCTCCTTCAAACAAAACATCATAACTAAATGAACTAAAAACTGCATACACATAAATCATTTATACAAATAACCAATAACATACCACCACATGACTTTTATTTCACCTCTAATTAAAAATTCGTTATTACCTTTTGTTTAATATAATGAATCTTATATAAACATTCACCTAACACCACTCCACGCGCTCAACCTTTGTCACGCCTTCGGCGTGGGGTTATATGGCTTCAACCCTTTTACTTAGATATATATATGCGCGCGAAAGAGTAAACACATGAACCCAATTATTTTACAAGTAAAATTCCCTGGGACCTATGTTCACTGCAGCAACGTAGGGTTCCATCCTCGAAATCCCGCCTTCAACTCAACGCAAAAATTTATATAAACATTTTTTTATTAAAAAAAAACTTAACTTACTACAATTCCGACCGCCTTTGACTTCATACCCAGCATGAAATATATATATATAATTTATCACCTTGCGTAATAAACTAATTCCATTCATAAGACCATTAATAAAACCTTTATTCCTGCACAATATATGCGGCCCCTTTTTATTCATACATATAGAGCCTTAATACAACCTCCATCCCACTATGACCTTTTTGTGGTTGTGATATATTTTTGTGGTGAATTTCCAACTTTCTTATCATTGAAGTTTTGTTTGTACATTTGTCTTATAATTAAAAAATAAATTTTATTTGAGCATTTTTTTTGTGGTTGTGATATATTTTTGTGGTGAATTTTCAACTTTCTTATCATTGAAGTTTTGTCAAATGATTGGCATGAACCTGTGATTCTTTGACTCTAACTTAAATTTAGTCTAGTCAAGTCCTAATATCCTTCAAATCTGGCTAATTATTTCTTTTTGCCCTTAACACATATCTTCTTAGTGTTATTTGTTCTTAAATTTATAGGAATTCTTGTTATTTTTACCATTGTGAATTTCGTCAAACAAATGGTGGACAAACTATAACCTAAAAAAAAATTCCTCATTCTGTTCCAAATATAGCCCAATTTAGACCCAATACTGAAACTTGGCTCTGATATCACTCTGTAATGTCCCCGGCCTCCAGGAAACACTACTCAACAATATTGTTCAGTAATAAATAAACTATTATGCGGAAATCATATACATCATATTAAATTTTTTGCCACAAATTGGACTGTGCCAAACAATTATAACTAAATATGCATTACAGTACAATCCACCATATATTTTTTACATCTTATATAATAGAAATTAAGCACCACAACAGAAGAATTCATGTATGTATGTGAAACCCCAACTGGGATTAACAGTCTAATAATACATAAATTATAAGGAAGAACATAAGCACAATATATTATACAACAGATACCCATTTTAGGGTTTAATGTCAGCACATGTAAACATATACATAAAATTCATATACACAACATAATGATCATGGTTGCGACCATGTCTAGGATTTACTACCATATATATCACATAAATAATTCCATAGAATTCAAATATGGTAATTTCCCCTAATTAGGGTTTATAACTAAAATGCATAAATTTACATAAAAATACACAAAACGACATCACGGAAGATAATACTTATCTGTATCAACGAGCCAAATGGTTGTGGGTTCTTCATGTTCCACCCAACCATATGCTTGGTTGTTCATAAACTCAACCACTAGGCCACCCCCGAGTTGGGATGACAACTCCAAAGGCAACGATAATCGAAAAATCCACACATTCATGGCCTAGGTGCCAACCCAACAGTCACGATGCTCTAGGGATCCAAGCACCCTCCAGGCTAATTGCTAAGGTGGCAACTCAACATCTCTGTTTCTCTAGGGCTCTAGGCACCTTCTAGGACATGAATCAAAATTGATTTCTCACTAGAACTCCATGGATGTTAGGACATAAACAGGGTCAAGAAACCCTAGGAGCACCAAGCTCTCAAAGCCAACATAAGTGCTCACATCATAAAAATAATGCATCCATATGACGCAGTTAACTTAATAACCACGCCTTGGCTAGTCTAGAGAGGAACCCCAGGACTCACTGGACCTCAATCAATCTCAGAGTCCACCCCATGATTCACTGACTATTCCACCCCTCCAATCGTCCCTTGCTGAATGGAATCCATTTGCAGGGAAACATCCCTTTTTTATAATTGCATGGCCCTAACTAGCCATGTGGCACTCACTAGAGCCATGTGGGCCCTAGGGCACACTTTTCACCAATATAACACAACCATTGCCTCTTTGTCTAGATTTTTCATCCCCCATACCTTTTTCGTGGAGTGGGCTCTGTAGCCAACCTTATTTTATTATTGTTATAATATGTTATTACATTAATTACAATTTAGGCTCTAAGGCCTCGCAACCTTTACAAGATTATAATATATAGGCACGTTGACCTCGGAATATCATTTTGGCTCACCAGCCTAAATAACAATATTTAATTACATTATGAATGGCAGGGGTATTACATTCCTCCCCTTTTATTTTATGCACTATCCTCAGTACATGATATATCCAAAATCTATTTTTTCTTATGGAAAATGACTTCAGCTTCCCACTGTAGCTAAAATTTAATGTCCTCATACATGATTTCATCCTATAGTATCCTATATAGGCCGAGTTCTAACCTCACACTAGAAAGACCTGGAGATCAATGCCCCATGTTGAAGAGTGTGCACTTCCAGCACCACCAACAATACACCGTCGTTCTTTTTCACAAAACCTACATACAAATAATGCCTATGGCGACTGCTCCAACCCTTATACCTTCCATTATCCTTGTTTCTTTTCCTTTATTTTAAGTAAAATTTAGTTTGTTCAACTGATACAACTATTGTAGATCCTTCATGTCACCCAATTTCCAAATCGTCGGCAATTGGCAGTTTAAGCAATATCAAACCCCGGTAAAAAAACTAGGTTTTATTCCATGTTGGCATTATTCATGGATAACTCTCCTATCCTCAACCTTATTCAATCAACAAACCCTAGTGTACACATTCCTTGTAGACCATATGCATATATGCATTATATAGTTCTAGCATACTAATGCATGCACCTCTTGGTCACGCTTATGCCATGGTATTTTCAGCAATAGAATACCTTACTCATTCCTTTATTGTTTTGATGATGGAACCATGTGCATTAAACACAAAGAGATGCGTTGCTATACTATTTTTTAATTGTTACCCAAACCTGCATATCCATCATGATAGTATAGTAAACCCAATCACTTCATGTGCTTAGATAACCAAAGTATCTAATTTTCAAACCCATGCCTTAGGTGCTTATAGTATTGTGATATAAACATCGTGGCCTCATTGTAAACTTGTTGCAATTTGTTAGAACCTATTATACCACCTGTTATAACCTAGTCAGATTGTCATTAATCTTCCTAATCTAGTCATGACCATCCCAAGGGGCCTATCATACCCTATGACATATTTGTTACCATCCTGTGAAAACACCTATCATATCTTATGTATTATGTTATAATACATGTTACAAAACCTATTGTAGACCTACTACAACTTGTTATTTACCTACGATTAATTTTCTCAAAATGTGTTAAACCTATTACAACCATGTTATAATTTGTTATGGCCTCATCATCCTCCTGCAACAAAATATGTGATAACTTGGCATTAATTTGTCACTAACTTGTGACAAAGATGAAACCTCCTATATTTAACCTAGTTGCAAAACTTGTCACTCCCTAGTATAACCTGTTATAAATTAGTCGTGACCTATCCAAATATCTGTAAATCCTACATAATTCCTATCACTTCCTATAGGAAACCTGTTGTACTTGAAATATATGCATTATTTCGAGTTAGAATCAATCATACCATCTACATCCTCACAACAAAATATACCTACATTCACCACATAAGGCTCCTACAAGCAATTAATGGCATCCTCGCTATAGGTTGTTCTTGTATGCAATTTCTTTTATGTTTTTTCAGTATCTTGTATATGAATTTGTTACGCACCCAAGCTACCACTTTTCCAATACTAATGTTGTGTCAATACACAACTTTATTATTTCACAAGTGGCCACCAAAGAAAATTTTGACTAATATATTTTACCGAAACCAATTCTGATGTTTGGGATGGTTAATAATGATTTGCTATCCATAAAATCACAATTCATCCACAAATACTCTATTCTTAAAAACTTGATTTAAAACCATATATTTCAGTATTAAAAAAATAAAACATGTATTTGAATCGATACTTATATTGTGAGAGTTGATATAGCATTATATTCATGGAAATATATTGTCCCATCACCAAGGATATATTTAGTATCTTTGACCAGTTAGGGTACCAAGCCACAACAACCTCCAAGCTACTGCTTTCCTCAGGTCCTCCTGGTACCCTTCAGGCCCTTAAATAATCTTGTTATATTCCAACATATTATTCATGTTGTCAAGTTTCATTTGCCCTTCCAAACTTAGGAACCCCCTTCTCTGACTAACAGTCGCTTCGATGATCCATCTTTCTCAGGCCTTTACAGAATTCAAAGCGCATACCTATAGGCATGTGCTCCATATGGTTGTTGTCCTTAGTAGATGCATTTCCAATAACACTATAAACTTGATTAGATTCCAATTATCTACTGCAATGGCCCTACAACATATTCTTGTTAAAATCATGCAATCAAAAAACACATGTTCACACATTACATATGTATGTGCATATAGTGCACTTAAACTTATATATGATATTCAACTTCATAAGTCAAATAACAAAGAGAAGGTTTAGAAAAATTCCCTTGGTCAATGGCTATTCTTTTGAAATTTACCAGTAATTTGTACTTTATATAGATACCTCTCTTGTACTTGTAACTGTATCGATTTCCTGGTTATATTGCAACCTTCTATCCAACGCTTTCCTATTTCAATTTCCTTGTCACTGTTATAGTAATTGGGACCCTATAACTTTTTGGAATGTTTTCTTTGATAGTTCTTGCCCAGATTCCATTTTGGGTTCACCTTCATTTTCCACTAGTGAATAGCTTTCCATTGACTATTTAGATGCCAATTTTTTATTCCTGGGCTGAAATATATGCACTTCAAAAGTCTTAGGTGAACCATCCATTTTGCGGTACCTATAACTTCCCATGGCCTTTTTCCTCATGAATCTCACTTGATTTCAATTTTAGGGTTTTTTGGAATGTTTTCCTTATCAATAGCTTCCTATCGGCTGCTTGTTTGTGTCATTTTGACATTTGGACTGTAAATTATGTCCTGTAAGATGTCACAACCTATTAGGTCATTTTATGTCCTTTTAGGACCCCTATAGCTTTCTTCTAACATTTTCTAGAATTCCTGGCCTCAAATAAAAATTCTGTGAAAATATTCACAATCTGCTCGAAAAATTGTTTCTTTTGTCTGGTCATAAGAAAAAATCTTATTTACAAACTGAAAATTGTGGCCCTCTAAAATTCAAACATATTTTTTTTTATTTCTCTATGCTTGAAAAAAAACTCAAAAGTCTATTGATTGTTTGCAAGCACGTAATGGTTCTTCTTCTAGCATCTAGCTAACTACCTATGGCATAAGAATTGATTTCAGATCAGCTAATAAATCCTTCGTCTACTTACATTTTCCCAAACTCCTCATTGAAAATAGACTAACTTCTACTAACCTTCCTTCCATGGGGTCAATCATACTATCTCTTTTTCCCATAAACTCCCAACTATCCATAATTTGTATATCTCCTTTTTAACCCATATAAATCCTTATATATTAAAATTTTATAATTATTATTAAATTTTCATATATATATATATATATATATATATTAAAAAAAACATGTTAATATAAACTAATTAGTTATTTATAATAGCTAATTATATTTATTAAGCACATTACTTATAATATAATTTTATAAATTATAAGCATTGGTTACATAAAAAGGTAATTATATAAAATATTATTATATAAAGCAATATAATTAAAGTATAAATTTAAATTATTACAAACATTCTCCACGTGCCCCTTGCAGTAATGTAAATAAAACTAAAAATTGGTATTCCTCATGGGACCCTTTCCTCAAGAATCATCTAATGTATATAATTAAAAGAACATGTGGGTCCTACCATGGCCCTTCCACGAGTTCCCGCATCTACAACACAACGACGCCAACTATCACAAAAGTCCCACATAACCACGATAGAATTTAATTAAATTTTCATTAAATTAACCTGACCCCAACTACCAGGCCCACAATCAATTGACGGTGAAGACGCATAAATTCATGGCTATGACCGTAGTTAGTGTTTTCAACCATATATATCATATAAATAATTCTATAACATTCAAATACGAAAATTTATCAACATTAGGGTTTATAACTGAAATGCATAAATTTACATAAAAAAACAGAACAACATTAGGAAACATAATACTTATCTATATTAATGAGCTGAGTAGTTGCATGCTCTTCATGTTCCACTCAACCATAGACTTGGTGGTTCATAAACTCAACCACTAGGTCACCCCAAGCTGGGACGACAACTCCAAAGGCAACAATAATCAAAACATCCACACATTCATGGTCAAGGTGCCAACCCAATAGTCGTGCTCTAGGGCTCCAGGCACCTTCCAAGCCATGAACCGACATTGGTTTCTGACTAGAACTCCATGGTCTTCAGGCCATAAATAGGATTAACAAACCTTTAGAGCACCAAGCTCCTAGAGCCAGCACAGGGGCTCAACTCATAAACAAAATGCATCCATACAACATGGTTAGCTTAATAAAAACACCTTGGCTAATCTAGATTCCAACCTAATACTCAATGGCCCTCAGTCTCAGATTCCACTTCATGACTCACTAACTATTCCCCCCCTCTAGTCATCCCTAGCGGAATGAAATTCATTTGCAGGAAAACATGCGTTCTTTATAACTCCATGGCCCTAAATAGCCAAGTGGCACTCACTGGAGTCACGTGAGCCCTAGGGCACACCTTTTCACTGAAACAAATGCCTCTTCATCTAGAGTTGTCGTCTCATATACCCTTTCGTGGAGTGGCCTTTGTAGCTAATCTTATTTTATTATTGTTATAATATTTTATTACATTGATTACAATTCAAGCTCTAAAGCATCACAACCCTTACAGGTTTATAATATCTAGGCACATTGGCCCCACATTATATTTAAATTCTTTACATGGGAACATTGACCTCATAATATCATTTTGACTCACCAACCTAAATAATAATATTTGATTACATTATGAACGGTGGGGGTATTTCAATCTACTAGCCTTATTATAAATTACTTTACTAATGGTTACTTATATTTTTAAGCATTTCACTAATTCCAACATTTATGTTGTAGGACGTGACTCCTCATTTCATAAGTGCACCCAAGTCTGCTCTCTTTCCCTACAAGGTCTAGTAGGTGCTTATGCCCTTACTATCTTCTTTACCTCTTTACCTCTTAATTCTGTGTAACATCAACAATAATTTTGTTAAAATTCCATCTCTGAGTTGGCCCCTAGGCCTTAGTGATGAACCTATAGATTTGATACCACCTCTAACATCTCTCTCCTCAACCAATAAATCCATTGTAAATTGAATAATAAAACATGGTAAATTTATTTTTAATAACCAATGCAGATATGTTTTAGATCTTACTTTGAATAATGTACGGTATCTTCCAACACACCCAAAAATACCCTAACTACTCTTAATTATTTATTACGATTTTTCCTTCTTATTCTTAGAATTATTCCCTCACTTTCGGTCAACAATTTTCATTTCAAATATTGGGTAAATTATATATACTGTTTGGTATCCCCATATTTTTAGAATCGCTGTGACAAGAACATCAAAAAATGTTTATATATGCTAAACTACTTTAAAATACCATAAAGTATAGCCTCCTTTTATATACCAAATAGTGTTGTCGCATGGCTACTAGGCTAGATTCAAAGTCTAGCACCTAAGGTACCTTGAATAGACTATTATTTTACACAATGGGGGATTATATCATATAACTTGCCAAAGAGTTTTTTGAGTTTTACTATGGTTTCCTTTGCAATCATAGATAATTGTAATATATAACAGAGATTCTGAGCATTGTCACATTCAGTATATCCATTCACTTGTATTACAAGAGAATTAATGCATAAGGATTCTTGAACCTTCGGTTTTTTATCATATGACACGATGAGGAACTCTGAACTGATGTTGCGATGGGTTGTCTCTTTGACCCATATGCTTTTAATGCAAATGATTGGTAATCAATTTCCAGTCTGACTAATGACATGTAGGTATCTAGATGGTCCATTTGTTTAGGATTGAAATCAATGGAGGAAATATGATAGGGTGGTTTTAGAATAACTACCCCCATGGTCACTTTGTCATCCAACTTTCATTTACACTCTCTAAAATTCATCAAAGGGATCCACAACTTAGGGTTTCACTAGAATATTTCCAATTTCTACTTTAATTAAGGATCACTCTTCCTCACCAGATCAATTGGTGACAAAATGATGACAGTCGAAGTACCAACTTTTTTTTTTTTTTTAGGTAAGTTTCAGCCTCTTATGGGCTTTAGATATCGATGTCTTTTTTAGGCGATAACATTATACTAACATTTTCTATTTTCTTACCTTTTTTCATGTTTGTGCAAAGTTGTTTATTTCCCTTACCTCTTAGTGTAACTTCTTGGTTCTAACATGGCTTTTATTTGGAAATTTGTTTCCAGGAAATATCTTAGGTCAAGGAGCATTCCTATGGCTTGGTTTACTCCTACTCCAAAAGCTTGAAGGGGTTTCATGGTTGCACTTGTTAGGTAATGCTTGAGTCCTAGCTTCCCATGCTTCAAACCCTAATCATTTTGTTTTTTCTTGTTTAATTTACATTGCCTTGAGAAAAAAATACTTGATTATTTAGTTTAAGGTATAGAAAGAAAGCGCTAATTGGGGTCTTGGTTTACTCCACAAGTCTTCCAATTTAGCAACAGGGTTACCAAAACCGAAGCCAAAATGTGTCTCTGGATCCAACTCTTTTGTACTCTAATAGCTTATCGGAATGGTAATCTAACTCTTGGTACTATCTTACTTTGAAATTAAAGTGTTGTTCTAGAGAATTTAAAATTGTGAGGATTAATTCACCAAGTTCTGGTGTGCTTGCAATTATAGGTAGAGAGGGAAATTGCAGCTCACCATCTTGCATGGGTAAGAAGGGGTAACCCCACCTAATAAGAACTTTGTCTACTGCATGCATTCTTTTAGATAATATAATCCTTGCATTGAATCTCTACTAATCTTAATGTCCGATATTTTATAGGTATGAAAATATTTGAGCTGTTAGGTTATGAAGATTGAGGGCTTTGCCTCAACCTTTCATTCTTGTTACAAGAGGGGTTAGATATATCCAAGAGGTTCTAATACAACACTGTTATTTTACATGGGTTCCAAGTTATGGATTGTTACCACTCATGGAATTTGTGTCATTGGCTATATTAGTTGTAAAGCCCCAACTCTAGTGGGGTTGGGTCTCATCCCAATGGATATTGGTTTTCATTTTGCATTATTATATCATCAATGAGTTTTACTCAAAGGTTGTTGGTGACGGGCCTCTATTGGTTCTTTTAATGCATACATAAAAGGAAATTACTAAGTCCAAACTAGAACTAGAGTATTTGGATTTGTACTCTCGTTTTAAATTGAAGAGAACAAGGGTTTTGGCATAAGAGACCATATTATCTATCTTCAAGATAAACATTCATACTACATGCATTGTAATATTATTTTCAATTATTTATTTATTTCTACAAGTTCTTGTATCCAATTCGTTTAATCTCATGGTTATGAAATCACTTTCATGCTTCAATGTTTCGGTGTTAACACATGTAACTTTGGATGTGAATAGTTGCAACGTCCTCTTTCCTTTTTGTTTCTTTGTACCTTAGGAAATGTATGGATATAAATGCATACAGTGTTTTCAAACAACTTCTTTTCGGTCACTATTATATTTTTCTTTCAAAATATCAAATAAATCTTTTTGTTGTATCAATATACCATTTAGGTATTTGCTTTTGTTTTTAGATAGATTCCTTTAATAATTTTATACCTACAAGGTATAACAAAAACAATGTTTCTTGTAGGATATTATGTCATAGTGGCACACAACCTAGTGAATGAAGGAAACCAAGAGTAGTTTGTGATTGTGGAACAGATGGAGGAGGAAAATAGCAATGGTGTTGGCGACCCTAAAAACAACCACGAGAAATTCAGTGAGGAGGCAATTGGAGTTCAGGTCGCTCTTAACATGGAGGATATCTAGTTTCAAAAGTCCTTTGTTTTTTCTATGTCATGTCGATATGCAATATTTGATGGCGTTTGTGGGAGAATATATGCATGTAATATTTTTAGAATAGTAGTACATAGTTCAGGGGTTACCCATGATGTAATGTTGTGGAAATTTTGGACATTAACAAAAGAATGTCAAGCATATGTTGTATAAGGTTCTAGCCTTCAAACCAGATCTTTATAATGCCAATAATATTTGTTCCTTAAAAAAAAAAACCTCAATTTTTTATTGTTTTTTTAATATAGCAGTTACTATTTTTTTATTTTTGTAATATAATTTTTTATTATTTTTATATATACAATTTATAATTAGAAAAAAAAAAAATCTAGATTGAATTTGAATTGCTGAATTATGGCCCAAACTTGGTAACTATGTAATTTAATTTTCATTCTTAACTCAAATTTATCATTAAAATCATCTTATATGATACATTGAGGTGAAAAGTTATTTTTATTGATTTCTATTTACTTATATGCGCTAATACTCATATATAAATGTGAAGTGTAGATTCTCAAATAACTTTCAATGTCAATGAAGGTAATTTTTTTTTAAAGAGACAGCTAGATTTTTGTATTAATAAAGGCAGGAATATGGTCCATAACCCTTACAGATGCCCACTTCATCTTTTTCTTTGATATTTTATGTTCAACATTTTATCAAAAATGCATAAAAAAATGACATCGTTCCTACATATTCTAAAGTCATTTCAACTATATATTCTATAGATAATTTGTAATAGAAATAATGTGATAAAAACCAACAACACATTAACTTTTTTTTATCGAATCTTATTTAGATATATACATTGATATAAGTTTATAAATGTATTGCACCTTTAAAAAACATTTTTCACTCATGCTTTAAAAAAATGGTGAACACATACATTAAAAAAAAAAATAGAAACAATTATAAAATTTCTATTAATATTAGTTGGTTGGAAATCCGAAACCTTTTATATCAGAGACATATTTCCATCTTTAGCCTTCAAAATATTCAAAAACACACTATTTGTAGCACTTCTTCTACTACATACGACGGTTTCAAGATTACTATCCTAACACACCTAATATATCTATGTACTTAAAAAAGAAAACTTAACCATTATGAAACACTATTATGTGGAAATCCCCCCTTCATCTGGGAGATATTTATTTCCAATATTATCTTAGCATGATAGATAAAGTTCCATTTCCGGATATTCTGGAGTTATCTTCTAATGTGCTCTAGAGGAAACTTTCCTTCACCATTGTCCCCTGCTTCTTCAGATATAGAAGGAAAAACTAAGGCACCGAGCTTAATGTTGATTTGGTCACATGCCACATAAAAGCACATTAATTTCCTCCAACAAATATAATTTCTCATTTACCAGCTCGGTATTAGATCTAGACTCTGATAGGGCCATTTCACGTTGCTTACTTATTAAACTGATTATAAAATCCATTGAAGCTGATAGATGAGCTATATAATAGTTTATATCCTCCTGCTCTGATCTATTGTTACTCTCCATTAATTATGATAGATTCAACTCTCCCTATTATGTCTTGCAATCAAAGTGAATCGCCACCAGACTTCTTTGAACATGAGGGGGAAATCCTTCTCTTCTTATAGCAAGGGCCCTGTACTTTTTCTGGCCTGCGATCATTCCTACACAATCAATGACACATTGATGCGTATATAGCCATCAAACATGCAAATCCTAAGTCATGATTTGCATCTTGAATTCTAATTATTGCCCCATTAATTTCTGCTTGCTTTAGTTGTTTTCTAGGCAGCTAATGCGAAGATACTAACACTAAACTTTGGGTCAAATTTAATAACAAAGGGAAGAAACTTCCATATGTCCCTTGATAGATCCAGTGATGCATGACCTCCATTTTGGTACACAAATACATGTCACTTCATGAGGAAAGGTCTACCAAAAACTTACGAATGACATATTATTTAATTTGAATGATGGCGTGTCTTCCTTTAATTCGAATATTGAATCCATCCACGATATGTATATTAAGACAAGTGGTGTCTCTTCCTCTAATTACAATATTGAATCCATCCATGATATGTAGAATCATAGATCCATTGCATAATTGTTCCATTTAATGAAATTAATGGCAATAGGACTGTTGATGTCTCTTATTGATTTTCTAACTTAATTAGTTAAAGTTATAAATTCTATATCCATTGCATAATTCAAAATTTAATGGAAATAATGGAATTAATGACAATGGGAGTGCTCTTGTCTTTTATTGATTTTTAAACTTAATCTAGTTAGAGTTCTAAATTTTAGATACATTGCATAATTACAAATTTAATGAAATGTGTTTGTAATAGGTTCTTGGAATATAATTTTTTCAATTTATTAAAATATGTGTTTTTCTAGTTATATATGTAAGTAGTTTAGATATTGAGCTTATCCACCAGTCAATCATACAACTGATCTTTTGGACATACACACTTACATAAACACATAAATAACCTATAGTTATTGTTCTTGAAGCCTCAAAAAACAACAATTCCACCAGCACAATAGATGATGAATATAATCAAATTAGTGATGTATTCTCTTGGCACCAGAAAATATTAATAACTATTAAATTAAGTTATGCTACTTTATTTAGGATTAGTTCTTCATTAACTTAAAAATGAATGGAAAACTACATAACGGAAAAACCAAAACAAAAACAATTTCCATTCTCTGTTGTACCTACCATATACAACCACATAATCAAAATTGAAAAAAAAAATATATATATCTTAGATAGATCCATTACACTTCAAACTTTGCTAACGGTGCTTTCCCTCTGCTTCTGTTGGGTGTATCTTTCACAAATGTTCCATTTCATGCCATATATATGAAGATTCTATTAGTATGAGAACCCTACACTAGCGAGAGACTCAAAAAAATAGTAAATTTGCCACTTGGTTCCATGCACAGGGATTGTAGTAAAGTTTTTTTTCCATCTAGGTTTACACGGTGGTAGAGGTAATGTCACTCTAGGCTACTGCTACCTTCTCACTTAAATAGAGCAGCCAATCCACATTCATAGTGGTTCTTGCATTTCTTATTGCCAATGTAAAAGGGCTTAATATTATGCTTCGTTTACACGGTGGTTGAGGTAATGTCACTCTAGACTACTACTACCTTCTCACTTAGATGGAGCAGTGAATCCACATTCATAGTGGTTCTTGCATTCCTTATTTCCAATGCAAAAGGGCTTAATATTATGCTCCGGGTAAGTTGAATATAAAATTGTTTTCTTCCCTCCCAAAGAAATCGGGAATTATCCATTCCTTTGGGACTCTAGAAAAATCAGTGAAACATATCTCTTCTTGTCCATTTGCAATTGCATTCTTCATGGCAAGATGAAAAATACAAATAAATGTGTTTTCCACTAATGGTTCAGTGTTCAAAACGAGCATTCATAACAAATCAATTATTCTTTTATATTAACATATTTATTTACACAAGACTAACAATCATGGCTCTCACATTTTCCTTGCCCTTTCATGAAGGAGTTAAGCCATAAGTGGCTCTAATACCAATTTAGAAAATAGAAGAGCATTCATAGTATAAAATAATTCACACAAATAATATTATTATTGCATACATGTGTTCAATTATAATAAAATTATATAGTTGGTCTTAGATCCAACCAATTCTAACTTTAGAAATATTAGTTAAGAGAATCTTTGGACAACCTCCTACAAATATCAAACGAACTCTAAACTCAACACATTACATTAATGAAAGTAGTGCTTCCAAACTTTACAACATTGAAATTATCTTCTCTTCCTACCCACACTGTTGCAAATAATCTATGTCGATTTGTACAATCAATCAATAATGTGTAAGTATGAACTCTAAATTAGATCTATTAAACTTCAAAGGGACCAAATCTCTTAGCTTGGAAATTTATTTATAAGTTATGAATTCTAAAAAAAATTATATCTCAAAAAATTTGATCTTTTCAATATTTTCTATATTTATAATTATAATTTAGAAATAAAAAATAATAATTTATTTATTTATAATAAATCCCATCCATTGTGAGTGTAGAAAACCCTAAACCATAATTATGGTTTAGAAATAAGAAATAATAATTTATTTATTTATAATAAGGCCAATCCGTTTTGAGCGTTCCATTACCCTAGAAAACCCTAAAAGAATACACACGCAATGTTTATTATATACTAATTACTATTTACGTATATTATTTTGACCAACGTATATGTTATTTACATTATATTAAAATCTATACCATGATACAACGAGGGCGTGTCGAAGGAAGTTACGAAAAGATAAAAACCATGGAAACGGTTTGGAATGACATCTTGGTTGATTTAAAATTAATGGATTAACAAAAAGCAAGATGTTGGATCATCTTCATAATAGTGGTAGCTACAAAAAGCTTTCAAGAAATCTCTTGAAGAAGGTTGCTAGAAATGTGGCTTTGGCCATTAAATCCATTGGCTCGTTGAGTTCCTTGCACCATAAGCTCATTGAAAACAACCCTATTACTCCTAGAATCTATGGCCTCCCAAAGATTCACAAGGAAGGAGCCCCCTTAAGGCCCATCGTCAACACCATTGGAGGTCCTACTTATCTTCTTGCGAAGTTCCTGGCTTTAAAGCTTAAGCCCCTTGTTGGTCGAACGGAGTCCTTCGTAAAAGACTCTGCTTCCTTTATCGAGGAGATCAAGGACATTAAGCTTGATCCTGGGGACATTCTTGTCAGTTTTGATGTTGTCTCCCTGTTCACTTGCATCCCTATTAATGAGGCCATGGATGTGATCAACCGCCTTACAGATCCTGACACAACTAGGTTGGTTGAGATCTGTCTTACTTCCACCTTCTTCAGTTTTGAAGGGGAGTTCTTCGAGCAAACATGTGGGGTTGCAATGGGATCCCCCCTTTCCCCTGTTGTTGCTAATCTGTTTATGGAAGATTTTGAGTCCAAGGCTCTGAACTCTTCCCGGCTCCTCCCTAAACTATGGAAGAGGTATGTGGATGACACCAATGTCATCTGGTCTCATGGCCAGGATGAGCTTGATCTCTTCTTTGATCATCTTAACAGGCAGTCCTCAGTCATTAAGTTCACTAAGGAGCAGGAAATTGAGGGATGCCTTCCTTTCCTTGATATTCTTATTTCTAGGAATGATGATGTTTCCCTCGCCCATCAATTTTTTTGAAAGAAAACTCATACGGAACAGTATCTTCATGCCAGTTCCCACCATTTCCCAGCTCAAAAGATGGGTGTTCTTAGCACCCTTGCTACTCGGGCCCTGAGGATCTCGGACAAGAAGAGCTTTGAGAAGGAAAAATCTCATGTGTTGGATGTCTTTGTGGAGAATGGTTACAGTAGATACATGGGTCATAGGGCTTTCCTTAAAGCTTCCAAGAATTTTCTGGCGAAAAGAGAACCAAAAGATCGTGTTCCTGGTGTCCATCTTCCTTATGTTCAAGGGACCACTGATATAATTGGTAGGATTCTCATGAGACATAGTATCCCGGTGTCCTTCAGGCCCCTGAACACCATTCGTTCGTCCCTCAGATCGGCGAAGGATCCCATCGACCCTAAAGATATGAAGGGTGTTTATATGATCCCTTGTTCCTGTGGGACCCCCTATATTGGGGAGACTGGTCGTTCCATTAATCAGAGGATTAGCGAGCACACAGCAGATCTGAAGCATAAGAGATCAAAGTCTTCCGCTTTGGCTGAACATGCTGAGAAAACCAATCATCACGTTTGTATTGAAGAAGCCAGTGTTATTGCTAAGGTTTCGCATTTCCATCATCGAAAATTCAGGGAAGCGCTTGAGATCGAAAAGAGACCAAGCAATCTCAATAGAGAGGATGGTTGGAAATTCAGTAGGTGTTGGGTGCCAGCCCTCTCTTCCTAGTCGTTTTTTCGTCCTCTTTGGTTTTTGGTGTCTTTTATCTTTATCTTTCACTTATTTATCTATTTATTATTATTATTATTATTATTATTATTATTATTATTATTTAATCGTGTGTATAGCAACCTATTTCTTCTGATATTTCAAGGTCCTTTATGCTTCTTTTTTTTTTCTCTCTTTTTCTTTTTCCATTTTAATTCCTATTATTTTTATTGATTAATTTATTTAAGGGCCTCCATATAACTAATTTTCCTTTCTAATTCTTTACTGCTTATCATCCTTTGTTTTTCTAATATTTTTAAATAAAATTAATTTATACATTACTCTATACATTTAACTTTTCCTTTATTATAAGGTCTTTTGATCCTTTTCTAATTACATTTTATTATTTAACATACATTTTAATAATACTTTTATATAAAATTAATTTATATATTACTCCATCCTTTATTACAATAGCATTTAATTTTACTAATTTTCCTTTTAAATTATTAACTAACTTAAAATTTTTAATTAACTTACAATTTTAATAATAATTTTAAATGAGATTATATTCTCTTCCTTTAACCAATTTCCTTTTTAAATTATTAATTAACTTATAAATTTTTTATTTATTAGGTCTCATGCGGATTATAATTTTTTATTCATCCATTAGGTCATTTAATTAACTAATTTTCCTTTTAATTATTAATTAAATTATAATTTTTAATTATTAACTTTGATTTTCTTTAGTACCTTTTATTCTTAATTACTTTTAAATAAAATTATTTATACTTTTTAGGCCTTTCAAGGTCATTTTTATTAATTAGCTTATAGTTTTGATTTATTAGGTCTCGTACCATTTACCTTAATTACATACTTTTTTAATACTTTTATATAAAATTAATTTATATATCCTTTAATTTACTTATTTTCCTTTTAAATTATTAATTTTTATTAACCTTGATTCTCTTTATTACCTTATTCTATTTTAATTAACTTACAATTTTAATAATAGTTTTAAATAAGATTATATTTTCTTCATTTAACCAATTTCCTTTTTAAATTATTAATTAACTTATAAAATTTTTATTTATTAGGTTTCATATAATTTTTTATTCATCCATTAGGTCATTTAATTAACTAATTTTCCTTTTAATTATTAATTAAATTAAAATTTTTAATTATTAACTTTGATTTCCTTATTACCTTTTATTCTTAATATTTTTAAATTAAAATTATTTATATTTTTAGGCCTTTTTTGTGACTAATTATTAATTAACTTATAGTTTTTAATTATTAGGTCTCCTACCATCTACCTTAATTTATTTATTTTTACGAATTAAAATATTATAATAATTTTGACCCTTGTCCTTAAGTCAAACTAGCGGTTAGATATGCATGCTAGCTGTTGGAGGCTATGCTCAGAGTATTTAGCATGATGAGCTAGATCAACTTGTCCTGACGATGAACCACACTAGTTGGTTCAAAACCCGTCGACAAATGAGATTCCATGTGATTTTCGCCGAAATCTTTCTCCAACTTGATATAGATCACAGAAGCCTAAACTCGATAATTAATTATTCTTCCTCTATAACCTCTCTAATGCTGATATGGCATGGACGTTCGGTGTACTCTCTGAAAGAGATTAACGCGCAGAGGAGAAACCCTACCCCGACTTCCGTAATAGATACAGTCAGTTATGGTTCCGAGTTTGACAAGTGATTTGTTTTCATGGTTCTATTTTTCTTAGATTCAATGCACACAATTTCTTCAACCGATTCTAATACACCTGTTTATCGTGCAGGGTTGCAACAGTTACAATCGTCCTTCAAGATTATACTTACAGGTAAAACCCTAACCCTAAATTCATTTTCCATGAGTTATTTTATTGCATAAGCTCAACTTTGTAATATAACTTTTGTTTTGGAAAAACACGGGTCTCCAGCTTTGCAACCAAAGTTTCGGCTTCATAGGAACACCTTTGTCATAAAGTGACTCCACGTTCTAATAAAATCCCTATGTATGTTTTATGATGCTCGAGGAGCCAAAGTCAAAATAAGGAAATAAGGTTTTAATTGAGTTTTCATGGCGCCATTCCTAGGTTCTTATTGTATCAGTTAAATTATAAACTTGTTGTCGGCCATGCGGTCTTGAATACTCAACTGAAATGTTGAATTATTATACGTTGGTTAAATTCGATTATCTATTGTATTTTAATTTTAACTCTTAGATATCTTAGAGACCGGTGGTAGTGATATTTTTATATGGGGTATGGCCATTCGCAAATATTTGTTATATAATATTAACATTTTTTTTCAGTAAAAATGTTACTTGCCCAATTTCTCTTACAATGAATATGATTTATGTAAGCATTTATTGAACTCTATGTGCAAATGATAATTGTTACGAACTCTTCCTTCCCTTTCTTTATGTATTTACCCTAAAAGGGTTTTAAGCCTATTGATTTATGTTTAGAGATTTTAAATTGAGTCTTTGAAACAAACATTATTTTTTTTTTTGTGACATCAAATAAATTCTTCTATTAGTTCTAATTACACATATAACATAATTGGGGTTTTTTTCTCTTGGTCACGGATCTACTACATTATTAGTAGTGGTCTTATCTATTTGAAACAACCATTATTCTTTTTTTTGTGACATCAAATAAATTCTTCTATTAATTCTAATTACACATATAACACAACTGGGGTTTTTCTCTTGGTCACATACCCTGCTATGCACAAATACGACATTATTACATTATTAGTCAGATACGACATTATTAGTCACATATAGGATATTATTAGTAGTAATGGTCTAGGAGGCCGGTCGACATTATTAGTCACATATACGATATTATTAGTAGTGGTGGTCTAGGAGGCTGGTCCGGTGAGACATATCACTAGGACTTTCCATACACCTGCTAGTGCTATTAACTTAGAGATTAGGATAGATTAGGATTGTTCTAGGTCTAGGAGTTAGGTAACTTCCCTATCCATTTAAGCCTAGAACTAACCTAACTCTATTCATCAACATTATATTTTCTTACCATTCCATATCATTAGAATTAAACTCAAACATTTACACAACATATAGAAAATAGATACATACAGGAAAACCATTCATAGTAGCCTACCATGAAAATAACAATGGGAAAGAGAATGCTCCACCCAACCAATGAGAACTAGTACCCTCTACCAAAACTAACCTAAACCAATTTTACATCCATAACAATATTTCTTGATATAGACCATACGAGGTCTCCGTCCTAGGGTTTCACTGACCACACAGGGTTCAACTTGGAATTCCACTGGCCAACGAGCTCAAGAACTCCTTTTTATAGAAGTGTCCCACCACCCTCAACAACATCTAGTTCTGAGGGAATCAAGCTAAAAAACTTTCATTTTCCTCTCTTGGGCCCCCTCCAACCAGGATCCAAGTTCACAAGGTTGCCTCGGGATTTTTCCCTCTCACCCTCTTGGCTCCCTTTTCCCTAACTAAGATGAGAGGAATTTGGGTAGGCACCCACCTAGAACGTGAAACTCTCTTTCAACATCTTTTCCCATCGTAATTTTCATGGTTGGCCAGATGCAATATATTATTAATGAAAAATTAGAAAATAAACATTTATGTTCATCACTTATTTAAACCATTCCTTTAGGATGGACCTACTATCCGCCAAGTAACTTTAGAAAGAGTAAACATAATATTCACATTTTATTGGGGGTATTACAGACCCCCACCTTGAGCGAAACATTGTCCCTAGTTTTTCTTGACCCTTAAAACAGGGTGGGATATGCCTCATGCATAAAATTCTCATCCTCCCAAGTAACCGCTTTTGGTTTGAAGTGATTCCACTGCACTTTAACCTGGGTGATTAATGCTCACTTTCATAGCATAATTTGTCTCTGACTGATAATGCTAGTTTGAAGTGATTCCACTGATCTTTAACCTGGGTGATTAATGCTCACTTTCATAGCATAATTTCTCTCTAGCTAATAATGTGCAGTGTCGACTGGGAATAATCCGTTCGGTTCAATCTACATCCACAATCATTATGGTTGTCATTATTTTCCATCAATCATTATTTAAGAAACATAGATTTAATCATTTCAAAGTGTCTTTGTTTACATGGACATCTTGCAAATTAATAATATTCTTAGGATGATGTATGTATTTCTTTAACAAAGAAACATGCAATACATTGTATACATGTATATGACTAGGTGAAGGTGAATTCAACTGATAGGTCGTAGGCCCATCCTAGCAAATATTTCAAAAGGCCACAAAATATGGGAGCCAATTTCACACGGGCTCCCCATGTTAAAGTTCTTCTTTCTTCTTTCTTTTGAATGGTTTAACCTTTACATACACATGATCACCTATAACTAGAAACACTCTATAGGCTCATATTTTATTGAGTCATCAATACAAGCATATCATTATTTGCAATAGACAACAATAGTTTATCATGCACCTATATCTAATGGACATTCTAGTAATTGTCTTTATTGCTAATTCCCGACATGAGATTAATTAATTGCCTTATTATACCACCCACACAGTAATCATATTTGTTATCGTTATCATTTTTTCAAGAAAAAAATATTTATCTTGTCCCCATGATGGCTCACCAGTAATTATCTATTCTTTAGGTAGCATCATAATTTCATAATATCAAATATCCCACAACAAAACATTACCAAGATGTGAGGAAAATTATTATTCTGATTGTCCTCTCTTAGAGTGGACCCATACAAGTATGCATTAATTATTCGTCGATTATGTTAGCGCTCTGTAATTTCCTTTAGGCTGAAAAAAGGATTACAATGGTAATCACAAACCACTTTTAGACTAGAATCTAACCCTTCTAGCCTTGGACAAGGCTCTCTCGCTAAGGTTCTCTCAGTCAATTAGATGACGAAATGTTTTCTGATCTTACACTAGTTATGAGGATCAAAAGAGCAGGTTTGATTTATTGTTTTGAAGGCAGGTGAGAGAAGAAAAACCCATTCAACATATAACTAGTTTCATCTAATGATTTCAAGTAAATAAGGGATCATGAAGGTGATTTGGGTAGGGGAAAGATAGGTGGTTTTGCTGATAATTTAACTTGATTTTGTTGTGGGGAGGTTGAGTGTAGAATCATGAGGATGAAAACCATAGCATCAAGTCATAGATGAATTTGAGTTTCCATTATGAGGAAAAAGATAGATAAAATGTTCAGCTTATATAAAACAGAGCACACCATTGAATTTTGCAATATTTAATCTTAAGCTAAACATGAATACATATGTTTAAACCATGGAAACATAAGATAAAATTGATAACATAGAGGGAAAAATACCAACAAAAGTCTAGCACAATAATTTTTGCCAAACTCTTTCTACCTTCTTCTATTCACTTGAAAAATTGATACAAAATACAAAATAACATCCTTGCTTCTTCACACTAACCAACCAACCTTTTGCATACTTAAATTCATGAAAGATATACAATTAACTCATCCCTGGACTTAGGGGGTCGATCTCAACCATTTCCCCAAAGACAAAATCAGTTACATTAAATTTGGAACTGCCTGCTAGGAATAGGGACCAAATTTATGAAAATAACTGTCAAAGATTAGATCATATCTCTCGATTCATGACAACTATTACAAAATCGAAGGAGGTTTTTGTAGATGAGATTTTATTGAGAGAAAAATCTTTCAGTTTTTGAAAATTATTGTCCCAAATGATTCTCCCTCTCCTTCGAATCTACACCCAAAGATCATGGATAAAACAAGAAATGATGAAATATGAAAAGTAGGTTGTAAATGTTCATTAGAATCTTATAATATATGAAAACTGTTACAAAATTGAAGGAAGTTTTAATTATTTAGCTCGTGTTTGACAAAATCCTCTTTCACATTTTCAAAATTCATCTCCATTTGGTCAGAAACTGATTTTGAAGTTAACTTATAAAACAGTTAACAACATTGTCCCAATGATGAGAAAAAGGAATGACTATGACTCCACTCTTGATTTTTTTATGAAACTTGAACCTAAACCTACTTGACTCGACCTCTTAGGATAGTGATTACTATTTTCATGATCCTTCACACTCTTTGACATAATTACATTCAATAATGAAATTTTATTCTATAATAAAACCAATAGGTTGATCTCTAGGATATCAAAGCCTAACCTTTTACACATTTTCCAAATATTTTGAAAGAAAAAATTTGTTTTCTGACTACTATGACTATAGGATAATAACATTGGCTCCAATGGGGATGCCACCCTCCCTGTTAGGTGTCAAGAACACTGTATGCTAGTAACCTGACCATTGGGATGATCCCAAACTTGAAAACTTGAAAATTAATTGATGCCTTGATTTTCAATTCAAGCAAACTGAAACTCAAACTAGCAACCTGTTCCAATCCTCAAACTGAACCAAATCCATTCTTCAAATTAAAACCTAAATTGGACACTGAAAACTGAAAACTCTACTGCAAACTGGAACTGAAAATAATGCTCAGGGTGTTGAACTTATTCATCACACCTACCTACTCAAAATTTCTCGAAGCATCTATTAGACCACGTAATAGAAAAATTCCAATGTAACCATAAAAGACAATGGTTATTTGATTGCTTTCTACTCATATTTTCCTCAAGCAGAAAGAAAAAATTGGAGAATCGAAACTCAAGCTCCGTCCTGAATCCAATTCCTGTATTGGTGAACAACATAAACTTGCTTGTTAATTCCTACAAACAGGCAAAAGAATACTTAAGAATAGGAATGTTCATTATGTTCATTTCTTCAATTTCACTGCAATCCTCATGATCATTTTTAAATGAAAAAATATAAGTCTGTGTACTTTTTCTTCTACAAGAAAAAACTTTGAATTTTCTTGAAAGGCTTCAAATGAAATAGTCACATCATGGACAACAGGAATGTCAAAAATTAACCCTTCACATGATTCAAGAGGCATGAAATCTTGAATTTTTTCTTTATTTTCAAAAGGGTTTAAAACAATTTTCTCTTCAATATCCTCTTGTAATTGTGGAGTATAGTTGTCATTATCTAGCTCACTGATTTCATAAATAACACCTTCATCTTCATTTAAAGTGAGTTCATTGTTTTGAGTTTCTTTATATGGAATTTCATAACTCATAATTTGATAAGATTGTTCTTGGAATAAAGACCAAGGAAATAAAAGGGTTGATGAAAAATTTGATTGTTTATCATGTTCTTTCTCTTGGTGACATAACATTTGGCAAGACTGTTGCAAATTTTCTTCAAACTTGGAATATGAATCATAACTGTCTACATGAGGATGTTGATTTACTTCATTTTCAGGCAAGGAAAAAGCTACTATTTGTTGGAAATTTTCTTGAATATGATGGAAGCTCGTCTATACTTCTTGTTCTTGATGGTTAAAAGGGTTCTCACGAATAGCCTCTATAATCTCATCATCCATGAATTGATTATATTCATAAAAACTTTCCAAATGGTCACTAAATATCCAAAATGTGTGCAATAGTCTTTAACTAGCAACAAGGAAGGATTACATTCTTTATATCTATCATAAAACACTGCATGAATATCTCTAAGACAATATAAACAAGAATTTTCCAAGCTTTCATACCATTATTGTGCATTTCCCTCCAAGGATACCATGAACATCTTCATGAAAATCAACCATAAGTCTACATACATGCATGTGAAATTTGACCAAATGAAGAGCAGCATCATCTCCTTTCTAATCTTTGAATTTTGGAAAACAAGCTTTCCAATCTACATGAGGCATGCGATTTGGAAAACCTAGAATGTGATCTCATTTTAAGGGAGCATACCTTACAGATATAGAACTCATCTTGACCGAGTAGAGTTTCTAGTAAAACCTTGATTTCTGGATCCTACTGCTATTGGAGTCTTTGGATCAGGTTGAAACTTGATTGGAGTCCCCAAGTGAATGGTACAGCCTTCATGTGTTTGACTACATCAGCAATCCAATTTGAAACTCTGATGATCTTTCCCGAGGAAGATGGAACCTTTCACTCCCCGACAACGGTGCCAAAATGTTAGAACTCTGTAATTTCTTTTAGGCTGAAAAGAGGATTACAAAGGTAACCAAAGACCACTTTTAGACTAGAATATAACCCTTCTAGCCTTGGAGAGGGCTCTCTCACTAAGGTTTGCTTAGCCAATTAGATGGTTGAATGTTTTCTGATCTTAGGTTAGTTATGAGGATCAAAAGAGCAGGTTTGATTTATTGTTTTGAAGGCAGGTGAGAGAAGAAAAACCCATCCAACATAGAACCATTTTCAGCTGATGATTTGAAGTGAATAAGGGATAATGAAGGTGATTTGGGAAGGGGAAAGATAGGAAATTTTGCTGATAATTTAACTTGATTTCATTGTAGGGAGGGTGAGTTCAGAATCATGAGGATGACAATCAGAGCATCAAGTCACAAATGAATTCAAATTTCCATTATGAGGAAAAAGACACATAAAATGTTCAGCTTATATAAAACAGATCACAATAGTGAATTCTGCAATATTTACTCTTAAGCTAAACATGAAGACATGTGTTTAAACCATGGAAACATAATATAAAACTCATAACACAGAGGAAAACATACCAATAAAGTTTTGACACAAGAATCATTGTCAAACTCCTTCTCCCTTTTTCTATTCACTTGAAAAATTGGTATAAAATACAAAATAGCAACCTTTCTTCTTCACATTGACTAGCCAACCTTTTTCACACTAAAATTCATGAAATATATACAATTCACTCATCCCTAGACTTAGGGGGTTGAGCTCAACCATTTCCCCAAAGATAGAATCAATTACATTAAATTTGGAACTACCTCATAGGATTAGGGGCTGAATTTCTAAAAATAGCGGTCAAAGATTAGATCATATCTCTAGATTCATGATATATGTTTTTATTGAGATAAAACTCTCTCCATTTTTTAAAATGCTTCTCCCTCTACTCAGAATCCGCACCCAAAGATCATGACTAATATAGGAAATGCCAAAATCTGAAAAATAAGTTGTAAAGATTCATTCGAATCTTTCCATATATGACACATGTTACAAAACTGAAGGAGGTTTGTGTTATGAAACCATCTCACAAAAATATAGAAAAGATAGATGAACGCCTTAGAAATAAGCCTCTTCGAGGGGGCAACCTCCTTTACATTATACAAATTAACAATTCTTGGATGATTCAAATTACAAAACCTCCTTTCTATATATAGCAGTATGAGGGGTCACAATATAACCAAGTCGACCCAACAATAATAATATAAAGGCACAAAAGTAAAAATAGAGGGATTCTATGGGGCACAATAATAACAATATGGGGACAATAGGGGCACAACAATATTAATAAGGGATACAACTACAATATTAATGGGGGTATCACTAGTATTATAGGGAACTAACATGCCCCTCTCCTTCTAAAAAGTGTTGTCCTCAACGCTTGAGTAGTTCTGGATTCTTTTGTATAAAATTCTCATCCTCCCATGTGGACTCTTCAACGGATAAGTTCTTCCACTTGATGAGATACTCTGAAATGGATCGATTTCATAGTTGTCGAGTTCTTGTTTCTATGACTGCTTCCGGTTCGAATATAATTTTTCCTTCCTCATCAAGTTCTGGCAATATTGTTTGAACTGGGAGCTTTTCGCCTATAACCTTCTTTAAACATGAAACATGGAAAACTGGGTGCACTCGAGAAGCTGCAGGAAGCTCCAATTTTTATGACATAGCACCAATCTTTTGCAACACCTTGTACGGACCATAATACTTTGGTGACAATTTGTTATCCTTCTTAGCTTGCTTGAGGGACATTTGTTTATATGGTTGTAGCCATAGGAATACCCAATCACCTACATCAAAACTTATTTCACTGCGATGTTGATCTGCCTATTGTTTCATTCTATTCTGCACCAACATGAGGTTATCCTTTAAGAGTTGGAGAACTTGTTGTTGATGCTCGATGTGATGTTCCACTGCTTGAACCTTAGAATTTTCTCTTAAATATGATGTGATGGATGGTGGTTGATATCTATAAAGTGCCATAAATGGGGTCATTTTTGTTGCAGTATGGAAGGAAGTGTTATACCACCATGCAGCCAGAGGCAACCATTTGACCCATTGTGTCTGTTTATCAGATACAAAGCAATGAAGATATCCTTCCAAACATTTGTTTACTATCTCCATTTGCCCATCATATTGAGGATTATAAGATGAGCTATGAGCTAACTGAGTACCAAGACAAGAAAATAATACTATTCAAAAATTTCCTGTAAAAATGGGATCTCTGTCACTTACAATAATCTTTGGGTTTCCATGTAGCTTTTGAATTGTTTCCATAAATGTCGTAGAAACTGTACTGGCTTTAAATGGATGTGATAATGGAAAAAAGTGTGCATACTTGGTAAGTCTGTCAACTACCACCATGATGACACTCTTTCCCTCAGACTTGGGTAAACCTATGATAAAATTGATTGAAACATCCTCCCAACGTTGGCTTGGAATGGATAAAGGTTGTAATAGACCTGGTGTCTTAATTGTTTCAGCTTTATTTTGTTGGCATACCAAACATTCCGCCACAAACTTTTAAATATCCGATTTAAGGCCATCCCAAAAAAATTCCTTCTTAACCCTGTGGTAAGTCTTTAAAAATCCTGAGTGCCCTCCTAAGGGAGAAGCGTGCAATTCCAGAAGAATCTTTTGTTTGAGTTGGGAATTCTTACATAGGTATAAATGATCTTTCTACCATAACGAATCATTTTTCCAGCTAAATGTATCAGATGTATTGGAATCTTGTTGTAACTTTCGAATAAGTTCCCACACCTCTTGTTCATTCTTCCATTCCTCCCTTGCTTTGTTTATCCAATTTGGTTGGATAATAGAAATGGCACACAACAATGCTTCTACATCCTCATCCTTTCTTGAGAGTGCATCTGCCACAACATTTTGCTTCCCTTTTTTGTATATGATTTCAAAGTCATAACCCAACATCTTTGTGACCCATTTTTGTTGTTCTTAAGAGGATAATCTTTGTTCTAAAAAGTATTTAAGGCTATCATGATCCGTTTTTACCTTGAAGTGTCTTGCCATTAGGTATCGTCGCCATTTCTTAAGCGCATGTAGTATTGCCAACATTTCCTTCTCATAAATAGCTTTGTGTAAATAGTTTCCCTTGATTAGACGACTTTCGAAAGCAATGGGTCTTTCATCTTGCATTAAAATAGCACCAGTTCCATTTCTGGAAGAATCACATTCCACAATAAAGGTTTTTGTGACGTCTGGTGTAGCTAAGGCCGATGCTTGGCACATTGCCTCTTTAAGATCTTCGAAGGCCTTTGTTGCTTCTGGAGTCCATGAAAATGCATCTTTCTTCAACAATGTTATTATAGGTGCTGCTATTTTCCCATAATTCTTTAAAAAATTGCGATAATACCCTATCAACCCGAGAAATTCTCGCAAATTCTTTATGGATGTGGGGATTTCCCATTCCTTAATGGCTTTAATTTTACTAGGGTCTACCTTAACTCCTTCATGAGATACAATATGACCCAGATATTCCACCTCTTGTAATCCAAAGAAACATTTGGATCTTTTTGCATATAATTGTTTCTCCTCCAATAGTTGTAGCACCCTGTCAACATGTTCAACATGATCCTTCCAAGACTTGCTGTAGATTAGTATATCATCAAAAAATACTAACACAACTTTTCTACGGAAGGGTTTGAAAATGGAATTCATCAAATCTTGAAATGTAGAAGGTGCATTAGTAAGGCCAAAAGGCATGACCAAAAACTCATAGTGACCCTCATTGGTTCTAAATGTTGTTTTCGAAATGTCTTGAGTCTTCATTCTGATTTGATGATATCCTGAACGAAGATCTAACTTGGTGAAGTAAATTGATCCATGCAATTCATCCAATAATTCATCAATGACAGGAATGGGAAACTTATATTTAATAGTGAGCTTGTTGAGCTCCCTATAATCCGGACACATGCGCCATGATCCATCCTTCTTGTGCACCAATACTACTGGAGCAGAGAAAGAACTTTGGTTAGGTTGAATTATACTAGCCTCAAGGGCATAGGGATATCTGTACAGCCTAATGTTTGGAGGAACGCTTCCAGGAATCAAATGAAGAGCATGATCATGCTCACAAATAGGTGGGAGACCTTTGGGAGTCTCAAATACCTTGGAATGATTGTCCAAGACTTTTTGGAGATCTGGAGCAGTAGATGATTTCGATGTGGAAACATCTAGCAAACATAATTGTGTAATTACATCTCGTTGTTCCTTTTTTAGAAGCTTTGTCATACCGTTAAAGCTTATTATCTTTCCCGGTTTCCGTGCAATACCCTTTAATTCAACTTCCTTTCCTTCCACATAAAATTTCATGAAAAGTTCTTGAAAGTTAAAAGCTATTGTACCCAAGGATTGTAGCCATTGGACTCCTAGTACAACATCAGCAACTCCCATTGGAATGGAAAGCATTGGGCTTTTCAATACATATTCTCCCATGGATAGCTTGATATTATGGCACTTTCCAGAGCAATTTATCGTTCCTCCATTTGCAACAATCACTTGACACTCTGGTGCTGGATATAGGAAGAAATTCAATTCTTTTGCTATCTGACAATGAATAAGATTGTGGGTACTTCCTAAATCAATCAACACTATTACCTTTTTCTTCTTGATTTGTCCTTCTATCTTAATGGTTTTAGGAGTGGTAATTCCAACCAATGCATTACAAGATATGGTCGGATTCATTTCTTATTTATCTAGGCTTTGTTCCTGGAGTATATCCTCTTCTTTTGACATTTCTTGCTCCTTTTCTTCCTCCTCTTCACATTCTATGTAGAATAATTTCTTCTCAGCACACTTATGACCTTTAGTGTATTTGCTATCACAACTATAACAAAGCCCATTTTCTCTTTTTTCTTCCAATTGTTGTGGTGTCAACCTTAGAGGTTGTGGAAGGCTAGGGGCAACAACACTTCCATCTTTATAGTTGTGAGTGGTATGCTTCTTGGTTGCCATAATTTTGCTTTCCATTTTTCTTACTAACCTGAATGCCTTCTCTAATGAATCAGGTTCCCAAAGGCGAACATCATGTTGGATATTATCCTTTAAAGTCCCTATGAACATCAATCCTATTCTCCTCTGGAATAGTTTTTACCCTTATGTTCAATTTTTGGAACTCCTCAATGTGTTCCATTATTGAACCCTTTTGTTTGAGACTTATCAATTGGCTAAAAAAAGTGTTGCATTTTGTATCCTCATAATGTGCTGTCAATTCTTCCGTAAAAATTTCCCAAGTGATAATTTGTTTACGAGAGAAAAGCCATTGATACCATACAAGTTGATTTGGTTCCAAATATAAAGTTGCAATACATACCTTTTGTGTGTTTCGCACATTATTGAGATCAAAAAATTGCTCCATCTGTAATATCCATGTTGCAGGATCCTTGCCATCAAACTTCCTCATATCGATTTTTGGAATATGGTGGGTCTTCGATCCAAAATTAGATTTTATGGAATCATGATTAACATTTCTTTTGTTCTCATCATGAGTTTCCTTTACTACCCTTTCACCATTAGTGACCATTTCTTGTAGCAACTTATTCATATTTATCTTCAATTCTTCCATCTTGTCATCCATGCCATCCATTTTAGCGTCCATGCCATTCATCTTAGCTTCCATGCCATCCATCTTAGCTTCTACACCTTTCTTTAAACAATCCATCTTAGCTTCTACACCTTTCCTTAAACCACCCATATTAGCTTCTACATCTTTCCTTAAAACATCCATCTTAGATTCTGTTACTTTTTGTGCAAGTGACACTTGTTGCACTTGGTCTCATAATTTTGATATATCATGTTGCATTTCTTCCTCTTCTTCATGAGTCATGCTAGAGCTTTTAGGTTGCTTACCAGGTGTTTGCATTTTCTTTCCTCGGGGCATCAATTACCAATAATAATGCTTTACTATGCCCTTTGAATTCCTTCAAACTAATTTTTCAAACCAAGCTTAATCAAAAATCTAAAAAAAACTACACACTTTTTTTCACTTTGTAGGAGCTTGATATTGAATCTGATCTATCTCTGTAATTTCGGATCATCCAGGGTTGAAATTATGACCTATAGTAGCCCTTTGTGTCCTCTTTCCAATGCCACTAGTCTGAACCAAATTGGATTCTCCAAGGAAGAGTTATGCACAATCTCCCAAGATGACCTGATTATAGACCTTTCCAGAAGAGAGAACTTGTATGAAGTTCCACGTGTCACAGTTTCGATCTTTGGCTCTGAAAAATATATACAAGAAACTATAGTCCATCCTCTTTTTGTATGTTCTTACAAAATTTCAATCCGATGCTCAGAGAGAAAGTTATGACGATTTTCCCCAGGTCGCCCGTTTGGAATGTAATTCAAGAGTTTGCAAAAAGACCAACTTCCCCAGATCATTTCTCCGCAAATATAGTGCGAAAAGCTCTGAAATTTTGACCCGAGGTTCAGTACGATTTCGTCTCAAATGGTTTTTTTTTTCACTTCTGAAATGTTGCAGAACAAAGTTATAGTGAAAATTCCATGATGACCTATTTGGAGCAGCAAAACCCTAGAATCCAAAGCTCTAATACCAAATGTTATGAAACAAGCTCACAAAAAGATATAAAAGATAGATGAACGCCTTAGAAATAAGCCTCTTCAATGGGGCAACCTCCTTTACATTACACAAATGAACAATTCTTGGATGATTCAAATGAAAAAACCTCCTTTCTATATATAGAAGTCTAAGGGGTCACAATATAACCAAGCTGACCTAACAATAATAATATAAAGGCACAAAAATAACAATAGAGGGATTCTATGGGGTAGAGTAATTGTTGGAAATAATACTGAGAGGGGGGGGGGGTGAATTAGTATTAGCAAATCAATAATCTTTTCATTTCCATTATCAGATTCATATACGCTACTTCAGTTAAGGCAACCCGCGTGTATGCACAATTGTGTTTAATGCAGCTAGCGTATATCCAGTAAACTTATGATTCAGTTAGTTGGTCTTTAATGAGTGCATCAGAAAATTATTAACCATATAAACAGTAAACTGGTGCAGTAAAATAGAACAAATCATCACACATAAGAAGCACACATGAACACCATGATATAAGGTGGAAACCCAATGTGGGTGAAAACCACCTGCTGCAATTCATCTCTATCTTCTTTTAATAAGAAACTTCTTTTTACAATAATTATGTACTGGTGCATTCTTATACCAGTATGCAGGCTTCTACCTGTAGAAAGATACAACCTTCTCTCATTCTCTAGATTATCCTGGAAGGGAGCTACAACCCCCTTAGCTCTTGTACTAGCTGATGTACTAGTATGTAGGTGCTAACCTACAAAAAGCTACAACCTTCTCTTTTTTTCCAGGGACCATCTTTCATAAATTTTCAGACTGGATCCATAAATACAAAACAATCATCACTGCAACACAATCATTAAATCTAAATCACCCAACAACTAAATCACTGAAACCCTGTCATCAAAACACAGTCACCAGAACACAGACCAAAGCCCAGAACTTTGCAACAACCACTAGAACCAACAACAACTTGAAATATCAAATCTCATAATCTATATGCTATTTGACTGTGTCAAACCAGCATGTATATGCCCTTTCACCAGAGAGAACCAACGTACAGATCTGAAAATAATTACTTATACCTTCGGTGCAATTTCCAACTTCAGATATACCTAGACCATAAGATATAAAGGATAAAACATGTGTCAGTATTCAGATCTATTCATGATCATACCATATAATGATAATACATTT
The DNA here is from genome assembly GCA_031772625.1 of Pinus tabuliformis. NCBI lineage: Eukaryota > Viridiplantae > Streptophyta > Pinopsida > Pinales > Pinaceae > Pinus > Pinus tabuliformis. Next base: position 1,038,158,143 of record CM062819.1, read on the forward strand.
TAGTCTTCAAGATCCCGATCCATCAACCCTTATCAACCGCATAGGTGCCTCCTTGGTTCAAATCAAGCAAAGCATCACAAACCCATAACCAGCATACTACATCTCATACTTCATCATATATTCATTACTTTCCCTTCTACACCTCTTGGCCTAAAGATCTTCTCCTTATATAGGTTTAGGCCTCTCTCAATACCATGGTCCAAAACCACATAGAACCAATACCTTGGACCCAATACCTGGGGTCAACACTTCGAACCAAATACCATGGACCAATACCAAAATACCATGGACCAAATATCACGGATCAAAACTTAGTTTTCCAACGTGTATGCACCTTTCCTTCTGTGAACATGCGTGTGTACGTATATGCCCCTTTTCTTATGCTAACCTGCGTGTATACACACTTTCATCAAGGTTAACCTGCATATACCTCTCTCTTGACCTACCGCACTATGATCTGTCGTCTGAGTGAGTTGCCATCAAGGACAACACATGTATCATACCTCTGAGTGAGTTTCCATCAAGGACAACACCTGTATCATAATGCCAACAATCTCCCCCTTTGGACTTGATGGTAACCACCACACCAAGTCACTCTCCCCCTTTGACATCAAGGGCAAAGTGTAGACCAATAAGTTCTCTCCCTTGGTATATCTTCTACTATCCATACTCCCCCTGAGTACATGCTGAAATCTCTGATTGAGCTCTCCCTTTGTATATGCCAAGATGTACCAATTCGTCCATGCTCCCCCTGAGCACATGCAAGGTCTACAAAAGCATAACATGACTCTACACATACATCAATCTCCCAACCAAGTGGGAATACACCATTTTTGACTCATCCACCCAACCAAGTGGGGATATACCAAATGTTTATACATGACTCAAAAACAAGAAACATTACATCATCCATCCCATGCATAGTGGGGTAACAAAATACATCATATGACTCACAAAGACCAAGGACCTAAACACAACCATGATAGTTATCAACAACTATCATACATCATATGATCTACACCATAAGCATCTGTCACTAGCATCCATACCTGTAACCTGCAATCCATTCTCTTGGCCAATCAACAATCAGTAACAAGATGTGTCAATAAGCATCATCACCAAATACTTCTAACCATAATGCCAACAATGCATTATTCGAAGCATATGCTCCCCCTGAGCCTGTGCCAACCATCATATACCATGACCGAACCATTTCCTAAGTCTGTTCTGCTGCTTTTTCTTCAGAGCTCCATATACGTGACTCTGCAACCTATAACTCGCATATATACGCAACTTATATTCATAATATCTGCATATGAAAATTGGAATACTGAAGGTCTACACTTTCAGTTTCCCCTGTGTCTGTTATGTCAGCTAACTGAGTTATGCCACATCTTTCTGTCTCTAATTCTGTCTTCTTCAATACCTGGAATTGTGATGATGTATGATCCTCTTACTTTGGAGTTTGAATTTTTCTCTTGCATTCCCTTACTTTATGTCCAAACTTGTTACATGCATAACATATTACATGTTTCATACTCCTCCTATAGCAGTCAATGGCTTTATGACCAAACATATTGCAAGCAAAATAATATCCCTTGAAGTACCTGGAGTGTGATGATATTTTTATGTGATGGTCTTGACCCATTTTTCTTCTGCATCTAGTTGCAATATGTCCAAAGTTATGACATACATAACATTCAACATTATTCATTTGAGGAAATAACTGACTATCACTTCCATAGTTAGGAGGAAAAGATCTTCTTTGAAGAATTTCTTTCCTTGGTTGTTGCTGGGGTTGACCACTTATCTCTTCGTTGATCATTTTAAATTTTGCATTAGAATTCCTTTCCTCACCTTGTGAGCTAGATTCAACTTCGGCAGTTTCATAAAAACCAAGACCAGTTTTGATAGCAGGGGATCTTTGACTACTAAGAATATCATCCAAATCTTAGTACTATCTTGCAATTGTAAAAGTTTATCTTTTTCTTCTAATTTAGCTTTTAAGATATTTACCTCAACCTGATGTTGTTCTTCTCTTCCCAGATATTGCTTCCTTATGTTTTCTTTAGCTTTTCTTCCTTCTTCCACTTGTTGCCTTAATTCGAGTACTTCATGTCCTTGTTCTTCAAGATATTCTTTTAAAGAGAGGATCTCAGGTTCAAGTCTTTGAATTATTATGCTCTAATCTTTTACTACATCCTACAGCTGCTCCCTTACTCTAGTCACTGTCTCCAGCTACTCTCTTAATCTGGTAACTTCTTCTGTTTCTACGTCCTTATTTTCATATGCCATGATAAATCTAATGTCTTCATCACTATTGGATGAGTCATTACTTTTATCATGAGTATAATAAATTCTATTACCTTCTTCAGACATCTTTCCTTTGTTATGAGGGCATCTAGCAGCGTAGTGACTAACTCTACTACATGAAAAGCATTTGAAAGGTAGCTTACCTTTGAACCTTCCAGATCCCTGTTCAAGATTCTTGACAAAATTTACCTCATCTTCTTCTTCTGAAATGTATCCTGATTCATTGAGTTTTTCCTTTCCATTTGCTGATACTTTGAATGCGGTTTCTCTCATATCTGATGGTCCTCCTTTTCTCGTCTCAAAAGCAGCTAAGATTCCATGAAGTTGTGTCATAGTGATTTTCTGTAGATCCTCCTTTTCTTCTATGGAAGACACTTTGGATTCAAATTTAGCAGACACGGATCTCAAAACTTTTTCAACTAAGACAACTTCCTTAATTTCTTCACCCAGATTCCTCATACAATTGATAATCTCATCTATACGTAGGAAGTAGTTAGATATCTTTCATTACTATGCATCTTAAGAGTTTCATACCGTATTCTGAGAGTTTGAAGCTTAGCTCGTTTTACCTGAACATCTCCTTCGTAGCTCAGAATGATTTTTTCCCATATCTCTTTGGCTGATTTGAACTACATTACCTTGACAAGTTCTGATTGTGACAAACTTCCCAATAAGATAGTAACAACTTTGGCATTGAGTTCATATTGCTTTCTATATTCTATATCTATAGGAGTTGCTGATGGATATGTATATCCTCCTTCCACAATTCCCCAAAAATCGGTTCCAAGCGATTGTAGATATGTTGTGGTTCTTATCTTCCAGTAGACAAAATTGCTCCCATCGAAGATTGGTGGTCTGATGGATCCCTCTCTTTCGTGATTACTCATCCTGATGGATCTTCCTTCAAGCGATCAAGCTTATTCTGAAGGACTTGCTCTAACTCCAATTGTTGGAAACACTACTAGGGGGGGGGGGGAGGGGGGGGTGAATCAGTATTAGCAAATCAATAATCTTTTCATTTCCATTATCAGATTCATATATGCTACTTCAGTTAAGGCAACCCGCGTGTATATGCAACTGTGTTTAATGCAACTAGCGTATATCTAGTAAACTTATGATTCAGTTAGTTGATATTTAATGAGTGCATCAGAACATTATTAACCATATAAATAGTAAACTAGTGCAGTAAAATAGAACAGGTCATCACACATAAGAAGCACACATGAACACCATGATATAAGGTGGAAACCCAAGGTGGGTGAAAACCACCTTCTGCAATTTGTCTCTATCTTCTTTTAATAAGTAACTTATTTTTGCAATAATTCTATACCGGTGCAGTCTTATACCAGTACGCAGGATTCTACCTGTAGAAGGCTACAACCTTCTCTCGTTCTCCAACTTCTCCTGGAAGGGAGCTACAACCCCCTTAGCTCTTGTACTAGCTAATGTACTAGTATGTAGGTGCTGACCTACAGAAGGCTACAACCTTCTCTTTTCTTCCAAGGACCACGTTTCATAAATTTTCAGACTGGATCCATAAATACAAAACAATCATCACTGCAACACAATCATTAATTCTAAATCACCCAACAATTGAATCACTGAAACCCTGTCATCAAAACACAGTCACCAATACACAGACTAGAGCCCAGAACTCTGTAACAACCACTGGAACCAACAGCAACCTGAAATATCAAATCTCATAATGTATACGCTACTTGACTGTGTCAAACCAGCATGTATATGCCCTTTCACCAGAGAGAACCCGTGTACAAATTTGAAAATAATTACTTATACCTTTGCTGCAATTTCCAACTTCAAATATACCTAGACCATAAGATATAAAGGATAAAACATACGTCAGTATTCAGATCTATTCATGATCATACCATATAATGATAATACATTTTAGTCTTCAAGATCCTGGTCCATCAACCCTTATCAATCGCATAGGTGACTCCTTGTTTCAGATCAAGCAAAGCATCACAAACCCATAACCATCATACTAGATCTCATACTTCATCAGATATTCATTACTTGCCCTTCTACACCTCTTGGCCTAATGATATTCTCCTTATATAGGTTTAGGCCTCTCTCAATACCATGCTCCAAAACCACGTAGAACCAATACCTTGGACCCAATACCTGGGGTCAACACTTCGGACCAAATACCATGGACCAATACAAAAATACCATGGACCAAATACCACGGATCAAAACTTAGTTTTCTAATGTGTACATGTCTTTCCTTCTGTGAACCTGCGTGTGTACGTATACGCCCCTTTTCTTATGCTAACTCGCGTGTATACACATTTTCATCAAGGTTAACCTGTGTAAACCTCTCTCTTGACTTGCTGCACTATGATCTGTCATCTGAGTGAGTTGCCATCAAGGACAACACCTGTATCATACCTCTGAGTGAGTTGCCATCAAGGACAACACATGTATCATAATGCCAACAGTAATAACAATATGGGGACAATAGGGGCACAACAATATTAATAAGGGATACAACTACAATATTAATGGGGGCATCACTAGTATTATAGGGACCTAACAGTTTGTACTATTTATCTTGTGTTTGACAAAACCCCTTTCAATTTTTCAAAATTTATTTCCATTTGGTAAGAAACCAATTTTTAAGTTAACTTATAAAGTAGTTAAAAACATTGTCCCAATGATGAGAAAAAGGAATGATTATGACTCCACTCATAATTTTTTTATGAAACTTGATTGTAAACCTACTTAAATCACCCTCTTCAGATACTAATCACTATTTACATGATCCTTCACACTCTTTGACATACTTACATACAATAATGAAATTTTATTCTATAATAAAACCAATAGCTTGATCCCTAGAAGATCAAAGCCTAACCTTTTACACATTTTCCAAATAACTTGAAAGACAAAATTTGTTTTCTGACTACTATGACTATAGGATACTAAAAAATTGCTTAATGCAAAAGACTTGGTTAGGGTTTTATAATTCAGTTGGTTTTCCTTATTTTATTCTTTTCCTTATGATTTTTCCCAGTGGACCATTGAGACTAAAATCACAAGTAAATATTAAAAGAAACCACTATGAAAATTCAAGGGCATAACCTGAATTAATATGGGAATGCTTAAAATCAATAAAATATAATTACAAAATTACATCACAAAATCTTACAACCATACTTGTCTGACACATCTCCACCTATGAGTTTCTTACAACTCTCTTCTTAGGGTTTGCATCCCTCTCTATTTTGAAAATTATTGATTAAGGAGTCTAGAGGTTACATGTGCCCCCTTTTTTTTGTTTAGGTGAAATCAACTATGGGGTCCTTCCCCTTTTCATCTTCATGCATGTTAGCTCCCTTAGCACATCATGTTAGTGTAGTTATCTTGACATAATGGTTTTGTAAGCATATGTTTATTCTAATCAACGAGTTGACGAAACTTTATTTGTGTTTATAAAATTCATATTGAAGTTATTTAAGGTACTTATATAAGGTACCATTAATTGGCGGCACACTGCACTTTCCATGTTATCATATCACACAATAACATACATAGGTAATGCTTGCGCCAATATGCTACCAACATTCTCTTTATCACAATTTTAATATTTCTTAAGATTATGTGCCACATTTTTTTTGGTTACCTTACTCAACCATTGACCTATTTCTTATCACATTTTACCTATGTCCATTATCAATCCCTAAAGTCATGTTAAGGCAACATACTTCTCAAGGTATGTAATATACACATTAATTCTTATGTGTACCTAACATACATATATATACATATTTTCCCATGTTGCCCTTTTTTAGCATATGATATTTTCCAAAACTTCTAAAGAAAAAGCATAAGACCAGCGAATACTAGGTTAAGAGTTCTGCTCTTATAGTTTATTGTTGTATTATTTAGCCTTATTATATATTTATATTTTTTTTATGCAACTCTGCTAGACTTCCCATGGAATCTAGGTTGCATCTGTTCATGTTCATCCTACTATATCAACTCAGATCAAATATTTAACAATCAGAGTTACAAATAACAATCATCTCAATCAATAAAAATTCTCTTGTTATCTTGAATAAATTAACTTTTTTCCAATTGCGAAGTGGTTATAAAATAAACCAATTACCAAACCATTCCATGATTTTGTGTTATGATTCTGTAACTCACAACAATCTCAAGCCCTCTACATCCATCAAGTATAGGAAATTCAAAATCTATATAGACAATTTTTTATATTTTAGGGGCCATTGCATTCCATTCCTAATAAATTTACATATTCTTGAAATTGATTCTAATCTTACTCACTTTATACTTACTAAATTTTGTGTAAAGATGGTATCTTTCTGAGTATCAACAACACTGTTTCGAAGTGCCTCCATGTTTATTTTTTGTCTTGGAGTAACCAAGATACTATTATCATGTCACTTTTAACTTAAAAGTCTCAATTATGTTGCTTACGTCACTATTGATGAGACTAATCTTCTTCCATCACAAGCTATTATAAATGTTTTATCACAACTTATCGCCATTTCTCTAATTATTAAATAAGAATTTTATCACAGAATTCTACTACAGTTCTCAATTACTTGACTTTTAATTTTTTTAAAGAAAACATACTGATCATGCTCCATAGCCCAATTCTTTACTCATTCTTGTGTATCTTATTTGGTAAAAAATTCCCTTCGTTCAAGTCACATACACTAAAGTATCAATTATCGAAAGATTTATACTTGTGATTTCTTTTACAAATGGAGGTCGAAAATATTTCTCTTTGAAACATAATAGTTGTAATATGCCAAAATATCTTACTACACACATGAAACCTTACAATTTTAAAACATTATCAAATGTTATTAACTTATCGCAATCCTCCATGCTGATAGTTTCTGCCAATTATTCTACTATTGTAACCAGTCTTTCTTTGGCTCCTTTCATGAATATCTTTCCCAATGAGAAAGTTCATTAATTCCCTTACCAGTTTTTTTTTCATCAGTCATAAAATCCAAGCTTACTCTTCCTAGTCGATTATTACTGCATTGGAGTTATTTATACTTGAGTTATATTGTTGACATATAGGTTTGTATCTTTTATTGTCATCATTGTTGATATCTACCATGTCACTTGCTAATGCTTAATTTAGTGAAAAGAATTCCAACCATTCCTACAAATCACCCAAGATAACCCCCAATGGACTCATATTTATACATATTTTTTGTAATCGTAAGTGTTCTATTTTTCCATTCAAATTTCACAAAAGTTATCATTAAGTATGCTCAAACGAATTCCTCGGGTATACCAATACACCATATATTTTTCTTTATGTATTACAGGGTTCTCAATCCTTTTATTCCTTTTTTTTTATTCTATATACACATTATTTTGTGTATATTCTACGTTTTATTTTTTTTACTTGCGATGTGTTTCTAATATTATTTTTTTTAAACATACAATGCACTTATTATTTTGACTATTTCACAATGTTACTATACCCTCCTTTTTTTAGTTTGCTTCCCATACACAGGTAAGATTACGCTTCCATTAGGATTTGGAATTTTATTTTTACCATGGATTTCCTTCCTTCACTCTCTCAACAAAGTTCTCGGTTAACATCCAATATATGTGCAAGGACGTGTTTTATACCAATCAAGTAATTAATTTCCAAATGTATCTAGCGTAATAATTAAATATTACTTACTTTGGCACCAATAGTACCTTTTAACCTTTTTCATACTTTTCTCCTTCCTCAACAATCTATACTAGATGTTTAACATAAGACATCTTTATGAATATCGATCTTATGAATTATGTATCAATTTTTTTTTTGCAAATTAAAAAAAGGGTCTCACAACTATTAACAAACAATCATCATGCAGATAATCGTGTACTTTTCAAGGTAGTTTCATAGACAACATCTCACCTTCTCTCTTACACATACATATTTGATGTTTAATAATTGTTTAACACTATAGGAATTGTTACTTAACTTCATTTACACATGTATATGTCTCCTGATTTGCCAACACATAGACTTCTTCATCATTATAGATCATATAATTCCTTCTATACTCACTATCCAATAGTCAAGGGATATGGTTCACTAATTAACATGTGTTAATAAATAAGTCTTAAAAATAGTTGTTTGCTTTCCTAGGCACCCAACATATTAGTTCTTGCAGGTAAGGGTACCCCAACAATAATTCAATTAGTATTTTTATAACTTAACTTACATAATGAAATTTATTTCAATTACTCATGGAAGGTTTATTCAACCTCTCTTTTCCTTGCCTCTTGAAATTGGTTGTAATCCTCTTTGCTATTCTTGATATTAATAAAGCTATTCAAGTTTTCCTCCACATTCTTGTATGTTTGATGATATATGCATTTATGTGGTCAATATATATTTGGTCCTATATTGTTTATGATTGTAGATCTCTGTTCTTCGATAGTATTATGCTGCTTTGATTCCACAGGTGCTCTTTGAAGTTGGGTAGACGAAGGCAAACCAGCAAGGATCTGTCAGAAGGGAGAGGAACTAAGCAAGGAACTAAGCGCAAGACTGAGGTTGGTGTCCTTTGTTCCCCTCTTATCTACTTCTCATAAAGGAAAGCGAAAGTAGCTTTAGTTTGTTTGTTTCTAAGATAGCTACCAGTCTTAGTGGGACTAGAAGCTTCGAGTGGACACTAGATTTCCTGATAACACTACTCAATCTCCACTAGCTCAGTCCTGCAAGCACTCATCCTCTTGGATCAAATACTACTAATGAAAATACCTCCAATCTTGGATATGCAACATCACGATCCGATGAAGACTCTAGCTTGCCAATCTGAAGTCCATTACATGAAACCATCTCTATCAACTTGATCTCATCCAAGCCAAAGAAACCCTCAAGTTGTCCCAACCATCCATGACAAATCAATTGAATTCCATGATTAAAAATCTCACCCACAACAAACTATTGTTCACCAGGCTCACCACCAATCCACCAGAACTCCCATCCAATCTCTCTACCAAGCCAGTCAAGCCCACATCTCCATGTCTTCATCGAAACCCTCTCCTCCATGATCTAGAAACCCAAAACTCCCTATGAGTTTCTTCGTTGTGCACACTCTGATTCATTGTTCCTCAAAGTAGATTTGATATGCTCTAATACCATGTTGAACTTCCATGATCTTGGGTCTAGTTTAGAATCTTAAAATCTCTTATGCTACCAAACCAAGAATATCAGTGATACTACTTTTCACAACAGAATATAAACAACAGTAAATCTATTAGTACACAAAATATGGACAAATTTTTTCAATTTTGTATAATAACCCTACTTTGTTGTATTAACCAAAATATAATACAATAGTCTAGGGCTCTCATACCAGGGATAATGGCCCTCATACATCCACTGATACAAGATACAAAGTTGGGACTTGATGTCGGTCCATCGACAACTAATCTACCCTCAACTAGATACTCTGACTGTCTAGCTTATGTAGAGCTCCTCAAAGCTGACTTGGTCATATCTTGTACCTACTCAGTCTTTCGGCTCCTAATTTGTAGCACTGCCTCTATCAATGATCCAATTCTATCTAATCACTAAACCTTGTCTATCCAATCTGCTTTGTAGTTGTGCCTTAGTCCATCAAGGGAACAACACGTTGAGACTCCTATCAAGTTGTTCAAAGCTCCACTTGTGAACAACTCTCAATCTCCCCACTGCTGCTCCTCAGCAAATCAGGGACTTTAGCCCACCATGGTCTTCCTGAACTACCCCAATGAAGACTAACGTAGGGCATGGAGGGTTGCCACTTGTCACTGCAAGATGTCCATCTCCCACTATGAACATGGGCTAGGAGGAATTCCCTTCATCTTTTGTAGAAGTGCTTCTCCACACACAAGTTTAGGGCTACTTAATTTCTCCTCTGGTTCATCAACCCTTGAGCTCAAAAACTGCCACTCTAGCAACTACATTTTTCCATCAAAGTGTTGCACACTGGGCTCCAACATGGGTACTATCACATTGTCCTCCAGCACACCATAAATTCCCAATCATTATCCACACTTGGTCCACTCTTATGCTCCCCTCCAACAGTCCTCGAGTGACCAATCCTCGTTGTAGAATCTACTCTTAGTTAGGGTATCCAATCATCTAGGAAGCCCTTCCTCTTGGCTGCCAATGGGCTTCATGAGCATTCCTCTCCTAGGAAACTTATTACTCCACTACAAGATATTCTCCTAGTTGGGGTTTCTTAACACCCAAGACAACCCCAACAAATGGGTCCCACAGGATAATGTATGACCGATCCAAAACTAATCTGAAACATGGATCCAACACCTACCAAAATGTATCTCAATTCATACCTTAAGCTCAATGTTTTAGGTCTAATGAAATGCTGCAATCTAGGCCTGGTTAAGGCAAAAAACACAGTCCCTTATCCAGCCTTAATTTTACCCAAAATTTCACTTAAGGAGTGTGGCTACCCTCTCTTGAGGGGATTATACCCCTTGTTGTGATGTTGGGCTATTATAGCCCTCAATGCCTCCTTGGCCTACCCTCAATACCCTGCGGCATGCTACAACAAGCCTCCATAGGCCTGTGACATCGTTGCTAAGGGTCTGCCCACCCTCAAACGACCCTCAAATAGTCCTTGAATTCGACCTTTGTGCCTCATCCTTCTATCCCTACAACTCAGTTACAAAAAAATTCCTCAAGTGTTCCCTATGATGCCCATTCCTCCTCGTTGTCTAGCCTCCTTTTGTTGTGGCCTATACAAGTTCTCCTTCTCTCCATAATGAGATAGTTAATTAAATGTCACCATGAAAGTTTAATGGAGTGGTGAAATTGTAAATACTTTATGACATGTGATATAAAAACATAATCTAATAAATAAATAAAATAGTCTTTTATTGGTATTTTTTCAAGTTAATTTTGCCAATATTTAGTAGATATTTTTAAGAATCATAAGTTTAAGTTATTTAATTTGCAAATTTTAAGTGTCCCAAAGATTTTTTTAGAGTGTTTTTGAACAATCTTTTTTTCAACAATTTTGTTGAATTTATATCATCATATTCTAAGGAAAAAGGTCATTTTTGTGTATTAATTAGGCATTGCTATAAATTTAAATAAAAACATTACTTTAGTTTTTGTTAATTAATATTATATTTTATTCCAATTTTATTTTTCATCATATGTTAAAATATAATTATTATATTATTATAATAGTTTTAAGTTTTATATAACTAGCTTAGATCCATTTTAACTCTAAATCTACTAAGTGCCAAAATGGATCACATTTATTAAGATGCAAACCTATTTTAAACTGAAAAGAGGTTTGATCCATCTCTGCTCTAGGTAGATCTAGAGTTAAATGGATTTATGTTGGTTTAGTTATTAATTATAATTAATAATAACTATAACTATAAATATAATTATTGATTTATTTTTTTGGACCTAGTCAAAATGTTAAACATTACAACATCCTTATCATATTAGGATAAAATGTTTACATAGGAGTTAAGTTTACTTATTAGCCTCAAATGTAAAGAATTTTTTTAATAAAAAGTGGATTGACTGAGGAGAAATCTTGGATAAAATATAATATTCTAGTATTATATTTTACCCAATATTTTTTACTACCCTCGCCTAGTCAAAAGTGGCTAGGGGTGGGAGGAAATACTAATTAAAATGTAATATTATTACATTTTACTTAATATTTTTCATCACTCCCTAACCTAAATATTACATTTTACTCAATATTTCCCTTCACCCCTGCAAAGAGTTTTATCTTTGAGTTTGCTTACTTTTAAACTTCAAATATAAAGGAAAATTACAATAAAATGTGGACCACTTGAGCAAAAGTATTGGGTAAAATGTAATAGTATAGTATTATATTTTACCCAATATTTTTGGCAACCTAGTAAAAATTAGATGGAGGTAAGCACAAATATTAGATAAAATGTAATAATTACATTTTACCTAATATTTCCCCCACCTCCTCCCCTCACCCCAACTCACCTTCATAGTTAATCTTATTCATTTCTAAACTTACCATCTTAGATCCATCAGACCTCTATATCTATAACACATTATTACACATAAATTAAGAGAATATATTACACATATTATATTAAAGTGATTACCAAAGAAGCCAATATAATGAAGAAGTGGTAAAGTTATGCAGTCCTACTTAACCTTACTCTTCTTAAAGACACCTTGTTGAATAACCAAATAGTTTCTACGAGAGTCTCTAGGAGTGTGATGAGTAGGTCTGCCCATTTATGACATGTCACATGCATCTACAACCCTCGATCCTCTCTTTCCTTGCCACAATCACATGCGCAATGTGGAAGCTGAATCTACATCCTGGCCATGTAGTAGTTACATCAAACAATGTACAAACCACTCACATTCTCATGGACAACTTAGGGATACACAATAGCATAAAACCACTCTCATAAATTATATATAGCATTCTCTTCCCATAGTCCAAGTCTTTTCCAGTGAATCAACTTTGTAAAATTTGAAGGTAGATTTTATTAAAAACATAATCACCTTGAACGAAACCCCAACAATACAACAATTCAAACTCCTATTTAAAACTACAACAAGAAGCATGAAGCTCTAAAATCTTCTAGGCATATATACACATAATGTATTCATCTATTCAATCATAGAAATCGAAACCTCCGCCTTTGCAAATTTGCACTTCTTGGTGACCTGCATATATCTAAGAAATTTATCTTTAAAATTCCCTTTGAACCTACACAATTTCTCTTTATCTCTACTAAGCCCTTGATATGATGTTAAATTCTCTGATACCATGTGAAAAATTCCTTAAATTGCAACAACTAGAATTTATTCTCCTAACTAATTAGCACTTTATTTGTCTTATGGAAAATAATGAATAAATCACACTATAATTATTCAAAAGTAAATTATGTTGCAGAAAATAAACTGGAAGCTGAGAAAATAATGCACACACAATAAAATCTACACCAATATTTTTAGACTAATATTCCTTGGAAAAACCCTGAAGGGAAAACTAGTGTAGCAGATGAGGGCTTATTTTATTATTATGCAGCAATAAAATCTAAGTACAATAATTTCGATGCATCACTAGAAATCCACCGGAGATAGTCTGGCTACAATATCTAAGGGAAAATTTCCCTTCACCACAAGCAATTTGGTCCCTTCCTCGCCACTCAAACTAGCACCCAGAACACCCTTGCGTAGGCTCTATGCAATACTTGGGAAACCTCTAACTCACACTACCTAAATATGTTTTTATGAGCCCCAATATAACTCTCTCTTCCATTGGAATGGATTCACTTGGCATCTTGATAATTTTCCTAGCCCCTAGCACTTAAATTGAATCCCTCTCTAGTTGAATTGAACTGCCTCAATGAAGACTTTATGCAATCCCTACGTAGCCTCTCTGTCGAACTTTGTGGACTTCCTTTCCTACATTGGAAAATGACTGGAATTACTCTGGAATTCTCCTGTAACTCCCCCATACATTGTTGCTCTTGTTCGAATTCACTTCCTTGCTAAAACATTTCAATGGATAGATTGATATGCCAAGGATACTTGTTTTCCTTCTTGCTCGATATTCTCTTCTCCTCATCCCAACGATATGCTCTTATAATCTCTCATTATATCACCAATGGCCATGATTAAATCATTACCAAGGACTATGATCATCTTAGATTCAAAATGTGTGAGTCTCTAGATATTTTTCAATCTTTTTCAATTATTTGCTGTTAAGTAATCAATTTTCCTAAGTTTGACTTAGGCATTTTTAATTATTGATCAATTAACTTAATTGAGTGGTATTTAGGTGTTTTCTCCTTAAACCTTTTTTGGGATTTGGATACCTTGTGCTCCTTAGCCTCTCTGACACAAATCGAGACTAGAACACTTGTCTGATGCTACACAATCTATCAATGTGTGGGTTGGAGTTATACTTTAAGGTAGAGAGGTATTTAACAAAGTGTCTACAAAGGTACTTGATCCTAGCAAAGTTAGATTAGGAGGTGGTATTTGAGGAGAAAGGCGAGTAGGTGAAACTGCAAGTCTTGACACTCCTCCTGCCAAAGGTGGGACTCCTTAAAGGTGACAATAGTGACAAGGTGTAAAATGGTCTCCTACGGTGCTCAAGGAAATGGATAGATGATGAAGGGGATGTCAAATATGAAAACCAATGTATCAACACATAAAACAAAGAAAAATGCAAATTGATGATGACTTTAATGATGTTGAATGTGTGAAACAAACCTTGTTATAATGAGGGGTTTACATATGAAATCCTAAAATACCTTGTCCTTCTATCAAAAGGAAAATAACGAAGGTATGAAACGAAGGTGAAATGTACAGGGTCACATCTAAAAGAAATAACCAAGGTATGAAAGGAAGGTTATAATGAAAGGTACATGGCCACATCCAAAAGGAATTGGAATCATTTCCAAAATCCATTCAAAATCACCTCCAGCTGCAAATGCTCCTACACCCACCATATTTTATAAGATTCTCTAAGATTAGGTTGCTAAGCTACCTCCGTCTAGTCCTGGTGAGAGAATCTTAACTTTTGGGTATCAAACATATATCCAAAACCCCTACCAAGAGTCAAGAGACTCAAGGAGGCCCACAACAAGCTATGGCTTAAGTCTTGCTCCTTCACGTGTTTCTTCTCACACTTGATTTTTGACATTGGATTATGGAGGATTTAAAATTCTCTAAAAAAACATTATATGTTTTAAAATGAGAATGGCCAAGGGGAGTTATTTAGATGCCTGCCCCTAGGGTCCTAATTTAAAGTATAATTTGTTTGTGACCCTATGATGGGGAAATTTGTATGTGTTTAAATTAGGTTGTTTGAAAGAGGCTATGAGCTTGGGATGATGACCCAAACTCATGTGACTTAGGGTGTAAAAATGGTGAATTTCAAGTAGCCTATATTTGATGTTCTGATTCCCCAAGATCACTTTGAGTGCAAGGGGAAGAGCATACAAATCACACAACAACTAAGAAAAACATGTATGTGAAGTGTAGTGGGTGTAAGACCATAAGTGACCGTCATAATACATGTTAGATTTTTGAGATATGGATATTGAAGATCCTTTACTATTGCAGTGTAATTAAACTTGTGAGTTTTTCTTTGTTAGAAAGAAAATATGTGTATAATCTTATGCTTATTTCCCCCATACTTACACCATGTGATTTAACCTCTAACCTTAAAGGGAGGTGAAAATGGGCTTTAAGATGTGTCTGACTCCTCGAAATCATTATTAAAACAAGGGGAAGAACATACTCCAAAATGAATTTATAATTTCTAGTCTTGATTTTACAATTCGTTAGCAAAACAAAAATTCCATCCACATGGAAAAAATAATAAAATCTTCCACTCTAGTGGTTAATTGAAGTGAAAATTAGCCTACTTAACTTGAAAAGATGTAGGAGTGAGAGAAAATATTAATGATTGTCATCCAACTCAATAAAAGAAGAAAAAGTTTGGTCTTTGTGGATCCACATGCAAAATTAACTGATAGATGCAAGACCCGACAAAAATGTAAAATTTGTTTGGCATAAAACTACAGATATGTTTTTTCGAGAACGTTGTGAATCATATCCAAAATAAAAAGGAGATTATTTCTACAAATCCAAGGCCCAAATGAGGCCACAAAATAAACAACAAAGATGTTAAGATTATGACTGAAGAGAATTAAGAGGGGGAAGGCCTGGACACAACAAAAATTAAATAAATAAGCTTGAGGGTTGGTAATATTATGGTTGGTTTTTTGGAGCAATGGAGTCCCAAAATTCCACCATATGAAAGTTGTTTCTTTCTACATAGAGTGACAATAGTTTGGCCGGAACATAAGAAAACAGATAACAAGTGATGTAATGAAATCTAACATGAGATATTAACATTACAATACCAAAACAAGAACAAGAAATGAAACAAGGACTTGGGAAACAAGGAATTTTTTTATCTGATGTAAATGATATACAGTATCTCCCAAAGGAACTAGAAGGATATTTGGCAAAAATGGTTCCTTATCTCTCCTAAATGAAGTTCCTTCCTTTCTGTCTCATGTAGGAATGAATCTCCTCTTGAGAAGTTTCTTTGATGTTCTTAGAATGGAGAGCTTAAAGAATACAAAGCAATGCAAATTGAGTGGAAATTTAGACAATATAACTTGGCAATGGATTCTCTCTTGTAAAAGGTATCCAATGTACTGATATTTATAAGTCAAGTTCCATGACTTCCCGCAACTTGTCTCATTGATGAGATTTGATCTTTGAATGAGCCTATCAAATAATGGAGTGGTATCTATAGGCCAAGGTCCATGGATTCCCCCAAATTGCCTCATTGATGAGATTTGATCTTTGAGTGGGCCCCTCAACTTGATGGGAAACAAGGGGAGTTCTTTGGGGGCTTCATAACTCTCCCTTAATGGTGTATAGGATAAAAAATGAGGAATTTACCTCGTAATTTTGCCTTCTAGGGGGGAATTTAAGGTGACTTTCCCCATGAATATGTCAAATGTCACTTCCTATGATTCTATGCAACTATCAAAGAAACAATTGCAACAACCCATGCAAAACCAAAAGAGTGAATTTGCGCAAATTAATTGAATTGAGTTTATGACAATTAGTCCTTTTCTCATGAATGCTTGATTTTTTTTATGATTCAGAAATTTTTATTTTGGTGATATTCGACATATTTTGGCCCTTAATTAACACCTTTGAATTCACCATTTTTAATTGATAACAGGTACCATGACAATCAATTCCACATAAAGAGTTTATTGGCATAGGTCCCAACTAAAGGTCTGGTGAGGACCCATTTTTTTTCTTTTTTCTTTTTGTTTTTAACACCTATGGAGTTATACTTCCCCTTGAATAAGAATGCGCTAACATAATACTCAAATTCTCAATATTGTAGATTATGTAGGAAATTGTTCAATACTAGAATCAAGTAGAGTTTCTAGCCACCAAATACACAAATTTTCAAGACAACCTCTTTTGTATGAGTTTCCCGCATTTATTAAGGCATAGGTTGTTTAGAGTCTAAAGCACAAGGGAGTGCCAATAAGTATAGCTCTTTGATATACGTACAAGGACTAACAATAGTAATCAACCTAATTCATCAAGGCTCTAACTAAGGAGGCTCAACCATACAATTCATTTTACCCTTCATTTTCCCAAGTACTAGAGAGTAATCTTCATCAGCATTTTTTGACACCAATTTAGTAGGGAGATGATTACTCAACTTATCAAAAGCTAGCTTCAAGAAAATAAGAAGATATTTGATATCCTTGAGGTTATGAAAATGTGATAAGTCCACACATAAGTTTTTTTTGATGTGGGAACTATTTGAAGTGGTAACAAAAAGGGCTATGAGGAAGTCCACCTAGGTGAAACCTCTTGTATTCATTGCATGTATGCTTCCCCTACCACAATGTTACCTATTGAATTACAAGTCATTGTATTATTTATAAAGGTTAGAACATATCTATAGCCTAAAAAAAATTAATGAGCAATAATAACTAAAATTATATATGCTCAAGAAAGTGCTTTGATACCAATGGCAGCGTTATTTAATAACAAATTGAAAGATTAATACCAAAAATAATAGATTTAACATGGATTTATTAAACTAAAGACAAATTGAAACAATAATAATTAAATAGAGAAACCAACTAACACCAAAATGTTATACCTTTGTTAAAGCAATTTTTACTTGTCATTTTGAGGAGGCAACCTCAAATTGAGAAAATTTTCCATTACAAATAACCTCACAAGACATCTCATTACATTATTTCTAGATCTTTATATAGTAAGATCTATCTCTTAATAACATTTTAGAGAAGGAACTTTCTTGTAGATGAAATCTTCTAGTAAATATCTTATGCCTATTGATTTCACACTACTACATGGTCATTTACTAGAGATTGTCCCCGTAAATTGCGATATATAGAAAACATATATGTCTACTTAAGGGGTTAAGGAAGTTAGAACCCTCTCTTTGGTGCATTTTTTCTTTGATACTTCAAACACCTTGTTCCTTAGCATTTTAATTTTTTTTATATGAAACTCATTTATGGACAAAAGGATTTACA
Source organism: Pinus tabuliformis (assembly GCA_031772625.1). Classification (NCBI taxonomy): domain Eukaryota; kingdom Viridiplantae; phylum Streptophyta; class Pinopsida; order Pinales; family Pinaceae; genus Pinus; species Pinus tabuliformis. The sequence continues at coordinate 1,038,176,572 of CM062819.1, forward strand.
TTTAAGTCATGAAAGCTAGGAGTCCAATCTTGTTTCTAAATGTAAGTCCTATACTAAATCATAATATTTGGCTTCATTTGTTTTTGAGGTTGGTTGTTCATATGGATCACAAAGAGGCATACAAATTTGGGAGGGTATAGAGAAGACATGAGGAGCCAATTCAATGCAAGAAATTTTTCCTTTTTTAGTGACATCCAGGTCTACAATAACAAATGCACCTTAGTAATAAATATAATTATGAATACCATTGTATACAAGTAAAAAATTAGTGATGCACATGGTTATTAATTTTAGTAGGGATTCACATGTAGTAACTTCTAACCAAAAAATGTCCACAAACTCTATCAAGCATTAACTAAATGAAGAAAATATAGTTCATCAAGGTTAGAGGATATAGATTTGGATGCTCAAAACAACCCTCCTATCAACAGTGAAAAGGATATATGTAAGGTGGAATAATCGAAATTCTTATGAGAGAATGTCCAACATAATATTGAAAAGCTTATCTATTAGATTATTCTTCCAACCAACAATCTTCGTTTGAATAGATCATTTTTGCAAACAACAAGTGGGTAGGCCTCAAAGAAATGACTACCTAATAATTAAAAAGTAATAATAATTCATAACGCTAAAAGATTGTATAGAAAGTAAGTATATACTAAAGTTATGCGTTTGGGAAAACAATGTTTTGGAAACCTTTATTTTATAATGAACTAATTATTAATTATAATACATAATAATAAATATTTTAAATCTATAATGTATATTTATTTATGTTGATATCTCTGTCTATTTTGGAAGAGGGCTTCTAAAATGTTGATTTAACTATTAATAATTATTAAATGGATGATAGGGATTTAAATTCCATAAAATATTCATATTTGAATACTCAAATCAAGGATCACACAAATCTATTACTAATATATAATTATATCTATTATAAACATTTTTAAAAGGTCCAAAATTTAACGTGGGTGTAATCAAAGAAGTACATAAATTCTATAGAAATTCAGTTAGTATAAACAACTCATATAAATTATGGAAGGAGATTAGCATGAATAATAATTTGTTGGTAAAAACCATGAGTTCGTTTTGCAGTAAGAAAATTAATTATGATCCGCACAGCTCGAGGGTTTAAAGGAGACTTTTTCCCTATTTATGGCTAGCTGGAACCCATATGCAAACATGTACCTTAGCAATGGCAAGGGTTGAGGAATGAAGCATGGTTGGAATTGAGAGAATTACACCATGGTTAGGTATAATTTTATTTGGTATTGATATTGTATTTTTACTTTTATATATATTTTTTTTCACATTTATTTTATTTATTGTTGTACGTGGATATGTGGTATTACGAACCTGGTTATTAGTATGAAAGAATTGAGTTTAAATTATGGACAATTAAGAAATGGCTAGGATATCTTATTCCTAGTCTAAATTACTAGAGATAAATTCTTGGAGTTTATGAATAAGGAAATTTTGATCTACAAAGGGATAAAAACAAATTACATTAAGTATTATTTGCAAGTCTAGGTAATTTGAAACTTTAGCTGAATTGAGTAGTTATTCTATTTATATGTGAATTGAGAATTAATGGTTTATATTATGCTAATCTTTATTTGGTGAAAGAGTCAAAAAGTTAATTTAATAGTGGTGGTTTTTGGGCCTATGGATTCTGTATCTCATGGTATTAGATATCGTGGATTAGTTGTAATAAATCTTTTAAAAGGATTGGGGATACTTCATTCTAATGCACGAGGAGGTAAGTGGTGAACGCTCACTTGGCTACTGATTTTGGTCAAAGGAATAATAGATTTGGTTGGTTTTCCCATAACAGTTTTCCAAGATAAATTGCATGTCATTTATGTGTGCATGTTTCTATGATTTGTTATAATTATTTTTATGTTTACATGGTATCAAATCCTTGTCCTAGATTCAATTCCCCCAATTTACATAAGAGAATGGATGTTAGGATGAGAATAATCAGGCCTAGTGTCATACAAGGTGTGGTCAAAGCTCCATTTGACACTTAAAACACAGGTTTGAGGAGAGATGTGAGCAATAATAAAAGTTGTGCCTAACATATCCAATTTTAGGTGAGGCATAACACTACTACATCTAAGAGGCATTCAACATAGAGGAATTTGGTTATGAAATGACTAAAAGAAGCAACTAGCAATTAGATGGGATGAACATGCTCACTGTGACATGACCATTGGTAGACAAAGGCAACACAATTTAGTTTCTAGGGTTTCATTATGCTCTCATCACAAAATTTGTTAGACATTGCATCTATTATCTTTGGCAAAGTTATTAAGGAGATCATTATGAAGATTTCCAAAATTTACCATATCAAATTATCATGGATGAGAGATGTTGCAAGAGCTAGAGTTTTATATACCCAAGGCTTTCGATATGTGAGGAGAGAATTGGAACAAAGGTTCTTGTAGTGTGTGAAGGTATGAGGATGGTGGCATAAGTGTTGGGATAACAACAATGAATAATGTAAATCACTATAATGGCGTTGGAAATTTAATTGCATGTGAATGGGGATACCACTCTAAGACTTGGTAAGGCATGTGTAACCCTAGTAAATTATCAATAAAGTCTATAGGTAGACCTAGGTGATAGGAGGAGCATGTGGGATTCTCGGATGCCCTAGTTATAGACGAGGGGATAGGGAGTGGATGTGAGAGACGAAGGCTTACTTGACTAGTTTGACTAGATTTGGTCAAGGGAAGTTACATCAAGCCAAGTTTAAATGAAGGGATGTTAGGTTAAATTTGACTAGGGGAAAGAGTAAAAAAGTTAGGTCAACAACAGTGTTTTTTGGTCCCATGTTTTTGGTAACTCGTGGTATTAGAACCCATGGATTCATGTAATAAATCCTTTGAAAAGCTTGGGAATACTCGATTGTAATACACCATGAGGTGACCAGTGAAGGCTTACATGGACACTCAGTTGAGTTTGGTTAAGGGAATAATAAATTTATTGGTTAGTTTTTCTCATAAGAATTTTCCAAGATAAATCGTGTGTGATTTATGTGTGAATCTTGCTATGACTTGTTATAATTATTTTTCTCTCATATTTTTATGCTTATAATTGATTGTGTTCTTAATTAGAATTCAAGGGGGTGTTTCCATGTGTTTGGAAACATCCATAACTAGATATTGTTGTTGCATTTGAGGAGAATCAAGAAAATGAATGCAGTAATTAATAATTGGATTATACTAAAACATCCCTAATTAGATGGACTTTGTAACGATTTTTATTAAATGGGGAAATGGTTATTGTATTTACCTTGTGGTCATTTTATTTTAAGACACTTCAATTCATTCAAGCATTTTGACATACACATCATGTGCATTATTCATATTACATATATTCTATTAATTTTCTAGTTTCAAGATTTGGTTAGCTTTCAATTACACCCATGATTGTGTGAACACCACATTTGTTACAAGCAGACTAGTTATGCCCTAACCCTCAATGTGAAATATTTGGATTTTAGATTATTATTTTAGACTTGACCCAGAAATCCTATGACTATTGCTCTAAAAAGTATGCAATCCAAGGCCAATGTGAATGTCATATTATTACCTCACAATGCAATTTTCCTTGGATTAGAATACAATTGTAGTTCTTTAATTGGATTAAAAAAACCATAGGATGAACCACCATGCACCACAAAACCACTAAAAGAAAAAACCGTGTGACAAAAACCACCATAAACCAACACAAAATTTACCCAAAAAAGAATTGGGAGTGTTTCCCTAGAACCCCCAAACAAGAGAGCATCCATTGTCCTAAGAACTCCTTTAGACACAACACAACTTACAGTGCATGGTTGTATTCATACAAAAAACATAACACATACCCAACATTCATGTTACCTTGGTTTGCTATGGAGACTTTGTGGAATTGGCCTAGCAATATTTTGATCACATGAATGAATAATATCCGAGTGCCCCACGTTGTGAGAGTTGGTGTAAAGTTTATGTGTAGCCTACCAAAGGAATTAATACAACACTTTTAATTCAACTTGCTTGTTTAATTTTTTTTATGGTGAAAGCATTTTTACTTTACCTTTACTAATAAGTTTAAAAAGAGAAAAGTAATGATTTATATTATAAGTTTAAAAAAAAAAGAAAAAGTAATGATTTATATTATAAGTTTTAAAAAAATAAGGGTAATGTTTTATATTATAAATATATTAAAGAATTTAACATCTATATAACATAATGTAATGAGTGTCTCCCTAAAGAAATTTAATAATATTTATAAAGCAAATAGATTCAGAAACTTAATCCTATAACCTTTTATTTATAATTCATCTTATTCAATAACTAAAATTAATTTATTAAAATAAAAATAATTAATATACATAGTGAATAATTAGTACATCAAGGCATAAAGATCTTAAAAAAAAATATGAAATTCAAAATTAAAATTTAATATGAATCAAACCCAACCAAAAAAATATAAAATAAATCATACATTTTGATTTCCATTCCCATTCTGCATGTTCCCATTATACGTATTAAAAGTCAGGGTATGGAATGGATTTTACTAACAAATTCACAACCCAAAAAACTTATTTCGAACTTATTTGAATCATGAATCACATGTTCATTGATTTAAGAAGCATCGTTTGGATTGCTACAAAGAGAAAACATCAAAGCCGATTAGAAAGACACGTCAATTGTGACAAAAGCATTTATTGGATTGCTACCAACAAAGAGAAAACACTAGATCACGTGTTTGATGTATTATTAACAAAAGAAGAGCAGGGTAGTTGATGAATAATAATTCTGAACTATTATAGTGCATGATTTTGAAATGGCTTCCAAAGTCAAAGGAAGTTTTCTTCGATTTTGATTTTGTAATGACTTCCCAAATTAAAAATAATATTTTACCTCTTATAAAAGCTAGAGTTTGATTTTGTATGATGTCTAGTAGTTCTCTTCAAATTTGATTTTATAACGTCCTTGATGGTAAATTGTTCATCCAATGCTCAATGGTTACGTTGTGGTAGTTCTATCTGTTTTTCGTGGTTGAATCAGAGGTTACGTAACGGGGGAGTTTTTGAGTGTGTTAAATTGCGTGTGCCAGAACCCAAGGGGACATTTTCCTTATTACATGAGAAGATTGAAGTGAATTGTGAACGGCCACGTAACATGATACATACATTGAATTATAAGAGATAGTGAATTGTCAACGATAACTGATGACATCAATTGTAGATATTACCGACACCTAACCTACGGATTTCGTGAACTCCACGGATTAATCTTCAGGATCCCACAAAGTTGGAAACGCTTATAAATAAATAGCCTCAAACGCACTCTAAAATAGAACCACATCTTAAAAGAGAGTGGAGGAGTTGAATTCCTGGTGAGAGAGATGACGATTATAAGGGTTGTGAATACTCGTGCATGGCTTCTGCTTCTGCTCGTCATGCTAATAATGTTGAGCAGCTTATCCTCTTCGACTCAGGCAGCGACAAGTGCAACACCCTCGGGTATGAACATATTGGATTAATGTCTCTTTATATAGTTGATGGTGTGATATGATATGATATGATTGAATTAATTGGGCTATGGTGATTTGCAGGTGTTCCGTTTGCGTTTATGACTATAGATGCGGGGAAAGCAGCTGCAAGAAAATATGATTACATTGTCGTTGGAGGAGGAACGGCTGGCTGCTCCTTGGCAGCAACGCTGTCTACCAAGTATTCAGTTTTGGTAATAGAGAGGGGAGGATCTCCTTATGGAGATCCCGACATCGAGAACGCCGATGCATTTGGAAAGCTATTAATTGAGACCGACAATTACACTTCACCAGCACAGGTGTTTATTTCAGAGGATGGAGTAAGTAATGCGAGAGCGAGGGTCCTTGGAGGCGGAACTGCTATCAATGCCGGCTTCTACAGCAGGGCGAGCTCCCAATATGTCAGTAATGTGGGGTGGGACGAGGGACTTGTAGAGGAGTCGTATGAATGGGTGGAGAAGCAGGTTGCCTTCAAACCACGTCACCTCTCGCATTGGGCGTCGGCTATCAGAAAAGGCCTCCTGGAAGTAGGGGTTCTTCCATACAATGGATACACGTTGGATCATTTGGATGGAACCAAGATCAGCGCCTCCATCTTCGACAACAAAGGCAAAAGACACACAGCAGCAGATCTTCTCAAGTCTGCAAATCCCGACAATATCGTAGTCCTTCTCAGTGCTACCGTCAGCAAGATTCTCTTTGAAGGTGTAATTCATTTTATATTTCTATTACACATTTTCATCACATCCGTTATAATATTGTTTTAAGTGGTTTTCAAATCATTTATAATAAAGATTGGACTAATAGATTGAGCGTTTTTTGGTATGAATTGGATCATGCAGAAACAAAGAATGCCTCCTCCAGGAAGCCGAGGGCAAGTGGTGTTGAATTCATGGACAGCCACGGTGGGTCTTATCAGGTTTTTCTGAATGAATCATCACGTTCCAGCGAGGTAATCCTTACTGCTGGAGCCCTAGGCAGCCCCCAACTGCTACTGTTGAGCGGAATCGGCCCATCTGAATCTCTCAGGGAATTCAATATTCCTCTACTCCTACATTCGCCCTCGGTAGGCCAAAGGATTCAAGACAACCCCCGTGCGTCGGTATCCTGGCAATCTCAAGAATTCTACACTGTACAAGTGGTGGGTATTCTTAAAGCTTCTCAAAATTATATCGAGCACGTCAGCGTCTTTGCAAATGGCAGCGCATCCCCACACAGCCCCATAATCTATACGGAAGAAATTACTGAGAAGCTGGCATTTCCAATATCCAGGGGAGAACTTCGGTTACGCAGCAGGGATCCTCGAGACAATCCGTCTGTTCGATACAACTATTATTCTCATCCTCTTGACCTCCAGAGATGCGTGCATGCCGTGAGGGTGATCGTTGAACTCCTGGACACACCATATCTGCGGAGATTTAATGGTGATCCCTCTCATGGCTTCAACTTCACTGGACCGCCGTTACCAAAGAACATATCGGACGACGCAGCCATGGCACAGATCTGCCGTGATACGTTGAGCACAATGTGGCATAACCATGGAGGATGTGAAGTTGGGTATGTGGTTAGCGAGAGGTATGAGGTGAAGGGAGTTGATAATCTGAGGATTGTGGATGCGTCAACGTTCACAGACAGTCCTGGAACCAACCCACAAGCCACCACTATGATGCTGGGCAGGTAACTAGAATATTCTTAACATTTCAATGTGGTTTCTATCTCTCTCTTTGTGCAAAAGTGGACTCTTAATCTTGGTGTTGTGGATGAATGCAGATATGTAGGAGTGAAGATTCTTCGTGAGTGGGCTCAATGAAAGCAACGGCAGAATGACTATTTGGTGTAGTAGTCGCTTTTCATTAATAAAGAATATCGAGAACCACCCGATATCCACATCACAGAGATTCTCACGCACTGTATTTTTTATTCGCTTTACGTCAATAAAAATTCTCGTTAGTCGCGTTATCTTGGAAGGAGGGTGTTTATATATAATTATATGGAATTTAAAAATCTCATATCTTAACCATAGATAATTACTCGCATTGCATTATATTATGCAAAGGATATAAGTTAAGGATTAATAAAATAAATTTTTTTATTAATATTAAAAAATATTTATCTAATAAAATGTTTTTTAATAATATTAAAAAATATTTGTTTTTAATATTTGTTTTTTAAAGTTAAATATTTTTATATTTCCTGGGGCATTTATAAATCTTTAACTTATTAATCTTAGATTAGAATAGAATCATATTTCTTTGATTGGAATTACAATGTCATGGGCCATAATGATAAAAGTGCCAAAAATGAAAACCATTTGTCGGAAAACACTAAAAGTAAAGGCAGAGAAGTTCCCTAGAAAAATGTTTAGAGGTCATCATCACCTTGCTATTCTCAATGCATACAAAATACATGTGGAGCTAGTCATACAAAGAATATAACACATACCCAACATTCCTCGACTCCACATGATTTTCTTGATCAATGATCCAAAGCAACAATGTCCATTGTTTCTCCACACCAAGAAAACTTATCAATGCTTAAAAACTTTGTTATTGAACCTACAACATCCTTTAGGGTGACTAAATTCACCAAAAGCACCTTCTTTACTTTAGCCATGTCTCTCACATACTGATAATGAAAATCATTATGCTTTATTTTAGAATGGTAGGTTGGGTTCTTCACGAGGAAGATTGCATTTTGATATCCACTATCCATCCTTACATCTTGTTGCACTAACCCAATGCCTAAACCTGATATTTATAAACATGTAAACATAATATTTGTAAACATGTTTCTTTCTTGATTGCATAAATGACTACCATCTATTTAGCTTTTGTAGTTGAAAGTGCCACTATAAACTATTTCTTGATCATCCAAGTGATTGCTTCTACAAATAGGTTAAACACATACCTACTTATAGATATTTTGTTATCTATATGTCCAACCTAGTTTATATTAACAAATCCATGTATGTCAAAAAGTTTATCCAATTCTGGAATTCCTTGGTAGCACAATCCATAACCAGCAGCGCCAAACAAATACCTAAAAACCTTCTTTATGACTACGCAATGCTCCTTCCATGGTTTTGACATATACTTACGAAATAATCATTGCACGTGCAATGTGTAGTCTAGTACAAACCATTACATACATCAAACTTCCAACTACACTAGCATACATAACACAAGACATGTCCTCTTACTCTTGTCTCTTTGGACACTAATCTACAGATAAATGTAAACCTATAAAAATAGGTACCTTTATCATTTTACAGTCTTATAGATTAAGCCTCTACAATATTATCTCAACATATTTCCTTTTATTTAAGCAGAGTTTCGTTTTCACTTAATCTCTTTTAATTTCCATGCCCAAAATGAAATTTGCAGCACTAAGATCCTCCATGTCAAATTTAGAGGGAAAATGAATTTTCACATCCTATATGATTTCCTTGTTATTTCCACATGAACATATGATCCACATGCAAGGCCAGATACATAAGGAAATCACCGACTAATTTTAAACACAAACAGTGATCCACTTTTCTCCTTGTGAAGCAATTCCCTAATATATATCTATCAATTTTTTTACACCACATCCTTCATGATTTATTTAACCCATAGAGGGAATGTTTCAATCTACATACCAAATATTTCTTTCCCTTCACTACAAAGCCTTCTCGATACTTCATGTAGATTTCTTCTTCTAGATCCCCATGTAAGAATGTTATCTTCACATCCATATATTCTGCTTCAAAATCAACAGTAGCAACAATAGATGAAATAAATCTAATGGAAGTTAACTTCGAAATAGGAGAGAAAAAATTCACCAATGTCAACTCCCACATAGGAATAATCTTTTGATACTAACCATGTTTTATATTTCTCCATATTTCATTCTACATTGAAATTCTTCTTAAACACGTATTTGTTGCTAATGGGATTTCTTCCAACTAATAAATCCACTAGATCCCAAGCCTCATTCTTTTCGAAGGCTACCATTTCTTCAACCGTTGATTTTTTCCTAGAGTTTTCTATCCTCTAATTCCATTTCCTCCCTAAAAATTCTAGGATCATCATTAGTAATAAGATAAGAAAATTTATAATGGAAATAAGGTGTGGTATACCTCTCTGATTTCCTTCTTTCCTGAACTAATCTCCTCAATATCAAAGTATATTGTTCTTCTTCTTATTAGTTGTGTTCTTTTATAGAATCTAATTTTTTAGTCTTCAACTGAAGCTCTATCTTTTATAGTTCTTCCTCCCTTGGTAGGACTTCTTATTTGACATCTTATATTTATGTAAATAGCACATCTTGACTATATGAAACCTTTTTTATCTTCTAGGGTCCAAGGCTTATAATATTTTATACCATCTTTATATCCAATAAATATACATTTTTCATCTTTATTATCCAACTCTTATTTTCCTTTGGAACATGTATAGAAGCATCACAACCAAATACCCTAAGATGTTTGAGAGAAGGTTTCTTACTAGTTCATACATCTTGTGGAGTCTTTTCATCTAGTGTTAATGATGGTGATTTTACCAAGTAACATGCAATATCCACTACCTCTACTAATAATTCTTGTCCTAACCTCGCACCATTGATCATGCTCCTTGCCTTTTTCATTAGCAACCTATTCATCCTTTATTCAACTCAATTCTGTTGAGGTGTGTATGGAGTAGTATTTTACTTGAATATCAAACTTCTTATAGAATTCCTCTAATATATTCCCATAGAATTCTTCACAATTATCCATCCTCAACAACTTAATTTTCCTCTTTCTTTGATTCTCCACAAGATCCTTAAAATCTTTGAATTTCCAAAGACATTAGATTTCTTTTAGAGGAAATAAATACATGTAGTTTTTTAGAATTCATTTATGAATGCGACATACTATACATATTTTCCTACCGTGTAGTACTTGAAGACCCTTCATTTCGATATGTCCCACTCTTTGATACCACAACATAGTCTTCTCTCTAGAAACTATAGGATTTTTTCCTTCTTTAGCTGCATTCTTAGGAACAATGGAACTATTGTACCCATCAGTAATAGTTCTTCCTAGAATCTTATATAGAGTTCCAATACAAACGCCCCTCAATAATACCATTCTTCTTTGAACCATCATGTAGTTTTCCATTTCAAACATTATTTTTAACTTGCATGACTTATTTTTCTTATAAAAATCAAAGTTTTAACAAATCCTAGGATGTAAAAAATATCAAGAATTATTCTAATCCTTCTATCCATGAGCTTCAACATGATTTTCCCTCACCTTATGATTTTATTTATCAATTATTCTCCTAGGAAAACATCACTACCATCATACCTTTCATACTTGTGAAACCACTCCCTATGAGTCATATGAAAAGATGCATCTGAGTTAGACCAAAAATTTCTTGTCATCTATTTGATTTCCTAAATAAGTCAAGCACAGATCCCCTCCTTCACTCTAAAGAGATTTTTTATTCTATAGAAGGAGCATCAATGGATCCCTTCCCTCTCTCAACACCTTTGGATCTACATTATTTCTTGCAATTCCATTGTTTTCCACATCTCCAAAATACCTTTATGATTTTCCAAGAGATTTAATTCTTCATCTATATTTCGATCTCGCACTTGAGCACTTATTTTTTATTTCTATATTTGAAGAAATCTCTTACAAATAAATCTTCTACACTTTAATTTTCTATGTTTTTTGTCCCATCCTCTCCATTAACAAGGATGGGGTTATTTAACCAAAACTTATATTAATTGCATTACTACCTATGGAAACAATGAGACTATCACATATGTATAGTAAAGAAAACAATAAATTGATAGAGTTATCCTCTTTTTAAATATTTTTTTCCTCTGGAAAAATCCATAAATATTGCATTAATAAGCAAAAAATTTACATGAGAGTGTCTGTTTTTACAAGTATTAACAGTTGAGCTGTTATGTTGCATTACCGCGCAGGGTATGCAGACTGTTCTATTACAGTAGCCTGTTCATCATTTTCAAAATATCAAAAAATTCAGTATGAGTCTATGTACGTACTGCTGTTATATAGAAGCGGTTCCTATTGTGCTACTTGCTGACCCAAGATTGGATATCCCGGGTCTATATACGGTCGGTGGAAAAAATTTTGTTCCTACTGATCTTTAACCTCTGTAATCTCCCAGATGCCTCTGTCCATCAGCGCTGCCTCCTTGGATAATTTGTCGGCACCCTTGTTGTGTTCCCTGTAGATGTGAGAGATAGTAATATTGTTAAAAGCTGATTTGAATGTCAGTGCTTCATGTAATATAATGCTGAGTGAGTGCATGTGACAAGTAGCTGTGCCATTTATCCAGTTAATGATGATCTGTGAATCCCCAAATATATTGATGCTAGTGCAATGGTGCCTCAAGGCAAAGTGAAGTAAGTGGCGGAGAGTGATGAGTTCTGCAAAGTTATTGGTTCCAGCTCCCAGTCCAGCCTTAATTCTGTAGTGATGATTCTCTGATATATGTAGGATGATGCCTCCACCACATCTTTGCAGGTTTGCCGCCCCATCGAAATATGCCCAAGGCGTGCTTGGGTCGATGGGAGGGGGCGGGGCAGGTTGTCGAGTTGAGGGAGGGGGTGGGTCGGGTAGTTCCCTCAGGGCAGCTACAATACTAGCCTCTAGCAGTGGCCAGTGAATTGGCTTGTTTTCGAATATCACGCTGTTTCTTGTTTTCCAAATGGCCCAGTTTACAATGATGGGGAGATTGATAGATTTTGAACCTCTGTTATTCTTTTCCCAATCAGTCCATGCGCTAATGATATCAGTACCAGCCCAATCGCCTGCGAAGTTTATGAAAGGCTTGAGGTTTTTCCACAGGTTCAATGTCGAACGACAATTTAGGAATAAGTGGTCTGTAGATTCCGAGTCCGCCTTACATAGTACGCACCACGTGGGGCCATGCTGGGCTCTTTTCATAAGCTGGTCTCCGGTGGGAATTTTATTCCGCAGTATGCACCAATTGAAGAGCTTTGCTCGAGGGGAGGCGGTTTGTTTCCAGATACTCTGCCACCAGCTGGAATTTACCTCAGGTTTTTTATGAGCAATGAGCTGTATGTAACCATCCTTGGGTGTGTATACCCCGTGTTCTGCCTGGTTCCATACTAGTTCATCCGGGCCCTCTGTGATTCTGTTAAGGCATCTCTGTATTCTTCCCATGCTGTATGCCATCTTCCAGGGAGGTTTAGTTGGTGCGCTGATTTCCAAGCTTGGTGGAAGATATCCGAATGGTCATGGTCCGCAATCTGTGAGATTACCTTTATGTTCCGTGCTGTGAGGTGTGCAACCAGATCTTGTGGTAGTGAATGCCTTCCCCCACTCCCCGTCCAGGGGTCAAGACCTATCCTTGCACTGTTCCCTTCTCTGATACGCCAGACCAGGTTGTCTCTAATGAGAGGCAGTGAATGTAAGAGGGCCTTCCATATCGAAGATATGCCAGTTTTGTTCCACTCAGGGAGTCTTACCCAGTCATAGATGCTGAGTGGCCATATGTATTTGTGGAATGTAATGCTGGTCCATAAGCTTTGGGACGTCAGTAGGGCCCAACCCATTTTTCCTGCTAATGCTTTTGCGAAGATAGGGAGCTCCTTCAACCCCCAACCTCCCCATTTCTTGGGTATGGCAATCTTGTTCCAGCCAATCCAGGCAAAGATGCGCTTGTCTTGGTTGCCAACCCATAAGTATCTATTGCATAGCTGCTGTAGTTTAGCCAATATGTTCCGGGGTATCCAAGCTAATGCCATCCAGAATACTGGGGTAGCTTCAAGTACAGATTTTATCAGGGTTAGTCTCCCAGCCCTGGAGAGATATCTGTGACTCCAGCATGTTAACCTTTTTTCTATCTTTGATACTAGCCATACCCAATCAGCTATCTTTTGACATGTCGGCTTTAGCCAATATCCCAGATATTTAAGGCCTCTGTCCAGTGGCTGGGTGGTATAAGGAAAAGCCTGTCTGGCCACGAGCGCTTCATTTGCTGTGGTACCCACCGCGGTGATAGTGGACTTTGATCTGTTCACTTCCATGCCCGTAGCTTTTGAGAAGAGATCTAGGATACGAGTGAAAGAAGTTGAGTCCTGTACGCTGCCATCCAATAGAATTAAGACATCATCTACAAATAGAAGGTGAGTGAGGAAACATACTTCCGTGATTTTGAGGCCTCTGATAGTCCCCTCCCTTTTTGCAGAGATGATAAGCCTGCTTAGAGCTTCTATGACCAAAAGAAAGAGTAGTGGCGAGAGGGGGCAGCCCTGTCTCAGCCCTCTTTCGGAGTGAAAGAAGTGTGAGGCTGATCCATTGATCAAGATACTGAAGGTGGGGGAGGTGATGCACGCCATGATCCAGTTGATTAAGGTAGGGGGGAAACCGATGTGAATAAGGATCATTTTTATATATAGCCAGCTTACTCGGTCAAATGCCTTGGATAGATCTATCTTCAGCAGGATACACTTGAGATGTTTAGTCCAGATGGAGTGTATCGCCTCTTGTGCCGAGCCAATGGCTTCATGGATCTGCCTGTTTTCCAGAAATGCAAATTGTTGAGGGGAGATGTGTCTGGAAAGAATGGGCTTGATCCTATTGGCAATGATCTTAGAGATGATCTTATAGAGGACATTGCAGAGGGATATGGGGCGAAAGTCATCAAATGAGGATGGGTTGTCTGATTTAGGGATGAGGGCAATGAAAGTGGAATTAATAGCATTGTAGAGACTACCCGAGGTCCTGCTTTCCTCAACAACCTTTAAGATATCTCCTCCCAGCAGATCAAAGAAGGCAATGTAGAACTCTATAGTCCAGCCATCCGGCCCAGGGCTCTTTTCCTTTTGAAACCATTTGATAGTACTTTCCAGTTCTGCCATAGTGACGGGGGCTTCAAGGTCTTCAGATTCCTCCTCCTCTACAAATCTGGGGAAGTGTGTGGCCACGTTGATGATTTCTGCCAGATTTGTACCTGCAGGGTTCTTGTATAGGTCTCTGAAGTGAGAGGTACCCAGATATGAGAGCTTGTTAAAGGAGTCTGCCAGTCCCCCCTCGGGGAGAGGGAGGTTCCATATGGTATTTGCCACTTTCCTTCCTTTGGCAAAATTGTGGAAGAATCTGGTATTCTCATCTCCGGCTTTAAGCCAAGTAGCTCTACTACGAAGCCTGATAGATTCCTCCCTACCCTTTAGTATATTATTCTTCTGATTTTCCAGCTCCACGAGGCGGGCCTTGTCATCCTGTGTTATGAACCCCAGGTTTCTCTCGTCCAGAAGGGCATTCAGGTCTTCTTCTACCTTGATGAGCTGCACATCTTCTCGCTTCTTCTTCTCCCTGGCCCAGTTGATCACAATATGCTTGAGCTCAGTCAGGTTTTTGACAAATCCCCTTGCCATGGAAGACTCTCGGTCTATGGGATGTGCTCTCCAGTATTCTGTAATCAGATTAGAGAAGCTAGGGTCTTGTAGCCACAGATGATTAAACTTGTAGGGTGCTTTAGGTTTCAGCTGCGGACCCTGGATTTCCATGGCAATTGGGGAGTGGTCTGAGATACCTCCATTGCTTACCCACTGTTTGTATGTGTGCAGTCGATGTATCACATGGCCTTTCATCAGGAATCTATCCAATCTTCGGGCCAGGGCAGCCGATCCTATCCTTCTATTTCTCCATGTAGGATGAGGCTTCTGCAGTGGGATATCAATGAGGTCATGCTGCTCCAATAACCGTCTCATGAAATCTGTGAGGGGATCTATCTGGGCCGATGATCCCCATGACTCACTGAATCCCAGGGAGAAGTTCAGGTCTCCTCCTATGATGATGTGATCAAGTGATAATAGATTACAACTGAGGAGTTGTCTCCAATAATTTTCCCTCTGTTGGCAAGGCCCATATATGTTGACAATGCGAAGGGAGAGGCCGAGTTCGATAGAGAATATATCAGCTCCTAGGAATCCATGACCTCCCCAAGAGGAGTCAAGTCTGATAGAACTGGGATTGTATCCGAACGCCAGGCCACCCGATCTGCCCATGGCATCCGAAGCTATGAAGTTCCATCGGGCTCCTACTGAGGCTAGGGCTCGTGTAGTAGACTCTGCAGATCCAAGGGTTTCTTGTAGGAGAATGATATCGGGAAATTCGACCTCAAAAAGTCGTTTGAGGGCTAGCTTTTTTGGGGAGCTAGCGAGACCCCTACAGTTGAAGGAGATGCACTTCATGGGGGGCCGATCTTTGGGGGTTTTGTTGCTCTGAGGACCCCGTCTATGGTGGCTTGACGCCCAACTGCTACTTCCACGCCCGCGTGCCTAATGGCTTTATTGAGATATGATTTGCGACCCCGGGTAGTAAGGAACCCAGGGCCTAGAGGGACAATACCCAGCCCGGAAAGGGTTTCAGAGACCTCCAGATGTGAAGAGCGAGGGCGAAGGGAGTATGGGTGGGATGGGGTCGAACGGGATGATGATGGCGAGGGGGGCGGAGATGAAAAGGGCAGAGTGGTCGGAGCAGTGGATGACGACGGAGGGGGAGGGGGGATAACACATTGAACCATAGTGCATGCAGTTGAATTTTCAAGTGCAAATGAGATATCAGATGAGTTAGAGAGAGGGATAGGAGAGATACCCGACACTTGCGCGGCCGCTGCTGCTGCCCGAGCCCTGGTCAGCGGGGGCGAAGGCGGGGCTATCTTTCGCTTGTCCAATTTTGCAGGTTCGCCTTGGGGTCCCGCGCTGCTTTGAGGCGAACGAGATATAGATGGGGGGGTTCCGCTGGTGACCGCAGGTGCCGGTTTTGGAGATCCTTCCTGATTGTTGTTCAATGGGCAGTCCTTGAACAAGTGACCGACTTGGTGACATCGGTTGCATCTGAAGGGAACGCCCTCGTAATCCAATATCTGCGATCTGCTGAAATTCCCCCATCTCAAAGTCATCTTTTCTTGTAATCCCTCCCTGGTATCCAGATGTACTAGGATTCTAGCTAGTATTCTTTTGTTGGTCTCCTTGTAGGATCGATCGTGGTGCAAATACGTTCCCAAAGCATTCCCGATCTTGACGAATGCTTCCTCAGACCAGTATTGTAGAGGCAACCCCAACAATCTCACCCAAAGAGGGCCTTCTCCAATCTGTTCGTGCTCCGGATCAAATAGAGGGCTCCACCTTTTCAATAGCACCGGTGCCATTTCTATGTGTCAGTACTGTGCCAGTACAGAATTCGTGTGTTCCTCCTTTGCGAAGTGGAGTGAGAACCATCCCCTTGGGAGTTCTTGTACTTCCGACAATTCAGTGAATAGTGCGCCCCAAATTTCTTTCACCCATAGTTTCAATCTCTCCGCCGTGAAGGTACGCCCCCGCACATGTCCAACCAAAATCGTTCGAGCCAGTGCCATGGTCTCCTCGAAGTTTGTGGGATCACCGAATGATACTGTAATGTCTTTGACAGTTGCTCTGATGCACTTCGATCTCTTCTTCGAGCGTGGAGCGGTCGGATGATCTATGAGTGGGTTGGTGACCTCGACCCCAGGGGGGTTTTGCGGGCTGTGCATTGAGGGCCGGCGTGCTGAAGCTGCCCGAGGGTCTAATCCCTTCATCGCTCAAGGGTTTTTCCGCTGCAGCCCTAGACTCAACAGGGGTGATGGTGTTTTCCGGTGCTGCCTGGTGTTCGGTAAGTGCGATGGGGATTTCAGCTGCTGCCCTAATCTCAACAGGGGCGGAGGGAAGTACTCTTCTTGGCGGAGATGGCAAATCGAAGGTTAGAGCGTCGGGTGATAATTGTGATAGGAGGAGGGCAGTACCTGGTGAAAGGGGCGGGGCATCCAGAGCAGGGGATGTGGGAGGAGACGACAGAGAAACCACAGGAAGGGTGTCCTGGGCGGCGGGGTTTTCAACAGCTGGTGCGGGAGTTTCGTTAGGGTTTCCGAAGATGGCGATCCCTTCTAGTGGGTCCGCGGAGTAGTCCACAAGCTCCGTAGCTTCGAGGCCCTCCATACCGGTCAACCGTAGATACCGCAGTCGCTGTCTGAAGACGGAAACCAAAACCCTGTTCCCTGATCTGTGCTGTCCGTTCCGGCGAGCTCCCGTTTTCCTGCGGCTCCTGCAGCTAGGTTAACCTAGGCCTTTCCGATCGCGACGCGTGAACCCCATCAGACCTCCAGGTGGACATGTTGTCATCCCTAAACCTCTTTTTAAATATTAATTCAATAGATAATAACTAACTTACAATAGTGTTGAAGGAGTTTAGATGCTCTATCACCAAGTATCCATCCCTCATCTTCAAGTTATACAATTTCTTCCATGGGAATAATTTGTTCACCAACGACTTAGATTGATGTAAAGCCCCTAACGTGTTCCATAATGTCTTCATTGTAGCTTCTCTTGAAGCATTCAGTAATCCTAAATTTGAGAGGCTCAACCACATTATGTTATTTTCCTTCTAATTGAACTTGTTCAAGTATTTTTTTTATATCCCTATGGATGTGATATCTAGATCCATAAAGATCCACTAATGTTTGTCCACCAAAATATCTTCCCTTTCAAGTTTCAACAACTTAAAACTTTGTTCATTGAATTTCTCAACCTTTAACTTTGAATTTCTCACCATCTCCTTGCACCACAAGAATTTATAACATATATCTCCCACTATAACAAGGCTTACCATAGGCCTGAACCAAAACCCTAGCCATAAAGGCCTCTCCTTGATGCTAAACTAGTCTGATACCAATGTGGATTTTAACCTTGTATAGCTAATTGTTGCAAATAAATTCTTAACTAAAACAAAAAAAGGTACAAGAACACACACACACACACACACACACACACACACCTGGAAACAAAAAATTAAGGAAACCATAAAAAAAATTGTATATTATTTCTCTATAATGTTACAATACAATATGTATATCACGTGGCATTTATAAAGCCCTAATTTAGTAAACCTAGATTTAAAAGTGTTTTCTTTAACCAAAATTACATTACCATCGAGCATAATAACCATGTCATCCATAAAACCACCAAAAGAGAAAAAAATGTTCTAAAAATGACCAAAAATGGACACAAAAAATGGGCCTTTTTTTTTCTTTGTCTAGGGTATTGCCCCTCTTGCAACCACCATATACAAGGATGGTAAGCCACTCCCCTATCGTTATCACACAAAAGGTGTTAACCTAGACAAAATCATTAGGTAGATTGAGATATTCCATGTTAAGGTGGGTTTTACACATTAAAACCCACATTCACCTAAGGAAATAGCCTAAGGAACCAATTTTCCTAAGGTATTTTTGTTAATTAATCCATTTTCTTTTTCCCTAAGGAAAAATCATAATTTCATTAATGTAAAGGAAATTACATCTTATAGATGCACTATGGTTCATTCAAAAAGACCCATTTAGGGCCCATCACAAACATAAAAGGAATTCATTGATTGGTATAGCAATAAAAATCTTCCACTTTCCTTTTCTCCCCCCCGTCCCCCTTCTTTTTTATTTCCTTCCAACCCATGTGGTGGGTTGGATTATAGCTAAATCCAACTCCCTCAAAGTTCCAAGTGTGATCCCCTTTTCTAATTCATAGCTCTCAGATATGTGATATCTTTTGGTTCCTTGTATCCTTTCATTATTTGTTGTTGTTGTTTCGTTTACTACAAAAATTTGTGTAACTACCATCTCCATGTTCTGGTTGAGTTCTGTTGAATTTGGAGGTGGTTCTATTGACAATGTTGTTTTATTTGCTTCTTCTTTTTCTTTACTTGGTGGGTCCTTTAGATTCCTTCATCATCAGAAGGAGGGGACTCATAAGTTTTCCAATACTTTGATTTGGGTTGTTACACCTTCCTCTTATTTGCTGAATTTTTAGCCAAAGGACAAGTATCTTGTCAGTGCTCAGTTTAGTTGTATACACGAAATCTAAAGGTCATGTTTTCATAATATAAGCTCTATTTCCATTAGAATTTTTTATTGATCAGCATAATACAATATGGTAGCCCCTTTCTAAGGTTAACCTCCACACAAATATGCGCATATGTGAAGAACCCATTTGTTATCTATTTTGATAAAATTTCTCAAAGCATTCCCAATGTTTTCAAGAACCTGATGGTGGAAAAAGGGAAGTAGGAGGTTAGGAAATCGAACTCAGATGGAAATTTTTGTTACCTACATTGTTGATGAATCAAATTCTAGGAACCAAGGAGTGGTTAGTAACCCTTCTTTTCCCCAGAATCATGATCATTCCTCAAATATTTTCTGGTCATCTTTCTTTGAGGAAGGGTGTATGATAAAAAGATCCCTTCGAACATAAGTAAATATCACATTCTGTAGTGCATTTTATGTAGATCCATTGGTATAGGTCCTATGGTTTAGGCCAAAAACCATTAAAATGATAACTAACTACCTCTTCATGAAAATATGAGAACATGCCATTTACTTGAGGATCTTAGATCCCAACATTTGGGTGTTTCTCCATCCTTTCCACTATGTAAGGCCCAAGAAATTCCCTAGAAGGAGTTATTACCCTCACATGCTATGCACTCCTTTTGACAACTTCTTTATAGGAAACTGAAGGCTCGTATCTTGATCCACCAAGTAAAACATACACCAAAGATAGGGTGGAACTTCTATTGATGGTGTTTTCTTTGAGGGGGCTCCTATCCTAAAGTATTTTGTTTCTTGAGATGAACTTTTGGGCAACTTTAGGATTCCCTCCCTCTATTGTATCTTATGTTTGACATTATCCACTGAATCCTCGTTGTTGACCTAAATTAAAATAGATGAACACTGTGGATTATCCGAATCCAATCTCTCAAAAACCACTCCACAGAAACCTGCAATCTAAAATAGATCTATTAGCCAATGTTTTTATGAAGATTTGGAGCATTCTCTCCTCTTTCAAGCTTACACCCTACTCCTAATCTATTAGATTTGTTTGATGCAGCAGATCAAATGGTGGAGAAAAACTATGATCTGAGCATGCAACATTGGATATATATTCATGGGTTCTTTACGATTGAAATGAGACTTTAGACCCCTCCACCCATTGTAGCGATAGGGGAAAAAACAGTATTTCAGATAGATCGGTTCCATTATGAAGGTCGTGTTTCTTAGCCAACACCGAGAGGATTTGTCTCAGATCGACCACAACAGATTGGGATCTCAACAAATGCAGATTCAAGAAATCAGTGCTCTACAAATGCACTAACTCAATGTGAGGGGCCTGTAGGATTTTTCACGTCTCTTGTCAACCTTTTGCGAAACTCCAATCCCTCTCGACCATTTCCAAGGTCAAATCTGCAGGGATAAAGGGGTTGGTCCACCATGTATTTGTTACCCACAAAGGCCCTATATCCCAACCCTTATCAGATGTACATAAAGGTATCGAAGGGTCCATTAATTAAACCACTTACATGATAATAATCCATAAATTAATTAATTTTTTGTTATTCTCATAATTTTACTCATTTAGGTGAAAATAGTCTCAAATATTTTCACTCACATTTCCATTTCCATAGGAATAATTCAATAAATCATTTATAGATTGATTATTTCTTAATAATTTAAACATCCTCATAGAGATCATTTATTAAATCATTATTCATAAATTATTTGTAACATATCTTACCATTTCACCTAAAAGTAGTTTAATAAAGTTATTGTTTATTAGTTATTTCTAACTGTTTTACCCATTTGTTATTAATTAACTCAATAAATCATTATTTTTGAGTTACTTACTTAAATAAATGTTATTGACATCACAAATAATAATAAAATTAATTAACTCAATAAATCATTATTTTTTAGTTACTTACCTAAATAAAGGTTATTGACCATTATCTCTGACCTTTCCACTCACAAATAATAATAAAATACCAAATTGGTTAGATCTTTATTTGCGCCAACGAATATTTTATTATAATAAACCTCATCAAATATAGCTAACATTTATTATAAATAGAAAATATTTCCTCTTATTTTACGCTAGCCTAGATTCAACTTAATCTCGTCTATCAAGCATCGAGGGATCAAATCTATTGAGGTGAAAACCTCTTTTTTAGTGCAAAACGTGAGAAAAGGTTTGCACCTCAAGATATTTGATCCATCTTAATGCTTGATAGATATGAGGTTAAGATGGATCTAGGTTGGTTTCAGTCGTGCACAGTTACACAAAATTTGTTGAACGTCTAATTATTTTGATCGTTTTAAATATGCCCAATATTTCTAAGATTAATTTGGTCACTTGATTTTAAATTTACCCAATTACCTCAGTTTGAGATGATAGAAACTATTAATAACTTGAATGTTGAAAAATTATGAAATAAAATTGTTGAATGTAAAGGGACAATGTAAAAGCATTAAAAGATAAAAAATATGAATAATAATGATGTATTTAATTACAAATAGTCTTTGGTGTGATCAATCTCAAACTATTTTCTTCTATTGTTCTTATTGTTACACCTACTAGTTTTGTCATATCTTCATATAGATCATATGAAAACAACGATTGAAATTGTAGAATTTTTAACTCAATAGTAGCTTTCTCTAAAATCAATCATTATCACTTATGGAGTGTTAAACCCAAAGTAAGTTTCAACGATAGTTGTTTTCTATTACCTCATTTGAACGTAAAGTGACTAACAATGCTAAATGATGGAAAATGGGAATAATAAGAATGTAGTTAATTGAAAATAGTTTATAGTGTCAAGAAGCAAACATTTCAAGTAAGTGAATATTTGATTTAAGATGAAAATTTATTGTATTTTATCTATGGTTGAATTAGCGTAACACGAAAATAAATGCACGTCATCAATAATCTTTTTGTGCTTAAACTGAAACCAATGCATACTATTAATCTAACTACTTTGAAATTAATGTGCATCATACATCTAGTTACATCAAATCAGAAATCAACATCTACATTTAAAACAATGCATCTAGTGCAATAAATCAAATATAATTAAAAATCAACATCTACACTAAAATCAATACATCTAGTACAAGAAATCAAATAGGACTATAAATCAACAACTGCATTGAAATCAATGCATCTAGTTCAATCAATCAAATAGGATTATGAATCAACATCTATACTAAAATCAACGCATTTATTTCAATAAAAAACCAAAATATTCATTGTTTTCTAAATCCAGCTTATTTTACCTTTTGGAAAAGTCTTGCTTTCTCTATACTAAAATCAATGCATTTATTTAAATGAAAAACCAAAATATTCATGGTGTTCTAAATCCAACTTCTTTTACCTTTGGGAAAAGGCTTACTTTCTCTTCCTTTATGGTTAATAATGTTTAATATTATATAATACTATATGATGTATTTTTCTTTGTTGTTAAATTTTAGGAGAATTAAAAAATTAATGTAGTAATTAATAATTAGATTATACTAATAATCCCTAATGAGACGGACTTTGTAATGTTTGTTATTAAATGGGGAAATGGCTTCTACATTTACACTGTGGTCATTGTATTCTAAGAAACCTCACTTCATTCAGACATTTTGACATAGACTTCAGGTGCATTCCCCATATTGCATACATACTTTTAGTTTTCTAGTTTCAATATGTGGCTAGCTTTCAACTACACCCATGGTTTTGTGTGCACCGTGTTTGTTAAAAATAGACCAGTATGCCCTAACCCTCAATGTGAAAGATAGGTTTGGCTTCTAGATTATTATTTTAGGCTTGGCCTAGAAATCCTATGATTATTGCTCGAAAAAGTATGCAATCCAAGGCCAATATGAATTTCATACTTTTACCTCACAATGCCATTAGCATGTGTAGAGAGGCACTGAGCATTTCACATCTTACTGAAAGAATATAAACCCTTTCACTTATGTTTCTTTGTTGCATGAATACAGTAAGAGGAGATCAATATCATTGGGTTATGAAAGAGAGGGGAATTATACCAGCAATGTTTTTATGGAACACCTATGTAGACATGTTGATTGTGGGGAGGCTTGAGAAGGCATGGAATCTGTTTGATAAAATGTATCAACAAGATGTGGTTCCATGGAAAGTCATGATTGCAGTTAATGCAATGCGTGATTGTGCTAGGGAGGCCCACATACTTATTAAACAAAAGCAACTCTTTATCGTGAACCCAACTCATTATGGGTTATAGCCATAATTAATTGTTGTAAATAGGTTCTTAATAAAAGCATAATAGACGCTACAACACACACATATTAACACATAGATTTTACCCTGCAAACTGAAATAGGGAAAATCGGAAATATTTTTCAATATGTATTCATCTTTACAATATTACAATATGATACAAGATCCAAAAACCACCAATACATTTTCCTTGGATTCAAATACAATTGTAGTTCCTTAATCGAAATTACAAAACCATAAGATAAACCACCATGCACCACAAAACCACTAAATACAAAAATCTTGAATAAAACCCAACACAAAAATTATCCAAAACAATTTGAGTATTCCCTACCCCACACAAAAGGAAGCTTACTACTTGAGAACGGGGTCTTTTCTCCCAGTGTGCTTGACATGACTTACCGTGCATGGAGGTATTCATGCAAAGAACCTAACGCATACCTAACGCTTGTGTTACCTTAGTTTATATCTTGGAGGTTCGCGTCGTGACATAGGACTAACATTACTTTGACCGTGTAAATGAATAATATCTCATCACACCTACAATAAAGCATGGTGACTACACGTTCCGTGTACTTCACCATGTCGACTATTGAATGAGTAGCACACCAAAAGACATCATACAACACTTCTATTTCAACTTGCTTGTTTATTCTTTAATGGTAATGGCATTTTTGCTTACATTTGCTAATAAATTTAAAAAGTATAAAATAATGATTTATATTATAAGTATACTGCAAATTTAAAAAGTATAAAATAATTATTTATATTATAAGTATACTAAGGAATTTAACATCTAGACCATACTGTAATGAATCTCTTTAAAGAAATTTAACAATATTCACAACAGAAATAGATTTAAGGCGTTGACCTTGCTACCTTTTACGTATAATTCAAATTACTCAATCACTAAAATTAATCCACTAAATTAAAAGTGATTAATATTACATATTAAATCATTAACAAATCATAAATTTTCAATTCCCACACTAGTGTTAAAAGTCATGGAATGGATTGGAGTTTACTAACAAATTCCCAACCTCAAAAGCTTATTTCGAACTTGTTTACATCACATGTTCATTGATTTAAAAAGCATCGATTAGATTGCTACAAAGAGAAAACATGAAAGCCGATTAGGATGACATGTTTATTGCGACACAAGTCATGGAAGAACAACATAACGTTTTGACTGAACACTCGGATCACGTGTTTAAAATATTAATTGTGATAAAAGTCATGGATTTTATTTAAACAAAAAAAACACAGGGGTTGATGAATAATAACTTTTTGACTATTGTAATGCATGATTTTGAAATGGCTGGCTTCCAAAGTTAAAAGAACTTTTCTTCAATGTTCAATTTTGAGTTTGATTTTGGAATGACTTCTTAAATTAAAAATAATACGGTAGTGTTTGATTTTGTAATGTTTCATAAAGCAAAAGTAGTTACGTTTCAAATTTTATTTTGATTGGATTTTATAACCTAATTCAATTCGAGTGATCACCTCCCTTGCGTTTTTATTCCTTAATCATTCCATTGCAATAACAATAAAATTAAACTCTTCCGATGTTGAAATATTACGTGTGTTCCCCATGGAGATGCCCGGAGGTTTTTCCGTTCTATCTTTTTTCATCGTTGAATTAGAAGTTACGTAACTGGAGGGTATATTTTGAGTTTTCCAGTGTGTTAAATTGCACATTTTCCTTATTACATGAGAAGATTGAAGTGAATTGTGAACAATCACGTAACATGATACATTGAATTATCAGAGATAACGTATAGAGTAAAGCAAGCTTTTAAATGAATTGTCAACGATAACACTGTTGTCGATATTCATATTACTAATACCAACCCTACTGATTTCGTGAACTGCACGGATTTATTTATGTGACTTTATTTAGTTCAGTTTCAGGATCCACATTCCAAATGATGTTGAGCAGCTTATCCTGGATTCAAGACAACCCAGTGCATCGGGGCTACAAATATTGACCATGTTATGGGGCGGCTGTATATGCTTATTGTTCGATTTTACCTATGTACAAAAGGAATCTGTGTACCTTCATCGATAAGTCAGGTAGATGTGGGGTCAAACTCCACCAATGGTCGAAGAAGTGCTCCAAGTCTCCTCATGAGATCAAATCTTGTACTGAATCCACTATTAAAGGTAAATACACAGTGGAAACTTTTACCGGAAAGCCCACGAGAAAACCAGTGACTTTAAGTTCATGACTAGACATTACATAGTGGGGTCCATGAGGACTACTTTAGGCAGTGTCATTGAAGATCGTAATTCCAGGAAAACGGAATTTGCCATACAGACAATCATCCCATGCTTGACTATCATGGGCTTGTTTAGTACAATCTGATGTTTTATTTTAGTCATAACTAGCCATTCATGATCATCCCATGCTTGACTATCATGGGCTTGTTTAGTACAATCTGACGTTTTATTTTAGTCATAACTAGCCATTCATGATGTCTAGTCATGTAGTGGTTCAGTATCTCACAATCAGAAAGATGCTGCAAATCTTTGATGATCTTACAAGGAGTATGGAAACAATCAAAAACATTATTTTCAAAACATCTTTCGCACTGCATTCTATAGTGAGACTTGTAATAGAGAGGGTTGATGGCTGTTCTGTTGACACCATAGTATGCCCACCAAGCTTGTAACCATTCACATTGTTGATTTCTTTGCATGGCCCATGTTGACCCAAATTTTAGTTTGGCATAGTGGGTTTCATTTCTACCATCAACATTTAGGAGATCCCACCATAGCTGCTTATATCCTAAAAAATTGTAAACAGTATCAGGAAACATAAGGTTTGGATCATTTCCTGGCCATAGAGCAGCATTGTTTGTTATGATAGGCCAATGGATATTCGTGGTTCGGTGTATACAAAATATTTGTGATAGATTCTGTGTCTATCACCTCCCTTTGACCAAATCATGCTGATATCATGAAAATCACTCCTTAGTGATTCTTCTACTAGTCGTGCTGCATTCATACTTCTTTAGTATACCATATCATGGATCCATTTGCTCCCTTTTGGGTATACTTTTCTCTCTGGAACCAGATGTGGAATGTCTGTGTGGGCTTGAAAATTTGCATCCAACACGCCAAGTTGGTTTCCAATTATTTCTATATTCTGACCAACTTTTGTCTTCAGGAATAGATCTTAATACTTCCTGTTGTTGATTTTGATCCCACTCTGTGACTATTAGCATGACATGTTGTTGTTGTATATATTCTCTACTAAGAAAATCACGCAAACAATTCATTGATCCTTTGATATGTTCAACATGAAAATCAATATTAGCAAATAATGCTTGCCATCTAGAAAATTTTGCTTCAGTGGGCTTCTTGATGTCTTTAGTTAGGACTTTCTTTAAGGCAAAAGCATCTGTTCTTAATAAGAAATTCTTATTGACCAAATTAATTTCAAATTTGTCAATAGAATTCCATGCAGATTTTACTTCCTTTTCAATTGTGGAGTAATTTATTTCAGCAGGATTCCAAGTTCGAGAAGAAAATTGAATTATCTATTCTTCACCATTTTTCTTTTGTTTGAGTATGCCTCCCCATCCAAGGTCACTAGCATCTGATTCAACAATTTTGAAAACATTTTCGTCAGCAACATATAAAATAGGAATATATTTTATGTTGACTTTGATGTTTCTTACAACATTTGTATGATCATCAGTCCAGGGTGTAGGATTTTTCTTCAATCTCTAGTTTAACAGACTTCAGTTCTTAGCGCAATCCTGATAAAAATTGCTGACATAATTTAGACAGCCAAGAAATCTTTGAAGCCGTGTTTTGTCTGCAACATCAAGGGCATGCTTCTGTAGAGATATCTGGCCATTCTGGATTGTATGGACAAGGAACTTGATAGAAGTTTGAAATAATTCAATCTTCTTTTTGCTCAAAACCAACCCATTTCTTTTGACCACTTGGAGGAAGATCTGTACATGCTTGAAATGATCATGAATATTCTTGGAAAAAAGAAGAATATCATCTATATACACTAACAGCCAATCAAAATAAGGTTTGAAAATGGAATCCATGACTTTCTGAAACTTTGATGGGACATGTTTTAAACCAAATGGCATAACATTCCATTCATAGTGCCCAGCAAGCACCTTGAACGCTGTCTTGAATTTATCTTTTTCTAATATGGCTACCTGTTAGAACCCTGACTTGAGATCAAATTTTTAGAAAACCTTTGCTCCTGCAATTCTACTTAAGAGGTCGCCTTTATGGGGTCTTGGATAAGTATTGTCTTCTAGAATAGAATTTAGAGGCTTATAATTTATAACCAACATGGGGATTCCTCTAATTTGTTCAGAGCTTTTGTTAACATAAAATCCATAGCAATTCCAAGGGTTGTCAGATTCTCTGATCAATTTCTTATCTAACAATTATTTTATTTCTTTCCCACAGAGCTCTCTATATTCTTTATTCATGGGAATAGCTTTACTCTTGCAGGGCCTTCCTTCATATTCTGGTTTATAAGGTAGTTCAACAGAATATTGCTTTCTGTGCTAGAAGGCATTTGGTTCTTCGGAACAACATTCTGCTTCAATCTTTTTCCTGAGTTCAGAAATTTTCTTCTGATTCAGAGGATTCTTTAATTGTTCTTCTACTTGGATTGACAATTTCAATTCTCTGAATTCAAGCAACTTAGACTTAGCTTTATCTAGTTCTTGCATGGCTTGAACCATAGTAGATACTCTAGGACTTGAAACATATGGCATTTCAATTATCTTGGGTCCTCCATGTGAGGTAGGGATAGTAATGAAGTATCCGACTTTGTTTCCTTTTAACCGGACATAACCATGTGGTTCTACAGCTGCTAAGAAGACATTTCTTAAAATACAATCAACAGGAATGTCTACCACTGCAAATTTGAGTTTAATGTAGTGATGGTCAAAACATATGGAGGCTTTGGGAACCTCATACTTGAGAGTTTTGTTTCCTAGGCCATTAACCTTTCTATTGGCTACAACCCAATACTTAGTTGGGATAACTTTAGTATTGAGAATATTTTCATCTGCACCTGAGTCAATTAGTGCAATCAAAGAAAATATTTCACTTTGGATACAGATATCTATGAGAACATGATACTGTTGGTATTCAACCGTTAGAATTCTCATTTCTCTGAAACCTGTTGTGGCATCCCTTTGCCCTTCACCAATCTCAACCTTTGATTCATTGGAAAATGGTGCAGTATGCAATGTATATTCATTTGTATGTCCAGAAATATTTTGTGCTAGGGGCTGTTTTCCTTTCTCTAGTTGTTCTACTTTGGATTTTAAAGTAGATATTTCCTCTTTAAGACAGTGAATTTCTCTTCTTACCTCCCCCAAAGTGAGTGAACAAACTTTGTCTTGCGGTTGATGTCTTTGGAATGATTTTGTATTCTGTTCATAGGAGGCATCGACAAAGAGCGTCTTCTTATAATTTTTGGAAGGCTTTGAAGAATGAAGTTGATCCAGAAAGGCTTCTAATAGTCGATTCTTCATGTCTCCTTCTTCCATAGCATGGATTTGTGCAAGAAGCTTGAGTTCTTCTTCTTCTACTGTTATGAAACCAGCTCACAAAAAGATAGAAAAGAGAGATCCACGCCTTAGAATTCAGCCTCTTCGAGGGGGCAACCTCCTTTACATTACATAAATGAACAATTCTTGGATGATACAAATGAAAATACCTCCTTTCTATATATAGGAGTCTAAGTGGTCCCAATACAATCAAAGCCTACATAACAATAATATTGTAGGGCACAACAGTAACAATGGTGGGCTTCTATGTGGCATAATAGTAACAATATGGGCACTACATGGGTACATCAATATAATAAGTGGGTTATACTAATAACAATAAGGGGTTACACTAGTAGTATAGGGGCCTAACATGCCCCTCTCCTTCAAAAAGCGTTGTCCTCAACGCTTGAGTAGTTCTTGATGCTTCTATATAAAATTCTTGTCCTCCCATGTGGAATATTCAGCGGGTAAGTTCTTCCACTTGACGAGATACTCTGAAATTGATCGATTTCGTAGCTGTCGGGTTCTTGTTGCTCCAGGTTCCAATATGATTTTTCCTTCCTCTTCAATTTCTGGCAATATTGCTTGAATTGGAATCTTTTGCAACTTTTGAATAAGTGGCCATACTTCTTCGTTCTTCTTCCATTCATCCGTTGCTTCATTTATCCAATTTGGTTGGATAATATAAATAGCACAAAACAATGCTTCCACATCCTCATCCTTGAAGCGTCTTCCCATTCGGTAAGGTCGCCCTTTTTTAAGTGCATGTAGTATCGCCAACATTTCCTTCTCATAAATAGCTTGCTTGAGATGTAGCAGTAAAAATACCCAATCACTCACATCAAAACATTTTTCACTATGATGTTGATCTACCTGTTGTTTCATTTGATTTTGCACTGAAGTGGCGTTATCCTTTAAAAGTTGGAGAACTTGCTGTTGATGCTCGATATGATCTTTCTCTACTTGAACCTTTTTCTTCTTGATATGTCCTTCTATATTTTGAGGAGTGGTAATTTCTTCCAGTCCTTTACAAGATATGGTCGGATTCATTTCTTGATGCTCGATGTGATCTTTCACTTCTTGAACATTTTTCTTCTTGATGTGTCCTTCTATCTTGATAGTTTGAGGAGTGGTAATTTCATCCATTGAATTACAAGATATGGTTGGATTCAATTCTTCTTTCTCGATGTGATCTTTCACTTCTTGCACCTTTTTATTCTTGATATGTCCTTCTATCTTGAGAGTTTGAGGAGTGGTAATTCTTGCCAATGCTTTACAAGATATGATCTAATTCATTTCTTCTTTCTCTGGGTGGTGTCCTGACGTATATCCTCTTCTTTTGATGTTTCTTGATCCTTTTCTTCCTCCTCTTCATATTCTATGTAAAATAATTTCTTCTCAGCACACCTATGACCTTTAGTGCATTTTCTATCACAATTGTAACAAAGCCCTTTTTCTCTTTTTTCTTCCAATTGTTGTGGTGTAACCCTTGTAGGTTGTGGAAGGCTGGGAGAAACAACACTTCCATCTTTATAGTTGTGAGGGGTATGCTTCCTATTTTCCATAATTTTGCTTTCCATTATGTCACAAATCCCTTTTACTCTTTCCAATTGTTGTGGTGTTGCTCTAAAGAAGGTGTTTCTCTTTATATCCTCATAATGTGCTATCATTTCCTCCGTGAAAATTGACCACGTAACAAGTTTTTTACGAGAACAAAGCCCTTTGTACCATAAAAATTGATCTGGTTCTAAATATGAAGATGCAATACATACCTTTTGTAACAGTTGTACACCATGTATATCAAAATATTGCTCCATCTGAAGTATCCAATTTATCGGATCCTTGCCATCAAACTTCCTCATCTTGCTTTTTCTTGATTTTAGGAGCTCTACCTTGAAACGATTGTAACTCTGTACTTTCGGATCTTTAAGTTCTGAACTTGTGACCTGTAGTAGACCTCTGTGTCCTCTTTCCAATGCCACAAGTCTGATCCAAATTGGATTCTCCAAGAAAACGTTATGTACAATCTCCCGCAGTGACCTGATTATAGACTAGTTCAGTAGAGCGAACTTGTATGAAGTGCCACGTGTCACTGTTTCAACCTTTGACTCTGAAAAATATATAAACAGAAACTAAAGTCCGTCCTCTTTCTGTAACTTCTTACGAAATTTCAATCCGATGCTCAGAAAGAAAGTTATGACGATTTTCCCCAGGTCACTTGTTTTGAGTGTAATTCAGGAGTCTGCAAAAAGACCCACTTCCGCCGATCATATCTCCAAAAATATCGCGCGAAAAGATCTAAAATTCGGACCCAAGGTTCAGCGCTAATTTTTCTCAAATGGGTTTTGTTTGCGACTTCTGAAACGTCACAGAAAAAAAGTTATAGCGAAAATGCCACGATGACCTGTTTGGAGCAGCGAAACCCTAGAATCCAAAGCTCTGATACCAAATGTTATGAAACCAACTCACAAAAAGATAGAAAAGAGAGATCCACGCCTTAGAATTCAGCCTCTTCGAGGGGGCAACCTCCTTTACATTACATAAATGAACAATTCTTGGATGATACAAATGAAAATACCTCCTTTCTATATATAGGAGTCTAAGTGGTCCCAATACAATCAAAGCCTACATAACAATAATATTGTAGGGCACAACAGTAACAATGGTGGGCTTCTATGTGGCATAATAGTAACAATATGGGCACTACATGGGTACATCAATATAATAAGTGGGTTATACTAATAACAATAAGGGGTTACACTAGTAGTATAGGGGCCTAACATCTACTGTCTTAGCCATCAATACTTTCTCCTTGAGCTGTTTTGTAGGTGATTCATCAATAGAAAGATCAGTAGAAGAATCAGAATCATAATCCGAGGAATAATAACATTGACAATCATCTGATTCTGAACAAAAACATGGTTGAATATGAGCGTTAGGTTCTTCAACTGATGACTCATAGGAAGAGGAACTTAAAGAGTCTTCAGATGAATCTTCAAGCTGTTGTTGTTGTGTTTGTTCATGGATTACAACATTAGGACAATAATCCATTTTATGACCTCTAGACCCACATTTCATGCACAACATTGGATTTGACAACCTTTTTCTGAACATTTTCAGGCTGTTATTTCTTACCTCTGTTTCTTTTAGATTCTTCGCCAACTGGGCATTTGTTTGAAATATGGCCTGCCTGGCCACATAACCAACAAGTTAATTTATTCCATTTCTCCACTTTGGAACTATGGAGATGGATGTCAGATGGTTTGTAGTAATGGGTCTTTGGAATATATTTGTAATATCCTCTTTTGGACTTCCATAGGGACTTTCTCTTACCTTTTTCAAACTTGGTTGTTTGTTTCTTTGCCTTCTTTGCCTTTCTTTTGGCTTTTCTCCTCTTGACTAGAGGATCTTCAACATTTAAGCCATATTTGCTGCAGATGGATTTACTATCAGGTAATCTTGAGAGTTTTTCTAAAGATTTATTTACTTTAGAACTTGTGCAAAGACCAACCAAAGATTTAGTAATGATAGAATATATTTCACCCCAAGTAAAAGATTCAAATGGTAACTGGAAGACTTCCTGTAGGCGAATATAATCTACAAATCTGGAAGGAAGAGCTGCAAGGTATACTTGTTTCCAGAGCAGATTTTTGGAATCTTTTACCTCATAGATGCACTGCATCCAATCTCTGTGAAAGTCTTCATATTGAGACATCTTATTGCATTTAAGATTCATCAAAATTATTTCATGTTTGTCTGCAATTTTTGTCTCTGAGCCACACCAATGTTCTAGGATCATGGAAGTGAGGGCTCCAATCATATTATTTTGAGGTGTACCATCAGTGTTGTGAATTATATCTCCAACTTCAACTTTGAGCAATTCTTTTTCCATTTTGGCTAGTAGAGCCGGGGATGATTTAGTTTCCCACCACCGTAGGAGGGTTCCTATAAAACACTGGATGATAGTTTTACAGGCCTCTATTTCATCTTTCCTTCTTAAGCACATAAGCTCATACTCAGTAAACATCATATCAATCATTTGCCTTATTTGTCCCACACTGAGACTATCAATATTCCATTCTCGATGAGAGTTTAGAAAAAAGGTATGGGTTTCTGGAACCTTTCCTTTACCACTAAGATTAGGAGTTGAATATTTGTTGAACTGACTTTCCAGTGGCTCATATATTGGTAAGATTTGAGAATCTAGTTCTATCTTTGGTTCCTTGAACAAGGAGGCAATAGAAATCTGGTCAGAAGTATCAGCCTTTTCTTTAGAAGATTCTGGTAAAGACTGTGAGACTTCTTTTGGGAACAGATGAGGAAATCTGTCAACTGGCTTGACAGGATCTTGGATTTGAATATTCCTTTTATATAGGAAGGAAGTAGAAAATGGATTCTCAGACTTAGATACATGTATCTTATCAAAGTTTTCAGCTAAGTCTGTTATGAGTCCTTTTGTAGAATGCATTTGATCTATAATTTGATCTTCTACTTCTTCCAATTTATTCAAAGATTTCTAACATAGCTCTTTACTACTGAAGAAGAAAATTGTACATCATTCAGAGAATTATTTACACTTTTGATTGAAACTTGAATATTATCAAACTATTATTTTATAATAGAAGATTTTGCAGAATTCATTTCCAATCCTTTGATGGCTGTGTTAGTCTCACTGGCTTTCTGAATTCTACCATCAATGCCTAAAGCATTATCATCCTTAAGTACTAAAGGAATAACTTTTGCTGAGTTATGAGCTTCTCCAAGGATAATCCCTTTATAGGGTGGAAATGTGGAAGGAGTTTCAATCTTACTACCGTCTAATGCAGACCATGAGTGTTGTATTGTGGAGGAAGATGCAACGTCAGTCATTAGAACATTTTCTGACTAATTGATGTCTTTCTAAACATAAAAAGATATCCAGGTTTTTGTTTTCTGCATGAAATTTTTCCATTCTTGAGACATCTTAAGTTTTTCTTCAACTGTATAAGTAAGGCCAAAACTCTCTGCCTTTGGATGGGTATAGACATCTCAGTTTAACATTTCTTCAATCCACTGAGAATCTATTTTTTACTTTTTTCAACCATCCATTAAAGTGAAAAACTTGTGCATTTCTAGGACTGATGACTTTTTGCAATCATCTGGAACTATGCTGAACCTTGACTCAAGGATTAAGTCATTCATTGGTTCAAGATAGCCTAGACCATATCTTGGCATATTTGTTGGTCTCATTTTGTTAAACATTTCTGTAAGCCGAGGGTCTTCATTTTCTAATGAAGGGAGTTCATGCATCATCATTATATGATCAGTTTCATGTAGGAAAGGAATATCTGATCATTTAGGGTTTGGAAAAGGATTAACTGTAGTGGTAGGTGGAGCTTCTCTTGTCCTGGGGTGATGATTTTCATGTATAACCATTTCAACAAGGCTACTTAGATTCACAGATGATTTACACTCAGGACAAATGACTTCTAAAGAGGAAAAATTTACTAATTGGGCAAACTCAAACAGAGAAATATGTTTACAGGAATTTGAAGTCGAACTTGAACAAGCAGTATCAATGTAAAGGGGATCTCTGTACAATGGTGAACTTTTGCATACTTGATCAATCCTTCTTCTGTCAATAGTAGATCTTCTGGGAAAAGAGAGAGTGGCAGAGGATTGGTCTTCTTTGATATTTGCAGAGGTTATATTTTTCATAGCAAGAGGCTTAGGATTTGAAATGACCCAATGTTCAGGGAAAGTAAGGTCTTCCCATCTAATTGTTTGGTGTTCTATTTTTTGGTTCTTTGAATCAGTTAGAACTACCACACTTGACTTTGAATCCTTACTGGGGGCATGGAGGACTGCAGGATACAAAGTATTTGTATGTTTGAAGCATCCTCGTGTCTGAATGGCGATGTTATGTCTCTTTTTAGACATATCAAATCTAGTGGTTTGGATCTGCAACTGGAGAATATTTTCTATTGTTTCGTCAAAGACATAGAATGAGAAGTTTGGGTAACAATCAAAATAGACAGGGCCATTTGACATGGGAGCCACAATACCTCCAATCACTGAATCGATATATTTATTATGAGTGAGGTCTTTGACTGTAGCGAGGACAAAAGTATTTAACCCTTGATGATTCAAATAATGGATTCCAATTCTGATGCAACCCAGATGTAGATATTTAGTTTTTAGCCTCTTTGCTTTCCTTGGAGTTGTTTGGGATTCAGAAGCAGGATGGACTGCACACACTCATCATTTTCTTGAATTTGACTTATAGATTCTTTTATTGAAATTCTAGTGGTAGATTTTAGATGGAAAACGGAGAGATCATCATAGACTTCTGATGCATTTATACTAGGGAGTTTCCATTTGGCAAATGGTTGTGACTCTTCATATTCTAATTCAGCAGAATTAATCACGCGACTAGAAGCAGAGGCAAACATATCCCTAAGGGGATTTTCTTCAGCATTATTTTTCTCATTTAACTCTCAAAATAAATAGATCTTGTAGCTAGATCCATTTATATATAAAGAATGATGTATTTTGTATACAGCCCCGCTCAATTAATTCCCTATATCATGTTATTTATTTTCAGCAATGCGTCGGTATCCTGGTAATCTCACCAATTCTACAACGTACAAGTGGTGGGTATTCTTAAAGTCTCTCAAAATTACATCGAGCACGTGAGCATCTTTGCAAATGGCAGCGCATCCCCACAAGGCCCCCATATTTATAGGGAAGAAATTAGTGAGAAGCTGGCATTTCCGATATGCAGGGGAGAACTTCGGTTACGCAGCATGGATCCCCGAGACAACCCGTTTGTTCGATATTAATAAAGAATATCGAGCTCCACCCGATACCCACATGACATTAACAAAGATTCTAAAGCAGTGCCTTTGATTCGCTTTAAGTCAATAAAAATTATCATTACACGCGTTACACTCTTTATATAACTCCCATACCTTGGGAAGGGAACACGGTTGAATTTTTTTAATTATATATAAATGTATTGACTGTAAAATCCCAATATCGAAATAATTAATCACATGATAAGAATAAGTTATTGCCGAATAAAATATTTAAAAAATATTTTTTAATAATATTAAAAAATATATATTTTTTTTTCAAAATTAAATATTATAAATTACATTAATAATAATTAATATTATATTTAAATTAATCTTCGGTTTTTAAATTTATATTAAATTTAATAATAACCAGTTTAGATTCATCTTAAAATCGGATCTATCAAGCGCCTAGAGGGATCAAACCTCTCGAGGTGCAAACCTATTTTTTGAGTGCAAAATTTATGGAAAGGTTTGCACCTTGAGAGATTTGATCCCTCTCAACTGATATATCCAGTGTTAAGATGGATCTAGGTTGGTTTCAGTTGTGTGTGGTCATACAAAATTTGCTGAACAACTAATTATTTTGATCATTTTAAATATGCTAAATATGTCTAAGATTAATTTGATCAATTTCATTTAAAATTTGTTTATTTACCTCAGTTTGTTGAGATGAGAGAGACTGTTAGTAACTTGAATGATGAAAAATGATGAAATACAAATTTTGACTGCAGTGTTAATGTAACAACTTTGATAGATAGAAAATGTGAATACTAAGAATGTAATCAATTACAAACAATTTTCATTGCAATCAATATGAAACTATTTTCTTCTACTGTTCCTTTTGTCACATCTCAATCTAAAACTATTTTCTTTTACTGTTCCTATTGTCACACCTCAATCTGAAACTATTTTCTTCTACTGTTCCTATTGGAACACCTATTATTTTTTCCATTTTCTCATACTGATCATATGAAAAGAGTAGCTGGAATCATAGACCATTCAAATATTTAACTCAAGCTACTGTAGTAAACAACATACCTTGTCTCTTTTCTCTCTCCAATATTAATAACAGTTTTCTCCAAAGTCACTCATGTGACTTATGGAGTGTTAAACCCCAAACAATTTTCAATGGTAGTTATTTTATATTACTGTGTTTGAATGCAAAGTAATTAACAATGTTGAGTGATGGAAAATGGGAATAATAATAATGTACCCAATTATAAATAGTTTATACTTTCAAAAAGCAAACATTTGGGGTAAGCAAACATTTTATTTAGGATAAAAAATCAAATATTGTATTTATGGTTGAATAATTTTTATGTGCTTACATTGAGAGAGTGTGTGAGTGTGTGTTTTGGGGGTGAGAAGGAGAGACAAGGGCAAATAGAAATATAGATGGGGCAGGGAGAGGGAAGAAGAGAGAGGCAAAGACAGGGAGAGAGGAAGATATATATATATATATGGAGAGAGAAATGTTAAAGAGAGAAAGAAGGGGAAGAGAGAGAGAGGGAGGGGAAAGGGAGGAAGGGAGAGGGAGATAGATAGGTATAGAGAGAGTGTGTGTGTATGTTTAGGGGTTGAGATAAAGAGATAGAGAAGGTGAGACAATGCGAGATAGAGATATAGATGGAGAAGGTAGATGTGTGCTTACACTGAAATCAATGCACACTATTAATATAATTACTTTGAAATTAATGTACATCATACATCTTGTTGCATAAAATCAGAAATCAACATCTATACTAAAATCAATGCATCTAGTGCAAACAATCAAATAGGATTAGAAATCAACATCTATACTGAAATCAATGCATCTAGTGAAAGTAATCAAATAGGATTAGAAATCAATATCTACATTGAAACCAATGCATCTAATGCAAGAAATCAAATATGAGTAGAAATCAACATCTATGTTGAAATCAATGCATCTAGTGTAAGGTATTAAATATGATTAGAAATTGACATCTACACTAAAATCAATGCATCTAGTGCAAGTGATTAAATAGGATTAGAAATCAATATCTACACTGAAACCAATGCATCATGTGCAAGCAATCAAATAGGAGTAGAAATCAATATCTACACTGAAACCAATGCATCTAATGCAAGCAATCAAATATGAGTAGAAATCGACATCTATGCTGAAATCAATGCATCTAGTGTAAGGTATTAAATATGATTAAAAATCGGCATCTACACTGAAATCAATGCATCTAGTGCAAGAAATCAAATAGGATTAGAAATCAATATCTACACTAAAACCAATGCATCCTGTGCAAGTGATCAAATAGGAGTAGAAATCAACATCGACATTGAAATCAATGCATCTAGTGTAAGGTATTAAATAGAATTATAAATCGACATCTACATTGAAATCAATGCATATAGTGCATGTGATCAAATAGGATTAGAAATCAAGAAATAAATTGAAATGAATACATCTATTTTAGTGAAAATCTAAAATATTCATGACTTTTTAGATCTAGCTTCTATGGTTGTATTTATCTCTGTGAGACTCTTTCTTCTTCCCTCTCTCTCTACCTTCCATTCTGTGTCTATCTACCTCCCCCTCTCCTTCTCTCTCTTCCCCTCCCTCTCTCCCCCATCTCACTCTATCTCCATATCCCTAACTTTCTTTATCTTTCTCTTCTTTCCTCTCTCCCCCTACCATCTATATTTATACCTCCCTCCATCTCTCCTTATTTGTCTCTCTATTTCAACCCCCCTAAACATATGCCACGCTCTCTCTCTATCCCCATATCTATCTGTCTATCGATCTATCTATCCCTCTTCCTCTCTCTCTCTCTCTCTCTCTCTCTCTCTCTCTCTCTCCATCTATATCTCTATCTCCCATCTATCCCTCTTCCTCCCTCCCTCTCTTTTCCTCTCTCTTCTACCCCTTCCCCACCCTATCTATATCTCTATCTCCCATTGTATCTCCTTCTCACCCAAAAAACATACACACTCTTTCTCCATACCTCTCTCTCTCTCTCTCTCTCTCTCTATCTCTCTCTCTTTGACTCTCCATCTCTCCCTTGCCACTCCCTCTCCACCTTTCTTTCTCTATGTCTTTCTTCCCCTTCAAACTCCATCTCTTTCTCCCCCTCTCTGTCAAGACCTCTCTCTTTTTCCTTCCTCTCTCTCCCCTTCTCTCCCACCTCCCTCCATCTCTCCCCCATCATACACACACTCTCTCTCCACCCTATGTAGCACCGGCCCCATAGAATATTCCATATATATATATATATATATATATATATATATATATATATATATATATATATATATATATATATATATATATATATATATATATATACATGAGTGAAAAAATAAGTATTATTAACCGTTTACATCAAGAAACCAGTGGGAAGTTTAACAAGTCCTTCATAATCGCATTGCATTCATTATTCAAAAAAGGAAAAACAAACAAGAATTGGGGGCGAATGAATGGAGGGACGGATATCATAAAACTTCTGAGCAATTAAAAGCCAAATATGGAACAACTGATAACTACCATTCTATAACCGTCCTATTGGTTCGAAGAAAAAGGAGTGGAGAGAAAGCCTTTGGAAAGGAAGAGGGTATGTTGAAGAACTGGATGGTATCCAATGTTAAGTGAAGGCGCGCATATTAAACCCTTTAATTAAAGGAAAAACCCTTGTGCAGTAGGGAGGTCCGAGAATCATGTTCCATTATTTTACACTGAGCCGAGAAGCATGTTCCATTATTTTACACTGTCAAAATGCACACAATTAGATCTGGAAGTGCCAATTAAAATCTGCAAATCTGCCTGTTGGAGTGAGGCAAAAGTACAGATAAGTAACTTGCAAAATATGTGTTTATTCACTTGTCTTTTGAAAAGATATATATATATATATATATATATATATATATATATATATATATATATATATATATATATATATATATTATTTACATTCTATTTCTTGAAAAGAAAAGATGCAATATGAATATTTTTGCACATAAAATCGAAGTAAATGTGTAGATTTTATTACCGCCTTTTGTTATTCTTCAACTAAGTTTTGAGCAATTTTTATGAGAGTGCATTAAAGATATCTGAAAATTCCAGAGAAAGATAAGTATACATTTTATTTAGATTCTATTTCTTGAAAAGAAAAGATGCAATATGAATATTCTTGCACACAAAATCTAAGTAAATGTGTAGATTTTATTACAAAGATTACATGTGAATCTTGTGTGTTAAAAACTAAGTAGATTTGTCATTTTCTTGGAATGGAAGATAAGTGAAGATGCTTTGGAATTTTTCCTTACACAAAACTCACACTATTGTTATTAGTAAAGAAAATGTATTACTACATGTAGATAAAGATTGTTATTATATATTTTCCTTGGTAAGGAAAATATTTTATTACATGTAGAGAAAGATGGTTATTTGCAGCATTAAAAGATAAGTAAATTTTCTTTTCTTTATATAACATTTCATATGAATTTTATTAAGAAAAGATAGGATGTATGCTCTTTTATTAAAAAAGGGATTTCGTACTAGTGTATGAAATGATAAAAATTGAAGTTATTTTCTTGGAAGTGAATATAAAATAAAGAGGGTAATTTGTGAAATAATTTCATGAGTGGTGAAAAATAAAAGAGAAAAGTTAATTAGATTACTTTTCTTGAAAAGTGGGATTTTGTTTTTGAAACGTGTAGTTTTGATGTGTCTATAAGACATAATTATATGTTGAAGAAAAGATAGGTAACTATGACCTTTTGGTTAGTTAGAATAAATAAACCTTTTGGTACTCTTGAAAAGAACATAATGGTTTTGTGCTCATTCATGGTACAATATTCCCATAGAAAATATCATTTTATTTGAAATGAACACATATGAAGAATCATAGAAACAATAGTTGGTTACATGCATGAAAATAGAACTATTGTGTTAGATCTATTAAAGAGAAACATGTATTTGTGTGTACAAAGAATACGTATTATGGAAAGTTAATTGCAATAAATGCGCTAGCTTTCCTTTTTAAAATACACATATCGGCATGCAATAAATAATCACTAACACATTAGTTTTGTTTAGAGCAACAAATGTCTTTGTGCACACAATAGATTTTATAAGTAGCTCTATCTTGGGAAAGACACTTTTTGAAAAGGGACTTGCATTTTCATGCACGGTAATGATGTCTATCATGTTAGCTTTGCCTTAGAAGGGGGCATGTATTTTTATCTATTATAGTAATATCTATTGTATTGGAAACGTTACCTGGTTATATGCACAAAGAAGAAGCTAAGGGGCTAACTCTCTTTGAATAAGTTTTATATAATTACATGCACGAAAAACAAAGATAAGTTGCTAGTATCCTTTAAGTGAAATGGATGGTTACAGTGGTTTCGTTAGATATGAACGTGTTGGTGGAAGAATGATCATAGCATCATGGTAATTATTTCGACATGCTTGATAATTATTTGTTTATACATGCACAATGTTGTTAGAAGAAACATGATGTGATATTATATTTACATCTCATGTATGCACATGAATAGATGTTAAAAGATCGCTTTTAAAGACTGATTATTGATTGATTAATTCTTTATCTAATCATGTTACCAAAGTTGTTAACGACAACAATGACAGGAAGGGATGGTGATTCGTGCAAAAGACAAATCATGTTTAACATTGTGAAAGATAGAGAACTAATAGTCCATGCAGATGAGTATGAGTTGTAGGATGGTTCACTGATGGAACAATCATGCCACAAGCATATAAAGAGTGGTCATTTGTGGGTAAATGGTTTCCTAGTCATTGTAATAGCTTTTAGCTAGGTATGTTGTATTTTAATGATATTTCATTGTAATATTTTATAACAATGGGTAAGGGATGGACTTCCTTATAAGCCATTGAGCGAGGAGTGAAAACCCTCATGAGTATTTAATAATAAAATTAAATGTTTGCTGGTTTTCACCCTATGGGGTTTCCGAGGTATATCGGTGTTCAATGATGTGATTGCTTATTATGTCAGTTTGGTGATGTTGATTCTTGCATAATGTGGTATTGATAATGTCATGTGATTAATTAATGTGGTTAAAGGAATTGTGAAATGAATGCAAGGTTGCATCATAAAGTTTATGTTAATATACTACAATAGTGGTTGTTAATGGTTATGCAACATATTATTCCTCTACTTTACTCTATGTAATGATCGGGATTTTATCAAATCTGGATTAGTAATTTGGATAGTTACTTGTGGGTAAATTGTGTAAAAAATTTCTAACTCCATGTATTTTCATGAGAGGTTACCAGGGTATGTTACACCATCCAACTCTATCACAATCTCCCTCCCTATCTCCTTCTCTCTCTCCCCCTCTCTCCCCCCTCCATATCTATGTCTCCCTGTCTCTCTCTTCCCCTCCTTTCCCTACCTTTATCCTCTCCTTTTCCACCCTTCAACTCTGTCACAATCTCCCTCCCTCTCTCCTTCTCTCTCTCCCCCTCTCTCCCCCCTCCATATCTATGTCTCCCTGTCTCTTTCTTCCTCTTCTTTCCCTATCTTTATCCTCTCATTTTCTCTCTCTTCCATCGTCTCCCCTATCCCTCATTCCATCTTCATCTCTCCCTTGTCACTCCCTCTCTTTCCCCCTCCAAATCCATCTCTCTCCCTCCCTCTCTCCCCCTACTCTCTCTCTCATTGTGTTTCTCACCTCTATGTCTTTCTCCCACACTCTATTCCCCCTTTCATCTCACTCTCTTTCTTAAATATCATCCCATTGTATTGTATTTAAGAAAGTATATAAATTAATAAAAAACATAATTGGTTGTAAAATATTAAACCTATATTTTTGATCAATCATGTTAAAGAAAATACAATAATAATAAAAAATAAAAGAATCATGCACTATATTTCCTCTATCATTGTTAATCACTTTGCTTTCTCACTTCGCTTGGATCCTTGGTTAAGATGCATCTATCCTAGTTCATTATAATATTATTTATATTATATAAATTTCACATATGTATATATAAAAGTATTCTCATTTTTTAATTTATTAAAACTTCCATTTAATCTCTATGAAAATATTGTTAGTAGTCATGAGGATGGAGGGTTTAGATATACCTCAAAAGTAATTATAACCATTTTGCTCTTAGATTTAATTAAAAAATGTTATAAAATTAAATTAAAATAAAATATTTGTAAAATATTTTTATTTTTAAATAAGTTATTGTTTTTGGGCATGTGGTATTGATAAGACATGGTATTGACCCATGGTATTGTAACAATTAAAATCCTAGATCCATAACATAATAATCAAAAGTGTAGATGACCCATGGTATTGATAAACCATGGTAGTAGCCCATGGTATTATAATTTTCTTCCCTCCTCTCCCTCTCTATCTTTCTCTTGTGGGTATTGGTCCATGGTATTGTAAAAAAACCTACTTAGAAGTTAATAATATCCATGGTAAATATTCATGATTAAAAATCTTGTCATATTGTAAATATTAAGTTTTTATCCACTTATTAATTAAATTTATAAATGGAACACATCTATATTAATTGTTACAAATATATTGATTACATAAAATATAATATTACAATATTATATGTTACTCAATATTTATAACCACACATAATAAATAGTGGCCAGGGCTGGGGAGAAAAACTAATTAAAATGTAATATTATTAAATTTTACATAATATTTTAGGTCACACCCCACCCTAAATATTACATTCTACTCGATATTTCCCATTAGTCCTACTAATTTTATTGAGCATCTTCCATTATATTGAGTTTACCTTCCTACAACCGAAAACCTGAAATTTACCTGATTATTATTATTACAATATTACAAAAATCACACAACCGAAAACTTGAACGCCACGAAATATAAATTTACCGGGTTATTATTATTACATAAATCACACAACAGAAAACCTAAATGCCACGCAATTTACCTAGTTATTATTACATGATATGCCCAATTGAATCACCCGCTTCTTTTTTCCTAA
Source organism: Pinus tabuliformis (assembly GCA_031772625.1). Lineage (NCBI taxonomy): Eukaryota > Viridiplantae > Streptophyta > Pinopsida > Pinales > Pinaceae > Pinus > Pinus tabuliformis. The sequence goes on from CM062819.1 coordinate 1,038,220,605, forward strand.
TTTTCTTTGTTATTCAATGAATAAGCTAATCAATCTCTTTTTTTAATTATATATATATATATATATATATATATATATATATATATATATATATATATATATATATCATTTTCAAAATTGAGTTTGTTATTATTAGTCGACACATTTTTATTTTATTTAATTATTTTATTTTAAAGTAACGTTACACATATCTTTAGCATATACAATATATATTAGCTGACACATATTTATTTTTTAATGTAACCTTAGTTACGTGACAACATCTTAATGTATGGGACAACATCTCCCTCATATTTTTTAAATATTTTTTAATATAATGTCACATTACGTGACAACATCTCCCTCATATACTGGGCTTTAGAGTGCCTCTCAGCGCAATTATTTTTAAAATTTAAAATGTTAACGGAAAGCATCCATTCTTCATATTTCATAAGTAATATTCCAAATCTAAACGTTTTACCAACAACAAAAAAAATTCCATATGTATCATGCTTTGTCAAAGTGAAACAATATCATCATTGGATAACATTTTGATTTCATACACTGATATTTTGACTTAAGTTTTTAATATATAATATTTCTTCCGCCCTAAGATTTCTTAATTCTGTGCTCAATGCCTATCAAACTGGTATCACTCTATAAATGTTAAAATTGCATGGAAATCTAGAAAACCAAACGTATATTTTTGATAGTAGGGAGAAAAATTAATCAATTTAATTAATTTTAATTTAATTTAATATTTTTATAAGTATTTTTATTACTCTTTATTATCATTAGTTTTTATTAATTAAAAAAACTAGAATTACAAATTATATATATATATATATATCACTTAAGAAAATGCTTTGCATGAGAACTACACGGCATCTCCACTGAATGCATATACCTACTCTTCTTGCCCATTCATGGCATTGGCTCAATTCGTTGGTTAGAGTTTGAGTGGAAACCTCTGACAACAATGGCTTCCTCGTCACTTTGCTAAGTGGGAGGCCTTCTACCCTAGCCTCAACGATATGGCTTCCTAATCACTTTGCTAAGTGGGAGGCCTTGTACCCTAGCCTCATCCTTGAGTTGTTGCTTTACGATTGGGTGTGCCAATTGCAAACGTATGATGGCCTACCAACGTGGATATAATCATGAGCTTGCGCTTAACCAAAACTTCAAATATTTTTATGACATCACGGATTGCAATGGTTTCAATGGGGGGTCAATTTAATAGATATTTTTTATATGATGTTCTCTATTTAACTTTGTATTATTTCTATAATTCATTTTTGTTATTTTTTTAATATATTATTTATGAATCGTCCACATGGGGTAGCTCAAGCGGTAAGGGCCGTGGAAATGAAGTCTCACCGAACCGGAAGTCTTGGGTTCAAATCTTGGGCTACCCCTCCCTCGCAGAGGGGTACATAATGGACATGTAAATCAGAGAGTCCCGCCCCAGCTTACAATATATATATATATATATATATATATATATATATATAGATATTATTTATGAATCTTATCCTATATTAGTTATAAATAAAGCCTTCAACTTACTTCTCTTATTATGTTGTAAGGTGTTCCCTTCTGAAATCAACTCCCCTCTTGTCTTACCTCTCTTACTATGATTTGTTTGATATGATGTTAGACGATTGAAATATTTTCCACCATTGATAGAAAATCGCATTATAACTGAAACAATACCGATTTTCCGTCCTTGAAACCATATGAATAACAAGAGGATGCTCGATGCCCCTCCTTGGAAACCCAACTCTTTCCCTACAATTCGATTCAGAGAAGGTGTTAGATCCCGAATACTTGCAACTATACCTTCTTCTAGGATCAATAAACCTTAGAAACCCTAGAATCTTCTTGGATCAAGAACAGTCGAAACTTAATCTTCTTCTTGGACCAGCGAACCCTCGCAATTCGATTGAGAGAAGGTGTCGGATCCCATGCCACAAGACGACCATGGCTTGCATTGCAGAATATCGTCGTCCTCTCCCTCTTATCGATGAAAATCCTAGGAAGCACAGAAAGTTAACGTTGTCGTGGGATGTCCTCCCTTCTCATATGCAGGTTGGTTAATTTTATGATCTGTTAAATTACAATTAGTTTTCTTATAGATATAACTTCAATTAGATTTTGAAAATAGGGTTTTCTTTTGCCCTTCTGAATCCTGTGAGATGAAAAGAGTTTTCTCGCAGGTGATTACTAATTTAGTACTTTTAGCTTTAAGATGAAGTTTATTTTTCAATTGTAAGTTCCAATCACAGATCTTTATAGACAATGGAGCCCCATACAACTGGAAAAATCAGACTTCTGAGAGTGAAGCGTGGACTCTACGGAGACGATGAACGCAAATCCAAGTATGTTGAACATTAATGAAAGAAATAAAAAAACTTAGAAATCCAAGATTCTAAGTATTTAACAAAAATACGAACCATGTGTACGATTCCCAAGCTTCGAATGGATGGGCCATATGGAGCTTCGGACATGTTAAATCACATGAAAAACGTGGATTATGCTTCCAAAAGGAAAAGGAAGGACATGGTTTCGACAAACACTTATTTCTACTAGGTCATAAGGGAGCAAGGCTCCTTCGACTGGTTCAAGGGGGTCATGAACGAAATAGCAGAGATGGACAAAAGGGTAAAATTCATCTAGTCGCGTAACTTGCAAATACCAAATTTTGTTGAATTGAAAAAGATAAATGAATGTTGGATGTTTGTGAATCCAGGGCATTATTGAAATGCACAACTACCTAACGAGTGTTTATGAAGAAGGTGATGCCATGAAGGCTTTAATTACAATGGTGCAAGATCTGAATCATGCCAAGAATGGAGTCGATATTCTCTCAGGAACCAAGGTACACATATATATTTTTTCCTTGAACCCATTCAAAGTAGAGATGAATTGTATAGAGCCAAAGTCGAACAAGTATTAGGATTCTAGGGATTTTAGGTGGGAAAATTGAGTAGTAATGGCATGCTTAATATTTTGTCTCCTGTGATGATATGTTTGAAATAAACCAAAGAAATTATCAAATTTTTATGGAGGAAATATGATGTTTGGGCTCTCTATAGGGAATGGGATTCTTCTTGGGATGAGCACATTCCAGCTGAAGTTAGACACAATTATGATATGGTAGAGGTTATAATAGATTTCACCGAGAAGTTTGGAGTGAGGGTGGCTCCATTAGTAAAGGTTGATGGATACAAGAACATTCGGGTGTATATGAATGCTTGTTAATATTTTCTTGTATTATTAATAAGTTTGCATAACATTAATTGTTTAAACCATGATTGGGAAAGAAATAGTAGAGTAAGCTTACCTCAGGTAGTTGGAAATTTGGGGTAGTTATTGACCCAAACTTCTCTTGGGAAATAAAGACTCCCGAAAAGAAAGCCAAAAGGGTATTAGGAACCTATGGCAAGAAGAAAAAGAGAAGAGGAGAAGACTCTCGAACTGGTTGGCCAGTGGAGTTTGTTTGAGGCTAAGAGTGGTGGGCTCCAGTATTGTAGCAATAATGCTACAACTCCTAGAGCTTTCTATCTCTAATTTTATCAACCCGGTAGTTCGTAACAAACTTGGAAGCGACGGTGCTGTATGCACAAGTACTAGCTCTTGTCGCAGCTGTCACTTGGTCAGCTGGCACAAGTCCGCTAGGGCTCAAGCCAACTTCTATATGTTCTCAGAAGAAGCTTTCTAAATGATGAAAGAAGACTATCTGAAAGGAAATTAACCTACTTTGCAAGAATGAACTGAAAGCCAACAAAACATGGAAACCCTAGTAAACCCTAATCTGACTAGTCTAATCTCTATGATGCAATGGTGGGAGTGCAAACTTCTAGAAATGATGCCATTACTTCTAGTGATATGAGATGCATGCATTTAAACTACTTCTACTGAAAAGAACATTGTTTTTATATTTTTGCTTAAGTGGTTGGGGTTATTATGACTTGTTTCTTATTAGGTTTTGACTGTGTAGGGGTGGTTTGAAGGGAAAGAAAGCTTGGGAAAGGTCAGGAGGCTAGGAAAGGTTCCAGGGGATCCAAAACATCATTCCACAAAAGTCCACAACGTTCATGTGCTCGGCAACCGAGTTTGCAGGCTTCTACAGGATGTCGGCAGGGGATCCTACAGGATGTTCAGAGATTTCTACAGGATGTTCTGAAATGGGATTTTGGAGCATGGGTGAGTGAGGGAAGATGCATGAGTGGATATGGAGGTAGGATAGGGGTCTGAAGTGGCCTAGGAACTGATGGATGGAGCTAAGGAATGGCGAGGATGGTTCAATTTGTTCAAGGGAGAGTGAAGCAATGTTGCACAAAAATTAAGGTTTTGGGAGCGAATGGCAAACGTGAAGCAAGGGTTCTAAGTAGAGGGTGGAGCGGATGGTGCTGATGGAGAATAAGCAGATGAAGGAGTGGTACAGGTGCTCTGCAAGTCGTTTTTCCAATCTGAACCAACAAAGACTTATGAATTCAAAGACCTAATTACGTTGACCTACTTTGCTAGCTGTTAGTAAAGAGAATGAACAAAAGTGTGACCTGCAATGAAACCATGTATTTTAACTCATGCAAATAAGCAAATGAAAGTTTGAACTTGTAACCATCTTATACACATGAAAATCAAACACTAGTGATTGCATGGCAAAGCAAAATCAGTGTTTTTGTGGGCAGCAAAGTCATCCTGGTCACAGCTCCTGATCCCTCTAAGGGAGAGGTGAAACCACAGATGTTTGTTGGCCCTTTTCTTGAAGCTTTTTCTGTTAACAACCTATCAAGTAAATCTGAGCATGAAAAGCTATTTTACACATAAAAAAAACAAACTAAATAACAACATAAGAGTTAGATCTAAATAACAGATTTTATTTTAAGAATGGAGCAAACACATAAAGATAAACAAGGGAGGTACTGGGCGCTTGAGATGGGCCCAACCCCAAGAGCTACAGCCTCCCAAGAGAGATTTAGAGCTGGTGCAAAGCTGGATTCATCTTTATTAATCAAGAATGAAGAGTTACATCAAAACTGTCCACAAGAAGAACTTGAACATGAGCTGAAAGCAAAGCTAATCTATTGCATAAAAATCGAACTACAAACTAGCTAACTAATGGCTAAAACAAAATGACTAACTGGCTAACCAAAATGAGGCCCTAAGCCTTCTTATTTATACAATTTGAGGACCCAACAGTCCTCCTAAAATTTAGGGACTTGGCTGCCCAAGACTTGTAGTTAACAGCAGTCCTACTTGACTTGCTTGGCTGCCCTTGTGCTCATTGATTTGGTGGCCTTTGAACTCCGAGCTGATGGTGGAGAATTCGAGGTAAGGGCCCATAAATGAGGGGGACACCTTCCTACAAATCCTCTAGCTTGTTCTCCCACGAATTTGGCTGCCAAGTGCTCATTAAGACCTTCAATTTTGTCTCCAAGTGGACCAAAAAGGCTACACAAAGCACCCATTAGACTTGTTGGCATAATGACTAACCAAATTCACTCTATTAACATAAATATAATCAAAAACATGCAATAAACTAATGAGAATGGTGGATTAAGTCAAATTAGGAGGTTGAATGAGCCCAAATAATTATCCATTTTTGGGGCTCATCATCACCCCCCTACTGAAAGTGTTGCTCGTCCTCTGAGCAACCAATCTCTCTCCCCATCTTTGATGGCCCTGGTGGCCTCCTTGGCTAAAACCTTGGCCAATTTCTCCTTCTGCTGCCCTTTCTCCAAACTTCCTGTAGAAACAGTTCTCTGTCTTCCTGTAGAAACAGTCTACTAACTTCCTGCTGAACCAATTTTCTCTGATTTTGCTTGCTTGGTTGGGGGTGCCTTCTCCTTGAACTGTGCTGCTGGTTTTATCCTCATAGTTATTATTCTCGATGGAGCTTGGTGGACTTTGGGATCCAAAAAAAAAAACCATCTCAATGAGGTCAATCTCCCTTTTGATCTCAGCCTGGTTAGAATTAATAGAATTATCACTCATATCATCATCTATGTTACAACCCAATAGCATATCAAGGTCAATATTTTGATCAGATGAATCACCATCTAACAGAAATGGGAAGTTGATGTCAGCATCAGACTCCATTTGAAAAGCTCCACCTCCTGCTACTACTACCTCAGATTAGTCAGTCTTGTCTGGAGATGTGACTGCATTGGCAGATCCAAAACCCTTTCCATTACCAGTACCATTCATTACAAATTCACATAGAGGAATGCTACGGCTGCTGTCCATGGGAAAAGGGTTAGGATAGTTTTCTGGGTTGAATGTAAATGGCCCATCATCTCTTTGTGGAGATCCATCATCCTGAATCAAATGCAGGGTACTGGAGGCAGTTGATCTAGGATCTCCATGATGGTGATGCAGTTCTTCTTGAGTTTGCATATTCATGATGGGATCACCTCTTTCAATTTTCTGCATATCCCCATGATGGTGATCCTTTTGTTCTTCAGTTTTCATGTTCATGATGGGTTCACCTCTTTCCATTTTCTGCATATTGAAAAACAAAGAATTGCAGGAATAGGAGGAAGCTGTATGAACATTTTCTACGTCCCATGGTTTCCATACAGGGATACTTACCTTATTGCAGTTGTTGGGAGAAGAGGCCAGGCAATGAAACGCATTGTAGTTTTCTTGCTGCAGTTGAACCTGAACCTGTAGCAGCTGCTCATGTCGCTGCCGATCCCCTTGATCTGAATTAGATGACATTGCATCTGATATTGGTCCCTCTTTCCTATCCTCATTGCAGGGCACTAATTCCTTCTTCTCGGCTTCTTTCAAATTCCTTATGTAGTCTGTTAAAATCAAACTTCTGTGTTTCCTGTCATCTATAGAGCCATCCAGAGTTCTCCTTGATCTTCTGCGAGCAGTTTGCCTGCGTTTACTTGAATTCCAGTGGTTTTTTATGGCATTCTTCGTTCTGCCCAGAAGACGTTTGGCAATTTCTGCCCACTTATTCCCCACTTCTGCATGAGCCTTCACCAATAATTTTTCTTCTTCTTCAGTCCATAGATCTCTCTTTCTTCAAGCTCCAAACTTGATGAAGAACCTTAGGCTTCTCTGCTCTGGAAGTCTCTGCTGCACTTTCCTGTAGAAGACCCCACCCGTTTCCTATAGAGTGTGATTCTGCCTTTGAGTGAGCCCGATGCACGAGTGAAATTCGAGAACAGGTAGGAAACTCAGCGGAGGACGATAGGTTAAGCCGATTGTGGAAGCAGAGGATGTATACTTCGAGTTGAACAAGATGCAAGTGCAAGTTAACAACAGTCTATGAGTTTCAACTGAGCGCTCAGATTTCTGCGTGACTTTTGGAGTGAGGTGGCAAAACGTGTGCGCTGGCTTTTTAGAACTGTAGTGATGTTATGAATTGCATGTATTCATTTATCTATCAACCATCTGATGTCCTGTGCACTGGAGTTCAACAGATCTACCACTAACTGTGTTTTTCAAATTTTTCATGAATGACCATACACGTATGCTGCGTGATTTTTCCTTGAGCGCTAGAGAACTGGGTGTCTTGCTACATTCATGGCTTAATTTCACCATTCCATTCATTCATGCAATGCTTAGACTAGATTCATGCAATAGATGAACAAGGTTTAGTCACGTACCTGAAATCAAACGGCTGCTTGTGAAGCTTTTTGCTGCTGCATGCTCATGTTCTGCTGCTGCATGCTTGGATACTTTGATTGCATGAGGGCTTGGCTGATGATTTTTGATTGCTTTTCCTTGTGCAGGTGTCCTCTGGCTGGATCTGAGCTGCATGCAATTGTTTCCACGTTCAGATCTGCACCTTCAAGTTGCTGCTGTTGCATGGTCACAAAACCAGAACTTGTTTTCGCCATTTCTCCCAAACGGTAAAGCGGATTGATCTGAAACTTGTTGAGCATGTTTCTATCATCATGATGCATCTCCCATAGCAAAATCGTGATCAATGGATGCATGGATTTCGAGAAAAATGGAAAATGGCTGAAGATTTCAGAGCTCGATTTCTCGGAAACTGTGCATCGGAATCGGCTGAAACTGCTTGGGTAGGTTACTATCACTCACATGCATATCCCCATGAAACAGATTTTAAAATGGATGCACAGATATGGAGAAAATGCAAAAATGGCTGATGGTGATGGAGGCTGATCCCTTGGAAACCGTGCACCGGAATTGCATGAAACTGCTCAAGCGTGTTGCCATCACGCTTGTACAATTCCCCATAAACTGGTTTGTCAAATGGATGCATAGTTTTCAAGTTATGGCAAAAACAAATTTTGTTCTATGTGTTTTTGCTTCAAGGCACTTTGCATGTGTTTGCATGGAAGGGAAAACTGAGCTTGGGCTGTGATGCAGGTATGGAGATGATGGAGGAGGAGTTGGAAGATTGCATGAGGGCTTCTGAACCCTTGAGGAAGCTACAATGCTCGCCAAACCACTTTTTGAAATCCATGTCTAGTTTCCCACAATTTCTACAGGAAGTTCCTGTAGAAGCACAATGAGAAGCACGAGGAGGTGGAAAAAATGATGGATGAAGGCAAGGGATGGACACACAAGTGCTTGTAGGCCTAATCAACAGATTCCCACCATTAGATTCACTTTTGAAATTGGATTTGGCTCGTCCAAAGGTTCTACAGGATGTTTCCTGTAGAAATACAGAGCTTCCTGTAGAAGGCACACAAAAGATTCCTTTAACCTTTAGTTGAGTGCTCCTCCTGTCATGAAACTTCCTTCTTACAACCTGCAATGTCATTGCTGCAACATGAAATTATTCAATGGAGATTAGCTTTATTTTTTTTTTTTTTTTTTTTGAAAGACAACTAGGGCACCTCATGGAGGTTTTCACCCTAATTGCCTGCCTTGGGCGCCTCCAAGGGAGGTTTTCACCCAAAGATCTTATTCTCTTTTCTCTTTTTTTCCAACCCATTGACCGCCTCATGGAGGTTTTCAGTCAATGAGCCAATCTAAGGCGCCTCCGAGGAGGTTTTCACCTTAGATTTCTATTTTCCTCTTTTTTCATTTTTTCTTTTTCTTTTTTGTTCTCTTTTTTTTTTCTTCTACCCTACCCTACTTGAAAAACAAAATCGTTCTCAAGTATAAGAATACTTCCAATGGAGCCATGTGCACATCGAGATTAGAGACAAAATGATGTGGAGGCTCGAAATGCATGCTTTGATAGGTGTCCAGATCTCAGAGACCAAATGATCTGACTTTGAAGGGATCAAACAAAGCTGAGGAAGAAAGTACTGCTGCAACTTAGTGACCTTATGAAACCATATCTCAATACAGCTTTGATATCCTTGGTCATCTTGCTGATTTGGACCATTCTTCATGTCACCTTCTATCATGACCTTCTGATCTTCCTCTTTTTGTTGATCTTTCTCTTGAATACATGGAAGATTTGATGGTAACCATGAGGAAGCTTTCTTTATCTCTGCTTCTGATGTCTTCTCTTCATCAAGTGCAGTCCATGGTTCTTTGATCTCCTCTTTGGAATCTTATTTTGCTTTTGTTCCTTCAATGTTGTCAATATAATCTCTGTTTTGTAACACTCTTCCTACGCTTTGGTGAACATCATTGAGCTCAAAAGGAGTCATTTGCACATGTTGTGCCTCAGCTTTGCAATTGGGTTGAGCTACTCCATTGTATGGCTTTGGAAATGGTACGAGTAGTTGAGTGGAGGTGTGAAATTGAGATGGAGATGGATGGCATTGTGGTTGGGTAGCCATTTGGGGTTGCCTTGGTGGAGGAGGAGGCGATGGTTGTGGATGAGCAGGTGGTGGAGGAAAATGAGCGGGATGAGAGTTGTACTGGGGCCTCCACTCCTGATAAGGTGCATTCCACTGAGGCTGTGGTTGAGCATAAGAGTGAAATGAATGAGCAACTGGTTGGGTATAATATGGATCTGTGAAGGAACAAGGAGGAGGTGTGAACCAGGAAGGATGAGCAGGGGGACCCTAAGAAGGCATGAAAGTGGCTTGATAGGGGTCATAATAGGTCTCGGGTGTCCCTTGTAGTTCCTGCTGGTAAGATCTAGGTCCATGCGGCCAACTTTGGTTCATGTAATAGAGTGATTCAGTGGCTCCTTTGGCTCTCTGATATGCAACTTTGAATCTGGGTAAGGAAGGGCACTGATCTGTAGGATGGTGTTCTTCACAGACAAAACACACTTCTATGAAGTACAATGGACATTCGTTCTTAGGATGCTTTCTAGTGCACCTAGGACAAAAAATGACCAAAGCCCTCTTGGCTTCCTCTTGCTTCTTTTGGATCCACAGGGTATCCAATTGCATGGCAAGAAACTGCCTCATATCACTCTTGAAATCTTCTATCTGATCTTCAAATTCATCTTTGGACAAGGGACTGCTCCCAACATTTCTGCTTGTAGCCATTTGCTCCAAAGGAATGGTTTCTTCTTCTTCTCCCCTAGAGGTTCTTTAAATATGTCTTGATGTCCACCCAGGGGTTCTTCTTAGTCACAGCCATCGAAGAAGAGAGAAGATTGGCTGTGTGAAGCAAAGGGGGGGTGTTGTGAAAATATTTTTCTAACTTATCTCTACTCCTACAAGGCATGAAAGGAAATATTTTTGGTTGATTTTTTGTATTTTTCTTCTTGTACTTTCAAAACTAAAATAGATTGAACTACAACTAACTATCTTGCTGAAATGAAAATGCGGAATTGAAATGAAAGCAGTAAAGGACTAATCTATTTTGCTCAAATGAAATTGCAGGAATGAAATGCTAAGCTACGCTTGCGGAATTGAAATGCTACTCTACACTTGCAAAAATGAAATTGCGGAATTGAAAAGCTAATCTATGAAAGCGGAAAATGCTAATCTACTTTTGCACAAATGAAATTGCATAATGGAAATGAAATAAACTACTTAGCAGAAGATTGTAGTGGAAAATAGAAGAAAAGCGACAATCACCAATACTCTGACGCTTCCCCGGCAACGGTGCCAAAAAGATGGTGGGCTCCAGTATTGTAGCAATAATGCTACAACTCCTGGAGCTTCCTATCTCTAATTTTATCAACCCGGTATTTCGTAACAAACTTGGAAGCGACGGTGCTGTATGCACAAGTACTAGCTCTTGTCGCAGCTGTCACTTGGTCAGCTGGCACAAGTCCGCTAGGGCTCAAGCCAACTTCTATATGTTCTCAGAAGAAGCTTTCTAAATGATGAACGAAGACTATCTAAAAGGAAATTAACCTACTTTGCAAGAATGAATTGAAAGCCAACAAAACATGGAAACCCTAGTAAACCCTAATCTGACTAGTCTAATCTCTATGATGCAATGGTGGGAGTGCAAACTTCTATAAATGATGCCATTACTTCTAGTGATATGAGATGCATGCATTTAAACTACTTCTACTGAAAAGAACATTGTTTTTATATTTTTTCTTAAGTGGTTGGAGTTATTATGACTTGTTTCTTATTAGGTTTTGACTGTGCAGGGGTGGTTTGAAGGGAAAGAAAGCTTGGGAAAGGTCAGGAGGGCTAGGAAAGGTTCCAGGGGATCCAAAACATCATTCCACAAAAGTCCACAATGTTCAGGTGCTCGGCAACTGAGTTTGCAGGCTTCTACAGGATGTCTGCAAGGGATCCTACAGGATGTTCAGAGATTTCTACAGGATGTTCTGAAATGGGATTTTGGAGCATGGGTGAGTGAGGGAAGATGCATGAGTGGATATGGAGGTAGGATAGGGGTCTGAAGTGGCCTAGGAACTGATGGATGGAGCTAAGGAATGGCGAGGATGGTTCAATTTGTTCAAGGGAGAGTGAAGCAATGTTGCACAAAAATTAGGGTTTTGGGAGCGAATGGCAAACGTGAAGCAAGGGTTCTAAGTAGAGGGTCGAGTGGATGGTGCTGATGGAGAATAAGCAGATGAAGGAGTGGTACAGGTGCTCTGCAAGTCGTTTTTCCAATCTGAACCAACAAAGACTTATGAATTCAAAGACCTAATTACGTTGACCTACTTTGCTAGCTGTTAGTAAAGAGAATGAACAGAAGTGTGACCTGCAATGAAACCATGTATTTTAACTCATGCAAATAAGCAAATGAAAGTTTGAACTTGTAACCATCTTCTACACATGAAAATCAAACACTAGTGATTGCATGGCAAAGCAAAATCAGTGTTTTTGTGGGCAGCAAAGTCATCCTGGTCACAGCTCCTGATCCCTCTAAGGGAGAGGTGAAACCAAAGATGTTTGTTGGCCCTTTTCTTGAAGCTTTTTCTGTTAACAACCTATCAACTAAATCTGAGCATGAAAAGCTATTTTACACATAAAAAAAACAAACTAAATAACAACACAAGAGTTAGATCTAAATAGCAGATTTTATTCTAAGAATGCAGCAAACACATAAAGATAAACAAGGGAGGTACTGGGCGCTTGAGATGGGCCCAACCCCAAGAGCTACAGCCTCCCAAGAGAGATTTAGAGCTGGTGCAAAGCTGGATTCATCTTTATTAATCAAGAATGAAGAGTTACATCAAAACTGTCCACAAGAAGAACTTGAACATGAGCTGAAAGCAAAGCTAATCTATTGCATAAAAATCGAACTACAAACTAGCTAACTAATGGCTAAAACAAAATGACTAACTGGCTAACCAAAATGAGGCCCTAAGCCTTCTTATTTATACAATTTGAGGACCCAACAGTCCTCCTAAAATTTAGGGACTTGGCTACCCAAGACTTGTAGTTAACAGCAGTCCTACTTGACTTGCTTGGCTGCCCTTGTGCTCATTGATTTGGTGGCCTTTGAACTCCGAGCTGATGGTGGATAATTCGAGGTAAGGGCCCATAAATGAGGGGGACACCTTCCTACAAATCCTCTAGCTTGTTCTCCCACGAATTTGGCTGCCAAGTGCTCATTAAGACCTTCAATTTTGTCTCCAAGTGGACCAAAAAGGCTACACAAAGCACCCATTAGGCTTGTTGGCATAATGACTAACCAAATTCACTCTATTAACATAAATATAATAAAAAACATGCAATAAACTAATGAGAATGGTGGATTAAGTCAAATTAGGAGGTTGAATGAGCCCAAATAATTATCCATTTTTGGGGCTCATCAAAGAGCTCAGCATTGGGGATTTGGGACTAGTCTGGTAATGACCAGATAGTTTGAGGAATCTCAAAAATCTATCTAGAGAAATACCTGAGTGTAAGGAAAGCTTGCGGGAAGGTGCAGTGAAGACTGGCCTCACAGTTGGTTGGAGTATTTCTCTTCCCTGTGATTTGTTTTGCTAAAGGAAAGAAAAGGTAAATAATGCTGACATTGTTTGTTTATTGAAATTTGTAAAACAAGAAAAATAAATATTGTCATTGTTTCTCTACAAATGGCTATGAATAATACTAACCATTATTCTTTTATGAACTACTGTAAAGAACAAATTGTTGCGTAGGAAAGCAATGCAAGTGTCACTATATATCAGAGACACACACACATTGTAATACAATTCAGAAAATCACATTTAAATTATGTTAACAAAGGCAACCAACACAGTATAGTATAAATCCTGTAGGATTGAATTTAACAATTAAACTCTGGACACCAGGCAGAACCCAGCTGAGAGGTTTAGCCCTAGGCAGTGCTAGGGGACCAGTGACCCGGAGTAGCCCCTCCAAGTCTAGATAGAACAATAACAAAGTCTCGGTACAAGGATAAACCCAATAGTTCCATTTCATAATTACAATTTACAAATAACATAAAAAAATGTATGAAATAATGTTTCAAACCACACATATATGTATATAAATTAGATAAACAGTGAAATTATTTTCCGCAGGCTTCCATTATAGCAAAGCGTCGATAACTCCCAGAAACAACTAATACAAGAAAGGTAAACCCTTCATAAATTACAAGTTCATTAAAGACATGTCCATATGCACATAACTAATCACCATAGGAAGGAAAAATATAATGCACAATACTTAAGTTTAAAAAAAAGGAACTACCATTAGTTACAGTCCTGCTAGATGATTTTCAAAACAGTCGGTTAACTGTACCCATAGGAACACAAGGAAGTCGCGAACGTGACAAGAACCCTGAATACATTCAAAACAAATAAGAACTGCAGTAGTAGTAGTAAGTCAACCTAATTAAGTAGAACAAGAATTGTTGCAATTAGACACCCTCAGAAGAGCTATCAAGCCTTCAAGGCTAAACATGAGAATGAAGGAACACACCTAGTAAACGCAACAAAAATAGTGGGTATGTTAGGATTTGGTAAGGTAAATTCCATATTCAAGCCTGAATTGCTATGAAGAAACCCTACCTACCTGCATGCAAATAAAAAAAACACATTTTAACAATTCATGAATAGTAATTGCCAAACTTTAGAGAAATTTATGGGTAAGTTATACAAGTGCCGAATGCCTAAGCAGAAAAGTCGGGGAAGTAGAAACCCTGCCCTACAAACTAGATAACCAAGTAGGGTAGTTAAATATTGAACTTGGAGATTAAAACCCAACTTAGAAATAGTTAGAATGAGACCGATAAATTACTTCTTAAGGAAATGGTCGCATTACACTAGGCCGTGGAAGCTACAGTAAAACCCTTGGACCCAGACTCACCACCGAAACCTAGTTCCTTCACACAAAAAAAAAGGTAGTGAACTAACATTTCGATAATTGCAAGTAATATAGTGAGAGTATGTATGCAGACTGGGAGAATACCTTGAAAAACTTATGTATATTTGATTGGCATAGCTACAACTTTAGAAACTGAAACATTTGGATGGTAAAATCTTGATAAAACACCATGGTAGGTTGCAGGCATGTTAGCCTTAGTAGCACAAACCCTAAACCATCAAACCCTTGAGCAAACGGCAGCCTCGTTGCGAATGGAAGAATGAAAAAATGAGAATCAACCGAGAAGAATGCTTTCGAGGTAGTTCTCAATATCCTCTGTTCGTTATTCCTTTGTTGTCCAATCAACTCAACCACCACGGGCCGTAGATCAATGCCCAGATCCCAAGGGAGGACTACCAGGTGGATGGAGCAAACCAGGCTTCCAGATATTTCCAACCCACCACGGGTTCCTTTGGCTGGATTCATTAACCAAACAAGTGGTCACATGAATCAATATATTTACAACAATATCATGTTATAGAGTGATTGCATAAATACTATGGTTTTTGTGATTAAGATATGTCAAATCAATTCACGCACAAACCTTTGATATATGCCAGACAATTGTAAAAATATAACCTTTATATTATATATATGGGTAACATTTGTAAAAATGTAAAGTGGCCTCCTTGTGTTGCTATGGGTTCAGGACTACTAGGTAGACAGAGCAAACCAAGCTTCCAGATATTTCCAACCCACCACAGGTTCCTTTGGTAGGGTTTGTTAACCAGACAAGTGATCACATGAATCAATATATTTACAACAATATTAGGTTATAGAGTGATTGCATAAATACTATGGTTTTTGTGATGAAGATATGTCAAATCAATTCACGCACAAACATTTGATATATGTCAAACAAATGTAAAAATATAATCTTTATATTATATATATGGGTAACATTTGTAAAAATGTAAAGTGTCAAATAATAATATAAAACAATTATGTGTTATTATATGGTAAAACGGGTAGAAGTATAGAGGTACATGACATTTAATATGAACATTTAAATATTTTACTTATAATTAACAATGTTTTTTTTGTGAAAAGAAAAATAATACCATTATTTTTAAATGTCATTTTAATTCTTTTGTGGCAGAAATTGGGTCAGAAATAAGTCATGTGTTTTAGAAATTACACATGAAAACGCTTCAGTTCAGTTATTTGTGTCAGAATCCGAGAAATAAGGTGCCATAATTCGATCGATTTAGTGGATTTTAATACTTTTTGAAATTTTTTGGTTGATGTTGTCTTTTATTAAAATTGTATTAAAATTTCCATGAAAACAAGGGTCATTTGAGAGTTTTACATGGAATTGTTTAACTGACTTACTTTTGGATTTGTTTTATGGAGTTGTTTTTAAGTGGGATTTTTTGGAGTTTATGGTTTGTGAATCCAGGTTTCTATTGAAATGCACAACTACCTGACGAGCATTTATGAAGAAGGCGATGTCAGGTAGGCTTTAATTACAATGGTGCAAGCTCTGAATCATGCCAAGAATGGAGTCGATATTATCTCAAGAACCATGGTACATATATATTTTTTTCCTTGAACCCATTCAAAGTAGAGATGAATTGGATAGAGCCAAAGTTGAACAAGTATCAGGTTTCTGAAGATTTTAAGGTGGGAAAATTGAGTAGTAATTACATGCTTAAAATTTTCTCTCATGTGATGAGATGTTTGAAATCAACCAAAGGAATCATCAAAATTTTTACCGAGGAAATATGATGTTTGGACTCTCTATAGGGAATGGGATTCTTCTTGGGATGATCATATTCCAGCATAAGTTACACACAATTCTGATATGGTAGAGGTTCTAACAGATTTCACCAAGAAGTTTGGAGTGAGGGTGGATCCATTAGTAAAGGTTAGTGGATACAAGAACATTTTTCAGTGGTAGTAGGTTGGTCCTCAACCTTTTCTTGGATTATTTGTGCCGATGATAGAGCTTCTTAGGTTTTCACATCAGATTCCTGCAAGGAGGCTTACAAAAGAGGAGATGCAAAACATTCTTGATGTTTTTTGGGAGATGGATCCTGCAACAACCCCAGTTGGTCTTGTATTTAAAGGAACTACAGAATCTGAAGAAAAATAAACACATGATAAAGAAAAAGTAGCACATGTTGTTGGAATAAATTTTAAAAATAAAATTATTACACTATTTTCTAAGAAATTTATAATAAATATATAAAATATAAATAATTTACTGAGTTAAATTAAATGATCTTGTGTGGATAAGGTGTTAAGGGTGGGGTATCAAAGTCCCATCTATGTTGAGCATTTGTATCTTATTACACCGTAAGGTGTTTCCCTTTGAAAACAACTCCCCTAGCTGCCATTGTGTACATGTTTGCACAATTGGATCGAATGTTAAATGCTTGAAATATTTTAACCCATTCAATCCACCACCTCATTCATTTAAGATAACTACCTAACTAAATCTCTAAGACCAACGAATCTCTATGATATGCATCCTAGAGCACCAGAATAGCAATAGAAATCCATGAATTCATCCCTTGAGTTGTTGTAGGTCTCCGTTGCGAGCCTGAGTCTGAGCCTAAGAATGAGCCAGAGCCAAATGTTGTGTGATCTTCCTTGCGATTGGTTTGATCGGTGAAACAAATACTGAGAAAATGGTTGCCTTTGGACTGTTTGGATGGCCTATCTGCCGCTCAACCCAATCGTTTGTGCCAAATATTCCTTGGATTCAAGCTTTGCAACCAACATAGTGCAGGTGGGTTTCAGGTGGTTCGGGAAGTAGCAACGGCTTCTTAGGTGAGACTAATTCTGAGGCCAATGCCAATCAATGGGAATGCATAAACTGATTTAAGGATTTTGTTTGTTCAAGGTAATATTATATGTTCTTCTCTTAGCACATAATTCACATGGTTACTGTTGGGTCGTTAATATGCCATTATTATTATCACTTTTGAACACTTATCCCACCCATTTCCACTATTCTTTATCATATCATTTGTTATAATTTATCATTTAAATCCATTTTATAAATGATTTATGCTCTTATGAATGAATATTATCTATTCTCCTTTATTTCTAATAAATTGATGATTATGCGTGATTTTATAAATGATAGTTTTAATAAATCAGTTATAACATTATTTACCATTCTTAGCCTCCAAGATAATTTTCAGATTGAATATTTGATATTTAAAAAAATGCCAACTCAGAAATGCGCTGGAATAAGGAGTGACAGTTTTGCGGTTGAGATTCTGAGCAAATGGAGCAGAATATGGAAAATCTGGAACATGGGTTTTGTCCAGAACGGGCCGAATTAACTTTAACAAAGAACGATTTGCCCAAATTCGGCTTTTACTGAGAGAAACACAAGGTTCTTTGAGCACGATTTTCTCAGATTTGCTGTTGCGGCCATCCTCCAAATCTCAGCTGCAAAGCCAAATTCGTCTTGCTTTTGTTGAGAGATGAAAGGAAATATATTTTCTTGTTGATCAACTAGTTAGAATCAATCCAATTTTATAAAAGAAATCATGTTGTACTTATCTTGATTGTAACTGCTCTCTGATCTCTCTTTATTTAAATCACAACAGAGATCAGAGAGGGGGGTGATTTTCAGGGGAATTCGAATGATGGAAGAATGATAGAAAAATGAGGAAGAATGATGGTGGATTATCCATGATAGGATAGGGATTGTTGCATGCTGTAATTCTCAAGCATTTTCTGTTGTAATGATTCCACAATTTGCTGATTAATACATGATTTGGGAGTTGCTGTTCATTCTTTTCCTTCTGAAGTAACCCAGCAGCGTCCGCTGGCGGCTAAGGGCCCAGCCTCTGGTGGAGTATGCTACTGCTACTGTATATTATATTCTTTTGATTTCTGCGTGGTTTGCTTATCTTTATTGCTCGATAATCTGACATGCTTTTTCATATGCTATTCCATGCTCTGCTACGATTAATTCATTAATGGTTTCTTCAGGAAATTTATGTAGTGACTCTGTATTGTATGAGTGAATCTTTTCAGAGTTGATTGCATGTTATTAGTCTAAACCAACTATTTCTGTTACAGAGCATTTGTACTGAATATTACTGTTGTTGGATTCATTTGAAATCCTGATTATTGGAATCCGAAAAGTGATATTATTCTATTTGGAAACATAGTCGTATTCACCTTAATTGTTAGATTACCATATTAGCATGTTGTGTGTATGTATGGTTGATTCTTGCTAATTCATCAATGAGTGCTATTCCATAAAGTACATTCCATCCAATTTGCCTTAAGAAAGAAGATTGTTATTTTATTGCAGAATGTGAGTTTAGTTCTGACTCGCGAGACTTAGTTTATTTGATTGTTGTTCCATTTACTGCTTGTTGTTCCATTTCATGTTTGCTATTCCATTTTACTTTCTGCCGTTCCATTTACTTGCATTTGCTGCTTTGGTGTGAGAGAAGGTCTAAGGTTGTAGTGAGCCAGCAAGTCGCTACTTAGCTCCCAGACCTATGGTCCATGCTCTAATTTCCTTTCCATCAGTTTCTAGAGGGATGGGTTATCGCTTCCGCACCCTTGACTGATAAGCTGCCTTGTGTGATTTTATTCTTTTAAAGTAATTTAGTCATAGTTTGCTCAGTGAATAGTTGCTATATCCTCAATTGATGTTTGCTGAGTGAATAGTTGGATTTCAGGGCATTTGAGTTTATGTTATTGTTAGATTTCTTTTTCAAGCATTCATTTACTTTTGGGTTTTAAGCACTATACTGCAAAACATTACTCTTAAGTAAATAGCCGCCTCAGATTGAGTACACTCTTGAAATAAAAAGTCGTCCCTGGGTTGATAATTAATGTGAAGGTAATTAGGAGTTTAAAAGACACCTTTTTATCGCTCCACATTTTGGCGCCGTTACCGGGGAGATTGTAGCCATTTCTAAAGAGTAGTGTGAATCTGCTAGGGAAGAGTTGGATCTTAAAAACTGAAGGTAAGAACCTGCGTACTGAGCATGTAAAAGCCCTGCTCCACTGTCCGCTTTCCTAACAGATTCGCTGTTGCTTTGTTGGGTAGAAATAGATGTTTGAATTTTTGTGTGAATGATTAGGGAAAAAATAGAAATTTGGGAAAACGAATCACATGATTTCACTCAAGTGGTGATGTAAGCACCACCCATTTCACTAACTAATTGACAGGAACATTTGAAGAAGGAGCCTCGAAGAAACACATGATGAACATCTTCTATTATGGTAAGAAATGGCTCACGTTTCTACTTTTGAATTTTCTATCAAAGATCTAGGAGTGACACAAATGCACATAATTCCCCCATCTTTACCAAATTTTCATGGTTTAGAAAATGAAGATCCAGATACATTCTTATTTGAGTTTGAAATACTTTGTAGAGGATATGATTATTGTACTGACGATCAAAGATTGAAAGTGTTTCCTCTTACTCTAAAAGGAGCAGCTCTCCGATGGTTCATGAGCCTAGGTGGGAATTGCATCCAATCATGGGAGGACATGAAGAACATATTCTTGAAGAAGTACCAAGACTATTGCAAATCCAATGAAGATATTTTCTATATGATACAAGGCGAAGATGAAAGTTTGGAGGACTATGTAGATCGATTTCAATACAACCTTCAAAAATCAAAATATAAGCATTTGGAGAAAGAGACCTTAAAAACACTCCTTCTTAAAGGGATCAAAGATGAATGTTTAGAAATCTTAAATCTGATAGGAAAAGGTGATGTTTTTCAGTTATCATATGATGATGTTTGTGAGTTGTGCATAAGGTATTCAAGAGGAATCTCCAAGGCTGGTAAGAATTCTAGAGATGTTTGTTCTTTCTTTTCCAAATCTGCTACAAGAATAGGAGACATAAGAGCTGAAATCAATGTGTTATTTGAAAATTTTAAAGTTGATTTTATTAGCTCTCTAAATGAAAAATTGGATGTTTTGCAGGTTCATAAAAATCAAGAATTGAATGAAGTGTTTTACCCTCAGGACCGAAAGGAGCATCTCATAGATACTCACTCTTCCTTATCTAGGATGGAAGTAGCATATCAAAGAGGTAAGGAAGGTGCAACAAGGTCAAAACCACGGAAATCATGGCCTACAGGTATGGTTCAAAACACTCCCTCTCCACTTTCTTACTTGCATAATCCATTATGGAATACTAATGTGTTAGGGCAGCCATGTCAATCTCAATATAACCACCAGCAATTTTCTCTACAAGCTTGGCATGGTTCACCTTATGATTGCATGACTACTCTCCCCCATCTTGTAGCACAAGCACATTCTCCATATTCTCCACCAGCTCTTCCACAATATCTTGCTTGCCCATCAAAACCATTCACACAACCCAATCAACCATATCATCAAAATGCTCCATTCCTTACACATTTTCCTGCTCAACTAATTCCACACCCTCACCATAATAAACCAGTACAACATACTTACAATGTTGAACTGGAAAATTTACCCACTCTTCCCACCCATTCTATCTCACATGTGTTATTAGAGAAAACCTACAATGAGATTCAGAATGTTTCAAATGCAAAAATTGTAGAAACTATGGAAGAAAATGAGGTTTCTTTTACTATGCATCAACAAGCTATTTTAAAAGCTCAAGAACTTCATGATATGATGGCTATGCAAAATCAAAAAAGTAAAGGATATATTGAAGATTGGTTTCACTCCATCATTTGTTTGCAACATCATTCTATGCTTCAACAATTTTTGATACCATTTTTTTAAGGGAAGTTGGCTTCTCATACCCTAATATCCATTAACATGCATTTTTCAAATTTGGGTATGTGCATACGTGAAACCCTTATTTCGAAAATGGCTTCACTGGAAGTACTCATATACGTAGTCATATTCATTTTTCAAATCAAAATAGGTTGGTGTAGAAAATAAAATAAATAAGGGAATAAATAAATGCATTTTGTTTTTTCATGTAAAACTAGTGTTTTTTGTTGCAACATGCTATGCAAATCGACATCGATGATAAATGTTTCAATTAATTTGTGTATGTAGATGCTTTATAATAGAAATAACAATTCTACAAACACATATATTCATCTTTATCACCAATTTAAAAAAATGCTTGAATATCATTTTTTTGGCTTGCGGGCTTGATGAACTTTCTGGAAAAACAGTCGGGACAGTCATGTTTTGAGGGACCAAAAGTGAATATTTTTAAAACCTTTTTCTACCCCAAGTAGCCCTTGATGTCTAATTTCTAACCCAATTTGAATCACTCAATTTTGATTTGAAACGAAAAAGTTAGAAACAAAACATTGACAAGGTGTCTAGTGGGTAGCTCAGGAATAGAGCTGGGACAGTCAGTTTTTGGAGGCCTAAATGAATGAATTTTTAAAACCTGTTTCTATGGTAGATTCCCCTATGAATATAGTTTACAATGCAATTGGAATCACTCATTTTTTATTACGTATGGGGAATTTATGATCAAAATACTGACTGTCTATTGTAAATCAGCGCCCTTAAAACTATGTCTTTCCGGCTGTTCCTTACAGTATTTGACTTATCAATTCTTCTTGTCTTCAAAACCTATTTCTATTGGAAATAAATAAATGAATCTACTTTCATTTCCAATTTGAATCATTTGAATCCGACATCAAACGAAGAATCTATGCTTGAAATATCAATCGTTGGTCTAGATTGGGTAATTGAAAATGACTCTGTTATGCAGGTTGTTCTAACTAAAATTGACATATCATATCATTGAATCTTTAAAACCTATTTCTACTGGAGATAAACCTTTGAATTAGCTCTCATTTGCCTTTGGAATCACTCAATTTTGACGAAAAACAAAGAAGTTGTGATTAAAACACCGCTGGTTAGTATGGTCGACCACTGCTCTCCCGCAGGTGACAAATAAATTTTACTTTGTTATTTTCTCTGTGGATTTGTTATATAGAGTAACTACTTGTTAGTTTTTTGCATAATTCTTGGATTAGGGGAGCCCGTACACCTCTCTTTCTTCATGATTTAATGTTTTATTGCAGGTAGATACTCGTTTTTTGCAGGTCTTGGGAAAATAAAGAAGGTCAATTTATGGACGAGTGAATTTTAAAAGAAATTTTAAATGAAACAAAGGAATTTCATCCAACTCATTACCCAACGGATTCATAATAGAAGAAATGAAGAATTGATTTCCATTTGAATATTCATGTCTTGTCACTGCTGCCAAAACATTTTTCGAATAAATCATTTTTTTGACATCACATCATAGCTGTTGTAACTTAATCTATTTATTTACATACTGTTTTTTGTTGTTTCTTTTCTAATCTTTCTTATATTTTGTATTTCAGGTGTTGCTTCACTCAAAGTGTAATTCATCCTCAGCATCAATGCCGTGAACAACTAATTTGTTTTTTTGCATGTTTGCATTTTATGATTGTCCATTTTGCTGTTCCTTTCTGAATGGAACAACACTTCTGCACTTTCACGTTTTGCTGTTCCTTTTCGAAATGGAACAGCACTTCTGCACTTTCACGTTTTGTTGTTCCTTTTCGAAATGGAACAACACTTTTACACTTTCACGTTTTGCTGTTCCTTTTCGAAATGGAACAGCACTTCTGCACTTTCACGTTTTGTTGTTCCTTTTCGAAATGGAACAACACTTCTGCACTTTCACGTTTTGCTGTTCCTTTTCGAAATGGAACAACACTTCTGCACTTTCACGTTTTGTTGTTCCTTTTCGAAATGGAACAGCACTTCTGCACTTTCACGTTTTGTTGTTCCTTTTCGAAATGGAACAACACTTCTGCACTTTCACGTTTTGCTGTTCTTTTTCGAAATGGAACAACACTTCTGCACTTTCACGTTTTGCTGTTCCTTTTCGAAATGGAACAACACCTTTTGTTGTTCCTTTTCGAAATGGAACAACACTTCTGCACTTTCACCTTTTGTTGTTCCTTTTCGAAATGGAACAACACTTCTGCACTTTCACGTTTTGCTGTTCTTTTTCGAAATGGAACAACACTTCTGCAATTTCACGTTTTGCTGTTCCTTTTCGAAATGGAACAACACTTCTGCACTTTCACGTTTTCTTGTTCCTTTTCGAAATGGACAACACTTCGACACTTTTCATTCTTGATGTTCCTTTTCCAAAGGAACAACACTTTTGATTTTTGTTGTTCCTTTTACAAAGGAACAACACTTGCGTTTTTGCTATTCCTTTTCTAAAGGAATGACACTTTTAGTTTTTGTTGTTCCTTTTTCCAAAGGAACGACATTTGCATTTTCACACTTTCTTGTGTGTATTTTTGTTTTTTTGTGTGCATTTCCTTTGTTGTTCCCTACAACGAACACCACTTTTTGACTATTTTTGCTGTTCATTCAAAAGAGCAACACTTTGGGATTATTTTCGAGAGCAACCCTTCCTTCCTCTTGTGGGATTATTCCTAATTCATCTCAACCACATTTTACTGATTTCATTTTATATCATGAAGTACACTATTTTTATGAGGACAAGAGTTATCGATTCTATTGAAGCGAGTTAATATCATTCACGTTATGATCTTTAACAGGACAGCTCATTGATGATAGATTCTTTTCAAAAGGCACACAATTATTTATATATCACTTTACTGCATTGTTTTCTGTTGAACATGATATTGATTGATCATCTCAATACCATGCTGGTTCCACCTTTCTTGGTTATAATCTTCTCTGTCTGTAATAAATGAGATTATGGGTATATTTTTTTTTCTATTGACATCTTCAACTTCTTCCTCCATCCCTGCTCTTAAGGAGTACCGAGCCTCCCTCATTTTATCATAAAAATATGTAATAACAACAAAATTTTGTTCACAGATGGAGGATAGGGGGTCTCATTACGAGCCAGTCTACCATGTTCATAAGGTTGTAACAAAGTGACATTCCCATTATGGCCACCACACCAGGGTTATGATCCATTGGATAGCCAAATTATCCTTGGAACAGGAGGTCTCATCACGAGCTGGCCTGATCACTTTTGCTACATCCCAGTGAATGACAGTGTGATTATCTGGTTACCACGCCAGCACACTGATCTCTTCTGTAGAACAGCACTGTAACTCTCCATTTATAAATTGAGGATCCTGGCTCATATGGGTTAAAAAGCAACCCTGCCGAGGCTATGGACACCTGCTGGCAGCAGCGACTCTGCTTATGGTATTGAAGTTATATCTTATCGTCAATTATTATTATAATACCCTTTTCTTATTTTTTTCTTTTTATCAGAGAAGTTATTTCCTTAACTTTTTCCCTGTTTTGAACCTTTATGCATGAGAAATTGTTTTATGATCAATCACATCATTTTCAGCTAGAATACCGTCAGCAAAGCATCTTTTTAGCATATTGTTGTCCTTTTTCGTTTTGCATAAACTATCATCAATCCAAAGCATCCTATCTCTTATTCATAACTATCTTTACACACTTTGCTCTCAATATAACCATAACTTTCACCGTCCTATCATTGATATGTGTACTCTGCTTCATTTACTATTGTATTGTTCACTCCCTTGCCTTGTCATCAACACCACCCCTTTCATATGCTTTATGGTTATGGAACCCATTTTCCAATTGGAGGGGGGAATGTATGCATTATGGGGTTGCATGTGATATGATTACTGCACTTTTCCATACCTTGTTGATTTGACAACATATTAGTATTGCATGTATCCATAAGTTTTTCTAATTGAAATTTTGCATGCATTTTATCTGTTGCTATTCCAAGCTAACACTATGGATTCAAGAACATTGTATGCAAAATAGTGCTTTGTTTACAGGAGAACAACAAGTATGGCCAGAATTCTATTCACAGCATGACCACACTATTGCAACTAACAGAAGCGGCTCGAGCAACTTGCGAACATGAACAACTCTTCAGACATTATGTGCTTACCTAGATTACACCTTTTGCATCACTTTCAGCACCAACTCTGCCTACATCAGCTTCAACAACTGCCAGTCCATATATGTCATTCCACATTTTTGGAGGTAAAACTTGAGGTAAAATTGCATAGTTTTCTAATTTATTATAAATTTAGGAGAATCTAATGAAAATCCATTTTGAGCATTATTTGTCATCCTTCATTCCACATCTTTACCACTTCCCCTTTTTCAGCAGCATGTCATTTTCGAGTGTGGGGGAGTGTTCCTTTCATTCATTTCTTTCTTATGACCACGCCATTCATATTCTTTATCATCCATTGCTATTCTTATTCATTCTCAACACATCCCTTATTTCATGTTGTTTTACACCAAGCATAGAATTCAACAGCTGGTAGCAACCACCTCTATTTGTTTTCTAGCATCGCATGAGGACATGCTAATTTTTCAGAAAGGGGGAGGAATTGCTATGCATGATGGATGTTTTCTACTTTCTTCCTTATTTAAGGCATACAATTTCATTTTTACACAGTGCAGAAATTGATTTCCACATATTTTTAAAACTATGAACTCAATTCTTGTAATTTTTGGAAAACACATACGTATCATCAATACAAACCCACACAATTTCAAGAAATATTGGTTCATAAAGTGCGGAAATCATGCACTCTCACCTACAACCATTTTGTTTATATCTCATGATCCATGCATCAAAACGATCTGATTTTTGGATCATAGAAGCCTTCATATATTACAAATCTACTTGCAACATTTCAACAAAATCTGGTTTGTAGTTTTTGACAAAATGGTTAATGAAGTTTGCTGTTATCTATATCATATTTTGTTGCAACTTCATATATACATATAATTGAATGTCAATGTAAAAATTTTTATGCCTTCATCAAGATTACTAAAAGTAAATATTCATTAATTAAGGAAGAATTCATTTGTTCTATCCATTTCATGAGCTGAGATGAACATATTTGCTTGGTTAACACATGGTTTCTGTCTTTGGGTTGCATGAGGACATGCAATATATTCAGTTTTCGTTGCATGAGGACATGCAACATATTGAGTGTGAGAGTATGTTGGGTCGTTAATATGCCATTATTATTATCACTTTTGAACACTTATCCCACCCATTTCCACTATTCTTTATCATATCATTTGTTATAATTTATCATTTAAATCCATTTTATAAATGATTTATGCTCTTATGAATGAATATTATCTATTCTCCTTTATTTCTAATAAATTGATGATTATGTGTGATTTTATCAATGATAGTTTTAATAAATCAGTTATAACATTATTTACCATTCTTAGCCTCCAAGATAATTTTCAGATTGAATATTTGATTTTTAAAAAAGCGCCAACTCAGAAATGCGCTGGAATAAGGAGTGACAGTTTTGCAGTTGCGATTCTGAGCAAATGGAGCAGAATCTGGAAAATCTGGAACATGGCTTTTGTCCAGAACGGGCCCAATTAACTTTATCAAAGAACGGTTTGCCCAAATTTGGCTTGTACTGAGAGAAACGCAGGGTTCTTTGAGCACGATTTTCTCAGATTTGCTGTTGCGGCCGTCCTCCAAATCTCAGCTACAAAGCCAAATTCGTCTTGCTTTTGTTGAGAGATGAAAGGAAATATATTTTCTTGTTGATCAACTGGTTAGAATCAATCCAATTTTGTAAAAGAAATCATGTTGTACTTATCTTGATTGTAACTGCTCTCTGATCTCTCTTTATTTAAATCACAACAGAGATCAGAGAGGGGGGTGATTTTCAGGGGAATTCGAATGATGGAAGAATGATAGAAAAATGAGGAAGAATGATGGTGGATTATCCATGATAGGATAGGAATTGTTGAATGCTGTAATTCTCAAGCATTTTCTGTTGTAATGATTTCACAATTTGCTGATTAATACATGATTTGGGAGTTGCTGTTCATTCTTTTCCTTCTGAAGTAACCCAGCAGCGTCCGCTGGCGGCTAAGGGCCTAGCCTCTGGTGGAGTATGCTGCTGCTACTGTATATTATATTCTTTTGATTTCTGCGTGGTTTACTTATCTTTATTGCTCGGTAATCTGACATGCTTTTTCATATGCTATTCCATGCTCTGCTACGATTAATTCATTAATGGTTTCTTCAGGAAATTTATGTAGTGACTCTGTATTGTATGAGTGAATCTTTTCAGAGTTGATTGCATGTTATTATTCTAAACCAACTATTTCTGTTACAGAGCATTTGTACTGAATATTACTGTTGTTGGATTCATTTGAAATCCTGATTATTGGAATCCGAAAAGTGATATTATTCTATTTGGAAACATAGTCGTATTCACCTTAATTGTCAGATTACCATATTAGCGTGTCGTGTGTATGTATGGTTGATTCTTGCTAATTCATCAATGAGTGATATTCCATAAAGTACATTCCCTCCAATTTGCCTTAAGAAAGAAGATTGTTATTTTATTGCAGAATGTGAGTTTAGTTCTGACTCGCGAGACTTAGTTTATTTGATTGCTGTTCCATTTACTACTTGTTGTTCCATTTCCTGTTTGCTATTCCATTTTACTTTCTGCCGTTCCATTTACTTGCATTTGCTGCTTTGGTGTGAGAGAAGGTCTAAGGCTGTAGTGAGCCAGCAAGTCGCTGCTTAGCTCCCAGACCTATGGTCCATGCTCTAATTTCCTTTCCATCAGTTTCTAGAGGGATGGGTTATCGCTTCCGCACCCTTGACTGATAAGTTGCCTTGTGTTATTTTATTCTTTTAAAGTAATTTAGTCATAGTTTGCTCAGTGAATAGTTGCTATATCCTCAATTGATGTTTGCTGAGTGAATAGTTGGATTTCAGGGCATTTGAGTTTATGTTATTGTTAGATTTCTTTTTCAAGCATTCATTTACTTTTGGGTTTTAAGCACTATACTGCAAAACATTACTCTTAAGTAAATAGCCGCCTCAGACTGAGTACACTCTTGAAATAAAAAGTCGTCGCTGGGTTGATAATTAATGTGAAGGTAATTAGGAGTTTAAAAGACACTTTTTTATCGCTCCACAGTTACTATACCTTACTCTCATTTTGTTGTCCGTAGAATCTAGCGTAGCTGCAAGGGTTTTGTTCACACGTTACACATTGAGATCAGGACGTATATACCCTCTATCTGTTGATATTGGACCCATGTAATGTAAGTGTTTTCTCTTTATCTTCTACTTTTGAAAGGCATTTTATTTACTAATTTTAATCTTCAATGATACTTTATATGTCACAATGCTTCTCGAATTTATGCCTTACGGCGTTTCCTTTACAACATCTAGTGCAATTTCTAGTTTTTAAACAATTAATCACTTTGATTTACTTAGGAATTCTCTTTCTCGTCTTTAAAGGTATGTTAGTGCCATGTGCAAGTGAAGAGTAATAATTTTATATTTTGTTTTCTATTTATATATTAATATACACAATATAAATATAATAATATTATATACATTTATTAATTTAGTATGTAATATGTATTTATTTTATTTTTTACTAGTTGTTATATATATATATATATATATATATATATATATAGATATATATATATATATATATGATGGCATTAATATATTTTATTAGGATAGTATTAATATTTAATTTATAATTGATAACTACTCGTCAACCTAAAAAAGAAAAAAAGAAACTCATTTTATTTTTTAAGATATTTTACAAATTTTATGAATAAATAATATTTTAATTAATTTAATTAATTTTTAATAAATTATTTAGTTATATTTGTAGAAAATCCATGAAATTATGATTTGTTAACAATTTTTTTCATATAAACATTGAATTTCTCTATGAAATTTGTAGCAGAATAGAAAAAAATAAATGCATAATTCATATAAAAAAACACAACAATTGTTTATAGGGAATCTAATTGGGAAAACCTTCTCTTGCTTGAGAATATTATTGAAGAAGAATGAGAAATAGATTTGTTACAACCAACATGTTTCAATCATAAAATACAATATTTTGCCTACCTCCCACATCAGGTGTCACACAAGTTTCAGGTGGGCGACAAAGTTTGGTTGCATTTGCAGAAAGAATGCCTTACCAGAGCCCATCGAAAGCTCAGACCACTCTGATATGGTCCTTACACCATTAACAAAGATGTGGGAAACAATGCTTTGGATCACAGCATTTCCCCATTCCTTGGCTTGCACCTAGTGTTTAATGTGGATCACCCTCGATCATGCTTCCCACCATTACTAGACACATCATAAATTGCAGAACAGCTCACCAGGGACCAAGTTCAGTAGAAGTTTCCCCATCTCTTGGAGGAACTCAACACAACGGGGACTATTGCTTCCTAAGGGGGGAGAATGATCCAGGTGGATAGTGGTGGCCACTCGCCAATTCCAATTGGACCCCCACCATTTTTTCTTTCCGTTTTTTAGTTTCCTTAAGTGTAGCACAATTTACTATTTTTAGGAGTTTTTTTGGGTCCTAAACTTTCGGAGCCGTTTTGAGGCCCTAAACGACGTGTTTTTTGGAAATCTACGGCCAACGACTTAGTAAGTCATTTTTTTGTTGTAGTCCTTGGAGAGATATTTCCAACGGGATATCATGCGCATCAAACAATGATAATATGACCAAGTCACGACCCCGGGAAGTTGGCTACCCAACTAACCCCAACGGGGCCCATAAAATCTTGGTGTTACATCTCCTCAGGTCAGGTTTTTGGTTTTTTAGGGTTTCCTCTTATTGTTCAATAATAAAAAGGCCCTTGAGCCTCAGTGTAACACAGTTCATGGGCATGTAGCCACCACATCTCTTCTCAGAGATAAGCTACCATCGCCAAGCTAGTCTCATTTCCATACTGTTTGTAAGCATATTTCATTATTTGATATTAATCAAAGGAATTGTTATTTCTACTGCATCTCTGTATTTATGATTATATCTGTAATTTGTTGCGTTCTGTTTAAATTCGGATCAAAACTGGGCTTGAAACACTAGCTAGAATGTTGATCTTGCCCCTGTACCAACTATTTCTTGGTCTCACCAACTAGTGTTCACCAAAACAATGATTAAACATGTGCATTCTTTCCTCTCTTTCCTCCTTTTAAAATCAATTCGAATGGTTAAAATTAATGAGTTCTATATTAGGTAAGTCAAATTGGTGGTTCACAAGTTAACAAAGGAAGATAATTCAAATGGTTAAAATTAATGAGTTCTATATTAGGTAAGTCAAATTTCTAGTTCACAAGTTAACAAAGGCTCACTACTAGTGTTAATTCGTCCTTCCTAAATTTTAGGAGGCTAACTTATACTCTTGGTTTTGTTCCCAATACAACTCACACTATAAGACAAATAACTCGGCCTTTTATTTTAACACATTGGTTAACTACTTCATAACTCGTTCTGGACTCCTATTTTTAGGAGCTCGAGCATGTCAAAGAAGAAACATGTTCTCACTCCTATGATTAAGGCACAAATCAAGGAACCCTTTTCTCACCAAAATTTTCAACACTCCCTCTTAGCGAGGAAGGTGTTCCTAGAAGAATCTCATCCACCTGAATTTGTCTTCAACTCTACCAAGTTTTTTATTGTTGCAGATGCTCCCTGTAAACTCGAAGACTTCCATACTTTCTTCTGCGTAACCTACTTTGAAGACCTATTATTTCCCACCATTCCCTACGAGTCTGCCACTTTAGCCATAAGTGCCATGTACCATGTGTACCTGGGTGTTTGCTTCTTTATGTTGGGAGACTCAACTCTCTTCTAATCTCCCTTAACCAAATCCTCTACCAACTTGGCTTGAAATCTCCCTGTACTAGAAGTATTTGACTGAGTGGTTACCTCCACTCACCCTGGGCTATGGTCCTCATCATCATCATCCTATCGGTTAACCAAACTCCCAACTAGCTTATACTGAAACTGAGATACTGGTTAAGTCTTGATCTTGAGAGCTTTATCACGCTCTTGCTCAACCACCACTTCTCTATTCAGTGCATTCCATGTCTGTTGTTCAAGGGTTCACCTATCTCTACTTGTAACTTGTGGATATTCTTCACCCTCACACCTATTTACTTCTACATCCAAAAGCTTAAATTTTTTTAAGGTATGCCTTACCTCTACTGAAGATTATAGCATATTCCTTTTCCTCAAGGGTAGCTACTACAACAAGATTCTACCTCAATCTCGGAACATATGTAAAATCTATGAGATGAAGAGGATTACCCAACTCCCTCTAAAAATTGACAGTACCAACTCCTCTAGCTGCATATTGATCATCATCTCCTAGCTCATTCTGAAACTACATATCCTTCTCCTTCAAGTAACTAAAACAATTCTTTTTCTCGGTAATGTGGAAGGAAGCCCCTGAATCAATATACCATATACTATTATCTGTCAAGGTTTTCATACAAGAAATAAATGAGAAATCATTCTCGAACTAGGCAGAAAATTCATCTACCTCCATTGATGCAACAAAATGATCCTTCCTGCCCCCCTTCTTATTACCAAGATACTTAGAAGCATAGTGTCCAAACTCATGGCAGTGAAATAACTTTATCTTTCTCAGATCCTTCTTCTTTCCCTTCTGACTGGACTCGACCTCTCCTTGCCCCTTCTTGCCCTTGGCCTTGCTACTCTTTCTTGCTAGGGTAGAGTTCTCCTCATCCTTACTCCTCTTGTTGATCAATATCCTAAACTTGTGTTGTCACGTGCATCAAAATATTTCTAGGTTCTATTATTTCTATGTGTTTCAAGGCTAAGTGGGCCATTCCATTATGTTCAAAGTGTTACATTTAACGGGAAACACTTTCAGTTTCACTCAAAAAGGTTTTCATTTTCCCAAGGCATGACCTTTTTTATCAATTCTAGATGTGTAAAGTTTCATTATGCCTTCTTTTTTTACCAAGTTAATATTTCAGATTTTTTTGTTTATATTTCCAATTTGTTTCCCTTTTTATCTTATGTATGGTATTTGTTGTGCACTTTGTGTGTATCACAAATGGAGAGGAAAATGTTTTCTTTTCTACAAATACTCTTTGCTTTGAACTTTACATGAGCTCAACAAATTAGAAATAGAGAGAAAAAATTTAATTTTTAGGTAACAAAACCAAAATCTAACCCCATTATTGTTAAGTTTTTATTCTTTTTAAATTTCATTTGTTTTTCTTCTAGTCGTGTGGAAGTTTTTTCTAGAAAAGAACAATGTTTTGGTCGGGTAAGCATGCACTTTGAGGGAGAATAAAAGACCGTCCTTCATAGTGTCAATCAATTTAATTACTTAAACTTGAGACATTAAATTATCAATCAAAGAGCATAAACATAAGGACACTACACCATATAAGCAGTTCAGATAATTGACGAGCCTCCCAAAATATCATTGTCGAAGGAAAATATTGCAAGAAATCCAAATGAATCACACTCAAGACCATAATGAACTCATTATTTGGATAACAGGTTTAAGGTAAATTTTATGAGGATTGCAATTAGAGGATTTCATGTCTCAAACCTTATCTTCAGTAGAACCCAGCCTGCTTTGGATGAAAACAAGGAGAAAATAATTCAAGAGTGAAATCTATAGGATGTTTTTTATCTGGGGTATTAATCTAAGGTCCATTCAGGAAGCAATCCCATCACTAACACAAACAAAAAGAAGGAAAGAAAACTTAAGAGGTGTTGAGATCATTGGGGTGTTTTGACATAAAGCCCCTTGTGATAAGCTTACAATCATTCCTAATGTTTAAACGGAGTGTTCACACAACCCTAAAGAGTTTCAAAGTGTTATCCCTACCCTTCAATTTCTTATATTTCCTTCTCAAATGTAAGACATCTATAAAATATAATCAAACAAATCATCAATGCAATTAGAAGTCGTATGCAAATCTAGTTATAAGCCAAGTGGTTAGTATCAAATCTAATTAGAAAACAAAGGAATATTAAACCCACAATTTAATTTCAAACCATAAAGCATAAAATTGATGTGCTAACTGATTTAAATGACTTGTTCTCAATCCAAACCACATTATGTAAATAATCAACGCGTACTCTATTACAAAAGAAAAAAATGAGAATTACATAGTTTGATTACAAAGCAACTCAATCACGCATACACAATAGTAATATGAATCAAATCAATCTCATAATATGTGTGATGAATCTAGAATCGTAAATCAATACACACAATATGTATATAAACCAACTTAGATCCATCTAACATTGGACCTAGCATGCATCGAGAGGGATCAAATCCCTCCAGGTGAAAACCTTCTTTTTGGAGTGTCGAACTTGAGGAAAGGTTTTCAAATCCCTCGAGGTGCATGGTAGATTCAATGTTAGATGGATCTAAGCTAGTTCCAGTTGAGGGCAACAATGTCACATTTTTAGATTATCATTATTATGTATATGTCTGAGAGTAACTTCAAAATTCACATTATCTTTT
This sequence comes from Pinus tabuliformis, assembly GCA_031772625.1. Lineage (NCBI taxonomy): Eukaryota > Viridiplantae > Streptophyta > Pinopsida > Pinales > Pinaceae > Pinus > Pinus tabuliformis. Next base: position 1,038,254,514 of record CM062819.1, read on the forward strand.
CTTTGTTTGACATGACCATACCATTCTCCTCTTTAATTTAATTTTTGTTTCTTGCCTTGAATGCTTTTTATATCTGTGTTTGGATGCTTTGAGTGGTTTATGTGTTTGGATTTGGATGGCAGTGTTTGTGAACTTTACAATTGTTGTGTTATATTTTTATATGTGTATGTAATTGTCTATTAATAATTAGTTGGTGATGAAGAAGAGAGACAACCTTTTCAATAGTTTGGATGAGGATTGATACTACACATCTAATTCATTTAATTTTAGGTATCACAAATTCAGTAAACTAATTAATTCTTAATAGTGTCCCTCTATGTATTACTAAAAATATCTTGATGAGTAGTTTTAATAATTTACCATGTCAAGATTACTCTTGAAATAATTTGTTTCTTTGCTAATGTTTGAAATAATTTATTTCCTTCAAGAATATTTTGATGATGTTTTTTATCTATAGTTTATTTTGCAAAGTCAAGAAATAATGTATTTTTTTTTTAATGAGTGGCCATATTTGTAAAATATTTATATCCAAACAATTATCACATCTCTTTCAAGAATATTTTGATTTATTTCAATGTTTATAAATATATATTTTCTCTTATAAATATTTTGAATACACTGTTGTATGAAATTATCTATTAGTAATTTTGAATATATGTAATTGTCTATTAGTAATTAGTTGGCGATGAAGAAGGGAGACAATCTTGTCAAGGATCAATTTGCACATTGCAGGAGTATTGATTATGCACATCTATTTCAATGTAATTCTAGATATCGCAACTTTTGACAACTAATTAATTCTTAATAGTTCCCCTCTAGGTATTACTAAATAAATCTTGAATATATATATATATATATATATATAGCCCCAATATTAACATTTAATGCATCTAATGCATGCAATCAAATAGGATTAGAAATCAACATATACATTGAAATCAATACATCTAGTGTAAGCAATCAAATATAGTTAGAAATCAACATCTACATTGAAATCAATGTATCTAGTGCAAGAAATCAAATAGGATTAGAAATCACCATCTACACTAAAATAAATGCATCAAGTGCAAGAAATCTTCTTCCCTCTCTCCCTCCATCTAATCTTGAGAAATATTTTTAATAATTTATAGCCTCAATATTAACAACATCTAATTTATCTAATCCCCGGATGCGTGTGATTAGAAACGCATTCAGTGTGATGGGACTGGGGTGGGCAAAGCCGCGTCGCCACCTGCCAGCCATGAACATAGGACTAAAATCCATGTGGGAGGAGGATCGCCTACAGGTGGGTGTCAATGAGTGCAAAGGAATGTCTGAGACCAGCATTAATATGTCATCCCTATTCGCATGCGTTGATGGTTATCAGTCCTCGGCCCCCATGAATGCCATAGTTATGGCGGGAGAGTATCGAGGTGGAGGGAACTGTTTATTAGCCAGCTTCAACCATGGCTATACGCTGCTGTTTTTCATGTTGTTTTGGATGGTTGCGGGTTCTGCCGGTGCAAGGGCTTCATGGGGGTTGGGCTCTGGCTTTTATCAGTGGCCCTCTCCTGTGGTTGTGGGCTCACGATCGCAAACTTGTGTGCTCTATTCGCGTGGTATTCCCCCTGTTTTTCGTGTTGTTTACTTTTACGCTGCTATTATGTCGAGGCCCCACCAGAGGATGCTCAGCCGCAGAGGCTCAGGGAGGGGCGCCCCTTCATGCCTGTCCTCTGGGACTGTCGCCACAACTTAGGATCCTCGACCTCGTAGTGGAAGTGAGGGCACTCTGAGGCCCAGTCAATTCCTCGACCCTAGCTCTCCAAGCTCTTCGACTTCACCCTCCTTTGGTTCTGTTATCTTTACATTCAATTGCTCCCTTAATCGCCCTCGGATCACTGCTCATGTCTCTGTCCTCTTTCTAGAGGAAGCCCAAGAAGAGGGCGATCCTAGTGCTCCAATGCCAATCACAGAGGATGAACAGGAAGTGGGTGATCCCAATACCCCGATGCCAACTGTAGATTTGCAGCGCAGGATGGTTCTGCCGGCCAGCTCTGTCAATGTTAATCCAATGGCACCTGCTCCTCCAGACACGCGAGAAAATGCAGCGGCCCAAGCTCAGGACCTGATTGAAGGGGGTTGGTGCAGGATTGTGGAGGAGTTACTAGATGTGTAATCAAGCTTTGCAGTTGCTTAACAGGTTTTGTGGCCCAATTGAAAAGGTTTTTTGGCTCTATGTGTCAAATTCTGTCTCTGTTACCATGTCGAGATCAATTTCTAGTTTTTGTTTTGTTCGCTTGTTTTTTGTGTTCTTCTGGATCCCCTGCGTGGGAAATATCGTCCAATTTCTCAGTTTTGGACAATGTTGGGCTCAAACGGCCTTCCTCTCAGGCTAGTTGGTTCACCATGCTCAGCTTGTTGTAATTTTACTCTTTTACTGTGAATAATAGTTTAGACTTACTTAGCAAAAAAAAAACATCTAATCTATCTAATGCAAGCAGTCAAATAGGATTAGAAAAAAATTCTACATTGAAATCAATTCATCTAATGCAAGTGGTCATATAAGACTAGAAATCAACATATACACTAAAATCCATGCATATAGTGCAAGCAATCGGATTAATTAGAAATCAACATCTACACTAAATAAATGCATCTAAAGAAAGAAATCAAATACGGTTAGAAATCAACATCTACACTGAAACCAATGCATCTAGTGCAAGCAATCAAATAGGATTAGAAATCATAATTTACACTGAAATCAATGCATCAAGTGCAAGCAATAAAGTAGGATTAGAAATCATCAGCTACACTGAAATCAATACATCTAGTGCAAGAAATATTCTTCCCTCTCTCACCCATCCATCTATATATATATATATCTCCCTCCATCTCTCCTTTGTCTCTGTATTTGACCCCCCCAAACACACACACACTCTCTCTTTCCATATCTATATATCTCTCCCTCCTCTCCCTCTCTATATCTCTCTCTTCCTCCCTTTCTTCACCTCCCATTTATATCTCTATCTCCCTCTGCCTCTCCTTTTTCTCTCTATATCACCCTGAAAACATACACACTCTTTATCATATCTATATATCTCTCCCTTCCTCTTCATCTCCCTCTCCCTCTCTCTTCCCCTTCTCTCCCTCTCTCCCACATCTATATCTCTTTCGTCCTTCCTGCCTCTCTATCTCCCTTATCACTCCCTATCTCTCTCTCTCCACCTTTATCTCTCTGTCTTTCTTCTTACCTCCCTCTCTCTCCCACTCCCTCTCTCTCCCCCTCCCTCTCTCCTTCTCTCTCTCTCCCTTCCTCTCTCACTTCCCTGTGTCCCCTTCCCCCTCTCTCTTCGCCCTCCAACTCAATCACTATATCACTCCCTCTCTCTTTCTCTCCCCCTTCCTTCTATATCTCCTTCTCTCCATCTCTCCCATGTCACTCCCCCTCCCTCTTTCCACTTTTCTCTCTCTATGTATTTCTTCTTCACTCCCTCTCTCCCCCTACAACTCCATCTCTATGTCTCTCCCTCTTAAGTCCTCTCTCTGTTCCTTCCCCTCTTTCCCTTTCACTCCTACCTCCTTCTCTCCCCCCATCTCTCTCTATCTCTCTCTCTCTCTCTCTCTCTCTGACCTCCTACCTTGTCACTATCTCCCTCCCTCTCTCCTCCTCTCTCCCCCCTCCATATTTTTGTCTACCTCTATCTCTTACCCTTCTCTCCCTCTCTCACTCCTCTCTTTCTCTCTCTCTTCATTCCTTCTCTCCCCTATCCTTCATTTTATCTCCATCTCTCCCTTATCTCTCCCTCTACCTCTCTATGTATTTGTTCTTCCCTCCATTTATATCTATTGCTAATTATATATCATGATATATTAATATATATTATAATATAACAAATTTAATCTTATATTAAATTTAATATTGTAATAATCCAAAGTTGTTAAATTTAATAATATTAATACTATAATATATTAATATTAAGATTAATATTAATATTAATATTAATCTTTTGATATCAATATTATATTTAATGATGTTTTTTACATGGAATAATAACAAAATTTATAATAAAATTACATCAAATTAATATATATATATATATATATATATATATATATATATATATATCTATATATATATATATATATATATATATATATATATATATATATATATATATATATAGATATATATATATATATATATATATATATATATATATATATATATATATATATATATATATATATATATATATATATAAAGTTTTTTCCCTTTTCAAGATTCATTTTACAAATATTTAATTAAAAGAAATATTAAAATATTTTGGAGTAGGATTTTCTATTCTTTGTGTTGAATTAACCTTTTTCCTTTGATTTAAGAAATGGTATTGGCTTTAGTAAAGAGTAAAGATGTTTAAAATTTTACCTAATTTGGAACTTTAATGTGGTAATTTTTTTTGTTAAAGGTAAATTTATGATCCATTCAAATTCACGTATATGATAAAAGAGTTATTAAATCCATGAGATAATGGATTATCCATTCAAATTATATATAATAATGCATATATTTTTTAATAAGTAATCATAGTCCATTAATAAGATTAAAACGTTATATATAATCTAAAGAATCAAGTTATATATAATTTTAGCAAATGATTTGGCCGACATTAGCAAGAATATTTTTTGAGAACATGACATACTTACACATCGGGTTCATACTAGATTGTAGAATGTGCCTCTCAGCGCAACGAGAACACTGAACTACATTACAAAGCTTATCAAATGGGGGAAACGTGCTTGAGTTGGTGATCCCTTGCCAACCAGCACATGTTGCCTAAGGAAATTAAAACACATGTTAGTTGAATTAGAGGCCTGTAATTTGGAAGGCATAGGCAAGCAATTATATCACTATTTTTGAAAGATATATGGAAATTTTATAGAGGTACATAGTGATCGAATTGATCATACTTAAAACCAATAACATTGCAATATATTACTACAGATCAATTATCCTCCTCCTATGTGCAAGGGTCAAAATATATAACTTTACATGGAGAATGTGACAAGTAAGGTCATTTAATGAATACCCTATCTCATGCATTGGGCATATCCAACATATACCAAAATGGATCAAAATTGGGGGATCCAAACAAGGCCCCTTTCAATATCGTTGCATAGACCCAATAATCTGTGTTGAACATTCTAAATTGGGGTTGTGGTTGACCACTGCATTGACTAGAGAAAAATGCATCCCTCAACCATCCTAGACCTCATCCAACAAACTTGTGTCCTTCTCAAGGTTCCTAAAATAAAATTCCATGTTGCGATTTTTTCTCAGGAGGTGTACAACCATGTCAATCATGGACGATAGTTAGTGGAAACCGTATTGGTTATAGGATTTGACTCAAGACTCTCATTAGCTATAATTTATCTTAATTAATCCTTTTAATACGTAAAAAGAAATTGAAATAATGATTATTCAATAACAGTTTACCTTATAGCCCTTTTTAATGACATTTTCTCTTTAATGGTGCAAAAAGATGGACAATGGTTGGATAAGAGTAGAAATTTATGGGGTAAAAAGGGTTGACTCACAATGAGAATAATGTCAATTCAAATCCCTAACATCTCCCCCATGCCTAAATCTTTGTGTGTCCTCATGCAAAAAAACATAAATCTGATATGATCTCGATCATTGTTGAGTACAACTAAGAAAAATTGGACAAATTTAGCAAAACATGTTGATGGATTAATGGGTGCCAACAAAGATATTCACATTGGTCCCATTCCTTTTTTGTGTTGTCAGAAGCTTCTTCTCAAAACCCATGTATTTCTAGATAATCATTTCTCTTAAACCACTTTTTGGGAAACTTAAATAATTTCTTATTCTTTGTTGCCAACCTATCAACTTCCTCTTATAATGGGGTATTTTTTCTCTTTAGGATGGAATTCGCATTCCTAATATACCTATCTAGGACTTTGAACTCCTCAATTTCAGCCAATAGCTTTTCAATTTTCTTATTTTTCTTCTTTAATTCGGAGGATGAGGGTTTTCTTAGAGCAGTTGAAGATAGATTTGGCTTTACGAGCTCATAATAGTCAATGGTATGTTCAAAATTAGTAGATGTTGATGTGCCAACAGAGTCATAAAAGTGAGAATCAGGAATTTTGGATTCTGAGAACTTGGTTCTGGATTTTCTAAATAAGAGATCAGGGACTCATTTTATTTGATATGTAATGGGCCTTCCAAATAGGTATAATTTAAGGCCCATCTAACCATCCTTTGGCATGTTTAAACCTTTCCTTCTACATTTGATAATGCCTTTTTCAAGCTATAATATGTTCTTAGGAAGGTTAGGAGGTATTTTACCATGTGGCATAATACATTAAATGTGCATAATATTAAGGATTTATTATGCAGATCATGTAGGAGATCAGCAGGAGAGGATCATGGAGGTTCGTTCCTTTCTACAAGTTAATCACAACTCAGTTGACTCATACGTAGTTACTTCTTCCTAGTGGTTTCGAGAACACTAGGGGACCCAATCCACTTTTTTAGTATTTTTGGAGGGAAGTGGTCGTCTCTTCGAGGAGGCTTCCCCTCAACCACTTTTTGTATAAATAAAAGATCCTAGCATCTCAGTGGGAATTCCAATTCTAGGACAAAGATAGTGATTATAAGAGAAAAGGACTTATGTCTATCATTTCAGTTATTATGCTTCATGTATGAGCACTTTTGTAGGTTAATGAAAAGAATTTGTTTGTTCTTAGACTAATTTTGATTCAAGGGACCTTATTCTCCTTGGGTTAGGGCCGAACCCAAGTGCTCAAGCCCCTTCCTTTGTACATTTATTTTGCTTGTATCTAGCATAGTTGTGATTTTTTGCATATCTTGTTCATGAGAAAAGCATTGTCCTTGTCGCGTTTATAAGTGAGCTCCCTATTTAATCTTGGTTGTGTACCTTTTTATGATAAGCACAAAAATAGTTTGATCTATGTAATAGTAGTCTCCACTATAAATTCAAGTCATCCTTTCCACTGTTATTATATTTTTTTCAATTATTAGTTTTATAGTTTCCTATCCATCTTGTTTTTATCTGTTGAATGTGTATTTTTCTTATAGATGGGATATATTGATTCATATATTGAATTAGGATCATTTTCATGCATTGGAATCATTCATTGCATCACCTTTTCTTCCACTACTCTTCATCTCTGCAAACTATCCACTTACTAAAAATTGTTGAAGATTTTAGTCATGTTTCTTCCCTACATAAGTTGGCTCATTGAGTGTGTCTGAGCTGGATAAGGTCCCATTCACCCTTCCACATCCTTCAACCACCTATCTCACTCTTCAAACTTGTCCTAGGCTTCATAAAATTTCTCAGATGCTTTTTGTAGCAAAACAAGGCATCTTGTAGCAATATGTGGATTGCTTTAGATCACCTTCAGAATTGCACTAGAAGTTTATCCTTCATTCCTCATCACTCAAAAATGCCATTTAATCCTTGAATATGGATTTTAGAGGATCAAATACCCCTTAGATATTTTTCTTTCATAGCTATAGTTTCCTTCGTGTAATTAGGTTACAAATTTTATTTTATGCACCATAAAGTAGGATTGATTTACCTTCAACATCTTTGGAGTATTTTCTTGCAATTAGAATAGGGCTTACTTTAGTAACATAGATTTAGTTTCTATAAATTATATTAGGGTTTCATGTTGTTATTTGTTTTGTTTTGTTTTTTTTTTTGTTTTTTTGTTTTGTCTTTTTTTGTTTTTGTTTTTTTTTTGTTTTTTGTTTTTTTTTGTTTTTTTTGTTTTTTGTTTTTTTTTTTTGTTTTGTTTTGTTTTGTTTTTATTTTTTATTTGTTTGTTTGTTTGTTTGTTTGTTTGTTTTTGTTTTTGTTTTTGTTTGTTTGTTTGTTTGTTTGTTTTTTTTGTTTTTTTTTGTTTTTTGTTAGGTTTCATTCTCTTATTTTTTTTTCTTCTGCAAATTAGATTAGGGTTTTATTCTATCAGTTTCTTGCCTGCAATCATATTGGGGTTTAATTTATATCATTTAATTGACTACAATAAAATAGGTTCTATTTCAGTCATTTCCTTTCATGAAAGTTCAAATATGTTTATTTTTCATTTACTGATTTTTTCAAGTATTTCCTATAGCATAGTGGTCTCTATGCATCTTAACTTCTCTTTAATGCATCAAATCAACCTAAGTAGAATATTTCTTATTGTACATATAGTATTGATACCTCTTAAGTTTGTACAAACTCTAGATTGATAATTAAATTTTATCACCTCAGGAGTTGCAACATTCTTTTGTAATACTAAGGCCCGTGAATATGGTTGTGTGTAATGGGCATAAAAGTAACACCTCTAGAAGGCCCAAGGGGTGTTGAGGTATCCTTTTAAGGAGGAGAATATAGAACAATTTTAGAGGGTTTGATAGGGGGTTTTGAGGTAGGTTCTCTAAAATTATAAGAATGAGGAGATGGAGCCTTTTTATAGGGTTCAATAGGGGGTAGTGAGGCTTCTTCAAGCCGCTTTGCAAGTTCCTTCCTAGCCATGCTCTGGTTTATTCTTCTGGTGATGATAGGTTGTCCACCTTCCCTTTTAGCTCTCTTGGAGATCTCTCCACATTCCTCACCTTCATGCAAACTATCATTATCATTGTCATTTTTATTCTTAGGCTCAATTTCTTCTTCATTATCATCTTACTCAAGTGTTTCTCTGACAGGTTTCTTAGGTGCTTCCCTTGGCTGTCTTTGGGGTGGAATTCCAAAATTATTTCTAATCAAGAAATCATCCCAAGTGTCTCCTCTCTTTTATATCTCTTCTAAAATTAATATCTTAATAAATCCAAGTTGATAGAGGATATGGCCAACATTTTTAGGGTTTTTTTGGACTCTATTTTCCAAGAAACCTAGACTCTTGTAAAGATAAAAAGGAAAATTTAATTTTTCATCAGCGTTGAAGCAAAGAAGAAACCAGATATGATAGAGGAATGCGATGGCATACTTTTCTTAACATGCTATGCATTTTTGAAAAATAAATATAATATGTCTCCATGTTTCCATGATCCATGACTAAGGCATTCATTTTCCCCAATTTAGACTTAACTTTATAAAGCACAAGAATATCGTCCATGATCACTTCTCCATTGATTTATTTTTAAACCAATGATTTATTATCAATGAGAGTATGGTGTCCAAGACCAAAAACTATTTTGTTACTAAAATTACAAGATTTCCAACTCAAGAAACTTGGTCATTAAACCCCCATGCAAATCCCAAAGTCACATCGTTATTATGCTTGTTTAATTTTTGGAGGAGAGATATCAATCCCACATCCATGAGCATAAATTTACATGCATTTTACTCGAGATAAACCTACAATACTTCCAAAGACACGAATCCTATGTTACCATACCTAACATGCATATACTTTCATATTGGAGTAGCCAAGGTGCTCCATCTCTTGGTAATTTTATTTCCAATTAAGAAAATTGAGAATCGAGAGTGAATTATGAGTGGGAATGTGAGCTACAAGCTTGTCTCTTGGTATAATGATTTGAAAATTGGGAAGCATGTCATCGAAATGACCATATAGGAAAACCACAACTATCAATGATGACCAACCATTAGATAAGGTGGAAGAGTGGAGTCATAATGATAATCACGAAATTTGGAATGAAAGAATATGATGAAGTGAGAGATCATTAGACTGATAGGTGTTAGGATCAAAATGATAACTTGTGAAAGAAAACAACATTCATAATATAGTAGGACTAAGGTTTTGTGATCATCATTTCCATGTTTCAATATACCAAAAAGTTAAATTAAGTTTTTAACCTCAATTTTTACATTAGGAATTAAGGTATTCTTATAAAGAAAATCTAAGTTAGAACCTAGGATATGCACATCAATGAGATATTAAGGCTAGTACCATGATTAATCATGCTAAGATTTGAGATAAATGCTAGTGATTTCCTTGTTCAATGCTAATTACTTTGTTGAAATTTTGGAACTAAAATGAATTATTGTTAGTGAATGTTCGAAGAATGAGGAAGAAAACTAATATTCTAGAGGTGTTTGGAAACTCTATGCCCTTGTAGGCCCTTGAAGCAAGACTATTTGAAAAATACATGTTATTATTCATCTTGTAACCATTATAGTGATCATGTAACAATAGTTACATGATTGTGTGGTCATTAGGGGAAAGCCTATAGGTACATAAATAAAACTATTGATTTTTTTTTTTTTGAGGTTGATCACACATAGAACATTATCTTTGGGGATCCAAAATGTTTTTAGAATCAGAGAGAATTAAAAATGGAGTGTCAAGGGTGATCATGTTAAAGGCTTGATGCTGAAAAATGAGAACTTTGTATCTTTGTTTTTTCCTTACATAAAAAAAATACAAATGTTGACTATCGACGCAAAGAATTTATTATAAACTCATGAAGAACTAAAAAAAAAAGAGAAATCCACCAAAGAGTATTAATTCATGAAAATATTTGTTACAGTGGTATATGCTAATTGTAGTGGAAAGATCATCTAAAATCGTTGTTTTAAGCTCTATAACGACAATATTTCTCATGAATATGATTCATCATTGACTAAATATTATTGTTAAAGAAACTAGACAAAGAAAAACTCCCTCTTGTTGAAACAAACCAATTCATCTTTCTTACAGCTAATAGGTTCCCTTTTATTAGAATAATGTTTAGGGAATACTTGGCTACCATTTTCCTAGTTTTCAAGCAAAATTATTTACTCTAAATGCACCAAAGGACTAGCTTTTATAATTGGACGCTTATTTTTATCATTACTTTTTGTTATTTTTGTTTTTGCTGATTGTTTCTCTCTTTTTATATTTTTTCCATTTTTCCATCAATTTTTAAGGAAAGAATTAATCAAGAAGTTGTAGTAGGTTGAAATTCCCATTTCCCACTATCTCTATCTCGAACTGTTGGAATACATGTTGAACAAATTATTATTGATTAAGGAGATTATGATACGCCTTGAATCTATGTCCATCAACCAAAAAAGAGGTCCCTTTCCCATCAATAGTTTACTTCTAATTGAACCATTATCACAGAATTGATCAATTACATGAGGGACTAACCATCATTTAGTGAAATTACCTATTAAATCTTTGAATATTGAATCGAAAAGGAGAATCCAATCACCTGGTCTGGGTTTATTTTCCCAAATGAACTTATCATGCCACTTACTACTTTGGTGTTGGATGAGAGTGATGTGTTGAATGGATTCCTAGTGCATGTCATACAACTGGTTCAATCTAGCTATCCTTTTTTGTTAGGCCTCTAAAAGATACATACACAATTGAACTACATTGCTAAAAGTATTCACCTAGAACTCTATTAGAAAAATACTTACAACTCATATGGTGTAAATCTCGTTGTGTCCCTCCATGTGGTTCTATAGGCTCAAAGTGCTTCGTAAATTGTTCTACCAAACCCTTATGATGCAATTATATTGTCTTGGTTAGAATTACTTCAATGACCTTCTTAGTTGACTCCATATGCCCATTGGATTGTGGATGGTATGGGGAATACTTCAAGGTCTTAATCTTGTATTACTAATTGGTAACTTCAATGTATTTTGACATGAATTATGTTCCCTGATCTATCATAATTTCCCTTGGTGCTCCAAAATGGGTAAAATATTCTTTAATAGAAATTCAATAAGTGTTTTTTCAATAGCATGTGAAAGAGTTTTAGCTTCTAAAAATTTTATTACAAACTAAAATATACCTCTTTTTATTTGATGTCAAAGCAATGTGTCCCATAAAGTCTTGAGCTCATTTTTCCAATGGCTCAATAAGTGCATGTGGCTAGAGGGGAATTTCGTCAAATTATACTAGGAACCCCATCTGTTGCATTTGAAACATCTCCAGACATATTCTTTTGCATCCTTAAAAAGGGTAGGGCCAATTATATTCTAAATGAAGAAATTTATAGGTTTTCCTTTTATTAACAAATTATCCTCTACATGGTTTCATTAGGGGAATTTTGAGCTCAAAATGGACCTAAAAAATAAAATAAAAATAATGTATCAAAAAAATTAATTTTAAAAGAACCATTAATATTTAAAATGATGATCTCATCTCGAGGTGTAAATATTTTTGGAGGGAAAAGAAGAGAATTACCTTTTTTATTGCATTTTTGGCTCATATCCTTCTAAGCCTACTCAAATGTCATGTGTAGACACATTTTGGATGCAAAATTAAATCCCACATCCAATGAGTACCCATTCTACATACTTTTGAGTACATCCACACCAGAAAACACTTGAAATGCATGAAAATATGTGTTTGAAACATGTTTTTCATGTATTTTCAATTTTTTCAGTGTAGGTATATTCAAAATTATGAATAGTGGGTACTCATTGGGTGTGGAGTTTAATTTTGCATCAAAAAGTGTCTACACTTTACATTTGAGTAAACTTATAAGGAGAGAAGCCAAAAATACAATTAAACAGGTAGTTTTCTTCCTTTTCATTTAAAAAATCATCTTAGTATTTTATTATTTTAAATATTATTTTGTTGTTTCCCTTAGGTGGCTTGTTTTAGACCTTAAAATTCCCATAATAATCATGAAATTATATTAAAATTTCAAGCATCTCACCCTCACATGCACATTTTTTATGATCAAGTCGGGTCTTGAGCGGAAGAGATCTCATCCAATCCAAGAATAGGAGGCATTAAGTCTAATGATTATTTTTTTCTCCCTCTGTGAAAGATGGTGTGGTAATTTCCATGTAGCCAAATAATTTACTACTTCTATAAAATAAGGAACATTAGTAAACATAGGAAATAAGTGTTTGTCAAAAAATAATCATATAAAGGTGCCTCTAATCATTGATTATGGATCCTAGAAAGTAAATCTACCAGTATATTAGCTTTTCCAAGGCTATCTAAAATAGTAACAGTGAACTCTTGTAACAAAAAAATCCACCTAGTGATTCTACCATTAATTATAGGGTTATTCATAAAATATATTATTGCAAAATGACCAGTATGAATGAAGACCTCATACCCAATGACATAGTGTTTGAATTTATTGATTATGTGAACGACTACTAAAATTTCATTTTCATAGTTGTATAGTTCATTTCAGTATGTGTTAGATTGTTGTTGGTGAAATAAATGGCATAATACAAATTATTTTCTTGTTGTCCTAAAATTGCTCTAAGAGTTGTATCTAAGTCATCTGCCAAAATATGGAATGGAAGAAACCAATTAGGTCCCCTCAAGTTAGGTTCCTTGGAAATTTTATATTTTAGTCCTTCGAAAGAAACTTGATAATGTTCATCCCAAGAAAATTTAGCATATTTATTAAAAAATTTAGACAAAGCAGTAGTTATTTTAGTAAAATTATCTAGAAACCCCCTATAGAAACCAGCGTGCCCTAAAAAACTTCTTACATCCCTTGGAGAATTTGAAACATGTATCTTAGTAATAAATTCAATCTTTACTTCGGGGAGGCTAGATCAGGAGGGTTGATTATTAACCTCGATGAAAATAAAAAAGTAAAGTATGCATGGGGACTTGGCATTATGACCAATAATCAGGCGGAGGCTCTTTCACTCTGTCAAGGATTGAAAATAAGCTTGCATATTGGTATCAAAACTCTGTATATAGTCGGTGATTCCTTGTTAATAATCCAAAATGTATTAGGCTTCTCAATAATATCATTATCCTAGAAGAAGAAACCTCCTCAATCATAGTAAGGATTACATGTTAAAAAAATTGAAAAAGTTCATTTGTTCCACGTGATGTGTGCCAATAACCATTTGTCGAATAGTGAGGCTAATGCAAGAGTGTTATTAGAACATGGAAGAATTTTCATAAACCAACACATTATATCATGTCCAAACCCCTGAATGAAATCTTCCGGATGACTTTGTATTGTAGCGGTACGGGTTTCCATAGCATAAAAGGAGTAGTTAAGAAGGTCAGTTCTCCAAGGCATCTCAATGTGATGGTAGTTATGAAGGATAGCTCCCCAAGGTACCTTTGATGTGTCTTGGTTGCAGGTTCAGTAGGTGGTGAGTTAATACACAGGTGTTGAGCCATTGAATGATAATCCATGTATGTGGACAGGTGGGTGTTGAGGCATCGATTTCTTGCTAGAAATTGTAATGTAATTGTTTCTCTTAGGGACGAAGGATCCATCATATCTCGATTTTAGTTTTTGATGGTGGAAAATATGGAAGGAATAGGAATTGACAAGACTTTGCATTGTTACGCATTTATGAAAGACAATATGGGGAGGAATGTCGAGATGGATCAGGTTGTTATATATCTCAACTGGCTTCGGTCAGTTTACCATAATATTTTCATTGTGCAGAAGTGACTAGCTACTAAGATGTCCTCTGTGAGAAATGGCTATGAGGGTGGTTCTGGGTTTGGAAGTTTAGGGTCTAGTCATGGCGCAGGAAACGGAAGTGTCGAGAATCTCATGGAAAGCTCTTGTGAGAAAGTTGTAAAGGATACTATCAAAGAATTAAATGAAAATATGGTTGTCATTTACGCTCAATTATCTAGTCTAGGAAAACACTGGGAATTAATGCAGAAAACCATGGAAGGCCTATGCATGTATGTTTTGAGGGTCTAACAGAAGATTGATAATATTGAAATTAAGGTGGAGACAACGACTATGGGAGTTTTAAAAGAAGTGTTCAGGGTTGGTGATTCATTGGCCATCAATGCTGATAATGTCGAGGATGTTGCTGCTGCAAGGGTTCTAGTAGATGAAGAGAATGATGCAGAGGAATTGACCACTTTTGTGGATGATCCTGTGGGTGATGAATCTGATCCTGGTAGCATCTGATTGTGGTTGTCTTAATTCTCATATATGCAATATAGATGTATATAATATAGTGGATTTTTTTGGAGAATATATAGTTATAGTTTTCTCATAAGAATATATGTAAATAATAGAGGTACCAAGAAGGTCCCTACTCAATGTAATGCTTTGGAAGTTAGAGAAAGAACAAATATGAATTTTATAAGGGATCTGGCCCATTTACAGTCAATATAATGAAATGCTACTCGTTCTTAAAAAAAAAAAAACAATCTTTACTTGATCAACATGAACCCCTGCACAAGATATGATATGTCCAAGAACAGTCCCCATATTCTACACCATTTGCCACTTAGAATCTCTCAAATCAAGGTTAGCTTCTCGACATCTAATTGACATCTTCCTTAAATTATTTAGTAATCCATCAAAATAATTAACATAGACAAGAAATTCATCCATATAAATATCAACACAATCATAAATAAGATTATAAAATATCGCTAGTACTTCACTCTGGAAGGTAGTCAAAGAATTGCAAAATCTAAAAGGAAATACTCAATAAGCAGGGAAAATTTTAAGGATTGAAATTTATTTTAAAGTTTAGAAACCTTGGCGAATCATATTAATCCCTAATATGAAAATTGTAAAATGTTTGGTGGTAGTTTTATAAAAACATTCAAATTTCTAATGATTTTATATAGCCTTTATAAAGTTTTGGTGATAGTCTCTATAAAGTTTTGGCAATTTTTAAATATAAAATAATTTAATCCTATAAAATTTGGGCAAATCTATTTTTGGAAAAATGGAAATTGGCGAATATGTTTTTTGGAAAAATCATGGAAAATTAGCCCATATGCGAATATTAGCCCCTAAATTTTCCATGTTGATAAGGAAATGTTCCCTATGGGAACATAAAGGTAGTCTTATCCTTATATTCAAGTTCTATATATAAATGGTTATATCTATTGAAGCCATTAAGAAAATAAAATACTTTCTACCAATTAGTGTATCCAAACTTGATCAATAAGAGGAAGGGGAAAAGAATATTTTGAAATGGACATTTTAGGTTCTCTGTAGTCCATGAAAATATTCCACTTAACATTCCTTTTAGGGACTCTTACTAGGGGTGAAACCCAATAGCTATCTAAAATAGAATAATTAAAATTAGCATATAACATTTTTTGTAACAGTTTAACAAATTATTTTAAGGTCATATTCATTCATATTTAGGATTTTCTGACGAGGTGGACATCTTCCTAGCATATATATGATGTGTATAAGTTTCGGGATGGATGAAATTGATGTCATAATAGATCTAGGAAAATGCATCAGTATGTTCAACAACATCTTAACTAATTGTTCTCATTGTGATTGATTAAGTTGTGAGTTTATGTGTAAGGTTTTAACTCGGCTAATTTCAATAGAAATAATTGTTGGGAAAAATACGAAGGGGGGGGGGGGTGAATCAATATTTTCAATTCAAAATAAAATTCAATTTCATTTCTTGATTTATGTATGCGACTTTACAAAAGGGAACCTACATGTGTACGTGACTGTTTTTAAGACAACTAGTGTATATCCAGTAAACTTACTTTTCACTTAATTCTTCTTCTGCTTAGTTTGATCCAATGCATCAGTACTTCATTAAACATTAAATAGAAAGTAACCATGTGCAGTAAGAACAAAATAAACCATCACACATTAGAAACACACATGAACACCGGGATTTAAGGTGGAAACCCAATGTGGGAAAAAAACCACATGTTGTTGTTGTCTTTATCTCCTTTTTAATATAAATAAAAGCTTTTATAATATTGTACTAGTGTATACTCATACCAGTACATAGGCACCCACCTGCATAAACAACCTTCACTCGTTCTCCATCTCCTACTAGAAGGGAGCTCCAACCCCCTGAATCTTGTATTGGCATAAACTTATGCCAGTACGCAGGCACCAACCGGCAGAAGGCTACAATCTTCGCTCATTCTCCAGTTGCTACTGGAAGGGAGCTCTAACCCCTAATATTATTTACCAACTACCACTAGAAGCAAGCTCCAACTCCCTCATCTCCAGGGACCACGTTTCATAAATTTTCATATTGGATCCACCTGTTACACAACATTGTAACTTGTAGGCCACGTTTCATCAAATTTTCGGACTGGGTGCACTACCAACATTTAAGGTCAAAACCAATCATCAAATTGAAACTTATCATTTTAACTCAATCATCAATATCTAACCCAACTGAATCAAACAATCACTAAAACCCATCAACTAGAATAGTTAGATCATTGTAACCAACATACTGCACATCACAAAAACTATATTTTGTTACTGCAAGCCCTGAACATCCATCTGTAAAAATATGTATGCTACTTTATAGTAGAAAACTCATGTGTGTATGCACTTTTTATGAAGCATACCAACGTACAGATCTTCAACCACTAAAACTTGAAAACTCGATCATTGCCATTCTGAAACAAGCATTGAATCATAGACAGATTTACTACAACATTATAAAAGAACCACAGAACCTTCACTAATCTTCAATCACAATCAACAAGTAACTTCAACATTCTTCAATAAATAAATCCATAATCAAAACATCACTATTTAAACCTAGATCATCAAGAAATAATCATTGACAGATAGCAAAAACACATTAAAACTGATAAAATTGATCAGACAACCCTTTCATCAAAACCCTACTTTATGTACACGCTTTATTCAAAGCGTATCCACGTGTGTATGCACTTTTTAGGAAACAAAATCGCATGCATGCGACTTACAAGAATCACACTAACATCTGTGCGCGTCTTGCAGGCTATAAAATTTGTGTACAAATCTACAAATTTAGCCTAAAATCTTCGCTGCAACACAGAACTTCAGACATACACAGATCTTGGCATACACAGAAAAATCACACGTTAAGATGTTATCAACGCAAATCAGATCATGTCATAACCATGATTCACATCTCAGATCTATTGGATATGATCCATCATCAAATTCTCGGGTGCATACTTAGTTTAGATCAAGCCAATCATCAATAGCCCATTACATGCATATTTGCTTTAGATCTAACTATTAATAAGATTCCCATAACTTACACACACCCTTACCACTTTAATTTTCATCTCCTTATATAGTTTATCCCTTATCCAATACCACAGGTCAAAACCATACTCCAGCTAATGGTTTTCTTAGACGGGATTAAAACATCCATTATTGGATTCAATACCACAGGGAAATACCATGGTAAGTACCCTTGGTATTTAGAATACCATGGTGTAGAAACTATACATGTCTTTGCTTCTTCATACTTATGTTTGTGCGTGGCTTTGCTTAACAGAACTGGCGTATACTTCTTGAAGTTTCAACTTTATCATTCGTATGCCTCTGAACTATTATGCCTTTGTCAAAACACTCTGTTACATATGTAGACACAACATGTTTACATCTTCAACAAGTAGGTTTCCATCAAGAGACAACTCATCAGGTAGGTTACCATTGAGGACAACAAATAATTTATAATGCCAACAATCTCCCCCTTTGGACACGATGGCAACCACTTTGGTGTTTGGTGTCCACAACCTATAAATACCTGTAAAACACATCAAGCCAAGCACCAAACCAAGCTACTCTCCAAATACCAAGCTAATCTCCCCCTTTGACATCAAGGGAAAAGGGATGAAAAATGTTGAATGAATACTTTCATATCTAAACTTCTGAGTATGAACACTAATTAGGCTCCCCCTGAGCACATGCTAGAGTTTCTAATGGATGTACAATGAAGTACATGACTCTATGACTTGTCTTATCACCAAGGACTCAAACATACATCAAGAACCCAATCACAGTGGGTTTACATATTTTACACCATTATTACATCAACTTCCCAAACATAGTGGGATTACAAATTACATCATATGTCCAAAAGGACTTGACCACAATATTCCATACATGACTGAATTTTACAATGATTACATCATAGGTCTTTACATGACCCTTACATCAAATGATAGATAAGACAGTTATAACCAAGACCAAACCCCTTAATAAGACCATGATAGAAACTATCATACACCATACATGATATGTACCATCAGCATCAACAACCTGTTGATAAAAATCATTAAGAAAACATAATGTCAACAATGCATTATTTCAAGCATAAAAAATGTTCCTCCTGAACCTGTACCATCACTATAGACTGCACTTAACCAATTCTAGAACCAAAAAGAAAAATTGGAGCTTGTTTCTTCACCATACCAAAATATATGCGATTGTTCAGTTCAAAACTCGCGTATAAACACAACTTTTGTTTATAGGATCCACGTACATAAAGTGAGATACTAAAATTTCACACCTTCATCTCCCCCTGAGTCTGTTCTGTCTATACCTATGCATTATGACTACACCAAAGACACTGTCAGTAATATAAGCAACATGAAATTAAAAAACAACCATGGGATTCATCATCAAGTCATATATGTATTACTCCCCTTGAACATGAAGAATAAATTGAGTGATGAAGCAGAGACCATTCCTAATTTATTTTTGAGATATTCAAATGCCTCGCATGGAAGAGGTTTTGTAAAGATATCAGCAACTTGTTATTTTGAGGGAACATATTCCAGTTGAACCTTTTGTTCAAGTACTTGTTCTCTTGGAAAGTGATATTTAATTTGAATATGATTTATCTTGAAGTGCATGGCTTGGTTACTCAGATACTTGGATTTCATACTTGGCTGCCCTGTTGGGCTAATGCGCGGGCCCGGTAGGGTGAGGGTGAGGGTGAGGGTGAGGGACGAACTCTCGACAATAGGCCGCCATCGACGTGTGAGGAGAGGCCCGGTAGGGACTCACTATTCATATGGTGAGGAACAACTCTCTTTTGGGGAAGGGTAACCGGATTTTTTGAAGTACTAATTGCACTTGTATTTTCTCATAGAATGGAAATGGGTGGAGAATAGTTAATTTGAATATCTTGCAATGTCTTCATGATCCAGAGAAGTTGTGTGCAACATGATGTAGTAGCTACATATTGTTCTTCTTCAATAGATAAATCAATTGTGCTTTGTTTCTTGTTGAACCATGATACCAAGTGAGGCCCCATATATAATGCTCCTCCACTAGTGCTTTTTCTATCATCCACATTTGCTGCCCAATCTGCATCTGTATAAGCATGAACAGTAACATCTGCATCTTTGGGATATCATAAACCAAGTTCTTGAGTGCCTTGTAGATATTTAAAGATTCTTTTGACTGCCTAACGATGAGTTTCCTTTGGATTGGTCTGAAATCATCCAACAATCCCAACTGCATGCATGATATCTAGTCTTGTTCCTACAAGATAAAGTAGACTTCCGATCATGGATCTGTATTCTAGTTGGTTGACTGTGGGAGAATCATCATGTGAAATGAGACTAAATCCTGTCACCATGGGTGTGCAGACCAATTTACAATCTTCCATTCCATATTTCTTTAAAATTTACTTAACGTACTTTGTTTGTGAGAGGAAGATGCCATTATTTGCTTGTTGTACTTGTAAACCAAGAAAATATGTTAGTTAACCAAGTAAAGACATTTCAAATTCTTGTTGCATGACAGAAACAAACCATTGACTCATGGATTCTTCATTTCTACCAAAGATGATGTCATCCACATAAGCAATAACAATTAAAAGGTTACCATCATCCACCTTTGTATATATAGGTTTCTATATGCAGACCCCTTAGTGAAGCCTTGTTGTTGAAGATATTTGTCAAGGCAATAATACCATGCACGAGGGGCTTGTTTTATCCCATATAATTCCTTCTTGATTTGGAAAACAAGTGTTTCATCACTTCCTAGAATAAACCCTTCAGGTTGTTCAATGTAGACTTCTTCTTCTAGGTTCCCATTTAGAAATGCAGATTTAACATCCATTTGATAGAATTTCAAATTACAAAAGCTTGAAAAGGAAAGAAATATTCTTATGGCTTCAAGTATGGCTACAGGTGTAACTGTTTTTTCAAAGCATATTCCTTCTTGTTGAGAATAACCTTTTCAAATGAGTCTTGCTTTTTTTTCTAATTACTTCTCCATTCTTATTTAATTTATTTTTAAATACCCATTTTGTCCCAATAACATTCTTATCATGAGGTCTACGAACTAATTCCTGAGTGTGATTCTTTTATATCTGGTCAAGTTCTTCATGCATAGCATTAACCCAACATTCATCTTTGCTAGATTGATTTACATTTTTTGGTTCAATTGTGGATAGTAAGGCAAGATGACTGGCGATTCCAACTGTTAGAGTCGCTCTTGTCAGTCCTCTGTCAGAGGTCAAAACTCTTTCTGCATTTCTTTTTTAGGAGTCCCGCTCCATTCACTCAGTTGCATTCTGCTAGGGGCATGCCATAATCTGACGGAAAAGGTCTTGTTAGTCATTTCCCCTCATGCCTGGCACCTGCTGGCTTAGGTCTGTTGTCAATGTTCACTAAAGTCCATGACAGTTAATGTTTCGATATTTTAATGGACAAGAGTCATTTTCAGTCATTAGGTCTAGGGATCAGTCAATTTAATCTTCAACCATGTCCAATAAAGCCATGCAGACCAGAAGGAGGCCCTTACAAAGTTATGATTCAGAGATTTTCATCGTCATGTTGACAAATTACGACAGTTCTTCAAAACTCTGTTTTGAAGAAAAGTCAAACAGTGTGTTATTTGTGATAATTTTCAAAAAAAAAAAGTCTCCAGTTGATTTCTTCAGGTGCAGTCATGGTTTCCTTGGCCAAACGCCATGTCATGCGATCCCTGCAAAAGTGCCAATTTTTTTTATCATTCTAGCTAAAAATTCAAAGGGAAAAGTGAAATTCAGTGTTGCATTAAATCAGTGAAAAGTGTCAAAACAAAACACTAGAAAAATGGGTTTTGGAGAAGCAAAAATCAAACCCATGACTTCAAATCCTTTATATACAAGTTTCCACAAGAAACAAATTCATTGTGAACACCAAGGAAGAGAGAAACATTGCAAAGTGAGTGTGAGAGTGCAAGCATGTGTTTGGAGTGAGTTTGGAGTCGTTTTCAGGAGCACGGCGCACACAAAAAGGGGCGCGGCGCACATAGGGAGCACGGCACACAGAGTGCAACCCCGTAGTGTAATGTTAACATGGGCGCGACGCATATACAGAGCGTGGTGCACTGGGTTTTTTGCGCGGCGCACACCCATAGAGGCCCGAATTTTTGCCAAACTTGCAACCAATCATTTTGAAACCCTTCAAATTGATAGGTAGGCTCTATATCTTGTCTTTCTCATCAAATTTTATGGAATGTAGTGATGGTTCATGGTCGTTTAGAGTTGCAATAAAAACGCCTAAAACCTACGACTAGAAAACATCAAAGCCATTGTTGCTAGGGTTGCAAACTTGTGGTATTGATGCCAAGGTTCCTCTTTCACCTTTCATTTTTTCACTCCTTTCCATTGTTCCCTTCCCCCCTATCTCATTTTTCCCTATTTTCCCTACCCTAAAACATTACTAAACCCATATTCCCTATCCCTCCACTCATTGGTCAATGTAAACCCCAAAACGCTACCCTATAAAATCCCCAAACCCTCCTACATATCCCTAAACAAAATTTCCCCCCATAACCCCTATTCCCATCATATTATTCCCCTTCCTAACAGTCCCTTTTGCATTGTTCCCCTTGGTGGCAGAGATCACAACAACACATAGTTTCACTACCTTCATCAAAGGGAAGTTCAAGCATAGTACACATACAACAATCATGGCATCTGAGCATTCATCGAAGTATGAGATGGAAACACAAAGTGATTCATCCTCGGAAGAAATGGCTCCCAAGAGACATCACAAAAGTGGCAAACATGTTAGGGATGAGCCAACCACCCTCATAGAACTGCAGGCCTACCCTCTTGCTATGTCATGCTTCCAGCATCTATCATGTTTTGAGTTTTGCCAAAGGGTGGCTAATGTCCGAGTTCATCATGAGTTGGCCCGTCTTTTTGTGCTTCACTTACATGGAGATCACTCTATCTTGGCCGGTGTCACCTTCACACTGACACCTGAAATTGTCTCATTAGCAACCGGCATACCAAATGTTGGAGAACAGTGGCACAAGAAACAGAAGGTGGATAGGCAGCATTATGAGCCTTACATTAAGGCCAATTTCTTGAGGCAGCTCAAAAGAGTCTTTCCATTCTGATATTTGAAAGATGAATATGCTCCACTCATGAAGTTGATCATGAAGTACTTCAGCTGTGAGGGGAGGTTCTCTCATCTATATGCCTATCACATCAGGTTGCTCATGCACTTTACCAGGGTACGGTTGATGAACATCCCATATTTCATTTGCAGGAACATAGAGAGGATGAACACCTTCATGCAACACAAGACCCCTCAGCAGCAACTTAACAATGTTTATCACTTTGCTCTTATTAAGATTTTGGTGGTTCATCAACTGGGATTGCAGGGCATTACTTGGGATGATTTCATCTCCCATGACCTCTTTAGCACTTCACAGGTATTATTAGAGGTTAAGCATGAGGGTGAACATTCTCATCGGTATGAGTGCCATGAGACTGCTAGTGTGCCGGTTTTCATCACATATTAGAAAGGCACCAGACGTTTGTTTGAAGCAGCAAAGCGAGTGTTATCTCCACGCGGGGTGGAAGAGGCCTCTCTTCCGACATCAAAAAAACAGGTACAAGATAGAGGCAAGGAGCCAATGCATGATGAGGGGCCTTCAGGTGAGCGAGAGACTGACTTCATTCTCGTTCAGGAGGATGACACAGACATGCGCCCGCAAGATGCACAACTTAGAGAGATCATAGAGGAGCAGCGAGCAGACATTGAGGACTTGACTAACAACTTAGAGAAAGCTGAGTGGGTCATAACATACTTGGAACAGAGGAACAAATAGCTTGAGGATCAACAGGAGGTGAGGGAGTTACAAAACATCTGGCAAACTCGACAAGCTGCCCGAAGGAGGAGAATTGGATTCACTTCATTAGAGCAATAAATCAACGAGGATCGGGAGTATAATCTCGAGAGAGTCAACATCCACTTGGAGAGACTACTGGACATGGCCGATAGGGACATTGCATTGCTGAGACACATGGCTTTCCACTACATGGTGCGGAACAAGATCTGCAAAGCGAGAATCAAGAGCCTAAAGGCGAAGCTAAAGAAGGCAAATAGGAAGCAAAAGAGGCGAAGGGAGCATGATCGTCTTTGAATCTTGGCTAAAGCCTTTGTGGCCCAGCATAGCACCTCATAGAGGATCTCCAGCCCAAATTTCAAGAAATTTGGGGCAATTTTGGTCACATGACAAATTTTGGTCACAACACAGGTTTTTTCTCCCTGTGCGCCGCGCCACTGGCACGACGCTTAGGATTGGGAGCTCCAAATCAAGAATGGTTTGTATTTTTGGATTTAGCATGAAAAATCATGCCTGCTGGTGCATGGACAAGAAATTTGGGCATGATTTGAGTCCCCAGGAGGTCAAAAACACTCAAAAAATGACCTCTCTGCCCCTATTTTGACATATAGGAAGCAGTCTTGGGAGAATGAAGTTTTGGAGGGGAAAATGAGCACCAAATTCAGAAATTTTACTTGGGTTGGAAACTAGACAGGCCAGGTTTTCCAACAAGGACACTTGGGCACAATTTGGACTCCTGAAGGTACCTCAAAACAACCTCCAAAGTGGCGCGGCACATATAGATTTGGGCGTGGCACATATAGAGAAAAAGGCCAAAATCACTTCTGCTTCGCGACATTTCGATTCGCGATTTTCTCCAAGTGGGCCCGCCCATTTACAATACATTTTTCCTGGCACCAAAGGCAAATTTTAAAAACATTTTTGGCTTCTATCCTAGTGGCAAAGGAAGGCGAGCAGTCACCCAAGACATTTGTCATTTTTGTAACGCTGCACCTGTAACTAATGGTTGGCTTTCCACTTCCACTTTGTAATGATTCGAAAAACTCCCCAACTCTTGGTCATTCTATTTCCTCATGGCATAGTCTATTTATTTTATGCAAACCATTTGCAAAAGGTTGGCTGGTAATTTCTGGGAGACTGTGGGAGAGAAACTCTGTTCTCCATTGTATATTTTGATAGAGGATTAATGAAAGACAGTGGCTCTGTTTCATGAGATTCATGTGGTTGTGAGTGTAGAAAATGTGTTCTCTTTATGTTGCATATGTATTTTTTTATGTTTCACAGTTCATTCATATTCATTTCCAGTGAAATTTTCTAAGTTAGATAAGGTAGAATTCATGTTTATTGCTCTGCCTGTGGGAAAGTTTCACGTTATGTGTTCTTCTTCTGTTGAAAAGGATTCATGTGTTCATGCCCTTTTCACCCTCCTAAACAATCTTTCCATTCCGCATTACTTCAAACTTAATTGCTAGACTTTTCGCCTGTCTTGCCTCACGAAGTAATCTGTGCCCTTATGTTAAATTCTCTTCTCATTGCTGTTCATTGGTCCCATACATCCCAGAAACTAAGTCATTTATCAAAATTTGTTTCTTGTATCCATGTTTATTTACTAGCCTAAAATCAAATATTTCACTGTAAGTCATCTCAGACCATATCGTTTATCTTTTCACTGAGCGTGACTTGGAGAGAGCCCTCTCCTGTTCTGGTAGGGCTAGCTACCAGACTGAGCATGGTTTGTGGTTACCCTGAATTTTTCCTTCCTTCAGCCTAAGGCAGATTTAGGTGCTAACACCAACAAGAGTTCTTCTAGTTTTTATTCTAGGTTCCTTACCACCTATAATTTGAGATTCTGGATGGCTTTTCTGAACATACCTTGATGGAGTCTTTTTTGGTTCTTCTGTATTTTCACTTTCTTCATCTGATTCTTCATTAATTATTTCCTCCTCATTATTTTGCCTAGATGCAAGAGGATCTTCGTCATCTATTGGTGCTTCCTTTTTTATACCTATGGATGCTTCATAAATAACATCAATGCATTCCACAATATTTTTAAGTCTTTTATTGTAACATTTATATGCTTTTCTTCTAGAGGATTACCCAAGAAGAAATCCTTCATCAGATTGAGCTTTAAACTTTCCAAGTTTATCATTATTATTCTTTATATAACACTTAGTTGCTAAAACTCTGAAGTGTTTAACACTTGGGGGTTTACCGTACCAAAGTTCATAAGGCGTTTTATCACTATTCACATGGATATGAGATTTTTAAAGACTATTTACCGCTATATGTGCTGCTTCACCCCAGAAGGTATGAGATGTTCCAAACCCATTAAGCATGGCACATGCCATTTGTTGAATTGTTCTATTCATTCTTTCTGCTACCCCATTTTGTTGAGGAGTCCTAGCTATAGAAAATTGCCTCTTGATGCCATGTTGTTCAAAAAAGTTGAAAAATCTGTTTGATATATATTCTCCTCCCCTGTCAAATTGATTTTCAAGTCTAAAGCATTTTCTAATGTAGCTTTGAAGACTTTAAATTTATCAAATGCTTCATCTTTATACTTTGATAAACCAATCCAACACATTCTAGTAAAATCATCGATAAATAATATGAAATATTGTTCACCTCTAAGTGACCTATTCTTTACCAGTCAACATAAATCAATATGAATAAGTTCAGGAGGCCCACTTGTAGAACCTTCTTTGGCATTGAATTGTACCTGGGTTTTCTTACCAAATTGACATGATTTGCATATGGTCTTTTCTGGTAGAGAGATGTTTGGCAAATCATGAACTGCTCCTAGCCTTGCTTGACTTATGTAATTGACTGAAGCTTAGATGTCCTAATATTTTGTGCCATAACCAACCTTCTTCGACTTTTCTTAAGTAACATTTTTCAAGACCGCCTTCCAAGACATATACATTACTTGGATTTCTTATTCCTTTTATTATGGAATTTACTGTATCGATACTTCAAACTACACAATTATTTGATATGAAAACAACTACATTCCCTTGATCACACATTTGGTTGACACTTAACAACTTATGCTTTAATCCATCAACAAATAAAACTTTTGCAGCTTTAACCTTTTCTTTTAACATAATAATTCCTTTTCCTTTGATAGTAGCAGGTGTATTGTTTCCAAAGGTTACGTTCTTTTCTTTATTTATTTCACTAAAACACATAAACCTATCTTTTTCACTTGTCATGTGTTTTGACCATCCACTATCAATGTACCAAAGATTTTCTTGATCCCCTACATATAAAGCTAGACCACAGTTCTTAGATTCAATGTTTTTCTTCTTCGATACCTTAGATGTTTTTTCCATTTTCTTATCCTGATATATTGATCATCCTTTGCTCCTACATTCAGATTCCTTATGCCCAAAGTTATTGCAAAGGGACCATTTAGTTTCATATTTAAGAGGAGAGAAGGCATTGTGAGAGTATTTCTTATTCTTTTGTTTTCTTGCTTCCCTAGTAATGATAGTTTTGTAAGAAACACATTGAGCAACCTTATGACCAAAATTGTGACAAACAAAACATTGTCCATTAAAGTAGAATCGTTTGGGAGCATAGTACCTTCTAGCATTGTTATTTTTATTGAATCGAGAAGAGTTTACCTGGGAGGTATTTGGTCCTTTATTATTTTGTTGTAGGATGAAGAGATGTTGATTGCTTCCTTTTATTGTATTGAGATAGTTTCCTATTTCTATATTTGGTTCTTTATTCATTTTCTATAGGACGGAGTGATGTTGACTGCTCCCTTTTACTGCATTGAGATAGCTTCTTGTGTTTGTAGAAGACATTTCAGTCTTTGATTTTTCTTCACAGTATCCAAGACCTGTCTTTATAAGAGGTGAGCATTGAACTTTGATGATTTCATCCAAGGTTTCATATCCTTTAGAAAATCTAAGATTAAGACTTTTTTCTTTCTCAAGTTCTTTCCTTATACTGACTATTTCACATTCTAGCTTCTCATTATGCTCTTATTTTTCTATGATTTGTTTCTTCAAAGTTTCTTCTGCTAATTTAGATTCTTCTAAACAAATCTTAAGCTGAGATGTTTCTTCAATAAAAATATCCTTTTCTTCTAGGGCATCCATGAAATTATCACCAAACTCATCTTCAAATTCCATAATTAATTGACAATCTTGATCAAACTCACCTTCTTCATCACTATGATTTTTGCATAGACAAGGAAATGGATCACATTTAGAACAAAATTCCATACCTGAATTTACTATCTTATGTTGCTTCTTTCCCATTGTCTTGATGGATCTCCTTCAAGTGATGAAGCTTTTACCAAAGAACCCGGCTTTGATACCAATTATTGGGAAAATACTGAGGGGGGGTGAATCAATATTTTCAAATCAATAAAATTTTCAATTTCATATCCTGATTTATGTACGCGACCTTACATAAGGGAACATGTGTGTGTACGTGACTGTTCTGAAGATAACTAGCGTATATCTAGTAAACTTACTTTTCACTTAATTCTTCTTCTTCTTCTTATTTTGATCCAGTGCATCAGTAATTCATTAAAAATTAAATAGACAATAACCATGTGCAATAAGAAGAAAATAAGCAATCACACATCATAAACACACATGAACACCAAGATTAAGGTGGAAACCCAATGCGGGAAAAAAACCACCTGCTATTGTCATCTCTGTCTTATTTTTAATATAAAGAAAATCTTTTACAATATTGTAGTGGCGCAAACACATACCAGTATGTAGGAACCCACTTGCAGAAGGCTATAACATTTACTCGTTCTCTAGCTCCTACTAGAAGGGAGCTCCAACCCCCTAAATCTTGTATTGGTGTAAACTTATACTAGTACGCAGGCAGCAACCTGTAGCAGACTACAACCTTCACTCATTCTCCAGCTACTACTGGAAGGGAGATCCAACCCCATAATATTATTTGCCAACTACCATTGGAAGGAAGCTCCAACTTCCTCATCTCCAGGGACCAAGTTTCATAAATGTTTATACTAGATCCACCTACTACACAACATCATAACTTACAGGCCACGTTTCATCAAATTTTCAGACTACACCCACTACCAACATTTAATCTCAAAACCAATCATCAAACGGAAACTTATCACTATAACTCAATCATCAATATCTGAACCAACTAAATCAAACATACACTGAAACCTATTCAATTGCAACTCAACGAATCAACTACAACAATCATATCACTGTAACCAACATACTACACATCACGAAAACTGGATTTTGTTACTACAAACACTAAATGTCCATCTGTCAAAATATGTGTGCTACTTTATAGTAGATAAATCACATGTGTATGCATTTTTTTATGAAGCATACCTACGTATAGATATTCAGCCACCGAAACCTGAAAACTGGATAATTGTCATTCTCAAACAATCATTGAATCATACACAAATTTACTACAACATTTTGAAAGAGCCACAGAACCTTCATTGATCTTCAAACACAATCAGAAAGTAACTTCAAAATTCTTGAATCAATCAATCCATAATCACAACATCATTGTTTAAACCTAGATCATCAAGAAGACTTCATTGACAAAATGCAAAAACACATCAAAATTGATAAAACTGACCAAACAACCTTTTCATCAAAATCCTACTTTCTTTACGCGCTTTCTTCAAAGCATATCCACGTGTGTACACACTTTTCAGGAAAAAAACACACATGTGTGCGACTTACCAGAATCACACTAGCGTGTGTACGTGCCTTGTAGGCTATAAAACCCATGTACATATTTGCAAATTCAGACTCAAATCTTTGTTGCAACACAAAACTTCAGACATACCCAGATCTCGGCATACACAAAAAATTCACGCGTTAAGATGCTATCAACCCAAATCATATCATCTCATAATCATGATTTTCATCTTAGATCTATTGGATTTGATCCATCATCAAACTCTCGGGTGCATACTTAGTTTAGATCAAGAAAAGCATCAATATCCCATTACATGCATATTTTATTTAGATCTAACTATTCATAAGATTTCAATAACTTGCACACACCCTTACCACTTTGATCTTCATCTCCTTATATAGTTTATCCCTTATTGAATACCAGAGGTCAAAACCATACTCGAGCTGATGGTTTTATTAGACGAGATCAAAACATCCATTATTGGGCTTAATACCATAGGGAAATACCATGGTAAGTACTCTTAGTATTTAGAATACCATAGTGTCGAAAATGTACGTGCCTTTGCTTCTTCATACTCACTTGTGTGCATGGTTTTTCTTAACAGAACCCATGTATACTTCTTGAAATTTCAAATTTATCATTCCTCTCCCTCTAAACTACTATGCCTTTGTCAAAACAGTCTGTCATATCTGTAGACACATCCTATTTACATCTTCAATAAGTAGGTTTCCATTAAGAGACAACTCATCAAGTAGGTTGCCATCAAGGACAACACATAATTCATAATGCCAAAAACAATACAAGATTCTGAAATATATGTGGTTGATGAAACAATATGTGATGATGATAGGTCATGTGGATCACAATTTCCTTGAAAATTTATACTTAAGATAAAATCAAAAGGATTAAGAATTTGTAAAGTATTGAAACTAATGAGAAATTTTTGGATCTTATTTTCTTTGGTATTTTCTATAAATTATAGAATTTGATCAACTATGAAGATAAGCCCAATATTTTCTTCATCACCATTAGTGTCATCAAGCCACAAGGTATCTTCGTGGGTGGTTTTTATAGGTAGTTATTGAGTCACATTTTTAACGAAATCACCATTTGAGATAAGCATGTTTCCATATTGACAACTAATAAATCATTTGTAGTATCCAACCATTTTCTACCTAAGATCACGAGATGTACTTCTACAGAAACTTTAGGTTGTAAAACCATAAAGTTCACAAGATACTCCCAAGAGTCTAAGGATACTATTATGTCATCTACTACACCTTCAGGTCTAAATTTATACATATCATATGACTCTAATACAAGAGGTGTGGTTTGATTATTAAGAAACTAGAGTCATGGTTTGCTTGGTCATGATGTTGATTCCATTAATATGGACTAAAATAATGGGACTACTAGGATCAACATATTTCTATATGAAGGGTCTTCCTATCATAAGATCAGTTGTTTTTCCAATAAACTAAATAGTTTTTGGCTCCATCGTTTTCCTTCCCTATTTATTTAGACAAAGCTCCCTAGTGGTTTTAGGATGAACTAGGATGTCCCTAATGGCTTGTAAAAGGGGAACTTTGATGGGTATATTTTTCACACATATTGTTGTCATTATTGATAACAAGTGTTATTGATGTCAAAGGGGATGTCTGATATAGTAGCAATGTCATTCATGGATCAAAGAAAGCAGTATGATAATTGGATATCTTGCAAGTCCTCATAAGGTGAAGTAAAAGGAAGTTTAATGAGATGTTTACAAGGTTATAATGCCCTAGTGATCTTATAAACAACATGGTTGGGTATTCCTTGTTGATACCTTTACAATTGTTTATCCCACTCTGAAAATATCCTCCTAGATGAGATTTTATGGCCATTTGAAAATCAGCGTCAGTTTAAGGTCCAAAACTATAGGGAAAAATCGCCAAATATTAATATGTTAAACAATGCACAACTCTTGCATGGATCAATGGTTGATTGATTAAAACCATGTTGTATGGAAGCCATACTTATATGAATTTTAACTTTATTAAAGAGTGTACAACTTTCTTAGAATGAAAAGTGGATATGTGCCAACATGTGCATTGGTTAACTGGAGCAGTCCCACCATAGTGGCTATTCTTGTCATGACATGTCGTAGCATCTAGTTGGTTGGTTTAAAAATGACATGGTCACATGTACAATCAACACAAATGACATGTGGAAATGTTTGATGGTATGATGTGGTCACTTACACAGTCAGCAAGGATGGCACATGGGAATTTTTGATTGGATGAGGTGGCACTAGATATTTCGATGTGGTAGATAGATTTAGCACATTTTGATTAGTTAAAATATCAAAATGGGTGACACATGGCACCCCTCATGGGTTGACATGTGGTATGATGACATCATGTGGAAATCATCACGCAGGTGACAATTGATCCCCTAGATAAGGTCACACGGGCATAGTCACATTAAATAAACAGTTGAACCCCTTAGGTTACAACAAAGGTCATATTAGCACGATCATATTGAACAAAGAGAAGATCCCTCAAAGTCTCGATGGAGGTCATATTGGCACAATCATAATTAACAAAAGGTAGAGCCATTGAAGTCCCAATAGAGGTTATGATGGAGGTAATATTGGCATAATCACATTGATTAAATTGATAAAGTCATAGGTCATACGCATGATAATATTGTTTGAACGAGAATCACATGAAATTGTGTCCAGCCCTAAGGTCGGTCGAGACCACACCTACATGTATAAATATACAATGGCTCAACTCCATGAAATAGATCAATCAACATAAAACAAATTATGTGGTTCATGGCAAGGTTGAAGTGGCGGCACATTGGTTCTATTATGTGGTTGTTTACAGTTCAAGTTTCTAGGTGAGTGGTCTACATATATGTGTATAGTATTTCCCAAAGTGAGTTGATACAAGTTTCTTGGTTTGGGCTCTAAGCCCTAGTTATGTGATAGCGCCTCACCCACAGGTCTGACATGGTGATCAGGTCAACTAGTTATGTATTGTGGTTTGTACATTGTAGTTCATGGGTTTGAGTTTGGGTAGACTCAAATGAAAAAAAATTAGAAAGGTTACTAGCATGCCAATTTGTCCATTTTGTTTAACATTTAAACTTTTTTAGTGCTTTTAAAATGTTTTTTGTATAATGCACTCATAATTATCCATTTTGTATAATTATTATTTTTTGTATAAGTTGTATATAGTTTCAAATGGTTTTTGGAGGTTTATGGGCTCATTTCACGTCCAAATTGGATTCTAGAAGAAGCCCGATGACTAGGGTTCAGTGGTGAATTATCATAGAAGCATGGAGAGTCTTGATGATGTATTTTTTTATGATACAAATTTGTGTTATATGTTTTCAGATCTTATAAGTAGGTTGTATTTGATGTTGAGCATATGGAAAGAACAGGTTTTGAGATGAGTTTTATGTGACCAAATTGATGAGCAGGTTGGAACAAAGTTTAGACAAAGTATGATAGGTGTTTTATAGTACTATGAATGCAGTGTTTTGTTTAGTTTGAATATTTATGTTGATTGAAGAGTCGGTGGATCTAGTTTGATTTGTTTTGAATAAAGGTCCATAAGAATTTGAAGAGTGAGGTCGGTGCCTCCACTAAGGTTGGTGCCTCAATCAAGTTGGAGCCTACATCAAGTTGAATCTTGCATATCAATGAGGTTGTTTCCTTAATGAGGTTAGAGCCTACAGAAAGTCAAAGCTTGCTCATCATTGAGGTTTTTTCCTCAATTAGGTTGTAGCCTATAATGAGTAGTTTCTTTCACTTTTCTAGGTTGGTGCCTCAATCAGGTTCTAACCTACCACAAGTAGTTGCTTGCATATCTTGGGGATGGGTTCCTTCAGCAGGTCGGTGCCTGCAAATCTATGTAATGAATTGTAGAAGAAGAAGAAGCAAAATTTGTGGTTTTCTCCCATATGTGTTTCCACGTAAAAATTTGTGTATCCTTGTGTTAATGTGATGGCTTCTTGATGTGTTGATTATATGGAATGACTTCTTGATGCATTTATTTATTTATTGATATGCTACAAATAGTTATGATATATTACTTAATAATTGGTCATTGGCAAAAAGTTGTGAAATGGTAAGTTTTTGCCACACTAATTCACCCCCCCCGCCCCCTTCTTAGTGTGATATTTGTTCCAACAACTAGTATCATAGAAAGTTCCTGTTAGGAATATTTAACTACTAGAAGTTGAAATACTGTAAACATAGACCTAGATGCAAACCATGTCATGCTCTTGGAAAATGATTTGTCAGAGTTTAAAAGGAAATGGATCTTGAAAAAGTAGCTAGGAGAAAAGGAAAACGAGCTAAGAGATATGGATGATGAAATTTTCCTTCTCAAAGAAGAAATAGATGTAACAAGGAAGTCAACTAAAGAAATTTAGACAGGGATTCAAGCCAATATATGCAGCAAGAAAGAATCATCTAAGTACCACACATTCTTTTAAGGTTATTTTTATTCATGCCACACATTTGGTCATACGGAAGTTGATTGTATTTATGTTCAAATTCATATCAAATGTTTTTTTATGCTATAATTTTGGACACAAGGCCAAGGACTGTAAATTAATCAAAAGAAGGAAAGGTGTCCATCTAAGATGTGGAAGGAGAAAGGATAAATTGTGGTATCATACTATATTCTCAAAAGAAAGAAGATAAGTGGTATGCGTATAGTGATTTCTCAAGACACCTCATAGGGGATCCTAACAAGTTTATCAACATCAAGGAGATAGATGGAGGTAAATTCAATTTTGGAAATAATGCATTTACATGAATCACAAGAAAAAGGATTGTCTACATTGATAGTGGAAGAACCAAAGCCTAGGATGTCTTATATGTAGAAGGGTTGAAACATGACCTTCTAAGTGTAATTCAAATATGTAATCAAGGTTTTGATGTAATATTCAACTCCAAATGATGTGAGAACATAATTTTAGATATAGTAAAATTGGTAGAAACATATATCAGGGTGGATGGCAATATATATGTCCTTGAAGGGTCAAAAATTGAAAAATATTTCATTGGAAATATGGATGAAAGTGGGATATGGCATAAGAGGTTCGGACACATCAATTTTTACACCTTGGTAAAAGTCACAAGAACATAAGTTTTCAAAGACATTCCTAGAATTTCAAAGCCTCACAATGTTGTCTATAAATCTCGTTAATTTGCAAAGAAAACCAGAGTCTTTTTCAAGAAAAAAAAAGTGCTCAACATCTCAACCATTGGAGATTATTCACATGGATCTCTGTGGAACATCTAGGACACACATGATAAAAGGAGAAAGGTATTTTGTGTTGTTCATATATTATTTCACAAGAATTACTTGGGTTAGTTTTCTTAAACAAAAAATGAAGCTTTTGATAAATTTAAGAATTTTAAGGCTCTTGTTGAAAATGAAATGGATTTGAAGATTAAATGTTTAAGGACAGATAGAGGAGGAAATTTTACCTCCCATGAATTCAATGAATTCTATGAAAATAATGGAATTAGGAGGCACTTCACTATTGCATGGACGCCTCATCAAAATGGTGTGGTTAAAAGAAAGAATATGATATTTCAGGATATGGAAATATCTCTCCTTTTTTAGGTTCAGCTACCCGTTCGATTATGGGGAGAGGAAATAAATATGCATGTGTATATCTTGAATAGGGATCAAATAAATCTAAAAGAAATCAAACCCCATATGAAATATGGAAAGTAAGACCATCCACGGTTAAGAACTTCAGTGTTTTTGGAAGCAAATTTTACATCAAGGTGAATGAACACAAACTTGAGAATTTTGAAGCCAAGGCCGATAAACGAATATTCCTAGGGGTATAGATGTTATAACAAAAGAACATGAAAATTAATTGAAATTATTGATGTAAAGGTGGATGAAGCACTATTGTATAATGAAGTTCTACCTCAAGCTCAACCTAGTCCTACCATCTTTCAAGAATATTCATCAAATGATAAAGAAGATGAAGTGTTTGAACAAGATGAGAGAAGGGAAGATGAACCTTTGCACACAAAGACACCATATAGATATGTACAAAAAAACATCTGGATGATCAAATTCTTGGAAACAACGATGAAAGTGTTCAAAATAGAAGGAAACTTGTAGGTACATTATCTTAAGAGAACATAGAATTTATGTCTCTTATGGAGCCCCAAAATGTTGCACGAGCTAGAAAGGATGAGCATTGGATTAAATCCATGAATGAGGAGTTGAACTAGATTAAGAAGGATCACAATTGGGAATATGTGCCAAGACAAAAAGACAAAAATATAATTGGAACCAAATGGTTTTGTAGAAATGAGCTCAATGAAAATGGATAGTTTGTGAGGAATAAAGTGAGACTTGTATGAAAATATTATGCACAAATTGAAGGCATTGACATTTATGAACATTTTCTCTAGTAATATGTCTAGAAGCTATAAGAATCTTCCTAGATTTTGAATATTTAAAAGGATTCAAAGTATATCAAATGGATGTAAATTCATCCTTTTTGAATCGAGAATTCAAAGAGGAAGTATATGTTGAACAACCAAAGGGATTTCAGCGAGTCAAATACAAAGATCATGTATGAAAACTAAAGAAAGAATTATATGGTTTAAAACAATCTCCCAGGGTATTGTACTATATATTGGATGGTTATCTTTATCAACAAGGTTTCAATAGAGGCTCAACTAAAAGTAATATTTACATCAAAACTAAAGGAGGTAACAAATTGATCATTGTTGTCTATGAGGATGGTATTATTTTGGCAGTCATGATGATTCCATTAGCAAGAAATTTTTGGAAAGTATGTAGAAAGAATTTGAAATGTACATTAGTAGGTGAATTGTCATTTTTCTTTGGACTACAAGTCAATCAATCCAACAAAGACATTTTTATATCTCAGTCAAAATACCTTAAATAAATGTTGAAGAAACTTGGAATGGAAAATTGTGCCCCTATAAGCACTCCTATGGTTATAGGATATAAACTTAAAAAAGATGATCAATCTCCTGAAGTAGATCAAACTATGTATAGATCAATGATCCACAACCTTCTATATTTTACAACATTAAGGCTCAACATTATGCAAGCTATGGGGCTAGTAGGAAAGTTTCAATCATGTCCAAAAGAATCTCATGTAAATGTTGTTAAATTAATATTCAGGTAGTACCTGCAAGGCACTATGGAGTATGGATTGTAGTACCCCAAGGGAATGGACCTTACTCTTAAGGCCTACACTAATGCAAATTGGGCTAGAAGCATGGATGAAAAGAAGAGAACTAGTGGAGGAGCATTCTTTCTTAGGAAAATTTTGGTCCCTTGGCTCAACAAAAAAAAAAATTGTATTTCTCTATCTTCTGTTTAAGTAGAGTATATTGTGGTAGCTACATGTTGTACTTGGGTACTATGGATGAAGCAAAATTTGAAGGATATTAAAAAAAAAATCATCTTTTTTCTATCATGTGTGATAATAACACTGCAATTAATATCTCAAAAAATCATGTCATGCACTAAAAAAAAAAGCATATTCCCATCATCACTTTTTTCAAGAACAAGGTGTGGATCAATTAGTAAAAATATAATATATTCCTACTAAAGAACAAGTTGTTATATATTTACTAAGACCCTACCAAGGGAAAGTTTCAAATATCGTAGATAAATGATAGGAGTGGTCTCTTCCTCACCAGAAGAGTTATCTTGGTAAATGTTATCCAAAGTTGCAAAGGGTTTTCCTTCGGCCTATGATTGGTGGAATATGTAGTTTAGGAGAAAGGGGTAGATGGAAGCATGATATCAGGGGGAGACTTTGTCAGGTCCACAAGAAAGTACAGGAAATGTTGGAGAAGCATTGGAAGCATGGTCACACGAGTATTAATTTGTCACATTTAAGAATAGGTTGTGGAGTTTTGAGAAGCACTTAGAGAATGCATACATTGAAAAGTATGGAAGAAATAAGAAGATAATCTCAGGGAGAATCTACAAGATCAGGTTCACACATGATTATGGAAATTTTTATAGAAAACTATGTCCCTTTTCCATTGATATCAAAGGGTAAGAGAATGTATACATTAACACAAACATTGACTTACATGAATTAAAGGTGAGAATACAGGCATTGAAAAAAGGAAGGAAAGAAAGAAGGAGGTATCTTCACAGTCATGCAGGGGGGTTCCTCAACACTATGTCAGGGGGATTTGGATGCATGTCAAGGCTTGGATTATTGAAATCAATTAAAATTAATGTATGTTGGTGTTTCCATCAATGAAAAGGGGGATATTGTCATACATAGTGTTGTCATTGATGGTCTAACAAGTGTCATTGATGTTAAATGGGATTTCCAAGACAACAACGGTTTCATTCATGGGTCAAATAAAGTAGTATAATAGTTGGATATCTTGCACACCCTCATTAGTTGAAGTCAAATGAAGTTTTAATTTTAATGAGATTTTGACAAGGTTATTATGCCCTAATGATCTTATAAATAACATGGTTTTGTATTCCTCGTTGAGACCCTTTGAATGATATATCCCACTCTAAAAATTCTCCCACAGGAGAAGTTATGGAAATTTGAAAATTAGCACCAGTTGAAGGTCCAAAACTATAGGGTGAAATCCCCAAATGTTAATATGTTAAACAATGCACAACTCTCAAGAATATCAATGGTTAATTGATCAAATCCAAAATGGATGGAGACCATAATTGCACAACTTCTAATTTGATTAAAGAGTGCACACCTTGCTCAGATCGAATGATAGATATGTGCCAACATGGGCACTAGTTA
Source organism: Pinus tabuliformis (assembly GCA_031772625.1). Lineage (NCBI taxonomy): Eukaryota > Viridiplantae > Streptophyta > Pinopsida > Pinales > Pinaceae > Pinus > Pinus tabuliformis. The sequence continues at coordinate 1,038,292,750 of CM062819.1, forward strand.
ACTGGAATGGTCCCACCATAGTGGCTAATCCAGACATGACACATGACATCATTTGATTGGTTGGTTTAATGATGATGTGGTCTCCTATATAGTCAGCATGAAGAGCATGTGACAATTTTTTATTAGATGATGTGGTCACCTACACAGTCAGCGTGGATGACACATGGAAATGTTTGGTTGGATGATGTGGCATCCCCGCATAGTTAACAAATGATGTGAGCATAATGACATGGTGGCACCATGGATTTCCATGTGGCACATTTTTATTGGTCAAAATATCGTAAAAGAGTGACGCATGGCACATCTAACGAGATTCCATGCGGCATGATGATGTCATGTTGACGTTATCATGCAGGTGGCCATTGACCCACTAGGACAAGTGATGAGCCTCATCATTCGATAATTATATGGGCCTTAATTCACCTCTTAGCTTAGTCAAACCAACTTTTCTCATAACTTATTACATGCTTTTGATTATATTTTGTTTATGAGGTGATTTAGAGTTGGATATTATGCTTAGTGGACTAATATGCATGGAATGTAGGATTAAAGGAGAAAATCAAGGAATTTTGGCAAAGACTAAGGTCAAAACTCAAATGGGAAAAGGGAGAGGGATTGTAGGAGGTGACTCCCTCCACATTTACTACTCCTCCATTCAAATGTTACTCCATTCATCACATCAGCTCGGAATGCAAACATCCAAATCATGAGGATTAGAAGGCAGCTGAGCACGTGAGATGCAAATCACCAGTTTATCTCGAGTTTGGGAGCCGAGCCTCCCTAATTTTAAGGAATTCGTTGGGGACTTCAGTTGTATAAGTAGAGAGGCCTAGGACCTTAGTAGGATTCTGATTTTTATTGTAAAACTCCAAGCTATTTTCGAGCTGCAATACTTGTGAAAGTTCCATTGGTGTAATTTGTTGTTTTCGTAATAAGAATGAGTTTTGTTTTGAGCCATCACTGAGTTAACTCAGAGGGCTAAAGCTCTTGGGTTAGGGATCAACCCTACCAGCCAAGGCTCCTCTTTCTTGTACATGTATGTTTAGTGTAGTTTCATAGATTCATTATTAATTTGATTTGTAAATGTATTTCCATTACAAATAGTGTAGATTAGATTGGTTGTTTATTAGTTTGCTTCCATTTGTGCCTTACTTCAAGTAGCGGGTTAGCAAGAATAAAAAGGATCACCACAAGGTTTTCAGCAGGTGTCTCAGCCTCACTTCCTCCCTTTGGGATCATGACTTGAGGAAGGGACCGTTAAGTAGCCCCAAAAACATAGATTTCTAGTTCTTTTATGAGCTTTGGAGTTCGTTGTCTTTAAATTAGTATTTGGTTAGTTTTACAAGGTAGATTTCCATTGTCATATTTTTCATCTCCATTTCTGCAATAGATCTCATCCATGCTTTCATTCCTTTCAGCAACTTTCCTCATGCATAGTATAGGCAGTTAATTCATTAATTCTGCTTTTCTAGTTTATGAAAATGTTTCTTGTTTGCATAGCTTTTTGGAAGATATACATATTTTATGCAGAGTAGGTGCTTCAGGAGGAGACTAAGAATTCATAGCTAGCAGCCACCTTCCACTCCATCCACCTTAGCCATCCCTTGTTTTCACCATCACCTTCACTAGTTTTTCATCATTTTTCGTAGAAATGCTTCCAAGCGCATTGAGCGAATCCATCCATCTACTATCTTGGATATTGACTTCTGAGTGATCCTAGAACTTCTCCCACTCGATTCCAGCCATCACACACCTTTCCTAAGCCTCCCATCACCTCCAACACCACACATTTTTCTCTCAGTTATAACCTGTAGGTTCACTGTAATTCCTACAGGATCATCATGTAGGTTTCTAGTACATGTTGAGGTTTCCTTGAAATGGCCATTTTTAAGGCTGAATTGATGGAAAACCTCTAGGAAGTCACCAAAAGCCTCCCAGGGATCCTCCACACCATCCAGCCATTTCATAACCCTTCCAGCCATCCCTGAACATCCTAAATTCACCTGGCACATCCACAGAAGAAATTAGTTTGCATACATGATTTTGCATAAAAAGACAAAAAAGCAAAAACAGATTTAGTTCAGTCTCTTTACTTGCACATTAGTGTTGTTTGATGCTCCTTCTACAACTTAGATAGTAGCATTTGTTTCATGTTGATCTGGCATTTCTGCCTAGCATAGCTTCTTAAATGGTTAATTAGGGAATGGTGTGATTTAGCATTACATGTCGACCTTCTCCATTATTGCAGTAGAATAACTCTCTCTTAGAGTAGATTTACCTTTCTTCCCTCAAAGAATCAAGCTTCTTCTGACTCCATAGAAGTCTATCTTGGAACCCCAGTGGTCTCTCGCCATCTGAACAGTGACAACAGTTATAACCATCACTCTTACTTGTGCATACAGCACTGTCACCTCCAAGTTTGTACGAACCCCGAGTTGATAAGTAAAGTTGGTAGCGCAAGAGTTGCAACATCCTTGCTGTACTACTGGAGCTCATCACTTTTTGGCATCGTTGTCACGGAGTTGTCTGAGTACAATGTGATTACTGCTTTCTTTTCTTCTATTTCTTGTCTTCAATATTCTGCCATTAGTTTATTTCTGCAAAAATAATCTAGTTGTTTCCTTTCTTCCATTTTGTATTTTCTACTTTCCTTTCCATTCCACAAGCAATATTTCAATTCAACAAGTAGCTTTTTCATTCTGTCAGTATTTTCATCCAATCAAAAATTTCAATTCTGCAAGTACTTTCCAAGTTTGAAAAAAATACAAAACCAAACCAAAAATATTTCCTTTCATGCCTCGTAGGAATAGGGACAACTTAGGGGAATTTTTTCCAAATACCCCCACTGCATCAAACAACCAACCTTCCCTCTTCTTCGATGGCTATGAACTGGAGGAACCCTTAGGTGAGAAACCTGACATATTTGAAGAACCTACAAGGGAAGAAGAAGAATAAGAACCCATTCCTACTAAACCAATTCCTGAAAACAGAAATGACAGAGGGAATATAGAGAGAGTTGAGGGTGCCTTCCCCATCAGGGAAACCAATGGGGACACTAAGATGAAAATATCAACCCCTCTACCCTACCTCGTTTCCATGGCCTAACCACAGAGGACCCCAACACTTTCCTATTTGAATTTGTTGTTATATGCCGAACCTGTGACTATACAGATGATGAGAAAAATTTAAAACTATTTCCATCTACCCTCAAGGATGTAGCATTGCACTGGTTCATGGGTTTGCCTAGAGATAGCATCACAACTTGGGCTCAGATGCAGCAGACCTTTAAAAACAAATATTGGGACTACTGTCAGTCAAAGGATACTAAAGAAGAAATTTTCAAGATGACCATGGAAATGATGAATCCCTAGAGGATTATGAAGAAATATTCCAGCTTAGTTACAAAAGGGCTAGTTACCTGCTTGACCCTGAGTCACTAAAGCTAGTCCCGCTTAGGGGAGTAAGGGAAGATCTTCTGGATACGCTACATTTGTTAGTAGGAGGAGATATCTACCAATTACCCTATGAGGATATCAAGACTGTCTTCAAAAACCATTCTAGGGCAGCTAGGAAAAAAGGTAGGGGTAGTCAACCTATGGTTAGTACATCGTCTTCCAACTCATCCATCAAGGGTGAAATTGGAAAAATGCTGGAAGATTTCAAAGTGAGATGTTGCAAACCCTTTCCTTGCAAATGGACACCATGCACATTAAGAGGAAGCAGGAGGAAGCAGAGAGAGCCTTGGCCATTTTTTGTCCTAGATGCACAAGGAGGCATACTAGGAATGAATGTCCATTGGACTCTATTGAGATTTGCTCAGTCTATGATGAAAAACACTCCAAAGACAAGTGCCCTTCTTTACTTGGACTCAAAGTTGTATATCAAGGAGCTGAAGGGGTCACTGAGCAGCTCTGCTATATTAACCAAAGGAGACCTCATGGGCCTAGACCATACCAGCAAGGCATGCAAGGGTCATCCCATTCAAATTACAACCCAAACCAAACCACAATCATACCTTCTTGGGGACCACCTACTCATCCTTCTTGGTCTACACCCCCTCCTTGGTCCTTTGCATCTCAATATCACTCCCAGCCAGCCAGCCAATCATTTCAACCTTATGCTCCACCACAACCTTAGTGGAATGCACCGCCCTAGGGGTGGAGGCCCCAATATAATAATGCTCTGGCTCTATTACCTCCACCACCTTCCCAACCACATATCCTACATTTTGCTCCACCCAAGAAACCCTAATGCCTACCCAGTCAAATCCGAACCCGAACAACAGGCAGGCTTAGCAAGTATACAGTGGAGAGACATCATATCCATCTTATGTTGTGGAAATCCAGGAGATTAACCTGAGATCTGGGAGAGTTCTCCTAGACAACCAACCTCCACCTCCACCTAGGGAGGTTGAGGAAGAGAGAGAGGAAAGAAATATTAAAGCAAATCCACCCTTTCCTAAGAGATTAACCCAACCACTCTAGCCTACCCAAGAAGAGACCGAAATTCTGTGAGAATTGAAAAATCTATGTGTAAAGATTCCACTTCTCCAGGAAATAAAAGATGTTCCTATTTACAATAAGTTGATTAAGGAGAAGTGCTTCAAGCATCCAGGGAGGCTAAGAAGGGATGCCCCTACAATTAATTTCATTGGGCAGCTGTCTGACTTAATGTTGGGGCAGGTAATCTGTCCAAAATATTTGGACCCTGGAAGCCCTATCGTAGATGTGCACATCAACAACACCATTGTCTCACACACTTTGATCGATCTTGGGGCTGCCATTAATGTGATGACCAAGGACACCATGCTCAAGCTCAACCTCAAAGGTTCATTGAGGAAGACTACAACAGTTCTGCAACTTGCAGACCGTTCCACAGTAACCCCTGAGGGGATTGTGGAGGATGTGATTGTCTCCATTGACTCTTGGGAGTACCCTACAGATTTCCTAGTTCTCCAGCCTAAGGCTAAGCTTACTGGTTACCCTCTCATCCTTGGGAGACCATGGTTGGCCACTGCCAATGCTTACATTAGCTGCAGAGCTGGGAATATGACCATCAAGAATGGGCATATGTCCAAGCAGTTAGTCCTAGACCGTCCTGCTCAACCTTCTCTAGAGCATGACTTACCTTTATGGTTGGAGGAGGAGGAAGAATATGAAATTTATTCCACCCAACTTTATACTTTAGAAACAACCATGGGAGGAGGACAAGAGGATGAGGATGACTTGATTGAACACCTACTCTAAAGTCTAACTCCCAGTTCATTTCCCTTAGAAGAAGTAGTAAAGGAAACCAAAAATAATCATCCATTCCAACCCACTTCATGTTAAAACCATAGAATTCAGCCCAAAGAGAACCTTGAAAATCAATCCATCTCTATCTTCTCTCCAAGAAGAGAAGTTATGAAACATTCTAAATGAAAATATAGAAGCCTTCGCTTGGAGTTACAAAGAAATGAATGGAGTACACCCCTCAGTGTGTACTCACCATAAATACATCAGAGAAGGTTGCAAGCCAGTCTGCAACCCCAAAGGAGGATGAATCCATCTCTTAAAGATATAGTCAGAGAAGAACTGCAAAAACTACTAGATGCAGGATTCATTTACCCTATCTCTAACAATGAGTGGGTCTCCTTTAGTGTTAGTTCCAAAGAAAAATGGTAAGTGGAGAATTTATGTCGATCACAGGGAGTTGAACAAAGCCACAAATAAGGACCATTTCCCTTTTCCCTTCATTGACCAAGTGCTAGATGGCCTGGCAGGGAAAAGGTTTTTCTCCTTTCTCGATGGATTTAGTGGGTACAGCCAAATCCAGATCTTCCCGGAAGACCAGGATAAAACCACATTCACTTGTCCTTGGGGTACTTTTGCCTATAGGGTCCTTCCTCTTGGCCTATGCAATGCTCCTACCACTTTTCAGATAGCAAGCTGAGTATTTTCTCTGAAATACTCCATGATGAGGTGGATATTTATATGGATGATTTTACACCTTATGGTTGTGATTTTCAAGAAGCTCTATCTAACCTAGGCCAAGTACTGCACAAATGCATTGAAATGAACCTATCTCTCAGTCCTGAAAAATGTGAATTCCTAATGACTGCAGGGACCATGCTAGGTCACTCAATATCTTAGCAAGGACTACAGGTGGACCCAAACAAAATAGCTATCATCCAAAAGGTCCCACCTCCTCAAAAGCAGAGAGATGTCAAAAGTTTCCTAGGGTTAGCTGGATACTACCAAAGGTTCATAAAGGACTTCAACAAGTTAGCCTCTCCTTTATTTGGTTTGTTGGCCAAGGACTCTGAGTTTATATGGTCAAAAAGTTGTCAAGAGGCCTTAGACATCCTAAAGGACAAGTTAACCACTGCACCAATTCTCTGAGGCCCAAATTGGGTCCTCCCCTTTCATATCCATGCTGATGCCTCACACAAAGCCATAGGAGAAGCCTAGGTCAGATAGATGAAAAACTTCCTTATGCTATCTATTTTATCAGTAAGAATTTGTCAAAGGCTGAACTAAATTACACAGTGACCGAAAAGGAACTCTTGGTTGTTGTGCATCCATTGAACAAATTTAAGCATTATATTACAGCATATCTAACCTTTGTGCATACTGACCATGCTGCAATCAAATATTTAATGAACAAACCAGATGTGAATGCTCGAATTATAAGATGGTTACTTTTATTACAACAGTTTGATCTAACCATTGTTGATAAGCCTGGTAAGGAAAATGTTGTTACAGACTTTTTGTCTAGAGTAAATTTGCCTACAGGTGAAGAAGGAATGGTTGATGACCAGTTACTGGACGAGCACTTATTTGATATTTCAGTTCTCTCTCCATGGTTTGCTGATATAGCAAACTATTTGGTATTATCACAGTTCCCACCAAAATTGTCCTCCAAAGAAAAGAGCAAGATAATAAGGAAGAGCGCCCCCTTCACTTGGATTGGGGGCAATCTCTTCAAAGTTGGCCCAGATCAAATCTTGAGAAGGTGTGTTAGGGAGGAGGAAGTCTTTGACATCCTTCTGACCTGTCATGATGCACCTTGTGGAGGTCACTTTGCAGAAAAGAGGACAACATTCAAAGTGTTACAAACAAGCTATTATTGGCCCACTCTTCGTCAGGATGTAAAAAAATATACTAGTCAGTGTGATTGGTGCCAAAGGATGGGAAGGCCTACCCCAAGAGATGAAATTCCTCTGTAGCCTCAAGTGAATTTCAAGCCATTTGACAAGTGGGGCATGGACTTCATTGGGCCTATTGATCCTCCTTCCAAGAAAAAACAATACATTATTGTGTGCACTAATTATTTGACTAAGTGGGCTAAAACCAAGGCAATTAACGCGGCAACAGAGGAGGAGGTGGTTGAGTTCCTAAGGGAGAATGTATTCTACAAATTTGGGTACCCTAGAGAGCTGGTCACAGACCAAGGCAGCCAGTTTACCTCCAACATGATTAAAGACATGCTCAGCCAACACAATATCAAGCATAGAATCTCCACTCCCTATCATCCAAAACCTAATTGGCAAGTGGAGGTGGCCGAGAGAGCACTGGAGGGCATCTTGACCATAGTGGTAAGCAGCAACAGGAAGGATTGGGCAGATAGACTAGTTGAGACCACTTTGGCCTATAATACCACATGGAAGACCACCACTAGATTCACACCCTATGAGTTGGTCTATGGGAAAAGGCCTTGATGTCCACTGAATTCGAGTATAACACATTAAGGATGGCAACCCAACTAGATCTGGACCTCAACAGTGCACAGAAAGAGAGATTGCTCTAGTTGAATGGTTTGGATGATTTCAGAATGCAGGCCCTCCTACATACAGAGGTAGTTCAACTTCAAAGGAAGATTTGGCATGATAAAAACATCAAGGAGAAGCAATTTCAGGAAGGTGATTGGGCATTTCTATATGATTCTAGGTATAAAGACTTCAAGGGCATGTTAAGGACAAGATGGCTAGGACCTTATGTGGTGGAAATATTCCATGATAATGGTTCTATGAAAATCAGAACCATAGTTGAAGAGGCCATTCCTCTGCTTGTTAATGGAAACCGATTGAAAATTTACAAGAGACCTTTATCAAAACAAGAGTTCATTGATGATATCAATAAACAATTATGATAGTGGATCAAGTTCTAGCTCCTCCCTCATCAAATCACTGAGAAAAAGAAAAAAGAATAGGGACTCAAGTGAAAACCTTCATGAGGCGCCTGAGTCCAATCATTGGGTTGAAAAACTCTTGAGGCGGCTCAATGGTGTCAAAACAAAAAAAGAGAGAAAAAAGAGAATAAGAAAGATCCCTGGGTGAAAACCTCTCTTGAGGCACCCAGGGCAAACAACTAGGGTGAAAACCTCTCAGAGGCAGCCTAGTTGTTTTTCAAAAAAAACTAAAAAAATTCATGAAATTTTCATTTGCAGGTCAGCAAGAAGGACGGTCAAGGAGCAAAGGAGGATCACAAAGAGACCCCTGTCACTCACATATTTATTTTTTCACTCATTACCATTCATTCCTCCACCATTTCTATCATTTTTTCCACTCCATTGCTTCAGTTTACAAAGGGACTATGTTTTCTACAAGATCCCCTGTAAACCTATAGGATCCCCTGAAAACCTACAGGATGATCCTGTAGGAATTACAGTGACCCAGAAATCCTACAGGAAGCAGTCCTAAGGAAAATGAATGACTTGCTAGGCCAATAAAGTTCACCCTCTTCACCATTCAATCACCATACGTTGTCCACCATCATCACCCCTTCACTCACCATTAAAAAAAAAAGTTTCAATAGTATTTTTTTCCAGTCCTTGAAAACAAGGGAAACAGAGAGGAATAAAGAGCATCGCCTGAGTATTCCTTGCGCTCCACACTCCTCTTCTTTCTCTTCATCCATGTCACAATCCTCACAATCCCATCAAAAATAATGATTAAGAGTTCTGAGGGAGAAGTAGCTACAGGACATCCTGTAGGAAATTATGTAGCAACCTATCCCACATAATACCAAGCACAATAGTAGAAAACCTCCAACGTGATGATCCAAGAGCTCCAAAGCAGCATCACCACCATATTCAACCATAGGTACTTGCACCAACAAAGGATTCATTAGCAAACAACAAGAGGAGGAAAAAGAATAACATGCAACCAATACACACAATAACACCTCTGGTCTTCAACAACTGCAGAAAAGCATTAGCGCCACAGGTAAGTATCCCGCTCGCTCTCTCATATGCATCATGTAGTCAAAAAAATGGAAGGGTTATGAGATAGTTGGTTTATAAGAAAAAAGGTGGCCAGTTAACTTGGCCACCTTCGTTCAGTCAACACATACACAATAGGGTGTCCTCTCACACGTGCCTATAGTGAACTCAAAGACAGAGAAGGAGTAGGACAAAAGTTGTTAAAACTACAGATGCGTAAGGTGGGAACTGATTACGAGGAGTGGGGAATGATGAGGTGGTAGTGGGGACCAACTTTCCAAAAATGGAAACCTACCTTTGCTGCCAACACACCACCTCACCCTGAAACACCATAAGAGGAAATAAACATCGTTCCCATGCATTCATGCATTCACTTCCTCGAAACTCACTCTCATACCCGGGTAACCCACCAGAAGCAAAACTCCATCGTTTTGCTACACAGGAATTCCTTCAGGATACACATTGATTGTCTACAGGATTGGCAGAGAAGAGTTCAGAAGGGATAACATGGGAGTTGACCACTACAAACAATCTAAAGAGGTAGGCTATGTAATTACATCCCTCTTTACAAAGTAATTGAACCAGAAATCCTTTATGTTTGAGTGAATTTAGCAACTGCGTAAGGGAATTACTTACACAGTCATTTATGTTTTGGTTCTGCATTTGAAATTGTCTCAACCCTCTCATCTCCTCAAACATCACCAACCAAGATGACAAGAGGGTTTAATAGGAGGGAGCCCATCAACACAATGAGAATCCAACAACACCCCAAAGTGCTTCAAACATTCACAAGACCTAATTGGATGGGGTTTTTAGAAAAATTGAGAGGGTATGATGATGAGGTGGCTCAAGAATTTTCTCTCCCTCATTCCACTCACCAGAATCCATGCCACTATTGTGGTAAGGGGCCTATGTATAGAAATAACCCCTGATCTCATCAGTAGAGTCACCACACTTCCCCTAGGAATACGATGGAGGAAAGAAGACATAGGAGATAGCCAAGTTGCGAAAAGGAAATTCCTTTTAGAAGGTGAGGAACCAACTAAAGACAAAAATGGAGTAAGGAGGCAAATTCTGCCATATCCATGGAATGAGGTAAGCTACCAACTGATCAAATACATTTCATGTGAGGGTAGGTATAGTGTGGTCTATGGCTATCATTTTAGGATTCTTGAAGAATTGAGATTTGGAGCAGAAACACCCCCTCACCAAAGGCTCAGCATACCATACTTCCTACTGCAATCACTAATAGACTCAAGCATCAAAGTGAAGGAGGGAAATTTCCAATAGTTAGATCACCATGGGTTAATTAGGATCCTTATAGAAGATGCCCTCCAAAACCTTAGAATTCCTATAACATGGTCAGTTTTCAGAGACATGCCAGCAGAGGATGACATCAAAGCTCTCACATATGATGTTAGTCCTACTGTCAGTGAAGAGGAAGAGATAAAGACTAAAGTAGAGGAAGAATAAGCAAAGCAAGAAGAGGAAGAAACAGAAGGAGATGAAGATGAGATGGATGAAGAAGGAGATGAAATAGAAGAAAATGATGAAGATGAAGAAGAAGAAGGGAAAGAGAAGGAGGATGATGAAGAAATAGAGGAGGATGTTAAGGAGGAAACTGATAAAGATGTTGAAGATATACAAGAAGAAGAAGACAGGAAGGACATAGAGGAAGAAGGAAATGGGAAAGAGGGGACAGAAAACAAGGAGGAGTCACCTAGGGTGTCTCCATAAGCCACTTAGAGAGAGGAAGCAACTTCCCTCACTACTCTTAGCACCCCCATCAAGCAAAAAGGAAAAAGACAAAGGCATACCCCATTATATTTCAGGACAAGAAAAAGCATAATAATAAGACAGGGGAAACCCCAAACATCAACCAAAATTCCTATTGTGATTGAAGAATCCCATACAAAAAAAGAGAAAGTTCCTTCCCCTATGTCTCCTATCACCTATGTGAGAAGGCCTACTACTAGATCAACCTCCTCCAAGGAAAAGGCAATCCTACATGATACACACCAAAATCTACAGGAAGTAAAAACAGTCCTACAGGATACTCTGCTGAACCTACAGGAGGCACAGAAATTGGAAAGGGAGGTAGGGAAGTAGCAAGAAACTAAATAAGAGGACCCGAAGATAAAATAACCCAGCTCCCAACATAACGTAGACTCCTATTACATTTTTATTAACGGAGGTAGGGTCATACTTCAAAAATTTGATATCCCATTGTTCTTTGAGCTTGAGAAGGAGAGGGCCAGAACTCACTGATGGATGCAGATTGCCAAATCAAAGGGGGTGGAAGACATTGGGCACATGGAAGAGAGACTCAAGGAGATGGGCAGAGAGCTAAGTGGCTTGAGAGACAGAGAGGCCATAATGAGAAATCAACTAGAGACATAAAATGCATGGTTGAGGGGACAACTGCAGGAAAGAGAGAATCAATTGGCATGTATGGCCAGTATCTCTTTGGAAGAAATCCAATGTAGGATGCTAGCTAAATCCTATGCTCTCTACCTCAAATAATAGTGGCTGCAATTCCAGATTAAGACTCTAGCACAGAGAGGCACCATGCCATTTCAGGACTAGAGGTAGTTCATTGATCTTTATGATCAAAGTACACTAGAACATAAGGCCAAAATGGCTGAGTTTTATTTGCACAACATGGACCTAATAGACATGAATGTATGGGACCCTAGTGCCAAGCTAGGAGATTTACAATTAATGGCTTTGGCATCATGGATGAACCATCAGGAATCAAGGGCTGTAGAGATGAAAATGATATTAGCAAGAGAGCAAACGGAACATCTTGTGATCAGAGCTGAACAATAAAATCCCATGGCCCTCATTAGTACCCATAATTTGATTGCAAATGATCTTTAGCTAGCACCTAGATATCTTGCTGCCCAAGAGCAATAAATTTCACATTTTGAGGACATGTTTAGGTTGCTAGGAGGTGATAGCATACATGCTTGCCTGAGGAGATGGAACACACTTCCATACAACTTAAAGATAAGAGAGTATCACTGTCCTCAAAGGTTAAGAGAGGCACTAAACAGGAAACCTATGTATAAGCAGTCTATACAAAGGTTGAAAGTCAATTGGATTGGCCTAAAATTAAGTCCACCACTACTCTTAGGGATGCTATAAGGGAGGAAGGAAGAAGAAGAAAAGAGGCAGTGGGAGGAGGTAGAAAAGCAAGCAGGCTTCTATGAACAAGAGGAGGAGACCACATCAGAGGCATGGGATGTTAGAGAGGCCACTAGAGCCATGAAGGACATGGATATTGATTAAGTTGCTCAGAGGATGAGCAACACTTTCAGTACGGGGGTGATGATGAGCCTCATCATTGGGTAATTATAGGGGCCTTAATTCACTTCTTAGCTTAGTCAAACCAACTTTTCTCATAACTTATTACATTATTTTGATAATATTTTGTGTATGAGTTGAGTTAGAGTTGGATATTATGCTCAATGGACTAATATGCATTGAATGTAGGATTAAAGGATAAAATCAAGGAAATTTGGCAAAGACTAAGGTCAAAACTCGAATGGGACAAGGGAGAGGGATTGTAGGAGGTGACTCCTCCTCATTTACTACTCCTCCATTCGAATATTCCTCCATTCATCACATCAACTCGGAGTGCAAACAACCAAATCATGAGGATTAGAAGGCAACCGAGCATGATCTGGATTTAAACAGGAATGCAACAAATTACAGAGATAACCATAAACATAGAGATGCAGCAGAAATAATACTTCATTTCATTAATGTAACATACTGAAATATGCTTACAAACAAAGTTGGAAATAAACTAGCTAGGGCGATGGTAGCTTATCTCTGAGAAAAGATGTGGCAGCTACATGCCTCTGAACTGTGTTACAATGAGGCTCGAAAGGCTATTTATTGTTGAGAAATAATGGAAAACCCTTAACATTCCAAAACCTAACCCTAGAAGATGAAATGCCAAACTGTGGGCCCCGTTTGGGTAAATTGGTACATCAACTTTCCAGGGTTGTAAATTTGGCATACAATCTTCGTTTGACGTGCACAGTATCTCGTTAGAAATATCTATCCAAGAAATACAACTTTGGGAAGAGAAACATCGGTCCATGGACCCATGTTGCTCCCAGTTTTCCCAAAAAACATCATTTAGGGCCTCAAAACGGCTCCAGAAGTTCAGGACCCGAAAAACGGCTAAAAATAGTAAACTGGGCTACAATTAAGGAAATTTAAAAGCTAAAAGAAACAATGGTGGGGGTTCAAGTGGATTTGGCAGGTGGCCACCAATATCCACCTGGATCATTCCTCCCCCATTAGGAAGCAATGGTCCCCATTGCATTGAGTTCCTCCATGAGATGAGGAAACTTCTGTTGAACTTGGTCCCTGGTGAGCCACTTTCCCTAGTGAAGGAGTTGGCCTACTTTGACAACTCGATACAATTGGATATTCTACTGGCAAGTGTGCTTGATCTGTGTGTCCATGATCCGATCAGCTGCAGCTTGTTCCATGCAATCTAGATTTAACACTGTGGGTGTGAGTTGTTCTGTAATGTCGAACGTGTCTAGTAATGGTGGAAAGTATGGCCGAAGGTGGTCCATATTGAAGGAATGGGGGAATTCTGAGCTCAAATGCATTGTCTCCCACAGCCTTGGTAATGATGTAAGGATCATATCGGGGTGGTCTGAGTTTCCGATAGGCTCCGATAAGGCGTTCCTTTTGCAAATGCAACCAGACTTTGTCGCCCACCTGAAACTTGTGTGGCACCCGATGTTGATCATGTCGCTGCTTGTACTTGGCATTTGATTTCTCCAGAATGTCATGAACCTACTGGCGAATATGTTGGATGTGCTCAATGAAGCTGTTTGCCTTATCTGTTTTGGACATGACATGAGCCGAATCTGTGTGAGTAGCTATAAATGGCATGGCCACATCAATGGGACATAGTGGCTGGAATCCCAAGCCCACCTGGAAAGGGCTGTGGCCAGTTGAGCTGTGGAGAGCCCAGTTGTAGCTGTGTTGAACATAGGGGAGGCTCTCGTCCCATGTGCATGGATGCTTTGAGTTGTACATGCACAGAATGTGTACGATCATCCTGTTGACAACTTTTGTCTAGCCATCAGTTTGAGGATGGAAGGTTGTGGACTTAGTGAGTTTGGTGTCGAGCATCGACCAGAGACTAGACCAAATGTACTGAGAAACCTGTTGTCCCGATCTGAGATGATAGACTGTGGGATCCCAAAGTGCACCCACACTCGTTCAAAAAAGAGTTTAGCAGTGGCTTCTACTGTGATATTCTTCTTGCAGGCAGCCATAATGGCCATCTTCGAGAACCTGTCAACGACCACAAAAACACAGTCATTTGCATGCTTAGTGGAAGGAAGGCTTGACATGTAATCCATGGAGATGGATTCCCAAGGTCAACTAGGGTTAGGCAGCAGGGTATAGAGGCCTTGCTTCTTGATGGTCGATTTTGCAGTGGCACGGGCAGTGCATGCTCTGACGTACTTCCCGACATCCTGTCAAAGATTCAGCCAATAGAAATACTTCTGCAATACTGCCACTATTTTCTCGACCCCGAAATGTCCAGCAGCCCGACTGTAGTTTGCTTCCCAAATCATCTTGGCACGCTCGCTTGAAGGAACACAAAGGTGACCCAGGTGGCATAACAGGGCATCCTAGAGGTGAAAATCTGGAACATTCTGACCCTCCAAGAGTGTTTGGTATGTGTGGCCGAATTCTGGGTTTCTTTTGTAGAGAAGTGGCCAATCAGAAGTCTCGTGCCCACAAGAGTTGAGCACAGTGGTTAAAGCCATGATCGGTGGTTGAATGAGGCAATCTGCAACATTATTGGTGCTACCCTTCTTATACTTGATATTCAAATGGAACTGTTGCAGGCATGTGGACCACTTCTGATGGCGATCATTCTGCAATTTCCCTTGGTTCTGTATGAACTGCAAGGGTCGGTGGTCTGTGTGGATGACCATTTCCTTCCCCAAAATGTAATGCTTCCATTGTCGGCAGTCCTGCACAATGGAATACATCTCTTTGTCATAAGTGGGATACTTCCGGACTGTGTCTGAAAGTGTCTCGTTCTGATATGCCACTAGATGCCTGTGTTGAGTGAGGACTGCCCCAATAGCATAGTCAGAGACATTTGTCTCGACCTCAAATGGTTGTTGCAAGTCTGGTAATGCGAGCACAGGTGCCGTGTAGAGGCGATCTTTCAACTTTGTGAATGCCTTCTGTTGAGATTCAGACCAAAAGAATTTGTATTTCTCTCAGAGTGGTTGGAGATGGCCAATCTCGAATGACTTGGATCTTGGATGGATCCACATGTACCCCCTGTTCATCAATAATGTATCCCAGATACTGAACCTGGGTCATTCCAAAAGTGCATTTCTCCAAATTGGCACATAACTTGTGTTGCCGCAGTGTCTGGAGAACTTGTCGGATGTGGTGGAGGTGTTCTTCCCAACTATGGCTAAAGATCAGGATGTCATCCACGTATACCACTACAAATGAGTTGGTGAATGGCCACAAGATGTCATCCATTAGCCTCGTGAAGGTTGCAGGAGCATTTTTCAATATGAAAGGCATAACCAACCATTCGAAAAGGCCCTCCTTGGCTTCGAAGGCAGTATTCCACACATCGGAGGGTTCGATTGGTACCTGGTGATATCCTAACTTCAAATCGATCTTGCTGAAATATTTTTCCCCCTTCAGTTGGTCCAAGAGGTTATAAATCTGTGGGATCGAGTACCTATTACGGACAATGATCTTGTTCAGTACTCGATAGTCAATACAGAGTCTCCAAGTCCCATACTTCTTCTGTACCAACATGATCGAGCTCCCACAGGGCGATGAACTTGGATGGATGTGACCTTTCTGTAGCAGCTCCTGAATCTGCCTCTTGATTTCATCATTCTCCATAACAGATCACCAATAGACTGGTCCATTGGGCAGCGGCGCACCTGGGGTCAGATCGATGGAGTGCTTGACTTGACAGTGTAGAGGAACCCCTGTGGGGGAGGTGAAGATATCCTTGTACTCCTCCATGACCTTGTCCATCTGTAGTTGTCGTGTGGAGGGGCCCTATCTGGAGGTTGTCGCCACCATCTTCTTCATTCCTCGACGGCGTATCATCAGGAAAACAAATTTGCCAGTTTTGGAAATGATCTTACTGCATTGTTTTGCAGTAATCAAAGAGATGGCGATAGGCGATGCTACCTCCGTTATCCTGTACAACTTATTTCCCAAAGTAACAATAACAGCACGGGGCCTTGATTCATACACAGCATGTCACTTCCACAAGTAAGGTTTTCCTAATAATACATCACAAACTTCAAGGGGAGAAATGTAACACAATACCTCATCCGTGAAGGGCTTGATGTTGTATGGAAGGCGACACTATCGGCTCATGCGAAGATCCTGTCCTTGGTGAAGCCACCCGATGGTGTACGGTTGTGGATGTTCTGTGGTTGGTAAGCCCAGCCGTTTCACAACCTCTGCTAAAATGAGGTTCTTTTGGCTCCCACTGTTGACAATGAACTGTAGCAGGGAGCCCTTTACCCGCATCTAGGAGTGAAAGAGATGCTCCTCCTCCTTTGGATCTTCGGGTTCCTCCTTCTGGATCTTCGTGGTGGCAACGGTGGCATTGGGCTTCGCATCGATAATCTGCTTCCCTTTGTCATTCCCATTGTCGGGTTCTAACTCAGAGTCAGAACATGCAACTGATTCTAAAACCTTTAGCTCATCCACCAGTGACTATTTGGCTCGACACTCACTTGTGTTGTGCGTGGAGCTCTTATGGAACTCACACCACTTTCCTGTGTCCTTTTTCGGCTTCACGACACTGTTCTTTGCTTGCAGCTTTGGCGGGTTTTCTTGGGTTGCCCCGCCTTGGCTTTGTCCTTTGTTCTGCAGTTTGGGGGCACCTTTCCCTTGCTTCGGATTCACAGATCCAAAGTCTCGCTTCTTCTGTTTAAACTTTTGTTCGACCTTGACGGCATATCGGTATGCCATGCTGAGCGAGGGGATGTTCAGGAATTCTATTTCTTCCTGGATGTACTTGTGCAGGCAGCCGCGATATTTGAGTATCAAATGCTGCTCTGAATCCTTGATACCCAACTTTGTGCGAAGGGTATGGAAAATATTGGTAAACTCTGGCACATCTTGGTCCCTTCCCTGCCGCAGCATGGTCCACTTTATGTATTGATCCTCATAGCTTTCGACAGGGTAGTACTGCCCCTTGATGGCCTCTCGGAAGGAATCCCAAGTGGGTGCGACTGAAAATAGTGAGCCTGTACTTTCATCCTTCTGCTCGCAGTAGGTTTCCCACCAGTCCTTGACGTGGGGGGCTGCTTTGAGAAGAGCGAAAATAATCTTTTCCCGACTAGAAAAATCATGAACAGAAAAATAACCCTCTAGCAGATTTAACCATTTATCGACAACATTTGCGTCTATCTGACCCTTGAATATGGGGATTTAAAAATTAACTTGTACCTTAAACAGTGTGGCGTTTCCAGAGTAGCTGTTGGAAGCCGATGCGTCGCCCCTGGGTAGCCACTGAAGGATCTGGGCAAAGTTGTCCATCATCGCGTTCCTTTGTCACTCGAGGGCTTCTTCGAGAAAGATTTCAATAGGATATCCTGCCCCCTCGTCTTTCTTTTCATCCGCCATGGGAGGCTATCAGGATTTGCGAGGCTGGTCTTGCAAAGGTTCGACCAGTTCAAGCCCTAATTCCTTATATCCCTACCTCGTTGGGGACATGCAAAGAAAAACAGAGAAAAAGTAAACCGCTCTAATACCACTGATCCAAATTTAAACAGGAATGCAACAAATTACAGAGATAACCATAAACACAGAGATGTAGTGGAAATAATACTTCATTTCATTAATGTAGAATACTGAAATATGCTTACAAACAGAGTTGGAAATAAACTAGCTAGGGCGATTGTAGCTTATCTCTGAGAAAAGATGTGGTGGATACATGCCTCTGAACTATGTTACAATGAGGCTCAAAAGCCTATTTATTGTTGATAAACAATGGAAAACTCTTAACATTCCAAAACCTAACCCTAGAAGATGAAACGCCAAACTGTGGGCCCCATTTGGGTAAATTGGTACATCAACTTCCCGGGGTCGTAACTTTGGCATACGATCTCCGTTTGACGTGCATAGTATCTCGTTAGAAATATCTATCCGAGAAATACAACTTTGGGAAGAGCAAAATCGGTCCATGGACCCATGTTGCTCCCAGTTTTCCCAAAAAATGTCGTTTAGGGCCTCAAAATGGCTCCAGAAGTTCAGGACCCGAAAAACTACTAAAAATAGTAAACTGGGCTACAATTAAGGAAACTGAAAAGCTGAAAGAAACAATGGTGGGGGTTCAAAGTGGATTTGGCAGGTAGCCACCAATATCCACCTGGATCAGAGAAAGTGAGAGACAAAGCACCAGTTTATCTCAAGTTTGGGAGCTGAGCCTCCCTAATTTTAAGGAAGTCCTTGGGGACTTTAGTTGTATAAGTATAAAGGCCTAGGACCTGAGTAGGATTTGTATTTTATTGTAAAACTCTAAGCTATTTTCGAGCTGCAATACTTGTGAAAGTTCCATTGATGTAATTTGTTGTTTTGGTAATAAGAATGAGTTTTGTTTTGAGCCAGCACTGAGTTAACTCAGAGGGCTGAAGCTCTTGGGTTAGGGCCCAACCCTAGCAGCCAAGGCCTCTCTTTATTTCACATGTATGTTTAGTGTAGCTTCATAGCTTCATTGTTAATTTTCTTTGTAGATGTATTTCCATTACAAGTAGTGTATATTAGATTGGTTGTTTATTATTTTGCTTCCATTTGTGCCTTACTTCAAGTAGCAGGTTAGCAAGGATAAAAAGGATCACCACAAGGTTGTCAGCAGGTGTCTCGGCCTCACTTCCTCCCTCTGGGATCATGACTTGAGGAAGGGACCCTTAAGCATTCCCAAAAACACAGATTTCTAGTTCTTTTATGAGCTTTGGAGTTCATTGTCTTTAAATTAGTATTTGGTTAGTTTTGCAAGGTAGATTTCCATTGTCATGTTTTTCATATCCATTTCTGCAATAGATCTCATCCATGATTTTATTCCTTTCAACAAATTTCCTCATGCATAGCGTAGGCAATTAATTCATTAATTCTGCTTTTCTAGTTTATGAAAATGTTTCTTTTTTGCATAGCTTGTTGGAAGATATGCACGTTTTATGCAGAGTAGGTGCTTCAGGAGGATACTAGACTTCATAACCAGCAACCACCTCCCACTCCATCCACCTTAGCCATCCCTTGTTTTCACCATCACCTTCACTATATTTTCATCATTTTTCATAGAAATCCTTCCAAGCACATTGAGCGAATCTAGCCATCTACTATCTTAGATATTGACTTCTGAGTGATCCTAGACCTTCTCCCACTCCATTCCTCCCATCACACACCTTTCCTAAGCCTCCCATCACCTCCAACACCTCACATTTTTCTCTGGGTTGTATCTTGTAGGTTCATGTAATTCCTACAAGATCATCCTTTAGGTTTCTAGTACATCTTGTAGGTTTTCCTGAAATGGCATGTTTTAAGGCCAAATTGATGGAAAACCTCTAGGAAGTCACCAAAAGCCTCCCAGGGATCCTCCACACCATACAACCATTTCATAACCCTTCCAGCCATCCTCAAACATCCTAAATTCACTTACCAGATCCACAGAAGCAATTAATTTTCATACTTGATTTTGCATAAAAAGACAAAAAAAGAAAAAATAGATTTAGTTCAGTCTCTTTACTTGCACATTAGTGTTGTTTGATTGTTCTTACTTCTACAACTTAGATAGTAGCATTTGTTTCATGTTGATCTAGCATTTCTACCTAGCATAACTTCTTAAATGGTTAATTAGGGAATGGTGTGATTTAGCATTACATGTCGACCTTCCCCATTATTGTAGTAGAGTAGCTCTCTCTTAGAGTAGATTTACCTTTCTTCCCTAAAAAAATCAAGCTTATTCTGACTCCATAGAAGTCTGGCTTGGAACCCCAATGGTCTCTTTCCAGTTGAACAGTGACAATAGGCAGAACCATCACTTTTACTTATGCATACAACACTGTCACCTCCAAGTTTGTACGAACCCCGGGTTGATAAGTAAAGCTAGTAGCCCAGGAGTTGCAGCATCCTTGCTGCAATACTGGTGCTCATCAACAAGGTCGCATGGGAGAGGTCACATGGACATAGTGACATTAAATAAAGAGTCGAACCCATGACATTACAACAGAGATCATAGTGGCAAGATTATATTGAACGAAGAGTAGAGCCCTCAAAGTCCTGACAGAGTTTATGATGGAGTTCATATTGGCATAGTCATATTTAATGAAGAGTAGAGCCCTAAAAATCCCAAAGGAGGTTACATTAAAGGTCATATTAGAGTAGTCACAATGATGAAAGGGCTAAATCCCCAGGTCATACACATGATAATCTTGTTTGAATGAGAATCACATGAAATTGTGGTTGATGGTCCTCCAAATTACACATAAATTAAGGCCCATATAACCTTTCCTAGGCACATAAAGGCTATATCGAATCTCTCTTTATACACAATAATTTGTTTTTATATTTAATATGTTCTTAGGAAGGTTTAGTGATAATTGCATATTATGTGTCTAATATTATTTATTTTTGTAGAATATTGAGAGAATATGGAGTAAATTTTGAATAAGATAATATAGGGAATTGCTTCCTACTACAAGATGGACCAAGATTGGATAACAAATGAACTAAATATCATGAAATTATTGACAGATTCTGGAGATCCACTGATTGAGAAAATCTAGGAATGTGTTCCCTGTCATTTAGTGAAGATTCCTAATGTTGGGAACCAGATCCACTTTTTGAGGGATTTTGGAGGAGAAAGTTACCTCCTTTCAAGGAGAATGCTTCCTCGTCACTTTCTATAAATACAAATTTGAATTTCCCTCTAGGGGCATGTATTTCTTAGTCTTCTTGTGGATAAAACTTATTATTTAGCAACTCCACTTTCATTTCTAGCAGGGATGTACTTGGATTGATTCAAACAATGAAGTTTTCTTCCATTTGAGTTGATTCCACTTTTTTTGAGTCATAAAACATTCAATTTAATTAAAAAAATTACCCCATATAATTTTCGCTTGATCAAGTTAGGTATTTGATAAGTTGACTAGCTCACTAATTCTTGAATTTCTGGTTTTTAATGTAGTAATTTTTGGCTATTTTTTAGCACATGTTAATAGAGGTGTTTTTTATTGATTCTACTTGGACATTATGTGGTTAATGGCAAGTTCAATGTGACAACTTGTTGATTCTGTTGTGTGGGTTTTCTGATTCAAGTCGCCAGGCAAGTGGTCTTCGTATATGTGTGTGGTATTTCCCACAGCGAGTTGACACAAGTTTTTTGGTTCGAGCTCTAAGCACTAGATATGTGACAACACCTCATCCATAGGTCCAACATGATGATTAGGTCAATTGTTTATGTAGTGTATTTTGTGAAGTATATGTTATGGGTTCAAGTCCAGGTTGTCTTGGTCATAATTTTTTTTAGAAAGGTTACTAGTGTACCAAATTTGTCCATTTTCTTCAACAACTAATTTTTTTGGTGCTTGTTAAATTTAGTTTTCTAGAGTGTTCTTGGAATTATCTATTTTGAATAATGATTAATTTTTGTATAAGTTTTATATAGTTTCAAATTTTTTTTTGAAGTTTATGGGCTCATTTTAAGTCCAAATTGGATTATGGAAGAAGCATGATGATTAGGTTCCAATGGTGAATAGTCCTAAAAGCATGAAGAGTCTTGATGATGTATCTTTTATGATCAAAATCAATGTTATATATTTTGGGAGATTATAAGAAATCTATTGTTGATGTTGATCATATGAGAGGAACATGTTCTGAGATGAGTTTTATGTGACCAAATTGATGAGCAAGTTGGAACAGAGTTTGGACATAGTATGGTGGGTTATTGATAGTATTCTGATAGCAGTAATTTATTCAGTTTGAAGATTTATATTGATTGAAGAGAAGGCGGATCCAGTTTGAAATATTTTGAAAAGAGGTCCACAAGAATTTGAGGAAGGAGTTGGATACCTCCACTGAGGCTAGTTCGTCAATTATTTTGGAACCTATAGCAATTCGAAGCTTGCATATCATTGAGGTTGGTGCCTCAATAAGATTAGAGTTTACAACAATTCGAAGCTTGCATATCACTGAGGTTGGTGCCTCAATCAAGTTAGATCATTTGACTTGCTCATCTTTGAGGTTGGTGCCTCAATCATGTTGTAGCCTATAGTGAATAATTGCCTTCACTTTTCGAGGTTTGTGCCTCAATGATCATTGTAGCCTACCGCAAATACTTGCATGCATATCTTGTAGGTGGGTGCCTCCAACAAGTTAGTGCTTGTAAATCTATGTAATGAATTGAAGAAAAATAAGAAGAAGAATGTTTGGTTTTATCCCCTATGGGTTTCCACATAATATCTTATGTCTCCTTACATTTATGTGACACTTATGTGATGGATTCTTGATTTTTTTATGATATTATAATGACATCTTGATGCATTTTTCTATTTATTAATATGTTGTAAATAGTTATGATATATTGCTACATATTTGTTCATTGGTAAAAATTTGTGAAATGGTAAAATTGTTGCCACATTGATGCACCCCCCCTCGCAGTGTGATATTTGGTTGAATAACATTCTTCAATTCTATCGTCAAATCATGTCCATATAAATCAATAGGTTTGTCCAAATCCAGGCTCTCCGAGTAAGGGGGGAGACTAAATGACTAGGAAAGTGTTAAGCCCTGTATAAGCCCCATGTTAACCCAAAAACCCGTTATTAAGCCCTATATATTGAGTGAATAAATTTATAGTTTTATATTGTTATGTAGGTTAGAACCCCTCATGGTCCCATTTTATTATAATTGTATCGTTTGTCTTCTATAGATACACTAAGGAGACCTAGTCTTAGGATCGTCAAATATTGTCTTGTTCATTGTATTTGTTGTATAAGGAAGTTTCCCCCTTGAAGTGGATTGTAATTATTGGTTTCTTATCATTTTTAAGGTGCAATGATCATAACATTTGGTATCAAAGCTCTTGATCCTAGGGTTTTGCTACTTCAAATAGGTCATCATGGATTTTTCGCTATAATTTTTTAATAGGAGGTTTAAGATGGTGAAAACTGGAGAATACATTTTGAGCAATCTTTGGTTCAATTTTTAGATCATGTTTCATTATATTTTTTGAGATATGGTCCAAGGAAGTTAAGGTCTCTAAATGCTCCTAAATTATGTCTCAAACAAGTCAATTTGACATTTTCGCTATATAACTTTTTCTGTGAGGCTTCAGACCATCAAACTTTGAACACATTAAGGAAAAATCATGGTGAACATTTGGTTTATGTTTTAGATCTTGGTTTTCTATATTTTTGGATATATAATCCAAGTAACTTAGAGTTTTTGTATGCTCCAAAATTGAGTCTCAAACAGGTTAGTTTTCCTTTTTAGCTACAAATTTATTCCATGAGGTTTTTTTTCCTATAGAAAATCATGGTAGGTCCACCTGAAGGGACCACAACCCATATCCAAACTAATCTGATCCTAACCCCAAGGGCCTCAATGAGAATTAAACCCATGACCTCCTAATTTAAATATGCTTTAGCAACGGGATTTTTATGTAAGGATCTATAAAGTGAAACTTAGACCATATTAAGGAGACATCTCAAGGAATATCTGGTTCCATTTTCATAATTTGGTTCGTTGTACTTTTGGATTTATACCCTATGGAGGTTATGGTTTGTGAATAATCATGAAATAAATTTTAAATAGGTCAGCATGGTAATTTGGCTATATCTTCCTGTCTGGAAATTTTCAGACTCTGAGATCATCAGGAATTTTAGGAGGCATATAGAAGTACCTTAGATACAGGTGCCAAAATTATATTTCAATAATTGGACATGTGGAACACTATACAATTTTTCTTGTGGGAAGAGTCCAAAAAAAATCAGCAAGTTTAGGAGAAGTTACTATAACTTTCATTTGGCACATCAAATTTAATTCACACCTGTGGAATTATAGAAACTACATATTAGAGTATCAAAAGAAAATATTCTAGATCTATAAGGCCTCAAATATTATAGATATATCAATAAATATTCATTCATTTGTATATTGTCCAAATTAAGGTATGTAACTTATTATTGACCTAATTGTTCATTAGAAGATCCCCTATTTTTTTATTGTAATAAAGAGGAGGGTTATTACTATTTTCTAACATGACTCAAAAAATGCTACTACACAAATTAAATCTACTAAGGGATCATCCTTGGCTCATGAAGAAAGTGAATACTTAGAATTTAGGTTATCCTAATTAGAGAAAAAAAGTTAATAAAATGGATGGTAGTATATTGAAAGAGGTGGATTTCCCAGGTTCTCAATGAAATTTTAAAAGAGAAATAGAAAAGAATATATAAGGAATAGAAATGAAGATGAATGAAAATAAGGAAGGAATAGAAATGAATATGAATGAAAATAAGGAAGAAATGCAAAAATCTATGATTGTCATGGAAAATCTTCTCTTGGAAAGTCTTCTTAAAAAGGGGTGTCAAGATCCAAAGAAATTGTGAACATAAGGAGATGTTGTTGAGAATCAGTGTCATATGGTAAGTTTGCTAAAACAATTGGTGAGCAAAAATTATGAATCACAGAACCATAATCACAAATTTTCAATCCAATAGCCACATCATCAGGGCTTCAAGTTGACACCAAGGAACTACTACATTAAAAATATTGATATGAGTAAATTTATTAGTAATGCTCCTGTAACATGGATATTTCACATGAAGCAATAATTTGATCTACATCAACTGGCATCCTTACAAAAGGTAAATATTGCATCCATGTTTTTAGAACATGAACATGTATGGTTTAAGCAAAGTCTTTCGGTAGAAATCACATAAGAGAAACTTTTGGCCAACGCGTTTCGAACCAACAAGTGTGGTTCATCATCAGGACCAGATGAAGAGGCAGACCATGGCAAAGGCTTAAATAAAGAGCAATTTAGAGACGTAATTTCCAAGTAACGACTCTACATTGCTCTCTATTTAAGCCTTTTCCATGGTCTGCCTCTTCATCTGGTCTTGATGATGAACCACACTTGTTGGTTCGAAACACGTCGGCTAAAAAATTCTCTTTTGTGATTTCTACCGAAAGACTTTGCTTAATTCATTATGGATCACAGAAGCTTGAATACAGAAACATGTATGGTGTCAATGCCTTTGTGAAAGAAAAAGGGATTCTATTATATCTTGGTCAGTTTTTATAGAGGAATTGATAGCACATTATGCATATATTAAGAGAAACACATTCTTTAGTCAATTGGTAAATCTTCAACAAAAAGGTATTGTTATAGAGCACATTTAATAGTTCCAAATGTTGAGTCTTAGAAAAAATAATATTTTAGAGGATAACTTGTTATACCTATTTATGGGTACTTTAAAGGAAAGCATCCAACATGAGGTGCACCTATTTGAACCTAAATATCTAGAGCATGATTTCAGTTTGGCAAGGAAAGTTGAAAGTAAAAATATGGCCACTAGAAAATTGTTCAGTTATGATTATAGGGAAAATCATGTTCCCTTTACTAAAATGACAAGTTTGAATCTTTCGCAAATGGATGCAAGAAGATAAAAGGGAATATGTTTCAACTATAACAAAAAGTATATTAAAGGGCATAAATGAAGTGAGAATAAATTATTCTACATAGACTGTAAAGATGAATAATATCAAGAAATGGATACTTCACAAGAACTAGAGCTAGAAGAAACTACTCCAAAAATCTCTTTTCATGCACTCGCTGAAATCAGTACTCCACAAACCCTCAATATAGAAGAATATATAAAAATGAAAAGGGTAATAGTTTTTATTGATTCAGGTAGTACCTATAACTACATCAATTATAAATTGGCAAAACTTCTCAATTGCTTTGTATATCCAACACCAGAATTTCAAGTGATGATTGTAGATGGAGGTACCATATATTTTTCAAATAAGTGCAATAATTTAAGTTGAATATGGGGGAGTATTTTGTTATGCAACCATCTCACAAATAGATAGATCAATGACTCAATATTTATCCTCTTCGAGGGGGAAACCTCCTTTACATTACATAATTAATGAACAATTATTGGATGATACAAATGACAAGACCTCCTTTGTATATATAGGGGTCTAAGGGGTCACAATATAATCAAAGTACACATAACAATAATAATGTAAGGGCGCAACAATAACAATAGTGGGCTTCTATGGGATACAACAATAACAATATGGGGGCTACATGGGCACAACAATAACAATAAGGGGGATAAACTAGCATTATAGGGACCTAACATGCCCCTCTCCTTCAAAAACGTGTTGTCCTCAACGCTTGAGTAGTTCTAGATGCTTCTGTATAAAATTCCCATCCTCCCATGTGGAATCTTCAGTGGGTAAGTTCTTCCACATAATGAGATACTTTGAAATTAACCGATTTCTAGCTATCGGGTTCTTGTTTTCATGACTGCTTCAGGCTCAAATATGGTTTTTCCTTCTTTTTCAAGTTTTGGCAACACTGTTTCAACTGGAAGCTTTTCACCCATAACCTTATTTAAGCATGAAACATGGAAAAATTTGTGTACTCATGAAGATGCAGGCAGCTCCAATTTGTATGCCATAGTACTAATCTTTTGCAACACCTTGTAAGGACTGTAGTACTTGGGTGATAATTTATTATCCTTCCTAGCTTTCTTGAGAGACATTTGTTTGTATGGTTGTAGCCATAAAAATACCTAGTCACCTACATCAAAACTTCTTTCACTACGATGTTGATATGCGTATTGTTTCATTTGATTTTGTGTGAGAGTGAGGTTACCCTTTAAGAGTAGGATAACTTGTTGTTGATGCTCGATGTGATCTTCCTCTACTTGAACCTTAGAATTTGCTCTTCAAAATGATGTGATGGATGGTGGATGTTATCCATAAAGTGCCATAAATGGCGTCATTTTTTCTGCAGTAAGGAAGGAAATGTTATACCACCATTCAGATAGAGGTAACCACTTGACCCATTGTGTTTGTTTGTCAGATACAAAGCAACGAAGATATCCTTCCAAACATTTGTTCATTTTCTCAGTTTTCCCATCAGATTGAGGATGATAAGATGAGCTATGAGCTAATTGAGTACCAAGACAAGAAAACAATTCCGTCCAAAAATTTCTAGTGAAAATGGGATCTTTGTCACTTACTATAATCTTTGGATTTCCATGAAGCTTTTGAATTGTTTCCATAAATGAAATAACAACTGTGTCGGCCTTAAAAGGATGAGACAATGCACAAAAGTGTGCATACTTGGTAAGTCTATCAACTACCACCATGATGACACTCCTTCCTTCTGACCTGGGTAAACCTGTGATATAATCAATTGATACCTCTTCCCAACACTGAATTAGAATGGCTAAAGGTTGTAGCAGACCTAGGGTCTTAACTATCTCAACTTTATTTTGTTGGCAAACCAAACATTCTGTCAAAAACTTTTGAATATCAGATTTAAGGACATCCCAAAAGAATTCCTTATTGGCCCTATGGTAAGTTTTTAAAAATCCTGAGTGCCCTCCTAAGGGAGAGGAGTGCAATTCCAAAAGAATCTTTTATTTGAGTTGGTAATTCTTACAAAGATATAAGCGATCTTTGTACCATAATAAATCATTTTTCCAGCTAAATGTATCGGATGTACTTGGATCTTGCTAAAACTTTTGAATGAGTGACCACACCTCTTCATCATTCTTCCATTCATCCCTTGCTTCGGTTATCCACTCAGGTTGGATAAAAGAAATGGAACAAAGCAATGCTTCCACATCCTCATCCTTTCTTGAGAGTGCATTTGCAACAACATTTTACTTCCCTATTTTGTAGATGATTTCAAAGTCATAACCCAACATCTTTGTCACCCATTTTTGCTACTCTTCGAAAGATAATCTTTATTCCAAAAACCATTTAAGACTATCATGATCTGTGTTTACCTTGAAGCGTCTTCCTATTAAGTAAGGTCATCATTTCTTTAGTGCATGTATGTTAGGTCCTTGTCATACTAGTGATTACCCCATTACTATTGTAGTTGTATCCCTTATTAATATTGTTGTGCCCCTATTGTGCCCCTATTGTATCCATCTATTGTTATTTTTGTGCCTTTATATTATTATTGTTAGGTCGGTTGGGTTATATTGTGACTCCTTAGACTCCTATATATAGAAAGGAGGTTTTGTCATTTGAATCATCAAATAATCATTCATTTTTGTAATGTAAAGGAGGTTTCCCCCTCAAAAAGGCTGAATTCTGAGTCGTTGATCTATCTTTATTATCCTTTTGTGAGCTGGTTTCACAACATTTGGTATCAGAGCTTTGGATTCTAGGGTTTCGCTGCTCCAAATAGGTCATTGTGGAATTTTCGGTATAACTTTTTTCTGTGAAGTTTCAGAAGAGAAAAAAAAACCCATTCAAGATGAAATCACACTGAACCTCGGGTCTGAATTTCAGAGCATTTTGCACTATATTTGTGGAGATATGATCTGAGGAAGTTGGTCTTTTTGCAGACTCCGGAATTACATTCCAAACAAGTGACCTAGGGAAAATCATCATAACTTTCTCTCTGAGCATCGAATTGAAGTTTTGTAAGAAGGTACAGAAAGAGGACGGACTTTAGTTTCTTGTATATATTTTTCAGAGCCAAAGGTCTAAACAGGGACACGTGGCATATCATACAAGTTCGCTCTACTGAACTAGTCTATAATCAGGTCACTGTGCGAGATTTGGCATAACTCTTCCTTGGAGAATCCAATTTGGATCAGACTGGTGGCATTGGAAAGAGGACACAGAGGGCTACTACAGGTTGGAATTTCAGAATTGGATGATCCAAAATTACAGAGATACATTAGAGGCAATATCAAGCTCCTACAAAGTGAAAAAAGGTGTGAAGATTTTTTTAAATTTTTTCTTAAGCTTGGTTTGAAAATTTATTTTGAAGAATTCAAAGGGTATAGTAGAGCATTATTATCGGTAACTGATGCCCCAAGGAAAGAAAATGCAAACACCTTGTAAGCAACCTGAAAGTGCTAGAATGACTCATGAAGAAGAGGAAGAAATGCTACATGATATATCAAAATTACAAGACCAAGTGCAACAAATGTCACTCTCACAAAAGCTAACAGAAGCTAAGATAAATGGCATGGAATCTAAGATAAAGGGCGTGGAACCTAATATGAATGGAATGGAAGCTAAGATGGACTATTTGAAGATATATTTGAAGATAGACATGGCAGATTTGAAGACAGATTTGACAAATTTTCTACAAGAAATGCATACTAATGGTGAAAGGGTAGTAAAGGAAACTCATGATGTGAAAAAAAGAAATGTTAATCATGATTTCATGGACTCTAATGTTGGATCGAAGACCCACCATATTCCAAAAATTGATATGAGGAAGTTTGATGGCAAGGATCCCACAACATGGATATTACAGATGGAGCAATTTTTCGATCTCAATAATGTGCAAAACACACAAAAGGTATGTATTTCAACTTTATATTTGGAACCAAATCAGTTTGTATGGTATCAATGGCTTTGCTCTCGTAAACAAATTATTACTTGGGCAATTTTTACGGAAGAATTGACAGCACATTATGAGGATACAAAAAACAACACTTATTTTAGCCAATTAATAAGTCTCAAACAAAAGGGTTCAATAATGGAGCACATTGAGGAGTTCCAAAAATTGAACATAAGGGTTAAAAATATTCCAGAGGAGCATAGGATTGATGTGTTCATAGGGACTTTAAAAGATAATATCCAACATGATATTCGCCTTTGGGAACCTGATTCATTAGAGAAGGCATTCAGGTTAGCAAGAAAAATGGAAAGCAAAATTATGGCAACCAGGAAGTATACCACTCACAACTATAAAGATGGAAGTGTTGTTTCCCCTAGTCTTCCACAACCTATAAGGTTGACACCACAAAAATTGGAAGAAAAAAGAGCAAAAGGGCTTTGTTACAGTTGTGATAGCAAATACACTAAAGGTCATAAGTGTGCTGAGAAGAAATTATTCTACATAGATTGTGAAGAGGAAGAAGAAAAGGAGAAAGAAAGGTCAAAAAAAGAGGATATACTCCAAGAACAAATCCTAGAAGAAATGAATCCGACCATATCTTCTAATGCATTGGTGGGAATTACCACTCCTCAAACCATCAAGATAGAAGGACAAATCAAGAAGAAAAAGGTAATAGTGTTGATTGATTCAGGAAGTACCCACAATTTTATTCATTGTAAGGTAGCAAAAGAATTGAATTGCTTCCTATATCCAGCACCAGAGTGTCAAGTTATGGTTGCAAATGGAGGAACAATAAATTGCTCTGGAAAGGGCCATAATATCAAGCTATCCATGGGAGAATATGTATTGACTAGCCCAATGCTTTCCATTCCAATGGGAGGTGCTAATGTTGTACTAGGAGTCCAATGGCTACAATCCTTGGGTACAATAGCTTTTAATTTTCAAGAACTTTTCATGAAATTTTCCGCGGAAGGAAATGAAGTTGAATTAAGGGGTATTGCAGGGAAACTAGGAAAAATAATTAGCTCTAACGGTATGACAAAGCTTCTAAAAAAGGAACAAAGAGGTGTAATTGCACAATTATGTTCTCTAGATGTTTCCACATCGAAATCATCTATTTCTTCAGATCTCCAAAAAGTCTTGGACAATCATTCCAAGGTATTTGAGACTCCCAAAGGTCTCCCACCTATTCGTGATCATGATCATGTTATTCATATGATTCTAGGAAGTGTTCCTCCAAACATCAGGCCGTACAGATATCCCTATGCCCAAAAGAGTGAAATTGAACGTATGGTTGCAGAAATGCTAGAGGCTGGTATAATTCAACCTAGTCAAAGTTATTTCTCTGCTCTAGTAGTATTGGTGCATAAGAAAGATGGATCATGGCGCATGTGTCCAGATTATAGGGAGCTCAATAAGCTCACTATTAAAGATAAGTTTCCCATTCCTATCATTGATGAATTACTGGATGAATTGCTGGGACCAATTTACTTCACCAAGTTGGATCTTCATTCAGGATATCATCAAATCAAAATGAAGACTGAAGACATTCCGAAAACAGCATTTAGAACTCATGAGGGTCATTATGAATTTTTGGTCATGCCTTTTGGCCTTACCAATGCACCTTCTACATTTCAAGGTTTGATGAATTCCATTTTCAAACCCTTCTTTAAAAAGTTTGTGTTAGTATTTTTTAATGATATACTAATCTACAACAAGTCTTGGAAGGATCATGTTGAACATGTTGACAGGGTGCTACAACTATTGGAGGAGAAACAATTATATGCAAAAAGATCCAAATGCTTCTTTGGAGTACAAGAGGAGGAATATCTGGGTCATATTGTATCTCATAAAGGAGTTAAGGTAGACCCTAGCAAAATTAAAGCCATTAAGGAATGGAAAATCCCCACATCCATTAAGCACCTACGAGGATTTCTCGGGTTGACAGGGTATTATCGCAAGTTTGTTAAGAATTATGGGAGAATAGTAGCACCTCTAACAACATTATTGAAGAAAGATGCATTTTCATGGACTCCATAAGCAACAAAGGCCTTCGAACATCTTAAAGAGGCAATGTGCCAAGCACCGGTCTTAGCTACACCAGACTTCAAAAAAACCTTTATTGTGGAATGTGATGCTTCAGGAAATGGAATTGGTGATGTTTTAATGCAAGATGAAAGACCCATTGCTGTTGAAAGTCGTCCAATCAAGGGAAAGTGTTTACACAAGGCTATTTATGAGAAGGAAATGTTGGCAATACTACATGAACTTAAGAAATGGTGACTCTACCTAATGGGAAGACACTTCAAGGTAAAAACGGATCATGATAGCCTTAAATACTTTTTAGAACAAATATTATCCTCTGAAGAGCAACAAAAGTGGGTCACAAAGATGTTGAGTTATGACTTTGAAATCATCTACAAAAAAGGGAAGCAAAATGTGGTGGCAGATGCACTCTTAAGAAAGGATGAGGATGTGGAAGCATTGCTGTGCGCCATTTCTATTATCCAAACAGATTGGATAAACGAAGCAAGGGAGGAATGGAAGAATGATGAAGAAGTGTGGGCACTTATTCAAAAGTTACAACAAGATTCCAGTGCATCTGATACATTTAGCTGGAAAAATGATTCATTATGGTACAAAGATTGCTTATACCTCTGTAAGAATTCCCAACTCAAACAAAAGATTCTTATTGAATTGCTCACTTCTCCCTTAGGAGGGCACCCAGGATTTTTAAAAACTTACCACAGGGTTAAGAAGGAATTTTTTTGAGATGGCCTTAAATCAGATATTCAAAAGTTTGTGGCAGAATGTTTGGTTTGCCAACAAAATAAAGTTGAAACAGTTAAGACTTTGGGTCTATTACAACCTTTATCCATTCCAAGCCAACGTTGGGAGGAGGTTTCAATGGATTCTATCACAGGTTTACCCAAGTCTGAGGGAAAGAGTGTCATCATGGTGGTAGTTGACAGACTTACCAAGTATGCACACTTTTGTGCATTATCACATCCATTTAAATCCAGTACAGTTTCTACTGCATTTACGAAAACAATTCAAAAGCTACATGGAAACCGAAAGATTATTGTAAGTGACAGAGATCCCATTTTCACTGGAAATTTTTGGACAGAATTATTTTCTTCTCTCGGTACTCAGTTAGCTCATAGCTCATCTTATCATCCTCAATCTGATGGGAAAACTGAGATAGTAAGCAAATGTTTGGAAGGATATCTTCGTTGCTTTGTATCTGATAAACAGACACAATGGGTCAAGTGGTTGCCTCTAGATGAATGGTGGTATAACACTTCCTTCCATACAACAAAAAAATGACCCCATTTATGGCAGTTTATGGATATTAGCCACCATCCATCACATCATATTTAAGAGAAAATTCTAAGGTTCAAGCAGTGGAACATCACATCGAGCATCAACAACATGTCCTCCAACTCTTAAAGGATAACCTCGTGTTGGCGCAGAATAGAATGAAACAACAGGCAGATCAACATCGCAGCGAAAGAAGTTTTAATGTAGGTGATTGGGTATTCCTACGGCTACAACCATATAAACAAATGTCCCTCAAGAAATCTAAGAAGGATAATAAATTATCACCAAAGTATTATGGTCCGTACAACATGTTGCAAAAGATTAGTACTATGGCATACAAATTGGAGCTTCCTGCAGCTTCTCGACTGCACCCAGTTTTCCATGTTTCATGTTTAAGGAAGGTTATAGGTGACAAGCTCCCAGTTCAAACAATATTGCCAGAACTTGACGAGGAAGGAAAAATTATATTGGAACCGGAAGCAGTCACAGAAACAAGAACTCGACAGCTATGAAATCGATCAATTTCGGAGTATCTCATCAAGTGGAAGAACTTATCCGCTGAAGATTCCACATGGGAGGATGATAATTTTATACAGAAGCATCCAGAACTACTCAAGTGTTGAGGACAACACGTTTTTGAAGGACAGGGGCATGTTAGGTCCCTAATACTAGTGATTACCCCATTACTATTGTAGTTGTATCCCTTATTAATATTGTTGTGCCCCTATTGTCACCATATTGTTATTACTGTGCCCCATAGAATCCCTCTATTGTTATTTTTGTGCCTTTATATTATTATTGTTAGGTCGGCTGGGTTATATTGAGACTCCTTAGACTCCTATATATAGAAAGGAGGTTCTGTCATTTGAATCATCAAAGAATCATTCATTTTTGTAATGTAAAGGAGGTTTCCCCCTCGAAGAGGTTGAATTCTAAGGCGTTGATATATCTTTTTTATCCTTTTGTGAGCTGGTTTCATAACAATGTAGTATTGCCAACATTTCCTTCTCATAAATAGGTTTGTGTAAATACTTTCCTTTGGTTGGACGACTTTCAAAAGCAATGGGTCTTCCTTACTGCATTAAAACAACACTAATTCCATTTCTTGAAGCATTACATTCCATAATAAAAAAAATTGTGAAGTCTGGCATAGTTAAGACCGGTGCTTGGCACATTTCCTCTTTAAGATGTTCAAAGGCCTTTGTTGCTTATGGAGTCCAAGAAAATGTATCTTTCTTCAGTAATGATGTTAGAGCTGTCGCTATTCTCCCATAATCCTTAACAAACTTACAATAATACCATGTCAACCTGAGAAATCCTCAAATATTCTTCATGGTTGTGGGGATTTTCCATTCCTTAATGGTTGTAATTTTGTTAGGGTCTACCTTAACACCCTCATGAGATACAATATGACCCAAATATTCCACCTCTTGTACTTCAAAGAAACATTTGCAGTTTTTTGAATATAACTGTTTCTCAACCAATAGTTTGAGAACCTTGTCAACATGTTTAACATGATCCTTCCAAGACTTGTTGTAGATTAGTATATCATCAAAAAATACTAACACAAATTTTCTAAGGGTGGGTTTGAAAATAGAATTCATCAAACCTACAAATGTGGAAAGTGCATTAGTAAGGCCAAAAGGCATGACCAAAAATTTATAATGACCCTCATGAGTTCTAAATGTTGTTTTCAAAATGTCTTCAATCTT
The DNA here is from genome assembly GCA_031772625.1 of Pinus tabuliformis. Classification (NCBI taxonomy): domain Eukaryota; kingdom Viridiplantae; phylum Streptophyta; class Pinopsida; order Pinales; family Pinaceae; genus Pinus; species Pinus tabuliformis. The sequence goes on from CM062819.1 coordinate 1,038,327,658, forward strand.
TTTCTAATTTGATGATATCCTGAACGAAGATCCAGCTTGGTGAAGTAATTTTCTCCATATAATTCATCCAACAATTCATCAATGATAGGAATGGGAAATTTATCTTTAATAGTGAGCTTGTTGAGCTCCCTATAATCTGGACACACACACCATGATCCATCCTTCTTGTGCACCAATACTACCGACTAGAGAAAGAACTTTGACTAGGTTGAATTATACTAGCCTCTAGTATTTCTACAACTATACACTCAATTTCACTCTTTTGGGCATAAGGATATCTGTAAGATCTGATGTTTGGAGGAACACTTCCAAGAATCAAGTGAATCAAATGATCCTGGTCACAAATAGGTGGAATGAATTTGGGAGTCTCAAACACCTTAGAATGATTGTCCAAGACTTTTTCGAGATATGGAGAAATAAATGATTTTGATGTTTTAACCCCTAGTGAACATACGTGTGAAATTAATCCCCATTCTTCTTTCTTCATAATATTTTTCATGCCATTAGAGCTAATTATATTTCATGGTTTCCCTTTGATACCCCTTAATTCAACTTCGTTTTCTTCCCAAACAAATTTCAAGAAAAGTTCTTAACAATTGAAAGCTATCGTCCCCAAAGATTGTTACCATTGGACTCCTAGTACAACATCAACACTACCCATTGGAATGGAAAGCATTGGACTATTCAAGACATATTCCCCCATGGTTATCTTGATATTATGGAACTTTCTAGAGAATTTTATAGTTCCTACATTTACAACCATCACTTGACACTCTAGAGATGGATATAGGAAGCAATTCAATTCCTTAGCTATCTTACAATGAATTAAATTATGGGTACTACCTGAATCAATCAACACTATTACATTTTTCTTCTTGATATATCCTTCTATCTTGAGTTTGAGGAGTGGTAATTCCTTCCAATGCATTATAGAATATGGTCAGATTCATTTATTCTTTCTCTGGGGTTGGTTCCTAGTGTATATCCTCTTCTTTTGATGTTTCTTGTTCCTTTTATTCCTCCTCTTCCCAGTCTATGTAGAATAATTTATTCTCAACACACTTATGACCTTTAGTGTATTTTCTTTCATAACTGTAAAAAATCCATTTTTCTTTGTTTCCCTACGATTGTTGTGATTTTAACCTGGTAGGTTGTGGAAGACTAGGAGTAGAATCACTTCCATCTTTATAGTTGTGAGTGGTAGACTTCCCTGTTGCCATAATTTTCCTTTCAACTCTTCTTGTTACTATGAATTCATTTTCTACTGAATCAAGTTCCCAAAGGTGAACCTGATGTTGGATGTTATCTTTTAAATTCCCTATGAATACATCAATCCTATGCTCCTCTGGAATATCAGTTAACCTAATATTCATTTTTTGGAAGTCTTCAATGTGCTTCTCCATTGAACCCTTTTGTTTGAGATTTATCAATTGGCTAAAAAAGGTGTTTCTCTTTGTATCTTCATAATGTGCTATTGTTTCCTCCATAAAAATTGACCAGGTGACAAGTGATTTACGAGAAAAAATCCATCTATACCATACAAACTGATTTGGTTCTAAATATAAGTATGCAATACACACCTTTTGTGAGGGTTGCACATCATGTAGATCAAAATGTTGCTCCATATGTAGTATCCAAGTTACCGGATCCTTGCCATCAAACTTACTCATATCTATATTTGGAATGTGGTGGTTATTAAACCCTATTATCACTCAGAAAAATCCCTGGTTGTGAAAGGAAATAACTGAGTTAACCTCTAACTAATCTCTTGAATTGAAATTTATCCCTTTCAATCCAAAATGGTATCCCTTCTATAACTCAGTCAAAATAACTGGTTATGTAATTAACACAATGACTAGCATTTTTGTAATAGGGTTTCAAAAATGTGGTAAAGTTTGATAGGTTTCCATTGGTCATGGAGTCAAATAATTGGCTTAACAAGGAGGAAAACTAAAACCTTCACAAAGGTAGGGTAGCTGAGATACTCTGAATTTTAAAAATGTTGAGATGGAATGCAGAATAAGAAGACAATGGTATACTTATAAGAGCACCACAAGGATGCAATATTTTAAAGCATAAGTCAGAAATTTGTGACAGACTGATCATATAAATAAAGCATTGTAGATATGATTTCAATTTATTCACTCTTATTAGTCATAGAAGAATACACATATGACAACATAGAAGGAAAACAAAAACAGGAAAACACATATCCAAATTCTCTCAACACAAGAATCGTTGCTGAAAAATTAGTATTCCTTTAATAAGACTTCAGAAAATACACAGGGAAAAATACGTTTTTGATAAAAAAAAACCCAACCCTTTCTCATTCTTTAGTCTCTGTCTTTATAGAAAAGGCAAAATAACTAAAACAAGTTTCTAGCAAAACTTAATTACAAAATATAAAAATAATAACATCGTACATCTCAAATAAATGCATACAAAACTTTCTAATCCTATCTGCATCTAAAGATCATGTTGTTTCTGGAGTCATGGATGGAGATAAGGATTAGCAAGTCAAATGTGGTGAGGTGGCATCCAAGTCAACAACTATCCATCATATTTTTCCTCACGAAATCCTGAAAAATAGGGTCCAGGGATCCCTTCCAAAATCCAAAACCACCATAGCTATTTGAAAACTGAGAGAGGTTTTTCTAAATGGGTCCATTTTGGATAAAAACCTCTTTCAATTTCATAATATTTATTATCATTTTTCTGGAAAGCATGCCTAGAATTACTGTGATGTACACGAAAATAATAGTTTTAACTGGCAATTTCTTTGACAGACTGACTGTCAGCATTTCCTTTCTGCCTGCTTTTAGAATTCATTGATAATGGGAATGTCCCCATTTCTCTTGTCAAACGTTACCAATTTATTTTTTGGCTTAGTTACTGGAGAACCCACAGTAAAAACCATTTTTCGTCAACGTTTCAAATCCCAACAGGGATCCATCATTAGGACTTCTTGAATGTTGATAGTAGAAGAGCTTAACTAAGAGATTTAAATAGCTATGAGGTTACCAATTTAACAACAAAGTTACCAAACTTACAAATGAAAACATGAACTTAAAAAATGAAATGATCTTAATGGTGGATAAGGGAAATCATTTCGATTTGGAAAAATGATTACGATTTGTAAGAAACACGTTTTAACCCATGATTCTTGAACGAACCATACATCGATGGTGGTGGATAAATTTATGATTTAACCTCACCGTTACCCATGGCACACTTGCATACCTCATCATTGACGCTGACGTGGTCAGTGCAATTCCAAATTTTAAAATTTAAATTTATTTTTGGTACTGACAATCGGCCTGTCAATTTTATTAGAAATGCTAATAAGCCTGATGTCAGCGAGCTTCTTCAGGAAACATTACCAAGACACTTAAAGCGTTGATAGCCCCACTATTGATAATTTCCTTATTTGTTACATTAAAAGCACTGACACTAAAACTATCGGCCTTTTCTGAAAAAACCTTTAAAGCAAACTTTATTGAGATAACAGTTGGCTTCACAGGGATGTTGTCAATCATAGATGGAAGCAATAACCCCATAGAGCAAAGGTCTGATCCATTGGGTTGATTCCAATCTTTTACCTGAAACCTGCAACCTTATTTGCAACCAATTTACTCTGCAGCTAAAAACCATACATTGTTGCACACTACAAACTGAAAACTAAAATGGAAAAACTCACTGCTAAAATACCAAATTGAAATTCATGCTTTCCCCAACAATATTATTGCACACAATCCTACTTTAAATTACTAAAATAATTGTTGAATCAAATAATACAAAAATGTCAATACAACCAATCAAGTAGTTGCTCAAATAATGTAGCTCCTTGATTATGATTTTTTCCTTGCTCCACATCAATAGATTGTCCTTTGTTAATCTTAGCTTTAGCAGACATAAACCCATCCCCCTTCACTTTACTCCATTCTTGTAACTTATTTAAAAATTTGAAAACAAATTCATTATTGATAAAATCTGAAAAGTTGGGCCTTCTTATTGACTCTAAAAAGACTACAAAAGGATCTTCAAATGCTTGCAAATTGATCTCACAACAATGTAAAAGCCTATCATTTTGATGTGTAATCCATTCGACTGCATATTTTTTTCCATGCATCTCAATCTGATGGTTGTCATAAAGAGGCCAAAAATCTTCATATGACAACTGCAGTGGAATACTTTCTTATAAAGAAAATAGCTTTAGTTTCTTTTAAGAATTAGCATCCTTACAATCATCATTTTCAAAATATTTGTAATTTAATGGCTATGAATCTGAATTGACAAATCTCTCCATATATAAAGCCACGGTATCATGAAAAACATGAAAATCTTTGTGTTGATCTATAATGTTGTCAGTTTTTCCAGTAAACCTACGTGATTTTTGATCGGTTCACGTTCCTTTGCTTCATTTATGATTTTAAATTTCTCTTTCAGAAACTTGAATGAAGAAAAGCATAAAGGCAAAGAGTTACCCTCAACTAATTGATTACTCTCTTTATGTCCAATGTTGTAAATGTGATATATAGGTTGGGTGCTTTCATGAGACTGCTCAAAATGAACATTTTTTTTATGAAGGAAATATAATTGGTTGTTCATGAAATTCATCATTATAATCATCATATTCATCATATATAGGAAAATCAAAATTTGGAGCAACAACTTTCTTTTCAACAAGCTTATTATTGCTCCCTGCCAAAACATCATTATTGAGACTTTCAAGAAAATGTATGGTATTATCAATCCTCTTCTCATAATGAAATGGATCGGGATTCAAAACAAGTCTCTTTTGAACATGCTCACTCTCTTGTTCATCCACATTTGTTTCATCTACGACCTATTTTGGGAGATTCTCACATGCTTGAATATTCTCATCTATTTCCTGAGCATTAATAAACATTTTTTGTAAGGTCATAGATCTCCTTTTCATGAGTCGGTAAAAAAAATATGAATGAAAGGTTGTTGCATAACACAACATGGCAGCAGCTTGAGGAGGTTGAATGTCTCCAGGCATCTTGTGATAAAGACTCAAATTTTTCCTATTGAACATAGAGACAGTTTCATCCCTCTGTTTCTCTATGACATGAAAATCTAAAAAATGTTAATCCTTGGATTTCCTCTCACCCCAAAATTTCAGTAAAATATCACTCAATTCCTCCCATGAACTGAATGATTCAAGCTCTAAATGTCTGAACCATTCTTTAGCATCACCTTGTAATGACCGATAAAAAATTCTCAAATAAACATCATCATGCTCAAATTCAAAAAGTTATGTAAAATTCTTGAAGGCTTGAATGCCTTTTTCAGTTGCAAAATTGTTAGGTTCCCTGTCAAACTTGGGAAGGTATTTGTAATGTTTCGAAGTAAAATCATGGAATTTATTTGGCAATATTAAGGGTCTATATCTCTTTTGCATCTTGGAAGGTATAAGATTAGATACAGGAGGTGTAATATCATCCTTGATCACATGAGGCTCACAAGACTGGTCATGGAAATCATATGGTTCGAATGAAAAATATTGGTCAATATCAACAATGCAAGAAGAAGGCGTATCTACAAATTTTAAAGAAGGATATACAAGTGTATATCTATGGTCTTCATTCGAATACAGTAAGCCATGGAAAATTATTTTGATATGCTTCGGAAAGGACAAGAAGTAATTGGAAAAAAATAATATTACATCTTGGATAAAACTCAAGCTTTGATACCTGGTTTTCATGTATTGTCCTTTCATGTCTCTGTGAATAAAGCTCATCCTCCATTGGAGTCTTTGAATATGATTTTGAAGCTTTATTGGAGTTTCCAGGTGAATGATTCACAATTTGTTTATGTATGAAAATTGCTCACCATCAGCAATTAGATCTAGAGCTTGTCATTCTCCCAGGGAAAATTTCACCTTCGCTCCCCAGCAATGGCGCCAAAATGTTATCACTTAGAAAACTCCCTAGTTGCTGAAGGAAATAACTGAGGTAACCTCTAACTAATCTCTTGAATTGAAATCTAACCTTTCAATCTAAAGGGGGATCCCTTTCATAACTCAGTCAAAATGATTGGTTATGTACTTAACACAATGACTAGCTCTGTTGTAATAGGGTTTCAAAAATGTGGTAGGGTTTGATAGATTTCCATTAATCATGGAGTAAAATAATTGGTTTAACAAAGAGTAAAACTAAAACCTTCACAGAGGCAGGGTATTAGAGATACTCTGAAATTTAAAAATGATGAGATGGAATGAAAAATAACAAGACAATGGTATACTTATAAGAGCACCAAAAGGATGAAATCTTTTAAAGCATAAGTCAGAAATTTGTGACTGATTGATCATATAAACAAAGAATAGTAAATATGACTTCAATTTATTTACTCTTACCAGTCATATAAGAATACACATATGACAACATAGAAGGAAAACAGAAACAGGAAAACACATATCCAAAGTCTCTCAACACAAGAATCGTTGTTGCAAAATTAGTCTTCCTTTATTAAACCTTCAAAAATACAATACGCTTTTGATTAAAAAACCCCAACCCTTCCTCATTCTTCCGTCTCTGTCTTTATAAAAAATACAAAATGAGTAAAACAAGTTTCTAACAAAACTTAATTACAAAATCTAAAAATAATAACAGCATACATCTCAAATACAGACATATAAAACTTTTTAATCCTATCTACATCTAAAGATCATGTTGTTGTTGGAGTCATGGTTGGAGATAAGGATCAGCAAGTCAAATTTGGTGAGGTGACATCCAAGTCAACAACTTTCCATGAGCTTTTTCCTCACGAAATCCTGAAAAATAGGGTTCAATGATCCCTTTGAAAATCCAAAACCGTGATAAATGCTAGAAAATAGAGAGAGGTTTGTCTAAATGAGAAAAAACCTCTTTCATTTTCAAAAATTTCTTCTCATTTTTCTAGAAATCGTGCCCAAAATTATTGTGTTGTACAAGAAAAACAAAGTTTTAACTGGTGATTTTGCTGACAGACTGACTGTCATCATTTCCTTTCTGCATGTTTTTAGAATTTCCCGACAATGGGAATGTTAGCATTTCTCTTGTCAAATTTTACCAATTTCACAACAAATTTACCAATCTTACAAATGAAAACACGAACTTACAAAATGAAATGAGTTTAACGTTGGATAAGGGAAATCATTCCGATTTGGAAAAATGATTACGATTTGTAGGAAACACGTTTTAACCCATGATTCTTGAACAAACCATACATTGTTGGTAGCGGATGAATTTATGATTTAACGTCACAGTTACCCATGGCACACTTGCATACCTCATCATTGACGCTGACGTGATCAGCGTAATTCCAAATTTTAAACTTGAAATTTGTTTTTGGAGCTGATAATCGAACTGTCAATTTTATTGGAAACGCTAATAAGCCCATTGTCAGTGAATTTATTCAGAAAACATTATCATAACACTTAAATTGTTGATATACCCACTATCGATAATTTCCTTGTTTATTACATTAAAAGCGCTGACACTGAAACTATCAGCCTTTTCTGAAAAAACCTTTAAAAACAAAGTTTATTGTGATAACAAACCCCACATTGGAGTCTTTAAAATTGTAATTGATATTCCTTTTGTCTTCATCATTATTTTCATGGATTGCCTTATCACCATTGGGATGTCTTTCTTCTAGCAACTTTGCCAAACCTTGCTTCAACCCCTCTATCTTGACATTCATCATTGCCTCCATGTCTTCTTTTAAACCATCATTCAAAACTCTCACATCCCTTTTTATACCATCTATATTAGCTTCCATGCCATTCTTCAAACCGTCCATCTTAGCTTCCATGTCATTCTTCAAACCATCCATCTTAGCTTCTGTTACTTTTTGTGAGAGCGAAATTTGTTACACTTGGTCGTGTAATTTTGATATATCATGTTGCATTTTTTCCTCTTATTCATGCATCATAGTAGAGATTTCAAGTTTCTTACTAGGTGTTTCCATTTTATTTCTTTGAGGAATCAATTAATGATATTTATGCTTCACTGTTCCCTTTGAATCACTTCAAACTATTTTTTCAAACAAAACTTAAGCAATTTTTTAAAAATACACACATTTTTCTTGCTTTGTAGGAGATCGATATTGAATCTATTGTATCTCTATAATTTTAGATCTCCAAGGTCTTCAAATTATTTTTATGGCATCCATATGAGTCCTATTTCCAACTCCACAAGTCTGACTGAGATTAGATTCTACAAGAAAGAGTTATTCCCAATCTCCCACAATGACCTGATTATATACTAGTTCAGTAGAGTGAACTTGTACGGGTTCCACGTGTCACTGCTTTGACCTGCAGCCCTGAAAATGATACACCAAAAACTACAGTCTGTCATATTTTTGTAACCCTTTACGAAATTTAAATCTGATGCTCAGGGAGAAAGTTATGATGCTTTTCCCAAGGTCACCTGTTTGAAATGGAATTCTAGAACCTGCAAAAACCCTAACTTCTTTGGATCATATCTCTGACAATATAGTGAGACAAGGTCTGAAAGTTTTACACACGATTCATCAATATTTTAGCTCCACGTGGTTTTAATTTTAGCTTTTGAAGCTTCATATAAAAAAAGTTATATCGAAAATTCCACGATGACCTGTTTGAAGTAGTGAAACCCTAGAATCCAAAGCTCTGATCCAAAATGTTATGCAACCAGCTCACAAATAAATAGATCAACAAATTAAAAATTATCCTCTTTGAGGGGGAAACCTCCTTTACATTACGTAAATGAACAATTCTTGGATGATACAAATGACAAGACGTCCTTTGTATATATAGGGGTCTAAGGGGTCACAATATAATCAAAGCCTACATAACAATAATAATGCGAAGGAAAAGCAATAATAATAGTGGGCTTCTATGGGGTACAACAATAACAATAAGGGGGATACACTAGTATTATAGGGACCTAACATATTTATTGGTTATTCCCATTATTGCAATCCAAATGGGTGGTGTTGATGTTGTATTATGGGTCTAATGGTTACTGATCATTGGAAATAATGGCACTTAATTTCCAAGATATTTTCATAAGATTTTTTTCAGAAGGGAAGGGAATTGAGCTTAGAGGTATCTAATGGAAACCTATTAAAGTGATCATCTCTAATATCATGACAAAATTGCTAAAAAAGGACACCAAGGTGTAGTTGTACAATTTTTTTCATTAGATGTTCAAACATCTCTATCCTCTATGCTAGTGGATCTTCAAAAAGTTATCAACAATCACGCTAAGGTATTTGGAGAAATTCCTAAGGGTCTTCCACCTTTCTAAGAACATGACCATGCTATTAATTTGAGACTAGGAAGTGTACTACCTAACCTTAGGCATTATTGATATCCACATGCACAAAAGAGTGATATTGAGTGTATGATTCAAGAAATATTAGAGGAAGGCATCATTCAGTCTAGCCATAATGCTTTATCTTCACTAGTGGTGATGGTTATAAAAAATCATGGTTCGTGGCATATGTTTCCAGACTACAGATAACTCAATAAAATAATAATCAAAGATAAGTTTCCTATTCATGTCATTAGTGAATTGTTAGATGAAATGCATGGAGAAATTTTCTTTACTAAAGTGGATCTTCGTTCAGGAATTATCATCAAATCAGAATGAGGCAAGAAGAAATTTTGAAAACATCCTTTAGAACACATGAAGATCATTATGGGTTTCTGGTTATGCCATTTGTACTTACAAATGCACCTTCAACATGTCAACACTCAAGGAATTCTATTTTCTAACTTTTCCTTAGAAAATTTATTTTAGTATTTTTTGATGACATTAGTTTACATCAAATCTTGGGAAGAACATGTAAAACATGATGACAAAGTCTTTGCACTATTAGAAGAGAAAAAACTATATACAAAGCCTTCCGAGTGTGACTTTTGGGTTCAAGAAGTGGAATATTTGGGTCATATTGTATCACAGGATGGTGTAAAGGTCAATCATAACAAAATAAAAGCTATGGGGGAATAGCCAATCCAAAATAACTTGAATAAACTCAAAGGATTCTTGGGATTGACAATATATTATGGAAAAATTGTCAAGAATTATGGTCAAATAGTAGCACCTCTAACAAAATTATTGAAGAAGGAAGAATTTTCTTAGACTAAAGAAGTGACCAAAGTGTTTGAAGAACTTAAAGAGGTTATGTATACAACTTTCATCTTGGTAATGCTTGAATTCATAAAAATATTTATTGTGGAGTGTGATGCCTTAGGTTATGGCATCGGTGCAGATTTGATGCAGGAAGGAATACCCCTTACCTTTAAAAGTATAAAACTTAAATAAATTACTTATACCCATATATGAAAAAAATTATTGGTCATACTACATGAAAATAGAAAATGGTGTTCATACCTAATAGGAAGACACTTCAAAGTAAAAAATGATAATAATATTTTGAAGTACTTCTTGGAGCAAAGACTATATTCATAAGAGCAACCAAAATGGGTCACAAAGATGTTGGGTTATGACTTTGAAATTATCTACAAAAAGTAAAACAAAATATTGTGGCAGATGCACTCTCAAGGAAAGAGGAAGACATAAATGGTTTATTCTATGATATTTCCATTCCACAATCTGATTGGGTGGAAGAAGCAAGGATATAATGGCAGTACGATGAAAATTTATTCAAGATCACTCAAAATCTACAGGAGGACCCTGATGCAGTAGAAAAATTTATATGGAAAAGTGATTTGGTATGGTATCAAGATGGCTTATGCCTATGTAAGAATTCTCAACTCAAACAGAAGGTCCTATTAAAACTACACACTTCTCCTATAGGAGGACGTTCAGGATTCTTGAAGGCATACCATAGGATCAAAGAATAAATTTTTTTGGAATGTATTAAAGAAAATGTGCAAATATTTGTGGTAGAATGTGGGGTGCGCCAACAAAGTAAAGGAGCGACTATCAATACCCCAGATCTCATTCAACCATTAGTCATACCAAACCAGCATTGGGAAGAAGTTTCAATGGATTTTATTATAGGTTTACCAAAACCTAAAGGAAAGAGTGTCATTATGGTAGTGGTGGATCGAATGATGAAGTATGCCCACTTTTTCACTCTTTCCCATCCTCTTAAAGAAAGTATTTTGGCAGAAGCATTCATGGAAACAGTCCAAAAGCTACATGGACTACCAAAGATTATTGTAAATGATAGACATCCAATTTTCACTAGAAATATTTGGATTGAATTATTTTCTTATTTGGGTACTCAATTGGATCATGGCTCATCTTAGCATCCTTAATATTATGGGAAGAATAAGGTTGTGAATAAATGTTTAGAAGGATATCTACGTTGTTTTGCATCTAATAAACAAATAAAATGGGTCAAATGGTTTCCCTTGGTAGAATGGTGGTACAACACATCCTGCCATACTTCATGAAAAATGTCACCATTTATGGCAGTTTATGGATATCATCCTCCATCCATCACATGACCCTTGAAAGGAACCATAAAGGCTCAAGTAGTAGAGGACCATATCCAACACCAACAAAAGGTTCTCAAGATATTGACAGACAACTTGGTTATGGCACAAAATAAGATGAAACAATAATCATATCGACATCATGGTGAAAGGGAATTTGAAGTGGTGGATTTAGTATTTGTGAGCCTACAACCATATAACAAATTTCCCTCAAGAATCAAAAGAAGGACAACAAATTAATTCCAAGGTGCATTGGCCCCTATAGGGTGTTGCAAAGGATTGGAAGTATGGCCTACAAATTGGAGCTTCCTCCATGTTCATGCACACATCCAGTCTTCCATGTATCTTTCTTAAATAAGGTCATTGGAGATAACATCCAAGTCCAAACTCTTCTACCATAGATTAATAAAGAAGGGAGAATAATTCCAGAACCAGAAATAGTTTTGGAAATAAGGACTAAGTAGCTGAGAAATAGGGAAATCATTGAGCACCTCATCAAATGCAATAACGTACCAATGGAAGAAGCGGCATGGGAATATGATTGTTTCATGTAGAAACACCAACAGATAGTCAAGTGTTGAGGACAACACTTATTTTAAGGGGAGGGGCATGTTAATCCCTATATTAGCCACATCTTAATGCAAAAATCCTTTATTAAACCCTAGATATTAAGTGATTACATTTATATTTTCATATTGTTATGTAGGCTAGAACCCCTCACGGTCCCATTTTATTATAATTGTATCCTTTGTCTCCCATATATATACTAAGGATACTTAGCCTTAAGATCATCAAATATTGTATTGTTGTGTATTTATTATATGACGAGGTTTCCACCTCAAAGTGGAATGTAATTATTAGTTTCTTATTATTGTTAAGGTGCAAGGATCATAACAAAAATCTCTGATGTTGAAGGGATATGTTTTATTTCATCGTTATTTATTTGTTTTGGGGTCTCCTCTGATTGTTATTAAATAATTACAAGAGATTTTTCATTAAACATCCTCCCTATCATAATATATACATCTTATAATTCCACAAGAGTGATAAAGTAGGTAGGAAAGCGTTGTAACTCAATGCTATGAGTAGGTGAGTTACTTTATTATTTGGTTTAGGGAATGGTTGAGCAAGCAACAATTATAACCGTTGGATTTGTGTAAGTAGTGGTGGTTATTCCATTGGTTGAGTTTGTGGTTTTTGGGGATGTTATTATTGATACAGTGGTGGATAAGCTTTATCGGGTTGTTGTAGGGTATTGGTAAGTAGGCATGTTCCCAAAACTAGGTTCTCACCATCCTTGTTGCCACGGATAACTTGGAATTTTCTTTGGATAACATGGTTTCCATTATATACTAGAATTTCAAAATTGTGGTGGATATTTTTTATTATAATAAGAAGAAAATTGTGATACAATATTTAAAGATATACCTAAGTCCCTTGGTTGTTAAATACTTCTTGGTTCCAATGTGCATAATTATTCAATTGCTTGGTCCTCTCCATGGTATACTTCCTTCGTCCCAGGTAAAGAGGGGAATTTCTGCATCATATGTTCTCTTACACATATGAAATAAATTTTAATACTTTCTAAAGGACATTCTTTAAGTGGGGGCTTCTTTCAACATCTAGGACAAAAAATAGAAAGAGTCAATTTCTTATCTTCTTGTTTAATTTTAAGTTGCAAATTATCTAACTGTAAACTTAGAGCACCAAGAATATTAGTTTTAAGATTATCTATTAAATTTCTTAGTTCAGCTCTCATCACACCAACTATTGCATATTTAGTAACTTTAGGAAATGTATCTCTATTTTTGTTACGAGATCTAGATTGACTCCTTGAATACCTTCTGCAAATATCATTATTTTCTTCATAAGTTAGTTGGTAAACATATCCTTCCCCTATCAAATTAAAAATATTAATAGACTAATCTAAAATTCCTCTTAAAAATATGGTTCTAATAGTGTCTTTATCAAGCTTTCTTTTCCTAGATATTTGGAGATTGTATAGAAAATTTTCAAAGTAATCTTTTAGACTTTCTTCATATTTCTATTTCATTTAAAAATTTTCTTCTCTTAAATCTAACATTTGAGTACTCTTGGTATTTCCTAGGAAATACTTTATGCATTTCATCCAATGTTTGAATTGTATTCTCTCCCAATCCCATGAACCAGTGCAAGGTTTTGTCCTTGAGAGTGGAAGGAAATAGTTTGAGATTGTGTGTATAATTTGGATAATCATAATTGTGGCACAACATATCAAATTTGAATAGAAATACTTTAAGTTATTTAGTAATCATACCATGGAATTGAGGTAAAATTGATGGAGGAATGTTATTCATTTATACTATTGCAGTGTTAGGATATTCCGACACATAGGAAATAGTTAAGTTCAACTTGGTCTAGTATAGAGTTAGGTAAAGTGTGTTTCTTTACCGTTGTACATTTTGTAACTTACAATCCGACGGTCACGATATGTAGTGATCTGACGGTTCACTCTCTCCTCGGTATTACCGACACTTGATCCGTGGCTTGACACCCGATTGGTCCATGAGTTCTATTTAAAGCGCATGGAGGGTCATTGTTCAGGTAATCCGTCTATGAGAGAAAGCTTATGTAAATTTTCATTCTTTGATTAATAAATTGCCTGAAGTGGCCACGTTGGCTCAGGCCGTGGACTGTTTCCCTCTTTGAGGGTTTTAACCACGTCAAAAATACTGGTGTATTGATTTGAGATCTGGTTGTGAGCGGTGTCCTTTTGGTGTTCTTTCTGAGGAACTTACCCTGTAAATTCCTACATGGTATCAGAGCTATTTGAGGGCCGCGTCTGTTGGTGATCCAAATCTGAAGCCGGTAGAACTGCATGCGGTTGTCGTTTCCTAGATCTACTATTTCTAACTACTTTCGGGTTGAGAGGACTACTCTGTTGTGTTCGGAGCATCTGTTCCAGTGAGGAACCCCTTTCGTTTCACGCGAAAAGGTTTCCGGTAGCCCTATCTGCGTCATTTTTAAGATCTGGAGGTATATAGTGTTTATCTGCAGTTTACTGTTATTTTCTCTCTGGTTATTTCGGTTTCTGTTTATTTAGCTTTTTTTATTACCGGATCTATACCTTTCATTTCTGCGTATGCTCTTTGCCCTGCGACTCTGTGCGATCTGGGCAAATCAGAAACATAAATGAAGTTTTTTTTCTCATGTGTATGCTCTTTTCCCTGCACCTTAGTGTGATCTTGGAAAATCAGAAACATTGAGAAAAATATTTAGTTTCCGGCTAAAGCTAACTTTGAGCCGTAAGGTTCATTTTTCTTTGCATATTCGTGTTGGGTTTTGTGTTTTTGTTTTGTAGGACAAAAGAGCTTTCTCAAGGCAAGCACGCAACCCAAGGACCCCCCCCCCCCTCTCTCTCTCTCTCTCTCTCTCTCTCTCTCTCAAATTTTTTGTATAGCTAAATTGGTTCAAAGCTATTTTAAGAGAGTAGAGGTCTTGGGTTCAAATCTCCATTTTGTGGGGGCGTTTTTTTTCATTCCCGCACATTCGCGCACTTTGCCGGTAACTTCAACAATTTTTTTTCAAAAAGCCATAACTTCTTCATCCGGAAGCCTTTTTCAGAGCCGTTTTTTTTAAAACAGCCTAATTTTTCGAGATCTATCCATTGGAACACTTACTTTCAGCATCTTCAGCTTCATTTAAAAAAAAAAATGGAAAGTTCATGCCAAGTCATTCTTGACAGCACTAACTACTTCCAATGGATAGCCTACATGGAAGATTTACTTAGAAGTAAAGGTCTCTACAGAATAGCCACAGGCCAAGAGAAGAAACCAGAAGATGAAGACAAGGCTGCAAAATGGGAAAATAGACAAGATCAAGCACGTGGTTTGATAGGGATGTCTATTTCCCCTGATCTTAGATTCCATATTGCAGAACTTGATACTCCTCATGAAGCATTGGAACAAATCACTAAAGTTTTTGGGATTAAAAATGAAATTAGAGCCCATCAACTTGAAAATGAGTTGCTTACATTGGATCCTAATAATTTTTCTTGCATTGAAGATTTCTTGTCCAAATTCAAGACCCTTAGATATCTCCTGGAAGGTGTTAAGGTTAAGAAAGAAGATAGTAACCTTATTTATTCCATCCTTACTAAGTTGGGACCAGCCTACTCTGTATTTGTTTCCACCTTCCATTCTACAAGGGAAGCTTTCATTTGTCAAGGAAAAGACTACAAGGCCCCTTCCTTTGACTCTTTTTGTGATTCTTTAATAAGAGAACAAGAAAAACTCTTACACCTTGGTCTTCTTAATCTTGGAAACTCTTCCAAGAAAGCGTTAGCCGCCCAGCAGCAACCAAATTCAAAGAATCCTAAGAAGTCATATCCTAAAAAGAATGGTCCTAAACCAAACAAGGGTCCTAAGCAAACTCAGCCTCAAAATGAAAGATCATTTCAGCAAAATGATAGGACCAATAAAAACAAATGGAAGAAGACTGATAGACATTGTAACTTTTGTAATCGAGATGGCCACTTAGAATCTAAATGCTTTAAGAAGATGGAAGCCTTGGAAGCCGCAATGAAGAAACATAACATCCATGTGGAGCATTCTTCAACTTCAACTTCAACTTCATCTTCAGGAATGGCACTTTCTGCATGTCGTTGTCAATCATCTCAGTCTGGTTATGCATTAAATGTATCTTCTTCCTCTCATTCTCATGAGTGGCTCATTGATTCTGGAGCCTCTTATCACATGGCCAAAAACAAAGCCATGTTTTCTTCTTTAAATGATTGTAACACCAAAAATATATATATTGGTGATGATAGATCTCTTAATGTTGTAGGGACTGGAACTGTTCATCTAGACAATGGTCAGTTTAATGATATATTATGTGTTCCAACCTTATCCTGCAACCTTCTATCTGTATATCAGATAACTCATTCAGGTGAAGGTAAAATTATTGAATTTTCACCTCATGATGTTGTAATCAAGGATCTAAGAGATCCTAAATAGATTCTAGCTACTGGTATTGCTGATGATTCCACAAGGTTGTATAAGTTTCATAACTTTGGGTCATCAAATCTTCCCTCAGTATTTGTTGCTCATAATGATGAAGTGAGCAAACTTTGGCATGAGCGATTTGGTCACTTAAACTATCGCTCCCTTCAGCATCTATGTAAAGAAAATATGGTGACAGGTCTTCCAATGGTATCTTGCAGAGATGGTGTTTGTTCCGGATGTGTACTCGGAAAACATCATCGGGACAGTTTTGAAAAACGTGCCTCTTGGCACGCCTCAGCCCCTTTACAGCTTGTGCACAGTGATTTATGTGGTCCACTTCTTGTTGCTTCATTCTCTAGCTGCAAGTATTTCTTAACTTTCATTGATGATTTCTCCAGACGCACTTGGGTATACTTCTTAAAACTCAAGAGCGAAGTATTTAACACATTTTTGGCCTTCAAAGCCTTTGTTGAAAAACAATTTGGACATCAAATTCTTAAGCTAAGAACTGATAATGGTGGAGAATATGTTAAAAACACATTCATCAACTTTTGCACTGAAAATGGAATTCAAATGCAACATACTGTTCCATACACTCCACAACAAAATGGTGTAGCTGAAAGGAAAAATCACACCTTAAAGGAAATGGCTAATTGTATGCTGCAATCTAAAGGACTCAGTCTTAGTTTTTGGGCCGAAGCAATTAATTGTGCAAATTCTATAATCAATCGCACTCCTACTAAGGTTCTAAAGAATATCACTCCAGAAGAAGCTTGGAGTTCCATTAAACCAGATGTAAGTCACTTTCGTGTTTTTGGAAGTGAAGCATGGGTCCATATTCCAGATGAAAAGCATAAAGCTTTAGAACCTAAGAGTGAGAAATGTACTTTTGTTGGATATTCTTAAGATGTAAAAGGTTATAGACTTATTCCATTTAAGTCCAAAAATGTTATCATTAGAAGAGATGTAAAATTTGATGAAAATAAATCGGCCTGCGAGCCTAGTCCGGCGGATGTGCCACCTCTTCCTATCTCTTCTACTTTTGAAAACATTTCTCTTCAGATGATGAAAGTGAGGATGACAATCCTCCCCCACCTTCTCAGGATCCTCAACTTCCAAGATGGGTCCGTGCTACTCGGGATGCAGCAGGTGATCTTGCCGGTGATCCTACAGATCAGCAACGTACACGTTCTCAGTTTGAAAGAGCCTCTTCTTTACCAGCTCAAGCTCCAGTAAATCATGATCCTGACACTTTTGCAGAAGCTTCAGGCCATCCACATTGGGAAGCAGCTATGAATGAAGAATATCATTCATTGTTGGCAAATGATACATGGGATCTTGTTCCTCTACCAAAGGGACGCAAACTTGTTAGATGTAAATGGGTTTACAGAACCAAGTATGGACCAGATGGGAAAGTAGATAAACATAAAGCTCGTCTTGTTGCTAAGGGCTTTTCACAGGTTGAAGGCATTGACTACACTGAAACCTTCTCCCCTGTTGCCAAAATGAACTCTATCCGCCTTGTTCTTTCCCTTGCTGCCTCTTTAAAATGGGAAGTCCATCAGATGGATGTTAAATCTGCCTTCTTGCATGGGGACTTGCATGAAGAAATCTATATGGAACAACCCATTGGCTTCATCCAAACAGACTCCAACCTTGTATGTCGACTTAAGAAATCCCTTTATGGTCTCAAGCAAGCTCCTCGGGCTTGGTATGCCAAAATGGATAGCTTTCTTTTAGAATCTGGCTTTTCTAGGTGTTATTCTGACAATACTGTCTACACCAAGAAAGTGGGCAACTCTCTTATCATCCTTGTTCTTTATGTTGATGATCTTATTCTTACTGGTAGTGATCCCAACCTTATAAACCATGTGAAGTCCAGCCTTAAAAAGAAATTTGAAATGACAGACTTAGGACACTTACACTATTTTCTCGGTCTTCAAGTCTTGCAATCCAAGGAGGGTATTTCCCTTTCCCAGTCCAAGTATGCTTGTGATATTCTTCGTCATTTTCACATGGAAGACTGTAAGCTATCCCCTTCTCCCTTTCAGTCTGGAGTCAAACTTTCAGTCTCTTGTACTTCTCCTGAAGTTGATGCTACCTTATACCGTCAACTTGTAGGAAAACTCTTGTATTTAACCCATACTCGTCTTGACCTTTCCTTTGCTGTTGGCCTTGTTGTTCGTCTTATGCAAAACCCCCGTGAAAGTCATTGGAAAACAGCTAAAAGAATACTTCGTTATGTTCGAGGTACAGTACAGTTTGGGATTCATTACAGTGCCAAAGCAGCTCCTCTATTAGTTGGTTTCACTGATTCTGATTGGGATGGTGACCTTGATGATCGGAAGTCTACTGCCGATTATGTCTTCACTCTTGGTTTAGGACCTATTACATGGGCTTGTAAGAAACAGGCTGCCATTTCTCTTTCGTCAGCAGAAGCAGAGTATCGTGGTGCCGTGGAAGCTAGTAAGGAAGCCTTGTGGCTTCGTCAGATCCTATCAGAGTTTGGCTTTGAGCAGCAGCATCCAACCACGCTTTGGTGTGATAATCAAAGTGCCATTCAGCTATGCAAAGATCCAGTCCAGCATCAGCGTGACAAACACATTGAACTACACATGCACTTCATCAGAAAGCTCATTCATGACCATGTTCTTGAAGTGCAATATTGTTCAACAGATGATCAGGTTGCAGACATCTTCACAAAGGCTCTCACAGAGGTGAAGTTCACTAAACTTCGATATATGCTTGGAGTTCAGGAAGTTGTCACTAAGGGGGGATAGGCTCTAGTGCCTCCTTCCTTCTCCTATTGTGTCATATTTGTAAATCCTTCAATCCTATCCCAAGTTGTTCTTAAGGGGGGATGTTAGGATATTCCGACACATAGGAAATAGTTAAGTTCAACTTGGTCTAGTATAGAGTTAGGTATAGAGTTAGGTAAAATGTGTTTCTTTACCGTTGTACATTTTGTAACTTACAATCTGACGGTCACGATATGTAGTGATCCGACGGTTCACTCTCTCCTCGGTATTACCGACACTTGATCCGTGGCTTGACACCCGATTGGTCCATGAGTTCTATTTAAAGCGTATGGAGGGTCATTGTTCGAGTAATCCGTCTATGAGAGAAAGCTTATGTAAATTTTCATTCTTTGATTAATAAATTGCATGAAGTGGCCACGTTGGCTCAGGCCGTGGACTGTTTCCCTCTTTGAGGGTTTTAACCACGTCAAAAATACTGGTGTATTGATTTGAGATCTGGTTGTGAGCGGTGTCCTTTTGGTGTTCTTTCTGAGGAACTTACCCTGTAAATTCCTACATGCAATAGGATACACAATAGGAAATCCAAAAGTTACCTCTTCTTTATCTTGTGCATGTATTTCCATCTCCCCATTAGTATCGACTTTTCCTTCACCTTCCACCATATTTCGTCCTCAAAACAAGTTTCACTATGTTTCTAGAGGAGTACTTGGATATTTTATTGGGTTGAAATCCACCTCAAGCACTAACTATTGATCTGGGCTCTCTACTATTGTTGCTTCCACTATAGGTCCTACTTTAAATTAAATTCTATATTTTTTATTGTTCTAATCCTTCGAACATTTGGGATATTTTCCTCAAACTTGGGATTTGTCAATGAAGTTATGCCTACTCGTCATTGAACCTTTGATATACTCACTTCAATTGTTGTATATGTCAAAGGATTTTTTCCTTCTTGTCTTCTTTTTATGTATGTAGCTGCTATCAGGTTAGTGTTTGAAAGGGTTATTTTATCAAAATTTGCTACTCTATCTTAATTATTAAATATACCCCCGATATCACAGACCTTACCCCTATTCATACAATACTAGAATTTATTTAGAACCAAGAGGCAATGAACTCAGTAAAGTGAACATGTTAAGCTATTATACTTCAAAAATTATGAAGTGAGGTTGTCCTTGTGTCTTATTGTCATTGTTTCCATTTTTGGATCTAGAATGCTAGCACCAAAAAAAATAAGAGAAATTAATACACAACAATTATGGAATCATAAATCTAAGTAAATAAATTGAAACATCAATGCACTAATCTCTTTAGTATCTCTTATCCAACATCACCAAAAATTTCAGTCAATTTAATTGCTTAAATTTGAGACATTAAATTATCAATACATTGTATAAACTTATAGATACTACACCATATGTGCATATGTCAAATCATTGATGGGCCTCCTAATGTATTGTTGCAAAAGGAAATTTTGCAAGAAAACCAAATGAACCATACTCAATACCACAACGAACTCATCCTCTACATAACAAGTTTAAGGGTAGAGTTATGAGAGAGTTTTGCAATTAGAGGATCTCTAACAAGTCTCAAAACCTTATATTCAGTAGAATGTGGTCCATTCACTAAAAACAAGGAGAAAAGCATTCAAGATTGAAATCTAAGGGATGTTTTCTATCTAGACATCAATCCAAGCTCCCTTTCAGTAAGTAATCCCATCACTAACATAAATAAAAAAAGAAGGAAAGAAAAATTAAGAGGTGTTGAGATCACTTGTATGTTTTGAAAAAATCGCCCTATCACAGGCTTACAATTTTTAAATAGATTGTTCACACAACTCTAAAGAGTTGAAATTGTTATCCCTACTTCAGTGTCTTATCGCGTCTCTGCAAGGTAAACCAGCTATAAAATACAATCAAACAGAGTGTTAATGCAATAGAGAATTGAGTCTGCAAATCCATTTATAATTCAAGTGGTCAGTATCAATTATAATATTTTCCTCTACCCTTCCTCTTCAATTATTTCGGTGTATTTTGGTTGTTTTAATTTTCCCCTTAAACTCTTTCAAAAATAATAATTAACAAGGATGGGTGATCATCAACTATTTTATTAATTAAAATATATAAGAGAATAATTTCTCATTCCTTCCCTTTTATTTTTTTAAAAATAATTAAATAAATTAAACTCAACCATTTATATATGTATATTATAATAGCAAGACGTTTTATATTAAAAATATAAAGAAATTAAAATAGTTCTTATTAGTCCCTGCCATCTGGCATTCGGCAGGGACTATTGTAATCGATCGGCAGGGACTTAGCATTAGTTTCAAGTTCTATTACTGTGCTATAATGTGCTTATTACAAAGTTTTCTCAACCACTATCAAACGCGCTGTGCCGGATAACCAAACTTTACCAAACTTTTATTTTTTGAATTTGAAAAAGCATAAAACTTTATGTTCCATTACCTTGTGAAATTGAAGACACTTTCAATGAAAATTTATTGCCATGTTATTTTGAAATAAACGTCTCAAAATATGGAATGGTGAATCGAAGTGGGGCCCTCTCACATACGGCTAGCCCACTCACCGTAAATAAATAATTTGGGAGTACTTGATCAAGTCAACAGTGAAGGAACAGTTGAGTCGTGTGTGCGCTAATTAGATGGTGTCCTTTCCCCAGGAATTTGAATCTCCTCGCTACAAAGAAGGTTTTAAATAAACTTGACGTGACTAACGATGAAAAGAGTTTGAATTTTTTCGGTTACAAAGAAGGTTTTAAATAAATTTGACCGTGACTGGAATGGAATTTCAAAACAGAGTCATTTGTCAAATTGGACAGTTTTCACATTTTTCGATCTTTTTCCTAATAATATCAAATAAGGAACTTGACAGCTTTTCAAAATTTTGAATTGTATTTGACGGGAAATCACCCCATGACAGACAAATTGCCCGTCAAATTCCATCCCTAATGGTGACTAAGGATGAAAAAAATGGTAAGAGCAAGCTAGTGAAGACATGGTGATATTAGAAGAAATTTCACCCTAAAAGTGTCTATGAAATTTTCACTTAATTTCCATGTCATAATATATAAACCAATCAAACTCTTTTAAATTTAAAAATAAGTACATGTAAATATTTTTGAAGAAAAACAGGGAAAACTACTTTTTAAAATTATATTTTTTGCATATCCTCTTATAGGATTACTCAAATTTCAAGTGTAGACAATTGTTAGAGGTGGAATTAAATTCCACATCCAACGAGTACTCATTATACATACTTTTGAAAAGACTCACATTAATAAAAATTGAGGATACATTAAAAAAGTGTGCTGAACACGCTTTATTAATCTATTTTTAATTTTTATCAATGAGGGTCTTCTCAATATTATGCATAATGGGTACTCATTGGATGTAGAATTTAATTTCGCATTCAACGAGTGGTTATACTTTAAATTTGATTAAAAGTATAAAGAGATAAGTCAAAAATACTACTAAAAAATGTGGTTTTCTTCTTTTCCCTCCAAAATTCATAACTCTTATTTTATTTTTATTTTCTATAAGAGATCATTTTTATGCTGAAATATCCTTTAATATTTTGTTTGGAAAACTAAAAAACAAATAGAAAAAAAAATAAATTAAAAAATAATAAATAATAAATATATATATTTCTATAACTGCAATAAAATTCAAATATAAATTTATAGAAAAAATAAAAAAATATTAAATATAACACTCCAAAATAAGTACATGCCTTAATTGATTGTATGATAATAATTTTATATAGAAAACACTTAACTATTCCCACTCATAACCTGGACATATATATAATCGTTTTTTGAAATGTTTATTTTTTAATATATTATTTCCACTTTGACTTAATTTCATTAATAATTTGGATATTTAACCAATCACTTTTTCGTTCTTTTACATTTATCAGCTCATAGACAGAATTCACTCTTTCTATATTAGTGGAAAAATATGAAGAGAAGCCTTTATCGTTTAAAAAACTTAATTATTATTTCCCTTTCAATAATTTTTTTCCTAATTTTCACTATCAATAATTATAAAAAAATATCTTTAGTTGTTTTATATGTTTGCATGTTAAAAATATTTTCTTAAAAATATTTAAGTTGTTATATATGTTTTCATGTTAAAAATATTTTCTTAAAAATATTTAAAATTATTACCCACAACTAATTTTTATTTGGTAATATATTTATTATTTATAAATTTTAATTAAACTATTCATTATTAATAAATTTTAATTAAATTATTGAAATTTTGATTTTGCGATTATATATATATATATATATATATCAATTTTTTTTTAAACGGTTAGTCTTAACATTTATAATTATTAGTCTGTCTTTCTTTCTTTCTTTTTATATATATATATATATATATATATAAACATAATTTAAATATATTATTTTCAAATTAAATTAGAAAATATAGCTAGATATATATTATATTCAATATATATAATTATTTATTAAACAAAATAATTTTAATTTCTATATATATCAAATGTAATATTAATTAAAATTTTAATAAATTATGAGAAGATAATTGAAAGGTCCAAGAGAGTTGAAACTCACTCTGATACCATATGTAACAACCCTAAAATTAAAATATGCAACTAATTAGATCAATCATGTGATTAATAATCAACACATAACTGTTCCACTAATGAATATAGAATTTCCAAAAACACGAGCAGAGACGGCTTACTTGTGGCGATAATATTCCTTATTTGTAATTTCGGAGCTGAACACTATTTGAATCCTGCTAACCGCAACAAAGTTTTGGGGACGACTCTCCATCCAACTGTAGGCTCAGTTGCACATAATATTTCTACAG
This sequence comes from Pinus tabuliformis, assembly GCA_031772625.1. Lineage (NCBI taxonomy): Eukaryota > Viridiplantae > Streptophyta > Pinopsida > Pinales > Pinaceae > Pinus > Pinus tabuliformis. Next base: position 1,038,351,718 of record CM062819.1, read on the forward strand.
CTGGCCACTCCCGAGCCCTCAATCAACATACTGCTACCAGAGAATCCTTTGTTTTACAACACTTTTCTCCCAAGAGAATGGATGAATCTCATCCTCCTCATTGTCCATTAAATAGATCAAAAAAATAGAAAGGGGTCTGCATGCACACATTACATGTGTCAACATGCAACTTTTATTTCCTTATTTTAAGTTTTATTTAATTTAATATTTTTCTTAATTTAACTCTTTCTTATTTTATTCGTTTTTACCTTTTTCTTAACTTTACTTATTTTTACTATTTTTATAGTTTACTTTTATAAGCGTTTATTTAGAACTCTTAGTTTATTATTTATTATTTTATTTATTTATTATTATTATATTCTCTTCATTATTTATTATTTATTTACTATTATAATCTTTTCTTTATTATTTATTATTTTTTACTTATATTTTAATATTATTTTATTTATTTTTTAATATTTTATTTATTTATTTTACATCTATAATGACTCTAACCACATAAATCAGTACACACATTATGTAAATAAACAAGTACAAGAGCCGTATTATGGATCATATGAATAAGGGAAACGTATCTGGGTTGGTGGGCTCTTTCCAACCAATGCACATTTCCTAACGTGAATCACGTGTAGGTCAAACCATAGGCATGTAATTTGGATGGTACTAACAAGCAATTATATTACTATGTCCTCAAATATACATGGAAAGTTTACAAAGGTACCTAACGACTAGATCGATCATACTTTAAACCAACAACATTATGATATATTATTACAAAATGATCAACCTCCTTTGATGTGCAGAGGTCAAAATATATAATTTTACATGGAGAAGGTGACAAGTAGGGTGATTCAACAAGTCCCTTGTCTCATTCATTGGGGTTATCGAACATATTAAAAAATGGATCAAAACCGTGTAATCCAAATGTATCCCCTTACAATATCAACTTAAACCCAAACCTTTATAACTATAAATCATTTGGCATATGCGGGTTTGAGTGAGTTGTTGCATGGGCCCGATAATATCTATTGAAAATTATGAATTGGGGTCTTGGTTGATCATTGCATTGACTAGAGACTAGCACATCCATTGCCAATATTCAACCCGATCCAACAAACATGAGAGTTTCTCAAGGTTGCTAGAAAAAAAACCCATGTTGTGGCTTTTGCTTAGGAGGTGTGTAACCATGTTAGTTATCGAGGTTGGTTCCTGAAAACCATATTGGTCACAAGACATGACTCAAGGCTATCGTTTGTGGAAATGGTTCCTAATTAAGCCTTTTAATACATCAAAATGATCGAAATAATTTATTCAACAAAAATTTAACTTATTTCCATTTGTAATGACTTTTTCCATTTAATGGTGCAAAAATAAGGATAATTCTTGGATAAGAGAGAAATTTTATGGGGTAAAAAAGGTGACTAGAAATAAAAATTGCATCAATGCATATTCCTAACACATATAATTTGCTATATATTTTTAATTAGCTTGCTTGGTTGAAAGTTACTTTTATGTTTTTCACATTACTTTATTTTAAGGTGAACCCATGAGTTGTAGAAAATTCGTGTGTATTGGGGTTGGTTTCCCATTAGGACTCAAGTTCAAATCTCATGGAGAGGGGTTAAGGGTAGGTGATAATTGTGAAATTTGGAAATGTGGAAGTCGTATTTGGTAAAAACGATGAGATTTGAGCCCACCAACTCGGAAACCAATTAAATTATTTAAACCCCAAAATGGAAGATGAACAATGTATATATGTTAGTTTTGCTAAGTTTGGTTTTTCATCTTCGAGTTATGTATTTACTTTTCACTCCACCATAGAAGTTATGGGGGCTACTTACACACCACCCTCCCTTGAGTCTTTTTTATTCTCAAATAGGAAAAAATGGTAAGCACTTGCATCTTGGAGTGATCAATACAACAGATACATATAACAAATCCTTAATGGCCCAGTTGTAGGATAAATCCAAGCATCCAAGGAAGCAACTTCTTGAAACAAGTGAAACAAGGCTCTCAAACGATCTCAACAAGCTTCTACTCCCAATGTTGTCAAAGGATTAAAATAAAAAATTAAGAAGACTGATAGACATTTCAATTTTTATGGGTGAAATGCCCATCTAAAATCTAAGTGTTTAAAAAATATGGAGACCTAGAAGTAGTAATAAAGAAGCACAAAATCAATATTGATTCTTCTTCCTATAACTCTTCTTCTCATGGACATTAACTTTATTCATCTAGTTTTCCTTTAACACAACATCTATTTCTTCTTATAATAAATGACTTATTGATTCTAGAACATCTTATTATATGGCTAAGGATAAGGCCATTTTCTACTCTTAATGAATGTGACACTGAAAAATATCTAATGGTGATATAATATCGCTTAGTGTTGTAGGGTCTAGAATAGTTCAACTAGATAATGATCATTTTAATGATGTATTATGTGTTGCAAGTCTATCCTGCAACTGTGTATCAGTTTAACAAATCACTCATTCAAGTGAAGGAAAAATAGCATATTTCTCGCCTCATCAAGTTGTAATTAATGATATAAAACATCATAAGCATGTCTTAGCAACTAAAATTATCATTGATACTATTAGGTTGTACAAGTTTGACAACCTTTGGTTATCATCTTTTCCTCCAATTTTTATTGCTCATGGTGATGAATTGAGAAAAGTTTGGCATGACTGGTATGACCAACTAAAATATTGCTTATGCAACTATGTAATAAAAATATGGTGACTAGTTTTTTTTATGCAACCAACTCACAAAATAGAAGAAAAATTAGATCAACGACTTGAGAAATAGTTTCTTCAAGGGGGAAACCTCCTTTACATCACATAAATGAACAATTATTGGATGATAAAAATGATAAGACCTCCTTGGTATATATAGGAGTCTAAGGGGTCACAATATAATCAGAGCCTACATAACAATAATAATGTAAGGGCACAATAATAATAATAGTGGGCTTCTATGGGGCACAACCATAATAACATGGGGGGTACATGGGCATAACAATAACAATAAGGGGGGTGCACCAGTATTATAGGTACCTAACATGCCCCTCTCCTTCAAAAATGTGTTGTCCTCAATGCTTGAGTAGTTCTGGATGCTTCTGTATAAAAATATCATCCTCCCATGTGGAATCTTCAACAGGTAAGTTCTTCCACTTAATGAGATACTCTGAAATTAATCGATTTCATAGCTATCGAGTTCTTGTTTTCGTGACTGATTCAGAATAAAATATGACTTTTCCTTCTTCGTCAAGTTCTGAAAACACTATTTGAATTAAGATCTTATCACCGATAACCTTCTTTAAGCATGAAATATGGAAAACGGGGTGTACTCAGAAAGATGCAGGAAGCTCCAATTGTATGCCATAATACCAATATTTTGCAACACCTTGTAAGGACCATAGTACTTGGGTGATAATTTATTATCCTTCTTAACTTTCTTGAGGGACATTTATTTCTATTGTTGTAGCCATAAAAATACCCAATCACCTACATCAAAACTTCTTTCACTGTGATGTTTATTTTCCTGTTGTTTCAATCAATTTTGCACCAGAGTGAGGTTACCCTTTAAGAGTTGGATAACTTGTTGTTGATTCTCGATGTGATCTTCCACTACTTGAACCTTAGAATTTTCTTTTAAAGACGACATAATAGATGGTGGATAATATCCATAAAGTTCCATAAATAAGGTCATTTTTTCTGCAGTATGGAAGGAAGTGTTATACCACCATTTAGCTATAGGTAACCACTTGACCCATTGTGTTTATATTTCAGATACAAATAAATGAAGATATCCTTCCAAACATTTGTTCATTGTCTTTTTTTCCTGTCAGATTGAGGATGATAAGATGAGATATGATCTAATTGAGTACCAAGACAAGAAAATAATTTCGTCCAAAAATTTCCAGTGAAAATGGGATCTTTGTCACTTACAATAATTTTTGGGTTTCCATGTAATTTTGAATTGTTTCCATAAACGCAGTAGTAGTTATATTGGCTTTAAAAGGATGAGATAATGCAAAAAAGTGTACATACTTGGTAATTATATCAACTACCACCATGATGACACCCTTTCCTTCAGACTTGGGTAAACCTGTGATAAAATCCATTGAGACCTCCTCTCAATGCTAACTTGGAATGGATAAAGGTTGTAACAGACTCGGGGTCTTAATTGCCTCAACTTTATTTTGTTGGCAAACCAAACATTCTGCCACAAAATTTTGAATATCAGATTTAATTCCGTCCCAAAAAAAATATTTCTGGACCCTGTGGTAAGTTTTTAAAAATCATGAGTTCTCTCCTAAGGGGGAGGTGTGCAATTCCAAAAGAATATTTTTCTTGATTTGGGAATTCTTACAAATATATAAGTTGATATTTGTAACATAATGAATCATTTTTCCAGCTAAATGTATTAGATGTATTGGGATCTTTCTACAACTTTTGAATAAGTATCGACACCTCTTTATCATTCTTCTATTCATCCCTTGCTTTGGTTATCCAATCAGGTGGATAATAGAAATGGCATAAAGCAATGTTTCTGCATCCTCATCCTTTCTTGAGAGTGCATATGAAATAACATTTTTCTTCCCTTTTTTGTAGATGATTTCAAAGTCATAACCCAACATCTTTGTGACCGATTTTTGTTTCTCCTCTGAATATAATCTTTGTCCCAAAATGTATTTAAGACTATCATGATCTATTTTTACCTTGAATTTTCTTTCCATTAGGTAAGGTCGCCATTGCTTTAGTACATGTAGTATTTCAAACATTTCTTTCTCATAAATAAGCTTGTGTAAATACTTTCCTTTGATTGGACAACTTTCAAAAGCAATGGATCTTCCTTCTTGCCTTAAAACAACACCAATTCCATTTCCTAAGGCATCACATTATACAATTAAGGTTTTTGTGAAGTCTATCATAGCTAAGACTGGTGCTTGGAACATTACCTCTTTAAGATGTTCAAAGGCCTTAGTTACTTCTAGAGTGCAAGAAAATGCTTCTTTCTTCAGTAATGTTGTTATAAGAGCTTCTATTCTCTCGTAATTCTTAACAAAATTTTGATAATATCCCGTCAACTCGAGAAATACTCGAAGATTCTTTATGGTCGTGGGGATTTTCCATTCCTTAATGGCTTTAATTGTGTGAGGGTCTACCTTAACTCCCTTGTGAGATACAATATGACCCAAATATTCCACCTCTTATACTCCAAAGAAAAATTTGGAGGATTTTGCATATAATTGTTTCTCCTACAATAGTTTGAGTGCCCTATCAACATGTTGAAAATGATCCCTGAAAGATTTGTTGTAGATTAGTATATAATAAAAAAATACCAACAAAATTTTTCTAAGGAAGGGTTTGAAAATGGAATTCATCAAACCTTGAAATGTGGAAGGTGCATTAGTAAGGCCAAAAGGCATGACCAAAAATTCATAATGACCCTCATGAGTTTTGAATGTTGTTTTTAGAATGTCTTTAGTCTTCATTCTAATTTGATGATGTCCTGAACGAAGATCTAACTTGGTGAAGTAAATTGTTCCATGTAATTCATCCAAAAATTCATCAATGATAGTAAGGAAATTTATCTTTAATAGTGAGCTTGTTGAGCTCCCTATAATCCATACACATGTGCCATGATCCATCCTTCTTGTGCACCAATACTACTAGAGGAGACAAATAACTTTGACTAGGTCAAATTATACTGGCCTCTAGCATTTCTGCAACCATAAGTTCAATTTCACTCTTTTGGGCATAGGGATATCTATAAGGTTTGATGTTTGGAGGAAGACTTTATGGAATAAAATGAATAGCATGATCATGATCATGAATAGGTGGGAGGCCTTTGGGAGTCTCAAGTACATTGGCATGATTGTCCAAGACTTTTTGGAGATCCGGAGAAATATATGATTTCAATGTTTGAACCTCTAGTGAGCATAATTGTGCAATTACACCCTATTTTTATTTTTTAAGAAGTTTTTTCATGTCATTAGAGTTAATTATATTTCCTAGTTTCCCTACGATACCCCTTAATTCAACTTCCTTTCCTTCCCAAAAAACAAATTCAAGGAAAGTTTTTGAAATTAAAAGTTATTGTCCCCAAAGATTTTAACCATTGGACTCCTAGTACAACATCAACAACACCCATTATAATGGAAAGAATTAGACTATTCAATACATGTTCACCCATGGTTAACTTGATATTATGGCACTTTCCGTAGCAGTTTATAGTTCATTCATTTGCAACCATCACTTGACACTCTGGTGCTAGATATAGGAAGCAATTCAATTCCTTGGATATCTTATAATGAATAAAATTATGGGTACTACCTGAATAAATCAACACTATTACCTTTTTCTTCTTGACATATCCTTCTATCTTGAGAGTTTGAGGAGTGGAAATTCCTGCCAATGCATTACAAGATATGGTCAGATTCATTTCTTATTTCTTTGGGGTTGGTTACTAGTGTATATTCTCCTCTTTTGATGTTTCTTTCTCCTTTTCTTCCTCCTCTTCACAATCTATGTAGAATAATTTCTTCTCAGCACACTTATGACCTTTAGTGTATTGGATATCACAATTGTAATAAATAAAATTTTCTCTTTTTTCATCCAATTGTTGTGGTGTCAACCTTGTATGTTGTGGAAGGCTAGGAGTAGTAACACTTCCATCTTTATACTTGTGAATGGTAGACTTTCTTGTTGCCATAATTTTTCTTTCAAAATTTCTTGCCACCATGAATTCCTTCTCCAATGAATCAGGTTCCCAAAGATGAAACTCATGTTGGATGTTATTTGTTAAAGTCCCTATGAAGACATCAATCATGTGCTCCTCTAGAATATCATTTACCCTAATATTCAATTTTTGGAAGTCCTCAATGTACTCTGCCATTGAACCTTTTTGTTTTCGATTTATCAATTGGCTAAAGAAGGTGTTTCTCTTTTTATCCTCATAATGTGATATCATTTCCTCCATAAAAATTGACCAAGTGATAAGTGGTTTATGAGAACAAAGCCATCGATACCATACAAATTGATTGGGTTCTAAATATAAATATGTAATCTGTACCTTTTGTGTGTGTTGCACACATCATGGAGATCAAAATATTGATCCATCTGTAATATCCATGTTACCAAAGCCTTGCCATCAAAATTCCTCATATCTATCATTGGAATGTGGTGGGTCTTAAACCCAATATTGGGGTCTCTAAAATAATATTTCATAAACTTTTTCTCCTCATCCTAATTTTCATGGAGCACCTTGTCACCACTAGGAATCATTTCTTGTAACAACTTTATCAAAGCTTCCTTCAAACCTTCCATGTCTTCTTTTAAAACATTCTTCAAATGTTCCATCTTGCCTTTCATTTTTTCTTCTATACTATCCATCTTAGCTTCCAGTTCATTTTTTGTTATTATTTGTGAGAACGAAATTTGTTACACTTGGTCTTGTAATTTTGATATATCATGTTGCATTCCTTCCTCTTCTTATGCATAATAGAAGTGTTTTCTGGTTTCTTACTAGGTATGTCCATTTTTTATTTAGAAGAATTTTGGAATCAAACAATGATATATATGATTCACTATGCCCTTTGAATCACTTCAAACTGATTTTTCAAATAAAAGTTATGAAATTTAAAAACAAATACACACTTTTTTCTTTCTTTTTTGGAGCTCGATATTGAAAATGTTGTATCTCTGTAATTTTAGATCTCCAAGGTTTAAAATTCTGATATTTGGTATCCCTACGAGTCTTCTTTCCAACGCCACAAGTCATACCAAAATTGGATAATTCAAGATAATTCTATGCCCTATCTCCCATGATGACTTGGTTATACACTGGTTTAGTAGAGAGAACTTGTATAGATTTCCACGTGGCATTGTTTTGACTTTTTGCACTAAAAATGATACAATAAAAAGTAAATTTTGTTCACTTTCATACAACTTTTACAAAATTCAAGTATGATGCTCAGAGCAAAAGTTATGACGATTTTCCCAAGGTCACCTATTTGAGACTGAATTTGAAGCATGAAAAGCCCCTAATTTCTTCGGACCATATCTCAGAAAATACAGCAAACCAAGATATTACATTTTTACAGGATGTCATCATGATTTCATCTCCATGTGGTCATAATTTTAGCTCCTAAAAAATCGGAAAAAAAAAATTATAGTGAAAATTCCAAGATCACCAATTTGCAGCAGTGAAACCCTAGAATCCAAAGCTTTGATACCAAATGTTATGCAACTAGCTCACAAAATAGAATAAAATATAGATCAACGACTTGAGAAATATCCTCTTTGAGGGGAAACCTCCTTGAAATCACATAAATGAAAAATTCTTAGATGATACAAATGATAAGATCTCCTTGGTATATATAGTAGTCTAAGGGGTCACAATATAATCAGAGTCTACATAACAATAATAATTTAAGGGCACAACAATAACAATAGTGGGCTTCTATGGGGAACAATAATAATAACATAGGGAATATATGGGCACAACAGTAATAATAGGGGCTACACTAACAATAACAATAAGGGGGATACACTAGTATTATAAGGACCTAACAATTTCCCTTTTGTTTCTTGTAGAGATGGTGTTTTTGTTGTTTATGTTCTTGAAAAACATCATCAAATTTTTTTTGATAAACATTCCTCTTGGCATGTCTCAACCCCCTTGTAATTTGTTCATAGTGATTTGTGAAATATGTTTCCTTATCCTAATTTATCTAGGTGGAAGTACTTCTTAACTTTCATTGATGACTTCTCCAAACACATTTGGATTCTTTGACATATTTTTTGGCTTACAAGGCCCATGTAGAAAATAATATAACATCAACTACAGAGGTTAAGAATGGATAATGGATGTGAAGATGTTAATAAAAAATTTACAACTTATTTCACTACACAAGAAATCCATATGCAACATATGCTTCCATATACACCACAAAAAAATGGTGTCATTAAAATAAAGAATTACACATTAGAGGAAATGGAAAATTATATGATCCAATTTGACGCATTTTGAGTCTTCATTTTGGGAGGATTCCATTAACTGTGCTAGTTATGCAGTGAACCGCACTCCCAAAAATACTTGATAAAATATAACACTAGAAGAAGCAGGGAGTAAACTTATACTAGATGTAAGCCACTTATGTTTTTTTGAAAACACAACATGGGTTGACATTCTTGATCAAAAAAAGGAAACCAATATAGCCAAAAAGTGAGAAGTGCATTTTTGTTGGATATTCTAAAGATGTAAAATATTATATACTTTTTCAACCTCATTCAAATGAAATTATTGCTATGATATATGTTAGGTTTGATGAAAATATCATGGTTTGTAAGCCTAATGTGGTGATTTTATCATCCTTAATATTTATGCCATTTTCCTTTCCAACTTTTTCAATAGTCATCCTATTTCGGTTTCTTCTTTATATGATAACAATGAGGATGAAAATATACCTTTTCCTACTCACCTTCATCTAGTCAGGTCCATTGAACAAGAACTTGCACCAGCAACATCATTTCCCAAATGGGTCCATATTGTTGAGAAATCAGTGTATGTAGATATTTAGGGTTTGATTCCTCTTTTATCGATAATTACTTGTGATTTATGTTGTCTTATTTTTCTTCTTTATTATGTTATATTTCATCAAGAAATTATCAAATTAATATGTATGAAGATCACAAGAACAAATAACACAAGACATAGGTACTCAACTAGGGCAAAACCCTATCTAGAGGAAAACCCAGTCAAACTCTTCCACTAGTAGATTCAATGCAATATGAGACAATCCAAGACACTTTTGACCTAGAAAAATACCTCCTCCAATCACAAAGTTAGCCATTCCTTCAAGTAGATGTATTCTGCCAAAGTCTCCAAGTGTCAACTCTTAAGATGCAACTTCAATCTAGAATTTCGATCCCCTAACTACAAAATTTCAAACCTACAGCTACATTAGAATTTTAGCCCCCGGATACTCGTCTAGAAATCCTAGAATAATTTTTCACATGTCTGAGATAGATTCCCAAAACTTTGATTTTGTTTCTTCCTTTAATTAGGTCTTCTTATTTTGAAATTCACTCTCTTTTTCGTCCTCTTTCTCTTGTAGATAAAACTTATGAGTGTGTGGATCCAAATGAGTCAAGCTGCCTCTATTTAGTCTAATTATGCTAGGTAGAATATCTCTAATCTATGTTGTTTTCATTAGGACGGGGATGACTTATTGAGGAGGTGTCAATGACACTTTTGACTCAAAAGTAATTTTTTTTACTTGATACAAATTCCCAAGAAGGGTCTAAGAAATGTGAAAAAGACTCTTTTGACTCATGACAAAACCTAGAAGCCTTAAATGGAGGCTATGTCCTAGAAAGAGAATGAAACCCATGCTTAAAAAAAAAATTATTTTGAAAAATACAATTATGAAGACTGACACTAGTTACATTCTTCAACACTCCCTCTTAACTAGGGAGGTATTCATAATATAGGTACATGGAAGATTTCAAAATGATATGATCTATGAAGAATCACATCACACACAGTGCTACAGATTAAATACCTAACCAGGGTATCTAACAGAGTGAGACTAAGGTGTGTTCCAAGATTTAGCCACTCTAGGTACCATCAAGATTTATCTCTAACACCAACTGAGGGATTTAGGTCTTTATCCAAGGTCGAAGCTCCAAGACCAATGCCACCCTCCCTGCTTCAGGATCTAGATATCATCACATGTTGGCTAGATGTCCTCCCAAGCATATTTTCACCCTAAGATGCTTCACCTCTCCCTATCTACTAAATTTGTAATATCAACCAATCCAAGCATGCTTCTAAAATATTTGAACTTCTTATTTGGAAGAGATTTTGTCAACACATCAGCTACATGTTCATCTGTTAAAATATATTGTAGCTTCATGACCCCATCTTGCACCAAACTTCTAATGTAGTGGTACTTGTTATTGATATTCTTCATCCTGGCATGAAACACGGGGCCTTTAAACATCTTGATGTTGCTTTAATTATCACAATTTATTATGGTAGGATCCAGTGGACTTTCAAACAAATGTTATAAGAGTTTTCTTAACTAAATTGCTTCTTTCCCTACTTCACATGCAACAACATACTCATCTTCACCACTACTTAAAGCAAAAAGATTTTGTTTTCTACTCATTCATGAAATCATTGCAGATCCCAAACTGAAATAACCACCAATAATGCTTCTTCCATCTGTCTCACTGCCACCCTAGTCAAAATCAGTAAAACCTGTTAATCCATCTTACTTCCCATCATTCTTTAGGCAGTGATGAATAGTTCCATGTAAGTATCTTAAAATGTTCTTGGAATTTATCCATTGGTCATAACGAGGCTCTAACTGAAATTGACTAAGAACATTTACAACAAAGCATATATCAAGTCTAGTATTTACTAAGAACATCAAAGAGCTCACTAACTTATGATAACTTGCAGGATCAATGAGACTAGAGTCGAAGCTTCTCAACTTTTTTAGAATTGTGATAATGGGAGTAGCCACAGGTTTGAAATCCATTATACCAAAATTTTGTAACATCTTGATCATATACTTTCCTTGACCAAGATATATCTCACCGCGTTTCTACCAAAATTCCAATCGCAGGTAGTAATGCATGAGTCCCAAATCTTTCGTTTCAAATTACGCTTCCAACATCTTCTTGCATTCTAGAATTATGTGCTCTACACTTGTAATAAATAAATCATCCACATATAAAAGTATAATAACTAGTTCATTCTTCACTATATTGATGTATAGGTTTGCATTAACAGGACATTTGACAAAACCAATCCTTAAAATATAGGAATTCATTCTTACGTACCAAGCCCTAGAAGCTTGCCTCAATCCATATAGAGTTTTATTTAGTTTGCAAACATGAGTATCACTATTATTTATCTCAAATCCTTCCAGTTCTTTAATACATACTTCTTCACCAATGGTTCCATTTAGAAAGGTTGTTTTAACATCCATTTGATGTATATTCCATCCCATAGTTGCAACTATCGAAACCAAGAATCTAATAGTAGTGTGTCAGGAAGTGGGAGCAAAGGTTTCTTCATAATTTATTCCTTCTCTTTTAGAGAAACCCCTTGCAACAAATATTTATTTGTATTTGTCTATGCTTCCACCAATTGGATGTTTTATTTTGTAAATCCATTTGGAAGTGAAAGCAGGTTTGTCACTAGGTCTAGGAACAATTTCCTAAACCTCATTCTTCATGATAGATTGGTCTTCTTCCTGGATTGTTCTCTTGCATTTTTATTGATGAGCGCTTCTTCAAAGGTAGTTGGTTCTACTTTGATTAACTTCATCATGTATGTTGCATACCTTGAGTATATTTTTGGTCTTTTTCTTTCTCTGAAAGTCCCCTTTGTTGCTCCATGTCCTTCGGCATATTCAAGTGTAGATTTTAACCAATTTGACCTAATATTTGTTTAAGAAATGATTGTAGGTTGGATATGTTCAGTTGGAACTTCTTCCTCTAGCGTTTTAGGTGACTTGTCATTTTTCTCTTCTTCTTCAAATAGTGGTACATCTTCTTCATCAGACTCGATAGGTATATCCTTGGATCTTTTTTAGGCATGATTTTCATCAAATATAACATCTCTATTAACTTCGATTCTTCTTTCTTATTTGATGTATATTCTATGCACTTTTTTATGAAAGGATATATCCAATGAAGATACATTTTATACTTGTATAGTCTACCTATTTTTCTTGTCTTTTGGAACATGAATGTATGCATGACATCTAAATATTCAAATATGGTGATGAGCCTCCGTATTGCAGCAAGAATGTTGCAACTCCCAAGGCTACCAACATTACTTATAAACCATTACATTTTCAAAGAGTTTAGATCCATTAACATAGTTCATTGGATGTGGAAATCATCATTGTATTATCTATTTCATAACTCTGTCCATTAGCCCAAAATGCTGAAATATTTTGCATGGGTAAAGAGGCAAGTCCTAAGTGGTCTTTAGTCTTCCCTAATAATTTATTTAGAGCCTAGGGGTATTGATTCAACCCTAATCTTCTTGAACGAATTTGGGCAAGTATATATATGTTGGAAGAGTACTACAGGAAACAACAGAGTTACTACAAGAAACTATAATTCACCGAATGACCAATGAAATCAAATCAAAATTGGATGAGACAAATTTTGCTATTGACTAGGATGTCTTAGGTATCCATTCCAAGTGGAATAACTCAAAAACACCTCTGTTAACCCATGCTAAAAAATAGCAGAAAATTACTAGTCTAAAATCTAGAAATTCGAGAACTAATGAGCTAGTAAATCTATCAAATGTCTAACCTAATCAAGTGAAAATGAAATGGGGTAATTTTTGTTATTAACTAGAATGTTTTTGTGATCTAATGTAAGACTTGGAATTAACTCGATTGAAACTCATTAGCATGCTCTAAAAAATATCAGAAATTTATAGTTATTTGCCACAAGGGACTTCCATAATTCTAGATTTGGGAATAAGCAAGCTAATCCAAGTAGCTCAATGATTACTATGTCCTTCCAAAGATATTAAAATGATGAGATGATGCTTGTGATCCTACAAAATAACTTACTTCAACCATTTAACCCAATCCTATAACAAGAAATCATTAATACTAAATGCAGAAATAGAAAAACAACAAGAACAAGAGATGCATGTGAATAAGAAGTGAAAAGAAGAAAAGTAAATGATACAAAAGGGATCTGAGGCTCTTGGGACGACGAAGCCCAATAAAAATTAGGGTCCTATGAATTAGACCAAGATTTAGAAGGTGAACATGTCACCAGTCTTCATTATTTCCATAAATACAATTACATCCCTGTAGAAAATGAAAGTGGAGCTGCAAAAATATGAGTCCTCTCCACAAGAAGACTAATAAAAATCAACCCCTAGAGGAAAATTCAACTTGGTACTTATACAAAATGATTAGGAATCATTACCCATGAAAGGAGGAAGCTTTCCCCACCAAAATCCCTTGATTAATGGATCTGATTCTATTGAAGCCTCAAAAAATCGTTGCAAAAACAATGGGGAAAACCACTCGGTCCGGACCTTAAAGAAGTTCCTTTTCCATTTGGAATAGTGGATCCAGCTGGTTTAACTAGGTCCAGTTACCTTCTCACAACCACTATCAGCTCTAAATATGTCTTCAATTTCTAATAGCTAGGGCCATCAGATCAATTCTTCGAGCTGATCAGGCAATAAGAATGATCCTTAAGTTGTTTTTTTTTGTGGAACAACCAAACCAATCTAAAGTTTTGCCTGAAAATAGGACTTCTAGAAATGTAGAATTAATCTAAATGAAAACTAGTTCTAAAATGTAAGATCTATGATAACACATGCAAGATTAAGTCTACAATGCAATTAATCTAATCTATCTCGATTGAAGGAAAGGGTAACCATTTTCTCAATCGACAACCAACTTAACTTGATGGGAAAAGAAGCTTTAAAGAATTAGATTTAAGATGGGGGAATTAGATCAAGGAGATAGCTCACAAGATATGATTCCTCATTAGCATTTAAATAATAACAATTAAACACTTAGTAAATAGTTACATAAGTGCCTATTGAAATATATCCAATTCCTTATTTATCATATGCATAAGAACTACAAAGATTCGTGATGAATTACTGAATTAGTTTAAATAAAACATCATGTATGCAAGAAAGCAATTATTATCCTAAATCAGAAGATAGCTTAGCGATATAAGATTATAACTATCTATTCCTATGAAAATTTCAGTTCTCATATTATATCTAAAATTAAGCCTGCAGAATAGTCTGAGCAGACTTTTAAATGAATAAACACTCAAGATTCAACAATAGTGCATGAATCCAATTATTAACTCATACATTCAAAATATAAATTAAAAGACTGAAATAAGAATTTATTTTAGTTAAATCCTGCAAACAATAATGTTAAACATCATTAACTAAAATGATCATTTATTAATAAATGAAATCAAATTACAGATTCTCATAGAATGACAATAGTGCACAATCCTTTGGAGTATGTAATCGATATTTGTTTGCAGAAAAGGTCTCCTCTTTTCAGCAATAGTGCATGATAAACAAGAGCTTCTCCACCAATAGATATAATCCACAATTATATTATTACAAGCTTCTCTCCCTTGATTCGGGGCCTATCATTCTATTAAAAAGACTAAGAGGTAAAATAGTGCAAGCCTCCCAGGTTTCCCCTTTCGAATTTTGGACCTGGTGTTGTTATAACAAGTAACCTTAAATAGAAGAAAACAACTATATCTATTGTGCAGAGCGTTGAGGGAATTTAAACAGATCCCTTCATAATGATTAGAGGAAAATAATTTTTTGGTAGAAGTTTCTAAAATTGATTTGTTGTCTTCATCAACATCGTTTGTTCCATTGAATTCTATAGATTTTTTTCTGCCTGTTTGATATGATCTGCCACTGTCAGCAAAAATTTCTTTCTCTATCATGAACTTGAACATGGAAAACAAGAATCGATAAGATAAACATAAATGAGATGATGAACGAATTTTATTTGAAAAAAATCACTTTTGCAGGAAATCAAGAAAACATAGAGCGCAATAAATCTGACACTGACATCATGGAGAGGAATGCAGAGTAAGGAGGTGGAGCTTTACAACTTATCACAGTCGAAAATCAAAGTTTTTGGGCAGATCATAAAATAGTTGCAATCATAATAGAATCAGGGGAAAAACTTTAGAACAATCGCAATTGGTTTAGACTAGGAGTATTTCATATCAAATCCAAAAGAGGGCCTTCTCAAATAAAATTGCAATTGCAATCGGAATGGGCAGGAGTCAGAGAAACAATGTTCTTTTTTTATTCGCGACAGCCACAAACGCGGGGATTTAAATGAATAGCAACATATAATTCTATCGTGTTCGGTCTAATTGTTATCGCAATAGGCAGGAGTATTTGGAAACTTCGATAGTTTTGGACGTAGGGGTGGAATAGATTTTATAATCCCGTCAGGTTCGGTTATATCGCATATCACAAATCAATAGGGGTGAAGGATTTTTTATAAGTTGTGTCCTTATGAAACTTGCAATTGCGGGGTCCCAGGGTGACGTTAGGGATGTCGTCATAGTGATGCCACTATGATGTGGCGGTTGACGTGGAATGGAGACGTGGCAAATAACGTGACAACTGATAAGCGACATGGCGATGATGTGGATTTGACATCACTGCTGACGTCATATCACAATTGGCGTTGGGATGAGGCATGCTTTTTTAGAATTTTGTGATTGCGGTGTAGGACCTGGATGTGATATTAAGATAAATTGCAGTGTATAATCTCGGTGGATCTGGGCCTTATTGCATATCGCAACCATAAAAGGGAGTGGGGTATAGACTTAAGTTTTGTTATTCACGATAGATCGCGGATGCGGGATTAATATGTATTTGCGTGTATTTTCCCGTTGGGTCCGGGCCTTATTGCATATCACAATTAGAAGTTCAAAGTGGGGTAGACTTAAGCTTTTTGGGTCTTTGCGATGTCCAAGATGCGATATTTTAACTTGGCGGATTTAAATTTATGGTCGGGTCTAGAGTGATATCGCATATCGCAATCGGTTAAGGCTAAGACTTAAGTTCTGCGATCATTGCGATCTGTGGATGCGGGGGATAATAAAATTGCATTAATTTTACCATCAGGTCTGGGATGATATTAGAATCTTAATGGAGTCGTGGAGGGGTCTTTGCCTTATGGAAATTTTGTGATGCATGGAAGCGATAAGGAATATGACTCCGATTATTCATATTTTTTGTTAATAACCCCTATTGTTTAATACTTAAGGTTTTTTTTTTTAAGCCTAAGTATAGTTTTAGTCTTGGGGGCTATTAAAAAAAATGTTTTATTCAAGACAAAGAAAATATTTTTTAATTTTTATGCTTTAAAATTTATTAAGGGTCCCCATTTTAATAAAATAGATTTCACAAGAAATTTATAAAATATAAAAATGGGGGTTGTTGAATAGTACAACAATTGGCGATTCACTTGAAAAACCAGTTATCTCTAATGAATGAAAATGAAGTTTCAAAAATTAAGTAAAAATAATTCAGGAAGGGGAAACTACTTTTTGAAACATTAGATAATTAAAATTACTCTGATCATAAAAAGTCATTAAATTGCAATTTCCTAAAAAAAACTCTCATGAATGAAAATACCTATTTATCCATATCATTTATTAATCAGTTATAAAGATAAAGTAGGGGGGCTTTTACAAATTAGCTTTTTTATGTACTCATTTGTCATTGATAGAACCTTGTAACCATTAATGATTCAACATCTTGTCCAATTAAGAGCACAAAAGTTAGAGGTGAATTCGTTTCTTTTAACAATAAAAGCCATTTTCCTAGTTTGGTGACCAGATAATGACAATTCCATTCACTGGTAGTAATTAAACTGAACAATATAACTTGTGATGAGACCCCTTGTCTTACGATTGAAACAATCATAAGCCATTACCCTGATTTGGTGTTCAGTATTGGTAATGTCAGTTTTATTATTTCCCTATGATCATGGTAACAAGGCTCGTGATGAGACCTCTTAACTTTTTAGATTTATTATATTTTAGAATTACACTTTAAAAATTACTTTTAATGGATGGGGAGAATCATTGTTCTGGATGATGAATTAGAGTTGAATTTGCTAGGTTGTAAGACAGTGTTTACTTTTTAAAGATAGCCTTTCTTGATTGGGATCATATTATTTTGAGGTTTAAAAGATTTTACAATTTAATGGAAAATATTTTCAGATTTAATTTTTATCTAATTTCTAATTTTCATAACCACTTCCTGAAAAGTACCTACTTTCAAATTGAAAAATCATAAAATGGTTTTCAAAAGATGTTAATGAAAGGCTAAGAGTATGGCATTTTAACATTATTATCTAAAATAAAAAGTAAATGTGATATGATAACTGAATTATCAAGGTATGACCATTCACAAGTATGATGATAAAATCACTCAAAACCAAATCTGAAAGGAAAACTTTACAAAATTGTTTATGAAAAATTTCTTAAGAAAAGAAGAAAAATATAATGAACAAAACATTCCTTCTTTTGTCGAAATCTAGATAAATCGAATTTGCAAAGTTAAAATCATTTAGTAATAATTCAGTTTGAAAGAGGAAATTTGCTATTTATTTATATTTTTCAAAAGTAGAACTTTGTAAAAAGCGTTATAACCATTTTCTAATCAAAGTAGTGTTTTTGAAAAAGATTAAGGTTTAGAACTTCCCCATTTTGGCTAATTCAATGAAAATCGTTACTGCTTCTTTGAAATCGCAATTTGATCTGGTGAAGGTGTGAAAAATTCTTTTGAAGAGTTGAGAAAGAGAGTTACATATCATCAGAAAATAAGAATACTAAACTAAATCTAAAAAGTAATGAAGTGAATGAAAGTGAGTATAAGAGACTTACAATTGAAGAATTTCATTTAATATTACCGGAAAGATATGATTTTCTCCAATGCATGGCAATTAACTCAAAAGCATTATTTATTGAATCTAATCTAAACTAATCTACTCCTAATTCTAACTTAATGAAGGAAACATGACTATGTATAATCATACTTCCAATGTAACCATTCTCTCGTTTTATTACCTACTTGTATTTACAAGTCAAAGGTTAGTAACAATATTACGAAAACAATCAAAATGAAACAAAACTTATTATTTACATCTAATGTAAAATTATGTACAAAAACAAGTTTATTTACAATTAACCTGTTAGTAAACCATGTTTTTTGGAAAACATGCTCTAAACAAATATCAAAGGGATTTCAAAAAATGGATGAATATTTGTTAGAGAGTGAAAACTTTCCAAAGGAGATGATGTCAAGACATGTTGTGAAGGAACACTCTCAAGATTTAGATTAGACTAATGGTGAAATGATTGAAATGAATTCTTGAATATGGAATTAAATTGGGAACGAAAATATTCTTTATATTCAGGATTATGAGTAACAATTTCATCATTTTCATTTAATAAATCTTGAGGATATTCAATATGGCGAGATTGAACATGCTTGCAAAAGGAAAAGAAAGAAAAATGAAAAAATGTAAAAAAAAATAAATCATTATGAAAACTAAAATTACAAAATAATTTTACAAGGCAATTATGGAACTCATCTTGGATTTTAGTCAATGAATTGCCACTAAAAGGAAATTCCCTGAAAAACTTATAATTGCAAGTTTCTAAAAGAAAATCAGAATGAAATACGTTAGAAACTCGCAACCTTAACTCATCAAAATTCTGAAAATTAAGTTTGTGTTAAGTAAGAGATGACAAAATTAAAGTGTGTGAATCTTTATAAGATAGATCAATTTTCAAAATTAGTGCACTTTGTAAAAGTTGTGATTCTTTATCTTCATTGTCATAATAATCACCGCAAATTAGTTTCTTCTTATGAAAATTAAATGGCTGATCAGAACTAACAAAATCAGAAAATACAAAAGCAGAGGGTTTTGCAATTAAAGAATTATCATCCAAATGAGTAATAGATGCAGAATTTTCAGAACAAAGATTAGGAAGATTATCACTTAAAAGATTAAGGTGACTATCATTGACTATATTTTGATTTAAAAACACATCAGGATAAAGAAAATAATTCATTCCAGAATATAATGACGGCTGAAATGAATCATTTATAGAACTTGTCATATTATAATCTAGGTTTAAGGAAGTTCTTTCAATTAGAGAAACATGTTATGAATTTTCCTTGAAAGAAGATAAATTAATATGTTCATTATCAAAGTCTTGTTGTAGATTGGATTTTATTGGAACTATTGATAGATCACCTGCATTATAGAAAAATGTTGCAAAAACATTTTCAAATTTTGTATTTATATTGGAAATATTTGTTTTAGAAATCAGAAAATGAGAATTAAAATTTTCTAAAGAAGAATGTTGTGATTTAATTACAATTTTAGGTTCGAGTTCCATAAAATCATTTGCTGATTCAAGACTAGTTAATGAGTTAAATGTGTCTTGTTCTTCATTAATTGATTTATTATCTTCAAAATGGGAAGAAACAAGAGAAGTGAAACGTTCAATTAAATCTTCAATTTAAGGAAAATCATCTAAATATATATAAAAAAATGACCAAAATCTATTTTAAAAATTATCTAAAGATTCATTATCATACATGTAAAGATTGTCTAACTCGAAACAGAAACTATCGTAACTGTAATTATGATGTGCTTTTAGAAATACTAGGAAGAAATGCTTCCATGAATGAATTGACTTTGGAGAAAGCACTAGGAACCATTTGCGGATTCGACCTCTGAACGTAAGAGTGAAAAGCCTACAAATCTCATCATCAACTCTCATCATCGTACTTTAAATTTGACAAGGACTTAATATGCTTCTGCCTTGTGTAGGCTTGGATGAACTGAACGCATGACCAAGTGTAGGAATTCATATGGGAGCCATGATTAGTTAAAAAATGATATAACAAAATTTAAACAAATAACTAATTTAGTGCTCTCCTTCTAGCGCCAAAAATGTTAAGGCCTCGAAAATTGCTACAACAACATTGGGGAAAACCACCTGGTCCGAACCTTAAAGTAGTTCCTTTTCCATTTGGAATAGTGGCTCAGACTGGTTTAACTAGGTCCAGTTACCTTCTCCCAACCTCTATCAGCTTCAAATATGTCTTTAATTGCTAATAGATAGCGCCATCAGATGAATTCTTCGAGCTAATCATGCGAGAAGAATGATCCTTAAGTTGTTTTTTTTTGTGGAACAACCAAACCAATCTAGAGTTTTTCCTCATAAGAAGACTTCTAGAAATGTAGAATTAATCTAAATGTAAACTAATTCTAAAATGTAAGGTTTATGATAACACATGCAAGATTAAGTCTACAATGCAATTAATCTGACGTATCTCAATTGAATGAAAGGGTAACCCTTTTCTTAGTCAAGATCCAACTTAACTTGATCGGAAAAAAAGCTTTAAAGAATTAAAATTAAGATGGAGGAATTAGATCAAGGAGATAACTCACCAGATCTGATTCCTCATTAGCATAAATACTAACAATTAAACACATAGTAAATAGTTACATAAGTGGTTATTGAAATATATCCAATTTCTCATTTATCATATGCATAATAACTACAAAGATTCATGATGAATTACTCAATTAGTTCAAATAAGATGTCATGTATGCAAGAAAGCAATTATTATCCTAAATCGGAAGATAGCTTGCCAATCTAAGATTATAACTATCTATTCCTATGCAAAATTCAGTTCTCATATTATATCTAAAATTATGCCTGTAGAATAGTTTGAGAAGACTTTTAAATGAATTAACACTCAAGATTCAACAATATTGCATGAATCCAATTATTAACTCATACATTCAAAATTTGAAATACCGAAATAAGAATTTATTTCAGTTAAATCCTATAAATAATTGTGTTTAAACATCATTAACTGAAATGATCATTTATTAATAAATGAAATCAAATTACAGATTCTTACAGAACGACAGTAGTGCACAATCCTTTGGATTCTGTAGTCGATCTCTGTTTGTAGAAAATGTCTCCTCTTTTCAGCAGTAATGCATGATAAACAAGATCTTCTCCACCAACATATATAATCCACAGTTATTGTATTACAAGCTTCTCTCTCTTGATTCGGGACATATCATTCTATTAAAAAGAATAAGAGGTACAACAGTGAAAGCCCCCCAGGTTTCCCCTTTCGAGTTTTGGACCTGGTGTTCTTATAACGAGTAAGATTAAATAGTAGAAAACAACTCTATCTATTTCGTAGAGCGTTGAGGGAATTTAAATAGATCCCTTCAATAATGCTTAAAGGAAAATCAATTTTTGGTAGAAGTTTCTGAAAGTGATTTATTGTCTTCATCAGATTCGTTTGTTCCGTCGAATTCTATGAATGTTTGTCTGACTGTTTGATCTGATCTGCCACTGTCATCACAACTGTCCTTCTCTATCATGAACTTGAACATGGAAAACAAGAATCGATAAGATAAACATAAATGAGATGATAAACAAATTTTATTTGAAACAAATCACTTTTGCAGGAAATTAGGAAAAAGTAGAGCGTAATAATTCTGAAACTGACATCATGGAGAGGAATTCGGAGTGAGGAGGTGGAGCTTTATGGCTTATTGCAATCGAAAATCAGATTTTTAGGGGAGATCATAAAACATTTTCAATCGGAATAGAATCAGGGGCACAACTTCAGAACAATCGCAATTGGTTTACACCGAGAGTATTTCATATAAAATCCAAAAGGGGGCATTCTCAAATAAAATCACAATCACAATCGGAATGGGCAGGAGTTAGAGAAATGATGTTCTTTTGTTATTTGTGATAGCCACAGATGCAGGGATTTAAATGAATTGCAACATATAATTCTATCGGGTCTAGTCTAATTGCTATCGCAATAGGTAGGAGTCTTTGGAAACTACGATAGTTCTGGACGCTGGGATTTATGGAATAGATTTTATAATCCCATCGGGCCCGGTTCTATCACATATCACAAATCGGTAGGGGTGAAGGATTTATTCTAAGATGTGTCCCTGTGAACCTTAAGATTGTGGTGTCCCGAGGTGACGTCAGGGATGTCGTCATAGTGACATCACTATGATGTGGTGGATGGCATGGAATGGTGACATGGCAAATGATGTGACATCTCACAAGTGATGTGGAAGGTGACATGGTGATGATGTGGATCTGACGTCACTTCTAACATCATATCACAATCGGCATTGGGATGAGGCATGTTTTTTTAGAATTTTTTGATTGCAGTATAGGCCCCAGATGCGATATTAATATAAATCGCAATGTATAATCCTAGTGGGTCTGGGCCTTATTGCATATCGTAATTGGAAAAGGGTGCGGGGTATGGACTTAACTTTTGTTATTCACGATAGCCTGTAAACATGGGATTAATATGTATTTGCATGTATTTTCCCATCAGGTCCAATCCTTATCGCATATCTCAATCGACAGTTTGGAGCAGGGTCGGACTTAAATATTTTGGGTCTTTGTGATGTCATGGATGCGATCTTTTAACTTGGAGGATTTAAATCTGTGGTCGGGCCTGGAGTGATATCGCATATCGCAATCGGTTAAGGCTAAGACTTAAGTTTTGTGATCATTATGATCTGTGGACGCGAGGGATAATAAAAATGCATTAATTTTACCGTCAGGTCCGAGATGATACCGCTATCGCAATAGAGTTGTGGAGGGGTCTTTGCCTTATGGAACTTTTGTGATGTGGGGAAGCAATAAGGAATAAAAATCCGATTATTCATATTTTTTGTTAATAACCCCTATTGTTTAATACTTAAGGTTTTTTTTTTTTTTAAGGCTTGAGTATAGTTTTGGTCTTGGGGGCTATTAAAAAAAAATGCTTTATTCAAGACAAAACATTTTTAAATTTTAATGTTTTAAAATTTATTAAGGGTCCCCATTTTAATAAAATAAATTTCATAGGAAATTTATAAAATAGAAAAATGGGGGTTGTTGAATAGCGCAATACGTTCCTAATACTAGGAATATTCTTTAAATGGTAAGGAACACATTCCTAGATTTTCTCAATCATTGGAGCTCCATAATTTGTGTCATAATTCCAAACTATCTTATTGATTTATTATTTTATATTGATCCTCTTGTAGTAGGGAGAAGGTCTCTAAATTATCTCCTCCAAAGATTCATAATCTTCCCAATATTCTTACAATATTCTAAAAAAATAAATAATATTATGCACAAATATGCAATTATCCATAAACCTTCCTAGTGAACGTATTAAAGTTAAAAAAATTATCTAATGCAAAAATAGAGGTTTAATGTGCTGAAGGATGATCAGATGGGCCTTAATTGATGTCTAATTTAGAGGCATGGGCCTTAATTTATGTCTAATTTAGAGACCCATCATACCCCCCTGTTGAAAGTGTTGCTCATCCTATGAGAAACTTAGTGACCTCATTGTGCCTCATTCATGGCCCTGGTGGCCTCTCTCTTGTGCATTACTCGGTCCTTTCTCTTAAAAATATTGGTTGTAAGTTCTGCAAGTGTAAGCACAAAAATATAGTTGTTCTTTTCATGATTTTTTAACAGTCTTTCGAGCAAAAAAAACATAATTTTCCTTTTGCAAGTGAACTCTATTGGCTTTTATATCCATTTCATTCATATCCTCTCCCTTAAAACCTTCATTCCATTTTCACTCATTTTTCCAAAATTGTTTGTGCATAGAAAAAATCACAGTGTTTCTTGAGACCAATAGCCTGCCTTCTTCCCCTTATTCAAGATGGGTTCTTTAATATTTTTCAGTTTGGCAAGGTCTTCCACATCCTTTTCCAACCTTCTGTTACCTTTTTCCACCAATTGGAGACCTTTGAAACCTTCAAAACACCTTTAGATGAGAACTAGGACATCTTGTAGTAAATCCTATAGTAACTACAGGAAGCCCTGTAGCAGTCTATTTAAACTTGTTTTGAGAAAAAAACATAGCCTAAGACTAGGATAGGCCCTTAACTTGACTTCCATGCCTTTATCCCCTTTCTATAACATCTTTATGCCTTGGAAAAAAGCTAGAAAGAGATTAGAGACCTCTTGAAAAGCCTCTTTTCATAACTGCAGTTTAAGTTCTATTTTGATGGTGAATGCCTTCTTGACTTTTGTTGCCTTATTCTTCTCTTTTGTAGCTTAGATGATTGCCTAGTGGCCTTGGAGTTCTCTGTTTTGATTAGGTCTCTCTTAGGGACTTCCATTTTAGGTTTTAGCACAATTTGTTCCTTTCTTCCTTCTTGTAGCAACATTTTGCCTTCCCGTAGCAGTGATTCCTTCCCTTTCAGGATCTTCTAACTCTATGTGAGTGATGAAAAATGATGTAGAGGGGTTGGAGGATGATGCTAGGGCTCATAGGGAGTAGTGTAGTTTTGTGAAAATGGAGAGGATGTGCTCTGTGTGTTTTCTCAAGAAATTTTCAAGGTGAGACAGAGTGTAGGGTTCATTCTTGAAAAATATTAATTTTTTTCTTATGAAATGGGATGGATGAATGATGTATAGATAGTGGATATGAAGTGGATGGAAGGCTTGGAGTGCTTTGGTGACTTGGCCTTTGCACAAATTTCATCTTTTAAATGTTTTCCCCATTCCTTGAAATCATCCCCCTTCTTAATTTGGCTTTTCCACATTGCATGAGTGAAGGAGTGAGCTGCAATTAACTAGTTGAAGGTGGGCAACACTACTGACCCATCCTTAGCTTATAAAACCTCATCTCTTATGCATTGATAACAAAATTCTAACTATAATATGTTCAAGAGAAGAGGTCAAGAATATTGTATCCCTATACCTACCTGATGGTTTTTGGCGAGACATGCATGTTTCTGTTGAGTTGATGATTGATCCATAGTATTTTGGAGGTGATAATTTCCTTTGTTTTCTTTTGCACATGTCTTCATATCTTGGTGATTTTAAACCTCTATGTTCTAGTTACCATCAACAAGTTATCTTAGTCAAATCCGACCTTCTTGGAGTGTTAGGCTTGGCCATGGGTGATGTCCACCTTCCCTATACCTTATTCCACCATTAGAGACCTTTCCCACACTTTATTTGACCTTCCGTACCTTCCTATAAATTTCAGCTTGTTTCCTGTAGTAAACTAAGATATCTTGTAGTACTACAACAAACCCTGTAGCAACTTGTTTAAACCCATATCTCCCAAATGGTATAATGGATTGACTTGAAATTTTATGAGCATTTTGCCATCATCCTTATGCACCTCCCCATAAAACAATTTTGCAATTGAATGCACGAATATCGAGAAAATTGAAAAATGGTTGAAGGTAATAGAGGTTGATTTCTCGAAAACTGTGCATTGTAATTTTCTGAAATTTATTGGGCATGTTACCATCATCCATATGCATCTCCCCATGAAACAAATTTGCAAATGGATGCATGAATATCAAGAAAATTCAAAATGGTTGTAGGTGATGGATGTCAATTTTTTCGAAAACCACTAATACAAAATGCTAATTAGTTACTAAAATGACAAAAATTTGCATATAAATGACTATTTTTCAATCGGTGACCAATAGTAGCTAATTTACAGTGTCTTATAACACGACCAACTTTTAGTCGTTTTTAGCTTAGTCATTAATTGATTGTATCAATTTTATCATCTAGCAGTATATTTAGTCATAAATCTAGTCATTAATTTGGTTATTGATTTAGTCATTAATTGCCATAATTAATGACCAAATATACAACAAAATATATTATTATATGATCATCTAAGAAAACGAATTAATGGCCAAAGAAATATGACCAAAATGTTGGTTGTGTTATAAGATATTGTAAATTAACTACTAATAGTCATATATATATGCAAATTTTAGTCGTCGTTTGAAACCAATTAATGAAAAAAGAAATATGATTAAATTTTTGTCGTGTTATAAGATACTGTAGATTAGCTACTAATAGTTGTATATATGCAAAATTTAGTTGTCATTTGTAATGAAAAATTAATCATTTGCACTAGTAATTTATATTTTTTTGCTAGTTTCATATTCATTATAAAAACGACTAATTTAGTAGTTTATATTCATTTCATTTATTTTCATTAATAATCATTATAAACAACTAATTTAATTGTATATTCATTTATTTGTGTTCATCATTAATCAATATAAACTACTAATTTAGTAGTTTTAGATTGATTTTATGTGTTCATTATTAATCAACATAGATTAATTAGTATGATTTTGTGACTAAATTAAAAAAACATCATACAATGTGAATTGGTTCATCTAATATGAAAATTCAAAACTACATATGTTAGTTAAAATACTAAATAATATCAAGTGCAACTATAAATAATTTCAAACACATAAATTATATTATATGAAATGTCAAGTATTACAATATGAGTTTCCAACTTAACATTGGTTGGACTACAATTTACACATGAAATGTTGTTTCATCACTATAAAACATTATCATTGTGTTGTCAAGTCATTGCAAGTGAATTCACCAACTATGAAGACTTGAACATCAATATCTATGTGTGTGTCTTATGCGGGATATTGACTTTAAGGGTACCACTAGACCAGTTTTCTTCGCTCTCTTTTTGCATTTGTCGCTCCAGTGTTAGTGTTCTCCTCTTTCTTCAAATCCTGTTGCTTACCATCAATACTGAGTTCCTTTTCTGAAAACAAAAGAACCTAGAGTGTAAGACATGAAAGACGATGAACACTAGAATATAAATGAAAGTAGACTATAAAGGATTTATATTACATATGCCTCAACATCAACAATTTTAAAGCCATTCTTCCCCATAAGAGCAAGAAACTCGAACAAGTTTTCTTCAGTTGAGCAATAGTGGCCACTATGTGGCTAGATGACCTGTACAAACAAATTAAGGTAACCAAAGAAAAAGAACACCTTAGTAACTTAGTATTCAACCTTCAGGGAAAGCTTAGGCACAATCATGTCAACTAAGTTACATCCTAAAAATCTCAAGCTGTAAATAGCTTGTTAAAACAAATAATATGAGGTGTGATGTCTAATCCTTGTCATTTTATTCGCAACAACAATTTGTTGTGTAATGCATGAACTTGGTCAAGTATATAAACAACATGTTCTCAAATAGAAACATGAAAGTAAACTTTTCTAATAATCATGAAAATATTTCAATATAAAATAGTTAAAAAGATTTCAATCAATATCATGTAATATTAATTTCATCTTCAAGCTCTGGTTGTTGTTTAAACATACATAATACCAAGCACTTTCAATTTCATAGTTAAAATACAAAGAAAAATCGAAATAAACATTCAAAATATAATCAAACAATAAAAAGAGGATATCATGGAATGGACGTTGCAACTATAGAAAATTGTTTACCTGTCCATCGATATCTTCTCACGCATTCCTAAAACATTTGCTTGCCCAAAATAACCATGAGATGAAAGAATCACAACGTTCAAAACCATAGGAATACTTACTAGAAACATTTCCAAAGTCAAGGCTGAAGTGCCTAAAGGATCTCCAACAACAAATGAATCATATCCAAGACATGATCTCTATATTGTCTCCCCATCATTTTTCCAATCACATTTCATGTAACCTGCCCACACCAGATTCAAGTAACAATCAAATGAAGGAATTGACATTTGTCTTTATCTTTTTTTTTTTTTTTTTCCCGGTGGTTCACGTACACCCGTGGTCAGGGGGTTCAGGCTACGTCCACGAAATAACTAGGGCTGATCTCTAGGATCACACCCCTCGGCCATCACAGACCTAACCCCAAGGGCTTCGGGTAGAATCGACCCTGTGACCTCCCGTTTTGGCGAGGCACGACTTGACCAGTTGGGCTAACCCTTGGGGCTACATTTGTTTTTATCTTTTATATGTATAAACTTTGAATATAATTTATTTTGGTAAGATATTAATTCGTATTTAAAGCCTTCCTGTCATGAGAATGTATCAATCAAGTAGGACATCAGAAAAATTGACCTCAATGAGGTCCTCTAACAATTTCTACAATATTAGTAGTTGTCTTGATGTGATATCTTGGATAGAAAAAAGAACATATCTGCAAACGAAAAAGTCATATATTACTTCTGTTAAAACTATGTATATGGTGTATTCTTAGATAACTTTTTAACATGTCCCTCTACATTTACCAAAGTGTATTGTAGCTTGGTTAAACTTTTTATCCCTTCATTCAGCATCAATTTCTACAAGATAAATGTCACACATTATTCTTTCCCATTTCTCAACATGCTAGATATGATAAATTGAAAGTCACATCAACGCAAGAGAAAACCATTTTCTAACCAAAACAAATAAACAAACAATGCCTCTAATAAAACTTCACACCTCAGAAATTACTCTGCCACATGCTTAGACTAAAGGTGATATTCTTTGAATCATCTTTAGGTAAGATTTAATGGGATATTCGTATTTTTACCATGATTCCAATTTGGTGCTAAAAGAAATATATAAATCTAGGTTATTATCAGTGAACTTCAAGTATAATTAAAAACAAATAATGTCATTATAAGGTATGGAGAGAGAAACATCTTCATAACTAGGATTCTCTATTTTAGTTTGGTTTGAGTTGAGTTGGTATTTGAATATATAGTTTTCTCAAAAGAAGTGAAATAGAAAGATGAGAATCGAAATGACCCTGTGAATTTTTAATTAATTCATATTATATATATTTAAAAAAGCTAGGTCATACTTCTCTGCTATTTAATAGAGATTTATTGGCATAGAATAATAATGAATTAACTATCAAACACAAAGATGCAATATATTAACCAAGGAAAGAAAAATGACATGGCTTTGGTATTTGTGTGCTCGAAGGAAATCCAACAATGGCTGTGTTCTTTCTTTATCATGAAATAGTATTGAAGACAAATATTGGTTCAGAAATTGAACTTCGTTACCAATAGGAGATGGTCGTGTTGGGTAAGGAAAGGATGAACTGAAGGGCTCAAGGTCTAGCTCCAATACATAGTTATCCTTGTCACTACAAAATACAAAGTTGTCATCATTTGCTTATCTAGGTAAAAAGAAAAGTGATTTTGTATTTGTGCACTTGTGATAGTATATGAAAAAGAGAGCACTAGTGGAAATAAAAGTGCATTGTCCCATCATTCAACCTAACAGAAAACTTATATATTCAGTTGTTGACGACAGTGGAAATCAAATGTAATACCCACTCAACTTGATCTTTACATGACATAGTCATAATTCTATTTACTGGAATTCGCTGAAATTGCTTGGAAATGTTACTATCATCCATATGCATCTCCTCCTGAAACACCTTGGAAAATGGATGCATGGTTTTCTTAATATGACAAGAATAATTTTCTTCTCTATGTATTTCTATTTCCTATAGTAACTACAGGATTTCTTGTAGTATTTCAGGACAACAAGGAGAATGAGTGATAAAAGTTTTGGAATGATGAGTGAATGGTGGAAATAGATGAGGGTGATGAATTGGCATGGCCTTGGTCTTGTTGAAGCATTTGAGCAAACGAGGAGAAAGTCAAAATTTGACTTCTTTTGACTAGGCTTTTGATCAACTTTTCTTTTGGTGGCTAACTTGTTTTTGTTACTTGGAGAGGTTGGAGAGCACTTTATTCATGAGAGAGAGATACATGGAGTAAAGATCTTTTATTTTTCACTTTTTTTTCTTCGAGGCCTACTAGCCACCTCAAGGAGTTTTTCATCTAGTAGGTCTGCCTAGGTGCCTCAAAGGAGGTTTTTACCTAGGATCTTTTCATTTTCTCATTTTTTTCTCTCTTTTTTTCCAATCCATTGATTTCCTTGTGGAGGTTTTCAATCAATGAGACAATATTAGGCACATCAAAGGAGGTTTTCACTTGAGATTTTTATTTTCTCTCTTATTTTTCATTTTTTATTTGTTTTCCTGTCCTACTCTACTTGAAAATAACAAAATAATTTTCAAGTGTAGGAATACTTCCAATGAAGCTAAGTGCACATTGAGATGACAAATATATTGATGTGTAGGCTTGAAATATATGATTTGATAGGTACCTGAATATGAGAGACCAACTTATTTGATTGAGATTAGATCAGGAATTGTTGAAGAATAGTGGGTTGCTACAAATTGACACTTTGTTGGAACCATATTTCAATATAGTTGTGATTTTCCTGGTCCACTTGCTAATTTGGATCATCTTGGATGTCTTCTTCTTCCACTAAATTCATAGATTCATATTTTTGTTAATTTTTCTCTTGAACACATAGAGGATCTAATGGTAAATATGAGGGCACTTTCCCAATCTCTCATTCTGATGTATTCTCTTTATCAAATGTAGCCCATGATTCTTTGGTCTTCTCATTTGAATCCTCTTTTTCTGCATGTTTTCCTTCAATGATATCAAGAGAATCTGTTTTTTGTGATACTCTTCCTGAGCTAAGATGAATACCATTTAGATCAAGTGGAGATGTTTGGAAGTGGTTTACCTCAACATTGTAAGTGGCTTGAGCTACTTCATTTTGTGAGTTCGGAAATGGTGGTACAGGTAGTTGAGTGGGAGTGTATATTTGAGATGGATATGGTTGGGGTTGTGGTTGTGGTGGAGATAAATGGTAGGGATAACATAGATTTGGGTATGGAGGATATTGAGGAAAATATTAAGGATATTGTGGATGACTCCCATAAGTTCCTTGCAAACTTTGTTGCCAAGATTGGTTTTGGGGTTGAGATGGCCAAGGTTGCCAAGGAAAGCGTGTGTTTCAATTACTTTGAGATGGATGTGCATAAGATTGAAATTGTGAATTAGGCTCTTGCCTCATATAAGGTTGAATAGGCTTCCATGGCCCTATTGGAGCTACATAACATAGTTGCATTGCAAATTGACTTGCTCCATTGTCCTCTTGGTAAACTTCCTTCAACCTTGGTAATGATGGGCAATATTTAACATGTGATTCCGCGTGGACAACACAAATATCCACATCTTCTTTTTCCTCATCTTGCATTCTTAACATTTCTACTTGTTTTCTTAGATTGCTATGAATTTATGTTTTAAAGTCATCAAACAATTTTCCAAATTTAGCTTGACTTACTGATCTTGATGCTAATTTACTTACTCTTGCCCCTCCTCTTGATATGTGTTTGCATGTTTCACAAATTTCTTCAAATGATAATTGGTATACATCACCTCAACTCATGAGATCAAGGAGATCAATCCAGTCATCCCTAATTGTTCTAATTAAGAGGGTTTTTAGTGTGTTAGATCTTAAATGATGTAATTTTTCCCTCTTAACATTGTACATGAACCTCTCTATTAGATCATCAAGGATATCATCTCATTTTTTATTCATTCTTTAAGATCATGATCTTTAATTTTTTTTAGAAATATATTTTGCATATCATTCCATGATCTAATTGAATTAGTCCTTAAACTCATGAACCATTTAAGAGCTCTGTACCTCAATGTTGCCATAAACAATCTTAGTTTTTGAGTGTTTAATAAGTAACCATAAGATCTACAAAGGATTTCAAATTCAAAGAGAAAGGTTTCCAAATCCTCTAACCTTAGACCATATAATTTTGGAAGAAAATATGGATGGATGTTCTTCATCTGCACACTACCATCAATATCTTGAATGAGAAATCTGAGAGTATATTCTTCATTGTCATCATATCCAGGCATATCTTCTACATTCTTTGTCATCTCTTCTTCTTATACTTGCAAAAGTGGATGGTGATGTGGCTCTTACTGCACCATGTGATCAAATCGGGGGTGGGTTGGTGTTGGAGAAATTATTTGGTTTTTATGATTGAATGAAAACACTAATGCAATGCATTTTTTTGTATTTGAAATGAAATATGCTTAATACAAATATTTTTTGTTTTTGCAGAAAGTAAAAATAAATGAATCAACTATGGAACAAAACAATGTGTACTTTGACACCTCCACGGAAACAATGCCAAAAAGTGACGGGCCTTGGTATTTCAACAAGAATGTTGCAAATCCCAAGGTTATCAACATTACTTATCAACCTGGGGTTCGTAAAAAATTAAGAGGTATTGGAACTATATGTACAACATACATTGTATCATTCCTTTGTTGTCATGATGTAATGGAGTGTATGTAACGAAATCAAATCCTAAACTAATTGTAGAAAATGAAATGCTCGAAATGGAAACCTTAACCTATTGCGAAAAAGAAAATACAAGGAAAGAAACATATTATAATTGCATAAATTAAATATCATGAACTAAATGTCAACCATTACATTTCAAAGAGTTTAGATCCATTAATAGAGTTCATTGCATATGGCAATCATCATTGTATTATCTATTTCATAAATCTGTCCATTACATCAAATCGCTGAAATGTTTTGCAAGGGTAAAGAGGAAAATCCTAAGTGGTCTTTAGTCTTCTCTAATAATTTATTTAAATCCTAGGGGTCTTGATTCCACTCTAAGGGTTCATAACCAAGATTCTTGAGTGAATCTGGGCAAGCATATACATGTTGGAAGAGTACTATAGGAAACATAGGATTTACTACAAGAAACTATAATTCACCGAATGACCAAGAAAATCAAATACAAAATGGATGGGACAATTTTTTTTGTTTACTAGGATGTCTTAGGTTTCCATTCCAAGTGGAATCACTCAAAAATACCTTTTTTAACCCATGCTAAAAAATAGGAGAAAATTACTAGTCTAAAATCTAGAAATTCGAGAACTAGTGAGCTAGTAAATCTATCAAATGCCTAACTGAATCAAGTGAAAATTCAATGGGGTAATTTTTTTTATTAACTAGAATTTATTTTTATTTTTATTTTTTAATTTAATTTAATTAGAATCAACTTGATTGAATTTCATTAGTATGCTCTAAAAAATATCATAAATTTACTGTTATTTGCCACAAGGGACTTCCAAAAATCTAGATTTGGGAATAAGCAAGCTAATCCAAGTAGATCAATGATTAATATGACCTTCCAAAGCTATTAAAATGATGAAATGATGTATGTGATCCTTCAAAATAACTTACTTTAGTCATTTAACCCAATCCTACAACAAGAAATCATTAATACTAAATGCAGAAATAGAAAAAAGACAAGAATACGAGATGCATGTGAATAAGAAGTGAAAAGAAGAAAATTAAATGATACAAAAGGGCTCTGAGGCTCCTGGGATGGCCAAGAAAAATTAAAATCAAATTCCTATGAAGGAGACCAAGATTTAGAAGGTGAACATGTCACTAGTCTTCATTATTTCCATCAACACAATTACATCCCTACAGAAAATGAAAGTGGAGTTGCAAAAATATGAGTTCTCACTACAAGAAGACTAATAAAAATCAACCCCTAGAGGCAAATTCGACTTGTTACTTATGAAAAGTGATTAGGAATCATTCCTCGTGAAAGGAGGAAGCTTTTCCCACCAAAATCCCTTTATTAGTGGATCTAGTTCCCAATACTAGGAATCTGCATTAAATGGTAGGGAACACGTTCCTAGATTTTCACAATTACTGGAGCTCCAGAATCTGTGTCATATATCCAGAATATCATGTTAATTTATTATTTAATATTGATCCTCCTGTAGTAGGGAGCATGTCCCTAAATTATCTCCTCCTCAAAATCTTCATAATCTGCCCAATATTCAACAAAAATAAACAATATTAGGCACAAATATGCAATTATCCATAAACCTTCCTAATGAATATATTAAAGTAAAAATTACATTATCTAATGCAAAAAGAGAGGTTTAATGTGATGAAGGATGGTCATACGGGCCTTAATTTATGTCTAATTTAGAGCCCCATCATACCCCCCTACTGGAAGTGTTGCTCATCCTCTTAGCAACTTAGTGACTCATTGTGCCTCATTCATGGCCCTGGTAGCCTCTCTCTTGTGCATTCCTCAGTCCTTTTTCTTAAGAATCTTGGTTGTAACTTCTGCAAGGACAAGCACAAAACTATAGTTGTTCTTTTCATGATTGTTTAATGGTATTTTAAGCAAAAAAACATAACTTTCCTCTTTGCAAGTGAACTATGTTGGCTTGTAGATCCATTTCATTCATATCCTCTCCCTTGAAACCTTAATTCCATTTTCACTCATTTTTCCAAAATTGTTTGTGCATAGAAAAAATCACAGTGTTTCTTGAGACCATTAACCTGTCTTCTTCCCCTTATTCAAGATGGGTTCTTGAATATTTTTCAGATTGACAAGGTCTTCCACATCCTTTTCCAACATTCTGCTACATTTTTCCACCATTTGGACACTCTAAAGCCTTCAAAACGCCTTTAGATGAGAACTAGAACATCCTATAGTAATTTCTGTAGAAACTACAGGAGACCCTGTAGCATCCTGTAGTAACAACAGGAAACCTTGTAATGTCCTGTTTAAACCTGTTTTGAGCAGAAATGATAGTTTGAGCCTAGGTTAGACCCTCAACTTGACTTCCATGCCTTTCTCCCCTTTCTATAACATATTTTAGGCCTTGGACAAAAGCTAGAAAGATATTAGAGACCTATTGGAAAGCCTCTTTTCACCACTGCAGTTTGAGTTCTATTTTGATGGTGAATGACTTATTTCCTTTTGTTGCCTTCTTTTTCTCTTTTGTGGCCTAGATGATTGCATAATGGCCTTGGAGTTCTCTGTTTTGATTAGGTCTCTCTTAGGCACTGTCATTTTGGGATTTAGCACAATTTGTTCCTTTCTTCATTCTTGTAGGAGCATTTAGCCTTCTTGTAGTAGTCATTCCTTCTCTTTCAGGGTCTTCGAACTATATGGGAGTGATGAAAAATGATGTAGAGGGGTTGGAGGATGATGCTAAGGCTCAGAGGGAGTAGTGTAGGTTTGTGAAAATGAAGATAATGTGCTCTGTGTGTTTTTTCAATAAATTTTCAGGGTGAGACATAGTGTATGGTTTGTTCTTGAAAAATATTAATTTTTTTTCTTATGAAATGGGATGGATGAATGATTGGTAGATAGTGGATATGAAGTGGATGGAGGGATTTGAGTGCTTTGGTGACTTTGCCTTTGCACAAATTTCCTCTTTTAATTTTTGTCCCCATTCCTAAAAATCATCACCCTTCTTAATTTGGCTTTCCCACATTGCATGAGTGAAGGAGTGAACTGAAATTAACTAGTTGAAGGTGGCCAAGACTACCTACCATTCCTTAGCTTATAAAACCTCAACTCTCATGCATTAACAATAAATTTCTAACTATAATATGCTCAAGTGAAGAGGTCAATAATATTGCGTACTTGTACCTACTTGATGGTTGTTCGAGAGACATGCATGTTGCTATTGAGTTGATGATCGATCCGTGGTCCTCTAGAGGTGATAATTTCCTTTGTTTTCTTCTACACAGGTCTTCATAGTTTGGTGATTCTAAACATATGTCTTCCAGTTACAATGAGCAATTTATCTTAGTCAAATCTAGTCTTCTTGGAGTGCTAGGCTTGGCCATGGGTGATGTTCAGCTTCCTTATGCCTTATTCCACCATTAGACACATTTCACACACTTTATTTAACCTTTTGTAACTTCCTATAGCTTTCAACATGTTCCCTGTAGTAAACTAGGACATCTTGTAGTACTACAGGAAACCCTATAGTAGCTTGTTTAAACCCATATCTCCCAAATGGTATACTGGATTGACCTAAATTTTTTTAGCATGTTTCCATCATCCTTATGAACCTCCCCATAAAACAAATTTGCAATTGGATGCACTAATATTAAGAAAATTAAAAAATGGTTGTAGTTGTTAGAGGTCTATTTCTTGAAATTTGTGCATTGGAATTTGCTGAAATTTCTTGGGAATGTTACCATCATCCATATGTATCTCCCCATGAAACATCTTTGCAAATCATACAATAATATCAATAAAATTAAAAAATGGTTGTAGGTGATGGAGGACGATTTCTCGAAAAATGTGCACTGGAATTTGTTGAAATTGTTTGGGCATATAACTATCATCCATATGCATCTCCCCCATGAAACAACTTGGAAAATGGATTCATGGCTTTCAAGATATGACTAAAATAATTTTTTGCTCTATGTATTTCTATTTCCTGTAGTAACTACATGATTTCCTATAGTATTTGAGGAAAACAAGGAGAATGAATGTTAAAAGTTTGGGAATGATGAGTGGATGGTGGAAATAGATGCGGGTGAAGGATTGGCATGGCCTTGGTCCTGTTGGATCATTTGAGAAAAGGAGGAGAAAGTCAAAATTTGACTTCTTTTGACTAGGCTTGTTATCAACTTTTCTTTTGGTGGCTAACTTGTTTTTATTCCTTGCAGAGGTTGAAGAGCACCTGTATTCATGAGAGAGAGAGATACATGGAGAAAATATCTTTTATTTTTCCCCTTTTTATCTTCTAGGCCTACTAGTCCCCTCAATGAGGTTTTCAACTAGGAAGTTCACCTAGGCACCTCAAAGGAGGTTTTCACCTAGGATCTTTTCTTTTTCTTGCTTTTTTCTCTACTTTTCTTCAACCCATTGACTGCCTCATGGAGGTTTTCAATCAATGAGCCAATCTCAGGTGCCCCAAAGGAGTTTTTCACTTGATATTTTTATTTTTTCTCTTATTTGTCAGTTTTTATTTCTTTTCCTATCCTACTATACTTGAAAAAAACAAAATCATTTTCAAGTGTAGGAATACTTCCAATGGAGCCAAGTGCACATCGAGATGAAAAATAAACTAAAATGTAGGCTTGAAATATATGATTTGATAGATACCTGAATATGAGAGACACAATTCTTTGATTGAGATGAGATTAGGAATGGTTGAAGAAGAGTGGGTTGTTGCAACTCGACACTTTGCTGCAACCATATTTCAATATAGTTGTGATGCTCCTGGTGCACTTGCTGATTTGGATCATCATAGGTGTCTTCTTCTTCCATGAAATTCATATGTATTTCTTTTCGTTGATTATTCTCTTAAACGTGTAGAGGATCTGATGGTAAACATGAGTGCATTTTCCCAATATCTGATTTGGATGTTTTCTCTTTGTCAAGTGCGACCCATGATTCTTTGGTCTTCTCACTTGAATCCTCTTTTTCTACATGTTGCCTTTCAATGATATCAAGAGAATCTCTTTTTCGTGATACTCTTCCTGAGGTAATATGAATACCATCTAAATCAAGAGGAGATGTTTGGAACTGTTGTACCTCAGCATTGTAAGTGGGTTGAGCTACTTCATTGTGTGGGTTTGGAAATGGTGGTACAGGTAGTTGAGCGGGAGTGGATATTTGAGATGGATGTGGTTGGGGTTGTGGTTGTGGTGGAGGTGAATGGTATGGATAACATGGAGTTGGGTATGGAGGATATTGAGTAAAATATTGAGGATATTGTGGATGAGTCCCATAAGTTCCTTTCTAACCTTGTTTCCAAGATTGGTTTAGGGGTTGAGATGGCCAAGGATGTCAAGGAAAGGGTGTGTTCCAATTACTTTGAGATGGATGTGCATAAGCTTGAAATTGTGAATTAGTCTCTTGCCTCATATCAAGTTTAATATCTTTCCATGGTCCTCTTGGAGCTACATAACATAGCTCCATTGGCTGTTGACTTGCTTCATTATCCTCTTGGTAAACTGCTTTCAACCTTGGTAATGAGGGTAAATATTTAACATGTAATTTTGCATGGACAATACAAATATCAACATCTTATTTTTCCTCATGTTGCATTCTTAAGATTTCTACTTTTTTTCTTAGATTGCTAAGAATTTATGTTTGGAATTCATCAAACAATTTTCCAAGTTTAGCTTGACTTACTAATATTGATGTTGATTTACTTACTCTTTCCATTCCTCTTGATATGTGTTTGCATATTTCACAAATTTCTTCAAATGATAATTTGTATACATCACCTCAACTCATGAGATCAAGGAGATCAATCCACTCATCCCTAATTTTTCTAAGAGGGTTTTTAGTGTGTCAAATCGTGAATGATGTAATTTTGTCATATTAACATTGTACATGAACCTCTCTATTAGATCCTCAGGGATCTCATCTCCTTTTTTATTCATTCTAAATATTTCTTCTATAAGATCATGATCTTTATATTTTTCTACAGTTATATTTTTCATATCATTCCATGACCTTATTGAATTAGTCCTTAAAATCATGAACCATTTAAGATCTCTCTCCTTCAGTGTTGCCAGAGACAATCTCAGTTTTTGAGTGTTTAATAAGTAACCATACAATCTACAAAGGATTTCATATTGAAAGAGAAAGGTTTCTAAATCCTCTGATGTTAGACCATGAAATTTCGGAAGAAAATATGGAGGGATGTTCTTCATGTGCACACTACCATTAGTATCTTGAATGGAAAATCTGAGAGGATATTCCTCATTGTCATCATCTCCATGCATTTTTTCTACATTCTTTTCCATCTCTTCTTCTTCTACCTGCAAAAGTGGATGGTGATGTGGCTCTTATTGCACCACGTGATCAAATGGGGGGGTGGGTTGGTGTTGGAGAATTTTTATTTTATTTTTATGATTGAATGAAAACACTAATGCAATGAAATTTTCTATTTTTGAAATGAAATATGCCTAATACAAATATTTTTTGTTTTTGCATAAAGTTAAAAGAAATGAATCAACTACGGAAGAAAACAATGCATACTTTGACACCTCCCGGGCAGCGACATCAAAACGTGATGAGACTCGGTATTGCAACAAGAATGTTGCAACTCCCAAGACTACCAAATTTACTTATCAACCTGGGGTTTGTACAAAATTAAGAGGTTCCGGAACTATATGTGCAACATACAATGTGTCCTTCCTTCGTTGTCATGATGTAATGAAATCAAATCCTAAACTAATTGTAGAAAATGAAATGCTCAAGATGGAAACCTTAACCTATTGCAAGAAAGCAAATACAAGGAAAGAAACCTATTATAATTGCATAAAGTAAATATCATGAACTAAATGTCAACCATTACATTTCAAAGAGTTTATATCCATTAATAGAGTTCATTGGATGTGGCAATCATCATTGTATTATCTATTTCATAAATCTGTCCATTAGCCCAAATTGTTGAAATGTTTTGCAAGGGTAAAGAGGCAAGTCCTAAGTGGTATTTAGTATTCCCTAATAATTTATTTAGAGCCTAGTGATTTTGATTCAACCCTAAGGGATCATAACCAAGCTTCTTGAGCGAATTTGAGCAAGTATATACATGTTGGAAGAGTACTACAGGAAACAACAAATTTACTACAGGAAACTATAATTCACTAAATGACCAAGTAAATCAAATCCAAATTAGATGGGACAAATTTTTTTATTGATTAGGATTTCTTAGGTCTCCATTCCAAGTGGAATCACTCAAAAATACCTCTGTTAACACATGCTAAAAAACAATAGAAAATTACTAGTTTAAAACCTAGAAATTCAAGAACTAGTGAGCTAGTAAATTTATCAAATGCCTAACCTAATCAAGTGAAAATGAAATGGGTTTTTTTTTTTTTATTAACTAGATTTTTTTAATATATAATTTATTTGGAATCAACTCGATTGAATCTCGTTATCATTCTCTAAAAAATAGCATAAATTTATTGTTATTTGCCACAAGGGACTTCCAGAAATCTAGATTTGGGAATAAGCAAGCTAATCCAAGTAGCTCAATGATTACGATGACCTTCCAAAGCTGTTAAAATAATGAAATGATGCTTGTAATACTGCAAAATAAATTACTTCAATAATTTAATGCAGTCCTACAACAAGAAATCATTAATACTAAATGCAGGAATAGGAAAAATACAAGAACAAGAGATGCATGTGAATAAGAAGTGAAAAGAAGAAACGTAAATGATACAAAAGGGCTATGAGGCTCCTGGGATGTCCAAGCCCAATGAAAATTAGAGTCTTATGAAGAAGACCAAGATTTAGAAGTTGAAAATGTCACCATTCTTCATTATTTCCATCAATATAATTACATCTCCGCAGAAAATGAAAGTGGAGTTGCACAAATATGAGTTCTCTCCATAAGAAGACTAACAAAAATCAACCCCTAGAGGAAAATTTGACTCAGTACTTATAAAAAAATGATTAGGAATCATTCCCCATGAAAGGAGGAAGCTTTACCCACCAAAATCCTTTGATTAGTGGATCTGGTTCCCAATACTTGGAATATGCATTAAATGGTAGGGAACACATTCCTAGATTTTCTCAATCATTGGAGCTCCAAAATCTATGCCATAATTTTGAATATATTGTTGATTTATTATTTAATATTGATCCTCTTGTAGTATGGAGCAGGTTGCTAAATTATCTCCTCCTCCAAATCTTCATAATCTGCCTAATATTCTCACAATATTCCACAAAAATAAATAATATTAGACACAAATATGCAATTATCAATAAACCTTCCTAATGAACATATTAAAGTTAAAAATACATTATCTAATGTAAAAATAGAGGTTTAATGTGTTTAAGGATGGTTAGATGGGCCTTAATTTATGTCTAATTTAGAGGCACATCAGATGGTCTACACATGGCTTCTTCCCTTAAAACACTTCTTCCGGTGTCATATTGTCAAGGATTCTACGAGGACTTCTATTTTGTATATATATTGTTGTCATGGTTGCTTCTCCCCATATAAATTTTGATAGGTCTTGATAAAATATCATAGTCCTTATGCATTCTTCAATGGTTCTATTCTTCCTTTCTGCTACTCCATTTTGTTCAGGGTTGTAGGGAATAGTGAGCTCCCTCTCACTGCCTGCTTCTTTGCAATATTCTATAAGTTATTTTTAAGTGTATTCACCTCCATTTTTGGGTATAATAGTTTTATCTTTCTTTAATTTAGGGTCTCAGCTTCGGATCTAAACTTCTTGAACTTCTCAAATACTTCATCCTTTGTCTTGAGAAGATAGAGCCATGTCTTTATAGAGTGATAATCAATGGAGCTCACATAATATTGGTGGCCTCGAAGATATTTATTAGACATGGGTCCACACACATTAGAATCAATGAGGTCTAATATCCCCTTAGACCTTGTATCACTGCTTGTAAATGGTTTCTTAGTATTCTTTCCCAAGGCACATCCCTTGCATACTCCTTCATGGTCCTCCTTGATGTTGGGGATGCCCTTCACCATTTGACTTAGAGAGGCTATTATCATGTAGTGAATATGTCCATATATTCTATTCCAAAGCTTGATGGGACTAATTTCAATATGAACAAGGGCTTGAGGAGATGGAGTTATGATTCTATATAATCTTCCTTCACGAATCCCAATAACCCTTTCTTTTTCAAACTAGAATATTTTTCCCAAACCAAAACTTTACCATCTACAAAGTAAACACTATATCCTTTATTTGATAAAAAAAGGCATGGAAATTAAATTCTTTTTTAAAATTGGGACATAGAGGATGTTGCTGAGATGTATCTTTGCTCCACTATTTCACTTCAATGATGTAGATCCAAGGCCCTTGACTGCATAGTTGTTGTTTTCTCCAAGCTACACTACATCTGATGATGATCCTTATGATAGAGTATGAAGCTTTCCACTTTCTCCTGTCATGTGTCTTGAGGCTCCACTATCAATAATCCATGCATTGTCATCATCAATTGTACCTATAATTGCAACCAAGAATCCTTCACTCTTGACCCTTCGTGTTAGATTGTAGATGACCCTTACACCAAATATTCTTGCAATCTTCAAGAGGTTGAGTCCCATTTTAAAATAGCTTGTCATTGAGAGAGTGATATTTATTTTAAGTCTTCTTTCCTTATTTGAAATGATAGCCAACAAAGCGATCTTAAAATAGTCCTTCCTTCACCTTAGCTTTGATACAATGATGAGAAATTAGTGCATGTAGATATTTAGGGTTTGATTCCTCTTTTCTTGATAATTACTTGTGATTTATGTTTTCTTTTTTTATTCTTTATTATGTTATCTTTCATCAAGAAATTACCAAATTAATATGTATGAATATTATAAGAACAAAGAACACAAGATGTAGGCACTTAGTCGAGCCAAAACCCCTATCTAGGGAAAACCCATTCAAACTCTTCCACCAATAGATTCAAATAAAGATGATACAATCCAAGACCCTTTTAACCTATACAAAGACCTACTCCAATCCCCATGTCAACCCTTCCTTCAAGTAGATGTATTCTGCCAAAGTCTCCAAGTGTCAGCGCTCCAAATGCTGCTTCAAGATGGAATTTCGATCCCTTAGCTATAGAATTTTAGACCTGTAGCTACTTCAAAATTTTGTCCCCCGGCTACTCATCCAAAAACCCTAGAATACTTTTGCATGTGTG
The DNA here is from genome assembly GCA_031772625.1 of Pinus tabuliformis. Classification (NCBI taxonomy): domain Eukaryota; kingdom Viridiplantae; phylum Streptophyta; class Pinopsida; order Pinales; family Pinaceae; genus Pinus; species Pinus tabuliformis. The sequence continues at coordinate 1,038,394,540 of CM062819.1, forward strand.
AGAGATAGATGCCCAAAACTTCGATTTTATTTTATCCATCAGTTAGGTCTTCTTCTTATGCAATTCACTCTCTTTTTCGTCCTCTTTCTCTTTTAGATCGAACTTATGAGTGTACTCTTCCAAATGAGTCAAGTTTCCTTTATTTATACTGATTTAGTTGGGTCGAATAACCCTAATATAGGTCGAATTCATCATGACAGGGTTGACTTGGTGAGGAGGTGACAAATGACATTGTTGACTCAAAAATAAATTTCTTTACATGATACAAATACACAAGATGGGTCTAATAAATGTGAAAAAGACTCTTTTGAATCATGACAAAACCTAGAAGCCTTCAATGGAGGCTATGACCTAGAAAGAGAATGAAACCCATGCTTCAAAAATGTTTTTCTTTTACAATAATTTTTTCTTTTGAAAAATACAATTATTAAGACCAGCACTAGTTGCATTCTTCAACACATACAACACAAGAAGCAATTGGTGATCTTGTAAATGATCCAACTTATCAACATCGTACATGTTGACAGTTCTTGTGATCCTCTTCTATTTTGTCTCAAATTTCATACATTTATGATATGGAAACATTTGCAAAAGCTTCTAGTCATCCAAATTATGACACAATAATGAATGAAGAATACCATTCCTTAATGGAGAATAATACTTTGGATCATGTGCCTCTTCAAAAAGAAGAAAATTTGTCAAATGTAAATGCATGTATAGAACTAAGTATACATTATATGGAAGTGTTGGAAGGCCTAAGTCCCAATTAGTTATGAAAGGATTTTCTCAAGTTGAAGAAATTGAATATAATTGTTAGTCACATAAAAAAGGAAAGGATGGATTGATAAGAGTTTGTGATTCAACTAATTACAATGATATACATATAAGTACAACATTTTACAGCCCTTGGTTTCAACTTCCAAGAGGTATTTTGGACTCCTCATGACTCTTCACATTCTCTTGAGACTTTCATCTTCCTCTCAAGTGAATAAATACAAATTTACATAAATCCTAAGGATTATGTTTCCAACATTTTCCCCTTTAATTTGAAGGACTTTATATCAATTCAAGAAGAGAGATGAGCTATTTAAGTGAATAGTAGCCAATGGTTGTTTGTGCTCTCTAAATGTGGTGATTTAATATCACACGCCAAATGAGTAGTAGAAGTTGAAGTATTATACTAAATGGAGGTTTAAGGTTGTGACACATCATGTTGGCTTCTCTCAATCACTCATCCACTCTTTTCCTTAGTATAATTGTTTAACCTTGCAAGAACCACTACCCAAAGTCTATGGATGATGCATTGTAGCGCCCATCGTAATTATAACTTTATATAGTACTCACATCCACTCTTTCACCCAAATCCTTGACCAAGGGCTTAACTAAACCCCCTATGAACCTCGGTCACGTGACTCATTGGTGACTGATCACTTTCATCAAATGGGGCTTAGAAATAATAAAATCATGATTAAATAGGTGGATCAACAATGGATATGAGTTGTGTGGGGACATCCCCCTATGACATCAATCAAGGGGGGGGATACACACTTGCAGTTCTAGATGGAGGTCCTTCTCTATTTGTAGGACAATTAAGTTTTGGTGGAGGAAATCAATTACCCTTGTTGATTGCTAGGGGGGTGACCCTAATGTTAGAAAGGAGAGGGGCATAGGGGGGAGGTGTCTGCAATCACAGTTTTTCTTCTCCTTCATAATTATGTTGTGAATTGACACAAAGTTTGAACCTTCACTCTCGATCTAGGGTTTATGTTATGATGTTGAGATTGAAACACACATTGGATGCATGTCATGGATCGGTCTCAAGCTTGAACAACATCTCGCTTTTTGGAGGGGTTAGGTTTGATTCTAAAATGTTAATGCTCACCATTGTAAGGGCACATGGCTTCTACTCTCTTTCTATTATATGAATGCCTAGTTTCAATCTATTGGAATAATCCAACCTAACACAACTTATGGGGTCTCTACGCTTTATCACTTTGACTATCAGACATGGTGCTCACTATGTTAGCACCAAATTCATACACATTCTTCTCACTAAGGATCACACAGACTATATATAAAATAAGAGTGCACACCTGCAATGCAACACACATTCAGAACAACAACAACAACAACAAAAAATGACACATTCTATTGCTCCAAACAGAGTAGAAGTATAGAGAATTTACATAGGCTCCTTACCTAAATTCTCGTGCTCTCCCTTGAGGTTCCTCTACCTAGTTGCTTGAGTTCTATTTCTAGAAAACCCCCTGATGAATTCTCTCCATGCATACTTTTTATCTATGATATCTTCCTTTTGCATAGGAGATATACACCAACATAATGAAGGTATTTTTTTGGACATTTGTCTCCACTCCTAAAGTTTCCTACTACCTTGATCTAGAATTTTTCATTTTTTATAAAGGCCCATTTGGCCCAAAACACTAGTTCATCAAAGCAGCCTAACAACCCAAATTCTTCTAGAGTCTAGACACTTGCATTTACATCAAAAATCCTAATTTATACGAACTAATATTGATGGAAATCCTTCCCTTTAGGAGAGTTTCATGACCTTCTTGGATCTAGAAAAAAATGGATTACCCAAGGTTAATGCTCTTGCATCATACTCCCTAAGTATAAATTTTATGACCTCCTCGTCAAATGTCTTCAATTTACTCACTCCACCTGGGTCTCATATATGATGTCGTTATTGTCAACATGTTTACTTGTATTGTTGCTTTATTGTTGACCTTGGGCTTCCATGATCCCAACCTTGATTTTGGAGTACCCCATGTGCATTTTTGAGGTAAGATCACATAGTCAGTTGTATTCTACTGTTCGTTGTCCTTCCCTTCTTGTTGTATCTCCTCTTGGGCATTTTTCTCATCAACATTCACATCCTGTCAATCTCATCATCCAATGTCGTCTTCAAATGAAATTCACTATTTCCATCTCTCATGTCATATGTTTGAAACTTCTTATTCTTTTCATTATCCTCCTTCCCTAAATGGAATGAAATATTTTTTTTCATTAGACATTCTCGTCCTTGTGTTAGCTCCCTTGGAATTTGCAAACACAAAATCAATTTGGAAATGAAATCATCTCTCTTATCTAATCCACTTTTCAAGAAATTTGACCTCTTAAAATTTCATGAGCATTATATCTAAACATGGAAAATTTTAGGGGCTAATGTTCGCCCAGTGGGCTAATTTTCCATGATTTTTCCAAAAAAAAGATTCGCCAATTTCCAATTTTATAAAAGACGATTCGCCCAAATTTTAGAATATAAAATTATTTTACCTTAAAAATCGCCAACATTATATAAAGACTATATATAAAATAATTATAAATTTGAATAATTTTACAAATATATCAATAAACATTTATAATTTGCATATTAGGGATTAGTGAGATTCGCCAATGTTTTAAACTTCAAGAAAATTTTCCATGCTTAAAATTTTCCTTGTATCTAAATATCATTAATTTTAATTTATTTCATCCTTCTTTTGGATATCAATATAAACCAATTTTTTCCTTCTCACTAGTTCTTGCAATCTTACTCTAGTGACTGCATTTGTTGTCTACATATGAATTTCTCCTTGATTCTCTTTATGAGACAATGTTATTTCATCTCCTTTCATGCCATATTCTAATTCTTGTCCTCCTTCAATGTCTTGGGATGGTACTCCTTCATCCTCTTCTACCATTATCATAGTTGTAATTGGTTTTCTACCTTCATCATATTTGTGTCCTGCAATCATACACAACTTTTCATATTTAAAAACACAAGGCTCTCTAGTCTAGTTTGAGATTCCTACTCTTAAATATACAAGTTGATATGAAATCTCCTCATGGTCCATGAGACTCTCATTCAGTCTCTTCTCATTATCTTCTTCTTGCCTAAGAGTTACAAAACCTTTATTCCATGTTGTTTAATATGTTTCGTCTTCTTCCAAATCCAAGTTTTCATGTTGAATACACACCTTTAAATTTCTTATTCTTTCTTCCAGGAAATTTAACTATACATTCAAATCAAGAAAATTAAATTTAATAGGATTCCCAAAATCCATGCAAGGTTCATCCCTTATCAACCTTTCCTATAAGAGACTCGTCTCTTCTTCAATATCTTTCATCACTTCCTCTGAATATTGTCCTTGAGGTTCCCATCATTTCTAGGAAATGGTATAGATTTTATCTCCTTAATTACAACTTCATGTTCACCATGTCCCTTTGTACCTGTAAGCACATGATTATTTGACAATAAGAAATTATTTATGGACCCTTAGATGCTATGGGAACTTCTTCTTTACTAGGTACTTGTTAACATTCCCCATCGTTGGTTGTAATTTCTCCATATTTCTAAGGTTCTAGCCGCAATTATTCCAACCACTTTATTTCTTCATTATGATCCATGAGAATTTCATTTGAAAATCATTATGTATCCAACTTTTCCACTTGTAGAGATACTTATTTTGGAACTGTACTATTTCCTATATCCCCTAGGTACAATTATGCATCTTCCTTGTTCTTCATGGTTGTTTGTAATGACTGTCCACCTTCATTATCTATATGTCTTGCACATTAATACAATTTATTAATTTAAAAAATGTGACACTCTTGAGCCTCTGTTGATGCTCCTAGCATAACTGATGGGCCTCCCAAATAGATACAATTTGTTATCGCCTAGATTGACCTCAGGTTGAAAGGAAGCAATTCTAGGGTAACCACAAACCACACTTAACCTAGTAGCTAGCCCTAACAGGTCGGGAGAGGGCTCTCCCCTTATCGATCTCAGTCAATATGACTGGATCGGGAACAATATTTTATGCTAGGTATAGTAGCTCAAGGGTTTTTATTGAATTTGTTGGTGTTTTTGCCAGATCAGGAGGAGTTGGGCAATTTGGGTTTGGGAAACTAAGTCAAAATTCCAGGGGATTCTATGGGGCAAGGTAGGTATGATCTTCAGCACCTTAAGCTTGATGGGGTGAAAGGCTAGATTGGTGAGGAGCTAAGAAGGGCCTGATCAAGTCAAGAATCCTTCCTAAACAGAAGAAAACATGAAATACTGGTGTTTTCCCAAGGCAGAGCATTAAAACCTAATGTATTCCACTTATCTGACTTGAAAACAACCAATCAAAAGTAATTATATGAAAGATACAAACATAAATAACATGAGAACATTTTAACAAAAGAAGAAACACTTTCTAAAGGCCATACCACAGGTATCCCATAAAAATAGCTGCAACTTTATTAGTTTCCTGCCACAACTGCTACAAAATGATGAGTGTTCAGTACATGAGCATCCAGCTGAATCCAACCTCACCAAATGACCAAGAAAACACATAATATAGACATCTAAACTACTCATCCTAACCTTCGGGGGTCGAATCCATGAGAAGAGGGGTTGTTTCAACCATTTCCCAACAAATAATTGGAATATAGGCAATCAAACAACTTGCCTCTAAAAGAGGGGAAACTGATTCATTTGCCTCAAAACCACCTCTAACTAATGAATCTACCCTCTAACACTATTTTACCATTACATTTAAATTCCATATCATCAATTACATCATTGAAGTCATCAATTAGGAGAGAGAAATCAAATTCATAGTCAAAACAGGAAAATTTTGGCTTCCTGAGCAAAATGGCCCTAAGTGCAGCGCCACTGGTCCTAAGCACAATGCCGCTTTCCACCTGATTTTGGAGGCCTTCCCCTTAGACAAATTGAGCCCATGATAGCTCATTGGAAAGGTCTTAAAATATAGTTTCTATAACACCTATAAGTTTTGAATTTGGAATCATTTACCCCCTCAAAACTTGAATCTCCCAGGACTGCTTCTGTGTGTCCAAAAAGAGGCAGAAAGGTCATTTTTGGTAGTTTTTGGACCTTTTGGTGAACCAGATTTGCTCCAAAACTTTTGAAAATTTCCAAGGTTCATTTCCTCACCATTTTGAATCCAAAAATGTCAACTTTTTATCCAATGGAGGGTCCAGGGAAAAGCGCACCGCTAGTGGTGCTGCGCTTCTAGGCAAATTTTCTGTGTTGAGAATTTCAAAATTTCTAAAATGCAAAAAATCCTCAAAATTTTCCCAAATTTGGCATGGAGCACCACCATCAAGTGCTTTGGTTGGCCAAGGAGGCTTCTACCAACATTTTAAGTCTATCTTCCTCCCTTGTGTGGTTTTCTCTGTTGCCTAGCTCTGCCTGCTGAGGTGTCATTGCTTGTGTTTTCTTCCTCATCATACTCAAAATCACTTCCTCTATCCATGGTTTAATCACTCTGATAGTTTACACAATTTTGACAATGTATGAGATGAATGGTATGTGCAATGGCTTGTAGGGATGGGTGTGAGTGAATGTAGGAAACTATGAACAAAACATAATAGGGAGGGGTTTAGGGAGTGATAAATGAGTGGTAGAATATGATAAAAGTGATGGGGATAAGGGTTTAGTTATGAGGTTGAGTAATGGGGAAAACAAAATAACTAGGGTTTATAGTGAGAATTAGGGTTTTATATAGAGAGTGGAAAACCATGAAAATATTTACACATGCAAACTAAATGGCAAGGAGAGGACTGATACTTACTTGCAAAAGGCGAATTTGGAGGAAATTTAGCAAAGATTTTAAGTTTGGGGCATTTTTTGTGTTGGCTGGCCTAAGCGCAGAACCACTACCCAGGAGCGCAACGCCACTCTCTAAGCGCAACACCTGTTATAAATTGCACTGAGAAATTTTCCCCTAAGCGCAGTGTCTTTTACAAGCAACATTTGGAGGCCTTCCCAGTGTCCAAATTGGGCGTGGGATAGCTTGTTGGAAATCTTGTCAAGTCTACTTTCCATAACATCTTAAATTTTTCAATTTTGAGTTCATTTTCCTAGTCAAAAGTCGAATCTCCCAAGACTCTTCAAAATGTGCTGAATGAGGCTACCAAAATGTAGAGTGTTGTTTCAATCAACGTTTGGAGGTCTTCCTGAACTCAAAATTAAGCAAATGATAGCTAATTGAAAATATATTTGTGTCTATTTATCATTTGACTCATCAAGCAAGTCATTTGGTCAACCCAGATAGGAGAAATCTTGATTTTCCCAAGGTCGCTCCAGAAGTGCATTAACTCTCTTGTAGCAATTGTATTTTTGACATTTATCTAAAACCATGACACCTGTGTACAAACTGAATGAGGTTTTTCTTATTGGGTCTATGATGGACAAAAACCTCTCTCACTTTTGTCAAATTAATCTTTTCTTACTCAAAAACATAGTTTGAATAAAAATCACCCCTTATGTGTGGTGAATGGCTTGTTCCTTGGAATGATTTCTTGACAAATGATGGAGACCTGATGTTTGATGATATGAAATGGCCTCATACCTTATGATATCCCTTATGCCTCCTCTTCTCAGATATCTCTGCTCCCATAGCCAACCCTAGCTCAGTGGGAGAGGAATTTAGGGTTTTAGTACTTGTTTCTCTTTCGCTTTTGTAGGTGAATTGGTGCTCATGATGACTTTATTTTTGCAATGGCAGGTGCTTGGAAACATTATTAGATGCTTAGGAGTAACTAAGAACCAATATTACATATGGAAACATAAAATCACATAAGAAATGAAGATAAAAACAGAATACTATGTTTTCACCTCAAAACAAGTTTTGAGGTGAGAACTACATTAGGCTTTCGAAATCATAACTTATGACTTTGCTGATAATTATTGGCATCCTCTTGTATTTTATGATCATTATTGGCACATAATCATACAATTTTGACCATGGTGGGACCCTAAAACCTAATGAGACCAAACCCTAAGATTTAGAAAGGAATTGCAGAGTAAATATGAACCATGACTGAACTATATGGAAGAGGATCAACAAGTACAGATCATGAGGGAAAAACTGAAGTGATTACCACCATCAGTGGATCCATGACCTAATGGAATGCAAACTCATCAGTATGGGACTCCTACTATGAAATGCAAAAGAGCATATTTTGATCCCTGATGGAAGTATGAAAAGACTGACACTAACACAATTCAAGGCCCGTATCCATCATTCAACACATTTAACCTCTCCTTTTGCATATGATGACATCTTTTTAAGCCATAATTTTTTCATTAGGAAGGTTTAGAGATAATTTCATATTATGTTCCTAATATTGTTTATTTTGTTGGATTTTGAGAGAATATTGAGTGAATTCTGAAGATCTACAGAATGAGAGAATTTAGGGACTTGCTCCTTGCCACATGATTCCATAGGATGGACCAATAAGTGAATAGGATATCATGAAATCATTGATAGATTATGGAGCTCCACTGGTTGAGAAAATTTAGGGATGTGTTCCTTGTTATAGGAGAAGTCAGAACTCAATATTTAATGAAGTTTTCTACAGTTGGGAACCAGGTCAACTTTTTGAGGGATTTTGGAGGGGAAATTTTCCTCCTTTCAAGGAAGATGCTTCCCCATAAATTTGCATAAGTACCAATTTTAATTAGCATCTAGAGGCATGGATTTTTTAGTTTTCTTGCGAAGAAAACTTGTAATTTAATAGTTCTCCTTTCATTTCCAACAATGATGTTCTTGAATTGATTCTAATAATGAAGTTTTGCATCATTTTCAGCTTCTAAGTATTTGTTTCCTTCATAATACTCTAAGTATCCTTAGGATTGGCCATCCTAGAAGCCTCAGATCCCTGCCGTACCATTTCTTTGTCTTCTTTGCATTTCTTTTTCACTTTCATAGTTGTTCTTGCATTTCCTATTTTTGATTTAGTGTTCATGCTTCATTTGTTTAGGTAATATTGGTTAAATGATTGAAGTGAGTTTTTTTCAGGTTATTTATAGAGTCACAATTATGATGTATCATTAGAAAAACTTATTCATCATTGGAATGCTTGGATAAGTTTACTATATCACAGTTATGGAATCCCTGGTTTTCTTAGTAGAAATGTTTTGTTGATTTAACATGTGTTAATGAAGCTATTTTGAGTTGTTTCCACTTGTATTGAGTCCTAAAAACATTATACTTAATAAATAAAAATATCCCACAATATTTTCACTTGATTATATTAGGCATTGGGATACTTAGATTGGCTTACTAGTTCATTCTTCTGAAATTTCGGGTTTTAGCAATAAATTTCTACTAAAGTTTAGCACATATTAATGAGCTTCTATTGAGTTCATTCCACTTGGATTGGAGCATAAAAACATCCAACTTAATAAAAAAAATTACCCTATAGCATTTTCACTTGATCAACTTACGTATTTGGGTGCTTGGATCAGGTTACTAGTTCATTATTCTACAAATCTGGTTTATAAGAAAAATGTTTGGTCTCTGCAAGTTGGGCAGTCAATTATCTTAAAAAGATTGGCTATAAGCCTTGTGAGGACAAGAACAAAAATAGTATTTATTTTATGACATAGTTAGACTCTATTTTAAATTCATCTCATATTTTCCTTTACATTTTGATTTTCTGCAATTAGCCTTTTAGTAGTTCTTTAAATCATGATGTCTTTGTTAGTTGAATAATCACTTCGTGTGCTGATAAAATATATTGGTTTATAAGAAAAGAAAAACACCATATTCTATCACCAGCACCATCTCTTTCAACACCTTTCTTCCACTCATTCCTCCAAACGGTCTTTGCACAAATATAACATTACAGGGTTGCAAGAGACCATTAGTTTTACTTTTCCCCTTATGCAAGATGGGCTACTAAGTCGATGTAATATTGGCAAGGACCTCCACACTCTTTCCAAACCTTACATTATCTTTCCCCACTTTCAGATCGCTTCTAGAGACCTTATAATGCTTTGGGATGCAATCATGTAGCATCATGTAGCAATCCTACAACATCCTATAGAACCTCATACAATCCATCAAAACTCGACCAAAATTGATTCTTAAGCCTAATATTTTCTTCTTTCCCATCCACAACGTCTTTTAGGCCTCATAAACAAGCTTGATGGAGATCATAGACCTCTTAGAAATCTTATTTTCATCATTGTGGATTTATTTCTACTGTTAGGGTTAGTTTTTTTGATGATTAATTCAATAGCACATAAGTAGTTTACATTGATATTTCTTGAAGCGTTTATTTGATTTTGTAATTATAATAGGATTTACCTTGAATGCAATAATTTAGGTTTCATTTCATGGTATTTATTCCATGCAATTAGACTAGGTTTATTTTCCTGTCATTTATTTTATGTAGCATATTAGGGTTTATCTTCCAAGTATTCCTTTCCTTGCAGGTATATAAAATTTTTCTCTTATGTAATAGGACAAGTAAAGTTTCAATTACTTCTTTCTTGTAAAGTTAAATTTAGTAGTTGTCTTTCTTAGAATTCTGCAAAATGGTCTTTGAACATCTCAATTCAATTCATTGCATCATATCAACGAAAGAAGGACACATTGCATGTCGCACACATAGCCTGACACCTCTTAAGTTTGTATGCACCCTAGTTTTATAATTAAAGTTGGTAGCCTTAGGAGTTGCAGTATTCTTGTTACAATACTGGGGCTCATCACTTTTTGGCATTGTCGTCGGGGAGGTGTCAAATTATGCATTGTTTTCTTCCATAGTTGATTAATTTCTTTTACTTTCTACAAAAACAAAAACAAAAATTAGGCATATTTAATTTCAAAAATAGATAAATGCTTCTCCAACACTAAAAACCACCCATTTGATCACGTGGTGCAATAAGAACCAAATTTCCATCCACTTTTGCAGGTAGAAGAAGAAGAAGCAATGGTAGAGAAGTTAGAAGAAATGGGTGGGAGATGATAACAATGAGGAAGATACTCTTGGATTTCCCATCCAGGATATTGATATCAACATTCATATGAAGAACATCCCTCCATTTTTTCTTCCCAACTTCCATAGTATGAGGTAAGAAGATTTGGAAACATTTATCTTTGAATTTTAAATACTTTGTAGATCTTATGGTTACTTATTAAATACTTAAAAATTGAGATTGTTTCCAGAAACATTGAAGGATAGAGCTCTTAAATGGTTCATGAGTTTAGGGACTAATTCGATAAGATCATGGAATTATATGCAAAGGATATTTCAAGAAAAATATAAAAAACATGATCTTAAAGAGGAAATCTTTAGAATGACTCAAAAAGGAGATGAGAGCCTTGAGGATCTAATAAAGAGATTTATGTATAATGTTAAGAGGGCCAAATTACATCATTTAGGATTTGACACGCTAAAACCCCTCTTACTTAGAATAATTAGAGATGAGTGTGTTATAGGCCATTTTATCACATCTGGTTAATAGGCCTTCAAACGGGACCAATTCACATCCTTCAACATATTGTCATCATCCCTACACAAATCCCTAGGCATGAATTTGTTGAATCCCTGAGTTTCTGCTCTTGACTGCTGAGTTTCCAAGCTTTTAAGGCCCAGCACACCCTCTCCCTTTAGGGACTAGCGTTGACTACCAAGTTGACCCTCTCTACACCTGTGCTGATCGCCAGCAAGTTGCTCAATCTTGGGGGTGCTTTGATTCTGTAAATTCGAGAAAAATAAAAAGAATCCCAAAGCTTCCTCTTCCAAATGCTTCCTGAGGTTGTTTCAACCATTTACCTTAGAGAAGAGTCTTGAATCCTATGTGATCCTACCTTGGAGTTTTCACGTCTTATCCCTTGAGCTTATCCTCCAATATCAAGTGGATCTCAAGCCTATATTAGTAAATGGAGAAGAATTCATGAACTACCTCCCTCATCTATATATTTACAACCATCCATGAGGAAGGTGTTGGATTTTGGAGATTGATTATACCCTCATGTTGGTTCTTTGAGATTCATTATTCCATGCATTAGGGTGACATAGAGGCATTCTTTATGGCATGGAAAGGACAAGTAAACTTGGAGAACTCTTCTACAAGATCAAATCCTATTTCTAGTTGTAACTCTCTCCATTTCTATTTATACAAAGAGTAGATTGTTTTCCTATATATGATGATATGATATCATGTATTTCAATACCATTTTAATCTATTGAATGAAATGATTGGATTATGCTACATAGATGTCATAAATCTTTGACTTGCTTTGTTTGATTATACAAGTTCTAATTATAGCAATCAGAGCTAGGATTAGAGCATACAAGCTGAGTTAGGAGTGAAGCTTGTGATAGATTCCAGGTGTGCCTCATCCCATCATTCAATTACTTTAAGGAAGACATTGCTCCCTTTGCTTTCTATTTTTCTAGGTCAGCTCACCAGGACTAGAAAATACACGTTTGCCTGCATTCATAGATTTTGTATAACAAATTGGTGACTCCACTAGGGATCGATTCAATCCCTTAGTGGTTTTCTTTTCCCTTAGTGTCTATTTTGCCTCTTGTTGTGATATTTATGGTTTCACCCAGTCCTGATTAGACATAAGAATACTTGTCATTGAGTTTCCATTGCATTTTTTGTGTCGAAACTTGATATTCCTTGACTAGTGCACCCTCTGTTCTGGAGATAGTGTGTTGCAGTGCACCCTAGCCTTCCCTATACCTGAATTGTAGTGCACCCCATCCCTCTTTGTGCCTTCGCTACAGAGCACTGGTGCCCCTTAAGCATCTGTTTTGATCCTTATTTCATGCCAAGATTTTCCTTGTTTTGGTTTTCTCTCTATCCAACCTTCTTCCAGTTGATCTTCCTTGTATTCCTTAGTATCTTAGTGTTTCTCATAAGCCTCCATGTGGTTTTCTTATGGTTTTGATTTCCTTTGATGAGAATTTGTTTAGATTTTCCTTTATTCTTGTCATTAGGTAATTAGAAAACTGATTTTTTTATTCATTGAGTACTTGAAAGAATTGGTGTTCCAGTCATCGTTCTGAAAAGATTGTTTTATCAGTGATTAGAGATGTATATTAGTTTTATCTCATTTTGAAATTAAGAGGAAATTAAAAAGAAAAATATCTTTGCATTGGAATCTAGGGTTTTGTGATCAAATTTGAATTGGAATACTTGCATTTTAGGGAATTGCACTTACTTATTGTTTGCTGCATATTCTTTGTCTCTTCCCTCCTTTAGATAGATTCTCATTTAAAATGAAAGTTTCCATTTCTTCATGCTAGGTTGCATTTTTAGGATATTCAGGTGAAATTCCCAGTGAGCCATGAAATTGAAACCTAATCAAAGATAAACCTTAAAATATTTTGAATCAACCTAAGGAGCATTTGTAACATTAACACAAACATTTAGATTTATAGGCTAGAGACGTGTTCTGAAATCATTAAATGTAAGATTTGTCATTGGTTTCCAGTGTTGTATCTCAGGGGTGATATCCCGTTCCACGTATGTAAGTGTATCAGATCATACTTTCAGGTATATTGGATGGTGCTCCACGCATGAAAAGTTTATGGGAACGCTCTCATTGAACGATTATGCATTAGACAACACCACTACGAATTTCACTTCCACGTACCATCGAAGTTCTTATAAGGAGATGAAAGGCACACCTTGTTTTCATAATTGAGCACTATTGACCACACTTTGTCAACAGTCCAAGAAGTAGAGTACAAAGCAATAGACCAAATTTTTTCAAGGATCATTATCATCATTCAAGATCCAGCTTTATCATTGTAAACCCAATTTCTGCAAAAATTATTGTAAATGATTCTAGTATGACCATTAAGCCATGTAATAACACCTAGGTAAGCTTATTATTTTTTGTAACCGAGTCAGCTGCCTTATATACCATGATACACCAAACACAACATTCAAGGAGATTTCTCACACGTAAATTAAGTCCTTAGTTCGCCAAGGTGTATATTATAGTTCATGGTTTCTTGGAAAACCTTTATGTCTATTTTACCCTCTTTTTGATTTTTTTTTTGTTAATTATTAAAATTTATTAATCCAACATGGAAGAACAAACCCTGTTGAGTCTTGAAAATGTCATTCATTTCCATTACACTTTCACTATTATGTCCATTATATCACCCCCATTCCACCTCCATTTCACTACTATGTCACCACATTCATCTCACTTTCATTATCATTGGGCCACCTTTATGTTTTTCCAATATTTATTATTTCTAAGACTTTTAAGTCAATTTGTGGTTAAAAATTAGAAAATAATGTGCATATGCTTATACCTAACAAATGGGTTGAGGTTTGTTGACATGTGTAGGTTGAAAGGAGACTTCTAGAAGACCCTTATGTGGCACTCTAAGGCCAAATTCGAATTTGGTTGGAAAGAACAATGGGATCATGAGGATATGTGTCACATCTCCTAATTGTATTGTAACTCTAAAAATACATGTGTCTTATCAGTTCCTATTTTGATTAGGACTCTAGAGGTAGAGGGAGAGATTCATGGACTATCATTAATGAGATGGCTCTCATCTTTTTGTATAAATAGGATATCTCTCTCCTTCATTTGTTAGTCCTTGTTAGTCTTTTAGTCCCTAGTTCTTAAGTTTGTAGTTCTTCCTTGATGGCTTTTTAAAGCTTTGGAGAACTTTGTTGTACTTTGTACTTTTGAAGAAATTGAATAAAGCTTTGATGTTCTCAACATGGAAGGAGATGTGAAGTAGATGTCATGGAGCATATTAGGATGTAAGGTAGAGTAGATTTCATTTTGTAAATATTGCTTTGTAGAATGTAAGGTAGATTAGATTTTTCATTCATGCAATTTTAATTCATGCAAGTGTGTTTAATTTTGCTTTGATTTCATAGGTGGTCAAGGGCCCCTGCCTTGTATAGTTGTCATTTTATTTTTGCATTTTATTTCACCATGTATATTAGTTGTACATAAATTGCTTTCAAGTTGATTGTAGATTAGTGATGCACATAACCTTTTAATGAACTAATAACGTGATAGAATCATCTTGTCCTTTTGCTGAAGCAGCAAGGATACTGGGTCTCATAGTCAGTCTCTCATTATTAGATTATTGCATTTTATTTCAATTGAACTAGTTGTATATTTACACTTTTGTTTAAATACTAACTCCATCAATAACATGTTTTAAGTTGCATTAAACACTTTAGAAAAGCAACAAGAACAAAACCCCAAAAACAACATAAACTATAAAATGACGAAGTAAGAGAAAGGTTAACTAAGCACATATGGTGCACCACACTTCATCAGTTTACGATACCCGGATTGATAATTTATGTAGAGCAATTTAAGACGTTAAATTGACTAGACATTTTGGCGCCGTTGCCGGGGAAGTGTAATTAGGAGACCTCATTTCTTACATCTGGAAAAAAAAAGTTAATAATTCTTGAGTATGCTCTCCTCTTGCACTTTGTGTGATCTAGAGGATCAGAAAAAGGATTGTTAAGTAAGAAAGAAAAATAATAATTCTTGAGTATGCTCTCCTCCTGCACTCTGTGTGATCTGGAGGATCAGAAAAAGAATTGTTAAGAAAAAAATAGGAGACAAAATAAACCTCATCACTTCAATTGATTCAAGAAAAAAAAAAAAAGAGAAAAAATAAACTTCTTTTCATTTCCATTTTCATTCCATGCCATCCATTTCATCAATAAAAGTTATTTCCCCATGATCATTTCCATTAAGATTGCCTAACTATCTCTATTTAGCTAAGTGGTTGTTGTGCCAAGTTTCCGCAACTGACACTGGTTTCCGCAGCTGTAATCAGTTTCCGCAGCCACCGCTCTGTTTTTCATATTTACAGTCAAGATGTTAGTGCAATAAAATGAAAATGCAGGTATGAGTAAGCAATATAAAAATTCAAAAATTCAGAAAAAAAATGCATATAGAAGTGAGTTTATATCATAAGGATGGTTGGTGTACATGCAGCAAGATGTGGCACTTGCAAGTTTTTCTTTGGCTCTGCTGTACTTCACAGTCTTAAGTTTTGGTACCTTGATGACAACAGCCTTAGAATGGAGAGGTATTCCAACCTATGTGTTGGGCCTTGCCCGTGCAGTAAGTGCGATCATTGGATTCAGTGGCTTTGGTCCATTTGGATTCAGTGGTGGATTTTGTTGCCATGTGTGGTTTCAATTTGGGTTCAAAACTCTCTTCAATCATGCATGGACTTGCTGGGTTATGTCATGGGAATGATTGTCTCAGACCCTAAGGACTTTGGAGTGTTAACACTTGCCTCCTTCCTATCAGTTTCATGTGCAACGCTTCTCTATTCTCTTCATACATATCGTATATAATTGATGATGATTTTGAGCTTCTTGTAATTTTTGAACTTGTGTAATACACCTGCAGAACAGTAGATCAAACAAGAAAAACGAATACAACAATAAAAACATCAATTCAAAAAGAATGCAGAACATAGAATTGTTATCTCAGAAAAACGTAAACAACAGAAAAACGTCAAACTTCAAACGTTCGATTTGACCAAACAGAGACGAATTTAGAAAAACTAAAACATGAGTTTTTTTTGCAGGTGGGTTAATTAGATAACGCAGAAACCGTTTGAAGAAATGTGTGGCGGTCTGGGAGAAATCTTCGGTTCTTTGGAGCCTCTTTTTTGTCGCCGCGTGAAAAAACTGGATTTGAATTGATTAACTGATAGTTTGAATGCGTGATTCAATTCTGCGTGCTTGAGGAAAGGAATTCTAATTGGGAATCAACTGCATGCTGGCATCTAAAACCCGATTACACGCCTTCCATCTTATTAAACTCAAACCTGTTTAGAGACGTATTCCAATTGAACACGACTCTCTGTCATTAAATCCCATGAAGTCGCTGCCACCCATCTGTACATGTTTCATTACTGTCGGTTAAATGTTGGGAGAAAATAATGTTTGAAGAACTCAGGGAAATGAAGGATCCCCTACTTAAGGATAATACCCTGCAGGCCTTGACATCTCTGTGCTTGGCTCTTAAACATGCTGTGGAGACCCTCAAGTTTGGCCACGAGAGCAGCAAGCTGTTCATGGTTCTAGAAAGAAAGCAAGTTGCAGGCAAATTTCACAGTGTAACTACTCAGTTGGAGCAGGCTTTAAGTGAATTTGCTTATGAAGAACTTGGATTGTCAGATGAAGTTCAAGAATAGGTTGAACTTGTACATGCCCAATTTAAAAGAGCTAAAGGAAGAGTTGACACACCTGATTGGAAATCGAGAAAGATCTAAGTACCGTCTTGTCTCAGAGGAGTGATAGAGATGTTGACCAATCAGTATTAAGAAGATTAGCAGAAAAGTTACAACTGGGAATAGGAAAGACAATGTTTATACGCATGCATTTGTATCTTCTTGTGAACTTGTTTACCATTCTCACATGCATTTGTATCTTCTTGTGAATTCATCTTGGCTGCTCATCCTCTGTTTCCGCTTACAGTTCTTGAACACCCCCGTATCCATCTTCCATTTTCAACCATTGTTCTTCCATCAACCTTACAACATAACTGTCTTACCTCTGTTAAACCCTCACAGGCAAACAAATTTTAAACAGAGTAAAGGATGGGTCGGTTATTAAGGATAGAACCGGAAGGGCCAAATGGTTATAGGCTGTTCATCAACTATAAATTCATCAATAAAACTGTTTTGCTCCATTCACAGAGTTCCTACATGCAGACAATGATTTTTTTTTTTTTTTTCAAAATTGATGATCGATTGTTTTAGCCACTTTCCGTAGCCAGCCCAACTTTCCATAGCTATTTTGTTAAACTCTAGGTTGCAGGTGTCATCAAGCAAAACAAGCCACATGGGTAGCTAGGGGAATGTTGGTACATGGATGGTGTCCTATTCATTCGATCAAATTTGATGGAAAAGACTCCAGTCAAAGGGAAGTCAAATTGTGTGTTATCACTAAGTCGCCACATTGAGTCACCACACTGAGTCGCTGCATATCAAGAAAAAATAATAATTTTGAATCAATGAAATGAACAAGTTATTTTCTCACTTTTCTGAAAGTATTGATTAATTTTGGACTAATAATGAAAGATGAATGGCTAACTTTGTATTCAATATTTTTAGCTACAGAACCGTGCACATTCCGCAGCTAAAGTCCAATTCCGCAGCTGTTCTCCAATTCCGCAGCCAGAAAAAACCTCATTGTTCAAATCAGCCTATCTTTCTCATACAAAATCAGATTTTGATGATTTAACTATCATTGGAAAGATCTCAACAAGATCTATATAATGAGAAATCTATCATTAGAGTTTGAAATGGAAAATAATGAAATAAATTGCTGAAAAGAAGCAACATCAACTTGAGGCACTAATTCCAAAGCAGGTATAAATTCTTTTGATTTTTCCTTTGAGAACTTGTTTCATTAATACAAATTCTTAGTTTTGTGTGTAAATATCATAACTAGAGAGATTGATCACCTCTCTCCTTTGATAATCTTACATTCCATTGCAGAAGAAGTATTAGTTTTTTTTGCAGGTTCCAGGAGGAAGGACAAATGACTACAAGAGAATGGTGTCTCTCTAAGAGACCAATTTGTTTCATAAGAGGATGATCAGCAACAAAGAGGAAATATGTTGATGCAAAATCAAATCCAAACACTTGAAAAACTTTCAGATACTATTGTCTCCATCACATCCATCCATCACATCCATACTTCATAATAAACCATTCACCTTATTCCACTCCATACTTTCCACTTACATTCACATACACTTTCCATCTCTTTTTGTCCATTCATAACCCACAAATAAAAGCAAGAGGCTCATTCATATGCTTATTGCCCATTGCCATTTCTACTCTCCATTGCCATCTTCCATTTTCATCTTCCATTTCTTGTCATTTTCATTCCGCAAATAAGCCCTGCTTCAATGCAAATTATTGAGTCCATAGTCCTTTGAGTCTAAGTTCTTTGTAAAAACACCTTGAGGCTTGCATGCCTTAATGGCAAGTCCTCATGCTGACAAACAATGGGAATACATTAATGTCCCTTGTTCGTTAGATCTTCTAGGTGACTCGACATCAGCAAATTCATTCGTACCTAGCAAGATGTGTTTGGGCATCTTGACTCTCATTGTCATCAATGGTGAGAGTTCTCGTGTTGACTAGTGGCATCCATTAATGGCCACTAAGCCAACAATTTCCTACTATGTTCGACATCAGAACATCTTTTCACATAGTAGGAATTGTGCCAATGAGTTTTGAAGACGTGAAGACTATTATTTTCAGCATTTTGGAGCAGATTCAACAAGTTAGGTAGAATCAATAAAAAGTCATCTTATCTCTCTATCCATGACTCCTCTTGTTCAGCCACTTGGAGAAGAATATGATCAGAAATTTTCAGCCACTACACATACAACTCATCCATTCGAAAGGGTAAGTGAAGGTACGACATTTTCTAACTTTTGACCATAGAATTCCATAAAAAGCTAGAAAGATAATTGTTGAAAAAACATTTCTCTTCCTCATTTCATAAAATTGCCAATACCATCAGTTGGGGGGGGGGGGGGAATACATTCATATTCATATCTTGCCATGTCCATATCATATTCAGGAGCTCACATGCTTCCAACATATATTAATTATTACATTGCTATTATGAGCATACAATGGCTTTTGAAAAAGTTCTTAAAGGATAAATAGGATACAAACAAAATCATGGTTGTCACACAAGAACCAACCATCATGCAATCCAATAAAGATATACTTTGCAACAATAATAAAAATATCATTATGCAAAGTTCAAAGATCAAAAAAAAAAAAAAAAGGTTGTAACACAAGAACCAACCATGTTGCAATTCAAGTGAAACACTTTGCAGAAATATGAAGTTATCAAATGATATCATGCAAAGTTAAGCCAAAGCTCAAGGATCAAAAGAGTTAATGTAATATATATATTGCATGAGGACATGCAATAGCTTCAGTTGGGGGTATGTTGAGTCTTGAAAATGTCATTCATTTCCATTACACTTTCACTATTATGTCCATTATATCACCCCCATTCCACCTCCATTTCACTACTATGTCACCACATTCATCTCACTTTCATTATCATTGGGCCACCTTTATGTTTTTCCAATATTTATTATTTCTAAGCCTTTTAAGTGAATTTGTGGTTAAAAATTAGAAAATAATGTGCATATGCTTATACCTAACAAATGGGTTGAGGTTGTTGACATGTGTAGGTTGAAAGGAGACTTCTAGAAGACCCTTATGTGGCACTCTAAGGCCAAATTCGAATTTGGTTGGAAAGAATAATGGGATCATGAGGATATGTGTCACATCTCCTAATTTTATTGTAACTCTAAAAAGACAGGTGTCTTATCAGTTCCTATTTTGATTAGGACTCTAGAGGTAGAGGGAGAGATTCATGGACTATCATTAATGAGATGGCTCTCATCTTTTTGTATAAATAGGAGATCTCTCTCCTTCATTTGTTAGTCCTTTTTAGTCTTTTAGTCCCTAGTTCTTAAGTTTGTAGTTCTTCCTTGATGGCTTTTGAAAGCTTTGGAGAACTTTGTTGTACTTTGTACTTTTGAAGAAATTGAATAAAGCTTTGATGTTCTCAACATGGAAGGAGATGTGAAGTAGATGTCATGGAGCATATTAGGATGTAAGGTAGAGTAGATTTCATTTTGTAAATATTGCTTTGTAGAATGTAAGGTAGATTAGATTTTTCATTCATGCAATTTTAATTCATGCAAGTGTGTTTAATTTTGCTTTGATTTCATAGGTGGTAGAGGGCCCCTGCTTTGTATAGTTGTCATTTTATTTTTGCATTTTATTTCACCATGTATATTAGCTGTACATAAATTGCTTTCAAGTTGATTGTAGATTAGTGATGCACATAGCCTTTTAATGAACTAATGACGTGATAGAATCATCTTGTCCTTTTGCTGAAGCAGCAAGGATACTGGGTCTCATAGTTATTCTCTCATTATTTGATTATTGCATTTTATTTCGATTGAAATAGTTGTATATTTACACTTTTGTTTAAATACTAACTCCATCAATAACATGTTTTAAGTTGCATTAAACACTTTAGAAAAGCAACAAGAACAAAACCCCAAAAACAACATAAACTATAAAACGACGAAGTAAGAGAAAGGTTAACTAAGCACATATGGTGCACCACACTTCATCAGTTTACGATACCCGGATTGATAATTTATGTAGAGCAATTTAAGACGTTAAATTGACTAGACACACCCCTCCTCTGTGTTGTTCTCATAGAATGTAAAATAAGCCTCCTCTTCCACCAAAGGATACTCCTAATCATCGTAAGAAGCATAAGAAGACTCAAACTACCAAATCAAGAACTTAGGGAACTACTTCTAGTCCTCCTGAATTTTATCTACCAGAAGCATCCTTCCCTTTGAGTACTGAGCCTGAGGTTACTTCATCATTTGTTGGTGAATCTGACACAGTTGAAATCGACACACCTGAGACTTTGTTACCTCAGTTCATTGAACCTAACTTTACTGAAATAGAGACCTTATTACTTGAGGTTATTCAACATGAGGTACCTTAGCCATCTTCACTTGTTATTTCAGTACTTCCCTCTTCTCCTCATTTGTCTCATACACAACCACAAACTGTATATCTTGGACTTGACAGTGAACCCATTTCACCTGGTCTTGTGAGTATCAAAGAGATCCCACAAGAAGAACCTCATCCTTCTATTCATGTTCATTAGAGTGGACTCCATTTTTATCATGTTCATCATCTTCCTCCTCTTCAAACTCCATCACAAACTCCTTTACTTGATTCTTCCCACTCACCCATGAGTTTATCACGACAATCTTCTTTGTTAGAGTTAACCTTGACTGTAAATGCTATGGTTTCCCGGCTTGTGTCCACCACTATGGCTGAGATAACTATTGTCGCTTCTTCATCCATTTTTGCAACATCACCAGAGACACATCTATATGGTGGCCTGTCTGCCCCACCTGGTTATCAATCATTGTTTGGTACCTTCTTTAGTGTGGAATCTAGTCCATGGACCTACCCCTTGTTACCTATTTCTGGAATTCCATTTGCTACTTCATTAATGAGCGTTACGTGTTATTCTCCTCATCCTCCACCTAAATCAATAGTTAAAAAGTGAGTTGACCCTTATGTTAGTGGGCTTGGTTATCTTGAACAACCTAACTCTCCTAATGTTGGGTACCCTCCACAAAGGGGGAATTTTCCTCCATCATCCCCTGCTCCTTTGGCAGGGGGTAAATTATTGTTGGTATACCTCAAATTGGTGCTCATCCTTATATAAATCTTCCATATCCTAGAATGGTTGTTAATGTTTGGCAACCTACTTTTCTTATACAACCTAGTTCGATTATGGATCCATTTTCAAATTCTCAACATGTGTCATCCACATCTCAAATTCCTACTTATCAGTTTGTACCTCTACAAGCTCAAAGTCATGTAAGCCAACCTTTACAGGTTGTAACCGTGACTCAATATACTTCGTGAGTATCTGGTACCCCCCAGGTTCCACATACCCAACCTTTACAAGGTACCTTACAGTGTCAATTGCTTAGACAAGGTGTTCCTCAAATTCCCGTAGGATAGATTGCTTATAGTATGGCATAGCCTCCACCTAATCCACCTTATGTTGGGATGATCCCAAATCCCACGGGGAAATAGTATCAACCTTATCAGGGTGTCCCTAAAGTTCCCTATCAAGGCAAGTCCAAACCCAACCCCTCCAACATTTGCAAGGTTATCCTAGAGCTGGACAAAAAGGTTGTGCATATGTTGGTTATTAGAATCCTCCTTATTTTGGTACCCATGTTCCTAGTTATCAAAACCCTCCCTATCATGGAGTGAAGATACCTGTTGCTCAGGCTATTCCCTCTTATCTAGGTTATCCTTCACAGATTTGAATAGGCAGTTACCATTTGTGGAAACTCTCAAATTTCCAGATTTGGTTCATCTCACCAATGATCCTATTTCTCATTTACCTTGGTCGCTGATTGTACTTACCAAATTTCCTTCTGATATCCCAAAATTCAATGGGAATCCTAGAGAATACCCATCAAAACATGTCAGGAATTATCATCTGTGGTGTTCATCGAACTCCCTTAATGATGATTCGATTCGATTACATCTTATCCAACACACTCTTACCAGTATGGAATCTAAATGGTATACTGAATTACTGAGAGCTTCACTTAAAAATTTCAGTGCCTTAGTTACCACCTTCCTCACACATTTCCAGTTGCCCATCAAATACAAAAATAGAACATAACTTCTGACCAACTTCAAACAATTTTATTCCTCACATCTATGATCATATTCATGAGTGGTGGCGTCGTTGTCAATTGGTTAGGGCATATTTTCCAGATCAATTATTAGCAGAATGGTTTACTAAGTCTCTCTTGGCCCTTATAACATAAACCATATCTAAGGGTGGAGTTGTAACTAAAGAGAAAGTAATTGCTCATGCCCATTACTTGGATTTCGTTTATACCCAATCTAGCATGCTTTATGATAAGATACCAAACACTTTGTGACATTCAAACATGGTTACTCAAGATCCTGGTAAATAATCTCATGTTGTTGATGGCGTGATTGGTTCTACCAATTTTCACTCGATGAGTAAACCATCTAATGCTGCTCTTACCTCAACTCACCAAAAATATCCATCCAATCCTCCCACGGCTTCTACTTCCAAGATCAATGTTATTCATTCTGATAAAGGTAAATCTCGGCAGAAACCAGGAAGTAAGAATAAAGGAAAAAGGTAAGAAGAAGAAAGATTATCTTTTGTGGATAAACAAAAAATTAATCTTTTGATGAAAAGAGGAAACGACATTACCCATGCCTAATTTGTAATGTGGAACACTTCACTCATGACTATCTCCACCAGGTGGAAGTGAACTAATTTTTGAAATATTCTACTTTGCCCGTTCTTTTGATAGATCCGTTTAAGAATCAAGAGACTCATTTAGTTTCTCAGGACCCTACTTCCTCTAAATCAGTTTTGATGCTTTCTTCAGTTAAATCGAAACCGATATTATGGCGGCTACTCATAATAAATACTATGGTAATGTGAAACCCCCGAATAGTTAGGATACTGATAAACCTACCTATTGGGTTGCATCTCCATCAAATCCTTCTCCTCGTATGATTCCTACGGAATTGACTATCAAGCCTCCAAAGGGAATTATTCATAAATATACTTTCAACCGTCATGCAAGAGCTACTCAGAATTATAGCATAGTTGAGGACTTAGCTGTGTCTCCATAAGCTATATTTACTCTCGAGGTGCTGCAAAATTGTCCTGCCTAGAGAAAGGGTTTGCTTTTCGTGATTGGATGCATTGATCCTTCAAATTACAAACTAGTAATTTTCAATCATGAGAACTATACACCTTGACTTTTGGCTCAATTAGCATATATGATCAATGTTATCATTCACAATAAGAAAAATCATCATTCTATTTTGGATGCGGGAGCCTCAACCTGCATCATGTCCTTGTCTTACTAGAAGGCCATTGGTTCTACTTAATTGAGTCAATCTCCCATCAACTTGAAAGCTTTTAATGGAATAATGTATAAACCTTGTGGGTTTTTGAATTCCTTACAAGTAGAATTGGGAGGCAAATTTTTATCCATAGAAGTTGAATTTATTGACTGACCACTTTTTTTTAATCTTCTATTGGCTCACACATGGTTTTGCGCCATGGTTGTTGTTGTTTTGACTTATTTCCGAATGATCACCTTTCCTCATAAAGGCGACATAGTATCCGTCGACCAACTCATGTTTTTTTCCTCTAATTCTCCGGTTATTGGAACTTCCCTCTATTAGGGGAAACTATACACCCATACTAGCATGTGGAGGTTGGGTTGCTTAAGGATTCCTCTCTCATGGGAACCTTTTCACTTCCTCATCCTTCACTTCTTGATAGCTCTTCTTCTATTTCCTATATCAATATGATATACTCTTATACTATTCCAACTTATCCTTGGGTAGTACCAGACGAAACTAACATCGATAGTTCTGGCGACCATATGCCTCTTAACCCAATTGAGCTTGATTATAAAGCCATTCATTTAGCTTGTGCGGCTCATTCCAATCTAGTATCTTTGATCAATTGGGTTGATCACTTGTTGGATTATGGCATGTCTTTTGATCCTTTATCTCGTGAATTCCCTACCAATGAGAGCATGATGGAGATCATGATGCCAACTGATGCGTTGTAGGATGATCATAATCATTCTTCCTCCTTGTCAGATTCCATCAAGGATAATCTCATGACCTTTATCAACCCAATATCATTGAGCTCTCTACAAATTCTGTTTCCATTCACGAAGTTGATTTAGAGAAAAATCTATCGAATATTGAAGAGACTATCCCTCTCGATATCTCGATTAAACCCAACATTGTTGAGAATATACATATTGGTTTATATTGCTCTCCGGATGAGATTAGGACTTACAAAGCTCTATTTTATGAGTTTCAAGATGTCTTTTCCTAGTCTTTTGAATAAACGTCAGGGATCAATCCAAACATCGTGGTTCACAAAATAAAAATGTATCCTGATGCTAAACCAGTTCGATGGTGCCTTTGTCCGATCCATCCCAAGAAGGCTACCATAATTAAGTTTGAAGTTGGAAAACTTCTATGTGTTGGTTTCATCTATCCAGTTCCTTTGACTGATTGGGTGTCAAATATTGTTCTTGTCATGAAGAAACAAGGAACAATTCATGTATGTGTCGATTATCAGGATATAAATCGTGCTTGTCCAAAGGATAATTATCCCACCCCATTCATCGACTAGATTGTTGATGATTGTGCTGGTTGTGAGATCTATTCATTCGTAGATGGATTTTCTTGCTATAATCATATCAACATTCTCCTATTAGATCAACCTAAAACTGCATTTATTTTTCCCTAGGGAATGTTTGCATACTGGAAACTCCCTTTCAGATTGAAGAATGTTAGGGATACATTTCATAGGGCAATGAATTACACCTTTCATGATATCAAACACATTATGCAACCTTATATGGAAAATCTCCCTACTCACTCGAAACATCAGGTTGATCACCTGATGCATCTTAGATCCATTTTCTTATGATGTAGGTATTACAAGATTCGACTAAACCCTCACAAATGCATTTTTTGCATTAGATTTGGTTGAATTCTCAGTTTTGTGGTTTCAAAACATGGAATTCATATTAATCTTTTAACGTTTGAGGCAATTATAGATATTCCTGTACCTTCTTCCCTCCTTCGGATCTAATGACTCCAAGGGAAGGCTAACTTTCTACGGAGGTTTATCCCTAACTACACTGAGTTGACCAAAGGATTCACTTTTCTATTAAAGAAAGGGGTTTCCTTCCATTGGGATAACATTGCTCAATATTGAAGGAAATGTAATTAGGTTTGGTCTTCATAAATGTACTTTTAATATTTGTATTTATTCAAGAAAAGAAATATTATTTTTATGATATATGTCAATGAGTTTCTTGCTCATTGAAGTAGGTTTAGCACATGTTAAAGTGTTATAGGTGAGTCAAAGAGTCAAAATAATTATGTTGAAAACATTAAAGGCATGTTACACATTGTATATTTATGTATGAAAGTCAAAGAAGACACCTCCAAGAAAAGTCAAGTCTCCTCCTAGAAAAGACACCATCAAAAGAAGCAATGGAACCATTAAAAGCACCAATCGAAGAAAAGGAAGTCAAGCCAACCTCAAGGCACCAAGTCGGCCTAAAGGAGGGACAGTCCTCTATATATAGAGGTTGTCCACTCCCTCAAACGAGAAGCAACTCACTTTGAAATCAGCGAAGATAGAGGTCCGAAAAAGAAGTCGAGAAAGGGACGAAGAAGGAGCCTCTAGTGCAACAAAGAAGCAAGAAGAAAATGTTGAAAATAGCAACAAGAAATGTTAAAAATGGAATCCAGAAATTCCAGTTTAATTTGTCCTTGAATTAAAATCGAATTCTATTCTCATGTCAACTTGTAAATAGTTAATTAAGTTTAATTAACTTAATTAGCATACGAATTTCGAGTTGGAAGTATTTATGAAGTCATGTATATATTCTCCCTATATTATAGAGGTCCAGGATGAGTTAATTGTGAGTTGTAATTAGATAACTCAGTTTATTGAGTTAAGTTTAGTTAAGTTAGTTACAAACTATTTGAGTAACTATTAATGAGTTTGTTAGGGCCTAAATCTACCTCAGGCTGAGAAAGGTAGGATCTAGGACAACATCAAACCACGCTTAACCTGGTAGCTAGCCCTACCAGGTCGGGAGAGGGCTCTCTCCGGGTCAATCTCAGCAAAATATAATTGATGAGGGCGTGAGATGACTAATATTGCTGACTGAATTTAGGCTAGGTATGTGTGTAAAAGAGTTTGATTGAATAAAATGATGTCTTTGTTGCCTCAAATGGGAAGGTAGATTTTGTGTGCGGGGAATGAGGATCAGTTTTGCAGAGATCTCAATGGGGCAAGGTAGGCAACTAATTTGGAACTTCAGATTGAATGAGATGGAGAGATTAGAAAGGTGAGGAGTTGAAGAGGGCAAGAAAACTCAGGGATCCTCCTCAAACAGCTGGAAACAGCAAAAGCTAAAGCAAACCCTAGGTAGACCACTCCCATTTCAATGGATTCTATCTTTTCTCTTGTTTGTTTTAGTTAAGAAGAAGCAAGATAGGTAATGGCATACATAAAACATAAATGAAACTCACAATTATAGAAGAAAGCACAATACCAAAACAAGATGCCACATGAATCCCAAAGAGTGTTGCAAACCCTGGTCTCAATTCCTTAGCCAAAATGCTGATATGAGTATACAATGAAGCTCCTTGCTTTCTCAAAAGTCCAACCATGCTAATGATTGAAAGATCACAAGATATAGACAAACCATAACTCATCCTAGCCTCTAGGGGTCAAGCTCACAAGTTTAGGAGCTGTTCCAACTAATTCTAAACTGAGAACTAGAAATCAGGCAGTGGAACAGCTTGCCTCTAGAAACTAGGGAACTGATTCATTCAGTTTCAAACAACTTTTTGATAGATGAATCTACCTCCATAAGTGAAAATTAGACATAATTACATCAATATCCATAAATTTACATTAAATTACATCACAAGTTTGACATTGAGAAGGAGAAAAAGTCAAACTATCAAAATCTAGGCGAAAAACAGAGTATTCTTGGTCAAACTGAGCAAAATTTACCCAATGTGCCGCCCTGATTTTCCGATGCGTAATGCTTGTTTCTAGCCATTTTTCGAGGCCTTGCCGGTGTCCAAATTTTTTCCAAGTGTGCTTGTTGGAAAGGTCTACCTGTCTAATTTCCAACCCAAGTGGAAGTTTTTAATTTGGCCTCCATTTTCCAGACCAAAATTCAGTTCTCCCAACACTTCTTCATGTGTGTCAAAATAGGGGTAGTAAGGTCATTTTTTGAGTGTTTTTGACCCTTTTGAGGGCTCAAAACCTGTCAAAATTTCTTGGCCATTGGTAGGAAAGAATATTTTTCCATGCAAAATCTAAAAATGCTAAGTTTTTTCATTTGGAGGCTCCCATCAAAAGCAAGCGCTAGGTGGTGCGGCGCATATGGCAGAAAATTCTGTTTTTTGAGCCAAAAATTCCAAAAATGCAAAAAGTGCCCCAATTTTTTTGAAATTTGGGCTGAGTCTTCTCCATCAAGTGCTGTGTTGGTCCATGGAAGCCTCAACCAATATCTAAAGTCTATCTTGCTCCTTTCACCTCATCGATTCCCTCTTCAACTTTGCCTTCAAGCTCCTGATTCTTGCCTTGCAGACTTTGTTTCTTGCCATGTAATGATAAGCCATATGCCTCAACAATGCCTTCTACTTATTGGACTTCTCTAAGAACCTCTCTAAGTTAATATTAGCTCTTTCAAGCCAAGATTCCCGATCAGCATTGATCTCTTGCTCAAGTGATGTGAGCTTCACCTTCCTCCTTTTGGCAGCTTGGCGGTTTTCCTGAATGTTTTGCAACTCCATAATCGCTTGCTGATCCTCAAGCTGCTTATTTCTTTGATCCAGGTACTTGATTATCCAATTAGCTCTTTCCAAGTTGAGGGAAAAAACATTGATGTCCGCCTGCTGCTCTTGGATGACCTCTTTGAGATTTGAGCTTTGTGGGCCCAAATCAGTATCATCACCCTCAATGAGAATTAACTCAGTCTCCTGCTCACCTGATGGTCCCTCATCCTGTAACAGCCTCTTGCCTTTGTCCTGAACCTGCTGTGCCGATGAAGGAAGTGAGACCCCTTCCACCTCGGGTGGAGATAATACTTGCTTGGCTGCTGCAAACAACCGTCTAGTGCCCTTTTGATAAGTGATAAACACCGGCATACTAGCGGTCTGTGTCTCATGACCCTCATGCTGATGTGAAGGTCCACCTGTCTCATGCAAAGCCTCTGGAGGTCCCTGAGGAGCTGTGAAGAACTCACAAGAAATGAAATCCTCCCAAGTGATGCCCTGCACACCAAGTTGATGGATGACCACAATCTTAATGAGAGAAAAATGGTAAATATTGTTGAACTGCTGCTGAGGAGTCTTTTGTTGTACTAGGGTGGTCATCTTCTCAATATTTTGACACATGAAGTAGGGGAGATTCATCATCCTCACCCTGGTAAAGTGCATCAACAACCTGATATGATAGGCATATAAACGAGAAACTGTCTGTCACAGTTGAAATACTTCATTATCAGTTTCATCAAAGGAGAATAGGAATCTTTCAGGTACTGGAAAGGAAAAACTTTGTTGAGTTGTCTCAAATAACCAGGCTTGATCTATGGTTCATAATGTTACCTGTCAATTTGCTGCCTTTTGTTCCATTGCTCTCCAATATTAGGAATGTCGGTTGCTAGAGAAATAGATTATGGTGTTAAAGTGAATGTTACACCAGCTAGAGTGACTCGACCATCATGTAAACGAATCACAAACAACCGGGTCAACTCATGGTGAAACTGGACTCTAGCAACCATCTCACAGAACTCATAGCAAGATTGGTGTTGGAAGCATGTGATGGCGAGAGGGCAGGCCTGTAGCTCAGCAAGGGTAGTAGGCTTCTCTCGTATATGTTTGCCACCCTTATGAGGCCTCCTTGGTGCATGTACCCCTATAGAAGAGTCACTGTGTGTCTCGTTTTCACGATCATATGAAGGATCAGACTCCATGCTTGCTAGTAAGTGCATTTTCTTGATATGGAGTAGGAAATTTGTGGTGTCTTTAATTTTATGCCACCAAGGGAAAGGTATATGAGGGACTGTGGAGGGAGAGAGTATGAGGGATTTTGGGACTGTTAGCACAGGGCTTGTTTTGGGAAACAGGGGATTAGGGAGTGATATGTAAGCTTTAGGGACAACAGTTAAGGTTTAGGGATTTATATTTAGGATTTGGGAAAATGGGATTTGGGGGTAGGGGAAGATGATTTTTGGGAATATGGGAGTTAGGGAATGGGGGAATAAGATGAGAAAATGATTGAGGAGTGAAAAGGTGAGGGAATGGCAGAATGGACTTGGTAGCTAAAATAACCAATGCAAACCCTAGGCAATAGTTTCTTGAGAAATGGCAAGGAGATAGGGTTTG
The DNA here is from genome assembly GCA_031772625.1 of Pinus tabuliformis. NCBI lineage: Eukaryota > Viridiplantae > Streptophyta > Pinopsida > Pinales > Pinaceae > Pinus > Pinus tabuliformis. The sequence goes on from CM062819.1 coordinate 1,038,424,948, forward strand.
ATGTTTCCTTTTGAAAACCACCATAAGTTGTATGAAAAACTCCTTTACTTGCAATGAATAGGGCTTAACTTACTTGCACAATGGAAGTCTTGAATGATTTTGGCAATTTGAGAGAGTTTTGGAGAGAGTCAGGCTTGGCAGCTCTATGTGCCATGCCTCAAACCCAATGCACCGCACCTTCTGTGTGTGTCGCGCCAAACAAATTTACACTAGAAATCACAGCCCTATGCGTCGCGCCTCTTCTATGTGTTGCGCCTTCCACCCAGTGCGTCACACCTCCGATTTTGCACAGTTTTCTCCAAGTTTCTCTTCTTTTTCTCAAACACTGCTTCCACTTTACTCACACTTTGTTCTTTGAATGCAAATGAGCCTTTCAATTGAGCAGAATGATTTATACCCAAGAAATTTTAATTTTGTTTCATAAAACCCACATTTACAATGTTTAGAATATGACTATACTTTTTAACTATGTTTTTTGAGATTTTCACTTTATTTGAGCTTTTGATGAACTGAATGATTTGTTTTTGTTTACTTTGCAGGGGATTGGAGCTATTGAGGCTTGGGAAGGAGACCAGAGTTGTCTCTGAACTGCTTTACATACAAGAGAACTGAAAATACATGAATTAATACAATAAAATCTAAAATACTCTGTTTTTTCCTCAAAATAGAGTTTTGAGGAAAAATACATCTCTGAGCAATTGATTATGAAATTTATTGGTACTGGAACCTCCTCATGTGCCTGCTGACTGTTATTGGACATTTTGAAACCCTTTTTGATGAAACCCTAGACCTAATGACAATGAAACCCTAAAAGAATGACTCTTGAAAATTGTAAAGACAAAAAGGTGACTGCATATGATTTTGATGAATCAAAAATGGGTCAGCAGGTAAAGGACATGAGGGAAAATGTACAACAAGCCACTACCATCAGATGATCCATGCTCCTAATGGAATGCAACTGACTGGGCGGGACACCTAATATGCAATGCAACAAGAGGATTTGATCTCTGACGAAGGGATGAAGATACTGACACTAACATTGGCTCCAATGGGGATGGTAGCTCCTTGGAGGTGCCAAGAACTACAGATCTCTGGGAAAGCAGGTAGTGCCTTTGTCCATTGGGCTATGGAGTCAATAAATTCAACAAATCAAAACCAAACTCTTGACTCAATTTCAGGACTGAAATGTGACTCAAAACTGACTCAATTTCAAGACTGAAATCGACTGAAAGACCTGACTCTAACAAACCAAACCAAACTAAAATGAAACCTTAGTTTTATAGCCTTCACCTCGGGCCCCAAATTGAAGAATGAATATAGTACATACTTGCAATGGAATTTAAACAAACCGGTATGTACAATTACAACAGAAAACATTTCACAAATAGTACCGTTTGAGTAGTTGACCGTTGACTAGCCCACCAGGATAGTCTTAGCCATTCATTTCTTGCAAAAGAAAAGCATTTTGGCCCCGATATGTAGCAATCTTGTACGGTCCCTTCCAAAGATTTTCAAACTTGCCATGTTTACCTTTCTCTTCGTTCCTTTCATCCCATTTCAGCACTATGTCTTCTATTTGAAACCTGTCCGCCTTCGCCTTTCGATCATATATCTTTTTGATTCTCTCTTACAGCTTGAAAGTGTTCTGGAATACCTCCTCTCTAGTTTCCTACAAGTGAATCATTTGATTGATTCTTCGCTACAAATGATCATCTTCGTTTCCCGCTTCTTGTAGGAGTTTGACCACCGGGACCGCAAGAGAGGTCGGAAAAACTGTGTCCACACCATACATGAGTTCAAAAGGAGACATGCCTATAGATTTCTTTTGACTTACTCTGTCTGCCCAAAGTGCATTGACCAGCTTTTTGATAATGTTGACCAAAGATTTATTTGAGGATTCCGCTAATCCATTGCCTTGTGGGTAATAGGCAGTTGAGTGCCCCAAAGTGATTTGATATTTATGACAAAGTCAATCATCCTCTTAGATTTAAATGTTGCTACATTGTCAGTGATCAGCTTATTTGGACAGCCAAAACAAGACAAAATGTTTGCAAGAAATGAGATAATTATCGAATCAATGGCCTGCCTTGTGGGAATCGCCTCAATCCATTTGGTGAAATAATCCGTCGCTGTGAGGATCCATTTATGTTGTGCTGAAGAATAAGGATGGATCTCGCCATTGAAATCCAAACCCCACTGCTGAAATGGATCACTTACTTCAATGGGCTTGAGTGGTAAAGGCTGCAACTTCCTCTTACCTTGAAAAATATGAAATTCGTTGCAGCTTGCTACTGTTTTGTAGACATTAGCAAAGAGAGTTGGCCAATAATATCCCACTCAAGATTTTATTGGCTGTTGTCTTCCAGAAAAGATGGCCTCCGCAATCTCCTTTGTGAAAGTCTTCCATAACCTGTTTTGCCTCTTCTTCAACCATATAATTGAGCAAGACACCACCGGGATCTTTCCAATAAAGCACATTATTTATGATACAAAACTTTGCAGTCTTCAATTTCAGTGTCCTACTTTTGTTCTTAGCCATTCCAGGTGGTGATGAAAAATTTTGGAGTACATAAACAATGTTCGAATACCAAGGCGAAAGCAGAAAAAGTTCTGATACCTGAGCAGGCAGACTTTCTTCATCTTCCTCGGACATAGCAGCAATGAGATTAATGTCCAAGGCGTGAAAATTTGACTCAGCCATTAGTTTAGCCAACCCTTGTCCACTTCATATTCCAACAAGGCAGCAATCCATTTGCCTCTCCTCCCTTCTAGATCTGTTTGCACTAAGACATCCTTAACAACAACATTAGGGACATAAGCAAGGATGTGAGAATGTAAAATATAAACCCGAAAGTCTTTCAATGCCTTTACGAAAGCAAGGGCCTGTTTTTCAATAATATTGTACTTTAGTGTTGCATCCCTTATGGTTTTGCTGAAAAATGCAATTGGTTTCTCAAGCTGGTCTCTTTTCTGCAACAAGACCGCTGCCATAGTATGATCCGAATCAAATGAAAACAAAATAAAATCCTGAGTATAGTCCGGGCTGATCAAAACCGGAGGTGAAGAAAGGGCTAATTTCACCAAATTGAAAGACTTAATTGCTTCCTTAGTCCATCTCACTACACTATATTTTTTGAGCACGTTTGTGATTTCCCTTAAATGTTCTGCAAGACTAGGCATAAAGCGACGTAAGAAATTCATATTACCATTGAATGATTGGATTTCTTTCTTACTTCGTGGAAAATCAATCTTTTGAATGGATTCCATCCCAGCTGGATCAATACAGATGCCCTCCTTTGATATAATATGACCGAGAAGCTTACCTTCATCCATGGCGAACAGACTTTCCTTTGGATTGAGAGATATACCATACTTCCTACACTGCTGAAATACAATCTTCAAATGATAAAGGTGCTCTTCATCTGAATTAGAGAAATCTGTCAAATCATCAAGATAAACAACTAGAAAAACAATTTTTTCATTAGCAAATGTGATATCCATCGCCCGCTCAAAGGTTGCACCAGCATTTTTCAATCCAAAAGGCATCTTTGCATAATGAAAAGTTCCCCATGGAGTGGTGAACGTTGTTTTGTCTCTGTCATCCTCATGGACCAGAATTTGGTTATACCTGGAATACCCATCAAGTAACGACATGCGGGAAGCCCCAACTACCCTTTGAAGTATGTGATCCATCTTTGGCAAAGGATAGTTATCTTTCAAAGATACTTTATTCAGATTTATAAAATCAATACATAACCGAATCTCACCTGTTTTCTTGTGCACGGGCACCAAATTAGAAATCCAATTGGAAAACCGTATGGGAACAATGATACCTGCTTTGTACAACCGATTGACTTCCTTCTCAATTGAGGGCAGCAACTTTGGATTTATTCTTCTTAGTTTCTGACGAAAAGGTTTCTGATTTGGCTTAATCGGGATGATATGCTGAATTATGCTTGTGTCATATGATTTCAAATCTGAATAATCCCAAGCAAATACATCAGTAAAAGAAGATAGTAAACTGATATACTTTGCTTTTACCTGTGGAGGCAACGCCTTTGATAATTTCACCACATCCTCAACTCCTTTCTCGGTGGGCAGCAAGCTCGGTTTTCGGGCCACATCATCCTGATCAAAAAGCTCCTCTATAGGTATTAGACCTTTAGGAATGATGTTGTCTTTCAGCTGCAAAACTTCCATCTGATTGACTTCTATATCCACCTCACCATCATCATACTCTACATCAACAGAAGTGTCTTTGAATTTACCTTCATTTTGCAGAAATTCATTGATCTCATCATCATCTTGAAACACTTGCCAATACCTTTGGTTGTCGGGGATAGTGGGGCGATGCTTCACGTGAATCTCAAACTTGTTGTTTTAATTCATCGAAATATTCAAATTACGTGCTGTTGTTGCAAGTGAATCCGTAATGACATTCTGAACACGAGGGACACATGTCAAAGTATAATCTGAAAATACTCTCAAAATATCGAGTACCACATTGCGGTAGGCCCGCATTCGAGGATGTTTAGCTTGGTATTCCCCTTTCACTTGCTTGATAACTAACTCGGAGTCGCCATACACTGAAATCCTTTTAGCATTCAATTTTCTAAGAATTTTCAAACCAGCAATTAAAGCCTCATATTTAGCCTCATTATTTGAACAGTCAAAAGCTAATTTATAAGAACAGACCCTTACATTGCTTAGCACTTTGTTTGGGGCGAAAACAGGGCCGCGTATCCAAATGCCAATTCCAGCACCTTCCCTTCCTACTGCGCCATCAAAATCCATGCTCCATAGGCATACTTCATCTTCTTCCAAATGATGAAATTCTGTTTGTTCTGTTTCTCCTCCTTGTTATCCATCAATATGTTGCTGCTGTTGGAAGGTTGATTGCTCAGCAGTACTATCAAGTCTTTGTCTTTCTTTCTTTAAGACCTCTCTGAAATTTTCAGTGATCTCGGGAATGTCTTCTACTTCAACTACTTGGCTATTTACATCATTAAAGCTATCTGAATACAAAACAAATGATTCTAAATCAGTATGTATATAGTTGATTCGATGATTTACCGGTTTCTCCTTGCTAGTGATCATGTACTTCATCTTTTGTTCCCGGTATAGTTTCCTCATTTGACCAAACATGGGAATGGTAGCATAGAAGAAATGAAGCTACATTGTCCCTTTAATCTTTGCTCCCCAATATCTAGAAAGAAGCATGCCAAATCTAGGAGGTATATCCACCACAACCACATCCATCAAAACATTTTTAAGGGAATCTAATCCAAACTGACCACCAAATCCTTGATGCGACCAATGCACCTTACTCTACCAGAATCAAAAGAGTAAAGGTCATGATATTTTCTAGTGATATCCAATCCCAATTTTTCCATGATGGCCTTAGGCATGAGATTATGAGAGGCTCCGGAATCAAACATAGCATTGTGTAACACATAGTCATGCACCCTGAGACTAATGTAAAAAGGAGCTACATCACTATCTTGAGACTGACCTTCCAATGTTGGACCAAAAATCAATTCAGGTCTATCATCTTCCACGTTCACCATATCAGATGACGGATCCAAATTCAAAATCTTAGACACCTGACCTTTGTAGTTGTTGTTCTTCATCAACTCAGTCAAAGGAATAGATATTTTTAACTTAGAAATTTCATTTTCTAAGTTAAAAACTGAAACTTTCTCTACCTCTTTCGCTGAAACCTCTTTCTTTTCAGTTTTCTCCTTTGACACACTAGGCTGATTGGATCTTTCATTTGCTGATGGCGTTTTGTTGGTGGTAGGATCAGCTGTCTCTTTTCCCTTTTTCTGCACAATGGGAGGATCATTCTTTGGCACTGCTGCCTCCTTCCTTTTCTGAATTGGATTTATGGGCACATCTCTACTTTTGAGGGAATATTGTCACTGCTGGGCTGATAAAGCATTCATGTATCCTCTTTGGTACTCATCAAACTCTTCCTCAAGAACTATTTCATTTGCCAAAATGAAATTTTCGTCCCTTTGTACAGCTAAATTCTCGGAATACTCCTCATATTCAGTGATAAAAATTGGCATATCATCAGGCGTAAAGAAATGATTCTCTTCTCCAATTACATTCTCCTCCTCATCTGATTCGGACCATGTACAAAATTCTGTTGTAAGGGTGTTTTCACCTGCTGTTGTGGTGCTTGGTCTTGTGTCCGCTGCTCTCTTTGTTTGATTCTAAATTGTGGTTGCTGCTGACCTCGAAAGTTGGGATTTCTGACTTGTGTTTCAGGCTTGTCAAGTGTCAATCTGTCAAACATTTTCTCCATCTTCTGAAGCACTTGATCTGAAGTGGAAACTTCTTCCTTCATTGTTACCTTGTTTTCATCCTTTGCTCTAGCTCTCTTGGCAAGGAGATTAGCTTCAACGCTGACTGTAATTTTCTGCATGTCCTCCAAAGTAGTAGGATCTCTTTCTCTTAATTGATAGGCCATATCAAGATCGAAACCATCCGGAAACTTAATCAAAGCCAACCCCATAGGTGGGTTTATATGATCAGGAATTGCATTGTAAACTGAATTGAATGTAATACAATAATCTTGAACAGACTCACCAACGTTTTGCTTGATGTTCTCATATTCGAAAAGGATTTGAAGGGGGTTTTTCTTCACTTCCCAGCGATCCAAGAATTTTCTCTGCAGATTGGCCAATGTAGTGATACTTGTAGCTGGCAAAGCTCTGAACCATTTCCTCACTTCACCACCAAAGGTTTGTACAAACAGTCTCATGGTCACATTTTCTGCATCAATCCCATGGAGGTCAAAGAAATCTGTCATCTTGTCCACATGTTGTTGAGCTGTAACACCATGAGTGCCATCAAATAGTGGAATTTTGATTTGATAATCGGCAGGCATATCATCTAGATTTTGAGGCAGCACAAGGGGTGCAAACTGAGCAGCCATTGCTCTTGGTGGATTTGTAATCGGTCTTGGAGATGTTGGGGGAGTGGGTGCAGCTGATGTATGGGGTATATGAGGTGGGGATGGGGGTGAAGAAATATTGGATGCTTGAGGGGTAGAAGGAGTAGATAGAGGTGACACCACTGCAGATTTTTGATTAGAGATAGAAGGCTGCACAGGGATGGTGGGAATGAAGGGAGGTTCGGTGGGAATTTTCGAGCTAGATGCTATTGCAGATGACCCAAGGGTTGCAAATGTAGTCTCTAAGAAATCAGCAATATTAGAAGCCATAATTGAAGTTTGGAGTTGATTCAAGATATAATCGTCAATTGATTTGCTGGCCCTTTCAGCTTCAAGATCTTTAACAAACTCTGGATTTAAGGCAGTTGAAGCAACAACGCTTTCAGATTTGGTTTCAAACAAAGACAATTTGACTGCTCATCAAACTCAAGATCTTCAAGATACTCAAAAACAACAGGACATGAATGAGATTTGAACACGGGAATCACAAAACTTCCTTGGCGAAGGATTCTCAGAATAAGATTGGGATTTTCATACACAGGAGGAGGATCAGGGTCCGGATTTGCTCTGGTATATCTTCTAGAAGCCAGTGTGTTATTATTTCCAAGAAATCAAATGGACATTTGCAACTTGTTCAGCCTATCAAATCCTAAACTTATCATCCAAAAGCTTAGAATTATGAGATGTACTGGGGCGATTTGCAGGTTAGATATTCCGCTTATAAGACTAGACTGGAGATTGATTGAAGTAGCTTTTATCTACTTGCACTAATGCAAAGGCTACCTGGCTAATCTTCAGACTCTGTCTATAGTTTATAAAACGTAGAATACCAACAAAGAAACAATTTCTTCCCTAGCAGATTCGCCACTATGTTAGGGCCTAAATCTACCTCGGGCTAAGAAAGGTAGGATCTAGGACAACATCAAACCACGCTTAACCTAGTAGTTATCCCTACCAGGTTGGGAGAGGGCTCTCTCCGGGTCAATCTCAGTAAAATATAATCGATTAGGGTGTGAGATGACTAATATTGCTGATTGATTTTAGGCTAGGTATGTGTGTAAAAGAGTTTGATTGAATAAAATGTTGTTTTTGTTGGCTCAAATGGAAAGGCAGATTTTGTGTGAGGGGAATGAGGCTCAGTTTTGCAGAGTTCTCAATGGGGCAAGGTAGGCAACTGATTTGGAACTTCAGATTGAATGAGATGGAGAGATTAGACAGGTGAGGAGTTGAAGAGGGCAAGAAAACTCAAGGATCCTCCTCAAACAACTGAAAACATCAAAAGCTAAAGCAAACCCTAGGTATAGCACTACAATTTCAATGGATTCTACCTTTTCCCTTGTTTGTTTTAGTTAAGAAGAAGCAAGATAGATAATGGAATACATAAAACATAAATGAAACTCACAATTACAGAAGAAAGCACAATACCAAAACAAGATTCCACATGAATCCCAAAGAGTGTTACAAACCCTGGTCTCAATTCCTTAGCCAAAATGCCGATATGAGTATACAATGAAGCTCCTTGCTTTCTCAAAAGTCCAACCATGCTAATGACTGAAAGATCACAAGATATAGACAAACCATAACTCGTCCTAGCCTCTACGGGTCGAGCTCACAAGTTTATGATCTATTCCAACTAATTCTAAATTGAGAACTAGAAATTAGGCAGTGGAACAACTTGCCTATAGAGACTAGGGAACTGATTCATTCAGTTTCAAACAACTTTTTGATAGATGAATCTACCTCCATAAGTGAAAATTAGACATAATTACATTAAGATCCATCAATTTACACTAAATTACATCACAAGTTTGACATTGAGAAGCGGAAAAAGTCAAACTGTCAAAATCTAGGCGAAAAACAGAGTATTCTTGGTCAAACTGAGCAAAATTTACCCAATGCACTCGCTGATTTCCCTATGCGAAGTTCTTGTTTCCAGCCACTTTTGGAGGCCTTCCTGGTGTCCAAATTTTCTCCAAGTGTGCTTGTTGGAAATGCCTGCCTGTCTACTTGCCAACTCAAGTGGAATCTTTGAAGTTGGCCTCCATTTGCCCCTCCAAAATTCATTTCTCCAACACTGCTTCCTGTGTGTCAAAATAGGGCAGTAATGTCATTTTTTGAGTGTTTTTGACCCTTTTGAGGGCTCAAAACATGTCAAAATTTCTTGGCCATTGGTAGAAAAGCATATTTCTCCATGCCAAATCCAAAAATGCTGAGTTTTTGTCATTTGGAGGCTCCCATAAAAAGCGAGCATCAGGTGGCATGGCGCATAGGGCAGAAAATTCTATTTTTTGAGCCAAAAATTCAAAAAATGCAAAAAGTGCCCCAATTTTTTTGAAATTTGGGCTGAGTCTTCTCCATCAAGTGCTAGGTTGGGCTAGGGAAGCCTTAGAAAATATCTAAATTCTATCTTGCTCCTTTCGCCTCCTCGATGCCCTCTTCAACTTTGCCTTCAAGCTCCTGATTCTTGCCTTGCAGACTTTGTTTCTCGCCATGTAATGATAAGCCATATGCCTCAACAATGCCTTCTCCTTGTTGGCCTTCTCTAACAACCTCTCTAAGTGGATATTAGCTCTTTCAAGCCAAGATTCCCGATCGGCATTGATCTCTTGCTCAAGTGATGTGAGCTTCACCTTCCTCCTTTTGGCAGCTTGGCGGTTTTCCCGAATGTTTTGCAACTCCATAATCGCTTGCTGATCCTCAAGCTACTTATTTCTTTGCTCCAGGTACTTTATTATCCACTTAGCTCTTTCCAAGTTGAGGGACAAAGCATTGATGTCCACCTGCTGCTCTTGGATGACTTCTTTGAGATTTGAGCTTTGTGGGCCCAAATTAGTATCATCACCCTCAATGAGAATGAACTCAGTCTCCTGCTCACCTGATGGTCCCTCATCCTGTAATGGCCTCTTGCCTTTGTCCTGAACCTGCTGTGTTGATGAAGGAATCGAGACCCCTTCCACCCCGGGTGGAGATAATACTCACTTGGCTGCTGCAAACAACCGTCTATTGCCCTTTTGATAAGTGATAAACACCAGCACACTAGCGGTCTATGTCTCATGACCCTCATGTTGATGTGAAGGTCCACCTGTCTCATGAAAAGCCTCCGGAGGTCCCTTAGGAGCTTTGAAGAACTCACGAGAAATGAAATCCTCCCAAGTGATGCCCTGCACACCAAGCTGATGGATGACCACAATCTTATTGAGAGCAAAATGGTAAAGACTATTGAACTACTGCTGAGGAGTCTTTTGTTGTACTAGGGTGGTCATCTTCTCAATATTTTGTCACATGAAGTAGGGGAGATTCATCATCCTCACCCTGGTAAAGTGCATCAACAACCTGATATGATAGGCATATAAACAAGAAAACCGGCCCTCACAGCTGAAATACTTCATTATCAGTTTCATCACAGGAGCATAGGAATCTTTCAGGTACCGGAAAGTAAAAACTCTGCTGAGTTGTCTCAAATAACCAGGCTTGATGTATGGTTCATAATGTTGCATGTTAATTTGCTGCCTTTTGTTCCATTGCTCTCCAATATTAGGAATGTCGGTTGCTAGAGAAATAGATTCTGGTGTTAAAGTGAATGTTACACCAGCTAGAGTGGCTTGACCATCATGTAAATGAAGCACAAACAACCGGGCCAACTCATGGTGAAACTGGACTCTAGCAACCATCTCACAAAACTCATAGTAGGATTGGTGTTGGAAGCATGTGATGGCGAGAGGGCAGGCCTGTAGCTCAGCAAGGGTAGTAGGTTCCTCTCGTATATGTTTGCCACCCTTATGAGGCCTCCTTGGTGCATGTACCTCTGTAGGAGAGTCACTATGTGTCTCTTCTTCACGATCATATGAAGGATCAGACTCCATGCTTGCTAGTAAGTGAGTTTTCTTGATGAGGAGTAGGAAATTTATGGTGTCTTTAATTTTCTTCCACCAAGGGAAAAGTATATGAGGGACTGTGGAGGGAGAGAGTATGAGGGATTTTGGGACTGTTAGGACAGGGTTTGGTTTGGGAAACAAGGGATTAGGGAGTGATATGTAAGCTTTAGGGACAACAGTTAGGGTTTAGGGATTTATATTTAGGATTTGGGAAAATGGGATTTGGGGATAGGGGAAGATGATTTTTGGGAATATGGGAGTTAGGGAATGGGGGAATAAGATGAGAAAATGAGTGAAGGAGTGAAAAGGTGAGGGAATGGCAGAATGGACTTGGCAGCCAAAATAACCAATGCAAACCCTAGGCAATAGTTTCTTTAGAAATGGTAAGGAGATAGGGTTTGATTTTTCCTTTAGACAACCACCATAAATTGTATGAAAAACTCCTTTACTAGCAATGAAGAGGGCTTAACTTACTTGCAAAATGGAAGTCTTGAATGATTTTGGCAATTTGAGAGAGTTTTGGAGAGAGTCGGGCTTGGCAGCTCTATGCGCCGCGCCTCAAACCCAACACGCCGCGCCTTCTGTGTGTTCCGCGCCATAACAACTTTACACTAGAAATCTTGACCCTATGCGCTGCACCTTTCACCCAGTGCACCGCGCCTCTGATTTTGCACAATTTTCTCCAAGTTTCTCTCCTTTTGCTCAAACACCGCTTCCACTTTACTCACACTTTGTTCTTTGAATGCAAATGAGCCTTTCAATTGAGAAGAATGATTTATACCCAAGAACTTTTAATTTTTGTTTCATAAAACCCACTTTTACAGTGTTTAGAATATGACTATACTTTTTAACTATGTTTTTTGAGCTTTTCACTTTATTTGAGCTTTTTATGAACTGAATGACTTGTTTTTGTTTGCTTTGCAGGGGATTGGAGATACTAAGGCTTGGGAAGGAGGCCAAGGTTGCCTCTGAACTGCTTTACATACAAGAGAATTGAAAATACATGAATTAATACAATAAAATCTAAAATACTCTGTTTTTCCTCAAAATAGAGTTTTGAGGAAAAATACATCTCTGAGCAATTGATTATGAAATTTATTGGTACTGGAACCTCCTCATGTGCCTGCTGACTGTTATTGGACATTTTGAAACCCTTTTTGATGAAACCCTAGACCTAATGACAGTGAAACCCTAAAAGAATGACTCTTGAAATTTTTAAAGACAAAAAGGTGACTGCATATGATTTTGATGAATAAAAAATGGGTGAGCAGGTAAAGGACATGAGGGAAAATGTACAACAAGCCACTACCGTCAAATGGTCCATGCTCCTAATGGAATGCAGGTTACTGGGTGGGACACCTAATATGCAATGCAAAAAGAGGATTTGATCTCTAACAGAGGGATGAAGATACTGACACTAACAGAGTTAACAGTCAGTTGGTGCACTAATGAATTAACTATTACTACTCCAGTTAATTGAAGATTCCCTCATCAGAAACTCATGCATGTCGATTATGAGAAATACCCAATTGAGACTAGAGTGCATGGATAGTGTACTATCAGTTGTATAATTTTTTGAGTTTCACAGAGGGTGCATGCAATCAGGAATTGAACCTAGAATGGATTGTGCAGTTTTGGATGCGATGGTTTCCCTTTAAGATGGGCTAATCAGCCATAGGAATTGCATAAGGAAATAGGGACTTGGAAAGTAGGATAATTGGCTAAGTGTTGGACAAGAGTTTTCTTGTGAGTTGGAGATTGATCATACTGAGTGTTGGGATTGTTCTTGTGAGAAAAAGCATTGTATTATCATCTTGGATTTCCGATTAATGGAATACAGATAGTGGGGTTTTCTGCTATGGCTTTCCCCATATATTTATTGCGTTATGTGCCATTGATTTTCTTCCTCTTTTCGATTATTGTTTTCATCGATCTATTAGCTTCTGTTGGTTGAAAGTAGAAGTAGATTCTTGTCTCTTGTTTTAGCAGATTACATGAGCTTGTGAATCTACGAGATTTTCAACATGGTATCAGAGCCAACTTTTTTTGGGCAGCAAGTTTGTAGATAAAATCTAGAAATTTTTGTGCAAAAATTTTAGAAAAAAAATAGAAGATCTGGATTCGTTGTGAAAAAATACCCAAATTAAAAAAATCAATTGAATCGGAGTTCGGATGAAGGAGACATCACTAATTTAAAATCATCTCTTTTTCCAGAAAATTTTGTGACGACGGGACAGATGAAACAGATTGGTGTGCTAGCCAAGAACCTATATGCACTTGAGGTACAAGATGCATGCAAAGCCTTGATGAGCAAAGAAAAGGTTAGAGACTTGGCGGTTGAGAGGGAGAGTGAATTAACTCTCAACATGCAGCCCCATAAGAAGCCTCTGAAGCAGCTTCAGGAAGTTGTGGAGCAGCCACAACTAGAGAAGTTGAGAGGAGACTTAGTGGAGAGTTCCACTCAAGTTGAGAAGAAGCAGTCTCAGAAAATTGTGGAGTAGTCATGATTGGAGAAGCCGAGAGGAGACCGAGTGGAGGCATATACTCATACAAAGACCTCCAGTAGGGGGAAATTTTGAGCCATGTGGGTAGATGTATCACATGTGACCATACCTCCATGTGTGGGGTGGGGTGATGTGAAGTGATAGTCCCAAGAGGGCTAAAATTGGGCAAGGTCCATTGAGAGGTTTTATCTCATGGATTGTACCTTGCTACGGGAGCCCAAAGTACATAGTAGCGAGAGGAATCAATGGGATTGATGCAGTAAAAGATCAGAGTGAAAGAGGCTAGAGCAGTCATATACTGAAGATCATAGAGAAGGGTTGAAAACATTGGAGAAAGGCAGAGTCAACTAAGACATAGAGTTTTTAGTCGACAAAGGCAATAACAGTCAGATACTTTGATGACAGAGGCATCATTCTGATTTAGGTTGGATGATTTTTTATTTCTGGAGTTGCCAAAGCAACAACACTAGAGAGACATGTTGCATGCAGAACATTCCAAAGGTTCGGAATCAGGATCGAGTTGAATTCCTTTCTTGTTGAGAGGGAGTGTTGAAATAGCAACAAGAAATGTTAAAAATAGAATCCAGAAATTCCAGTTTAATTTTTCCTTGAATTCAACTGAGAATTAAAATCGAATTCTATTCTCATAGAAACTTGTACATAGCTAATGAGTTTAATTAACTTAATTATCTTAGGAATTTTTAGTTGGAAGTCTTTCTAAAGTCATGTATATGTTCTCCCTATATTATAGGGGTCCAAGATGAGTTAATTGTGAGTTGTAATTCGACAACTCAGTTTATTGAGTTAAGTTCAGTTAAATTAGTTCCAAACTGTTTGAGGAACTAATAGTGAGTTGACAGTTAGTTGGTGCACTAATGCATTAACTTGTGCTAGTCTAGTTAACTAAATATTCCCTCATTAGAAACTCATGCATGTCGATTTTGAGAAAGACCGAGTTGAGACTAGAGTGCAGGGATAGCGTACTATCACTTGTATAATTTTCTGAGTTGTACAAATGGTGCATGCAATCAGGAATTGAACCTAGAAGGGATTGCACAGTTTTGGATGCACTGGTTTCCCTTTAAGATGGGCTAATCAACCATAAATTGCGCAATGAAATAGGGACTTGGAGAGTAGGAGAATTCATTAAATGTTGGCCAAGAGTTTGCTTGTGAGTTGGATATTGATCATATTGAGTGTTGGGATTGTTCTTGTGAGAACATGCATTGTATTAACATCTTGGAGAACAAGCATTTTATTAATACAATACAAATAGTGGGGTTTTGAGCCATGGCTTTCCCCAAATATTTATTTTGTTATGTGCCATTGATGTTCTTCCTCTTGTCGATTGTTATTTTCATCGATCTATTGGATTTTGTTGGCTGAAAGTAGAAATAGATTCTTATATCTTGTTTTAGTATATTACATGAGCTTGTGAATCTACATGTTTTTCTACAGGAAAATAGAAATTTTTGGGATTGTTTTAAGGCCAATACCAACCACACGTGCGAAGAGAAGGAAGGGATATCTACAGTTAGGACAACTTCAAGTCATATCCCATCATACCTCATCATTTGGTCTACAAACTAGGCCTATTAGGCCTCCTATCCAAGTGAAGAAGGAAGGACCTCAAGCAAAGGAAAGAGGGTCCATATAACATCAACAAGACATATCACACGTGTGAAAATTAGGGTTGCAGTGTTGTCACACTAAACCTACCACTATACATCAAGAGGGGACTCACTTGATCAAAGGAAGGAAGGAGTATCCTTAGGTGAAGGATAGCATTAAGTACAAAAGATAAGTATCTCTTATAGAAGTTCTACTAACAGTGGAAGGAAGAATGAAGTGTTGAAATAAGGATGAAGTGTCGGGGAACGAAGTGCCGGAAGGAGGTGGACAAAGTGTCAGGGAAACATAGTGCAGTGAAAAGGAAGGACTTGACTTGTTCTTGGAGGATCTTCTAGTCAAGTGTCTAGGGTTTCTAATTGATCAAGAAAGAAGCTTCAATAAGAGAAAACTTACCGAAGTGGTTTCCTCTCAAGAGAAGAGAGGTTTTGGCCCTGGAAAAGAGACAACATCTTGTGTTTTTGTTCTTATGTTTTTGGTAGGAGTTTCATGAAGTACACACACATGCATTAATGAGAAGAAGAAGAAGATTAAGCTAACAACAAAAGGTAAAAATACTCCACAAATTGTTATCAAGTCAAGAAGAATCACACTACGCCTAATTTACCTAGATTCTTTAACATGGAATCGGAGCTAAGGTGACACATCAAGGAAAGGACATCTCAAGAACACTCACAAGGTGACTCATCAAGGAAGGACATCTACAAAGTTTAAGCATTAGGCCAAGAAGTCTCAATCACTTCAAGGACAAGAATGCCTATCATCTATCATTCATCAACGAAGACTACAATGCAAGAAGAAGAGGCTTACATAAAGGCACCTCCAAAGAAGAGCAGATCAAAGAGGGACCTACATCATCTAAAAATCATCAAGCATGTCCACTTGGATAAGGAAACTTGAAGAACATCAAGATCCTAGGAACACAAGCCATCAAGTCTTCAAGGAGAAAGAAAATCCACCACATCCAAAAAAATATATCAAGTAATTATATGTCCACTTTCGAATATACATCAATGTCGTTTTGCAAGGAGAGCAACAAATTGGTAGGTACCAATAACTTTCTTGCATGAAAGAAGAGGATTGATTTACTTCTCAAGGAGAATGAACTTATAGAACATGTCAAAGGGAATATCAGTATCCCTTCTAAGGAACAAACCCCAGCCTTAGTCAAGTACCATAAGGATGAGATGAGAGCTCAAAGGATTCTAATAAAATCTATCAAGGACTCTCTTATTCCTTATGTATCCAAATTTGAAACATCAAAAGAAATCTATGATAAACTAGTAGAGATATTCTCGGTAACCATAGTTGGAGAAGTGGTATCTCTAAGAAATGAATTGTACAAGATGAAGATATCAAAGGAAGGAATAGCTCCCTACTTCATGAAGATCTCTGAGATGAGGGATCAACTTCAAGAGTTAGGGGAAGTCATGTCCTACAAAGAAATGACAATTTTAGTACTCAATGCTTTACCTAAGGATTGGGGCAACTTCACATCAAGAATATATGCCATGAAAGAAGATACCACACTAAGTGAAATGTGGCCTCTATGAAAAAAATAGGAAACTAGACTCAAAGCCAAGGAAGATGTCGGATCAAAGGAGCGGGCATTTGCTACCATGGCCAAGAGAAAGGGAAAATTTGGCAAATTTGGTCCACGAAGAACAAACAATAAAGATATTTCCAAAATGCAATGCTATGGATGCCAAGAATATGGAAACTACAAGAGGAATTGTCGTAATATAAAGAAGGACAACAACAACAAAATAAAAAGGTAAGAATCTCACATGACTCAAGAGGTGAAGGAAGAAGTAAAGAAGAAAAAGAAGGAAGATCCTCCGGATCTGTACTATGACTAAGTCAATCTCTTTACTTAAAGTCTTCTTTAAAATTTTTTAGTAGGACAGGAGCATGTAGGAATAGAATAAAATTTCATAGCTACAAACATCTTCTAGAATCTAGAATCATGAGGTACATAGAGTTCTAGATACTCAGATATAAAGAGCATTTATAATTGAGAACAAAATGCAGGGCTATAAATATCTTCTAGAATATAGGAGCATGGTAAATATAGCTCAATATATTCATGTAGAAGGAGCATACATAGAATAGGACCTCATCCATCATGAAAGAAAATTGATCATGATTAAGAATCTTAGAAGACCTCCATCATCAAAAGGAAAGAAACATTTACAGGGTAAGAGTCTTCAAGATCCTCAGATGGAATCTTCAAAACAAGATTCATGAATAAGAAGCAGATGTCTCATTGGGAAGTACCATTCATGGGATTCAAGAAATGGATGATATGTAGGCAAGCTAAGATGGAGAAAGAAGGGCCATATCAAGGACAACCAAATGAAGCCAAAATGATCAAAGGAGAATCAAGATGAGGTATGTATGCATCAAAGTTTATGCATGTTATCATATGTACATTATTGAGTCATGGGAATAGTTCTATGACATGATCAAGTATGAAAGAATCTCTTTCACCAATGACATGCTCGAAGGCATGTACAACAATGCAGTGAAGTTCAAAAAAATGAAATACTCACATAAAGAGTATAAGATTGCTGACTAAGAAGCTAGTGAAGAAGAAATGTCGACTAGCACTAGAAGCAAGCCATGAAGAAGTGCTCCCAAAAAGAGCATAAGGTGGTTGAAAAATCTATCCAAGAAGAAGAAAGTGAAGAAAGAGATCAAGCATTTCAAAAATATCATGATCACAAAGAATCACTATCTAACAAAAAAATTTGAATACATCTCCCCAAAGAAGGCATGGCAACTTTGACAAAGGAAGAAAAAGATCAAAGGACCCTTGAAACCTGTGAAGGCCTTGGAGATACAAAAAGTGCAGGTAACTAATTATACTCTACAAATATGTCATGATGAAGAAGCCATCCAGAAAAAGTACCATTTAATTGTAGGCTTTAACCCCGTACAGAAATTACCTGCATATGATTCTAGAACAAAGAAAATAAATAATGCGAGAGCGTAACACATAAAACACATATACACAAAGATTTTTCCTTGGATCCCAAAACCGAGACTACCAACTTTATTTTTCATTATGTTCCTTTCAATATTACAATACATATTTATACATGCCGAAGCATCCAAAACCATGGACCGAAAACCATCGCGTCCAAAACCATGGGCCGAAAACCATTACGTCCAAAACCATGTGCGAAAATCATGCACAAAACCATAGGTAGGTCCGCCCAACCTAACATAGGGTCCAAAATCATAATTTCCTGGGGCACTGCCCCAAACCCCATAGAGTGGGGTTACCTGCACCCCTCAAACCCCTGTGACCCCCCCCGCCCCTACACAATCGGTGCAACAAAGCGGGGGCTCCGCCCCCCTTCTAACCCCCCGATTAACTACGTCGGCTAGTTGTGGAAATAATATAACACAACCCAACATTCTCCCACTTGTTGTTTTCTTTCCATAGGGGGACACAAGAGAGCTTAGTCATTTATCCATCCCTGCAATGCCCATTGTTTCTCCACACCAAGAGAACTTGTCAGAGCTCACAAATTTTTTCAATGCATCTGAAGTATTCTTCAAAGTGTGCACCTTTACCAACAACACCTTTTTGTCTTCTATCAAATCCCTCACAAAGTGATACTGAAAATCAATGTGCTTTGTATTTGAATGATATGCAGGGTCCTTCTCCAAGAAAATTACACTTTGGTTGTCACAATTTATCCTTATAGCTCCTTATACTAACCCCATACTTGAACACAATCTCTGCAACCAAACTGCTTCGTTGCTTGCTTGAGTGGTTGCCATGTATTCTGCATCTGTAGTTGATAGTGCCACTATAGATTGTTTCTTACTCATCCAATTGATTGCACCTCCAAATAGGTTAAACACATACCCACTTGTAGATCTTCTCTGATCCAGATCTCCAGCCGAGTTTGCATCAACAAAGCCATTAATATCCAACACTCTGTCCAATCCTGGTCTTCCTTGGTAGCACAAACCATAATCACCAGTGCCATGCAAATACCTGAAAACTCACTTCATTGTTGTCCAGTGCTCCTTCCTTGGTTTTGACATAAACCTGCTCAATACTCCCACTAAATGTGCAATGTCTGGTCTAGTATAGACCATTGCATACATTAGGCTACCGACTGCACTTACATATGGAACATTGGACATGTCATGTTCCTCTTCTTGTGTCTTGGGACACTGTTCAACAGATAACTTCACACCTACAGGAATAGGAACCTTCACCAGTTTACTATCCTGCATATTAAACCTCTGTAGTATTGTCTCAACATACTTCATCTGGTTTAACCAGAGCTTCCTCTTTGCCCTATCTCTTTTAATTTCCATGCCCAAAATATAGCTTGTAGCACCAATATCTTTCATGTCGAATTTGGAGGACAATTGGGTCTTCAAATCCTGGATAATTTCTTTGTCATTTCCAACCAGCAACATATCATCCACATACAAGACCAGATAAATAACACGGTCACCAATTAATTTAAAATACACACAAGGATCTGCTTTGGTTTTTGTGAAGCCAAGTCCCCATATAAATGTATCAAATTTATGATACCTCATCCTTGGTGACTGTTTTAACCCGTACAAAGACTTCTTTAACTTGCATACGAGTTATTTCTTACCCTTCACCACAAAGCCTTCAGGTTGCTTCATGTAGATTTCCTCTTTCACATCCCCATGAAGAAATGTTGTCTTCACATCCATCTGTTCTACCTCAAAATCAAAAGCAGCAGCAACAGATACAAGTAATCTAATAGAAGTTACCTTGGCAAAAGGAAAAAAAATATCACCAAAATCAATTCCCGACACCTGGGAATAACCTTTTTCTACCAACCAAGCTTTGTATTTCTCCACCTTTCCTTCTACATTTGTCTTCTTCTTGAACACCCGTTTGCTGCCAATGGGTTTCCTTCCAGCCGACAACTCCACTAGATCCCATGCCTCATTTTTGTGCAAAGATGTCATTTCATCAACCATTGCCTCTTTCTAGAGTTTGCTATCCTCTGAATCTACTGCTTCCTTCATAGTTCTGGGATCATCATCAATAATAGATAAAGAAAAATTTGAATGGAAAGCAAATGGACTATACCTTTCTGGATGCCTTCTTTCTCAAACTTATCTTCTCACACCTAGAGTTTGTGGCTCTTCATATTTTGATTCCTCCTCTGCTATAGACTCTGGATCTTCCTCCTTAAGCTCAAACTCTATCTTCTCAATTCCTTTGGTTGGAATTCATGTTTAATAACATCTTTCACCTCTTTGAGCACCACATCTCGGCTATACATAACCTTCCTTTTTAGTGGGTTCCAAAGCTTATAGCCCTTTAAACCATCCTTATACCCAATAAAAATGCACTTTTCAGATTTACTATCCAACTTTGTTCTTTTCTCCTTTGGAACATGTACATATGCATCACATCCAAATACCCTCAGATGTGAAAGAGAGGGTTTCTTACTAGTCCATACCTCTTGTGGAGTCTTATCCTCCAATGCTGATGAAGGTGATCTGTTGAACAGGTAACATGCAGTCTCCACCACCTCTACACAAAATTCTTGTCCTAACCCGACACCAATGAGCATGCTTCTTGCTCTTTCCAACAACGTCTTGTTAATTCTTTCTGCAACTCCATTTTGCTGAGGTGTATATGGAGTAGTCTTCTACTGTACTATACCACACTTCTTACAGAATTCTTCAAATTCCTTACTGCAAAAATCTCCACCATTATCTGTCCTCAACACCTTTATCTTCTTCTATGTCTGGTTTTCCACCAGAGCCTTAAATTATTTAAACCTGTCAAAGACTTCAGATTTCTTCTTAAGGAAATATATCCATGTATTCCTTGAGAAGTCATCTATAAATGATACATAGTACACAGACTTACCTAGTGATGGAACCTTCATAGGTCCAAGCACATCACTGTGCACAAGCTCTAATATCTGTTTCGCCCTCTTACCACCAGAGGGGAAACTCACCCGATTCTGCTTCCCATATACACAATTTTCACAGAAATCAAAATCCAGAGAGCTATTACTCATACCTCCTGCCATACCTTTACCATGAAGTATTCGAAGGCCCTTCTCTCTAATATGTCCAAGCCTTTGAAGCCACAACATGGTCTTCTCTCTAGAGACCACTAGATTTTCTGCTCCTCTTTCAGGAACCATAGAACTATTGCACACATCAACAACAGTGCTACCTTCTAGCTTGTACATAGTTCCAATCCAAACTCCCCACATCAATACCAGTGATCCCTGGACCATCTTGCAGGTATCCTTATCGAACACTGTTTTTACACCTGCATCATCCAACTTGCTTACTAAAATCAGATTTTTGGCCAATGCAAGAATATGCAGAACACTGCAAGTGTTCTAACCTTTCCACCTTGAAACTTCAACTTTAATTTTCCATTACCAACAATTCTAGCTTTCCTATCATCCCCTAAGAAGACATCACCACCATCATATTTCTCATACTCGCAAAACCACTCTCTATGGGGAGTGAAGTGAAAGGATGCACCTGAGTCAATCAACCATGCTTCATGATATACATGTGTACTTGAAGAAGCCAAGTACACATCCCCACCTTCATTTGAGGTGGTTTTCACCTCTACAGAAGGAGCATCATCAGATCCCTTTCCTTTATCAAGAGCTTTATATTTACAATCCCTTTTGTAGTGCCCTTCCTTTCTGCATTTCCAGCACAACACCTTTATAGGTTTTCCTGGAGATTTAGATCTCCCTCTAGATTTAGACTTCCTACTCGATGACTTATTTTTATTTATGTTCTGGGACCGTCCTCCTACAGATAAGACATCACCATTTTGGATCTCCATATTTTTCTGTCTCATTTCCTCCGTCAACAAGGATGAGACTATTTCATCAAACTACAAGGCAGTTGCATTGCTACATATTGCAATAACCAGAATATCCCACGAATCTGGTAGAGAAAACAACAAACAGATGCACTTATCTTCATCTAAAATTTTAATATCAACAGATAATAACTGACTTACCACAGTATTAAATGCGTTTAGATGCTATATCACCGAGTCTCCATCTTTCCTCCTCAGGTTATATAGCTTTTTCCGCAGGAATAGTTTATTCACCAGAGACTTAGATTGGTACAAAGTCCCTAACTTGTCCCACAAAGCCTTCGTTGTAGCTTCCCCTGATACATTCAACAATATTGATCTGAGATGCACAATCGTATTGTGATCTTTTCCTTCTGATCCAACTTCTTCCATTCTTCATCGAACACTCCCATTGGATTAGCACCCAGATCTACCGCGATCCACTCATATTTATCCATCAACAGATCCTCCATCTTGAGTTTCCACAACTCAAAACTCTGACCATTAAATTTCTCGATCTCTAACTTTCCACTGCTTGCCATCTTCTTTCACCACCAGAATCAATCTCGTAGATCTCCCACTAAACAGGGTCTACCACAGGCTCGAGCGAAACCCCTTAGCAACAAAGGCGTCCCCTTGAAGCCAAAACAACCTTGATACCAAATGTAGGTTTTAACCCCGTACAAAAATTACCTGCATATGATTTTAGAACAAAGAAAATAAACAATGTGAGAGCATAACACATAAAACACATATACACAGAGATTTTTCCTTGGATCCAAAAGTTGGGACTACCAACTTGATTTTTCATTATGTTCCTTTCAATGTTACAATACATATTTATACATGCCGAAGCATCCAATACCATGGATCGAAAACCATCATGTCCAAAACCATGGACCGAAAACCATCGCGTCCAAAACCATGTGCAAAAATCATGCACAAAACCATAGGTAGGTCTACCCAACCTAACATAGGGTCCAAAAACAAATTTTTCCAGGGCGCTGCCCCAGACCCCATAGAGTGGGGTTACCTACACCCCTCAAACCCCCTGTGACCCCCCCCCGCTACGCAATCGACGCAACGAAGGGGGGGGCTCCGCCCCCCTTCTAACCCCCTAGTTAACTACGTCGGCTAGTCATGGAAAGAATATAACACAACCCAACATTAATGTTGAAGCAATATCAAGAAGAAGTCATGAATGGCTACTAGATCAAAGCATGTAGACAAGCAGGTACAACGAAGCATCCATGAGAAGAGTATTCCAAAACATGGAGAGATGAAAAATGAGTAGCCAATATGACAAGAGAACCTTATATATGTCAAGAAATACACTTTCCACGAAGGAAGCAATGACATGACAAATTAGGAAGGAAAGTGATCAATGGATGGTGCCCTACCAAGAAGAAGGTTCGAACAAGGACTTCATGACAACGAAGGAAGTAAGGAGATCAAGTAGCTGGAGGACCCAGGAAGAAGAATTTGCTAATGAATGGACAAGTCCCTAGCTAAGAGGGAGTTATAACAAGTTCCCAGTTGAAAAGGAACTTATACAAGTACCTTGTTAGATGATACTCGGGCATGTCTTCGTCAATTGAGAGGGAGAGATAGACACAACATTCTTGTCTTCACTTGGGAATAAAGAATGAGAGGATTGGGAAATCATCTAGCATCTTATACTCTCTGAGGATGTGTAGGGCATCCAAGACAAGAGTAGGAAAGAGGATCAATATTTTTTTAGTGTTGGGAACCCAAAACAAGAATAGTCCTAGAAGGACATACTCCTTGAAAACCCGGGTGGGTATGTACCTTGAGAGACAATGACTAAGTGTCTATAAATCATTGGTCTCGCCAACATTGTGCTCTAATATATTGAGAGATAGAGTTGTTAGTCAAGGCCTTGTTGTGGAAACACTGTTGGTTACTATGATGCTGTAACAGATGGATTGACAATTTGGTTTCTCTTATGTGAATTCTTCAAGATTGATAATAGCCAAACACCTTGTAATGTTGTATGAATATCCCCCTAGTTAAGAGGGAGTGTTGAAGGAAATTTAACTAGGTTCAGTCTTCATAAATTTACTTTTGATATTTGTATTTATTCAAGAAAATAAATATTATTTTTGTAATATATGTCAATGATTTTCTTGCTCATTGAAGTAGGTCTATCACATGTTAAAGTGCTATAGCTGAGTCAAAGATTCAAAAGAATTATGTTTAATACCTTAAAGGAATGTTACAAATTGTATATTTATGTATGAAATTCAAAGAAGACACCTCCAGGAAAACTCTAGTCTCCTCCTAGCAAACACACCATCAAAAGAAGCAATCGCACCATTAAAAGCACCAATCGAAGCAAAGGAAGTGAAGTTGGCCTCAAGGCATAAATTTGGCCTACAAGTTGGCCTAGAGGAGGGACAATCCTCTATATATAGAGGTTTTCCATTCCCTCAAATGACAAGCAACTCGCTTTGAAATCAGCGAAGATAGAGGTCCGAAAAAGAAGTCGAGAAAGGGATGAAGAAGGAGCCTTTGGTGCAGTGAAGAAGCAAGAAGGAAAAGCGAAGGTATTGGGATTGTTTTAGGGACAATACCAACCACACATGTGAAGAGAAGGAAGGGTTATCTGTGGTTAGGACATCAGCAAGTCACCTCCCATCATACCTCATCGTTTGGGCTACAAATTAGGCCTACTATGCCTCCTATCCAAGCAAAGAAGGAAGGACCTCAAGTGAAGGAAAGAGGAGTCATATAACATCAACAAGACCTCTCACACTTGCGATAATTAGGGTTGCAATTCTTTCACGCTAAGCCTATCACTAAACATCAAGAGGGGGTTCGATTGACCAAGAGAAGGAAGGAGTATCCTTAGGTGAAGGATATCACTAAGTACAAAAGATAAGTATCTCTTCTAGAAGGTCTACTAACAGTGGAAGGAAGAACGAAGTGCTGGAAGAAGGATGAAGTGTCAGGGAACGAAGTGCCAGAAGGAGGTGGACATAGGGATGAGGAAACATAGTGCAGAGAAAGGAAGGACTTGACTTGTGCTTGGAGGATCTTCTAGTCAAGGGTCTAGGGTTTGGCATTGATCAAGAAAGAATCTTCAATAAGAGAAAAATTACCAAATGGTTTTCCTCTCAAGAGAAGAGAGGTTTTGGCCCTGGCAGAGAGACAACAGCTTGTGTTCTCGTTCTTATGTTTTTGGTAGCAGTTTGTTGAAGTACACACACAAGAATTAATAATAAGAAGAAGAAGATTAAGCTAACATTGAAAAGTAAAAAGACTCCACAAATTGTTATTAATTCAAGAAGAATCACACTACACCAAATTTCCCTAGATTCTTCAACACTCAAAAGATGTTTGATTCCTTGAAAGATGTATCGATTCAGGCATCTTTGTTATATCCCCCAGATTACCAATGCAATTATTTCCTGTATATTGTCATTGTAGTTACTACAATCGCAATGGTATTGGTCCGAGAGGAAAATGTAGGGACTAAACATCCCATTTACTACTTGATTCAAAATCTCAATGATACAGAAGTCAAGTAGACTCACGTTGAGAAGTTAGCTTTAGCGTATGTTCAAGTTGTCTAGAGATTCCGCCATTGTATATTGCTACAGAAAACTATGGTCACTTCAAATAACAACCATATGAAATACATTTTTTCACGTCAATTTATAGGGGGAAAGTACTCGAAATTGATCATCATCCTGCATGAGTTTGACCTAGAATTATCAAATCCAAGTCAAATAAATCCTTAGTTTTTGCTAATTTGATCTGTGACCTTCCCACTGGTGGTTCTGAATCCATGTCTAAAAATTCAATCCCAGACAAGTCATTGTTTCTAATTTCATCATCATTAGGGGAATTTTGAGGTCTAAAATGGGCCTCCTAAGGAAATTATAAAATGATAGTGGAAATAATAAAATAAGATTAGATTACATCATCAAATTTTAGAGGGAAAAAGAAAAAACTATTTTTTCAAATCTTATATTAAACTTATATCCTTATGGGTTTACTCAAATTTTGAGCGGAAACACTTGTTCGATGCAAAATTTGATTCATCGTCCAAGGAGTACCCATGTTGCATACTTTCAATGGACCCTAATACATGAAAAATGAGAAATACATGAAAAACATGATTACAATCATGATTTTTCATGTATTTTTCATTTTTCATCTAGTAGGTTCCATCGAAAGTATGCAACATGGGTACTCCTTGGATGAGGAATTAAATTTTGCATCCAACGAGTACTCCCGCTCGAAATTTTAGTAAAACCTTAGGGAGATAAGTTGAAAATATGAGTCGAAAAAAGTAGTTATATTATTTTATTATTTTTTAATCTTTTTACATTTTTACTCCAAAAATGGTGAATCATCCCCCATGGTTGACATCATCATCTTGAATCCTATTGGTTCTTATAAAGTTTATTTTGGTTATACATTTTTCTTAGGAGGCCCATTTTAGACCTCAAAATTCCCCTAATGATAACCCTTTGTATGGATCCATCCTTGTATATCTCCAAACCCAGACTTTCTGATCTAAGCTTCGAGTAGTAATGTATTCAATATCAAGCCAAAGATTTTATAATGATTGGCAACACCCTTTATCGTCGTGGTATCGATACAGTTTTCAGAAAGTGCCTTACCCATGAGGAGGCTGAGAAAGTCCTTAATGAATGCCACTCAAGGGCATGTGGTTGTAATTTATCTGGTTATGCCACTGCACAAAAGATCCTACATTCTGGTTACTTTTGGCCCACCATTTTTAGTGATTGTGTTCACGTTGTCCAAAAGTGTCATTCATGCCATATTTTTTGTCGTAATACCCGTGCTCCACCCACACTTATATCGTAATACCTGTGCCATATTTTTTATTTTTGTCATTGTAGGTCGTTTTGCAAAATGGGGTATCGGTTTCATGACATGTAACCCTCACTCATTCGGGGTGCATGGCTATATCATTGTAGTGGTCGATTACTTTACTAAATGGGCTGAGGCGATGCCTACATTTAATAATATCAACGAAATAGTTGTATATTTCTTTTTCAACCATGTCATCACACGGTTTGGTGTTCCACAAGCCATAGTTACGGATAACGGAAAGCATTTCTTGAATCATATGATGTCTGAATTGACTTCCAAGCTAGGACTTTCCCATGAAATTTCCACTCCCTACTATCCACAGGCGAATGGACAAGTTGAGGCTATCAATAAGGTTCTTAAAACTATTCTTCAACGTATGATAGAGGTCCATAAATTGGACTAGCATTTGCTTCTTTTTTATGCCTTGTGGCCATACCAAACCTTCATTAGGACTGCTACTGGATTTACACCATTTCAGTTGGTTTATGTTCTGGAGCTATCCTTTCGATAGAATGTGAGATTTTTTCATTGAAACTAGCTATAGAACTTCTTCCTTCCACTACTGCAGAAGAGGAATGTCTTTTACATATGACACTCTTAGGTAAGACAAGACATGATGTCGCTTTAGATAATGAATCTCACATGAGATGTATCAAGGTGCAGTATGACAAGAGTTTCAAGCCTCGCATCTTCTCATAAGGAGACCTTGTTCTGCTTTACAATCAAGAGTATGGTAAATTAGGTTAAGGAAAGTTCAAGCCAATGTAGCTAGTTCCATATATTGTCAAATGTGGTCTTGCAAAAGGGTCCTATGAGCTAGTATATTTTGATGCAGTTCCACTCAAATAGCCTAGAAATGGGTTGTACCTTAAAAAATGCTATGCTTTATTTTGTGTAGTACACTGTGTACATGTTGTATATAGGTGTGTTGAATGTGTTTGCAGTGTGTTCCTTCATAATTTCCTTCAGTTTCTGTTAATCTCATTTACATTTGGCTTGCAGATGTTGGCATACTTGGAACGATTTGTTGGTTATATTGATGGTGCTAATCGTATTACTCAAAACCTGTCTTCAGCAGCATGGGCCATATTTTCTCCAGATGGAGAGTTAGTGAGTCTACAAGGTATTTGTATCAATCACTCTACCAATAACATCATTGAGTATAACGTAGTGATCGAACTACTATTTGATGTTATTTCACATGGTATCCACTGTATAGTCATTAGATTGGACTCACAGGTTGTGGTACTACAATTTACTAATGTCTACTCAGTTAGAAGTCCAACTATGCATTGCGCGTTCTTAAGGATTCACCTTCTAAAAAGACATTTTAACTACATCCAATATCAACACATTTCTATAAATCTAAATACATTGATAGATGCATTCGATAATCATGTTTTAGATAGACATTGTGACACATGTAAATAATTTCAATACACTCACATCAATTAAAAACAATAATAGAAACGTAGGAAACTTTGAAGATATTTATATATAAAGTTTGTTTGGTTTTGCAAAAAAAATTCCCGAGACACATATGGCCACACAACCTATCATATCCAAAAATATACATGCAAATATGGTTGTATGTTTCCTAGTATACTAATCATAGTTCTCATGATAACATGCCACTGCATGAGTTATCTTGCGCAGTAACTAACAAATACACCATGCGACTCCAATAGTATGTCGTTGTAATCACATAGGAAGCCGGTAGACCATGGTCTCAGCTATGCCATGTGTTAACCCCTCCATATGATGTTATACCTTTGCGAGGGTCTTTGTTATGTTGATATCCTATAGTAATTCACGTCCTACTACAACAACATGTACTAGTGTCGGTTCCAGTTATGGGTCTCCTGCTCATTGGAGATATGAGACACCCGCTGGTCGAACAGGTCCAATATTTGCATGTAC
Organism: Pinus tabuliformis; assembly: GCA_031772625.1. Lineage (NCBI taxonomy): Eukaryota > Viridiplantae > Streptophyta > Pinopsida > Pinales > Pinaceae > Pinus > Pinus tabuliformis. Next base: position 1,038,453,568 of record CM062819.1, read on the forward strand.
AAATCAATAGTTTAGTCTCAAAAACATAAAAAAACACAAAAAAAAATTGTAAAATTTAAAATAAACAATGGTCAAAATATATTACCTATACCACCCCTTTCCTCTCCCTCAGGAAGTGTGATCTATGAGTCTCCACAAAAATCCACTCCTTCGTATGGATAATCATCTACCATAATAAACTACATGTGCAACCATCTGATGAAAACCAATGTGAATCTCATGGATGATATGCCTGCGTGGTGGACATGAGATCTATCCACCTCCTCATCCGTGGAGATCTCGCATCAATGGGCTCGAGTGAGATACACTGAGACCGTAGCAATGAAATCCTCTCTAGAGAAAAGGAGATCAAGATTGATCCATAGCCAAATTTCTTTAGTCTCCCATCTTTTTCTTTAGTCAGTTGTTCTTTCATGTTGACCAACACTCCCTCACTCTAATTGAAGATGATTGGCTATATGCATTCTAGATCATACTACATATATGACCTATTGGCCACATGTAGTGTAGAGTTTCCCGCCAATATGGAAATAATTAATATGATCATTCTTAGAGGAAAGTGGACCACGTATTTTATGTTGATTTTCCCATCCTTGGTCAGCTGGGCTCGAAGTCTGCAATGAGTGGCGACATAATCCTTGATTGTTTCTCCTCCCCTTCTCATGCCTATGAAAGAGACAGGGGCACCTTGTCTAGATAGACTTGTCAAGAAATATATGTTTTCTACTGCTATCTTGAGAATGTTTCTCTTAGTATGAATGCCTACACTTTAACATCCCATGCACATAGAAGATATTCAAGTAATTACATATGTTTCCACATCCCAGGAAGCTGGAAGAATTTTAGCAATCCACAATTTATTAGTGCCTGGATGGTAGCAAGATCATTTGATGCATTCATATCTTGTTATTCATGTTCTCTTTCCTGCTATATCAGAGACATTTTGTAGCAATGAAGTTGTTGTAACACAAATGTTTTTGATAAGTTAGGTATTCCTTTTGTAGTTTGAAGAAAAATAAAAATAAAAAGAATGTTAGATAACAAAAAAAATAGAAAAAGAAACAAAGAAAAATAAGGCAAAATGGTAAATGAAAAAATAAGGAAGGGAAAAACAAAAGAAAATAAAAAATATATGTTTTCCATTATATTAGCGCGCATATTTAAATCCGCATTATATTACTTTTAATCCTTTTTAAAGCTTTCATTAGCATGTAATAAAATATGCTTAGTAAAGTAAGCATATACAACAAAAAACCTTTTGTCTCTGAAGTGACAATTTGTCACTATGTAATAAAAATTGATTGGTTTTCAATGGTTTTGATCTGGCCCGTCCAGATCAATAGTGATTAGGCTACCCCGCACCCCCCATCCCCACCCAAACTTTATTCGACAAGGGGGGTCCAGGGCAGCAGTTTCAAATAAACCTCTCAAACATACGTGGCGCTATCATATCTCACCCGCACCCCCCCTTCCAAAACCAATTACCACCTACCCCCCTCAGGTCCCCTCGAAAAACCACCATTCACTCCCTCTTTGCCGTTGGTTGACTTTCTTATGCACTATGATTACTCCACCACAGAGCATGCCACCTGTCCCTCTCCTAATTATTAAATACATATACTTCCCATCATAAATCTGTCTATTTGCCTATCCACTTATCTATCCATTTGCCCATTCATTATAATAAATACATTAGCGTTAACTTCTCCTGCTCCTAATAAACGGTATTATTATAACATATTAGATCATCTTTTTATAAATCCAATCCATGAACCTTGCAGTCTTTTTTTCTCATATATTCACTGGTAAAAGACTAAAGTACCTTCATCGCAATAGTATTCCAAGCAATCATTCATTATCCAATCGCTCAATCGATCAAATATCCTTTACCAGGTATTTACAGGCATTTTCCCCAATATCCATTGAATTATGTCTTCCAGAAAGAAAAAGACTTCTGCACAAAATCCAATGCTTGCTCCACCTGTAGATTTGGATCACAAACCATTAGTTGACAAATTATACCAAATTTTTGCAACCAATTGTGAATTTGATCTTTACAAACTTCACAATGGGCTCAAGAAGAAATATTTTGACCTTAGTGATTATTTAGGACTGTGGGATTCTACCTTACTCCAATTTATTTCCCCCCAGAACTATAACTTTCCTGAATTTGTTACCTGGTGTCAATTTTGATATCTTCCCAATCAGAGAACTATTGTAGCCCAAAATGATGAAGCCCTTTTCGCCATCAAAGGAAATTCCATCTCATAAATTCTACAAGTCCAAAATTCTAACTCAATGCAATATTTTCACCTTGACATACTCATGGATATATAAAACAAGCTCGACTTCTCAAAAAGAACTAAAATATTTGAGACTTTTCTGCCAAAGAATGCTCAATTACCTAGAGCCGACCCTCCTTATCCATATTCCATGTTCCCAGAGATGACCAAACAAATAATCTCAATTGTTTCATGCATGTTAGATACCATTCAGAAAAGTGGGTCGATGAAAACATCTTAGCCTTCCTTTTTGTGTTTACCTCAAATGAAAAACCTCATGTTCTGTTATGTTATATTGTGTTTTTGGCAAAATCCATTCATGACCAGTTCATGAAATTCTCAACCGAAGGAGTTTTTAAGTATGAACCTATCATGGTATATTTATTTCATTATCAATTAGAAAGGTTTCCTTTCTAGTTACAGAAGCTATATAGTCAAGGAAATCCTCAGTTAGTAATTCTTTGAACCTCCCCAGTCAGGAAGAACAACATTAAATTTACTTTCAGTGATTTTGTAGATCAATTTTTATATGTGACTTCCAATTTTTTAAATAGTGATGTAGAGCCCATGAAACCTCCAGAAATCAAAAGAATCCTACAGTTGAGTGACAATACTAAGAGAGGAGATTGGTATATGTATCAATCTTACTCAAAAATTAGAATATATGGATGTGAACTACCACCTTACAAACTCCCCAAGTTTTTACCAATTAGAATATTTACTCTAGAATATATTAGACATATGATCAATATGGATTAAATACATTTTCTAGCAGTAAAGAAAAAATCATAGTTCAATATAAAAGCAGAGGTTGTCCCATTCATCTACAACACAATAGCAGTAGGACAAGAAGCAAAAGACATTTTGAAGCAAATGAATTTCAAGCATAGTTTTACATGGTCCTATGATCCTCTCAGTGTAATTTAAAAAATAAGGATGGAACAAAAATAGGATCCTTATACACATACTCCTAGGCTAGAAATAGAACAATTCATGAATCAAGAAAGCTGGTAGGAAAATACATTGCAAGAAGCAGAAGAATAGGTGTTGTCAACAAGCTACACTCTAGTTCAGAAGGAGAAAGGAAAGAGACCAAGGAAAAACATTTCCCCTTCGGTAACTGAGATTTCAGAAAAGGAGTTCAAAGTATACAATAAAAGACAGAAGACCAGAGATGTAGGGGAGACACATCAAGAAAACACAGAATAAGTATAACTAGTTTTTCTTACAGGAACATGCACCCCCTTAGTGTCAGGGAGAGAGAAAATTTTTCCTTCATCCGAAATGACTCCAAAGACAATAGATACATCAATTTCATCACCAACAAGAGAGCAAGACAGTGTTAGAAAGAACCATGTATATTTTTTACTTATCAAGAAATAAAAAGAAAGAATCTTTCACTTATGGCCACTACATTCTCATAGTTTTGGAAGCAGACAACTACTTCCCAACCTTTGATTCAGAAAAAGGAAAAATGCAGATTGCTTTCTTGGAGCCCAAGATTCCTCAACCTCGATCAGTAGATGATTACAAGCATTCAGTTTTCTCTTTTGATACAGGAACAATCCATCCCATAGACTAGATGGATTGGCACAAACAGTCTGGTGAGATGATTTTTAATACTTCAACTAATCCTGCTATGACAGCTACCAAGCTTCAAACCACTGTACATAATATCCAGGCATAGTTAAAATTAGAGAAAGTCTCTTCTCTAGCTAAAGATACAAAAATTAAATATTTAGAGGAATTAGTGATCAAATTGGGATACAATCCCAATGATTTAAAAGCAGCAGAAGAGATAATAAAAAATAAGAATACAGATATAGAAGCATTGAGAAAGCAACTAAAGCTTCCTTCAACTGAAGATCCACAGGCAAAATAATTTGAAGAATTGGAAAAGGAAAAGGAAAATTTGTTCAAGCTTATTATAGAACAAAATGATCAAATTTCTAAAATGAAAAAGGAAATCGAAAAGCTTCTAAAAGAAAAAGAGGAGAATATTCCTACAGTGAAAGCAATTCCATTGACTGTCATTCCAAAAACATGTACAATAGCAAGGGAAACATCAACTTCAGCAGCAACTTCAATAGCAGAGACACAATCCAGCACTAGACCAACATATTTGACTAAAGAAATGAATGATTTGTCCATCAAGGATCAAGAGATTGAGAAAATGGCAGAGAAATTAAACAGATTACAAGAACAAAAGATCAAAGTAGATAATACTTATCTGGGAAAACTAAAAAATCATATAATCTTGTACAAAGAATAGAATATTCAGAGAACCAAAATATTATGGAAGATACCATTGCACAAGCTAAAGAGAACAATTGGGTGGAAATAAATGAATAAATTACAAAAATATAGCCATCCATAGAGATTATCTTCAAGAAAGATAAATTAGTACTAAGATCAAAATATCTGATAGCTTATGTCAAGAGAGAAATTGACAACAAACCCAGTGATGCAGTTTCTATAATCAAATTCCTGAATTCAAAAACCAGAGAAGAATTAGAAGAGTTGGATATAGAGGATAGAATAGATACCATCTTGGAAGTAAGAAAAAATTTCACCAAGAAAAATCTAATGTTGCAATTAGAAAACAAGTGTGACAATTTTCAAACGATGGTACACATATTTCATAAGAAGTTAAATGTTTTGTATCTGAAGGGTCTCCTTGGACTACAAGGAATGGGAGATGCACTAATCAAGCTTGAAGACTATTAGCAGAAATTATTTACCATTCCTACAAATAGATTCAAATTTGCAAAGATCAAAAGTACTATTATAGGAAAGGAATTCGTGGAAGGCCTCAATTATGATCTACTGATCAAGCATGCAATAAGTCATATGTTTCTTGTTAAGCCTACTTTTGAAAAACACACAAAAGTAGATGAATTCTATCAAAAGTTGATCAAATTTTCATTTCCAGATGAAAGAAAATGGGAAACGTTATGTGAATTACTAGAGTAAAATTTATCAAACATCCAAAAGAAAGTCAGCAATGAGGCAGCTATTTTTCAAATCCAGTCATCACCAAAAATCCTCAAAATCAGTGCCAGTGACTTAAGGAGTTTTCATTTCCCTATATTTATGTACTATTTTTGTAGAGACATATCTAGATAAATTTCCAATGTATCTAGATATTTACTTAAGATAATTTGGGAACACTTTGTATAAATAATTCCCAATTCGAATTGAAAAGAGCTGCACCCTTGGACTAATTTTATTTGAAGCAGAATGACATGTATCTGAAGTTGTCTGATATCAATAAAATGATTTTGAATTTGTTTCAAGCAAATTTTTATCTCTGTGAGTTTTCTTCATGTTATTCATTACATTCTGTTATTTTAACATTTATTGAATGTTATGAAGAAATTTGAGTAAGATATACATTGAATATCAGTCTATCTTAAATCTCCTACGAAGTTATAATCAATTAGAGAGATTAGTTTATTTAGACTATTTGTCTAAATAAACTCCTCTACATCAATTAATTGTTAATTCTTCATGAATTAGATGCATTTTTGTTGGTTAGTGAACATAGTTTACTAGCACCTGTCTTATGATTATTTTAAACATTCTATCTAAATACTTAAAACCTATATTTTCTCTGAATCTTCATTCCAAACCTTTTAAATCTAAATTAATGTTTAGAAGTGAAGAAACAACCCTTTCATTGTGTTGAAGAGAAATTAGGACACAATACATGTTTGCATAATCTTAAACATTGGTCTTCCACGAATTAAAAAACAACCAAAATATTTTAGATGCTCTAGCATAATTACTTAACCTAGAATTATCTCATAGGACAATAGAAGTCCTGAAACATCACAAAGAGACTCATTAGGATCAATTTCATGCAAAAAAATTGATAAAATTTGAGAGAAACTAATTGAATAAATTTGGGTTTTGCACCCAACGCACCCCCCTAAGGGAGGATAGTGTGTTGCAGTGCTACCTCTAGTGTTAAGTCTCCAAGATCAATGCACCTTTCGACCATCTGGGGATGCGTTGATCTAGGGGCACAATATTTGTGCCTTAGGGCCTCCAAAAACACAAAAATGGTGCATGAAACTACAAAATTCCACCATGAAGAGAGAGATAAAGGTATTAGCTCCTACTTGGAAGTGACAGCACCTAAAATGATCCTCTGAATTAACCGTAATCAGCTGCATAATATCAAGGGTAAAAAGAACTCAGAGCTCCAATGTCAAATGTTAACTGTGAAATGGTTAAAATGAATTGTCATTTTAGATATTTATGGTCATTTCTCCATTATTTTGTTCATATTTAATATTTTGACCTTGTTACAATTCAATTTTATCATGGAACAGGTATTTTTAATCCTTTTGATGGTGTTTTGAGAAGGTCAACAATTGTTTGACAGATTCTATCATGTTTTGAATGGAATAAGATTATTTTGACTGAGAGTAAACTTGTATCACTTTTTCAGGCTCTGTAAAATTACGAAAAAGGAAATCCATTAGAGTTCTCTTTTAGTGATTTTCAGACTCCCAAAATATGAAAATATTTTCGAGAACTTGTCTTTTCGAACTCGTTAAAGTAAATGAAAAGATGTCTACTTAGTATAAGTTAACCCTTTTCCAAACTGAGATAGAATCCTTACGAAAAAGGAATACCTTAGTCGAACATGGCTAAGAGGTTCTCCTGAGTATTGTTTTCTACCTTTTCAGACTCAAGAGACTATCTATGAAAAGGAACATTTGGAGTTTTCATTTTCTCCTCTTTTTCAAACTCTCTAAGTTACATGAAAAATATGTTGATTTTTCACCTTTGCAGGACTTGTAAAAACATCAAACAATGATGGACTCGTCGATCATGGTAGGACCAAACCACTCATTCTCTTGGTTTGTTAAATATACTCATAGGGATTCATCCAAAGGATGAAAGTAAAAATCAAGCATATGTTATTCACCTCAAGCTTGTCAAAAATAAAGAGGTACTCACCAGAAATGGTTGGGAAAGTTTGGAAAATGAGATACTCCACTTGATAATGGCAGCGAATTGCTCTTGAACATGACACTCTTCCACTTCATCTCCATGGTTGTGGGGTTGGGAAATCTGCTTGTCTTTTGGTTTATCATATTGTTTCAAAGCCTTCATTTTGGTTTTGGGTCAATGCTACCAACTTCATTTCATTGTCATCATTGCATTCAAGAGAAGTCATTAAGTAAATATCTTCTACAATAATCTTAAGCCTCCATTCCATGTTTGTCATTCCTGATCTAGTTTCGTATCAACATCATTCTGATCATTCTGTCTCAAATCATCATACCCATTTTGTGTCGTTGATGGGGCATACATCAAGGCCCTCTTGTGACGGGTCTCTTCCTGTCGACTTCATCTCATTATCGAGGAAGTTGACATAGAAATGCCCCTTTGGTACCTTGGTGCTTGCACACATCATTGGAAAGTTTCCTTCCTCTCGACAATAAGTTTACATCATTAGCCTTCAACCGAAATATTTTGTGTGTTGTTCGACATCAACTCATTCATTCACACCATACAGATTGTACTAGAGTACCTTAAGAGCCATTAACATCATCGGTGGTTTCTCTCGTGTTTGTTAATGACTTACACCATTGGTCGGTAATCAGATGGTCTCTACCATGTTCGAATTCAGATCATTAATTCACATTGTTAGACTCGTACATCGGTTGCTCGTGTGAATGAGATAGAAGACCCTAGATCTAGTTTCACCCATTTAGGCTAAGATTTCCAGATTAATACAAGATCACAATGTATGATGGCTATGATCATACAAATAGTCATATAGTCATTGGTACACCATCAGTCATTTGTGGACACGTATTTTAGTCATTATACATGTAATGTCAACTTATGTGCTGAGAATGGGTATGCCTCCCTTAGCAAAAATATGATGATGAAAATGTATTGTAATAGATGATGCTCTCAATCATTTGTTCTTGATCTTGAATTGTCACAAGGTAAAGCAGTTAAGTGATTAGTTGTCATTTCTGACTTTTCACATTAGGGGGAAATCTGTTATAGGCCATTTTGTCGCATATGGTTAATAGGCCTTCAAACGGGACCAATTCACATCCTTCAACATATTATCATCATCCCTACACAAATCCCTAAGCATGACTCTGTTGAATCCTTGTGTTTTTGCTCTTAACTGCTGAGTTTCCAAGATTTTAAGGCGAAGTGCACCTTGGCCCTTTAGGGACCTTGTTGACTACCAGGTTGACCCTCTCTACACCTGTGCTTACCACCAACAGGTTGCTCAATATTGGGGATGTGTTGATTCTAGAAATTTGAGAAAAATGAAAAGAATCCCATAGCTTCCTCTTCTATAATCTTCTTGGGATTGTTTCAACCATTTACCTTGGATAAGAGTCTCAAATCCTATTTGATCCTACCTTGAAGATTTCACCTCTTATCCCTTGAGCTTATCCTCCCATCTCAAGTGTATCTCGAGCCTAGATTGGTAAATGGATAATAATTCATGAACAATCTCCCTCATCTATATATTTATAGCCATCCATGGGCAAGGTGTTGGCTTTTGGAGATTGATTCTACCCTCATGTTATTAGTTTGGGAGTTATTATTCCATGCATTAGGGTGACATAGAGGCATAATTTGTGAAAAAGAAAGGACAAGTCAACTTGGGGAGCTCTTCTACAAGATCAACTCCTATTTTTTGTTGTAATTCCTATATATGATGTTATCATTTCATGTATTTCAATACCATGTTGATATATTGAATGAATTGATTGGATTATGATACATAGATGTCGTAGATATTTGGCTTGTGTTTTTTGATTGTGCAGGTTATAATTATAGTAATCGGATCTAGGATTGGAGTGTACAAGATGAGGAAGGAGAGAGATTGCCACAGATTCCAGGTAGGCCTCATCCCATCATTCAATTACTTTAAGGAAGACATTATACCCTTTCCTTTCTATTGTTCTAGGTCATTCCACCAGGCCTAGGGAAGACACTTCTTTCCGTAGTCGTAAATTGTGTATAACAAAGTGGATTTATCGCTTTGATCTAATGAGTAGAGGGGATATATACCAATTATCATTTGAATAAATTTGTGAAATATGAAAGAACATATCAAGAGGAAGGGCACGAGTAAGAAAATCAACATTGAGATTGGTAAGTCAAGTTGAAATTGGAAATTCGGTTAATAATTTAAACAGAATTCTTAGCAATCTAAGTGAAAAAATAGATGTGTTAAGAATACAAAATAAGAAAAAAGAGAATGTTGAAATTTGTATTATTTGTGAAAAATCAAATGCTACTAAAGATTTCCCACCATTACCAAGGTTGAAGGAAGCTTTTGATCTAGGTGGGTATTGGTGGACACTCACCTATTCCACTTGGACCCCCAACATTGTTTCCTTTCGATTTCCTAATTTCTAACATAGTTTACTATTTTTGGAATTTTTTGAGGTCTTGAACTTCTAGAGTCATTTTGAGGCCCTAAATGACATTTTTTGGCAAACGAGAAAACTTGTACCCATTGACATAGGTTTTCAATCGATTTTTTTTCCATAGATAGATTTTTCTAACGATTTATCATGCACATCAAACAGAGATCATATGCCAAAGTTGCGACCCCGAGAAGTTGATGTACAAACTAACCCCAACGGGGCCCACAAAATTTTGGCGCTTCATCTACTAGGGTAGGTTTTTGGATGTTTAGAGTTTTCCATTATTTCTCAATAATAAAAATTCCTTTGAACCTCATTATAACATAGTTTAGAAGGCATGTGTTCATCACATCTTTTCTCATAGATAAGTTTCCATCGCCTGAACTAGTATATTTCTCTTATGTATGTAAAATGTTTACAACAATTTCTATTTTATTAATTGAAATTATGTTTCATGTATCTCTATGTTTTGGTTTGAATCTATATTTATTTTGTTCCTACACAAATCTGGATTAGTGGTATCAAAGTGGTATTCTCTTTCTCTATTTTTTTGTGCATGTCCCCAACAAGGTCGAGGTATAAGGACTTGGGACTTGAATTGGTTAAATCCTTCCAAGATCAGCCTCACCGACATCGATGGCCTCCCATGGTGAAAGAAAAGAAAGATGAGGGAGTAATAGATCCTTTCAAAATATTTCTTGAAGAAGCCCTTGAGTGACAAAGAGTAGATTGTTTTCCTATATATGATGTTATAATTTCATGTATTTCAATACCATGTTGATATATTGAATGAATTGATTGGATTATGATACATAGATGTCGTAGATATTTGGCTTGTGTTTTTTGATTGTGCAGGTTATAATTATAGTAATTAGATCTAGGATTGGAGTGTACAAGATGAGGAAGGAGAGAAGATTGCAACGGATTCCAGGTAGGCCTCATCCCATCATTCAATTACTTTAAGGAAGACATTATATCCTTTCCTTTCTATTGTTCTAGGTCATTCCACCAGGCCTAGGGAAGACACTCCTTTTTGCAGTCATCGATTGTGTATAACGAAGTGGATTTATCGCCTTGATCTAGTGAGTAGAGGAGATATATACCAATTATCATTTGAAGAAATTTGTGAAATATGCAAGAACATATCAAGAGGAATGGCACGAGTAAGAAAATCAACATCGAGATTGGTAAGTCAAGTTGAAATTGGAAATTCGATTGATAATTTAAACATAAATTCTTAGCAATCTAAGTGAAAAAATAGATGTGTTAAGAATACAAAATAAGAAAAAAGAGAATGTTGAAATTTGTATTATCTGTGCAAAATCAAATGCTACTAAAGATTTCCCACCATTACCAAGGTTGAAGGAAGCTTTTGATCTAGGTGGGTATTGGTGGACACTCACCTATTCCACTTGGACCCCCAACATTGTTTCCTCCTAATTCCTAACATAGTTCACTATTTTTAGCATTTTTTGAGGTTTTGAACTTCCAAAGTTGTTTTGAGGCCCTAAATGATATTTTTTGGAAAACGGGAAAACTTGTACCCATTGACATAGGTTTTCAATCGAATTTTTTTTCCACAGATAGATTTTTCTAACGATTTATCATGCACATCAAACAGAGATCATATGCCAAAGTTGCAACCCCGAGAAGTTGATGTACAAACTAACCTCAACGGGGCCCACAAAATTTTGGCGCTTCATCTACTAGGGTAGGTTTTTCGATGTTTAGAGTTTTCCATTATTTCTCAATAATAAAAATGCCTCTAAGCCTCATTATAACATAGTTTAGAAGGCATGTGTTCATCACATCTTTTCTCATAGATAAGTTTCCATCGCTTGAACTAGTTTATTTCTCTTATGTATGTAAACTATTTTCAACAATTTCTATTTTATTAATTAAAATTATGTTTCATTGTATCTCTATGTTTTGGTTTGAATCTATATTTATTTTGTTCCTACATAAATCTGGATTAGTGGTATCAAAGTGGTATTCTATTTCTCTATTTTTTTGTGCATGTCCCCAACAAGGTCAGGGTATAAGGACTTGGGACTTGAATCGGTTAAACATTTCCAAGATCAGCCTCGCCGACACCAATGGCCTCCCATGGTGAAAGAAAAGAAAGATGAGGGAGTAGTAGAACCTTTCAAAATATTTCTTGAAGTAGTCCTTGAGCGACAAAGAGCAGATTGTTTTCCTATATATGATGTTATAATTTCATGTATTTCAATACCATGTTGATATATTGAATGAATTGATTGGATTATGATTCATAGATGTCGTACATATTTGGCTTGTGTTTTTTGATTGTGTAGGTTATAATTATAGTAATCGGATCTAGGATTGGAGTGTACAAGATGAGGAAGGAGAGAAGATTGCAACAGATTCTAGGTAGGCCTCATCCCATCATTCAATTACTTTAAGGAAGACATTATACCCTTTCCTTTCTATTGTTCTAGGTCATTCCACCAGGCCTAGGGAAGACACTTCTTTCCACAGTCGTAAATTGTGTATAACAAAGTGGAGTTATCACCTTGATCTAATGAGTAGAGGGGATATATACCAATTATCATTTGAAGAAATTTGTGAAATATGCAAGAACATATCAAGAGGAAGGGCACGAGTAAGAAAATAAACATCGAGATTGGTAAGTCAAGTTGAAATTGGAATTTCGCTAGATAATTTAAACAGAAATTCTTAGCAATCTAAGTGAAAAAATAGATGTGTTAAGAATACAAAATAAGAAAAAAGAGAATGTTGAAATTTGTATTATCTGTGCAAAATCAAATGCTACTAAAGATTTCCCACCATTACCTAAGTTGAAGCAAGCTTTTCATCTAGGTGGGTATTGGTGGACACTCACCTATTCCCCGTGGACCCCCAACATTGTTTCCTTTTGATTTCCTAATTTCTAACATAGTTTACTATTTTTGGCATTTTTTGAGGTCTTGAACTTCCAGAGTCATTTTGAGGCCCTAAATGACATTTTTTGGAAAACAAGAAAACTTGTACCCATTGACATAGGTTTTCAATCGAATTTTTTTTCCACGGATAGATTTTTCTAATGATTATCATGCACATCAAATAGAGATCATATGCCAAAGTTGTGATCCCGAGAAGTTGATGTGCAAACTAACCCCAACGGGGCCCACAAAATTTTGGCGCTTCATCTACTAGGGTAGGTTTTTGGATGTTTAGAGTTTTCCATTATTTCTCAATAAAAATGCCTTTGAACCTCACTATATCATAGCTTAGAAGGCATGTGTTCATCACATCTTTTCTCATAGATAAGTTTCCATCGCCCGAACTAGTTTATTTCTCTTATGTATGTAAACCATTTTCAGCAATTTCTATTTTATTAATTGTAATTATGTTTCATTGTATCTCTATGTTTTGGTTTGAATCTATATTTATTTTGTTCCTACATAAATCTGGATTAGTGCTATCAAAGTGGTATTCTCTTTCTATATTTTTTTGTGCATGTCCCCAACAAGGTCGGGGTATAAGGACTTGGGACTTGAATTGGTTAAACCCTTACAAGATCGGCCTCGCCGGCACCGATGCCCTCCCATGGTGAATGAAAAGAAAGATGAGGGAGTTGTAGATCCTTTCAAAATATTTCTTGAAGAAGCCCTTGAGCGACAAAGAAACATGATGATGGACACTTTTTCCTAGATCCTTCGACAGGTATCAACAAGTGAAGCACTTTCATCCAGTAGTCACTTCGGAGGCACCATCCCCTTTAAGATACAAGTTAACTTTAACATCCCTATAGTTGAAGGCCAAATAGACATAGATGCCCTGGATAGATGGTTAAATCTATTGAAGGGATATTTTTCGGTCCATAATTTTCCCGATAGGGAAAAGATTACTTATGTGCTCCTCAAAGCTGCCCCCCATGTTAAGCACTGGTGGGAAACTTACTGTGAGTAAAGGGATGAGTAGAAACCCTCTTTATTTTCATTCACACCCTCTTGTAATTATTTCCAAGATGTCGTCAAGGGATAATATTACCCTGTCGGAAGATACGAAGATACGTAAATAAAGTATACCTCACAACAGAAGATAAGGGACCAAGTTGTGTTGGAGTTCACAAATATTTTCCATACCCTATGCATGAAGTTGGGTATCAAGAACTCTGAGAGGCATCTGATACTCAAGTATCACGGTTTTATGCGCAAAGACATCCAAGAAGAAATGGATATCCTACAACTTTCTTCACTTGGCATTGTGTATCGATATCTTGTGAGGATCAAGCAAAATTTTAAAAAGAAGAAGCAGGACTTTGGACTTGCAAATCCAGAGCAGGAAAACTGCACCTCCAAACTGTAGAAAAAAGGATAGAGCCAAGGTGGAGTGGCCTAGGAAAACCCATCGAGGCCACAAGAAAAGAATAACACCATGAATGAAAATAAGAAAGTGGTGTGAGTTCCACAAGAGTCCCACCCACAACACAAACGAGTGTCATACTAAGCAATCACTAGTGGCTAAGCTAAAAGATTTAGAGTCAGATGCATGTTCTGACTCTCAACTAGATACTGACGAGGGGAATGAAAAGGGGGAGTAGTTTATTGATGCAAAACCTAGTTGCATTTTTGCCACAACCAAGGTCAATAATATTGAGATCGAAGACCCAGAGAGGGTGAGCATCTCTTCCACTCACAGATGGGGGTGAAGGGTTCGCCGCTATAGTTCATTGTTGATAGTGGAAGTAAAAATAACCTCATCTCAACTGAGGTCGTGAAGAAGTTGGGAATATGGACAAAACCACACATGCAACCGTACACCATCGAGTGGCTCCACCAAGGGTGAGATCTCCACGTCAGCTAGTAGTGTGACCTTCCCTACAACATCAAGCCCTTCATGAATGAGGTATTGTTTAATGTTTCTCATTGAAGTTTGTGATGTATTATTAGGCCAAACATACTTTTCGAAGTGTCATGATGTTTATGAGTCTAGTACCTACATTGTTATTATTATTTGGGGAGGTAAGATATATAGGATACCGGAGGTAGCCCTACCTATCATTATTTCTTTTATCTCTGCTAAGAAATGCAGTAAGATCATCTCCCAGATTGGGAAGAAAAAAATATTTTTGATTTTCTCAAAAAATAAGGGAAATATCGTGGGCACATACACAGACCATAGGAAGGGTTCCTCCATGTAGCAAAATTAGGTGGATAAGGTCGTGGAATAATATAGGGACATGTTATCCTCACCTACAGGGGTACCTTGGCACTTTCAAGTCAAGCATTCGATCTCTCAAACTCCTAGAGAACCTCTACCCAATGGGCCAATTTATGATTGCTCTATTTTGAAAAATGAAGAAACAAAGCGAAAGATCCAGGAGTTGCTACAAAAAGGGCACATTTGGGCAAGTCCATCACCTTGTGGTTGCCCAATTGTGTTAGAAATTAATTAACAAAGAAATGGAACACATATAATATTGTGAAATTACAAACACATAAAAGTATAAAACAAGAGAGACATAGATATATGTGGTTCACCCAATTTGGGCTACGTCCACAGAGAAACATCTAGGCCTTCCTTTTATATTATCCTAAAAATTAAGGAGATATAATCTACAGCAAATTCATTGTAATTTCATCTTCGTTCTCACACAGTCTCATCTCCCTTTCTTGCATAGAAAAATCATTTACAAACGCAATGTGATTCCCTCAAATAAACCAATGGTTATTGTTGAACACCAAAATTCTTCCTTTTTGACACCTTCCTTAAACTCGATTCTCTTCCTTTTTTACCATAATCATTGCAGTTAAGTGTCATTTTGCAAGGTTATTGGAAAAAATAGGTATTTAATCATATTTTATTCATAGTTTCATTGTTTATTTATTATTTGATTTAATATTTTCATGAGCTACTCAATTGCATCAATTCTACAGCTAATAATTGATTCTGCAACTTACTTGAAGAATCTACAGGTTTTGAAACGTTAGTTGAGGAACAAGGCATATGAATAGGTAGTTGGAAACTAGCACAATGATATCCACCTATTCCTTTGATCTAGAAAAGTGATAAGGATCTCGTATGCGTTGGTCAACATGGAAGTCAACTCAGCGGACAATACTAAAGACAAATCAGGTGAGCGAGAAGATCGTGAATTGAAGCTTATATTTTTCCTTGTGATTTTCTTCTTTGATTAAAAATCATGAAGAATCATTATCTCATTTAAGAAATGTTATTTGAAGATGATCAGTTCAGAAGAATAGGCTTGGGAATCTCCAAACAATTTAATGAAGGAGGTTATAAAACATTCATCTCAACACGATGAAAGTTTGACTCGTTATTATTTTTAAAAATATTTACAATCGATTAATTAAGCTCTTGATTCCAATGTGTTGTGCATAAAAATGCGTTGTTAACCTTTGATGATCTCTTCATATTGATAGACTTACCAAGTATGCACACTTTTGTGCATTATCTCATCCATTTAAAGCTAGTACATTTTCTACTACATTTATGAAAACAATTCAAAAGCTACATGGAAACCCAAAGATTATTGTAAGCGGCAGAGATCCTATTTTCACTTGAAATTTTTGGACATAATTATTTTCTTTTCTAGGTACTCAGTTAACTCATAGCTCATCTTACCATCCTCAATATGATGGGAAAACTGAGATAGTGAACAAATGTTTGGAAGGATATCTTCATTGCTTTGTATCTGATAAACAAACACAAGGGGTCAAATGCTTACCTCTAGTTGAATGATGGTTTAACACCTCCTTCCATATTGAAACAAAAATGACCCCATTTATGGAACTTTATGGATATCATCCACCATCCATCACATCATATTTAAGAGAAAATTCTAAGGTTCAAACAGTGGAATATCACATTGAGCATCAACAAAAATTTCTTCAACTCTTAAAGGATAACCGCACTTTGGCATAGAATAGAATGAAACAACAAGAATATCACCAAAGTTTTATGGTCCATACAAGGTGCTGCAAAATATTGGTACTATGGCATACAAATTGGAACTTCCTGCATCTTCCCACGTGCCCCCAGTTTTCCATGTTTCATGCTTAAAGAAGGTTATATGTGACGAGCTCCCAGTTCAAATAATATTTTCAGAACTTGATGAGGAAGGAAAAATCATATTGGAACCTGAAGAAGTCACAGAAACAAGAACTCAACAGCTATGAAATCGATCAATTTCAAAATATCTCATCAAGTGGAAGAACTTACCCGCTCAAGATTCCACATGGGAGGATGATAATTTTATACAAAAGCATCCATAACTACTCAAGTGTTGAGGACAACACTCTTTTGAAGGAGAGGGGTATGTTAGATCCCTATAATACTAGTGTATTCCCTTATTATTATTGTCATTGTAGCCCCTTATTATTATTTTTGTGCCCCAAAGAAGCCCACTATTGTTATTGTTGTGCCCTTACATTATTGTTGTTATGTCGGGTCTGATTATATTTTGACCCCTTAGACTCCTCTATATAGAAAGGAGGTCGTGTCATTTGTATCATTGAAGAATTGTTCATTTATGTAATGTAAAGGAGGTTACCCCCTCGAAGAGGCTACGTTTTAAGTTGTTGATCTATCTCTTTCTTCTCTTTTCTGAGTTGGTTTCATAACAAGACCCCTTATTGTTATTATTATGCCCACGTAGTCCCCATATTGTTATTGTTGTGCCCCATAGAAGCCCACTATTGTTATTTTTGTTCCCTTACATTTTTATTACTATGTCGGCTCTGATTATATTGTGACCCCTTAGACTCCTATATATAGAAAGGAGGTTTTTTCATTTGAATCATTAAATAATTATTCATTTGTGTAATATAAAGGAGGTTTCCCCCTTGAAGAGGCTAATTTTGAAGTCGTTGATCTATCTCTTCTTTTATTTTGTGAGTTGGTTGTATAAGATTTGGTATCAGAGCTTTGGATTCTAGGGTTTTTCTGCCTCGAATAGGTCATTATGACATTTTCGCTATAATTTTTTTTTACGAAGCTTCAGAAAATTAAAAACCATTTGAGCCTAAATATTGGTGAACCTTGTGTACAAATTTCATATCTTGTCTCGCTATATTTTCGGAGATATAATCCAAGGAAGATAGGGTTTTTGCAAGCTCCCGAATTCCATCTCAAATAGGTGACCTTGGAAAAATCGTCATAAATTTCTCTCTAAGAATCATATTCAAATTTCGTAAAAAGTGACAGAAATAGGATGGACTTTAGTTTTTTAGGTATCGTTTTCAGAGCCAAAGTTCGAAACAGTGACACATGGAACTTCGTACAAGTTCGCTCTACTGAACCAATCTATAGTCAAGCCATCTTGGGAGATTGGACATAACTCTTTCTTGGAGAGTCCAATCTCGATCAAACTTGTGGAGTTGGAAAGAGGACTCAGAGGGCTACCACAGAACTAAATTTTAGACCTTGGAGATCCAAAATTTCATAAATAAACCAAATTCAATATCAAGCTCCTACAAAGAAAAAAAACAGTATGTAGTCTTTTTAAAAATTTGCATAAATTTTGTTTGAAAATTAGTTTGAAGGAATAGTGAAGCATAATTATCACTAATTGATTCCTCAAAGAAAGAAAATGGAAACACCTAGTAAGAAACATGAAAGCTCTACTATGACTCATGAAGAAGAGGAAGAAATTCAACATGATATATCAAAAAAAGGAGGCCAACTGCAAAAAATTTCACTCTCACAAAAAGTAACAGAAGCTAAGATGGATGGTTTGAAGAATGGAATCAATGAAGAAAAAGGAAACATTGAATATTTGAAGAAATACATGGAAGGTTTGAAGGGAGGTTTGGCAAAGTTACTACAAGAAATGCTTCCTAATGGCGAAAAGGTAGTAGAGGAAACTCGTGATGAGAGAAAAAGAAACGTGAATCGTGATTTCATAGACTCTAATGTTGGATTTAATAAATGCCATATTCTAAAGATCGATATGAGGAAGTTTGATTTCAAGGATCCCGTAACATGGATACTATAGATGGAGCAATATTTTGATCTCCATAATGTGCAAAACACACAAAAGGTACGCATCACAACTTCTATTTAGAACCCAATCACTTTGTATGGTATCAATGGATTTTCTCTCATAAAAAAATTTTCACTTGGTCAATTTTTACAAAGGAAATGATAGAAAATTATGAGGATACAAAGAGAAACACCTTCTTTAGCCAATTGATAAATCTCAAACAAAAGGGTTCAATAGTGGAGCACATTGAGGACTTCAAAAAATTGAATATAAGGGTAAATGATATTCCAGAGGAGCATAAGATTTATGTCTTCACAAGGACTCTAAAGGATAACATCCAACATGAGGTTCACCTTTGGGAACCTGATTCATTGGAGAAAACATTCAGGTTGGCAAGAAAAATTGAAAGAAAAATTATGGAAACAAGGAAGCCTACCACTCACAATTGTAAAGATGGAAGTGTGGTTGCTCCTAGCCTTCCACAACCTACAAGCTTGACACCACAACAATTGGAAGAAAAAAGAGCAAAAGGACTTTGTTACTGTTGTGATAGAAAATACACTAAAGGTCATAAATGTGCTGAGAAGAAATTATTTTACATCGATTGTGAAAAGGAGGAAGAAAAGGAATAAGAAACACCAAAAGAAGAGGATATACACCAGGAATGAACCCTACAGAAAGAATAAATGAATCCGACCATATCTTGTAATGCATTGGCATGAATTAACACTCCTCAGAATCTCAAGATAGAAGGACATATCAAGAAGAAAAAGGTAATAGTGTTTATTGATTCGGGTAGTACCCATAATTTTATTCATTGTAATATAGCCAAGGAACTAAATTGCTTCCTATATCCAACACCAGAGTGTCAAGTGATGGTTTCAAATGGAGGAGCCATAAATTGCTCGGGAAAGTGCCATAATATCAAGCTATACATGGGGGAATATGTATTGAATAGTTTAATTCTTTCAATTCCAATGAGTGGTGCTAATGTTGTACTAAGAGTCCAATGGTTACAATCTTTGGGTATGCTAGCTTTTGATTTTAAGAACTTTTCTTGAAATTTTTTTGGGAAGGAAAGGAAGTTGAATTAAGGGGTATTGTAGGGAAACCATGAAACATAATCAGCTCTAATAGCATGACAAAGATTCTAAAGGAAGAAAAATGGGGTGTAATTGCACAATTATATTCACTAGAGGCTCAAACATCGAAATCATATCTTTCTCCAAACCTCCAAAAGGTCTTGGACAATCATTCCAAGGTATTTGAGACTCCCAAAGGCCTCCCACCTATTCATGATCATGATCATGCTATTCATTTGATTCCAGGAAGTATTCCTCCAAACATTAGGCCTTACAGATATCCCTATGCCCAAAAGAGTGAAATTGAACGTATGGTTGCAGAAATGCTAGAGGCTGGTATAATTCAACCTAGTCAAAGTTCTTTCTCTACTCCAGTAGTATTGGTGCACAAGAAGGATGGATCATGGTGCATGTGTCTGGATTATAGGGAGCTCAACAAGCTCACTATTAAAGATAAATTTATCATTCCTTTGATTGATGAATTATTGGATGTATTACATGGATCAATTTACTTCACCAGGTTGGATCTTTGTTTAGGATATCATCAAAGAATAATGAAGTCTGAAGGCATTCCAAAAACAGAATTTAGAACTCATGAGGGTCATTATGAATTTTTGGTCGTGCTTTTTGGCCTTACCAATGCACCTTCTACATTTGAAGCTTTGATGAATTCCATTTTCAAACCCTTCTTTAGAAAAAACTTGTTAGTAATTTTTTGATGATATCCTAATCTACAACAAGTCCTGGAAGGATCATGTTCAACATGTTGAGAGGGTGCTCAAGCTATTGGAGGAGAAACAATTATAGGAAAAAACCTCCAAATTTTTCTTTGGAGTACAAGATGTGGAATATCTGGGTCATATTGTATCTCATGAGGGTGTTAAGGTAGACCCTAACAAAATTAATGCCATTATGGAATGGAAAATACCCACATCCATAAAGAATCAATGAGGATTTCGCAGGTTGGTAGGGTACTATTGCAAGTTTGTTAATAATTATGGAGAATAGAAACACCTCTAACAACATTACTGAAGAAATGCATTTTCTTGTACTCCAGAAGCAACTAAGGCCTTTGAGCATCTTAAAGAGGAAATGTGCCAAGCACCGGCCTTAGCTACATCGGACTTCACAAAAACCTTTATTGTGGAATGTGATGCCTCAGGAAATGCAATTGGTTTTGTTTTAATGCAAGAAGGAAGTCTACCCATTTCCTTTAAAAGTCATCGAATCAAAGGAAAGTATTTACACAAAGCTATTTATGAGAAGGAAATGTTGGCAATACTGCATGCACTTAAGAATGGTGACCTTACCTAATGGGAAGGCACTTCAAGGTAAAAACAAATCATGATAGTCTTAAATATTTCTTAGAATAAAGGTTATCTTCAGAAGAGTAGAAAAAATGGGTCACAAAGATGTTGGATTATGAATTTGAAATCATCTACAAAATAGGGAATCAAAATGTTGCTGCAGATGCACTCTCAAGAAAGGATGAGGATGTGGAAGCATTGCTTTGTGCCATTTCTATTATCCAACTAGATTAGATAACTGAAGCAAGGGAGAATGGAAGAATGTGAAGAAGTGTGGGAACTCATTCAAACGTTGTAGAAAGATCCTAGTACATCTTATACATTCAGCTGGAATAATGATTCATTATGGTACAAATATCGTTTGTACCTTTGTAAGAATTCGTAACTCAAACAAAATATTCTTCGGGAAGTGAACACCTCTCCCTTAGGAGGGCACTCTGGATTTTTAAAACTTACAACAGGGTTAAGAAGGAATTTTTGTGGGATGGCCTTAAATCTGATATTCAAAATTTTGTGGCAGAATGTTTGTTTTTCCAACAAAATAAAGTTGTGACAATTAAGACCCTGGTTCTATTACAACCTTTATCCCATAGAATCCCACTATTGTTATTGTTTTTCCCTTACATTATTATTGTTATGTCAATGCTTATTATATTGTTACCCCTTAGACTCATATATATATATATATATATATATATATATATATATATATATATATATATATATATATATATATATATATATATATATATATATATATATATATATATATATATATATATATATATATATATATATATATATATATATAGGAGGCTTTTTCATTTGAATCATCAAAGAATTGTTCATTTGTGTAATATGAAGGAGGCTTCCCCCTTGAAGAGGCTAATTTTGAAGTCGTTGATCTATCTCTTCTTTTATTTTTTGAGTTGGTTACATAACACTGCATACCTACACTCATGGGAGGCCCCCCTGGGAGCTATAAGGTTTCAATTTTATTTAAGTTTTTTGTTTCATAGGTTTAAGTTATCATAGTGAATATCATTTTGATTTCTAGAGAAGTGTTAGTGATGGTCAAGATAGAATTTGTTGTAGATTTTATAATAGAATTTGTTGTATACAGTTTCTTTCATAAATCTAATCTCGTTGTGTGAATGGTGAAGAAAATAATCAAAGGAATTTATTATGCACATGTAAATTGATCATTTTATTTGGAATTTGCAATTAGTTCAAGGTTTGATTTTTGATATTGCGAAGAAGATTTTAAATTTTAATTGTGTTGGTGTGGAACAGAAAATGCTAGCACGCAGAATAAATATATAAATATTTTATTAAAAGAGATGAAAATTATAGATGATGTCTAATTACAATGGGGCTCCTGGCTTAAATACTGCCATGGACACCCTTTGGGAAAGGGCATGATCTTATGATCGTGCCCTTTCGCCTAACTAAACCTAAATTAAATAATAAACCTAAAATTAACTATCTTTTACATAACATTGCCTTCCTCTCGAAAGAATGCTTTGTCCTCAAAGTATACATAACGATGGATGTTGTTGACAAAATGCTTCATTCTCCCAAGAAGCTTCTTCTTCGGGCAAGTCCTTCCACTTGATCAGATATTCCTTGATAGTACGATAACGAAGCTTTCTTTCTCTAGTAGACAAAATACCTTCTGGTTCTAAAATGACTCTTCCCTCATCATCTAGGGATGGAAGTGTTGTTTGCGCTGTTTGATTGTTACCTAGGGCCCTTTTAAGGCAAGATACGTGGAAGACGTTGTGAACACGACTTGTCTCTGGAAGGCTTAAACCATATGCAACTTGGCTAATCTTTTTGTTGATCTGATAAGGTCCATAAAACTTTGGTGACAATTTGTTTTTTCCTTTCTGTTTTAAGGATAATTGTTGGTATGGTTGGAGCTTAACAAATACCCATTCTCCAACTTCAAATTCTCTTTCGATTTTGTTACGGTCTGCTTGTTGCTTCATACGATTCCTTGCATTATTTAGATTTTCTTTTAATATTTGGACGATTTTCTGGGTTTCTTCTAGTTGATCTTTAACAGCAGGTAGATTTGTTTGGACCATAGCTAGATATTTCCATTTCGGGGGTTCATATCCATATAGGGCTTGAAATGGCGTCATTTTTGCTGATGTATGATAGGTGGCGTTATACCACCATTCAACAAGGTGTAACCATTGAGCCCATTTATTTTTCTTTTCTGTAGCGTAGCAACGTAGGTAGGCCTCCAAACATTTATTGACAACTTCTGTTTGGCCATCTGTTTGCGGGTGATAAGCAGAACTCATATTTAAGTAAGTTCCTACATGGTTGAACAATTCCTTCCAGAAATTACCTTTGAACTTGGCATCTCTATCACTTACAATGACTTTTGGAAAACCGTGCAACTTATATATATTTTTGCAAAATATTTCAGCGATTTCTTTTGCTGAGTATGACTTCTTTATTGCCATAAAGTGAGCATATTTGGTGAGTCTGTCGACTACTACGAAAATCTTGTCTTTGCCTTCAGATACTGGTAATCCTTCAATAAAGTCCATCGAGATTTCCTCCCACTTCTGATTTGGAATGTTTAAGGAGTGAAGTAATCCTGGTGTCGTAATATTTTCGCTTTTATTCCTTTGACATGTATCACATTCTGCTACATACTTCTGAATATCACGATTCATTCCCTTCCAAAAGAAGGATTGACGTGCATTGTAGTAAGTCTTAAAGAATCCTACGTGTCCAGCTGACGGTGAGTCATGTAATTCTTTGAGTATCTTAAACTTAAACTTGGAATTTGTACTTAGATATATTCTTCCTTTATACCATAGGATATCATTCTTCCACTCAAATTTTGAGTTATTGGGAAGGTTATTGATTATTGCTGTTACTTCTGGATCCTTGGCATACTCACTTCGAATTTTGTTAAGCCACTCAGGAACAACAACCAACATTGCAAGTAGTGTTGGTTCTTCATCTTTCCTGGATAAGGCATCAGCTACTACATTGTCTTTACCTCTTTTATGTAGTATTTCCAAGTCAAAAGCGGCAATTTTTTCAATCCATTTTTGTTGTTCTTCGGAAAGTGTTTTTTGTTGAAGGAGATGTTGGAGACTGTTATGGTCTGTTTGAATAGAAAACTTACTTCCCAACAGATATTGCCTCCACTTAGCTAGTGCGTGCATGATAGCGAGCATTTCTTTGTTGTATGTGGATTTGAGGCACTCTCTTTTATTGAGCTTCCGACTTTCAAAAGCTATGGGATGTCCTTGTTGCATTAGTACTGCACCTATACCGAATCTAGAAGCATCACACTCAATGATAAATGGTTTAGAAAAATCTGGTGTTGCTAATACGGGAGCATTAGACATAATTTCTTTTAATTTTTCAAAACACCTTCCTGCTTCCTCATCCCATAGAAACGAATTCTTCTTTAAAAGATTTGTTAGAGGTGCAGTTATATGTGCATAGTTTTTAATAAACCTTCGGTAATATCCTGTCAAACCTAAGAACCGTCTTAGCTTGGATATATTAACGGGTTTGGTCCATTCTTTTATGGCTTTTATTTTGTTAGGGTCCACCTTTACACCTTCATGGGATATAATGTGTCCAAGGTATTCTACTTCTTCCTTTTTGAAGGTACATTTGGACTTTTTTGCGTAAAATTGGTGTTCTTTAAGTAGTGTAAGAACCTTATCCAAATGTTGCAAGTGCTCCTTCCAAGTTTTACTGTAAATTAGAATATCATCAAAGAATACTAATACAAACTTCCTGAGATGTGGGCGAAATAATTCATTCATAGTTGCTTGAAACGTTGCTGGTGCATTGGTTAATCCAAATGGCATTACTTTAAATTCATAATGACCTTCGTGTGTTCGGAATGCGGTTTTTGGTATGTCTTCTAATCTTATTCTAATTTGATAGTAACCTGATCTTAGATCCAATTTTGAGAAATACCTTGCGCCATGTAACTCATCCAACATTTCGTCGATAAAGGGAATTGGAAACTTATTTTTAATTGTTATTTTGTTTAATCCCCTATAGTCAATACATAGCCTGAATGACCCATCTTTCTTCCTTACCAACACCACTGGAGCAGCGTAAGGACTTTTACTTTTCGAGATGATTCCACACCTTAAGAGGTCTTGGATTAATCTCTCGATTTTTGTTTTTTGGTGATGTGGATATCGGTATGGCTTGATGTTAACCAGGTCTGATCCTGCCTTGACTTCTATTGTATGCTCAATTTCCCTATTAGGCGGCATCTTTAGAGGTAGATCTTGAAATACTTCTTCATGTTTCTTAATTAAATCTTGTATCTCTGGTGACTCTTCACTAGTCATATTTGCAGATAACATTTCTAACTGATGACATTGTACTACATAAGCAGGTGCTCCCTTTCGAATCATCTTCATCATCTGAGATGATGATACAATTTGATTTTCTGGTGCTTGGAACCCATGTAATTTGTACTTTTGACCTCCCCATTTGAATTTTATAAATTGTACTTGGTGGTTAGCGGCATAAGTACCTAAAGTTCGCAACCATTGGACACCTAAAACTACATCTACTCCTCCTAATGGTACTGTGAAAAATGAAGACTCTAAACTGAAGTCTTGAATTTGTAATTTAACCTTATGGCATTTCCCCACCTTTTCAATCCTCTTACCGTCCGCTACCATTACCTTCATGTTTGGTAAAGGAAATGAAAAAATATTGAGTCTCTTGGCCATGGTTGCATCCAAAAAATTGTGTGTGCTACCAGAGTCAATGAGAACCACCACGTTGTTCTTCTTTATGTGTCCTTTTAATTTTAGAGTCTGAGGTTGTGATATACCTGTCATAGCTGATAATGACACTTGCGGCATACTTTCGTCATCTAGTTCTGGTGAGAATTCTGGGGCATCTTCTGTTTCTTCAATATCAGACTCTTCACTGTTTGAATCATTGGTTGCTTCACAATTATATAGGTTCTTTGGTTCCTTTCCTTTAACACACCTATGTTTGGGATCCCACTTTTCACCACAGCGCTTGCATTTACCCTCCTTTATCCTTTGCGCTTCCAAATTAGATTTTTCATCTTCACGACGATGTGGTGGAACATATCTTGTATTTTTTGCGTCTGCATACTGAGGTGTTCTTCGTCTTGCATATGTTTTTTCGGCTTTTGACCAAAATATTTGTTCGAATTTCTTTTCGGCTATTTTTTCTTTTCATCTTGCTACTTCTATTGATGAAATGTCATGCATCTCAAGTTCTACTTGTAAATGGGTTTTAAGTCCCGAGATGTATGACTGAATTAAACGAGATTCCGATAACCCCGGCACTCGAGTTACTAAGGTCTCCCATTCTTGAGTGTATTCATCCACACTTCCTTTTTGTCGTAATTTGATGAGTTTTGAAAAGAACTCTTCTTCCTTCATACCTTGGAATCTTTTGAAGAATGCATCTTTAAATCTCCTCCAGCTAATGACGTGTGTTGTCTTTTTCCACCACATATACCAGTTATATGCTTCTCCCTCCATTTTCATGGATGCATGTCTGAGCTTTTCGTCATCGTCAGTGATGTCATATATTTCAAAGTATTCTTCTGCTTTATTTATCCATGCAACATTGTTTTGTTCGTTCCCATCGAATTTAGGCATCTCAACCTTTACCCTCTTCTGGTATGTGGCTAATGGTTGAGCAAAAAGAGGGTGTTGACTAGTAAGGGTATCCCAAAGTTGCTTGTTTGTAAAGGCAGTGTTACTTGCTTCTTGGTGGTGTGTCGCTGATTTTTTTGGGGATTCAACTTTGTCATGAGAGTCTGTGGACTTAGTTGAATCTGACGAGATGTGTTCTTGATTCTCTTCACCTTCTTTTAATAGCTCTTTGGGTGTACAATTCGACTTTTTACACAGACTTTTCAACATTGTTAAGACTTCTCTGAAGTTTACTCCTGTTTGGACATGTTGACTTTCCATCTTTATCTCTATTCCATTTGTCGTATCTTCAAGATTTTTGATTTTGTCTGCTTGCTCCCCAAGCTTGCTCTCGACTTCATTTAATCTTTTATTGACCTCGTCGTGGTTGTTATTTATCTTTTGCTCTGCATCCAACAACCTTTTCTCGAAATCCGCCATTGTCATTGTCGACATTGAGCGGGTTTGCGGAGGCGTGTATTTATTTGCCAGCTAAAATATTTTTCCTTCCCCCTTTTTTTTTTTAAATAATTAAATTAAATTAATTTAATAATTAAATTAAATTAATTATTATATATATATATATATATATATATATATATATATATATATATATATATATATATATATATATATATATATATATATATATATATATATATATATATATATATATTTAAATTAAATTAAATTAATTTAATAATTTAATTTAATTAATATTTTTTTTTAATTATAAATTATAATAATTATAATTTATAATTATTAATTATTATATATATATATATATATATATATATATATATATATATAAAATTTAAAGTTATAAATTATATAACCTTTAATTAAATTATATATATAATATATATAATTAAAATATGATATATATATAACCAAATCACCAAATCACGTTATAAATTATATATATATATATATATATATATATATATATATATATATATATATATATCATTTACTTTTAAACCGTCACGTCTATTGACTAAACCCTTTGACTATTCTGAAATATATCGACTATCACCGCAATTTTTTTAATGGACGTTGTTTTTTTTTTTTTTTAAATTCGTGAACGGAAGGAATTGGAACAGTGGTGCGGCTGGGAGAACGGCAATGCGACGGGGTATTTCGGGGGCAGGGTGAAAATTGACAGGCGGTTGAGCAGGGTCGGGGTTTGCGTAGGAACAGTGGAATGGTGATTATGTGCAGTGGAAATGGGATATGCGGAAGCGGACAGAGATGTTCGAACAGCGTGGGTGGAAAGCTACGGTGGGCAGCGACGGAACGTGCTATGGGCGCGATACAACGCAGTGAAACGACGGGCAGCAGAACAGTGATGATTACGTGCGGATGGCCAGCGGATAGGAGCAGCAGAGTGATACGGTCTATGCAGTGAACAGCGGGGTCAGCGGATGTACAGCCGGAGAACCGAACTTGCTCCGATACCAGATGGAACAGAAAATGCTAGAACGCAGAATAAATATATAAATATTTTATTAAAAGAGATGAAAATTACAGATGATGTCTGATTACAATAGGGCTCCTGGCTTAAATACTGCCATGGACACCCTTTGGGAAAGGGCATGATCTTATGATCGTGCCCTTTTTCTAAAATACATTAGAGATTATCTTACCCCAAACAAACCAATCAACTACCTGATCCACCACTTCCAAATCCGAATAATAAAAATTCACAACAATGTTTACAATATAGAAGGTCATAATTTCCAAGCTTGGTAACTCCATTAGATCTAAACAATGTCCAACTTAGATCTGGTAGAGTTTTGGAAAATAAGTTACCATCTGTTGTTATTCAGGAATCTAGAGAGGATGAATCGCTTGAAAAAGAAACATCTCTTAATCAAGAAGAAATTCCTCAGAAAGAGAGAACCCCTATACATGATACCTCAATAAACTCAACTCCCATTGCAGAAAAACCTTTTGTTTCTATTCAAAATCCACCCTTTCCTGAAAGGCTAAAAATTGACAAAGGAATAGAAAAACAAATTGTGTTTCCTGAATATGATATGTTAGATGAATTGAAAAATGTTTGCATCAAAATTCCTTTGTTACAAGCTATAAGGGAAATACCAATATTTGCAAAGACAATCAAGGAGTTAAGCATTAAAAAACTAGGAAGAAAAAGAAAAGAAGTTAAAAAAATTCAGTTAGTTAGAAAAATTGCATATATTATGATGGGAAAACCAACAATTCAAAAATATCTAGATCCAGGTAGTCCCATTGTAAAAACACACATTAATGGTGTCGAGATTCCAAACACATTGATCGATTTAGGAGCAGCTATCAATATCATGAGTAAACAAACTATGGATCAATTAAAACTTTCTAATCTTCAATACACACCAACATTACTACAGTTAGCAGATAGATATGTTATCAAACCAGATGGTGTATTAGAAGATGTATATATCTCCTTAGATTCTTGGGAATATCCTATTGATTTTATGATTTTAACTCCCAAGAATAATTTAGGAGGACACCCATTGATTCTAGGCAAACCATGGTTAGCTACAACTGATGCTTTTATAAGTTGTAGATCTGGTGATATGTTTATCTCTGATGGAAGCTCTACTAAGAAATTCACACTATATCCTCTTGCAAAAACAACAATAGAAGTAGAAAGTGAAGTTTGGATAGATGATGATAATGAAGATTTTGATATACAACCAATATTTTCTACTTCGCAAATAGATGAAGAAGATCAAATTTTAAATTTAATGAATAATAATGATTCTTCCTCATATTGTGAACAAGACCAAAATTTTCAAGAACAAAACAACGTTGAATATTTATCATCTCATCAAATGGATGGAAAATTTTGATAATTCTTTAATAGAAATCTTTCCAAGAAAAAATTTGAACATTAATGATAATTTGGAAGAATCCCGAAAGAAAGAATTGATAAATACGTTACAATAACATTCTTCTACTTATTCATGGGAGTACATTGATAGAAAAGGAATTGATCCTAATACTTGTATGCATCAGATATATATATATATATATTGCAGAAAATGCCAAACTAGTTCGAAAACCCCAAAGGAGGAAGAATCCAAATCTAAGGGAAATTTTTAAAGAGGAGTTACAAAAACAGTTGAATATGAATTTCATTTACCCAATATCAGATAGTTAGTGGGTCTCACCATTAGTGATTGTTCCAAAGAAAAATGGAAAATGGAGAGTATTCATCGATTATTGTTAGCCTCACTCTCTTAAAAACAATTATAAATACAAATAAAATAATTAATTAAATTAAATCACAAGAGTTAGTACCTCAAACTAGGGAGTTTCGTTAGGAGGAGAGATTCTCTCCAACTAGTTCTCCTATGTTAGTGTGTAATTGAGAAATTGTCTCAGCCATAGTGTCCAAGATAGACGTACTATCTTGAGACCAACTTCCTCATGTATTTATGTGTACTATTATCATTATTTGTACATTGGATTGATTAATAATGAGGATGTGAGGAATGTTGAAGGCTCTTTTCCATTTCCACCAGTTTGTCTTTTGTGTGTTGCTAGTTTGATTATTGTGTGTTAATTTGCCGTGAGTTTTTAATATGGCTGAGTGGTTTCTACAAATATAGGGAATTGAATAAAGCTACCTTGAAAGATAATTTTCTACTTCCCTTTATATATCAAGTCCTTGATACATTGGCAGGGAAAATGTATTTTTCATTCTTGGATGGTTTTAGTGGATATGTTAGGTCCCTATATTACTAGTGTAACCCTTTATTGTTATTCGTGCAACCCCATTATTATATTTTTGTGCCCATGTAGTACCCATATTGTTTGTATTGTGCCCAATAGAAGCCCACTATTGTTATTGTTGTGCCCTTACATTATTTTTGTTGTGTCGGCTCTGATTATATTATGACCCCTTAGACTCCTATATATAGAAAGGAGGTCTTGTCATTTTGTATCATCCAAGAATTATTCATTTGTGTAATGTAAAGGAGGCTTCCCCCTTGAAGAGGCTGATTTCTAAGGCGTTGATCTTTCTTTTATATCTTTTTGTGAGCTGGTTTCATAACATTTGGTATCAGAGCTTTGGATTCTAGGGTTTCGCTGCTCCAAATAGGTCATCATGGACTTTTCTCTATAACCTTTTTTTGCGATGTTTCAGAAGATAAAAAAAAACCATTTGCGCTGTAATCTCTATGAACCCTGGGTCCAAATTTCCGATATTGCATCTCTATAGTTTCTGAGATATGATCTAAGGAAGTTAGGGTTTTTGCAAACTCCCGAATTACATTCCAAACAGGTGATCTTTGGAACATCGTCATAACTTTCTATCTGAGCATCAGATCGAAATTTCATAAGAAGTTATAGAAAGAGGATGGACTACATTTTTCTGTGTATAATTTTTAGATCCGAAGGTTGAAAATGTGACACGTGGCACGTTGTACAAGTTCGCTCTCCTTAAAAATTATATAATTAGGTCAGGTTGGGAGATTGGGAATAACTCTCGCTTGGAGAATCCAATTTTGATTAGACTGGTGGAATTGGAAAGAGGACTCATAGGGATACCACAAGAATCAATTTTAGACCTTGGATATTAGCAACTACAGAGTTACATTCGTTTCAAGATCGAGCTCGTAAAAGCAAGAAAAAGAGATATGAGGAAGTTTGATGGCAAGGATCCGGTAACATGGATACTACAGATGGAGCAATATTTTGATCTACATGATGTGAAACTATTACGAAAGGTACATATTACACCTTTATATTTAGAAACGAATTAGTTTGTATGGTATATAGGTCTTTGTTCTCGTAAAGCACTTGTCACCCAGTCACTTTTTAGCACATTATGAGGAGACAAAGAGCAAAACCTTCTTTAGCCAATTGATAAATCTCAAACAAAAGGGTTCAATGTCAGAGCACATTGAGGAATTCCAAAAATTGAATATAAAGGTAAATGATATTTCGGAGAAGCAGAGGATTGGTGACTTTATAGGGACTTTAAAAGATAACATCCAACATGAGGTTCACCTTTGGGAACCTGATTCATTGGAGAAGGCATACAGGTTGGCAAGAAAAGTGGAAAGAAAAATTATGACAACAAGGAAGTCTACCACTCACAACTATAAAGATGGAAGTGTTGTTTATCCTAGCCTTTGACACCACAACAATTGGAAGGAAAAAGAGCAAATGGGATTTGTTACAATTCTGATAGAAAATACATTAAAGGTCATAAGTGTGTTGAGAAGAAATTATTTTACATAGATTGTGAAGAGAAGGAAGAAAAAGATCAAGAAATGTTAAAATAAGAGGATATACACTATGAACCAACCCTAGAGAAAGAATAAATGAATCCGACCATATCTTGTACTACATTGGTAGGAATTACCACTCCTCAGACTCTCAAGATAAAAGGACATATCAAGAAGAAGAAGGTTCAAGCAGTGAAATATTAGGAAGAAAAGGATCAAGAAACATCAAAAGGAAAGGATACTCACCAGGAGCCAACCACAGAGAAAGAACAAATGAATCCGACCATATCTTGTAATGCATTGGCTGGAATTACAACTCCTCAAACTATCAAGATAGAAGGACATATCAAGAAGAAAAAGGTAATAGTGTTGATTGATTTGGGAAGTACCCATAATTTTATTCATTGTAAGACAACCAATGAATTGAATTGATACATATATCGAGCACCATATTGTCAAGTGATGGTTTCAAGTGGAGGAACCATAAATTGCTTTGGAAAGTGCCATAATATCAAGTTATCCATGGGAGAATATGTATTGAATAGCCTAATGCTTTCCATTCCAATGGGTGGTGTTGACGTTGTACTAGGAGTCCAATGGCTACAATCCTTGGGTCAATAGCTTTTAATTTTCAAGAACTTTTCATGAAATTTTCTTCGGAAGGAAAGTAAGTTGAATTAATGGGTATCAAAGGGAAACCAGGAAAGATAATTGGCTCTAACAAAATTACAAAGCTTCTAAAGAAAGAACAACAAGGCATAATTGCACAATTATGTTCACTAAAGGTTCCCACATTGAAATCATCTATTACTCTAGATTGCCAAAAATTATTGGACAATCATTCCAAGTATTTGAGACTCCCAAAGGCCTCCCACCTATTCATGATCATGATCATGCTATTCATTGGTTCTAGGAAGTGTTCCTCCAAACATCACAGCTTATAGATATCCATATGCCCAAAGGGGTGAAATTGAATGTATGGTTGCAGAAATGATAGAGGTGGGTATAATTATCCAACCAAATTTGATAAATGAAGCAAGGGATGAATGGAAGAATGACGAAGTAGGGTGGGAACTCATTCAAAAGTTGTAGAAGCTCCCAGTTCAAACAATATTTTCGGAGCTTGATAAGGAAGGAAAAATCATATTGGAACCTGAAGCAGTCACGGAAACAAGAACCCAACAACGACGAAATTGATCAATTTTAGAGTATCTCATCTAGTGGAAGAACTTACCTACTGAAGATTCCACATGGGAGGACAAGAATTTTATACAGACACATCCAGAACTACTCAAGTGTTGAGGACAACACTTTTTGAAGGAGAGGGGCATGTTAGGTCGCTATACTACTAGTGTAACCCCTTATTGTTATTAATGCAACCCATTATTATATTGTTGTGCCCATGTAGTCCCCATAATGTTATTATTGTGCCCCATAGAAGACCACTATTTTTATTGTTGTTCTCTTACATTATTATTTTTATGTTAGCTCTGATTGTATTATGACCCCTTAGACTCCTATATATAAAAAGGAGGTCTTGTCATTTGTATCATCCAAGAATTTTTCATTTGTGTAATGTAAAGGAGGGTGTCCCCTCGAAGAGGCTGATTTCTAAGGCATTGATCTTTCTTTTCTATCTTTTTTCGAGCTGGTTTCATAACAGGATATAACCAAATCCAAGTAGCTATGGAAGATCAAGACAAAATAACTTTTACCAGTCCATGGGGAACTTATGCTTACTAGGTACTTCCTTTTGGATTATGTAATGCACCTGCAAGATTCCAAAGGGAAGGTTTAGGTATTTTTCTGATCTAATTCATGATTGTGTGGAAGTTTAAATGGATGATTTTATTGGCTAGTATTTATTTTGAGGAAACTCTTGAAAATTTAGAAAAAAGTTCTCATCAGATGTCAAGAAACAAATCTCTCATTAAGGCATGAAAAATGCTTTATGATGTTCATCAAGGGAATTGTTTTAGGCCACCACATTTCAGGAGATGGAATTAAAGTGGATGCATCTAAAGTAGAAGTTATTTCCAAATTATCAATTCATGCTTTTTAAAGAGATATTAGAATTTTTCTTGGTTTTATTGGTTATTATATAGGATTTATAAAAAAATTCACAAGAATAACCTCTCCACTTTTCAAATTACTTACAAAAGACTGTGAATTCATTTGGAATTTTGATTGCCAAAAATATTTTGATATATTTAAAGATAATATTTTTGAAGCACCCATCATAAGAGGACCAAATTGGAGCCTTCATTTTCATATTTCAATCGATGCTTCAGATACAACCTTAGGATTTGTATTGGGACAAAAATATTTGACTCCTTATGCCATTCATTACATGAGTAAAAATTTAACTCCTACAGAGTTGAATTATATTGTAATAGAAAAGGTTTTTTTAGCTATTGTACATGCTTTCAACATTATATCACTAGTTATGATTTTTTTTTTTCACACAGGTCACTTTGTAATTAGATATTTAATGAATAAATCAATTGCTAATGATAAAGTTACAAGATGGCTATTGTTATTACAAGAATTAAATATTACTATTATGGATAGGCCTGGAAAGGAGAATATAGTCGTTGATTTTCTATCTAGAATCCAAAATGATAATAAGGATGTTCTTATAACAAAAAAAAAATCCTGATGAATATCTTTTTGGAGTATTTATTAAATCTCCTTGGTTTGCAGATATTACTAACTATTTGGCCACATGAAAGTTACCTTCATATTTGTCTCCTCGAGAGAAAAGGAAAGTTATTCAAACAAGTGCATATTATTCATGGATAAATGGAGAATTGTACAAACCAAGGCCTGATTTAATCATTTGAAGATGTGTCATAGAAGACAAGGTACAAGAAATATTAAAGGCTTGTCACGATAAACCATGTGGAGGAAACTTTGTTGATAAAAGGACTACCTATAAAATCCTTCTCGTAGGATATTATTGGCCTTCTCTTTTTAAAGATACCAATGACTATGTTAAGAGATGTGATAATTGTCACAGAATGGGAAAGCATGTTCCTTCAGATGAAATGCCTCTACAACCTTAGGTACTTATTGAACCTTTTGAAAAATGGGCTTTGGATTTTGTTGGTCCAATCAATCCACCATCAAGGAAAAAAAGGTACATTCTTGTATGTACATATTATGTCACAAAATGGGTAGAATCTAAAGCACTTCCTTTTTCTACTGAAAATGTTGTAGTTTTATTTATTTTTTAGGATATTTTCACTTGTTTTGGTGTCGCAAGGGAAATTGTGACATATCAAGGTACTCAATTTACATCTAAGTTGGTGTAAAAGATAATGGAGGAATATAAAATCAAACATCAAAAATCCACTTCATATCATCCACAAGCAAATGGAAAAGTTGAAGCTACTAATAAAGTACTTGAAGCAATTCTTACCAAAATTGTACATTTGCATAGAAGGGATTAGGCAGAAAAGAATTCAGAAGCTTTATGGGCATATCATACTACATGGAGAAACATAACAGGGCATACTCCTTATGAACTTGTTTATGGGAATCAAACCATGTTTCCTATTGAGTTCCAAATAAATACCTTAAAAACAGTGGTCAAATTGGGTCTTGATCTATCATAAGCTCAAAAACAAAGAATGGAGCAATTGAATGAACTTGATGAGATACGACAAGATGTTATTCACAGAACCAACATAGTTCAACAAAAAAGATCCAGATGGCATGATAAGTTTATCAAAGATAGGAAGTTCCAGCCGGGTGATTGGGCATTACCTTTTTATTATAAATTTAAATATTTTCAAGGAAATTTTCAAACTCATTGGCTTGGTCCTTATGAGATTGAAACTATCTTTGATAATGGAGTAGTCAAAATTAAAACCATTGATGAAGAAAAAGTAACTTTCCTTGTAAATGGTCATAGATTATGAATATATCATAAACCATTGATAAAGGAAGAGTTCATAAGAAATATGCAAGATAATCTTAATTTGAAGTTGTCCAGGGAATATTCTTCTTCCTCTCCAACTTAGCCTCCTACTTTCTTTTTCAAGAAAAATATAAAAAATAAAAAATAATAAAAAATATATATATATATATATATATATATATATATCTAAAAACCAACATTGTTGGCATGTTTATACATAAAATCTAAGTTGAAAACCAAAAATTCTTGGCAGCCTAGATTTTCTTTTAATTTCCCTATTCTTGTCTGATTTATTTTATTCCTCTTTTGCAGAAATAAAATAGCTACAGAATTGTCAATAATCTGTAGCTCTCATGAAATTCCGCAGCTGACTTGGCAGATTGCAACCAAAGCAACCTAAATGGAGATCGTATCCAAAGAAACCTAAGAAACCTACAAAAGAACAAATCAGTAATGCAGAATGAAAGGAATGTAAATATTAGTCAAATATTAAAAAAACATTGAATTATGATATAAATAGATAATTGTTTTTAAAATAATAACTATTTCCTCCACTATATTATGCAATGATTACCCTTGTTATGATATAATATTGGTTTTCACAATTCAATTCATGATTTTTTGGTAATCATGTCTTATCACAAGATGTGAATATCATTAAAACCTTGTCATGATTTGAAATTATTCCACTTCATCCGTATATCATCCCACTTATTCCATATTCCATTTCATTTTTTTCGCATCATAGCCCATTTCTTTTGGCTCTATTTCATTTTTCTCTGTCGAAAACATCTAAGCTATTACCTAAATCTCGTCCTTGCTACCGAAACTCCATAATCCTATCAAAAATGGAAATTAAGGACTAAAACTTCCTCAACATGGGAGTTATTGTGCATTATGAGCCAAATGGGACCAAGTTTCTTAAATCATATCCATAGGTGAAGCAACAATTACAACAGGCCCGATGGTTACAGTTCTTTAAGAAGTTTGATGGGCATGACAAATAGGTCAAAAAGTCGTTTGCTCGAGCCTATGATGGGATAGAAGCAGAAATTGGAGATATAAGGTTAGTCTTGAAAGAATAGTTTATGGAAGAAGCTATAGGATTACAAAGAAACGAGGAAAGTTGGTTTAAAAAATGGAAAATCAAAGAAAAAGACTCAGAGATCTTCCTTAATAGCCCTAGTATGGACATCTCCATTTTCAAGAAAGGAATTCCAATAACATATTTGAAAAGTAAATGGAGATATTTGTAATTAACCATTCAAAAGTTTATAACCTATGAGGGTGGGGTTGGGAATATGTTCTTCTATCATGCTCGGTTGATGATGCATTTTATTGATGGAAATGAAATCAAATTGCCATATTTCATGCTCTGTAGTTTAAGAAAAATGGTCGCTAATATCCAAAGGAAAATAAAATTTATTGGCAGTGCTCTATATCATCACGAGTTAGTAAAAAAATTGATTGAAGCTCATTTGGGAAATAAAGGGGATAAGTGGGAGGATTTTTTGGTGCAAAATCATTTTAAAGAAGCTCAGCAAGATGAACCCAATTCCAAAATAAGAAGAAGATGACTAAAATTTCCCTAAAACCCTAAGCTTCAAAACGAAGATTTACCTGCACAAGAAATGCCACAAGATGAACATACACAAAAAGATTATGATGATGAAACCACTCTTGCAATTTTTTAGAGATTCTTAGAAAGAAGAAACCATAAGTACAGATGAAGGCTCATCAAAAGAAGGAAAAGAGCAAGACAAAATTAGCAAGAAAAATTTTGCTCTCAGTGTTGAAAAACCATCAAGAAGAAGTGCACGGATTATGAAATCATCCATTAACAGTGTCTAGGTTTTGTTGATTTAGAAGAAGAAGAAGAAGAAGAGAATGCCATCACCAATTTTAAGTCCAACAAGAAAGACCCCAAAAATTGACCCTATTCAACAAGAAATCTATGATTATATGGAATCTCTTGAATAGAAAGCCCAAGGAAAAGTTGTTGATTTATCCTCAAATCAAGAAGAAATTCTAAGTGAAGAATTTCATTTCGGACCTCCAGAATAATCTAGAATTGAAATTCTCTTAAATAGGAAATTTATGAATTAGAAGTGTTAAACAAGTATATGAAGCAAGAACATTAAGTAATGAAGGTACAAAATGACATTTAAAGGACTCAAAATGATAATATTCTTCTACATCTTTGCCACTGGTACAAGAAAAGTAAGAAGTTAAAGGTTAAAAATAAACTTATCAAGAGTAAAATTAGGATTTTGGAGTGAAGGATTTTAATGATGAAACCAAGGATGGAAATGAGAACTAGAAAAACAGAGAATACTAATTTATATGTACCTGGTGACAGAATGGGTCACAAAATTTTGAAATTTTGTGCACGAGGACATGCAATATCTTCTGTGTGGGGGAATGTTGAAGACCAAAATTATTCCTTTTTGACAACTTCCTTAAACTCCATTCTCTTCCTTTTTTACCATAATAATTTCAATTAAGTGTCATCTTGCAATGTTATTGGCAAAAATAGGTATTTAATCATCTTTTATTCATAGTTTCATTGTTTATTTATTATTTGACTTAATATTTGCACAAGCTATTGGATTGCATCAATTTTGCAGCTAATAATCGATTCTACAGCTTACTTGAAGAATCTATAGGTTTAGAAACATCAGTTGAGGAATGAATCATATGAACAGGTATCTGGGAACTAGTACAACGATATCCACCTATTCCTATGATCTGGAAAAGTGATAAGGACGTCGTATGAGAAGGTCAACATGGAAGTCAACCCAATGGAAAAGACCGAATACAAATTAGGCAAGCAAGAAGATCATGGATTGAAGCTGATATTTTGCCTCATGATTTTCTTCTTCGATAGAAAATCATGAAGAATCATTATCTCATTTAAGTAATGTTATTTTAAGATGATCGGTTGAGAAGGATAGGCTTAGAAATCTCCAAACAGTTTAATAAAGGAGGTTATAAAACCTGCCTCTTGGCACGATGACAATGTGACTGGTTATTATTTTTAAAACTCTTTGCAATTGATTAATTAAGCTCTTGATTCCACTGTGTTGTGTGTACAAATGCATGGTTAACCTTTGTTGATCTCTTCATACCTACACTCATGGGAGGGCCCCCTGGGAGCTGTAAGGTTTCATTTTTATTTAAGTTTTTTGTTTCATAGGATTAATTTATCACAGTGAATATAATTTTTATTTCTAGAGAAGCGTTAGTGACAGTCAAGATAGAATTTGTTGTAGATTTTATAATAGAATTTGTTGTATAGAGTTTCTTTCATAAATCTAATCTCATTGTGTGAATGGTGAAGAAAATAATCAAAGGGATTTATTATGCACATGTAAATTAATCATTTGATTTGGAATTTGTAATTAGTTCAAGGTTTGATTTATGATAGTGTGAAGAAGATTTTAATTTTGTTGGTGTGATATTTATTTCTGCAATTTAAGATTAGTTTTCTTTTCTGCAAGTGTGAAGAGGATTTAGATTTTATTTTTGTATTTACTTTTGCACTTCAGTTTAACTTTATTTTTGTCAGTGTGATACTTTCCTTTCCTGCAAGAGTGATAATCTTTTACTTTGAGTGTTTCTTAGATAAAACATGTGCATGAAAACATCCTAATTCAATTTGAAAATTACTCACATAATAAAGAATCCTAGCACAAATTGTGCACATACACTTCATCAGTTTACAAGTCCTGGTCGATAATTTATGAAGTAATTTAAGATCAATTAAATTACCAAATAGTTACCTTCTAGGTAAAAAAACCCTAAATTAACATAACTTCTACCATCAAATCTTTTGCCTAATGAATAGCTAGATTGACTACGAAATTACAATATTTTACAAGGAAACTTTTATCAAAATGTTGCTTCGAGGGGGGCTCATAAAATTTTTGTCACCCCCTTGGACCCCCTTGATGGTGATCCTACAGGCAGTGTTTCCTCTCTATTAGGAACTCGGGTCCAATGCAATTAAAATGAGACCTCTGAATCAAGAAGATAATCAAGCTCCACATCCAATAATATACCACTTGGAGATTGATTATAGTGACTCCACCACTACTTCACTTGTTATAAAATGCTCCCACTTGGACCTAATTGTTTCTCATATTCACCATCATACTTCAAGACCAATTAAAACTAAGCAGATTGTCATTTTCTCCCTAGTTACAACCTTTGTTAACATATCTGTAGGATTATCGCTAGTGTGTATCATTTACAACTTCAACTGACCATATGAAATGGTACTTGAGCTGTATATGTTTAGTCTTGGAATGAAATTTTGAGTTCTTTACAAGATGAATGGCACTCTAGATGTCACTATATAACCTACCCATCTCCTACTTCTTACCTAATTCATTCAGAAACATTTGCAACCAAATTATTTCTTTACTGGCCTCTGTAGTAGCAACATATTATGCTTCTGTTGTTGAAAGTGCAACAACACTTTGCATTTTTGAAACCCAACTGACAATTGTTCCACCTACGTTAAACGCATACCCTATGGTGTTTCTCATATTATCTCTATCACATGGCATGTCTTCATCAACATATCCCTATAGAGAAATGTGTGAACCACCACAACATAACACTTTATTAGTGGTACCTCTCAAATACCTAAGAATCCACTTCATTGTCATCCAATTCTATTTTCTTGGATTGTTCATATACCTACTCACAACTCCCACTACATGCACAATATCAGGCCTTGTGCACACCATTTCATACATTAAGCTTTCAACTACTGATGTGTATGGAACATTATATATATAATCCATCTCTTCTTGGGTCTTGGGACACATCTCCCTACTTAGTTTGAAATGGCTAGCCAAAGGTGTACTAATTGGTTTTGCATTCTGCATATTAAATCTTTCCAAAAAAATTTCTATGTACTCACTTTGAGAAAATGTTAATTTGTGATTTTTCCTGTCTCTAGTTATTCTCGTACCAAGGATTTGTTTTGCAGCAACCAATCCTTCATTGCAAATGAATTTTCCAATTTTCCTTTAAGCGCATTTATTTCCTACATGTTAGACCCTACAACAAGTATGTCATCTACATATAATAACAATATAATATACCTGCCATCATTTTTCCTTTTAAGATAAACACAATGGTTAGAGTGACATCTAGTATAACCTTGTTGAGACATAAACTTGTCAAATTTTAGATACCACTTCCCCTGAGCTTGTTTTAATCCATATTAGCTCTTCTTCAACATGCATACTAATTTCTAGTTCCCTTTGACCTCGTACCCTTGTGGTTACTTCATATAAATCTCTTCCTCCAAATCCCCATGGAGAAAGGTGGTCTTTATATCTAACTATTCAAGATGAAAATCTTTTGTTTCCACTAAACTTAAAATGGTTCTGATTGAAGTCAATTTAAAAACAAGAGAAAATATTAATCAAAGTTTATACCTTTATTTTGTGCAAACCCCTTCACCACAATTCTAGTGTCATACCTACGTTTTCGTCCATTTTCTTCCTTTAACCTGTAAACCCATTTATTCTACAATTTTGTTTTACCTATAGGAAACCTGACTAAGTCCCAAACTCTACTTATGTATCAAGGATTCCATCTCTTCTTTCATGGCTTTCTCCCACTTCTTCCTAGTTTCTCTCTTCATTTCTTCTTCATAACATTCTAGTTCACCATAATCAATCAACATTACATAATATAATGAGAGAGAGTATTGTTTAGGGATTCTACTTATCTTGGTATATATTCTAACACCATTTCAAGTGTTTGAGGTGCTTTTTCTATTGTGGTTGTGGTTGTTGTTGTTGTTGTTCATGTTATGGTTGTTGATCATTATGTTTTTTAGGCACCTTTAATTTTTCTGTGATCTCATCAAGCATTGTGTATTATTTGTTTTTATTTTCATGTTTGTTTCCCTGCATGTGATCCTTATACAAGACATTTTCATTGAATATGACATCTATTCTCTTAATTATTTTGTGGTTTTCATAATCATACAAGTGATAACCAAAATCATTAACATCAAATCCAATAAAGATACCTTTCTTTGATTTTTCCTCAAGGTTATATTTTATTTATTAATGTGGATAAAGGCTTCACATCCAAAAGTCTTTAGAAATGAGTAGATTACCTGTTTACCTGTCCATGCCTCCTCTAGAATACCACCATCCAAGGAAATTGGAGGCCCTCTATTTATTAGATAAACATTAGTATCTATAGAATTTGCCAAAAATTGTAATGGAAATCTTGCATGAAATCTCATGCACTTTGCACGCTTCATGATTTTCATGTTCATCATTTCTGACACAGCATTTTCTTGTGGTGTTCCTGGAATTGTCTTCTCTCTACGAATTCCATGCTCTGAACAATAATTATCAAACTCCTTGTTGTAGTATTAAGCTCCATTATCTGATATGAGACAATTCAACTTCTTTTATGTCTCATTCTCAACCAAATCTTTCCATTTCTTAAAAATATCAAAGACATCAAATTTATTTTGAATACAATATACCCATTTTTTTCCTAGTTTCAGCATCAATAAAAATAACATAGTAGCAAAAGCGATTGAGAGATGATACCTGAGTAGGTCCCTATACATTTGGGTGCATAAGCTCTAATTTTTCACTCTTATTTTCTTTCCCAACTCTAAAAAATTTGACTCTCCTCTATTTTCCATAATCACAATTCTCACAGAAATCTGAATCAACACGCTTCAAACCTGGGAACAAATTTCTTGAGTGAAGAATCTACATCCCCTTCTCACTCATGTGTCCGAGCCTATGATGCCAGAGTGTCATATCTACTACTGTAGAGATTAAAGAATTGACAGAATTAGAAATACCATTGGTTAAATGCAATGTCCCAATATTTTCTTCTTTTGTTATTACCAAGGCTCCTTTATTGACCTTCCAGGTTTTTTCTGTAAATGTCTTACACAACCTTCACCTCCCAATTTCGCTATTGATATTAGATTTTTCTTTAGATATGGAACATATGTTACCTCCTTTAATAGAAATTGGTTTCAATTTTGTTGCTTTATAAAAACCTTACCCATTCTAATGATTTTACAGGATTTATCATCACCAAAATGAACCTATCCAAAATCTCCTTGAACATAGTCATGAAAATATTTCCTATCAGGTGTGGCATGGAATGAATCCCCTAAATCTATGACCCAAACATCAATAATATTTTCTAATGAAAGAATCAAAGCATCTTGCAACACATCACCTGTTACATTCGCTTCATGATTCTTCTCTTATTGTCCATCTCCTTCTTTTACCTTTTGAGATTTACAGTCTTTTTTCAAGTGTCCTTTCTTACCACATTTCTAGCACACTATCCCTGATCTGGATTTGGATCTACCTTTCCTTGACTTAATGTGATGCCCTAGGTTGGTCTTTCCTCTCTCTAGCTTTCTTCCCCTACTCTCTGCAGTCAAAGCATTACCTCTTGTCTCACCAAAGTTTTTCCTTCACATTTCCTTTCTAAGGATAGCACCAAGC
Source organism: Pinus tabuliformis (assembly GCA_031772625.1). Taxonomy (NCBI): domain Eukaryota; kingdom Viridiplantae; phylum Streptophyta; class Pinopsida; order Pinales; family Pinaceae; genus Pinus; species Pinus tabuliformis. The sequence goes on from CM062819.1 coordinate 1,038,497,012, forward strand.
ACATCATCAAACTTTAAAGTACTAGATCCAGAGACAGAATTACTAATAGCCATGACTAAGCCATTACAATGTTCTAGCAATGAGCCTAGAAACAATAGATCCCTAACTTCATCATCAAATTTTACCTGTATACAACTTAACTGACTGGTAATCATGTTAAATTCATTTAAATGATTAGCAACATATCTACCTTCTAACATCTTCATATTAAATAGATGCTTCATAAGAAATACCTTATTTGAGGTCAAGGGTTTTTCATATAGTTTGGCCAATGTCGTCATTATACGTTATGTTTTCGTTTCCTTTGAAATGTTGAATTCCACCGACATTTCCAGACACATCTGTATTGTCCATAGTGCCTTTCTATTGAGAAGATCCCATTCTTCATCTGTCATACTCATTAGCGTCTTTGATTTTTCGCTCAATGGTATGTAAAGATATTTTTCATACAAATAATCCTCCATTTGCATATTCCATAGATGGTAATTTTGACCATTTAATTTTTCAACCCTAAACCTACCATATTCTTCCATTTCTCCCACTCAAACCAGGAACCCTTCTTTCCTATGAGTTTATCATCCAAATAGACCTTTGGCTATGATACCATTTGTTAGAAATTAATTAACAAAGAAATGGAACACATAAATTATTGTGAAATCACAAACACAAATAAGAATAAAACAAGAGAGACATAGATATACGTGGTACACCCAATTTGGGTTATGTACATGGAGAAACATCCAATCCTTCCCTTTATATTATCCAGGAAAATGAAGAGATGCAAGCTACAACAAATCCATTGTAATTTCCTCTTCACCCTCACAGAGTCCCGTCTCTCTTTCTCACATAGATAAATCATTTACATTTGCAATATAATTCCCTCATATAAACAGAGGATTGACTTCTAGGGAAAATAACCATAAATTAATATAGCTTCTACCATCAGATATTTCGCCTAATGAAATAGACCAGATTGACTACAAAATTACAATATTTTACAGGGAAATTTTTATCAAAAACTTTCTTTGGGGGGCTCATAAAATCATCATCGCCCCCCCACCTAGACCCCCTTGATGGTGATCCTATGGGTGGCATCACCACCCCATTAGGAACTTGGGTCCAACACCGCTAAAACGAGACCTCTTAATCAATAATATAATCAAGCTCCACGCCCAATAAATTGTACTCGTATAGAGTGTTATTCCCCTATACCAATAGGTGTCATATATCATGATTGACTTGGTTTAGCTTCGAAATATGTTCATACCTTTACTTGTTGCAAAGGTTTTCCACATTTTTAAAAAATAAAAATAAAAATTAAAAAATGTAAAGGGGGTATACCCTAAAATAAAAATCAAAGGGTGAAAAGAATAAAGAAAGGTCAAAAAATGAAAAGAAAATGAACCCCCCAAAAAAAAAAAAAGGCCATGAAAGTGTGCAAGTCTAAATGCCACTACTATTTACTTTATGCATAATAAATATTGTGTGTAGGTTGTCACTTATGCCACAATTTCATGAGTAGTCAAACAGTCTAAGCTTGACTAGCTCATATTTTCAATTTCATGTTTTAGAAGTAGAGAATAAATATCTCACTAAACAGTGTAATCTTGGCAAATAAGTAGATAGGTAGAGTAAATAAAAGGAGCTCAATAGTGTAATATAAGCCCTTGGATGTAATAAGGTTAGATTTAGATAGGTATCACTATGTAAAAGAAAAGAAAGTTTGAAAAGGGTTTGCGAGTCTAACTGCACCCTAATAAAGAAGTAAAAATGCTAGGTTAAGTAGGTAGGGTAAGTAGATGATGGTTGCAGAACAATTTGTGGTGAATGATATGTTTAAATGTGTAAATCTTTTTACTTTCATCACAAGGGAAATGACATGTGTCCCATGGAAGGCATATTAAGCAAGGAAAGTCAAAAATAATTAACTCCCCTACTCATTTCCCCTAAATTTTCACTAATTCCCTAAGTGCTAAAGGTAATTGCCATAGTTAGAGGGGTTCAGAGCATTTCTCTGACTTTTGGAGGGACCGGACCCTCGGCCCAATAATTGGAAATGCCTAAAGTACTAAAGTACTTAAGTCCCTTTCATCAACGTTACCCCCCCATAAGATCACTCATTCCTTTGATAAAACTTTTCCTCAGTAAAATCCTATTTTACTTAGGAAAATTGAAATAAATCTTCATAAAAACCCTTTTATACACTTTAGCCTAAGTCAATATGTTATATGATGAAATACATTCGGAAAACATTGGACTTAGTGCTTTCCCATTCATTCGGTCATATTAACCATTAATGTTTTATTATATAATTCCCAAATAAAAGAAAATTACCCACGCCCGTATTATTATATTATGTAAAACCCCAAATTATTACATATCCCGCCCCGATGGTTAAGTATAACCATAAAACAAATAATAAATGGGATTAATTAACTAACCTGTAGTTGATTAAGAACCTGACCCTGCCACATTTAATGAGGATTAATTTAGTCATCCGGACTAATTAATAACTCTCCCAACCAATCAAATCGCCCCCAATATGATTAGTTCCTTTAATTAATATTGGGCCCACCCCTGTTATCCATCAGTCACATCATTACCCTGATCACCGTCCGATCGGATCCTTCAGATCCAACGGCCTTCGCTCATATCGCGCGGGCCTTTTGGTCGACCTTTAGCGTGCGATGTGAGCGGCTTCATGAATAGTGTCGATGCTACGTGTCGAACGATTTATGGCATCGCACTACTCCCCCCAAATACCACTTACCCCCAAAAGCGGTGCGATAGATCCCACTTACCGCCTGCCTGCTACGCGACAAACCATCTACTATTCAGTTCGTGCCATATTTTGAAAGTTTTCCCGTTAATTTTCAAACCCCAAAAACCCAGGTTTTTTTATTTTACCCCCTTCGCACATTCTACTATGTAGACTTACGTAACCCATCTGTGCCACCTGAAGCCTCTGTTAACTGATTCGATCATGGTTTACCTCCCGAAAAGCATTATGGACTCACTCCATAGACCTTTCAATCTCAAATGAAACCTTTTCAACCTCCCCTGCAAGCCAATGCTTTCTTAAAAGTTTGTTTGTTTTACAGATGATCGGAAGACCATAGCCTTGAATAAAAAGTCTTAATACTAGTCATAAGACCTGTTTACTCCAAGATTGTTATCAGGTCTATTCAAATAGAGATGGAAGGTAAAAGGACATAGTAAAGAATGGTCAAATTGTATCAGGGTTAAAGAGTATCAGATTGAAGACCAAGTCAAGTATGTTAGCTAGCATGAAGATAAACAGCAGGGAAGACAATTACAAAACAGAGCATACAAATTCATACCAAAGTGAAGACAGATGAAAAACAGAGTGGTAAAAGTAAAAAGTAAACAGTAAACAGTAAAAGTAAACATGAATACATTAAGGGTTAAACAAAGATGAAAACACTTTCACCAGCTACAATGAAGTTTATCCAAAGTAAAAGTGAAAATAGTTGAAAGGAATTTAAGGTTAAAAGATGAAATCAGAGCAAAAATGGTACACTCTTCAGAAATTTCTTGTTTGAGTCATATTTTTTCAGAAACTAGAGGAGGTTTTTGTTCATAAAAGGATAATCTACAAAAACCTATATCACATTTTACACTAGTATTACCAAGTGGGAGATAAGTGCATATCTTCACAGCCTATTTTTTAGTTTGTGCAAAGTCCTGTTTTTGACAACATCTGAAGAAACTAAGAGAGGTTTATCTCAAAAACATTCTTATCTACAAAAATCTCTTTCACTTTTTACATATCTATCACAGAATGAGATATACAAGCATATCATTGGATACTAAGTTTGCATAATTTCTAGGGCAAAATGCACAAAGAAAGGATGCAGTTAGTGACTGGGATGCTTCATCATCAACTAAGAGTTGCTACCAAATTCGACTTTCTCTTATTCATCACCATAAATCCATAAACATAGTGCCAAACATATTCATTAGTTTTGAATGTCCTTTATTTAAGTTCTATTATTGTAAAACAGTTTGAGACATTTGTGAAACTAATCTTGATACGTTTTCAAGATATTTCAGTTTACAATTAGTATAAATACTTCTTCATTTGAAGTATTTTGGGTGGATTCTTAGACATTTCTGTAAAACTGATTACTTTGGAATAAAGTGCTATTCGACAAATTCTTGTATGGCTGGCTGGAGGAAGGATTAATACAAAGGACTTTTCATAGGATTCATGTGCAAAACACCGGAAAAATAAGTATTTTATATCCTATGTGTTATTCTTTTCTTGTTTAAATATTTCAATTATGTTCCATATCTGAATATTAAAATGAAAAAGTATAATTTAGAAAGTGCTTAAGTGCAATCTGTTTTCAATCGTTTTTATTCTTAATGTTTTCCTCTAAACTATCATAGGCAAGGAATTCTTAATTGCTCCTTCTTTTTAGTTTATCATTTTGATCATTTAGTTAAAAATCCCTAATCACTTTTTATTGGTGATCATCTAAATTCCCTCTTCTCAAAACATGTGGAAGGATTCTTAATTGCCCTTCTTCCCTTTTGAGCCCATCCCATCCTTTCAAGTTACCATTTTCTCCCTGTTTAGCTATCTTGCCCTGTGAAGCCATCCTTTGTTGAAAAACCAAATCCAGTTGAGCCATCTTCTGTTGACTCCATTAGCCCAATGGCCTGAAATATTTAGTTCTACCCATCTGCTATTGAATTTCACCACCAAACACAATCAAAATCCCAAAGCTTTCATAACTAGCCTAAAACCTTATAAAACAAAGCTAAAACTTAAAGAGAGAGCCCTCTCTGAGTACAGATTGGCTAGATTCTATACCCAAAAGTTGGTTTGTGGTTACCTCGGACCCATTTCCCTCTTCTTACAACTTCAGGGAAAATATGAGTGATAACATAGTCGCGACTCCACTGGGGAAGAACAAATCCTCAGTTAAAATAATCCTTTGAGAAAGAACTAAATTAAATATTTTATGTATCTTAAAGGAATGATTTGAAGTTGTTTACTATTTTTCTTCATAATTGTTTTACAGGTTTAGATCCGATCTATGATGGTGGATAGTGATCAGACACAGAAAGTTTAAAATTATCCACCTGGCGACTCCACATAAATTTCACAACTAAGACTCCATTGGAGGAATGAAACTGAAAGAAAAATACAAAAAGATCAGGCTTTTAACTTGGATTGTTATCCAAGACATTATGTTCTTTCTAAATTGATAGATTTTTCCAATGTATATTTTATTTTAGAGAAGATTTTAGATTAATTTTTTAATTATTGTCCTTTGAAAATTGTAAATATATATCATCCTTTTGAAACTTATGATGATCACTTTCCAATCAAGAAGCCTCAAATACTCAAGGCTCCACTACTAAAAGAATCCAGAGTTGTTGAGAACCTATGGTGACCCAATTTTAGCATTGAGTGTTTTCAAGATGAATTCAATAAATCAATGCAAGTATGCTCCTATGGACAGGTCAAAGATTCCAGGTTTTCCAAATCCTTTGCCCAACTTTAATTGGTCAAAAAATCTTCCATTGGTTAAAGATGAAATAGGAGATGATGCTGCTTTACATTTATTAAAATTTCATATGTACATTCGAAAGTTTAAAGTCAATTTCCATGAAGATTGTCTTATGAAAATATTTATGGTAACTTTAGAAGAAAAAGCTAGATCTTGGTATGAAAATTTACCGGCCTCTAGCATATGTTCGTTAAAGCATTTTCATGTTGCATTTCATGACAAATACAAGGAAAATTATTCATCTTTATTGCTAATTCAAGACTGTTGTGATAATTTTGAAAGTTTTATTCAATATCTTGAAAATTACTATGATGATGATGATCAATTCATGGATCATGAAATATTAGAGGTTTTAGAAGAAAAGCCTTTTCAAAAAGTGGAAGCCTTGCTTGAATTATCTTCCCCTCAGAAAGAAAAAGATGATGTATGTTGTTCAGAAACCCATGAAGTTTCCCCACAGGAAACAATTCTTGCAGCACAACAAACTAATCAGAATAAAGAAGAAATTTAGTTCCCTGAACTTGCTCAAATAGAAAATAGCAATGAAAACCAACAACATTCCGGAGATCTGGAGGTAGAGGCGATAAAGCTTAAAAATATTGAACCAAAAGACCATCTTCAGCAAGTAGTGGTTTCTTTAGAAATTAAAGACCAATCAAATTTGTTTGATGAAAACCATGTCACAAATTTTCTTTCCTTGCATGTAAATGAAATAAGACAACATACTTTGATAGATCATGATCTTTAATCTAAAATTAATGAGAGTTTGCAACTCCCTTGCGAGCGTCTATATGACAAAGATAATGACAAGGATTTTCCTGTTGTATGTTATAAGGTTGTTATATTTGATGAAGATCAAGAGTATTCAGAGCACTTGGCTACAGTGTATAATAAGGAGGAGAAACAATTGACCAATCACTTAAATCAAGCAGCAGTTTGGAATGAGGTTTGTTTTCCTGGTACAAATCATCCAAAAGATCTTATATGGCAGGATTAGCATTATCCTTTGGTCAATATATTGCAGCCATTAGTACAAGAAAAGATTAAGAATCATGAACAAATTTCTGCTAATTCCAACTACCATAGATCAGAAGATAGATTTATAAAGCAATATGTGGAGGAGAAAGCTCTTGATCTAATGTGTGTGTTTGATGACATTACTTCTTTTGATGATTTTCCCAAATATGATCAGTATGATGATAATTATGTTCTTCAAATCCAAACTAACTTTACAGAGCAATCAGAGGCTAGTTTTGGGAATAAGGAAATCTGGTTTCACCAACTTGAGAATAGTGATCAGCTTGTTCATTTCAGCTATGAAAGTGAGGAAGAAAATGCAGAAAATTTGGAAATAAGTGAAGCTTCTTTGCCTCTTTATTTTGAATCATTTCAGTTTTTAAAGGGAATGTGGTATAAAATCTCTAAAGAGAAGGGTAAGCAACTTGTAGAAACTTATGAAGTTCCATTTAAACCTATATGTAATAAGTTGCATCAATCCTTCCAAGTTTTTCATGATCTCGTAACTAATGAGTTTGATAATGAACGCAATCGTAATTTTTCTCCATCAAAAGACTATGAGAGTCAAAATCAATATGATAATGGTTTCACCAGCTAGACATTTCAATCAATAGGAGTATCATCACAATGCTCATCTAAAAGTCTACAGGGTGGTAAAGATGAAAGTGACATTTCAGTTTCATGGCATGAAGGCTATCCAGAACAATTATATAGTTGTTTGAATCAGTTTAAAAATAGTGTGCACATTTTGGAGGATCCTTTTGTACAGTTTTTGGAGCCTACAAAGGAAAGCCAGTATTTACTTATGTTATCTTTGGTTGACAAGGTTATATTTGACTTTAGGATCTCAGTTTCAATCACAAACAAACCCAAGCAAAAAAATCCATCAACATATATACTGCTTGACTGGTTGCATTGGTTGTTTCATTTTACATAACCAATAGTTAGAAAGCTTATTATAGTAAGTAGGTAGATTTAATTAGATTATGAAATAAATCCTAAAAGATTTGAATCCAAGCAAAAGGCCCTAAGGTCTTGATGATTTACTAATTTGGTTTAAAGGTTGCACCACCTTTTAGTTTTAGGTCAAATCTCAAGTTGTGCAAGAAAAGGTTAAAAAGATTTTTAAATAAAAAGACCAAGGCTGAAGATTCCTACCTAAGTGACAAGGTGCTCAAGTGGTATTCAAGAAGGGAGAAATAAAGGTTTAGTGTTGATTGGACAGTAACTTTTGGAGTTGAAGCCCGAAGAGAAGGCCCTAAGCTTTAGAAGTATCACTGTCATACAAACAATAAAGCAGCAAGCAGAAGAAGATTGCAGAACACAATCAAAGTCATTCAGAGGCCATATGATCTACTATTCTTGACTTTCCACCATGGAAAGCCATACCCAAGTGGAGCCACTGTTACGCCCCTATACCAATAGGTGTCATATATCATGATTGATTTGGTTTAGCTTCGAAATATGTTCATACCTTTACTTGTTGCAAAGTTTTTCCATATTTGTAAAAAATAAAAATAAAAATTTAAAAATGTAAAGAGGGTATACCCTAAAAGAAAAATCAAAGGGTGAAAATAATAAAGAAAGGTCAAAAAATGAAAAGAAAATGAACCCCAACAAAAAAAGAAAAGACCATGAAAGTGTGCAAGTCTAAATGCCACTACTATTTACTTTATGCATAATAAAGATTGTGTGCAACTTGTCACTTATGCCATAATTTCATGAGTAGTCAAACAATCTAAGCTTGACTAGCTCATATTTTCAATTTCATGTTTTAAAAGTAGAGAATAAAGATTTGACCAAACAGTGTAATCTTGGCAGATAAGTAAATAGGTAGAGTAAATAAAAGGAGCTCAATAGTGTAATCTGAGCCCTTGGATGTAATAAGGTTAGATTTAGATAGGTATCACTATGTAAAAGAAAAGAAAGTTTGAAAAGGGTTTGCTAGTCTAAGTGCACCCTAATAAAGAAGTAAAAATGCTAGGTTAAGTAGGTAGGGTAAGTAGATTATGGTTGCAGAAAAATTTGTGGAGAATGATATGTTTAAATGTGTAAATAATTTTACTTTCATCACAAGGAAAATGACATGTATCCCATGGAAGGCATATTAAGCAAGGAAAGTAAAAAATAATTAACTCCCCTACTCATTTCCCCTAGATTTTCACTAATTCCCTAAGTGCTAAAGGTAATTGCCATAGTTAGAGGGGCTTAGAGCATTTCTCTGACTTTTGGAGGGACCGGACCCTCGGCCCAATAATTGGAAATGGCTAAAGTACTAAAGTACTTGAGTCCCTTTCATCAACATTACCCCCCCATAAGATCACTCATTCCTTTGATAAAAATTTTCCTCGGTAGAATCCTATTTTACTTAGGAAAATTGAAATAAATCTTCATAAAAACCCTTTTATACACTTTAGCCTAAGTCAATATGTAATATGATGAAACACATTCGGAAAACATTGGACTTAGCGCTTTCCCATTCATTCGGTCATATTAACCATTAATGTTTTATTATATAATTCCCAAATAAAAGAAAATTACCCACGCCCATATTATTATATTATGTAAAACCCCAAATTATTACATATCCCGCCCCGATGGTTAAGTATAACCATAAAACAAATAATAAATGGGATTAATTAACTAACTTGTAGTTGATTAAGAACCCGACCCCGCTACCTTTAATGAGGATTAATTTAGTCATCCGGACTAATTAATAACTCTCCCAACCAATCAAATCACCCCCGATATGATTAATTCCTTTAATTAATATTGGGCCCACCCTTGTTATCCATTAGTCACGTCATTACCCTGATCACCGTCCGATCAGATCCTTCAGATCCGACGGCCTTCGCTCATATTGCACGGGCCTTTTGGTCGACCTTTTGCACATGATGTGAGCGGTTTCATGAATAGTGTCGATGCTACGTGTCGAAAGATGTATGGCATCGCACTGCTCCCCCCAAATACCACTTACCCCCCAAAAGCGGTGCGATAGATCCTGCTTACTGCCTTCCTGCTACGCGAAAAACCATCTACTATTCAGTTCGCACCATATTTTGAAAGTTTTCCCGTTAAAGTTCAAACCCCAAGAACCCAGGTTTTTTTTTTTTTGCCCTTCGCACATTCTACTATGTAAACTTACGGAACCCATCTACGCCATCTGAAGCCTCTGTTAACCGATTCGAGCATGGTTTACCTCCCGAAAAGCATTCTGGACTCGCTCCACAGACCTTTCAAGCTCAAATGAAACCTTTTCGACCTCCCCTGCAAGCCAATGTTTTCTTAACAGTTTGTTTGTTTTACAGATGATTAGAAGACCACATCCTTGGATAAACAGTCTTAATACTAGTCATAAGACCTATTTACTCCAAGATTGTTATCAAGTCTATTCAAATAGAGATGGAAGGTAAAAGGACACAGTGAAGAAAATTCAAAGTGTATTACGGTTAAAGAGTATTAGATTGAAGACCAAGTCAAGTAAATCAGCTAGCATGAAGATAAACAGCACGGAAGACAATTACAAAACAAAACTTACAAATTCATGTCAAAGTGAAAACAGATGAAAAACAAATAAAAAGTAAACAGTAAACAGTAAAAGTAAACATGAAAATATCAAGCGTTAAACAAAGATGAAAACACTTTCACCAGATACAATGAATTTTCCAAAGTAAAAGTGAAAAACAGTTGAAAGGAATTTAAGGTTAAAAGATGAAATTAGAGCAAAAATGGTACATTCTTCAAAAATTTCCTGTTTGTGTCATAGTTTTTCAGAACCTATTGTGGCCAATACAAGAAGTATTTTGAGAAACTGGAAGAGGTTTGTGTTTATAACAGGCAACTCTACAAAAACCTATCTCACATTTTACATAGTGATTACCAAGAGAGAGATAAGTGCATGTCTTCAAAGCCTATTTTTCAGTTTGTGTAAAGTCCTGTTTTTGACATCGTTTTGTAGAGAATATTGTGAACAGAAGGAGATGAATTGTGGGCAACTGAGAGAGGTTTATCTCAAAAAATTCTTATCTACAAAAACCTCTTTCATTTTTTACATATCTATCACGGACGGAGTTATACAAGCATATCATTGGACCCTAAGTTTGCAGAATTTCTGGGGCAAAATGCACAAAGGAAGGATGCAGTTAGTGACTGGGATGCCTCATCATCAACTAAGAGTTGCTACCAAATTCGAATTTCTCTTCTTCATCACCATAAATCCATAAAAATAGTTCCAAATAGATTCATTAGTTTTGAATGTCCTTTATTTAAGTTCTATTATTGTAACACAGTTTGAGACATATGTGAAACTAATCTTGATATTTTTTCATGATATCTCAGTTTACAATTAGTATAAATACTTCTTCATTTGAAGTATTTTGGGTGGATTCTTAGACATTTCTGTAAAACTGATTACTTTGGAATAAAGTGCTATTGGACAAATTATTGTATGGCTGGCTGGAGGAAGGATTAATACAAAGGACTTTTCACAGGATTCATGTGCAAAACATCGGACAAATAAGTATTTTATATCCTATGTGTTATTGTTTTCTTGTTTAAATATTTCAATTATGTTCCATATCTAAATATTAAAACAAAAAAGTATAATTCAGAAAGTGCTTAAGTGCAATCTGTTTTCAATCGTTTTTATTCTTAATGTTTTCCTCTAAACTATCATAGGCAAGGAATTCTTAATTGCTCCTGCTTCTTAGTTTATCATTTTGATCATTTAGTAAAAAATCCTTAATTTCTTTTTATTGGTGATCATCTAAATTCCCTCTTCTCAAAACATGTGGAAGGATTCTTAATTTCCCTTCTTCCCTTTTGAGCCCATCCCATCCTTTGAAGTTACCATTTGCTCCATGTTTAGCTATCTTGCCCTATGAAGCCATCCTTTGTTGAAAAACCATATCCAGTTGAACCATCTTCTGTTGAATCCATTAGCCCAATGGCCTGAAATATTTAGTTCTACCCATCTGCTATTGAATTTCACCACCAAACACAATCAAAATCCCAAAGCTTTCATAACTAGCCTAAAACATTATAAAACAAAGCTAAAACTTAAAGAGAGAGCCCTCTCTGAGTACAGATTGGCTAGATTCTATACCCAAAAATTGGTTTGTGGTTACCTCGAACCCATTTCCCTCTTCTTACTACTTCAAGGAAAATCTGAGTGATAACATAAAGGAAGGATAGGACCTGGAGACTCTGCATTGACTATTGAGAAATGAGTAAAATCACTATCAAAAAGGTATCCAATCCCATGGATTGATGACCTTCTTAACGAGCTTAAGGGGACAATGTAATTCAATGAGACGGATTTGAAGTCTGCCTATCACCAGGTTCAAATAGAACCTACAGATTTATGGAAGATCACCTTCAAATCCAAGGAGGGCCTTTTTGAGTGGTTGGTCATGCTGTTCGAGTTGAAAAATTTCCCTGCAACTTTTATGGGGATAATGAATGATGTATTACGTCCCTTCACCAACTATTTTGTGGTTGTATATATGGATTACATACTCATCTTCAACAATAGTTGGTAAGAGCACTTGCAACATATTCAGTAGGTCCTTCAAACCATGTAGTAATGCAAACTATGTGCCAACATGGAGAAATGCACCTTTGGCATGAACCAAGTCCAATATTCAGGTTACATCATTGATGAGCAAGATGTGCATGTGGATTTGGCTAAGATCCAATTCATTCGGTATTGGATAGCCCCGACCACTCTAACAAATCATTGCAACTTTTTAGAGCTTGCCAATTTCTATCGAAGGTTCGTGTTAGGATTCTCTCATATCACTTGACCTTTGATTCAAGTTACTGAGGGCAGAATGAAAGCAATTTTTTCTAGTATGAGTCCTAACAGAAGGAATTCATTGAGCTAAATCATCGCCTTTGCTCTACACCAATACTAACAATTCCATACTTGCAACAACCATTTGAAATCAAGGCAAATGCCTCTGACTGCCTCTGACTACGCCATTGGTGCAGTTCTCACCAAGAAAGGGTATCTAGTGGCCTATCATAGTGAGACACTCTTTGATGCAATGTGGAAATACCCCACCTACGATAAATACATGTATTCCATCATGCATGATCACCGATAATGGAAACATTATATTATGGGAAGGAGATGATCATCCACACAGATCGTTGACCTCTTTATTTTATGCAGACACAGTGGAATTTGCAGAACAACTGCCATAAAAAATAGTCCACATACCTACAAAATTTCATCTAAACATTAAGTACAAGAAGGGAAGCGCCAACAATGTTGCAGATTGCCTCAGTTGACCTCCATTTGTGGTGTTGACCACTATTTTCAACTCTTATGGGCACGAGACTTCTGGATGGCCACAAATTTACAAAAATGATCCAACATTTTCCACCACATACTAGATTTTGATGGATGGAAAGAAAGTTCTAAACTTCCACCTCCAGGATGCACTACTATGCTAATAGGGACACCTTTTTGTTCTTTCAAGTGAGCGATCCAAAATGGTATGGGAGGCACACTATCGTCGGGTCATAGGACACTTTAATGTAGAGAAGATGGTGGTGGTATTGTAGAAGTATTTTAAGTGGTGAAATAATTCACGGGATTATGAAAAATATATTATCTCTTGCACTACCTATTCCATCGCTAATCCAACCATTAAGAAGCAAGGCTTGTATACTCCTCTTCCTACTCCTAGTCGGCCTTTGGAATCCATCTCCATGGATTATATGTCTGGCCTTCTATTGACAGTGTTGGGCCCACCAACATACAGGGGATCTCCCCAATATGAGGTCCTAATTAGACCTCATACCATTTGGTATAGAAGTCCCATCCGAAAGTATGGCCTAGTTGCCATTTACTTAAATATTTTCCTTAGATGTGGCTATTAGCACAAGAGAGCAAAGCACAAGTATTTTGAGTGATAAAGTAAGTATGCCTTGTGAAATGTTCAATTGTAATCTGTTTCAAGGTTCTTTCACTAGAAGGGAACAAAAGTGAGCCTTTAGAAGAGAATTGTTAGTATTAATCCAAAAAATACACACGCACACCATAAGAAATAATTGTTAGTCATCAAGCAAAATAGTTCACGTAGATACAATGATCATGAAAACAAGTACAACACATATTAAATGAGATAAGAACCAATTCCACCAAAATAGTTCAATTTCTTTAGCACATGTGAATAGCAACATATATCACAAACATTCAAATAATAGTCTCAAAAAATTTATGATATGCGCACGAAAATGTTTTGGCTAAAAAGAGCTTCAAATATTAGGTGAAAGTTCCAAGATACATCAATATAATGAACACAACTAGCTACAATAATGGAGTGCTAAGCCACCTCTTGCTCTCCAAAAGAAATATCTCCCTCTCTAATGCTTAGATAGATAAGGCAAAGGTTAAAATTACTCTCTTAGAGTAATGAGGCCTCTTTTATAACAAAAGAAATGGCCTTTCATGTCCTCGTGACTTTTGAACTTCTTCATGACTCTTAGATGTATAATATGACCTTTGGACTTCTATATGACTTTTGAACTTCTAGGTGATTTTTGGACTTCTATGAAACTTTTGGACTTATTTATGTGGCTCTTTTGTCCATATATGACTCTTCGACTTCCACATATTTACATTTACAATAATTGTCAAAATTACATCATGATTTCCACATCATCATGAGACAACAATATTGACAAGTTAAGAATATTAATGACTTGGACTCATGGTGACTTGTACACAAAGTTATCTTATTAGTTACGATGCTTCTACTATGTATTCAATACTTGTAACAAATATTGCATTGTTGTAGTCATCTACCGTCAAAGGGTCTTGAGAGATCTTGGAGTCTTCATGAGTCACTTTTATCATCAGGATCCATTGTTCTTTCAACTATCGCAACATGGTACCTTTGTCTTCAGGATGCTTCCTTGGGCAACAATTCTTAATAGATCTTCTCACATAAATTTACATGCTTCATTAACACATGTAGATTTAGATCATTCATGGAAAGCAATCTTTAGCCCAAAAATCTCCTATTCTATCATGCTTCATGCAAATTCATGTCTGTGGATCAACAGTGCACCAGGGGAGAGAGAGAATATTTGTGGGTGCAAGTCGCACTTACAAGAGACAAGGAGGGGCTTAATTGTTCACTAACTATGTTTTGTGCGCTCAACTAGAGGAAAAGAAGGTTTGATGGCAGTCGCAGAGCACAACAACAAGAGACATGTGCATGACTGTTCATTAAGATTTTTTTTGCACTTTGATGGGAAGCCAGGGCCACAAGGAAGGTGCAGGGTGTAGGAACAAGGCACAAGGTAGGCCTCACTACTCAATAAGAGTGTGTAATGTACTCAAATGGGAGGCAGAGGCTAAGGTTGGGCATAGGGCACAGGAACATGCAACAAGCAGGAGGGTTGTTGGCTGGGAGTGCATTATGTATTGGATGAAGGATTTCTAGGTACAGGGCATAGTCACAACTAGAAAGGGGATCTAATGTGTAGTGCACTCTCCTAGCCTAGAGGGTGGGTTTGCAAAGTCAAAAAATTGTCTAAGTTTATGAGGGTGCAACCTTGAAAAACACACTAAGTTATGAGAAAAATCAAGTGTGACACATATTAACTCATCAATATAACTTATATAGGACCCAAAACCAATAAGTATACATCAAAACACCAGTTCAAAAACACTCACCAAGTATAAAAGACCAAGTATTTATAGTTGCGACCAAAAAGTGTCACTTTTTTACCATAAAGTGCACTATGACCCTAAAGTGCATTATTTTTATTCTTGATGATGTGACGACACTTAGAAAGTAACATGGACACTTAGCATATGTGTATAAACATTACAACACTCGAAGACAAAAAGAGACACTTCACATGACAAAGGGTGGGCTCCAAAATTTGAATATAAACAAATTTTAGAGGGTGTTGTAGCAGCAACAACACTTGGCGACACACTAGACAGACATCGGCTTCTCTACTTAGAAATTATTTTTTAGCAAAGAATTATCCCTTCAGGATGTATTGATTCATTAAAATTTTCTCCTTTTCTTCCCCACTCATCCCAATTATACATGTAGTACTCACTATTCCCTTTCTTGGTTTAACACACAACATATTTTTTCATTTCAATCTTTTTTCGATCTAGGAGAAAGGTAATATGTAATTACGAGTTAAATATATTTAGCCTTAGTGTTTCTCCACTTTTATCGAGCTTTTTCAGTACCTTGGTGGATTCACTTCAAGAACACAAGCATTTATTCACTTATAGTGAGCATGTTCAGTACCTTGGTGAAGTTACTTTCTTCACCTCTTTGCGTAGAAAGCCTTTCTCTTCTCACCCTTTATTTGTTTTACTAATAAAATTGTGTTTAGGCACTTATTATTTCATGAGACATAAGATGGATCCTGACTTATTTGGAGTAGAAGAGATTTTTCCTTCAAAGAATATTATATATGCCTTTGATATAGGCTTTCTAGCCATTAGTTTTCCCCTTTTCCTTCTCTAATTGATTGGATTAGCATGAAGAACACTAAGTAATTCAACACCAAGTGAAGGAATAACGATGATAAATAGATGCAGGTGTCATTGTTCTACTTAAATATTTTCTCTTTAGTGTATCATATTATCTATCTAGACATTACTTGACTCGAGGAAAATCCCAAACAAACAAGAAGAACTAACAGAGAGACAAGCATTTCAGTTGTCACAATCCATGTTTATTTCACCACATATTCATTTTGAGCCATACGTACATTCACAAAAAAGTCTTATTTATGTACACTGACCAAACAACAAAAGGGGGGTCAAGACATAACCAAAACAATAAAGACAAGAAAAGAAAACTACAAAAAGGAAACACAAATTAGGGTTGTTACTAGAAATAGTGTTTAAGGTCTCGACTATTAATGGGAATGGGTTCAGTCCTCCCATTTAAATATTTCAACTTGTAAGAATTGTTTCCAAGCTCTTCAATGATTGTATATGGTCCAATCCATAGGGGTAGAAACTTGGTGTGCTTCCCTTTCTCTTCGTGGGCGTTGTCCCACTTCAATACTAGGTCACCCACATCAAAAATCTTATTTCTTACAGACTTCTTATCGAACAACTGCTTGATTTGGTTCTGATGGATGGAAAAAAATTATTTCTATTTGATCCTTTCTTCCTCAATATTGAAAAGAGTGTTTATCCGACTATGAACAAGGAGACAAGGTTTTCCCTGATATTCTTGAGAAAGTTGCAAGGCAGGAAAATAGATGTTTAGTGGAAGGATAACTTCTTTTCCATATACAAGGAAGTATGGAGATTTTTTCAGGGAAGGCTTAGGTAATGGATTCACCAAATCATTGTGCCAGTTATTTCACTCATAGAAGATAGTTTTCTTGATAATGTGGATAAGGTTCATATTTGTCGATTTAGCTAAAGTGTTTCCTTGTAGGTAATAGTTAGGTGCATGCTTCAAAACAATACTATATTCTAATTCAAACTCATAAATATTTTAATGAAGAAAAATAATTTTCACTATCAAAGACAAGTGATGTAGGAATGTTGAACCTATTTATGATATTCTGATTGAGAAATTGGATTACTTCCTGATCATTGACTTGCCTTAATGGCACTTCTTCAGTCCATTGAGTGAAATAGTCAGTTGCGGTTAGGATGTATCGGTGTTTGTTTGATTAATGAGGAAATATTTCACCTATAACATCCAGTCCTCATTATTGGAATGGCTCTTCAACTACTATAGGTAGCAATGGGGAAACTGACTTTTTATCATGACTAGCACACTTTTGACATATAGGGCACTTTCAGGCATATGCATGAGCATCCTTGAATAATTTAGGCCAATAATAGTCGACCCTCATAACCTTATGATTTTTTGTATCACATGGAAAGTGTCCACCTATTGGTCTATCATGCATATCCTTTAACACCCTTTCTGAATCTTGCAAATCTAAGTGTCTAAGTAGTACACCATTATGGTTCTTTCTAAAGAAAACACCATGCACTAGTTAGTAAGATAAATCTTTAAGATGTATTGCCATCTTTTGTTTGTATTATAAATGAGAAGGAAAGATATCCTACTCTAAGTATTTCCGTATATCCTAATAAAAAAATGTGGTTGCATTAGAGGAAGGAACTTGCTGAAAATTATACATTTCTATTTCCTGCTCCCATCCTGGAGTATCTTCTTTTGGTGAATCCAACACTTATGATGCTTGTCAACAGAGACCATGGCCTTTAATAGTATGATCTAGCTTAAACTCAATATCATATTTGTGTAAGCACACAATCGAGTTTTATCTCCTTTCACCTAGCTCTTGTTATACAAACAATGTCCTAACTGTTGGATGAGGCACATAGATGATCGTATGAGCTTTCAAGAGGTAAGGCCTAAAATGCTTAACCACTTTGTAAACATCATATGTTTTATTATCAATAAAAAGGGAATTAAACTCAAATCCCTGTAAGCGAACAATCATGAAATATATAGGTCATGTATTCCCTTGATTATTTTTTGTGTTAACAAGGACATAATAGATTAATCAAAAGCAAAGGTGTACAATAGGAAATATTTACAAAAATCAGGACTATATAAGGTTGTAGCATCAACAATGTCTTGCTTGATTCGTGAAAAAGTATATTTCTCCCTTTTATCGCATTTATATGTAGCATCCGTCTTTATCATTTCCTATAATGGTTTTACAATCTATGCATAGTCGGAGATGAACTTACTTAGGAAACTAATCTTCCCCAAGAAAGATTTCATTGCTTTCTTATTCCCAAGAAAATGGATTTGAGAAATAGATCTAGCCCTTTCTAGGTAAATTTTGATCCCACCGTTGGCAATGATGAGTCCTAAGAGAGTTCCTTCAAACACACAAAATATGCTCTTTTTCATATTCAACAAAATCCCATACTTGTGGCATCGCTCAAAAAACTGCTTATGATGATGAATGTGATATGACCTCTTCTTTGAAAACATGGTTATGTCATCCAAGTAGATGACTACGCTTTGTCTAATCAACCCATAGAATGTGATGTCCAAGGCCCTTTCAAAATTAACGCCAACATTAATATTTCCAAAAGGCATGCGCTTAAATGAAAAAGTTCCCCACTTTGTCCTGAATGTGGTTTTTAAGACAATTTGGTTCTCCTATTAGCACCTAATTATGTCCAGAAAGATCATCTAATAAAAAGAACATTTTTTACCTAGAGACCGTTTAGGATATCTTCTCCATCGATGGGACGGGGTAATTGTCTTTATTTGAAGCCTAGTTGAGGTTGTGAAAGTTGACACATAGGTGTATCTCTCAAGACTTCTTTCTAACAGGAACCAGTTTGGAAATCCATGTTGAATGTCGAACTTTAAATATGATCTGAGCATCTAGCAATTTCCTTAATTACTTTTGAATTAGGGGATCAAGTGTTAGATGAACTTTCCTTAACTTCTTTTGGAATAGATTTTCCCCTTCCTTGATAGGAATAGCTTGTTGAATGATGTGTGTATCATAAGTCTTCAAGTCATCGTATGTCCATGCAAATACATCTTGACATTGTTTGAAAAGGTGAATAAAATCTTGTCATTCTTAATGAGAACAACATGTACCAATATTGACATACTTCGGACCCTCTTTGGTTCCTAGATTGACCTGTTCATGTGACAGTGTTGAGCTCTAGGTATTCATGTTCAATGTTCCTCCGAATTGGTTTTGTGGGTCATAAAGTTTCTCAAGAGATACCACACCCTTGGGCCTAGGATTCCCTTTTGATGCTTGAGTTTATTCCTGGAAAGCCTTGTCCTTCTCATCTTCTTCGATAATCGCATCCTTAAACATGTATGAATTGGCCATGAGTAGTATATGTTGGTCATCATTGAATAGATGAAAATTATTTACGTTATCGGGTGCAATTGGCTTATAAATAATTTCAATATAAAAACCATATTTGAATGGTGACATTCGAGTAGTTGCATTGGCTAATATATCAGAATTTGTTGGGATTATTCCTACACTACTAGTATGTACATATATATTAAAAAGTTCATTTGCACTAGTTGGACATGGAAGGAGCTCCAAATGTATATCTAATTGGATGGGTGATGTTTGTGCTTGATAACACTCATGATAAATTTCCAAGAAACAATTTCTGAAGATAATGTTTGAAAATCCAACTAGCTCATTATGCCCCTAAAGTGGTGTCACGGTGTACATATAGGGCTCACTTTCTACTCAAATCTAATTTTTTTCTGCGCTTATGAGGAATCCAAAAATGTGTCATGTTTGTTGAGAAATACCCTTGTATCTTACTGGACCAATATCTACTCAGAAGCAAACCACGGGCTTCCAAAATGTCCACAATCACAATGTTAATGCACTGGTTAACTCTACGGTCTAATGACAAAGAGATAATAACATTATGGAGTTCACTAATTTTCTAGACCAATGATATTTCTAGTTGTATCATTCGTGCATCAGCTTTTCCCATTTAGCATTAATTTTCGTAGCAATAGATAAAGGTATTACATTTGCAAATGCACCTGAATCCACGAGATAATCATCAACATTATAATTAAATATTTCAAATGTTAAGAGGAATGAAGGGTAGAGAGTGTTATAATTTAAATTAACAACATTGACTACAGATTCAATAATGTCATGAGACTTACCAAAAAATACATGAGAGGTAGAAACTTCATTACCTATGGGTGCTTGTGATGAAAGTGCTTGGATTAACAATTGATGTTATTCTTCTACCTTTGCAAGCTAAAAAATTGAAATACTGGCGTGAGTTATTTTCATGTCTTCAACTATGTTATGATCAATACTTTCAAGTTTCATAGGTTGTGCTAAAGTATCAAGCAGTGTAGTTTTATTATAAGCCTCCAGAGTGAGGAACTTGTTCTTGTTATTCGTATAAGTGTTCTTAGGAAAAGGAGCACTTCCAGACTTGTTCTACGAATTCTGAGTTGTATAATTGGGTGCTAGAATCCTTCTCAAAAATTATTTTTAATATATTTCCTAGAAACAGACCCTTTTCTCCTCAAATTATATCATTCTTTTTTCTGCTGAGAAGGAGCTTCATTCGTTGGTGGTTCTTCAACACTTTGTTTATCAGCATTATATGACATGTAAACCATTAACTAAATGTCCAACACTTGAACTTTCCTCAGTCGCAGTAGGTTCATTTGCTTCGTCATTCTACTCAGTCTACTCATATACTAATAAAGTATCTACGAAGTTAGCCACCATAGCAATCATATTATGGTTCCATTGGGGAAATTTCTTCTTTGAATTCTTCTCCTGTTGGCATTAGAGAAATTTTGAGGTCTAAAATGGGCCTCCTAAGGAATATTATAAAATAATAGTGGAAATAATAAAATAATATTAGATTGCCTCATCAAGTTTTAAACGGAAAAAAGGAAAAAAAATAATTTTTGAACTTATCTCCCTATACTTTTACTCAAATTTTGAGAAGGAACACTCGTCGAATGAAAAATATAATTTTACATCCAAGGAGTACCCATGTTGCATACTTTCTATGGACCCTACTATATGAAAAATGTGAAATACATGAAAAAATGTGATTGCAATCATGTTTTTTCATGTATTTTTCATTTTTTATGTTGTAGGGTCCATTGAAAGCATGCAGCATGGGTACTCCTTGGATGAAAAATTAAATTTTTCATCCAATGAGTGATCCTTCACAAAATTTCAGTAAAATTAGAGGGAGATAAGTTGAAAATACAAGTTGAAAAAGCAGTTTTATTTTTTTATTTTTTTATCTTTTACCTTTTTACTCCAAAAATGGTGAAACATACCCATGGTTGAAATCATCATATTATTAGTTCTTATAAATTTGATTTTTGTTGTACATTTTTGTTTTGAGTCCCATTTTTAACCTCAATATTTCTCCAATGAAGGTGCAATAGTTTTCCATACCCAAACCTTCAACATTAAACATTGAATTAGAGCTCTGGTTGGACTTAGCCAGTTGGTTATTATTGTTATTTTTCAATAAAAGTGGTTTAAAATACTTACTATTGCTAGATGCCTCACTTGACCTTCTCTTTAACTCAAATACTTCATTAGTGAATTATTTTAAAGATTTGATCCAACTTTCCATATCAAATGAATCCTTCTCTTTAGCTTTAGTAGAGGAGGCTTGAGTTTTCTTACTAGTGTCTTTTGAGTCTTTAGATCTTCATGATCTTCGATGGCTCCAATAGAATGCAATTATTTCTATATGGTGATTTCTTCTGCAAATTTCAAAGCCAATGTTTCCTTTGCATCTCTTTTAATGAACACATAAATATTTATAGGCAAGGCAGTTGTATATTAATATTTCGTAATTGAATTGTGTGGTTGAACATTTGTGGGGAATTTATTCAACAAGCATGTAAACCTTTGATTGAAATCATTTACTTTCTCCTTGTCCCCCATATTAATATTCTCAAGCTCTTTTAATAACATGATGAAAGTCTTATCATCAGAAAATTTATCCAAGAAAAAATAAATTCTTTAACTCCCTCTAATTATGTATTTAATTAGGTGAAAGAGTGTGTTACTAGAACGATGCTCTACCTTCTAGAGTGTACAAAAAATTTCTATAAGAAACTTCATCAAATCATGCCTCAAGAATTCGCAAATGCATGTAGAATTCATCAATATGGTCCTCAGCTATCGCCTTCTTATCAGGATCAAACTTTGAAAGAAACTTCTCCAGGTGTTTAGGAATTTTATGAAGATTGCTCGGAAGAGAAAGCAGCCCTTGGGCCATCCAATCCAACTATTCATCAACCATGTTTTCTTCTTCATCTTCTTATCCTTCTGAATCTGAAGATTTTTCTCCCTCACCGTTTAAATTTTCATTATAATCTGGCTATTCTCTTTGTCCCAGATTTTCTTCGTAAAAAAAATGAAAATCTTCCCCTTCACCATCTAAATATTCCTCAATAGGTGGAAGACCCCCTTTTTTATTTATTATTTTAGAAGAATGAGCTAAATATTCAATGGTTACGATAACTAAACCTTCCACCGAAGAAACTAATACATCGTTGTGGGTTGTTTCTTTCTTTACCAGCTTACGAGGTAGAATAGAAGCAACAAGAAGTAAACCACGAGTTCTTGTGAACCAATGAGTAATAGACCGGATTCTCTAGAGTTGATCGTAAGTAACTTCAAAATATTGTTTTGTACTTTGATGAGAGAACTCTCCTATATCAGGATCACAAATTGGAGTGAAACTTGGAATGTTACTACCATGCACGAATGGTTGGTTGTTTGGATGAGGTGAATTGTCAATGATATAAAGGTTTCCCTCCCTCTAGCACCAGAATTTTGACGATGTTGGACCCACTAACATACGAGGGATCTCCCCAATATGGAGTCCCAATTAGACCTCACACCATTTGGTATAGGAGTCCCATCCGTAAGTATGGACCAGCTTCCATTTACATAAATATTTTCCTTGGCTACGACTATTAGCACAAGAGAGAAATGCATGTGTAGTTTTAAGTGAGAAAGAAAGTATGCCTTGTGAAATGTTCAATTGTAATCTCTATCAAGGTTCTTTCACTGGAAGGGAACAAAAGTGATCCTTTAGAAGATAATTATTAGTAATAATCCAATAAAGACACATGCACATCGTTAGTCATTAAGCGAAAATAAGTACAACACATATTCAATGAGATAAGCACCAAAGCCACTAAAATAGTTCAATTTCTTTAGCACATGTGAATAACAACATATACCACAAACATCCAATGAAAAGTCTCAAAATATTCACTATAAACACATAGAAATTTGTTGTCTCGAAATAGCATCAAATATTAAGCAAAAGTTCTAAGATACATTAATACAATGAACGCCAATAGCTCCAATAGTGGAGCGTTAAGCCACTTCTTACCCTCCAAAAGAACTATCTTCCTCTCTAATGCTTGGATGGAGAAGCCAAGGTTAAAATTCCTCTCTTATACTAATGAGACCTATTTTATAAAAAAAAATAATGATCCTTCATGTCCTCGTGACTTTTTAACTTCCTCATGATTCTTATACTTCTAATATGACCTTTGGACTTCTATATGACTTTTTAACTTCTAGGTGACTTTTGGACTTCTATGAGACTTTTGGACTTCTTCATGTGGCTCGTTTGTCCATATATGACTCTAGGACTTCCACATATTTACATTTACAATAATTTTCAAAATTACATCATGATTTCCATATCACCATGTGACGACAATATTGACAAGTCAAGAATATTGATGACTTGGGCTCATGGTGACTAGTATACAAAGTTCTCTAATCAGTGATGGAATCACTACTATGTCTTCAATACTTGTAACAGATCTTGCATTGTTGTAGCCATTTACCCTTGAAAGGGTCTTGAGATATCTTGGAGTCATCATGAGTCACTTTGATCATTGGAATCCATTGTTCTTTCAACTGTCACAACATGGTTCCTTTGTCTTCAGGATGATTCCTTGGGCAACAATTCTTATCATATCTTCTCATAGATCTTTTCCATTCTTTATTAACACCTTCAGATGTAGATCACTCATGGAAATAAATCATTAGCCCAAAAATATCCTATTCTATCATGCTTCATGCAAAAATTTTGTCTATTGATCAATAATGCACCAGGGGAAAGACAGAAACGTTCTAGGTGTTGGGCGCACTTGCAGGAGATAGGGAGGGCCTTTATTGTTCACTAATGATGTGTTATTCACTCAACTAGAGGAGAAGAAGCCTTGATAGAGGGCGCAAGGAACAATAATAAGAGACAAGGTGCATGATTGTTCATTAATACTATGTTATGCACTTTGAAGGGGAGTTGAGGCCGCAAGGAAGGCATAGGGCATAGGAAAAAGGCACAGGGGATTCCTCACTTCTCATTGAGAGTGCGCAGTTTGCTCAACTTGTAGGCCCAGAGGCTAAGGTTGGGTGTAGGACATAGGAACAAGCAACAAGAAGGAGGGGTTATTGACTAGGAGTGTGTTGTGCACTAGAGGGAGGCTTTCTAAGTGTAAGTTGTAGTCACAACTCGAAAGGGGGGATCCTATAAGCCTTGAAGGTGTGCAGTGTGCTCTCCTAGGCTAGAGGGTAGGCTTGTGAAGTAAGAAAATTTTCTAAGTCTGGGAGGGTGCAACCTTGAAAAACACACTAATTTAGGAGAAACATCAAGTGTGATACATATCAACTCATCAATATAAATTATTCTTGACCCAAAACCAAGAATTATACATAAAAATTCCAAGTATATATAGTTGTGACCAAAAAGTGTCATTTTGTGACCATAAAGTGTACTATGACCCTAAAGTGCATTATTTTTATTCTTGGTGACGCAAGAACACTTAGAAAGGAACATGGACACATAGCATATGTGTAGAAACATGAAACAACACTTGAAAACCAAAATCGACACTTCACATGACAAAGGTTAAGCTCCAAAATTTGAATATATCAAAATTTTGAAGGGCGTTGTAGTAGCGACAAAACCTTCCTTCTACCAAGCATGGTAATAACTGTGTATTTTTTGTCATTGATATATTTTCTAAGATGGATATATTGATGGCTTGCAAGGATATCATCACAATGGAAGACACTTCCAAACTCTTCTTCATATGAGTGTGGTTACATTTTGGGATCCCATGTACTGTTATCTCATATTAGGATAGCAAGTTCTTGAGCTCACTAATTTGATTGCATTCCTTTCTCAAACTAATCACTAGAAAGAGGTTATAAATAGGATGATAGTGCACAAACCATGCATCTACAACTCCAAGCATCGATGAAAATCGGATGAGAGTCTTCCCTCTGTGCAACGCAACTATAAAAGAATCTCTCCATAACTCAACTATCCATAGCCCCTTTCAAGTGGGCATCGGATTTAAACAATTATGTCCCATTGATTTTGCAATGCCTCTTATGACTATGTGAACATAATATGTAAATATTCAACCTAAAGCTAACAAAGCCACCATATTTATGGAATTCATGGAGCACATTTTCCAAAAGGTCAATGACATCCTAGATAAAGCCAATGCCAAGTATAAACAATGTCATGACTAGCATTGGGTGCCACATAAGTTTCAAGTGGGTGATAAAGTTTGGATGCATTTGTAGAAGGAATGCCTTACCATACCCCATCAAAATATTTGACTGCTCCGATATGGGCCTTACACCATCACCAATGTCATGGGTGACAATGATTTTGAGCTGAGCATTCCCCCATTCCTTTGCCTCCACCTAGTGCTCAATGTGGACCGCTTTCATCCATACTTCCCACCATTGTTGGACACATCATACTTTGCTTAGTAGTTGGCACCAAAAGAGCTCAACCCCTATTGCACTGAATAGGCCATGACTGATCAGATCATGGACACACATATTAAGAACACTCACCAACAGAGGATCTGTCTGTATTGGGTTGTCAAAGTCGGTCAACTGCTGCACCAAGGCAAGTGACTCACTAGGGACCAATTTCAACAAAAGTTTCCCTATCTCATGGAGGCACTCAATGTAATGGAGACAATTGCTTCCTAACGGGGGAGGACTAATCTAGGTGGATATTGATGGCCACTTGCCTATTCTACTTTGACCCCCAATACTATTTCCTTTTTGTTTCCTAATTTCTAGCATAGTTTACTATTTTTGGAATTTTTTCTGGTCCTGAACTTCTGGAGCTGTTTTGAGGATATAAATGATGTTTTTTTAATAGGAATCTAGTTTGCAATAAAAAAAAATTGTCCTCATATATATCTTTCTAACGAGGTATCGTACATGTCAAACGGAGATCATAAGCCAAAGTTACAACCTTGGGAAGTTGATGTGCCAACTAACCCCAACAAGTCCCACAAAGTTTTGGTGCTTCATCTCCTAGGGTTATGTTTTTGGATGTTAGGGTTTTCCATTGTTTCTCAATAATAAAAAGGCCTTCGAGCCTTATTGTAACACGATTTAGAAGGCATGTAGCCATCACATCTCTTCGCAGAGATAAGCTACCATCGCCTGAGCTAGTTTGTTTCTCTTATGTATGTAAACATTTTTCAGTAGTTGCAATTTTATTAATTGAAATTATGCTTCAATTTATCTCTATGTTTTGGATTCAATATTTATTTCATTTCATTCCTACATAATTCTGGATCAGCTTACCACAAGGACAATGGAGCAAATCAAACACAAGAGCAGATTTGTCATGTAGCTCAAAGAAGACAATGGAAGCCTAGTCAACCAAGTATGATGCAATAGCCTAATTTAGAATTTCAAGGTTATGAACAAAAATCTAAAAGTAATTGGAACACACCCTTTCCTTGGTAACCTTGGCCATCTCAACCTGGAACCAATCTTGGCAACAAGGGTGCAAGGACCTTATGGGAGAAATCCACAATATCCTCGATCTTTTCCTCAATGTCCTTCATACTGAACTCAATTTTATTCATATCATCCACCTCCACCACAACCAAAGCCTCAATCAAATTCATCTCAAATATCCACCCCTACTCAACTACATGTACAACCATTTCTAAACCCAAACAATTAGTTAACTCAACACACTTACAATGTTAAGGTACAAAACTTCCAAACAACTCCTCTTGATATAAATGGTATTCATCTTAGATCAAGAAGAGTATTAAAAAAAAATATTCTCATAATTTCATTGAAGACCAACATCTAGAAGAAGATGATCCATAGGATACTAAAGAATCATGTACCACATTTGATGGAGAGTAGCCATTAGAGACTAATATTGAAGAATTAATTAGAGCCTAATATTGAAGAATTATGCTTCTAATTAGATTATTTATGTGTTCAAAAGACTAATCAGCAAAAAGTAGAAAAAATAATTTCATGGAAGAAGAAAACATACATGATGATCTAGATGAGAAAGAGAACTAAGGTCATCACATCTATATTGAGCTTTGGTTCCAGAAAATCATTAAACTGGAGCACCACTCTCTTCTTCAACAATTCTTGAAATCATCAAAGTAGTTGGTCTCTCATATTCAGGTACATGTCAAAGCATATATTTCGAGCCTACACATGAGTTTATCTGTCATCTTTTTGTGCACATGGCTCCATTAGAAGTATTCCTATACTTTAAATATATTTTATTTTTCAAGTAGAGTAGGATATAAAAAATAAATAAATAAGGAAAAAGGGGAAAAAATAAAAAAAGATGAAAAAATAAAATCTCATGTGAAAACCTCTTTGACACACCTCAGCTAGCTCACTGATTTAAAACCTCTATGAGGTAGTCAATGGGTTGCAAAAAAGAGAAAAAGAGAAAAAAGGAATAAAATCCTAGGTGAAAATATCCTCTGATGCACTTAGGTAGTCCTACTAGTTGAAGACCTCATTAAGGAAACGAATAGGACTAGAAAAAAAAATGAAAAACTAATACACATAGGAAATGTCCTTCTTACCATGTTAAATGTGCAATTACATCAACAAAATAGAATAAACAAGACAACTTGCATATTTGGCTCCAAGCCAAATGCATGCATATTCAAAGGAACAAGGACAATTCCTCACATCAATCTCATCCATTTCCTAACCATCCAAAACCTTCACCCATCATTCCCAAGCCTTTCCCATTCATTTTTTTCATTGTCCTGTGTTGCTACAAAAAAATTATGTGTTGCTACAAGATATTCTAGAATTACAAAAAAATACAGGGCGGAAATTGTCTTGACCATATCTCGAAAATTGTGCATCCATTAGTTGAGTTGTTTTATGGGGAGATGCATAAAGATGATGGTAACATGCTTGAAAAAAATCAGTAAATTTCATTGCGTATTTTTCAAGAAATTGGCCGCCATCACCTATAGCCATTTTTCATTTTTCTCGAGATTTGTGCATCCATTGGCCAAGATGTTTTATGGGGAGATGCATAAGGATGATGGTAACATTCTAAAAAAAATAATCAGATGAATATAATCTATTGTTTAAGATATATGGGTTAAACAAGACTGCTACAAGAAAGTTACAGGTTGCTACAACATTGTCATAGAACTTATAAAGATACTAATAAACATGAAAAGAAGGGGGAATTTGGATGCTTTTCACTCAAGAACCGGGGAGGGGATCCCACGAAAACCCTATCATCCATCCATCCACACTAGCTAACACTTTTCCCACCTTTGTTCCCATATTAGTCCATCAGAAACATTGTCCTTCATCCATTTTTCCACCTCTTCCATCACAAATAAGCTCTTTGAACGCCATCAATACCTTCCTTATAAATTATCAATATTTTCTGAAGCATCACTTGGAGGAAATAATGATCTTAGCAGGGTTTGTGTGACTACTACACGAAAACACACATTCATGTAGTAGCCCACACATACCCTATAGGACCACATTGAAGGCACCAGATCAATAAATCCAGTCACTATGAAGCATTAGAAGACTCCAGCACTAGTCTTGAGCAACTACAATATCCCTTGTAGAATGGTACACGATCTATGTTCAAAAAACAATAACAGTATTTGATCAACATTGGCACATGTATCTTGAAGGACCTGCACCTTAAAAATTCAATCAACAAAGGATACTAAAAAAATCAAGCTAGTGCATGGAGTAATGAAGACAACAAATTGCACCTCAGAGGAAACTCAAATACTCTCATCCATGTTAAGAAACCTCATGTAGGCATCAAATGGTCAAATCATTAGCCACAACACATCAGCATGAGCATCATTAGGTAAGCATAGTTATGCACATTCCTACTCCTTCCTTTCAAGTACGTATTAGTTTAAAAATTGTTATTAATGCATGATAGGAAGGTTTTATAATCTTAGGATGGGTCAGTGGTCTTGACCACCTTTGATAGTTAGCTACAGTTATCTCCTTTTATCGATCACATGTGTGGAAAACATAAAACAAAAAAGGGTGATGACTATGAAAGGTGCGACAACATTCCTATGGTTGGTTTGCAAACATGGTAGGTGGGGTCTAGCTCACAGTGTGATGAGCCAACCAACCAACCACCAATAGCATAAGTCAGGTTCAAGCCTCATTTGGCATAAAAAAATATAATTTAAAGCTAATGAGGTCTACCACCGCTATTGAAGGACAATTTACCCAAGTTATCGCTTTCATAGACTGTTATAGAGGAGATACATGACCCGTACGTTGTTTCTATAAGGTTGACACAATGTGCTACAGGATTAACACAGGTTGCTATAGGATAACGTTAGAGTGTTATAGGAAATTCCATAGAGCTGCAAAAAGCCTGATTTTGAGCAAGTTTGTCACCCAAACCCTAGAATTGAAATGAGTAGCATCAAAGTAGATGTAAGAACATATTTTTCCTTTCCACCTTTTGGAAGAAAAACCTGTAAAATCTTTTATTTTTTCAACAGTACATCCTGTAGAAATTTCTAGTCGAAGTTTGAGAATGAAAGGAAGACAAAGTATGGATGTTTCTTTTGAATTGAGCATGATAAGAAGGGGAAATTGAATTGTTTTGAGTTTAGCATGAAATATTCCATCTTCCAAGCAGTAAACAAATCATTCCTTTTACCTTTGTCTTAAAAACCCTAATTACACAAAAATCTCCAAAACTTGTAGCAAAGAGGGAGAATTGCCTTGCCAACTTTGGGAATTTTTTATTAAAAACTATGGTGGGGTGGATTAAACTAAAGAGATCCCACAAATTCATCAAGAATTCACTAGCATATTATTGTCAGATATCTATTTCCCAACCATCAATGGATAGGGATCTTTGGAAAGTTCAAGGGATTCAATGATGAGATTACTCAAGAATTTGTTGTAGGCCTCCAGCCTTGAGGATAAAAAGATGTCATTACCATTGTAAGGAGACTCATCAACCATTTTAATGAATAATTCATGAGGAATAATAATAAGAGGCCGAAGAAGAGGAACAAGATCCAAAAGAAAAACCAAAACAAAATATTGGAGAAAGAAGAAGAAGCAGAGGCATAAACTGAACTAGAAACCAAAAAAACATTACCTAAGGAAGACCCAATAAATCTTGTTATGACACAAATAATTGAACAAAGGACTCCAGAGTCCATTGGGACATCAACTAGGCCACAAAAAACAAGTAGAAGGGAGAAAAAGTAAATTACTTCATAGGGAAATACAAAAGATGAACTATTGAGCTTGCAAGAAAATGGGGAAAAGGTATAAGAACAAAGAGAAGGGGTAGAGATTGGAAAGAATGCAAGTTTCCATCTTGAGGAAGGCATTCCTTTTGAGGTAACTTTGTATGTCAAGGAGGACACCAAGGCCATGAATGATGTATAGTTAGGTGACTAAGTTGCTCAGAGGATGAGCAACACTTTCAACAAGGGGGTATGATGGGTCTCCCAAATAGGTACAATTCAAGGCCCATATGACCATCCTTCAACACATTTAACCTCTATTTTTGCATTTGATTACATATTTTTAGTTATAATGTGTTCATTACGAAGGTTTAGGGATAATTTCATCTTATGTGCCTAATATTATTTATTTTGTATAATATTGAGAGAATATTGAGTAAATTCTGAAGATCTGTAGAATGAGAGAATTTAGGGACTTACTCCTTGCCACAAGATGCCACAAGATAAAACAATAAATGAATAGGATATCATGAAATCAGTGACAAATTATGGAGCTCCACTTATTGAGAAAATCTAGGGTTGTGTTCCCTACTATAGGAGAAGAAAGAACTCGGCATTTAATGAAGTATCCTACTATTGGGAACTCGATCCACTTTTTGAGGGATTTTGGAGGGGAAAGTTGCCTCCTTTCAAGAATTATGCTTCCTCATCAATTTCTATAATTACCAATTCAAATTAGCCTCTAGGGGCATGGATATTTTAGTCTTCTTGTAAAGAAAACCAGTTATTTAGCAGTTCTACTTTCACTTTCAGCATGGATGTACTTGAATTTATTCTAATAATGAAGTTTGGTCTCATTTTTGGCTTCTAAGGCTTGGTTTCCTTCATAAGACTCTAAATATCCTTGGGCTTGGCCATCCCAAGAGCTTCAGAGCACTGCTATACAATTTCTTTGTCTTCTTTGCATTTCTTATTCACTTACATATCTTGTTCTTGCATTTCCTATTTCTACATTTAGTATTCATGCTTCATTTGTTGTAGGTTATATTAGTTAAATGAATGAATTGAGTTATTTTGTAGGTTATTTATAGAGTCACAAGTATGATGCATTCTTAGAACAGTTTTGCAAATTCATATTCATCATTGGAATGCTTGGAGTAGTTTACTAGCTCACATTTATGGAATTCTTGGTTTTCTTAGTAGTAATTTTCTGTTGAATTTTAGCACATGTTAATGAAGCTATTTTGAGTTTTTTCCACTTGTATTGAGTCCTAAAAAATTCTACTTAATAACAAAATTTTCACTTTATTCACTTAGGCATTGGGATAATTAGATTGACTTACTAGTTCATTCTTTTGAAATTTCTGGTTTTAGTAATAGATTTCTGCTAAATTTTAGCACGTGTTAATGAGCTACTTTCAAGTTCATTCCACTTGTATTGAAGCCTAAAAAAATCCAACCTAATAAAAAAATTGCCCCATAATATTTACTCTTGATTAAATTAGTTATTTGGGTGCTTAGATCAGCTCACAAGTTCATTGTTCTACAAATCTGGTTTATATGAAAAAAGGTTTCTCTGCAGGTTGGTCAGTCCATACTCTTGAAAATATTGGTTGTAGCCTTGTGGTGAAAAGAAAAAAAATATAGTCTTTCTGTTATTCCATATTTAGACTCTAGTTCAAATTCAACTCATCCCTTCCCTTTCATTTTTATTTTTTGCAATTAGCCTTTTAGCAGTCCTTTAAATCATGATGTCTTTGTTAGTTGAATAATCACTTTGTGTGCAGGAAAGATCTATTGGTTTAGAGAACAAGAATTGTAGGTTTTAACCCTATACATAAATTACCTGCAAACGAATTCTAAAAACATAAAATATACAATGGCAAGAACATAATTCAAATACACAAAGATTTTCCCCTGGATCCCAAAACCGGGACTACCAAATTATTTTTTCATTATATTCCTTTCAATTTCACAACACATATATATATACATGCCGAAGGATTCATAAACCTTAATCCATTAACCTTGGATTAGAACATAATTGTAGTTCACTTGACCAGATCTACAAGATACCATGGGTAGAAAAACATCATGCCCAAAACCATGTGCAAAACCCATGCAAAAAACCATAGGGCCTAGTTGTGGAAATAATAATACACACCCAATAAGAATAACATCATCTTCTATGACTAGCATGTTCTCTTTCAACACCTTTCTTCCACTCATTCCTCCAAATGGTCTGTGCATGGAAATGACATTACAGGGTTGCAAGGGACCATTAATTTAACTTCTCCCCCCTGTGAAAGATGGGATACTGAGTAAATCTAAGCTTGGAAAGGACCTCTACACTCTTTCCCAACCTTACACCATCCTTCCCCACCTTTAGATCGCTTCTAGTACTTAGAATGCTTTCGGACGCAGTCTTGTAGCAGTGTTGTAGCATCCTATAATACCTCATAGAATCCATCAGAACTTGACCAAAATTGATTTTTAAGCCTAATTTTTGCTTCTTTCCCATCCACAATGTCTTCTAGGCCTTAAAACCAATCTTGTGAAAGATCAAAGACCCCTTAAAAATATTATTTTCATCATTGTGGTTTTATTTCTGCAATTAGGGTTAGTTGTTTTGATCATGAATACAATAGCACAAAAGTAGTTTACATTGATATTTCTTGAAGAATTTGTTGGATTTTGTAACTAGAATAGGATTTACCTTGAATGCAGTAGTTTAGGTTTGATTTCATGGTATTTACTTTATGCAACTAGACTAGGTTTATTTTCTTGTCATTTATTTTCTGTAGCATATTAGGGTTTTTCTTCCGAGTATTCATTTATTTGCAAGTAAAAATATATATATATATACATATATATATATATACATATATATATATATATATATATATATATATATATATATATATATATATATATATATATATATGCAGTAGGACAAGTAAAGTTTCAATTGTTTTTTTCTTGTAAAGTTAAGTTCAGTAGTTTTCTTCCTTAGAATTATGAAAGATGGTCTTTTCACGTTTCAATTCACTTCATTGCATCATATGAATGAAAGAAGGACACATTTCATGTTTCACACATAGTGTCGACACCTCTTAAGTTTGTATGAACCCAAAGTTGATAATTAAAGTTGGTATACTTGGGTGTTGCAGTATTCTTGTTGCAATACTAGGGCTCATCAATCATCTTCCACAGTTTATCTGAATTTTCCAACAATTTCATGATATTTTCTTGAAGTCTTGCATCATCATGCTCATCACCATCTTCTCCAAGGAGTGATCCTCGTTCTAGTTCATAGAGGTAAATTTCCTCTCCCTTGGACTTAGTTTTCCTGATTTCTTTCTCTAATGAAGCACTCAAATTATGCTTCAGCTTCTCTTACAATATAGACCACTTCACCTTTTTCCTCCTTAACACCCAACCATGTCTCTAGTCTCATTCAATTTCCTATAGAAACTACATCACTATGTTGAGTCTTTCTTTTAAATCAGAAAACTCTCTGTAAAATTCCTCTTGACTCATCCTACCCCTTATTCAATTTTCTTTAGCATATCCTTTTCCTCTATCATGGATTGTACTTGAACATTTGTAATGACCATCAGTATTCATCGTCCTTCCTATTTTGTGAGCTTCTTGTGGCTCACTACGAGTTGTAATCAAGCCCTGGTAACAAGTCATCTCCATTAACCAATTACCCTAATACCCAACCAAGAATCCTCTATATATTATTATTTTGGTATTCATGTGGTTCTCTCATCTAGAACCTCCTTCGCACTCCTTTCTCTTTTGGGCTTTTGTATCTACTACTCACCTCTCTCAAGAACTTATCTTGTTCTCTTGACTTCTCTTTGAAGCCTTCCTTTGTCCTCTTCTCCTTTCCAACATCAACTGGAACACTTTTAACGCAACCTCTCTACTACAAGGTTCTCTACCACAATTTCCTTTTCTCCCACCGCTACCTACAATTTTCAACTTCTTCACTAAGTTAAAATAAAATTTAAAGACCAGGTCTACTTGGCATGTCTCTTCAACACTAAGATATTCAGTCATTCGAGAAAATATTTGGTTCCCTCTTGGTTGTGACCATTTCCTCTATTTCTTCTTCACTCATTTCTTCAATATTATTGGGTTGAAATATCTCCAAGTCTTCTTATTGCTTGGCTAGGGATATCCTCAATCTGCTCTATTCTAGTTCCTTTGGATTCTAGTTCATTCCCCAATCTATGTTCTAAAGTTATAATTCCTTGTTCTTCCTATAATGTTCCAATATGACCAACAACCATTTCTAGCCATAAAATCCCTCATTATGTGGTTACAAGAAATCCAAAGTTCCTATAATTAATAACAGAAAGCATTTATGTTGGACTACCAAGTCCTCCTTTCTGAGTTCAGTCCTTACACAACTACACTTTTACAAACAAATTTCATTTCTAGCTATTAACCATGAAAATACTTTGCAAGATCATCATCCTATCATATGATAGAATCTAATACACTTAGATTCATTATTAATATTAACCTTGACTTCTTTAAATAAGAGATATGCTTACAGGATTTAACAACCTATAAATAAATCTCAAAACTCTTACCTTGAAGTATTGAGTCTGCCATACAAGCAACAAATTCATCAGCCATCTGAGTATCTAAGTGCACCAAATATACCCCTTTCACCTATTCTAATCATTAGTTGGGTGTTTTCTTTGACTAACATTCTCCTCTATGAGCAAACTCTTTAATCTTTGCTCTTTTCTCACACTCTCCTCCACAAAAGGTCTATTCAAATCTCCAGGTTGGTTGCAATACCTCTATAATCACTCATTTTATCTCTTATTGCCCAAAGAGAATTTTTGTGCTCTGATACCTCTTGATTTAGCCTACCAACTACTCTCAATCACTCGCCCCTACTTTGCCTTGGTATCATTGTTTAACCCTGTAGGAACCACTACCCAAATCCTATGGACAATGTGCCATAGCGCCCATAGTTATTCTAACTTTGTATAGTACTCACATCCATTATCTTACCCTAATCCTCGCCTAAAGGATTAACCTAACCCCATATGAACCTCTATCATGCGACTCCTTGATGATTGGGTGCTTTCATCGCACGGGGCCTAGAAATAAACAACTGCAATCAAAAAAGTGGATCAATAGTGGATATGAATTTCAAGGAGACCTCCCCCCTATGTTGTCATCTAGGGGGGTCCGCACTTGTGGTTCTAGGTGGAGGTTCCTCTCTACTTATCTGAAAACTGAGATTTGGAAAAGGAAATCAATAGCCCTCGTTGATTATGAGGGGTGGACCCTTGACGTCAGTAAGGAGGGTGGGATCCACAATCATTGTCCACTTCTCCTTCATAACTTTTACTTCAGATGGAAATTTTGTTGTGAACTGATGAGGAATTTGTGCCTTCACTCTCTATCTAAGGTTTATGTTAAATGCCAAGATTGAAACACACATTGGATGGGCATCATGTCTTGATTGAACAACATATCATCTCTTAGAAGGGTTAGGTCTAATTCTAAAACATTCACACTCACCATTCAACCAGGTTTCTAGGATCAATGTACTTTTCCGTTTGTGCACATTGTGTCATTAACTCAGCTGCTTAACCAACAAATTTAATGGTATGAGGCTCTACCTACTTCCTCCCTAACTTATTGAGATAGAGTTCCCTAATGATTTTCGTGTAGATGGGGATCTCTCTAATAGCCTGAAGCAAATGGACCTTTAT
This sequence comes from Pinus tabuliformis, assembly GCA_031772625.1. Taxonomy (NCBI): domain Eukaryota; kingdom Viridiplantae; phylum Streptophyta; class Pinopsida; order Pinales; family Pinaceae; genus Pinus; species Pinus tabuliformis. The sequence continues at coordinate 1,038,533,399 of CM062819.1, forward strand.
ACAAAGATTCCTCAGCTCAGAAGCCAGACTGGACTTAGGGTCACTCCTCTCCATAACTAGCCTCTCTGGATAGAGAGGACGGTATGAAGAAGATGGTAACTCTGATGGTGCGAGAATGGGCTGAATGGTGTCATTGTTTTTCGAATGAACAAGATTTTCCTCCTCATTTTTCTCCTCAATGATCACCATGGGTTGTTTTTATTTTTCTGGTTTGACTACCCTTCCCGATCTCAATTGAAGCTCATGTATCCCAACCGACAAGGTTTGGTAAATAGGAGAAGGTTGTGGTTCAACATAACGGATCGATTTCACCGCCTCGTTATTAGGATTTGGTACCGGTTGAGAAGGCATTTGGGGTGGTTGAAAAGGTGGTGGTAAAGGTAATGGTGGCATCGGTTGACTTTGTTGAGGTAGGGGAGGAAAGGATGGTTGTGACATATGGTGAGGTGCATATGTAGGAGGATATGGTGACATCTGTGCAGGATAGGACTGATATGAATGGTTTGACCCTCTCCATCCTTGTTTCCAGGATTGAGGGGGTTTCCCATACTGATAATGGTTCCCATGCTGCCAAGGTTGAGAGTGATTAATGTTATAATAGGAATATGGATATGCATTATGACCAAAAAAATGTGGTGAAGATTCTGGAACCATACCTACACCTACTTGAGGCCAATTTATTCGTGCTCCCATAACATGTAATGGTTCAGGTTCAGAATTCTCTCCTTCAAGTACAACTTTTAATCCTGGTATGGAGGGGAATTTCGTAGTGGCATGGTTTTCTGCACAAATCAAACATTTTAAATCAGCAGGACATTCTCTTAAATGATGCTTTTTCCTACATTTAGGACAAAAAATAGACAAAGACTCTTGTTCATCTACCAATTTTTGCTAAATTTTTAAAGAGTCTATTTTCTTGCTAACAGTATTCATTATTTCAATTTTCATATTTTCCATTTTATTCTCCAAACCAATAATCGTAGCATATGTAGATCCAACTTTATTAGTTCTACTTTGATTTCCTCTACTGGATCTAGATTGATTCCTTGAAAATTTCCTGAACAACAAATTTTGTTGGGCATGGAATCCCCCCAAGGCATGTTTTGGGGCTTAAAGCCCAAGTTTTGACCAAGTCCTTTGTAAAGACTCTGCGATTTGTGGGCGCGGAGTGTGAAGTCATAATAGAGTCACAGGGTTGTCCGCCCTTGTTTTTGCAAATGTAATGTTGGCTTGAAAGATCCACCCATGGTCTGCGAACCATGGGATTGTATAAATAGAACGAGGCTCTAAGTGTAGAAGATAATTAATGAATGAATAAAAAAGAAGCATGATGAGTCTAAGAGCTTCAGTCGAAGTGTAAAGTGTGTCTTGGGTCGTAGAGTAGGAGAAGGCTCTGCAGCTATGTGTGCAGAGGCCTATTAGTCCGCAACTGAGTGCGTGAACCCCTGCAGCTGAGTACACAGGGTAGGTTGAGTCTGTAACCATGGGAAGAATTAATAAAGAGAAGTTTACCATATTTCTATGTATCTTTTCCTTCTTTATGTATTATTGGGTATAATTTGCAATTTTACTGTTTATTTTCTATTCGAACTTATATGTCTGTACTGTACAAATAAATATAACACGAGGCTTCTACTTATGCAAAGATAACTAACTTTTGTAAGAAGGTGAGTAAGATCACGGTGTGGTTTAGGGAATTAGTATAGAACACTGCTACATCAGCGCTGAAGCCCCACAGCCCCTGGTTAGGGCTGCGTGAAGGCGAATCTATCATGCTGCGAAGGCCAGGGAAGTGTGCAAAGCAACCTACGCGCAAGGACTAGCAGTTGGACAAAATCAATCCCTCAGACATCTCAAGGGTGCGGAAACTTGGTTCCATCACCCCCCTATACTACTTCTGGTGAGACCTCAGTTTGTGCTCTGCGGACTGTTGCTGAAAGGGCCAATAGTATAGGGATTTGTTTGGCTAATTAACTATGAACCTAGGTCAGGCCCCAACAAGCCAACAAATGGTTCTGTTTCCAGGACCGGGATATGCATAGAGATGTCTGATGTTGTATCACTGGAATCCAACTAAGAAAGGAATTAAGGATTGGTTGGATAGGAATATTCACGAGTTCACGGCACAGGAGAACAGGAATCCATGACTATCAAAAGAATAGTGGTTAGACTGCTACTTATACATAGAGATCCACGAAATTTTCTTCACATCTTTCCCTATTGAGCTATACAAGTGGATCGCGAAGCTTGCGGATAGATAAGGAAGGTGTAAGCTCGACAGACCTATTGTGTGGACTCCAGAATTGTTTCACATATTGGAAGCATCAGAGGATAAGATTGTGCATGCAATTGATCACTGGCTCGATCGAATTATAGTTGGGTTCATCACTGAGTTCGTGGTAGATACTTTAGTCAGCCATAGCAAGGCGAAACGACGCTTCCTCAAAGGACCGCGAGGTAAGTAAGTTAAGTCTTTGAACACTTGGATTAAAATGCTACTATGTGAAAAGTGGGTTATGCGAATAAATTGATTTTTGGGGCTACGCGAAATGGGAGAATCTACAGAAGTGAAGGTAGTGCAGAGCTAGAAACTAGCTCCTTGATTTCACCTTCGCGAGGGGGCAAAGAAGAGCTCGCGAAGGTTTCACCATGAAGTGTGATCAATCTGATAAGGAAGAGGATTTTGTGCATACCACCCCCACCCACACCATCGATAGTTTCACCGTCTTCACCCCCATCTTCGCCCATACCACCTCTGCCACCACCGCGAGTCAATATGGCAAGCGCGATAAAGTTTCTAGTGTTCAAGGGAGTAAGAAGTGAAGATCCGGACCAGTTTTGGCTCATGATAAAAGCTGTATGGGAAGCACAGGGAGTTATGGATGAAAATATAAAGAAAGCGACGTTGGTCAGCACTCTGTAGGATCGCGCACTGACTTGGTACATAAAGCATTCCAATGACAATTTGAATGCGGGGATTGTAGATATTCAAACTGCACTAAAAAAAGAATTTAGCAGGTTGAAGTCAGAGGCGCAGTCGATCATTGGGTTTAAGGAAATCACAATGCTACCAAGCGAGACCCCTTGGTAGTTGAATCAGAGACTGAAGTGCACAATTCATGAAGCTAACATGACATTGACGGATGGACAACACCACGAATGGTTTGTAACATCGTTAACACCACATTTAAGGAATGCGCTATCACAACAGAGGCTAACAACTCAGGCAAAGGCCTTGGAGATCACGATGAGACTACACGAGACCCCGATATAGGATCCAAACCTGGGAGTTCAATAGATTCACATGCAGTTGAAAAACTTGTGCCTTGAGATGTAGAGTTTGAAACAAGACAGGACAGCTTGCCCAAAAGTGCACGATAAGATACGGTGCAAAAAGTGCAAGGGTCAAGGACATGACAATGATCACTGCCCGGTGTTCGTGAACTACCTCGTGGGAGGAGGACCAATTCCATTGAGACCGGAGGCACAAGCAGGACCGAGCGCGGCGCCTGCATTATGGTGTGTGATTTGTCAGATAGGAGGAAAGCATGCTACAAATAACTGCCATTTATTGCAGAAGTACATGAAAAATTCACAGCAGTTGTTCTGTAATTTTTATAGATCAGTGGGACATGATGAGCGCACCTATAGAAGTTATGAACTGATGATGGATCAGACTTCTACTTACAGAGTTCATGCTGAAACATGGCCCCTTGACCAGAACGCAGGGATGACGCAAACCAGATTTCAAGGACGTGGACGAGGCCGAGGTGGAGGGGGACCCAGAAGAGGTCACAGAAAGCTAATATGTTACAATTGCAGAGGGCCAGGACATTATGCCTATGATTGTACAAATCCAACGTGGCCATCATGCTTGTATTGTATATTTTTTGATCATGAGATGGAGGATTGTCCCACACTAATAGCGCGGTTGTGCGATAAAGGAGCGCTCCAACCTCCCTCGACCCAGAACTTGAAAATGATGAGGTATGAGCCATGCAATGAAGACCCTAACATGAATATTGTGCTCTGAAGTTGAATTACGATAGGGGATGACAAAGGAAAGCAGCCTGAAGAGAGTACATGGGTTCGCAAGGCTCTAACAAAAGAACCAGAGTTTGATTTGGAGCACGCTAAGGAAACCTTCATGGAAGCCAGGAAGAGCTTCACTGATGCCTCCACTTCAGGAAGCAAAGACAGACCGGAGTTGGAAATGGACCCATCAATGCTCACAATGTTCCTAGAAACATGCATGAAGCTATTGCATGACAACAAGGCTGTAAAGGGGCTACAAGAACTCATAAATAGATGTGTTGGGACTGTGCCAAGAGAACCATGCGTAGTCTGGAAGCTCAGAAAGCACACGATGTGAACGGGAAGGGAAATGAGATTGACTGCACAGATTGGGGAATATGAGATGGACCAAGTGATTTTGGACCTAGGATCAGACGCAAACGTTCTGCCAAAGCAAACATGGGAGCGCATGGGAAGGCCTACGCTACAATGGTATCCTATCCAATTGCGAATGGTGAACGAACAAAAGATTCTACCTATGGGGAGATTGCAGGGAATCATAGTGGATATTGAAGGAGCAAGCACGCTAGAAGACTTCAAAGTAATAGAGATTGTTGATGACAACAATCCCTACCCCATGCTATTAGGAATAGATTGGTCCACTGACATGAATGGGGTGATAAATCTGAAGAAGCGCAAGATGATTTTTGAGAAAAAGTCTCTGCACGTAGTTGTACCTTTGGACCCTACTAAAGGATTGCGCTACACAGAGCCAGTTCACGACAATGACAATGATGAAGATTTGGATTGAATCTTCAAGATAACCGTGCGAGAACAAGACTGGGTGAATCCAATCGTGAATGGATGAATCTCATGGGAGCACGAAATCTCCTTCACATCTGATTTTGAAGAGGAGATAGAATGATGGCAGAATCAGTTACACGAGGTAACCACGCTGAACTGTAACATGATGACGAGATCTCCTGCATATCAACAGAGGTAAGGGACCTGCCTACGTATGATGGGTTAAGTGAGGTAGATGACTTCCTGAACATATTCAAAATGGAGGTGCTGGAACAGCAACGTTTCGAAGCTTTGAAATGGGTACTATGAGCTACGCCCATGAGGTGGTGGGGTATGCACCAAAGAAGCTTCAGGGACTGGCGCGAATGTAAAAGGATGATGCACATGAGGTTTGGGAAGCCTCAGATGCGATTAAAAGACATGTATGATGGATGGGATGATCCGCTTGCGCACCTCGCCAAATGGATGAAGGTCTATGGGGAAGAGCCACACCCTGAGTGGGTGCACTTGTTCTATTATACCCTGGATATTATACCCATGAACTGGTATATAGAGACGAAGCTCTACCATGGAACAAGTGAATGGGATATCTTGTGTGAAGGATTCCTGTTAACCTTCACGTTTGAGGATCGTTGGTGGGATTCTGTTGATGATGCGCTGCAAGCCATAAAAGCAACTATCTTTAAAATACCCCAGGAGCCATTAGAAGTAATTCAGCCTAAATGGGAAACCCAACTGAGTTGCGCATTGGAATGTTACAACATGAATACTAAAGAAGATGATGAAGATCTGTGAAAATTTAACAAGGGCCATTGATTGAAGACCTTGACATAACCGCACCGATAAAGACAAAGCAGGTAAACATTGGTACAGAGGCTGAACCTAAGTATGCAATGCCCGACGATTATTGGGATGACACAATGATGGATAAGGTCGCTGAATTACTCTGCGAGTACAAGGACTTATTCTCAACCAATATCACGGAATTAAAGGGGATCATTGGTGATTTAGGGATGATGAATATCACCTTAAAACCCAACGCGAAGCTGGTTAAGTAGAGGCCTTATCGCTTGAATCTGAAGTACAAGGAAAAGGTCCACATAGAACTAGAAAAAATGCTCGCAGCTAGAATCATTGAGCCAATGGAAGAATCCGACTGGGTAAGCCCCATGGTAGTGCAAGAAAAGAAGCAGAAGGGCGAGATAAGAATATGCGTGGACCTCAGGAAATTGAATGATGCATGTGTGCACGACCCATTCCAAACTCCATTCACAGATGAAGTATTGGAAAATGTCGGCAGGCAAGAAGCATATTCTTTTACTAATGGGTTCTCAGGGTACCACCAGATCAAAATCGCGCCACAAGACACGAGCAAGACCACCTTCACGATTGAGTGGAGCTGCTTTCAATACACCGTTATGCCATTTGGTTGAAGAACGTGCCGGCCAACTTTTCACGCATAGTTGTTGCAACCTTCAAAGAATATATACACAAATTCCTGGAGGTCTATCTGGATTATTGGATTGCATTTGGATTAGTTAAGCTCCATGTAGCGAGCTTACGCTTGATGCTAGATACTTGCTGACGAGACAAAATCACACTGAACCTCAAGAAGTGTACATTTCTCGTTCCCTTTGGAAACTTATTGGGACATGTGGTCTGCAAACAGGGACTGATAGTAGACCCCGTGAAGATTGCAATAATTCTGAATTTGAAAGCACCACGAAGTGTCAAACAGCTACGCGCTACCTTGGGACATACGGGGTACTACAGGAAGTTCATCAAAAGCTATGCCTAGATCACTACGCAAATGGAGAAACTATTGAAAAGGGATGTCACGTTCTGCTGGAATTATGATTACATGAAGAGATTGGATGTACTAAAAGAGAAATTGGCCTCCGCGCTAATCCTGGTCTTCCCAAAATGGGATGTGGAGTTTCATGTCCATGTCGACGCGTCGTGTATAGCGCTGGGAGCAGTACTAACACATGAGGGTGGAGAGGGCTTGGATCACCCTATCGCATTCGCAAGTCGCAGGTTGTCTAAAGTAGAAAAGAACTATTCCACAAATGAATTTGAGGGGTTGGCTATGGTGTACGTGCTCCAAAAATACCGGCACTATTTGCTAGGGGGACACTTCAAGATATATACAGACCATTCTGCACTAAAATACTTGGTTAATAAGCCTGTGTTGGTGGGTCACATATGCAGGCGACTCTTATTGTTCCAAGAATATGATTTTGAGGTCGTTGTGAAGCCTAGACGCCTGAATGCAGGACCAGATCACTTGTTGTGAATTGAGATGGGAGAGGAACCTACTAATTTGGAGGAAGGATTGCTTGATGCATAGCTCTTTGCTGTATGTTTAGAGGACTGACACTTTGACGATATAATCCACTATTTGACAACGGGGACTGTGCCGAAAGAATACTCCATCCAACAAAAGAAGGAACGCGTGGTGTGCACAACTAATTTTTCTGTCATTGCGGGGCACCTATATAAGATGGGCAATGATGAGATACTGTGAAGGTATGTACCTGAATTCAAACGAAGTCAAATCCTCAAGAAATTGCATGGAAGCGTTGCAGGAGGACACTATGCAGGGCCAGCGACCGTGCAAAAGATTCTCCGTGCAGGGTTGTGGTGGCGAACCCTTCATCAGGATTCAAAAGCACATTGTAAGGCCTATGATATATGTCAAAGAATAGGTAAAACATCGCGGAGGGACAAGATGCCTTTGAATCCACAAATGACGTTGTAACCCTTTGAAAAGTGGGCAATCGACTCTGTAGGACATATCAAACCTCAGGGAAGGATGGGCGCGAGATACATTATCACCACGACAGAGTACCTAACTCGTTGGGCAAAAGCGCAGCCGGTCAAAGACTGCATGACCACCATGACTACGAAGCTTCTATTCGAACACGTATTGACTTGATTTGGATGTCCGAAAATCATGATGAGCGATCACGGTACACATTTCCTGAACGAAACAATCGGCGTGCTAATAGAAGAGTTTCAAGTGTATCATTAGAAAAGCACACCGTATCACCCACAAGCCAATGGGATAGTAGAAGCATTCAACAAAATACTGGACACTGCACTAACCAAAGTATGCAATGTGCAACAGAGTGATTGGGACCTACGCGTACCTGTAGTACTAGGGATTATAGGACAACTTGCAAGAAAATGACGGGACAGATACCTTTCCGATTGGTTTATGGAGTGGAAGCTATCATGCCAATGGAGTATATTATGCCTAGTCTGCGCATAGCAGCGGTCATAGGTATGACGGACCGCGGAGCCCTGGAAGAGAGGATCGTGCAGTTGGAAGAACTTGAAGAGGAATGGTTCCTGGCTAGCTTCCATAAGTAGGTACAAAAGCAGCGCGAAAAGGCCTAACATGATCGCCATATTAAGTTGCGCACCTTCAAGGTAAATGATTTAGCATCACTGTATGACATTAATTTTGATAAATTCCCCAGAAATTTCAGAATGCATTGGTTAGGACCATACATTATTAAGGAGGTCACAAACATAGGCTCGGTATAGCTGGTAAAGCTAAACAGAGAACCTTTCCTAGGAAAAGTGAATGGCAGTCGATTAAAGCCCTACACGGGTGGCCCAACTATCTGACTAGCCGGCAGAAGCACAGTCTTCGTGCTCCAAGTAGCCAGACAAAGGCGTGGAACTATAAACACATGCAGGCAATGCAAGAACAGGTCCAGGGAAGCAGTTCCAACACCGCGGTCTCGGAACATCGGGTACAGGAGATTCAGCAGGCAGCCGCTCAGTGCGCTGCCAACCTTGTAGCTGTTCAAGTAGAGTTGGAGGGACTCTATGTGAAGATTTCCGCGCCGACAAAGTGACTCGAGGGCGAGTCACGATGTTTGTGTTGGGGTCCTGTTGGGCATGGAATCCTCCCAAGGCATGTTTTGGGGCTTAAAGCCTAAGTTTTGACCAAGTCCTTTGTAAAGACTTCACGATTTGTGGGCGCAGAGCACGAAGTCATAATAGAGTCATAGGGTTGTTCACCCTTGTTTTTGTAAATGTAATGTCTGCTTGAAAAATCCACCCATGGTCTGCGGACCATGGGATTATATAAATAGAGTGAGGCTCTAAGTGTAGAAGATAGTTAATGAATGAATAGAAAAGAAGCATGATGAGTCTAAGAGCTTGAATCAAAGTGTAAAGTGTGTCTTTGGTCGTAGAGTAGGAGAAGGCTCTACAATTGTGTGCGCAGAGGCCGAGTAGTCTGTTATGCTCTTAACCTGCAAAATAATACCCAATACAGAATATGCGAAGAAAAAGATACCCAGAACACATAATAGCAATGATTTTATTATTCAGAGAGCAATGTTCACATGCCTCTTCGAGGGGGAAACCTCCAATAGAGCAGAGCTCGATTACAAAAATAAGACACAATGCTCCTCGCAGGGAGTCTCTATCCTTTATATATGACTCATACATGCAATACCACGGGCCAATACCGTGGGTTTTATTAATACCATCTATCTAATACTACGGCCCATTTGCAACTAACTGTGGTCCCGTCATTAATTGTGGGTTAACCACTTACAAATATTAATATGGGCTTTATTGACTCTTGACTATGACGTGATCCCATGACATAAAAAAGGGGGTTAGGGTGGGACCCTAACATGCCCTCCCCCTTAAGAATAGCCTTGTCCTCAAGGCTGAAGCTGTGGAAACTGCTGAAGAATAGTGGTTGGTTCCCAAGTTGCATCTTTCGGAGAGGTGTCTTTCCATTTGACAAGGACTTACTTAATCATGCGGCCGCGCAGGTGCTTGTCTCGTGTATCTAGAACCTGTTCGGGTTGAAGCCAGATTGACCCTTCTTCGTCCAATTCAGGTAGACTGGTTTGAACTCGGCAATTGTTCCCAATCACTTTCTTGAGGCACGATACATGGAAAACTGGATGGATTTTTGCCGTAGGTGGCAAAGCCAACTTGTAAGCCACTTCTCCAATGCGCTGAAGTACTTGGAATGGTCCGTAGAATTTTGGAGAGAGTTTTTGACAACCCTTGTCTTTGAGTGATGTTTGCTTATATGGTTGCAGCCTCAAAAAGACCTGATCCCCTTCTTGAAATTGGCACTCTGAGCGATGTTGGTAAGCCTGTTGCTTCATGCGGTTCTGAGCTTGATGAAGATTTTCTCTAAGATGGGCGAGCATGGTTGCGCGGTGTTGTAGGAGTTGATCTACTGCTTGTACTTTGGAGCACCCCTTGAGATAAGAAGTAGGGGAAGGCGGAAGTTGACCATAGACTGCTTCATAGGGAGTCATTTTGGTGGTGGCATGATAGTTGGTGTTATACCACCATTCAGCCAGAGATAACCACTGTACCCAAAGGTGTTGCTTTTCTGAAGTGAAACACCTAAGGTAGGTTTCTAGACATTTGTTGACGGCTTCGGTTTGACCATCTGTTTGCGGATGATATGCAGTATTGACTTTGAGTTGAGTGACTTGTATTCTGAAGAGTTCCTGACAAAAATTACTAGTGAAGATCGGGTCGGGGTCAGACACAATAGAAGTGGGCATGCCATGCAATTTGAAGATCTGATCCATGAAAGATTGAGCAACCAAAGTTGGTGTAAACGGGCGGGGTAGGGCGCATAAATGAGCATACTTCAAAAGTCGGTCCACAACCACCATGATGACTAACTTGTTCCCTAACTTTGGAAGACCTGTAATGAAATCCATAGAAACCTCCGTCCAAATTGATGCCGGAATGGGCAATGGTTGTAATGAGCCTGGTGTGTTGACTGTTTCCCCTTTGTGGCGTTGATTGACATCACATTCTGCTACGAAAGTAAGGATGTCCTGTTTCATGTCTATCCAAAAAAATGATCTTCTGGTGCGAGCATATGTCTTCTAAAAGCCCGAATGTCCTGTAATGGGAGATGAGTGCAATTCTGCCAAAATGCGACTTTTGAGGGTGGATGTTGGTGATATTACAACTTTGTCCTTGTAGCGAAGAATATCATTCTGCCACGAGTAGCCCTTGCTGGAATTAGGATCTACCTACAATTAAGAAATGAGTTGGGAGAGCCCGGGGTGTGAAAACCATTCCCTGCGGGCCTCTTCAATCCAGTCTGGAATGGGGAGGGAAATTGCGAGCAGAGTACTTTCCTCCTCAAATTGACGAGATAATGCATCTGCTACACTGTTGTCTTTCCCTTTCTTGTAAATGATCTCATAATCATATCCCAACATTTTGGCTAACCATTTATTTTGTTGTGGGGAGGATAGGCGTTGCTCCAAAAAATATTTAAGACTGTGATGATCTGTGCGGATTTCGAAACGTCGCCCCAATAAGTAAGGTCGCCAGGTCTCGACTGCATGTAAGATGGCCATCATTTCCTTCTCATAGGTCGATTGGCCCAGATTCCTCCCACTGAGTTGTTGGCTTGTGAAGGCCAATGGTCACCCTTCCTGCATTAAGACCACCCCAATACCTATACCCGAAGCATCACATTTAATGACAAAGAATTTGGTGAAGTCAGGTAGTGCTAAGACTGGAGTGGAACACATGGTGTTTTTGAGAGCGGTAAATGCCTGTTGTGCTTCCTCGTTCCAGAAGAAGGAATTTTTCTTTAGGAGTTGAGTGAGGGGCTTCGCTATGCGGCCATAGCTGCGGACAAATTTACGATAATAGCCTGTGAGACCCAAAAATCCTCTCAAGATCTTCAAGGTCTTAGGTTGAGGCCATTCTTGCATTGCCTGGATCTCTTTGGGGTCCACCTTGACACCTTCACGCCCCACAATGTGGCCCAAATACTCAACTTCTTCCATGCCAAACGAACACTTAGACATCTTGACAAATAATTTATGCTTGCAGAGCAGTTGTAAGAGTAGATCTACATGCTGAAGATGTGCCGCCCAAGTGCCACTATAGATGAGGATGTCATCGAAGAAGACAAGGACAAATTTTCTGAGATATGGTTTGAGAATGTGATTCATAAGGCTCTGAAAAGTAGAGGGGGCATTACAGAGACCAAATGGCATGACCAAGAACTCATAATGGCCTTCATGAGTTCTGAAAGCTGTCTTGGGAATGTCGACTTCCTTCATGCGAATTTGGTGGTAGCCTGAGCGAAGATCCAACTTAGTGAAGAATTGAGCCCCATTGAGTTCGTCCAACAAATCGTCCACCACCAGGATGGGAAATTTATCTTTGACTGTCAACTTATTGAGGGCCCTGAAGTCGGGACACATCCGCCACTCCCCATCTTTCTTGAGGACCATGACCACTGGGGATGAATAAGGACTAATGCTGGGACGAATGACACCTGCTTCCAACAATTCCTTGATGATTTTTCTATTTCATTCTTTTGGGTGAACAGATATCTGTATGGCCGCACATTTGGGGGTTGGGCCCCTGGAACCAAGATGATGCTATGATCATGTTCCCCTCGCGAGGGTGGAAGCTCATGAGGCTTGTCAAAGACCGTCCAATGGTTATTTAAAATCTGTTGCATCTCAGGATGAATTGGCAGAGACAGGGTTTCGACTACCTGGATGGCATTAAATTGAGCGACCACTCCATGATGGCCCTTTTTTAACAATTTTTCCATCCTATGCGAGTTGATGATAGAGGAGGCTCCCGCCTGGAGTCCACGGAGGGTATGTGTGGAGTTGTTTTGCTTAAAACTCATATATAACTCTTGGAAATCCATTGTGATTGGCCCAAGAGTGCGGAGCGATTCAGCACCTAGGACAATGTCGCAACCCCCCATGTGTATGGCAAACATGTGGGTTTTCAACTGATAATCCCCCATTTGAAGTTTGACATTTTCACAGCGGCCTTCACATTTCATTGTGCCCCCATCTGCAATTTGGACTTGGAAGTTAGAGACTGCCCGTACAAAACAATGCACTGCCTCTGCGATTTTTTGGAGGATGAAATTATGGGTACTTCCACTATCAATCAAGACTACTACTGGGCGATGTTTAAGAAAACCCCTGATTTTGAGAGTTTGAGGGGAAGAAATTCCTGCCAACACATTTAGCGAAATAACTGGTTCGTCAGATACAATCTCCTTTTGGTTGTCTTCTTCGATTGCCTCCGGTTCCTCAAGTGGTGGATCTTCCTCGGTGGAGCTGTAGTCAGTGGCATCTATTTGAAAAAACTTGGGCTCCTTGCATTTATGACCCGAGGAATATTTTTCATCACAGTAGTAACATAGTCCTTACTTCCTTCTTTCGGCCATTTCCGCAGGTGACACCTTTTGAATCTTAAGTGTCTGAGTCGTGTTGGGAGCCTGAGGGGGACGACCTTTAGCAGGGAAATTGGGGTGGGTGTATTGGGCTGCTAATGCACGTTCCACCTTACGAGCTACCTGGCAAGCCTCTGTCCACGTGGGAGGGTGGTGGAGTAGAACTTGAGCTTTGATGGATTCTTTAAGACCTCTCTATGAGACCCTTAGTGCGGAAGGCTAAGGATTCAAAAGCGGTAATATATTCATCCACTGTACCCGTCTGTCGGAGCTTAGTGAGACGCCCCAAACAAGAGTCTTCCTGTTCAAAGTGATTTCTAAGAGCTTTGGTAAATTGGTCCCAATTCTGAAAAGGTCCATTGCAACGCTGATGCCATTCCCCCCATTGCCATCATTCATTGTCCAAGTACATGGTCCCCACCATAAGCTTAGTCCAATCATCTAGGATATGATTCAATTTGAAATACTGCTCCATTTGTGCTAGCCATGTGGACGTGTGAGAACCGTCAAATTTATGCATATCCAACTTGGGAGGTCGCTGAATGGGTGGTGGATGGTTGTGCCAGACGTGAGGAGAGTGGCTCGACTCACCCTCATGGTATTCATGGCCATTATACGCCTCCTCGTGGGCTGGTTCCTTGCCCTTCGAGAGTGCTTGCTGTACCTAGAGACTTAGTACGCTAATATCATGTTGGAGGGAGCTCATATTTGCTTCAAGTTGGTCCAGCCTTTCATTAGCCATCGCTTGAGCTCTAGTTTCTACCATACACCAACTTGATGAAAAAATTGGGACCGCCTAAAAATTTTTTTTTACTAATAAATTGAATGGTACCACCTTGCTCAGCTCGTCGTCCTGATGCTGATGGGCTAGATCACCAATAAGCGCCTCGGAAGATCTCAGGCTTTTTTTTTTTTGGAAAAATCCTAACGGAGTTTTACTCCTTAATCAATACTGCAGTCGCCAAATCCTCAAAATGTCAATGTTGCCAAAAGTCCTGCGAAAAGTATACCCCGGTATAGGAACTCTTCACAACAACTCCGATATGGTGGATCAGAGAGATCTGAATGGTGGAACAACTGCTGTTGCGGATCTGATGGAGCTGCGGGACTGATGTCTGCTACTGCAGCATGTCTTTGCACACGCGGATCTGGAATAGATGATGTGTGATCCCCCTATAGAAAAGGGAACTATGGTCTAGAGGAGTTTCAGGTGCTACAGATCACAATATACATAAGGGTCTGATAGTAGTACTCGGCCCAATGTTTCAGGGCTCTAACTAAGGAGGATTGACCGTACCCTTAGCCGTACAACTCGACTACCCTATCGTACGGGCGAGTAATCTCTCTGAGTGTTGTTCTCGGTGTACTGTAGCCACAAGACGGCCGAAGGTTTATCTATGGCGAGGTTTCAAGGGAGCCTAGGGGGCTTCCTATATACCCAGAGGGTACGTGGAAGACAGTCTGTGCGCAGTTCTGTCTAATGCGCTACTACTCAAAGGGGTACCCACAGGGGTTACAAGGGAGTCCAACAGACGTGACCACCTCTTGTATTTCCTGCGTGCATGCCTCCCCAAATCCACAGGTTTATGCGCTTAACGACAGATCCCGTGGTTTAAAGACGCCGGAACACGTCTCTAGCCAAAAAAATTTTGCTAAAAATTTGAGATCCCACCGAGCCCTGGAAAGTGCTCTGATACCACTTGTTATGCTCTTAACCTGCAAAATAATACCCAATACAGAATATGCAAAGAAAAAGATACCCAGAACACAGAATAGCAATGACTTTATTATTCAGAGAGCAATGTTCACATGCCTCTTCGAGGGGGCAACCTCCAATAGGGCAGAGCTTGATTACAAAAATAAGACACAATGCTCCTCGCAGGGAGTCTCTATCCTTTATATATGACTCATACATGCAATACCACGGGCCAATACCGTGGGTTTTATTAATACCATCTATCTAATACTACGGTCCATTTGCAACTAACTGTGGTCCCGTCATTAATTGTGGGTTAACCACTTACAAATATTAATATGGGCTTTATTGACTCTTGACTATGACATGATCCCATGACATAAATAAGGGGGTTAGGGTGGGACCCTAACATGTCTGCAATTGAGTGCGCGGACCCTTGCAACTGAGTGCGTAGGGTAGGTTGAATCTGTAACCCTCGGAAGAAATAATAAAGAGAAGTTTACCATATTTTTGTGTATCTTTTCCTACTTTATGTATTATTGGGTATAACTTGCAAGTTTACTATTTATTTTCTACGCGAACTTATATGTATGTATTATATAAATAAATATAACACAAGGCTTCTACTTACATGAAGATAACTAACTGGTGTAATAAGGTAAGTAATATCGCGGGTGTGGTTTAGGGAAATAGTGCAGAACACTGCTCCAGCAGCGCGGAAGCCCCACAAACCCTGGTTAGGGCTGCGCGAAGGTGAATCTATCAGGGTGTGAAGGCCAGGGAAGTGTGCGAAGCAACCTACGTGCAGGGACTAGTAGTTGACCAAATAAACCCCTCAGACATCTCAAGGGTGCAAAAACCTAGTTCCAGCAGCCCCCCATACTATTTTGGGTGAGACCTCAGTCCGCGCTCTGCGAACTATTGCTGAAAGGGCCAGTAGTATAGGGATTTGGTTGGCTAATTAACTCTGAACCTGGGTCAGGCCCCAACAAGCCAAAAAATTTCATCAAAAGTTTTCTGAGCAATATCCCCTTGTCCTAATAAATTCAAATTATGCCTAGAATCTTTAGTAAGTCCACGTAAGAACAAGGTCCTGATAGTACTTATGTCAAATTTATGTTTTGACCTCTGGAGGATGTATAAAAATATCTTTAAGTAATCGTCCAAGGTCTCATCATCACCTTGCGCAATGGTAAATATCTCATCTTGCATTTCTCTAGTTTTGAAATATTCTAGGTATTTAGTAAAAAACACTCTCTTCATTTGGTCCCAAGAAATTATGGTTTTCCCTTCGAGTCCCATGAACCAGCGCAAAGCTGATTCGTTGAGAGTTGCAGGGAATAACTTTAACTTCTATGCATCTGAAGAGTAATCGTAACTTCTACATAGGATGTCAAACTCAAAAAGAAAATAATCAGGATCTTCGTGCACCTTACCATAGAAATGAGGGAGAGTTGATGGTGGAATGTTCTTCATTTGAGTAGTTGTTTCAGAATCCACTATTGGAAATCCAAAGGTGGATTGTTCCTCAATTACCTGATTCTCGCCAGTCCCCTCAGCATGATCCTCATGCTCTGCCATTTTTGTTCCCCTGATCGAACCACTCCCACTAAAGTGAGAAGGTTGACTATGGCTCAAATTGGTCTTTGGAGCACCACTAGTTTCCTTCTTCCCCTTCTTGGGTTGTGTCACACCTGAACTACTGTCTCCAGAATCCAAGTGGACAGTTCTTGCGTGATGAGTTTGTGTCTGTTTGGACTTTCTGCCTGCAAAAGAAGGTCTAATATGAGAAAAAGCTTTAGATTTGTTAGTGTTCCCTCGACCCTTATTGGGCTTCGGACCCTTACTCCTTTTAGGCATTCATCTTAAAATAAAATACAAAAGAATGAAAAAACTTTTAAATTTACAAAAAAAGAATCTTAAATCAAATGATGCAAATGAATAAATAAACCAGCACTATAAAATCCTTCAGCAATAGAAGCACACTGGAGAAAAAGAAAAGCAGACTTACCCCTACTGCAAAGGAAAGAAAACAAGAAATTTCTTACCAATCTTTAATAACGCCTCCTCGACAACAATGACAAAATTTTGGGTGCAGAAATTGTAGTTCAACAAACTCCTTTCAACACTTAATTTGTCAACCCAGGGTTTTGTACACTTCAAAGCGTAGCATAAGAAATGCCAAGAAATGATATGAACCTTCTCTAATTATATTCCTACTTCTTTGATTACAAACTGTAGACTCGAAAGGAAAGATCACACGACAATGAATACCAAGAAAACTCTGGTGCTGAATGAAAATAATGTACTTTCCAGAAGCCCAAATAAAGGAAACTCTCAATTGATCATGAACAATATGAATTGATAAAATAACTATTTGAGACTCTCTTCAGTATGGTTGTAAGGCAGAATGACGATCCAACTAATCAGGATGTCTGTCTTCCTCAATATTTTCCTTCCTATACCAAGCTGCTCTTCGTGTACCGCAACGAGACTCCTATACTAGAATGTTGTTCCTGTACTAGAGCAAAGCTTCTATACTAGAAGTATATATATTGGGCCCTTACTGAAGATCTTGACCTGCATACAAGATCTTTGAGCCTTTGTACTAGAGCACTCTGTTCCTGTACTCGGAATGTCAATTCCTGTATTAGAAAAAAGGTTCCTGTACTAGGAAACCAAAGTTCCTGTACTTGGTTTCCAAGTCAGTTGCAAGAAATAAAATCATGTTAACTAAGAAAATAAATGCAAGGTGAAAACATAACTGTAAAGTGAACCTCTATAAGAAAATGAATCGTTAACTAATCACATGCTCAGAAATGAAAGGTGCTTTCACAGCTAAAGGGAATTTCTATTGAAATAAGAAACCATTTTACTTGGAAACTACTTTGACCCAAACATCAGCAAGCTCTTTCCTGAGATGACTATTCATTGAGTAAATTAGATCTACACCCTTATACAAATAATCATTTTAACTTAGGGAATCCTTCTGATAAATTCAATATTAAGTCCAACAATGAGTGTAGGTACAAATCCAGGTAATGCAACAATGTTTTAGTGAAAGCTTACTGACATTAATCAATTCTAAATCTAAACTTTAATATTGGAATATGCTTCACTAAAAATCCAAACACTATTTAGAGAATAATAGTAGACCTATAGAAATAAGAATGACTAGCTGCAATGAGTAAAGGAAACTTTCAACTTGCTGAAATGAAAACACACTGGTGTAGGAAGCTAGATGTACATTTACTTTGTAAAGAAAAGGGCAACACGCATTTGCAGGAAAGAATGGAAGGAAATAAAATTAAATGCAAATGAACCACACACACACTTAGATCCAGATCACACATCTTGCAAGAAATTAAAGTCCATCAATTATGAAATAATCCAAACATGATATGCTTCACTAACCTTGCATGAAAATAAATATAACACACCTTTAATGAAGGGAGAACGAGCTGGGTTGGCTGGGCCCTAGCCAACCAACTCGTTTCCCTATAATGAAATAGAAAACTTCAAGCGCTCAAATGGAGCATCACAATGATATCGAGACAAAGAACTTCACAACTGGCATGTTCCTTTGTATTAAGTTTCAAAAAGAGAAAATAAACATCGTGGATCCCCGATCCAACCCATAAATGGTGATACTCAGAAATTAAAGTTGGTAGAAAAATTTTAACACAACATCGCTAGCTAACATCTATGGAGAAACCCTATTAAATACATGCTTCAGCTTTTGGCCACAAAAAAAATATAAAAACATGATATATTAAGACTTTCGGCTATTTGCAAAAGGTCTAAACAAGGGTTTTGTAGCTGAAGTCTAGCCTTCATATCCCGCCTTCTTCTCTAAGTGCCAAGCCCAACAAGGAAACTGATCTCTTAGACAATAAATCCACGCAGTTTACTGAGCTATCCCATCCATAAGTGGTGAGTCAAACAAAAATTGACAGCTGCCTCAAAAGTACATGAACATTGACCAGTACAAGCACGATTCCTGCACCAACCCAATCTCTCACATAGATTAACACTTTGGTTCCATAGAATTACTTAGGAAAGCAATATACTATTTGCAAAGAAATTTTGAGCTATAAAACCTATAAATTTAATGATTAACTACATATATAACCTTTGAATATGAAAAACATAAGAGGAGTGCAGGTGTGTGAAATTAGGAAAAAGTACAGGAATAGATAGGCCTTAAGGGTTAAAACAGGGGTTAAGGTGGTGTGTTTGGGATAGGATAGAGACCAAAAAGTATGACAATTCTAGCCACCAACAATTTTTTAATATAAAGTCATTCAGGGCAAACATACTATAAAATTGTGTTATAAAACATGGTACATTTTGCATGATGCATGTTTTGATGCATAAATGTTTTACATTTAAGTTCATGAATATGAATCAATGATAGTAATTTTTCATTTACTAGGTACATTTTGCATGATGATTCTTATAATGTTAGTAGATGATTCTTATGCTTTTTCAAAGTTTTTTTGTGAAGTTATTTGATGAATAGTAAAATTGCAAATTACAAAACATGGTATATTTTGCATTTGAATGAATCTTATAATGGTGTAGATGTATAAAACAATCATATAAATATAGTTCATTTTGAATTCATGAATAGATCATCATATTGTATAGAAGGGCTACTATGGATGTGGGTTAATACTTAAATTTTAATATAAAGTTGCTACCCAACTTTTGATAACCTTTGTAATAGCTACAATTTCCCCATACCATCTTTTCAAGTGATGTATGTTTCAAATTAAATGATAAGTAAAATGCATGCCATTTTGGATTTCATTATTATGTTAATTTTTCTTAGGAATATACTTTTATTTTCTTTGATAATTGAATTTTATCATTTCCATATTCATTTCACCCCACGACATCATAACATTATTCAGATTTACGTCATTATCCAGTAGCATATGAAACTATATAGAAAGAATAATATCATCATCAATGCAGTAGCACATAAAGGAACAATATAAGAAAATAATTCACACATAGAGACACCACGACTGGTCGGAGACCAGGGAAAAACCCCCCAAGAGGGAAACCCTTCCAAATTATTCTTCTTATTAGATTTTCATAAAATGTTCAACAAAGAGAGAGTACAATGATCCATATCTTCATCCATAAAACTATACAACAACAATGACTAAAAAATATCTATGAAATGAACCCAAACATGTTTATACTAAAAACCCTAATTTAGAAACCTGTAATGAACTATCACTGTCTGTGGTAAACTATTAAACTTTGTGTCAATGAGAAAAAAACTCAAAAGAATGAGATTTCATCTTTTAGGTCCCAGTGGCATGGAGTAGGATTAATCTGAGTGACTATAGTAGCCAAGTCGCTCCCTTAAGCCTGGTATGTGAGCGACTATGGTCAGATTTGAATTGTAGCAAGCGTGCGACTGAGATTCTGAAACCCTAACTCCTAATTGCATGGACAGAGAGTTTTTTGTGTGAATGGAAGACTCCAATCACACATATGAGATTCTATGCGAGAAACTGTGGTCAAATTATTCCTGTGTTGTACCAACACTGAGGCCCAAAACCCTAAAATTGAGATGCAAGCTTTAGACCCTGCAATTTCACCTCAGAGCGAACCCATTCCTCTGTGGACCTGCCTCAGACCCGTGTGAGCTAAAAAAATAAAATATAACAAAAGAATGCCCCATGATGATGTCCAAAATGAGGTTGAGGTCACTTGTATTTATATCCTTCCAAGGGTGTCCAATTTTCTTTAGGGCCGACTTGATCAAATATTCACATGTGGGTACATAAATTCAAAATCCAACTTATACTTATCCAAATAAGATTATCTTTAGGTTGATTTTGATCCTCTCGAAAGGAGGAGTTTAATGATATCATCATCTCCATCAAATGAGCTACCCAAGGTGGAATTTGATCCTAGTTGCATAATTTAACACTCCCTCTCAACTAGCAAGAATTCCACCTAATAATATATGTCCGTTAATCATCATATCATCCTGTAATCAAGTTATATTCAATCTCATGTATCTCATCATCAAATGCCATCACTTTTAATCTTTTCTCATCTCTTGCTTATTCCTATTTGACTCTTAATTGTCCCTACTCATATCTTGAACATTCTCGAATCTAAAAGAAGATGAATTTGTTATCGGAGGGGAGCTTATTCTAAAACCCTCTATTCATTGGGGAGCCACTACTACCACCCAGTATCAATTTCAGTGGGGATCCCATTGCTACCAATCGAGAAACATTAGTGGGGAATTAATTCTACAACTTGTATCATCATAAGAGAGAATATCATCAGGGAGAACATGTGAACCTGGAGCCACGTCGGGGAGCACGTCTTGAACTAGAATCTCATGGGGGAGATATACATATACAACCCCATATCAAGAAATAAGATATTAAAACACACACGGGAGAACATCTCAACCCTGTAATCACATCGGGGAGCTCATTCTCAACCCGTAACCACATAGGGGAGAAAATATCAACATAATCCTATTGCCTCCCGATCTTCCCATCGATGAATCTAAGTAGTCATGTGGTAGAACACTTGCATTGTAATATGAGCTTGGACGAGATACCCAATTTACCAAGAGGTAAGGATCACACACCTCTAAGCCTCCTCAACCCATTGGCGAGATGAGGAGGGACAATCCCAACAAGACCTACTTGTGGGTATGATGCTAACCGAGATATACTCTGCAATGACCAAGGTGGGGGAGATACCTGACTTGTCAAAGAAGACAAGGATCAAACACATCCCATGGGTGAGAGATATGGGTGATACCCTATTTTTTAGAGATTCCCCAACCCTAGGAGCCCTCCATCTCAATTGCACACCCTGGGATCTCAACGCGGATGAAGAGCTGGCTCAATGTCCTTGATCAACGATGCTCTCATCATACTCATATCTAGTATCAACTTGATAATCATGGTTCAATAGAAACAATCTCCTATTCATACAGGTCATCAAATCAAATATCATATTAAAACATAAATAATCATATATATACATATATATATATATAAAGGATACCATATTCATCCTCCCTCTCATGGAGGTGCCAACCACAAGCCTAAGCTTGTCTCACATTGTAGTAATGTCTCAATATATGAAGGTATATCAGTCTCAACAATATACATGATTCTCTGCCAATCAAATCCCACTCAATATTATCACAATGTATCCCTTTCATAAATAACTCTCTAAATAACTTCTTCATCATGCCTCATAACTAGTCATGTAAACTTCATGCTTAACCTCAGTCATGCTCAAAGCTATATATTCATCAAGATATCATGGCAGATATCGTACTAAGGTGACACCCAAATGAGCTTTATATTATCAATAACCATCCAAAACAACATCAATACATCCATGCATTAATAATATCTAAAATAAAAAACAGATCATCTCATGCAAATACCTCTAAGGGTGCTCGAAGGCAACTCTATGTGTATGAAGCAGCTCAATCATGAAACCAAACATCAATTCTTCAATCAACTACTAGTTGCCAAGCCTCTTCATAACTTCTTGAAATTCAATCGTTCAGTGTCCAAGGATTTGTATTTCCACTTTCCAACAATTCTCCGATAGCTTCATGATATAGTTTTTCCTTTTCCAAACACCATAAAGTATTTCATCATGCTATGATTTTTCCATTTTGAACTTTAGAGGCCATCTCCCTCTTACTTTGATTATCAGAGGCACATCATTTTTCAAGCATAAATCATTAGCATATAAAACAAAAATCAAAGTCATACCTTGGATCACTTTAGAAATAAAGGTTTGGATCAACACAACTAAATGTCAATGTAGACATATCAGACTTGAGGAGCTTGCTTCATACAATGCTTTA
Organism: Pinus tabuliformis; assembly: GCA_031772625.1. NCBI lineage: Eukaryota > Viridiplantae > Streptophyta > Pinopsida > Pinales > Pinaceae > Pinus > Pinus tabuliformis. The sequence goes on from CM062819.1 coordinate 1,038,556,034, forward strand.
TGCAAAAATAACACTTGATCTAAGAAATATGCTTAACCTTGCATAGATCAACATATTGTAACCAAACCAACTACGTTATCTTATAAATACTTAGATTTCAGATCAAAAATGATATCAAACTCATCAATATCACTCAAATATCAAGTTACAAAATATTTTATTTATCAAGCACCATCCAATCAAACTTTATCTGCCATCCTCATGATCACAACATGAATCATTTCTACTACTAAATATGAATGTATACATCAAGGAAAAATCATACAAGTTTCATGCGTATATCAATAATAAGTCATGCAAATTTCATCCAATCATTTCTTCATACTAAATCACAACTTTTTATACTTCAACCAATGTACCAAAGACAATGAGGTCAATACAAAATCAACATCAATCACAGAAAGTCACCATGTCCACATAGCACTGTCATCAAGGAAAATCGTCAGGTATGAAGTCAAATCATTAGTCACCGAATCAAAGCCCAAACCTATCTCAACATCAAGCATCATGTCAAACTTCCAATATTGCCCATCAATAAGCCAAATATTTTCAAAATATTGTAATTGTTATCAGACACTATCATATACTAGCTTCAATGATCAAATCAAGATGTCATATGAATATGCATATTTTAGTCACCTGCAAACACAAGTTTAGTCAACATGTTCACATTATAGTAAGTCAAATATTCAAGCTTCCTTGCTCATAGATATTTCTAGTGTTTTCTCCATGCCTTCTAGGACTATCATCCTTCAGGTATACTTCTGATTTCATGCAAAAAGATTCACTTTGTGTCATAAAATTTCTTTCATGCGAGTGAGGCTTAAAGTAAGGATATCTCTCTCCCCTCAGAATATAACTTGTTGAAGACCAACAATATAATATATTTTTCCATTCATGTCCAGGAATCATACTTCAACAGTAAAAAATATTTTATACATTTAATGCAAATGACAATAGATGTAGGAATATTATGAAGAGATTCTCCCTCTGAATGGGAAGCCACTTTAGTCATCATCATTCAAAACATCAATCTGTCTATCATAATACTATCATGCGTCAACATAACTTTTATATCTTGAAATCAAACTATATCAGATTCTAATGCATATATTCATCATGGACATAACATGCCAACATCAAATACTTATGCATCAAACTTTCATCAAGAGTTAGATTCATATGATTAGGGTAGCTGGAAGGTGTGACATCATACTTCAAAGAAAAAAACATCACTCAAATAGTTTAATCCATAAAATCAAGTCATCCATATTCACCATAAGACATAATTACTAACTCACCAAGGTCAACAAGAAGATCATGAATATAAATCTCATTATTACAATTCTATTATCATAGTTACCATGCTTATCATTATCAATATAATCAAGCTACCATATATAAGAATCAATGAGCTAGACTTCTTTATGGAATCCATCATGACCATAATGAAAGATGAATGCCAAATATCAAGTATACCAATATATCAAAGATCAATATTAAGTAGCATCAAAGGATCAATAAGTTCATCATATCTAAAAGGTAATATACTTGTTCACTATCAAGTAAATCATCTCATTAGGAGTATCATGAATCAAAATTTTATATGCATGAGCCATTTGTGAAGGTGACATTCATCATACCTTAGAAATTATCTTGTCATTCAGCTGAAACATAATCATAGAAACAATACACCATACATACCTTGTAGTATTTATATACCTATGCACCTTCTCATTTTACATAAGAAGTTGTAGCACATTGTCCACTTTTCATCAAGTGACTGTCAATGCTATTTCTTCTCTTCCTGCACTAGCCATGGTCCTCAAGAAATATTCGCTTATCACAACTCATCAGGAGGTTAGAAGCATCCAAATACTCACATATATATGCAGGAGGTATAATAATCAAAACAATAATCAGATCAATAAGTTAAATAAAGTAAATGCATAAAGGAGAATCTAAAGAATACTTATCTTCAATGAGAGGTGATCGTCTCCCTCTTGAACCAACCTTTAAGAGCCATCACTATACACAATCCATTTGAAAATGTTGCCTTTAATATTTCCATCAAAACCCAAGCTTAATAGAGACTATCCCATATAGAACTCCATCAAATCAGTCACAAGTGCTTGAATATATTCATATTGAACATGTTAGGGTTTCTAGATTGCAAATCTCAAGTCATTTCCATAAACCATGGTTTCTCTCAAACCTTAACCTCATAATATCCATCAAACCCTAATACATGATTTTCCTAGGGTTTCCTTCAAACCATAGTATTCTTTTAGGTCTCCTCCATCTTCTCTTACTTATATCAAAGGTGTTTCCATATGGGTGATCTTCCAATGATTTTTCTTCAACCCAACTCTGACACCATGTTAGTTTTTCTCAGGGATATATTGTTCTTTACTTTGATAATTGCATTTTATCATTTCAATATTCATTTCAACCCATGACATCATAACATTATTCATATTTATTTCATTATTCAGCAACACATGCCACTATTTAGAAAGAATAATATCATCATCACTGCAGAACATAAAGGAGCAATATAAGAAAATAATTCACACATAGAGACACCAGGATTGGTCGGAGACCATGGAAAAACCCCAAATGAGGGAAAACCCTTCCAAGTTATTCTTCTTATTATATTTTCATAAAATGTTCAGCAAAGAGAGAGTAAAATGATCCATATCTTCATCCATACAATTATACAACAACACTGGCTAACCACTATCTATGAAATGAACCCAAACATGTTTATACTCAAAACCCTAATTTAGAAACATGTAATGAACTGTCATTATCTGTGGTCAACTGTTAAACTCCGCGGTAAATGAGAAAAACTTTATAAGAATGAGATTTCATCTTTTAGGTCCTAGTCGCATAGAGGAGTCATCTGAGTGACTGTAGCAGCCCGATCACTCCCTTAACCCTGATATGCGAGTGCATATGATCAGATTTGAACTGTGGCAAGTGTGCGACTGAGATTCTGAAACCCTAACTCCCAGTCGCATGGATGGTGAGTTGCTTGTGCAACTGGAAGGCTCTAGTTGCATGAATGAGATTTTATGTGAGCAAATGTGGTCAAATTATTCCTGTGCTATGCCAGTGAATGAGGCCCAAAATCCTAAAATTGAGATGGGAGCTTCAAACCTTGCAATTTCACCTTAGAGAGAACCCATTCCTTCTGGGACCTACCTCATGTTGGAAATAATACTGAGAGGGGGGTGAATGAGTATTATCTGGTCAATAATTTTTATTTTCTCAAACAGATTTATACACGCTACTTATGTAAAGTGAACTAGTGTGTACACACAACTATTATTAGAGAAACCATCGTACACCCAGAAAACTTGTGATTTAGAAAAATTATTATGTGTTGATATTTAACCAATGCATCAATAACTTATTAAACAAAGCAGTAAAAATAGAATACACCATCACACATAAGTAACACACATGAACACCAAGATTTAAGGTGGAAACCCTATGTGGGTGAAAACCACCTGCTATTGTCGTCTCTGTCTTCTCTTAATAATAAGAAAATATGTTTACAATATTGTACTGGTGTAGACTCATACCAGTATGCAGCCACCCACCTACAGAAGGCTACAACCATCTCTCATTTTCTAGCTTCTACTGGAAGGAAGTTACAACCCCCTTGCTCTTGTACTAGTCAATGTGATTACTATTATGTAGGAGCCGGCCTACAGAAGGCTACAACCTTCTCTCTTACTCCAAGGACCACGTTTCATAAATTTTCAGACTGGATGATCGTGGTACAAAACAATACACATGAAGGCCTCATTTTATCAAATTTTCATACTGGACCCATTAGGAACTTTGAAACTCAAACTGCATCAACCAACAATCAATTAATTTGAACAATCAGATCACTGTCACCAGAACACTGTGCTGCACCCAAAAACCTACATCATCATTCAGAACCAGTTGCAACCTCAAAATCATGCATCATAATGTATACGCTACTTTACTGAAACCAACCTGCATGTATACGCTACTTCCTGTAATCAAACCTGCGTATACCTTCAAGACTACTAAAACATAAATTTTTTGAATCAAGTCTGTACCAACTAGCAGTAAGCTGACCATATACTATCTATTTACAAATATTTACACAGGCAGTAGTAGATATCACCCTTCTCACTTATTTAATCAATCAATCAGATACCAAACTCCTTATGCATTTAGTTTTACATTCATATCTAAGAAGACTTCATTGACAGACAACAGTGAAACAAAAAAATTGATCAAAGAGATCAGTCAGATCTAAAGAAGAGCCTTTTCTTTATATATGCTATTTTGAAGAGTATAACTTGCATGTACACGTGCTTTTGTAGAGACGAACCATCATACACATCTATAAATATTAACTCATAACTTCGCTTCACTTCTAGACTTCAGACAAGCCCAAATCACAAAATTTAAAGAATAAAAAATTTGTACATAATCAAATCTAGCCCAACCAATATTAGATCATTCAATAATAAGTCATTTTAGGTATCATGATTCTGATCCAAAATTGAATTCAAGGTGCACAAAGTATTTCGGATCAAATCACAAACATAGCCCTTGCAACATAAAATATACTTCAGATAGAAGTATTCCTTAGAAAACCATACTTGCACACCTGACCTTATGATCTTCTCCTCCTTATATAGATTTAGGCCCTTTGTCAATACCTTGGACCAAAACCACTTATGACCAATACCTTGGACCAAATACCTAGGGTCAATACCTCAGACCAAATACCTTGGACCCAAAATACCTTGGACCAAATACCTCAGACCAAAACCATGGTTTTCCAGCATGTATGCTCTTTTCCTCCTATTGGAGTGCGTGTATACATATACACTCTTTTTGTTCTATGGATCAACGGGTATACGTTGTTTTGTCTAAGTGGACCTGCGTATACTTCTTAAACTACTTTTCATCAACCTTTGCCTTTACCTTCTTTATTCTGATTAGTAGACCTTAGTTCCATCTTCATGTTCTTCTGTACCACTTCCCTGATACCTCTAAATATACCTGTTGTACTGTGAGTTTCCTTTTACCAAAACTGAATTGACCCGTGATTGAGTTGCCATCAAGAAAAACACTTGTATCATAATTCCAACAATCTCCCCCTTTGGACTTGTGGCAACCATGAAGGTGTTGATTACTGCAAGCTGTAGAAACTATTAGAGATAACAAGCAACACCAAAATACTCTCCCCCTTTGAAATCAAGAGAAAAGGGTGGACCAAGCAAATTTCCTCCTTTGATATACATTATGTTGTCCATGCTCCCCATGATTACATGCCAATTCTACAGAGATATGATTAAAATAAAATAACATGACTCTATAACTCAACTAAGTGGGTATGACCACCTTATGACCAATGACTCATACATACATCAATCACCCAACCAAGTGGGGATATACCAAATGTTTATACATGACAGAATTACAAAAAATATTACATCATCCATCCCATACAAAGTGGGGGTACAAATTACATCATTTGTCCAATAAGAATCATTCAAATATATAAGAAGTCATATCACACCCTAGACCTTTACATGAATTAAACAAAAAGAAATGATATAAATATCTGAAGCCATAGCTGGACTCAGCAACCATAATGCCAACAATGCAGAATGAGTGTGAAGGCTAATGCTCCCCCTGAACCTGTGCTACTGTTTTTATGTCAGAAAAACATATACACTCCTTCAGCCATAGAAACCCACGTGTATACACGACTAAACTTCATGAAATCCACGTATAGTAACATTCCTTTGAAAAATGGATTTAACAACAAGATGATGCAGCAACTACTCCCAAATTTTGTTTGAGATATTCAAATGTTTCTCTGGGCAGTGGTTTAGTGAATATATCAACAACCTATTCTTTGGAGGGAACATACTCGATTTTGACATTTTTTTCAAGCACTTGTTCTCGTAGAAAATGGTACTTGATGGGTATGTGCTTGGTCTTGGAGTGCATGACTGGATTTTTTTGAAATACTGAAATCACTTGTATTATCACATAGAATGGAGATGGGTGGAGTACATGTGATCTGAATGTATTTCAATGTTTGCATCATCCAAAGTAGTTGTGTACAAAAAGATGCAACAGCTACATATTCTGCTTCAGCTATAAATGAGGTAATCGAACTTTGTTTCTTGCTAAACCATGACACTAACCGAGAACCCATATAGAATGCACCTCCACTAGTTCTCTTTCGATCATCAACACTTCCTACCTAATCTGCATCTGTATATGCATGAAGAGTAAGGTCTGTATCTTTAGGATACCATAGTCCAAAGTACCGAGTTCCTTGAAGATATTTGAAGATTCTTTTGACTGCCTGGAGATGTGATTCCTTTGGATTTGCTTGGAACCTTCCAACAATTCCTACTACATGCATGATGTCAGGTCTGGTGCATGTTAGATAAAGTAGACTTCCTATCATAGATCTGTAACTTTGTTGGTCTACTGCTAGTGATTCATCGTTAGAGCTGAGACTGCATCCTGTTACCATTGGAGTACATACTGGTTTAGAATCTTCCATCTCGTACTTCTTCAAGATCTGCTTGAGATATTTTGTTTGTGAAAGAAAGATAACATCTTTTGTTTGCTATACTTGTATACCAAGAAAATAAGTTCATTCACCAAGTAAGGACATTTCAAATTCTTGCTGCATTACTGAAGAAAACTTCTGACTCATGGATTCTTCATTTATACCAAATATGATATCATCAACATAAACAATAATTAGCAGTTTATCATTTTCAATCTTTGTGTATAAATTTCTATTTGCAGAACCTTTTGTGAAACCTTGTTGTTGTAGATATTTGTCAAGGCAGTAATACCAAGCCCTTAAAACCTGTTTTAGACCATAGAGAGCCTTTTTGAGCTTGCATACATGTTTTGTATCATTTCCAAAAATGAATCCTTCTGGTTGTTCAATATACACTTCTTCTTCTAAATATCAATTAAGGAAAGCCGATTTTACATCCATTTGATATACTTTGAATTTTCAAAAACTAGAAAGGGTGAGAAACATCTTTATAGCTTCAAGTCTGTGTAGAAATTGTTGAGATTGCAACAAGATGATGGAGCTTAGTGAAAAGAGTCGCCTTCACTAAGTGGGCCCGCAGGCAAATTATGGCGCAAGTTCTATTTTTGATCACAGTGTGGATGATCACAGTGTGAGTGATCACAATGTGGGTGACCAAAGTGTGGGTGACCAAAGTGTGGGTGATCAAAGTCTATTTTTAGACTGGCTGTCAAAAATCGAAAAGTCAAATATTATTGTCTCATAATAATATTTGGACTATAAACTTGATCTTATTCTCTTGGAGAACTTTAGTTTGAGCTACAGATGTGGCCCATGCAACTGTCAGAAGGAAGTACGCTTTTCTTATGAGTCAGTTGAGTTGTTGCATGCATGACTTCAGTTAGAACTCAATCAGTTGAGTTTGGTGGAGTTGATTGTGGAGTTGATGGAGTTGTGTTCAGTTTGACTTGGTTAAACTAGTTGTAGTTGGTCTAACTGTAGATAGACTAATGATGAGTTTTTAAACTAATTATTAACTCATAATACAACTATAGAATACATCAGTTAACTCAGTTGCATGTCAGTGCATGTTCAGTTCAGCAGGGACAGGTGTTAGAGAATCAAATTGCTATCAGTTGTGACTATAGTTGTGCATCAGATCTTGCACAATCAAGGGATTGAGTATGCCAATGAGTTTGCTCATGTATTTGCCCAGTTTGTAGCTTCTGCTCACGTATTACACATTGTGAGTGATTCTTTGGAGGTGAAATACGAGTTTGGTAGACCATTCTCATTCATTCTTGAGCAGGTATTGAGCAGTGGAGGCAGGCAAGCAGTGGAATAGATTTGGAGATCAGATCTTAGCTGTATTGTGTGTAACAGGTGGAGCTGGTACTGGATTGCTTGTGATAAGCATTGTACTTTGTAATGTTACATGGTCTCAATCATTAATATACAGATAGTGTGGGGTTTTTAGCGAGATGCTTTCCCCGGGTTACATACTGTGTTAATGTGTGAATGCTCTTGATGTTTTATTGTTATTGATGTTGCTATATTGATGATCAACGTAGAGGAGCTTATGTATTGTGTATGTATTCTGCAATAGTACATGATCAGGATAATCTCCATTGAATATGTGTTAAATTATTCAAAATTTCTACAGAAATTCTGAATGTAGATCACCTGATAATGCAATGGAAAAATACTTGATCTACTTCTACAAACAAACTTGTGGAAGCTTAATCGATTTTGAGAAAGATCAAATAGAACTCATATAAGAGAGAATGAGAAATCAATCACACATGAACACAAAAGAATACTATGGGGAAAGCCTTGGCTAAAAACCCCGCTATCTGTATTATCATAAAAGTGGAAATATCTCTAGATTACACAAAGATTTAGCTCACAAGCTATCAATCTCTCAGTACAATCCCTCAATGATGCTCATAGATAGAATCGACACAACATATGCCATCCCTCAGTCCTCCAAGCCTCCTATTTCCTTGCACAGTTTCTCCTGGGTCCTCTACCTGCCACCTGTGTGAATTCACCCCTCACACAACTCACCAAACTCATAAATAACTGTGTAATCCTCAAGGAATGAATTCCTTCTGCATGCAAGAGATATCCTCAATGGAATATTCTTGCAACTAATAGTACACTGTCCCATCCTCTGATCTCAACTGGGTCTCTGACTGAACTGACATGCATGAGTTATTTATGAGAGAATATTTAGTTATCTGAAGTACACTAGTTACATGCATGCATGCATTAACTAACTAAACTCACAATCAGTTCCACAAACTGTTGGAACTAATCTACCTAGACTTAACTCAGTTAACTAGGATAACTAATTACAACTCAAAGTACGACTCATCCTAATCTCCTTAATTAAGGGATAACATCCTCAATCAAAGGGAAAACTGTTGCATATATTCACATAGACTTCATGTTTTATTTTCTCCAACTAATTAGCTCAAGATGAATTAATTAATTATTTTTCAAACAACTTCTAAGATCAAATTCGAATTTTAATTCTCAACTTTAGTTCAGGGGCTAACTAAAATTGGAATGTATCCTGAAATGCTATTTAGATCAATGCTATTTTTAGCACTTCTATATTTAGCATTTCTTGTTGCTATTTTCAACACTCCCTCCTAACAAGAAAGGGATTATCTGTCACCCCAATCCTGTCTCTGTGGAACTTGAATTTGCATTTTGATAATGCATTAGTCAAAATATCTGCATCCTACTCCTCGGTCAAAACATATAGCAACAACATGATCCTCTTCACCACACAGTCTCAAAGATGATGATACCGGATATCGATGTGCTTGGACCTATCATGAAATACTGGATTCTCAGAGAGTTTTATACAACTCTGATTATCGAAATGGATCACAGTTGGATCCATCCTCTGATCAAACAATCCAACTAGAATTTTCCACATCCAAATGGCCTCACATGCTGCCCGACTGGCAGCCATGTATTCAACCTCTGCTGAGTTAAGTGAAATTGACCTCTATTTCCTGTTGTACCAAGAAACTTTAGTTGAACCAAGGTTGAAAATTCCTCCTGAAGTGCTCTTCTGATCTGATGGACTCCCTGCCCAATCTGCATCTGTGAAGCCCTACAGCTTCACTCCCTCTATCTGTCTGTACCATAATCCATACTGAGATGTGCCTCTGAGGTATCTCAGCACATGCTTCGTTGCCTTCCAAAACAACATGGTAGGCTGAACCATAGCTTGACTCAGCTAGTTCACCGCAAAGCACAAATCTGGTCGTGTTTTCACTAAATATATAAATGAACCCACAAGCTGCCGATAAATAGTAGCAACTACTACCTCACCTGAAGTAGCATCCTCCTTCCTCCAGTTACCTACTAGAGGAGTCTGCATGGGCTTGCACTTCTCCATGTGGAATCTCCTGAGGATCTCATTGGCATACTTGCCTTGAGACACAAACACTTCTCCATCTTTCTACCACACTTCCATGTCTAGAAAGTAGTGCATAAGACTCATGTCTTTCATCATGAACTCTCTTGCAAGGTCCTCCTTGCAAGACTTGATCAATTGATCATCACCTGTCAATATCAGATCATCAACATAAAGAACAATGATCAATGGCTTACCTTCTACCATGATGTGGTAAAGGTTCACATTCTCTTCACTCTTTGTGAAGCCCAACTCGATGAAATAGCTGTTGATCCTGGTGCGCCAAGCACGAGGTGCTTGCTTCAGCTCGTACAAAGCTCTCTTGAGTCGACACACATGTGACTCATGATCGAAGGTCTCAAAACCTTCCAGTTGCTCTATGTACACCTTTTCCTCAATCTTGCCATTGAGGAACACAGTCTTCACATCCATCTAATGGATATTCCAACCCATCTGTGCTGATAGTGCCAAAATCAATCTGATAGATGAGTACCTTGCTACAGGAGCAAAAGTATCATTATAGTCGATCCCCTCAACATGTGAGAAACCACGGGCAACAAACCTTGCCTTATGTTTCTCCACACTGCCATCAACTGCTTGCTTTACCTTGCAAAGCCATTGATAACTCATCACTGACTTGTCCTCCGGTCTTGGGACAACATCCCAAAAACTGTTCTGAACTATGGAGTCATACTCCTCCACCATAGTATCAACCCAAACTGGCTACTGCACTGCTTCCACAAAGGAAGATGGTTTAGTCACTACACACTCCCCAACAAGGGCCATGTAACTAGTGCACCGCTCAGGTGATCTCCTCTATCCGCGCTGAGAGGATGCATGTCCCACATTCTCTCTCACATCCATCACCAATCTTTCAGCTTCCCTTGAGCATTTTCGCCCATCTATGGAAGACTCTGCATGAGTGGATGTCTCCACTCTTGGATCCTCTGCATGCGGCTGCTTCGCATCAGTGTGAGGCTCCTCCTCCTTAGGAACCAAAAGTTCCTCCTCTGCATGCAACTTGAGCTCCCTCTCAAGGGAAACTCACATGGCCTTCTGCTCATTGAACTTTAGATCTTTGCGCACCACTGTCCTTTGACTGGTAGGCAAGAAAACCTGATAGTTGTGGGGGGTATCAGTGTACCCCACAAGTATCCCCATCTTAGATGTTGGCTCTAGCTTCTTCCGAGCATCTTTGGTCACATGGAAAAATACCGGTGAGCCAAAGATCCTAAAGTGACTCACGCCTGGTCTCTTCCCAAAGAAGGCCTCCAATAGTGTCTTCATCCCCAGTATACGATGCAGGCTTCTATTCTGCAAGTATATCGTTGTATTGCATGTCTCAACCCACAAATGAAGTGGTAGGCCTTGGTCATGCAGCATTGCTTGAGCTACTCCCACAATCATTCTATTCTTCCTTTCGGCCACCCCATTCTGTTGTCGATTATGGGGTGTTGTCAACTCCCACTTAATTCCTTCTGCTACATAGAAGTCCTTAAACTATTGGGAGACATACTCTCCACCATTGTCACTTCGCAAGGCCCTTATTTTCTTTTCCAATTATTTCTCAACCAAGGCTTTGAACTCACAAAACCTTAAGAAGGTTTTATCATTCTTCTGCATGAAGTAGATCCAACATCTACGAGAAAAATCATCAATAAATATAACATAGTACCTCTGTTTAGCGGTGGAGGCTATCGAGGATGGTCCACACACATCTGCATGAACTTGCTCCAATATTGCTCCAGCTCAACTTTCTCGATCCTGAAAGGAAGATTTTGAATACTTACTCAAGGTACAACCTTTGGATGTATCCACTTGCTTCAGTTTACCCTTCGGAAGTTCGGTAGAAATCTGCTGCATGATCTTCAAGGCCCCATGGTGCAAGTGCCCCAATATTCTATGCCATAGCTCACAAACATCTTGGATTTGCACCAACTCTGCTTTGGAACTCAATGCAGCACATTCATCTACCTCCAACTTGTAGAGATTATTTACTCGAATCCCAATCCTCTTGGTCTGTCCAGTGCCAATGTGCCTCAGGAATTCCTTTCCTTTAATAAAGACTACATCATAGCCTTTGTCTTCCAACATTGCGACGAACACTAGGTTCTTCTTCAGTCCAGGCACATACTTTACATCAATCAGGGTGAGAGGAGCTCCATGCTCCCTCTGAAACACAACCATACCTTCACCTGAAACACGGTACTTTCCATCATCGCCCATTTCTATGTGCATCTAGAGGTCCTTCTCCTCCAACGTACTGAATAAAATCTTGTCGCCAGTCATGTGGAATGAGGCTCCACTGTCCAGGTACCAAACACAACCCACCATCGATGAAACCATGCATGCGATGACGGTGAAATCCAATTTGAACTAGGATGCCAGTGCCTCACCATTTGATCCCTTCAAGGATCCCTCCTTGGATTTTTCTGTGGACAATTTGTTGCATAATGGCCCACCTCATGACAATGAAAGCATCGTACTTCCAATTTGTCAATCTTCTTCCCACCATGGGAAGAACTCGATTTGGAATGGGAAGCCTTCCCCATCCCTTTCCTCGCCTTACTCGCTAAGGCTAGATTTTCTTCATCATCATGTTTTGATGAAGATCCATATCTAGTGCTTCTCCTTATCTCCTCCTGCATCAGATCCGACCACAGTCATTCCCAATCTGGCAGTTTCTCTCTTCCATTTACTGTGTCTTGGTAGCTATGACAGCTCTTAGGAATACCAAGGAGAGCAAGACTCACCATGTCATCATCGGCTGTCATGATTCCTACACTTCCAAGCTCATCCCTGCAGGTGGTGAACTTGTTCAGATATGTAGAGATCGTGTCGCCCTTTTCACACATGATTTTACGAAGCTTGTCTTTCAGCACCAGCTTCCTCTGATCACTGCCATTCTGATATAGATCCTCCAATTTTTTCCACATTGAAAATGGTGTCTCCTTCCCATGGAGACTCGAGACAATGTGGTTTCGAACTCCCTCTAGAAGAATCCTCCTCACTCTAGCCACACATTTCTTCCATTCTGCCAATTCTTGGGCATTAGTAGCTGCTGGCTTGGGGACTTCTTGATCAATGAAGTCCTTCAAACCATTGTCCTCTAATACTGCTTCAATGTGATCCTTCTAGGCTATATAATTAGAGCTTCCATCCAAAGCATACTCGAGTCTCAAACCATTGAACGCCATTGGTGAAATTTGAGATATGATAAGAATTTAATTTCTATAATCAGGAACTCCAAACTTCAAACTTTTCCATTCTTTTTATATTGTTCTCTGCTTTGATCACCTTTGCTCTGACACCATGTAGAAATTCTGAATGTAGATCACTTGATAATGCAATATACTAAAGAAAAATACTTGATTTACTTCTACAAAAAAAATTGCGGAAGCTTAATCGATTTTGAGCAAGATCAAATAGAACACATATAATAGAGAATGAGAAATCAATCACACATGAACACAGAAGAATACTATGGGGAAAGCCTCAGCTGAAAACCCAACTATCTGTATTATCATACAAGTGGAAATATCTCTGGATTACACAAAGCTTTAGCTCACAAGCTATCCAGCTCTCAGTACAATCCCTCAATGTTGCTCATAAACAGAATAGACACAACACATGCCATCCCTCAGTTCTCCAAGCCTCCTATTTCCTTGCATAGTTTCTCCTGGGTCCTCTGGTTGCCACCTGTGTGAATTCACCTCTCGCACAACTCACCAAACTCAAAAATAATTGCACAATCCTCAAGGAATGAATTCCTTCTGCATGCAAGAGATATACTCAATGGAATATTCCTGCAACTAATAGTACACTGTCCCATCCTCTGATCTCAACTGGGTCTCTGACTGAACTGACATGCATGAGTTATTTATGAGAGAATATTCAGTTATCTGAAGTACACTAGTTACATGCATGCATGCATTAACTAACTAAACTCACAATTAGTTCCACAAACTACTGGAACTAATCTAACTGGACTTAACTTAGTTAACTGAGCTAACTAATTACAACTCAAAGTACAACTCATCCTAATCTCCTTAATTAAGGGATAACTTCCTCAATCAAAGGGAAAATTGTTGCATGTCTTCACATAGACTTCATGTTTGATTTTCTCCAACTAATTAACTCAAGATGAGTTAATTAATTATTTTTCAAACAACTGCTAAGATTTCTCAATTTTAGTTCATGGACTAACTAAAATTGGAATGTCTCCCGAAATGCTATTTATAGCAATGCTATTTTTAACACTTCTATATTTAGCATTTCTTGTTGCTATTTTCAACAGTCTGGAAATAGGTGCAAAGATTTCTTCAAAATCTATACCTTCTTGTTGAGCATACCCTTTACAAATAAGTCTTGCATTGTTTCTAATAACTTCTCCATTTTCATTCAACTTATTCTTAAATATCCATTTTTTTTCCTATAACATTTTTATCATGAGGTCTAGGAACTAATTCCCAAGTATCATTCTTTTCAATTTGGTCTAATTCTTCATCCATGGCCTTGACCCAACATTCAACTTTGCATGTTTCATGTACATTCTCAGGTCCTGTGGAGGATAATAATGCGAGATAACTTGAGGTCCCTGTAAGAGTTCTTCTTGTTTGTACTCCAGACCCTTTTTCTCCTAGAATTTGAGATTCTGGATGATTCTTCTGAACATACTTGGATGGAGTCTTTTCCCTGTCTGTTGTATCTTCTTCTGATGCTTCATTGGTTTCTTCTTCAATATCATTTTGATTTGATGCAGGAAAGCATTCCCCATCTTCCTCATTGTCATGTTCCTCTGTTGATTTCATCTGTTCCGGATTTCTGCATGCTTCATCAACTACAACATCAATGCTTTCAACAATTTTCCGAAGTATTTTATTATAACATTTGTATCCTTTACTTCTGGAAGAATAACCAAGAAGAATACCTTCGTCTACTCTAGGTTCAAACTTACCAAGTTTTTCATTAGTAATTTTGATAAAAAATTTGCTTCGAAAAACTCTAAAGTGTTTTACAGTAGGAGGCTTACCATACCAAAGTTCATGTGGAGTTTGATTGCTATTTACCCGAACATTTGCTTTGTTGAGAATAGTCATGACAACAAATGCAACTTCACCCTAGAAGGTTGCAGGAGTTCCAGATTCATCTAGCATAGCTCGAGCCATTTGTTGAACTACTCTATTCATCCTTTCTACCACACCATTTTGCTGAGGAGTTCTTGCAGTGGAGAATTTCCTATTTATTCCATGTTCTTCACAAAAGTCAAAAAATTCATCTGATATGAATTCTCCCCCCTGACCAGATCTGAGACATTTGATTTTTCGATGTGATTCATTTTCAACTAAGCTTTGAAGGCTTTAAAATTTTGAAATGCTTCATCTTTATGTTTTAGAATACCTATCCAACACATCCTGGAAAAATCATCAATAAACAAAATAAAGTATTCTTCTCCACGAGGTGACTTTTTCCTTGTTGGTCCACATAAATTAGTATGGATGAGTTCAAGAGGCTTACTTGCTGACCCTTCCTTTTCAATGAAGTGAACTCTGGTTTTCTTACCGATTTGACATGGTTTGCATATGGTATTTTCTAGGATGCTGATATCTGGAAGATCACGAACTGCCTTGAGCTTGCATGCTTTTCTTATTTGAGAAAAGATTAGATGTCCTAATCTTCTATGCCACAACTAGTTTTCATCTGTTTTTCTTAGATAACATTGTTGTTGTCCTCCTTTGAGTATGTATAGGTTGTTTGGATTTCTTGTACCTTTGATCATGTTCTTTCCCATATCAAGTTCACGAACGACACATCCATTTGATGGGAACACCACTTCATTTCCTTGATCACACATTTGAGTGACACTCAACAACTTATGCCTTAAACCATCTATGTACATGACATTTCCACCTTTAACATTTTATTTCAAGAAAACATAACCTTTACCTTTAATGACAGCTAGAGTGTCATTTCCAAATGAGACATTCTTTTCCTTTTCTAAAGCATTATATGAATGAAGTTTCTCTTTATCACCTGTCATGTGCTTGGAGCATCCATTGTCGAGGTACCACTGATTTTCTTGTCCTTCTGCATACAAAGCTATACCACATATTTCTAATTGATATTCCTTCCTTCTCCATATCTTGGGATTTAATGGCGTTTCCTCCTTTTGAAATTTTGGCTGAAATTTTCTCCTGCATTCAGATTCTTCATGACCAAAGTTGTTACATATCAAGCATTCTATTTCATTTTCAAGAGGAGAAAAGTTATTATAGGAGATTTTCTTGATTCTTCTTGTACTTCTTTGATTTCATGCTTCTCTAGTCATGATGGTTTTGTAAGCAACACATTGAGCAGCCTTGTGTCCAAAGTTATGACATGAAAAAAATTGCCCATTAAAGAATTTTCTGCGATCATAGAATCTTTTGAAATTGTTTACCTATTGGCTGCGGCTTCTACTGATATTCATCCTTGGAGTAAATTGAGTATGATTTACCTGATAAGTATTTTTAGGCCTTTGCTGACGATTGGCATACTATTCACTCATCATTGCTGCATCAAGATAGCTTCTGGTGGAGGTTGATGGCTTCTGTGATTGAGATGATTCTCCAGTATATCCAAGACCTGTCTTTATTAGAGGAGAATGCTGAACTTTGATAATTTCATTTAAATTTTCTGATCCTTTAGCAAATCTAAGATTGAGAGATTTTTTCTTCTCAAGATATTTTCTTAGACCCACAATTTCACATTGTAGATTTTCATTGTGTTTTTCCCTTTCAGCAAGTTGGTGTGTCAAAGTATCTATGATCATATTCTTTTCTTCTAAATAGATTTTGAGTTTAGTGATTTCTTCAAGAAAATCTTCCTCTTCTAATGCATCCAAAAAGTCATCATTGTCATAGGCCATGAGAAGTCTATAATCTTGTTCAGTTTCATCTTCATCACTATTAGATAAACCATCACTATCTTCATGCATATAGTAACTCCTTCTATTCACAACCTGTTTTCTATTGGCTTTTTCATATTCCTTCCATTTTTCATATTTATCTTTATGAGGACATTTGGCAACATAATGACCAACTCTACCACAAGCAAAGCATTTGAAAGTTAGCTTACCTCTGAATCTTCTGGAACCCTGTTGAAGCTTCATGACAAAATTTACCTCATCTTCTTCTTCTGAAATGTGTCCAGATTCATGGTGCTCTTACTTTTCTTTTCCCTTTGTTGATTCTTTAAATGTGACTTCTCTCATATCTGACGGACCTCCTTTTCTCATTTCAAAGGCAGTTAGGATTCCATGGAGTTGAGTCACTGTAATAGTTTGAAGATCCTGTTTTTCTTCTATGGTAGATAATTTTGACTCAAATTTAGAAGGAAAAGATCTCAATTTTTTCTCCACTAATGTAACTTCCTTTATCTCTTCACCCAGATTATTCATACAATTAACAATCTCATCTATACGTAAGAAGTAACTAAAAACACTCTCATCACTATGCATCTTAAGAGTTTCATACTGAATTCTAAGAGTTTGAAGCTTAGCACATTTTACCTGAGAATCTCCTTCGTAGCTTTGAATGATTTTGTCCCATATTTCTTTGGCTATCTTGAGTTGCACGACTTTGACAAATTCTGATTTTGACAGACTTCCCAATAATGTATTGATAACTTTGGTATTGGTTTCGTATAGCTTCTTAGCTACAGATTTTGTAGGAATTGCTGCTGGAAATTGATATACTCCTTCTACAATTTCCCAAACATCTGCTCCAAGTGATTATAGATAAGATATGGTTCTTATTTTCCAATATACTAAGTTTCTCCCATTAAAGATTGGTGGTCTGATGGATCCTATGCCTTTGTGATTATTCATCTTGAAAGATATTCCTTCAAGCGATCAAGCTTCTTCAGAAGGACCTGCTCTGATACAAATTGTTGGAAATAATACAGAGAGGGGGGTGAATCACTATTATCTGATAAATAATTTTTCTTTTCTCAAATAGATTTATATACGCTACTTATGTAAAGTGAACTAGCGTTTACATGCAACTATGATTAGAGAAACCAGCATACACCCAGAAAACTTGTGATTTAGATAATTTATCATGTGTTGATATTTAACTAGTGCATCAGTAACTTATTAAACAGAGCAGTAAAAACATAATAAACCATCACACCTAAACAACACACATGAACACCAAGATTTAAGGTGGAAACCCAATGTGGGTGAAAACCACCTGCTGCTATCATCTCTATCTTCTTTTAATAATAAGAAAATATGTTTACAATCTTGTACTAGTGTAGACCCATACCAGTACGCAGGCACCCACTTGCAGAAGGCTACAACCTTCTCTCATTTTATAGCTTCTACTAGAAGGGAGCTGCAACCCCCTTGCTCTTGTACTAGTCAATGTGATTACTAGTACCTAGGTGCCGACCTATAGAAGGCTACAACCTTCTCTCTTCCTCCAGGGACCACGTTTCATAAATTTTTAGACTGGATGCTCCTTGTACACAAAAATACACATGAAGATCTCATTTCATCAAATTTTCATAGTGGACCCATCAGGAACTTTGAAACTCAAATTGCATCAACCAACAATCAGTTAATCTAAACAATCATATCACTATCACTAGAACACTGTGCTACACCCAGAAACCTGCATCATCATTCAGAACCACCTGCAACTTCAAAATCATGCATCAAAATGTATATGCTACTTTACTGAACCACACCTCCGTGTATACACTACTTGTAATCAAACCTGCGTATACCTTCAAGACTACTGAAACATAAAATTTCTAAATCCTGTACCAACTAGCAGTAAGCTGACCATCTACTGTCTATCTATAGAGCTTTACATAGGCAGTAGCATAGATCACCCTTATCACTTATTCAATCAATCAATTAGATACCAAACTTCTTATGCATTCAGTTTTACATTCAGATCTAAGAAGACTTCATTGGCAGACAACAGTAAAACAAAAAAATTGATCAGATATATCAATCAGATCTAAAGAAGAGGATTTTCTTTTGTATACGCTATTGTGAAGATTATATCTTGCGTGTACACGTGCTTTTGTAGAGACGAACCAGTGTACGGATCTACAAATATTAACTCATAACTTTGCTTCACTTCCGGACTTCAGACAAACCCAGATCACGACATTAAAAAAATAAAACAGGTGTACATAATCAAATCTAGCCCAACCAATATCATATCATTCAATAATAAGTCATTTCAGGTCTCATGATTCTGATCCAACATTGAATTCAAGGTGCACAAAGTATTTAAGATCAAATCACAAACATAGCCCTTGCAACATAAAATATACTTCAGATAGAAGTATTCCTTAGAAACCCATACTTGCACACATGGCCTTATGATCTTCTCCTCCTTATATAGCTTTAGGCTCTTTGTCAATACCTTGGACCAAATACCTAGGGTCAATACCTCAGACCAAATACCTAAGACCAGTACCTTAGACCCAAAATACCTTGGACCAAATTCCTCGGACCAAAATCTTGGTTTTCCAGCATGTATGCTCTTTTCGTCCTATGGGAGTGCGTGTGTACGTATACGCTCTTTTTTTTCTTCTGTGGATCAGCGTGTATACATTGTTTTGACTAAGTGGACCTGCGTATACTTCTTAAACTACTTTTCATCAGCCTTTTCCTTTACCTTCTTTATTCTGATCAGTAGACCTTAGTTCCATCTTCCTATTCTTCTGTACCACTACCCTGTTACCTCTGAATATACCTATTGTACTGTGAGTTTCCTTTTACCAAAATTGAATTGACCTGTGAGTGAGTTGCCATCAAGAACAACACTTGTATCATAATGCCAACACCTCAGACCTGTGCGAGCCAAAAACAAGAAAGAGAACATAAAAATTTCCCATGATTATGTCCAAATGAGGTTGAGGTCACTTGTATTTGTAGAATTCCAAGGGTTTCCAATTTTCTTTAGGGAAGATCTGATCAAATACGCACATGTGGGTACATAAATTCAAAGTCCAAGTTATGCTTATCCAAATAAGATGATATTTAGGTTGATGTTGGTCCTCTTGAAAAGAGGAGTTCAATGCAATCATCATCTCAATCAAATGAGCTACCCAAGGTGGAATTTGATCCTATTTGCACAATTTAACATATTACCCACCAAAATTCTCATGGATCAACCTTTTCTTGGTTGTTTTAGTTAACTTCCAAGTTTTTATTTGATGTAAGGTTTCAAGTTATAGTTTGTGAGTTTAATCAACAATAAACATTATTTAAAACATGTTACATTTTGCATGATGCATGGTTTGATGCTTAAATGTTTTACATTTAAGTTCATGAATATGGAGCAATGTTTGTAAATTTGCAAAATTACAAAAATTGCAAATTACAAAACATGGTACATTTTGCATTCATGAATCTTATAATGGTGTAGATGTCTAAAACAATCATATAACTTAAAATTACATTATAAAACATCTAGTACATGTATACATTTTGCATTCATGAATAGAACATCATCTTGTATATAAGGACTATTTATACTTAACATTTAATATAAAGTTGCTAAAAGCAAACGTACTATAGTAAAATTGCATTTACTTTGTATGGCTCCCATAGGTAGAGTTTTAGAACCAAATTTTTGATACCCTTTGTAATAGTTACAGTTTCCCCATACCAAATTTTCAAGTGATGTACGTTTCAAGTTAAATGATAAGTAGAATGCATGCCATATTGGATTTCATTATTAGCCACCAAAGTTCCCATGGATCAACCTTTGCTTGGTTGTTCTAGTTAACTTACAACTCTTTGTTTGATGTAAGGTTTCAAGTTATAGTTTGTGAGTTTAATCAACAACAAACATTATTTAAAACATGTTACATTTTGCATGATGCATGGTTTGATGCTTAAAAGTTTTACATATAACTTCATGATTATGAAGAAATGTTTGTAAATTTTCACTTGGTTGGTACATTCTTAACGATGATTCTTATAATGTTATTAGAAAATAATAAGGATTTGGGTTGATTCTTAGGTTTTGTGAAGTTGTTTAATGAATAGTAAAATTGAAAATTACAAAACATGGTACATTTTGCATTCATGAATCTTATAATGGTGTAGATGTCTAAAACAATCATATAACTTAAAATTGCACATTATAAAACATGGTACATACATTTTTCATTCATGAATATATCATCATCTTGTATAGAAGAGCTATTATGGATGTGGGTTGATACTTAACTTTTAATATAAAGTTGTTCAATGCAAACATACTATAAAATTGCATTATAAAACATACATTCTAAATTACCTTGTTTTTCTTAAAGTCTACTTTCAGATACTAAATTGTATTTTTCATGAAATTTGAGAAAGCTTAGAGATTGAGAATTAAAAATTGCAATGTTGAATCAATTAAAGTTGCATTAATCTCAAAAGTTGCATTAAAGTAAATGAAATTTTCAAATATTAAATACTATGTGTGGAGCATGCATTGTTAGTTTTAATAGGTTTTGTATGCACTGCATGTATAGGAAAAACACAATAAAATGCATTTTTTTAATAATGCATTTTTTATGGTAATGCGATTTTAATAAAGTAAATAATGTTACTAAGATAGCAATAAAAATATTTGAAAAGATAAAATGATGACATAAAAAATAAAAATGCAATGCAAACATGATAGGTGTATAATCAACAACAAACAAGAAAATTGTGATATGCTACATCCTTACATTATAGTAGTATTTGGGATATTTGAATTACTTTTTAAAATTTAACAACAAAACCACCATATTAATGATTTTTTTTTGTAATACTTAGTACTAGCTAGAATGTACAACTTAAGAGTGCACAAAAAGAAAGGCTAACAATCTACTTGAACTATTTCTCAAAAATGAATACAAGGAGAAGATATTGTTGGGCGGTTCAATTAAAAAAATTCTGATGGAATTCCATCCTGAATGATCTGTTCATCGCCAATGTTTGACATTCTTCATTTTTTAACTTTTGATTTTTATATCAATTTTATGCAGGCTGCACACACCAAGTGAGTATATTGACAACTTATGGCATCGGATTGATAGTCTTGAAATTAAACATGACTCTCAGTTTGATGAGTTATTAGAAAAAATATCATCTTAGTATAATATTCCCTCTTTCATATATAAAACCACTATCATCATAGTCCTCCAATAACTTCATCTTTTGTTTAGTGCACCACATCAAATAATACTTGAATTTTTTCCATGTTGTTAATGGGTGCAACTACAAAAAAACATCTCATGCACAATACAAAAAAAAGTGTAAATTTAGATCATAATTAAAAAGAAATTAGTTATCAACATGTACTTGATTTTATTATCTATTTAGATCTATATTTTAACTATTATCTAGATACTTATACACAATCATTTCAAAAACATAACACACACACACACACACATTCTTTGAAAGAAATTGAAATGTTACCTTCTCTAAAAAGATCAAAAACTCGATCACCTTCAGATGACACTATAGTGTCCTCTGATTCCATCTCTTCGAAGCTTGCAAGTGACATTTTTCTCTTTGTATTAAGTTATGTATGTTTCGAAGCTCTCATATACATTGTTTTCACAAACATCATTGAATTGTGTGTCCTCTATGCAAACAACACAAAAACAATATTCTTTTCTTCTATCAAACACAAACACATTTTGATATACTTTTGTTTTAATTGAATGCAATTTTCGAGTCCCTTTTACTGTTTAAGCTTCATATGTAATCGATCTATCTACATCTTAGACTCCAATATGCCAAAAAAACCTAATTTAAACTATATAATTTATAAATGTTTAAAATTAGAATATATATATATATATATATATATATATATATATATATATATATATATATATATATATATATATATATATATATAGTATCATATATTAAAAATATATACAAGTTAATGTATATGTATATACCTGCATACCTCCCTTGATGGGTTAGTCTCATGGATTAATGAAAAAATGCACCATTGAACAACTTGTTCAACTGAGACAGGTCGGTCTGCAGAGTGGTCTATTTGATATCTTCGAAGTGCTCATTTTATACATGCCCCTGCACCATCATGTTATACTTTTCCATGACCAGTCTAAAACAAATTCCAACAATGTTTAATGTTGGTTTTCATATGAAGAAGACACAACCAAAATAATGGTCATGAATATTTGAATTGACTTGCGCATCCATTTGACCATATCCAATGTTCATTGAATTTTATTCCACGACCTTTCAATGAGTCAAAATATAATGAAATAAATTTGTACAAAATATGTATCATGTGTACAATGATCGATGATATAAAAATGATATTCTTTAATAACATCTCGATTCTCAGTGGTGATTTCTATATGATCAACATTTTGTTCAAAATGTCTATATTGAACATGGACAAGCATAGAGACTTGGTCAGAATGATAATATTCACTATGTATTTCATTTTGTGAAACAAATGTGTAATTTTATGCAAAATCAACTATCGAAAAAATGGTCCTTGTTGGAAAAATTTCATGGTATTTTTTGAATTGTAGGTCATACCATCGAGCTCTATGAGAATGCTTGGTGTATTTATAAATTTCTGTCTCAAACTTCTTCAAAAACTCTATCACATAAATTTCTTCTTCTTGTAAATCAATCCTTCTAGCACTTGCACTACTACTTGAACCAATCAATGCATGGATATATTTATATCTCTTCCATTTCACTTTTATGTTAGACAGTTATTGATCATTCATATCAATAAGATATTTATTGTGAAACAAAGTCAAATTTCCACAATGATCACATTTTTTACCACCAACACATTCCTTTTGGTAAAATAATTCATGATTTCCTCTTCCACATAGAATTTCGGATATGAAATTAGTGGAAAGAGGAAGTGATTTTTTCTAAAATGTTTTACAAAAATTAAGGAAGTTGCCATAATATAATTGAAATTCCACATGATAATGACAACAAGAAGTGTTGCGTACAGTGATGGGTTTAACATACCACATTTTTTGTTGGCAAAAAGTACTGATTGAGACATTAATTCCACGATTCTCTTCTTTGAACTTATTGAAATTTTTTATCTATGATCTGGATTTAAATAGGAACGCAACAAATTATAGATATAACCATACACACAGAGATGCAATAGAAATAATACTTCATTTCGTTAATGTAAAATACTGAAATATGCTTACAAACAGAAGTGGAAATAAACCAGCTAGGGCGATGGTATCTTATCTCTGAGAGGAGATGTGGCAGCTACATGCCTCTGAACTGTGTTACAATGAGGCTCGAAGGCCTATTTATTGTTGAGAAACAATGGAAAACCCTAAACATCCAAAAACCTAACCCTAGGAGATGAAACACCAAATTGTGGGCCCTGTTTGGGTAAATTGGTACATCAACTTCCCGGGGTCATGACTTTGGCATACGATCTCGTTTGACGTGCACAATAGCTCGTTAGAAATATCTATTCAAGGAATACAAATTTGGGAAGAGAAACATCAGTCCAGGGACCCATGTTGCCCCCAGATTTCACAAAAAACATCATTTACGGCCTCAAAACGGCTTCGGAAGTCAAGGACCCGAAAGACTGCTAAAAATAGTAAATTGTGCTACAATTAGGGAAACTGCAAAATTGAAAGAGATAGTTGTGGAGGTCCAAGTGGGATATGTGGGTGGCCACCAAAATCCACTTGGATCATTCCTCCCCCCTTAGGAGGCAATGGTCCCCATTGCGTTGAGTTCCTCCATGAGATGAGGAAACTTCTGCTGAACTTGGTCCCTAGTGAGTTGTTCTGTAACTTCTGATGTGTCCAGCAACAGTGCGAAGCTTGGTCAAGGGCAGTCCACATTGAACACTCGGTGCAAGCGAAGGAATGGGAAAATGTTATGCTCCAAAGCATTATTTCCCACAACCTTGGTATGCATTCTTGTAAGGCGTACTTTCTACAGATGCAACCTGACTTTGTCATCCACTTGAAACTTGTGTGGTACCTGATGTTGATCATGTCGCTGCTTGTACTTGGAATTTTCTAGAATGGAATGGCGATATATCGACTCATTGGGTAGAGGTGCTCTAGGAGTCAGATCAAATGAATGCTTGACCTGATAGTGCAACGGTGTCCCTGTGGGTGAGGAGAAGATGTTCTTGTCTGCTTTCCTGACCATATCCATCTGTTGTTGCTGCTGCGTGGAGGAACCCTTCACGGGGGTCATTGATGTGGTGACAATATTCCCCTTACTTTGGGAGCGAACCAGACAGAAAATGAATTTCCTAGTCTTGGAGATGAGCTTACTGCATTTCTTAGCAGTGATCAAAGAGGTGCCGGTAGGTGGGGCTACCTCCGGTATCCTGTATAATGAATTACCCAAAGAAATAATAACAGCCTAAGGCCTTGACACGTACATAGCATGTTGCCTCCATAAGTATGGTTGGCCTAATAGTACATCACAAACATCAAGAGGTGTAACATCAAACAATACCTCATATGTGAAAGGCTTGATGTTGTAGGGAAGGCGACATTGATGGAAAACTCGAAGATCTTGTCCTTGGTGAAGCCACCCGATACTGTACGGCTACGGGTGTGGTGTAGTTGGTAGGCCCAACCGCTTCATGACCTCTATTGAAATGAGGTTCTTTTGGCTCCCACTGTCAACAATGAATTGCAGCGGCAAGCCCTTCACCCACATTTGTGAGTGGAAAAGACCCCCCCCCCCCCCTCCTCTGGATCTTCGGGTTCATTCTTCTGGACCTTGGTGGTGGAAACAGTGGTGCTGGGCTCTGCATCAATTATTTGGTTCCCTTTGCCATTCTCCTTGTCAGGTTCTGACTCAGGGTCGGAACATGCATCTAATTTTGAAGCCTTCAACTTGGCCACCAATGACTACTTGGTCCGACACTCACTTGTGTTGTGAGTGGGGCTCTTATGGAACTCACACCACTTTCCTATGTCCTTCTTCAAATTTGTGGTGTTTTTCTTTTCTTGTGACTTTGATGGGTTGTCTTGGGTCACCCCACCTTGGCTTTGTCCTTTGGTCCTCGGATTCATAGATCCAAAGTCTAGCTTCTTCTACTTAAACTTCTGCTCGATCTTGACAGTGTATCGGTATGCCTTGTAGAGCGAGAAGATGTCTAGGAACTCCATCTCATCCTAGATGTACCTATGTAGGCAGCTGTGGTATTTGAGTACTAAATGCAACTTAGAATCCTTGATACCCAACTGTGTGCAAAGGGTATAAATTTTTTTTGTGAACTTCGACACACCTTGGTCCCTTCCCTGCCGCAACGTGGTCCAATTTATGTATTTTTCCTCATAGCTTTTGACAGGGTAGTACTGCCCATTGATGGTATATCGGAATGAATTCCAAGTGGGTGCGGCTGAAAATAGTGAACACGTACTTTCATCCTTCTGCTCGCAATAGGTTTTCCACCAGTCCTTGATGTGGGGGCCTGCTTTGCGAGGAGCGAAAATAATCTTTTCCCCACTGGAAAAATCATGAACAGAAAAATACCCTTCTAGCAGATTTAACCATTTATCTACGACATCAACATCTATCTGACCATCGATTATGGGGATTTCAAAATTAACTTGTACCTTAAAGGGTGTGGCATTTCTAGAGTAGCTGTTCGAAGCCGATGTGTCGCCTCTGGGTAGCCGCTGAAGAATCTGGGCAAAGTTTTCCATCATCGCGTTCCTTTGTCACTCGAGGGCTTCTTCGAGCAAGATTTTTATAGTATATCCTACCCCCTCATCTTTCTTTTCATCCACCATGGGAGGTCGTCGGTATTTGCAAGGCTGGTCTTGCAAAGGTTCGACCAGTTCAGGCCCTAACTCCTTATATCCCAACCTCGTTGGGGACATGCAAGACAGACAGAGAAAGAGCAGACTGCCCTGATACCATTGATCCAAATTTAAATTGGAACAAAAAAAATTATAGATATAACCATACACACAGAGATGCAACAGAAATAATACTTCATTTCATTAATGTAAAATACTGAAATATGCTTACAAACAAAAGTGGAAATAAACCAACTAGGGTGATGGTAGCTTATCTTTGAGAAGAGATGTGGCAGCTACATGCCTCTGAATAGTGTTACAATGAGGCTCGAAGGCCTATTTATTTTTGAGAAACAATGGGAAACCCTAAAAATCCAAAAACCTAACACTAGGAGATGAAACGCCAAATTGTGGGCCCCGTTTGGGTAAATTGGTACATCAACTTCCCAGGGTCGTAACTTTGGCATACGATCTTCGTTTAACGTGAACAATAGCTTGTTAGGAATATCTATCTGAGGAATACAACTTTGGGAAGAGAAACGTCGATCCATGGTACCATGTTGCTCCCATATTTCCCAAAAATCGTCATTTGGGGCCTCAGAACGGTTCTGGAAGACCAAGAACTGAAAAACTACTAAAAATAATAAATTGTTCTACAATTAAGGAAACTGAAAAATTGAAAGAGACAGTTGTGGGGGTCAAAGTGGGATAGGTGGGTGGCCACCAACATCCACCTGGATCATTCCTCCCCCCTTAGGAAGTAATGATCCACATTGCGTTGAGTTCCTCCATGAGATGAGGAAACTTCCGCTGAACTTGGTCCCCGGTGAGTAGTTTTGCAACTTCTGATGTGTCCAGTAATGGTGGGAAGCTTGGTGGAGGGCGGTCCACATTGAACACTCAGTACAAGAGAAGGAATGGGGAAATGCTATGCTCCAAAGCATTGTTTCCCACAACCTTGGTATGGGCTCTTGTAAGGCGTTCTTTCTGCAGATGCAACTAGACTTCGTCGCCCACTTGAAACCTGTGTGGTACTTGATGTTGATCATGTCACTACTTGTAATTGGAATTTTATAGAATGGAGCGGTGATATATCGACACTTTGGGTAGAGGCGCTCTAGGAGTTAGATCGAATGAATGCTTGACTTGGTAGTGCAATAGTGTCCCTGTGGGTGAGGAGAAGATGTTCTTATCTGCCTTCCTGACCATATCCATCTGTTGTTGCTATTGCGTGGAGGAACCCTTCACGGGGGTCATGGATGTGGTGACGATCTTCCCCTTACTTTGGGAGCGAACCAGATAGAAAATGATTTTCCTAGTCTGGGAGATGAGCTTGTTGCATTTCTTAGCAGTGATCAAAGAGGTAGCAGTAGGTGGGGATACCTTTGGTATCCTGTATAATGAATTACCCAAAGAAATAATAACAGTGTGAGGCATTGACTCATACACAACATGTCGCCTCCATAAGTATGGTTGGCCTAACAGTACATCACAAACATCAAGAGGTGCAACATCGCACAAAACTTCATTTGTGAAAGGCTTGATGCTGTAGGGAAGGTGACATTGCTGGCCGACTCAGAGATCTTGTCCTTGGTGAATCCACTCGATACTATACGACTGCGCATGTAGTGTAGTCGGTTCGCCCAACCACTTCATGAACTATATTGAAATGAGGTTGTTTTGGCTCCCATTGTCAACATTGAATTGCAGCGGAAAACCCTTCACCCACATCTGTGAGTGGAAAAGGCGCTCCCCCTCCTCTAGATGTTCGGGCTCATTCTTCTGGACCTTGGAGGTGGCAACAGTGGTGCTGGGCTCTGCATCAATGACTTGTTTCCCTTTGCCATTCCCTTTGTCAGGTTCTGACTTAGGGTCGGAACATGCATCTAATTCTGAAGCCTTCAACTCGGACACCAGTGACTGCTTGGTCCGACACTCCCTTGTGTTGTGAGTGGGGCTCTTATGGAACTCACACCACTTTCCTGTGTCCTTCTTCGACTTCGTGGTGTTGTTATTTTCTTGCGGCTTCAACGGGTTTTCTTGGGTCAACCCACCTTGGCTTTGTCCTTTGGTCTTCGGATTCGCAGATCCAAAGTCTGGCTTCTTCTATTTAAACTTTTGCTCAATCATGACAGCGTATTAGTACACCTTGCCGAGCGAGGAGATGTCCAGGAACTCCATCTCATCCTAGATGTACCTGTGTAGGCAGTTGTGGTATTTGAGTACCAAACGAAGCTCAGAATCCTTGATACTCAGCTGTGTGCGAAGAGTATGAAAATTTTTTATGAACTCCAGCACACCTTAGTCCCTTCCCTACCGCAACGTGGTCCACTTTATGTATTTGTCCTCATAACGTTTGACAGGGTAGTACGACTCCTTTATGGCATCTCGAAATGAATTCCAAGTGGGTGCATATGAAAATAGTGAGCTTGTAATTTCATCCTTCTACTCGCAGTAGGTCTCCCACTAGTCCTTGATGTGGGGGGCTGCTTTGAGAAGAGCGAAAATAATCTTTTCCCAACTGGAAAAATCATGAATAGAAAAATGCCCTTCTAGCAGATTTAACCATTTATCTATGGCATCTACGTCTATTTGACCCTCGAATATGGGGATTTCAAAATTAACTTGTACCTTAAAGGGTGTGGAGTTTCCGGAGTAGCTATTGGAAGCTGATGCGTCGCCTCTAGGTAGCCACTGAAGAATCTAGGCAAAGTTTTCCATCACCGCGTTCCTTTGTCGCTCGAGGGCTTCTTCGAGCATGATTTTGATAGGAACTCCTACCCTCTCATCTTTCTTTTCATCCAACATGGGAGGCCATTGGGATTTCCGAGGCTGGTCTTGCAAAGATTCGACCAATTCAAGCCCTAACTCCTTATATCCCAACCTCGTTGGGGACATGCAAAGACAGACAGAGAAAGAGCAGACCGCTCTGATACCACTAATCAAGATTTAAACAGGAATGCAACAAATTACAGATATAACCATACACATAGAGATGCAGCATAAATAATACTTCATTTCATTAATGTAAAATACTGAAAAGTTGTTAGAGGAGTACAACTTTAGGAAGAGAAACATTGGTCCATGGACCCATGTTTCTCCCAGATTTCCCAAAAAACGTCGTTTAGGGCCTCAAAATGGCTTTGAAAGTCCAAGACAAGAAAAACTGCTAAAAATAGTAAATTATGCTACAATTAAGGAAACTTCAAAAGTGAAAGAGACAGTTGTGGGGGTCCAAGTTGGATAGGTGGGTGGCCACCAACATCCACCTGGATCATTCCTCCCCCATTAGGAAGCAATGGTCCCCATTGCGTTGAGTTCCTTCATGAGATGAGGAAACTTCTGCTGAACTTGGTCCCTGGTGAGCTGTTTTGCAACTACTGATGTGTCCAATAATGGTGGGAAGCTTGGTCGAGGGCAGTCCACATTGATATTTGGTGCAAGAGAAGGAATGTGGAAATTATATGCTCCGAAGCATTGTTTCCCATAGCCTTTGTATGGGCTCTTGTAAGGCGTTCTTTTTGTCTATGCCACCAGACTTTGTCGCCCACTTGAAACTTGTGTGGTACCTGATGTTGATCATGTCACTGCTTGTACTTGGCATTTTCTAGAATGGAGCGGTGATATATCAAACCAGTGGGTAGAGGTGCTCTAGGAGTTAGATCAAATGAATGTTTGACCTGATAGTCCAATGGTGTCCCCGTGGGTGAGGAGAAGATGTTCTTGTCTGCTTTCCTGACTTTATCCATTTGCTACTGCTGCTGCGTGGAGGAACCTTTGCAGGGGTCATGGATGTGGTGATGATCTTCCCCTTACTTTGGGAGTGAACCAAATAGAAAATGAATTTCCTAGTCTCAGAGATGAACTTGCTGCATTTCTTAGTAGTGATCAAAGAGGTGGCAGTAGGTGGGGTTACCTTCGGTATCCTATATAATGAATTACCCGAGGAAATAATAATAGAACGAGGCCTTGAATCATACATAGCATGTCACCTCCATAAGTATGGTTGGCCTAATAGTACATCACAAACATCAAGAGGTGAAACATCAAAAAATACCTCATTTGTGAAAGGCTTGATGCTGTAGGGAAGGCGACATTGCTGGCGGACTCAGAGATCTCATCCTCGGTGAAGCCACCCAAGACTGTATGTGTGCAGTTGTGGTGTAGTCAGTAGGCCCAACCACTTCACGATCTCTGTTGAAATGAGGTTGTTTTGGCTGCCACTGTCAACAATGAATTGCAGCGGCAACCCCTCCACCCACATCTGTGAGTGGAAAAGACGCTCCCCCTCCTCTAGATCTTCGGGCTCATTCTTCTGGACCTTGGTGGTGGCAACAATGGTGCTGGGCTACGGATCAATGATTTTCTTCCCTTTGCCATTCCCCTTGTCAGGTTCTGACTCGAGGTCAGAACATGCATCTGATTCTGAAGCCTTCAACTTGGCCACCAGCGACTGCTTGGTCCAACACTCACTTGTGTTGTGAGTGGAGCTCTTATGGAACTCACACCACTTTCCTATGTCCTTCAAATTCGTGGTGTTGTTCTTTTCTTGTGACTTCGACGGGTTGTCTTGGGTCACCTCACCCTGGGTTTGTCCTTTGGTCTTCTGATTCGAAGGGTATGAAAAATGTTTGTGAACCCTAGCACACCTTGGTCCTTTCCTTGCCACAGCGTGGTCCACTTTATGTATTTTTCCTCATATCTTTTGACAGGGTAGTAATACTCCTTGATGGCATCCCAGAATAAATTCCAAGTGGTTGCGGCTAAAAATAGTGAGCCCGTACTTTCATCCTTCTTCTCGTAGTAGGTTTCCCACCAGTCCTTGATGTGGGGGGCTACTTTGAGAAGAGCGAAAATAATCTTTTCCTGACTAGAAAAATACCCTTCTAGCAAATTTAACCATTTATCTACAGAATCTACGTCTATCTGACCCTCAAATATGGGGATTTAAAAATTAACTTGTACCTTAAAGGGTGTGGCATTTCTAGAGTAGTTGTTGGAAGCCGATGCGTCGCCTCTGGGTAGTCGCTGAAGAATCTGAAAAAGTTTTCCATCATCGCATTCCTTTATTGCTTGAGGGCTTCTTCGAGCAAGATTTTGATAGGATCTCCTGCCCCCTCGTCTTTCTTTTCATCGGCCATGGGAGGCCATTTGGATTTGCGAGGCTAGTCTTGCAATGGTTCGACCAATTCAAGCTCTAACTTCTTATATCTAGACCTTGTTGGGGACATGGAAAGACAAATAAAGAAAGAGTAGACCACTCTGATACCACTAATCCAGATTTAAACAGGAACATGACAAATTATAGATATAACCATACACACATAGATGCATCAGAAATAATACTTCATTTCATTAATGTAAAATACTAAAATATGATTACAAACAGAAATGGAAATAAACCATCTAGGGCGATGGTAGCTTATCTCTAAGAAGAGATGTGATGGCTACATGGCTCTAAACTCTGTGACAATGAGGCTCGAAGGCCTATTTATTGTTGAGAAACAATGGAAAACCCTAAAAATCTAGAAACCTAACACTAGGAGATGAAACACCAAATTGTGGGCCCCATTTGGGTAAATAGGTACATCAACTTCTTAGGGTCGTAACTTTGGCTTGCGATCATTGTTTGATGTGCACAATAGCTCGTTAGAAATATCTATCCGAGGACTATAAATTTGGGAAGAGTAACATTGGTCCAGGACCTGAAACACTGCTAAAAATAGTAAATTGTGCTACAATTAAAGAAACTACAAAACTGAAAGAGACAGTTGTGGAGGTCCAAGTGGTATAGGTGGGTGGCCACCAACATCCACCTGGATAATTCATCCCCCCTTAGGAAGCAATGGTTCCCATTGCGTTGAGTTCCTCCATGAGATGAGGAAACTTCTACTGAACTTGGTCCCTGGTGAGATGTTCTGAAACTTTTGATGTGTCCAGTAATGGTAGGAAGTTGGTCTAGGGTGGTCCACATTGAACACTCGGTGCAAGCGAAGGAATGGGGAAATTCTATGCTCCAAATAATTGTTTCCCACAGCCTTGGTATGGGCTCTTGTAAGGCGTTCTTTCTACAGATGCAACCAGACATTGTCGCCCACTTGAAACTTGTGTGGTACCTGTTGTTGATCATGTCACTACTTGTACTTGGCATTTTCCAGAATGGAGCGACGATATATCGACCTATTGGGTAGGGGTGCTCAAGGAGTCAGATCAAATGAATGCTTGACCTGGTAGTGCAACACTGTCCCTGTGGGTGAGGAGAAGATGTTCTTGTCTGCTTTCCTGACCGTATCCATCTACTACTGCTACTGTGTGGAGGAACCCTTCATGGGGTTCATGGATGTGGTGATGATATTCCCCTTACTTTGGGAGTGAACCAGACAGAAAATGAATTTCCTAGTCTAGGAGATGTGCTTGCTTCATTTCTTAGTAGTGATCAAAGAGGCGGCGGTAGGTGGGGCTACCTTCGATATCCTATATACTGAATTACAGAAAGAAATAATAACAATGCGAGGCCTTGACTCATACACAACATGTCGCATCCATAAGTATGGTTGGATTAATAGTACACCACAAACATCAAGAGGTGCAACATCACACAATACCTCATCTGTGAAAGGCTTGATGTTGTAGGGAAGGCGACATTGTTGGCGGACTTGGAGATCTCATCCTTTGTGAATCCACCCAATACTATACAGCTGTGAGTGTGGTGTAGTCAGTAGGCCCAACCGCTTCATGACCTCTGCTGAAATGAGGTTCTTTTGGCTCCCATTGTCAACAATGAATTGCAACGGAAAACCCTTCACCCACATCTGTGAGTGGAAAAGACACTCCCCCTCCTCTGGATCTTTGGGCTCATTCTTCTGGACCTTGGCGGTGGCAATAGGGGCGTTGGGCTCTGCATCAATTATTTGTTTCCCTTTTCCATTCCCCTTGTCAGGTTCTGACTCAGGGTTAGAACATGCATCTGATTCTGAAGCCTTCAACTCAGCCACCAACAACTGCTTGGTCCGAAACTCACTTGTGTTGTGAGTGGGGCTCTTATGGAACTCACACCACTTTCCTGTGTCCTTCTTCAACTTTGTGGTGTTGTTCTTTTCTTATGGCTTCGATGGGTTGTCTTGGGTCATCCCACCTTGGTTTTTTCCTTTGGTCTTCGGATTCGCAAATCCAAAGTCTCGCTTCTTCTGTTTAAACTTCTACTCGATCTTGACAGCGTATCGGTACGCCTTGCCGAGCGAGGAGATGTCCAGAAACCCCATCTCATCCTAGATGTAGCTGCGTATGCAACCACAATATTTGAGTACCAAATGCAATTCAGAATCCTTGATACCCAACTGTGTGCGAAGGGTATGAAAAATGTTTGTGAACTTCGGCACACCTTGGTTCCTTTCCTGTCGTAGCGTGGTCAACTTTATGTATTTGTCCTCATAACTTTTGACAGGGTAGTACTACTTCTTGATGGCATCCCTGAATGAATTCCAAGTGGGTGCGGCTGAAAATAGTCAGCCCATACTTTCATCCTTCTGTTCACAGTAGGTTTCCCACTAGTCCTTGACGTGGGGGGCTACTTTGAGAAGAGTAAAAATAATCTTTTCTCGACTGGAAAAATCATGAACTGAAAAATACACTTCTATCATATTTAACCATTTATCTATGACATTTGTGTCTATCTGACCCTCAAATATGGGGATTTCAAAGTTAACTTGTATCTTAAAGGGTGTGGCGTTTCCATACTAGTTGTTGGAAGCCGATGTGTCGCCTCTGGGTAGCTGTTGAAGAATCTGGGAAAAGTTTTCCGTTATTACATTCCTTTGTCACTTGAGGGATTCTTCGAGAAATATTTTGATAGGATCTCCTGCCCCCTCATCTTTCTTTTCATTTTCCATGGTAGGTCGTCAGGATTTGCGAGGTTGGTCTTGCAAAGGTACGACCAGTTCAAGCCCTAACTCCTTATATCCTGACCTTGTTGGGGACATGCAAAGACAGACAGAGAAAGAGAAGACCACTCTGATACTACTGCTCCAAATTTAAACAGGAATGCAAAAAATTACATATATAACCATACGCACAGATATGCAACAAAAATAATACTTCATTTCATTAATGTAAAATACTGAAATATGCTTATAAACAGAAATGGAAATAAACCAGCTAGGGCGATGGTATCTTATCTCTGAGAAGAGATGTGGCGGCTACATGCCTCTGAACTATGTTACATTGAGGCTTGAAGGCCCATTTATTTTTGAGAAACAATGGAAAACCCTAAACATCCAAAAACCTAACCCTAGGAGATGAAACACCAAATTGTGGGCCCCGTTTGGGTAAACTGATACATCAACTTACTGGGGTCGTAACTTTGGCATGCGATCTCCGTTTGACGTGCACAATAGCTCGTTAGAAATATCTATCCAAGGACTACAACTTTAGGAGACCCAAGTAAATATCAAATTTCCCAAAAAAAGTCATTTAGGGCCTCAAAAAAGCTCAGGAAGTCTAGGACCCGAAAAACTGCTAAAAATAATAAATTATGCTTTAAGGAAACTACAAAATTGAAAGAGACAGTTGTGGGGGTCCAAGTGGGATAGGTGGGTGGCCACCAACATCCACCTGGATCATTCCTCCCCCCTTAGGAAGCGATGGTCCCCATTGCATTGAGTTACGCCATGAGATGACGAAACTTCTGCTGAACTTAGTTCCTGGTGCGCTGTTCTGCAACTTCTGATGTGTCCAGTAATGGTGGGAATCTTGGTCGAGGGCGGTCCACATTGAACACTTGGCACAAGCGAAGGAATGGAGAAATGCTATGCTCCAAAGCATTGTTTCGTACAACCTTGGTATGGGCTCTTGTAAGGTGTTCTTTCTGCATATGCAACCAGACTTTGTCACCCACTTGAAACTTGTGTGGTACCTGATGTTGATCATTTCGCTACTTGTACTTGGAATTTTCCAGAATGGAGCGGTGTTATATCGACCCATTGGTTAGAGGTGCTCTAGGAGTCAGATCGAATGAATGCTTGACGTGATAGTGCAACGGTGTCCCTGTGGGTGAGGAGAAGATGTTCTTGTCTACTTTCTTGAATGTATCCATCTGCTGCTACTGCTACGTGGAGGAACCCTTCGCGGTGGTCATGTATGTGGTGACAATCTTTCCCTTATTTTGGGAGAGAACCAGATAGAAAATGAATTTCCTAGTCTGGGAGATGAGCTTGCTGCATTTCTTAGCAGTGATAATAGATGTGGTGGTATGTGGGGCTACCTACGGTATCCTGTATAATGATTTACCCAAAGAAATAATAACAGCATGATGCCTTGAATCATACACAACATGTCACCTCCATAAGTATGGTTGGCCTAATAGTACATCACAAACATCAAGAGGTGCAACATCACACAATACCTCATCTGTGAAAGGCTTGATGTTGTAGGGACGGTGGAATTGCTAGTGGACTCAAAGATCTCGTCCTTGGTGAAGCCACCCGATACCATACAACTGTGGGTGTGGTGTAGTCGGTAGGCCCAACCTCTTCACGACCTCTGCTGAAATGAGGTTCTTTTGGCTCCCATATTCAATAATGAATTGCAATGGCAAAGCCTTCACCCACATCTGTGAGTGGAAAAGACGCCCCCCCTCCTATGGATCTTCAGGCTCATTATTCTAGACCTTGGTGGTGGCAGTAGTGGCATTGGGCTCCGCATCAATGATTTTCTTCATTTGCCATTCCCCTTGTCAGGTTCTTACTTAGGGTTGGAACATGCATCTGATTCTGAAGCCTTCAACTCGGCCACCAATGACTGCTTGGTCCGACACTCACTTGTGTTGTGAGTGGGGCTCTTATGGAACTCACACCACTTTCCTGTGTCCTTCTTCGACTTCGTGGTGTTGTTATTTTCTTGCGGCTTCGACGGGTTGTCTTGGGTCACCCCACCTTGGATTTGTCCTTTGGTATTCAAATTCGCAGATCCAAAGTCTCACTTCTTCTGTTTAAACTTCTGCTCAATCTTGACAGCGTATCGGTATGCCTTGCCGAGCGAGGAGATGTCGAGGAACTCCATCTCATCCTGGATGTACCTGTGTAGGAAGCTATGGTATTTGAGTACCAAATGCAGCTCAGAATCCTTGATACCCAACTGTGTGTGAATGGTATGGAAAATGTTTGTGAACTCTAGCACACCTTGGTCCCTCCCCTGCCGTAGTGTGGTCCACTTTCTGTATTTGTCCTCATAGCTTTTGACAGGGTAGTACTGCTCCTAGATGGCATCCCGGAATGAATTCCAAGCGGGTGCAGCTGAAAATAGTGAGACCGTACTTTCATCCTTCTGCTCGCATTAGGTTTTCCACCAGTCCTTGACATGGGGGTTGCTTTAAGAAGAGCGAAAATAATCTTTTCCCAACTGGAAAAATCATGAATAGAAAAATACCCTTCTAGCAAATTTAACCATTTATCTATGACATATGCATCTATCTGACCCTCAAATATGGGGATTTCAAAATTAAATTGTACCTTAAAGGGTGTGGAATTTCCAAAGTAGCTGTTGGAAGCTGATGCGTCGCCTCTGGGTAGTCGCTGAAGAATCTGGGCAAAGTTTTCCATCATCGCGTTCCTTTGTAACTCGAGGGCTTCTTCGAGCAATATTTTGATAGGATCTCCTGCCCCCTCATCTTTCTTCT
Organism: Pinus tabuliformis; assembly: GCA_031772625.1. Classification (NCBI taxonomy): domain Eukaryota; kingdom Viridiplantae; phylum Streptophyta; class Pinopsida; order Pinales; family Pinaceae; genus Pinus; species Pinus tabuliformis. Next base: position 1,038,593,525 of record CM062819.1, read on the forward strand.
CATCTGCCATGGGAGGTCGTCGGGATTGGCGAGGCTGGTCTTGCAAAGGTTCGACCAGTTCAAGCCCTAACTCCTTATATCCCGACCTCATTGGGGACATGCAAAGACAGACAAAGAAAGAGCAGATCACTCTGATACCATTGATTCGAATTTAAACAAGAATGAAATAAATTACAGATGTAACCATACACATAGAGATGTAGCAAAAATAATACTTCATTTCATTAATGTAAAATACTGAAATATGCTTACAAACAGAAATGGAAATAAACTAGCAAGGGTGATGGTAGCTTATCTCTGCGAAGAGATGTGGTAGCTACATACCTTTGAACTATGTTATAATGAGGCCTGAAGGCCTATTTATTGTTGAGAAATAATGGAAAACCCTAAACATCCAAAAACCTAACCCTAGGAGATGAAACACCAAATTGTGGGTCTCGTTTGGGTAAATTGGTACATTAACTTCCCGAGGTCGTAATTTTGGCATACGATCTCTGTTTGACACGCACAATAGCTCGTTAGAAATATCTATCTAAGGACTACAACTTTGGGAATAGAAACATCGATCCATGGACCCATGTTGCTCCCAGATTTCCCAAAAAACATTGTTTAGGGCCTCAAAATGGGTCCGGAAATATAGGACCCAAAAACTGCTAAAAATAGTAAATTGTGCTACAATTAAGGAAATTGAAAACCTGAAAGAGACAGTTGTGGGAGTCCAAGTGGGATAGGTGGGTGGCCACCAACATCCTCCTAGATCAATATGAGTCGTGTCTAAGATATGTTGTGCATTCTTTTTCTTCATATTGGTTTTGTGTTATTCATCACACGATCACATCCCTTACTTTTGTTGAAGCAAGTGAATTTTTCTTCCAATATTCATATATTATTTTTTTAACATCTTTTCCAAGTCTATATTTGTATGGCTGCCTACAAATAATTGTCCAACAAGAAAGCTCATCATTTTCATTTTTTGCAATCAAAAATTTCTATGCTTGTGCAATATTTTTCATGAGGTCCCTAATGCTTTTTCCATATATTTTACCAAACGATTTGCTTCAGTACTTGATGAAACCATTGCCATTTGTATATCTCTACATGCATATAGATCACTTTTCTTTCTAGATCTTCCAATTCATTTTAGAGTGCTATTTATACTTTGAATCACATTTTCCTTCACCTTTTTATCTTTCGTTGATTTTTGAATTCCCAATAATGTTGTAGCTTCTTTTAATTTCTTAGATATTAAGATATCTCTCAAAATTTGAGTTTGAACTATCACATTTTTATCTTTGAAGAGCTTATCAATAATCAACTTAACACGATATCATATAACATGGTTAGTTTTTTTATCTCCATATGTGCCAGTGTCGACATTTTCTAACATCTCATCATCGATATTGATTTCATTTGTACATATGAGAATTTAATGTAAATAAATATACACATACATTAAATAATTAAATTAAAAAATAGAGTTCATGAAATTGAAACTAATAAATACGTATAATTTCAATAATACATGACATATATATATACATACCTAAGGGTGGTTCAACTTCTTCACTTGAATCTCTTTCAACATCTTCAACAACATCATCAATCATTGGTTCATTTTCTTCACTTTGTCTTTCAACATTTTCAATCTCATCATCATTGTTATGAGGAAAGTCTCTTTCTATTTACATTGCAAAGTATTTTTCAAATTAATTCATCAAATAAAAGTTAAATTCCATAATACACTATTAAATTTTAAGTATCATTTATGATATCAACGTTTACATACCTGGTTCAACTTCTTATTGAGATTGATTTTCCCTTTCAATATTTAAGCGTTCTTCCTTCTTTATTTTGTAATAGTTTCTCAAGTATTCTCTACGAGCCTCAATGTCTCTAATTTGATCATATTTTCTCTTGCAATTTCTTTCATTCCCCATGATAATTCAATCTATGTATATTTTAAAAATCAAGCCCAAGAAAGTCACTTTCAAAATATAGCCAAAAAAACTCACTTTCAAAATCCAACAAGAAAAAATCACTTTCAAAATTCAGCCTAAAAAATTCACTTTCAAAATTCAGCCCAAAAAACTCACTTTAAAAATTCAGCCTAAAAAACTCACTTGAAAATCCAAGCCAAAAAATTTTTCTGTCCAAAAATTAGATTCAAAGAAGTTTGGTTTTAAAAATTTGCACATGGATAATGTGAGTGTGAAAATGACGTTTCGACTGAGTTTATTTATATCGTTCGACCGAAACAATTATATCGGAGGGTCACATCGTTTCAATTTCATGGCTGACAGAAAATATGGATAAGGTTTTTGGTCAAAAAAAAAAAAAATTCCGTTAATTTTGATGTCTGTTCGCATCGAAAAGTAATTCGACTGTTTTTTTTTCTCTGTAACAACTCGGATATGTCCACCTTTCTCCAAGTTTGAAATAGTTAAAATTCATCAAATATGATGAATTTACTTTCGAAACCAATACCAACGTTTGTAGAATTGAATCTGCTTTCAATAGATATAAATTTTATGGAATTTCATAGATATTTGCTAATTTTAACTAATTTTCTAGTAAAATGTGTGCAAATTTTTTTGAAGGTCATTATGATTCAGTAAAATCAAATTTATGTATCTTCCAAAACACACTGTGAAAAAATGTGGAAAATTGATGGTGTATTACGTTGGCCTGTCTTCTTTAATGGGTAGTTTTTAGATTTTTAGTTTTTAACTAATATGTTGAAAAACATGGTGCTATGTTAAACATCTTCAAAATATGCAGATTTTTCATATTGGTTCAATTCAAAAAATTCTAGTAATTATGATGTGCATCTGTTGGTTTCGTAAATATAGCCATATCAAAGTAGAGTCTGTCTAGATTGTTGCAACACATTTTTTTTTCAAAAGCATAATATTAACAAAGAATACATTGGGGCCAAAAGACATGACTTTTTATAAATCCCTTGATTTTTAAAGAACACACGGTCAAACAATTGCTAAGTTTACATATCAAATGTGAATAAAACAATTCTAAAAAACAAGCAATAGAAAGCTAATAAAATTTCTGACAAGTTTTCTTTTTACTGTAAAATGAAATTCTAAAAAAAAAATTACTTTGGTTTGTCGAAATTTGAAAAACTTCTAAAAATGATATTTTTTTTTCTCAAAAAAGGGCCAAAAGTGTAACCCAACTTCACATTTTCACCTAAATTTTTAATTAAATACCTATCAAAGGCTTGATGAAGCTGCTTGAGGAATTGATCAAATGAATGGATGGAAGCAGATGGTAAGGTATGACACCATTGGTTAACTCGAACTTCAAGGGTGAGGAAGAAAATTACAAGAGCAACATCTTAAGAACTGATTTGATAAAATTCACAAAACTCGAGAAAATTAGATATATACTCAGCTATGGATATTTCAGCCTCACCATCAGAATTTAATTAAGATAAGTTATAATGGGATTCCTCGGGGATTAAAAGTTTACCATTAGATTTATCAGGAAAACTCCTTGGGAGTATGATTTGGGAAAGAGCCATTTAAGATAAAAGGTTCAAAATAGATTCAATGGGCACAACTTGTCATATGGTCCTCCTTCTAGCGCTAGGATGTTGATGGTGTTGGATACCACCAACATACATGGGGTCTCCCTTATGTGAAGTTCCAATTAGACCTCAACCCGTTTGGAGTAGGAGCCCCATCGAGAGTATTGAACCAACCACCATAACTTAAGATTTTCCTTGGTTTCAATGGATAACATAAGAGATTAAAACATAAGCTTTGAAATCAGCAAGTAAGCACACATTGTTAAACACCAATTTCAATGTTTAAAAAAGAGACCTTCACGAGTGGTAGACAAGAGTGAGTCTCTAGAAGGAAAGTAATAGTAATATCCAAAGAGAGGCACATGATAACAAGAATAGATTCATCGATTAACGTGCAAAGTAGTTCACAATATAAAAATGATTCACGAAAGCAAATACAACACACATTCAACAGGATAAGCAGCAAAGCCACCAAAATAGTTAAATTTATTTAGTACATAAGGATGTCAATGTATGCTGCAAACATCCAAAGAATAGTCTTAAAACATTCATGATACATGCATGGAAGTGTGTTGGCTCAATGAGCTTCAATTATTAGGTGAAATATCCAAGTACAAAGTTACAATGATGAGGCACTAGTTCCAATAGTGGAACATTAAGTCACTTCTTGCTTCTCCAAGGAATGATTTTCTCTCCTATACCAAGATGAAGAAGCCAAGGATAGCTCTCCAAGTTCCAAGCCTCTAAAATCCTTTTTCTTGAGTTATGAGGTTTCTTTTATAACAAGAGGAATTGACTTTCACATTCCCTTGAATCTTGAGTTACCCGCATGACTCTTGGACTCCTAAATGACCTTTGAACTTCTATAAGACTATTTTGTCCATGTGTGACTTTTCATATTCCACATGTGACTATTGGACTTCCAGCTCTTTTACATTTTGTAATTTTCTGAGAATAAAATAACTATATCCCACATCATGTGGCATGACTCATTGATGCATTGGACTATGTGATGACACAATGTACAAGCCATAACTTTGCAATGATGACATGGAGATTCATGTTGATGTGGCAATGCTAAGCTGCTGTCCTTGTTGCTTTGTCTTCAATCTTCATGATGGATATGATCAACACTTCATCTACATGAATGATCTTATTTGTTATTCATCTTCACCCTCTAAATGGTCTTGGATCAATATGGGTACCTGTTGAGTTATCATGGAATGCCTTCATTCTATCATGGTTCAGGATCTCTTCATGTCTTCATGATGGTTCTATTTTGTGCTCCTTCTATGCAAGTGCTTATTTGTGTCTTCCCCTTGGTATATTCCTTGAGAATAACCTTACCTTGTTGAGGAGGTATACTTACCAATAAAGATCATTCATGACAAGGAAAAATCAGTCTTGAAATCATCTATCCTATCCCTACTGTGCTCATGGAAGAATCTTCTTATGATAGGCCTTGTGAGGAATGAAAGAGGAAGGCTTGTTGGGAATGATGCATTTGTGCTCAATAGTGGTTGAGGAGAGCACCACTGTTCACTAAATATGTGCCATGCACTATGAGGAGGGGATCTTCAAGGTCCATTGCAGGGGAAAGTGAAAGGGACAGTGTGATGAGCTTGTTGACTAAAACTGCACCATGAATTTGGCTTAATGGAGTAAGAGATAATGAGAGCACAGTTTGAATTAACAGTGGTTAAGAGGAGGCCTCACTATTCTCTAGGATTGTACCATGCGCTGAGGAGGAAATATAATACAAACTTCAATGTATAGGGGAATTTTAGTGGACAAGAGTTGAGAGCTTGTTGACTAAAACTGCGCCATGCGCTATAACTTAGAGGTAGGATTAAGGGAGGGTGAATTTTTCTTCAACAATGATCTAGGAGGATCACACTATCCATGAAAACTTTGCCATGCATTGGGCATACAAGAAGGCTCAAGGGAAGGCACAATTTTTATGAATAGTGGCTAATTTTCCATTCAAAGTGCGCATTGTTCCCTATGTTAGCGCAATTTCCTTCAATAGTGATTGACTGTTCACTAAAAGTGCACCATGCATCCTAGGCTAGTGCAATATCCTTCAATAGTGATTGAATATTCACTAAAAGTGCACCATCCACCCTAGGCTAGCACAATTTTATGTTCACTAAAAGTGCACTATGCACTTTAGAAGGTTCTCTGGAAGAGGAAATTGCGCATTTGGTTAAGGCAAGCAAGAGAAGGGTAGGTCACTTTGTCTCGAAGGTGCTCAATGTGCAACCATATGAGATGACCTTAAGAAAGACTTAGTTCAAAATTATATGAGGGATGGATCTAATCAATAAGTCTCATGAATAGTTAGTTCTCATCACCCGGGGAAGGATTGAAGCTTTCATAACTTGCATTGGGTAGTAGGACCAAGAAGAGCTCCAAAATGGCTAAGTGTGGGATTAATAGAGTAAAAAAGGGAAAAGTATCCAAACAAGATTCAAACATGGATCACACACATGAATTCCATTAGTACAAGCTAGGGGAATGCACAATACTCATAAAAAATAATCACACCTTGAAACGAAACCAAAGTGACACTTGTTTCTAAGTGTGACAGTTGAAACACCACATTGTGACACTTAGAATACAAGTTGTGACACTACGGTCGACTGCAACCAAAAAGTGCACTAAGTTGTATGAATGTGTCTAGCACATATTCTTATGATATATGGGACCATCTAATGCAAATGAGTGCATTATATCTACATCTAGTGATGTGCAAAGGTGCGACACAAACAAGATTGAAAATAGTTAGAAACGACACATGTGACCGTAAGAAACCACGAAAACAACACTTGCAAACACTAAAGAAATTGAAAGCGACACATGCCAGAGTGAAGATAAAATTAAAATACCACTTGTTAAAGTGAAATAAAGCAAAAATGATAGTCATGAACATGAAAGCGACACTTGTGAAAACAAAGGTTCACAAAAGACGACCGTTGGGAAAACTCACCGGAATAGAAGTATAATTGCAACTAGATTGAGGGAGACTGTCAATGGAAAGTGTGCACCGATTGTTGATAGTCTTGGATTGCATAAGAAATATGAATTCATGCATTTATCAAGGACCAATAATGTGAGAAAAAGTGACTTTGACACTTATAACTCAAGAAGAAGACTTAAACACTTAATAAACATCAAATCGACCATGAAGTGACTATGGAATGACAAATTATAAGATCCTCAGTAGGCTCCAAAATTCAAGTGTAGGGAAAAATTTAGAGGGTTTTTTTCACTATTACAACAAGTTTCCAGGAGATACTCGAGACTAACAAGCTTCCTATAAAGAATAGACAATCAAAAGACTACTGCGATAATTATAAGAACAAATAAAACTCCTTGAGGATTCAAGATTTCGAGGGTGGAAATGCTTATGATATTTGCATGAATTTCCCCCAATTGACTAATAATTCACAATCTTCTTGGATCCATGCCTTATTTCTCTTACAACCTCATTTTTTTCCTTCTTTGTCTTTCTTGGAGATTACCTTGAAATCCATCATCTGAGCCCTAATGTTGGACTATGAGGAACATGAACCCAATTGCTTGCTTCAAATATACGCCTTATACAAAATACTAGCCTCATGAGCTAGCATATCATTCACATATTTTCAATGCTATTCTTCTACAAGGGAAATCAATTGCGGGTCATCCAAATCCATATCTTTTGGTAGAGTTTATGCCTCAACTTCTTCCAAAGGGTAGCTAATCATCTATTGTGGTAATGGATTTTTCTAATGTTGTTCAAGAGACTTTTGTATGACCTTTGCAGGGTTCTAGGATTTACCTTCTATTCATTTCATGCTTGATTGAATGTTGAATTGATTTGGATACCACTTCAGAGAGGAGAGAGACTCAGACCTATTTTTAGATCTAGGGATTTGGTCAAGATTTTAGGTACCCTGGGGAATCAAATCTTTGCTTCTTTGGAAGATTTTTTCTAAACAACTTTCTTTTTAAGAAGGTTTTCTTCAAATGGTTTCTTGGTATTCATCAAATAATCCCTAATAAGATGCCTGTATTGATGAAAATGTCTGCATCTAAAGGGGCTCGTTCATAATCTAGAGAGTGCTTCCAAACACTACCCTGAAAGTAAATATCTATGGAGGCTAGGAGATATTGATAATGTAACTACATATCCATGCATAAGAAGTGTACCTCCCTCTCTTTATAGCTTCTGATACTGTGACAAAGTTATTGATTCCTTCAAGGGTTTCCTCCACCCAATATTCCTTGGGAAGAGAAATGAGACAGACCCACACCAGGGCTGCAAGGAAATCCTCTGTCTTTAGATTATACTATTCCTTCCAGAATTGCATGAAGAGCCATACATTGCTAAAAAAATATGACCCTCCTTAAAAAATGACCAATCCATCTTTTAAGTTGGAGAAAATAACTGTTAAAAATCCCTTGGTCCCTAACTCCAATTCTATTTGATGGTGGGGGTTCCATTTATCTATGACCCATCCAATCAAAGCCTTTTTTGAGGTCCATAATCCAGTAAATTTGCAGATCGAATCATGATCCTACATATGTTGGATATATTCTCCAATCTTACTGGATTTAACCTCATATTTTAGATCTTTCACTTCTTTTGGTAGGTAGTGCCTCAATTTCTAGCTTGCCACAATGCACCTAGTGTAGGGTTTGCTGTGAAACTAGAAACCCCACTTTGTCTAATTTCCCTAGGAAAAGGATGTCGAAGATGAGGAGATTGATGGGGAACACCAGTAGATATAGACTCATTATGAAATCCCAAAACAATCTAGATAAAGGAGGGTGCATAACCCCCTCTCATCCAAACATAAATGATTATGTAGAATAAAGTCTACAACTTATAGAGTAGAGTCGAAAACTAAGTTTTTGATATAGGGTGTACACTCATATACAATTGATTAAACATTAAAAAGAAAAAACAAACAAACAACACATTTAATTAAAAGAAATTTAAAAATAAGAAATAAAGTAAAAAAAAATGAAAAAAAAAAACATAAATAATATAAAAAATTAAAAAAGGAAAGGCCAAAATTGGAATGGTGTGACACAGATCACCCCCCACACCATCCCAATTTAGTTGTGTCTCTTTTTTTTTAATAATTTTTTTATAAATTTTTTTTATTGGTTTATTATTTATTTTGGTTGTTTTTAATAACTCTTAAAGAAAAAAAAAATGTGTGATTTTTTTTTTTAAATTCATATATATATATATATATTTTCAATATTTTCAATATTTATTTTTTCCAAAATGTTTTAATTATTATTATTATTATTATTATTATTATTATTATTATTATTATTATTTATCTATTTTTCTGTTATTATTTTTAATTTTGAAGTTTTTTTTTAAGGAATTTTTAAAGGTATTATTATTATTTATGATTTTTGTTTTTTAATGTTCTCTCTTTTGTTTTTTCTCTTAATTAAAAAACTAGCATTTTAAAATATTTTTTAGAAGAAAAATGCGTTTTTTTAATTAATTAAAAAAAATTCCATGCCCAAAAACAAAATATTTACAATTTTTTTCAATTTACATTTTCTTTTAATGTAAATTGGTGGCCTGGGTGCAAGCGATATTGACAATCTTGCAAATCCTGTTACAATTTCTTCTAAATCTGATAGAGTTCCTTCTCCTTCTCCCACTGGAGTATCAGTCATCTATTTCTAGACTGATTGTTCATAAATTTCCCTTTTCAGCCACTATCACCACTCTTTTCCCATTAATCGCCCGAACCCTTGTTATCGGGAACAATTTACACAATAGAGCCTTTTCTTCCACTATTTGCACTGTAATTCCACAGGAATTACGAACTACACTATTGGTAGGGTTTTTGAATGGAATTAACACAACTGTGCATAAAATACACTATCGACGGCTTCAAATGGCCATAATGCGATTATTCATGGAAATACACTATCGGTGGGGTTTAATTGCTGTAGTGCTATTACACATGAAAATACACTGTCGGCGGGCTTTTTGCAAAGGAATGCATTAACACGCAATTGCACTATTGGTGGGGTTTTTATCCCATAAAAATGGAATAACACTAGCGGTGATCGCTATCGGCAGTTCCACACGGAATGGGACAATAATATAACGCTCCGCTAACGAACCTTTTCCGATGCAATAACATGTGGTGTTATCAGCAATCACAATTGGCGATTCCAATACTCCCTCGCTAAGTTCTTCCTGTTAAAGACTTGCAATGTGATAAGGCCACAAACCTGATATGGGTATTAGCTGTGTTTAATAAGATTTCAAGTCCGGAACTCAATTCCAACTAAGTTTCTCATGGTTTCTCAGTGTAAACTAGAAATTTGCCTGTGGAACCAAACAACGCATATAAAGGTAACAGGGGATGCCGATACACAGGAAAACCACTCGAGCAGACTTTAATCAAGGTATTAGTTAGAAACAAGGTCGAACCACTGTTATAAAATCTTAACAGATAACGCTGCGTGAAGCCAAAATTATGCATAAACACCAGTTTAATAGACAAATACAAGTTCAGATGCACAGAAAGGGTTTTAGAGGTCACCGCACCTCTGGGATCGATCAATACACAGAGAAATCCTCTTCTTCCTTAGAGAGATATGCAATAAAAGCATGTGGCAAAAATCCCTTTACAATAGCATCCAAATTACATATATACTGGTTTGTGTTAACAACCAAATCCTAAAACAGAGGCTTAAATTTATTGTAACTATTAGTTCTGTGAGACATCCTCCTCGAGAACCTCCACTATGCTAACTAATCCTATATGTTCAGCGAGGTATTCTCCTCGAGAACCTCCACTACAACTTAACTATGTAACATTTATTACATCAAGATTTATTCCTAGATTCTATCTCTATGCTTAACTAGAAAAACATGGAAATTGATGGCTAAAGGATCCCACTCCTTTGCTTATAGATTTTTTTGTATTTTTGGAATAAGTTTGAAGTCTTTTCCCTCTATGTCTTATGCTCCCGCATCAGATTCCTGAGGACAAAATTCTTCATGGGCTCCTGTCCATGAGCAATTCTACAGAACTGCCAGCTTTTGTAGCATGCTTTCTGTTACCCAAGTAGCTTCAGCAATTGGCTGATCCTTCCATTTGACCAAATATTAAAAGTACTCTTGTCCTCTGGTTTTCTTGAACACTTTCTTGTCCAAAATCCTTTTTGGCTATAATTCCTTTGATGTAGGTAACTGTTTTACCCAGTCAATTTCTTGTGTCTCCTGATCCTTTTCTGTATCATCTGCAATTTCACCTTCATACTTGTACAGGTCAGCAACATTGAAAATTGGAGATATTCCAACATCAGGGGGTAATTCATTTTCATATGCATTTGCAAAAAATTTCCTTAATACTCTGCATGGTCCAATTTTTTTGAACTTCAATTTATTATACTCCATCTTTGGAAATATTTCCTTCCTTAGGTGTGCTAAAACCAAATCTCCAACTTCAAAGTTCACCTCTCTTATTTTCATGTCTGCTCTGGTTTTGTACTTGATGTTGCTATCCTGTAGTTGTTGTTTCACTTGTTCATGTATTGCTTGCATTTCTGAAGCAAAATCTTCTCCCTCCGCACTTCTCATCTCATCTTTTCCCAAGTTTCTTAACTCATATATTCCTCTTGGATGCATTCCATATTAACAATATGGAATGGACTTTGTCCTATACTCCTGTTAGGTGAGTCATTAGATGCATATTTAGCTTGTGCCAACACTTGATCCCACTGTTTTGGATTTTCTGCAGTAAGACTCCTTAAAATATTGCCCAAACTCTTGTTCACAACTTCAGTCTGTCCATCAGTCTGTGGATGATAGGCAGAACTGAAACTCAGTTTAGTTCCCAACTTCTTCCATAATGTCCTCTAGAAATTTCCAACAAATTTGGAATCCTAGTCTCAGACAATACTCTTAGGCAATCCATGCAATCTTACAATCTCCTTGAAAAACAAATTAGCAATTTGAGTAGCATCACTAGTTTTATAACATGGAATAAAATGTGCCATTTTTTAAAATCTGTCCACTACAACAAAAATTGAATCATTTCCTCTTTGATTTTTTGGTAAGCCAAAAACAAAATCCATACTTACTATATCCAGAGGCTGATTTGGAATTGGTAATGGAACATACAAACTTGTGTTTTAGCTTCTTCCCTTTGCATATTGACAGATTTTGCAAGTTTTCACATACTTTTCCACTTCAGATCTCATTTTTGGCTAGAAATAAAACCTGTTCAACTATTCATAAGTCTTCTCTATACCAAAATGTCTTGCAATTCCACCACTATGTTTCTCTTTGATTAAGTTCTCCCTCATAGAACAATTTGGTATGCACAGCTGATTCCTTTTAAACAACAGTTCCTCTTGTAAGAAATAATCCAACCATTTACTCCTATCCATCAAAATAGGATTTTTACAAGCTTCAAATGCCTCTTTAAAATCTGAATCTATCTCATGCAATTCTTTAAGAAAATCAAAACCTAACACTTGAATTTGACTCTCTTGAAGTAATAAATTTCTCCTACTTAAGGCATCTGCAACTTTATTTGATTCGCCATTTATGTGCTTCAAGACAAAATGGAAACCTTGAAGATACTCTACCCATTTAACATGTTTCTGGCTAAGCTTTGGATGCTGCATAATATACTGTAATGTATGGTTATCTGAATAAAGTATGAACTCTTTTGACATCAGATAATGTCTCCACTTCTTCAATGACTGCACAACTGCATAGAACTCTTTATCATAAGAAGAATACTTCTTCTTTGAATCATTTAGTTTTTCACTAAAATAAGCTATATGTCTATTTTCCTGACTTAAAACACCTCCAATAGCTTCTCCACTGGCATCAAACTTCACTTGGAAAGGCTTACTAAAATCAGGTAGAACCAAAATAGGTTTTTCAGTGATCTTTTTCTTCAACAGCTGAAAATTCTTTTTTGCTTCAATAGTCCATCTAAATGGTTGTTTATCCGTATTTATGGTCTCAATAATAGGAGCATTGGTCTTACTAAAATTATTAATGAATTTCCTATAAAATCTAGCAAGGCCATGGAAACTTCTTACCTCAAAAACACTTTTAGGTGAAGGCCACTCCATGATTTCCTTGATCTTCTTTGGATCCATCTTCAACCCTTCAAGAGAAATAACAAAACCCAAATACACTAACTCCTCTTTCATGAATGAACACTTCTTCAAATTCAGCAATATCTTCTCTTGCTGTAGCCTTGTAAGACATAATTTAGAGGTCTTATGTGCTCCTCCTTAGACCTGCTGTAAACTAATATATTGTCCAGATATACTACTACAAATTTACCAATAAATTCTTTAGGAACTTCATTCATGAGTCTCATGAATGTACTTGGTGCATTTAACAACCCATAATGCATTACTCTCCACTCATACAATCCTTCATTTGTCTTAAAAGAAGTTTTCCACTCATCCCCTTCTCTTATACTTATTTGATGATACCCACTCTTAAGATCTAGTTTTGTAAAATACTTTGCTCCACTCAAACAATCCATTAAATATTCAATTCTAGGTAAAGGAAATCTATACCTGATTGTGATTTTATTGATGGCTCTTGAATCGTTACACATTATCCAGCCTCCATCCTTCTTTGGACTCAATACTGTTGGTACTGCACAAGGACTCAAACTTTCTCTGATCAGTGCTTTTTCAAGCAGTTCCTGAACTTGCTTCCTAACCTCTTCATTTTCTGTGTGAGTCATTTTGTAAGCTGCTTTGTTAGGTATATTAGCTCCAGGAATCAAATCTATATGATGGCTAATTCTTCTAATGGGTGGTAACTCATTAGGCAAATCATCAACAATGATATCACAATAATTGTCCAACATTTCTTGAATTTCGATGGGTAAATCAGAAACTTTAGTAGAAGTCATTATTACCTTGGGCTTGCAAATTACAACAAAATTTACCTCATTCTCTTCAATTTGCTACAAGTACTCCTTTCCTCCCAGTAATAGAATTTTTGGATCAGTCTTCTTCCCTGATGCATATTATTCTCCCATAGGTAGCAACGTATGATTGATACCATCTTTACCAAACTTGTAGGTGTTTATTTTCCCATCATGCATAGCTCCTCTGTCATATTGCCAAGGTCTTCTAAGCAATATGTGACACACATCCATAGGCATCACATCACATACAATTATATCCTTATATCTGTCCAACTGCAACTCCACTTCACACTATTCATTCACTAACAGCTGATGTCCATTTTTTAACCATGACACCTTGTAAGGTGTTGGATGTTCCATTGTCTTTAGCTTCAATTTCTCCACCACTTCAGTAGAGACCAAATTATCAGTGTTGCCACTATCAATGATCATCTGACAACATTTCCCTTGAAACTTACACAATGTTCTGAACAAAGTCTTTCTTTGTGATGGTTCAACTATCTCCTTTGCTGGCTTGAGAAAAAATTTATTGATTACCAAAGATTCTCCTCTCTCTGGTATATTTTCTTCTTCTGTCACTACTGTTGCTTCTTCCTAAACTTGAGCAACAATTACATTCCTCTGACTTGTTCCTGCATTCTCTGGGCACTCAAAATCTCTGTGTCCCAGTTTGTTACACCTATAACATCTTACTTCTCTTCCTCTTCCTCTGCCTTCTCTTCCTCTAGAAAAACTCCCTCTGCCACTTGCATCACCTCCTGTGGGTGCATGCTGGTTTGAGCTACTGCTAGCTCCATATTTAGGTGTTATAGATCTTCCTCTACCACCTTGGTTCCTCTTCCTTAGAAAGTACCTCTCCCTCTGGCAGACTGCTTCCTCACGAGTTTTTCTTCAACTTTCAGTACCATCTAATAAGCTTCGTCTACTGTTTTAGGAGACAATATACTTATCTCATCTTGAATGTCCATCTTAAGGCCATTCACATATCTAGCCACCTTCTCATCTGTATCTTGAGTTTGTCTAGCTCTTATGCTTACCTTATATAATTCCTCTGTGTATTATTTCACTGTCATAGACCTCTGTCTAAGATTCTCCATCTGTCTAAACAAGGTTTGCTGATAATTACTTGGTAGGAACTTACATCTTAGCTTTGCTACCATCCTACTCCAAATTTTGATAGGTTGCTTGCCAAGTCTCTTTCTTTCTTCCTGCACTCCATCCCACCAAAAAAATGCATGTCCTTTTAGCTTGGTGACAACAAACTTTACTTTCTCCATGCCATTAATCTAGTCTATCGATTCTTTTGGATTCAATCCTCCTTCATATATTGAAACCTCAGTCTTTGGCCTAGCTGTGGATCTCAACACTAATTGGAAGAGCCTCATCTTAGGAGTAACTGCTATAGCTTCGTCCTCTCCTTCAGCTTCAACCTCAGGCTCACTAACATCTCCATCATCTATATTTCTCCCTATTGTTAATGCTTCCATTCTAGCCTGCATCTATTGCACAACTTCCATCACTTCAGAATTTGCAACTGGCCATCCTCTTCTACCACGTCCTCATCCTCTTCCAACTCTGAAAGCCATATTAACTTTCCTTCTCTTGCTTCTGAGATTCAATTCAGTGTCAACAAGTTGCTCTGATACCACTAATGGTGGCCTAGGTGCAAGCGATATTGACAATCTTGCAAATCCTGTTAAAATTTCTTCTAAATCTGATAGAGTTCCTTCTCCTTCTCCTACTGGAGTATCAGTCATCTATTTCTAGACTGACTGTTCATAAATTTCCCTTTTTAGCCACTATCACCACTCGTTTCCCATTAATCACCCCAACCTTTGTTATAAGGAACAATTTACACAACAAAGCCTTTTCTTCCACTATCGAAGCTGTAATCCCATAGGAATTATGAAATACACTATCGGCGGGGTTTTTGAATGGAATTAACGTAGTTGTGCATAAAATACACTATCGGCGGCTTCAAATGGCCATAATGTGATTATTCATGGAAATACACTATCGACGGGGTTTAATTGGTGTAGTGCTATTACGCATGAAAATACACTATTGGCAGGAATTTTCCAATGGGATGCATTAACACGCAATTGCACTATCGGCGAGGTTTTTATCCCATAAAAATGGAATAACACTATCAGTGATCACTATCGGCAGTTCCACATGGAACGGGACAATAACAAACACTCCACTAATGACCCTTTTCCAATGCGATAACACGTGATGTTATTGGCAATCGCAATCGGCGATTCCAATACTCCCTCGCTAAGTTCTTCCTGTTAAAGACTTACGATGTGATAAGGTTGCGGACCCGATATGGGTATTAGCTACATTTAATAATATTTCAAGTCCGGAACTCAATTCCGACTAAGTTTTTCATGGTTTCTCAGTGTAAACCAGAAATTTTCCTACGGAACCAAACAATGCATATAAAGGTAACAGGGGATGCCGATACACAAGAAAACCACTCCAACAGACTTTAATCAAGGTATTAGTTGGAAACAAGGCAGAACCACTGCTATAAAATCTTAACCGATAACGTTGCATGAAGCCAAAATTATGCATAAACACCAGTTTAACAGAAAAATACAAGTTCAGATGCACAGAAAGGGTTTCGTAGGTCACCACGCCTCCGAGATCGACCGATACACAAAGAAATCCTCTTCTTCCTTTGAGAGATATGCGATAAAAGCATGCGGCCAAAATCCCTTTACAATAGCATCCAAATTACATATATATTGGTTCGTGTTAACAACCAAATCCTAAAACAGAGGCTTAAATTTATTGCAACTATCAGTTCTGTGAGACATCCTCCTTGAGAACCTCCACTATGCTAACTAATCTTATCTATTCAGTGAGGTATTCTCCTCGAGAACCTCCACTATGCTAACTAATCTTATCTATTCAGCGAGGTATTCTCCTCGAGAACCTCCACTACAACTTAACTATTTATCATTTATTACATCATGATTTATTCCTAGATTTTATCTCTATGCTTAATTGGGAAAACATAGAAATTGATGGCTAAAGGATCCCACTCCTTTGCTTGTAGATATTTTTTTTTCTAATTTTGAAATAAGTTTGAAGTATTTTCCCTCTAAGTCTCATGCTCCTGCATCATAAATTATAATGAATAAAAAAATAATAATTAAATAAAAAATATTTCATGCGACTTTTAGATTTATTGTCAATTTATGTTTTTATTTTTATTTTCAATGGTACTAATAGTCAAGGCTCTAATGCCAATTAATTGGTTTTTTTTACCAGAAATAGTATTTGTATAATATAATTTTGCGCTGGTTCATAACAAATAAATCATACATTATAGAGAAATTATTTTCTCCTTTCCAATAGGAATACATTATTTTCATGAGGAGAATATATCTGAGCAACAAAAAGGGGGGTTTTGTAGGTGAGTGCCTTAAAAAACTACCCCAATAAAACACAAAATTTACAACACATAACACTACTAATTGACTATGAAATCTATCATGATGGCTTGTTTGCATACATGTGCTTCCTCAAGGTTGCCATGAAGTCACCTGGGCCCCCCAATTTTCAATTTTTATATTTTCTTGTATCAACCAATTTAACTAATTTCTTTTAATAGACTTCATCCGCCATTAGGCAATTAAAGCATACCTGATTTGACCATAAATATTTAATTCACCTATCTTCATTTTACAGCCCTTATTAGCTTACTTGTTTGCTTCTTGGTTGAAGTCTCTCAGGACATGGAAAAAGGATTTGGATGGGATACATTCCTCAATATTCTTGATTCTTTTCATGATGTTTTCCATAGATTTCTCCTTCGAGAGAGATCCTTTGACTAGATGATACATGATTAGGAGAGAATCTCCCATAACCATAAGTTTGTCCACTGGTGGGCCCCAGTATTGTAGCAATAATGCTACAACTCATGGGGCTTCCTATCTCTAATTTTATCAACCCGGTAGTTCGTACAAACTTGGAAGCGACGGTGCTGTATGCACAAGTACTAGCTCTTGTCGCAGCTGTCACTTGGTCAGCTGGCACAAGTCCACTAGGGCTCAAGCCAACTTCTATATGCTCTCAATAAAAGCTTTCTAAATGATCGACGAAGGCTATCTCAAGGGAAATTGATCTACTTTGCAAAAATGAACTGAAAGCCAACCAAAGCATGGAAACCCTAGTAAACCCTAATCTGACTAGTTTAACCTCTATGGTGCAATAGTGAGAGTGCAAATGTCTAAAAATGATGCCATTACTTCTAATGATGTGAAATGCATGAACTCAAACCACTTCTATGAAAAAGAACATTTTTTTTGTATTTTTGCTTAAGTGGATGGAGTGATTATGAATTTGCTTCTTATTAGGGTTTGGTTGTGCAGAGGTGGTGCGAAGGGAGAGAAAGCTTGGGAAAGGTTAGGAGGGCTAGGAGAGGTCCCAGAGGGTCCCTAGCATCGGTCCACAAAACTCTACAACATTCAGGTGCTCGGCAACCAAGTTTGCAGGCTTCTACAGGATGTCTGCAGGGGATCCTACAGGAAACTAAGGAATTCTACAGGAAGTCTGCTACCTTCTACAGGATGTTCTACCATGGGAGTTTTGGGTGATGGTGAAGTGATGGAGTGGGATGGGTGGATAGGTAAGGTGGAGATGGAGCTTGCGAGGACTCAGGGGCAGAGAAATAAGATGGAGAGAGAGTGCACGGAGTTGGTTGGTGGATAGAAGGATGGCAGCAACGAAAGGTCAAAAAATGAAGCTACGTGGCAATGGATGAGTTAGAAGGTAAACGAGCTGAACAGAGGTCGAGTAGGTGGCTTGAGGAGAGGTTGAGAAGAAGAAGAAGGAAGTGGAATGATACTGAGCAATGTAAATAAAACAAATTGCTTATGTCTTGCACCAAAAAACGAGAATCCATTAACCTGTGCTACCTGTGCTATTAAACCAATGAACAGTAATGTAAATCATGAAGAAAAGGCGTGAATGGAATTGTAATGAAGAAGTATGGCTCAAGAGCAAAATGCATGGAAGGATCCACGATTAAAACGACTGTGTTGGAGCTTGCATAAAAGTGGACAAAGATTGGTTTTTTTGGTGGTTGGTATAGACTGCACCCCAATCCCTAAACAGAGATGGAAGTGGAGGCACTAACAACCTTTTCTTGGAGCTCCAGTGAATTACAAACCTCCTATTCTGATCTAAGCAACTGAAAGTGATTTAACCATAAGCTAATCCTACTCAATCTTATTAAAGAAATCAAATCAGCAGACTGTGTTCTTGAAATGCATATCAAAACAAGGAAACAAAGTGCTTGAAAGAAAGGTAAATAACACTACAAGAAGAGGAGATCTATTGCTCTCAGGTTGGGCCCTAACCTGAGAGCTATAGCTCCCTTAAAAGCTCATAATTAGATCCAAATCTGCTTGCCTTTATTCATAATCAAAATTCTAATGTCATGCCAAAACTGGCTTACAAAAACAAACACCGAGCTGTGCTCAGAAATTACAATATCAGTCCAAAAGTTCAAAAAGCTCCTAACAAAGGCTACGGCCTTCATATTTATACAAAATGAAGATCAAGCTGGCTTCCTCCATTCGTGGAGCTTGGCTGTCCAACTGAAAGTCAAACTGCTGTAAAACTGCTGATCCTGTAGAACGTGTTGGCTGCCTTTAAGCTCAGTGGGGAGAGCTGTTATAGCTCGGAGTTAAGGTGAAAATCACGAGGAAGGTCATCAAGACCGTGGACAACCTCCCTATGAACCCGCAATGTCACCTTTGCTGTCTCCTTGTCTCCTTTTGCGTGGTATTTTGCTCTCTTTAATGCCAAAAACCTGAAATCATCATGTATTAGCCACATAGATATAATGTCTGCCCCTCTTCCTACAAACAACATGAATATACTAAGAAATGAATGCATAAGTGATAAAAGATGAACGGTTGAGCAAGGTAAGTAGGCCAATATGAGCCCAAATTGTACCAAAAATTGGGGCTCATCATCACCCCCCAGCTAAAATATTTGCTCATCCTTGAGAAACTTTGCTCCAGCTCCTTGTCCTTGGCCGAGAACTAGGGCCCGGAGCATGCTGTTCCTTTCCTGTTCTTGGTGGCCCTGCCTTTTTTGCCCCTGGCGGTGACGAGGGTGGTGCTTGCTCCCCCTTTCCTGTTTCCTTGAGCCGGGATTCGGAAGCCGATTGGCCTATCCTTCGTGTCCAGGAAGTTATTTTTGGGCTTCCCCTCTCGGGGGTGGCCGATGTTTTAGAGGGGGATCTTTTACTGGGTGAAGTAGGGACACCCCCTAAAATGGTTTGGCTGCTGGGTGGAGGCTGCGGCTTGCCCGTGTTTATTCTCTTACTTCTCCTGGCTTCAAAAGGTAGAAGGATCTCCCTCTCTCTCTTCTCCTTCGGCTTTGGAGGTGTACTGATGGCGGCCAGCGCAGCTGCTGCCTCCTTTTCGAGAATACCAGCCTTCTCTTTCTTGCGTTTTTCTTTCTCAAGGCTCCTTGTAGAGGGCCCCTTCTTTTCAGATTTCGGGCTTCCTGTAGAAGACCCTGCTTTACCCACTTCTGGGCCTTCTGTAGAAGACCCTTTCTTTACCAATTTTGGGCTTCCTGTAGAAGACCCTGTTTTAGCCACTCTCGGGCTTCCTGTAGAAGCCCCTGCTTTGGTAATTTTCAGGCTTCCTGTAGAAGCCTCTTTTCCAATGATTTTCGGGCTTCCTGTAGAAGCCTCTTTTGCCAATTTCGGGCTTCCTGTAGAAGACCCTTTCTCTGTTTTCGTGCTTCCTGTAGAAGCCTGTTTCTGCTTTCCTGTAGACATGGGTGTCACCACCTTTGCTTGCTTTGCTGCATGGGTTTTGCTTTTTGGTTTGGTTGCAGGTGCTGATGAGGTACTTGGGCTGATGTGGACCACCTCAGCTTTGTCCGTTCTGCTCTTCAACCTCTTTTCTCTTGCTGACAAGATGGGTGTGTCACCTTCTTCTTTGTCATCATTTTCCTCATGCTCCTTCTTTTGTTCTTTCTTCTGCACTGTGGTCGGGGTCTTCTGGCCTTTTTCTTTCTTTCCCTCGGCCACTGCTTCTTTTTCCTCACTGCTGGAGGAACCCGTTTCTTCAATCAACATTTTTATGTCTCCATCTCTTGTCAAATTCCTGAATGATTCCCATGAGAGGGGAACCTTATATGAATGAAGCGCATCCTCCACAAGAAGTTTGATCAACCCATGGTGGGCTACCTGATCTGGTATGCCTTCTTTTAACTTTGTGGCACACTCAATTAAGGACTGTAGCAGGAAATAAGGAATGCTCAGTTTTTCTTCTACAGGAAGATCAATCCGGTGCCTCAATTCAGTGAGCAACCGAAAGTGATATGCGTACACGATGCTAAAACGGCCTTCACAGGTTATATACTTCATGATTTGCAGGCTGACTTCATTCCATGGTGGCAGCAAGCTGGTTCTTCGCACCCCATTTTTGTCCTCCGAGAATTCCTCCTCAGGTGGAAAGAATTCTTTCTTGGCCTACTGGCTCAACTTACTTTCCTCCTTATCCCATGGAAAACCCATTGGAAGTTCAGTAATTCGACTGATATATTACGGGGTGAGCTTGAGGCTTAGACCCCTGAAGTTCACTGTGGCCAGTGTCTTGGATTTCGGCTTCAGAGCCTGCAAAAATTCTTCTGCCACTGCATCATCGTACCCCTGCAACTTGTCACAAAAAGATATCCATTGAACCCGTGTGAAGAGCTCTACCACTTCCTGGTTTTCCCTTAACTTGGTTGAATCAGTGGGTTCTCGTCTTATAAACCCACCCGGCATGATAAAACAATTTCCTTAACCAGAGGTGGTGATTGTGGAAGAAATTTTGGTTCACTGAGACAAAGCGTAGAATGTCATGCACATAACCCACAAAACTTATCCCTGAGGAACTTAACATAGTTTAATTACTCGACATCCTGTAGAATGACAGTATAGGCACATTAGACAACAATTTCACCATTTTTCTATGACTAGACTGTGGACGACAATTCTGCCACCTTTAATAACCAGTTGCATGAAGAGTTCAGGGTTACCTTTTTAATTTGGCCACCTTTTTACATGAGGCACCCGCTTTCCTATAGAAAACTGCGTTCCTGTAGGATGACAGCGTTCCTGTAGAATGACAACGTTCCTGTAGAATGCAGCGCGCGATTTTCAGGAGAGACTGCAGTCGATCTGCACCTTGGGTGTGCTTCTCAATTGTTCTGATAGCCAAAGGCTCGGCGTATCACACTGCAGAAGGATCAGGATAGCCGCTCGAGTTCAAAATGGTGGTTGATAAATGCATGAGTGCAATCTAGCCGATTAGATTTTGAATTCGGCGGAATCCGTGGCGCGGGGGTGAGCTGTCCCCGCCGGACCGTTGGGTGACGTCATCCCATCATTCAACTGCGCATTCACTTGCTGCCGCATCAATTCCCACAGATCTGCCGCCGCCTCTTCGGTTAAACTCGTTTTTTTCGATCGGATTGCTCTCACGTGCGTGCTGCTATTCTTTTTGTCATGGTCGCCACCCACACATCCACTAGACCATTAACTGGCCGACGTGGCTAGCCAAATGGCCATACGGCCGCTCAACCCATTCACCTTTACACTTAGCAATCAATCAAAGTAACATTCATGCAATCTGATGGAATGAGGGGTCGAGACACTTACCTGCGTGGCTGCACACGATGTTTCGGTTCTTTGGACGCTGATGAGTCGATTTACCTACTGCTGGCGAACTTACACAGGCCCGGAGGTCCATGTTCACGAGCTGTCGACGATGGATGGGATGCTTTAGTTGCATGCGCCCATGTTTCACTACATATGGCCTGCGCTGTGAATGGAATCCACTCTAGCAGGCTTAACTATTACAGGACTCCCGTGGGATGTCTTGGAACATTTCTTCCTCCTTGGGTGCATGCTGCACGACGATGGATGGCCTCACGATCATGCTCCCGGAGCTTATGGCTGACTGTGATGAATATGGTGTGAGATCTCAAGCGCTTTTTCCATTTACAATTTGCTTTTTCTCGAGACTCATCGATCTACTTTGCTGGTGCATGTAGCTTTGTTGCATGTCGACAAGGATGGTGGAACAAGATAACAACAATGTGCAAGGGTGAAAACCGTGGCTTGCATGCGTCCAAACCGATCCTTAGCCGTTAGATCTCCTCATGAAATGAATTCTGCCCCGTTCTGAGCTTCTACAGGAAGTTTCCTGTAGAAATACAGAGCTTCCTGTAGAAAGGTTGCATTCCTGTAGAGAGTTTGCACCTTCCTGTAGAAAATCTACATATTCCTGTAGAAACTCTGCATCTTCCTGTAGAAAATCTGCGTCTTCCTGGAGAAGACTCAAGCTGTAATAAAATTGCACATACCTTGGAAAAAATGAGTATTCTTGGAGGAGGTGCTGGTGAGGTGTCCTGGCTGCATGCTGAGGACCCTTGGCTTTGAGTTGAGAGGCTTCCTCTCCTCCATAGAACACCTGCATGCAATTTTACATAATGAATCTGCTGACCTTGTTTTTCTTTTGTTTTTTTTTTCTTTTTTTCTTTTTTTTTTTCTTTTTTTTTTTTTTGGAAGATAACAGGGGCGCCTCATTGAGGTTTTCACCCTTGCCATCTGCCTTAAGCGCCTCAAAGAGGTTTTCACTCAAGGATCTTTTTCCAATCTCTTTTTTTTTTTTTGAAAGACAATAGGGGCGCCTCCATGAGGTTTTCACCCCTACCACTTGCCTTGGGCGCCTCAGAAAGGTTTTCACCCAAGGATCTTTATTATTATTATTATTATTATTATTATTTAGATTCTTCAGGGTATGCCCAAAGAAGAGGCAGAACCCTTCTCTATGACCAACACTGCCTTCTCCATAATTTTGATGAACTCTTGTCTTGAGGGAGGCTTCCTGTAGATCTTCAATCGATGCCCATTGACAAGCATGGGGATGGCTTCCTCATCAATGGTCTGAATAAGAACATATCCATTTTCATGACATTTTTCCACTGAATATGGCCCTAGCCATCTGGTTCTCAACTTTCCCTTGAAATCTTTGTATCTGGAGTCATACAACAAAGCCCAATCTCTCGGCTGAAATTGCTTGTCATGGAGATGTTGGTCATGCCACACCTTTCTCTGAAGTTGAACCACTTCTGAGTGAAGGAGGGCCTGCATTCGATACTCATCCAGTCCATTCAGCTGCAATAACCTTTCTTGTTGTGCATGGCTGAGATCTAGGTCCAGCTGAGCTGCCATCCTCAAAGTGTTGTATTCAAACTCAATGGACAGCAAAGCTTTCTTCCCATAGACCAGCTCATAAGGTGTGAAGCCGGTGGTGGTCTTCCAAGTGGTGTTGTAAGCCCATGTGGCTTCAACCAGGCGATCTGCCCAGTCCTTCCTGCTGTTGCTCACCACCTTAGTCAAGATCCCTTCTAATGCTCTATTGGTGACTTCCACCTGCCCATTTGCTTGAGGGTGATAGGGGGTGGAAGTCCTATGCTTGATCTTGTGATGAGCTAGTAGATCTTCAACCAGGTTGGAGGTGAACTAGCTCCCTTGATCAGTGACCAGCTCTCTTGGATAGCCAAACTTATAGAAGATGTTTTCTCTTAGGAACTCGGCCACCTTTTCTTCTGTTGCTGCTTTGATTGCTTTGGTCTCTGCCCACTTTGTCAGGTAGTCAGTGCACACAATGATGTAAAACCTTTGCCTCGAAGGGGGGTTGATTGGGCCCACAAAGTCCATACCCCACTTCTCAAATGGCTCACGAGTCACCTGAGGTTGGAGAGGCATCTCATCCCTTTGGGTCGGTTTCCCCATTCTTTGGCATTGGTCACACTGGCTGACATATCTTCTGACATCTTGATGAAGTGTGGGCCAATAGTAGCCTGCCTGCAGGATCTTGAAGGCAGTTCTCTTTGCTGCAAAATGTCCTCCACAAGGCCCATCATGACAAGTGAGGAGGATATCAAAGACTTCCTCCTCCCTTACACAACGCCTTAAGATCTGATCGGGGCCAAGCTTGAACAGATTGCCCCCGATCCAAGTAAATGAGGCACTTTTTTTGATGATTCTGCTCTTCTCTCTTGGAGATAGGTGCGGAGGGAACTGTGCTGAAACAAGGTAGTTTGCTATATCAGCAAACCATGGAGAGAGTACTGAAATAGCAAACAGATGTTCATCAGGCATCTGGTCATCCACTGTTCCATCCTCATCTGCAGACAAATCCAATCTAGATAAAAAGTCAGCAACAACATTTTCTCTACCTGGTTTGTCAACAATGGTCAAATCAAACTGCTGCAATAAAAGTAACCATCTAATAATACGAGCATTCACATCTGGTTTATTCATTAAGTATCTAATTGCAGCATGGTTTGTATGTACAAAGGTTTGATAGCCAGTAATATAATGTCGGAACTTGTTCAGTGCATGGACCACAACCAAGAATTCTTTCTCGGTTATAGTGTAATTCAGCTCAGCTTTGGACAAGTTTTTGCTAACAAAGTAAATGGCATATGGAAGTTTTTGCTCAACTTGTCCTAAAGCTGCACCTATGGCTTTGTTCGAGGCATCAGTGTGGATGTGGAAAGGTAGGGCCCAGTTTGGACCTCTCAGGATTGGGGCTGACACCAACTTATCCTTCAATTCATTTAAAGCCCTCTGACAATCGTCAGTCCATTTAAACTCCACATCTTTTGCCAACAGGCCAAACAATGGCGAGGCTAACTTGCTGAAGTCTTTAATGAATCTCCGATAATATCCTGCTAATCCCAAGAAACTCCGAACATCCCTTACCTTTTGAGGAGGTGGAACCTTCTTGATGAGAGAAATTTTGTTAGGATCCACCTGCAACCCTTGGCAAGAAATGGTATGGCCTAGCACGGTCCCTTCAATCATTAGGAATTCACATTTTTCAGGACTAAGGGACAAGTTCATCTCAATGCATTTGGTTAGGACTTTTCCCAGATTGGACAATGCTTCCTGAAAGTTGGCCCCATAAGGAGTAAAGTCATCCATATAGATTTCCATTGCATCATGGACCAGTTTCGAGAAGATGCTTAAGACAGCTCTCTGGAAAGTAGCAGGAGCATTGCATAGCCCAAAGGGAAGGACTCGGTAGGCAAAGGTGCCCCAAGGACAAGTGAAGGTGGTCTTATCTTGCTCTTCTAGGCTGATTTGGATTTGGTTGTACCCGCTAAACCCATCCAGGAAAGAGAAGAACTTCTTTCCTACCAGTCCATCCAACACTTGATCTATGAAAGGTAGAGGGAAATGGTCTTTCTTGGTAGCTTTGTTCAGTTCTCGGTAGTCCACACAGATTCTCCATTTCCCATTTTTCTTGGGAACCAACACCAAAGGGGACACCCATTCACTATCTGAGATGGGGTAGATGAATCCGGCATCCAACAGTTTTTGCAATTCTTCTTTGACAATGTCCTTAAGAGCTAGATTCATTCTCCTCTGGGGTTGCCTAACCGGCTTACAATCCTCTTTGATGTATATGTGATGGGTACAGACCGAAGGATGGACTCCTTTCATCTCCTTATAGCTCCAAGAAAAAGCATCGAGGTGACTGGCCAACAGGCTACACAGCTCCTTTTCCTGGGAAGGAGATAGGGAGGAGCTGATATTCAACGTTCTCTCAGGGCCGGACTCCACATTCTTGACTCTGGGAGTGACAGGGTTGGTTGTACAAAGATCTACTAAGGTGCTAGCTTGGGCATCCTCCACCAATTTCTCTAAGGATAGTTCACTGGAAGGTGGATTCTGGATCAAGGTCTCAATCAAGTCATCCTCGGTTGGGGGGTCTCTTCTAGTGGTATCTAAGGTGCACAGAGGTGCTGAGTACACCTCGTCTTCCTCTTCTTCCTCTAACCAGAGTGGTAAGTCATGCTCTAAGGAGGGTTGGGCAGGAGGGTATAGGACTAATTGTTTGGACATAGGACCATTTTTGATGGTCATATTTCCTGCACGGCAACTTATGTAAGCATCTGCAGTGGCTAACCAAGGCCTTCCCAAAATGAGAGGATATCCAGTAAGCTTTGCCTTGGGTTGCAGAACCAAGAAATCTGCTGGGTATTCCCAAGAGTCGATAGAGACCAAGACATCCTCCACAATCCCTTCGGGAGTCACAGTGGAGCGATCTGCTAATTGCAGTACTGTCGAGGTCTTCCTCAAGGAACCCTGAAGATTGAGTTTGAGCATGGTATCCCTAGTCATCACATTAATGGCAGCCCCCAGATCAATCAAGGTGTGAGGTATGATGGTGCCATTGATGTGGACATCTACTACAGGACTTCCAGGATCTAGGTACTTTGGGCAGATGACTTGTCCTAACATAAGGTCAGACAGTTGTCCTATGACATTGATGGTTGAAGCATCTTTCTTCCGCCTGCCTGGGTGTTTGAAACACTTTTCCTTAACCATTTTGTTGTATATTGGCACATCCTTGATGGCTTAGAGAAGTGGTATTTTTACACACAACTGCTTGAGCTCACCCAGAAGCTCATCCTCTTCTGGGTTGGGTTGTGTGGTGGCTGTTAGTCTCTCAGGAAAGGGTGGAATAGCCTTTGGTTCACTTTCCTGTTTATCTTCCTCATCCTCTGGGGGAGGAGGTTGGCGATCTAGTAGAGTCTTTCCAGATCGAAGATTGATCTCCTGGATCTCCACAGCATAGGTAGGGCATGAGGTTTCCCCAGTGTATACCTGTTGGGCCTGTCTATTGTTGGGGTTTGGGTTCGGTTGAGCAGGCATTTGAGGTTGCCTTGGAGGAGCAGGAGGTAATGGCTGAGGTTGAACTGGTGGTGAAGGCAAAATGGCGGGAGGAGTATTGTACTGGGGCCTCCACCCCGACTGAGGTGCATTCCACTGAGGCTGTGGCTGGGCATGTGAATGATATGAATGAGAAGTAGGTTGAGTAGGGTACTGAGGTGGATAAGACCATGGAGGAGGCATGGACCAGGAAGGATGAGCAGGGGGACCCCAGGAAGGCATAGGAGTCGATTGGTTGGGGCCGTAATAAGCTTGAGGTGCCCCTTGCATCCCCTGCTGATAAGGTCTAGATCCTTGTGGTCTCCTTTGGTTGAGGTAATAGAGAGGTTCAGTGGGAGCTTTTGTCCCTTGGTACATGGCTTTAAACCCAGGTAAGGTTGGACACTAATTTGTGGGATGGTCCTCCTCACAAACAAAACATACTTCAACCGAATGCAATGGGCATTCGTTCTTAGGGTGTCTCCTTGTGCACCTAAGGCAGAAGACAGCCAAGGCTCTCTCAGCTTCTTCTTTCTTCTGCTGGATCCTGAATATGTCCAGCTGCATGGCAATGGTCTGTCTCACCTCACTCTTGACATCTTCTAATTGATTTGCAAGCTCATGTTTGGAGAAATGGACACTAGTTGAGAGGAGGTTTCCTCTACCTCGTTTCCGAGCTGCCCTGGAGTGGTTTCTAAACACAGTCTTGATGTCCTCATAAGGTAGTTGGTAAATTTCCCCCCCAGCTAACATGTGAAGGGTATCTAAGAGGTCCTCAGGGACTCCTCGGAGCAGGACCAACTTGAGGGATTCAGGGTCAAGTGTGCACCTGGCCCGCTTATAGCTAAGTTGGAACCTCTCCTCATAATCCTCTAAGGACTCATCATTTCCCATGGTCATCCGAAAGATTTCTCCCTTGGTTTCCTTAGACCTACAATAATCCCTATACTTGGTATTGAAAGCTTGCTGCATCTGAGCCCAAGTTGTGATACTATTCCCAGGTAAGCCCATGAACTAGTGTAATGCTGCATCCTTAAGAGTTGAAGGGAAGAGTTTCAGCTTTTGCTCATCTTTAGTATAGTCATAGGTTCTACAAAGGACATCAAACCCAAACAGGAAGATATCAGGATCTTCAGCAGTCAGTCCATGGAAGTGAGGTAAGGCGGAGGGGCTAATGTTCTTCATTTTCATCTCTCCATTGGTCTCTCGGATGGGGAAGGCACCTTCTATTCTCTCATCTTCTCTTCTATTGTCAACCATAGCTTCAGATGGAGTGGTCTCTAACTCTTCTTCTACTATAGGATCTTTGTATATCTCGGGATGTTCACCTATAGGTTCTTCTGGGTCACTGTCACCAAAGAAGAGAGAAGGGTGACTCAGTGATGTGGTGGGGGTGTTGGGTAGGAATTTTCCTGATTTATCTCGGTTCCTACGAGGCATGAAATGAAAAAGACTTTCTTTTTTGATTGATTTTTCTTTTTTCTTTGGTACCTGCAAAATTGAAACAGATTGATCTACAACTAACTATAAAGATGTAGAATTAAACTGAAAGCAGGAAAGAACTAATCTACTTTGCTCAAATGAAATTGCAGGAATGGAAATGCTAGTCTACGCTTGCAGAAATGAAAGGCTAATCTACGAAAGCAGGAAATGCTAATCTATGAAAGCAGGAAATGCTAATCTATGAAAGCAGGAAATACTAATCTATGAAAGCAGGAAATGTCTATGCTACTTTTGCAGAATGGAAATGAAATAAACTACTTAGCAGAAGGCAAGAGTAAGAAAATAGAAGAAAAGCAACAATTACTAATACTCTGACGCTTCCCCGGCAACGATGCCAAAAAGATGGTGGGCCTCAGTATTGTAGCAATAATGCTACAACTCCTGGGGCTTCCTATCTCTAATTTTATCAACCCGGTAGTTCGTACAAACTTGGAAGCGACGGTGTTGTATGCACAAGTACTAGCTCTTATCGCAGCTGTCACTTGGTCAGCTGGCACAAGTCCGCTAGGGCTCAAGCCAACTTCTATATGCTCTCAGAAGAAGCTTTCTAAATGATGGACGAAGGCTATCTCAAGGGAAATTGATCTACTTTGCAAAAATGAACTGAAAGCCAACCAAAGCATGGAAACCCTAGTAAACCCTAATCTGACTAGTTTAACCTCTATGGTGCAATAGTGAGAGTGAAAATGTCTAAAAATGATGCCATTACTTCTAATGATGTGAAATACATGAACTCAAACCACTTCTATGAAAAAGAACATTGTTTTTGTATTTTTGCTTAAGTGGATGGAGTGATTATGAATTTGCTTCTTATTAGGGTTTGGCTGTGCAGAGGTGGTGCGAAGGGAGAGAAAGCTTGGGAAAGGTCAGGAGGGCTAGGAGAGGTCCCAGAGGGTCCCTAGCATCGGTCCACAGAAGTCTACAGCATTCAGGTGCTCGGAAACCAAGTTTGCAGGCTTCTACAGGATGTCTGCAGGGGATCCTACAGGAAACTAAGGAATTCTACAGGAAGTCTGCTACCTTCTACAGGATGTTCTACCGTGGGATTTTTGGGTGATGGTGAAGTGATGGAGCGGGATGGGTGGATAGGTAAGGTGGAGATGGAGCTTGTGAGGACTCAGGGGCAGAGAAATAAGATGGAGAGAGAGTGCACGGAGTTGGTTGGTGGATAGAAGGATGGCAACAACGAAAGGTCAAAAAATGAAGCTACGTGGCAATGGATGAGTTGGAAGGTAAATGAGCTGAACAGAGGTCGAGTAGGTGGCTTGAGGAGAGGTTGAGAAGAAGAAGAAGAAGGAAGTGGAATGATACTGAGCAGTGTAAATAAAACAAATTGCTTATGTCTTGCACCAAAAAACGAGAATCCATTAACCTGTGCTACCTGTGCTATTAAACCAATGAACAGCAATGTAAATCATGAAGAAAAGGCGTGCATGGAATTGTAATGAAGAAGTATGGCTCAAGAGCAAAATGCATGGAAGGATCCACGATTAAAACGACTGTGTTGCAGCTTGCATAAAAGTGGACAAAGACTGCATTTTTTTGGTGGTTGGTATAGACTGCACCTCAATCCCTAAACAGAGATGGCAGTGGAGGCACTAACAACCTTTTCTTGGAGCTCCAATGAATTACAAACCTCCTATTCTGATCTAAGCAACTGAAAGTGATTTAACCATAAGCTAATCCTACTCAATCTTATTAAAGAAATCAAATCAACAGACTGTGTTCTTGAAATGCATATCAAAACAAGGAAACAAAGTGTTGGAAAGAAAGGTAAATAACACTACAAGAAGAGGAGATCTATTGCTCTCAGGTTGGGCCCTAACCTGAGAGCTATAGCTCCCTTAAAAGCTCAGAATTAGATCCAAATTTGCTTGCCTTTATTCATAATCAAAAGTCTAATGTCATGCCAAAACTGGCTTACAAAAACAAACACCGAGCTGTGCTCAGAAATTACAATATCAGTCCAAAAGTTCAAAAAGCTCCTAACAAAGGCTATGACCTTCATATTTATACAAAATGAAGATCAAGCTGGCTTCCTCCATTCGTGGAGCTTGGATGTCCAACTGAAAGTCAAACTGC
This sequence comes from Pinus tabuliformis, assembly GCA_031772625.1. NCBI lineage: Eukaryota > Viridiplantae > Streptophyta > Pinopsida > Pinales > Pinaceae > Pinus > Pinus tabuliformis. The sequence continues at coordinate 1,038,624,354 of CM062819.1, forward strand.
TGTAAAACTGCTGATCCTGTAGAACGTATTGGCTGCCTTTAAGCTCGGTGGGGAGAGTTGTTAGAGCTCGGAGTTAAGGTGAAAATCATGAGGAAGGTCATCAAGACCGTGGACAACCTCCCTATGAACCCGCAATGTCACCTTTTTTGTCTCCTTGTCTCCTTTTGCGTGGTATTTTGCTCTCTTTAATGCCAAAAACCTGAAATCATCATGTATTAGCCACGTAGATATAATGTCTGCCCCTCTTCCTACAAACAACACGAATATACTAAGAAATGAATGCATAAGTGATAAAAGATGAATGGTTGAGCAAGGTAAGTAGGCCAATATGAGCCCAAATTGTACCAAAAATTGGGGCTCATCATCCACCTGATATTCTTTGGCTAAAAAAATTCACTAGAAGAGATCGTATATCTCTTGATTAGTTGTCATATTACCAAGACCCCATGAATACTTGAACACTTTGTCCTCCTAGGGGCCACAAAGTACCCCTCCCCCTTCCACCACCCCTCAATTAATTGGTAATTTTAACCCAAAAAATAAAAGAAAATAAAAATTAAATAAATTTGAAAAATAAGAAAAAAGGTAGACAAACTCTAAGTGATGATTTTTAGGGTATTTTATACCCACGATATTTGGTTTTTAATGCCATAGTTGGAAAATGTTTGAATTTTAGCCCTACAAAATGGGTGATGTTGTATCACCACTTTTGCATTTTATAATGTTTTTACATGCCTTTCACAGTAATGATATTTTGTCTTTAATGCCATGGTTGAAAAATATTTGAATTTTAACCCTAAAAATGGGAGGTGATGCTACATCACCACTTTTGCATTTCAACATGTAATCATGATATTTGGTTTTTAATGCCATGGTTGAAAAATGTTGGAATTTTAACCATCAAATGGAAAAAGGGTGATTATGCCTCACCACTTTCTAAAATTAGTTTATAGATCATGATTTGATGAAGCCTCCAAAAAAATATAACTGATAAAGTTCTCGTTAAGTTGGTAATATTGTTAACCATCAAGTTTTGGGAAAATTATCATAACTTTCACTTGGCACATCCAATTTTGGTCAGACCTATGGAATTGCAGAGAAAACATATTAGAGTACTACAAGAATGTTTTTGTATTTAAAAGGTCTTAAATTTCAAATATATATTAGGAAAAAGGTCAACCATCCAGATAGTCTACAAATTATGGTTTTGAAAGGTACATACCTTACAATAGACATAAATGTTGATTGGAATATTTTTTTTTTGGAGATTTAAAATTTGTGATAAAGAGGAAAAATAGCATAATTATTGTTTACACACATGACTCTTAAGGGTGTTTCAAAATTTAGTTCACCACTTAAATGTCCAAACATCTCATCCATGACTCAATGAGGAAATAAAATATGCCTAGTATTGGGTATCCAAGTTGGAAAGTCAACTGTCATAGGTGAAAGAATCAGTAAAAAATATGGAAAAAATTCTCTTGGAGAGACTTCCTAAAAAAGTTATGGAGATTCTAAGAAATCGTGAAAATAAGGAGAAAAATTATGTTGAAACTCAATCACACGTGGGAGTATTTTATCATAATTTGAGAGATAAATATTGAATCATAGAATAATAATCATGATTTTTCAATCCATGGTCCACATCATCAGGGATTTAACTAAACACCAATGAACTACTTCATTCCAATGATCTATATGAGGAAGTGTGATATCAATAATTCTATAATATGGATATTCCAAATGGAGAAATACTTTGATTTGCATTGAATGACAACATTACGAAAGGTAAATATGACATCCATTTAATTAAAACAAAGATCAATTTGTATGGTATCAATATATTTTTATGAAAGGAAAAATAATTCTATTGTATCTTAGTCTATTTTTATGGAGAAATCGATAACACATTATGGAGATATTAAAAACAATACATTTATAGTCAACTAGTCAATCTTTAACAAATAATCCCAGTTAGAGTACATAAAAAATTCAAAAGTCTACTCTTAGGGTAAAGAACATTTTAGATAATAATTTATCAGACCTTCTTATGGGAACTTTAAAGGAAAACATCCAACATAAGGTGCATCTCTTTGAACCTAAATCTACAAGGCATGCTTTCAATCTAGGAAGGAAAATTAAAAGTAAAATATGACTATTAGAAGAGTGATCACTAACAAATATATAAAACATCATGCTCCCTCCCCTAACTCACTCAATTGATAAGGTTGACAACTAAAAGACTAGATGAAATAAGAGAAAAAGGACTAAGTTTCACTCATGCCAACAAGTATAGTAAGTGGCATAAATGCAGTGAGAAGAAATGATTCTACATATATTGTAAGAGGAAGAATATCGAGAATTGAAATCGTCACAAGATATATAGCTAGAAGAGACTACTTGAGCAATATATTGTCATGCATTATTCGAATTTAGTAGTCCACAAACGCTCAATATAGAAGGATATATAACAAAGAAAAGGCAACATTGTTGATTCATTCTAGTAGTACCCATAACTTCATCAATTACAAATTGGAAAAACTTCCCAATTTCTTTATATTTTCAATACCTAGAATTCAAGTAATGATTGCAGATGGAGATACCGTAAATTGTGTAAGAAAGTGTCATGATATTAAGCTGAGTATGGGAGAGTATTTATTGGATAGTTATATGATTGATGATATAAATGGGTGGTGTTAATGTTGTATTAGGACTCCAATGGTTACACTCATTAGGAATAGTGACCATTATTTTTCTAGATATTTTAATGAGATTTCCTCATAAGGTAGGGAAATTGAGTTAATACATATCCAAGAGAAATGATATAAAGTGATAAGCTCTACTAACATGATAAAAGTACTCAAAAAGGGATACCAAGGTGTAATTGCACAATTGTACTGATTATATGTTCAAACATCTATATGCTCTACTTCGTTGGATCTTTGAAAAGTTATCAATAATCATTCCAAGCTATTTGGAGAGATGCTAAAAGTTATTCCATTTGCTCAAGATCATGACCATGCTATTCATTTGTAGCCTGGGAGTGTAGCACTTAACATTAGGCCTTATAGTATCCATATGAACAAAAGAGTGAGATTAAGCATTTGATCAAGAAATGTTCGAGGTTAGTGTCATTCAACCTAGCCGCAGTTCTTTCTCTTCACCAATGATGATGGTTACAAAAAAATATGGTTCATGGTGTATGTATCTAGATAAATTAACAATGAGATATTATGACCTTGATAAGGTGTTGCATGGGATTGTAAATATGGCTTACAAATTGGAGTTTCCTTCATATTCATGTGTACATCCAATCTTCCATATAAATTTCCTAAAGAAAGTAATCAGTGACAAGGCCCTAGTCCAAACTATTTTACTAGAGATTAACGAAGAAGGGAAAATCATGCTAGAACTAGAAACAATCTTTGAAACAAGGATTGAGTAGCTGAGAAATTGAGAAATTACAGGGTACCTTATCTAGTGGAAGAACCTACTAGTGGAAGAGGTGACATGGGGAGATGATTTATTCAAGCAGTAACATCCATAATTAGTCAAGTGTTTATTGTTGAGGATAACACTTGTTTGAATGGGAGGGGCATGTTAAGCCCCCAATGCTAACCCTAAAACCCGTTATTAAGCCCTAGATATTGGATTATTTCATTTCTATTATTATATTTTTTATATAGGCTAGAGTCTTTCATTGTAACCTTTCATTATAATTGTACCCTTTGTCCCCTATATATATACCAAGGAGACCTAGTCTTAGAATCATCATATGTTTTCTTGTATTTTATTATTGTAAAAGAAGGTTCTACCCTTAATGTAAATTTTATTTATTAACTTATTATCATTTTTAAGGATCAATTTTCATAACACAACTTTAATGAAAGTGAATTATTTTCTTTGATAATTAAAAACGTTTTTTTCTTTTCTTTTTTTGTGTTTCGAAGAAAAACTATAATTTTCATTAAGGAAATAAAAACTACATTATATATGTGCAAAGATGCACTAAAAAATGGCTTGTTAAGCCATCATCCAAAAAAATATACATAAGTATCTAGCTATTCTAAAACCAATCTGAAGACTAGTACCATAGAAAAACAAACTTTGATCATAAATTTATACATTATATGCCTTCAAGTCTCATAATATTCATAAAAACTATCATGATACCATAGAGAGTAATTTTCAAAAACAAAAAAGTTAAAAAAAATTCATCGTTTAGACTCGGTTCTGAATAATTTATGGCCAGAGCCCTTTAATGAAGGGTCTGTGGTAATATTCTATGGTGACCCCATATAGATATTCATAGAATTTCTATAGCCTCAAATCTTGTTTAGTACTAACCTTAGAGAGAGCATCTGCAATGTGGTTCCATTCCCTGAAAATATGGCGACAATAAACCTGATCAAAATATTGTTTGATCTGTAAAACATCCTCAAGTATGGGAATAAATGTGTGCATGTGGCATCATTGAAGCTCATTAAACCAATTAATAATGATCATAGAATCACCAATGATTTGCAAAGTGCAACATTCTTTTTCAATAACAACAATAAGGAGGAGTCTGAGACTCAAAATTTCTGCATAATTGTTTGTTCCCCTCCCCAATCCATTATGTAGCCTGAAAAAATGATTTTCATGAATATATATGATAGGGGGCCTCCGCAAAATCCATTTTTTGAGGACGCCTCATCAAAATATGCCCAAGTATGAGATTTTTAAACCTCCTCAGCAACGACATTCCATAGAATACGGGCATCTTCATCAATTGGGATGATTTCAAAATTGACAACAACTTTGGCTTCCACCCGATCTATAATGGAAGTTTTTCTTTGAAGATAGCTCTATTTCTCGCATTCCAAATACCCTAGTAGGATAGGGGTGGAATATGCCTGTATTTCTTGGGGGAGACCTGATCTCACCATTATTTCCATGTATCCATGAAAGATACACCATGCCAATTAAAAACACATCCAATACGATTCTTGATGAAATTCTAGACTTCCACTGTGAATGGGTAGAAAATAAAAAGATGCTCAACAAATTTTGCCGTGTTTTTGCAAAGATTTGTTTTGGAGGTTTTTATGAATCATTACTTCAAACAAACAAAAAAACTTATTTTAGAATTGTTTTTTTATCAAACTTGAAATGGTGTGAATTTTGTATGGTAAAAAACTAAAAATCAAAGAAGAGAAACAAAAATGGAACCTAAAAATATTCTTGAATTTTTAGGGTGTCTTGAGGCTTCAATAGAGAACAACTCCCAATAGCCATCAACTATATGCCGTATGTGCCACCTAAGAAAGACACTTAGGTAGGAACCTAATGATTGGTCAGCAACCTGCATTTTCATAGATATGTACAAAGTGTTTCCTTGCCTTCAATGATGGTAGGATGGTTTAGTTTGAATGGTTTAGATGGCCAAATCCAACTTGTAATCATTGTCTTAGAATTGACACTTAAAAGGGTGCTTCATTTGTGAAATGGGCTTTGAAACATATCTAATAGAAATGATTTTAAATGCCCTAAGAGTAAAAAATTATGTCTCAAGTGTAAGTGGTTGTGGTGAATTATTTGTATTTTGATCCCCACAACTTAGCCTAACTAAATTGTTGTTTTAGCTACAAGTAGGGAATTTTAGTTGCACAAGATTAATTGTTAATTTGAGTTGTTGAACTTGGCATCATGAATCACATATATAACTTAAGGAATGAATTATGTGCACATATGGAGTGTACAATTGAAATGAAATGATGAAAACAAACTAAGTTATTGCTAGAAATGAAGTAAAATTTCAAGAGAGAGAAATAAATATTTGACAAATAGTTTTTTCTTTATCAAAGATGTCAGGCCAAAAGGTAAATCCTCAAAATGAGATACTATATTCATTTAGGTTGTTCATTATTATATACATGAGGGAGTTACTGTTGAGTTTCATCTCCTGATGACTCTCCATTTTCTCTATTATTTATTTACACTATTGTTCACCCAATCCCTATGATTAGGTGTCAACTCATGGAAGAAAAAAATTATATACGATTCCAACAAAACTATTTTCATGCAATGATTCTCCCAGTTACGGGACTCTACTCAGTTATATATCATAACACTCCGCACTCTTTTTACACTTTGGTCAATACACAGTTAATACTTTTTCCCAAATTCTCCCTCCTCCATATACACCTCTGTTATATACATTAGAGTTGAAAATTCTTACAACATATTGGTAGCAGAGGTACATTTTTTTTATAGTACATAGATTTTTTAAAATGCTTTCATTGATATCTATTGTGGGAGTGGTTCTCACCAGCAAGGAGAACTATCCAGAATGGTCATTGAAAATCAAACACACTCTCATTTTTAATATGTTGTTTAAAGGAGTGTGTGTTGGAGACGGAGACAAAGAGCCAGAACAACCTACCTTAGACAAGGAATTCGCCATTTGGGAAAATAAGAATAGCAGGGCTTATGCATTGATTGTAGCATTAGTAAACGAAGAGCTGAGTCGCCATATTTTGACATTTTCAAATGCTTTCAAAGCCTTACAAAAACTAAAGGAACTTTATGACTCATACTCTGAACTTGAAGTTGTTCAACTCATGATTAAATTGTTCAACCTTGAAGTACAAAATGATGATCCTCTTTCTCTTGCTTCATAAGTAAAATCTATCATGCATGATATCAAAGTCACTAATGTTGAACTAGACATTCCTATGATAGCTTTTATCAAGGCACTTTATCCCACTTACTCAAATTATCTTGAGTCATTTCAAGCAAATGGAAACCTTAAAGATATTACCTTTGACTCCCTTGTGAAAAAATTTGCTGAAAGAGAGAAAGCTTTTGGGAAGAAGACAACTCCTTAGTCTTCTGAAGAGGCTATGTGTCTTGCACATAGAGAGAAAAATCTTGCTCAAGATTCTTCCAGAGGAAGAGGAAGAAATTTCAGAGGCAGGGAGGCAGACACTCTCAAGGAGAAAAGTCAAATTTGCATTACATACGCTGCAAAAGAGATGGATCACATGATGCATCCACATGCAAGTTGCCTTGGGATAGAATTGAGCAGGAAAGAAACCAACCCAAAGGTAAAAATAATGACAAAGAGAAAGGTAAAGCACCTGAATCCTCTCATTATGTCGTGGCACACTATAATATTGGAGTAAATGAAGACTTATTTACTGCTTCACTTGCTTCTTGGAAAAATGATTGGTTGCTTGATTCAGGAGCAACTTGCCACATGAATTTTAGGAGAGATTTTTTTGAATAATTTATTGACAATATTGATGAAGTTGTATACTTTGCAAACAAAGAAAAACTCAAGCCATCAGGGCTTGGCACAATCAGGCTTAAATTGCATGGTCTTTTAGACTTTCTTCTGCATCATGTTTTATATGTCCCACAACTGAGGAGAAACTTGTTGTCCTTGGTCCACATCCGCCAGAAAGGACACTCCATTCATATGTTTGACAACAAGTTTGAGGTGAGAAAAGCATCATACCACTCACTTGTCATGACGGGGATAGAAGAAGAAAGGCTTCTTAAGCTGCAGGGTACCTCTACTCCTGCACAAAATATCTCATACAATTCTAATTATGAAGAAGGTACATTTCCATCAAGTTTATTATGGCATGCTATATTTGGACACTTGAACTATGACAACCTTCACTTGTTGAAGAAAAATGATGTTATTGGTTTGCCTACAATTCCTAGGAAACTTAATCAATGTGATGCTTGCAATCTAGGAAAGCATAGCAAACAATTTTTTCATGATTCACATTCCAGAGCACATTGAAAAATTGAACTCATTCATTCAGATTTATGTGGTCCAATGCTTGTTCCTTCTGCAAATGGAAATAAATATATGATGACATTTATTGATGACTACACCAGAATGTGTTGGGTTTATTTATGGAAGAATAAATCTGATGTTTTCAAACATTCAAGAACTTTCATACATGGATTGAAAATGATGCACAATCTCATATTTGTTGGAAATAATACTGAGAGGGGGGGGGGGGGGGGGGGGGAATCAGTATTATTAATTTCTTTTCAATAAATTATCCAGATTTATGCTTTAAATTATTCTTCCGAAATTGATAATCAACTTGTATGTCAGTACCATAAAATGATGAACAAGAACAGTTAAAACAGATTGTCACACAATGGAACACCAGATATAAGGTGGAAACCCAATGTGGGTGAAAACCACCTGCTACAGGCTGCAACCTGCAGAGGGATACAACCCTCTCTCGTTTTCCAGTCTCTCCTGGAAGGGAGCTACAACCCCCTACTTCGTTCAAGGACCACATTTCATTAATTTTCAGACTGGATCCAAGAAGATCAAATGGTCATCAAGTATAAACAAATCTTCAGAATTACCTAGGCATCAGATCAATATATATTTTCTTTATACTGCAGATCTTTCAAAATCACCCAAGTGCCAATCCAAGCACTAGATCAAAATATAAATAAATGCTCGATCTGGTCACCCATTAAAGTAGAGGTTGTTTATGCCGAAATCAAAACACAATGCAAAGGATATACATATAACAGTTCACCCGGAGGCTAGACACAAGACAAACCCACTATGCGCACCCAGAACCTGAACTGCAATACACCTGAAGCAATGCGATTTCTCTCGAAGAAATGTATGAACTTCAAGCCTGCGATCCTTTTCTCTATTCTACGTGCATTCTCCTTGATCAGTAATTGCTCCTTAACCGATCACAAGAATGCCAATCAATTCTCGCTTAAGATCTTCAATTCATAATCGATACCTTGCCAAAGGATCTCTTTTCTTCTTATATAGTCATGCTTTTGACAAAACCATGAGTCAAAACCAAAGGATCCAAAATCTTGAGGCTCGCTTGCTTTGACCGATGATAGCAGGAAAACAAGTCCAAACAACAAAAGGCAGACTTTAAACATTATGTACCCATAACAATAATATATCGGGTCCCCTCCTTATTGCTGTATAACATCGTCTATTTACCGATGGCCGATCCGATGGATCGGATGCGACATGCCCATTAACCCTCTTTCTTTATATATATCGAGTCCGCTCTTTTCATTGCTATCGGCGATTTGAAGAGGGAGGCTTTTATAAACTGTGCGATGGATGTGATATATTATAAAGTCCCTTTAAAGTTCCCATCGGGTCCGCTACTTCTTATCGCAATCGGAGGATTGGGGTGGGCGACCCTTTATGCATTGCGGATGCGATATTGCTATACACCAAGTTTTAATGCCACCATTGGGTCCGATCGCAATCGAAGGTTTTAGCGGTGTCACATAGCGGAACCCCCGATCAGCGACACTGCGATATATGTCGGACGCGATATTATTATACACCAAATTTAATGCCCCATCGGGTCTGCTCGTAATCGGAGGTTTTGAGGTGGGCGACCCTATATACCTTGTGATATACATCGGATGCGATATTATTATAGACCATATTTGAAATGCCATCAGGTCCAATGCAATCGGGTCGACAAGCCCCGATGCCGATATGCTGAAACACATGTATTAATACTCATGTAACTGGGATATATCTGCCGAAAGGGGAAAATGCATACATCTATTGCTTATTGAATAAAGCATATGTATATGGGTTTTACTCACCATATTAATGCATGCATATATGGGTTTTAATAAGCCCAATATCTCCCGATAAGCATATATATGAGAAAGAGCCTCTATTGCTCTGATAAGCTCCCAATGGCTCAATGGTTCCGATAAACATATGTAAATGGCCCCTCTTCTCTCCTCTTGGCTCTTCTTGTCCCCATCAATATGTATATAAGAGAAATGTCCGTCTGTGAGAGGGTTGCCATCAAGTTCAACACATGTCCATAATGCCATAATGCCAACAATCTCCCCCTTTGGACTTGATGGCAACAACACTGACCAAAAAGCACAAAAGCACTCTCCCCCTTTGACATCAAGGGCAAAGGGCGGATATCTACTTCTCATGACTATGTCTCCCCCTGAGAGCTTGCTCCTCCTAATTTCTCCCCCTGAGGACCTGTTCCGCCTGATTATGAACTGGATTCTGGAAGAGACATCAACTTCAGAGTTTTCTAGCAACCATTTTATTCCATAGTAGTTGGCGACACCATGTTCTTTATGACAGAAAGTCGATCTATTCTGGCTACCTATAATACAGAGACCGCCTTGTTTTTCCCATCAGTTGGTGCCGTTAATTTAACTCGGCACCTTTATTGCCATGGATATTGAGACAACCAAGAACATATGACTCCTTCTATAATACTATAATGCCAACAATGAATTATGCTCCCCCTGAACCTGGTACGCGTATACCCCATAAGAACCTCGCGTACAAGCACCAATCTGAGAATTAACAACAGGATGATGCATCGACAACCCCCAGCTTTTTCCTGAGGTATTCAAAAGTCCCCCTGGGCAATGGTTTGGTAAATATATCAGCCACTTGCTCCTTAGAAGAAACATATTCCATCTTTACCTTTTGTTCAAGCACTTGTTCCCTAAGAAAATGATACTTGATCGGTATGTGCTTGGTTTTTTAATGCATGATTGGGTTCTTTGAAATGCTGATTGCACTTGTATTATCACATAAGATGGAGATAGGTGGAGTACAAGTGATTTGAAAATCCTGCAAGGTCTGCATCATCCAAAGAAGTTGAGTGCAACAAGATGCAGCAGCCACATATTCTGCTTCAACTGTAGACAAGGCAATTGAACTTTGTTTCTTGCTGAACCATGATACTAATCTGGAACCCATAAAGAAAGCACCACCACTTGTGCTTTTCCTGTCATCCACACTTCCGGCCCAATCTGCATCTGTGTAAGCATGGAGTGTGAGATCTGTGTTTCTAGGATACCATAAGCCATAGTTTTGAGTACCTTGAAGATATTTGAAGATTCTCTTAACTGCCTGAAGATGAGTTTCCTTAGGATTGGCCTGAAATCTTCCAACTATTCCCACTGCATGCATGATGTTTGGTCGGGTACCTGTCAAATAAAGTAGACTTCCAATCATAGATTTGTAGGTTGGTTGATGAGTTGTTGCTGATTCATCATTCGCACTAAGACTGCATCTTGTAACCATGGGGGTACATACTGGTTTTGAATCTTCCATGCCATACTTCTTCAAAATCTGCTTCAGGTACTTGGTTTGAGACAAGTATGTCAGTTCTCCTAGCAGGGACATTTCAAATTCTTTCTGCATTACCAAGGCAAAGCTTTGACTCATAGCTTCTTCATTGCTGCTAAAGATAATATCATCTATATACTCAACAAGTATTAGCAACTTGTCATTTTCAATTTTTATATAAAGATTGCTATCTGCTGATCCTTTTGAAAAACCTTGTTGATGAAGATATTTGTCCAAACGGTAGTACCAAGCCCTTGGAGCCTGTTTAAGACCATAGAGGGCCTTTTTCAATCTGTATACAAGATTTGGATCATTCCCAAGAATGAAACCATCTGGCTGCTCAATGTATACTTCTTCTTCTAAGTCTCCATTCAGAAAAGATGATTTCACATCCATTTGAAATACTTTGAACTTTTGAAAGCTTGAGAGAGCAAGGAACATTCGGATGGCATCAAGTCTTGCAACGGGAGCAAAAGTTTCTTCAAAATCTATTCCTTCTTGTTGGGCATACCCTTTACACACCAGTCTTTCCTTGTTTCTAATTACCTCCCCATTTTCGTTTAACTTACTTTTGAAAATCCATTTTGTTGCTATGACATTCTTATCCTTTGGTCTAGGAACCAACTCCCAAGTGTTTCTTTTCAATCTGTTCAAGTTCTTCATCCATTACCTTGACCCAACATTCATCCTTGCATGCCTCTCTTACATTTTGTGGTTCAGTGGAGGAGAGTAATGCCAAATAGCTTGAAGCTTCTGCAGTTGATCTTCTTGTTTGTACGCCTACCTCTTTTTGTCCCAAAATTTGAGATTCTGGATGATTCTTCTGTACATACCTGGATGGAGTCTTCTCTTCTATCATTATCTGTTCTTCGGGTGCCTCTTGAGATTCTTCTTCTTCATCATTGGTCTAATTTGGAGGGTAGTCTTCATCTTATTCGATATTTTCATACCTTACTTCCCTAGGAATGTATCCCTTTTCATCAACCACTACATCAATGCTGTCAACAATTCTTCCAAGTTTTTTATTGTAACACTTATATGCTTTGCTGTGAGGGGAATAACCAAGGAGAATGCCTTCGTCTACTCTAGGCTCAAGTTTGCCAAGCTGTTCATCAGTATTCTTAATATAGCATTTGCTCCCAATTATTTTGAAGTGATTTACCGAAGGAGTTTCACCATACCAGAGCTCATGCGGAGTTTGAGTGCTATTCACTCGGACATTTGTCTTGTTGAGAATAACAACCACATCAAATGCAGCTTCACCCCAGAAGGTTGCGGGAGTTCCAGACTCATTAAGCATAGCACGAGCCATGTGTTGGATTGTTCTGTTCATCCTTTCCACAACTCCATTCTGCTGAGGAGTCCTAGCTGTAGAGAATTCCCTTCTTATTCCATGTTCTTCACGTAAATTGAAAAACTCATTTGAGGTAAATTCCCCTCCTCTGTCAGACCTGAGGCACTTAATTTTGTAATCTGATTCATTTTCAACCAAGGCTTTGAAAGACTTGAACTTTTCGAATGCTTCATCTTTGTGCTTCATAAGTCCTAACCAAACCATCCTAGAGAAGTCATCAATGAATAATATAAAATATTCTTCTCCTCAAGGTGACCTTGTCCTAAATGGACCATATACATCTGTATGTAACAGCTCAAGAGGCCTGCTAGCTGATCCTTCCTTTTCAGGAAATTTAGTTCTGGTTTGCTTACCAAACTGACATGATTTGCATATTGTGTTGTCTGGAATACCACGGACTGCCTGGTATTTGCATGCTTTCCTTATTTGTGAAAAGCTTAGGTGCCCCAACCTCTGGTGCCATAACCAATGTTCATTGTCCTTGCTCAAACAGCATTGTTGTTGTCCTTCTTCAAATATGTATAAATTATTTGGATTTCTTCTGTCTTTGATCACTGTTTTTCCTGTATCGAGATCATGAACACTACATCCATTTGATCGAAATATTACCTCTGTTCCTTGATCGCACATTTGACTGACACTTAGTAGATTATGCTTCAAGCCATCAACATACAAAACATTTCCAACCTTGACCTTTTCTTTCAACTGAGCAGTGCCTTTTCCTTTTATGGCTGCAGGAGTATCATTTCCAAAAGAAACCTTCTTTCCCTTTTCTAGAGTAGTATATGATTCAAGTTTTTCTTTATCACCTGTCATGTGCTTCGAACATCCGCTGTCGATAAACCATAAATTTTCCTGTCCTTCTGCATAAAAAGCTATTCCACATCTTTTTGGTTGTGATTCCTTCATTCTCCAAGATCTGGCATTCGGGCTTTGTTCCTTCTGAGTTGTCTTCCAAAACCTGCTCCTGCATTCAGATTCTTCATGACCGAAGTTATTACAAATAGAACATTCAATTTCACTTTCAAGGGCGGAAAAATTGTTATAGGTCCTTTTCTTGATTCCAGACATACTTCTTTGTTTATGAGCTTCTCTAGTCATGATTGTCTTATAGGCAACACATTGAGCTGCTTTGTGACCAAAGTTATGGCAAGAGGAACATTGCCCATTGAAGAAACTTCTGCGATTATCAAATCTATCATCCAACCGATTGTAGTTTCTACCAACATCCATTCTTGAGGCAAATTGGGGAGATTTTACCTGTGGCTAGTTGTAGCTTCTGTTTGTAGCTTGCCTCCGATCTTCTTGATAGTTTTTGTTCGTTCTTGAGATAAACTGTCCCTGATTTACTTGATGATTTCTATTAGGCCTTTGCTCGCTCCTTCTTGCTGCATCAAGATAACTTTTGGAGGTGGATGCTTTAGATGCTTCTCCATTATATCCCAGACCTGTCTTGATTAATGGAGAACGCTGCACATTGATGATCTCATCCAGAGTTTCAGATCCTTTAACAAATTTAAGATTAAGAGCTTTTGTCTTCTCAATCTCTTTTCTAAGGCCAACAATTTCACATTCCAATTTTTCAAGATGTTTTTCTCTTTTAGCTAGTTGACATTGCAGAGATTCAATAATCACATTTTTCTCTTCTAAGCAAATTTTGAGATTAGACATTTCTTCATAAAAACCCTCTTCATCTATAGCATCCATGTAGTCATCATCCTCAAAAGCCATTAAGAGTTTATAGTCATTACCTCGTTCATCTTCGTCACTATTTGAGAGTCCATCACTATCTTCATGAGTGTAATAGCTTTTCCTGTTAGCATTATGTTTCTTGTTCCATCTAACAAGTTCCTTTCCCTTGTTATTATTTTCTTTATGAGGACATTTGGTAGCATAGTGACCCACTCTTCCACATGCAAAGCATTTGAAAGGTAACTTACCTCGGAATCGTCCAGCACCCCGTTGGAGATTTTTGACAAAATTTGATTCTTCTTCTTCTTCTGACACGTGTCCTGATTCATAGTATTCTCCTTTGCCTGAAGCCTTGAAGGCAACTTCTCTCCTGTCCGATGGACCTCCTTTCCTCATTTCATAAGCAGTAAGAATTCCGTGCAGCTGCGACATTTTAAGACTTTGTAGATTCTCCTTTTCTTCTATTGCAGAAACTTTAGATTCAAACCTAGGTGAAAAAGATCTTAGAACTTTTTCAATCACAACAACCTCTTTTATTTCTTCTCCCAAGTTTTTCATACAATTAACAATCTCATCTACACGAAGAAAATAGTTAGCCACACTTTCATCATTATACATCTTGAGATTTTCATACTGAATCCTGAGGGTTTGAAGTTTTGCTTGTTTTACCTGATCATCTCCTTCATAGCTTAGGACAATCTTGTCCCATATTTCTTTTGCTGATTTTAACTGCATAACTTTCACGAATTCTGATTGAGATAGACATCCTAGAAGAGTATTGAATGCCTTCGCATTTGTTTCATATTTCTTCTTCTCAGCTGGATCTGTAGGAGTAGCTTATGGAAAAGTATACCCTGTTTCTATGATGTCCCAGACTTCTATACCCAGAGATTGAAGATAGGCTGTAACTCTTACCTTCCAATATACGAAGTTTGTCCCATCAAAAATAGGTGGCCTGATTGATGCTTCCCTCTCGTAGTTGCTCATGATGAACGACCTCCTTCAAGCGATCAAGCTTCTTCAGAAGGACCTGCTCTGATACCAATTGTTGGAAATAATACTGAGAGGGGGGGTGAATCAGTATTATTAATTTCTTTTCAATAAATTATCTAGATTTATGCTTTAAATTATTCTTCCGAAATTGATAATTAACTTGTATGTCAGTACCATAAAATGATGAACAAGAACAGTTAAAACAGATTGTCACACAACGGAACACCAGATATAAGGTGGAAACCCAATGTGGGTGAAAACCACCTGCTACAATATGTCTCTATCTTATTTCAAATAGAATTTCTTTTACAATGAATTTGTATTGGTGCAGCCCTTTACCATTACGCAGGCTGTAACCTGCAGAGGGCTACAACCATCTCTCATTTTCCAGTCTCTCCTGGAAGGGAGCTACAACCCCCTACTTCGTTCAAGGACCACGTTTCATTAATTTTCAGACTGGATCCAAGAAGATCAAATGGTCATCAAGTGTAAACAAATCTTCAGAATTACCAGGCATCAGATCAATATATATTTTCTTTATACTGCAGATCTTTCAAAATCACCCAAGCGCCAATGCAAGCACTAGATCAAAATATAAATAAATGCTCGATCTGGTCACCCATTAAAGCAGAGGTTGTTTATGCCGAAATCAGAACACAATGCAAAGGATATACATATAACAGTTCACTCAGAGGCTAGACACAAGACAAACCCACTATGCGCACCCAGAACCTGAACTGCAATACGCCTGAAGCAATGCGATTTCTCTCGAAGAAATGTCTGAACTTCAAGCCTGCGATCCTTTTCTTTGTTCTACGCGCATTCTCCTTGATCAGTAATTGCTCCTTAACCGATCACAAGAATGCCAATCAATTCTCGCTTAAGATCTTCAATTCATAATCGATACCTTGCCAAAGGATCTCTTTTCTTCTTATATAGTCATGCTTTTGACAAAACCATGAGTCAAAACTAGAGGATCTGAAATCCTGAGGCTCGCTTGCTTTGACTGATGATAGCAGGAAAACAAGTCCAAACAACAAAAGGCGGACTTTAAACATTATGTACCCATAACAATAATATATCGGGTCCGCTCCTTATTGTTGTATAACATCGTCTATTTGCCGATGGCTGATTCGATGGATCGGATGCGACATGCCCATTAGCCCTCTTTTTTTATATATATCGGGTCCGCTCTTTTCATTGCTATTGACGATTTGAAGAGGGAGGCTTTTATAAACTATGTGATGGATGCGATATATTATAAAGTCCCTTTAAAGTTCCCATCGGGTCCGCCACTTCTTATCGCAATCGGAGGATTGGGGTGGGCGACCCTTTATGCATTGCTTATGCGATATTGTTATACAACAAGTTTTAATGCCACCATCGGGTCCGATCACAATCGGAGGTTTCAGTGGTGTCACATAGCGGAACCCCCGATCAGCGACACTGCGATATATGTCGGACGCGATATTATTATACACCAAATTTAATGCCCCATCGACTTCGCTTGTAATCAGAGGTTTTGAGGTGGGCGACCCTATATACCTTGTGATATATAGTGGATGCGATATTATTATAGACCATATTTGAAATGCCATCGGGTCCAATGCAATCGGGTCGACAAGCCCCAGATGTCGATATGCCGAAACACATGTATTAATACTCATGTAACTGGGATATAACCGTCGAAAGGGGAAAATGCATACATCTATTTCTTATTGAATAAAGCATATGTATATGGGTTTTACGCACCCAAACTGCTCCCGATAATATTAATGCATGCATATATGGGTTTTAATAAGCCCGATACCTCCCGATAAGCATATATATGAGAAAGAGCCTCTATTGCTCCGATAAGCTCCCAATGGCTCAATGGTTCCGATAAACATATGTAAATGGCCCCTCTTCTCTCCTCTTGGCTCTTCTTGTCCCCATCAAGATGTATATAAGAGAAATGTCCATCTGTGAGAGGGTTGCCATCAAGTTCAACACATGTCCATAATGCCATAATGCCAACAATATTGGCTCTATTCGCACTGATAATGGAAAAGAATACACTTCAAATGAATTTGAAAAATATCTTCGCCAACATGGGATCAAACATCAAAAAACTGTGCCTTATAATCCCCAACAGAATGGAGTAGTTGAAAGAATGAATAGGACAATCTTAAATATGGTGCGCTCCATGATGTTTTTCAAAAATCTAAAATTGATGTTTTGGGCTGATGCAGTTCTATGTGCTATATATGTAAAGAATAGATGTCCCATCTAATTCTATTAGAAACAAGACTCCTTATGAAATGTGGTATGGACACATTCCTCTAGTAAAGCATCTCAGGGTCTTTGGTTCCACCTATTATGCCTTGATACTAAAGGTACATATAAACAAACTTGGTGCAAGAAGTCGTAAGTGTATCTTCCTAAGATATTCAAACACCTCCAAAGCATACCATCTCTATGATGAAGTCAATAAAAAGTTTGTTGCATCTAGAGATGTAATCTTTCTTGAACCATCCAAAGCTGACAATGTTGTTGAGTGGCAACTTGATCGCTTGGATAGATTGCAAATGCAAAATCATTTCAAGAATTTGATAATTATATTCCACATCTTAAAGGGGGGATTCCTATACTAGATCAACCCGTGGAATCTTATTTTGAAGCACTCCCTCCCCCACATGAAACTCTAACAACAAATGATACTTTGAGTGATGTGATTGACAGAATTGGGAGACTCAACCTTGATTCAGTCCCAACTCAATCAACTGAGCAGTCTGGACCATCTCAGAAAGGCCCCCCAAAGTGGCTCACAAAGACACTTGAAAGTGTTCATCCTGATGAGGTTGGAAAGATAGGAACTAGAAATTCAACTCGGCAAAATGGAGGTGACGTAGATGACTCTGATTCACCTGTTGATATGGATGTTTCTTATGATTCTGGATTGAATTTGTCTAGAGATTTTGAACCAACTTCATTCAAAGAAGATGCTTCTCATGATGAATGGAAAGAAGCAATGCAAAATGAGTATGATGCCTTGATAAAGAATGGAACTTGGAAGTTGTTTGATCCTCCATTGGGAACTAAACCAATTGGCTACAAGTGGGTCTACAAGAACACATATAAAGCTGATGGCTCACTTGACAAGCACAAAGCTAGGCTTGTGGCAAAAGGTTTCGCACAGAAGGAAGGGGTCAATTATGAGGGGACTTTTTCCCCCATAACAAAATGGGCTACCATCCAGACAATCTTTGCCCTAGTAGCTCAGAACGGTTGGAAATTCCATCAAATGGATGTACAAACTGCTTTCTTGAATGGAGACCTAAAAGAGAATGTTTTTATGTCCCAGCTTGAAGGATTTGCTGCAAAAGGACATGAACTTAAAGTATGCAAAATAGTGAAATCCTTGTATGGCTTCAAACAAGCACCACAAGCCTGGTATGAAAAACTAATTGATCATCTTCTGAAACTCAATTTCAAACATTATGATCTTGATGATGCAACTTTGTTTGTCAAGAAAGTTGGAAAAACAATTGTATATCTTGTGGTATATGTAGATGATCTTTTGATGACAGGGAACAATGAGAGCTACATTGCATCCATAAATAAGGAATTGAGGAAAGGTTTTGAAATGACTGGTTTGGTTTATGTTCATTACTATCTTGGTATTGAAGTAACTCAACATTCGAAGTCCATATTCCTTTCTCAAAAGAAGTACATTGGAGATCTGTTGAACAAGTTTGGAATGGATGAATGCAATCCTCTGAGTACTCCAAGGGAACAAAACTTAAAGCTCACATCCATTGAAGGAAAAGAATTTGAGGATGCAACAAATTATAGACAGCTTGTAGGAAGTCTCAACTACCTGAGTACTACTAGATTAGACATTTCGTTTGTTGTTTGAATCGTCTCCAGGTTTATGGAAAAGCCTTGTGAGGGACATTGGTTTGCTGCAAAAAGAGTTCTAAAGTACTTGAAGGGAAATCAAGACTTTGGACTCAAGTATACACAAGTGGGCGACTTCAGCTTGATTGGATACCCTGATTCAGACTTCGATGGAGACAAAGAAACTCGGGTATCTACTTCGGGTTATGCTATGAGTCTTGGATCAAGAGTTGTCTCCTGGAGATCACGGAAACAATCAGTTCCAGCAGATTCCACAACAGAGGTAGAATATGTGGCAGCAAATGAGGCAACAAAAGAAATTGTGTGGCTCAGGAAAATTTTGGAATATTTGCAGGTAAAATAAGTACATTCGACTCCACTCATGATTGAAATACCTCGGCAATAAAGTTGGCCAAGAACCCAAAGTTCCATGATCGAACGAAGCACATCAATACAAAATATCATCTAATTCGACATCATATTGAGGCCAAAACAATCCATCTTTGCCATTGTTCTACTGATGAGCAGATTGTATACATCTTCACCAAAGCGCTTGGAAGAGAAAAGCTTGAAAGATTCAAAATGATGCTTGGACTCACCAACATCCCTTCAGATTAAGGGGGGGAATGTTGACACCTAATCATAGGGATTGGGTGAACAATTATAAATAGTGTAAATAAATAATAGAGAAACTGGAGAGTCACCGGGAGATGAAACTCAACAGTCACTCCCTCATGTATATAATAATGAACAACCTAAATGAATATAGTATCTCATTTTGAGGAGTTACCTCCTGGCCTAACAAAAGAAAAATTTCCTAAATTTATTGAGGAAACTTTTAAATCCAAAAATTGACAAAAAATTTTAAATGCAAAAACTAGCCAAATCAAAACTTTTAAATGCAAAAATTAGCCAATCAAAATATTTTAAAATTCAAAAAGAGATACAAGTGTGACTAGGCGCTGACAATTTTTAATAATATAATTTACCTACCTTAAGTGTGAATGGTGCCCATGTGACCTAGAACTACAATAAATAATACAACTAAAATTAATATCTTATTCTATAAAAGTTATAATATCAAGAATATTTTCAATGAAGGAAAAATCAAGGGTTGATTGTGTTTTTAATAACACATACCTAATTTAAATTTTATTAAATTATATGTATATGTATATGTATATGTATATGTATATGTATATATATATATATATATATATATATATATATATATATATATATATATATATATATATATATATATATATATATATATATATATATATATATATATATATATAATGAGAGAGGGTATGTTTCAACAGTTATCCATATTGAGAGGAATTTTTAGATGAAAATGTATGGAAGATTTTATATCCTATCCAATGTTTGAGGTGGACTCTCCACCCATCATTAGGGACCTTAGAATCGAGTGATGATAAATGAACACTGTGAATTCATTTATAGAAGAAAGTTTCAAAATTCGTTGTTAAATAATGATACTAAAGTAGTAAATTAGCTGTTAAAGAATAATATATTTAAAATAATAAAATCGTTGTTAAAAATAATATATAAATTAGAAGAACAAGGGGGAATAGAATTAAAAGGAAATTGACTATATTAAGATTATATATTTAGTTATTAAGAGTCAATTCAAGAGTATGGTAAAATTAATTAAAGAGAATGCGAATTATTATTATTATCAGCTGAATACATAAAAAATAGCTATTAAAAGAAAATGGTTAAGCCGTCAATTTTAACTAGTTAATTAATTAATTAGGGGGTAGAGAATTAATAGGAAAATGGGGATAATAAAAGGATTAAATTAGTGGTTAAGAGTCAAGTCAAGAGATTTAAACAATTGATAAATTAATTAAAGGGATGTGAATTAAAAGGAAAATGAGGTTAATATTAATAACAATAAAGAGTGCATGAAAAATTTAGATAGAAATAATTAATTAACAAGAGAGAATATAAAAATGATTGAGGGAAAACTAAATTAATCAATTCACCAACGCTTGAAAATAAAAGCCGATAAACAGAGAAAGAGAAATAACTATAAAAATGAAATGTTACATTTTTTATTTTATTTTTTCATATTGGATTAAAAACAAATTGAATAAAATAAATAAATAAATAAAATAAAATAAAATAATTTAACCTTTCATTTTTATAGTTATTTCTCTTTCTTGGCTTATAAGCTTCGTTTTCAAGCTTTGGTGAATTAATTAATTTAGTTTTCCCTCAGTAGTTTCTATATTTTCTCTCTTTTTAATTAATTATTGCTATCTGAATTTCTCATGCCTTTTTATTATTAATAATATTAAACTCATTTTCCTTTTAATTTGCATCCCTTTAATTAATTTATCAATTGTTTAAATCTCAACTTGACACTTAACAACTAATTTAATCCTTTTATTATCCTCACTTTCCTCTTAATTCTCTAACCCCTAATTTATTAATTAATTAGTTAAATATAGGGGCTTAACCATTTTCTTTTAATAACTATTTCTTTTTTTGTATTTAGTTGATAATAATAATAATTCACATTCCTTTAAATTAAATTTTCATTTATCTTGAATTGGCTCTTAATAATTAAATAGTTAATCATAATATAGTTAATGTCCTTTTAATTCTCTCCCCCCTTGTTTTTCTAATTTATTTATTATTTTTAATGACTATTTTATTATTTTAGTAATATTATTCTTTAAAGGATAGTTTATTATTTTAATATTATTATTTAACAACTAATTTTGAATCTTTCTTCTATAAATGAATTCACATTGCTTGTTTGTGATCACTCATTTCTCAGGTCCTTAACAATGGGCGGAGAGTCCACTCGAAACATTGGACAAGATATAAAACTCTCCACACATTTTCATCCGAAATGCTCTCTCTCTCTCTCTCTCTATATATATATATATATCTATATGACGCGTATTTATTTATTTTATTTTTTTTAATTTAAGTTTTATTAAATTGTGTGCTAATAAATTAATTTAAATATAAAATATATGTACAATTATTTTGATAAACATGACTTTTGGGTAATTTTGATAAAATGTAAAATAATAAAAATGATATATTAAAAATTTGTCTACATGGTATTACAGTGTTTTCTTAATTTTTTTCTTAGGTGGTTATTTTTGAGTTAAAATTTCCTCTAATTGGCATTTAAGGGAGTTTTTTCTTTACCGATTTTTTTTTTTAATGGATAGTTTCAAAATTTGACAATCGAAGTATGGATTGAATGTTGAAACTAGAATAGACAATGGCTGAAAAAGTAACTTGAAATGTAAGAACAAAAGCATAAGGATTAGGCAAGTACTAAAATTGAAATTGATATTTGTTCTTTATTTAATTTTCTTTAATCTTAAGTAATTTCATTATGATAAAACAATATGCTAAATTTCTAGATTAAATGCTAAAAGTGAAGGACATCAAACAAATAAACAAAACCCCAAAAGTAGCAAGTACTAAATATTCAAGGATGTCTTTCATGTTCTACAATGTTTTATCTTAAAATGCTCAACAACACCACACCAGTCAACAAGCAAGTTGAAGGGACCACATACACATATTGCAAAAATCCAGAATTGAGGTTGGGAAAAAAAAATCTATAAAATGTTCCCAATAATACAATTTGGTCTAGAGAATATGGTAATGCAACATTTTCTTTAAAAAGGTATTCCAAAATAGTTTTATAAGAGAATCTACACTATGAATAGAAAACTAAAAACTATCCATGATGAAAATTGAGTTTTTTTTGTCAAGGTAACTTATGCTAAAAGCATAAAACAAACAAAAATGATAAAATCAAAAGCCAATTATCTACCAAAATAAAGATATAAAACATACATAATCGAGGATGAATATTATAGATCAACTTTCCCAATGGAGTTGCCAATATATTAGTGGGTTTTTTCCACAAAGGTGTGCCAATAACCTATTCTAAGTTGTTGCATTTATATAGATAAATAACATGACAATAGTGAAAAACAAAGGAATCATGCATGTAACACATAACATATCTTATGAAAGAAATATATGCAAGTAACAAACAATAATAGATTCGTTGAATTATCACTATCATTTAATATTTAGAACACAATATTTAAATGGAATAATACTCATTATTTTATTAATTCAATGGGAGATAAAATGACTTACAACACCCATGGAGAAACATTGATATAGCTAGGTGGGCTCCAAAGCCTCTCCTTGAGATAAGTTCACCTACTTGTGTGCTCCAACTCCAACCTTAGTAAAGAAATCGCAGAACTCCTAATGGTTGTGGGAAGACAGAAAATGTGCGTAGTGTCTCTATAACAATTTTGATAGCATAAAATTAATTTGGAATGTGGATGAATGGTGTGACCTAAAGAGCTTAAGATATATGTGAATAATGGAACCCTCTTTGGATATAGTTTCTATTTGAAATTTTCCCAATACATAGTGACGTTATGAAGACTATATCAAATGATTTTAATGAATGGAAGGGTTTCACAAGGTCCACACGTTCTGAATACATTGTATTATAGGTATAAAGGTATTAAGGAGTAGATAAAACATCGACTTTTTACTTCAAAATGATGCTGAAATTTAATGGGTTTCCAGTGCCGTGCACATAGTAAAAGGGGAAGGTACTACAATGGATATTTGGTCAACTCATGGTTTGGATTAGTTCAATACAACATGACTGAGCTCACATGATGATGGAAAATAATGAATAGGTAGGGTTATAACTTCCATAGTGATGTTATTAGACAAAGTTACTCAAAAGTATATCTATGAGAAAAATTGGGATTTTAACACAAGTATAACACATGTTCTTGAAATGTCAACAAATGAATAATGTTCACTTCATAAAATAATTTGTTAAAAAGATATAATTAGAGCTATGTTGGTTTTAAGACAAAGATAAAAACAATTAAACAAGAGAGCGCAACACATGTAAAAATTCATAGATATTTAAACCAAACTTTACTAAAATGAATTAGCTCAACCCTATAAAGTCTAATATATAACAATTATATGTTCAAACGCCAAGAAAATAAAATTTCATTTAGCAATGTTTTCCATTCATATGAAATGGTTTAGTGGCATATTCTCAAGAATGCTTTCATGACTTCTATCAATAGTTTCCATTGTCACCTCTTGGGTTTTTTTTTCACTCTTTACTTGTTTCAAGTGAAATTAAACTCCTATGACAAATTGAATATATTATGCATATATAACATTTTGCTAGGAGTATTGAAAAGGAATGTGGTCATTAATTTATTAACTACTTTCCACACACTTCTGCTAGTCAACATGCGTTAAGAGACAATGTTTATAAAATGTTATTTGGATGTTTACATGTTAGAATCAGGCATTTCATAAAATCATCCTATCTTAATTTACATAACTTTTGATATAATGTTGTCAAGGTCTTTATATTGACATCATTAGTAAAGTTAGTTATAATATCTATATTTCTACATATTGATATGCTAATTCGGTATGTGATAATCATGTTTCCTAGAAATGTTGATCTAATGACATTAAGAAGGTCATTAAATTAACAATTTGGAAGCCGTCACTTCATATTGATGGGAAGTTAATCTTAAGATTAATGTTTCTATATCAACACATATCAATATGACAGTGGAAGTTTTGACATTAAGGAAATTAGAACAATATTTCAATATCACTATATTGACACTCAAGCACATAGACAAATTGACATCGAGATTATAAAATTGATGCATGAACATCGATGTGTCGATATCAAGGAAATAAAAATGACATATATTTTTGGAAAAATAGAGTATTTTCACACAAGATCAAACAACTTAAGAACTTATTCACACAACCACGTCAAATATTAGTACCTTAGTGTTTTAGATGGTTAAAACCCTTAAAGAGAGAAGTAATTCACAACCTCGACCAATATGGCTACTTAAGGAAATATATTAATGCAAAAGAATATTTTTTTAAGTAAGATTTTTTCACAATTGATCTTCAACAAATGACCCTTTATGCTCTTTAAATAGAAATCATGAACCAATCCAATGTTAAGCCATATATCAATACATATGTTAGTATCAAGGAGAATATGAGTTTTTGCATAATTTTGGGTCTAGAAAATATCATGACCATTGGATTATAATTACAAATGCATGCTGATGCATATTAAAGAAACACACTTTTACCTAATGACACGTTAGACCAAGTTGATCTTAACTAACTCCTAAGGGTATAAATATCCTAACATCCCCACTTAATAACAACTTGGGTTAGGGTTGATGGATTTACAAAGGTGGTACAATAGAAGAAGGAAGGAGCCATAAGAACCTATTCCCCATTAATGAGAACTTCTTGAACTCATACCATATATTGAAGTTCGAAAAATTTGCTAGCTATAAGAGGCTTTTGTGAGAATGTTTGCAACATGAACATTTGTAGGAAAAAAAAACACTTTAAGAACATGATCTCAAATGATCTTTATGATGAAATGCTTGTGTATCTCAATGTGTTTGCTTCGTTGACATTGAATTGGAACTTTGGTGAGCTTGACACAACTTTTATTGTCACAGTATAGGGTGGTTGGATGTTGCTGCTAAAATATAAACTTTGATGGGATCTGTCAAATCCACAAGGATTCTTGAATTGAATCAACCACTAACTAATACTTCTATTTTGTTGGAGAAAGAAAAATATTGTTTAGTTTATAAGCCCAAGTGATAGGTTTAGAGACATGACTGAAAATTTATATATAGTACACTTCCAACTATCAATATTTACAAGCCAATTAAAAATCAATGAAACCAACAGATAAAAGAGCCTCCCTTGAACTGTAATATAACCCAAGGTAAATTATACCTTGGATATATGAAAGTATCCATTTTTTTTTTCTAATGGATCTCATGGGGTGTTTTCATATATTGGGAAACAAGACCAATAAAAAAAGGATATATAAAGACAAGTATGAGTCAAATATAAGAGTACACCAACTAACATATGATACAGAGTGACATATGCTTTACGTGTAGTATAGGTCGAAATCAATTTGACTATATAGTGAAAGGGAGATTGGGATGGTTTACAATTTTTCATGTAAAAGCAACAAAAAATGTTCACATGAATACATAAACTAGAAAAGAGAAATTCCCTGGTTTGAAAGACTTGGAGGCCAGGTAAATAATGAAACAACCTAATTCTATCATTTTAAATTTGTTTTTAGGGTTGAATTTCACATGGTTTAAAAGTTGAGGGTTACTACCAATAATAATAAGGTCATCAACATAAAGAAAAAGTAATATGAGATGGTTTCCTACCTTATTGGTATATACATTGGTATCAAGAAGAAAACTATCCATTTTAGCATACCGATCTTGAGGAGCTTGTTTTGACCACAGAGAGGCCCCTTAAAGTGACAAATAAGGTTGGAATCATTTTGAACATAACAATAAGTTGTTCCATGTAAGAGTTTTCTTTCAAATACCCATGAAAGAAGAAATATTTAACATCCATATAATGGACCTCCCATTTATGCAAGGTAGCAAGGGTTAAGGTAAGGTGGATGGAACTAATTTTGGCTATGGAGGGAAAAAATTTCATTATTGTTGGAAACATAATCATTAGGAAACTTTATATAAATTTGTATTATTCACTTGAGAGGAAGATGAAAAGTATCAAGAGAATGCAAAGAGCCATGAAGAGTGCAAAAAGTATCTTAGAAAATGAAACGTAGAATCATAAACTATTATACTTATATGTGTATTATTCTAGTTAATTGAAACACATTTATCAATCTATATCTTCCATTTTTGTGTCCAAAAATGATAATATAACTAGTGTATTCCTTCCTTCCTTGATTGTTTCATAGCCACAGTTTAGTGGCCCTCGACCTGGATACTATTAGCATTCTTGTGCCAGTATGCTTTTACAACTTAGAGTCGGTGGCCATAGCCTCCACTTAAAACCCTCATGTCAACTCTCATATGTTTTTCCCCATCATCCATTCTTTTTTGTAATTTCAGCCTCCCTGCCATTGCATATTTCTTTGATAGGTTTTCTTGAGAAATTTTTACAAATGCGGGAAGAATGTATTTGTTCTATGAAAACACACACTTAATTAGTCATCCTACTGACAAATACCTTATTATTGGATATGCACATGGATTCGAACAATAATAGTGAAGCAGTAGTCTATATCAACACACACAAATTGGGGATCAATCAAGCATTGTGTATGTGGTTTATGGCAGAGGTCTGCGCTCTCTTTGGAGCATAATTGGTGTTCAAATTTGGGTGTCCTTTACGATAGTGGGTTGCAACACAAAAATCTCTCTTCATTCTTAGCTTGAGAATTTAACCTCTTGTTGACGGTCCTAGACCCGCCAACATTCAAGAGATCTCCCTGATATGAAGTCCCAATCAGACCTCATACCATTTGGTGTAGGAGTCTCATCCGGTATAAAGGCCTAGTTGGCAAATCCTCAAGGATTTTCCTTGACTCTAACTGTTAGCACAAGAGAGTGATGCAATGGTATCCTTGAAAATTAAGGGGAGTGTGCTTGGTAAGTGTTAAACACACACATGGCAGAGACAAAATAGGAAGATAAACATGAGATTGCATTTCTTATTCATAATGATACATATTTATAATATATAGGAGTTACCCTTGGTTTCATATTCCAAGTGGTCTCTTGGACTCCTTTTGGCTGTTCAGCTTCCACACCAACCCTTAGAGGATTAGGTGTCCAACATTCCCCTCCTTAATCCGAAGGTTTATGTATGACTCCAAGAAGAGAGTTGTAATACAAAACATGCAAAAATGCATGGAAACACTAGGCTGAATGTGCTCTCTGAAATGTTGGTATAAAGGGAGGTGGTTTAAGGATGACCACCAACATTGGAACGCATAGTGCAGTTCCTAGAACTCTTCCAAGTCTTACATGAAGCTCAGGTCTTCTGCTAGAGGAAGTGCTCCTAATTTTTTGAAGAGGGAAACCTTCAACCATGCAAGGGAGGTCTCACCTTGCATAAATGGAGAACCTCAACTTGAAAAGGGAGGTCTCAACTTGTGATGGTTTAAGGATGACCAACAATTGTGGAATGTTTAATGCAATTCCTGGAACTCTTCCAAAACTAGCAAGAAGCTGAAGTCTTCTACTAGAGGAAGTGTCCCCAATTCTTTGAAGAGGTATCACTGACTGAAGGCATGCTCAGAGACATATTTGTCTTTGGCGACAACTCTGAATCTGGTATGGAAGGTTGTGGCTCAGGCTCGTTTGATGTGGCTTTGAAGCTTGTAGATGACCATCATTTCCCCCCTGTCAGATACAAGGTTAGAAGATGAAGAAATCTCAAATGCAATACTTTTCAATATTCGAGAACAAATCTTGTTGTATGAGAAAAATATCTTCTTGGCTGTTGAAGCCCATTGCCAAGAAGCGATAAATCCAAGATGAATCTTTGTTCTTGTAGGATGTTTGTTTCTGAAGCATCTGTTTGAAGAATTATTAGTTTTATGACAATGCTTACATGGATGAAGATCAAAACAATGATCTTTCATATGGCCAACATGGCCACAATGTTGGCATTTCACAATTTGTTGTTGTTGCTGTGGAAGAGGAGCAGAATCTGGAACAATGGAAGGTGAACTATCATGAAGGAATCCAATGCTCTGAAACTAAATGGGCTTTGAGTAATATGGAATATGGAAGGAAAACTCCTTATCATATCCAAGACTTGTTCTGTGCTTATTGTTGACAAGCTCTTCCAAAGGTCTGATGATGGGCTTGGGAAGTGCAAACTGAACTTCTGCATCTGCATGTAACTATGCGGCTTTATTGGGCACTAGATCTGAATCAACCGTAATATTATTGTCTTATTGTTTATGGGAGTCTATTTCGGTCTTATGAACATAAATAGGTTCAGAATGATGACTCCACGGCTATAATTCTTCCTGCTGTAGTTGAGATTCAAGCTGCAAAAAAGCAATTTGTTCTTGTGCATATTGTAGACAAGTCTGAATTTCTGAGAGAAAGCCTTTGCTAATTTGGAATGTGTCATCAGAAGTAAATAGTATCAAAGTTTTCAAGAACTCCAATATTGCACTAATTCTAGCCATTTTCATTAAACAAATCAGGTAAGTCTCTCAAATTATATGGCTAAAATGGTTGCAACAATAAACAAAGATACCCTATTGGACAAAATGCACAAAGATAATTTTGCGCAATGGCTAAGATACACTCAAATTTGGCAATATAACCAATGACCACTCTAAAACTTGCCACAATTCTCGGTACAGTCAAATGTATTTAGTGCATCAAAACCAAGCCAAGCTCGTTACAACTTACAATTAATATCTTAGGTTGCAATCTATAAGACCAAATTCAACAATTTAAATAGTTCTAAATTCAATGACTCTCGTTGACCATTCATTAATGGAGCAAGCTTCCTACATGCGCAAAAACATAGGAAGCTTTCAGATATCGGTAGCCTTGTTGACAATATTCTTTGTTACAATATTTGTTACAAAATCTCTCGTAGAGACCAACAATGGTCAGGATTTCAATTTTCAAGATAGAGATACTCCACACCCAGTGGTTGGCAGTTCAACACTTCAAACACACAACATATTTGAACAATGCAGAGCTTTAAGAGAAAACAACTTTAATCATAGTTTTCAATGCATTCAATGCACAACTAAAGAGAAAACTACTCCATTGTTCGAGCCTTCAAGTATATCAAGGATCTATCTAGAAGCATCAAAGAAGACTAGTTCCTTATTCGTTTGTCGAACTCTTCTTTGCCTTGCAAGAAATGTAGCAAACGAAGTTTGGATGACACCAGTACTCACGGAATTGTAAACACACCAATGCACCTTATTAACCTTCAAATGCACAGCACTCCACCACATTCTAACACATATTCAACGTACACAGTCATGCTTTTAACCAACACGGTTACGATTGAAATGATACAGGAGTTATCAACGCACATATAATAATACATTTAAATATTACAATCAATATATTGGTATTGACTGTTGGTATGGCAGAGTATGCCGGAGCAGTGTTATGCTAGTTCGATGGGAGTAGGAGACAAAAATGGGTGGTGTGAGGAGCGACGTTTTTAAGATGTGATATGACAAACAATGTTATATTGAAGTGATAGAGGAGGCCACGAGAAAGGCATATCAATAATTTTCATGGTGTTCAACAACGACACCAGAGTTTAATGCACCTCCAATAGCCAACACCGCGAACTTGACGGGGTTCGAGGGCACACGGGCTTGATGCTAGCACATACCAAGATGACAATCAAGGGCCTTCTAGTGCCTTCCTGAATTCCTTCATTTGCAACCACATATCCACCCTGTTGGAATAAGCATGCAAGAGATTGGAATTTATATTATTACTGTTATTTGACGGCCTCTCCCTGAGCCAAAGTAGAGTGGTGTTAATGCAGTTCATATAGAAAGCAACAATGCAACTCGCAACAGATATATTTGTTGGAAATAATACTGAGATGGGGGGTGAATCAGTATTATCAAATAAAACACTTTTTCATTTTCATACTCAGATATATATATATATATATATATATATATATATATATATATATATATATATATATATATATATATATATATATATATATATATATATATATATATATATATATATATATATATATATACGCTACTTCAGTTATGGGAACCCATGTATATACGCAACTGTGTCTAAAGCAAATAGCGTATATCCAGTAAACTTATGATTCAGTTAATCCATTAAATGTTGATCTTAAATCAATGAATCAAAACTTCATTAACCATAAGAACAGTAAACAGGTGCAGTAAAACAGAACAGATCATCACACATGTGAACACAAGATATAAGGTGGAAACCCAATGTGGGTGAAAACCACCTGCTGCAATTCGTCTCTATCTTTCTTTTATAAGAAACTTCATTTTACAATATTTCTGTACTGGTGCAGTCTTATACCAGTACACAGGCTTCTACCTGTAGAAGGCTACAAGCTTCTCTCGTTCTCTAGCTTCTCCTAGAAGGGAGCTGCAACCCCCTTAGCTCTTGTACTAGCTGATGTACTAGTACGTAGGTGCTGACCTACAGAAGGCTACAACCTTCTCTTTTCTTCAGGGACCACGATTCATAAATTTTCATACTGGATCCATCAATAACATCAAGTATTTCTACATCAACCAATCTCCTTTGTACCAACCAAAACTGAATCAAATAATCACTTCTCTGAACGTTGTAACCAGAATATAGTAACAGTAACCAAAAACCAATCCTAAACCTAGAACACTGCAACAATAAATAGAAGTAGCTAAAACATATTTTATGAGACGTATGCTACTTCAATATGTATAACCCGTGTGCATATGCTGCTGTATTAAGGCAAACCTGCGTATACATTGTTTTGAATTACCTAACCAACGTGCATACGCACCTTTTCTATGCTGAACCTACGTACAGATCTATAAAAGATAATTTACCCTTTTCAATTATTCAAACATCAGTTATACCCAGATTATCAGATTTATAGATCAAGTCATGTGCCAAATATAACAGATCAAAATCACACGAAGATACTTCTCTTCAAGCCTTGATATCTTGACCCATCAATAGAACTTATCCATCTTCTAGCGCTCAGGTTCCTCCTTGATTCAGATCTAGCTATGCACCACGACCCAATCACCAGTAATCTAGATCTTGCTCTTCATTAGATATTCAATACTTTAGTGAATGTCTTTGCCTAATGATCTCCTTCCCATTTTATAGTCTTAGGCCTTACTCAATACCATGGTCCAAAACCGCTTAGAACCAATACTTGGGACCCAATACCTGGGTTCAACACTTTGGACGAGATACCATGGTCCAAAACCACAGGTCCAAATACCAAGTACTAAATATCATGGACTAAAAAACAAGATTTCCCACATGTACGCGCTTTTCTTTGCATGAACATGCGTGCATACACATACACACCTTTTGATCATTGATCCTGTGTGTATACGTGATCTAGTTAAGAGGAACCTGCGTATATCTCTTTTTCTTTCATTCTGAGAGCCTGAACTGTGATCTGCCATCTGAGTGAGTTGCCATCAAGGACAACACCTATGTCATAGTGCCAAACCTGTGTCATAATGCCAACAATCTCCCCCTTTGGCCTTGATGGAAACCCCAAGTCACTCAAAGTCATTCTCCCCCTTTGTCATCAAGGGAAAAGGGTTATGCTCCCCCTGAGTACATGTTGAATTCTCTGCTCTATTGTGTTGTACATGCTCCCCCTGACTGTAGGCAAGGTCTGCAAAAAGATGTTCTACAAGAAAGAACATGACTCTATACATCATGAATGACCTCCCTATCACCAAAGAATCATACATACATCCATCTCCCAACCAAGTGGGTATATACCAATATTGACTCATCCACCCAACCAAGTGGGGATAAATCAAAAGTTTACACATGATAAAACAAGAACATTACATCATCCATCCTAGGGATAGTGGGGAAACCAAAATAGGCCGTTACATGACCTTGATAAGAAAAGAAATACATGACATAGAGACGAAGTATCTAAAACAAGACTGTGATAATCATCAACAACTATCTTCAACAGCATCTGTCAATCATCATTCAGATTAGCAACCATGTTCTACCTCTACACTTGTTCCACCTGAAGCCAAAAACAACTGTGAACTTGAACCAAGATCTTCTAAGATAATGCCAACAATGCATTATTAGAATAATATATGCTCCCCCTGAACCTGTGCCAGATTGTCTCTGTCAGACCAATATTAGACTCTTTTCATCCTGAGCTTGGGCCACTGTTTTTCTTCAAACCAACATATACGCGAATGTACCCACAGAAACCGGCGTATGTACGTAGATGCTCCTCATGAAACTCACGTATAACCACTTTTCTCTGAAACAGATAATTTTCAACAGCAAGATGATGCATCAACTACTCTCAGCTTCTATCTGAGGTATTCAAATGTCTCCCTGGGTAGTAGTTTGGTGAATATATAAGAAACCTATTCCTTGGAGGGAACATACTCCAATTTGACCTTTTGTTCAAGCACTTGTTCCCGGAGAAAATGATATTTGATAGGTATTTGCTTGGTCTTTGAATGCATTACTGGATTCTTTGAAATACTGATTGCACTTGTATTATCACATAAAATGGAGATAGGTGGAGTACAAGTGATTTGAAAGTCTTGCAAAATTTGCATTATCCAAAGGAGTTGTGTGTAGCAAGATGCAGTAGCCACATATTCTGCTTCAGCTATAGATAATGCAATTGAACTTTGTTTCTTGCTGAACCAAGATACTAATCTGGAACCCATAAAGAATGCACCACCACTAGTGCTTTTTCTGTCATCCACGCTTCCTGCCCAATCTGCATCTGTATATGCATGAAGTGTGAGATTTGTATCTCTAGGATACCATAAGCCATAGTTTTGTGTTCCTTGAAGATATTTGAAAATCCTTTTAACTACCTGAAGGTGTGCTTCCTTTGGATTTGCTTGAAATCTTCCAACTATTCCCACTGCATGCATGATGTCTGGTTGGGTACTTGCCAGATAGAGTAGACTACCAATCATGGATCTATAGGTTGGTTGATGTACTGTTACTGATTCATTATTTGTGCTGAGGCTGCATCCTGTTACCATAGGGGTACATACAGGTTTCGAATCTTCCATGCCATATTTCTTCAAGATATTCTTGAGGTACATGGTTTGTGATAGAAAGATACCGTCTTTGTTTTGTTGGAATTGTAAACCAAGAAAATATATGGGCTCACCAAGTAGGGACATTTCAAATTCATTCTGCATCACCAGGGCAAAGTTTTGACTCGTGGCTTCTTCATTTCTACCAAAGATGATATCATCAACATACACAACAAGTATTAGCAATTTATCATTATCAGTTTTTATATATAGATTGCTATCTGCTGATCCTTTTGAAAAACCTTGTTGATGGAGATATTTGTCCAGATGATAATACCAAGCCCTTGGAGCCTGTTTAAGACCATAGAGTTCCTTCTTAAGTCTTCATACAAGTTTTGGATCATTCCCAAGGATGAATCCATCTGGTTGCTCAATATACACTTCTTCTTCTAAGTCTCCATTTAAAAAGGTAGATTTCACATCCATTTGATATACTTTGAACTTCTGAAAGCTAGAAAGGGAAAGGAACATCCTTATGGCTTCAATTCTGGAAACCGGTGCAAAAGTTTCTTCAAAGTCTATACCTTCTTGTTGAGAATACCCTTTACAAACAAGTCTGGCCTTGTTTCTAATAACATCTCCATTTTCATTCAGCTTGTTTTTGAATATCCATTTTGTCCCTATGACATTCTTATCATTTGGTCTAGGAACCAACTCCCAAGTGTTATTCTTTTCAATCTTCTCAAGTTATTCATTCATGACCTTGACCCAGCATTCATCTTTGCATTCTTCACTTACATTTCGTGGTTCAAAGGAGGAGAGCAATTCTAGATAGATTGAAGCTTCTGTAATAGTTCCTCTTGTTTGTACACCTGCCTTTTTCTGCCCCAAAATTTGAGTCTCAGGATGGTTCTTCTGGACGTATCTAGATGGAGTCTTTTCTTCTACCCTTATCTGTTCCTCTAGTGCCTCATAGTTTTATTCTTCATCAGTATTCAGATTTGATGTTGAAGGATAGTCCTCATCATCTTCAAAATCTTCGGATTTTACCTGCCTTGAATTGTTTCCTGCTTCATCAACCACCACATCAATACTTTCAACAATTTTTCCAAGTCTTTTATTATAACACTTATATCCTTTACTTTGGGAAGAGTAACCAAGAAGAATGCCTTCATCTGCTCTAGGTTCAAACTTGCCAAGGTTTTCATCAGTCCTTTTGATGTAACATTTGCTTCCAAAAACTTTGAAGTATTTTACCATAGGAGTCTTACCATACCAAAGTTCATGAGGAGTTTGAGTACTGTTTACCTGGACATTTGTTTTGTTGAGAATAGTAACGACAACAAATGTAGCTTCACCCCAGAAGGTTGCAGGAGTTCTAGATTCATCAAGCATAGCACGAGCCATTTGTTGAACCGTTCTGTTCATCCTTTCCAGTACTCCATTTTGCTGAGGAGTCCTTGCAGTAGAGAATTCCCTTCTTATTTCATGCTCTTCACAAAAGTCGAAAAATTCATCCAAGGTAAATTCCCCTCCTCGATCAGACCTGAGGCATTTTATTCTGCGATCTGATTCATTTTCAACCAAGGCTTTGAAAGCTTTGAACTTTTCGAAAGCTTCGTCTTTATGCTTCAGAAGTCCTATCCAACACATCTTGGAAAAGTCGTCAATGAATAATATAAAGTATTCTTCTCCTCTAGGTGACTTTTTCCTTGATGGAACACATAAATCAGTATGGACAAGTTCGAGTGGCTTACTAGCTGATCCTTCCTTCTCAGGGAAATTAGTTCTGGTTTTCTTACCAAACTGACATGATTTGCATATTGTATTGTCTGGAATTTTGATGTTAGGGAGATCACAAACCACCTGATATTTGCATGCTTTCCTTATCTAAGAGAAGCTTAGGTGCCCCAATCTTCTATGCCATAGCTAGTGTTCATCATTCTTGCTTAGATAGAATTGTTGTTGTCCTCCCTTGAGCATGTATAAATTATTTGGATTTCTTATGCCTTTTATCACTTTTTCTCCTGTATCAAGCTCACGAACAATACATCCATTTGATCGGAATATTACCTCATTTCCTTGATCACACATTTGGCTAACACTTAATAGATTATGCTTTAAGCCATCAACATACATAACATTTCCAACTTTGACTTTTTATTTCAAAAGAACAAAACCTTTACCTTTTATGAGTGCAGGGGTGTCATTTCCAAATGAGACCTTCCTTTCCTTTTCTAAGGCACTATATGACTGAAGTTTTTCTTTATCACCTGTCATATGTTTCGAGCATCCACTATCGATGTACCACTGATTTTCCTGTCCTTCCGCATACAAGGCTATACCACATCTTTCTGGTTGTGGTTCTTTCTTTCTCCATGTTTTGGGACCCAATGAAGGTTGCTCCTTCTAAGATGTTTGCCAAAAATTACTCCTGCATTCAGAGTCTTCATGATCGAAGTTGTTACAAATAGAGCATTCTATTTCATTTTCAAGAGCAGAAAAGTTATTGTAGGTCCTCTTCATGATCCCAGTCATGCTCCTTTGATTTCGTGCTTCTCGAGTTATGATGGTCTTGTAGGCAACACATTGAGCAGCTTTGTGTCCAAAGTTATGACATGAAAAACATTGGCCATTAAAGAAATTCCTACGATTAACAAATCTACCATCCAGGTGATTGTAGTTTCCATAGACATTCATTCTTGAGGAAAACTGAGAATGATTTACCTGCATTTGGTTGTAGCTTTTGTTTATCCTTGAAGTAGATTGACCCTGATTTACCTGGTGATGCCTTTGCTGATGATTGTCAACGTGTTCACTTCTCCTTGTTGCATCAAGATAACTTTTGGAGGTGGATGGCTTCTGTGCTTGAGATGCTTCTTCAGTATATCCAAGACCTGTCTTGATTAGAGGAGATCGTTGCACTTTGATAATCTCATCTAAAGTTTCAGATCCTTTAGCAAATCTAAGATTAAGAGCTTATGTTTTCTCAATATCTTTTCTAAGTCCCACAATTTCACATTCTAATTTTTCATT
Source organism: Pinus tabuliformis (assembly GCA_031772625.1). NCBI lineage: Eukaryota > Viridiplantae > Streptophyta > Pinopsida > Pinales > Pinaceae > Pinus > Pinus tabuliformis. Next base: position 1,038,661,137 of record CM062819.1, read on the forward strand.
GTGTTTTTCCCTTTCAGCAAGTTGGAATGTCACAGTATCTATGATCATACTCTTTTCTTCTAAACAGATTTTAAGTTTAGAAATTTCTTCATAGAGATCATCTTCATCTATAGCATCCAAGAAATCATCATCTTCAAAATCCATCAAAAGTCTATAATCATTGCCATGTTCATCGTCATCGCTATTTGAAATTCCATCGCTATCTTCATGAGTATAGTAACTCTTCTTACTTATGTTCTATTTTCTGTTCCATTTAACTGGTTCCTTACCTTTATCAAGCTTATGTTTGTGAGGACATTTGGTTGCATAGTGACCGACTCTTCCACAAGAAAAGCATTTGAAAGGAAGCTTACCTCTGAATCTTCCAGAACCCCGTTGAAGGTTCTTGACAAAGTTTGATTCTTCCTCTCCTTCTGACATATGTCCTGACTCATTGTATTCTCCTTTTCCTGAAGTTTTGAATGCAGCTTCTCTTATGTCTGATGGACCCCCTTTTCTCATTTCGAAAGCAGTTAGGATTCCGTGCAGCTGTGACATAGTAATACTCTGAAGATTCTGCTTTTCTTCTATGGCTGAAACTTTTGATTCAAACTTAGAAGACAAAGATCTTAGAACTTTTTCAACTAAAGTAACTTCTTTTATCTCTTCACCCAAGTTTTTCATGCGATTAACAATCTCATCTATATGCAGGAAATAATTAGCTACACTTTCATCATTGTGCATTTTGAGAGTTTGATATTGAATTCTGAGAGCTTGTAGTTTTGCACGTTTTACCTGATCATCTCCTTCATAGCTTAGAACGATCTTGTCCCATATTTTGTTGGTAGTTTTGAGTTGCATAACCTTGACGAATTCTGATTGAGATAGACTCCCCAATAAATTATTGACAGCCTTTGCATTTGTTTCATACTGCCTTTTTCTAGCCGTATTTGTAGGAGTTGCTGATGGAAACGTGTATCATCCTTCCATAATATCCCAACTTCTGTACCAAGAGATTGAATATAGGTTGTGGTTCTTACCTTCCAATAGACGAAGTTTCTCCCATCAAAAATTGGTGGCCTGATGGATGCCTCCTTTTCGTAGTTGCTCATGATGATAGATCTTCCTTCAAGCGATCAAGCTTCTTCTGAAGAACCTGGCTCTGAAACCAATTGCTGGAAATAATACTGAGAGGGGGGGTGAATCAATATTATCAAATCAAACACTTTTTCATTTTCATACTCAGATATATATATATACACTACTTCAGTTATGGGAAACCGCGTATATACACAATTGTGTCTAAAGAAAATAGCATATATCTAGTAAACTTATGATTTAGCTAATCCATTAAATGTTGATCTTAAATCAGTGAATCAAAACTTCATTGACCATAAGAATAGTAAACAGGTGCAGTAAAACAGAACAGATCATCACACATATGAACACAAGATGTAAGGTGGAAACCCAATGTGGGTGAAAACCACTTGCTACAATTCGTCTCTATCTTTCTTTTATAAGAAAAATCATTTTAAAATATTTTTGTACTAGTGCAGTCTTATACCAGTACACAAGCTTCTACCTGCAGAAGGCTACAACCTTCTCTCATTCTCCAGCTTCTCCTGGAAGGGAGCTACAACCCCCTTAGCTCTTGTACTAGCTGATGTACTAGTATGTAGGTGCTGACCTACATAAGGCTACAACCTTCTCTTTTCTTCAGGGACCACGTTTCATAAATTTTCAGACTGGATCCATCAATAACATCAATCAAACATCAAGTATTTCTGCATCAACCAATCTCCTTTGTACCAACCAAACCTGAATCAAACAAACACTTCTCTGAATGTTGTAACCAAAATACAGTAACAGTAACCAGAAACCAGTCCTGAACCCAAAACACTGCAGCAATAAACAGAAGTAGCTAAAACATATTTTATGAGACGTACACTACTTCAATATGTATAACCTGTGTGCATATGCTGTTGTATTAAGGCAAACCTCCATATACACTATTTTGAATTACCTAACCAGCGTGCATACGCGCCTTTTCTATGCCGAACCTGCGTACAGATCTATAAAAGATAATTTACCCTTTTCAATTATTTAGACATCAGTTATACCTAGATTATCAGATTTATAGATCAAGTCATGTGCCAAATATAACAGATCAAAATCACACAAAGATACTTCTCTTCAAGCCTAGAGATCTTGACCCATAAATAGAACTTATCCATATTCTAGCGCTCAGGTTCCTCCTTGATTCAGATCCAGCTATGCACCACGACCCAATCACCAGTAATCTAGATCTTGCTCTTCATTAGATATTCAATACTTGAGTGAATGCTTTTACCTAATGATCTCCTTCCCCTTTTATAGTCTTAGGCCTTACTCAATACCATGGTCCAAAACCACTTAGAACCAATACTTGGGACCCAATACCTGGGTTCAACACTTTGGACGAGATACCATGGTCCAAAACCATAGGTCCAAATACCAAGGACTAAATATCATGGACTAAAAAACAAGATTTCCCACATGTACGTGCTTTTCTTTGCATGAAAGTGTGTGCATACTTATGCGCGCCTTTTGATCATTGATCCTGCGTATATACGTGATCTGGTTAAGAGGAACCTGCGCATATCTCTTTTTCTTTCATTCTGAGAGCCTGAACTGTGATCTGCCATCTAAGTGAGTTGCCATCAAGGACAACACCTATGTCATATTGCGAAACCTATGTCATAATGCCAACAATATTTGGATCACCACCATATAACAAGAATAAACACAGTCCCTTTTAAATACGACCCATGACCATGGATTTCAATTCACACTGAATCACATAATACTCTCTTTGTTCAGCGGAATAATCTGAAAGTAGAGGAAGATAAGATGCTAGCGAATCCCACGATGGGCGCCATCGGAATTGGAATTGAAACAAATCAAAATAGAATAGAAAAATGAACCAAACAAGTATTCAAGACTTTCAGATCCCTGAAAACCTAGAACAAATGCATAAATCTCTTATAAGATATATCAGAAACTCCGTGGATATCAATATTTCACATAAAAATTTGTGAAGGTGAACTTCTAATGGTTTTCACAACCAAGCAGTGAAGCGTAACAAACTTATATCTTATTATAGGACTCTGCAATCATTCCTATTTATGAACGTCGAGTGAGACTTTGGATGTCACTAGAAGCCTTTGGAGAATCTTGGGGCTTTGAAGCAGCATTCTGTTATTTGACCCTCAACAATTCGTTTCTCATAGTATAGCATTCATGAAGATCGACCCTCTGATCATCACTCTTGGAAGGAGGACAAGAAAATGCAATTGGAATGCAAAATGCAATGGCGATATTTCTAAAGGAATTGACAGAAAGGAACCTTTAGATTCCACATTGCTAGAATTGACTGGAGTTACGAAAAATTAATGAGAAGACATTTTGTATTCCTTTAACAATGCATGCCAAAGATAAATTCAACCAATTCTCAATAGTAAAATTTTGACATGGCTTAGAATAGAAGAATTCTGATAGGGCAGGAGCAACTGATAGATAGAGAAACAACCTTGAATACAAACATGAATAGAATGCATATACATTCAACATATGAACTAGCACACATAACAGAAAGATATTCAATGCATATACATTCACAAAATGAAACGATCTGCTAGAGCACCTAGCTGTAGCAGAGCAACATTAGTATATTTCTATAAATAGGGAAATGGAAAACAAATTCTAGAAAGAATGCAGCACTGAAAATCTTTGAAAATGACTAGGTCTAACGGCAGCTCTGATACCACGTTAAACACACACATGGCAGAGACAAAATAGGAAAGATAAACATGAGATCACATTTCTTATTCACAATGATACATGTTTATAATACATAGGAGTGACCCTTGGTTTCATATTCCATGTGGTCTCTTGGACTCCTTTTGGTTGTTCAGCTTCTACACCAACCCTTAGAGGATTAGGTGTCCAACAGTAAGTGTGGAGTAAAACTATGTTGAGGTTATACTACTGCAAAAGGGGGAAAGAAAAGTGAGCCTCTAAGTGAGAGGTAATAGTACCACCCTGGAAGAGACACACATGAACCAGAAGGACCTGAACAACATCCAGTGGAATAGTCCAAAGCAAATGCGATAATCATTACAACCAACAAACAAAGGAATATTCGTCTACCATCCAGCGGAATAGTCCACAACGGATGCGATGATATTTATAACCAATGACCAGGGAAATATATGTCTAGTATCCTGGGGAATAATCCATAAGGATGAGACAATGATAACAACCATTATCGCACATTCTCAACAAGATAAGCACTAAAATAAACTAAATAGTTCAACTATCTTAGTACATGAGAAAGCAAACATGAAATACAAACGTCTTTAGAATAGTCTTTCAAACATTCATAGTTCATGCATGAAGAACGTGCTAGCCTGAAAAGGCTTCTGTTATTAAGAAAAACTTCCAAGACACAAATTTACATTATACATCACTAGCCCCAGTAGTGGGACATTGGAGCCACTCCTTACTCCTCAAATAACTAGTTGATCTCTCTAATGACTTGTGAGAGGAGCCAAGGTGAAAAGTTCGTTGCTCATACAATGAGGGGGTATATATAACCAAGGGATGATGCTTCCCCTTTGTGACTCTTTAAGTACCCTCATCACTGTTCGACTTCCTATGACATTTGAACTTACATGACTCTTAATATTCATGTGTGTCCTTTGGACTTCCACTTTACAATACATTTGATTACAATATAAATGGTCCACACTAGTGATGTGGCATATGAAAACTTATGAAACGACTTGACATGACACTAATGGAATGGACTGGCTTGATGATGTGGCAACGTTTAGTCACTATTGCTGCTAAGTGCTAGCTATGTTCTTGGACATGCTTTCTCTTCTCCTCCGCATGGCTTGATGATGTGGGTTCTTCAATGATCTTCGATCTTGTAAGGTGGTTGAAAACTCGTGTCCCTTTGCTTGCTCTTGATAGTTCCGCTTGTAATTTCAACTACAAGTGAATCTTTAGGCATGCTTCCCTCCTTCTTCTCCTTCTTCATCATCTCGCCATGACTTGATAGTGAACTTGTTCCAGTAATTCATTGATGACGAGATGACATCAATTCGAAAACTCTCTAGTCTAAGATGGTGCATTATTATCCATGAACTGAGCCCTGGAAAAGTAGTAGACTAGGAGGAAGGGCTCAATAAATGTGCATTGTGCAGTTCCAGCTGATAGGGAGAGATCTTGATCACTAATACTGTGTAGAGTGCAGCTCAGACTTGACTGAGGAAATTTTCTGCACAATCCTCACTGAGGATAAAAATTGCACAGTGCCCACTGAGGGTCAAAATCGCATAGTTAAATAAGGCAGTAGCTACTACGGAATGAGGCCCATGGAGGACAATTATGTGCAGTTTTGAGAGGCAATGCGGATTAGGCAACATAGAGGTATAAATGGAAAATCTACGTAGTTTCTTGGGGCAATTAGCTCCGGCTAAGGGAAGGGCACTGGAGGAAACATATACGCAACTTTGGAGGCCAAAGGAGGCTGGAATATCTGCACATTATGCAGTTCCAGTAGGTATTTTAAAAGCTTGAGGGCTGAAGGTGTGAAGTGCACAGTTCAAGGAAGACTGGGAGGCACAATTGCACAATTATGGAGGTGAAGGGAGGCTGCTAGACTCTAGAATTTCATAGAACCATAGCCATGGAGGATAGTGACTACACACTACAAAGTTCCAGGGAGCAATTTCACATTAATGAGGGCTAAGAATGTGCAGTGGGAAGCTCAGTCAAGGCCCGATAAAGTGAAGTTGCTCGGTCGGGAAGATTTTTCAAAAATGGCTAAGTGTGGGAAGGGAGTTGGAATCGTGATCACACACTTAGCATACTTTGATGAAACGATAACATAAATCATCGGAACAAACAGACAAAGCATTTTTCTATTAGGTACAACCCAACTTGGCCAGATTTTGGGTAAGAATCAAAGTTTTGTGGAAACGTGCAGTAGAAAGGATGTCACGGAGTACGAAGTGAAACACGCAACAGAGTAATGAAGCACGATGAAGACCGTGCAACATTGGGGCTTCGCGGCAAAGCCCCTTCCTTTTTGTAAAGGCATTAAAATATTTTAAAAGTGTTGGTTTTAGGCCATATGCCCTTATATTATCTGGTCCATGGTAATGTAATGATGTAAATCCCTCATGTAATAATATATATAGGGATGAATAATAAAGAATAAGGCATCAATTAGATGATGAATTGGATAATATCTATGTTTATGTGATACTCTTGTGGTCTATACATTGGAGGAAGGGCGAGGACCCACAACTATGTGTGCAGAGGCCCGGGTCCACAGCTATATGCATGGAGGCCTGGGTCTACATCTGAGTGCACAGACCGCCTATAGATATGTGCGCAGACACCCTGCAACTGTGTGCACAGGGAAGAAATGTTTGTTGTATCAAATTTAAAGTGATAAGAAACAACTCTTATGGATGTAATCACACATTCGGATGAACCACGGTAAAATATGTGTCTCAGTGTTCATTTACTTATTATCTGCACTTTATTTCAGTACTGTACAATTTATGAATGTTTATGTTATTCTTAAATAATGAATGTAACTCCACAAAGTAAAGTATAAGTGTGAATTAGTTTATGAGACAGAATTGTAGGTTGAACCGGAACTGAAGTGACTGCAGTTTGTACAATCGGGCTTGTCATATATAACAACTTCTTGATCTTGAAAGATAACTCTGTATCCTTTCTATGTCAATTTACCAACACTTATATGAATTAGTAGATAAATATTAAAGCATAAAAGGAATAAAATGGTGCTGCAACGTGATATCCCTTAGGTTGTAGAAACCTGGTTCTGCAACCTCCCATAATCACTTCGGGTGAGATTGCGATATGCTTGCAGGTCATTGCTGAGAGGGCCAGTGGTTGAGGGTTTTGTTCGTGTGCAACAAACTTTGAACCTGGGTCTAGCCCACCTAAGCGAAAAAATGGTTCCATTTTCGAGACCAAGATCTATTTGAGAGATATGCCTTGGCATTCGTCGAAGAAAGAAATCAAAAAGTGGGTAGAAAATAAGGAACGAGAATTTGCGGATTAGGAGAATATAAATCCTAAACTGTCATCTCAAAGGTGGTTGGAGAAGTATATTTTCGAAGATCAGTATGAAATATGCTTTGGTTTGTTTTGAAGATCAATGCAAAATCAGTGGATCTCAAGATTGACAGAGAGGAAGAATTGTTTTAAAGGAGATGAACCTAAGCATTGGACTCCATAATTGATATAACAACTAAAGAACACTGATAAAAAAAATTCAAGAGCTGTTGATTTTTGGGTTGACAACATTTTGGCAGTATTTATTATTGAATTTGTAGTAGACTCGATGGTTTCCTACAACAAAGTTGAACGAAATTTTTTCAAGGGATCGCGAGGTAAGTACTTGAGATCTTTGAAATTATCGATTAAGATGCTTTTGTGTGAAAAATTAATTCTTTGAATGCGGTCAGATTAGTAGATTATGTTTGGAAAAATATCTGAAGAAGAGACTGGAACAACGCGAAGTGGAAAAAGGTATAGAGTAGAAACTAAGAAGAGATCTTGTGGACAAGATCCAAAGCTTTTCATAGACACTGATTGTAGCCCTCTATTGAGTGAATCCGAAGGTGAAGGAAACCCCTGTGAGAATCTCGAAGGAAATCCATAGTATTCACCATTTCAACCTGAAAGTGTGTTGAAGCTGGAATCTAGCAAGAGTCTGGAATATTTTGGATTTCCCCACCCCCCTACCCCCAATCTCCCTCCCCTTATCAATCCCACTCCCCCTCCCCCTCCTCCTCCCTCCCCAAGAAGAAATATGGCCGATGATATTAAGTTGTCGATCTTTAAAGGAACTGGATCAGAGGATCCAGAGCAGTTCTAGTTCTTATGTGAAGCAGTATGGACCATGAAGCAGGTCCATGATGAAAATGTGAAAAAGGCAAAGCTCGCCAAAAAATTCAAAGATCGAGCATTAAATTGGTATATGAAATTCAAGCAACTAGATAAGGTCTTACGTAGATATTAAATCAACATTGGTAAAAGAATCCAAGAAACCAAAATATGAGTCACAGTGCATCACAAAACTAAAGGAGATCAAACAAAGGCTAATTGAGTCAGTATGGGAATTTGATCAAAGGTTCAAGGTATTTTGATCAAAGGTTTGAGCTTTAATATAGCTCCACAACAACACAAGGAATGGTTTATTTCTACTTTTCTTCCACACATTAGATTACCTTTGACATAACAGAAAATAGAGACTCAAGCTAAAGCTTTGGAGTTGGTAATGAAGTTAGAAGAATCGTCGATAGGTGATACAAATGTGGGTATGCAGTAGACATAGAGTTAGCAGGAGAATTTGACTCTGCAATTACAGGACATGAAGAAGAGTAAAGAAATTTGTGCAGAGGCCTAGTGTACAAAATGCAAAGCAAAAGGCCAATCTAAAGTGCAATGTCCTATTTTCAGAAATTACATAGCTAGTGGAGCACCTAATCCTTTGAATTCTAGATCTAGTTTATGGTGCGAAATATATAGAACTAGAGGTGAACATTGCTATGAAGATTTCTATTTGTTACAAAAATATGTGCAAACTGCGAATAACTTATTTTGCAAGTTCTATAAGTCGGTGGGGCATGACGAAAATAACTGTCAAGCCTATGAATTGAAGATGGATTGTGGTGTTGATACATATAGAATACAAGCTAAGAAAAAGGAAACGAAGGAAGTGGACAACGCGGTGGCCAAGGTGTCTGTGTAGGACAAGGTCAAGGTGGCAGAGTTGGTTGAGGTTGAGATCGGATTATTTTTTATAACTACAACCAGCTAGGTCACTTTGCAAGAGACTCTCAGAATCTGCCTACGACGTGTAAGTATTTCAAATCATTTGATCATGTAATAGAAGAGTGTTTGATACTTATAGTGAAAATGAAAGAAAAGAAGAATCCACAGCCAACCCTGAACATTCAGATGATGACTGTGGAAACAAGGACAGATGAACCTCATGTTAATATTGTAAGGAGTGGAGCTGCAATGGGAAATGACAAAGAAAATGGGAAGAAGGTAGTTGAAGATACATGGGTTAGAAAAACTATAGAGAAAGCACCGATGTTCGATATTCACAAGGAAAAATAAGTCTTTATGGAGGTAAAGAAAGCTTTATGGACGCAAGATCTTCGACATCTAGCGCAAAACTAGAGTATAAGAATAATATATAATAGAAACTGCAACACAAGATATGGATCCAGGTATTTTAAAATATTTCCTACAAACTTGTATGAAGTTGTTATGAAACTAAAAATATGTAGAAGGACTGTAGGAATTAATAGACTCCCGCGCATCTAATGAAGTACCGTGGACTGAAATGAATGAAGTAAATAATTTATATAGACAAAAGATAACTGGAAAGGAAATGATGATTAGTCCACCAAAAGGAGAATATGATATGGACCAAGTTATTTTAGATTTGGGATCTGAAGCTAATGTCCTAATGAAGCAAACACAGGAATTAATGGGTAAACCGAAGTTGCAATGGTAACCTATTTAGTTGAGAATGGTGAATCAATAGAAGATTGTTCCTCTACGAAGATTATCAGGCATGATAGTGGATATTGAAGGGGTGGACACTAATACAAATTTCGAGGTAATATAAATTGTGGATGAAATTAACCCCTATCCTACATTACCTGGATTGGATTGGGAATCTGATAACATGGCTATAATAAAATTGAAGAAGAGGAAAATGATATTTGAAAGAAACAATATGAGAGTGATTGTTCCATTAGATCCATCAGAAGGAGAAAGGTATATTGAACCTGTTAAAGAAGAGTACAACACGATTGATATAGATTACATCTATCAAGTGATAGCCAAAGAATAAGAATGGATTAACCCCATGGCACATGGAAAGTTGAGTTTGGATCATAACAACTCCTGTGCTTCAGACTCAGAAGAAGAATTAGTAAATTGGAAAAACATGATACATGAAGTGTCTATAAGGTGATGTGCACTTCACTGTATAAACTCTGAGGTATGTAATTTTCCTCACTATGATGGTTTGGGTGATAAAAATATTTTTACTCCTGCTAGATGGTGGGGTACACATAAGAAGAATATAGGAACTTGGAAAGAATGTTGAAGGTTGATATGGGTAAGGTTTGGTCAGGTAGATATAGAATTGACAGATAAATATGATGGTCAAACTAATCCTAGAGAGCACATATAACTTTGCATGACAACATGGAAAGAGATTCCACAAGAGGAATGGGTGCATGGGTTCATCCATACATTAGAGACAATTCCTCAAAACTGGTATTTGGAAACAAAACTTTGACATGGTACTGCAAGCTGGACATAGATGATTGATAGGTTTATATTGACATTTGGTTTTGAAGATGAATCTCCACATATAGGTTCAGCCATTCAGACAGTTAAAAAGAAGATTTTTGAGAATGAAATTCCACTCACTTGGCAACCAGATTGGACTGCGTGGCTACATAATGTACTAGAATGCTACAACATTGCTAGAGAAGAAGATGAAGGTTACTGCGAAGTGAATGGACCTGAGATAGAAATGGTTGATATAACAAAGCCATTAAAGACAAAGAAGGTGAGTATAGGGTCAAAAGTTACCGAAGTTTGCAACCATAAGAGATTACTAGGATGAAGAAACAGTCAACAAAGTGACAGATATTTTTCATGAATACCGGGAGTTATTCCCCACTAAGTTCTCAGATATCAAAAGGCATAGTAGGAGACTTGGGAGTTATGAAGATTCCCCTCAAGCCTGATGCGAAGCCAGTTAAGAAAAGGTCTTATTGTTTGAATCCAAAATACAAAGAAAAAGTGAAGAAAGAACTTGAGAAAATGATAGTAGCTGGAATCATTGAAATTGTGGAAGAAGCAAAGTGGGTAAGCCCTATGGTAGTACAAGAAAATAAAACACAGGGTGAAATTAGGATTTGTGTTGATTTAAGAAAGTTAAATGATGCATGTCTACATGATCCATTCCCTACTCCTTTTACTCATGAAGTATTGGACAATGTAGGAGGTTAGGAAGCCTATTCATTTACAAATGGATTTTCAGGATACCATCAGATTAGAATTGCACCAGAGGATCGACATAAGACAACCTTCGCTACAGAATGGGGTTCTGTTGTGGTCACCAACAACCCCCCCTCTTTGCTCGATATTAGCAATAACATCGAGCAAAGGGGGGACCCTGAAAGAAAAATCCCAAAAATATTTTTTAAATTTTTGCATTTTTCTCCCTAAGGCTTAAATCGCATCGCAAGGGAAGGCTGAAGCATTACCCAAGCGCGGAAAACAAAACTGCGAAAGAGCGATGCGAAATTCATCGCATCACATGCATACCAAGCGCTCTCTAAAAAGAAGACCTTCAAGAAATGCCGATCGCAGATATGCGACATCGCACATCGCAAACGTCGCACTAGGCGGCATAAACCATTGAATAAAATCTGCGATCAGCGATCTGCGATGACAGCGATCTGCGATTTGCGATATCGGCGAACCGCGATCTGCGATCTGCGATATGAAAAGACTCATCGCACGAATTCTCCGACATACCCGATAGACCCAAGATTAAGCGCGCGCCTTAAAGGAAATTAATGACCGCATGCTTGAGTATCAAGGAATGATTGCATCGCATTTTTCGAAGAGTCAAGTCATGATGAATGTTAGGATTATGCATTCATTAGAGTTTAATGCTTTCATGTCAATCTTTTCATTTCCCTTCTTCTTTGCGTAGACTGCAAGACACGCAACTAATATAAATCTATATGCAGGAAATATCTAAAGGAAAAGGGAAAGCGCCAATCAGACAACAGAGAGAAGATGCCTCCACAAATGGATGCCGCATGCAGTAGGACCGTGGATTCCAGACTATAAGCCAACCGGCACTGATGAAATTAGACTATCCAGGACTCAGAGTCAAAGGCGCACAAAAGCAGCGTGTTCACAAAAGATCCTGAAGCTCAGACTTGGTAAAGCAAAGGAAGAAGCGCATGAGAAGGAAGACGCTCCAGAAAAGCCTGGAACAAAGAGTGGAAACAATTCTCGAAACAGGGGATTGTCCATACAGCACGACTCCTAACCCACTCAGTCATTCGCACGACCGAAAACCGGAATAGCAACAGCAAAACCAGTTCGAGAAGAACCTGGGTTGTGCGAAGTATACACGCGGCGAATACACCCAGCTAGAGAAAGGTTTTCGAAAATATCTTCTGGTCTGTCAGAAGGAAGTGCCAGCTCTTGTTATTTCCACTTTTATCTCCCGAGCGAAAGAATAAGGCGGCCAGCCGACTGTTCCCAGGAAAATGTTGCGCTGTTGACAGCACTAAAGAGAATATACAGAAACGGTCAGAAATTAGATTTAAAGTTTTAGAAATAAATTTGCTTTTAGTAAAGGGCGGTCATTTGAAGCCGATTCCCTAATTTCGTGTAATTAAGATTAATTAGTTAGTAGTATTTAACCCTTCTCATGGCATTTGGAGAAGGGTCCGGAAATCTGTCAAAAAACTTGTCCTCAGAACATGCACTTCTGCACCCTGAGAGGAGGTTTTTGATGAATGGATGGATCGAGATTTATTTATGTTTGCATTTTAATGTCTGTTACTGATGTTGCACTTCTGTACTCTTAACAGATATTAGAACATGTACGAATAAATCATTATTGCTTGAAGTTTATTAGTGAAATCAGTCATAAATGGTACTTTTATCTCTTGACTAAATTCTGCTAGTATCCCTAAAGTAATACACAGCTGAGTTCTTTATATGTTACTGTATGAATGTCTGTATTACCATTTGGCACTTCTGTACGGTGGGGTCATTTATTTATGCTTGACATATAGAAAACTGATTATGCGATATGCTGTTCACAACTACTCTGCCTAACTTCTTATGCAAAATGGTTTATCTTTATCGATTTATATTCTGATAACAGTTGAATGATCTTTATTACCAGCTGTTGTTTGAAATCTTTCTAGATCTCATAACAAAAGAAAACACCCCGGGTTAGCGTAGACTAGATGTATTGTTTCTCTTCATTAGATTACATTAGCATAGAGTTAGTTTAGCAGTTAAGATTAAGACTAGTTTAGAGAAACCTTTAGATTAATACCATCAAACTCTACACACACACGCACACCCTTCACATTGGGAAACTGGTCCCATTACCCCCAGTCGGACCCGCTACTCCAAATGGGCAAGGAGCCGCCAACCAGGTTCCGGACCGGGTGGGTATCCCCCTTGTTGTCGACCCGACTTCGGGGCCCCCAACAGGTTCATATCAATATACAATGATGCGTTTTGGGTTGAATAATGCCCCTGCCATATTTTCAAGAGTAGTGGTTGCAACTTTCAAAGAGTATATTCACAACTTTTTTGGAAGTATACTTTGATGATTAGACAATGTTTGGGTTATTAAAGAAACATATTGCCAACTTAAGATTGATGCTTGACACATGTAGGCAATATTCGATTTCTATGAATATCGAGAAGTGTATATTTTGTGTACCTTTTGGTATATTGCTAAGACACATTGTTTACAAGCAAGGATTGATGGTGGATCCTGTGAAGATTTCTATTATTGTGAATTTATTTCCACCGAAGATAGTTAGGCATCTTCACACCACACTGGGACATACATGATATTACAAAAAGTTTATCAATGGATATGCACAAATCACTACGCCGATGGAAAGACTGTTGAAGAAAGATATAACATTTCTATGGAATGAAGAGTGTCAAAAGAGCTTCGACACACTAAAAGAAAAGATTGTAAACTACGCCTATTTTTGTTTTCCCGTAATGGAAAAAGGAATTTCATGTTCATGTGGATGCTTCATGCATAGCTTTAGGTGTAGTATTGACACAACCTGGTGCAGGAGAAATAGATCACCCCATAACTTTTGCAAGTAGGAAACTGTCTAAAGCAGAGAATAAATATACAAATACAAAGAGGGAAGGTCTAGCTATGGTATATGCATTACAAAATTTCAAACATTATTTGTTGGGATCACATTTCAAGATGTTCACGGATCACTATGCACTAAAGTATTTGGTCAACAAGCCTGTTTTAGGAGGAAAAATTTCTAGGTGGCTATTACTATTTCAAGAGTATGAATTTGAAGTTATTGTTAAGCCGAGAAGACTAATGCTAGGCCTAATCATTTGTCGAGGATAGAAACACGATAAGGACTAATAAATATAGAGGATAATATTCCTGATGTGCAACTGTTTCTGATCATAGTAGTAGATGATCACTTCGCTAATATTATTCTTTCTTAACGACATGAATGACCCCTTCAGAATACACTCCGTAGTAGAAGAAATAGTTGGTGTTCAAGGCAACAGATTTTTCGTTGATAGCGAGGCATTTGTATAAATTGGGACCAGATGAAATATTGCGTAAGTATGTTCCTAAGCATGAAAGACATATAATTTTTATAGAAGTTCATAATGGCACAACTGGTGGACATTATGTAGGGAAAGACATTGGGCATAAAATTTTAAGAGCAAGATTATGGTGGCCTACATTACACAAAGATGCAAAGGAATACCATCGAGCTTGTGATATTTTCCAAAGAACAGGAAAACCTTCAAGAAGAGATGAAATGCCACTAGTACCATAAGTAACATTGCAATATTTTGACACATGGGCTATTGATTTTGTGGGATTGATCAATCCACCATGGAAAAACACTGGTGCGAGGTATATAATCACTGTGTGACCGCTTGTTTAACTAGGTGGGCTGAAGCACAAACTGTGAATGATTGCAACGCAAAAAATGATGTGAAGTTCATATTTGAGTATATTTTATCCAAATTTGGGTGTCCAAAGATATTGATGAGTGATCAACGATCACATTTCTTGAATCAAACCATTGAAGTGTTAACTGAGGAATTTAATGTTTACCACAAGAAGAGAACTCCTTATCATCCTCAGGAAAATGGAACTATGGAAGCATTAAATAAGATTATGGAGAATGCACTTAGAAAAGTATGTAATGTAAATAGAAGTGACTAGGATATAAGGATTCAAGTGGTGTTATGGGCATATAGGACAACATTCAAGAAACTAACAGGACATACACCCTTTCGGTTGGTATATGGACAAGAAGCAATCATGCTTATGGAATACATTGTGCCAAGATTGAGAATTGCAACCCTCACAAACATGGTGGACTCTAATATAATGGAATGAAGGATTGCATAATTACTTTCTCTAGAAGAAGACATGTTTATAGTAGGTTTTCATCAGCAAGTGCAAAAAGAAAGGGAGAAAGCCTAGCATGACAGGCACATCAAGAAGAAGACATTCGGGAAAGGAGATCTTGTTCTTTTATATGATAGTAAATTCACCAAGTTCCCAGGAAAATTTAAAACACATTGGTTAGGACCATATATCATCAAGCACATCTCTGATGGGGGTGTAGCTCAACTCGCGAAGTTAAATGTTCAAATGATTCTAGGGTGAGTGAATGGTAGCAGATTGAAGGTATACATGGATGACTCTGTCCTTGGAGCCTCGCGCTAAAAGACGAAAGGAGAAGAGACTTAGTGCCACATGTAGTTGAAAGTGGGCACTAGACTATAAACTATTCTGTAGAAGGGAACTTCGCCAAAGGAAGATTATTGTGCGATATTTAGGAATATGTCGAAGTTTGAAATAATTGGGATGAAGGAAGGATTGTTGTACCACAAAGGAAGGTTCATCGAAGTTTGTCGGAAATATAACGTTGGAAGGAAAAACTTGCCATTAAAATAAAATTGCCATTAAAAGGCACGAGAGAAACACATTTATGAAGAAAAGATGGTCGGATCTAGCACCATATTTGCATTGAATGAGAAATATCTAAGCTAATCCTAAGGTTCAAAATTCAAATTCACTATAAAAGCCATGTTCTGCTCCACATTTTACACTTTGTTATTTGGAGAATTCAGTTTGAGAATTTGTGACCAAGTGAGAGACAAGTGCATTATTGTATGTATGAGAGAATTTTCGAAGAGATTGCTAGAGAGTTTACAGAGAAAGGGGTAGTAGGCATCATGGAAGCCCATATTGGTAAATCCACAACATGAAGTGTACCTATGGCCCCAACACACGTAAGGTCACCGTGAAAGAAAGTAATCATGAAATAACAACCACAAAGAAGACAAGAAAGAGACTAGCTGAAGCATATGGAGATGAGCTAAGGACATCCCTGAGAAAGAAGGTAGTCAAAGAGAAGAGGACAAAGACCAAGCAAGATAAGAAACCTGCACAAAAGGCGAAGAAACTAGTGCAACAAAAAGAACCAGAACAAATCCATGACAGTGAGGAGGAAGCTGAAATGCATCAGATGGAGACAAAGGGCACAAAAATTCCCTTTGTGTTGCCACATATATGCCACCAAGGAAACCATATGCCAAACTGGTTAAAGGTCCCAAAGACATGAAAATCGGCACTTTCACACCACTGCTACCAGAAAAAGTGCCATTCAAATGAGAATTACTGGGAAAAATTCCACAATTGAATATGGAGGATTGGGACTTCAATGACCAAAGTAAGTATTCACAGTTCGAGCTGAGAAAGTACCTACAACATGTATACTATCCAGAGAGTGGAGTTACAAGGTTAGAGCCACACTAGTGGGCTTATGGACTGCAGATATCGAGCTTGCTAAACATGTTAAATGTGCCACACTTCAGTAGAAGCACTTCTAACACAACATGTGTTCGACAATTATTGGTATTAGTGCATGACAGATGCCTCTAGCTGGAGAAGAGGATCCTAATTGATGAAATGTTGATAAGAAGGATTACTGGATTACCTTACCAAGGAAAGGACCACACCAAAGTGGTCGTTCGTAAAAACCAAGACAAGGCATTAGAACAAACCATGAAGGACAAGTACGAGCTAATAAAAAAATGATGAGGCTATGATATTAAATCCATCAACGACCAAGGGGTGCGCTTCACCACACACATCTTAGCAGAAAAGATAATGAATAAGTGTAGAGAAAATGAATTCCCCACAACCATGGTTTCCTTAGCCGTGCAATGCAACAATGGGGTTTAGTTCAACTAGGCCAGATATTTATGTAGGGAATTTTTGGAGGACTGTTAGGAGGCATGGGAAGAGGGTAAGACATTTCACTACATGTGGTTGATATTAATCATCGTGATGTTAGCATGGAAGGAGCCCTAGGACTCACATTTTCCTCCATTTGAAGCAGATGTATGCGAAGCTGCGCGGTATGCCTCACTCTGGCATACCAAGGAGCCATCATGCGCACAAGAGAACATGATCTTGTTTGTACTATTGTACATGGAATTGCAGATGGTGGTGAACCAACGTCCCAAGCTATCACCAAGTTTGTATGATCAATATCACAATATAGCAGAATTTAAGGAAAATTTTCACAAGGTATATGTGAAGGCTTGGAAGGATTCGATGGAGACATGGAATCCTCTACCATATTTGGTCACTAAAGATGACCTTCTCAAGATAATACAACACTGGCCAGCAAAGTGAATGAATCGAACCATAGAAGACATTGGAGGAAATAAGGACACTACGTCGGATGCGAGTCCAAGTGGAAAAGACAAAAGAAAAGGCACATAAGAGATAGAGCCAGAGCAAGAACAAGGTACTGAGGACCCTCTTAGTGATGAAGATGCAGAAGAGGAATCACTGTTCATCATCAAGAAGTAGGTACCTACAACGCCTACCATTTGTCCTTACTGATGGGGACATCGACGAAATTGGAGACAAATTCCAGGAAGTAACAAGAAAAACATGGGACAATATTCTATTGGAAGATGTTCATCAAGGTATTGTAGAGTTCAAAGAACTTCTGGAGACAACCAGACAACTAGAATAGACAGGTCAACTACCGCAACCAGAGTGACGAATAGAAATAATTTTTGGGTTAGGGATTATGTAGATACCAATTGGAGCATTATAGTTTGAATCCTATGAATACTGAGAGCAAACAAAAGGGTGGGACCGTGTCAAAATGAACATCACCACACTACTGCCGACATCTAGACAACTAGAATAGACAGGTCAACTACTGCAGCCAGAGTGACAAATAGAAACAACATTTTGGTTAAGGATTATGCAAATACCAGCTGGAGCATTACAGTTTGAATCTGCTAAAGACAGAGAGCGAGCAAAAGGGTGGGATCGTGTCAACATGAAAATCATCGCACTGCCAACCTAGACATTGCATGAGTTCCACCAAGGTATAACAATTGAACTGCAGGAGCGAGAACAATGCACTTCGTTGTTAAATATTCAGGTGGAGAAGGAAAGAGATTCGCTGAAGAAGGAGCTCGATCAACTAATTAAGGAAAGGGATGGAGCATGCCAACAACAATAGTAGCTAGAGGAAGTCATCACAAAAACTTGTAGTATAGTTTCGAATGTAAAGGTTCGTGAAGAGGAATATCCAACAGAGAAGGTCGCGAAGCTTGACCTCACAATAAGGGATTCAAAGAATAAGCTTGCAGAAATGAAGTTCAAATATGAAGTGAATATTACTGAGCTACAAATGAGGATGTAGTTAGTCACACCACCAGAATTATGTGAGAAAAGGGAAATAGATCTAAAATCAGCATTGAAAGGCATCTCCGACATAGTGGCGAACTGTGGAAAACTACTAGATAAAACTATGCATATTTGGACCTCACTGTAGGAGGATCCAAACATTCATAGGATTTAAGAGGAGATCCGGATGAAGCAAAAGTAGTTGGAGGAACTCTGGGAAACTGCAAAGACCAACCAGTCTCATAGAGAATCATTAGAATCACTAAAGGACAGGCTCTTCAAAATAAGATTGACGACCTTCGGAGAAAAGAGTAGATTTTGACAGAGAGGACTCAGTCGTGGCAGGGTAAGGCCCTCCAGCTTTCTCAAGTAGTAGAGGATAGGCTCAAGGAGCTATGACAGAGTGAGGAAGAAGTGCTATAGAATAGTGTCGGACCAACAACAAAGGCACTACTGGAAGAAGTACATCGAGAGCATAAGCAGGTAGTAGAAATACTTCAGTGGTATAATGCCACCTACATGAGCATCACATCAAATATTTGGGGCACAACAGCTAAGTGACTCAATACGAGTCACATGTGAGTGTTGGGGGCCTATTGAGGCCATGCCAACTTGGCCATATGTTTGGCATATTTTGGGTAAGAATCCAAGTTTTGTGGAAGCGCATAGTAGAAAGGAAGATGCAGAGTACGAAGTGGGCCACACAACAGAGCAATGGAGCACGACGAAGACCACACAAAAAATTCATCGTGCAACATCAGCGCTTCATGTTGAAGCCCCTTCCTTTTTGTAAAAGCATTAAAATATTGTAAAATTGTTGGTTTTGGGCCATAGGCCCTTGTATTTTGGAAACCATGGTATCAGGTCCATGGTAATGTAATGATGTAAATCCCTCATTTAATAGTATATATAAGGATGAATAATAAAGAAGAAGGCATCAATAAGATGATGAATTAGATCAGATATATGCTTATGTGATACTCTTGTGGTATATACTTTGGAGGAACGGTGAGGCTCCACAACTGTGTGCGCAGAGTCCTGGGTCCGCAGTTGTGTGCGCGGAGGCATGGGTCTGGAACTGAGTGCGCAAACCATATGCAGATTTGTTTGTAGACACCCTGTAACTATGTGTGCAGGGAAGAACTATTTGTTGTATCAAATTTCAAATTATAAGAAATAGTTCTTGTGGATGTAGTCCCACATTGGGATGAACCACGGTAAAATCTGTGTCTCAGTGTTCATTTTCTTATTATCTGCACTTTATTTTAGTATTGTACAATTTATGAATGTTTATGTTATGCTTAAATGATGAATGTAACTCTATGAAGTAAAGTATAAGTGTGAAGTAGTTTATGAATACGAAGTAGTAGATAAGTATTAAAGCATAAAAGTAATACAATGGTGCCACAACGTGATATCCCTCAGGTTGCAGAAACCTGGTTCTGCAACCTCCCATAATCACTTCGGGTGAGATTGTGATATTCTTGCAGGTCATTACAGAGAGGGAAAGTGGTTGAGGGTTTTTTTGGTGTGCAACACACTTTGAAATTGGTTCCAACCCACCTAAGCCATTATCCCCTCTGTGTGATTATCTCATGAAAAGATGCGACAAGTGCGACACTTAAGATATACCTTGGGATGACCATGATGACACTTATGCGACAACGTTCAAGACCTTGTGTATGAGTGCGATAGATGTTTACATGGTTAGGAAAACTCATTTACACAAAAACTAACCTTCAAAACCACTAGAATAGGCTCACAAACATTACATAATAGTGAAACATGTGAAAAGATGACAAGTAATCCAACAAGCAAAAGGAGCCAAAGAACTTCAAGAAAGCTCATGGGATGAGCTTGAGTGTTTGCAAAAATCAAGGAAAAGACCAAGGAAGGCTCTAAAATTTGAGTGCAAGCCAAAATTTTGGAGGGTGTTGCAACAACTACAACACTTGGTGACACACTGTTTGAATTCCAACTTCTCTGTCTTGGTTAGTTTCTTCTATGCAGGATCTTGGTTCCTCAAGTAGCATTGATTCATCATGTAGATTATTTTGGCCTTCCCACTTACCCCATACACAGACATGGTTCCCTCTATACCTTCTCAGTTGACAACAACATAAGATTCAACATAATCACAATGTTTTGAATTGGGAAGAGTAGTTTATCTTACGAGCTTAAGATTTTCAGAGTATAGTTTTTCATCTCAGGTGTTACTCCGCTTCCAGCAGGCCTAGACAATACCTGATGGTGTCACACAAGAATACAAACATTTCTCTAATGTTAGCGAGCTTGGATAGTACTTTAGAGGAGTTTCTTGCTTCACCTCTCTATGCAGGAAGGATTTCTCTTATTTCACATTTATTTCTTTATTTAAAGAGAACTGTGCATCAAAACTTATTTATTTTGGGGTGGAAGAGGGATCCTGACTTATTGGGAGCAGAAGAGGTTGTTCCTTTAGAGAATCACATAAAGACCTCTGATTTAGGTTTACTCGTTTAGATTTTTCCCCTTCTCTATTTCTACTAATTGGATAAGCTTGAGAACACTAGCAGAAAAACTGAGTATAGGCATGAGTTTTTTGGACTAGCCATGGGTTCATGGTTGGACAAAAATTCTCCTTACGGATGCACCATATTTTCCATTAGGACTTCATCGGCCAAAAGATGTAACCAACACAGGGAAGATGGAAATAAGGCTAGCCAAATGTTGGAGTGTCACAAAACTCTTTAGAATTCAACCACACACACACTTAGAAGCCATAAAGAAATCAGACATTGTTATGAAACCAACTCAAGAAAAGATAGATAGATCAACGCCTTAGAATTCAGCCTCTTCGAGGGGGAAACCTCCTTTACATTACATAAATGAACAATTCTTGGATGATACAAATGAGAAGACCTCCTTTCTGTATATAGGAGTCCAAGGGGTTATAACATAACCAGAGCCGACATAACAATAATAATGTAAGGGCACAATAATAACAATAGTGGGCTTCTATGGGGCACAATAGTAACAATATGGGCACTACATGGGTACATCAATATAATAAGTGGGTTGTACTAATAACAATAAGGGGTTACACTAGTAGTGTAGGGGCCTAACATGCCCATCTCCTTCAAAACGCGTTGTCCTCAACGCTTGAGTAGCTCTTGATGGTTTTGTATAAAATTCTTGTCCTCCCATGTGGAATCTTCAGTAGGTAAGTTCTTCCACTTGATGAGATACTTTGAAATTGATCGATTTCGTAGCTGTCGGGTTCTTGTTTCTGTGACTACTCCAGGTTCGAATATGATTTTTCCTTCCTCTTCAATTTCTGGCAATATTGTTTGAATAGGGATCTTTTGCAACTTTTGAATAAGTGGCCACACTTCTTCGTCCTTCTTCCATTCATCCCTTGCTTCATTTATCCAATCTAGTTGGATAATAGAAATAGCACAAAACAATGCTTTCACATCCTCATCCTTGAAGAGTCTTCCCATTCGGTAAGCTTGCCATTTTTTAAGTGCATGTAGTATTGCCAACATTTCCTTCTCATAAATAGCTTGCTTGAGATGTAGCAGTAAAAATACCCAATCACCTACATCAAAACATTTTTCACTACGATGCTGATCTACTTGTTGTTTCATTTGATTTTGCACCGAAGTGGCGTTATCCTTTAAAATTTGGAGAACTTGTTGTTGATGCTCAGTGTGATCTTTCACTGCTTGAACCTTTTTCTTCTTGATATGTCCTTCTATCTCTGGAGTTTGAGTGGTAATTTCTTCCAATCCTTTACAAGATATGGTCAGATTCATTTCTTGATGCTCGATGTGATCTTTCACTTCTTGAACATTTTTCTTCTTGATATGTCCTTCTGTCTTGATAGTTTGAGGAGTGGTAATTTCGACCAATGAATTACAAGATATGGTTGGATTCATTTCTTCTTTATCGATGTGATCTTTCACTTCTTTCACCTTTTTCTTCTTGATATGTCCTTCTATCTTGAGATTTCGAGGAGTGGTAATTCTTGCCAATGCTTTACAAGATATGGTCTGATTCATTTCTTCTTTCTCTGGGGTGGGGTCCTGGCATATATCTTCTTCTTTTGATGTTTCTTGATCCTTTTCTTCCTCCTCTTCATATTCTATGTAAAATAATTTCTTCTCAGCACACTTATGACCTTTAGTGCATTTGCTATCACAATTGTAACAAAGCCCTTTTTCTCTTTTTTCTTCCAATTGTTGTGGTGTAACCCTTGTAGGTTGTGGAAGGCTAGGAGAAACAACACTTCCATATTTATAGTTGTGAGGGGTATGCTTCCTGGTTTCCATAATTTTTCTTTCCAATATGTCATAAAGCCCTTTTACTCTTTCCAATTGTTGTGGTGTTGCTCTAAAGAAGGTGTTGCTCTTTGTATCCTCATAATGTGCTATCATTTCCTCCGTGAAAATTGACCACGTAACAAGTTTTTTACGAGAACAAAGCCCTATATACCATAAAAATTGATCCGGTTCTAAATATGAAGATGTAATACATACCTTTTGTAACAGTGGTACACCATGTAGATCAAAATATTGCTCCATCTGAAGTATCCAATTTACCGGATCCTTGCCATCAAACTTCCTCATCTTGCTTTTTCTTGATTTTAGGAGCTCGACCTTGAAACGACTGTACTTTCCAATCATCTAGTTCTGAATTTGTGATCTGTAGTATCCCTCTGTGTCCTCTTTCCAATTCCACAAGTCTGACCCAAATTGGATTCTCCAAGGAAGAGTTATGTGAAATCTCCCACAGTGACTTGCTTTTAGACTAGTTCAGTAGAGCGAACTTGTACGACGTGCCACGAGTCACTGTTTCAACCTTTGGATATGAAACTCGCATACAAGAAACTACAGTCCGTCCTCTTTCTGTAGCTTCTTATGAAATTTCAATCTGATCCCCAGAGAGAAATTTATGACGATTTTCCCCAGGTCACCTGTTTTGAATGTAATTCAGGAGTCTGCAAAAAGACCAACTTCCTCAGATCATATCTCCGCAAATATCATGCGAAACGCTCTGAAATTAAGACCCAAAGTTCAGATCGATTTCTTCTCAAATGGGTTTTTTTTGCGACTTCTGAAACGTCACAGAAAAAACGTTATAGTGAAAATTCCATGATGACCTGTTTGGAGCAGCGAAACCCTAGAATCCAAAAGCTCTGATACCAAATGTTATGAAACCAGCTCAAGAAAAGATAGAAAAGATAGATCAACGCCTTAGAATTCAGTCTCTTCGAGGGGGAAACCTCCTTTACATTACATAAATGAACAATTCTTGGATGATACAAATGAAAAGACCTCCTTTCTATATATAGGAGTTCAAGGGGTTATAACATAACCAGAGCCGACATAACAATAATAATGTAAGGGCACAATAATAACAATAGTGGGCTTCTATGGGGCACAATAGTAACAATATGGGAACTACATGGGTACATCAATATAATAAGTGGGTTTTACTAATAACAATAAGGGGTTACACTAGTAGTATAGGGGCCTAACAGACACAACACTTATTTACATGAAAAAACAAGAAAATTCAAACAAAGAAACAAGACAAACAACAAATGACTATGTACATAGTGCAGGGCACAACCCCAAGATCTTCATTGAAAATATTGGTTTAAGTCTTGGCCATTGACAGGGAAAGAGTCAATATTCCTATCAAGTGATTAAATATGATACACGTGTTGGCCAAGATTTTTGTGTACTGTGTATGGACCAATCCACAGGGACTGAAACTTAGTGTGTTTGCCTTTGTCCTTGTGGGATTTATCCCACTTTAAGACTAAGTCACATAAAGCAATTTTTCCCTGCAGAATTTCTATCAAACCATATCTTGATATGACTCTAGTGAAGTAATAAATTTTCTTTAGCTTTCAACCTTTCTTCCTGTAGATTATGCAAAGTGTCCATCCAACGCTGAACTAAAAGACATGACTTACCTTGGGACCCTTGGGGCAATTGGAGAGAAGGAAAGTAGATGTTCAGTGAGAGGATGGCTTCTTTTTCATACACCAGTAAGTAAGGGGAGGTGTTTAGAGAAGGATTAGACATGACTCAGTCAACCCATAAGGCATTCACCAAAGAAAACTGCTAGTTTTTCTATTCAAAGAATACATTTCTTTATGATACATATGAGGTTCTTATTCATGGTTTCAACAAGACCGTTTCCCTGTGGATAATAATTAGCAGAATGTTTCAAGGTATTACCATTTTCAAATTAAAAATCATAAAGTATTAATGATGAAAAATATGTTTCATTGTAAAAAAAAGTGATGTAGGAATGCCAAACCTGGAGATGATGTTTTGTTGCAGAAAGCTGATGACTTCCTGATCGTTCACTTGTTTTAGCAGAACTTCCTCTGTCCATCATGTGAAATAGTTTGTAGCAGTTAGGATATAGCGGTGTTATTTCAATGTGTGAGAAAATTTCCCCAATGATATCCAAACCCCATTGTTGAAAAGGTTCTTCCACTACAACGAGCTGCAGTAGGGCTGCTGACTTTTGTTTTTTTCCGCCACACCTTTGACAAACCAAACACTTGCTGACATAAGTGTGAGAATATTTGAATAATGTAGGCCAATAAAAGATGGCCCACATAACCTTATGTGTTGTAGTGTTTCCTGCGAAGTGTTCTCTGCCTAGTCCATCATGGAGATCACGCAAAACCTTTTCTAAATCATGTGCCTCCAAATACCTGAGTAGTACTCCATTGTGGTGCTTCCTGAACAACACCCCATGCACCAACTGATATGATAATGCTTTGAGTTAGAGTTCCCTCTTTTTTCATGTAGATAAGTGAGAGGGAACTATGCCATTCTCGAGGTATTGATGCACATATGTGTACCAAGAGTCTATGTCTGTAGTGGGGGTGCCTCGCTCAACATTGTAATTTGAATTTCTTGCTCCCATACTGCAAGCCCTTCTTCTTCCTATTTTACATTTACTATCTCTGCTACTAATTAGAAAAGACCATGACCCTTAAATGTGTGAACTGGTTTTATGTCTAGATCATATTCTTGTAATCCGATCATCCAATTCACCCTCCTTTCACCCAACTCTTGTTGAATGAGCAATTGTTTGACTACTGGGTGTGGAACAAAAATAACACAACGTTTCTTTAACAGATAGGTTCTGAAGTGCTTTACCGCCTTGTACACTGCATAAGCTTGTTTTTCCACAATAGGATAGTTGAGCTCTGGTCCTTCCAAAGTTGCACTCATGAAGGAGATAGGTCATTCATTGTTCAACTCATCCTTCTGAGATAGCAAGAGAAGTGTTGGAAGAAAAAGTGTAGAGCAAGAGGTCTTTAACAAAGTTGGGGCTATACAACATGGGTGCTTTTTCTATAGCTTCTTTGATATGGGAAAATGTGTCCTTTTCCTTCTTATCCCATTTATAGATTGCATCCTTCTTAATCATCTCTTTTATTGTTTTAAAAATCTGGGCATAGTCGGAGATGAACTTACGAAGGAAGTTAATCTTCCACAAGAAAGATTGCATGGCTTTCTTGTTCATTGGGTGGGGAATCTATGTGATGGTCCTAACCCTATCCATGTCTACCTTGATCCCAATTTTAGCAATGATGTGTCGCAGGAGGTTACCTTCCGACACTGAAAAGATACTCTTCTTGGGATTCAAGGATATCTCGTATTTACAACATCGCCCAAAAATATTCTTCAGATGATGCAGGTGGTCTGACCTCTATTTGGTGAATACTATCACATCATCAAGGTATACCACTATGATATGTCCAATAAGCCCGTGAAAGGTGATTTCTATCGCACGGTGGAATGTTGCACCAACATTGACTAGCCCAAACGACATTTGTTGAAATGCAAACGTGCCCCACTTCGTCCTAAAAGTAGTTTCTAATTTGCGAGGCTCTGCCACCAGAACCTGGTTGTATTCTGAGAATCCATCAAGAAAAGAAAACATTTTGGACCTCAATACTATTCGCATTATTTTCTCCATGGATGGCATGGGGTAATTATCCTTGTCCAAGGTGCGGTTGGGATTCAAGAAATCTACACACAGGTGGATCTCCCCAGACTTATTTCTCACTTGGAACCATGTTTGATACCCACGTTGAATGTCACACCCTGTATATGATTTGATCATCCAATAGTTTTCTCAACTCCTTTTGTATGAGGGGCTCAAGTGTTGGATGAAATTTCCTCATTTTCTGTTGAAATGGATTTTCCCCTTCCTTGATTGGTATTACATGTTGGATGATTCACATGCCATATGTCTTGAGTTCATCATACGTCCATGTGAAGACATCACCGTACTGCTTGAACTATCAAACAAAGGATTGTTGCTCTTTTGGTGTGCAACAAGTACCAAGATTAATGTATTTAAGGTCTTTCTCAGTTCCTAAGTTGATTTTCTCATGCGAAAATGTGGAACTGTGGGTCTTGGCATTAATGTGTCCCCAGAAGTAGTTCTGTAGATAATACAACTTCTCTAATGAAACCACACCTTTGGGGATGAGGTTTCCTTTACTTTCATTGGTCATGTCCTATAGTGCCTTTTCATGCTCATCCTCGTTGATTGTTGCGTCCTTGAATACATTAGTGTTTGCCATAAAATACAGTACATGTTGGTCATCATAAAAAAACGTGTAAGTTAGTGATATTATCTAGGACATAAGGTTTATACAAAATTTCAATAGAAAATCCATCCCTTAAAGGTGACATCCTAGCAACAATGTTTGCCAAGGCATCCGCCACTGCATTACACATTCATGGAACTGAAATAATATTAAAATCTTGGAAGTGAGAGATGAATCTCCATACCTCTTGTTGATAACTTTTAAGATCAGGTGACACACAATATGTAGTGTTACGTACCTGACGCACCACGGTTTCGGAGTCACCTACCACTTTTATATTGGAAACGTTGAGGTCAGTGGCCTTACGTAAGCCCAAGATGAGTGCTTCATACTCTGCAGTGTTATTCATGCACTCAAATTCCAAGCGGCTAGAGATCAGATGTTTTCTCTGCAGCGGGTCTATTAAAACACAACCAGCTCCAGAGCCCTCCTGTGTCTTGGATCCATCGAAGTACATAGTTCACATATCATATGTACAAGGACTGCTAACTGCACTACTACTACTACTACTACTACTACTACTACTAACTGTACATAGTTCATTATCACTAGTTGGACATGGAAGGAGATCCAACTGTGTGTCTGGTGGAACCGGGGATGGCTTTGCAAGATAGCACCCCAACTATGTTTCGAAAAAATAATTGCTAAATAATAGTTCTGCGAAATCCATTGGCTCGTTATGTCCATTCAAAGGAGTCACCGTGTGCTTCATGTATCTCTCTGACGCTCCCCGGATATGATTGTTCCTACACCTGTATGGAATCCATAGGTGTGACCGGTCTGTGGAAAAGTATCCTTGACGATTGCTTGACTAGTCTCTGCTTAGTAACACTCCTTATAATTTTGGAATGTCCACAATTACTATGTTAATACATTGGTGAACTCATCCGTCAGATGATAGCCAGATGATGGCATCCCTGAGTTCACCAATTATCTATACATGAGTTCTATCTACTTGAATGATATGTGCATCTATCTTTTCCCATTTAGCATTGATTTTCTTGGCCACAAATAATGGCATGACATTCATCGATGCACCTGAGTCAACCAAGAAATTGTGTAAATTGAAGTTGAATATTTCGAATGTTAATAAGAACAGTGGGTAGAGTTTGTTTGCATCCATCATGAGTGCATTACGTACAAATGCGAGAGTGTCAAGAGACTTACTAGATCCCTTGTCCAAAGAGGTGGCATTACCCAAGGAGGCTTTCACAAGTGCCCATAGAAGGATGTCCCACTGGCTCGTGATCTTTGTAAGTTCGAACATGGAGATGTTTGCACGAACCTTCTTCATATCATCTACAATGTTATAATCCACTGTGGGTAGACTGACCGAGGTTTCTAGGGATGGAACTTGGTTTGTGGTTTTCGGAGGGGTGGGTCTGTCTTTATTGCTATCGAAAACACTTTTTGTTGAGATTGCTTTCCCATAATTTATCTGAGTGTGATGTGCTGAGTTACCTAGTGGATTTAGTTTCCTTAACAAATTCTATTTGAACTTTTGCTTTGGCGCCTCAATCATAGTGGTCAACCCATTGGCTTCTTGAGCTGTACTAGTTGCTTTTTTTCTGGGCCAAATCATCACTCGGAGGCTACTTATTGGTAGTACTCTTTTGGGCTGCGAGAATGCAATGATACATATTCACTGCATGCCCAATTCTTAGAGCTACATCAACTGCAACAACTTCTTCCTTCTCTTGATCAGGTTCAACCTACTCCTCAACCAGGATTGAGTTAACAAACTACATAGCCATTATGCTCATAAGTTTGTTCCATTGTGGGCATGTATTCTCCGAATGATGCTCATTATGAAACATGCAATATGAATCCACGCCAATTTTTTCTATATTTAGGACAACATTGGAACCTTACGTAGATTTTTCTAGCTGATTGTTGCTGCCGCCAAAAGCTGAATTCCTTATGAGCATGAACCTGGGGGGCTTGCTGCTTGCAGTGGTCTCACTAGTCCTTTTTGAGTTTAACCATTTCATTGGTCAGGGACTTCACAAGATGAGTCAGGCTTTTAAGATCATTCGATTCTTTCTCCTTACCCTTTCTCATGGAGGCTTGAGGCCTCTTACTCATGTCCTTAGAGTATTTTTTTGATTCATAATCTATAATGACGCCAATAGCATGCAAGTCATTCTCAATGGAAATATCCTCTTCGTAGTTTTCTGTTAATTTCGGCCTCGCAATTCACTTTACAAACTGTAAAATATTTGTCGGCAAGGCAGAAGTGTAGTAATCTATGGCGATTGAGTCATGAGGTTTTGTGTTGTTGAAAAATTTGTTCAAGATGTGATTGAACCTATGATTGAAATCTTTAACTTTTTCTTTCTGCTCCATATTTAAATTACCCAAATCCTTTAATAACATGGCAAGGGTCTTGTATTCAACAATTTTTTCAAGAAATATTTTTTTGAATCCCCTCCAATTTTGGATGGAGTTCGGAGGAAGGATGTGGCACCATATAGTTTCTCTACCATCCAAGGTACATGGAAAAAGTATGCATGCAACATCATCGTAACGTACCTCAAGTGTTTGCAGATGTAGGTAACTGTTGTCTAAGTAATCTTTAGCCTTCACTATCTTGTGAGGGTCATACTTTGTCAAGATCTTTCCCATGTTCCTCGACATCTTGTACGGGACACCCGGAAGTACCAGTGGGCCCTGAGTCATCCAGTCCATATTTGGCTTTGCCATGTCTTCCTCTTTGTTTTCCTCCTCTTCCTTTTTGGAATATGATGGTTCTGTTAGAGTCGGTCTAGTTATCCCTCCATCAGAGATCAAAGCTCTTTTGCATTTCATGATTAGGTGTCCCACCAGTTTTGATCAGTTGCATTTCGTTAGGCATGCCATAACTCTGATGGAGTGGGTTGTGTCACTTATTCCCCTCGTGCTTGGCACTGCTGGTTCAGGCCTGTTTATTTAAAAAAAGTCTTCAAAGGTCATTAACCATCATGTTTTAAAATTTTGAGGTCTTAGGTCTAGGGTTGAGTCGATTTTGTCTTGAAAAGTCTTAGAAGACCAGCAGGCCAGAGGGATGTCTTTGATAGATCATCACTTCAATAATTTTCGTCATTGTACAGCTGAATAAGCACTTCTCTTCAAAACTCTGTTTTGAAGATAAGTCACCATCTCATTTTTGTAAAAAATTGTCAAAATTTTCAAGTTCTCCAAATGGTCAAGCGCAGTCTTGGTCTTCTTTGCCAGAGAATATCAGAGCTATCCCTGCAAAAAATTATCAGAAGAAATCACTATTTCAACCAATTTTTTTTAAAGGGAAACCAAAAAGTCAGAGCCTATTAATTTGAAAAAAGTGTCAACAACCAAACATTACAAAATGGGTTTTGGTCGAGTAAAAATTAAAAGGGAGTCTATATAAAGGCATTTCTCCTCATAACCAACCCATTCACATCTCAAGAGCAAAGTGCATCCATTCTAGGGTGATTTTACAAGCTGGTGAGAAAATCGGGCTAGTTCCAGGGGCGCGCTACGCATCATCATTGGCGCGCTACGCACCCAGGGCACGCTATGCATCAGCACACCTTTTCCAGTGTAAATCTACTCACACGCTACGCACCAGGGGTGCGCTACACGTTGGGTGAGGCGCGCTACGGGTTGGGATTTTCGCTCAGTAATTCGCCAGCAAGTGTGCAACTCCTCCTCTAACTCAGTTAAAATACAGGTAGGCTTCATGTCCATGGTTCGTACTCAGTTTTGCAAGGTGTATGTAAATAAATTATGGTAGCTATGCCATGAAAATTAAATGTAAAAAACCCTCAGTTTGCTGTGAGAATTCAAAGGCCTAGTTTGCTAGGGTTTCAAAATTACATGCTACCAAGGTTTTCCCACTTGTGTGTTTCCTACCCCTCCTATATTTACCAATATTTTCCCCAATAATTCCTCCTAAATCCATATATTATTCTCCCTCCAATTCTAACCCCTCCCTTCTATTACAACCCAAATATTCCCTACTTCACCCCAAACCCTAAAATATCAGAATTTTATGCCCTTTTCCTTCCCTAAATTCCTTGTTTTATTCTCATTGCCCCTATGTCCCTAATGTTTCCCCTTTCCTAACATTTCCCTTGTATATTTGTGTCCCCTTGGTCACAACATTTTGAGAAAAAAGAAAAAGTCTACAGTCAAATTTTGCACACAGTTGTATATCAGCATATATTACATGTCAGAGACCGAGTCAGCTTATGAGCAGAATTATGATAGTGATTCTACACCAGAGGTAAGTGCGCCAAGGAGGTATCACAAAGGTGGCAAAGGTGGTCGGCATGTCAGGGAGGATCCTACCTCTTTGGCTCAATTGCAAGCTTGTCCACTTGCAATGGACTATTTTAGGTATCTATCATGTTTTGAATACTGTGAGTGGATCTCACAAATCCAGCATCATCGAGAACTAGTCCGTTTATTTGTTCTACATTTGCAGGATGGTCATGTAAACCTTGCCAGAGTGAATTTCACCTTGTCACCTGAGAATATTGCTCAAGCCACTGGGATACCAAATGTAGGGGAGGAATGGAGTAAACCCCAGTAGTTAGACAGATTTCACTATGAGCCATATATTAAGCCTGGATGTGTAAGACACTTGACTGCAGTTTTTCCTTTCAGATTCCTAAGGGATGAGTATGCACCATTGATGAAACTCATCATTCGATATTTCAGTTGCGAGGGCAGATTCTCACGTCTCTACGCATACCATGTCTGTTTGTTGATGCATTTTACAAGGGTACGTATGATGAACATTCTATTTTTCATGTGTCGCAACATAGAGAGGATGGTGCCTTTAGTACAAAGGAAGAGCCCAGCACATCAACATAAAAGCATCTATCATTATGCATTGATCAAAATCATAGTGATGCATCAGTTGGCACAGCAGGGCATTACTTGGGAGGATTTTATTTCTCGTGACCTTTTCACAGTGCCACAGCCACCTCCTGAGATTGTTCATGATGAGGGAGGGCCTTCACATCAGTTTGACATTCCTGAGATAGAGCATGTCAGCGCTCCAGCATGTGTGACATATCAGCGAGGACACAGGGCCTTATTTGCATCTACACGACGAGTACTATCTCCACCCGGGGTGGAAGGGGTCTCGTTGACTTCATCAGCACAACGAGTGTTATCTCCACCTCGTGTGGAAGGGGCCTCACTTTCGACAGCAGCACCGCAGGTACCGGATAAGGGCAAGAAGCCCAAGAATGAGGAGAGGCCTTCAGGTGAGCCATCAGGTTTTGTTACTAGTCATGATGAGACAACTTCATATATCAGGTATCTAGAGCAACGCAATAAACAGTTAGAGGACGAGCACACACTTATAGAGCTGCAACGAATCCGTGAAGACCGTAGGTTGGCCCGTAAAAGACCGGGTGATTTTACATCTGTTGCGCGGAAATTTGTGCTTGAGAAGGTCAACTGACACTTGGAGGGGTTGTTGGCGAAAGCCAATAGAGACAAAGACTTGCTTCGTCACATGAAGAATCATTACTGGGCCCGCATGCATGTTTGCAAAGCGAAAATGAAGATCCTTAAGAGGCGATTGAGCAAGGCACTAAAACGGCGGAAAAGGCCCGATCCACTCCAAATTTTGGCTGAAGCCTCTTTGATTGAGCATAGTACTTGATTGGGGACCCCCAGCCCAAATTTCAACAAGTTTGGGGAAAATTTTGTCAATTTTGAAATTTTTGTGTAAAAAACAGGTTTTTGGCCTCAACGCATAGCGCGCCGCGCACTACCCTTAGAATTGGGAGGTCCAAATCACGAAAGGTTTGCATTTTTGGATTTTTCATGATGAAATACACCTGCTCAGCCACTGCCAAAGCATTTCATCAAGGTTTGGGTCCCCAAAAGGTCAAAAAACATGCAAAAAATGACCTCACTGCCCCTTTTTGGACACACAGGTAGCAATCTTGGGAGAATGCACTTTTGGAAGGGAAAATGGACATCAAATTGGAAAATTCCACTTGGGTTGGAAAGTAGACATCCAGGGATTTCCAATAAGCCAACTTGAGCTCAATTTGGATGCCAGGAAGTGCCCCAAAAGCAGGTGGAAAGGTGCGCTACGTGTAGGGCTCAGGCGCGCTATGCATCAAGATTTTTTGCACAGTTTTCACCTTCCAACTCAGGAATTCGCCCAGTTTTGACCAGTTTTGACTTGTGATGGGATTTTTCACCCTCCTTGATGTAATTAATGTAATTTTATGTTGAATTGAAACTTATTTACCTATTATAGATGATTCATTCATAAAATAGCAAAAATTTAATGAATGAATTGGTTTCCTAGCTTATAGAGGCAAGTTGTTTTGACTGCCTAGATTGTAGTGCTTTGTTTAGAATTGGTTGAAACAGCTCCTAGGATGATGAGCTCGACCCCTAGAGGCAAGGGAATGTGTTAGCTTGCCTATATTTATGTATTTTCTTAGTCATTTTTAGGGTTGGACTCTTTGGGAAGAGGCTTTGAGACTTTATTGTACATTTTACTTCAGCATTTTGGCAAAGGGAAGACCAGGGATTTGCAGCACTATTTGTAATTCTTGTGGCTTTATGTCTTGATGGTGTGCTTCTTTCAGTACTTGTAAGTTTTTATGTGTATCATTTCCCTCTCTCATCTTCTGCAATTGAACAAATGAAGTGTTAGGGTAGAATCCATAAATTTGTTATGCTCTGCCTTTAAATTTGTTTAATTTTCCATGTTTTCTTTAGTTTAAGGAGAACCCTTGTGCTTGCTTGCTCTCCTTAGCTCCTCACCTATCTGATATATTCACCTCATCACTTTAAAAGCATCAAAACAATTTCCTACCTTGCTCCAATCAGACCTCTGCAGAAACTGTGTCTCATCCCCGCACCCAAAATTGCTTTTTCCTTTGATTCAACAAAAACCCCAAAAAACCACCTTTAAACCTCTGCACTTAATACCTAGCCTAAGATCAGTATTCCTTATTGGTCATCTCAGCCCCTTTGAAAACCTTTTGCCGAGATAGACCCGGAGAGAGCCCTCTCCTGTCCTCGTAGGGCTAGCTACGAGGCCGAGCATGGTTTGATGTGGCCTCGAGTTTTGCCTTCCTCAGCCTGAGGCAGATTCGAGTGCTAACAGGTTCCTCTTCCTATTCTTATTCTTCTCCACCTATCCTGCCAAAAGTTGAACCCGTGAGTAAGGGGTTGCCTCTATTACCTCCTTGAAAGAGTGGAGGCTCTTCTTCCCTTTCCATAGTCTCTACTAATTCTTCAAGAGTGGAGAGGACCACTTCTCCAATGGATGAGTCTACTATTCCTATGGGGGTGGTCTTGTTATTCTTTTGAGAGTATGGAAGACTGATTACTCCTGAAATCAGTCCAACAATTTTTGCAAACTGACAGGAGGCGGACGGCCCAAAGGTGATCATACGGGGTTTCACGTTCATGCCTGGGATGGGAAGAGTCACAAACTTCAGAAATGCGCGTAGGGGAGATGGAGTGGACATTTCTTCCTTGACCGTAATATGGATTAGTGGGGTCGGTGGGCTTATCAACCATAAAATATTGGCTGCCCTCCTACTAGCTCCAAAAATGTTGACGGTGTTGGACCCACCAACATTTAGGGGATCTCCACAATATGAAGTCCCAATCAGACCTCACACCATTTGGTGTAGGAGCCCCATATGGTATAAAGGCTTGGTTTCAAAATCCTTAAATATTTTCCTTGACTCTAACTATCAGCACAAGAGAGTGATGCAATGGTATCTTCGAAAAGCAAGGGAAGTGTGCAGTTCAATTGTGTCGAGGTTCTTCTACTACAAAAGGGGGAGAGAAAAGTGAGCCTCTAAGTGAGAGGTAATAGTACCACCTAGGAAGAGACACACATGAACTAGAAGGGTCTATCCAAAATCAAGTGGAATAGTCCACAATGGATGCAACAGTCATTATAACCAACGAAAAAGGGAAGATACATCTACCATCCAATAGAATAGTCCACAACAGATGCGACAATCATTATAACCAATGAATAACGAGATATATCTCTAGTATCCTATGAAATAGTCCACAAGAATGAGATATCAATAATGACCCTTACAACACATTCTCAACAAGATAAGCACTAAAATAACTGAAATAGTTAAACTATCTTAGTACATATGAAATAAAACATGAAATACAAACATCCACAGAATAGTCTTACAAACATTCATAGTTCATGCATGAAGAACGTGTTGGCCCGAAAAGGTTTCTGTTATTAAGAAAAGTTTCCAAGACACATATTTACATTGTACATCACTAGCCCCAGTAGTGGGACATTGGAGCCACTCCTTGATCCTCAAAGAACTAGCTGATCTATCTAATGCCTTGCGAGAGGATCCAAGGTGAAAAGTCTGTTTCTCATACAATGAGGGGGTATATATAGCCAAGGGATGATTCTCCCCCATTGTGACAATTGGACTACCCTCATGACTGTTCGACTTCCTATGAATTTTTAACTTACATGGCTCTTCATATTCATGTGTGTCCTTTGGACTTCCACTTTAAAATACATTTGATTACAATATACATGGTCCACACTAGTGATGTGGCATATGAAAACTCATGACACGACTTGACATGAAACTACTGACATGGATTGACTTGGTGATGTGGCAATGTCAAGTCACTATTGCTCCTGAGTGCTAGATGTGTCCTTGTACATGCTTTCTCTTCTCCTCCAAATAGCTTGATGATGCAGGGTCTTCAATGATCTTTGGTCTTGGAAGGTGGTTGCAAACTTGTGTCCCTTTGCTTTCTCTTGATAGGTCCGCTTGTAAGTTAAACTACAAGTGAGTCTTTAGGCATGCTTCCCTCCTTCTTCTCCTTCTTCATCATCTCTCCATGACTTGATAGTGTACCTATTCCTACAATTCACTCATGACAGGATGACATCAATACAAAAACTCCCTAATCTAAGATGATGCATTTTTATCCATGAACTAAGCTTGGGAAAAGTCACAAACTGGGAGGAAAGGCTCAGTAACTATGCATTGTGTAGTTCCAGTTGATAGGGAGAGAGCTTAATCAATGACACTGCACAGAGCACAACTCAGGCTTGATTAAGGAACTTTTCTGCATAATCCTCACCGAGGAGAAAAATTGCGCAATGCCCACTGAGGGTTAGCATTTAATAATTCAATTAGGAAGTGGTTGTTGCGGGATTAGGCCCTGGAAGGACAGTTCTACACACTTTTGAGAGGAAAGGGGGACTGGGAAGCAGAGAGTCCTGAAGGAAGGCTCCAAAATTTGAGTGCAAGCCAAAGTTTTGGAGGGTGTTGCAACAACTACAACATTTCTCTCAATTTTCAGCATGGCTTTTATTATTTATTTGAGGCTTCTATGATTTATATTTTGTGTGGTGTTATCTTCTGAAGTCATCGCATTCATATTTTTGGAATCGACGTTTCGAACCATCCTTTGTGGTTCATCATTAGGATAGATCCATGAGTGAATAAGACATATCTCAATAGCATCAATAAATAAAGGTGTGGGTTAGGATGGGAATGAATGGCAATTGACAAGTTCTGAAGGAAGGAGAGTGAATAAAATAATAATGATTTAATTTAGTTTTAATTTCAATACCTAGTTTTCTTTTAAAGGTTTAAATATTATTAATGATACTAAATGTTTAAAATGATAATTGTTATCAAGATTCTTTACCTTTTTATTTTTATTTTTTATTTTTTTCCCGCAATGTTCTCATTTTAATAACTGTGTTATTACATTAATAATTTTTTTAATTAGTTGATGTTGAATATTTGTGCAACTACATTGTGTTGTTAGGGAATAATAACTGAAATTCTAGTGTAGATACTCATTCCATGAATGGTATTTGAAAATTTAAAGATGGAATTTTTTTATTCTTCTCATAAAATCAATGTCTATCACTGCATGTTCATACCAATGTGCATGTGCACCAAAATGACCCTTTTACATATTTAAGTCAAATCCATCGCTCTCTTGATTTTTTATTTTTTTGGGGCTATTTATAGGTCTAAATTGATACTTTGTGATGTGAAAATTTCAGTGCAATAATTTGGAAAATCTGATTGGCATCTTCTACTGAGGGGCAAATTTGCCCGGACAACTCAAAATGGTTGGAATTTGGGTTTTCTGTTTCAAAAAATCTGGTAGTAGGAGAGTTTGAATCATGTTTTTGATGGTGGAAATGCGTTCAACACCATCAAAAACCCTTGGTGCACCTAAAATCTTAAAGTTTGATAGCTATAACCTGGATTTACAAAAAATTCTGGCAGATTTTATCAAAATCATGTCAGAGTTTCAATGATTTTCAAGGAAAATTTGAAGCCTCATTTGACTATGAAAATGTGATTACTTCATTCCTTCAACTTCCAAATTACACCAACAATGAAACCTCAATGTTTTTCAAGCAAATTCATGGCGACATATCTTACTTCATTCCTTAGCTTCTAGCTTACACCAATAATGAAATCCCAATGTTTGTCAAGAAAATTCATGGTGACATATCCTAGTGTACTTAGAAACTAATCATTCTCTCTACTTATGATATCTTCTCATGTGAATTTGTGCCAATACCTTTTTTCTAGATGCTAAGAAAACCAATTCCTTAGGAGATACTTTGTTTGTACCTTGAATCAACAAGATCCACAATGGTCATTATTTGGATTATAGGCCTTCTGCCATTCACTTTGGATATAGCAATGGATGAATAGTTGACAATGTTGATGAGTTTTGTTTTGAATATGAGGGACAAACAAATAATTTGTTCCCAGATATGCTGCGAATATATGGTTGATTGTATAGTTGAGGAATAGAAAAAGGTCGTTTAGATCTGTTTCATAGTCCAGCCCTAGGTTCATTACCTTCACAAGATTTCTCTCTAATACTTTTTCTCTTCTCTTTTTCCGAACTCGAATTGTCATTATTCCATGAAGTAATCGATTCTTAGTTGGTAGCTGAAACTTGTCCTATTCTAATACATTCAAAAACTAGGTGTTCACGCTGGATAACAATTTTGCACAGGGGACAATTTGAATGTGAAAGAAACCACATGCCACTATGGTCTACTTAAAAAATATGCCAACAATTGGGTAGAAGTTGGGCTTCCTCATTTACAGGCTTTGATGTTCAACATTAATTATTCAATGAAGAAGGATAAATTATTGTTTTCCTTTCTCATTTAGAAGGTTGTTATAAGCCTAATTATTTGTGGGATTTTGATTTGTGTAAATTTTGTTGGGAAGAAATGACAAAATTCTAATAATGACTTGTAAATATTCTTTGTAAGTTTACTCTTACTTTAAAATTAAGTTGAATTTCATTGTAAATGTGTGCATTTTCTATTGAAGTATTAAAGTTACAAAATACTTTAATACTTTCTATTATTTACAATACAATAATTGTATACAAAATATTTTTTACTCATGTTATAACTTGTTTACAAGATTTACATGACTAAATCAAGTTCCTTGAGCTTGAGTTACAACTCCACAAGATGATCTACAACAAAAGACTCATCATTCTCAACTAGTCCTTGTTCAAAACAATTCTTTGTTTGACTTTAAGAAAGACTCTTATCAACATCTAGCACATGATGCCACCTTGGAAATAGATTAAAATAAATATGAATACGTTCACCACACTTTCCAAGCCTATTATCATATCTTAGGAAGAAGTCATCGACAACAAGCAAATAACTTATATTGGATACAAAAAGGAAATGATATTTCACATTCTCAACTATTTCAAACCAATCTAGTTTCAAAGTGTTGGATTTACTCAAGAAAGTTCATCATCACATGCTCAATTTCCACATGATATTTCCAAAAGATAACATTGTCATTAAGTTTCCCACATGTAATATCACTGTTTTGATCTTGATCCTTGAAAGTGTTGTGAAAAAAATAATCATTGTTTAGATAGATCTTCCAATCACAAGAATCTTGCAAGAGTAAATATTCACCTTGGATGGATTGCTTTTTGGTAATGGTATTCAACAACCAAGGGGTTATGCCAAGGAATTAATTCTCGAGTATTGAGACATCTTGCAATGGACATATTTAATCTTCTCACCTTGTATTTAACAGGGGGGAATTGATAGTAAGGTTCAAGTTTTGAAGTTCTATAAAACAAACATAAGCCACAACCAAAACTAGAGCTTAAAGCTAGAGTTAGCTAGAGTAAGAGTTAGAGCTATAGTCTGAGAGAGATTCATGTTACATGAGAACCATTTGGCTTATGGTCTTCATTAAACCAACACCCGATAGAAGACTTATAGCTTCTGCTGGACACTAGTTTGTGGTTATATTTAAACCATCATCAGAAATCACTTCCATTTCACAAAAGACATCAATTTCTAGCTAGAGTTAGAATTGTTTTTGGAAATTCTTTGAGCCAAGTTCCAAAGTTGGTGGTCAACATGATGCAAGAGGATCAAGCCTAGGCAATCCATTTTTGTCTAGACCCAAGAGGGTCTTGAAATTCTCTGAAGGAATTCCCTTAATTGTAATTTGTATAAATTAGGATTTTTTTTATGTAAATACAAGTGTCTAGACTCTAGAAGAATCTGAGCTGCTATGTTGTTAGGTTTTTCTGATGAACTGGTGGTTTTTCTGATGAACTGGTGTTTTGGGCCAAATGACCCTTTGTAAAAATGACAAATTCTAGGTCAAGGTGTTAGGAAAATTAGTGGAGACAATGTAAAAAAAAAAATACTTTCATTCTATTGGTAGATATTTATTTTCCAAAAGAAATCTGTCATAGATAAGAAGTATTCGTAGAGAAGAGGCAGTGGAGGGTTTTCTAGGAATAGAACTCAACAAGCTCAATAGAGGAAGCTCAAGGGAGAGCACAAGAACTTGGGTAAGGAACCTATGTAAATTCTCTGTAATTATACTCTGTTTGGAGAAATATAATGTGTCTTTTTTATTTTTTTTGAACGTGTGTTGCACTCACATATGTACATTCTTATTTCATATCTAATTCACATGATCCTTAGTGAGAGGAAGGTGTATCAATATAGTGCTGACATGGTGAGTGTCTCATATGATAGTAAAAGCACTAATGCATAGAGACCCATAAGGTATGAGTGAATCGTGGCATTCAGAGTAGAGGAAGAAAGTATAAGCTATGTTCCCTTACAATATGTTCAGTTAGGTGATATCCTTGTCCCCAATGTGTTAATATACCTGGGTGCAGCCATCAATGTCATGACTAGGTAGACCATGGATTAGCTTGGGTTGGTCCATATTTGTCCTACCCCTACTGTGCTTGAATTTCTAGACAGATCAAAAATCAAGCCAGAAGGTGTGCTGGATGTTGTGATTGTCTCCATAGATTCTTGGGAATAACCCACAGACTTTATTGTGCTTCATCCAAAAAATCATGTGGGTGGACATCCCTTGATTCTGGTACGATCATGGCTTGCCACCACTGATGCTTACATTGGATGTCGCTCTGGTGATATGTATATTTCACATGGAGACTCTAGGAAGAAAGTCACCTTATACTTGCCTGCTAGATCTATTCAGGAGCTCAAGGACACTTTGTGGTTAGATTACGACAGCAGTGATGAGGAGACTCAACCTGTTTCTTTGATCCACCATCATATCAAGTCTACCCAGGAGGGTGAATTATGATATTTCTTGAATAACCTGGACACAATGCCTAATTTTGACATGTTTTGTCAAATATTTAGTCCATATTTTCAAGGAAATTTTGATTCTCAACCCTCCTCATCACCGGTCTTAGTAGCATCTTCCTGCACTCTTGAGCCTGAGACTACTCTTATTGAAATTAGTCCAGGAAAATCCTTACATATCAGTTCATACCTGAACTCATCTCAATGAGAGAAACTTGTCAATTTTTTGCATGATCACCTTGATGCATTTGCATGGAGTTTCGAGGACATGAAAGGTATACCTCCTGAAACCTGTACTCACCATATTTATATTGAGGAGGGAGCCCAACATGTTCGTCAACCCCAAAGGTGCGTGAACCTTGCACTAAGAGATATTGTGAAAGAAGAATTACAAAAACTCTTGGACGTTAATTGTATATATCCTATATCTGATAGTCAATGGGTCTCCCCATTGGTAATAGTCCTGAAAAAGGATGGGAGATGGTGAATCTGCATTGATTATCGAGAACTTAATAAAGCCACTCTCAAGTACTACTTTCCCCTTCCTTTTATCGATCAGGTGCTAGATACCCTTGCTAGTAAAAAGTAATTTTCATTTTTAGATGGCTACAATGGATGCAACCAAATTTAGATCACACCTGCAGATCAAGATAAGACCAACTTTACATGTCCATGGGGTACATTTTCTTACCGAGTGCTTCCCTTTGGAATATGCAAAGCCCCAGCCACCTTTCAAAGGGTTGTGCTGGCTATTTTTGTTGATCTCGAGTGTGTTGAGATCTATATGGATGATTTTTTAGTGTTTGGTAACTCATTCCAAGAAGCCCTCAAAAATTTAGAAAAAGAGCTTTTACGTTGCCAAGAGGCTCACCTTGCTTTAAGTGATACAAAACGTAGATTAATGTGTAAAGCAGGAGTAGTCCTTGGACATTTGGTTTCTGACAAAGGTATTGATGAGCCTCATCATTGGGTAATTATATGGGCCTTAATTTACCTTCTAGCTTAGTCAAACCAACTTTTATCACAACTTATTACATGTTTTTTATTATATTTTTTTTATGAGATGAGTTAGAGTTGGATATTATGCCTAGTGGACTAATATGCATTGAATGCAGGATTGAAGGATAAAATCAAGGAATTTTTGCAAACACTAAGATTAAAACTTGAATCGAACAAGGGAGAGGGATTGTAGGAGGTAAATCCTCCTCATTTACTTATCCCCCATTTGAATATTCCTCCATCCATCACACCATCTCGGAGTGCAAGCAGCCAAGCCATGAGGATTAGAAGGCAGCCGAGCAAGTGAGAGACAAAGAGCTAGTTTAGCTCGAGTTCGGGAGCTAATCCTCCCTGATTTCAAGGAACTTTTTGGGGAATTCAGTTGTATAAGTAGATAGGCCTAGAGCCTCATTAGGATTCATATTTTTGTTGTAAAACTCTAAGCTAATTTCGAGCTCCAGACTTGTGAAACTTTTATTTTTGTAATTTGTTGTTTTGGTAATAAGAATGAGTTTTGTTTTGAGCCAACACTGAGTTAATCCAAAGGGTTGAAGCTCTTGGGTTAGGGCCCAACCCTTGAAGCCAAGGCTCCTCTTTCTTGTACATGTATGTTTAGTGTAGTTTCATAGCTTCATTGTTAAATTTCTTTTAGATGCATTTCCATTGCAAGTAGTGTAGATTGGATTGGTTGTTTATTAATTTGCTTCCATTTGTGCCTTACATCAGTAGCAGGTTAGCAGGGATAAAAGGAGCACCATAAGATTTTCATCCGGTGTCTCAACCTCACTTCCTCCCTCTGGGATCATGACTTGAGGAAGGGGCCCTTAAGCAGCCCCAAAAACACATATTTCTATTTATTTTATGAGCTTTGGAGTTTGTTATCTTTAAATTAGTACTTGGATAGTTTTGAAAGGTAGGATTCCAATGACATCTTTTTCATCTTCTTTTTTGCAATAGATCTCATCCATGTTTTCATTCCTTTCAGCAATTTTCCTCATGCATAATGTAGGCAGTTAGTTCATTACTTATGCTTTTCTAGTTTATGAGAATGTTTCTTGTTTACCTAGCTTTTTGGAAGATATACATGGTTTATGTAGAGTGGGTGCCTCAAGAGGAGACTAAGACTTTATAGCCAGCAGCCACCTTCCATTCCATCCACCTTAGCCATCCCTTATTTTCACCATCACCTTCACTAGTTTTCATCATTTTTCATAGAAGTTCTTCCAATCACATTGAGCGAATCCAACCATCTCCTATATTTGTTGTTGACTTATAAGTGATCCTAGACCTTCTCCCACTCCCTTCCACTCCATTCCACCCATCAAACACCTTCCCTAGGCCTTCTATCACCTCCAACACCTCACATTTTGCTCTCGGCTGTATCCTGTAGGTTTACAGGGAATCCTGTAGGTTTCTAGTACATCCTGTGGTTTTTTCTAAAATGGCCTGTTTGGAGGCCAAATTGAGGGAAAACCTCTAGGAAGTCACAAAAATCCTCCCAAGTGTATCCCACACCATCCAACCATCTCATAACCCTCCTAGCCATCCTTAAACATCCTTAATTCACCTGTGACATCAACAGAAGAAATTAGTTTGCATACTTGATTTTGCATGAAAAGGCAAAAAGGAAAAAACGGATTTAGTTTAGTCTCTTTACTTGCAAATTAGTGATGTTTGATTCTTCTTACTTATATAACTTATATAGTAGCATTTGATTCATGATGATTTATCATTTCTACAAAGCATACATTCTTAGCAATTAATTAGGAAATGGTGTGATTTAGCATTAAATTTCGACCTTCTCCATTATTTTCATAGAGTAGCTCTCTCTTAGAGTAGATTTGCCTTTCTTCCATCAAGAAATCAAGATTCTTCTAACTCCATAGAAGTCTAGCTTAAAACCCCAGTGGTCTCTCGCCAGCTAAATAGTGACAACAGGCAGAACCATCAATTTTACTTGTGTATACAGCACTGTCACCTCCAAGTTTGGATGAACCCTGGGTTGATTAAGTAAAGCTGGTAGCCCAGGAGTTGCAACATCCTTGTTGCAATACTGGTGCTCATCACTTTCTGGCACTATTGTCGGGGAGGTGTCTGAGTAAAATGTGATTACTGCTTTCTTTTCTTCTATTTCTTGTCTTCAATATTCTGGCATTAGTTTATTTCTGCAAAAGTGATTTAGTTGTTTCCTTTTTTTACATTTTACATTTTCTGCTTTCCTTTCCATGTTGCAAGCAACATTTCAATTCAGCGAGTAGCTTTTTCATTCAATCAGTAGTTTTCATTCAATCAGCAATTTCAATTCTACAAAGTGCTATCCAAGTTTGAAAAAAAAAACACAAAACCAAACCAAAAACATTTCCTTTCATGCCTCGTAGGAGTAGGGACAACTTAGGGAAATTTTTTCCAAATACCCCCACTGAATCAAACAACCAACCCTT
The DNA here is from genome assembly GCA_031772625.1 of Pinus tabuliformis. Classification (NCBI taxonomy): domain Eukaryota; kingdom Viridiplantae; phylum Streptophyta; class Pinopsida; order Pinales; family Pinaceae; genus Pinus; species Pinus tabuliformis. The sequence goes on from CM062819.1 coordinate 1,038,705,458, forward strand.
CCCTCTTCTTCAGTGATTGTGAACTGTAGGAACCCTTAGGTGAGCAACCTGACATATTTGAAGAACCTACAGGGGAAGAAGAAGAAGGAGGAGGAGAACCCATTCCTACTGAACCAATGGTTGAAAACAAAAATGACAGATGGAATAGAGAGAGAGTTGAGGGTGCCTTCCCCATCAGGGAAACCAATGGGGACACTAAGATGAAAAATATAATCCCCTCTGCCCTACCTCATTTCCATGGCCTGACCACAGAGGACTCTGACACATTCCTATTTGAGTTTGTTGTTATATTTCGAACCTATGACTATTCAGATGATGAGCAGAAGTTAAAACTATTTCCATCTACCCTCAAGGATGCAGCATTGCATTGGTTCATGGGTTTACCTAGGGATATCATCACAACTTGGGCTACGATGCAGCAAGCCTTTAACAACAAATATTGAGACTACTGTTGGTCAAAGGATACTAAAGAGGAAATTTTTAGGATGACCATCGGCAATGAAGAATCCTTAGAGGATTACAAAGAAAGATTCCAGCTTAGTTACAAAATGGCCAGGTGCACACTTGACCCTGAGTCACTAAAGTTGGTCCTGCTTAGGGGAGTAAGGGAAGATCTTCTGGATACCCTACACTTGTTAGTAGGAGGAGATATATACCAATTACCTTATGATGATATCAAGATTGTCTTTAGAAACCATTCTAGGGCAGCTAGGAAGAAGGGTAGGGGTAGTTGACCTATGGTCAGTACATCCTTTTCCAACTCATCCATCAAGGGTGAAATTGGAAACATGCTGGAAGATTTCAAAAGTGAGATGTTGCAAACCCTTGCATTGCAAATATGCACATTAAGAGAAAGCAGGTGGAAGTAGAGAGAGCCTTGGCCATTTTTTTTCCTAGATGCACCAGGAGGCATCCTAGGAATGAATGTCCATTGAATTCTATTGAAATTTGCTCAGTCTGTGAAGAAAACCACTGCACGGAAAAGTGCCCTTCTTTTCCTGGACTCAAAGTTGTATATCAAGGAGCTAAAGGGGTCACTGAGCAACTCTGCTACATAAACCAAAAGAAACCTCATGGGCCTAAACCATACCAGCAGGGCATGCAAGGGTCATCCCATGCATATTACAACCCCAACCAAACCACAACCATAACTTCTTGGGGACCCCTTGCTCATCCTTCCTAGTTTACACCCCCTCCTTGGTCCTTTAAATCATAGTATCACTCCTAGTCAGCCAGCCAATCATTTCAACCTTATGCTCCTCCACAACCTCAATGGAATGCACCTCCCCAAGGGTGGAGGCTGCAATACAACAATGCTCCAGCTTTATTGCCTCCACCACCTGCCCAACCATAGCTACTACACTTTGCTCCACCCATTCAACCCTAGATGCCTACCCAACCAAATCCGAACCAGAACAACAAACAGGCTCAGCAAGTATAAAGTGGAGAGACATTATATCCAGCTTATGTTGTGGAAATCCAGGAGATTAACCTGAGATCTAGGAGAGTTCTCCCGGATAACCAACCTCCACCTCCACCTAGGGAGGTTGAGGAAGAAAGAGAGGAAATCATTCTTAAAGTGAATCCACCCTTTCCTGAGAGATTAATCAAACCACTCCAGCCTACCCCAGAAGAGATTGAACTTCTAGGAGAATTGAAAAATCTATGTGTAAAGACTCCGCTTCTCCAAGCAATAAAAGATGTTCCTATTTACAATAAGTTGATTAAGGAGAAGTTCTTCAAGCATATAGGGAGGTGAAGAAGGGATGCACCTACCATTAATGTCATTAGACAGCTGTCCGACTTAATGTTGGGGTAGGTAATCTATCCAAAATATTTGGACCCTAGAAGCCCTGTAATAGATGTGAACATCAATGGCACCATTGTCCCACACACTTTGATCGATCTTGGGGCTGCCATTAATTTGATGACCAAGGACACCATGCTCAATCTCAACCTCCAAGGTTCATTGAGGAAGACCACAACAGTTCTGCAACTTGAAAACTGCTCCACAGTAGCCCCTGAGGGGATTGTGGAGGATGTGATGGTCTCCATTGACTCTTGGGAGTACCCTGTAGATTTCCTAGTTCTCCAGCCTAAGGCTAAACTTACTGGTTACCCTCTCATCCTTGGGATACCATGGTTTTCCACTGCTTTTAAAGTTTATAGTTGGGTGGAATAAAATTCATCTTCTTCCTCCTCCTCCAACCATGGGAGGAGGACAGCAGGATGAGGATGATTTGATTGAACACCTACTCGAAAGTCCAACTCCCAGTTTATTTCCCTTAGAAGATGTAGTAAATGAAACCTAGAACAATCATCCAATTAACTTATTCTTGGCTGATTCCAACCCACTCCGTGTCAAAACCATAGAGTTCGGCCCTGAGATAACCTTGAAAATCAATCCATCTCTTTCTACTCTCCAAGAAGAGAAGTTCTGCAACATGCTAAAGGAAAATATAGAAGCATTCACTTGGAGTTACAAAGAAATGAAGGGAGTACACCCCTCAGTGTGTACTCACCACATATACATCAAAGAATGTTGCAAGCCGGTCCAACAACCCCAAAGAGGGATGAATCTAGCTCTTAAAAATTTAATCAAAGAAGAACTGCAAAAACTGCGAGATGCAGGATTCATTTACCCTATCTATGACAGTGAGCGGGTTTCTCCTTTGGTGTTAGTTCCAAAGAAAAATGGTAAGTGGAGAATTTTTGTTGATTATAGGGAGTTGAACAAAGCCACAAAGAAGGACCATTTCCCTCTACCCTTCATTGACCAAGTGCTAGATGACCTGGCAAGGCAAAGGTTTTTCTCTTTCCTAGATGGATTTAGCGGGTACAACCAAATCCAGATCAGCCCGGGAGACCAAGATAAAACCACCTTCACTTATCCTTGGGGTAATTTTTCCTATAAGGTCCTTCCCTTTGGCCTATGCAATGCTCCTGCCACTTTCTAGAGAGTAGTCCTAAGTATTTTCGTCGAATTAGTCCATGATGCTGTGGAAATTTATATGGATGATTTTACACCCTATGGCTGTGATTTTCAAGAAGCTCTATCCAACCTAGGAAAAGTAATGCACAAATGCATTGAAATGAACCTGTCTCTCAGTCCCGAAAATGTGAATTCTTGATGACTACATAGATCGTGCTAGGTCATTCAATATCTCAGCAAGGACTTTAGATGGACCCAAACAAAATAGCTATCATCCAAAGGGTCCCACCTCCTCAAAAGCAGAGAGATGTCAGAAGTTTCCTAGGGTTAGCTGGATACTACCAAAGGTTCATAAAGGACTTCAGCAAGTTGGCCTCTCCTTTATTTGGTTTGTTGGCCAAGGACTCTGAGTTTATATGGTCAAAAAGTTGTCAAGAGGCCTTAGACATCCTAAAGGACAAGTTAACCATTGCACCAATTCTCTGAGGCCCAAATTGGGCCCTCCCCTTTCATATTCATGTTGATGCCTCACACAAAGCCATAGGAGAAGCCCTAGGTCAGATAGATGAAAAATTGCCTTATGTTATCTATTTTATCAGTAAGAATCTGTCAAAGGCTAAACTAAATTACACAGTGACCGAAAAGGAACTCCTAGCTATTGTGCATTCATTGAACAAATTCAGGCATTATATTATAGGCTATTAAACATTTGTGCATAATGACGATGCTATAATCAAATATTTAATGAATAAACCAAATGTGAATGCTCGGATTATAAGATGGTTACTTTTATTACAGTAGTTTCATCTAACTATTGTTGACAAGCCTGGTAAGGAAAATGTCATTGTAGACTTTTTGTCCAGATTAAATTTTCCTGTAGGTGAAGAAGGAATGGTTGATGACTAGTTACCAGACGAGCACTTATTTTCTATTTTAGTTCTCTCTCCATGGTTTTTTGATATAGAAAACTATTTGGTATCGACACAGTTCCCAACGAACTTGTCCTCGAAAGAAAAGAGCAAGCTAGTAAGGAAGAGCACCCCCATCACTTGGATTGGGGGAAACCTCTTCAAACTTGGCCTAGATCAAATCTTGAGAAGGTGTGTCAGGGAGGAGGAATTCTTTGACATCCTTCTAACCTGTCATGATGGGCCTTATGGAGGTCACTTTTCAGCAAATAGGACAACATTCAAAGTGTTACAAGCAGGCTATTATTGTCCCACTCTTCATCAGGATGTGAAAAGATATACTAGTCAATGTGATCGGTGCCAAAGGATGGGAAGGCCTACTCCAAGAGATGAAATACCTCTACAGCCTCAAGTGACTTTCAAGCCATTTGACAAGTGGGGCATGGCCTTCATTGGGTCTATTGACCCTCCTTCCAAGCAAAAATAGTGCATCATTGTGTGCACTGACTATATGACTAAGTGCGTTGAAACCAAGAAAATTAAGGCTGCAACAAAGGAGAAGGTGGTTGAGTTCCTAAGGGAGAATGTATTCTACAAATTTGGGTACCTTAGAGAGTTGGTCACATACCAAGGCAGCCAGTTTACCTCCAACATGATTGAAGACTTTCTCATCCAGCATAAGATCAAGCATAGAACCTCCACTCCCTATCATCCACAAGCTAATGGGTAAGTGGAGGTGACCAACAAAGCGCTGGAGGGCATCTTGACCAAAGTGGTAAGCAGCAGCAGGAAGGATTGGGCAAATAGACTAGTTGATGCCACCTACGCCTATAATACCACATGGAATACCACCACCGGATTCACACCCTATGAGCTGGTCTATGGGAAAAAGTTCATGCTGTCGATTGAATTTGAGTATAACACATTAAGGATGGCAACCCAACTAGATCTAGATCTCAATAGTGCACAAAAAGAGATATTGTTCTAGTTGAGTGGTTTGGATGAGTTCATAATGCAGGCCCTCCTACATACAGAGGTAATTCAACTGCAAAGGAAGATCTGGCATGATAAGAACATCAAGGAAAAGAAATTCCAAGAAGGTGATTGGTCTTTTTTATATGATTCTAGGTATAAAGACTTCAAGGACAAGTTAAGGACAAGATGGATAGGACCTTATGTTGTAGAAAGATGCCATGATAATGGTTCATTGCAAATCAAAACCATAGATGAAGAGGCCATTCCTTTACTTGTTAATGGACACCGATTGAAAATCTAGAAGCCTTTGCCAATACAAGAGTTCATTGATGATATCAATAAAACAGTGATGATAGTGGAGTAATTTTCAGCTCCTGCTTCATCAAATCACTGAGAGAGAAAAAATAAGGGCTGAGGTGAAAACCTCCATGAGACACCTGAGTCCCACTATCGGGTTGAAAACCTCTTGGGGCGGCCAAATAGTGTCAATAAAAAAGAAGAAAAAGAAAAAATGAGAATAAAAAGATCCCTGGGCGAAAACCTCTCTTGAGGCGCCCTGGGCAAACAGCTAGGATGAAAACTTCTTAGAGGCAACCTAGTTGTTTTCAAAAAAAAAAAAGAGAAAAATTATGAAAATTTCTACTTTCGCAGGTCAGCAAGAGGGACGATTAGGAAGCAAAGGAGGATCACCAAGAGACCTATTCCACTCACATTTTATTTTTCCACTCATTTTCATTCATCACTCTAGCATTTATCTCATTTTTTCCACTCCTTTCCTTTAGTTTACAAGGGGACTATTTTTTCTACAGGATCCCTTGTAAACCTACCAAATCCCCTAAAAATTTACAGGATGATCCTGTAGAAATCACAGTGACCCAAATATCCTACAGGAAGCGACACTAAAGAAGAAATGCCCTGTTATGCCAAGGAAATAACACCCCATTCATCATCATTCCATCACCATACCTTACTCACCATCATTCCATCCCCCTTCCATTCACCCTTGAAAACAAAATCAATTTTAGAAAAAACAAATAAATAATTAATTAATTAATTAAAAAAAGAAAACAATCTTCAAAAATAAGGGAAACAAGGAGGAATAGAGAGCATCACCTAAGTATTCCTTATTCTCCACACTCCTAATCTTTCTCTCCATCCATGTCACCATCCTCACAACCCCATAAAAGTGTATGATTAAGAGTTTTGAAGGAGAAGCAGCTATAGGACATCCTGTAGGAAATCCTGTAGTAGCCTATCCCACATAATACAAATCATAATAACAGCAAGCTTCCATCATTATGATCCAAGGAAAGAAGGAGCACCAAAGCAACACCACCACCACCATCTTTAGCAACAGGTACCTACACAAACGAAAAGATCATCAGAAAGAAACAAGAAAGGAAGAAGAATAGCATGCAGCCAATACACACAGCAAGCACCTCTAGTCTTCAACAACTGCAGCAAGGTATTGGCACCACAGGTAAGTATCCCGCTCACTCTCTCATATGCATCATGTAGTCAAAAAAATGTAAAGGTTACGAGGAAGTTGGTTTATAAGCAAAAAGGTGGCCAGTTAACTTGGCCACCTTCACTTAGTCAACAAAGACAAAACATGATGTTCTCTCACACGTGACAGCAGTCAACTCAAAAATAAGGAAGGAGAAGGACAAAAGCAGTTAAAGATACGGATGCATAAGGTGGGAGCTGATTATGAGGAGTGGGGAGTGATGAGGTGGTAGTGGGGACCAACAGTCCAAAAATGGAAACGTACCTCTGCTGCCAGCACACCACCTCACCCGAATGACCATAAGAGGAAATAATCATCATCCCCATGCATTCATGCATTCACTTCCTCGAAGCTCACTCTCACAGGTCGCTCTCATACCCAGGCAACCTACCGAAAGAAAAACTCCATCGTTTTACTGCACAAGAATTCCTACAGGATTGCACAGGAATTCCTACAGGATCATGCACAAGAATTCCTACAAGATACATAGAGACAGTCTACAGGATATGTCGAGAGGAGTTTCAGATGGTAAATCTTGGGGGTTGACCACAGAAAACATTATGAAGAGGTAGGCTCTGTAATTACATTCCTCTTTCCAAGTAAATTGATCAAAAAAATCCTCTAGTTTGAAGTGAATTTGGTAGTTGTGCAAGAGAATTGTCAACACAGTCATCTCAATTTCTTACTTCTGCATTGTATCAACCATCTCATCTCCTCAAAACCTCACCAACCAAGATGACAGGAGGGTTTAATAAGAGGGAGCCCACAAACACTGTGAGAATCCAACAACACCCTCAGGTACTAGAAATCTTCACCAGGCATAATTGGATGGGGTTTTTCGAAAAATTCAGAGGGTATGATGATGAGGTGGCCTGAGATTTTTCTCTCTCCCTCATTCCACTCACCAGAATCCATGCCACTATTATGGTAAGAGGCCTCTCCATAGAACTCACTCCTAAGCTCATCAGTAGAGTTACCACACTTCCCCTAGGAATACCATGGAGGAAGGAAGACAAAGGAGATAGCCAGGTTGCCAAAAGGAAATTCTTTTTAGAAGGTGAGGAACCCACTGAGGACAAAAATGGAGTAAGGAGAGCAAGTCTGCCATATCCCTGGAATGAGGTAAGCTACCAACTGATCAAATACATTTCATGTGAGGGTAGGTATAGTGTGGTCTATGGCTATCATTTTAGGCTTCTTGAAGAATTGAGATTTGGAGCAGAAACACCCCCTCACCACAGGCTTAGCATACCATACTTCCTGCTGCAATCACTAATAGACTCAAGCATCAAAGTGCAAGAGGGAAATTCCCAACAGTTAGCTCACCATGGGTTAATTAGGATCCTTATAGAAGATGCCCTCCAAAACCTCAGAATTCCTATAACATGGTCAGTTTTCAGAGACATGCAGGCAGAGGAAGACATCAAAGCTCTCACATATGATGTTAGTCCTACTGTCAGTGAAGAGGAAGAGGAAGAGACTGAAGTAAAGGAAGAAGAAGTAGAGTAGGAAGAAGAAGAAACAAAAGGAGATGAAGATGAGATGGATGAAGAAGGAGATGAAACAAAATAAAATGAGGAAGATGAAGAAGAAGAGGAGAAAGAGAAGGAGGATGATGAAGAAACAAAGGAGGATGTTAAGGAGGAAACTGATAAAGATGTTGAGGATCTACAAGAGGAAGAAGAAAGGAAGGACATAGGTGAAGAAATCAAGGGAAAAGAGGGGACAGAAAACAAGGAGGAGTCACATAGGGTGTCTCCAGAACCCACTGAGAGGGAGGCATCATTTTCCGTCACTTCTCTTAGCACCCCCATCAAGCAAAAATCCAAAAGGAAGAGGCAGACCCCCTTATATTTCAGGACAAGGAAAAGAACAAGAATAAGATAGGGGAAAGCCCAAACACCAACCAAAATTCCTATTGTGATTGAAGACTCCCCTAAACAAAAGGAGAAAATGCCTTCCCCTAAGTCTCTTATCACCTATGTGAGAAGGCCTATGACTAGATCAACCTCCTCCAAAGGAAAAGCAATCCTACAGGATACACAACAGACAGGAAGCAGAAGCAGTCCTATAGGATACTCTGTTGAACCTACAGGAGGCACAAAAATTGGAAAGGGAGGTAGGAAAGCAACAAGAAACTAAAGAAGAGGACCTAGAGGTAAAATAACCCAACCCCCAACCTAACCTGGACTCCTACTACAGTTTTATTGAAGGAGGAAGGGTCATACCTCAAAATTTTACTATTCCACTATTCTTCGATCTTGAGAAGGAGAGGGCCAGAACTCACCAATGGATGTAGATCGCTAAATCAAAGGGAGTGGAATACATTGGGCACATGGAGGATAAGCTCAAGGAGATGGGCAGAGAGCTAAGTAGCTTGAGAGATAGAGAGGCCATAATGAAAAATCAACTCGAGACAGAAAATGGATGGTTGAGAGGACAGCTGCAGGAAAGAGAGAATCAATCGGCATGTATGTCCAATCTCTCTTTGGAAGCAATCCACTGTAGGATGCCAACTAAATATTATTCTCTATACCTCAAGGAACAGTGGCTGCAGTTCGAGATCAAGACCCTAGCACAGAGTGGCACCATGCCATTTCAAGACTACAAGCAGTTCATTGATCTTTGTGATCATAGCACTCTAGAAGATAGGGCCAAGATGGCTGAGTTTTATTTGCACAACATGGACCTAACACACATGAGTGTATGGGACCCTAATGCCAAGCTAGGAGATTTACAATTAATGGCTTTGGCATCATGGATGAACCATGAGGAGTCAAGGGCTGCATAGATGAAGAAGATATTGGCAAGAGAGAAAATCAAACCTCTTAAGATCAGAGCTGAACAATCAGATCCCATGGCACTCATCAGTACCCATAATTTGATTGCAAAGGATCCTCAGCTTGCACCTAGATATCTTACTTCCCAAGAGAAAGCAATTTCACATTTTGAGGAAACTTTTAGGCTATTATGGGATGATAGCATACATGCTTGCCTAAGGAGATGGAACATGTTGCCATACAGCTTAAAGATAAGAGATTACCACTCTCCTCAAATATTAAGAGAAGCACTAAACAGGACACCCATGTACAAGAAATCTATGCAAAGGCTAAAAGTCAATTGGATTGGTTTGAAACTCAGTCCACCACTACTCTTAGGAATGCCAGAAGGAAGGAAGGAAGAAGAAGGAAGGAGGCAATGAGAGGAGGTAGAAAGGAAAGTAGGATTCTATGAACAAGAAGAGGAAACCATAGCAGAGGCATGGAATGTTAGGGATGCCACTAGAGCTATGAAGGATATGGATATTGATTGAGTTGCTTAGAGGATGAGCAACACTTTCAGTAAGGGGTGATGATGAGCCTCATCATTGGGTAATTATATGGGCCTTAATTCACCTCCTCGCTTAGTCAAACCAACTTTTCTCACAACTTATTACATGTTTTTTATTAAATTTTGTTTAGGAGATGAGTTAGAGTTGGATATTATGCCTAGTGGACTAATATGCATTGAATGCAGGATTAAAGGAGAAAATCAAGGAATTGTGTAAACACTAAGGTTAAAACTCGAATGGGACAAGGGAGAGGGATTGTAGGAGGTAAATCCTCCTCATTTACTTATCCCCCATTCGAATATTCCTCCATCCATCCCACCAGCTTGGAGTGCAAGCATCCAAGCCATGAGGATTAGAAGGCAACCGAGCAAGTGAGAGACAAAGAGTTATTTTATCTCGAGTTCAGGAGCCGAGCCTCCCTAATTTTAAGGAAGTCGTTGGGGACTTCAGCTGCATAAGTAGATAGGCCTAGAGCCTCATTAGTATTCAGATTTTTGTTGTAAAAATCTAAGCTAATTTCGAGCTCCAGACTTGTGAAAGTTTTATTGATGTAATTTGTTGTTTTGGTAATAAGAATGAGTTTTGTTTTGAGCCAGCACTGAGTTAAACCAGAGGGCTGAAGCTCTTCGGTTAGGGCCCAACCCTAGCATCCAAGGCTCCTCTTTCTTGTACATGTATGTCTTTTGTAGTTTCATAGCTTCATTGTTAATTTGCTTTTAGATGCATTTCCATTGCAAGTAGTGTAGAATAGATTGGTTGTTTATTAGTTTGCTTCCATTTGTGCCTTACTTCAGTAGTAGGTTAGAAGGGATAAAATGAGCACCATAAGTTTGTAAGCAGTTGTCTCAGCCTCACTTCTTCCCTTTGGGATCATGACTTGAGGAATGGACCCTTAAGCAGCCCCAAAAACACTGATTTCTATTTTTTTATGAGATTTGGAGTTTGTTGTCATTAAATTAGTATTTGGTTAGTTTTGCAAGGTAGGATTCCATTGTCATCTTTTTCATCTTCATCTTTGCAGTAGATCTCATCCATGCTTTCATTCCTTTCAGCAACTTTCCTCATGCATAATGTAGGTAGTTAGCTCATTAATTATGCTTTTCTAGTTTATGAGAATGGTTCTTGTTTACATATCTTTTTGGAAGATATACATGGTTTATGCAGAGCGGGTGCTTCAGGAGGAGACTAAGACTTTATAGCCAGCAGACACCTTCCATTCCATCCACCTTAGCCATCCCTTGTTTTCACCATCACCTTCACTAGTTTTCATCATTTTTCATAGAAATTATTCTAAGCACATTGAGTGAATCCAACCATCTCCTATCTTTGTTGTTGACTTCTGAGTGATTCTAGACCTTCTCCCACTCCATTCCACCCATCAAACACCTTCCCTAGGCCTTCCATCACCTCCAAAACCTCACATTTTTCTCTCGGTTGTATCCTGTAGGTTTACAGGGAATCGTGTAGGTTTCTAGTACACCCTATAGGTTTTCCTAAAATGGCCTGTTTTGAGGGAAAATTGAGGGAAAATGTCTAGGAAGTCACCAAAATCCTCCCAAGGGTCTCCCACACCATCCAACCATCTCATAACCCTCCCAGCCATCCTCAAACATCCTTAATTCACCTGCCACATGAACAAAAGAAATTAGTTTGCATACTTGATTTTGCATGAAAAGGAAAAAAGGCAAAAACAAATTTAGTTTAGTCACTTTACTTGCACATTAGTGATGTTTGATGCTTCTTACTTATATAACTTAGATAGTAGCATTTGGTTCATTTTGATTTAGCATTTCTGCAAAGCATACTTTTTTAGCAGTTAATTAGGAAATGGTGTGATTCAGCATTAAATTTCGACCTTCTCCATTATTGCATTAGATTTACCTTTCTTCCATCAAGAAATCAAGCTTCTTCTAACTCCATAGAAGTATAGCTTGAAACCCCAATGGCCTCTCGCCAGCTGAACAATGACAACAGGTAGGACCATCATTTTTACTTGTGTATACAACACTGTCACCTCTAAGTTTGTACGAACCCTGGGTTGATAAAGTAAAGTTGGTATCCCAGGAGTTGCAGTATCCTTGTTGCAATATTGGAGCTCATTAGGTATCCAGGTAGACCCAGCCAAAATAGAAGTTATTTGATGTCTTCCTGCACCCAAAACACAAAGGGAAGTAAGAGGGTTCCTGGGACATGCGATCTATTACAGGAGGTTCATTGAGAACTTTTCTAGGATAGCTACCCCCCTTTTCCGATTGTTAGCTAAGGATAGTGAGTTTTTCTGGTCCACAGCTTGCCAATAGTCTTTTGAGACATTAAAGGAAAAATTAGTGCAGGCACCAGTTTTGAGAGGTCCCAACTGGTCCCTTCCATTCCACATTTCCTTTGATGCCTCAGATACTGCCATTGGCGCAGCTTTAGGACAGGAAGAGAACAAACAATCCTATGTTATTTACTTCATCAATAAAAAATTGTCACCCGCCAAATTGAACTATATAGTGACCGAGAAAGAGTTTTTAGCCATAATTTTTTCTATCAATAAATTTAGACACTACATCACAGGATATGAAGTCTTTGTGCATACTGATCATTCTGCGATAAAATATTTAATGAATAAACCATTGACTAGTGGTAGAGTGACTAGGTCATTACTGTTGTTGCGGGAATTTAATGTTACTATTGTTGATAGACTAGGAAAATATAATGTTGTAGCTAACTATCTTTCTAGACTGAATAATCCTGGTGAAGTAATTCCTATTTATGATGATCTCCCTAATGAACATATTTTTGCTGTGTCAACAAAGTCTCCATGGTTTGCTAACATAATCAACTATTTAGTCACTGGAAAAACACCACGTCACTTATCCGCTTGTGAAAAGCGTAATAACATATTAAAAAGTGTCACATATTCTTGGATCCAAGGAGACCTCTTTTACACTGGACCAGATCTTATCATTCATAGATGAGAGAGGAAGAATTGTTTGATACACTAAAATCTACCCATGATGAACCTTGTGGTGGTCATTTCGCTGATAAGAGAACTACATATAAAATCTTACGCGCTGGATACATTTGGCCTTCTTTGTTTAAGGATGCAAAACAGTATGTCAAGTGATTTGATAGCTGTCAGCAAATGGGTCAACCTGTTCAAGCCAACGAAATGCCTTTATGTCCTCAGATTATGATTGAGCCCTTTGAAAAATGGGCTATCGACTTCGTAGGATCAATAAATCCAACATCCATGAATAAAAAGAATATATTGGTTTGCACTGATTTTGTTACAAAATGGGTAGAGGCTAAAGCTATTTCTTTTGCTACAAAAAAAGTTGTTGTTGAATTTTTGTTTAGTGAATTTTTTACTAGATTTGGTGTTCCTAGAGAGATTGTTACTGACAACGGGCCACAGTTTATTTCTAATATCGTATAGGAAGTCATAGATGAATACAAAATTCGGCATAGGAAGTCTAGTTTGTATCACCCACAAGCAAACAGCCAGGTGGAGTCTACCAACAAGCTAATCGAATCCATCCTCACCAAAACAGTAAATCTTCATAGGAAGGATTGGGCCAACCAGTTACCTGAAGCCTTATGGGCTTATCGAACCACCTGGTGGAATAGCACAAGACATACACCATATGAGCTGGTATATGAGAAACAAGTTCTTTTGCTGATAGAGTTCCAGATAAAAACTTTTTGAATAGCATTTCAGTTGGGATTAGATCTCTTAGAAGCATAGCAGCAGCGTCTATGATAGTTAAATGAGTTAGATGAATTTCAAAGAGATGTTGTTCAATAGAATGTGTTAGTACAACAACAACGCAAAAAGTGGCATGACAAGTCTATCAAGAAGAAGTAGTTCCAAACAGGTGATTGAGTATTTCTTTATGAATCTAGATTTAAATATTTTAAAGGAAAATTCCATACACGCTGGATGGGACCTTATGAAGTAGTCATAATTTTTGAGAATGGGGTTGTAGAGATCAAAACTATTGATGGGAAAGATTCAATATTCCTTGTGAACAGGAATAGACTCAAGGTATATTTTCAACCCCTCACAAAGGAAGAGTTCATGCAGCAAGTGCATCAGCAATCTGAGCTAGAGATGGTAGGTGGCTATGCCAACCTATTACTAATCTGATTCTTTCTTTCCAGGTAGGTGGCTATGCCAACCTATTACTAATCTGATTCTTTCTTTCCAAAAATAAAGAAAATAATAATAATAATAATAATAATAATAATAATAATGACAAAAAATAAAAATAAAACAAGAAAAAAATATTTTCCTGTGATTGTGAAAATCAGTTTACTAACATGGTCACAAAAGGATCAGCCTGAAAACCAGCATGCTGGTAGGAAGATCGAAATTCTAATAAAATGGGAATGTTTCTTGATCTTTATATGTGCTAACTATCACCAAGAATAAGCAGGTTTTTAAGTGCAGGAACCAAGCCCGCCCTTATCCAAGTTTAGGACAACTAACACGGAATTTTTTATGCAAGCAACACTCAATTCCTGCTGCATTTACTTTTGGTTCGACACTATTCAGGCAGATTTTTGAGGTGAAATTCTGCCCTTCTTCTATTTCCTTTTCATAAATTCCCTTCTATTTTTTCTTCTTCGTCCTATGGAAATGAACCTTCCCTTTCTTCTAAAGAAACTGCCCCTATCCAATTTCATTTTTCCCTCTTTTCCCCTGAATTTATTTTCCCTTTCCCTTTTTCCATACGCCCTCTTGGTGGTTTCACACTTGAATTCCCTATTGAACTTCCTTCCCATTCTAAAATTTACTCCTTGCCATCTTCTTTTCTCCCTCGTGGACTTTACTGCAGGATCTGATCAAAATTCATGGATTAGATCAAAAGGTATGTTTCAATACCAAGAAACTGGTGAATAAAACATCCTTTGGAAATCTCGCAAATCTTTCAAGATTTAGCCCGCAGATTGTATTTTGTTTTAGAAACCTTTTTTAGATATTCTGCAACATCAATTAGTGAAGGAACAGTGATGTCCCTTGGTACAATCATGTATGTTCTAGTGCAAGAACATTAAATCTTAGGTGCAGGAACATGCACTGTTATGTGCCCCGAGCACAATAACATGTGCCCAGTGCAGGAACAGTAGTAGTCTTCAGTGCAAGAATGTATGTTATGGTACAGGAATGTCCAGTGCAAGAATGCACGCTTGAGGCCAAATTTTAGTCCAAGGATAAAAGGGGATTTATTTTTATGTTTGGTACAAAAATCACACTCAAGCACAACTGACTCCACTACTTTAAAATGATGTCATGTAATGTTTTTCTTTCATAAATGATTAGACTTTGTTCATCATTACTAATTATGAAAAAAAAATTTAAGTACATGGACATTTAATTATGAAAACATATCTCTATGTAAGTTAACATATGTGCCTTATATGAAATCATGAGTTGATCAAAGGATGTGTGCGAAAATCTCCCAGAATCCAACGTTCATTTTTGAAAAGCATGTTGATAATTAAATGATGACCCGCTCATATATAACACCTCGCATTCTCTCACATAACTTCCTCCATTACTTTCACCCACCACCAATCATTATTACTGCATGCATGATTAGATCAGGCTGTATCACATCCTTTCCCAAGAACTAAGATTTTCATGAGTGTGACCTTTACAAAAAAATAAAATAAATAAATATAACAATGTCCAGTTCATTCGGAAATTTCAAATTTCTCAGTCTTGAACCCCCTGCTAATTAACTCTCTCAAATTCTGAGTAGTTGAGCAAATTCGAACAAGAAATGGCACCTGTTCGAATTGAACCATGGTCTGTGAAGGAAGTAGAGAAAATGACAGAGTACAAGAACAGTCTGTCCATAATGCAGGAAACAGGATTCCTCCCGTTCTTGCTTAAGTTTGATGGTTTTGATTCGGTCGTGGCATTAGAAATTGCCCGAATATTTGATGGACATGGAGCCAAGGTGGGGTCTCTAGAGTTTGAAGTGACAGAGCAGAATATTTCGCAGGCTATAGGACTTGGCGTAGATTTGTAGTCAATAAAAAGAAGAAAGTGGACTCGAAAATCGAGCTGCAACGAAGTGCTATGATCAAGAAATGGAAACACCTGTTGTACATTTTACAGAAGTTCCTCACCTGTGAGGGACGATATTCCCTAACCTTCCTATATCACATATACTTTCTGTTACACTTTGAGTCATGTAAGTTGATTAATTTTCCTTACTTCTTGCTTAAAATTTTGGAAAACATTTCGAAGGGTGTTCAGAAAAGTCAAGAGAGTTAGGTTGGGTTCAAGCTATGTCATTACGGGTTGATCTCAATTTTGGTTAGGAAGTAATTAGAGAGTAAAAATATAACATGGGGAGGGTTCTTGAAGGAATTACGAGGAAACATAGTGGAGTCACCCGAGAAGAAGGGTAAGAGTAGGAAGGAAGAATCTGAACAAACAGATAAAACCCTCACCCCGCAAACTAGTAAGAAGAAAAATACCCTACCTAAGGAACCAGTGCAGGAAGAGAAACAAGCACCTGTAACTGAAACCCCTCACCCTTTGAAGAGAATAACGAGAATTTCTATTAAGAAGAGGTTTTCCTCCTTGAAATAGGTCCATACTCAATCAACCTCTCTAATAAATGTAGATTATTCCCAGCCTAATTCGCCGAATGAGAACAATCTCTTGCTCCTTGCAGATGATGTTGTTCACATAGTGTTTAGTGCAGGATACCTCGAAGAGGAATATGTTACTCCTCTGTCAGTGTTAGTTGGAAGAATGAAGAAGAGGAAGACCTCTAAGACACCAGATGTCAGTGCAGAGAAGGTCCAACAGAGGGTCAGGGTGATAAAGCGCAATGTAATGCTGAAGTACAGGGAGATGAAATACAATGTGATGACAAAGTGCAGGATGATGAAACAAAATGTGATGATGAAATGAAGGGTGATGAGACACCCTGTGATGTCGAAATGTCAGATATTGATATACAGGATGATATTGGTCTTGACAACACCAACACTTGCTTCGAGTCAACTGCTGAGAAGATTCTGACGCAGGAGGAATTCGTTAAGGAGGATTCCACTCTCAATTTGAATAGTCAGGTCGAGGAGATGAAGAAACGAATTTATGGACTTGAAGTTTTAAATCAAGCCATGAAAGAACAGGGTGTAGTGCTACAGAATAAGAATGTTGAATTAGTAGGGGAAGTGCAAGAACAAAAATGACAAGAAAGAGTGTGGAAGTTCTGAGCTTCGAAATTCTATGGTCGACTCAGGAAATTGGTCAAATGGGTCAAGAAGGCTCGAACTAAGAAGAAAAGGATGATGAAGATATGAATTAGCATATAGATACAAGACTAAAGGAAGGTCTCCATGTGTTTTTTTGCAGAGGTAAGGGTAAGGTTGTGTGAGGACACACAATAGGATAGGGATGGGAGGATGTTGGTGGCTAGAATTTTCCTACTTTTTGGTCTCTATCCTATCCCAAACACACCACCTTAACCCCTTGTTTTAACCCTGAAGGCCTATCTATTCCTGTACTTTTTCCCAATTGCACACATTCTTACACTCCTCTTATGTTTTTCATATTCAAAGGTTATATATGTACTTAATCATTAAATTTATAGGTTTTATATCTTAAAATGTCTTTGCAACTAATATATTCCTTTCCTAAGTAATTCGATGGAACCAAAGTGTTAATCTATGTGAGAGATTGGGTTGGTGTAGGAATCGTGCTTGTACCGGTCAGTGTTCCTGCACTTTCAAGGAAGCTGTCAATTTTTGTTTGACTCACCGCTTATGGACGGGACAGCTCAGTAGACTGCGTGGATTTCTTATCTAAGAGATCAGTTTCCTTGTTGGGCTCAACGCTTAGAGAAGAAGGCAGGATATGAAGGCTAGACTTCGGTTGAAAAACCATTGTTTAGACCTTTTGTGAACAGTCGAAAGGCTTAATATATCATGTTGTTATATTTTTGTTGCAGCCAAGAGCCGAAGCATGTATTTAATAGGGTTTCTCCGTAGATGTTAGCTAGCGATGTTGTGTTAAACTTTTGCTACCAACTGTAATTTCTAAGTATCTCCATTTATGGGTTGGATCGGGGATCCGCGATGTGTATTTTCTCTTTTTGAAACTTAATACAAAGGAACATGTCAATTTTGAAGTTCTTTGTCTCGGTATCATTGTGATGCTCCATTTGAGCATTTTCTATTTCGTTACAAGGAAATGAGTTAGTTGGCTAGGGCCCAACCAACCCAACTCGCTCTCCCTTCATTAAAGGTGTGTTAGATTTATTTTCATGCAAGGTTAGTAAATCAGATCATGTTTGGATTTTTTCATAGCTGATTGACTTTAATTTCTTGCAAGCTTTGTGATCTGGATCTAGGTGTGTGTGTGGTTCATTTGCATTTACTTTTATTTCCTTCCATTCTTTCCTACAAATGTGTGCTCCCTTTTCTTTAAAAAGTAAATGTACATCTAGTTTCCTGCACTAGTGTGTTTTCGTTTCAGCAATTTGAAAGTTTCCTTTACTCATTCCAGTGAGTCATTCTTATTTATGCAGGTCTATTATTCTTCTGCAAATAATGTTTGGCTTTTTAGTGAAGCATATTCCATTATTCAAGTTTAGATTTAGAATTGATTATTGTCAATAATCTTTCACTAAAACACTGTTGAATTACTTTTATTTGTAACTGCACTCGTTGTTGGACTTAATATTGAATTTATTAGAAGGATTCCCTAAGTTAAAACGATTATTTGTATAAGGGTGCAGATCTAATTTACTCAATGAACAGTCATCTGAGGAAATATCTTGTTGATGTTTGGGTCAAAGTAGTTTCCAAGTAAAATGGTTTCTTATTTCAATATAAATTCCCTTTGGTTGTGAAAGCACCTTTCATTTCTGAGCATGTGATTAGTTAATGATTCATTTTTCACTTTACAGTTATGTTTACACATTTCATTTATTTTGTTAGTTAACATGCTTTTATTTCTTGCAACGGATTTGGAAACCAAGTACAGGAACTCTGGTTTCTTAGTACAGGAACCTTTGTTCTAGTACAGGAATTGACATTTCGAGTACAGGAAAAGAGTTCTCTAGTACAAAGGCTCAGAGCTCTTGTATGTAGGTAAATATATTCAGTAAGGGCCCAATATATATACTTCCAATATAGAATCTTCGCTCTAATATAGGACCAATGTTCCAGTACATGAACCTTGTTGTGGTACAGGAACAGCATCTTGGTACCGGAAGGAAAATTTTAAGGAAGACAAACATCCTGATTAGTTGGATCATCCTTTTGTCTTACAACCATACTAAAGAGAATATCAAATAGTTATTTTATCAATTCATATTGTTCATGACGAATTGAGAGTTTCCTTTATTTGAGTTTCTGCAAAGTACATTCTTTTCATTCAGCACCAGAGTTTTCTTGGTATTCATTGCCGTGTGATCTTTCCTTTCGAGTCTGCAATTTGTAATCAAAGAAGTATGAATACAATTAGAGAAGGTTCATATCATTTCTTGGCATTTCCTGTGCTACACCTCAAAGTGTACGAAACCTCGAGTTGACAAATTTAGTGTTGAAAGGAGTTTTTTGAACTGCAATTCCTGCACCCAACAAAAGTTAGGTATCAACCCACATCCATAATAGCTCTTCTATACAAGATGATGATATATTCATGAATGCAAAATGTATACCATATTTTATAATGCAATTTAAGTTATGATTACATTTTAGACATCTACATCATGATAAGATTCATGAATGCAAAATGTACCATGTTTTGTAATTTGCAATTTACTATTCCTTAAGCAACTTGAGAAAGCAACTTCACAAAACCTAATAATTTGAATCCAATTCCATATTTTTTCTATTAACATTATAAGAATCATCATGCAAAATATACATTAGCTCCAAAATTATCATATTAAATATCAATTCATAATTAAGAGTTATATTTAAAATATGTCCAAAATTTATATCATTATAAAA
Organism: Pinus tabuliformis; assembly: GCA_031772625.1. NCBI lineage: Eukaryota > Viridiplantae > Streptophyta > Pinopsida > Pinales > Pinaceae > Pinus > Pinus tabuliformis. The sequence goes on from CM062819.1 coordinate 1,038,725,086, forward strand.
TTAAATATAATAAAAAGTTTTCAAATAAAAATATACATCAAAGAGATCAATTCATAATAAAGAGTTTTACTTTAAATATGTCCAAAATTTATATCATGATAAAAGTAAATATAATAAAAATATTGTCCAATAAAAAAGTGCATCAAAGAGAATCTCTCTCAAATCTATGATCTATCAACATCCTCGTACTCTCATTAAAATAATGGGTGCCCTGTGTTGTCGTTCTGTATTTTTGAGGTTGAAGGAGTAAACATATAGGACAACATCAAAACCACTTTGGAAGCTGGGATCTAGCCCTGCAATCTTTAGAGAGGGATCTCTCTGTAAAATTTAGCTTTGTTTTATGTAAATTTTAGGCTAGTTATGACTGTACTAATTGTTTTGATTTGATTGTTTGGTTGATTAAACTATCATAATTCCATTGGGCTATGGAGTCTGAATATTTAACTCGATTTGGCATCAAATTTTAGAAGAGTTTCGCAGGGCAATCTAGGTTGCACAATTTGGATCTTTCAGAATATTAACTGGATTGTAAAATAGCAGAAGTGGAAGATTTAGTAGAAATTAAGGAGAAACTAAGAATTCCTTAATTTGACTTCAGCAAAAAACATGAAAAATACTAACAATCAAAATAGGGTGCTCTAAATAACATATCCTATTCATCACAGTTTCTATTAAGTAATTAATATTTTCATAATAATGGAGAGAGAAAAACAATGTTTAAACAAATAAACTGAAGAAACACATCACCATTTGGTACACCATATGAATCTTGTGAAAATGTCCTTGTATTATTGATGCTTCCAGCAACTGGGAAATTACAATTCGTAGAGGAAAATCATATTCAACAATCAAACCTTAATATTGTAAATAGTGAAGTATTTATACTAATAATTAAAAAATCATTACAAAATCGTTGTCTCAAGAGACAGTGTATTATTAGCCTAATTACAAACAATAAGATTTATCTCTGGCAGAAAAAAAGGCCACATGATAGCTGCATGGAAAGGTGGCTCTGTTTTGGTGGATTTAGTTTTTGAGTCAACCTAAATCTGTGTTGCGTTGATGTGTTGGTTGTTGTTCTAGTCGTTGTCTTACTGCATCCGAATTACCTTTTTAATCCAGTAAATCGCAAAGTTCTTCCCATCTCTTTTCATCGAGTATGGTTAATTTAATCACCCTGCATTAAGTTTCATCGACCTATGTGTATTTGGAAAAAGTTGGCTTCACCGTAAAAACATGTTTTACCTCATTCTGTATGTAGAAATCATTTTCTATGGTTTCTAAAAATGCCCTTGTTGTCATACTGACCTTTATCCCACTAAACTTGACACTACTTTTTGTCATTTCCTTCATCTTCAAAACATAGTCTTCCTAAGTGATTAATTTATCATTTATCACATAAATTTTGGGCAGCCCTTTCTGGATTAATGCTTCAATTCTTTTACAGAACCTATTTACTCCTAGCTCCAATGTTTCACATCTTTCTTCCAATTGATCAATGAGGTTCCTTTTAGTCAAAACTCCTTTTAGTCAAAACTTTCTTGACTTCCAAAATAGTGGCAATCGTGTCACTGACTCCTAATTCTTCAAGTTCATATTTTGACTTATAATTCAAGGATCTAATAATATTAGAGGCTTCTGTGGACATCTCTCCAAGCTTTTCCCTTACTTGAACAATGTTTTATGTGGCTTTTTCTACCAATTCTTTTTATGCAAAGATGATTTGGATAGATGGCCAAATCTCATTCATAGAGTCTAGAATACCCATCCAAATGGTTTCCTTGGATTGGGCTAAGGTCTGACCAATTGAGGCATCCCTTTCTACCTTCTGCAAGTTCTCCAACAGTCTCTGTGATTTCTGCACTTCAGTAAGACAAGAAGCTTCAGCTCTGATTTCTGTACTTCTAGAGCTTTGAGCTGCCCCTAGAAAGTCTTGATCTCTTCTGACTGGATTAACATGTTCTCCAGTGTCTTTCTCACCTATTCAGCACTTGCAGTATGACTGGAACAAGTAGCTACAATGGCTATTCCTATTGCTGGAAGCTGAGAAATGGGTATGGAATCTAGGGGCACAATGGCCATCTTCTCACTCTGTTCTTTTTCCTTCATCATTTTCTCCATTTCTTCCTCCATCTGTCTAATCTGTATGTTCTGCTCTATAATCAACTTCATCATGTTAGCCTTATGCGTCTCATTTTCTTCAATGTCCTTGGTTAAGGGGTCCTCTGTGGCTGGCAGCTTAAGCTTCTTGCTCAGCGTTACAATGCCCATATTATTCTTCTTGATAATATCCTCTACAGCATTGACATCTTTATGATCATATCCTATCTTTACCACCAAATATTCCAAAGAATTGATCCTATTATACTTTTCTAAGGAGAATACCTTCTCCATTTTCAACTAAGACTGAATATTGGAAAATGAAACCTGCAACTTAGACAATGACATAGCTGTATTAGTTAATATAGAAGATATCATCTCACCGTCTACTTATGCATCTCCATTTGATCAATGGGATGGATGTCTTTGGTGCTGAACTCAAATGTAGTACTCTTGTTGCCTGCTGATGTTTTTGGATGTGGAGTTTGGGCCTCAAGGAAGGTCATCTGCATCTTTCCATGCTTTGTGTCAAAAATTGATAACAATCTGCTATGTGACCTAGAGGTCTGCTTCCAAAACTGATTATAGCTATTGTTTTTAAGAATCTCATTCTTAAGCTTAATCTCCCTCTACCTATCGAAAATTGTATTTCCTTCTCTCCTTGGACCTTCTGTGAATATAGCTTTGTCTCCTTCTAAACTTGTGATGGTGATGGTTCAATAGAAGATGTTACAAATTTGTTGCTTGTAGGCGGTGAGTCTGTAATTATGATAGCAGCCTACTCTTTTGTCTCTTTGTCCACATCTGTCCTAGGAGTCAATTTTGTGCTTTTCCTATAACTGATCCTGAACTCTTTGGCCTCACTTCCAATTGTTGATGATGATCCCTCCTCTCTTTGTATTTTACTCATTTTCTCCTAAGGAGTGGGAGTCTGCAAACTGGAAGTAGAAAAGAGTTGTTCTTCATCTTCCTGCATGGTGTTCTCTGTCTATTCTAATGGATTTGCATTTTTTTCTATTTCAGGCCTTGAGGTATGGATGTATGGAGTAGTTTTATTTTCTACTCTGATTTTTGAAATAATGCCACAAGGGTCATAAGACCATGTAAAACTTAGGCTAAATTTCATCTCTTTAAGAATTTTGTCTGCTTCTTCACCCACTGTCCTGGTATTGCATATAAATGGGCCCACCTATGTCTTTATACGAAACTGTGATTTCTTCTTAGCCACTAAAAATGAATGTCATCACAATTTAACATTTTTCTAATGTATTTTGGGGCAAAAATCCTCATGGGGAGGAATTTATGGAGCTTGTATGGTGTCAATTTGCATCCATAAACCTTATTTCTGTGTAGTTTTGTTATAAATACCAGTCTCCAGTCTTGGCTTGATCTGTTAGATGTAAAATTATTTTGATATCTTCATTAATTCTGAGTTGTATGGAACTATTTAGGATGTTCATTGTTGGGTGAACAAATTCCTCAATAAATTTCTTGTGGGAAAACTCCTGCTACTCTTTCATGATCAATGAAGTCCAAAAAATCGTCCACTGCTAGTTTCCTACATCATCAAGCTTCTGCATTGCAAAATTGAACTTATTTTCTTGATAATAAAGGAACATGTAGATTAAAATGGAAGTGTAATTAAACACTTGTTTTGTGGGAAATTTTAGAAATTGCTCATGAATGTTATCAGCCAAGAATTGACTAAAATTGAATATAATGGATGGTTTACTCTCTGTGGAAAATATGGAGAGGAAACCTAAAATGGGCTCATCTACCCACTGATCAGAATAATAACCCAAAATATAGGAAATTATGGATATAATTTGTTTAGCTTGATCAGGGAAGATGGAGGAAGGGTATGGAGGATTCTTCTTAGGTAACTAGGCATTTTCAAGCAAGAAGATCTCAAATATTTTGGCTCTTGTAGCAAAATCCAACTTTTGATAAAGTTGGGTGAGGGCTTCTAAGGAGAAAGGAGCACTATTTTCCACAGGGGGAGCTAGCATCATTTGATTTATAGACTGGGCAGTAATGGTAAAGAGGATGTCACCGAATGGGGCCATGATAGCTCTTTGGGCAAGGACATAACATGCCTGACATTTTTTGGTGAATTCAAGGGCTTGGAAGGTTAGAGGGAAGATATAATGGGGAAGATTGGACTCTCAGAGCCCAATTTCATCAGTTTTATTTGCATGCTTGTCTTCCAACCAATAGTATAACTCTAAAAAGTCACAGTCACATTGGGTTTCATTTTCTAATAATCCCTATCAGCTAAAGGAATGTGATCTAAATCTATGGAGGGAGGGATCGAGGGATTGTCAATATTCTCTTGGGTTTTTCTCTTTGGAGGCATGACTGTATCAATGAACAATCACAGTGAGAGGCAAAAAGGCTTACCAGGAATCAGTTTAAGTTAAATGAATTGTTAAGGGAAAGGAGACAGAGTGTTGACAATTCCTGTCTTGGTTTGGTCACGTGATTACTGTGAAAATAATCATTGTGTAAAGCTGTGAATTACAAGGAATAAGCTAGTGAAAAAGGAAGAAATAAATGGTTCCAAAAGCTTTTAAACAATGTTGTGAAAGTCTTGTTGGAAATGGCGTGGGACCATTAAGTTTGAACGGTTGCCTGAGAATTGTGAATTTAATGTCGAATGATTGTTTTTACTGGGAGAGCATTTAAGTGGATAACGGCTAGGCGACGTGGTGGGAGGTGAGTAGCGGAAATATCATGGTGGGGACATGGTAAAGAGGGCGAAGAGAAAGTGGTTTCAGAGGGGATAGCAGGTGGTAAGTAGTTTTGGTCGGGGAGGTGCGAAATGCAAAGAGGGTGCCACGTAAGGGATGGGGCCCGGCGGAAGAAAGATCCTTTTCAGATCCCCCCCCCCCCCCCCCCCCCCCCACCCTGATGGTAAAGGTAGGATGGAGAGAGGGGGCCCAAAATGAATGAGGGTCATGGATGATGAGGGATGGTTGATCCCAATGCTCTGATAGCAACATTGATTAACAATATACGACAAAACGAATTTGTCCATATGCACTTTTATGTTTTTCCTTTTTGAATTAGGATAAAGGTGAAAGGTGAAATATATATATATATATGAAAAAAAAAAAACACTTAATCCTATCATGTATGTTTTTCCTTTTTACAATGTCCTTAGACTTAGGATAAAATGGCATAAGCATCTATTTATAAAACCAACTATTTTACCTAAAATAAACTAAACTAACATTTTATTTTTCTAAAGGTGCACTTAGACTATCAAACCCACATTATTTTCTTTTATATGGAATGAAAAGCTATCTAAATCCTATCCCTCATTTCTCCTATTGATTCAAATTGGACAGTTGAATCAATCTCATTTTCTACCTAACTACTAATTTACCCATATTAGACTGTTTGGAAAATATTTATTCTCTAACCCAATTTACATAAATTTAAACATGTTTAACCAAGATTAGACTGTATGGTTAAACAAATAGCTAGTGATTGTGGCATTTTGAACAAGGTGCACACAACCTTTATTTAATAATGATGAAGAAAACTATCTATCAGTAGTGGCATTTGGACTTGCAACACTTCCAGTATTATTTCTTTTTTCTTTTGTTTTTCTTTTTTTGGGGTTCTATTTTTCATACTTTTTTCAATATTTTTGTTTTTCCTCTTTTTTTATTTATACCCTCTTTTCATTTTTTATTCTATATTTCTTTTATTTGGAAATCATTGGCAGATTGACAATTATTTACAATATAAGATTCTTGAGATACAATACTCAAATACCTTGAGATCCTATAAATTATAGGACCCTAACAGTGGCTCCAGCTGGGGATGGCACTCTCCCTGTGAGGTTCCAAGAACATTTGATCAGTAGCCTTGAGTGTTCTATTTCAGCAATATCCACCTCTGATTCCTTTTGTGTAGTACTTATGGTAACATATTGATTGAAGCTTAGGGCCTTCTCTGCAGGCTTCAACTTTTGTCAATAGGTCACGCAATCAAAATAATAAAAACAATGATATTTACAATGATTGATGCCAGAAAATTTCTACTACTAAGAGAAATAGTGCTTCAACATTCTGCCATTTACAGGTCCCCCGGGAATTTATGTCCCATCTAGATGTTTGAGAAAAAATGCATTGTGTCCTCTGAAAGCATAAATGACATAAGGTCATGTCCATAGATTGTCAAATTTTCCATGCTTTCCTTTGTCCTCTCTTCTGGAATCCCACTTTAAATATTTATCACACAAGGTGAAATCATCTGCTTCAGTTCTTCTATCAAAAAACTTTTTTATATTCTCCTGGATGACCTGAGCCTTATTATAGACTTCTTCCCTGGATTGATGCAATTGGATTGTCTGATCAATTCTCCTTTCGATGTCATTTGGCTCAACCGGCAATTCCTGATTATCTTTGTGACTGGAACTCCCAAAGAGGATGGGAAAACAGAATCCATTCCATAAACCAATTGGTATGGTGACATGCCAATTGATTTCTTTGTTGTGAGCCTATTAGCCTAAAGTGTGTTTATCAACTTGTCGTGCCATGATTTTTTGTTCTCTTCTAACAACTTCTTAATAATGTTTACCAGACTCTTATTTGAAGATTCAGCCAACCCATTACCCTGTGGATATTAAGCAGATGAATGTCCCAAAGTAATATGGTATTTGTTGCAGAAATCTATCATTTTCTTGGATTTAAAAGTTGTAGCATTATCTATAATGAGCTTGTTTAGACAGCCAAATCTATATAGGATATTGGTTTATAGGAATTTTATAATGACAGCATCAGTGGCTAGTTTGGAAGATGTAGCCTCAATCCATTTGATGAAGTAATCAGTAGTTGTGATGATCCATTTATGTTGGTCAGAGAATGGTGGATGGATTTCTCCAATGAAATCCAATCCCCATTGTTGGAAAGGATTTTCAACAGATATGGGTTTCAAAGGTAGAGGCAATAGATTTATTTTCCCCTCAAATATTTGGCATTTATGGCAAGAGGTTACCTTCTTATGAACATTAGGGAAAAGGGTAGGCCAGTAAAAAACAGCTCTAAGGATCTTATTAGCAGTGGTTTTCTAGTATAAGTGTCCACCACAGTCACCTTCATGGAATTTCAACATTGTTCTTTTTGCATCATCTTTCAATAGATACTTTAGTAAAATACCACCAGCATCTTTCCAATATAAAACATTATCTATGATGAAAAATTTCACTGCTTTCAATTTTAGAAATATAGCCTTTGTCTTAGTTAAACCAGTAGGAGAATTTAAATTGAGTAAAACAAAAATGAGCTCTACATACTAGGGTGAGGTCATAAAAGCCTCATCTAATTGTGCAGTCGTGTGTTCCTCTTGATCTTCTAATGTAGCTACAAAGTTGATATCCAATGCATTAAAGTTAGATTCAGCCATCAATTTGGCTAACCCTTATCCCTTGATAAGCTTTGTTGGCTTGATTTCCATGTTATACTCAAGAATGATGGCAATCCATTTGCCTCTTTTACCATTTGGTCCATTTTGGGTTAAAATATCCTTAACCACAACATTTGGTACATAAGAAATTATGTGAGAATGGAGGATATACACTCTGAAATATTTAATTGCTTTTATCAATGCGAAGGCCTATTTTTCCATTATATTATATTTGAGTGAAGCATCCCTTAAAGCCTTGCTAAAGAAAGCAATGGGTTGTTCATATCCATTATTATTTTTCTGTAAAAGGACAGTTGTAGCAGTATGTTCAGAAGCAAACGAAAATATTATAAAATCCTTAGTGAAATCTGGACTAATTAGGATTGGTGCTTTTGTTAATGCTTATTTAACTTGATCAAATGATTTCCTAGCTTCAATGTTCCATCTGATTTATGAATCTCTTTTTAGCATATTTGTTATGTTTCTGAGAAGTTTTGCAAGGTTAAGGATAAATATTCTTAGGAAGTTTATTCTACTAATAAATGATTGGAGTTCCTTAACGTTTCTAGGATGATTGACTTTCGGAATAGCTTCAATCCTTTTGGGATCAATTTTAATACCTTCCTTAGAGATGATATGACCAAGAAGTTTTTCCTCTTCGAGGCCAAACAGTTTTTTCTTATGGTTTAGTGAAACCCCAAAACTTTTGCATTTCTCAAATACTCTTCTCAGATGTAACAAATATTCCTGATCAGTTTTAAAATAAACAATGATGTCATCTAGATAGATCACAATAAATTTTCCATTCATCAACAAAAGCAATGTCCATTTTTCTTTGAAATGTGGCTCCAACATTCATTAACCCAAAAGGCATCTTCACATACATGAAGGTACCCCATGGAGTGGTAAATTTTGTTTTATCTCAATCATCAGGGTGAACTAAAACTTGATTATAGCCTAAAAAAACATCTAATAAAGAAATCCTAGAAGACCCAACTACCTTCTGTAGAATATGATCCATTTTTGGTAAAGGGTAGTTGTCCTTTAGGGAAAAAATTTTAACGTTTCTAAAATCTATGCACAGTTTGATTTCCCCTATTTTCTTCCTAGTTGGCACAATATTGGAAACCCATTTAGAGTACCTAAGAGGAACTATGATTTTAGAGTCGTACATTCTTTTGATTTCCTTCTCAATTAAAGGAATCATAACTGGATTTATTCTTCGAAGTTTTTGTTTAAATGGTTTCTGATCTTCTTTGATTGGAATTTTGTGTTGTATAATCTATGTATCATATGTTTTAAGATCTTCATAGCTCTATGCAAAAACATCACTGAACTCCTTGAATAAAGAAATCTATTTTTGTTTTTTAGAAGCTGGGAATGATTTAGATTGTTTTATGATTTTTGGATCTTTTTCACTACCTATATTACATTCTTCTACTGGTGCTCTTGTGGGCTCAATCTTAGGATTTTTAGCCACATCATTGAAATCAAATAATTCTTCTAGTGGAACTAGAACTCTAAGTAAAATGTTATCATTTAACTGAAGTGTTTCAAACTCTTGTTTTTCTGGGCCTATCTCAAGAAATTCTAATTTATTTACAACCTTATCTATGGGTGTATTTACATCTGAGTTTTCTAACTTCCTTCCTAGATTAGAATGTACAACTATTTGATTTTCTAATTTAGATTCCAAATCTATATTATCATCTTGAAATTCATCCTTAGATTGCAGAAAACTTTCAATTTGTTTATCACTGCCAAACACCTACCAATACTTCATATTATCTAGTACAGCTAGTCGATGTTTCACTTCCACTGTATATTCTCGATTAGGGTAAGGCATTTTACAGGAGCTAGCTGAAAAATCCAGACTATTTGGATTGATATTTTGTTTTCTAGGTATTGCAGAAATATCATACTCAAGAAAACTCTCTAGAAAATTGAGCACAGCATTTCTATATGCTCTCATTCTAGGGTGTTTAGCTGAATATTCTCCTTTAATTTGTTTTATAATTAACTCAGCATCCCCTTGAATGGAGATTCTCTTGGCACCTAATTTTTTCAACAACTGCAATCCTAATATAAGGGCTTCATACTCTACTATGTTATTGGTACATTGAAAATTGAGCTTGTATGAGTGACCCTCAGCATGATTGTTTCTTATGTTTACCACCTATACTCCTGCTCCAAAACCATCTTTGCTACAAGAGCCATCAAAACTCATGTTCCAAAGAGGTTCAGGAAAAGTGTTTGGTTCTATTGTTTGTGTTTGGTTTGGATCTGTTTTAGAAATTTCAATTTCAGCACTGATCACCTAAGTGTTGATGTCTCCATCATTATAAAGAATGAAAGTGTCTAAATCTGAGTGGACATAGTAAAGTGGATAGTTGTGAGGTTTCTCTTCACTGCTCACCATGAATTTCATCAAATTTTCCCTATATAATCTTCTTTGCTACCCAAAAAACTGGTATGGTGGCAAAGGTCATATCCATCTGTAGGGTACCTTGTAATTTTTCTCCCCATGAGCGTGACAATAGCATGCCATACTTAGGAGGAATATCTGCAACCACTATATCCATTCCTAGACTTTTGGCGAGGATTTGAGCTAAAGTAACACATAGGTCTTTGATGAGAGCAAGGCATCTTACTTTTGTGGAATCAAAAGAACATAAGTCTTTATAAGGTCTGGTAATGTCAATTCCTAGCTTCTCCATAACAGATCTATGCATTAAATTGTGGGAAGCACCTAAATCTAACATGCCATTATGGAGAATCTTGTCATGAATATTTAGGTTAACATAGAATGGAGGAAGTCCTCCTTCCTATGGTTTACCCTTGACTTCCGATCCAAATAAGAGTTCAGGCTAGTCATCATTCAGATTTAAAGAGTCTGTGCTTTCCCCTATGTTGAGAGATTTCATCACTTGGGGTTTGTACATGTTTTTTTTCATTAACTCTGTTAGAGGAATAGGAATTTTGAGTTTTGCTAATTCATTTTCAATGTTGAACGATGTTTAAATCTCAATCAAGTTGGGAAGGTCAGATTGATCTGTAATTCCTTTTGATATAGGCTCTTTTCGTTGACTAGTGGTTGGTATATCAGTTTGAGTAGTTTTAGAAACACTATCAAATATCTTTTTTTATAGGAATTTCTACTTTCTTTTTACCAGAATTATCAACATTTTCTTAGGAAGACTTTATGTGGTTTTCCTAAGATCAGTTTTAGGGGACTTTTTAGCAGGATTATCAAAGTTTTTGTTGTTGAGAGTGTCTGAATTCTTTTTCTCCTAAGGTTATACTGCCTATGGACTTCCATGATGGAATTTTCAAAATCTTGTTTATATTCATCTGATTCTTCAGAGTCTAGTTCAGTTTGAGCTATAAGAAAAAGTTCTTTCTCCTCTTGAGCAAGAAAAATTGTTTCATCATCATTTATTCCCATCAGATTTATTTGATTGTCATCCAAATATTCAATAATATTACCCTCATCATCAGTATAGTTTTCCTAAAAAGGAGTCCGGACCTGCTAGTCTATCCCCTTTTGTTCTCGTTGTTTGATTTGGGGAACATTCCTTCTAAAGTTTTGGCTTCTATTTTGAGGAGCATTTTGGTTCTCTCTCATTTGAGTTTGATCATTTATGTTTACTCTTTGCATCATCTTTTCCACTACCCTCACTAGGTTATCAATTTTATGATCAAAGGCAGAAGTGGAAGGCTCTTCTTTAATGGTAACCTTGTGTTTTCGGGAAAACTAGTGTCTACTCAGATCTGCTAGTCCCACTAAGATGGGTAGCTATCTTAGAAACAAACAATTCAAAGCAACTTGTGTTTTCCTTTATAAGAGATAGATGAGAGAGAATCAGAGAGCACCAACATTAGTCTTTCGCTTGGCTCCTTGCTTGTTTCCTCTCTCCTTTGATAGAGCTTCGCCACTCCTTTCTCACTTGTCCCACTTCAAAGAACACCTGTAGAATCAAAGCATCAAAATACCATCAAAGCATAGAGATCTATAACCATAAACAATGTAGAATCAGATGTACATTAACCATACAAATGCATACACAAATACAAGATTCAGAAATATACAAGTATATGGAGGAAAACTCAAATAGCTTTATTGATAGAAGTAGTAGAAGAGAGGATTACAACCTAGTTGTCTGATCCAGCGCCATCCTCCCAGCATGAAAGCCTTCTTCACCTCATGAAAATCTAGATCACCCAACAATACAATGCTTCACAGAGAAACCAACAGCACTTCCTTACAAAATACAAAATTCCAGCCTCTGGATCTCTAGGATGAGGGATCCATATATAGATATTTGCAGGGGGGTGAGTTAGCTTCTGGATTTTGATTAGTGTCATTTAACTAATAGTTCTTTGTTCCACTTGGATATTTCATGATCTCTTACTCATCCCTGAGTGAATTCAAAGATGCAAGTGTCATATGAGCAGTTTCTAGAAGATTCTCTGAGTTTCCACCTAGCAAACTGCCTCTGCCATTTGTCTGCTCTCGCTCATTGCACCCTACAGAAGGGATTTTCAGTATGCATCACACCCTTTGTGTGTAGCAGGTGAGATGCATCGCACCCTTAGCATGGAGTAGTCTATATGGTCCAGTTTTGACCAGTTGTGAGCCGTTTTTCAGGGAGAACTTCTGGGAAATGATGTAATCAGTTGACCTTGATCCTTTAGGGTATGAAACAACACTTTTAGGGGTTTGAGAGCCCTTGGTTTATCGACATATGTGATTGGGGTTATAGTGCCCAAATATGTCTATAACAGTTGCCCCCTAAAGCATGAGGTCGTAAATCTTCTGATGTCGGGTGAAATGCTTTATCATGAGGATCTAAGGTTTTTCGAACTGGAAGGTGACCTGTAATAAGATACAATACAATACATTATCTTCATAACATTTTCATGATCTAGCTGAGGCAGGCATTCCCATGCTCATCTTTATAAATTCATTTTCATGTACATAGGACAGACAATCGTTTGTGTGGCAAACTGATGATTCTGGTAGAGCCATCATCCCTTATCTTGGATGATTTTTTGTGCAGCTATAGAGTACATTTGATGTCTTTATTTTCTTGAATATATCACAGCCCGGATGGATGAAACTAGATCCCGGGTCTTCAAACTCGTTCAATCTTCGCCTGAAGTACAATTCGATCCATGTGAAAAGATGTTCTGATGTCGAACATGGAAATACATCACCTGATTACCAACCAATGATGCAAGTTGTTAACATGCGCGAGAGGAATCACTGATAATGAAATTGACCCTCAAGGTACTGCAGTACAATTCACGTGGTGTGAATACATGAGTCAATGTCGAACACCACACAAATCAGTCGAAGGCCATTGATGTAAACCTGTCGCCGAAAGTGAGAAACTTGCCATTGAGGCATGCAAGCTTCAAAGTACTGAAAGGGTTGTTCCTAAGTCAACTTCTTAGATAATGAGCTGATGTTGACAAGACATGACCTGTCGTAGGAGGGCCTTAATGAATCCCACATCTATGACACGAAACGGAGCAAATGATTTTTGTGGAGGTGAAAATGATCTAATGATATAAGGTTCAGGGTGGCAGTCATGAAAGAATGGAGCATGAAGGTATTGCAATGGATAAGGCGTTAGCTGGGTTGGTGAATTATCTGAGTGACTTCTCTTGAACATATCAGTGACACTGAAATAGATTGGTAGTGTTAACCCCAAAAATGGATGGTATGGAGGACCAATGGTGATATGACCGGTGAATGGAATAACCCAACCCGACTCAATCATGGTGATGGAGTGAAAGTGTCAGGTTCAAGAGCGACCTGCTACCAATGAAGTTCTTCAAGTTTTCTTCCCCTTTTTCCCCAGTCATTGCTGACCGGTACCTCTTTATTTTTGTCAATCTTGAGGAGGATAACATATGTTTGTTCTATAATTTTCCCTTCGGGCAAACCTATCACTATGTTTTAGCGAGCCTAGCGACAGTGAAACTCGCTCTTGTCTGTATGGACAAGTTTGTCGCTATTGTTTTAACGAGTTTAACGACAAATATAACTCGGTCCTTTTCAATTTTAGAGAGTCTGAAAAGAGACAGAAAGGAAACTCCAGTAGTCCTTTTTCGTAGTATAATCCCTTAAGTCCGAAAAAGTATAAAATAATACAAAAGGGATGACTTTTCTGATCACTTTAGCGAGCCGAAAAATACAAGCGCTCGATCTTTTTGTGTAATGATCCCTCAAGTCCAAAAAGATTAAAATATAGAGGAGGGATGGCACTTCCAATCACTTTAACAAGATGGAGAGGCCAATTGCTTGGCAATTTTTTCATATTTTATGAGTCTAAAAAGAGCTTAAAAGAGACTCGTTTTTTGAGGAATGAGTGATGTTTTCAGGTAGCAACTGGTTCCAGGTAAGTTTGGAACTTTTCAATCACGGCAGTGTAAAGAAGGTGGCTAACAGAATCACTCATCGCAGCTATTCCTCAAAAGGGTAAACAATCAAGTGGAGGCATATGATCGGCTGAAAAGTGGAGGTAATGGTAAGAACACGACCAAGGTTCAAAAGTTGATAGCAACGCGATCACAAAGGTTATTTACCGAGGGTGGATTCATTTTTTAATGAGCTTGAATCTTTAGAAACTATTCTCATTGCTGGGTTTATATTTTAACGAGCTTGAACTTTGCGAGAACATTGCTCATTCCAATCATCTTTAAGGATGTCTCTCATTAGTAGGTTCATTTTTTAATGAGCTTGCCCCATTCGAAACTTTGCTCAGGATCCTTTTGTATGCAAGCTAGGAATGACCAACTACTGTCCTAAGAGTTAATGAACTACTAAGGTTAGGTAGGATAGTTTCGTACAAAACATTTCCTTTGCTTTGCCAGTGTCGTCGGTGCCTGCAAAGGTGAATGGTGGATCATACCAATCACCTAACTTAAGCAGTTGAAGTTAGTAAAAGCTACGGGGTTAGAGTTACACTGGTCACTTTCCACTTGCATAAAAAAGGTTTGCATGCCCCCAGGTATAAAGAAAAGTAGTGTTTCCAGGTTACCATATGGAAGTCCTTGCATTAAAGCAAGATTGTTTCATCCACGTTGGAGACAAAACACTTCCTTGGCTCTGCCCATCGAAATAGACAAAGGTGAAAGGTGTGGATCCACTTCCAATCACATAACCTTCGATGAGGGAATCCTATTCCAGACTGATCCCATATCCTAAACGGATGGGTGTGTCAGACTAGTCATATATCCTATGACGAAACCTATCTTTTATCTGGGGTTTTCCTACCGAGACAGACCAGGGCACATGCCCCCTGGGTTTCGTCACATTCACCGAATCACTTGCGGTCATCAGGTGGACGGACTGGAGGTTGATGAGACATTCCTTGTGCAAAGAGACCATTTAGGGATGGCATTTGACTAGTAGTCGTGTTCGAACCGGGGAATGAAAGTTGGTCAACAAGTTGTACCATCCTGCCTTCATACAGGAAACACATCACCCAAAAGAGTGAGGAAACAATAGTTCCCATGTTGTAAATGTAGTCATGCCCAAGGAGTAGATTGTAATCTAGTGGCCCTTGGACTACCATCACGTTCAAGTGAACGGTTTTCCTTCTCAAAGTTATAGGCAAATTTGGAAGGATCCCTAACAGTCAACTGGTTCCTTTATTGAAGCCTGACAAATTTTGAATCTCAGGCAAAAGCAATGGCGAACCAAGTGCTTTCCAAGCAGTTGAGGAAAGGATACTCATGGAAGCCCCTTCATCTATGATAGTGCCAGCCATGATCATTCTGTAAGCTTGTACTATGATCCGGAATGGTACATTAGATGGTAGGCGGGGTCTCGCTAGTAGATTCCAATCAAAGGAAACGACTAGATTGCTTGGAGGAGGGACCGAATAAACGACTGGATGAATCTCTTGAAATGAGGAACTTCCCTCTTGTGGTAAAGGAACGAGTAGATTGCCCCCATGTTCATCGGATTCTGTGTTAAAAAAAAAGAATTTGAACAGTGTCGTTCTCATTCTCTTTGGAGACTGTATCATCTAAAGGTGGACCTTCTAAAGACAAGACTGGGTCGACTGCCGTCCCGACCTATTGACTTTGGTCCGGTGTGGACTCAGAGGGTTTATCTTCAATGATAGGTGCTTCGACCGACAACAGAGGTATGTCAGTCGGATTTTCAACTAGCGATGGACTTGGCAAGAGTTTCTTGTATCCACATCCAAGACTCTTTTATCTTTGTCCGGAAAAGGACAACGGTTGAGGGCATGATCGCCTTCACACAACCTACAAGGAAATTTAGATCTTCCTTTTTTCCCATTGACTTCATTTTCACTAGTTGATGGTGTACTCTCAACATGATCGACAGAGGTTGAAGACACCGGATTGTGCAAGTGGGGAGACCAGTCTCTCAAGATTCGCGGGATTCAAGGACAATCGATGATAGTGGTCTCCTTTGCAAATGACACATGGAGATTTGGGTTTGGACAATGCAGTGTGTGGATTTTTGCCAAACGATGCATGGTTGCCCCCTTTTGCCGTTGGCTTCTTCTTCTTCTTCTTCTTCTTCCCTTTCTTCTTCTTCTTCTTCTTCTTCCCTTTCTTCTTCTTCTCAGTTACTTGGTTTTTAGTGTTACTAGTTTCACCAAGCGAAGTGGAAGAAGGAGAGGGAGAAACAAAAGAAGTGGAAGGTGGGGGAGAAACTTCAGTATCATTTGGTTGCTAATTTGATTGTTGAGGAATTACGGTGTTTTGAACGACAGCGGTCGAGAATAGCCATACTGGCAGGCCAATTGTGAGTCTTGAAAGGTACAATGTAGCCGTGTATGGAGCACCAATATCTCCCCAAGAAGAGAAAGGACTCCATTTTCTCAACCTAAGACCAATGAGGGAATAGTGATTTTATTCTGAATAAAATAGATTTTATGAAACTTTAACACAACTTTATTTTTCAATTTTTAAGAGTCGAGAAAAAGATAAAGATGACTCTAGTCGCCTTCAATTTTTAATGAGCCTGAAGTGACAAGTGCTCAGATGGACCTTTTCTTTTAAGGAGATGAAAAGGAATGAAAGCGACTGCTCTAGAAATCTAGACAAAGGGATTACCAAACCAATCGTAAAACTGCAATATACACCTCGGTGGTAAATTATAGAGAAATTACCGAGGAATTTATGTACGGCAGTCAATCTTCCCAAATGTTGTGTTCAGTGCATTGCGATTGATAGGGTTGTAGACACAGCTTCCTAAGGATAAAGGATATCAGCCTATTGTTGTCTCCCAATATATACTCGACGATACGTGGGAGCACAAGTCTGTACTGGCACTTGTCGTATCAAAGAGGAGGAATCACCCAACCTACGATGAAAACGATAGTTACCAGGCTTTACGACGTCGGAATACGTCTCTAGCCTAGACTTCTAGATGTTGAGCATTAGGTTCCAAAGTGTTTTTATGTTCATTGAGGTTTATTTTACATTTTATCTTTCTTAAGAAGTTTGCCTTTCAAGGTTCACCGTGTGATGTAGATGTACAATTCCTAAATATGCAATCTAAATGATAAACAGTCGTTTATTTTCTTTTAGCAATGAAAATCCTAGCTACTAAGGAAAGAAGAGTAAGATTCTTTCAACATAGAGCAGAGAGCACACACTAAATGCACTTTTCCTAAATCAATTTCCGCATGCAGTCTAAATGCAAATGCACATGCATGTATTTGTTTTTCCATTTCCTTAATGTGAGAATGAAAAAAGAAAACTAAGTACAGGTCTGAACTAATTTTCCTCAAAGCGACACTTTAGCAATTTCTTTTCAAAAACGAAAGGAAGACTAAGACAACACTTTCACTTTCAAATGGAAAATTGTTTTCGACACTTCAAAGAATTGATAATTCAAATCAAATACAATGGCAAAAGTACAATCGACTATCTAAAAGAGGAAGACTTTATGATACTCTTTTTCTTGACTGAAAACGACAGTTGCGACACTTTTGAATGGAAAACTATTTTCGACACTTCAAAGAATTGATAATTCAAATCAAATACAATGGCAAAAGTACAATTGACTATCTAAAAGAGGAAGACTTTACGACACTCTTTTTCTTGACTGAAAACGACAGTTGCGACACTTTTGAATCAAAAGACGATAGTTTGATTGAGCTACTATTTGCAAAGGGGGACTGTAAATGATGAAAAATACATAAAAAAAACATTCACAATTCCTTATCAATGGAGGTTGAATAATGTAAAGGAAGAAGGTTTCAACAGTGATATACTGATCATAGACAGCAAAACTACTGAATAGAGCTGAAAACAATGAAGGAAAAACCAAAATCTGGAGAGAGAAACAATCTCGTTCAATCATCGCACCTGTCCTTAAGGGAAACAGGGATGCATATCACCTGCAATACACGGGAGGTGCAATGCATCCACACTGCCAATGAGAGACAGTGTGATGGTCCAGGGACGCGACTGAGCTTGGTTTTCACCCAAAGTTTGCAGCTAAGTTCAGGGATTTAGGCTGAGCTTATGATAGGCAGTAAACACAAAGTATAGGGGCTGATCTCATGAGGTTATTGACCTACCACTAGGGCATCTAGGATATTTGCAAGTCAGATGTTCAGTTCATAAACCAACCCGAATATTGAATGAAGCAGTGTTGATCTATTTTTCAGTTGCATAGCAAAAACAGTTCGAAGGTTAGCTGGCTTAACTTCAGGCTCTGTCTGTAGTTTATAAAGAAAACAACAGTAACAAACAAACAAACTATTCATTCCCCAGCGGAGTCACCATTTTTTTTCTGGGAAAACTAGTGTCTACTCAAATCTTCTAATCCCACTAAGACGGGTAGCTATCTTAGAAACAAATAATTCAAAGCAACTAGTGTTTTCCTTTATGAGAGATAGATGAGAGAGAAGCAGATAGCACCAACCTTAGTCTTTCGCTTGCCTCCTTGCTTGTTTCCTCTCCTTTGATAGAGCTTCGCCACTCCTTTCTCACTTGTCCCACTTCAAAGAACACCTGCAGAGTCAAAGCAGCAGAATACCATCAAAGCATAGAGATCTATAACCATAAACAATGTAGAATCAAATGTACATTAACCATACAAATGCATACACAAATACAAGATTTAGAAATATACAAGTATATGGAGGAAAACTCAAATAGCTTTATTAATAGAAGTAGTAGAAGAGAGGATTACAACCCAGCTCTCTGATCCAACGCCATCCTCCCAACATGAAAGCCCTCTTCACCTCATGAAAAGCTAGATCACCCAACAATACAATGCTTCACAGAGAAACCAACAGCACTTCCTTACAAAATACAAAATTCCAGCCTCTAGATCTCTAGGATGAGGGATCCATATATAGATATTTGTAGGGGGTGAGTCAGCTTCTGGGATTTTGATTAGTGTCATTTCACTGATAGTTCTTGGTTCCACTTGGAGATTTCATGATCTCTTACTCATCCCTGGGCGAATTCAGAGAGGCAAGTGTCATATGAGCAGTTTCTAGAAGATTCTCTGAGTTTCCACCTAGCAAACTGCCTCTGCCATTTGTCTGCTCTCACTCATCGCACCCTACAGAAGGGATTTTCAGTATGCGTCGCACCCTTTGTGTGTAGTAGGTGAGATGCATCGCACCCTTAGCATGGAGCAATCTATATGGTCCAGTTTTGACCAGTTCTGAGCATTTTTTCAGGGAGAACTTCTGGGAAATGATGTAATCAGTTGACCTTGATCCTTTAGGGTATGAAACAACACTTTTAGGGGTTTGAAAGCCCTTGGTTTATCGACACATGTGATTGGGGTTGCAGTGCCCAAATATGTCTATAACACCTTGCATTCATATTTTAATTTGGCCTTTTTAGCTAAGATGTTAGCTTCAACTTTTATAGCATTAGCTTGAATTTCTTCCAAAGTTTTCAGGTCTCTCTCTCTAAGTTGATATTCCATGTCTACATCAAAACCATCGGGAAAATCAATTAAAGCCAGGCCAGGGTATGGCTTGATGACTATACGAATGGCATTGTAAATAGTATTAAATCATTCATAGTATTCTTCCACAATTTCATTTGGCTTTATTTTCAGTCTTTTGTATTCATTTAGGAGTTGAAGTGGATTTTTCTTGATTTCCCATCTAGCTAAGAAATTTTGATGGAATGCATCAAGGTTAGCTATACTTCCTACAGGTAAACTCCTAAACCATTTTTTGACGTCACCTCCTAAAATTTGAGCAAACAATCTCATTTTTACATCAGCCTCATCTAATTCTTGAACGTAAAAAACATCATTCATCCTATCCACATGTTGCTAAGCAGTATGAGAGCCATTATTATCAAAGGTCAGAATTTTGGACTGGTAATCTCTAGGACTAGCATTCAGCTGGCCTGGTAACACCAAAGGTGTATACCTACCTACCATAGCTCGACTGGGAGATTAACTGGAAGATGGACCTGTGGTAGGTGTAGTGGTAATAACTATAGTGATAGTGGGAATAACAGTCTGAGATATTACAGGTGAAGAAGTAGAAACTATGGAATGAGTAGGACTAGGTGGTTGTAGATTAACAAACTAGGAAGATTGGTTGGACAAAGAAGTTGTTGCAATGGTTAAAGCTAAAAATTCAACAAATTGTTGAATATAAGCTTCATCAATGGCTTGATTCAAAATAGAAACTAGATCTTGTAATTTATCAAATTGTTGTAGGGATTCAATATCAGGATCTATTTCAAAAGGGTGGGTTTGGGGTATATATGGTTGCAGTATGGTTTTTTTAATACCAATCTGATCTACAAAAATATCGGAATTTGATTTAAACAAACTATGTTGGAAAGGCAAATTGAACTCTATATCTTGAATAGTTTCAAATTTCTCTCGAAGAGAATTAGACCTTGACAAAGGACTATTCTCAGGGAGAGAAATGAACCTAGATAAAGGAATATTACTACCCTAACTCTCTGTAATACTTTTCTTTCTCACTAATTTATTTGGATTATTTACAAATTCAGCAGGCTTGGGATCAGGGTGAGCTCTAGTGAAAATTCTTTTAAGATCCAGGTCTATTAAACTTCATCACACAACTAATAAAATCAAAATTAATGACACACTCAAATATGTACAAGATAACAACCTCAGATCATGTATTTCATTATGATATACTAATTTTATTTAAATGAATACTGACGGATACCAAGGAATAATTATTTTTCAACTTAAAAAGTATTAATCCCCAGTATGGTCCCCACTATGTTGTCATTTTGTATTTTGAGGTTGAAAGAGTAAACACATAGGATAGCATCAAAACCACTTTGGAAGCTGGGATCGAGCCCTTCCAGCTTTGGAGAGGGATCTCTCTGTAAAATTTAGCTTTGTTTTATGCAAATTTTAGGCTAGTAATGATTGTACTGATTGTTTTGATTTGATTGTTTAGTTGATTAAACTATCATAATTCCATTGGGCTATGGAGTCTGAATATTTAACTTGATTTGGCATCAAATTTTAGAGGAGTTTCATAGGCCAAGCTAGGTTGCACAATTTGGATCTTTCGGAATATTAAATGGATTGTGAAACATCATAAGTGTATGATTCAGTAGAAATTAAGGAGCAATTAAGAATTCCTTAATTTGACTTCAGTAGAAAACATGAAAATTACTAACAGACAGAATAGGGTGCTCTAAATAACATATCATATTCATCACAGTTTTTGTTAAGTAATTAAGATTTACATAATAACAGAGAGAGAAAAAAAATGTTTAAACAAATAAACTGAAGAAACACATCACCATTTGGTACACCACATGAATCTTGTGGAAATGTCCTTGTATTATTTATGCTTCGAGCAACTGGGAAATTACAATTTGCAGAGGAAAATTATATTCAATAATCAACCCTTAATACCTCAAACAGTCAAGTATTTATACTAATAATTACAAAATCATTACAAAATCGATGTCTCAATAGACAGTGTATTATTAGCCTAATAAAAAACAATAATATTTATCTTTGGCAGAAAAATAAGCCACATGGACAACTGGATGGAAAGGTGGTTCTGTTTTGGTGGATCCGGTTGTTGAGTCAACCTAAAATTGTGTTGCGTTGATGTGCTAGTTGTTGTGCTGGTCGTTGTCTTACTACATCCAAATTACCTTTTTATTCCAGTAAGTCACAAAGTTCTTCCCATCTCTTTTCATTGGGTATGGTTAATTTAATCACCCTCTAGTAAATTTCATCGACCTCTGTGTATTTGGAAAAAGTTGACTTCACTGTAAAAACATGTTTTACCTCATTCTGTATGAGGAAATCATTTGCCATGGTTTCTATAAATACCCTTGTTGTCATACTGCCCTTTATCCCACTGATCTTGACACTACTTCTGACCATTTCCTTCATCTTTAGAACATAGTCTTCCTGATTGATTATTTATCATTTATCACATAAATGTTGGGCAACTGTTACTGGATTAATGCTTCAATTCTGTTACAGAAGCTGTTTACTCCTAGCTCCAATGTTTCACATATTTCTTCCAATTGATCAATGAGTTTCCTTTTAGTTAAAACATTCTTGACTTCCAAAATAGTGGTAGTCCTATCACTGATTCCTAATTCTTGAAGTTCATATTTTGACTTAGAATTCAGGATTTTGATAATGTTAGAGGCTTTTGTGGGCATCTCTCCAAGCTTTTCCCTTACTTGAACAATGGTTTATGTGGATTTTTCTATCAATTCTTTATGTTCAAAGATGATTTGGATAGATGGCCAAATCTCATTCATAGAGTCTAGAATAACCATCCAAATGGTTTCCTTGGCTTGAGCCAAGGTCTGACCAATTGAGGTATCACTTTATGCCTTCTGCAACTTCTCCAACAGTCTCTGTGATTTTTGAACTTCAGTAAGACAAGAAGCTTCGGCTCTGGATTTCTGAACTTCTAGAGCTTTGAGTTTCCCCTGCAAAGTCTTGGTCTCTTCTGACTGGATTGACATGTTCTCCATTGTCTTTGTCACATGTTCAACACTTTCAGTATGTGTGGAAGAAGTAGCTGCAATAGTTGTTCCTGTTGCTGGAAGCTGAGAAATGGGTATGGCATCTAGGGGGACAATGGTCATCTTCTCACTCTGTTCTTTTTCCTTTATCATTTTCTCCATTTATGCCTCCATCTGTCTAATATGTATGTTATGCTCTATAATCAGCTTCATCATGTCAGCCTTTTGTGCCTCATTTTCTTCAATGTCCTTGGTTTAAGGGGTCCTCTGTGGTTGGAAGCTTAAGTTGCTTTCTTAGTGCTGCAATGTATAGATTATTCTTCTTTATAATCTCCTATGCAGCATTGACATCTTTAGGATCATATCCTATCTTTACCACCAAATCTTCCAAAGAATTGATCATGTTATCCTTTGCTAAGGAGGATAACTTCTCCATTTTCAACTAATATTGAATATTAGCAAATGAAACATGCAACTTGGACAATGACATGGTAGTATTAGTTAATGTAGAAGATATCATCTCATGTGTCTGCTTATGCATCTCCATTTAATCAATGGGATGGATGCCTTTGGTTTTGAACTCAAATGTAGTACTCTTGTAGTCTGTTGATGCTTTTGGATGTGGAGTTTGGGCCCCAAGTGTTATAGACATTTTTGGGCAATGCAACCCCAATCATACATGTCCATAAACCAAGGGCTCCTAAGTCCCTAAAAGTGTTGTTTAATACCCTAAAGGAACAAGGTCAGCTGATTACATCATCTCCCAGAAGTTCTTCACAGAAAAATGCTCAAAACTGGTCAAAACTGAACCATACAGACTGCCCAGTGCAGAAGGTGCGATGCATCCCACCTGCCCAGAGTAAAAGGTGCGATGCATACTAGGTAGCCCTTCTGTAGGGTGCGATGAGCGAGAGTGGACAAATGGCAGAGGCAGTTTGCAAAGTGGGTTGACATGGAATCTTCTAGAAACTTCTCCTATGACACTTGCCTCTCTGAATTCGCCCAGGGATGAGTAAGAGATCACCAATCTCCAAGTGGAATCAAGAACTATCAGAGAGAGGACACTAATCACAAACCCAGCAGCTGACTCACCCCCCTGCAAACATCTATATATGGATCCCTCATCCCAGAGATCCGAAGGCTGGAATTTTGTATCTTGTAAGGAAGTGTTGTTGGTTTCTTGTTGGAACATCATAGTGTTGGGTGATCTAAGCTTTTCATGAGGTGAAAGAAGGGCTTTCATGCTGCAGGATGACACTGGGTCAGAACAATTGGTTGTAATCCTCTTTGCTATTCTTGATATTAATAAAGCTATTCAAGTTTTCCTCCACATTCTTGTATGTTAGATGGTATATGCATTTGTGTGGTCAATATATATCTGGTCCTATATTTTTTATGATTGTAGATCTCTATTCTTTGATAGTATTATGCTGCTATGATTCCACAGGTGATCTTTGAAGCTGTGTTGACGAGAGAGGAGCGGTAAGGATTTGTCAGAAGAAGGGAGAGGAATCGAGCTAGGAACCAAGTGCAAGACTGAGGTTGGTGTCCTTCATTCCCCTCTTATCTACTTCTCATAAAGGAAAACGAAAGTAGTTTTAGTTTGTTTGTTTCTAACACAGCTACTAGTCTTAGTGGGACTAGCAAATCTGAGTGGACATTAGATTTCCCGATAACAAAATGGCGACTCCATTGGGGATCAAATAGTTTGTTTGCTTGTCTATATTTGTTTTCTTTATAAACTTACAGACGGAGCCTGAAGTAAAGCCAGCTAGCCTTCGAACTGCATTTGCTATGCAAGTGCAAAGTAGATCAATGCCTCTTCAGTCTATCTCTGGGTTTTGTTTATAAACTGAACAATCGATTTGCAAACATCCTAATTGCCTTAGTGGTAGCTCTATTAACCTCTTTAGATCAGCCCCTGCGATTTGAATTTACTGATTATCACTTGCTCGGCCTAAATCCCTGAACTGTGCTGCAAACTGTGATCAAGAACTGGATCAAAAGTCTCGCACTGTACCATCACACCCTCTCTTCAAGGATATCAGTATGCATCACACTTCCCATGTGCAGTAGGTGGGATGCATATTGAATTCCCTGTGTAACAGGTGCACTAGTCAGAGAAGGCTAATTTTGCCTCCAGAATTTGGTTTTTCTTCACTCTCTTCAGCTCTATTCAGGAGTTTTGTTGTCTCTATTCAGTATGCCTCCTTGGAAACCACTTTCCTTTCCATTATTCCGCCTCCATTGTGCAAAGAACTGTGAATGTTTTTATGTATTTTGCGTCATTTTCAGTTCTCTTTTACAAACTAGTAGCATAACTGAACCGTCGGTTCTTGATTTGGAAGTGTCGCAAGTGCCGTTTTCAGTCAAAGAAAAGAATTCTATTGTTCTTGATGGTCGATTATATAGTTACTCTTGTATTTGATTTGAATTAGTAGTTTTTCAAGTCTCGAAAGAAGTTTTCAATTCAAAATAGCAAAGTGTCATCATTATCGTCCTTTCGTTTTTGAAGAAAAACTTGTTAGTATTGTCGCTTTGAAAAGATAATTCAGATTTGTACTTAGCTTTCTTCTTGTCATTCACACATTAAGAAGGTTGAAAACAAATACATGCATGTGCATTTGCATTTATACTGCTTGTTGGTTTGATTTAGGACAGTGCATCTAGTGTGTGCTCTATGCTCTATGTTGAAAGAATGACGTCTCTCGTTCTTTAGTAGCTAGGATTTTCATTGCAAAAAGAAGATTAAACGATTGTTTATCATCTTAGATTGCATTTTAGGAATTGTATATCTACATCACGTGGTGAACCTGAAAGGAAAATTTCTTAAGAAAGATCAACTATAAAATAAATTTAATGAACCTAAAAACGCTTTGGAACCTAACGCACAACATCTAGAAGTCTAGGCTACAGGCGTATTCCGGCGTCGTAAAGCCTGGTAACTGTCGCTTTCACCGTTGGTTGGGTGATTCCTCCTCTTTGAGACGACAAGTGCTAGTACGGACTTGTGCTCTCATGTACCGTCGAGTATATATTGGGAGACCACAATAGGCTATATCCTTTATCCACAAGAAGCCGTGTCTACCGCCCTATCGATCACAATGCACTGAACACAGCATTCGGGAAGATTGACTTTCGTACCGTAAAAGGTATTCTGCAGTTTTGCGATTGGTTTGGTAATCCCTCTGTCTAGATTTCCAGAGTAGTCTATTTCATTCCTTTTCAGACTCCTTAAAGGAAAAGGTCCATCTGAGCACTTGTCACTTCAGGCTCATTAAAAATCGAAGGCGACTAGAGTCATCTTTTGTTTTTCCTCGACTCTTAAAAATTGAAAAAACAAGTTGTGTCAAAGCGTCTAAAATTCATTTAATTCAGAAACATTTTCCCCTTTATTTTTAGTTGATCGAGTAATCTGCAATCATGGAAGAAAGTCAATTGAAACCCCGTCATTCGCGGAGGCTTACGAGTCAACCGTCTTTGTCTCTAGAATCAAAATTATTCCGGACAAAGCAAACTCGTTTAACCGGTTCAAAGTCCCCTGGTAAAGTTGGAACAAGTGTTCCGACGCCCTCGGAGACTCCAGTTACTCCAAACATTTATGGTACCCGTACCTTTACAAAAGAAGTTCCGCAGCCACTAGATGACAGTAGAATTGGTCCTTGTGTATTTGAACCGGCCCGATCCATAGCTGATTCAGAAGGTGTTGTTCTCCAAACATCAGTCACTGCAGAAACTATACCTTCTTTGGCACCAAAAGTATTTTACGGACCTGACGGTCTATCTCTTCCACCTAGATTGATTGCTATAGAAGAGATTGTGGAGGATCCCCCATCTAGTACTCCATCGCATTCTAGAGTTGGGATCACTCTATATCCTTCTTCAACAGAAATTAGTCTACCGCTATCAGAAGCTCTTGTAGAATCACTAGGAAATCTTTTGGATAGACTAGATATGTCTGGACAACCGTCGACATCTAGGACTGTGTCATCTGACACAGCGACGGCGTAACTTCCTGTCGTAACTACAACAATGTTCACCGGCGTACCAGCTGTCCCAAATAGCTCTCAATCCCTGGATGGATCCCATCCAAGGGTCGTTTCGACAGTATGGTCTATTCCCGTTTGTTCGTCCAGAATAATATCTTGAATCTCTTATGTTGAGTCTCATCAAATTGATCCTTCGCGGTGTCAATTTGGGCAATC
Organism: Pinus tabuliformis; assembly: GCA_031772625.1. Classification (NCBI taxonomy): domain Eukaryota; kingdom Viridiplantae; phylum Streptophyta; class Pinopsida; order Pinales; family Pinaceae; genus Pinus; species Pinus tabuliformis. The sequence continues at coordinate 1,038,751,785 of CM062819.1, forward strand.
TGGTCCTCAAGGGCAATTCATTCCTTTAAGTACCGAATTACCGTCGTATGGGGGGCAATATACCCTTTCATTGTCTCCTCCGGGAGAGCAAACATACGAGAGTTCACAACAGAATTCAAGTTATGTTAGAATTACATCCAGTGGTTGGATGCCAATACTGCCTCAACAACCAAGAGTTGTATACTCAATGCAACAAAATCTGCCTATGTCGAATATCCCCACTACACCGGCTATTGTGACAGTGTTGCAAGTACAAACATTCCCTGTTGTATGCCAACCTCCTCAGGTCACAATTCAACAGCCCCTTGTCTCTACGGCGCCACCATAATCATCGATTAGTGGCTCCCTAACTGGAGCGACCCAGGCTCAAACGGGTATCATTACCCCTCATCTTGGTCAAACAGCCAGTATTGGACAACAGCAAATGGTTTCACGACCATGGCTGGTGCAATATCAACAACCACAATTCCAAAAAGTTTACCAAGGATCTGAGCACCAAATCTTTGCAAGTAATGGGCAATCGTATATTCAAAACAATCAACAACCTTACCATAATGGTTATGCCCATCAACCTTACCAAAGTTATCAGCATCAAATGCATTATGCCGGTATGCAAAGACCCACTGCTCAGGCAATCCCATATTATCCGGGGTATGCTTCACCGAACCTGAAACAACAGTTTCCCTTCGTGGCAACTTTGGAGTTACCAGATCTAAATAGGCTAACAAGCGATCCAATCACTTACGCCCCATGGTGGCCAGCGATTCCTCATAAAATTCTGTCGGATATCCCTAAATTTAATGGAAATTCGGGCGAAGACCCGTCGAATCATGTGATGACTTTTCATCTGTGGTGTTCATCCAACACCCTAAACGATGATTCGATTAGGCTTCACCTTTTTCAGCAAACGTTAACTGGTCCAGCAACAAAATGGTATATCAAATTGCCTAGAGCTGCGTTTGATAACTTCAGTTCCCTAGCCACGACCTTTTTAACCCATTTTCAGTTACCCATAAGGTACGAAACGGGAACAGAATTTCTTACCAATTTCAAGCAAACAACGGCTGCTCACATATCCGATCATATTCATGAGTGGCGACGTCGTCGTAGAATGGTAAAAACATATGTTCCTGAACAGCTGTTGGCTGAATGGTTTATTAAGTCATTGTTACCTTCTATTACAGAAGATGTGGCAAAGGGAGGAGTCATCACTGAAGAGCAAGTCATTGCTTGTGCGCAATATCTATACTTGATTTATACTCAATCTGGCACGCTCTACGATAAAATCCCCGACGCTCCCAGACAGGAATTTTCCGTTCCTCCTCCTCCTAAATCAAACAAAGACTCTCATGCCAGTGATGGCATGATTGGTATGACAAGCACAAAATCGACAAAGGCTACGTCTAAAAGGCCCAAAAGATTTCTAGTCAAAATGAAAATGAGGAACTTCTCTCCTCGAAAGTAAATGTTGTATCGACTGACAAAGGCAAAGAAACCAATCAACCAGGAGGCAAGAAGAAAAATAAAGGGAAGAAGAAGAAACAGGAAGAGTTATCCCCTGAAAAATCTTTTGCAAACCCTTCTAGAGATAAGAAACCAAATCTTCCATGTCTTATACGTGATGAGGATCGTTGGACAAGAGAATGTCCATATAAAGCTGAGCTTAAAAAATTCTTCAAGAATTCGAAAACCTCGGCGGTATTAACTGATCCGTTTCCAAATCCAGGAACTAATCTGGTTGCTAGTGAAAATGCTTCCCCGTCCCAAGTGCTAATGCTCTCAGTTTCGAAGCAGCAAAATGATGCTTTGATATCGACAAGGAATAAAGATTACGGGAATCCACAGATGTTGAACAACAAGGATAATGATCAACCTAGTAGTTCGACGACAACTTCGACCGAAGTTGTGCCACCCATCATTCCTGAACTAACGATAAAACCGCCAAAGGGAGTAGTACACAAATTGACATTTAATCCTCGTGCCAGAGCAGCACAGTATTATAATATAGTGGAGGATCTGGCCCAATCGCCATCCGCTATGTCGACTCTTGAGGTACTGCAAAATTGCCCCTCCCAAAAGAAGGCTTTATTATTAGCGATAGGTGGGGTTCACCCAACGGATTCCAATCTTGTGTCCTTTAATCACAAAGGATATGACCCTCAGTTACCAACTCAACTAGCTTTCCTCATTCAAGTGAAAACCCTCAACAAAACTGTTCATCGAACAATTATTGATGAGGGGGCATCTACATGTATTATGTAAATGAGTTGCTGGAAAAATTTAGGATCTCCACCCTTGTCGCGATCTTCGATGACATTAAAAGCATTTGATGGATGAACATACACCCTATATGGGATTTTAAGTAACTTGCAAGTCGAACTCGGGGGAAAAACAGTAGAAATAGATGTCGAAGTAATCGATGGAAACCTCGATTACAACATCCTACTGGGAAGGCCCTAGATATATGCTATGGCTGCCGTTGTGTGGACCTACTTCAGGAAGATTTCATTTCCCTTTCAAGGAGGAATTACAATCGTCGACCAACAAACATTTCTCCCCAACAGTTCCCAAGTTACGGGAAGCATTCCGATGATCCATGGAAGCCCTCATTCGCTTCAAAATATCGGAGTAGGCCTACTAAAAGACCCTATATTAATGGGGACTTTTTCCCTCCCGCCACGAATCAATCTGGCCGAAGTGGCAACAGTGGGAACCTGCAATATGGTATAATTTATTCAAAAGATCTCTGAAGACGATATTAACATGGATCACCTACAGGTATTGCCTCCAAGCCCAATAGAAATATTGTAGCAATCAATGTTTTCGGCATGGGAGGCAAACCCAAATCAACACTCATCAAGCGTTTGGATAGATAGGTCTAAGGAATATGGTACCCCTTCAGATCCTTGGTCGCAAGTACATTCTACTGACGAAGGAATTGTTCAGTCCATGATGATTGACGGGGAACCATGGGAAGATTACCACCATCGTTCCCATCTTCTGGATTACCAAGAAGATACTCCTAGTGACCTTCATCATCACTCAGTTTTTGATTTCCTATCAAATACTGTAAACACGGTGGATTCCGAGTGAAACTTGTCCAATATTGAAGAGACTATCGCCATAAATATCTTGACCAAAACAAATGTTGTAGAGAATATTCATGTCGGCAAATGTTGTTCTCCTTCAGAACTGGAAATATATAATTCTCTTTTTCGCTAATTCAGATATGTCTTTGCTTGGTCATACGATGAAATTCCAGGCATTGACTCAAGCATAGTTGAACACGAAATTAAGATGTATCCAGATGTCAAACCGGTAAGACAACAGTTATGGCAAGTGCACCCCAAGAAAGTCACTGCCATCAAGGCAGAAGTTGAAAAACTTCTCCATGCTGGTTTTATTTACCTGGTTCCTCTAACTGATTGGGTATCGAATATTGTTCCTGTAATAAAAAAAAGGAACGATTAGAGAGTGCGTCGACTATAGGGATGTAAATCAAGCTTGTCCAAAGGACAACTACCCTACACCATTCATTGACCAGATAATTGATGAATGCGCCGGATGTGAAATATTTTCATTTATGGATGGATTTTCCGGGTATAATCAAATAAATATCCACCCACAGGACCAGTCAAAGACTACATTTATTTATCCGTGGGGCACATTTGCATATCGCAAGCTACCCTTTGGTTTAAAGAACACAGGGGCAACTTTTCAGAGGGCAATGAACTATGCCTTCCATGACATCAAAAACATCATTCAACCATATCTCGACGATCTTCCGGCTCATTCGCGAAAGCGGACCGATCATCCGCAGCATTTAAGAGTGATATTTCTACGTTGCCGACACTACAAGATACGACTCAATCCACACAAATGTGTGTTCTGTGTTAGTTCTGGTCGTTTACTTGGCTTTGTGGTCTCAAAGGACGAGATTCGTCTCGACCCATGTAAAGTTCAGGCAATCATTAATTTTCCTCCACCTTCAAATTTGCTTTAGATTCAGAAACTCCAAGGGAAAGCAAACTTTCTGAGGAGGTTCATTCCAAATTACACCAAAATTGCTAGAGGTTATACTCGTCTATTGAAAAAAGAAGTACCCTTCATCTGGGATCAGGTCGTGCAAGCTTCCTTTGATGCTTTAAAGTAATCCCTAATAAAAGAATCATTAATGTACGCTCTTGATTATCAAAAAGACTTTAACCTGTATCTGGCTGCAGCGGATACAACCATCGCAATGGTTTTAGTTCAAGAAGACAATGGAATTTAACATCCTATATATTATTTGAGTAGAAACTTAAATGATACAGAAAGCAAGTACTCCTACGTTGAAAATCTGGCTCTCGCAACTGTTCAAGCAATACAGAGATTTCGACACTATGTCCTCTTTTGAAAAACTACCATTTTGTCAGATTGCAACCCCATGACTTATATATTATCGCGACAGTTGCTGGGGAAAATATTCAAAATGGATAGCAATTCTACAAGAGTTTGATCTGGAATTTGTAAAATCCAAATCAAAGAAATCCCTGGTTTTCACGGAATTACTATGCGATCTCCCATTGTCGTCCAACGATGCAACATCAGAAGAAGCAATCGTGGACGAATCTGTTTTTCTGATATCCTCAAGCAATCCGTGGTATGGAGACATAATCATCTATCTCCAAACCCAAACATATAGGTCTAATACCTCCCGCTTAGAACAACGACGCATTCGATACCAAGCAAAAGACTACATGATCATCGGTGATACACTTTACCGTCGCGGTGTCGATACAGTTCTGAGGAGGTGCCTCACCCACGAGGAGGCCGAAAAAGCCCTGAATGATTGCCATTCAGGCGCGTGTGAGGGGCATCAATCTGGTTATGCTACGGCGCAAAAGATTTTACTAGCAGGATACTTCTGGCCAACAATGTTCAAAGATTGCATAACTACAGTCAGAATTTGCCATGCACGTCAAATCTTTGATCGAAAAGCCAGAATACCACCCGCACCTCTGCAACTAGTAGTTGTTGTTGGGCCATTTGCCAAATGGGGCATAGATTTCATGACATGTAACCCCACCTCGGCCGGGGGGCATGGGTATATCATAGTCACTGTAGACTATCTTTAACCAAATGGTCTGAGGCGATGCCTACATTAAACAACAGCGGCTAAACGGCTGCCCTCTTCTTTTTCAATCATGTAGTCTCTATATTCAGCGTCCCACAGGCTATAGTTATAGATCATGGATTTCATTTTCACAATCACATGATGGTTGAATTGGCTACAAAATTAGGACTGTCCCATGACATCTCTACTCCATATTATCCGCAGGCCAACGAACAAGTTGAGGCAATCAACAAGGTCCTAAAGCGGATGCTGCAAAGGATGATTGGAGCCCACAAAAGAAGTTGGCACCTAATCCTATACTTAGCCTTGTGGGAATACCGGACATCGATGAGGAATGCAACCGGGTTTACACCCTTTCAATTGGTGTATGGCCTGGAAGCAATCTTACCGGTTCAGTGTGAAATCTCATCCCTCAAACTCGCAGTCGACCTTCTCCCCGGAACTTCAAAAGAGGAGGCTCGTTTCTTGGAACTAATCCAATTGGATGAAACCTGTCATGATGCCACTTTGGCTAATGAAGCCCATAAGAAACGAGTCAAGGCGTAGTTCGACAAGAATGTCAAACCTTGTGTCTTCTCAGAAGGTGACCTGGTCTTACTTTACGACCAGGAATCCGATAAATTGGGAGCAGGTAAATTCAAGTCCTTATGGATGGGCCCCTATATTGTTAAACGTGTATTAGAAAAAGGAGCCTACGAGTTAGTAGATTATGATGGGATTCCACTGGCGCAACCTCGCAATGGGTTGTACCTTAAGCGTTACTATGCTTGACTCAAGATAGTAACCCCTATGCTTTTGTTACATTTTTGTTTTCACTAAGGGTAATTGTTTTGGTTAAGTGATCCACTTTTACGTTGTTGCAAATGTCGTACCTTTTGGAATCATTTGTTGGATATGCCGACGGAGCGAGTCGTAGTTCGCAGAACCTATCTTCTGCGGCCTGGGCCATCTTCGATCCAAGCGGCGAATTAGTGAGTTTCAGAGGGGTATGTATTGGTCGTTCAACGAACAATATTGTTGAATACAGCGCGTTAATAGATCTCCTCTCTGATGACATTAAGCGTGGCGTACGCCGACTCATCGTCAAGCTAGACTCATAACTCGCCATACTACAGCGCACCGGTATCTACTCCGTACGGAATCCAGCTATCTACCGCAAGTTCCTAAGGGTCAAGATTTTGGAAAGGCAGTTTGATTCTATTTGATATCAGCATATTTCCAGAAACTTAAACACATTAATAGATTCATTGGAAAATTATGTGTTAGATATACATTTTCAACATTTATAAAAGAAGCATTTCATCAATATTTGCATCAAGATCACGTAACTCAACCAAAAGAAAACTCTGAAAATCAAAAATATATATATAAATGTTTATGGTTCATACATAATGTTCTGTAACCAGGACAAAATCAGTCAAATGACCCAAAACTCAAAATGCTAGGGGGCACCCTAGTCTAATGATGCTGGTGATAACAAGTCACTTCCTGTGCAATCATGCGTAAAAGCCTAGTCCATCGACTCGGCACGCCAGTAGTATGTCGTTGCAACCTCAGAGGTAGCTCGTCGGTCCTCACGTCCGGAATACCAAGAGTGAGGCCCTCAACCTGATCCTACAAAGCTGAAAGATTCTTTGCCACATCAAGGTCGTGAAGGATAGCCCTTCCCACAGCCTCTCCTGCTAGAGCGGCAGCTGGTACTCTCAAACATACTACTGGCCGAACTAGTCCAACATCTGCATGAGCACATTAGTTTTGATTAGTCCTGATAGAAGAAAGCACAAGAACATTATAAAAAAGAAACGATAAACAGAGATATGGTTAGAGAATTTACCGATAACACCCCACTGCTCACCAACCAGTAGCACCAAATCCGGGTCACCCTGGAAATCCGTACCAGCATATGGATACTCAAAAAAAACCATCTCCTCATTGTTGGAAATAATACTGAGAGGGGGGGTGAATCAGTATTATCAGAAAAACTTTTTCATTTTATGCTCAGAAACATATACGCTACTTCAGTTAAGTGAAACAGCATGTACACGCTATTGTGTCTAAAGAAACCAGCGTATAACAAGAAAACTTATGATTCAGTAGCTTATCTTCAGTAAATGCATCAAGACATTATTAACCATGATAGTAAAATAGGTGCAGTATAACAGAACAGATCATCACACAGAAAACACACACATGAACACCATGATATAAGGTGGAAACCCAATGTGGGTGAAAACCACCTGCTGCAAGTCGTCTCTATCTTTCTTTAATATGAAACTTCAGTTTACAATCTTTTGTACTGGTGCAGCCTTATACCAGTACGCAGGCTACAACCTGCTGAAGGCTTCAACCTTCTCTCGTTCTCCAAACTTCCTTGGAAGGGAGCTCCAACCCCCTTTGCTCTTGTACTAGCTAAGATACTAGTACGTAGGTGCTGGCCTACAATCTTCTTTCCTTCAGGTACCACTTTTCATACATTTTCAAACTGGATATTCCTGAAGCACAATATTACAATCTGAAGACCACAATTCATTCAACTTTCATAACAGATCATTGAAGCACAAAACAACCAATACTAGCATCATCAATCTTTGAATCACTGAACCACTGAAACCCTATCAACACCAGTCACCAGAACACAGAGCAGACTACAGAACTCTGCAATAGCAGTCAGACCCAACTGCAACCCCAAAAATCAAACTTCAAAAGATATACGCTACTTCAATGAGAGAAACCCGCGTATACACGCGCTTTTACCAAAGACAACCTGCGTACAGATCTAAAAATAAATTCTCTTAACTTGCAGCTGTACCAGACATCAGTTAGACCCAGAACATAACATTGCGCCAGTATGCAGATCTAGAAATACGCATAATCAACCATATCATAATAGTGCATTTCAAACCATTAGATCCCGATCTGTCCTTAGATCTAGTCTTCCATCAACCGGTGTGATCTCTCCTTAGCTTAGATCAAGCAACCCAGAACTTGCATACCAGATCTCTTTCTTTTTCAGATATTTAAGACTTTTCAATTGTATTTGCCTAATGATCTTCTTCTCCTTATATAGCCTTAGGCCTTGCTCAATACCAAGGGCCAAAACCATAGAAATCCAATACCATCAACTTCAAAACTAGGGATCAACACGTCTGTCGAGATACTTTGGTCCAAAGACATAGGCTCAAGTACCAAGGACTAACTACCACGGACCAAAGGGAAGCTTCTCGACATGTACGCCTTTTTCTGTTCATGAAGCTGCGTGCATACGCGACTTCGTATATAGCGAACCTGCATATCCGCGACTTAGTATATAGCGTACCTGTGTGTATACGCAACTTGGGCTTAATGAACCTGCGTATATGAAATTTCTCTTCATACTTGTAGTCTGGACTGAGATCTGTCATCAAAGAGAGTTTCCATCAAGGACAACACCTGTATCGTTGCGCCACACCTGTGCCAAAATGCCAAAAATCTCCCCCTTTGGACTTGATGGCAACCCCAAGATCCTTAGAACCATTCTCCCCCTTTGTCATCAAGGGCAAAGGGCTGTGCTCCCCCTGAGTACATGCTGATATCTCTGCTTGGCTGTGTTGAAACATGCTCCCCCTGACTGTAGGCAATATCTGCAAAAGATGTTCTTCAAAAGAACCAAGACCTTCCTATCACCAAAAGACTCAATACATACATCCATACTCCAAGAGGGGATACATCAGAAAGTTACATATAACAACCAATTATATTACATCATTCATCCCAGGCATAGTGGGGAAACCAACATAGGCCGTTACATGACCTTGACACCATAAAAGAGATAAAAGAGATACATGACATAGAGACAACAAATCTAGACCAAGACTTATGAAAGTCACAAGCAGCATCTGATAAACATCTTTTAGATCAGCGACCAAGATTTCCTTCTGAGCTCCTTCTCCTAAAATCAACAACAGTTGTGTACTAGAACCAAAAGCATCTAAATGCCAACAATGCTTTATGAGACTTTAAGTTGTTCCCCCTGAACCTGTGCCTGCTGCACCCCCTGAAACTGTGCCTGAAGAATTCTGGCATACCCATCTCAGACCTTCTCCAACCAGAGTCTGCCCTTGCTATTCAGAACTCCATATACGCGACTTCTCCTCCATAAAACAGCGTATGTACGCGGATATGCTTTCTACAACACGCGCACGTCATACACGCGACTTTCCCAGTATAAATCTGCGTATATACGCGGATATCCCTTACGTAACTTGCGTATACCAACTTTTCTGTAGAACAGACAAGCTTCAACAGCAGGATGAAGCATCAACTACTCCCAGCTTTTGTCTGAGATATTCAAAAGTTTCCCTGGGCAGTGGTTTTGTGAGAATATCAGCAACTTGTTCCTTAGAAGGAACATACTCCAACTTGAGCTTCTTCTCAAGCACTTGTTCCCAAAGAAAATGGTACTTGATTGGTATGTGCTTGGTCTTTGAGTGCATGACTGGATTCTTTGAAATGCTGATTGCACTTGTATTATCACATAAGATAGAGACTGGTGAAGTGCAAGTGATTTGAAAATCCTGCAAGGTCTGCATCATCCAAAGAAGTTGTGTGCAACAAGATGCCGTAGCAACATATTCTGCTTCAGCTGTAGATAAGGCAATCGAACTTTGTTTCTTGCTGAACCAAGATACTAATCTGGAGCCCATAAAGAATGCACCACCACTTGTGCTCTTCCTGTCATCCACGCTTCCGGCCCAATCTGCATCTGTATAAGCATGAAGTGTGAGATCTGTATCTCTAGGATACCATAATCCATAATGTTGTGTCCCTTGAAGATATTTGAAAATTCTCTTCACTTCCTGAAGATGAGTCTCCTTTGGATTTGCCTGAAATCTCCCAACTATTCCGACTGCATGCATGATGTCTGGTCGGGTACCTGTCAAATAAAGCAAACTCCCAATCATGGATCTATAAGTTGGTTGATGAACTGCTGCTGATTCATCATTTGCACTGAGGCTGCATCCTGTAACCATGGGTGTACATACTGGCTTTGAATCTTCCATGCCATACTTCTTCAAGATCTGCTTGAGGTACTTGGTTTGAGACAAGAAGATGCCTCCTTCATTTTGTTGGATTTGCAATCCAAGAAAGTATGTCAATTCTCCAAGTAGTGACATTTCGAATTCTTTCTGCATAACCAAGGCAAAGTTTTGACTCATAGTCTCTTCATTGCTGCCAAAGATAATATCATCTACATAAACAACAAGTATTAGCAATTTGTTATTTTCAACTTTTATATAGAGATTGCTATCTGCTGATCCTTTTGAAAAACCTTGTTGGTGAAGATATTTGTCCAATCGATAGTACCAAGCCCTTGGAGCTTGTTTGAGACCATAGAGAGCCTTTTTCAATCTGCATGCAAGGTTTGGATCATTCCCAAGAATGAAACCATCTGGCTGCTCAATATATACTTCTTCTTCTAAGTCTCCATTCAGAAAGGCTGATTTCACGTCCATTTGAAATACCTTGAAGTTTTGAAAGCTTGAGAGAGCAAGGAACATTTGGATGGCCTCAAGTCTTGCAACAGGAGCAAAGGTCTCTTCAAAATCTATTCCTTCTTGTTGCGCATACCCTTTACAAACAAGTCTGGCCTTGTTTCTAATTACTTCTCCATTTTCATTCAATTTATTTTTGAAGACCCATTTTGTCCCTATGACATTTTTATCTTTTGGTCTAGGAACCAATTCCCAAGTGTTGTTCTTTTCGATCTGCTCAAGTTCTTCATCCATTGCTTTGACCCAGCATTCGTCTTTGCATGCCTCTTTCACACTTTGTGGTTCAGTGGAAGAGAGTAATGCCAAATAGCTTGAAGCTTCTGCAATTCTTCTTCTTGTTTGTACTCCTGCTTCTTTCTGCCCCACAATCTGAGATTCTGGATGATTCTTTTGAACATATTTGGATGGAGTCTTCTCTTCTATTCTTGTCTGCTCCTCTAGTTCTTCTTGAGGTTCTTCTTCTTCTTGAGGTTCTTCTTCTTCATCATTCTGCCTTTGAGGGTAGCCTTCATCTTCTTCAATGTATTCATGATGAACTTGCCTAGGAATATATCCCTTCTCATCAACCACTACATCAATGTTGTCAACAATTCTGCCAAGTCTTTTATTGTAGCACTTGTATGCTTTGCTATGTGGAGAATAACCAAGAAGAATGCCTTCATCTGCTCTTGGTTCAAGTTTGCCAAGTTTCTCATCAGTATTCTTAATATAACATTTGCTCCCAAAGATTTTGAAGTGCTTCACCGAAGGAGTCTCACCACTCCAGAGCTCATGAGGTGTTTGAGTGTTGTTTACTCGGACATTTGTTTTGTTAAGAATAATAACCGTAGCATGTGCAGCTTCACCCCAGAAAGTTGCGGGAGTACCTGATTCATCAAGCACAGCATGAGCCATTTGTTGGATTGTTTTGTTCATTCTTTCCACCACCCCATTTTGCTGAGGAGTTCTAGCCGTAGAGAATTCTCTTCTTATCCCATGTTCTTCACAGAAGTCGAAAAATTTGTTTGAGGTAAACTCCCCACCTCTGTCAGATCTGAGGCACTTAATTTTGTGTCCTGATTCATTTTCAACCAAGGCTTTGAAGGATTTGAATTTTTTGAATGCTTCATCTTTGTGCTTCATAAGCCCTAACCAGACAAACCTGGAGAAATCGTCAATGAATAATATCAAATATTCTTCTCCTCGAGGTGTCCTTTTCCTAAATGGACCGCATACATCTGTATGGACTAGCTCAAGAGGTATGCTGGCTGATCCTTCCTTCTCTGGAAAGTTAGTTCTGGTTTGCTTCCCAAACTGACAAGATTTGCATATAGTGTTGTCTAGAATTTTGATATCTGGAAGACCACGAACTGCCTGATATTTGCATGCTTTCCTTATTTGTGAAAAGCTTAGATGCCCCAACCTCCGATGCCATAGCCAGTGTTCATCATCCTTGCTCAAATAGCATTGTTGTGGTCCTTCTTCAAATATGTATAGATTATTTGGAGTCCTTCTTCCTTTGATCACTATTTTACCTGTATCAAGATCACGAACACAACATCCATTTGATCTAAATATTACCTCTATTCCTTGATCGCACATCTGACTGACACTCAGAAGATTATGCTTCAATCCATCAACATACAAAACATTTCCAGCTTTGACCTTCTCTTTCAATGGAGCAACACCTTTTCCTTTTATGGCTGCAGAGATATCGTTTCCAAAAGAAACTTTCTTCCCCTTTTCTAATGCGGTATATGACTCAAGCTTTTCTTTGTCCCCTTTCATATGCTTCGAACTCCGCTGTCAATGTACCATAGACTTTCTTGACCTTCTGCATAAAAGGCTATCCCACATCTTTTTGGTTGCGGTTCCTTTATTCTCCATGTTCTGACATTTGAGGTTTGTTCCTTCTGAGTTGTCTTCCGGAACCTGCTCCTGCATTCAGAGTCTTCATGACCAAAGTTATTACAAACAGAGCATTCAATTTCATTTTCAAGAACCGAAAAGTTGTTATAAGTCCTTTTCATGGTTCCAGTCATTCTCCCTTGCTTTTGAGCTTCTCTAGTCATGATTGTCTTGTAGGAAACACATTGAGTTGCTTTGTGACCGAAGTTATGGCAAGAAAAGCATTGGCCATTAAAGAAACTTCTGCGATAATCAGATCTATCATCCAACTGATTGTAGCTTCTATTCACATTCATTCTTGGAGCAAATTGGGAAGATTTTACTTGTGGCTGATTGTAGCTTCTGTTTGTCCTTAAGGCAGTTTGTCCCCGAATTTCTTGATGGTCTTTATTTGTTCTTGAGGTAAACTGCCCTTGATTCACCTGATGACTTTTATTTGGCCTTTGCTCGCTTCTCCTTGCTGCATCAAGATAACTTTTAGAGGTAGAGGCTTGAGATGTTTCTCCATTATACCCAAGACCTGTCTATCAGAGGAGATCGTTGCACATTGATAATCTCATCCAAGGTTTCAGATCCTTTAATAAATTTAAGATTAATCGCTTTTGTTTTCTCAATCTCCTTTCTAAGACAAACAATCTCACATTCCAATTTTTCAAGATGTTTTTCCTTTTCAGCTAGTTGACATTGTAGAGAATCAATAATAGCACTCTTCTCTTCTAAGCAAACTTTGAGATCTTTCATTTCTTCACAAAAGCCTTCTACATCTATAGCATCCACGTAGTCATCATCTTCAAAAGCCATTAAAAGTTTATATCTATTACCTTGTTCATCTTCATCACTATTTGAAAGACCATCACTATCTTCATGAGTGTAATAGCTTTTCTTCTTTTCATTTTGTTTCTTGTTCCATTTAACAGGTTCCTTTCCCTTGTCATTCTTATCTTTGTGAGGACATCTGGCAGCATAATGACCTACTCTTCCACAAGCAAAGCATTTAAAAGGTAACTTACCTCTGAACCTTCCAGAACCCCTTTGAAGATTTCTGACAAAATTTGATTCTTCTTCTTCATCTTCTGGCATGTGACTTGCTTCATAATAATCTCCTTTGACTGAAGCCTTGAAAGCAGCTTCTCTTCTTTCTGATGGACCTCCCTTTCTCATTTCATAGGCAGTTAGAATTCCATGAAGCTGAGACATAGTAAGAATTCGTAGATTTTCATTTTCTTCTATTGCAGACACTTTAGATTCAAATTTGGGGGACAATGATCTTAGAACCTTTTCAACCACAATAGCCTCTTTTATTTCTTCACCCACGTTTTTCATGCAATTAACAATCTCATCAACTCTAAGGAAATAGTTAACCACACTTTCATCATTATACATTCTGAGAGTCTCATACTTAATCCTGAGAGTTTGAAGTTTAGCACTCTTTACCTGTTCGTCTCCTTCATAGCTCGTGACAATCTTGTCCCATATTTCTTTTGCATATTTATAGTGTATTACCTTCATGAATTCCGATTGGGATATACATCCCAATAGAGTACTGACTGCTTTCGCATTTGTTTCATATTTCTTTTTCTCATCTGCATCTGTAGGAGTAGCTGAAGGAAAAGTGTAGCCTGTCTCTACGATGTCCCAAACTTCTGTACCAAAAGATTGAAGATAGGCAGTAACTCTTACCTTCCAATAATTGAAGTTTGTCCCATCAAAAACTGGTGGCCTGATTGATGCTTCTCTCTCATAGTTGCTCATGATGAACGATCTACCTTCAAGCGATCAAGCTTCTTTGAAGGACCTACTCTGATACCAATTGTTGGAAATAATACTGAGAGGGGGGGTGAATCAGTATTATCAGAAAAACTTTTTCATTATATGCTCAGAAACATATACGCTACTTCAGTTAAGTGAAACAGCGTGTACACGCTACTGTGTCTAAAGAAACTAGCGTATAACAAGAAAACTTATGATTCAGTAGCTTATCTTCAGTAAATGCATCAGGACATTATTAACCATGATAGTAAAAAAGGTGCAGTATAACAGAACATATCATCACACAGAAAACACACACATGAACACCATGATATAAGGTGGAAACCCAATGTGGGTGAAAACCACCTGCAGCAAGTCGTCTCTATCTTTATTTAATATGAAACTTCAGTTTACAATCTTTTGTACTGGTGCAGCCTTATACCAGTACGCAGGCTACAACCTGTTGAAGGCTTCAACCTTCTCTCGTTCTCCAAACTTCCTTGGAAGGGAGCTCCAACCCCCTTTGCTCTTGTACTAGCTAAGATACTAGTACGTAGGTGCTGGCCTACAATCTTCTTTCCTTCAGGTACCACTTTTCATACATTTTCAGACTGGATATTCCTGAAGCACAATATTACAATCTGAAGACCACAATTCATTCAACTTTCATAACAGATCATTGAAGCACAAAACAACCAATACTAGCATCATCAATCTTTGAATCACTGAACCACTGAAACCCTGTCAACACCAGTCACCAGAACACAGAGCAGAATACAGAACTCTGCAATAGCAGTCAGACCCAACTGCAACCCCAAAAATCAAACTTCAAAAGATATACGCTACTTCAATGAGAGAAACCCGCGTATACACGCGCTTTTACCAAAGACAACCTGCGTACAAATCTAAAAATAAATTCTCTTAACTTGCAGCTGTACCAGACATCAGTTAGACCCAGAACATAACATTGCGCCAGTATGCAGATCTAGAAATACGCATAATCAACCATATCATAATAGTGCATTTCAAACCATTAGATCCCGATCTGTCCTTAGATCTAGTCTTCCATCAACCGGTGTGATCTCTCCTTAGCTTAGATCAAGCAACCCAGAACCTGCATACCAGATCTCTTTCTTTTTCAGATATTCAAGACTTTTCAATTGTATTTGCCTAATGATCTTCTTCTCCTTATATAGCCTTAGGCCTTGCTCAATACCAAGGGCCAAAACCATAGAAATCCAATACCATCAACTTCAAAACTAGGGATCAACACGTTTGTCGAGATACTTTGGTCCAAAGACATAGGCTCAAGTACCGAGGACTAACTACCATGGACCAAAGGGAAGCTTCTCGACATGTACGCCTTTTTCTGTTCATGAAGCTGCGTGCATACGCGACTTCGTATATAGCGAACCTGCGTATCCGCGACTTAGTATATAGCATACCTGCGTGTATACGCAACTTGGGCTTAATGAACCTGCGTATATGAAATTTCTCTCCATACTTGTAGTCTAGACTGAGATCTGTCATCAAAGAGAGTTGCCATCAAGGACAACACCTGTATCGTAGCGCCACACCTGTGCCAAAATGCCAACACTGATGGTTGAACCACTCGAAGAAGGTATCAGAAAAGGAAACCTAGGACTGACCATCATGTCGGGCCATAAGGTCGATCCATCTCTACATCCGTGGCTCAGTCGATGGAGGTAAGCCAAGTGAGATGTATTGCGGCTGCATCAGTGGGATCGTTTCCAAGGCAAAAGCGGTCAAAATAGAACCATATCCGAAGTTCTTCAATTTTCAGTTTTTCACCTTGGTCAGTTGTTCTTTCATCACAGGGAGTACTGCGTCACACCAGTTGAACACCTTTGGTTCAAGGCATTCCAAGGCGTATTGCATATAGGATCTGTTAGCCACGTGAAGAGCCGCACTACTAGCCAGTCTAGCAAAAGTGAACAGAATGGTCCTCAAGGACCGATCAGTGACATCTCGGATGTTGATATTGTTGTCCCTACTCGGCTAAGATCCCTCTCTGCAATACCAGCGAATATAATCTCTCACAGATTCACCCCCACGGGCGGAACCTGATAATGAAAGAGGGGCACCATTCAACTAATCGATGATTGTGGTGGCGCCGTAGAGACAAGGGGCTATTGAATTGCGACTTGAGGAGGTTGGCATACAACAGGCAATGCTTGTACTTGCGACACTGTCACAATATCCAGTGTAGTGGGGATATTTTACATAGGCATATTTTGTTGCATTGAGTATACAACTCTTGGTTGTTGAGGCAGTATTGGCATCCAACCACAATTCCAACAAGTTTACCAAGGATCTGAGCACCAAATCTTTGCAAGTAATGGGCAGTCATATATTCAAAACGGTCAACAACCTTACCATAATGGTTATGCCCATCAACCTTACCAAAGTTATCAGCATCAAATGCATTATGCTGGTATGCAAAGACCCACTGCTCAGGCAATCCCATCTTATCCGGGGTATGCTTCGCCGAACCTGAATCAACAGTTGCCCTTCGTGGCAACTTTGGAGTTACCAGATCTAAATAGGCTAAAAAATGATCCAATCGCTTACGCCCCATGGTGGCCAGCGATTCCTCATAAACTTCCGTCAGATATCCCTAAATTTAATGGAAATCCGGGCGAAGACCCGTCGAATCATGTGATGACTTTTCATCTGTGGTGTTCATCCAACACCCTAAACGATGATTCGATTAGGCTTCGCCTTTTTCAGCGAACGTTAACTGGTCCGGCAGCAAAATGGTATATCGAATTTCCTAGAGCTTCATTTGATAACTTCAGCACCCTAGCCACAACCTTCTTAATCCATTTTCAGTTACCCATAAGGTACAAAACGGGAACAGAACTTCTTACCAATTTCAAGCAAACGACAGCCACTATCATATCTAATCATATTCATGAGTGGTGACGTCGTCGTAGAATGGTAAAAACATATGTTCTTGAACAGTTGTTGGCTGAATGGTTTATTAAGTCATTGTTACCTTCTATTACAAAAGATGTGGCAAAGGGAGGAGTTGTCACTGAAGAGCAAGTCATTGCTTGTACGCAATATCTAGACTTGATTTATACTCAGTCTGGCACGCTCTACGATAAAATCCCTGACGCTCCCAGATCGTAATTTTCCGTTCCTCCTCCTCCTAAATCAAACAAATACTCTCATGCTGGCGATGGCGTGATTGGTACGACAAGCATGAAATTGACAAAGGCTACGTCTAAAAAAGCCCGAAAGATTTCTAGTCAAAATGAAAATGAGGAACTTCTTGGTTCGGAAGTAAATGCCATATCGACTGACAAAGGCAAAGAAACCAAGCAACCAGGAGGCAAGAAGAAAAATAAAGGGAAGAAGAAGAAACAGGAAGAGTTATCCCCTGAAAAATCTTCTACAAACCCTTCTGGAGATAAGAAACCAAATCGTCCATGTCTTATATGTGATGAGGATCATTAGACAAGAGAATGTCCATATAAAGCTAAGCTTAAAAAATTCTTCAAGAATTCGAAAACCTCGGCGGTATTGACTGATCCGTTTCCAAATCCAGGAACTAATCTGGTTGCTAGTGACAATGCTTCCCCGTCCAAAGTGCTAATGCTGTCAGTTTCGAAGCAGCAAAATGATGCTTTGATATCGATAAGGAATAAAGATTACGGGAATCCACAGATGTCGAACAACAAGGATAATGATCAACCTAGTAGTTCAACGACAACTTCGACCGAAGTTGTGCCACCCATCATTCCTGAACTAACGATAAAGCTGCCAAAGGAAGTAGTACACAAATCGACATTTAATCCTCGTGCCAGAGCAGCACAGTATTATAATATATTAGAGGATCTAGCCCAATTGCCATCCGCTATGTCGACTCTTGAGGTACTGCAAAATTGCCCCTCCCAAAAGCAGGCTTTATTATCAGCAATAGGTGGGATTGACCCAATGAATTCCAATCTTGTGTCCTTTAATCATAAAGGATATGACCCTCAGTTACTAGCTCAACTAGCTTTCCTCATTCAAGTGAAAGCCCTCAACAAAACTGTTCATCGAACAATTATTGATGAGGGGGCATCTACATGTATTATGTCGATGAGTTGCTGGAAAACTTTAGGATCTCCACCCTTGTTGGAATCTTTGACGACATTAAAAACATTTGATGGATGAACATACACCCCATATGGGATTTTAATTAACTTGCAAGTCGAACTGGGGGGCAAAACAGTAGAAATTGATGTCGAAGTAATCGACGGAAACCTCGATTACAACATCCTACTAGGAAGGCCCTAGATATATACTATGGCTGCCGTTGTGTCGACCTACTTCAGGAAGATTGCATTTCCCTTTCAAGGAGGAATTACAATCGTCGACCAATAAACATTTCTCCCCAATAGTTCCCAAGTTACGGGAAGCATTCTGATGATCCATGGAAGCCCTCATTCGCTTCAAAATATCGGAGTAGGCCTACTAAAAGACCCTATATTAATGGGGACTTTTTCCCTCCCGCTTCCAATCAATCTTGCGGAAGTGGCAATAGTGGGAACCTGCAATATGGTATCTTCTATTCAAAAGATCTCTGAAGACGATATTAACATGGATCACCTACTGGTATTGCCTTCAAGCCCAATAGAAATATTGTAGCAATCAATGTTTTCGGCATGGGAGGCAAACCCAAATCAACACTCATCAAGCGTTTGGATAGATAGGTCTAAGGAATATGGTACCCCTTCAGATCCTTGGTCGCAAGTACATTCTACTGACGAAGGAATTGTTCAGTCCATGATGATTGACGGGGAACCATGGGAAAATTACCATCATCATTCCCATCTTCTGGATTACCAAGAAGATACTCCTAGTGACCTTCATCATCCCTCAGTTTTTGATTTCCTATCAAATACTGTAAACACAGTGGATTCCGAGCGAAACTTGTCCAATATTGAAGAGACTATCGCCATAAATATCTCGACCAAAACAAATGTTGTAGATAATATTCATGTCGGCAAATGTTGTTCTCCTTCAGAACTAGAAATATATAATGCTCTTTTTCGCGAATTCAGAGATGTCTTTGCTTGGTCGTATGATGAAATGCCAAGCATTGACTCGAGCATAGTTGAACATGAAATTAAGATGTATCCAGATGTCAAACCGGTAAGACAACGGCTACGGTAGGTGCACCCCAAGAAAGCCGCTGCCATCAAGGCAGAAGTTGAAAAACTTCTCCATGCTGGTTTTATTTACTCGGTTCCTCTAACCGATTAGGTATCGAATATTGCTCCTGTAATGAAAAACAAGGAACAATTAGAATGTGCATCGATTATAGGGATGTAAATCAAGCTTGTCTGAGGGACAAATACCCTACACCCTTCATTGACCAGATAATGATCAATGCTCCGGATGTGAAATCTTCTCATTTATGGATGGATTTTCCGGGTATAATCAAATAAATATCTACCCACAGGACCAGTCAAAGACTGCATTTATTTGTCTGTGGGGCACATTTGCATATCGTAAGCTACCCTTTGGTTTAAAGAACATAGGGGAAAAATTTCAGAGGGCAATGAATTATTCCTTCCATGACATCAAAAACATCGTTCAACCATATCTCGACGATCTTCCGGCTCATTCGCGAAAGCGGACCGATCATCCGCAGCATTTAAGAGCGATATTTATACGTTGCCGACACTACAAGATACGACTCAATCCACACAAATGTGTGTTCTGTGTCAGTTCTGGTCATTTACTTGGCTTTGTGGTCTGAAAGGACGAGATTCGTCTCGACACATGTAAGGTTCAGGCAATCATTAATTTACCTCCACCTTCAAATTTGCTTCAGATTTAGAAACTCCAAGGGAAAGCAAACTTTCTGAGGAGGTTCATTCCAAATTACACCAAAATTGCTAGAGGTTATACTCATCTATTGAAAAAAGAAGTACCCTTCATCTGGGATCAGGTCGTGCAAGCTTCCTTTGATGCTTTAAATGAATCCCTAATAAAAGCATCATTAATGTACGCTCTTGATTATCAAAAAGACTTTAACCTGTATCTGGCTACAGCGGATACAACCATCGCAATGGTTTTAGTTCAAGAAGACAATGGAATTGAACATCCTATATATTATTTAAGTAGAAACTTAAATGATACAAAAAGCAAGTACTCCTACGTTGAAAAGCTGGCTCTCGCAGCTGTTCAAGCGATACAGAGATTTCGACACTATGTCCTCTTTCGAAAAACTACCATTTTGTCAGATTGCAACCCCATGACTTATATATTGTCGCGACAGTTGCTGGGGGGGAAATATTCAAAATGGATAGCAATTCTACAAGAGTTTGATCTGGAATTTGTAAAATCCAAATCAAAGAAATCCCTGGTTTTCGCGGAGTTACTATGCGATCTCCCATCGTCGTCCAACGATGCAACATCAGAAGAAGCAATCATGGACGAATCTTTGTTTCTGATATCTTCAAGCAATCCGTGGTATGGAGACATAATCATCTATCTCCAAACCCAAACATATAGGTCTAATACCTCCCGCTCAGAACAACGACGCATTTGATACCAAGCAAAAGACTACATGATCATCGGTGATACACTTTACCGTCGTGGTGTCGATACAGTTCTGAGGAGGTGCCTCACCCACGAGGAGGCTGAAAAAGTCCTGAATGATTGCCATTCAGGCGCGTGTGGGGGGCATCAATCTGGTTATGCTACGGCGCAAAATATTTTACAAGCAGGATACTTCTGGCCAACAATGTTCAAAGATTGCATAACCGCAGTCAAAAGTTGCCATGCATGTCAAATCTTTGATCGAAAAACCAGAATACCACCCGCACCTCTGCAACCAGTAGTTGCTGTTGGGCCATTTTCCAAATGGGGCATATATTTCATGACATGTAACCCCACCTCGGCCGGGGGGCATGGGTATATCATAGTCGCAGTAGACTATTTTACCAAATGGTCCGAGGTGATGCCTACATTATACAACAGCGACGAAACGGCTGCCCTCTTCTTTTTCAACCATGTAGTCTCTAGATTCGGCATCCCACAGGATATAGTTACAGATCATGGATCGCATTTTCACAATCACATGATGGTTGAATTGGCTGCCAAATTAGGACTATCCCACGACAGCTCTACTCCATATTATCCGCAGGCCAACGGACAAGTTGAGGCAATCAACAAGGTCCTGAAGCGGATGCTGCAAAGGATGATTGGAGCCCACAAAAGAAGTTGGCACCTGATCCTGTACTCAGCCTTGTGGGCATACCAGACATCGGTTAGGAATGCAACTGGGTTCACACCCTTTCAACTGGTGTATGGCCTAGAAGCAATCTTACTGGTTCAGTGTGAAATCTCATCCCTCAAACTCGCGGTCGACCTTCTCCCTGGAACTTCAAAAGAGGAGCCTCGTTTCTTGGAACTAATCCAATTGGATGAAACCCGTCGTGATGCCGCTTTGGCTAACGAAGCCCATAAGAAATGATTCAAGGCACAGTTCGACAAGAATGTCAAACCCTGTGTCTTCTCAGAAGGGGACCTGGTCTTACCTTACGACCAGGAATCCGATAAATTGGGAGTAGGTAAATTTAAGTCCTTATGGATGGGCCCCTATATTGTTAAATGTGTATTAGAAAAAGGAGCCTACGAGTTAGTAGATTATGATGGGATTCCACTGGCACAACCTCGCAATGGGTTGTACCTTAAGCATTACTATGCTTGACTCAAGATAGTAACCCCTATGCTTTTGTTACATTTTTGTTTTCACTAAGAGTAATTGTTTTGGTTAAGTTATCCACTTTTACGTTGTTGCAGATGTCGGACCTTTTGGAATAATTTGTTGGATATGCCGACGGAGCGAGTCGTAGTTCGCAGAACCTATCTTCTGCGGCCTGGGCCATCTTCGATCCAAGCGGCGAATTAGTGAGTTTCAGAGGGGTATGTATTGGCCGGTCAACAAACAATATTGTTGAATACAGCGCATTAATAGAGCTCCTCTCTGATGCCATTACATGTGGCATACGCCAACTCATCGTCAGGCTAGACTCACAACTCGTCATACTACAACTCATCGGTATCTACTACGTACAAAATACATCTATCTACCGCAAGTTCCTAAGGGTCAAGATTTTGGAAAGGCAGTTCGATTCTATTCGATATCAGCATATTTCCAGAAACTTAAACACATTAACAGATTCATTGGCAAATTATGTGTTAGATAGACATTTGCAACATTTATAAAAGAAGCATTTCATCAATATTTGCATCAAGATCACATAACTCAACCAAAATAAAACTCCGAAAATCAAAAATATATATATAACTGTTTATGGTTCATACATAATGTTATGTAACCAGGACAAAATCGGTCAAATGACCCAAAACTCAAAATGCTAGGGGGCACCCTAGTCTAATGATGCTGGTGATAACAAGTCACCGCATGTGCAATCATGCGCAAGAGCCTATTCCATCGACTCGGCATGCCAGTAGTATGTCACTGCAACCTCAAAGGCAGCTCGTCGGTCCTCACGTCCGGAATACCAAGAGTGAGGCCCTCGACCTGATTCTGCAGTGCTGAAAGAGTCTCGGCCACATCAAGGTCGTGAAGGATAGCCCTTCCCACAACCTCTCCTGCTGGAGCGGCAATTGGTACTCTCAGACGTACTACTGGCCGAACTAGTCCAATATCTGCATGAGCACATGAGTTTTGGATTAGTCCTAACAGAAGAAAGCACAAGAATATTATAAAAAAGAAACGATAAACAGATATATGGTCAGAGAATTTACCAATAGCACCCCACTGCTCACCAGCCGGTAGCACCAAATCTGGGTCACCCCGGAAATCCATACCAGCATATGGATACTCGGAAAAAACCATCTCCTGATGGTTGAACCACTCGAAGAAGGTATCAAAAAAGGAAACCTGGGACTGACCAGCATGTCGGGCCATAAGGTCGACCCATCTCTGGATCCGTGGCTCAATCTTACGCCCCATGGTGGCCAGCGATTCCTCATAAAATTCTGTCGGATATCCCTAAATTTAATGGAAATTCGGGCGAAGACCCGTCGAATCATGTGATGACTTTTCATCTGTGGTGTTCATCCAACACCCTAAACGATGATTCGATTAGGCTTCACCTTTTTCAGCAAACGTTAACTGGTCCAGCAACAAAATGGTATATCAAATTGCCTAGAGCTGCGTTTGATAACTTCAGTTCCCTAGCCACGACCTTTTTAACCCATTTTCAGTTACCCATAAGGTACGAAACGGGAACAGAATTTCTTACCAATTTCAAGCAAACAACGGCCGCTCACATATCCGATCATATTCATGAGTGGCGACGTCGTCGTAGAATGGTAAAAACATATGTTCCTGAACAGCTGTTGGCTGAATGGTTTATTAAGTCATTGTTACCTTCTATTACAGAAGATGTGGCAAAGGGAGGAGTCATCACTGAAGAGCAAGTCATTGCTTGTGCGCAATATCTATACTTGATTTATACTCAGTCTGGCACGCTCTACGATAAAATCCCCGACGCTCCCAGACAGGAATTTTCCGTTCCTCCTCCTCCTAAATCAAACAAAGACTCTCATGCCAGTGATGGCATGATTGGTATGACAAGCACAAAATCGACAAAGGCTACGTCTAAAAGGCCCAAAAGATTTCTAGTCAAAATGAAAATGAGGAACTTCTCTCCTCGAAAGTAAATGTTGTATCGACTGACAAAGGCAAAGAAACCAATCAACCAGGAGGCAAGAAGAAAAATAAAGGGAAGAAGAAGAAACAGGAAGAGTTATCCCCTGAAAAATCTTTTGCAAACCCTTCTAGAGATAAGAAACCAAATCTTCCATGTCTTATACGTGATGAGGATCGTTGGACAAGAGAATGTCCATATAAAGCTAAGCTTAAAAAATTCTTCAAGAATTCGAAAACCTCGGCGGTATTAACTGATCCGTTTCCAAATCCAGGAACTAATCTGGTTGCTAGTGAAAATGCTTCCCCGTCCCAAGTGCTAATGCTCTCAGTTTCGAAGCAGCAAAATGATGCTTTGATATCGACAAGGAATAAAGATTACGGGAATCCACAGATGTTGAACAACAAGGATAATGATCAACCTAGTAGTTCGACGACAACTTCGACCGAAGTTGTGCCACCCATCATTCCTGAACTAACGATAAAACCGCCAAAGGGAGTAGTACACAAATTGACATTTAATCCTCGTGCCAGAGCAGCACAGTATTATAATATAGTGGAGGATCTGGCCCAATCGCCATCCGCTATGTCGACTCTTGAGGTACTGCAAAATTGCCCCTCCCAAAAGAAGGCTTTATTATTAGCGATAGGTGGGGTTCACCCAACGGATTCCAATCTTGTGTCCTTTAATCACAAAGGATATGACCCTCAGTTACCAACTCAACTAGCTTTCCTCATTCAAGTGAAAACCCTCAACAAAACTGTTCATCGAACAATTATTGATGAGGGGGCATCTACATGTATTATGTAAATGAGTTGCTGGAAAAATTTAGGATCTCCACCCTTGTCGCGATCTTCGATGACATTAAAATCATTTGATGGATGAACATACACCCTATATGGGATTTTAAGTAACTTGCAAGTCGAACTCGGGGGAAAAACAGTAGAAATAGATGTCGAAGTAATCGATGGAAACCTCGATTACAACATCCTACTGGGAAGGCCCTAGATATATGCTATGGCTGCCGTTGTGTGGACCTACTTCAGGAAGATTTCATTTCCCTTTCAAGGAGGAATTACAATCGTCGACCAACAAACATTTCTCCCCAACAGTTCCCAAGTTACGGGAAGCATTCCGATGATCCATGGAAGCCCTCATTCGCTTCAAAATATCGGAGTAGGCCTACTAAAAGACCCTATATTAATGGGGACTTTTTCCCTCCCGCCACGAATCAATCTGGCCGAAGTGGCAACAGTGGGAACCTGCAATATGGTATAATTTATTCAAAAGATCTCTGAAGACGATATTAACATGGATCACCTACAGGTATTGCCTCCAGGCCCAATAGAAATATTGTAGCAATCAATGTTTTCGGCATGGGAGGCAAACCCAAATCAACACTCATCAAGCGTTTGGATAGATAGGTCTAAGGAATATGGTACCCCTTCAGATCCTTGGTCACAAGTACATTCTACTGACGAAGGAATTGTTCAGTCCA
This sequence comes from Pinus tabuliformis, assembly GCA_031772625.1. Taxonomy (NCBI): domain Eukaryota; kingdom Viridiplantae; phylum Streptophyta; class Pinopsida; order Pinales; family Pinaceae; genus Pinus; species Pinus tabuliformis. The sequence continues at coordinate 1,038,777,273 of CM062819.1, forward strand.
TGATGATTGACGGGGAACCATGGGAAGATTACCACCATCGTTCCCATCTTCTGGATTACTAAGAAGATACTCCTAGTGACCTTCATCATCACTCAGTTTTTGATTTCCTATCAAATACTGTAAACACGGTGGATTCCGAGTGAAACTTGTCCAATATTGAAGAGACTATCGCCATAAATATCTTGACCAAAACAAATGTTGTAGAGAATATTCATGTCGGCAAATGTTGTTCTCCTTCAGAACTGGAAATATATAATTCTCTTTTTCGCTAATTCAGATATGTCTTTGCTTGGTCATACGATGAAATTCCAGGCATTGACTCAAGCATAGTTGAACACGAAATTAAGATGTATCCAGATGTCAAACCGGTAAGACAACAGTTATGGCAAGTGCACCCCAAGAAAGTCACTGCCATCAAGGCAGAAGTTGAAAAACTTCTCCATGCTGGTTTTATTTACCTGGTTCCTCTAACTGATTGGGTATCGAATATTGTTCCTGTAATAAAAAAAAGGAACGATTAGAGAGTGCGTCGACTATAGGGATGTAAATCAAGCTTGTCCAAAGGACAACTACCCTACACCCTTCATTGACCAGATAATTGATGAATGCGCCGGATGTGAAATATTTTCATTTATGGATGGATTTTCCGGGTATAATCAAATAAATATCCACCCACAGGACCAGTCAAAGACTACATTTATTTGTCCGTGGGGCACATTTGCATATCGCAAGCTACCCTTTGGTTTAAAGAACACAGGGGCAACTTTTCAGAGGGCAATGAACTATGCCTTCCATGACATCAAAAACATCGTTCAACCATATCTCGACGATCTTCCGGCTCATTCGCGAAAGCGGACCGATCATCCGCAGCATTTAAGAGTGATATTTCTACGTTGCCGACACTACAAGATACGACTCAATCCACACAAATGTGTGTTCTGTGTTAGTTCTGGTCGTTTACTTGGCTTTGTGGTCTCAAAGGACGAGATTCGTCTCGACCCATGTAAAGTTCAGGCAATCATTAATTTTCCTCCACCTTCAAATTTGCTTTAGATTTAGAAACTCCAAGGGAAAGCAAACTTTCTGAGGAGGTTCATTCCAAATTACACCAAAATTGCTAGAGGTTATACTCGTCTATTGAAAAAAGAAGTACCCTTCATCTGGGATCAGGTCGTGCAAGCTTCCTTTGATGCTTTAAAGTAATCCCTAATAAAAGAATCATTAATGTACGCTCTTGATTATCAAAAAGACTTTAACCTGTATCTGGCTGCAGCGGATACAACCATCGCAATGGTTTTAGTTCAAGAAGACAATGGAATTTAACATCCTATATATTATTTGAGTAGAAACTTAAATGATACAGAAAGCAAGTACTCCTACGTTGAAAATCTGGCTCTCGCAACTGTTCAAGCAATACAGAGATTTCGACACTATGTCCTCTTTTGAAAAACTACCATTTTGTCAGATTGCAACCCCATGACTTATATATTATCGCGACAGTTGCTTGGGGGAAAATATTCAAAATGGATAGCAATTCTACAAGAGTTTGATCTGGAATTTGTAAAATCCAAATCGAAGAAATCCCTGGTTTTCACGGAATTACTATGCGATCTCCCATTGTCGTCCAACGATGCAACATCAGAAGAAGCAATCGTGGACGAATCTTTGTTTCTGATATCCTCAAGCAATCCGTGGTATGGAGACATAATCATCTATCTCCAAACCCAAACATATAGGTCTAATACCTCCCGCTTAGAACAACGACGCATTCGATACCAAGCAAAAGACTACATGATCATCGGTGATACACTTTACCGTCGCGGTGTCGATACAGTTCTGAGGAGGTGCCTCACCCACGAGGAGGCCGAAAAAGTCCTGAATGATTGCCATTCAGGCGCGTGTGAGGGGCATCAATCTGGTTATGCTACGGCGCAAAAGATTTTACGAGCAGGATACTTCTGGCCAACAATGTTCAAAGATTGCATAACTACAGTCAGAAGTTGCCATGCATGTCAAATCTTTGATCGAAAAACCAGAATACCACCCGCACCTCTGCAACTAGTAGTTGTTGTTGGGCCATTTGCCAAATGGGGCATAGATTTCATGACATGTAACCCCACCTCGGCCGGGGGGCATGGGTATATCATAGTCACTGTAGACTATCTTTAACCAAATGGTCTGAGGCGATGCCTACATTAAACAACAGCGGCTAAACGGCTGCCCTCTTCTTTTTCAATCATGTAGTCTCTATATTCAGCGTCCCACAGGCTATAGTTATAGATCATGGATTTCATTTTCACAATCACATGATGGTTGAATTGGCTACAAAATTAGGACTGTCCCATGACATCTCTACTCCATATTATCCGCAGGCCAACGAACAAGTTGAGGCAATCAACAAGGTCCTAAAGCGGATGCTGCAAAGGATGATTGGAGCCCACAAAAGAAGTTGGCACCTAATCCTATACTTAGCCTTGTGGGAATACCGGACATCGATGAGGAATGCAACCGGGTTTACACCCTTTCAATTGGTGTATGGCCTGGAAGCAATCTTACCGGTTCAGTGTGAAATCTCATCCCTCAAACTCGCAGTCGACCTTCTCCCCGGAACTTCAAAAGAGGAGGCTCGTTTCTTGGAACTAATCCAATTGGATGAAACCTGTCATGATGCCACTTTGGCTAATGAAGCCCATAAGAAACGAGTCAAGGCGTAGTTCGACAAGAATGTCAAACCTTGTGTCTTCTCAGAAGGTGACCTGGTCTTACTTTACGACCAGGAATCCGATAAATTGGGAGCAGGTAAATTCAAGTCCTTATGGATGGGCCCCTATATTGTTAAACGTGTATTAGAAAAAGGAGCCTACGAGTTAGTAGATTATGATGGGATTCCACTGGCGCAACCTCGCAATGGGTTGTACCTTAAGCGTTACTATGCTTGACTCAAGATAGTAACCCTATGCTTTTGTTACATTTTTGTTTTCACTAAGGGTAATTGTTTTGGTTAAGTGATCCACTTTTACGTTGTTGCAAATGTCGTACCTTTTGGAATCATTTGTTGGATATGCCGACGGAGCGAGTCGTAGTTCGCAGAACCTATCTTCTGTGGCCTGGGCCATCTTCGATCCAAGCGGCGAATTAGTGAGTTTCAGAGGGGTATGTATTGGTCGTTCAACGAACAATATTGTTGAATACAGCTCGTTAATAGATCTCCTCTCTGATGACATTAAGCGTGGCGTATGCCGACTCATCGTCAAGCTAGACTCATAACTCGCCATACTACAGCGCACCGGTATCTACTCCGTACGGAATCCAGCTATCTACCGCAAGTTCCTAAGGGTCAAGATTTTGGAAAGGCAGTTTGATTCTATTTGATATCAGCATATTTCCAGAAACTTAAACACATTAATAGATTCATTGGAAAATTATGTGTTAGATATACATTTTCAACATTTATAAAAGAAGCATTTCATCAATATTTGCATCAAGATCACGTAACTCAACCAAAAGAAAACTCTGAAAATCAAAAATATATATATAAATGTTTATGGTTCATACATAATGTTCTGTAACCAGGACAAAATCAGTCAAATGACCCAAAACTCAAAATGCTAGGGGGCACCCTAGTCTAATGATGTTGGTGATAACAAGTCACTTCCTGTGCAATCATGCGTAAAAGCCTAGTCCATCGACTCGGCACGCCAGTAGTATGTCGTTGCAACCTCAGAGGTAGCTCGTCGGTCCTCACGTCCAGAATACCAAGAGTGAGGCCCTCGACCTGATCCTACAAAGCTGAAAGATTCTTTGCCACATCAAGGTCGTGAAGGATAGCCCTTCCCACAGCCTCTCCTGTTAGAGCGGCAGCTGGTACTCTCAAACATACTACTGGCCGAACTAGTCCAACATCTGCATGAGCACATTAGTTTTGATTAGTCCTGATAGAAGAAAGCACAAGAACATTATAAAAAAGAAACGAAAAACAGAGATATGGTTAGAGAATTTACCGATAACACCCCACTGCTCACCAGCCAGTAGCACCAAATCCGGGTCACCCTGGAAATCCGTACCAGCATATGGATACTCAAAAAAAACCATCTCCTCATTGTTGGAAATAATACTGAGAGGGGGGGTGAATCAGTATTATCAGAAAAACTTTTTCATTTTATGCTCAGAAACATATACGCTACTTCAGTTAAGTGAAACAGCATGTACACGCTATTGTGTCTAAAGAAACCAGCGTATAACAAGAAAACTTATGATTCAGTAGCTTATCTTCAGTAAATGCATCAAGACATTATTAACCATGATAGTAAAATAGGTGCAGTATAACAGAACAGATCATCACACAGAAAACACACACATGAACACCATGATATAAGGTGGAAACCCAATGTGGGTGAAAACCACCTGCTGCAAGTCGTCTCTATCTTTCTTTAATATGAAACTTCAGTTTACAATCTTTTGTACTGGTGCAGCCTTATACCAGTACGCAGGCTACAACCTGCTGAAGGCTTCAACCTTCTCTTGTTCTCCAAACTTCCTTGGAAGGGAGCTCCAACCCCCTTTGCTCTTGTACTAGCTAAGATACTAGTACGTAGGTGCTGGCCTACAATCTTCTTTCCTTCAGGTACCACTTTTCATACATTTTCAAACTGGATATTCCTGAAGCACAATATTACAATCTGAAGACCACAATTCATTCAACTTTCATAACAGATCATTGAAGCACAAAACAACCAATACTAGCATCATCAATCTTTGAATCACTGAACCACTGAAACCCTATCAACACCAGTCACCAGAACACAGAGCAGACTACAGAACTCTGCAATAGCAGTCAGACCCAACTGCAACCCCAAAAATCAAACTTCAAAAGATATACGCTACTTCAATGAGAGAAACCCGCGTATACACGCGCTTTTACCAAAGACAACCTGCGTACAGATCTAAAAATAAATTCTCTTAACTTGCAGCTGTACCAGACATCAGTTAGACCCAGAACATAACATTGCGCCAGTATGCAGATCTAGAAATACGCATAATCAACCATATCATAATAGTGCATTTCAAACCATTAGATCCCGATCTGTCCTTAGATCTAGTCTTCCATCAACCGGTGTGATCTCTCCTTAGCTTAGATCAAGCAACCCAGAACTTGCATACCAGATCTCTTTCTTTTTCAGATATTTAAGACTTTTCAATTGTATTTGCCTAATGATCTTCTTCTCCTTATATAGCCTTAGGCCTTGCTCAATACCAAGGGCCAAAACCATAGAAATCCAATACCATCAACTTCAAAACTAGGGATCAACACGTCTGTCGAGATACTTTGGTCCAAAGACATAGGCTCAAGTACCAAGGACTAACTACCACGGACCAAAGGGAAGCTTCTCGACATGTACGCCTTTTTCTGTTCATGAAGCTGCGTGCATACGCGACTTCGTATATAGCGAACCTGCATATCCGCGACTTAGTATATAGCGTACCTGTGTGTATACGCAACTTGGGCTTAATGAACCTGCGTATATGAAATTTCTCTTCATACTTGTAGTCTGGACTGAGATCTGTCATCAAAGAGAGTTTCCATCAAGGACAACACCTGTATCGTTGCGCCACACCTGTGCCAAAATGCCAAAAATCTCCCCCTTTGGACTTGATGGCAACCCCAAGATCCTTAGAACCATTCTCCCCCTTTGTCATCAAGGGCAAAGGGCTGTGCTCCCCCTGAGTACATGCTGATATCTCTGCTTGGCTGTGTTGAAACATGCTCCCCCTGACTGTAGGCAATATCTGCAAAAGATGTTCTTCAAAAGAACCAAGACCTTCCTATCACCAAAAGACTCAATACATACATCCATACTCCAAGAGGGGATACATCAGAAAGTTACATATAACAACCAATTATATTACATCATTCATCCCAGGCATAGTGGGGAAACCAACATAGGCCGTTACATGACCTTGACACCATAAAAGAGATAAAAGAGATACATGACATAGAGACAACAAATCTAGACCAAGACTTATGAAAGTCACAAGCAGCATCTGATAAACATCTTTTAGATCAGCGACCAAGATTTCCTTCTGAGCTCCTTCTCCTAAAATCAACAACAGTTGTGTACTAGAACCAAAAGCATCTAAATGCCAACAATGCTTTATGAGACTTTAAGTTGTTCCCCCTGAACCTGTGCCTGCTGCACCCCCTGAAACTGTGCCTGAAGAATTCTGGCATACCCATCTCAGACCTTCTCCAACCAGAGTCTGCCCTTGCTATTCAGAACTCCATATACGCGACTTCTCCTCCATAAAACAGCGTATGTACGCGGATATGCTTTCTACAACACGCGCACGTCATACACGCGACTTTCCCAGTATAAATCTGCGTATATACGCGGATATCCCTTACGTAACTTGCGTATACCAACTTTTCTGTAGAACAGACAAGCTTCAACAGCAGGATGAAGCATCAACTACTCCCAGCTTTTGTCTGAGATATTCAAAAGTTTCCCTGGGCAGTGGTTTTGTGAGAATATCAGCAACTTGTTCCTTAGAAGGAACATACTCCAACTTGAGCTTCTTCTCAAGCACTTGTTCCCAAAGAAAATGGTACTTGATTGGTATGTGCTTGGTCTTTGAGTGCATGACTGGATTCTTTGAAATGCTGATTGCACTTGTATTATCACATAAGATAGAGACTGGTGAAGTGCAAGTGATTTGAAAATCCTGCAAGGTCTGCATCATCCAAAGAAGTTGTGTGCAACAAGATGCCGTAGCAACATATTCTGCTTCAGCTGTAGATAAGGCAATCGAACTCTGTTTCTTGCTGAACCAAGATACTAATCTGGAGCCCATAAAGAATGCACCACCACTTGTGCTCTTCCTGTCATCCACGCTTCCGGCCCAATCTGCATCTGTATAAGCATGAAGTGTGAGATCTGTATCTCTAGGATACCATAATCCATAATGTTGTGTCCCTTGAAGATATTTGAAAATTCTCTTCACTTCCTGAAGATGAGTCTCCTTTGGATTTGCCTGAAATCTCCCAACTATTCCGACTGCATGCATGATGTCTGGTCGGGTACCTGTCAAATAAAGCAAACTCCCAATCATGGATCTATAAGTTGGTTGATGAACTGCTGCTGATTCATCATTTGCACTGAGGCTGCATCCTGTAACCATGGGTGTACATACTGGCTTTGAATCTTCCATGCCATACTTCTTCAAGATCTGCTTGAGGTACTTGGTTTGAGACAAGAAGATGCCTCCTTCATTTTGTTGGATTTGCAATCCAAGAAAGTATGTCAATTCTCCAAGTAGTGACATTTCGAATTCTTTCTGCATAACCAAGGCAAAGTTTTGACTCATAGTCTCTTCATTGCTGCCAAAGATAATATCATCTACATAAACAACAAGTATTAGCAATTTGTTATTTTCAACTTTTATATAGAGATTGCTATCTGCTGATCCTTTTGAAAAACCTTGTTGGTGAAGATATTTGTCCAATCGATAGTACCAAGCCCTTGGAGCTTGTTTGAGACCATAGAGAGCCTTTTTCAATCTGCATGCAAGGTTTGGATCATTCCCAAGAATGAAACCATCTGGCTGCTCAATATATACTTCTTCTTCTAAGTCTCCATTCAGAAAGGCTGATTTCACGTCCATTTGAAATACCTTGAAGTTTTGAAAGCTTGAGAGAGCAAGGAACATTTGGATGGCCTCAAGTCTTGCAACAGGAGCAAAGGTCTCTTCAAAATCTATTCCTTCTTGTTGCGCATACCCTTTACAAACAAGTCTGGCCTTGTTTCTAATTACTTCTCCATTTTCATTCAATTTATTTTTGAAGACCCATTTTGTCCCTATGACATTTTTATCTTTTGGTCTAGGAACCAATTCCCAAGTGTTGTTCTTTTCGATCTGCTCAAGTTCTTCATCCATTGCTTTGACCCAGCATTCGTCTTTGCATGCCTCTTTCACACTTTGTGGTTCAGTGGAAGAGAGTAATGCCAAATAGCTTGAAGCTTCTGCAATTCTTCTTCTTGTTTGTACTCCTGCTTCTTTCTGCCCCACAATCTGAGATTCTGGATGATTCTTTTGAACATATCTGGATGGAGTCTTCTCTTCTATTCTTGTCTGCTCCTCTAGTTCTTCTTGAGGTTCTTCTTCTTCTTGAGGTTCTTCTTCTTCATCATTCTGCCTTTGAGGGTAGCCTTCATCTTCTTCAATGTATTCATGATGAACTTGCCTAGGAATATATCCCTTCTCATCAACCACTACATCAATGTTGTCAACAATTCTGCCAAGTCTTTTATTGTAGCACTTGTATGCTTTGCTATGTGGAGAATAACCAAGAAGAATGCCTTCATCTGCTCTTGGTTCAAGTTTGCCAAGTTTCTCATCAGTATTCTTAATATAACATTTGCTCCCAAAGATTTTGAAGTGCTTCACCGAAGGAGTCTCACCACTCCAGAGCTCATGAGGTGTTTGAGTGTTGTTTACTCGGACATTTGTTTTGTTAAGAATAATAACCGTAGCATGTGCAGCTTCACCCCAGAAAGTTGCGGGAGTACCTGATTCATCAAGCACAGCACGAGCCATTTGTTGGATTGTTCTGTTCATTCTTTCCACCACCCCATTTTGCTGAGGAGTTCTAGCCGTAGAGAATTCTCTTCTTATCCCATGTTCTTCACAGAAGTCGAAAAATTTGTTTGAGGTAAACTCCCCACCTCTGTCAGATCTGAGGCACTTAATTTTGTGTCCTGATTCATTTTCAACCAAGGCTTTGAAGGATTTGAATTTTTTGAATGCTTCATCTTTGTGCTTCATAAGCCCTAACCAGACAAACCTGGAGAAATCGTCAATGAATAATATCAAATATTCTTCTCCTCGAGGTGTCCTTTTCCTAAATGGACCGCATACATCTGTATGGACTAGCTCAAGAGGTATGCTGGCTGATCCTTCCTTCTCTGGAAAGTTAGTTCTGGTTTGCTTCCCAAACTGACAAGATTTGCATATAGTGTTGTCTAGAATTTTGATATCTGGAAGACCACGAACTGCCTGATATTTTCATGCTTTCCTTATTTGTGAAAAGCTTAGATGCCCCAACCTCCGATGCCATAGCCAGTGTTCATCATCCTTGCTCAAATAGCATTGTTGTGGTCCTTCTTCAAATATGTATAGATTATTTGGAGTCCTTCTTCCTTTGATCACTATTTTACCTGTATCAAGATCACGAACACAACATCCATTTGATCTAAATATTACCTCTATTCCTTGATCGCACATCTGACTGACACTCAGAAGATTATGCTTCAATCCATCAACATACAAAACATTTCCAGCTTTGACCTTCTCTTTCAATGGAGCAACACCTTTTCCTTTTATGGCTGCAGAGATATCGTTTCCAAAAGAAACTTTCTTCCCCTTTTCTAATGCGGTATATGACTCAAGCTTTTCTTTGTCCCCTTTCATATGCTTCGAACTCCGCTGTCAATGTACCATAGACTTTCTTGACCTTCTGCATAAAAGGCTATCCCACATCTTTTTGGTTGCGGTTCCTTTATTCTCCATGTTCTGACATTTGAGGTTTGTTCCTTCTGAGTTGTCTTCCGGAACCTGCTCCTGCATTCAGAGTCTTCATGACCAAAGTTATTACAAACAGAGCATTCAATTTCATTTTCAAGAACTGAAAAGTTGTTATAAGTCCTTTTCATGGTTCCAGTCATTCTCCCTTGCTTTTGAGCTTCTCTAGTCATGATTGTCTTGTAGGAAACACATTGAGTTGCTTTGTGACCGAAGTTATGGCAAGAAAAGCATTGGCCATTAAAGAAACTTCTGCGATAATCAGATCTATCATCCAACTGATTGTAGCTTCTATTCACATTCATTCTTGGAGCAAATTGGGAAGATTTTACTTGTGGCTGATTGTAGCTTCTGTTTGTCCTTAAGGCAGTTTGTCCCCGAATTTCTTGATGGTCTTTATTTGTTCTTGAGGTAAACTGCCCTTGATTCACCTGATGACTTTTATTTGGCCTTTGCTCGCTTCTCCTTGCTGCATCAAGATAACTTTTAGAGGTAGAGGCTTGAGATGTTTCTCCATTATACCCAAGACCTGTCTATCAGAGGAGATCGTTGCACATTGATAATCTCATCCAAGGTTTCAGATCCTTTAATAAATTTAAGATTAATCGCTTTTGTTTTCTCAATCTCCTTTCTAAGACAAACAATCTCACATTCCAATTTTTCAAGATGTTTTTCCTTTTCAGCTAGTTGACATTGTAGAGAATCAATAATAGCACTCTTCTCTTCTAAGCAAACTTTGAGATCTTTCATTTCTTCACAAAAGCCTTCTACATCTATAGCATCCACGTAGTCATCATCTTCAAAAGCCATTAAAAGTTTATATCTATTACCTTGTTCATCTTCATCACTATTTGAAAGACCATCACTATCTTCATGAGTGTAATAGCTTTTCTTCTTTTCATTTTGTTTCTTGTTCCATTTAACAGGTTCCTTTCCCTTGTCATTCTTATCTTTGTGAGGACATCTGGCAGCATAATGACCTACTCTTCCACAAGCAAAGCATTTAAAAGGTAACTTACCTCTGAACCTTCCAGAACCCCTTTGAAGATTTCTGAAAAAATTTGATTCTTCTTCTTCATCTTCTGGCATGTGACTTGCTTCATAATAATCTCCTTTGACTGAAGCCTTGAAAGCAGCTTCTCTTCTTTCTGATGGACCTCCCTTTCTCATTTCATAGGCAGTTAGAATTCCATGAAGCTGAGACATAGTAAGAATTCGTATATTTTCATTTTCTTCTATTGCAGACACTTTAGATTCAAATTTGGGGGACAATGATCTTAGAACCTTTTCAACCACAATAGCCTCTTTTATTTCTTCACCCACGTTTTTCATGCAATTAACAATCTCATCAACTCTAAGGAAATAGTTAACCACACTTTCATCATTATACATTCTGAGAGTCTCATACTTAATCCTGAGAGTTTGAAGTTTAGCACTCTTTACCTGTTCGTCTCCTTCATAGCTCGTGACAATCTTGTCCCATATTTCTTTTGCATATTTATAGTGTATTACCTTCATGAATTCCGATTGGGATATACATCCCAATAGAGTACTGACTGCTTTCGCATTTGTTTCATATTTCTTTTTCTCATCTGCATCTGTAGGAGTAGCTGAAGGAAAAGTGTAGCCTGTCTCTACGATGTCCCAAACTTCTGTACCAAAAGATTGAAGATAGGCAGTAACTCTTACCTTCCAATAATTGAAGTTTGTCCCATCAAAAACTGGTGGCCTGATTGATGCTTCTCTCTCATAGTTGCTCATGATGAACGATCTACCTTCAAGCGATCAAGCTTCTTTGAAGGACCTACTCTGATACCAATTGTTAGAAATAATACTGAGAGGGGGGGTGAATCAGTATTATCAGAAAAACTTTTTCATTATATGCTCAGAAACATATACGCTACTTCAGTTAAGTGAAACAGCGTGTACACGCTACTGTGTCTAAAGAAACTAGCGTATAACAAGAAAACTTATGATTCAGTAGCTTATCTTCAGTAAATGCATCAGGACATTATTAACCATGATAGTAAAAAAGGTGCAGTATAACAGAACATATCATCACACAGAAAACACACACATGAACACCATGATATAAGGTGGAAACCCAATGTGGGTGAAAACCACCTGCAGCAAGTCGTCTCTATCTTTATTTAATATGAAACTTCAGTTTACAATCTTTTGTACTGGTGCAGCCTTATACCAGTACGCAGGCTACAACCTGTTGAAGGCTTCAACCTTCTCTCGTTCTCCAAACTTCCTTGGAAGGGAGCTCCAACCCCCTTTGCTCTTGTACTAGCTAAGATACTAGTACGTAGGTGCTGGCCTACAATCTTCTTTCCTTCAGGTACCACTTTTCATACATTTTCAGAATGGATATTCCTGAAGCACAATATTACAATCTGAAGACCACAATTCATTCAACTTTCATAACAGATCATTGAAGCACAAAACAACCAATACTAGCATCATCAATCTTTGAATCACTGAACCACTGAAACCCTGTCAACACCAGTCACCAGAACACAGAGCAGAATACAGAACTCTGCAATAGCAGTCAGACCCAACTGCAACCCCAAAAATCAAACTTCAAAAGATATACGCTACTTCAATGAGAGAAACCCGCGTATACACGCGCTTTTACCAAAGACAACCTGCATACAAATCTAAAAATAAATTCTCTTAACTTGCAGCTGTACCAGACATCAGTTAGACCCAGAACATAACATTGCGCCAGTATGCAGATCTAGAAATACGCATAATCAACCATATCATAATAGTGCATTTCAAACCATTAGATCCCGATCTGTCCTTAGATCTAGTCTTCCATCAACCGGTGTGATCTCTCCTTAGCTTAGATCAAGCAACCCAGAACCTGCATACCAGATCTCTTTCTTTTTCAGATATTCAAGACTTTTCAATTGTATTTGCCTAATGATCTTCTTCTCCTTATATAGCCTTAGGCCTTGCTCAATACCAAGGGCCAAAACCATAGAAATCCAATACCATCAACTTCAAAACTAGGGATCAACACGTTTGTCGAGATACTTTGGTCCAAAGACATAGGCTCAAGTACCGAGGACTAACTACCATGGACCAAAGGGAAGCTTCTCGACATGTACGCCTTTTTCTGTTCATGAAGCTGCGTGCATACGCGACTTCGTATATAGCAAACCTGCGTATCCGCGACTTAGTATATAGCATACCTGCGTGTATACGCAACTTGGGCTTAATGAACCTGCGTATATGAAATTTCTCTCCATACTTGTAGTCTAGACTGAGATCTGTCATCAAAGAGAGTTGCCATCAAGGACAACACCTGTATCGTAGCGCCACACCTGTGCCAAAATGCCAACACTGATGGTTGAACCACTCGAAGAAGGTATCAGAAAAGGAAACCTAGGACTAACCATCATGTCGGGCCATAAGGTCGATCCATCTCTACATTCGTGGCTCAGTCGATGGAGGTAAGCCAAGTGAGATGTATTGCGGCTGCATCAGTGGGATCGTTTCCAAGGCAAAAGCGGTCAAAATAGAACCATATCCGAAGTTCTTCAATTTTCAGTTTTTCACCTTGGTCAGTTGTTCTTTCATCACAGGGAGTACTGCGTCACACCAGTTGAACACCTTTGGTTCAAGGCATTCCAAGGCGTATTGCATATAGGATCTGTTAGCCACGTGAAGAGCCGCACTACTAGCCAGTCTAGCAAAAGTGAACAGAATGGTCCTCAAGGACCGATCAGTGACATCTCGGATGTTGATATTGTTGTCCCTACTCGGCTAAGATCCCTCTCTGCAATACCAGCGAATATAATCTCTCACAGATTCACCCCCACGGGCGGAACCTGATAATGAAAGAGGGGCACCATTCAACTAATCGATGATTGTGGTGGCGCCGTAGAGACAAGGGGCTATTGAATTGCGACTTGAGGAGGTTGGCATACAACAGGCAATGCTTGTACTTGCGACACTGTCACAATATCCAGTGTAGTGGGGATATTTTACATAGGCATATTTTGTTGCATTGAGTATACAACTCTTGGTTGTTGAGGCAGTATTGGCATCCAACCACAATTCCAACAAGTTTACCAAGGACCTGAGCACCAAATCTTTGCAAGTAATGGGCAGTCATACATTCAAAACGGTCAACAACCTTACCATAATGGTTATGCCCATCAACCTTACCAAAGTTATCAGCATCAAATGCATTATGTTGGTATGCAAAGACCCACTGCTCAGGCAATCCCATCTTATCCGAGGTATGCTTCGCCGAACCTGAATCAACAGTTGCCCTTCGTGGCAACTTTGGAGTTACCAGATCTAAATAGGCTAAAAAATGATCCAATCGCTTACGCCCCATGGTGGCCAGCGATTCCTCATAAACTTCCGTCAGATATCCCTAAATTTAATGGAAATCCGGGCAAAGACCCGTCGAATCATGTGATGACTTTTCATCTGTGGTGTTCATCCAACACCCTAAACAATGATTCGATTAGGCTTCACCTTTTTCAGCGAACGTTAACTTGTTCGGCAGCAAAATGGTATATCGAATTTCATAGAGCTTCATTTGATAACTTCAGCACCCTAGCCACAACCTTCTTAATCCATTTTCAGTTACCCATAAGGTACAAAACGGGAACAGAACTTCTTACCAATTTCAAGCAAACGACAGCCACTATCATATCTAATCATATTCATGAGTGGTGACGTCGTCGTAGAATGGTAAAAACATATGTTCTTGAACAGTTGTTGGCTGAATGGTTTATTAAGTCATTGTTACCTTCTATTACAAAAGATGTGGCAAAGGGAGGAGTTGTCACTGAAGAGCAAGTCATTGCTTGTACGCAATATCTAGACTTGATTTATACTCAGTCTGGCACGCTCTACGATAAAATCCCTGACGCTCCCAGATCGTAATTTTCCGTTCCTCCTCCTCCTAAATCAAACAAATACTCTCATGCTGGCGATGGCGTGATTGGTACGACAAGCATGAAATTGACAAAGGCTACGTCTAAAAAAGCCCGAAAGATTTCTAGTCAAAATGAAAATGAGGAACTTCTTGGTTCGGAAGTAAATGCCATATCGACTGACAAAGGCAAAGAAACCAAGCAACCAGGAGGCAAGAAGAAAAATAAAGGGAAGAAGAAGAAACAGGAAGAGTTATCCCCTGAAAAATCTTCTACAAACCCTTCTGGAGATAAGAAACCAAATCGTCCATGTCTTATATGTGATGAGGATCATTAGACAAGAGAATGTCCATATAAAGCTAAGCTTAAAAAATTCTTCAAGAATTCGAAAACCTCGGCGGTATTGACTGATCCGTTTCCAAATCCAGGAACTAATCTGGTTGCTAGTGACAATGCTTCCCCGTCCAAAGTGCTAATGCTGTCAGTTTCGAAGCAGCAAAATGATGCTTTGATATCGATAAGGAATAAAGATTACGGGAATCCACAGATGTCGAACAACAAGGATAATGATCAACCTAGTAGTTCAACGACAACTTCGACCGAAGTTGTGCCACCCATCATTCCTGAACTAACGATAAAGCTGCCAAAGGAAGTAGTACACAAATCGACATTTAATCCTCGTGCCAGAGCAGCACAGTATTATAATATATTAGAGGATCTAGCCCAATTGCCATCCGCTATGTCGACTCTTGAGGTACTGCAAAATTGCCCCTCCCAAAAGCAGGCTTTATTATCAGCAATAGGTGGGATTGACCCAATGAATTCCAATCTTGTGTCCTTTAATCATAAAGGATATGACCCTCAGTTACTAGCTCAACTAGCTTTCCTCATTCAAGTGAAAGCCCTCAACAAAACTGTTCATCGAACAATTATTGATGAGGGGGCATCTACATGTATTATGTCGATGAGTTGCTGGAAAACTTTAGGATCTCCACCCTTGTTGGAATCTTTGACGACATTAAAAACATTTGATGGATGAACATACACCCCATATGGGATTTTAATTAACTTGCAAGTCGAACTGGGGGGCAAAACAGTAGAAATTGATGTCGAAGTAATCGACGGAAACCTCGATTACAACATCCTACTAGGAAGGCCCTAGATATATACTATGGCTGCCGTTGTGTCGACCTACTTCAGGAAGATTGCATTTCCCTTTCAAGGAGGAATTACAATCGTCGACCAATAAACATTTCTCCCCAATAGTTCACAAGTTACGGGAAGCATTCTGATGATCCATGGAAGCCCTCATTCGCTTCAAAATATCGGAGTAGGCCTACTAAAAGACCCTATATTAATGGGGACTTTTTCCCTCCCGCTTCCAATCAATCTTGCGGAAGTGGCAATAGTGGGAACCTGCAATATGGTATCTTCTATTCAAAAGATCTCTGAAGACGATATTAACATGGATCACCTACTGGTATTGCCTTCAAGCCCAATAGAAATATTGTAGCAATCAATGTTTTCGGCATGGGAGGCAAACCCAAATCAACACTCATCAAGCGTTTGGATAGATAGGTCTAAGGAATATGGTACCCCTTCAGATCCTTGGTCGCAAGTACATTCTACTGACGAAGGAATTGTTCAGTCCATGATGATTGACGGGGAACCATGGGAAAATTACCATTATCATTCCCATCTTCTGGATTACCAAGAAGATACTCCTAGTGACCTTCATCATCCCTCAGTTTTTGATTTCCTATCAAATACTGTAAACACAGTGGATTCCGAGCGAAACTTGTCCAATATTGAAGAGACTATCGCCATAAATATCTCGACCAAAACAAATGTTGTAGATAATATTCATGTCGGCAAATGTTGTTCTCCTTCAGAACTAGAAATATATAATGCTCTTTTTCGCGAATTCAGAGATGTCTTTGCTTGGTCGTATGATGAAATGCCAAGCATTGACTCGAGCATAGTTGAACATGAAATTAAGATGTATCCAGATGTCAAACCGGTAAGACAACGGCTACGGTAGGTGCACCCCAAGAAAGCCGCTGCCATCAAGGCAGAAGTTGAAAAACTTCTCCATGCTGGTTTTATTTACTCGGTTCCTCTAACCGATTAGGTATCGAATATTGCTCCTGTAATGAAAAACAAGGAACAATTAGAATGTGCATCGATTATAGGGATGTAAATCAAGCTTGTCTGAGGGACAAATACCCTACACCCTTCATTGACCAGATAATGATCAATGCTCCGGATGTGAAATCTTCTCATTTATGGATGGATTTTCCGGGTATAATCAAATAAATATCTACCCACAGGACCAGTCAAAGACTGCATTTATTTGTCCGTGGGGCACATTTGCATATCGTAAGCTACCCTTTGGTTTAAAGAACATAGGGGAAAAATTTCAGAGGGCAATGAATTATTCCTTCCATGACATCAAAAACATCGTTCAACCATATCTCGACGATCTTCCGGCTCATTCGCGAAAGCGGACCGATCATCCGCAGCATTTAAGAGCGATATTTATACGTTGCCGACACTACAAGATACGACTCAATCCACACAAATGTGTGTTCTGTGTCAGTTCTGGTCATTTACTTGGCTTTGTGGTCTGAAAGGACGAGATTCGTCTCGACACATGTAAGGTTCAGGCAATCATTAATTTACCTCCACCTTCAAATTTGCTTCAGATTTAGAAACTCCAAGGGAAAGCAAACTTTCTGAGGAGGTTCATTCCAAATTACACCAAAATTGCTAGAGGTTATACTCATCTATTGAAAAAAGAAGTACCCTTCATCTGGGATCAGGTCGTGCAAGCTTCCTTTGATGCTTTAAATGAATCCCTAATAAAAGCATCATTAATGTACGCTCTTGATTATCAAAAAGACTTTAACATGTATCTCGCTACAGCGGATACAACCATCGCAATGGTTTTAGTTCAAGAAGACAATGGAATTTAACATCCTATATATTATTTTAGTAGAAACTTAAATGATACAAAAAGCAAGTACTCCTACGTTGAAAAGCTGGCTCTCGCAGCTGTTCAAGCGATACAGAGATTTCGACACTATGTCCTCTTTCGAAAAACTACCATTTTGTCAGATTGCAACCCCATGACTTATATATTGTCGCGAAAGTTGCTGGGGGGGAAATATTCAAAATGGATAGCAATTCTACAAGAGTTTGATCTGGAATTTGTAAAATCCAAATCAAAGAAATCCCTGGTTTTCGCGGAATTACTATGCGATCTCCCATCGTCGTCCAACGATGCAACATCAGAAGAAGCAATCATGGACTAATCTTTGTTTCTGATATCCTCAAGCAATCCGTGGTATGGAGACATAATCATCTATCTCCAAACCCAAACATATAGGTCTAATACCTCCCGCTCAGAACAACGACGCATTTGATACCAAGCAGAAGACTACATGATCATCGGTGATACACTTTACCGTCGTGGTGTCGATACAGTTCTGAAGAGGTGCCTCACCCACGAGGAGGCTGAAAAAGTCCTGAATGATTGCCATTCAGGCGCGTGTGGGGGGCATCAATCTGGTTATGCTACGGCGCAAAATATTTTACAAGCAGGATACTTCTGGCCAACAATGTTCAAAGATTGCATAACCGCAGTCAAAAGTTGCCATGCATGTCAAATCTTTGATCGAAAAGCCAGAATACCACCCGCACCTCTGCAACCATTAGTTGATGTTGGGCCATTTTCCAAATGGGGCATATATTTCATGACATGTAACCCCACCTCGGCCGGGGGGCATGGGTATATCATAGTCGCAGTAGACTATCTTACCAAATGGTCCGAGGTGATGCCTACATTATACAACAGCGACGAAACGGCTGCCCTCTTCTTTTTCAACCATGTAGTCTCTAGATTCGGCGTCCCACAGGATATAGTTACAGATCATGGATCGCATTTTCACAATCACATGATGGTTGAATTGGCTGCCAAATTAGGACTATCCCACGACAGCTCTACTCCATATTATCCGCAGGCCAACGGACAAGTTGAGGCAATCAACAAGGTCCTGAAGCGGATGCTGCAAAGGATGATTGGAGCCCACAAAAGAAGTTGGCACCTGATCCTGTACTCAGCCTTGTGGGCATACCAGACATCGGTTAGGAATGCAACTGGGTTCACACCCTTTCAACTGGTGTATGGCCTAGAAGCAATCTTACTGGTTCAGTGTGAAATCTCATCCCTCAAACTCGCGGTCGACCTTCTCCCTGGAACTTCAAAAGAGGAGCCTTGTTTCTTGGAACTAATCCAATTGGATGAAACCCGTCGTGATGCCGCTTTGGCTAACGAAGCCCATAAGAAATGATTCAAGGCACAGTTCGACAAGAATGTCAAACCCTGTGTCTTCTCAGAAGGGGACCTGGTCTTACCTTATGACCAGGAATCCGATAAATTGGGAGTAGGTAAATTTAAGTCCTTATGGATGGGCCCCTATATTGTTAAATGTGTATTAGAAAAAGGAGCCTACGAGTTAGTAGATTATGATGGGATTCCACTGGCACAACCTCGCAATGGGTTGTACCTTAAGCATTACTATGCTTGACTCAAGATAGTAACCCCTATGCTTTTGTTACATTTTTGTTTTCACTAAGAGTAATTGTTTTGGTTAAGTGATCCACTTTTACATTGTTGCAGATGTCGGACCTTTTGGAATAATTTGTTGGATATGCCGATGGAGCGAGTCGTAGTTCGCAGAACCTATCTTCTGCGGCCTGGGCCATCTTCGATCCAAGCGGTGAATTAGTGAGTTTCAGAGGGGTATGTATTGGCCGGTCAACAAACAATATTGTTGAATACAGCGCATTAATAGAGCTCCTCTCTGATGCCATTACATGTGGCATACGCCAACTCATCGTCAGGCTAGACTCACAACTCGTCATACTACAACTCATCGGTATCTACTCTGTACAAAATACATCTATCTACCGCAAGTTCCTAAGGGTCAAGATTTTGGAAAGGCAGTTTGATTCTATTCGATATCAGCATATTTCCAGAAACTTAAACACATTAACAGATTCATTGGCAAATTATGTGTTAGATAGACATTTGCAACATTTATAAAAGAAGCATTTCATCAATATTTGCATCAAGATCACATAACTCAACCAAAATAAAACTCCGAAAATCAAAAATATATATATAACTGTTTATGGTTCATACATAATGTTATGTAACCAGGACAAAATCGGTCAAATGACCCAAAACTCAAAATGCTAGGGGGCACCCTAGTCTAATGATGCTGGTGATAACAAGTCACCGCATGTGCAATCATGCGCAAGAGCCTATTCCATCGACTCGGCATGCCAGTAGTATGTCACTGCAACCTCAAAGGCAGCTCGTCGGTCCTCACGTCCGGAATACCAAGAGTGAGGCCCTCGACCTGATTCTGCAGTGCTGAAAGAGTCTCGGCCACATCAAGGTCATGAAGGATAGCCCTTCCCACAACCTCTCCTGCTGGAGCGGCAATTGGTACTCTCAGACGTACTACTGGCCGAACTAGTCCAATATCTGCATGAGCACATGAGTTTTGGATTAGTCCTAACAGAAGAAAGCACAAGAATATTATAAAAAAGAAACGATAAACAGATATATGGTCAGAGAATTTACCAATAGCACCCCACTGCTCACCAGCCGGTAGCACCAAATCTGGGTCACCCCGGAAATCCATACCAGCATATGGATACTCGGAAAAAACCATCTCCTGATGGTTGAACCACTCGAAGAAGGTATCAAAAAAGGAAACCTGGGACTGACCAGCATGTCGGGCCATAAGGTCGACCCATCTCTGGATCCGTGGCTCAATCGGTGGAGGTAAGCCAAGAGAGATGTATTGCGGCTGTATCAGTGTGATCTTTTCCAAGGCAAAAGCGGTCAAAATAGAACCATAACCGAAGTTCTTCAATTTTTAGTTTTTCACCTTGGTCAGTTGTTCTTTCATCACAGGGAGTACTACATCATAGCAGATGAAAACCTTTGGTTCAAGTCATTCCAAGGCGTACTGCATATAGGATCTATTAGCCACGTGAAGAACCGCACTACCAGCTAGTCTAGCAAAAGTGAATAGAATGGTCCTCAAGGACCGGTCAGTGACATCTCAGATGTTGATCTTGCCATCCCTACTCAGCTAAGATCCCTCTCTATAGTACCGGTGAACATAATCTCTCTTGGATTTGCCCCCACGGGCGGAACCCAATAATGAAAGAGGGGCACCACGCCTCGATAAACCGGTCAAAAAATAGATGTCCACGACAGTCAAGGGGATAGATTTGCCTCTGATCTGAAACACCTGGTTGGTAGGATCCCATGCATCGAGAAGATATTGCAACAATTTGATTTGTTGCCTCATGCTAGAGATGTAGAAAAACTTGAACAGGCCACAGTTCCGCAATGCAGTTACCGTAACCGGATCATGTAAAGCAAGCATGTCCTCTTCTTCATGCTCTTGTTCTTGCCATGTAACAGGCATTTTGCTTCGATGAATCTCTGAAAACAAACAAGAGAAGAGTTAGGATCCTGATTTGGCAAAAAACAAGCAAAAATTCCATGAGAAAACAGTGCAAGAGTTTCCCTCCTTGCGCCCATCGCACCCCCAGCAGTGTACTGGGTGGGAGCCATACTGCCTGGCCAATGGCCAAGCCAGTATGCATCACACCTTTCAATGTAGGAAAGGTGCGATGGGGCCAGGGCGAATTTTTCAAACCCCAAAGGTTCAGAAAAATAGGGAAACATGCACAGAATTCAAAAAGGAAAGAACGCAACTGAAGAGCTCAGGTTTAGCTCCTACCTAGTCTAGACGGCGCCAAGAATCGTCCGCAGAATCTCCTGGAATCGGATAGTGAAAATCAAGGGGAAAAGCACCTCCAAAGCTCCAACAAACCAAAGTTCAAATGAAATGGTAAAATGAGGGGTAAAAAACCACTTTTAAATTACTTTTCACGTAATTCAAGTAAAATATTAGTGTTTTAACTCATTTTTGAAACATATATTGTTCGTTTCTAATCGGTTTGATGAAGCAATTGAACAGACAGTACAACCTTTGAAGGAACAAAGTGATTAGCAGTAAGATTAAATCGATGACCATTATCACGAGCAGTTTTTATGTGGAGTTCAAGCTCGTTAAAAATTAAACATAAGCAATGAGCAAATGTTTCCCCCAGAGTTTAATCTCTTTAAAAAATGAACCGATTTCCGGTAAATAACCATTGTGAATGCATTATCATCAGCTTTTACACCCTGGTCGTGTTCTCATCATCACCTCCACTCTGTTTTAGCCGATAATTCACCCCCATTTTATTGTTTACCCCTTTTGAGGAATAGCTACGAAGAGTGATCCTGCTAGCCATCCTTGTGACGCTGCCGTAATTGGAAAATTCCAAACCTTACCTGGAATCAGCTGCTACCCAAAATTATCATTCGTTCCTCAAAAAATGAGTCTCCTTTAAGCTCTTTTCAACTGACTCGTAAAATATGAAAAGATTGTTGAGCAATTGGCCTCTCCAGCTCGGTAAAGCGACCGGAAGTGTTATCCCTCCTTTAGATTTTAATCTTTTTGGACCTGAGGGATTATTACACAAAACGATCGAGCGCTTGTTTTGTTCGGCTCGTTAAAATTACCAAAAATTCATCCCTTTCGTATTATTTTATACTTTTTCGGACTTAACGGATTATATGATGAAAAAGGATTATTGGAGTTTCCTTTACGTCCCTTTCAGACTCTCTAAAATTGAAAAGGACCGAGTTATCTTTGTCGTTAAACTCGTTAAAACCGAATAGCGACAAACTTGTCCATACAGACAAGAACGAGTTTCACTATCGCTAGGCTCGTTAAAATATAGCGACGGGTTTGCCCGAAGGGAAAATTATAGAACAATAATATGTTATCCTCCTCAAGCTTGACAAAAATAAAGAGGTATTGGTCAGCAATGAGTGGGGAAAAATTGGGAAGAAAACTTGAAGAAACTTTGTTGGTAGCAAGGTCGCTCTTGAACATGACACTTTCACTCCGCATCCGAGTCGGGTTGGGTTGTTCCGTTCAACGGTTATATCACCATTGGTCCACCGCACCATCCATATTTGGGGTCAACGCTACCAATCCATGTCAATGTCGCCGGTATGTTCAAGAGAAGTCGCTCAGAGAATTCACCTGTGTCTCATCCACTGCAGTACATTCACGCTCCATTTTTCATGACCGCCACCCTGAACTTTGTATCATCAGACTGTTTTCACCTCCACCAAATCATTTGCTCCGTTCCGTGTCGTAGATGTGGGATTCATTAAGGCCCTCCTACGATGGGTCACTTCTTGTCAACATTAGCTCATTATCCAAGAAGTTGACCTAGGAACAACCCTTTCAGTACTTTGAAACTTGCATGCCTCAATGGCAAGTTTCTCACTTCTGGCGACATGTTTACATCAATGGCCTTCGACCGAAAGATTTTATGTGGTGTTCGATGCCAATTCCCTTTTTCACACCACATGAATTGTACTGTCGTACCTTGAGGGTCATCATCATTATCAGTGATTCCTCTCATGCCTGTTAATAGCTTACATCATTGGCTGGTAATCAGGTGATGTCTTTCCATGTTCGACTCCAGAACATTTTTCACATGGATCGACTTGTACTCCGAGTAAGGATTGGACGAGTTTGAAGACCCCAGATCTAGTTTCATCCATCTGGGTTGCAATATATTCAGGAAAATAAAGACATCAAATGTACATCATTACCAAACAGATGATCATCCGAATCAAGGGATGATGGCTCTACCAGAATCATCAGTCTGCACACAGACGGTCGTCTGTCTTATGTACATGAAAATGAATTTATAAATCTGAGCATGGGAATGCCCACCTCAGCTAGATCATGAAAATATTATGAAGATAATGTATTGTATTGTATCTTATTACAGGTCGCCTTCCAGCTCGAAAAAACCTCGGATCCTCATGATAAAGCATTTCACCCAACATCAAAAGATTAACGACCTCATGCTTTAGGGGGCAACTATTATAGATACTTTTGGGCACTGCAACCCCAATCATATATGTCTATAAACCAAATTCTTCTGAGTCCCTAAAAGTTTTGTTTCACACCCTAAAGGAACGAGGTCAGCTGATTACATCATATCCCAGAAGTTCTCCATGAAAAACTGCTCAGAACTTGTCAAAACTGGACCATCTCACTTGCTCCATGGTCAAAGTGCAATGCATCCCACCTAATGCACACGAGAGGTGTGATGTATACTAAAAATCCCTTCTATTGGGTGCGATGGGCGAGAGTGGACAAATGGCAGAACAGTTTGCAAGGTGGATGATCATGGAATCTTCCAGAAACTTCTCCTATGACACTTGCCTCTCTAAATTCGCCCATGGATGAGTAAGAGATCATGAATATCCAAGTGGAACCAAGAACTATCAGAGAGAGGACACTAATCAAAAACCCAGCAACTGACTCACCCCCCTGCAAACATCTATATATGGATCCCTCATTATAGAGATCCAGATGCTGGAATTTTGTATCTTGTAAGGAAGTGTTGTTGGTTTCTTGTTAGAACATCATAGTGTTGGGTGATCTAAGCTTTTCATGAGGTGAAAGAAGGGCTTTCATGCTGGAGGATGACGTTGGGTCAGAACAATTGGTTGTAATCCTCTTTGATATTCTTGATATTAATAAAGCTATTCAAGTTTTCCTCCACATTCTTGTATGTTTGATGGTATATGATTTGTGTGGTCAATATATATCTGGTCCTATATTTTTTATGATTGTAGATCTCTGTTCTTCGATAGTATTATGCTGCTTTGATTCCACAGGTGCTCTTTGAAGCTAGGTAGACGAAAGAGAAGCGGCAAGGATCTGTCAGAAGGGAGAGGAACCGAGAAAGGAACCAAGCGCAAGACTGAGGTTGGTGTCCTTCATTCCACTCTTATCTATTTATCATAAAGGAAAACGAAAGTATTTTTAGTTTGTTTGTTTCTAAGAGAGCTACCAGTCTTAGTGGGACTAGCAGCTCTGAGTGGACACTAGATTTTCTGATAACATCAAGGAAGGCAATATGCATCTTTCCATGCTCTGTGTCAAAATCTTATAACAATCTTCTCTGTGAGCTAGAGTTCTGCTTCCAAAGCTGATTATAGTTACTCTTTTTAAGAATCTCATTCTTAAGCTTAATCTCTCTATACCTATTGAAAACAATCTTTTCCTTCTCTCCTTGGACCTTCTGTGAATCTAGCTCTGTCTCCTTCTGACCTTGTGATGGTGATGGTTCAGTAGAAGATTTTACAGATTTGTTGCTTGTAGGTGGTGAATCTGTAATTATGATGGTAGCGTGCTCTTCTGTCTCTTTGTCCACATCTATCTTAGGAGTCAATTTTGTCATTTTCCTATAACTGATCTTGAACTCTTTGGCCTCACTTCTAGTTGTTGATGATGATCCCTCCTATCTTTTTCTTTTACCCATTTTCTCCTAAGGAGTGGGATTCTGCAAACTGGAAGTAGAAAATAATTGTTCTTCAGCTTCCTGCAAGGTTTTCTTTGTCCATTCCAACTGATTTGCATATTTTTCTATTTTAGGACTTGAGTTATGGATGTAGGGAGTAGTTTTATTTTCTACTATGAGTTTTGGAATAATGCCACAAGGGTCATAAGACGATGTAAAACTCAGGATGAATTTCATCTCTTTAAGAATTTTGTCTTCTTCTTCACCTGTTGTCCTGGTATTGCATATAAATGGGCCCACCTATGTCTTTATACGAAACTGTGATTTCTTCTTAGCCATTAGAAAATGAGTGTCATCAGAATTTAACATTTTTCTGATGTATTCCAGGGAAAAAATCCTCATGGAGAGGTATTTATGGAGCTTGTATGGTGTCAATTCGCATCCATAAACCCTTATTTCTATGTAGTTTTGGTACAAATACCAATCTCCAGTCTTGGCTTGATCTGTTAGATGTAAAATTATTTTGATATATTCATTGATTCTCGGTTGTATGGAATTGATTAGAATGTTCATTGCTAGGTGAACAAATTCCTCAATAAATTGCTTATAGTAAAACTCTTGTTGCTCTTTCATGACCAATGAAATCCAAAAAATCGTCGGTTGTGTTGGACACAGATTGTCATTGATGTCAATATGTAATATTCGAGGAGCAAACAAAGCTATCAGAGGAGCCAAGAGGAGCAGATAGAGCCACCAGAGGAGAAAACAGAGCAAAGAGCAGACAGAGCCATTGCAGAGCATATTGGAGCGCAGACATATATATGCATGCAATTTACAGCTACAGGTCCAAAGAATGTCAAAGGAATACACTATCGGGAGCATATATCATATATGTATGCATTTACACTATCAGAGGTGCAGACCCTTATATATATGTATTTACACTATTGGCGGCATAAACATATATATGAGGCCAAAACCAGAAAGACCAAGATATAGCGGAACAACTATCGGAGCGGAGAAGGTTATGTATATAGGCGCATATATACATATATATTGGCGACAGTGATAATCGGCGGCTCGGCTATACACCATCACCCCGAACTCCTGATTCCGATATATATATATATATATATATATATATATATATAGATATATATATATATATAAGTGGACCCACAGACCATTACAATGTGACATAACATAATGCTGGCAGAAGTCAAGTTATGGGTTAAGTCAAAGAGCAGAGGAATATACACGGACCTAAATGGGTTATAGAAAAAACCCTATATAACATCGTATCCGCCCATCGGGACTCTCATAATCGCAATGTATAAAGGGCTGTCACCCCCGAAGCACCGATTGCGATTGCAAGACCGGACCCGATGCAACATTATAGATGGGCTTAATATAATATTGCGTCCAATGGAGGATTGGCCATCGGCCATCGGCGATGCCATGGTCTCAATGTATAAAGGACCCCTAGAAGCCTTGAGAAACGATTGTGATTATGTTGCGGACCTGATACAGTATAGATGAGGGTGAATTAAATTTGAAGTCCACCTCTTTAACAGATTCGCCGGTTTTTCTCTGATTTCCTGTGTATTTGAATATTTGTCGTGTGCGGGGTTTGGAGGCTAAAATACGTTAAGTAATGCTCCATATAGTTCAGGAGGCCTGAATGATAGCTCAGAAGGCTAGAATAAAGCTGATTGTGAATTTGATAGAACGTGGCATGTCCGTTAAACGAAACAGTCTCGGTGGATGCCTATTATCATTGAAAAAACGGACCTGTGTTACATTTTTAACACAGTGACCGAAAAGCCAGGAAGCTAAATGGAAATCTAGTGCAGAGGAAGCCACAGCAACCAAGGAGGGAAGCCGAAAGATCAAGCGAGTTAGAGGAAATGACAGCAACCGAGGAGGAAGCGAAAGAGGCGGTGGAAAGCGGAAACGAGGAGTCAGAGGCATCTGAAATACATAAAAAGAGAAAAAACAAGGTGAGATGATTGATGATGCATGTATAATCAATGAGAGAGGAAGCCGAAGAACAGGAAAGAGGTAGGAGAGGCCAAAGAAGCAACAGAAAAGGAGAAAAGAAAAAGATCTGTAGGCTTGGGAGCAGAGGACTGTAGTAGAACAGTTTATATCAGGTTTTGGTTGGAGCCCAAGAGGTTGGAGCCTCAAAACTGAATAAGATTGAAATCCTTGGGAGTTGGTGCTCCTAAGTGCAGAACTATTGCAAGACAGAGTTGGTGCTCTGGAGGTTGGAGCCTCACTAAAGTCCAAGTTGGAGCTTGGCAACTAATGGCAACCAGCTATTTATTTCGTTGCACTATTTTGTGTTAATAAAAGCATTAATTCCAGCTATCTATTTATGTGTTCCATATATACATATATGTGCTTTTGGTAACAACAAAAACAACAAAAAGAGAAATACTGATTCACCCCCCCCTCTCAGTATTTCCAACAATTGGTATCAAAGAAGGCTTCTTCATACTATCCTAACAGCTTGAAGAAGGATCCGCAGCCATGATGAGAAATCACGAAGCATCAGGAAGACCTCCTCTGTTCGATGGCACTAACTTTGGTTTCTAGAAAAAGAGAATGACCTACTACTTAATGTCCCTTGGACTTGAAGTTTGGCATTTTGTTCAAAATGAGTACCATATGCCTACCACTCTTCCAACAGATCAAGACGAGAGGAAAGCCTACATTGCAAATGCAAAAGCCTTGAACTCCATCACTAGTGGAATCACTGATTCGGAGTTTACAAAAGTAATGAATTGTAACTCTGCCAAAGAAATGTGGGATAAGCTAGTTGGCTTATACGATGGAGACTCAAAAGTCAAGAAGGCAAAGCTTCAAACTCACAAAAGACAATTTGAAAGTCTGAGGATGGAAGATGAAGAAGATATTGCAGCATACCTCCTCTGAGTAGCTGAAACTCCCTTAAAGGATTGGACGAAAAAATTGAAGAAAGTACCATTGTTCAAAAGGTATTAAGATCTCTTCCAGACAAATTTGACTCCAAAATAAGTGCCATAGAAGAAGCAAAGGATCTAGATACTCTCAAGATGGATGAACTCCATGGAATCCTCACTACTTATGAGATGAGGAAAGGTGGCCCAAGCTCCAAAGATGCAGCACTCAAGGCTTCAAAATCAAAGAAGGGGAAGAAAGGAATGACTGTAGTGATGACTCCAATGTGGAATTCGAATTGGCTCAATTTGTACGAAAGCTGAAGAGAGGATCTAAGATAAAAGGTAAGTACCCTCTTATCTGTTTCACAAGTGGAAAAATAGGTCATTATGCTGCAAAATGTCCTCATAAACATGATAGTGATGATGAAGGAAATTCTAAAAGAATGGCACACAAAAAGAAAGGATTCAAGAAGAAGAACTTCTTCTCTAAGCAAGATGAGTCTGATGAGGATGAGTTTGTAGTCATCAAAAAGAAATTATATGAGGAAAGTGACCATGATGAAAGCCAAGAAACGTTATTCATGGCTTTCAAAAATGATGATGACTCAAGGCTAGAAGGAAACGTAGATGAACTGTTAATAAGTGTCATTGAAGAAAATGAGAAACTCCGGAATAAAATCATCTCTCTCAAGGTAGAAAATGAGGAAACAAGAAGAAGAGAAGATCTCTTGGAAACAAAGCTAAAAGAAAAAGAAGAAACTTGTGAAGAACATGAAGCTGAAATAGTATCTATGAGGAAGGAATTGGAGCAAGTTAAAAAGGGTTGGAAAAGCTCTCAAATACTTGAGACTATCCTAAAAAGTCAAAAACCTCAACATGACAAGTCTGGAATAGGTTTTAAAGGATAATATTCAAGCACTAAGAATAGTGTGAAAATTTATGCCAATGCACTTTCTAGCAATCCAAAAGAAGAAAAAGTATGTCATCAAAAATGCATCCCAAATCCAAAGAATGAAGAGAGAATTACTCCAAAGAAGAATGTGGAGTCAAATCAAGAATACTATAGAAAATACAAACTAGTATTCCACCAAAGGCCCATCTCAAATCCAAAGAATGAGGCAAGAGTAATTCCAAGGAAGGAAATCGACTCAAACTGTGGCTACTACAACAGGTACAAAACTATCTTTCTTGGACATTATTTTCACTGTAAAAACTTTGGTCATCAAGCCAGACATTGAATGGCTCACAGAAGTGAAACACCAATGCTAAAAGGCTGAATAATCAACTCATATACCCCCAAAAGGTAGGGACAAATCAAAACCTTCAACTCGTTTGATCCCTTGACCAAATTTGATCTGATTTGCTCATTATGCTACAATAATGGACACTTTGAACAAAACTACCCACTCAAAGGAAGAAAAGCGAGTAGTGAGAAACCCAACTTGGATAAATGCAGTCTAGCTCTATATGATCAAAATAATGAAAATCATTGGCTTGTGGATAGTGGGTGCTCCAGACACATGATAGGGGACAAAAGGAAGTTTGTCTCATTGAGCAAAAAGGAAGGAAATGTGTCCTTTGGAAATGGATCTGGCAGAATTGCGGGAAAAGGAACTGTTACTCTTATCAATGGAAAAGGAAAAGCTAAAGATTCTCTGCTAGTAGACAGGCTCAAACACAACCTCCTGAGTGATAGCCAAATCTGTGATCAAGGACATAAGGTTGTCTTCAGCACCAAAGACTGTGAAATAAGGAACTCTTCCTTAGGGGAACTTGTGGCAAAAGGGGTTAGAACACCAGACAACATTTACATTCTGAACAAGATTCAAGAAAATAAATGCTACCTGAGTCAGAAAAATGAGAGTTGGTTGTGGCACAAGCGACTTGGACATACAAGATTCGAAAATCTGATCAATATCAGCAAGATTAGAGCTGTACGAGACATTCCAAGGCTATTCAAACCAAATCAAGGAGTATGTGGTCCATGTCAACATGGAAAGCAAACCAGAACTAGCCACAAGACAAAGGAGCTCTCTACATCAAAGCCCTTCGAGATCATCCATGCTGATTTGTGTGGACCAACTAGAAATCAAGCACTCCAAGGAGAAAGGTACTCTGTGTTACTTGTTGATGACTATACTAGAATGATGTGGATATATTTTATAAAATATAAATATGAAACTTTTGAGTGTTTTAAGAATCTAAAATCTCTTGTAGAAAATGAAAAAGACTCAAAAATTAAGTGCCTCAGAACAGACAGAGGGGGAGAATTCACATCAAAAGAGTTTAATGAGTTTTGTAATATTCATGGAATTAAAAGGGAATTCTCTGCTGCCAAAACACCACAGAAAAATGGGGTAGTTGAAAGAAGAAACGGGACAGTTCAAGAAATGGCAAGAAAAATGTTATTAGTAGCAGACTTGCAGCCAAAATTCTGGAGAGAAGCAGTCGGGACAGTTGTCTATACGCTGAATCGAACACAATTAAGACCAAATTGTGAAAAAACTCCTTATGAATTATGGAAAGGAAGGCCTGCCTCATTAAAGTACTTCAAAATCTTTGGAAGCATGTGCTTCATAAAAATAAATGATGGCTCACCAAGAAAGTTTGATTCTCAGGTTGATGAAGGGATATTCCTTGGACACTCTACACGGAGCAAAGCCTACAAGTGCTAAAATTTTCGACTAAAGAAAATAGTGGAAAGCATTGATGTAAAGATTGATGAAGACTTTCTAGAAAAAGAAATTGAAGAACATGAATATGATCTTCTCGTTGAAGAAGAAGAACCTAAAGAAGGAGTAATAGATCAGGAAGAAGAAGAAGAGGAAAAAGAACCACCTCATACCCCTTCAAAGATGAAGTTTCTCCAGAAATATCATCCATAAGAGTAGATTATTGGCAATAGAGATGAAGGGATGCAAACCCAAAGAAGGACGATAATTACACCAAAGAGAAAGGTTATTGTTCTTTTATCCATGACAGAACCAGAAACATTTTTATAACCAAGTAAGGATCCTTATTGGGTAAAAGCCATGGAAGAAGAAATGTCTCAAATTGAGAAGAATGAAACATGGGAGCTGGTACCTCGTCCAAAGGACAAAAACATAATAGGAACCAAGTGGGTATTCAAAAACAAAATGAATGAAGATGGACAAGTTATCAGAAAAAAGGCAAGGCTTGTTTGCAAAGGCTATTCACAAATTGAAGGAATTGACTTTGAAGAAACATTTGCACCAATAGCTCGAATGGAAGCTATCGGGATGTTCTTGGCATTTTCTTGCTCAAAAGGATTCAAAATCTATCAAATGGACGTAAAATCAGCATTTCTAAATGGGGAACTCAAGGAAGAAGTCTACATGGAGCAGCCAGAAGGGTTTGATTTAACAGAAGGAAAGGACTTAGTTTGTAAGTTGAAAAAGGCTTTATATGGGTTGAAACAAGCTCCTAGAGCTTGGTATGAAAAATTGGATCACTATCTACAACAACAAGGCTTCAAAAAGGGAGTGGCTGGAAGTAATATATACATAAAGATAGATGAAGTTAAGTTACTAGTTCCTCTTGTTTATGTCGAGATCTAATTTTTGCTAGCAATAATGATGAAATGAGCCATGAATTTTCTCAAAACATGTCAAAAGAGTTCAAGATGTCAATGATAGGAGAGCTATCTCACTTCCTTCGACTTCAAATATCTCAAACCAGAGAAAGATTGTGTATATCTCAAGCCATATATCTAAAAGACATGCTCAAAAGATATGGAATGGATGATTGTGCACCCATGAGCACACCTATGACCACAAACTGCAAATTGAGCAAAGATGATGACCCCCCTCTAGTAGATGCAACTCAATACAGGTCAATAATTGGAGCCCTTCTATACTTAACATCTATACTTAACAGCTACAAGACCAGACATAATGCAGGTAGTAGGAATGGTGGGAATATTTCAATCTGCTCCCAAACAATCCCATTTATTAGTTGTAAAAATAATTCTCACATATCTGAAAGGAACTCTTGATTTTGGGATTTGGCACCCTAAGAGCTCAACACTGACTTTAACTGCATACACCGATGCTGATTGGGTTGGAAGTGTAGATGATTGGAAAAGTACTAGTGGAAATGCGTTCTTCCTAGGAGACTATTTAGTATCCTGGCTCAGCAGAAAACAGTCATCCATATGATTATCCACAGCCGAAGCCAAGTATATAGCTGCAGCAGACTATTGTACTCAAATGCTATGGATGAAGGAAGATCTAAAAGATGTCAACATAGGTACAGATCACCTGATTACCATATATTGTGACAATACAAGTGCTATCAGTCTTAGCAAAAATCCAGTGATGCGCTCAAGGACCAAACACATACCAATCAAGTATCATTTCCTTCGTGAACAAGTAGCTGAACAAAACATTGTCTTGGAATATATCAGTACTAAGGAGCAGATAGCTGGTATTTTCACGAAACCTCTTCCTAAAGAGGCATTTGAACATCTGCATCAAAGTATAGGGGTTATCTCTTTATCATCACTCAAGTTAATTCATAAAGATGTAGCAGGACAGGGGGAGCAGTTCAACAGGGGGAGTCCATATGCATTCCTGTGCCATTGATGTCAAAGGGGGAGAGCAGAAGAATATTGCCATCAATAACAAAGGGGGAGATTTTTGGACACAGATTTCCATTGATGTCAATATGGCAATATTCGAGGAGAAAAAAAAGCTATCGGAGGAGCCAAGAGGAGTAGACAGAGCCACCAGAGGAACAAACAAAGCAAAGAGCAGACAGAGCCATTGAAGGAAGCAAACAAAGCCATCGGAGAGCATATCATAGCGCAGACATATATATGCATGCAATTAACAGCTACAGGTCCCAAGAATGTCAAATGAATACACTATCTGGAGCATATATTATATATATATATATGTGCATTTACACTATCAGAGGTGCATACCCTTATATATGTGTATTTACACTATTGGCAGCATAAACATATATATGAGGCCAAAACCAGAAATACCAAGATATAGCAGAATACACTATCGGAGCAGAGAAGGTTATGTATATAGGTGCATATATACATATATATTGGCGACAGTGCTAATCGGCGGCTCGGCTATGCGCCATCACCCCAAACCCCCGATTGCGATACATATATATATATATATATATATATATATATATATATATATATATATATATATATATATATATATATATATATATATATATATTTATATTTATATATAAATATATATATATAAGTGGACCCATGGACCATTACAATGTGATATAACATAATGTTGGCGGAAATCAAGTTATGGGTTAAGTCAAAGAGCGGAGGAATATACACAGACCTAAACGGGTTATAGCAACAACCCTATATAACATCACGTCCGCCCATCGGGACTCTCATATTGCAATGTATAAAGTGCTATCACCCCCAAAGCGTCGATTGCGATTGCAAGACCAGACCCGATGCAACATTATAGATGGGCTTAATATAATATCACGTCCAATGGAGGATCGGCCATCGGCCATCGGCGATGTCATGGTCTCAATGTATAAAGGACCCCCGGAAGCCTTGAGCATCAATTGCAACTATACTGCGGACCAGATACGGTATATATGAGGGTGAATTAAATTTGAAGTCCGCCTATTTAACAGTTTCGCTGGTTTTTCTCTGATTTCCTGTGTATTTGAATATTTACCGTGTGCAAGGTTTGGAGGCTAAAATACATTAAGGAATGCTCCAGATAGTTCAGGAGGCCTGAATGATAGCTCAAAAGGCTAGAATAAAGCCGATTGCGATTGCGATAGGACATGGCATGTTCGTTAAACGAAACAGTCTCGGTAGATGCCTATTATCATTGAAAAAACAGACCTGTGTTACAGTTTTAACACACAGTGACCAAAACGACAGGAAGCTGAATGGAAAGCCAACGTAGAGGAAGCCACAGTGACCAAGGAGGGAAGCCGAAAGATCAAGCGAGTCAGAGGAAATGACAACGACCAAGGAGGAAGCCAAAGAGGCGGTGGAAAGTGGAAACAAAGAGTCAGAGGCATCTGAAATACATAAAAAATAGAAAAAACAAGGTGAGATGATTGATGATGAACATATAATCAGTGAGAGAGGAAGCTAAAGAACAGGCAAGAGGCAGGAGAGGCCATAGAAGCAAGAGAACAAGAGAAAAGTAGAAGCTTAGCAGGCTTGGGAGCAGAGAACTGCAGCAGAATAGTTTATATCAGGTTTGGGTTGGAGCCCAAGAGGTTGGAGCCTCAGAACTAAACAAGATTGAAATCCTTGGGAGTTGGTGCTCCTAAGTGCAGAACTATTGCAAGACAGAGTTGGTGCTCTGGAGGTTGGAGCCTCACTGAAGTCCAAGTTGGAGCTTGGCAACTAATTGTAACCAATTTTATATATCTATATATATATATATATATATATATATATATATATATATATGTATTTATTTCATTGCACTTTTTTGTGTTAATAAAAGCATTAATTCCAGCTATCTATTTATGTGTTCCATATATACATATATGTGCTTTTGGTAACAACAAGAACAACAAAAAAAGAAATACTGATTCACCCCCCCCAAGTATTTCCAACAGGTTTTTGGTTTCCTGCATCACCAAGCTTCTGCATTGCAAAATTGAACTTATCTGCTTGATAATAAAGGAACATGTAGATTAAAATGGACATGTAATTAAACACGTGTTCTATGGGAAATTTCAGAAATTGCTCATGAATGCTATCAACCAAGAATTGATTGAAATTGAATACAATGGATGTTTTACTTTCTATGGAAAATATGGAGAGGAAACTTAAAATGGGCTCATCTACCCACTGATCAGAATAATAACCCAAAATATATGAAATTATGGATACAATTTGTTTAGCTTGATCAGGGAAGATGGAGGAAGGGCATGGAGGATTCTTCTTAGGTAACTAGGCATTTTCAGGCAAGAAGATCTCAAATATTTTGGCTCTTGTAGTAAAATCTAGCCTTTGATAAATCTGGGTGATGGATTCTAAGGAGAAAGGTGCATTATTTTCCACGGGGGGAGCTAACATCATTTGATTTATAGACTAGGCAGTAATGGTAAAGAGGATGTCACCGGATGGGGCCATGATAGATCTTTGGGCAGGGACATAACAGGCCTGAAATTTTCTGGTGAATTCAAGGGCTTGGAAGGTTAGAGGGAAGATATAATAGGGAAGATTGGACTCCCATAGCCTAATTTCTTTAGTTTTATCTCTAATATAACTCTAAAAAGTCACAGTCACACTAGGTTTCATTAATCCAATAATCCCTATCGGCTAAATGGATGTGATCTAAATCTATGGAGGGAGGGATCAAGGGATTGAAAATCTTCTCCTGGGTTTTGCTCTTTAGAGGCATGACTATATCAATGAATAATCACATTGAGAGGAAAAAAGGCTTACCGGGAATCAGTTTAAGTTAAATGAATTGTCAGGGGAAAGGAGACAGAGTGCTGACAATTCTTGTCTTGGTTTGGTCACGTGATTACTGTGAAAAGGATCGTTGTGTAAAGATGTGAATTACAGGGAATAATCCATTGAAAAAGGAAGAAAGAAATGGTTCTGAAAGCTTTTAAACAATGTTGTGGAAGTCTCGTCGGAAATGGCGCGGGACCATTAAGTTTGAACGGTTACCCGGGAATTGTGAATTTAATGCCGAGTGGTTGTTTTTTTCTGGAGAGCATTTAAGTGGATAATGGCTAGGTGACGTGGTGGGAGGTGAGTAGCGGAAACATTTTGATGGGGACACAGTAAAGCGGGCGAAGAGAAAGCAGTTTCGGACAAGGTAGCGGGTGGTAAATATTTTTGGTTGGAGGGGGTGTGAAATATGAAGAGGGTGTCGCATAGGGGATGGGGCCCAGTGAAAGAAACAGCCTTTTTGGACCCCCCCGATTGTAAAGGTAGGATGGAGAGAGGGGGTTGAAAACAAATGAGAGTCATGGATGATGAGGGATGGGTGATCCCAGTGCTCTGACAACGACGTTGATTAACCATATACGAAAAAATGAATGTGTCCATATACATTGTTATGTTTTTCCTTTTTGACTTAGGATAAAGGTGAAAGGTGAAATATATAAAAAAACCACTTTATCCTATCATGTATGTTTTGCCTTTTTATAATGTCCTTAGACTTAGGATAAAATGGTATAAGTATCTTTTTATGAAACCAACTATTTTACCTACCCTAAACTAAACTGACATTTTATTTTTCTAAAGGGTGCACTTAGACTAGCAAACCCACATTATTTTCTTTTATACAGAATGAAAAACTATCTAAATCATATCCCTTATTTCTCCTATTGATTCAGATTAAATAGTTCAATCAATGTCATTTTCTACCTAACTACTGATTTACCAAGATTAGACTATTTGGCAAATCTTTATTCTCTAACCTAATTTATAGAAATTTAAACATGTTTAACCATGATTAGACTGTATGATTAAACAAATAGCTAGTGATTGTGGCATTTTGAACAAGGTGTGCACAACCTTTATTTAACAATGATGAAGAAAACTATCTATCAGTAGTGGCATTTGGACTTGCAACACTTCTAGTATTATTTCTTTTTTCTTTTGTTTTTCTTTTGATGGGGTTCT
This sequence comes from Pinus tabuliformis, assembly GCA_031772625.1. Lineage (NCBI taxonomy): Eukaryota > Viridiplantae > Streptophyta > Pinopsida > Pinales > Pinaceae > Pinus > Pinus tabuliformis. Next base: position 1,038,813,791 of record CM062819.1, read on the forward strand.
ATTTTTCTTTCTTTTTTCAATATTTTTGTTTTCCTCTTTTTTTATTTATACCCTCTTTTCATTTTTTATTATATTTTTCTTTTATTTGGAAATCATTGGTAGATTGACAACTATTTACAGTATAAGATTCCTGAGATACAATACTCAAATACCTTGAGATCCTATAAATTATGGGACCCTAACACCCTACACAACATGTGTAATATGCATATATACATAATATTGTGTACTTTGAAATTAAATTTTTTATGTTTTAAAATTAAATGAGAATTTAATCATTAAAACAAAATTATAAAAGGTTTCAAATTCTATGAAATACCATGTGGTGTTCCCCCTGCATTACGCCCTCATGGATGCCCTATACAATACATGTACACGCATATATTAAAAATTAAAAATTGCACATGAAAGTGCATAAACTCGCAAAATTAGAAAAATTGTTGCAACTTTTTTAGATTTTGTAGACTATCATATCCCCATAATTGACTCCATCTCTAATGTCACTAGAGAAGGGTAATTTTTTCCACAAACCTAAAATTTTAAAATTTTAAAATTGTAAGATAGAGATCTCATTTTTTAATGAAACTTGCTTCAATTTATAACAAAACAAAAGTGAAATATTCAATACTTGTGACAAGCAAATATTTGACACATCTCCTAATAGGGAGGAAGAGAGTGGCGTTGTGTCAAAAATGTCGAATGGAATCAAATTATGTTAACATTTAATTATATATGTAATTATTTCTTTTACAAATATGTCTTCACAATCCCGATATAATAAAAGTAAAATAATAGTATCAACATGAACTCTTCAAAAAAGACTAACGAATCTCAATATATATTGATTGGAACTTGAACCCGGGACCATGGTATTATCTAAATTTTTGTTAAAAAAATGACTTAACTGCAAATGGTGAACATATGATACATTTGTGTTAGAATATATCTGAAAAAAATAATAATAATAATAATAAAATAAAAAAATAAAAATAAAAATAAAAATAAGAATGTATGTGAATCAATATTAACAAATACATTACATTACATTAAAATATCCACCCTAAAAATTAACACATATCGATCCCATGCCCTCTTCCTTATGACAAATTAGGTATTTCCAACCATCACAACAAGCCTTTTCATATGATTTAACCTCTTCAATATTCATATTATCTATCTCCTCATCTGATTTATATACAAAATTAGCATGTGCATCAACTCGTTCTCTTTGTCAATTTAGACTGGCATCAATTCCATTCAACGTAGTTTGTATGTTGTCTATAATGGAATCCCTTACTTCTCGACCAATCTAAGAAGTGGCATCCATCTTTGACCACAAAGTTACCATACGTGGAGGTTTAGGTACCAAAGGTGGTGGAGGATGAGGCAATTCAGTATAGCTTAATGCACCCTTATGTTCATATGTTTGACCTCTCCCAGTACCATAAAATTCAAATGGAAGGTCGGTATAATCAATTTTCATACCCAAAAATAATTTTACATAAAATAATTTTGCAAAATAATTTGGAACCTCATCATTCCATGGCAACTTTTCATACGCTACAAGGAACCTATCATACAAATGGTGGGCTATATCAGGGTGCTTTAAATATTTCACCTTGAGCATCTTTCTTTTCGGCCCTTCTTTGAAATTAAACATATATTTTGCATGTGCTTTTGTAACCCTTCTACTTACCTCGGCCCATTTACCGGGGCCCATCATCGATTCCTTTATAAGCCTCATCATATATATAAATCAATCAGCTTTTTGCCTAAGGCTCTTGTAAATATCAAGAAATGAAATTAGAGAGTGCACAACTATTTCTAAGCTCTGTCGACTCTCTGTAGGGAGCTCCAAACTCACAATATATTTCTTCAATTTTGAATAATGATCTATGCACCTCTGTAACGTACATTGTTGGATGTTTGTTTCCCAAGGAATGTCATCAAGAATATCATATGGATAGGTGGTAGTTGGTGTCTGGTCTTCTTCTTGCATTTCCCTACTTCACCTATGATGACTTTGATCAACATTTTCACCCCCTTCTTCAATATAATTACATAAATGTTAAAACATGTGAATGTGATACACATGTACATGTATATGTACATACAATTAATTTGCGTGTACAAATTTGTTTTAACATCTATATATATATATATATATATATATATATATATATATATATATATATATATATGTATATATATATATATATGTATATATATATATATGTATATATATATATATATATGTATATATATATATATATGTATATATATATATATGTATATATATATATATGTATATATATATATATATATATATATATATGTATATATATATATATGTATATATATATATGTATATATATATATATGTATATATATATATATGTATATGTATATATATATGTATATGTATATATATATATATATATATATATATATATATATATATATATATATATAATTTAGCAAAATGATGAGGCTCATGATGATCTGATTGAGATTCATGACCACCCAGAGATGGTTGAGCACCATCATGCCCAAGTACATCATTTTATTGAGCTTGCTGACCACCGGAAGAATTTTGACCACCCTCACGTGACGACCTAGTGAGAGATGCCTCTAAAAAGAAAATAAAAATTATAATAAATTAATTAAGTTAAATTGACAAAAACCTATTCAATATAGGTATGTACATATGATTCTACCTATTTATTATTTAACTAAATGCACATAAACATACATATACCATACCAGTATGATGTGAACGACGACCCTCCATTGATTGATTTGAAACTCTCTTTGACCTGGTGAGAGATGCTCCTAAAAAAGATGAAATTTATTATAAAGTAATAAAGCTAAATTGAAAAAAGATCAATTCAATATGTATGTACATATGATTCTACAAATATCATTGAATAACTTGCATATATATATATATATATATATATATATATATATATATATATATATATATATATATATATATATATATATATATATATATATATATATATATATATATATACCACGATCATGATGTAACTAATGATGGCCCTCCTCTGATTCATCTGAAACTCTCCTCAGTCCATGACCAATCTCGTCGGCATGCATAGAAATTTGCCCTCTATAGATGCATGAAACTCACTTGATGCTCTAGCCCATACGCCTCGAAGAATTAGGTGGTAATTGTTCATGTGATGATCCATGCCCTCGATCCATATATATATATATATAATCTTTAGAAAAAACCAATATTAAAAATACTATTTAAAAAGATCAAGAATTCAGAAAATTAATAAGACAAATAAATGTAACTATCCAAGGGTTTCTTCAAAATTATTTGGTCTAAATTATTCATTTCAAATTATATTCAAGACTAAAAACACAAATGTTGAAGTTCACATTTTGAGAATTAAGTACAAAATTTTCTAAAATATGTCAGGTTCACCAAGTTGGGGGCACACTTAGTACAGTATTGAAAGAAACACGTGGTCATTAAAAACACCACATTTATAACTAAAAGCCACACACATATCAAAGATATCTTACAATTTCCATCAATAAATTTTGATGGAGATCTTATTGACACCAATTCATCTTTCACACACAAATCTTGATTGGGATTGCCCCATATAATTGATCACTAGACATCATATTAACATTTTCACAATGACTTATGCTAAATGATTGAAATTGACTAGCAATATGTTTTTCTTCTCCATGCAGATGTTTTGAATTCTCCTTTTTGACTTGGTACACACCTTTCATCTGGTTGCACACAAGTTTAGAATTGGTGAAGACTACAATTCCATTGGATCCATACTCCCTAATTGTTCCTAAGCCTTTTATTAATGAAATATAATATGCTTCATTGCTTTTGGTCCTTCCAAGTACATTCATTTTCCTTTGGAGAACTTTGTTCGTCACAATATTGTATAGCACATAAGTAATCACAACTTTTCCTGGATTGGGATAACAAGAAACTTCTATGCATAATTTCCATTTTTCAACCATGTTTAATGGGTTTTTTGATCCCTGTAAAAAACAAATTCAATAAAATGAATAATATATATATATATATATATATATATATATATATATATATATATATATATATATATATATATATATATATATATATATATATATATATATATATATTGCAAATGCCTTAGATTATGGGAGAATGATTAAAAATAAATATATATTGTGATGGAATGATGGAATATTACATGATCTATTGTGATGAAATGCCCGAGTGGAATAATAATGGTAGTTTACAATTCAATGCAATTAGAAAAATGTCTTAACAAATTTTCTCATGTTGGAATACATAAGAATAGCATTCAAACACATGATACACTACATTGATTTTCAATGATGAGAAAAATATTTTTCATCATAAAAAATTAATGTGATTTTCAACCCAAGCTAGGGCCTCTAATCCTCTAATAGTTACTCCCATGACTCTCCATACCCCTAAGACTAAAATAATTATTAGTACTTCCATGCCTAATGAGATTCCTTCACTATTCAATGAAGCTTATACTTATCATGAGAATACCAATCCTTGAAATTAGATATATATTGTCATGTTTATCAAGTTTGGACTATACCGAAGGTTAACCTATCAATGGATATTTTCCATCATGCTATGTATGATTTTGTTGCAAAAATTGCCACATTTAAAAATTTTATACCCACATTCAAATCAATAAACAACTAATTTGTAAGGGCTTTCATCTTCTATATAAGTCATTCAATACTTTTCTATGAGGCAATAAGGGTTGATTGTTGATCATGCCACTAAGTACATTGACATCCATAAATCCTATATTTATCTTCAATATTAAGATATAAAAAAAAAAAAACATTACAATTTTCATATGCATAAGATCGTTGGCTTGCTTTCCTAAATCCATGGATTAAAACATCAACCAATATTTCTACATATTGGATGTTATTCATGGATAGGACAAGTGAATAAGGCAATAGTGTGAATTGGAGAGTTATTATGGCTTATCACTTAAATATCCAATTGTGTCAATTCATGCTAGTGATCCTACCACTTAAATATCATTGATCACTTATGGCTTATCACTTAAATAAATATAATAAAATAGGGGAAAAGAGGTGAATATATCACTTATCACTTATCTATAGAATATCTGAAGGGGAAAAGAGGTGAATATATATAATATTGAATTGAATAATATTGATGATAGAGTTGAAATCAATAAGAAACAAATCTTATGATTTATAATAATTTGGAGTAGCATGATGCAACCTACATATATTTCTTCCACTCAGAGGCTCAAGATAAATCATGAGTTCTTCCACTGATATTAGTTGATGCCAAGACTTTTTCACTAATAAAAAAAAAAACAAATTTCTTTAAAAAATGTATTTATAATTTTAACATTGAAAGGAAAACTAATTGAGGCTATTTTATACATATATAAAATCTCAATTATAAAATCTAATTCATTCTAGTTTGTAAGAGCAATTTAAAAAAATGGAAGCAACTTTACCAATCAATAGGCAGTAGTTCCTATATCTATAATGTGATGAAGACGAAAGAATGGTAGTTATACTAACTATATAAAAGTGGAGGAAAATATTAGGAAAATATTAACAAGTTGTATCTATATTAAGCATAAATTTCACATTTCTCTCCAACATTGAATTGAATATATATGGTAAAGGAAAGAGTTCAAGAAATTGTTCATATTAATGCAGCAGAGTGAAACAATGGTGGTCAAACTAACTATCTAGGATTTGTTCATATGTCAATTCATGCTAGTGATCCTACCACTTAAATATCACTTGTCACTTGCGGCTTATCACTTAAATAAATAAAATAAAATAGGAGAAAAGAGGTGAATATATATCACTTATCACTTATCTATAGAATATCTGAAGGGGAAAAGAGGTGAATATATCATTTTAAAATAGGTGAATATATATAATATTAAATTGAATCAGATTGATGATAGAGTTGAAATCAATAAGAAACAAATCTTATGATTTATAATAATTTGGAGTAGCATGATGCAACCTACATATTTTTCTTCCACTCAGATGCTTAAGATAAATCATGAGTTCTTCCACTGATATTAGTTGATGCCAATACTTTTTCACTAATTAAAATAAAAAGAAATTTTCTTAGAAAAAATGTATTTATAATTTTAACATTGAAAGGAAAACTAATTGAGGCTATTTTATACATATAGAAAATATCAAATATAAAATACAATTCATTCTAGTTTGTATGATCAATTTAAAAACATGGAAGCAACTTTACCAATCAGTGGGCAGTAGTTCTTGTATCCATAATGTGATGAAGACGAAAGAATGGTAGTTATACTAACTATATAAAAGTGAAGGAAAATATTAGGAAAATACTAGCAAGTTGTTTCTATATTAAGCATAAATTTAACATTTCTCTCTAACATTGAATTGAATATATGTGGTAAAGGATAGAGTTCAAGAAATTGTTCATATTAATGCAGCAGAGTGAAAGAATGGTAGTTGTACTAACTATCCAAGATTTTTTCATATGTCAATTCATGCTAGTGATCCTACCACTTAAATATCAATTTTCAATTATGGGTTATCACTTAAATAAATATAATAAAATAGGGGAAAAGAGGTGAATATAGATCACTTATCACTTATCTATAGTATATCTTAAGGGGAAAAGAGGTGAATATATATAATATTAAATTGAACCATATTGATGGTAGAACTGAAACCAATAAGAAACAAATCTTATGATTTATAATAATTTGGAGTAGTGTGATGCAACCTAGAAATAGGTCTTCCACTTAGAGGCTCAAGATAAATCATGAGTTCTTCCACTAATATTAGTTGATGCAATAATTTTTCACTAATTAAAATAAAAAGTAGTTTTCTTAAAAAAATGTATATATAATTTTAACATTGAAAGGAAAATTAATTGAGGCTATTTATACATATAGAAAATCTCAATTATAAAATCTAATTCATTCTAGTTTGTAAGATAAATTTTATAAAATGGAAGCAACTTTACCAATCAGTAGGCAATAGTTCCTATATCTATAATGTGATGAAGAGGAAAGAATGGAAATATAGTAACTATATAAAAGAGGAAGAAAATATTAGGAAAATATTAACAAGTTGTATCTATATTAAGCGTAAATTTCACATTTCTCTCTAGCATTGAATTGAATATATATGGTAAAGGACAGAGTTCAAGAAAATGTTCATATTAAAGTAGTAGAGTGAAAGAATGGTAGTTGTACTAATTATCCAGGATTTGTTAATATTAATGCAACAGAGTGAAAGAATGGTAGTTGTACTAACTATCCAGGATCTATTCATATTAATGTAGTAGAGTGAAAGAATGGTAGTTGTACTAACTATCCACTATCTGAATAGATAAATGTGGAGGAAAATATTAGGAAAATATTCATGAAGGTTTGTAGTTCATGAAGGTTTGTAAAAGTATAGATCCCTTCCATTTTTCTCATCTTATCACACCTTATCACATTCATGCAAGTATAGCCTTACAAGTGTAGGTGGCAGTGCTCCAACCTCCACCAGATCATTGCACTTTCCTATAACGAGATGTTTAAGGTTGGGAAAAACACCCTCAACAAATGATATCTCCCTTATTTTTGTAACCTCCAACTTTAATAATTACGCTCGAGATAGCTCAATGGCAGCGCTTTCTCCTTCCACCCACTTTTTAAATGATAGCTCGTGAATCAGAAAATCTAATATTATTAACTTTACCAGGTTGTTCAACTTCGCCACTTTTGTCGGTAAGGACTCTGTTATCACTCCTCTAAATCTCCAAGGGTGAGGAAGAGTCCAGCTGAGGTAACCACATACCAACCTTTTGACTTGCTAGCTAGCCCTACCAAGCTGGAGGGGGATCTCTCCAAAGAATCACATCCAAGAGGGTTGGATAGATTAGGATTTTAGGCTAGATATAGTAGCTCAGGGTTTGTTTGATTTGATTGGGGTAGTCACTGGATGAGTGAATTAGGTCAGAGAGTGAACTAGGTCAGGGAAAAAGAGAATCAGAATTGCAGACATCTGATGGGGCAAGGTAGGCAAGTTACTTTAACACTTTGTAGTATAGTGATGAAATGGTTTAGACTGGTGAGGTGATAAAAAGAGCATGAAAACCATGAATTCTTTTTAAACTGAAGAAACGAAACAATTTATGATGATTTTCCCAAAATAGAGTATAGAAGATGAATTCTGCTTATCACTCCTTGAAAATCAAACATATTTAAAGTGAAATGGATCATCAAAGGTACAAAAAATTCATACATATGTAACTGAAGAGGAAACAATGTCAAAATACCATGCCACAGGAATCCCACCAAAATAGTTGCAACTCATCCAATATATTTCATGCCAAATTCTGAAACACTAGTACAACATCCAATAGAGTCCAACCTATAAAATGACTGAAAAATTACATGATATAGGCCTCAAACCAACTCATCCTAGCCTCAGGGGTCGAATCCATGAGAGGAGTAGTTACAACAAAAACTGAACTGATAGCTAGAGTGTAGGGTGGTCAAAATGACTCATCCCTAACTTAAGAAAACTGATTCATTACAAGTCATGGAGGCCATTTACCTAATGTACTTACCCTAGGTAATAGTAAAAAAATAATAATTACATCAACCACATCAATTACATCAGTAAAACAATGATTTCCCATAGGTAAAAATCAATTTTGGAGAGAAACAGTGAAAAACTGGGCCAACTGTCAAACGCGCAGCGCCAGTGTCAAACGCGCAACGCTAGTGCCATTTTCAAGCTGACTTTTACCTTCCTTCCTAATGTCCAAATTTAGCCCAGGATATCTCATTGGAAAGAGTATCCTGTCTAGTTTCCAAAACTTCCCTTGGTTTTCAAAATCGGTTGGTTTGACCCCCCAAAAGTTCATTCTCCCAAGGCTACTCAAACATGTAGTGCCTAGTCTAGAAATGAGGTAGAAACATGATTTTTGGATGTTTTTTTGGCTTTTTGACCTACCAGTTTTGCTTTCCATCACTGGAAACATGGTTTTCCTGGATGTCTTGGTCCTTCTGAATCCACTGGTGGTTTCCATTCCTCCAAAAAGTTCCTCAAAAAAGTGTGCAGCACCTAGGGCATTGCGCATTTGACCAAACAGTGAATATGAAACTGCCTCAAAAAATACAGGAAAGATAATTTTACCAAAAATGAACCAAGAGTCTTCAAAATTGGCCAAGGAGCTGATGTTTTATGTTTCTAGGCATGGAGTGAAGCCTCTGCAAGTATATCAAGCTTATTCTTCTCTTTTTGGTGAGTTAGGGCTTCAATTCTTGCCCTAGTAGCCTTGAGATTTGCCCTTGTTATTTGGTTTCTTGGGAAATAATACTTTACCATATTTCTCTTGAGGATATTGTCCCTTTTGGACTTGTCTAAGAGGTTTTCAAGATGTTTTTTCACCCTCTCAAGCTAATGCTCCCGGTTCTCATTGACCATTTTGGCAAATTGTTCATTTAGGGTGAGCTCATTAGCTAGTTCAGCCTCTTTCTATTTTTCTAGCTGCAGTGCTCTTTTTAGGCCTCTAGTCCTTGGCCTTATTCTTGGCACCTATTCCTCCAACTAGTCAGTATATTCTCCATATGCTTCATCAACTAAAGCCTTAGCCTTTTCAGCCTCCCTCTTTTCCTTCATGAGTTGAATCTCCATGAGCTCATGTTTGGTCTCAAACTTCTTGTTTTATTGCTCATAGTATGAAATGATTCCCTCTGCAAGTTGACTTGGAGCTCCCTTATGAGTGCATTCTTTTCTTTGATGAAAATGCTTGTGCTTTCACTTTCATCAATCTCACTCAGGTCAGAAGATTATATTCTGTCTCATGGAGGTCCTCCTCCTACTGCTGGATCTTTGTCTTTGTCATCTTCTCCTTGCCCTTTTGTACCTACTTTGCTGATGAAGAAGGCAAGGCCCCTCCCACAATCTGTGGGGAAAACCCTTGCCTATGTCCTCTCTGACAAGTATGTGTCAAAGTGCCCAAATCGGCCCCTTTAGATTTGTTGACCTCAACCTGTTCAATGTGCTCTTGCTCTCTGAATTCATCTCTGTTAGGCGAATTAATATGCTCATGGCAAGGTGATGATGGAGGTAATGGTGTGGCTGACTCATCAAATGAGGATGAATGATCTATGGGCTGAGATGGAGGAATAGAGGTGGAAGTATGAGATGATGAAGGGATGCTTTGAACATTTTGAGTAGATGAATGAGTGAATATGGGATTAGCTATGAAGGTGCTCTAAGCAATGTTGAGTTCCTTGAGATGATAAAGGACTATGATTTTAATGAGGGAACGATGAAATAGGCTCTTCATTTGATCATTGTACTCCCTCTTTTGGGATATGTAGACCATCTTCTCAACACTCCAAAAAAGATAGTAGGGTATATTGAGCATTTTTACCCTAGTGAAATGCATTAAATGTCGGATATGATAAAGTGCCTAACCATGTGGGCCAATACGGTCAAAAACTTAAACTAAATGCATGAATAAATGCTGACAACTCAAATAACTCAAAATGACTCAAAAATGACTTACTAAACTAACAACTTAATACTAAAAATGGCAGAAAATTAGGGAAGCTCCATGGCCTTCACTTCGGGCTCCGAACTCCAGTGATTTTCTACTTTCCATGGAACAATTTTCAAACTCTCCTTCACTCTGAAGAAAGTTATTCACATGTTTTTCATCCCAGAATACTTGCCAATATCGCAAGTTCTCAGGAATAGAGGGCCGATGCTTCACATGAATCTCAAACTTCTTATTCGAAAAGATAAGGATTTTGAAATTACTTGCAGTTGTAGCTAATAAATCCACCATAAGATTATGAATCCTTGGTACAACTGAAAGTGTATATTCAGGAAACATCCTAAGAATGTCTAAAACCGCATTTCTATATTGTTTCATTAACGGATGATGAGCTTGATATTCACCTTTGAATTGCTTGATCACAAGTCCTGAATCACCATACACTGAAATGTTTCATGCACCTAACCTTTTCAAGATATTTAAACCTATGATCAGTGCTTCATACTCCACCTCATTGTTAGTGCAATCAAAAGCTAACTTGTATGAGCATAATCTAACATTCTGAGGGAGCTTACCTTTCTGATGATGTGGCCTTCGAATCCAAATACCAATACCCGCTCCATCTTTCCTAAGAGAACCATCAAATTCAATGGCCCATAGGCCAGGTTCCTCTTCCAAGGGTTGTACATCTTGTTTCTATTTTGGGTCAATTTTTTTAACTTTCTCTTCAGACTGTTCTGAATTTTCCATTACCTTCTCTGAAGGTTGTTCTAAGCCTTTCTCCGCCTTGTCTGATGGTTGTTCTGATGAAATTGGAAGCATTTCTTTTTCCTGATCTGAAACTATCCTTATACAATTGAAAATTTCGGGTACATCTTTAATTTCCATAAGTTGAGTATCTACATCATTCTATCCACTATCATTATATAAAATAAATGACTCTAAATCTCTATGTAGAGCATTTATAGGATGATTATTGGGCTTCTCCTTGCTGGTTATCATGAATTTCATTTTGGTTTCTCAGTACAATTTCCTCAATTGCCCAAAAACCAAGATGGTGGCATAGGAGAAGTCTAACTAGAGTGTGCCTCTTAGTTTCGCTCCCCAGTATCTTGACAATAACATCCCAAACCATGGTGGTATGTCAGCTACCACCACATCCATTATAACATTCTTTGCCAGTATTTGGTCCAGGGATACTACCAAGTCTTTTATTAGACCAATACAACGGAACTTACCGAAATCAAATGAGTACAAATCATGACACTCACGAGTTATATCTAGACCCAACCTTTCCATGATGGCCTTGGGCATTGAATTATGGGAGGCTCCAGAGTCAAGCATGGAGTTATGAAGAATGGACTGATGGATTCTTAAACTCAATTAAAATGGAGGAACATCACTATCTCCTGACTGACCATCTAGGGTTGGACCAAAAATTAATTCAGGTTGGTCATCTTCAATTTTAACCATATCAGACATAAGATCAACTTTTAGCATTTTAACTATATCATACTTGTAATGTTTGTTTTTGACAAGTTCAGTAAGATGGATTGACACTTTCAACTTTGAAACTTCAGTTTCTAAATTGAATGAGCTGGATTTGTCTACCTCTTTTTGGATGGTGTCTCTTTTCTCAGGCAGATCTCTTGGTGTCTGATCCTTCTTCTGACTGTCAGGGTCTTTGCTTGGATTGCTTGTAGATGCTTTGTTTACTTTGCTTTGGTTAGCTGCTACCATCTCTTTACCTTTGCTTTGATTTCCTTGAGGATTTATTTTTGGTTGAGTATCCTTCTGTTGTGATGTCCTTTTCTGAATAGGAGTGATTGGGACATCTCTATTTCTCAAGGAATATTTATTCTGCTAAGAGTTGAGTGAATTAAAGTATCCTCTTTGATAATCATCAGATTGAGTTTCCAATGCATTTCCATTTACCAGTATGTAGTCTTCATCTTTAGGATCCTTCATCTCCTTGACATACTTCTCATTTTCAGTCAAGAAAATGGGATGGTAATATTCTCTAAAGAGGTGATTTTCCTCGACAATCAGGTCTATTTCATCATCAAACTCTCCTTCAACATAGTTTTGCTACAAGGGTGTCTGAATTGGCTGTTGAGATGTCAATGTTTCAGAAGCTTTATGCTCTCTTCGTTTCGTCATGTACTGAGGTTGTTGTTGGTTTCTGAAGTTCGGATTTCTAACTTGTGGCTCTTGAGGTCTATCTGAATTTATCATCCAGTCCGCCATTCTCTCCATGGTTCTCATCAGTGCATCTAGTTTGATATTGGTGGAAGAAGAAGGTTCTTCTTTGATGGTTACTATTTTTCCTGGTTTCTCATGTTTCAACTGAGACTTTTTAATCCTCAAGTTGGCTTCCACACTTACTGCATTATTCTACATTTCTTCCAAAGTTGGTGGATCTCTTTCCCTTACTTGATAAGCCATCTCTAGATCAAAAGCATCTAGGTAATGTTGAAATGCCAAATCAGGTGGAGGTTTCATGTTATCTGGAATGGAATTGTAGACCTAATTAAACCTTATAGTGAAATCTTGAACCATCTCATTAGGATTCCTTTTCAATGTATTGTATTCTGCCAAGATATGCAATGGATTCTTCTTTTCCCGCCACCTAGCTAAGAACAACTCATTTAACCTTTGAGGAGTATCAATAGAGCGTGTTTCTAAACCATGGAACCATTTTTTCACATCTCCATAAAAACTTTGGGCCATTCGTCTCATTTTAGCATCATCTTCATCAACCTCCTCTAAGTTAATGAAATCATCCCTCTTATCAATATGATGTTGTGCAGTGAATCCCAGGATACCATCAAAAAGAGGAAGCCTCTAGCCATAGGTCTGAGGTAAAACTTCCAACTGACTAGGTAATACTAAGGGTGAAAATCTCACCATGACTACTGGGTAATGGTGAATGGGACCTGCAACGGGTTGTGTTGGTTGGGATGAAGATGAAGGTGGCGATACGGATGTTTTTGGAGGAGCAATAGGGGGTATGGCAGAAGATAAGCTTTCAAGCTAATATTCAATATAGGCCTTTTCCACAGTGATTTGTAATTGATCAGCCAGGCTTTGAAGTTTCTCAAAATTAGACAAAACCTCATGCTCAAGTTTTGAAGACTAAGAAGCGGAAGAAAGTTGATTAAATGAAGACTTTGAGGCGGGAAGGTATGAGTCAAACTTTATGGACAAGACTCAGTAGACAAGACTTAGATTTTGAACGAAATAGGGATAGCTCGAATTTAATGTCAAATGGAATATCCTCGATACTAAGTATTTGATCTGGCAAGGAGGTGGTCCTTCGCAATTTTGTGCTTTCAGTCTCGGGGAAAGGGACTTTAGGCTTTCTCAAAAATATTTCAGGGTCATCAACCGAAGAAGGAGGATTTGGGTCAGGGTTTGACCTGGTATATCTTTTCAAAGCTAGTATCTTAACAGGGTCACAAACTATATGAGGAAAAAGACCTAAGACTTTGAGCTAAACAAAGATCTTTTCAAAGGAAAGTCTTCAATCAAGAAATTTTAAATTAGAAATGATAGAGAGCTTACCAATGGAATGAAGTCTGATTGAACTTCTGACTTGTAACCTTCTTCTCTTTTTGAACAAGCTTTGATTGTCTTCGATTGAATCAACTCAATCAGGATGCGAAATTTTGCCTTGTTTGTCTCCTCGAGGCCAACTCTACTATCTCGACACTACAATTATGGAATCAGCCTTTAAGAAACTTAGTCCCATCATCTAGAGGACCAAACTCGAATGATAACTAGTCGTACACCTAGGTAAAATGAACCTTTCCTTCCTTGGCAATGGCGCCAATATGTTATCACTCCTCCGGATCTCTAAGGCTGAGGAAGAGTCCAGCTGAGGTAACCACAGACCAACCTTTTGACTTGGTAGCTAGCCCTACCAAGCCAGAGAGGGATCTCTCCAAAGAATCACAACCAAGAGGGCTGGATAGATTAGGGTTTTAAGCTAGATATAGTAGCTCAGGGTTTGTTTGATTTGATTGGGGTAGTCACTGGATGAGTGAATTAGGTCAGAGAGTGAACTAGGTCAGGGCAAAAGAGAATCAAAATTGCAGACATCTGATGGGGCAAGGTAGGCAAGTTACTTTAACACTTTGTAGTATAGTGATGAAATGGTTTAGACTGGTGAGGTGCTAAAAAGAGCATGAAAACCATGAATTCTTTTTAAACTGAAGAAATGAAACAATTTATGATGATTTTCCCAAAACAGAGCATAGAAGATGAATTCTTCTTATCACACCTTGAAAATCAAACATATTTAAAGTGAAATGGATCATGAAAGGTACAAAACATTCATACATATGTAACTAAAGAGGAAATAATTTCAAAATACCATGCCACGGGAATCCCACCAAAATAGCTGCAACTCGTCCAATATATTTTATGCCAAAGTCTGAAACACTAGTACAACATCCAATAGAGTCCAACCTGTAGAATGACTGATAAATAACATGATATAGGCCTCAAACCAACTCATCCTAGCCTCAAGGATCAAATCCATAAGAGAAGGATCAGTTACAACAAAAATTGAACTGATAGCTAGAGTGTAGGGTGGTCAAAGTGACTCATCCATAACTTAAGAAAAATGTTTCATTACAACTCATGGAGGCCATTTACCTAATGTAATTACCCTAGGTAACAATAAAAACATAATAATTACATCAATTACATCAGTAAAATAATGATTTCCCATAGGTAAAAATCAATTTTGGAGAGAAACAGTGAAAAACGGGCCAACTGTCAAACGCGCAACGCGAGTGTCAAACGCACAGTGCCATATTCAAGTTAACTTTTACCTACCTTCCTGATGTCCAAATTTATCTCAGGATAGCTCATCGGAAATGTTATCCTATCTAGTTTCCAAAAATTCCATTGTTTTTTAAAATGGGCTTCGTTTGATCCCCTAAAGTTCATTCGCCCAAGGCTACTCAAACGCACAGTGCCTGGTCCAGAAATGAGGTAGAAACATGATTTTTGGGTGGTTTTTTTCCTTTTTCACCTGCTATTTTTGCTTTCCAGGACTGGAAACATGGTTTTCCTAGATGTCTTGGTCCTTCTGAATCCATCGGTGGTTCCCATTCCTCTAAAAAGTGCCTCAAAAAAGTGTACAGCGCCTTTGACCAAACAGCTGATATGAAATTGCCTCAAAAAAGACAGGAAAGATGATTTTACCAAAAATGAGCCAATAGTCTTGAAAATTGGCCAAGGAGATGATGTTTGATGTTTATAGGCATGGAGTGAAGTCTCTGCAAGTATATCAAACTTCTTCTTCTCTTTTTGGTGAGTTAGGGCTTCAATTCTTGCCCTAGCAGCCTTGAGCTTTGCCCTTCCTATTTGGTTTCTTTGGCAATAATACTTTTCCATCTTTCTCTTAATTTTATAGTCCCTTTTAGCCTTGTCTAGGAGGTTTTCAAGATGGTTTTTCACCCTCTCAAGCCAATTCTCTCAATTCTCATTGACAATTTTGGCACATTGTTCATTTAGGGTGAGCTCATTAGCTAGTTCATCCTCTTTCTATTTTTCTAGCTCCAATGCTCTTTTTAGGCCTCTGGTCCTTGGTCTTCTTATTGGCACCTGTTCCTACAGCTAGTTAGTGTATTCTCCATATGCTTCATCAAGTAAATCCTTAGCATTTTCGACCTCCCTCTTTGCCTTCATGAGTTGAATCTCCATGAGCTCATGTTTGGTCTCAAACTGCTTGTTTTCCTGCTCATAGTATGAAATGATGTATTTTTCCCTCTACAAGTTGACATGGAGCTCCCCTATGAGTGCATTCTTTTCTTTGATGAAAATTCTTGTGCTTTCACTATCATCATGCTCACTCAGGTCAACTAAGTGAAAATCATGTTCTATCTCATGGAGTCCTCCTCCTACTGTTGGATCTTTGTCTCTGTCATCTTCTACTTGCCCTTCTATACCTGCTTTGTTGATGAAGAAGGCAAGGCCCCTCCCACAATATGTGGAGAAAAACCTTGCCTATGTCCTCTCTGATAAGTATGTGTCAAAGTGCCCAAATCAACCCCTTTAGTTTTGTTGACCTCAACATGTTCAATGTGTTCTTGCTCTCTGAATTCATCTCTGTTAGGCGAATGAATATGCTCATGGAATGGTGATTATGGAGGTGATGGTGTGGCTGACTCATTAGATGAGGATGAATGATCTATGGGCTAAGATGGAGGAATTGAGGTGGAAGGATGAGATGATGAAGGGATGGTTTGAACATTCTTAGTAGATGAATGAGTGAATATGGGCTTAGCTATGAAGGTGCTCCAAGCAATGTTGAGTTCCTTGAGATGATAAAGGACTATGATTTTAATGAGGGAATGATGAAATAGGCTCTTCATTTGATCTGTGTACTCCCTCTTTTGGGCAATGTAGGGCATCTTCTCAACTCTCCAAAAAAGATAGTAGGGTATATTGAGCATTTTTACCCTCGTGAAATGCATTAAAAATCGGATATGATAAGAGTAGACCCTGGAAAATATGCCTTCACATGAAAAATATTTCATAATAATCTTCATCGTTGGGGCATATCTGTCATGGAGGTGTGAAAAAGGAAAATAGCCCCTTCTTTCATTTCGGTACCTTGGTTTCATGTAAGGCTCATAATAATGCCTTTCCAAATCACCTTGTTTAAACCATTTCTCCCGAACATCTGGGATCCTGGTGGTAGCTCATATAATGGCAGCAGATAGAGTAAAAGTGATACCTGCTAGGGTTACCTGGTTGTCTTGGAGTTTAGATATGAAGAGCCTAGTCAACTCAGGATGTTGTTGAACTGCTTGAACTTGCTCACATAAATCATAATAGCCTAGCCATTTGAAGGATGTCACAGTCATAGGGGATGCTAAGAGTTCCCTGAGATCTGAGGGCTCAAATCTGTGTATATGGACTCCTTTGTGAGTTTTCTTGGCCTCTGTTTCTTCTCTATCAGTTTCCTCTTTCTCATAGTGTGGTTTGTATTCCTAATCTGCCATGGTGTTTAATATCAAACCCTAGGGAGGTGTAAGGTAGTGGGAATGCAGTTTTTTGGAAATGGTAAATGGGGAAGGGTAAATATAAAGATGATGGGTGAACGGATATATGTATTGGAGGAGGATATAGGTTAGTAGTATGATAGCTTTGGGGATGGGGGAAATTGTTTGCAGTATAGGGGGTTTGGGAGCTTAGATAGTTGTATCACCTAGGACTTAGGGTTTTGGGACAAAGGGTTAGAAAGTATCTGGGATAAAAAGATTTAGGGAAAGGGAAGGAAGGTGTATGGGAGTGTATAAAAGGGATTGAGAGTCTAAGGTAGTTTGTTTGGGGAGATCTAGAGTTTAGATATAGAATTAAACCAAATCTTCAATTAAACCTTTCAAACACTTAGGGAGTGACTTGAGGAGGAAGAAAAACACATTCTTTAGCTATTAATTACTTGTCTGGAAGTCGAATGGACTTTGGAGGAGCTGAGGAGGTGACTGGAGCCTTCCTGCACAAACGCATAGCACCAATGCAGAGTGCGCGGCACCTCATGCAATCGCGCAGCACCTTAGGCAAGTGCGCAGCACCTCAGGCAAGCGCGCAGTGCCTCAGGTAAGCACGCAATGCCTCCTGAAAGCGCACAGCACCTTAAGGAAACATACAACATCAGGTAAACGGGCAATGCCAGAAGAGAATGTGCAGCGCCTGCTCTGTTCTACTGATTTTCACCCTGAACTGTGAAAAGGGTCTCTTAGGGCTTGCACAATCAGTGGTAAGAGGCAAATGAAGTTGAGTTTGAAGCCAATAGGTCCTTTATAGCTGAGTGAATTTGATATTTTATATTAAAAACCCACTTTCTAATGTTTCATTTCACCTTTTTGACCTCTTTGCTAAAAAAAATTTTGACTTTTTCCTTTGCAAGTGGATGATGTTGAAGTTTTCGCAATCTTCACTTTTAACTTTTCTTGGATGATATTGGAAATAGAGTTTGATTAAACAGCTAGGAATAGTGACTTGTTACATATGATAAACATAAAATTACATAAATAAATAAAAATATTACCTCTCTTTTTGAAATAAAATTACAATCTGAAACAAAACTTTTACTTGTGGAATGAAAATTAGAGCTCTGGAAACCATAGTTACATGTTTTCAAATCCTTTTTGAATGAAAAAGGATATTATTTCTTTCAGTCTCATGCTTTTTCTAGCCTTATGTAGTGAAATGGTGTTTTATTGGACCTTGAAAAAATGAAACCTAGAGACCTAATGAAAACCTTGAGTAAGTAGACTTCATGGTGACTTGACTGACATAGAGACATGATGAAATAAACTTTCAAAATTGATGTATGCTCATTAAGACATGAAGGTGGGCTAGTAAGTATAGATTTTTGAGGGAGAGTGAGGTTTTTGACTAGGGTTACCATCAGTGAGTAAATTTTTGTATGAGGACCTGGGTGGAATGACAAAAATTTCTGAGTGAGACCCTAATATGAATATGAAACGAGGAGTTTTGATCACTAATGGCAGTATGCACATACTGATACTAAAATAGGCCTTATTCGGGGATGGAAACTCCTTGGATGTGTCAAGAACACCATAGAACAAATGCCTAACCATGTGGGCCAATATGGTCAAAAACCTAAACTGAAATGCATGAATAAATGCTGACAACTCAAATAACTCAAACTGACTCAAAACTGACTTACTAAACTAATGACTGAATACTGAAAATGGCAGAAAATTAGAAAAGCTCCATGGCCTTCACTTTGGGCTCCAAACTCCAATGATTTTCTACTTCACACTTGCAGAAAATTAAACTATATGTACAATGAAACCAGGACAATTCAGAAAAGATAGTGCTTCAAGAGCCTACCATTCACTGGTCCTCTTAGGCATGGTTCTCCATTCATCTCATCTAACAAGAAATCATTTTGTCCCTGTAAAGCTGAAATATGATAAGGGCCTTTCCATAGGTTTTCAAATTTACAGTGCTTACCCTTGTCTTCGTTTCTGGCATCCCAACGAAGCACCACATCTCCAATTTTGCAGTCATCTTCCTTTGTTTTCTGGTCATAGATTCTCTTTATCCTCTCATAAAGCTTATAGGTGTTCTAAAATACCTCATCCCGTGTCTGTTGTAGGTGAATCATTTGATTGATCCGACGTTGAATATCATTCTCTTCACTTCCCACTTCTTGTAGCAATTTCAAGACTGGTACTGCTAATGATGAAGAAAAAATAGTATATACTTCATACACAATATAAAAAGGAGAAATCCCAAGAGATTTCTTACTACTCATTCGATCTACCCATAATGCATTGATTAGCTTTTTATGCCAATTCTTTTTGTTTGCCTCCAACATTTTCTTGATGATGTTGATTAAGGATTTATTAGAGGATTTCGCCAGACTATTTCCTTGCGGATAGTATGTTGTAGAATGTCCCAACTTAATGTTGTATTTGTCAAAAAACTCAGTCATCTTTTTGGACTTGAATGTTGCCATGTTGTCTGTGATAATCTTATTAGGACAACCAAAACAAGACAAGATATTAGTTTCTAAAACTGAATGATAACTGAATTTGTTGCTTGTCTGATTGGGATCGCTTTGATCCACTTAGTAAAGTAGTCTATAGCTATCAATATCCACTTGTGTTGTGCGAATGATGATGGATTGATCTCACCTATGAAATCTAGGCCCCACTGCTAAAAAGGTGCATTAACTAATATAGGTTGTAGAGGCAAAGGAAGAAACTTTATTTTACCTTTGAAAACTTGACACTCATGACAACTCATCACTGCCTTATAGATATCTTCAAAAAGTGTAGGCCAATACTAGCTCGCTCTCAGTACTTTGTTGGCCGTGGTCTTCCAGTACAAGTGGCCCCCACAATCTCCTTTTTGGAAGTCATTTATTACCTCTTTAGACTCATCTTCAGTCAAACAGTTCAGCAACACACCTCCAAGATCTTTCCAATAAAGTGTGTTGTCCATGATACAATATTTGGAAGCCTTCAACTTCAATGACCTGCTCTTAGCCTTAGACATTCCTGGAGGGGGATTTAGATGTTGAAGCACATAAATAATATCATAATATCATGGGGATGATAGAAATATTTGATATACCTAAATAAGATCCACTTCTTCTTGATTGTTGGACAATGTTGCTATAAGGTTGATATCTAGAGCATGAAGGTTTTATTAAGCCATGAGCTTGGCTAATATTTTACCCTTGATCAACTTAGTAGGATTTATCTCAATATCATATTCTAATAATGATGCTATCCATCTACCTCTTCTACCTTTCGATTCATTCTTCACAAGAACTTCTTTTACTGCTGCATTAGGCACATAAGCTAGAGTATGGGAATGTAAAATGTAAACTCAAAAATCTTTGATGAACTTTACCAAAGCCAATGCCTGTTTCTCAATGATGTTGTACTTGAGGGTTGCATCCTTGATGTTGCGACTAAAAAATTCTATTGGCAGCTCAGTTTTATCCCTTTTTTGCATTAGTGTTGCTGCCATGGTATGCTCATAACAAAATGAAAATATGATAAAATCATCGAAGTAATCAAGATTGATTAAAACAGGGGCAGTGGTTAAGGTAAGCTTTACTGCATCAAAGGACTTGCGGGCTTCTTCGGACCACTTCACTTCATTATCATTTTTCAACATATTGGTCATTTCTCTAAGATGTTCAGCAAAATTAGGAATAAATCTGTGTAAGAAATTCATTTTACTATTGAATGCTTGGATTTCTTTCTCGCTGCGAGGGAAGTCAATTTGCTAAATGGCTTCTACTTGTGAAGGTTCAATCCAGATGTCATCCTTCGAAATTATGTGGCTGAGAAGATTGCCTTCCTCCATAGCAAACAAAATTTTCTTCGGATTGAGGGAGATCCCGAACTTTCTACATTTTTGAAAAATGACTCTTAAATGATGCAAATGTTCATCATCTGAATGCGAAAATATGGTTACATCATCTAAGTATACAACTAAGAAAACATCTTTTTCATCTGAAAAGGCTATGTCCATGGCACGCTGAAAAGTGGCCCCTGCATTTTTTAGACAAAATGGAATTTATGCATAGTTGAATGTACCCCAAGGTGTGGTGAATGTTGTCTTGTCCTGATCATCTTCATGCACTAAAACTTGATTGTAACTGGAGTAGCCATCCAAGAGTGACAGTAGGGAAGCGCCAACAACTCTCTAAAGGATATGATCCATTTTGGGAAGTAGATAATTATCTTTCAGATATACTTTGTTTAAATTTTAGAAGTCTACGCATAGCCTAATTTCTCTGGTCTTCTTTCTCGTCGGGACTAGATTTGATATCCAATCGGAAAATCTGATAGGAACAATGATGCCCGCCTTGTAAAGTCTGTTAACTTCTTTCTCTATGGATGGCAGTAGTCTTGGGTTAATCCTTCTTAGATTTTGTCTGAAGGGCTTTTGATTGGGCTTAATTGGGATGGTATGTTGAATTATTTTCTTGTCATACTCCTTTAAGTCTGCAAAATCCCAAGTGAAAACATCAAAAAAATCAGACAATAAATGAATGTATTTCTCTTTTACCTCAGGAGACAATGTTTTGGATAGCTTGATCATTTTTGGTTTGTCTATTGTTCCAATGTTCACGCCTTCCACACCTTTATCAGTAGGTACTAATGTAGGCTTCATTGGTACATCATCTTGATCAAACAAGTCTTCCAAAGGTACAAGACCTTTCGAAATATTGTTGTCCTTCAGATGTAATATATCAACTTGGGTTGCCTCAGTGACTTGATCATCCTCGTTGTAAACTTCACCCATGGAACAATTTTCAAACTCTCCTTCACTCTAAAGAAAGTTATTCACATGTTTGTCATCCCAGAATACTTGCCAATATCGCAAGTTTTCAGGAACAGAGGGTCGATGCTTCACATGAATCTCAAACTTTTTATTCGAAAAGATGGGGATTTTGAAATTACTTGCAGCTGTATCTAATTAATCTGCCATAAGATTCTGACTGCTTGGTACAACTGAAAGTGTATATTCAGGAAACATCCTAAGAATGTATAAAACCTCATTTCTATATTGTTTCATTCACAGATGATGAGCTTGATATTCACCTTTGACTTGCTTGCTCACAAGTTCTGAATCACCATACATGGAAATTTTTCACGCACCTAACCTTTTCAAGATCATTAACCTGTGATCGGCGCTTCATACTCAGCCTTATTGTTAGTGCAATCAAAAGCTAACTTGTATGAGCATAATCTAGCATTTTGAGGGAGCTTACCTTGTTGATGAAGTGGACTTCGAATCCAAATACCAATACCTTCTCCATCTTTCCCAAGTGCACCATCAAAGTCCATGGTCCATAGGCCAGGTTCCTCTTCCAAGCATTGTACATCTTGTTTCTGTTTTGGGTCAATTTTTTAAGCTTTCTCTTCAGACTGTTCTGAATTTTCCATTATCTTCTCTGAAGGCTATTCTGAGCCTTTCTCTGCCTTGTCTGATGGTTGTTCTGATGAACTTGGTAGCTTTTCTTTTTCCGGATTTGAAACTATCCTTATAGAATTGAAAAATTTTGATACATCTTTAATTTCCATAAGTTGACTATCTACATCGTTCAGTCCACTATAATTATATAAAATAAATGACTCTAAATATGTATGTACAGCGTTTATAGGATGATTATTGGGCTTCTCCTTGCTGGTTATCATGAATTTCATTTTGGTTTCTTGGTACAACTTCCTCAATTGCCCGAAAACTGGAATGGTGGCATAAGAGAAGTCTAATTGCAGTGTGCCTCTTAGTTTCGCTCCCCAAGATCTTGACAATAAAATCCCAAACCGTGGTGGTATGGCAGCTACCACCACATCCATTAAAACATTATTTGTGGGGATTTGGTCCAAGGATACTACCAAATATTTGATTAGACCAAGACAACAGACCTTACCGGAATCAAATGAGTACAACTCATGATACTCAGGAGTTATATCTAGACCCAACCTTTCCATGATGGCCTTGGGAATTAAATTATAGGAGGCTCCAAAGTCAAGCATGGAGTTATGAAGAATGAACTGATGGATTCTTAAACTCGGGTAAAATGGAGGAACATCACTATCTCCTGACCGACCATCTATGGTTGGACTAAAAATTAATTCAGGTTGGTCATCTTCAATTTTAACCATATCAGACGTAGGATCAAATTTTAGCATTTTAACTATATCAGACTTGTAATGGCTATTTTTGACAAGTCCAGTAAGAGGGATTGACACTTTCAACTTTGAAATTTTTGTTTCTAAATTAAATGAGTTGGGTTTGTCTACCTCTTTTTGGATGGTATCTCTTTTCTCGAGCAGATCTCTTGGTGTATGATCCTTCTTCTGACTGTCAGGGTCTTTGCTTGGATTGATTGTAGATGCTTTGTTTACTTTGCTTTGGTTAGCTACTGCCATCTCTTTACCTTTGCTTTGATTTCGTTAAGGATTTATTTTTGGTTGAGTATCCTTCTATTGTGATGTCCTTTCCTAAATAGGAGTGATTGGGACATCTCTATTTCTCAAGGAATATTGCTTCTCTTGAGTGTTAAATGCATTCAAGTATCCTCTTTGATAATCATTAGATTGAGTTTCCAATGCATTTTCATTTGCCAGTATGTAATCTTTTTCCTTAGGATCCTCCATCTCCTCGACATACTTCTCATTTTCACTCAAGAAAATGGGATGGTAATATTCTCTAAAGAAGTGATTTTCCTCAACAATCGGGTCTATTTCATCATCAAACTCTCCTTGAGCATAGTTCTACTGCAAAGGTGTCTGAAATTTCTTCTTAGATGTCGGTTCTTCAGAAGCTTTTTGCTCTCTTTTTTTATCTTGTACTGAGGTTGTTGTTGGTTTCTAAAGTTCAGATTTCTAACTTGTGGCTCCTGAGGTCTATCTGAATTTGTCATCCGGTCGGCCATTCTCTCCATGGTTATGATCAGTGAATCTAGTTTAAGATTGGTGGAAGAAGAAGGTTCTTCTTTGATGGTTACTCTTTTTTCTAGTTTCTCATGTTTCAACTGAGACATTTTAATCCTCAAGTTGGCTTCCACACTTACTGCATTATTCTGCATTTATTCTAGAGTTGGTGGATATCTTTCCCTTAGTTGATAATCCATCTCCAGATCAAAAGCATCTGGGTAATGTTGAAGTGCCAAATCAGGTGGAGGATTCATGTTATCTGAAATGGAATTGTAGATCTTATTAAACCTTATAGTGAACTCCTAAATCACCTCGTTAGGATTCCTTTTCAATGTATTGTATTTCGCCAAGATCTGCAATGGATTCTTCTTTTCCGGCCACCTAGCTAAGAACAACTCATTTAACCTTTTGAGGAGTATCAATAGAGCGTGTTGCTAAACCACATAACCATTTTTTCACATCTCCAAAAAAACTTTGGGCCATTAGTCTCATTTTAGCATCATCTTCATCAACCTCCTCTAAGTCAATGAAATCAACCATCTTATCAATATGTTGTTGTGTAGTGACTCTCAGGCTACCATCAAAAAGAGGAAGTCTCTGGCCATAGGTCTGAGGTAAAGCTGCCAACTAACCAGGTAATACTAAGGGTGCAAATCTCGCCATGACTGCTGAGGAATGGTGAATGGGAACTACAATGGGTTGTGGTTGTTGGGATGAAGATGAAGGAGGCGATACGGATGTTTTTGGAGGTGCAGTAGGGGGTTTGGAAGAAGATAAGCTTTCAAGCTGATACTAAATATAGGCATTTTCTACAGTGATTTGTAATTGATCAACTAGGGTTTTAATTTTCTCAAAGTTAGACCAAACCTCATGCTCAAGTTTTGAAGACTGAGAAGCCACAGAAGGTTGATTAAACAAAGACTTTGAGGTGGGAAGGTATGAGTCAAAATTTTATGGGATAAGAAACTTCTTTAGTAATACAAGACTCAGATTTTGAACAAAATAGGGTTAGATTGAATTTAATGTCAAATGGAATATCCTCGATACCAAGTATCTGATCTGGCAAGGAAGTGGTCCTTTCCAATTTTGTGCTTTCTGTCTCGGCGAAAGCGACTTTAGGATTTCTCAACAATCTTTTAAGGTCATCAACCAAAGAAGGAGGATTTGGGTCAGGGTTTGACTTGGTATGTCTTTTTGGAGCCAGTATCTTAACAAGGTCACTGACTATATGAGGAAACAAACTTAAGACTTTGAGCTGAACAAAGATATTTTCAAAGGAAATTCTTCAATAGAGAAATCTTAAATTGGTAATGATTGATAGCTTACCAATGGAATGAAGTCTGATCGAACTTGTGACTTCTAACCTTCTTCGCTTTTTGAACAAGCTCTGATTGTCTTCGACTGAATCAGCTAGATCAGGATGCGAAATTTTGCCTTGCTTGTCTCCTCGAGGCCAACTCTACTCTCTCGACAATGCAATTATGGAATCATCCTTTATGAATCTTAGTCCCATCATCCAGAGGACCAAACTTGAATGAGTACTAGTCGTACACCCAGGGAAAATGAACCTTTCTTTCCCCGACAACAACGCCAATATGTTATCACTCCTCCGAATCTCCAAGGCTAAGGAAGAGTCCAGTTGAGGTAACCAAATACCAACCTTTTGACTTGGTAGCTAGCCCTACCAAGCCAGAGAGGGCTCTCTCCAAAGAATCACAACTAAGAGGGTTGGATAGATTAGGGTTTTAGACTAGATATAGTAGCTCAGGGTTTTTTTATTTGATTTGATTACGGTCATCACTGGATGAGTGAATTAGGTCAGAGAGTGAACTAGGTCAAGGAAAAAGAGAATCAGAATTGCAGACATATGATGGGGAAAGGTAGGAAAGTTAATTTAACACTTTGTAGTATAGTGATGAAATGGTTTAGACTGGTGAGGTGATAAAAAGAGCATGAAAACCATGAATTCTTTTTAAACTGAAGAAATGAAACAATTTATGATGATTTTCCCAAAACAGAGGATAGAAGATGAATTATGCTTATCACACCTTGAAAATCAAACACATTTAAAGTGAAATGGATCATGAAAGATAAAAAAACATTCATACATGTGTAACTAAAGAGGAAACAATGTCAAAATACCATGCCACAGGAATCCCACCAAAATAGCTGCAACTTGTCCAAAATATTTCATGCCAAAGTATGAAACACTAGTACAACATCATATAGAGTCCAACCTATAGAATGACTGATAAATTATATGATATAGGCCTCAAAACAACTCATCCTAGCCTCAAGGGTCAAATCCGTGAGAGGAACAGTTACAACAAAAATTGAACTGATAGCTAGAGTGTAGGGTGGTCAAAGTGACTTATCCCTAACTTAAGAAAACTGATTCATTACAAGTCATGGAGGCCATTTACCTAATGTAATTACCCTAGATAACAGTAAAAACATAATAATGACATCAACCACATCAATTACATCAGTAAAACAATGATTTCCCATAGGTAAAAATCAATTTGGAGAGAAACAGTGAAAAATTGGGCCACCTGTCAAACACGTAACGCAAGTGTCAAACGTGCAGCACCATCTTCAAGCTAACTTTTACCTACCTCCCTGACGTCCAAATTTAGCCCAGGATAGCTCATTGGAAATCTTATCCTGTCTATTTTCCAAAACATCCTTTGTTTTTCAAAATCAGCTTGGTCCCCCCCCCCCCAAAAAAAAGTTGATTCTCCCAAGGCTACTCAAACGTGCAGCGCCTGGTCCAGAAATGAGGCAGAAACATGATTTTTGGGTGGTTTTTTTCCTTTTTAACCTACCAGTTTTTCTTTCCATGGCTGGAATCATGGTTTTGGTCCTTTTGAATCCACTGGTGGTTTCCATTCCTCCAAAAAGTGCCTCAAAAAACTGTGCAACGCCCATTTGACCAAACAACTGATATAAAATTGCCTCAAAAAAGACAAGAAAGATAATTTTACCAAAAATGAGCCAAGAGTTTTCAAAATTGGCTAAGGAGCTGATGTTTGATGTTGTTAGGCATTGAGTGAAGCCTCTGTAAGTATTTCAAGCTTCTTCTTCACTTTTTGGTGAGTTAGAGCTTCAATTCTTTCCCTAGCAGCCTTGAGCTTTGCCCTTGCTATTTGGTTTCCTTGGAAATAATACTTTGCCATATTTCTCTTAATTTTATTGTCACTTTTGGCCTTGTCTAGGAGGTTTTCAAGATGGTTTTTCACCCTCTCAATCCAATACTCCTGGTTCTCATTGACCATTTGGGCAAATTGTTCATTTAGGGTGAGTTCATTAGCTAGTTTAGCCACTTTCTGTTTTTCTAGATCCAATACTCTTTTTAGGCCTTTGGTCCTTGGCCTTCTTCTTGGCACCTCTTCCTCCAGATGGTCAGTATATTATCCATACGCTTCATCAAGTAAAGCCTTAGCCTTTTCAACCTCCCCCTTTTCCTTGATGAGCTGAATCTCCATGAGTTCATGTTTCGTCTCAAACTACTTGTTTTCTTGCTCATAGTATGAAATGATGTATTTTTTCCTATGCAAGTTGACCTGGAGCTCCCCTATGAGTGCATTCTTTTCTTTGATGGCAATGCTTGTGCTTTCACTATCATCATGCTCACACAGGTCAACTAAGTTAGAATCCTACTCTATCTCATGGATTTCCTCCTCCTCCTGCTGGATCTTTGTCTCTGTCATCTTCTCCTTTCCCATATGTACCTACTTTGTTGATAAAGAAGGAAAGGCCACTCCCAAAATCTGTGGGCCAAACCCTTTCCTATGTCTTCTCTGATAAGTATGTGTCATAGTGCCCAAATAATCCCCTTTAGGTTTTCTAACCTCAACTTGTTCAATGTGCTCTTTCTCTCTGAATTCATCTCTGTTAGGCGAATGAATATTCTCATGGAATGGTGATGATCGAGGCGATGGTGTGGCTGACTCATCATATGAGGATGAATGATCTGTGGGCTGACATGGAGGAATGGAGGTGGAAGGATGAGATGATGAATGGATTCTTTGAACATTCTAAGTATATGAATGAGTGAATATGGGATTAGCTATCAAGGTGCTCCAAGCAATGTTGAGTTCCTTGAGATGATAAAGGACCAGGACTTTAATGAGGAAATGATGAAATAGGCTCTTCATTTGATCTTTGTACTCCCTCTTTTGGGCAATGTAGGCCATCTTCTCAACACTCCAAAAAATATAGTAGGGTATATTGAGATAGTAGGGTATAGTGAAATGCATTAAAAGTCGGATATGATAAGAGTAGACCCTAGAAAATCTGCCTTCACATGAAAAATATTTCATAATAATCTTCATCATTGGGGCATATCTGTCAAGGAGGTGTGAAAAAGGAAAATAGCCCCTTCTTTCATTTCGGTACCTTGGTTTCATGTAAGGATCATAATAATGCCTTTCCAAATCACATTTTTTAAACCATTTCTCCCCAACATCTTTGATCTCGGTGGCAGATGATATAAAGGCAGTAGATAGTGTAAAAGTGATACCTGCTAGAGTGACATGGTTGTCTTGGAGTTTAGATATGAAGAGCCTAGTCAACTCAAGATGGTGTTGGACTGCTTGAACTTGCTCATAGAAATCATAACAGCCTAGCCATTTGAAGGATGTCACATTCATAGGAGATGATAAGAGTTCCCTGAGATCTGTGGGCTCAAATATGTGTATCTAGCCTACTTTGTGAGTTTTCTTGACCTCTGTTTCTTCTCTATCAGTTTCCTCTTCCCCATTGTGTGGTTTTTATTCCTCATCTTCCATGGTGTTTAATATCTAACCCTAGGGAGGTTTAAGGTAGTGGGATTGTAGTTTTTGGGGAATAGTAAATGGGGAAGGGTAAATATGAAGATGATGGGTGAAGGGATATATGTATTGGAGGGGGATATAGGGTAGTAGTATGATAGCTTTGGGGATGGGGGAAATTGTTTGCAATATAGGGGGTTTGGGAGCCTAGGTAGTTGTATCACCTAGGACTTAGGGTTTTGGGACAAAGGGTTAGAGGGTATCTGGGATAAAAAGGTTTAGGGAAAGGGAAGGAAGGTGTAGGGGAGTGTATAAAATGGATTGAGAGTGCAAGGTAGTTTTTTGGGGGAGATCTAGGGTTTAGATATAGAATTAAACCAAATCTTCAATTAAACCTTTCAAACACTTAGGGAGTGACTTGAGGAGGAAGAAAAACACATTCCTTAGCTGCTACTTACTTTTCTGGAAGTTGAATGGACTTTGGAGGAGCTGAGCAAATGACTGGAGCCTTCCTGGAGAAACACGTAGTGCCTCATGCAAGCACGCATCTCCTTAAGGAAATGTGCAGCATCTTAAGGAAACACGCAGTGCCAAAAGAGAACATGCAGTGCCTACTCTGTTTTGTTGATTTTCACCCTGAACTATGAAAAGGGTCTCCTGGGGTTTTCTCAATTAGTGGTAAGAGGCAAATGAAGTTGAGTTTGAAGCCAAGAATTCCTTTATAGCTGAGTGAATTTGATTTTTTAGGTTAAAAAGCCACTTTCTAATGTTTCATTTCACCTTTTTGACCTCTTTGCTAATTTCCTTTCTGACTTTTTCCTTTACAGGTGGATGATGCTGAATTTTTGGCAATCTTCACATTTGAATTTTGCTTGGATGATATTGGCAATAGAGTTTGAGTAAATAGCTAGGAATAGTGACTTATTACATATGATAAACATAAAATTACATAAATAAATAAAAATATTACATCTCTCTTTTTGAAATAAAATTACAATCTGAAACAAAAATTTTACTTGTGGAATGAAAATTAGAGTCTGGAAACCATAGTTACATGTTTGCAAATCCTTTTTGAATGAAAAAGGATATTATTTATTGTTAAACACACACATGGTGGAGACAAAATAGGAAAGATAAACATGAGAGAGTATCTATTATTAACAAATGATATACATTTATAGTAATTCACATGACCTTTGATTTCGTATTCCAAGGTCTCTTGGACTTCCTTAGACTATTCAACTTCCACACCAACCCTTATAGGATTAGGTGTCCAACATTCCCCCCCTAATCCGAAGGGGTATGTATGAGTCCAAGAAGACAGTTGTAATACAAAATGTGCAAAAATTCATGGTAGCACTAGGCTGAATGTGCTCTATCAAATGTTGGTATAAGGGAGGTGGTTTAAGGCTGACCACCAACACTGGAATGCTTAGTGCAGTTCCCAGAACTCTTCCAAGTCTGGCATTAAGCTCAGGTCTTCTGCTAGAGGAAGTGCTCCTGATGTTTTGAAGAGGGAAATCTTCAACCATGAAAGGGAGGTCTCACCCCGCATAAAAGGGAGAACCTCAACTTGAAAAGGGAGGTCTCAACCTGTGATGGTTTAAGAATGACCAACAACTCTGGAATGCTTAATGTAATTCCTAGAACTCTTCCAAAACTGGCAAGAAGCTAAAGTCCTACTAGAGGAAGTGTCCCCAATTCTTTGAAGATGTATCACCGACTGAAGGCATGCTTAGGGGAATATTTGTCTCTGGCTACAACTTTGAATCTGGTATGGCAAGTTGTGGCTCAGGCTCGCTTGATGTGGCTTTGAAGCTTGTAGATGACCATCATTTCCCCCCCAGTCAGATACAAGGTGAGAAGACGAAGTGATATCAACTACAAGATTTTTTAATACTCAAGAATAAATCATGTTGTATGAGCTAAATATCTTTTTTTCTATTGAAGCGCATTGCCAAGAAGTGATCCATCCAAGATGAATCTTTTTCTTGCAGGAGGTTTGTTTCTGAAGCATTTGTTTGAAGAATGACTGGTTTTTATGATAGTGCTTACATGGGTGAAGATCAAAACAATGATATTTCACATGGCCAACTCGGTCAGAGTGTTGGCATTTCACATTTTGTTGTTATTGGTATGGAAGAGGAGTAGAATCTGGAACAGCTGGAGGTGGACTGTCGTGAAGGAATCCAGCACTCTGAAACGGAATGGACATTGAGTACTCTAGAATATGAAAGGAAATTTCCTTATCATATCCAAGACCTGTTATGTGCTTGTTGCTGACAAGCTCTTCCCAAGGTCTGATGATGGGCTTGGGAAGTGCAAACTGAACTTCTTCATCTGCATGTAACTATGCTGCTTTATTGGGCACTGGATCTGAATCAAATGTAACATTATTGTCTTGCTGTTTATGGGAATCTGTTTCAATCTTCTGAATAGAAATAGGTTCAGAATGATGACTCCATTATTGTAATTCTTCCTATTGTAGTTGAGATTCAAGCTGCAAAAAGGCAATTTTTTCTTGTGCATGTTGTAGACAGGTCCGAATTTTGGAGAGAGAGTCTTTGCTGATTCTAAATGTGTTGTCAGTCACTCAGTGTATCATAGTATTGAGGAACTCTAATACTTCACCAATTAGAACCATTTCACAACAAATGTACCAATATTACAACCAATACAAATGTCTTCTCTCCTCCACAAAATACTTCTTTTATATAAAGTGCAGAGAATACACTAATAATGGTTCTATTTATGTATAGAGAGAACTCTATAAACAATGTTGGTGCAATCATATAGTTTTTCCAATACATAGTAGAGGCATAATTGACGCACAACACTAGTACACCAGCACTCAGTAGCAATAAATAGGACTCCAAAATTAGTGTTTAACGCACATGCCACGGTTTGCAACTATACAACACAAAGAATGGCACCTACACAATGAAGAAAGATGCACATACATTCCTAAACACTCACACTAAATATAAACACATTTACTCTGCAAGCCATCTCACAGATATATTGTAGCTCCAATGCACATATACCACCAGCCTTCAATCAACTTGACAATATGCATTCACAATCTAGCATTTTATCCAATGGACGAGTGTACAAACTTCAATGCTTCAATAGAGAATTAATGAATAGTTGAGTAGATATTCTACATTCCAGTTTAGAGGTAATGTTGAAGACATGGAGCTACTACTTTCCACCCTTCACCTTTAGAAATTCATAAGCCTTTCCCAAAGTCTCTTGATTCCAACAAAATAGAGATCCTTTCCAGGACAGAGTATATCAACACCTGCTTCGTATGTGTTGGATTGGTGACATTTATGTGTTAATAAGTTTAATAGACCAACCTATGGTGAGCGACCAACCTGTGGCGGCATCAGGATGCTCTCCAACCTCAATTACCCTTCGATTTCTAGTTCTGACATTGATTTCGATGGTCCTAAGGAGTATTACACTGATGTCATGTGGAACTTCTTCTCGGGTTTCCTTTAGAGTATTAGTCTTCAACCTCCAATTTTAGTTACTCTGCCAAAATAGCAGAACTATTTAATTTACCTGGTATATGGTAAACATTAATATTTTCCACGGAACCAAAAGGAATTAAAACCCCAATTCATAACCTTATCACGTCCGAAATTTAAATTAACTCACATGAATCTTCCGACGTGATCACCGTCAGATCTAACCCATCTAATCGAATGACCCATCTAATCGAATGGTTATCGCATCACCCGCTCGCCAACTAGCTTGGTTGATCTCCACCGTCGATCAATCCCACTTGATCCAATGTCTATCGCGTAATCTCGCGTGAAATCTTTCACGATGCATAACAAGTTGAGAGCGCATGATAAAAGTGGTTTTCCCATGCTATGTGTGAACCCCTCAAGTTAATCGCATGAATTTGCAAAATACCATTTACCACTTTGAGACCGCGCGAGATACCGCTTACACCTACAAAGACTTCTCTTCTATTCTGACTAACGTATGCGCTTGTTGGTATGCAATGACCATTAGATCTATTGGATCTGTTAATCGGACGATTCATATCTTCTCTTGGGTTTCTCACGAATTTTTCAGGGTTTCCTCATTCCGCCAAGACTAGCACTTCCGCCAAGTTTAGTCTGTCTCTAAATTATATTCGTACCAGAGGTATCACCATGCTTTCACTTCATCGCTTGTCATGTTTTTGTACAGGACTCGAACCAGGGACAGCCGAAGGGCCTACGAATGTTGAAATGTTCGCAGGAAGAGTGGTCGCTAGTGCACATTCTTCATCAGATTTAACGCAGAGGCATGGAGGCCTACTAGAGGCCAAGAAAAGTGGTATAGAGACCTGGAGGCCAAGAACTTTGTGTGGAGAACACCCTTTGGGATAGTCTTTTAGAAGCTAACACTTCCCTTTGAGCTAATCCACCTTCAACAATGCACTGGAGTCATGGAGACTAAGTATCGACGCACATAGAATAAACCATGGGGCTCAACAAATGTGTGCATAATCCAGTGTTCAAGTAGTGTACGGGCTACCAATGGATTCATCGTAGTAGTTTTTTTCGTTGCAATTTACTGCTGGAAGAAAGATTCAATTAATCTCAGGACTTCAAGTCCTTATCATAGTTCCTCATACCCATGCCATGAGTACAACCAATTTGAACTGGTGCCACAATGATATATCTAAAAGAAATGGAGCTTCATGTGGTGGTGATGTCGTTTCTAATAAGACTATACAGACAAACCCACTCAATCCCACGGGCGCTATTGGCACAAAATACATTGTACACATCCCTGTCCTCCTCCTCATCGGTCGAAACGTAATGGTCAACATACACAGATTTTTCACAAAGATGAGGATGTGCGGGCCTAGCTAGAATGTTAAGGATTCATGCGTTACAGGAATTTCTCTTGCTGGGTACAGTGCAGACCAAAAGACAGTATTCATGATTTCCCACAGATAGACATGTTTATGTAATGTGATGTAATTGTGCAGGGAACGTTTCTTAGAGATCCTATAGAACTGGCAAGAGATGGCAACTATAATTTAGCTGAAAACATATTCATGAAATGCAAAACTGACATGCACAAATATGCCATAAAAGAAGTGGCTCAAATTGGAGCAGGGCAGGAGTACGCCCCTCTGATACCATGTTAAACACACACATGGTAGAGACAAAATAGGAAAGATAAACATGAGAGAGTATCTATTATTAACAAATGATATACATTTATAGTACATTCACATGACCTTTGGTTTCGTATTCCAAGGTCTCTTGGACTTCCTTAAACTATTCAGCTTCCACACCAACCCTTAGATGATTAGGTGTCCAACATTTATTTCACTCTCATGCTTTTGTTGGCCTTATGCAATGATTATTGGACCTTGAAAAACTGAAACCTAGAGACCTAATGAAAACCTTGAGTGAGCAGACTTCATGGTGACTTAACTGACGTAGAGACATGATGAAATAAACTTTCATAATTGATGTATGCTCATTAAGACATGAATGTGGGCCACCAAGTACAGATTTTTGAGGGAGAGTGAAGTTTTTTACTAGGGCTACCATCAATGAGTAAATTTTTGTATCAGGACCAAGGTGGAATCACAAAAAAAATTTAGCGAGACCCTAATATGAATATGAAAAGAGGAGTTTCGATCATTGATGGCAGTATGCACATATTGACACTAACAAACTCTATTCCACATCCTTCTATGAACAACTTTTACAGTTGAGTCAGTAGTCCCAACGAATGAGTATTAAGGCAAAGATTTCAATTATTTGAACGAGTCACAAGTGCTTCAAGTTGGTCAGGTAACCCAGTGAACACAGCAATATTTTCATAGAATGAGTTTCTCTCACCTCAAATAATTCCAGACTACTGAGGTTTCCGATAGCCTCATGCAATTCTTACAAACTTGTTGGTTGCATAAATAATTCTTATAAGGATTGTTGATGTGCAATGGAAAGACAAGATTTCACTGCAAGAAAGGCTTCAATATTCAAGAGAATAGATATCTACAAATGTTTGATTTGATATGGTCAACATGGTGCACACATGGAGATTCATATATTTAAGGTGAATTAAATTCCTAAAGGAATTTGGAAGAATTTGAAAACTATTGCCAAAACTGAGATCAAGGTGCATGAAATTTATTATGCCACTGAAGGAATTTGGAAGCATTGCCAAATAAAAGGAACGATAGAGATCAAGGTGCACGAGATTCGTTAAGCCACCAAAGGAATTTGGAAGAATTTCCAAACCCGAACTAGAGATATTAATGTGTTGGAGATTTGTTAAGCACCCAAAGGAGTCTGGAAACATTTTCAAACGAGAGTGAGAGAGATCGAGGTATTTCAAGGAGAGCATATCATAGAATTCTTTAGGTAACAATTTGAGACCTCTAGAGGTCACCATAATCTTTTTGATGTTCTTCAGCTACCCAATGGACTTTGGAACCCTGAAAATAGGCAGATAAGGAGAATGAATAATCAACTCCCGCAACTCTGGAGGTGTTTGCAAGGCAATAGTCAATTATAAGATATTTCCATCTATATATCCTTCAAATTTGTTCTAGGCCTTGTATAGACCATGTAATACTATATCAATAGCAACAATAATCTCCCATAAAATAAAGAAATAAATAATAACAAATAATTTGCCATATAATTAAATAATAACCTTAAAAAAATACAAAGAAACCAACGTTAAATTTTACATGATATTTTGTTGGCCATATTGCATTTAATTTGTATCCGCTCAAAAAAGAAGAGATCCCATAGGTGCATTCAAAGTGAACGTTTTATCTAAATTTGATTAAATATGTGACAAATTATAGCTTTATCGTACTACCCTTATCAATTTGGACTTATTGAATAATATTGGACCAAAACCAATCTATTTTTGTGTCTCTATTATTCTTCTCGGTGCTTAAAGATTAATCCTAGGCAACGGTTATAAATTTATTTATTTTTAGTACCTAATTCAACATTATCATAACTAATCAGTTTTTAAACCTAGATCAATTTGGACTTATTGAATAATATTGGACCAAAACCAATCTTTATAAGTAGAGCTTTGGCGTAAATCACATAAACAGAGACATTTGTCGACGCGTTTCGAACCAACTAGTGTGGTTCATCGTCACGACAAGTTGAAGAAGCAGATCCAGCTTAGCATGATAAATAGTCTGAGCAGAGTCTCCAACGGCTAAATTGACTAACGGCTAATTTTGACTTTAAGACCCAGGGCAAATTCTTATTTATTAATTTAATATTATTATTATAATTATTAATGTTTTTCTTATGGAAATAAGTTAAATTAGGTAAAATGGTTGGTTTTAAAAGGGAATTTATTTATTAATATAAATTTAAATTAATTTATATATATATATATATATATATAATATTAGGTTATTAAGGTAAAAGTTAGGATTAATAATTTCAATGGTTGGTTTGATAATTTATTTATTTATTAAATAATTATATATATATATATATATATATATATATATATATATATATATCTTAATTTAATGGTTAGTTTATTTTTAAGTAAGTTAGTTAAAATATAAAAATAAAATAATTTTAAGGTTAAAGAGGTAATTATTTATTTATTTAACTTATTTATTAACGATTATATATATATATATATAGATATATAGATATAGATATAGATATAGATATTCTATAATTAAAGTTATAATATTAGGTTATTAAGGTAAAAGTTAGAATTAATGGTTGGATTAAAGAGATAATTTATTTATTTATTTAAATTATTTAATAATTATTATTAAAATTATATATATATATAAATAAATTAATCATAAGTTGAGAAAGTAATTAAATAATTTATTTATTATTAATCAAATATATATATAATTTAAAAAAATAATTTAATAATATATTTATTAAAATAATAATAATAATAATAATAATAAAATTTAAAAAATTAATTAATTAACTAATAAATAAATTAAGTTAAAATAAATAATGTAAGGTTAGTTTAAAAAGTAAAATGAAAATAAAATAAAATAAGTAAATATATATATATATATATATATAAATTAAAATAAAATAATAATCATAATCATAATCATAATAATGATAATGATAATAATTAATTATTAATATTTACGATCAAATTAATAATATTAACGATTATATTTATATAATAGTTACGATCATAATCATCAAATAAAAATCTATCACGAAGAAGTAAAGAGAAAGAGCGTCTAAAAAGGAGTAGGAGGACCGGAAAAGGCCTGAAAACAAGAAGGACAAACTATAACGAAAGCAAAGAAGATGAAAAAGGAGAGGGGGAGGGGGCGGGGGGGGAAGGCGGAAGAGAAAGACTAGGATGAGAGGGCGGGGATCCAACATCTACTGATCTTCCATCCGTCATCCCTATTGAGATTGTTTGGCCTTCTTTCAATCTCAATAGCCTCCCTGAATTTACGATGATGGAATTGAGCAACTTTGGCGACAACCTTGGCCTCCTCTATACACACCTGATGCTTGGTCTTTTCAACATGCTCCGCCAATGCTGAAGACTTGGATCTCCCATGTCTTAGGTCAGCTGCATGTTCGCTGATCCTCTAATGGATGGAGCGCCCTGTTTCCCCAATATAGGGGGTCCCACAAGAACAAGGGATCAAGTAGACACCCTTCATGTCCTTAGGGTTAATGGGATCTTTTACCGATCGGAGGGAATTGCGAATGGTGTTAAGGGGCCTAAAGGTTGATGGAATCTCATACCTCTTAAGGATCCGAGCAATCTTGTCCGTGGTTCCTTGGACATAGGGAAGATGGACACCTAGACGACGCTCTTTAGGCTCTTTCTTAATTAACGCATTTTTAGAGGCTTTTCGGAAAGCCTTCTGACCTAGGCGCCTACTATATCCATTCTCCACAAAGACATCAAGGAGATGGGATCTCTCCTTATCAAAGCTCTCACTATCAGAAATCCTAAGGGCACGAGTAGCGAGGGTGTTAAGAACACCCATCTTCTGAGCAGGGAAATGATGGGAATCAGCATGAAGATACTGCTCAGTATGCGTTTTCTTTCGGAACACAGAGTGTGAGAGATAGCCATCCTTATTCTTGGATATAAGAATATCCAGGAAAGGGAGGCAACCATTGACCTCTTTTTCCATGGTGAACTTAATGGCAGAGGACTGGCTGTTGAGGTGATTAAAGAAGTGTTCCAGCTCCTCTGGGCCATGGGGCCAGATGACATTAGTGTCATCTA
Source organism: Pinus tabuliformis (assembly GCA_031772625.1). Taxonomy (NCBI): domain Eukaryota; kingdom Viridiplantae; phylum Streptophyta; class Pinopsida; order Pinales; family Pinaceae; genus Pinus; species Pinus tabuliformis. The sequence goes on from CM062819.1 coordinate 1,038,852,382, forward strand.
CAAACCTTTTCCAAAGCTTGGGAAGGAGACGAGCTGAGGCTAAAGCTTTAGCTTTGAAATCTTCCATAAAAAGATTCGCAACAATGGGGGAAAGAGGGTGTCAGGCCAGGGTAACTCCTCATTTAAACGAGAGAAAACACTGTTTGATATTTTATTCATTAGCTAGCACTTTATTTATACAAATACAAAACGGATCAGTTCATCTTCTAGATGACTGTCCGGCTTCACCTCATCCGTTTCGGATTAGGTGTCAACATTCCCCCCCTTAATCTGAAGGGATGTTGGTGAGTCCAAGCATCATTCTGAATCTTTCAAGCTTTTCTCTTCCAAGCGCTTTGGTGAAGATGTCTGCAATTTGCTCGTTTGTGGAACAATGACGGAGATGGATTGTTTTGGCCTCAACATGATGTCGGATCAGATGATATTTAGTATTGATGTGCTTAGTACGATCATGGAACTTTGGGTTCTTGGCCAACTTTATTGCAGATGTGTTATCAATCATGAGTGGAGTTGATTGTATTTGTTTTACCTGCAAATCTTCAAGAATTTTCCTGAGCCACACAATTTCTTTCATTGCTTCAGCTGCTGCCACGTATTCTGCTTCTGTTGTGGAATCTGCTGGTACTGATTGTTTGCGTGATCTCCAGGAGACAGCTCCTGATCCAAGACTCATAGCATATCCTGAAGTAGATACCCCAGTTTCTTTGTCTCCATCGAAGTCTGAATCAGAGTATCCAATCAAGTTGAAGTCGTCCACCTGTGTATACTTGATTCCAAGGTCTTGAGTTCCCTTCAAGTACCTTAGAACTCTTTTTGCAGCAGACCAATGTCCCTCACAAGGCCTTTGCATAAACCTGGAGAGGATTCCAACAACAAATGAAATGTCTGGTCTGGTAGTAGTGAGGTAGATGAGACTTCCTACAAGCTGTCTATACTTTGTTGCATCCTCAAATTCCTTTCCTTCAGTAGATGTGAGCTTCAAGTTTTGTTCCATTGGAGTAGAAAGGGGATTGCACTCTGTCATGCCGAATCTGTATAACAAATCTCCAACGTATTTCTTTTGAGAAAGAAATATGGACTTTGGATGTTGGGTTACTTCAATGCCAAGATAGTAATGAACATAGCCCAAATCAGTCATTTCAAAAAATTTTCCTAATCCTTTCTTTATGGATGCAATATAGCTTTCATTGTTCCCTGTCATTAAAAGATCATCTACATATACCACAAGATATACAACTGTTTTGCCAACTTTCTTGACAAATAAAGTTGCATCATCAAGATCAAAATGATTGAAGTTGAGTTTCAGAAGATGCTCAGTTAGTTTTTCATACCAGGCTCGAGGTGCTTGTTTGAGGCCATACAAGGACTTCACAAGTTTGCATACTTTGTGTTCATGTCCTTTCACATCAAATCCTCCAGGCTGGGACATAAAAACATTCTCTTTTAGATCTCCATTCAAGAATGCAGTTTTTACATCCATTTGATGGACTTTCCAACCGTTCTGAGCAGCTAGTGCAAAGAGTGTCCGGATGGTGGCCCATTTTGCTGTGGGAGCAAAAGTTTCCTCATAATCGACCCCTTCCTTCTGTGAAAAACCTTTTGCCACAAGCCTAGCTTTGTGCTTGTCAAGTGAGCCATCAGCTTTGTACTTGTTCTTGTAGACCCACTTGCAGCCAATTGGTTTGGTTCCAAATGGAGGATCAACCAGCTTCCAAGTGCCATTCTTTATGAGGGCATCATACTCCTTCTGCATCGCTTCTTTCCATTCATCATGAGAAGCAGCTTCTTTGAAGGAAGTTGGTTCAAAATCTGTAGACAAGTTCAATTCACAATCATAAGTAACATCCATATCAATAGGTGAATTAGAGTTATCTACATCACCTCCATCTTGTCGGTTTGAATTTCTGGTTCCTGTTTTTCCAATTTCATCAGGATGAACACTTTCAAGTGTCTTTGTCAGCCACTTTGGGGGACCTTTCTGAGATGGTCCAGACTGTTCTGTTGATTGAGTTGGGTCTGAATCAAGATTGAGTCTCCCAATTCTATCAATTACATCACTTAAAGCATCATCCATTGTTGGAGTGTCATGCAGGGGAGGTTGTTCTTCAGAAGAAGATTCCACATGTTGATCTAGTATAGGAATCCCCCCTTCAAGATGTGGAATCTGATTATCAAACTCTTGAAATGATTTCGGTTTTGTGAATCTATCCAGGCGATCAAGTTGCCGCTCAACAACACTGTCAGATTTGGATGATTCAAGAAAAATGACATCTCTAGATAAAATAAACTTTTTATTTACTTCATCATAAAGGCGGTATGCTTTAGATGTGTTTGAATACCCCAGGAAGATGCACTTACGACTTCTAGCACCAAGTTTGTTTCTATGTACCTTTGGTATTAAAGCATAACAGGTGGAACCAAAAATCCTGAGATGTTTTACCGAAGGAACATGTCCATACCACAATTCATAAGGAGTCTTGTTTCTTATAGCACTAGATGGACATCTATTCTTTATATATGCAGCACATAGAACAGCATCAGCCCAAAACATTGTCTTTACATTTTTGAAGAAAAGCATGGATCGTACCATATTCAAAATTGTTCTGTTCATTCTTTCAGCTACACCATTCTGTTGAGGATTATAAGGCACAGTTGTTTGATGTTTAATCCCATGTTGGCGAAGATAGTGTTCAAATTCATTTGATGTATATTCTTTTCCATTATCAGTGCGAATAGACCCAATATGAGATTGTGCATCATTTTCAATCCACTTATGAAAATTCTTGAATGTTTGAAAAGCATCAAATTTGTTCTTCAATAAGTAAACCCAACACATTCCGGTGTAATCATCAATAAATGTCATGATATATTTATTTCCATTTGCAGAAGAAACAGGCATTGGACCACATAAATCTGAATGAATAAGTTCAAGCTTCCTATGTGCTCTTGAATGTGAATCATGAAAAGATTGTTTGCTGTGCTTTCCTAGAATGCAAGCATCACATTGTTTATGTTTTCTAGGAATTGTAGGCAAACCAGCAACACCATTTTTCTTCAACAAGCGGAGACTATCATAGTTTAAATGTCCAAATCTAGCATGCCATAATAAACTTGATGAAAGTGCACCTTCTTCATGATGAGAAATATATGAGAAATGTTGTGCATGAGCAGAGGTTCCTTGCAGTTTAAGGAGTCTTTCTTCTTCTATACCCCTCATGACAAGTGAGTGGTCAGATGCCTTTCTTACCTCAAGCTTGCCATCAAACATGTGAATGGAGTGACCTTGCTAGCGGATGTGGACCAGGGACAGCAAGTTTCTCTTCAGTTGTGGGAGATATAGAACATGGTCCAGAAGAAAGTCTGGAAGACCAGGCAGTTTAAGCCTGATTGTGCCAAGCCCTGATGGCTTGATTTTTGACTGATCTGCAAAGTATACTGCTCCATCAACATTGTTAGTGAAATCTTCAAAGAAATCTCTCCTATGAGTCATATGACAGGTTGCTCCTGAATCAAGCAACCAGTCATTTTTCGAAGAAGCAAGTGAAGCATTAAACAAATCTTCATTTACTCCAATGTTACATTGTGCCTCAATATAGTGAGCGGATTCAGGTGCTTTACCTTTGTCTGAGTCATCAGTTTTACCTTTCTGCTAATTTCTTCTCTGCTCAATCTTGTCCCATGGTAGCTTGCATGTAGAAGCATCATGTGATCCATTTCGTTTGCAGCGAATGCAATGCAGATCTGCCTTTTCTGCTTGAGGATGCCTGCCCCCCCTGCCTCTGAAGTATCTTCCTCTTCCTCTTCGTCCACCTCTTCCTCTTGTAGAATCTTGAGCAGGATGCTTTTCTTTATGAGCAAGGCAAACAGTCTCTTCAGAAGATTCAGGGACTGTTTTCTTTCCAAAGGCTTTCTCTCTTTCAGCAAACTTTTTCACAAGAGTGTCAAAGGTTATATCTTTAAGATTTCCATTTGCTTGTAAAGACTCAAGATAGTTAGAGTAGGTAGGATAGAGTGCTTTGAGAAAGGCAATAAGAGAGATATCCAGCTCAACCTTAGTGGATTTAATATCATGCACTATAGACTTTATTTCAGATGCAAGAGTAAGAGGATCATTATTTTTCAGTTCAAGAGTGAAGAGTTTAATCATGAGCTGAACAACTTCAAGTGCAGAATGTGTATCATAGAGTTCTTTCAGCTTTTGTAAAGCTTCAAAGGCAGTGGAATAGGATGAAATATGACGACTTACTTCCTCATTGACAGATGCTGCGATCAATGTAAAGGCTTTGCTGTTCTTGTTTTCCCAAATGGCGAGTTCTTTGTCTGATGTGGGCTGCACAGGGTCTCTGTCTTCTTCTCCGACACACACACCTTTCCACAGCTCATTGTAGATGAGGGTGTGTTTTACCATCCGAGACCATTCAGAATAGTTCTCCTTGCCAGTGAGAACTATTCCGACCATAGAAATGATTGAATGCATTCTGTAAAAATATCTCTGCTAAAAAAACTTCTGTTGATAAAAGACTTCTGCTGGAAAAAAAATCTTATGCCACAGCAAGACTTCTGCTAGAAAAAAAATTCTTATGCCACAGATTTCCAAAAAAAAAATATCAATCTTTAGATGTTTGAGACACTCCTTCCTTTATAGCCAAAGACTGTCACATGCTATAGAGTAATTCTATACATTTTACTGTTCTCGGCACATGCAGTATTCTATGTATCTACCTTTAGAATTTCGGTTTTCAATACAGTTTATATAAACCTCAGGATTTGGTCTCAATACACAATTCTATGGCTCAGCATCGATTTCAATACAATTTATTAATACAAGACCTCAGCATCTTCAATACAGTAATACAAAACCTTGGCATCTTCAATACAGTTTATCAATACAGTGGACAAAAGGTAACAACGACAAAAGAAATGGCAGTTTATCCAGCGATGATGGATTCGGCTCCTCACACAGCAAAGACTACAAAATACTCTTATGAAACCTCACACCAATACCATGTTTCCGCTGCGCCAATGTGGAAGCATTCGGATCAAAACCAACTGCATCTGTTATATTAACAAAGCTCAGATCCACCGACAAAACACGGGTCTCCTCAACAAAGGAAATTACAAGAAAGGAATGATAAGAATCTTGGTGCTAAACTTCCAGGAAAGCACTGCATTCCAAATTCGGTTAAGCATCATAAGCAACACATTTCAATCTCTGAATGTGGCAATTAGGTGCTACACACCCTTTTTAATGGTGCTTGTAATTATATAACACGGAGGACCCCGCGGGATTCGATTTGAGTTTAAGAGGGCTCATTGAAACTAAATACAGAAAGTCTAGTAAATTAAGAATAATACTTTGAAAAAACCAATGCTGCACTCTCTGCGACGAGCAACAGCCCTTCTATCAATACGCCTTGAGATCGAATCGCCATGGCTCCATCAGCTACTGTTCTTTCTGTTATTGTCATGGTTGCAATTCTGGGTTCAGTGGTAGCGACATAAGATGAAGCATTCGGATCAAAAAGGCAATTCCACGCAGCGTAACCACAGTTCTATGAACAATATGACGCCGGTAATAAATTCAGATCAATACGTTTATGCGTGGAGGCACCAGAGGGATGGCTAAACAAGCTTCAGGGATTCTGCAAAGAATCACGCAGAGGTATGTCCAGGAACGCACAAGGGAGTTCACATAACGGATGCATTCATTAGATTCAAGCGCAGAGATACAAACGTTTATTCAAATACAGAGGGCGCAGTCTCATGAGAGGGTAGTGTCAGAGAGTGCAGGGTAGTCAGAGGCAGCGCAGAGAATTCTGGTCAGAGGGGCAGCGGATTCAGGCAAAGGCAGAGGCAGAGCCAGGGAATCACGCCAGAGAAGCTCTCAAGACAGGAGTTACTACTATTTTAGGGACTGGGACCTGGGCTCTGATACCATGTCAGGCCAGGGTAACTCCTTATTTAAACGAGAGAAAACACTGTTTGATATTTTATTCATTAGCTAGCACTTTATTTATACAAATACAAAACGGATCAGTTCATCTTCTAGATGACTGTCCGGCTTCACCTCATCCGTTTCGGATTAGGTGTCAACAGAGGGGAACCCATGGCAACACCACAAGTCTGTTCAAAGAACTCACCCTCAAAAGAGAAGAATGTGGAAGTGAGACAGATCTCCACCAGATGAGCGGTATCGGGATATGTTAGGCGAAAGATCACTTCCAAGGCCTCCTTTATAGGGATGCAAGTATAAAGGGAGACCACATCAAAGCTGACGAGAACGTCCTCAGGGCTAAGCTTAATATCCTTAAGCTCTTTAACGAAGGATGCAGAGTCTTTCACGAAGGACTCAGTGCGGCCAACCAGGGGCTTAAGTTTGAGGGCAAGGAACTTTTTGTGTCTCTATTATTCTTCTCGGTGCTTAAAGATTAATCCTAGGCAACGGTTATAAATTTATTTATTTTTAGTACTTAATTCAACATTATCATAACTAATCAGTTTTTAAACATAGCTAATACTTTTTATGCATATATTTACATTTTTTTATGAATCTTAAACCTTACTTTCAGATAATGCCTAATTTTTCAAGTATTAGGACCGATCAAGTTTGTAAATTATCAGCCCCACAGAATTCCTACCTCCAACGCCCAACAGAATTCCTCCAGTTAGCATTGAACTCATCCAAAGTTAGACTCCTCTAGCGTTGATATCTTCTAGCGTCGAGATTCTCCAGCCAAGGAGAAATGAAAAACCCAAAACAAATAAATCAATTTGCAAAGAAAAATATACATCAACTTGACCTCCTAAACATTAACCTGACCTGAGTTGTTCACACTGCGCAAACAACGTTCAGCGGAAAAGCCATATCAAACCTTTCACAATGCGCAAAAAGCATTCAACAAAAAATACATAGTGAAAATTTGCAATGGGCTCACGGCCCATATATATATATAAACATTTTTTCAACTGAACTAAATGTTCAGCCAAAAAACTTGTTTGGTTGAAAAACCATTTCGGTCGAAAAAGTTTTACAACTGACCAAAAAAAAAATTAGCCGAAAACCTATTTCGGTCAAAAAAATAACTGGCAATATTTCCCCATACTGGCTAAAATATGTTGCAGGTTACCATTAACTTTAACGTTCACATTTTTGGCCAAATGTTATGTTTTATTGTTCGACCAAAAAAAAATGCCTGATTCAGCTTAAAAAAAAATTACTTCGGCCAAAAAAAAAATCCCTGCTTCAGCCGAAAAATAAAATAGTTTGACCGAAAAGGCGAGATGATGAATTTTCCACTGCCAATTCTCAAAAAAGTGTAACTCAACTTCACATTTCCACCCATTATCGAGATTTTCTTAAAAGGATTAATCAACTAAGGATGAAGCCTAATGAATCAATAGAGGATTTTTCTAATATATTTCTTCACTTGAGTTATGAGTTTCTTGAAGAAGATATGGATTGGGATTTTTTTGAAGAAAGGTTTCAACGCTTGGTTTAAATCTCCTTGAAACAATCTGAATTTTATCCCTTGGTTAATAGTGCTCCCTCAACTTTCATTAATCATGACATGTTTCTAGTTTCAAAGAAGGAATCGACCATTCCTTATATTCCTTCTCTTCCTCCTTTCGATGTTGGTATTGAGAAATTTGTAAATCTAATTGTTGATCCATTTATCCGAGATTTCACCCTAGAAAACTTTGAATGTATGGTGAATACCAATCCCTTAATCTTTCAAAATGATTTTAACCCTCATAACTCCAATCCTAGAAGCATGACCTCTTGAAGGGATGTTGTCCTCCTCTATCATCTTATTCTGATAACCCCTTACCCCTTGATCTACTTGATCAGTCTCTTTCAAATTCTTCTAATTCTCAGTTTTTATTCTAAGTAATGCTCAGATGCAAGGTAGTCATATTTCTCAGGTAGAGGAGCAAAAAGGTGAATATTCTTTCAATATTTCTTCTTTTTTACAAAGTCCTCTATGTGAAGATGGTGTTTCTCCACTCTTGAATAATTTAGACTCTACCAATCTTGGCAATAAATCAAATGAAATCAATTTTATTAATCAATCTAAAGTCTTGGGAAACCATCATACTAATGATCGAGACTCCATTGATGATGAATGCCCAAGTGTAACAAATAGTCTTTTAGTTTTTCAAGATCTTGATCTTGAATCCGATTCATTCAAAGAAGATTTTCTTATGGAACTTCCTATTCAACTCATTATCCCTTGTGCCCTATTCTTTGTAATTCATTATCTTTTGATGAAGATGCTCCATGCTCTTCAAGTTCATCATCTAATGAGTAGGATTTTGGATTGACGCAAGGTACTAAGGTCATTCATGGTGAAGAGGAAGCAATCAAATCATTGACCATTCATTCCATTCCTTATTATTTCTAGTTTTGTATGAGGACAATTCTTCAAATCAAGTTGCTCGCAATATTTCTCCATCTATAGATTTGCAATTAGAATACTCTTATGACTTGAGTGACATGTTTGCTAAAGTTGGAAAAACTAATCAAAACAATAATATAGATTGTTTCCATCTGGATAGTAGTGATCTTGTTCAAATTACTGGTAATAAATGTCCACACACCATGCATGATCTAATTAAACCTTTAGAATACAATTATACACTCCTTCAAAGTTTTGGGACATATCAGGAATTCGAGGCACTTCAACTTCTATTGATAGTTATGTTAGGTTCTCACAACACTGATAAGACCCCCGAACTAAGTAATATCTGGATTTTCTCGCAAAATTAGTTTCTTTGCATGGTTTCACTCGATGCAAACTCTTTCTTGAAAGATTTTTGGTGTTTCATAACTTTTATAAATTTTAAGATTTGGTTTTTTATCAGATTAAGGAGCCTATTTCAGTTAATTTACCTTCATGAAAACCTCGTGTATCAAAATTTGGTTTCGAGTGTATACCTTTCATGGATACATAGAGCTATGAATCTGAACATTTTAAAGATTATCATCGACCGAAATATTCTTCCCTATCAGATACTTTTGAAAATAATCAACTCCTAGTCCTTTTTGTGAATGTCATAATGCTAACCATTTTTAATATGGTACCAGATTTCCTCTTAAGTGTTTCTTAATTCTTGAGTTATATGGTGAATCAAATTCCTCTTTTTCACCCATTGTATCCTTATTAGTTTCATGTATTTGTTATACTTCCATTCATTTTCAATTCTTTCGATGATTGTGTTGTTGGTTCAGTTTTTAACCAGGTACAAGGAAATGGTGTGTTACATTCATTGTGTGACGAAGATGATTATATTGTTAAAATCATTTGTAAATTTTTTCAAACTGATTTATCTTTATTGTCCACTAACCAAGAGTTTTATGCCTTAATTTTTCCATCTGATCATAATTTTGATACTAATAATTGTCATTCCATTGACCTTTTTCCCACTAGTGTTTCTGACGATAGGTATTTCACATTGGTTCATCTTTATGGTCTGTCATCTTGCTATTCAGGTGCTTGTCAGGCAACTGAGGCACTTCAACCTTCACTAATGATTATATCAAGTCCTCACTATCTCGAAAAGACTTCTAAATATGAGCAGATTCATTTTCCCTTACAAGATTCTCATCCTGATTCCATACCATTAATTTGAAATTCATTTTCTCAAGGATTTTGGGGTTTTCAAGAGGATGGTTCTGAATTTTATGATCCAATTTATGATTGGTTAGAAGCACCTTAATTAGCAAAGCCTTGTGCTAACAACAAGCTTTTATCTTTCTTGATGTTTGCTAAGAAAGACAACACAGATGTAGGTACACTCATAAGAAATTTTCAAGGTTTGTTTGATTGTAGTTTTAACCAAAAAGGTAAGGTGGTAGGTTGGTTAAGGTTATTTGTTATGGCACATCCTTCTACATCTAGAAAATACCTTATGTTTCTTGGGAACGCTATTCAAGTTCTTATCTTTTCTTTTCCACATTGTTATATATTATTTTTAATATCTTATATCTTTATGATTGCAAGTCTGGAATTATTATAGTGGTTACATTGGAAATTTCATTACACTTATCCCCAACCTTCTAGTTGGTTCAGTTAGGAGTAGGTCTAGTTGCATTCTCGTTTCCTTGTACAATCATCCTGCATTTTCTCTCTCTAGTCTTTAGCTCATTTTCTTATTATTGTATCGCATGTTGCTTTTAGCTTAGCTATCCATTTTCTTTGTTCTTTTGGTCTTACTTCTTTGTTTAGTCCTGTCTTTTCTTCTCATGTTTTTCATAATAAGACTTTGCATGAAATATGCTCCTTTGGGCTCAAAAAGCATAGTGGAAAACTTGAAAAGGGAAATTGAGATGACGAACAATGCTTGGATAATATGTTACATCTTCTCTATTTGGGTTTATATATATTTAAATTAAATGATGTCTAAATGGAAAATACAATCCATTTGAATGGAAATCCATAAACAGAACCATGACACCTATATCTATTCTAGGATCTTCATTTCTTAACTTGGTATTGTCATTAAATGGTTGTTTCAGACTAATCCAATCAAGTAGAGAAAGGAAAGAGTAAAATCGATAACGGGCAAATCAATATCAAAGGTATATATAATTGTATTTGAAGGAACAACATCTCCTACTCTCAATAAGTTGGGATCCCTCTTCACCCCAGTAAATAAATAAGTGCCTAATCACATTAAATTAAATAAAAAAATAAAGGGTGAAAGAATAGAAAGGCTTCATGCACAGGGAGGTGAAGCAAGTAACTTCATCAAGGTACTCACAAGGCTCGCTGGTAGAATAGAAATGCTTGTCTTCCTATAGTGACTCTGTCAAGGTACCTTTCAGGCCTATTGGAAGTAGATAACACCAAAGATGAAAAATAATACTTTTATTATCTTAAAATTGCAGGTACATATTACCCTTCACCCATATCAAAACAATTGTGATCTGGTAAGCTTTGTAAATGTGTTAACTGAGAAAAGAAATAAAGGAGACTATATCTATAATCGGGTTACATGGAGAAACTAAGGTAATCCTCACAATGAATCAATACTTCCCGAAGGTTCGGACCTTGCACTTAAGGATAAAACCTGGGCAGAGAATTTGTAATTCTACCAATGTGTGTCACAAAGTGTTTTCACTACGACCAACACCCTCCAAATTTTTTCCTACACTTGAATTTTGGAGCCTAATAAGGATCTTACGATCTATCGTTCCATAGTCACTTCATGGTCAATTGATGTTTGTTAAGTGTTTTAGTCTTCTTCTCAGTTTATAAGTGTCAAAATCACTTGCTCTCACATGCTTGGTCCTTGATAAATACATGAGTGCATCTTTCTTATGCAAGCCAAGACTGTCGATAGTCAGTGTGCACTTTCCATTGATATTCTCCCTCACTTTGGTTGTAATTGTACTTCGATTATGGTGAGTTTTCCCAACTGTTATCTTTTGTGAACCTTTGTTTTCACAAGTTTCGCTTTCAAATTCTAGATTTTCATTTTTACTTTATTTCACTTTAGCAAGTGGAATTTTCATGTTATCTTCACTCCGGCAAGTGTCACTTTCAATTTATTTAGCATTTGCAAGTGTCGTTTTTCGTGTTTTCTTATGGTCACATGTGTCATTTCTAACTATTTTCACTCATGTGTGTGTCGCACCTGTGTACATCACTAGAGGTAGTTCTAGCACATTATTTTTCATTATATGGCCTCATATGCACTGACACATTCCTATAGCTTAACGCACTTTCTGGTCACAGTTGACCCTAGTGTCACAACTTGTATTCTAAGTGTCGCAATGTGGCATTTCAACTGTTGCACTTAGAAATAAGTGTTGCTTTGTTGTTTTTTCGAGGTGTGATTGATGTTTATGATTCTTGTGCATTCCCTTGGCTTGTACTGGTGAAATTCATGTGTGTCATGTTTGAATATTGTTCGGATACTTTTATCTTTCTTACTCTACTGATCCCACACTTATCCATTTAGGAGATCTTCTTGGTCCTACTACCCAAGGCAAGTTATGAAAGCTTCATTCCTTCCCTAGGTGATGAGCACTGACTATTGATGAGCCTTATTTATGAGATCCCTCCCTCCTAGACTTTTGCACTAAGCCTTTCTTAAGGTCATCTCCTATGGCTACACATTCAGTACCTTCAAGGCAAAGTGACCTAGCCTTTTCTTGCTTGCCTTAATCAAATGCACAATTTCCTCTTCTAGAGAGCCTTCCTAAGGGCATGGCACACTTTTAGTGAAAATTCAATCCAATGTTGAATAAAATTACACTATCCTAGGGTTCATATCACACTTATAGTGAATATTCAATAACTTGTTGAAGGAAATTGCGCTAGCATAGGGCGCGAGGTGAACTTTTAGAGAACAATCATGCATTGTTGAAGAAAATTACAGCTTCCCTTGAGCCTTCCTGTATCCCCAGCGCATGGTGAAATTTTAGTGGATAGTATGACCCGCTTTATATCATTATTGCGTAAAATTACGTCCTCCTTTAATCTTGCCTTTCAGTTATAGTGCATGGCACATTTTTAGTCAGCAAGCTCTCAACTCTTGTCCACTAAATTTCCCCTCTACATTGAATTTTGTCCTATATTTCCTCCTTGGCACATGGTGCATTCCTAGAGCATAGTGAGGCCTCCTCTTAGTCACTATCAATTCAAATTTTGTTCTCATTGTCTCCTACTCCCTTAATCCTAGCACATGGTGCAGTTTTAGTATGTAATCTCATCACACTATTCCTTGCACTTGCCCACTGCACTAGACCTTGAAGAGCCCCTCCTCATAGTGTATGGTGGAGTTTTAGTGAACAGTGGTGCTTTCCTTAGCCATTGTTGAGCTCAACTACGTCATTCCCAGCAAGCCTTCCTCTTTCAATCCTCACAAGGCCTATCACAAGAAGCTTCTTCCATGAGAATAGTATGGACAGGATAGATGATTCCAATACTGGTTTTACTTTTTTATGAATGATATTCATTGGAAGGTGTACCTCCTCAACAAGGAAAGGTGATGCTCAAGAAGATACCAAGGAGAAGATACAAAGAAGCACTTGTAGAGAAGGAGCACAAAATAGAACCATCATGAAGAAATGAAGAGATCTTAGACCATGACAGAATGAAGACATTCCATGATAACTTAATAGGTACCCATATTGATTCAAGAACCTTTCGAGGGTGAAGATGAAGAACAAGGCAAATCTTTCATGGAGATGAAGTTTTGATTAGATCCATCTTGAATATTAAAGACAAAGCAGCAAGGAGAGTATCTTGGCATTGTCACATCATCATGAACCTCCATGTCATCATTGCCATGTTATGGCTTGTAGATGTGTCATCACATAGTCCAATGTGTCAATGAGTCATGCCATATTATGTGGAATTTAATTATTATATTCTCACAAAATGAAAAAATGTAAAAGAGGTGGAATTCCAAGAGTCATATGTGGAATATAAAAAGTCACATGTCGACAAAAGAGTCTTATAGAAGTTCAAAGGTCATTTAGGAGCCCAAGAGTCATGAGGGTAACTCAAGAGCCATGGGAATGTGAAAGTTCATTCCTCTTGTTATAAAATAAAGCTCATAACTCAAGCAAAATTATTTTGGAGGTTTGGACCTTGGAGAGCTAGCCTTGGCTTCTTTCGCTTAGCATAGGAGAGAAAAACATTCCTTGGAGAAGCAAGAAGTGACTTAATGTTCCACTATTGGAACTAGTGCCTCACCATTGTAACTGTGTACTTGGATATTTCACCTAATAATTGAAGCTCATTGAGCCAACACACTTTCATGCATGTATCACAAATGTTTTAAGACTATTCTTTGGATGTTTGCGGTATATTTTGGCATCCTTATGTACTAAAGAAATTCAACTATTTCAGTGGCTTTGGTGCTTATCCCATTGAATGTGTGTTGTATTTGAATTCATGAATCATTGTTATCTTTGAACTAATTGGTAGGTCAATCAACGAAAATTTTCTTGTTTTCGTGTGCCTCTCTTAGGATAGTATTATTACTCTCCTTCTAGAGACTTACTCTTGTCTCGCACTCGTGAAGGTCTCTTTTTTACACATTGCAATCAATGTTCCACAATGTGAACTTACTTGTTGATTTCAAAGGTTATGTGTTAATTTCTTATGTTATCCATTGAATCTAAGGAAAACCTTAAGTTATGGTGGTTGGGTTGATACTTCATATGGGGCTCCTACTCCAAACAGTGTGAGGTCTAATTGGGACTTCACATTCAGGAGATCCCCTGTATGTTGGCGGTATCTAGAATCGTCAATAAAACTCAATTTATATGTAACTTTTTCTAATTAATGAATGGATCATTTTACCTGGAAAAAATGCATATATATGGTCAATTGGGGTTATCTCGGGCGGTGGTGCAAAATGGATGCTATATTCCCCACCCAAGTTCAAATCCTAGCTAGTGGCATGATGAGCTATAATGCTTTGATAATTATTGTTGTAATGGCTTCATGCCTAGGTGTTGTTGGGAAAAGTATCCAATACGGAATGACCCTATCCCACTCTAAGGGTGATAGTACCTCAGCAACAATCAAAGCAAAGCTATTTGAGATTACTTCTTTATGAGATGTAAGAGAGGGGAGGAAGAGATCCACTAACCGATGTCTTCCGCTAATGATTGATCCAATCTTCTCTCTTTGCTGCTTGCTCCCAGCTCCTTGCTCTTTCACTGGCCCAGCTACACCAAGATCCTGCAAAATCATAAGAGAGGGAAACTACAAGAAGCATACATTCATAATTGATTCAAGGATTAGAATAAATCAAATATACAAGTATAACAATACACCATTGAGACACATGCATATAGAAGAACCTCAAATGCTTTATTAATGGAAGAAGTAAAGTTCAGGAAGTGATACAACCATAAAAGGCCCAATCCAGCATCACCTCCCAGCAGAAAGAAATCTCCTCTTCACCTCCTTCAAGCAAATCACCCAATAGTTCTATACTCAAACCAACAGCACTTCCTTACATTCACAAGATTCCAGCCTCCCTAGACCTCATGAGAGAGCTCTATATATAGGAGTTTTGGAGAAAGGATGAGTCAGCTTGAGGCTGGCATGAAGCTGACTAGTGTCCTCTCCCACTTCAGTTATTCTTCAGTTCTTGAGTCCACTTGGAGGTTCTTGCTTCCACTTGGAGATCTAGACCCTCTTACTCATCACTAGGCGAATTCCCTGATCCAAGTGTCATTTTGGAAGCTTCCTGGGCATTGACACCTTGAGGAATGACTGTGCCACTTGGCCAAACTCGCCCAGCGCAGGTATCCTTCTTTACAGTTGACATTCAGCACAGGTATAGAGTGGAGCAGTTGACATTCAGCGCAGATGCTCAATGGAGCAGTTGACATGATCCAGAATTAGCTTGTTTTTGAGTGTTTTCTGGTGGAGAACTGATATTCAGTGCTGTGGTTTGCTGACCTTGTTCCTCTAGGGGTAGGAACAACATGTTTAGGGACTTTGGATCCCTTAGATTATTGACATTTCATGCTTCATGCTATAAGGCACAAAAATGTCTATAACAGTTGCCCCCTAAAGTATGAGGTCGTTTATCGGGTGAAATGCTTTATCAGGAGGATCCGAAGTTCATTAAATCGCTGCGAGGTGACCTGTAATAAAATACAATACAATACATTATTTTTCATTCTGCTTTCATGATCTAGCTGAGGCGGGCATTCCCATGCTCAGCTTTATAAATTCATTTTAGTACATAGAACAGACGATCGTCTGATGATAGACTGATAATTCTCTGCTGAAATTATCATCCTTTGAGTAGGATGATCATCTGCTGCAATGATGTACATGTCAAATGTCTTTATGTTTCCTGAATATATATCGCAGCCCGGATGGATGAAACTAGATCCGGGGTCTTCAAACTCGTTCGATCTTCACTCTAAGTACAAGTCGATCCATGTGAGAATTGCGTTGAAGTCGAACATGGAAAGACATCGCTTGATTACCGGTAAATGATGTAAACCGTTAACAAGCGTGAGAGGAATCACCGATAATGATAATGACCCTCAAGGTACTGCAGTACAATTCACGTGGTGTGAATAAAGGACTTGGCTTCGAACACCACGCAAAATCTTCTGGTCGAAGTTCATTGATGTATACCTGTCGCCGGAAGTGAGAAACTTGCCATTGAGGCATGCAAGCTTCAAAGTACTGAGGGGGTTGTTCCTAGATCAACTTCTTGGATAATGAGCTGAAGTCGACAAGAAGCGATCCATCAAAGGAGGGCCTTAATGAATCCCACATCAGTGACATGGAACAGAGTTAACGATTTTAGTGGAGGTGAAAACAATCTGTGAAATATGATTCAGGGTGGCGATCATGGGTGGATGAAGGATAATGTATGGCAATGGATGGGACACGGTTGACTCTTTCTGAACAACATCTCTTGAACATATAACGACACTGATGCGATGGATCGGTAGCATTACCCCAAATGTGGATGGTTTGGCGAAGACCATGGTGATGAGACCGGTGAATGAAACAACCCAACCCGATGTGATACGGAGGAAAAGTGTCATGTTCAAGAGCGACTTGCTACCATTAAAGCTTTGAGGTTCTCCCAATTTTTCCCCAGTCATTTCTGACCAATACCTCTTTATTTTTGTCAAGCTTGAGGAGGATAACATATGCTTGTTCTATAGCCTGCCCTTCGGGCAAGCCCATCGCTATGTTTTAACGAGCCTAGCGATAGGGAAACTCGTTCTCGTCTAAAGACAAGTTTGTCGCTATTTAATCATTTTAACGAGTCTAACGACAAGGAAAACTCGGTCCTTTTCATTTTTAGAGAGTCTGAAAAGGTACAGAAAGTTAACTCCAAAATTCCTTTTTCGTCATCTAATCCCTTAAGTCCGAAAAAGTATAAAACAATACAGAAGGGATGAGTTTTCGATAATTTTAACGAGCCGAATAAAACAAGCGCTCGACCTTTTTGTGTAATAATCCCTCAGGTCCAAAAAGATTAAAATCTAGAGGAGGGATAGCTCTTCCGGTCACTTTAACGAGCTGGAAGGCCAAAACTCGACAAACTTTTCATATTTTACGAGTCAGTTGAAAAGAGCTCAAAGAAGACTCGTCTTTTGAGGAACGAGTGATAAACAGGGATAGCAGCAGATTCCAGGTACAGGTTGGAATTTTCCAATCACGGCAGTGTCACAAGGATGGCTAGGTGAAATCACTCTTCGCAGCTGTTCCTCAAAATGGGTAAACAATCATATGGGGGTGAACGATCGGCCAAATGGAATGGAGGTGGCAGGTGCAAACACGACCAAGGCTTTTTATGGCTAATAAATTTACGATAACAATGGTTATTTACCGGAATAGGTTCATTTTTTAATGAGCTTAAACTCTGGAGGAAACTCTTGCTCAATCTTATGTTTATTTTTTAACGAGCATGAACTATGTGCTAAAACTGCTCGGATCTCGCTTTTCTATTTTTTAACGAGCATAAATTCCGCGGTAAAACTGCTCGAAATACCAGTCATAAGATAAGAAATGTCTCCTGTAAGACTCCATTTTTTATAGAGCTTGCGCCTCACATAAGCTATGCTCCCTCTCCTCCTTTCTTTATGCAAGTTCAGAAACGGCTAATCCCAAAAACAGATAAATAACCGCTCCTAGCTTGCACTCCAAAAGGTTTGCATGCCCCCAGGTATAAAATACAATTTCAAGGCTGCCCCTCCTCTCCCCCACCTCTATTTTTCTTTGGGTGTTCACAGCTACTTGTCGTCTTGCTAGTCTAATGTTAACGATACTTGTCTTCTCGTTATTTTTAGCGGGTCTTATACGGTACTTGTCTTCCCGTCAGCCCAACTTTTAACAGATCTTTTGCAAGATCGCAAGAGAACAACTACTTGCGACAAGAGAGAAGCTACTTGCGACAAGAGAAGAACACTACTCAAAGACAAAACATTGGTGTTATTGAGGGAGGCTTGCCTCTTTCTGGTTACCCAAAGATTGTTTTGTTAACACCATCAAACAAAAACATTTCCTCGGCACTGTCTACCGAAGTAGACAATGGTGAATGACCTTTGTCAAACAAGTAACCTTGACAAAAGAATCCTATTCTAGAACAACCCCTCTTCCATCCACGGATGGGGTACGGACTAGTCATATTCTTTCGCGGAAATTCTACCTTATACCCAGGGTTTCCTCTGCCCGAAGCAGACCAGGATGCATGCCCCCTGGGTTCCAGTCCCATCTTTCCGAATCACTCGCGCTCATCGGGAAGGAGGACTGGGGGTGGAGACATTTCTTGAGTGAATAGACCATTGAGGGTTGGTATATGACTATTTGCGATGCGTGCTCCCGGAAATGAAAGTTGGTCTACAAGCTTGACCATTCTTCCTTCGTGTGGAAAACACATTACTCTAAAGAGTGAGGAGACTATAGCTCCCATGCAATATATATAGTCTCGTCCAAGGAGTAGGTTATAATCCAAGGGTCCTTGAACGACCATCACATTCATTTGAACAGTCTTCCCTTTCAATGTAACAGGTACATTGGGGAGGATCCCTAATGGTCGACTGGTTCCTTTATCAAAACCCGAGAGATTTCTTATCTCAGGTAAAAGCGCTGGGGAACCCAGTGCTTTCCAAGCAATAGAGGAAAGGATACTCACAGATGCCCCTTCATCAATGATAGTGCCAGCCATTACCATTCTATAAATTTGGACTATGATTCTGAATGGTATACTTGCTGGCAACCGGGGTCTGCCTAGTTGGTTCCAATCAAAGGACACAACCAGGTTGCTTGGCGGTGGGACCGAATACACGGCCGGATATGACCCTGACAATGTTCCTTCCTACGATAAAGGAATGGGCGCATTGCCCCGATGCTCATCAGAATCTGTGTTGATGAAAAGAATCTGGATGGTGTCATCCTTATTCTCTTCAGTGAGGGTGTCATTTGAAGATGAATCTTCAGTGACGGTGTCATTTGAGGATGAAACCTCTGAAGGAAGAACCGGGTCAACTGCCGTATCGACCTTTAGACTTTCGTCTGGTCTGGATTCAGTAGGTTCATTTTCAATGACTGACGCTTCAGCTGACCACTTGAACGGGCCAGCTGTATTTTCAACCAACGAAGGACTTGGCACGAGTTTTTTGTATCCAGGAGGAAGTCTCAACGGTAAAACCGGGCGATCTTCCAAAACTCTCTTCGCCTCGTCTAAGAAGGGACAACGGTGGATGGCGTGATCTCCTTCACACAGTCTGCAGGGGGATCTTGCTCCCCCCCTTTGTCTTGAACCTTCACTTTCGCTGGTTGACGGTAAGCATTCAACATGGCTATCAGAGGTTGATGCTCCCGAATTGTGCAAACGAGGGGACCAGTCCCTTAGTATCCGGGGAATACAGGGACAATCTCTATGGAAGTGGTCTCCTTCACATATGACACATGGCAATTTAGGCCCGGTCTGTGCTGTGTGTGGATTTTTGTCAGATGTCTTTTGCTTGCCCCCAGTCGCCTTAGGCTCCTTCTTCTTCTTCTCTCTCTTCTTCTTCTCCATGGGAGCTTGGCTTTTGCCGGCTCTACCTTGCGCAGATGAAGGATTGGAGGAAGAGTTATAGGAAGTAGAAGGCTGGTGGGCAGCTCTAGACTGATCTAACTGTTGACTCGACTGTTCAGGAACCATGGTTTTCTAAACTACATTGGTTGAGAATAGCCAAATTGGCAGGCCAATTGTCAGTCCTGGAAGCGACAATGTGGCCATGTGGGGCGCACCAACTTCTCCCCAAGAGGAGAAAGGACTAGGATTTCCATCATGTGGAATTCCTTGGTTGGGGCGTTCCATGTTCTCAACCTACAGATCAACGCAGGAATAGGAGGTGATTATGTTCCGTTTAAAATAAATTTTATAACGACGCTTTAGACACAACTTGCTTTTTCACTTTTTAAGAATCGAGAAAAAGCTAAAGATGACTCTAGTCTCCTTCGATGTTTTAATGAGCCCGAAGTGACAAATGCTCGGATGGACTTTTTCAGTTATAGAGTTTGAAAAAGGCCAAAAGAAACTGCTCTGGAGTTCTAGGCAGAGGGTGTGCCGAACTTTTCGCAAAACCACAGAATACGTTTTACGGTACGAGTGGTCGATCTTCGTGAATGATGTGTTCACTGCATTGCGATCAGTAGGGCGGTCGACACGGTTTCCTATGGATAAAGACTTTGTTCCTATAGGGGTCTCCCAATATATACGCGACGGTACGTGGGAGCACAAGTCTGTATTGATACTTATCGCTTCACCGTGGAGGAATCACCCAACCACTCAACGCTAAGATATCACGTTTAACGATGCCGGAACACGTCTCTAGCTTAGACCTCTATGTGTTTGCGTTATGTTTCAATGCGTTGTTATGTAAATTCAATTTATTTTAAGGTTGATCTTGTTTAGCAGTTTGCCTTTATGGATCACCACGAGATGTATAGTAACACTCCTAAATGCAGTCTAAGATGATAAGCAAGCTTTTCAATCTTTCAAGTTTGAAAATATTAACTACTGAGGGAAAAGAAAGACATCATCTTTTCACACAGATCATAGAGCACACACTAATGCACTTTTCCTAAATCAACATGCAAACTGTCATAATGCACATGCACAATGCAAGTATTTCTTTTCTCTTTCTTAATGTTGGTGTAATACAAGAAGAAAGTTGTTGTATAACTTTGAATTCAATTTCAAGTGAAAGCAAACAAGCTTGTCCAAAATCAAAAGACACCTTAAGATTTACTTGTTTCGACACTAGAAATATATAAATTCAAACCATATGATGAAAGCAAAAGCTCAATCAGCTATGAACAGCAAACAAACTAACTCTTAAGATCAAAACGACACTTATCACAGGTCTAGATCTAAGAGGCCACAGCAAGACTAGTTCACTTCCGTTATGGGAAACTGTAAATGATACAAGAAATACACAAAGAACAAACACAGTTTCTTTATACAACCGAGGCGGAATAGTGGCAAGGAAAGTTGGTTTCAGATAGGTACATTGACTGGTAACAGGCTGCAAAAACAAGGGTGAAAACAGGGCAATAAACAGGAGGGAACCCAGTAGCACTAGGAAAAACTGGTTCAGCGCAGGTAGTACACTGGCAGTTTGACCTTCAGCGCAGGTAGCCCCTTCGGGAACTGCGCTGAAATGCAAACTGCCTTCACAGTGCCTGCACTGAAGATTCAAACTTTCGTTTTTCTCAGTTTCCGGGTCACAGATTGCTCAAAAATTCACAGTTTTTGGCCAAATCAGAAGCTATCAGTCAAGTACACACTAAGGGATGAAAAGGAGGATGAAAAGCTATCACTAAGAGCTATTTAGAGTCTTTGTGAATCAGCTCTTCAAATCATAAACATGCCCAGAAACTGAGCTAGAGTAGCTGCCCTCTACTTTGCATTTGAAAGATCCAAATGCAGTTCGATTCGGTACTCCCTGTGTTTATGAAATGAATAGCAAAAACACAAACAACCAACAAGATATGATCCCCAGCGGAGTCGCCAATTTGTTGTTGGGAAAAGTATCCAATACGGAATGACCCTATCCCACTCTAAGGGTGATAGTACCTCAGCAACAATCAAAGCAAAGCTATTTGAGATTACTTCTTTATGAGATGTAAGAGAGGGGAGGAAGAGATCCACTAATCGATGTCTTCCGCTAATGATTGATCCAATCTTCTCTCTTTGCTGCTTGCTCCCAGCTCCTTGCTCTTTCACTGGCCCAGCTACACCAAGATCCTGCAAAATCGCAAGAGAGGGAAACTACAAGAAGCATACATTCATAATTGATTCAAGGATTAGAATAAATCAAATATATAAGTATAACAATACACCATTGAGACACATGCATATAGAAGAACCTCAAATGCTTTATTAATGGAAGAAGTTCAGGAAGTGATACAACCATAAAAGGCCCCATCCAGCATCACCTCCCAGCAGAAAGAAATCTCCTCTTCACCTCCTTCAAGCAAATCACCCAATAGTTCTATACTCAAACCAACAGCACTTCCTTACATTCACAAGATTCCAGCCTCCCTAGACCTCATGAGAGAGCTCTATATATAGGAGTTTTGGAGAAAGGATGAGTCAGCTTGAGGCTGGCATGAAGCTGACTAGTGTCCTCTCCCACTTCAGTTATTCTTTAGTTCTTGAGTCCACTTGGAGGTTCTTGCTTCCACTTGGAGATCTAGACCCTCTTACTCATCACTAGGTGAATTCCCTGATCCAAGTGTCATTTTGGAAGCTTCCTGGGCACTGACACCTTGAGGAATGACTGTGCCACTTGGCCAAACTCGCCCAGCGCAGGTAGCCTTCTTTACAGTTGACATTCAGCGCAGGTACAGAGTGGAGCAGTTGACATTCAGCGCAGATAATCAGTGGAGCAGTTGACATGATCCAGAATTAGCTTGTTTTTGAGTGTTTTCAGGTGGAGAACTGATATTCAGTGCTGTGGTTTGCTGACCTTGTTCCTCTAGGGGTAGGAACAACATGTTTAGGGACTTTGGATCCCTTAGATTATTGACATTTCGTGCTTCATGCTGTAAGGCACAAAAATGTCTATAACACTAGGAATATTTTTGTATTTCCTCTGACTCTTGTTAGCTCTTAAGTGTGTACACCTATGGGCTAGTTTGGTACTAACAAACTCAATCTATCCCTCAGGCTCAAAGGGAGGCTAATTTTTTCTTTGAGAAAAAAAATATTATATATATATATATATATATATATATATATATATATATTCTCCAATGTGAGCATTGAAAATTGAGCCAACAGAAGGGGGAGGGGAATCCTGCCACCCTATTGTCTCTCCCAACATTAAAGAGGGAGGGATGGCATGGCTATTTAACCCCATGCACTCACACGTGCCACTAGCATTGAATTTCAAGCACATTAAGATGGCATACTTTGCATTCACAGTTCTTCTTAACTTCTCGCTACCACTCTGACATTTTCTCCTACATTGACAATCATTCCCAGTCATAGGTTAGATATTTCCAATATAGTTCTAGCTTTTATGGCTATTAGGTGAATGAAGGCACAAGCCCCCTAGCATGGACCCCTACAACATCCATCCTTCAGCAAATCTTGGAACCTAGGTCACATGAGTGATTGCAAGGAAAGACACTTCCAGAAAATGAGTTTTCCAATAGTGGCAAAAGTTGTAGTCACGGTCGCATATAACCCAATGGACCATTAGCAACATGGTAAAATATCCTATGTCCAATCTCTATAATTTTTCAATCAAGTTCTTTCTACATGGTGGAATTTTGTGTTTAATGTATAGAGTGTCCTAGTGGAACTGAGAATCATTGGTGTGTTTTGGCTTGTTTTGGCTTGTTTTGGCTCATTCTCATGCCCAAAAATACCCCCTGAAGTTGTTCCCTTAGTTTTCATTGTATCATCCCTGTTTTGGTTTAGTGTTTCTTGGTTTACTGGTCCTCACACCCCCTATGGTTTTACCATCTCTATTTCATGTTTTCTCTTGGAAACCATACCACATCAGAGGATGCGTTCTCACTGGGGGTTTTGGAGTCAAGGCTCATACAACGGATCCCGAGCCCAGACTCAAGCCCATTTTGGTGTTATTATATTCTGTTATGCTACCCCGCCTAAGATTCAAGAAAAAAATCCAAAATTTGGAATATTGAAGCACCAATGACTGCCAAACCTATTCAGACTCTAAAATCCAAATTGAAGTTGCTAGTTGGGTCCCTGGTCATTGCCACACTAGGGGATGGTGTATTCAATACCTTAACTCCATCAACCTTCATTGGAAAATGAAGATGCTTATAGGACATGTGCTTCAAGAAAATATGAGGATCAGAATGAGAGAATTACATGACTCACTAAAATCCAAAGAGTCCAATGCCACCAGAACTCTTATTTAGTCAACCTTCATGCCTTCTTAACACATATTGAAGGTCATATTTAGGTCAAAAACCTCCAACAAGATCAAGTTCATAGGGCTTGGCCCTTGCCACATCATATGATAAATGATGCTTTCCAAGGTCTCTTGGCTTATATTTTGGCTTTAGAAACTTTCTTTTATTTTCATTGTTATATAGATGACCAGCTACGCCTAGGAAATATTATGTAATAATTTTGACAAGACTTCTACACATTTATCTAAGCATAGGATAGCTAGCACTAAATCTATATTTATTAGTATTTCGATGGATGGAAAACTAGTAAGTCACTTCCACTATCATTGGTCTAGTTCCCCTTTTGGCAGACCACAATGGTGAGCAGGCAAAACAATGAAGTTTGGATGCTAGTCTTTATGATTCAATAGACCATTGTAACTCTCTCTCTCTCTCTCTCTCTCTCTCTCTCTTCCATATATATATATATAGACACACACACTTATAACTTTTATTTTTTTATTGTAATTTTGTTGTTATGGATTTTTTCACCTTTTTATTTTTCCAAAAAGTGTTGCTTTTTAGGTTTTTTTGGATTTTCATTTTAAAAAAATTAATATATTTGTTATATTTTTCCTTCTTTCCAATTGTTTTTTTTCTTTTTAAATATATTTTTGTATGTGTGTGTGTTCTATCATTTTTTTGTATAATTTTTTTTTAATTCACTACATTTTATTTTGTTTTTTTATTTGTTTTAAATATTTGGTTTTTAATTTTTTTATCAAATTCAAAAAATTATAAATTAAAAATGAAAATAAAAAAGAAGGTTGTAAAAACATGTTTGTGCATGTACATAGCTCTTCATCATGATATATGTAAATTTTTGGATTTCAATTATGTGCAGAATATAAAGTTTTCCAACTTTCTGGTGGATTAACCACCCACAATCAAGGATAAAAGCAAACCATATTGGATCACAAAAGAGTGTCAAGAAGGTTATAAATAATGGGTGAGGTGTCAGCAATCGTAACATTAAAAAATATATTTATTTAAATTTTTTAGTTAAAATTTTCATGCTTTTAGTTAAATAATTTAAAATTTTGGTATTAAATCATTTTTTAAAGGTATTTTCCATGATTTTGTGTACATTAATGATTATTTTATAAGTCGTAGTTTAAAAAAATTGCAATTTTAGTGCCCCATTAAAAATGGGTCATGTTGTTAGGGGAGGCAGGAGCAGGAGGGGTGCTGTATAACCCCATCGAAGAAATAATGATGAAATTCACATGGGGATTGGGAACCGCATCGAACAATCAAGCTAAATCCTTAGCCCTCTTGCAATGGCTAAATATTGCTTCTGCAAAAGGATTTCATCAAATAAGTTTGATTGGAGATTCAATGATCATTATGCAAAGTTTTATCAAATTAAAAAAATCAAGAGACAAATCTTCCCCCTATTCTCCAACAAATAAGGATGTTTCTAAATAACTTTGTTTCCTATGATATATATCATGTTAAAAGGGAAAATAACAAGTCAGCTGATGAACATGAAAACATAGGTGTCAATCTAGCACAAGGAATAATGTTGTTGGATCAATAGGAGTCACCCTTATGTTATATTCCATGAAAGTGGAAAACCAAAGTCTAAATCCTCTCAAGGAGTCAATGATCTGGAATTAATTTTTATCATACCACTAATAAACTTTATTAAAATCAAATCACAGAAGGATTACATTGGGTGGTGGAATAATTTTCAGGGACGTCACAAGGATAACTCCAAATGGAAGAGGCAGAGTATCAAGGTCATGACAAGGGACAAGTGGAGGAGATTTGAATTGGAATTTAATAATTGTCTCACAGGTAGGAGATCCAGTACTCTAATCAAGCAGTGGAAATTAATCTCAAGAAAATTTGAGAGTGGAATGATGGCATCAAGAATGGAGCTTCGAGCCAGTTCTATACAAAGACAATATGTATGCATTCAATGTGAAAGGATGTCCACAACAGATGGAAAGGATCAGAGTGGGAATACTAGGAGTCCTTTGCAGCATTTAGGCATGAAGGAGATATGAATTTAGGGGTAGATATCTTTCAAAACAACCTCATCCAAAACAAATGGAAACAATGCCATATCGAAGAAGCAAATGAATATATTCAAGGAGGAATTGTGGTGTTGATAGCACAGGCAAGGGACAATATTATCCAAGAAGCTCGCTCTCATTTCTCAATGATGTCCAGTCAACTCACTAGGATTTGAGAGGATGTCAATCATCTTCAAAAGTTTGCGGACCATTTGGCCACAAAACTGACTAACTTGAACCTTAAAATGGATAACATGAAAGTTACGGTGGAATCTACAATGGTATGAGTTCTGAAGGAAGTCATTAGGATCGAAGATCTATATCTATCTGGAGCTCATCCTACCATGGAAGTGGATGAGAATCAATGTGAGGAAAAGGTGACCCCATCCCTGGAGGTCAGTGAACAAGTGGCACTGGAAGCAAAAACTCAGGAGGAGTTGACAGGGAGTGGGTAGTAGTTTCTTATATAACTATTTGTAAATGTTATGTTTTTTTTTTCAAATTTGTGGTGTATTTTGGCAAAGTTATAGACTAAGTATAGTAAGAATGATAGTAATGAATAGCTAGGGTAGCTATAGGACATATTACGAACAATTTTGGAACAAAATTGAAAAGGAGCAATCAATGAATGTAAAGGATCTGCCTAATTCCAATTTTGATAAATATAAAGCTACCCCTTCTTTAAAAAAAAAAATGGGTCAAGTTGTCCTAGACTAAGATCTTAAAAGAGTTATAGTTTCATTCTTAACAAAAATATCTTAATAAAATGATTGTTTGGTTTAGGTGTTGATTTTTAAGGTTTTTTCTACTCATGATATTTAGTTTATAATGCTATGGTTGAAAAATGTTGAAATTTTAAGGTTTTTGTACTCGTGATATTTGGTTTTAATTCCATGGTTAAAAAAAGTCAAAATTTAAGATTTTCCATAGTCATGCTCTTTGATCTTTAATTTCACGGCTGAAAATTGTTGGAATTTTAAGGTTTTCCATGATAAGGATTTTTCGTTTTTAATTCCATGGCTGAAAGTTGTTGGAATTTTAACCCTAAAGAAAAACGGGTTGATGTAGCATTACCACTTGTCAATTTCGAGATGTTTTTCGCCTTTTTTGCACAAAAATAGTGGTTTTTTTCGACTAGATTTTTTCTTTTGAGGTTATAGTTTCGTTAACTTGGTAATAGTGTTGGTTTTTGGCCTCTTCCCAAGAGCGAACTTGTATAGTGTGCCACATCCAATTTTTCAGACATGATTCTAAAATGTTTACTTGAGGTGCCTCAATAAGTCTCCTCAAATACCTAAAAGTTTCATAGTTTGAAACTTCTCTAGGAGAAAGTTATAGAAAAAATTCCAAGATCATATGTTTGAAACTAATTTCAAGATTATTCACAAATCCTAACTTCCATGGGGTATATCTCCAAAACTGTAGTTAAGTAGAATATGAAAATTTTACCTGACGTACTTCAAAATGTCTCCTCAATTGTCTCAAAGTTTCATGGTTTGAAGCTTCTCAGTATAGAAAAAAATCCAAGATAACTCATCTGAAACTAATTTCAAGACCAGTCACAAACACTAACTTCCATAAGGTATATCTCTGAAAGTATAATGAACCAAAATCTGAAATTTTGACCATATGTACTTTGATATCTCTCCATCGTATCAAAACTTTATAGTCTTAAACTTCCCACTAAAAATTATATCGAAAATCCCATGATGGCTTGTTCGAAGCAGCAAAACCATAGGTTTGTATGCTCCAATACCAATTGTTATGAACATTGCACATTAAAAATGATAAGAAGTCAATGAATACAATCCACTTCAAGGGTGGAACCTCCTTTTACAATGAATAAAATACAAGACAAAATATGATGACTTGCTTAGTAATAGGTAGGGTCATCGAAATGAAATAGTTACTAACATATCTTGTGTCTATTCCAAATCAATTGGATTGAAAATTTCTATTGCACTTCCTTCTACACTTTTATCATGTATATAAGCAAATGTTTCTTCCCATTTGCACAAACAGGTTACGATTACCTAGTTCAAGGTGAAATCGATCCATGTTGACTATGATGTCTTGCAGAGAATATTGTATCCTAGATCCCCCTCATATAAATTAGAGAAGAACGGTGAGAGTTAGTTACCTTTGGTTCACCTAAGACTAGGTGACCTTGTCGATATATATATAGGAGAAAAAAGGTACAATTATATTGAAATGATACAATGAAATATTATGTCTTACCTAACAAATATAACAATATACTCATGTAATAACTCAATATATAGGACTTAGCCCCAAGGGTAGCTAAATTGGTTGAGTTCATGTCATTAAAATCACCTTGACAATCAAAGGTCACGAGGTCAATTCTCCTCGAAGCTCTCAAGGTTAAGTTATGCTAATGAGTTGGTGGGAAGTGATCCCTTAGGGTGGATCCGCCCAAATAGTTTCTATGGAAATAGCGGCCACTGAGCTCTCGTGTACATGAACCATACATAAAAAAAAAAAACAAAAAAAACAAAACAAAAAACAAAAAACAAAACAAAAAACAAAACAAAAACAAAAACAAAAAAAACAAACAAACAAAAAACAAAAAACAAAAAACAAAAAAAAAAACAAAAAAAAAAAAAAAAAAAAAACAAAAAAACAAAAAAACAAAAACAAAAACAAAAACAAAAACAAAAAAACAAAACAAAACAAAACAAAACCAAACCTCAATATCTAAGACTTAATAACTGGTCTTATTTTGAGTATGTTGGTAGTTTGTTGTTGTTATTGAGGTCAATTCTATTTATTGATGTCAAGCTCGGTGGTAGCTTGTTGTGTATTCATGACGCTAATAATTTCATTGTTGCTTAAGGTGTCAAGTATCATTGATTTTTGTGTGGTTGTGGATTCTTTGGGTTGAAGTCATGAATGTAGACCCATTGTATTTTTCCTATAGTTTCCTTGATAAAGAAACACATGCAGTGTCTATTTAGACAACCCTCTCAAAGACATTTCTAATGGTATATGGCATGTAACCTCACCTCCCAGGAATGAATAGAAAACTTATTTTGTAGTGTTGGAATCAAAACAAGGTTTTGGGTAGTAGTGGTTCCAATGCAGGCCCCATCTCATCGAATTGACACCAAAACAAAATGGAAGGACCATGCTCAGAAGGAATATGTCGACAGGTAATGACATGGCGAGACATTGATCACAATGCTTGATCGCCAAGAGGGGCAGTAGTCAACACGTAGGTGTTTATCAGACCAACTAGAGAAGAAGCAAAGCTCAAGAGGAAAGGAAAACACATTCAACGAAAAACATGCAGTGGCCAGCAAGAGAAGCCCAAGGTCCTAACTCCTAGTCACAGGGAGCTTGGCATAGGCACCTAGGTGACTACCCCATCCAAATAAGGTACACAAAATAGAACGGGTAACAAGTGGTGTTCAGCACACATGGAATCTAGGTAGAAGTGACGTAACACAAGTTATGATGTGGCAGCATGTGATAGTGACACATGGCAAGTGGATTCGACATTTTTGATAGGCCAAGTAGATGTTTGGTGGGTGACATATGGAAGGTACATATCAGTAGAAGACATGTGGTAGGATACGATTGGTCATATAGAATTATGTGTATGACACATGGAAGGTGATATGGATGACACATGGAAGGTAATGCGGGTGACACATGGTAGGTGATGTGGATAACAAGCGGCATGTGGTGATTTGTACACGTGGAAATTAGGTGGTAGAGATACAATGTGGCAATGATGTGGTAGAGCCTAGGGATTTGTGCCAAGAGGATGTTTGCAATGGCTTTGAAGTGTTAATATATTTTTTCATTTTACATATTTTTTATGTGGAAGCCATCGTTCACCACCCACCACCCATTGTCATAGGAACAATACATTGTGAACGCCATCCAGCAATAGAGTCGCGAGTGGTAGGTGTTGAAAATAGCAATAAGAAATGTTAAAAATAACATCAAGAAAATTCCTAATTTAATTTGTCCTTGAATTAAATTGGGAATAAAATTGTAACTCAACATCTCATGATAACTTGTAATTGTTAAATAAGTTAATTTGAGTTAGTTATCTCAGCTAATTCAAGTTGAGGGTCTAACTAGAGTCATGTAGAGTGTCTCCTACAATTAGGAGCACTAGTTGAGTTTATTTTGAGTTGTAATTATTTAATTCAGTCTAACTAAGTTAAAGTCAGTTAAACTAGTTCCAACTGATGGAGGAATTAGTGGGAGGTCCAGTAGTGGGGTGTAACCTGCAGTAGTGGGGTGTAACCTACAGTAGTGGGGTGTAACTTACTATAGTGGGGTGTGACTTACTACAGTGCGGTGTAACTTATTGTAGTGGGGTGTAACCTGCAGTAGTGGTGTGTAACCTACAGTTATCATTAAACTGAAGATTCACTCATAATTAACTCATGCATGCCATATCAGAGAAAGACCCAATTGAGATTGGAGTTCAGGGACAGTGTATTATCAGTTGTAAAATCATCTAAATTAGATCGATGGTGCATGCAGTCAGAGGAAGGCCTATGAGGATTGTGCAATTCATAATTGAGGAATTTTCACATTAAATAGAGGCTAATTCCCAATGGAACAGCACAAGGAAGTAGGGTCATGGTAGGAAGCAAATTTGGCTAAGTATTGGCTTGAGCTGGTTTTTGAATTAGTGAGTGATATTTTACTTGTGCGGAGATTGTTTGGGTTGAACAAGAATTGTATTTTCTTCTTAGATCTTCTGGTTAATGCAATAAATAGATAGCAGGGGTTTTTAGTTGAGGCTTTCCCCATAAAATTATTGTGTTACGTGTGATTGAAATTATTCCTTTTCTGCTTCGTGATTTCATCAATCAATTTTTTTTCTGCTGATGAGTAGAGTAGATTCAAGTCAATTATTTTAGCATATCATAATCTGCATTTTGAATATACAAGAAATTTCTACATGGTATCAAAGCGAGAATTTTTTAGGCGTCGAGTTTGCAAAACAGATCTAAAAATTTTTGTGCAAAATTTTCAAAAACAAATAGCAGATCTAGATTACTTGTGAAAAAATATTCAGAAACTTTTTTCATAATATTTTGTGATAGCGGGACTGTTGGGAACGGGTTCCCTAGGGTCAATTCTAGGGTTAAAAGCCCAATTTTTGGGGCAGAAAGCCTGAATTTTGTATAAAGGAATGTAAAGTCTCCACATTTTGTAGCGCGAAGATATCAAGAGTCAAAAAGGGTTTCTGCCCTTAGTTTAGATAGGTTGTGTCGGCTTGATGAGATTCGCCCTTGGTCCGCAGACCATGGGATTGTATAGAAAGAAGGGTTATAAGAGTTTTTAGGAGGAAAGTGATAGTTGGAGTCATTAATGAGTCTGTGAAGAGCTAAAAGCGAGAGTCTTAGCGTAGGAAAGAGGCTCTGCAGCTAAGTGTGCAGAGGCCTAGGGTAGAAGTCTACAACTATGTGCATAGGGCAATTAGAGTCTGTACTAGAAATCTAAGTCATCAATAAAGAGAAGTATTCTAAAATTACTGTGTATTTTACTTCTGTCAATTGCATTCGATTATGTTATGTTCAACATTGGGTTTATGTTTTAAGGCTAATTTAAGGCACGAATCTATATGTTTTCCTCTCTTATATGAATGCAAGTAGAGATATACGTTTACGCAAAGATAATCTTAATTACATGGTAGAGTTGGCGAACACTTAAGATAATTTGGGAAACTATACAGCAAAGTAGTTATGGAGGCGCGTAAGTGCTTGAATCGTTTATTAAGGATGATTAGAGACCTTCGTGGAGGTTCTGAAAGACTAATAAAGAAGTACTTCGATAAACCCTAAGGGCTTATCGATCTGCGCGAAAGTAGAGTTAAAGTGTAAAACTGACATCACAACCATATCAGGGTGCAGAAACTTGGTTCCTGCAACCTCCCATATTGCTTTGGGTGAGACTTCATTCTGCGCTCCGCGGGTTGATGTCGAAAGGGCCAGTAGTGTATGGATTTGCTTGGCTGACTAATGTTGAACCTGGGTTAGGGCCCGTCAAGCCAACAAATGGTTCCGTTGTCGGGACCAGGATCTGCATAATGAGGTGTGTGATGTCGTATCATTGGAATCCAACTAAGAAGGAGATTGAGGACTAGTTGGATAGAAAGATCCATGAATTCGCAGCGCAAGAAAACAGAAATCCACGATTGACAAAGAATAGTGGTTGGATAGATATATTTACACAGAGATACACAAAATCTTCTTTTGTTCCTTCCCGGTTAAATTATATGAGTGGATCGCAAAGTTGGCAGACGTCCAAGGGAGGTGGAGGCTTGACAGTCCGATTGTCTGGACCCCAGAGTTAGTGTGGAAATTGGAAGCCTCTGAAGATAAGATCGCACATGTTGTTGATCATCGGCTTGCTCGTATCATAGGATGGTTTGTAATAGAGTTCGCGGTCAATACTTCGGTTAGTTACAGCGAAGTAGAGTGCCGCTTCTTCAAGGGGCCGTGAGGTAAAAATTTGAAATCATTAAATACTTGGATAAGATGCTCTTGTGTAAAAAGTAGGTCATGCAGTTACCTTGATGTTTGGGGCTATGCGAAATGGAAGAAAATTCAGGGACGGAGGAATAAAAGGTCATTAATATAGCTCGTTGATTGAGCCTCCTTTGAGTGATGACGAAGGAGTAGCACAGGCTTCTCCGTTGAGCGCTATTCAGTTGATAAGACAAGGGTTCCCATGAATACCTACATCGCCTCCATCCTCACCTCCACCACTTACCCCCTCACCCACACCACCACCACCTCCATAACCATTCAACATGGTGAACTCTATAAAGCTACCTGTGTTCAAGGGCATATGATATGAAGATCTAGACCAGTTTTGGTTCATCGCGAAGGTTGTATGGGAAGCTCAGGGTATCACGGATGATCAAATAAAGAAAGAAATGTTAGTTAGTGATTTGCAGGACCGTGCACTAATGTGGTACATTAAGTATAGTACTGATAACCCAACGTCCGTGTTGGCAGAATTTCAGACTGCGCTAAATAGGGAATTGAGTAGACCTAAGTCTCAAGCGCAATCCATTGTGGGATTCAAGGATATCATGATCAAGCCTAGAGAGATGCCCTAGGATTTGGATCAAAGATTGAAGTGTACGATCCGTGAAGCCAACATGGATCTGACTGATGGGAAGCTCCGCGAATGGTTTGCGGCCTCACTCCTGCCTCACCTAAGGGTTGCGCTATCACAACTAAAGATCGGGACCTAGGCGAAAGCTCTGGAAATCGCGATGAGATTACATGAGACACTAATGCAGGATGCTAATCTAGGAGTTCAGCAGATTCACGCGCAATTGCAGAACGTTTTCCATGAAATGCAAAGCCTAAAGAAAGATAGAACAGCTCATCCACAGACACGCGAAGAATTTTGGTGCCTGGAATGCAAAGGTCAGGGGCATGACAAGGATCACTGTCTAGTCTTTGCGAATTATGTTGTAGCAGAGGGACCGATGCCTCTGAGGCTAGAGGCTGCAGCAGGGCCAATTATAGTTCCCGCGCTATGGTGTGTTATCTGTGAGGTAGCTGGGAAACATGTGACCGAAAATTTCCATTTGCTACAGAAATTCGTACAGACACCACAATAACTCTTCTGCAATTTTTGTCAATCAGTGGGTCATGACGAGCGTAATTGTCATAGTTATGAATTAATGATGGATAGGGCACCTGCATACAGGGTGCAAGAAGAAACGCAGCCTCCAAACCAAGGCGTTGGAGGAGCGCGAGGTGAGTATCAAGGGCGTGATCGAGGCCGAGGTGGAGGATGACCTCGTAAAGGTCGAGGACAGCTTATTTGTTACAATTATGGAGGAGTAGGACACTACGTGAGGGACTGCCCAAATCCGACACGTCTTTCATGCCGCTATTGTACTTAGTTTGACCATGCGACGAAGGATTTCCTTATATTGTTGGTTAAGATTTGTGAAAAGGGGGAGCAGCCTCCGCAGCCGACTCAAAACCTACAAATGATGAGGGCTGAGCCTCGCAAGGAAGACCCTAAGGTAAACATTATGCTGCGAAGTGGAACGATGACTGGTGAGGATAAGGGAAGAAGCCTACAAAAGGTGAGTGGGTCCGCAAAGCAACAGAAAAAAAAAAATTGGGTTTGATCCGGAACACGCAAAAGAAACATTTATGGAAGCAAAGAAAATCTTTGCTGAGGCCTCTACCTTAGGGAGTCAGGAGAAACCGGTTCAATAGATAGACCCATCCATGATTACCACGTTCTTGGAGACTTGCACAAAACTGCTCCATGATAGTAAGGTTGTGAAGGAACTGCAGGAACTGATCAATCGGTGTGCTGGCAAGGAAAACTCTACTGATGAACCATGCGTAGTCAGAAATCTTGGTAAGCATAAGGTAAGGACTGGACGTGAGATGAGACTCACCGCGCAGATAGGAGAATACGAAATGGACCAAGTTATCTTGGACCTAGGGTATGATGTGAATGTTTTACCGAAACAAACATGGGAAAGAATGGGGAGACCTGCACTGCAGTGGTGTCCAATTCAGTTAAGGATGGTGAATCAGTAGAAAATCATCCTAATCGGGAGGTTGTAGGGGGAAGTAGTTGACATCGAAGGCGCAAGCGCACTAGCAGATTTTGAAGTAATAGAGATTGTGGATGATAGAAATCCCTACCCTGTGCTCCTTGGGATCGATTGGGCCACTAACATGAATGGGGTAATCAAACTAAAGAAGTGAAAGATAATATTTGAGAAGAAATTTCTCCACGTAGTGGTGCCACTGAATCCTGCAGAAGGACCGCGCTATATAGAACCGGTCTCCGATTATGAAAGTGATGACGATTTGGACCAGATTTACAAGATAATGGCACGAGATTGGGATTAGGTGAATCTGACAGTAGACGGACGTATTGCATGGGACCGCGAGAGCTCCTGCACATCAGATTTAGATGAAGAACTATAGAATTGGCAGAATCAACTGCATGAAGTATCTACGCTACATTGTAATATGATGACCAAGTCGTTGCGTTGTGTATCATCAGAGGTAAGAAATTTTCCTCACTATGATGGGTTAACTGATTTTGATCACTTTTTGGATGCATTTGAAAGGGAAGTACAGGAGAAGCATCACTTCCAGGAATTAGATTGGGCGCTACGCGCCACACCTGCAAGATGGTTTGGTACACACAAGGACAATTTTGAGGATTGGCGCAAATATAGAAGGATGATGAGGATATGCTTTGGCCACCCGAAGGTACGACTAACAGAAAAGTATGACAGGAGAAATGATCCGCGCGATCATTTGGCCAAAGGGACTAAATTATATGGAGTGAAGTCTTAGCTAGAGTAGGTCCATATGTTTTGTCATACCTTGGATGTTATACCAATGAATTGATAGTTGGAGACAGAACTTCGTCATGGCACCGAAGAATGGGATTTTTTGCACCAAGGATTTCTGATGACTTTTAGTTTTGAGGATGGATTTGAATCTATCGATGAAGCGTTGCAAGAGGTTAAGACAACCATCTTTAGGATACCACAAGATCCTCTAGACCTGATTCAACCTGATTGGACTACCCAACTGAGCCACGCGCTGGAGTGTTACAATGTAACAGCAGAAGAAGAAGATGAAGGCCCGAGAAATATTAATATCCCAGAGACTGAAGGTCACCACGGAGTTGAAGGACCACAACTATAGAACCCCAACATAACATAGCCACTCCAACTAGACAGGTGAACATTGGCACAAAGGCAGAGCCGAAGTTTCCAAAGATTGGGGACTACTAGGACGACACACAGTAGATAAGGTCACCAAAGTACTTCGAGAATATTAGGATCTGTTTCCCACAAATTTTTTAGATCTGAAAGGGATAATAGGGGACCTGGGTGTCATGAAGATCACCCTAAAACCGGATGCAAAACCTGTGAATAAAATACCTTACTGCCTCAATTCAAAGTATAAAGAGAGGGTCCGCTTAGAGTTACAAGATGCTCGCAGTAGCTATTATTGAACTGGTGGAAGAATGTGATTGGGTAAGCCCAATAGTGGTTCAGGAAAAGAAGCAGAAGGAAGAAGTAAGGATACGTGTAGATCTCAGAAAGTTTAATGATGGGTGCGTGCATGATCCCTTCCCAACCCCGCGTGAAAAGTCATGGCACGATTGGCACATCAAACTGTGCACCTTCAAGGTAAATGATCTGGTTTTGTTATATGACAGCAATTTTGATAAATTTCCAAGGAAATTTAGGATGCATTGGCTCGGGCCCTATGTCATCAAGGAGATTACTGATGGTGGAGCAGTTCAGTTGATAAAATTGAATGGAGAACCATTCCTGGGACAGGTGAATGGCAGCCGGTTGAATCCATACACCGGTGATCCATCTAGATGACTACAAGATGGTAGCACAGTCTTAGTGCTCCAGGAAGCTGGAAGGAGGTGTGAGAATATAAACTACACTGCCCGGGTTTGGGAGCTGCGCGATTGGGGAACTACGCGGAATGAAGAAATGTCACAATGTCAGCAGAAACGTGCAGGGAGATGCGCTATCCAAGAATGGACCACGCAGGGCAGCCAGAAAGTGACCATTATGGTCACTGTTCATGACTTGACAATGGGAAAATGACCAAATGGAGCTGTGGGGTAGCATTTAAGTCAGAATTTAAGGGAAATATCTGTGAAAATATGCTGCCAATCCAGCATTTATGAACAAATTTTGGGGGAAAATTTTGGATCTGAATTCAAAAATGCCTATTAATTACAGGTGGTTGCCCAACGAAAAACACTTGGCATTTTGAGAATTGAGGTATTAAGCTCTCAGGCGTGTATGAACCCTGAGATCTTTGAAGCTCTGATAGCGAGTTCAGTGTTTGAGAAATTGCCAACGAAGACGCAGGAGTTGTTGTCTAGCATTATGTCAGCGCCTGTAGAAATCGTGAGTGCAGGAGAAGCAATGGCAGCTGAAGGAACTACCCCGGAGGTAGTAATGGAAGCTAAGGGCGTTACCCTGAAGGTTGAAAGTGTCGTACCGGCAGAAGTGCCTAAATCACCAAGGAAACCCAGGCCGAGGCCTACGTCGACCAAGGAGGGTCCAAAATCAAAGAGGGATAATGTTGGGCGCGAGATCCCCCAAGGGAAGTTTTGGGGCTTAAAGCCCAGATTTTAACTAAATTTGATGTAAAGACTCCACGTTTTTTGCGCGTGGAGCGCGAACTTGTAAATGATTCATAGGGTTGTCCGCCCTCATTTTTGTAATGTAATATCAGCTTTAGAGATCTACCCATGGTCCGCGAACCATGGGATTGTATAAATAGAGCGAGGCTCTAAGTTGTAAATGAAGGGGATAAATTGAGAAAGAAAGGATGAAGAATTGAGTCTTATCTAAGTGTAGAGTCAAGTCGTTGGGTCGTAAAGTAGGAGAAGGCTCTGCAGCTGAGTGCGTAGAGGCCTAGTAGTCTGCAGCTGAGTGTGCAGACCCCTACAGCTGAGTGCGCAGGGTGAGTCGAGTCTATAACCGTTGAAGAAGTAATAAAGAGAAGTTTCATATCATTTTTGTGTATCTTTTTCCTGTTTTGTGAATTGAACTTATTGGGTATAAATTGCAATTTCACTGTTTATATGGTGCACGAACTTATATGATTGTGTTGATTAAGTGAATATAAAATAAAGTTACTATTTACGTGAAGTTAACTGACAATTATAAGAAGATAAGTAAGATATGTGATGTAACTTGGGGAAATAGTGCAGATCGTTGCTTTAGTAGTGTGAAAGCTCCTCAGCCCCTGGTTAGGGTTGCGCGAAGGTGATTATAACAGATCGCAAAGGCCTCGCAGGTCAGGGTAGTGTGCGAAGTGACCTGCGCAAAGCCATTCATAATTTTACTAAATCGACCCCTCAGACATCTCTAGGGTGTGGAAACTTGGTTCCAGCATCCCCCCATACTACTTCGAGTGAGACTTCAGTCTACGCTCCGTGGGTTGATGCCGAAAGGGCCAGTAGTGTAGGGATTTGTTTGGC
Organism: Pinus tabuliformis; assembly: GCA_031772625.1. NCBI lineage: Eukaryota > Viridiplantae > Streptophyta > Pinopsida > Pinales > Pinaceae > Pinus > Pinus tabuliformis. Next base: position 1,038,890,357 of record CM062819.1, read on the forward strand.
TAATTAACTTTGAACCTGGGTTAGGCCCCCTAAAGCCAACAAATGGTTCCGTTTTCGGGACTGGAATCTGCATAGAGATGTCTAATGTCGTATCATTGGAATCTAATTAAGAAGGAAATTGAAGGTTGGTTGGATAGGAGGATTCACGAGTTCGCGGCACAGGAGAACAGGAATCGGCAACTGACAAAAGAAGAGTGGTTAGACTGCTACGTGTACACAGAGATCAACAAAATATTCTTCACATATTTCCCTACTAAGTTGTACGAGTGGATCGCGAATCTAGTAGATAGCCAAGGAAGGTGGAAGCTCGACAATCCTATTGTGTGGACCCCAGGGTTGGTGCGTAGATTGGAAGCATCAGAGTATAAGATCACGCGTGTTGTTGATCACTGGCTCGATCGGGTTATAGGAGGATTCATTACTAAGTTCGCAGTAGACACTTCATTTAGCTACAGCAAGGTAGAGCGATGCTTTCTCAAAGGACTGCGACGTAAGTACGTAAAGCCTCTGAATACTTGGATTAAAATGTCATTGTGTGAAAAGAGGGTTATGCAATTACCTTAATTTTCGGAGCTACGTGAAGCGGAAAAACCTATAGAAATGAAGGAAGTAAGGGACCAAAGAATAGCCCTTTGATTTCACCTCCGCGAGGGGACGAAGAAGAGCTCATGAAGGTCTCTCTGTGAAGTGTGATCCATCTGATAAGGAAAATAATTTTGCGCATACCACCCCCACCCACACCGCCACCAGCTTCACCACCTTCACCTCCATCTTCACCCATACCACCTCTGCCACTACCGCGAGTCAATATGGAAAGCATGATAAAGTTTCTTGTGTTCAAGGGAGTAGGAAATGAGGATCCAAACCAATTTTGGTTTGTCATAAAAGCCGTATGGGAAGCGCAGGGAGTTACAAATGACAATATAAAGAAAGCGACACTAGTTAGCACCCTGCAAGACCGCACGTTGACCTGGTATATTAAGCACTGCAATGATAATCCAAATGCGGGAATCGCGAATATCCAAGCAATGCTAAACAGAGAATTTAGCAGGCCGAAATCAAAGGCGCAGTCAATCATTAGATTCAAAGAGATCATAATGCTACTAGGCGAGACTCCTTGGGAGTTAGATCAAAGGTTGAAGTGTACGCTTCGTGAAGCTAATATGAATCTGACGGATGGACAACACAGCGAATGGTTTGTAGCATCATTAATGCCACATTTAAGGAGCACGCTATCACAACAGAAGTTAACGACTCAGGCAGAGGCCTTTGAGATCGCGATGAGGCTACATGAGACCCCGATGCAGGATCCTAACTAATCCAAAATGGATCCTAGAACACTCTCTACATTTTCATGAACTTTTTAAAAATCATGCCAAAGATTCAAAGTCTTATAAATATCAAGCTGTCAGAAGGAATCCTCAGACAGTTGCAATGGCGATCAACACGGATCAACGAGGGTCATCGATCTAGTGCACAGAGCGGTGAACCATGGTAACACACGCTGACACCAACCAGCAAATACAGGGACAAATTTAAGCAACGGAGGTAGTTTCTGATATGCGATTAGCGACGAGTCATTAATCGCATATCGCAGGGCAAAACTCTCAGTGAAGAGAAGCCCCGAGCACCCGGACCCGAAATAATTATAAAACGCAGAAAATATTGTTTCGTTTCCATTGGAGTGGGATTCCACAAAACCGACAGAATATGGGAGGGGCCTCGAGCGGTAAATGGTTTCAACCGAGTTCCACCCGATGCCACACAGTGATCGCCACGCGTCCCGATGGGGAGAGAGAAAACTTCTCACATCGGGCGGGTAAACATCATGCTACTTAGCCACCCGATATGAACGACAACCATAAGATCTGGGGCCCCTAGATCAATGGCGAAGACGCATTCTGATGGATGACCAGATTTGACAAGGTTATGAAGCGAGGTCACATAGGATTTGAAGTCCGAGATGGATGATGCGTTGGCAGAAGGTCGTGTTTCGCGGGAATTCTTGGAGTTAATGGAAAAAACGGTTGTTTCAAATATGTCCAAGAGAACTGACACTCATCCTTATGAAATAGGTGGCCACCTCCCTGTGAGGCGTTATACAGTGACTGATTACACAGGATAGAGGGATTCAAACGGACAGAGGCAGGGGAACCAGAAAGCCGGGAAGCGGAAACGAACAGTCAGGAAGTAGATTGGCTTAAAAGCCACAAACTGACAGAGAGAGAAGCAAGTAAGAGAGCAGTAGGCAGTAAGCCGAAAGCAGAGAGAAGAAGCTGAGATGACCTACAGAAGCAAAGGCAGCATCGAGCCAGAGTTAAGACAGAGACAGAGAGAGTTAGAGTCTGTGTACTCCAGAGAAGGCTTGAGAGGTTCAAGCGCACTCCTCTGTAATGCCTGTCATGTATGAGTCTCAGATTGGGCTCATACTACTGTGACCAATAGAGGTCGAGAGTTAGTAAGGAGAGTTTGTGTACTCCAGAGACTTGGGGGATCCAAGTACAGTCTTGCTGATTTATATCTGTTGTGTGAGACTCAAATTGAGCTCACTGTTGTAAAAACTCTTCTTGAAAACATAATAGAGAGGCCACCACTGAAGGCTAGACCAGGAGACGTAGCCCAGGAGTATTGGGTGAACTCCTTATTAAACTTCTTGTGTTTATATGTGTTGCCTGTTATGTTTTCTTTAACTGCTTCATTGCCTGTGTATTTCACAATCTTATCGATCCATTGCATAAAATAACATAGGCACATCCATGCACATGAGTCTATAATACCTTATTAATTGTCTTGGATCAATTCCAAATCAAGTGGTATCAGAGCTCTAGGTTGCTAAGGTTATACAAGCATGTGCTAGATTCTTTCTTTGCTGAATGCTAACTAGGACAAAGAGTAAATTAGGAGAAGGAGAGTTGGTTGAAGCTAACCCTGAAATTGAACGAGTCTATCCTAGGAGGAAAATGGTAGAAGAAAGTCCCTTGGAATCAGACTCCCAGTTCATGGACAGTTTCATGACCATGAGAGCCATGGTAGAATAAATGTATAGAGAATTTAAGAGAGGTAGAGGTGAAGAGTCATCAACCTCCAAACAAGATAAAGGAGTAGAAGAACCTCTTCTAGTTGCCTACCTAGAAGGCAAAGGAAAAGAATAGAAGCCCTCTCCACCATCTCCCCCATTATCACCTTCATCATCAACTTCTTCACATAAAGAAAGCCCTGAAAAGAAAAAGAATAAACCTTCTTTGATTAAATTAGATGTGAAGTTTGATTTTCGAGTTTATGATGGAGAATTGAATGCAAAAAATCTAGATAACTAGATTATACATATTGATGTATATTGCAGAGTGTAGAACATCGATTCAGAAAGGAGAAAGATTCAGCGGGCTAGCCTACGCCTTGGAGGCACCACCCTGGTATGGTGGGAAGGCAAGACACAAGTTGAATTGAAGAAGCATGGTAAAATTCTTTCTACCTGGAATGAATTTGTTTCTGCCATTAAAAAACAGTTCTATCCACTATCTTATATGCAGCAAGCTATGATGAGTTGGCAAACTCTTCGCCAATTAAAAGGGAAAAGTGTACAAAGTTACACCCAAGAATTTAGAAAAAGAGCTTTGATTCTAGGCATTTCTTTAGACTCACCTGAAACTCTATTGAAGTATATAGGTGGTTTACACAGCTATTTAACACCATTCTCATGTTTAATCCTACTAGCATAGATGAGATATCTGTTCAGGCTACACATCTAGAGGCTAGAGGCAAGAATGTGAACCCAGAAGTTGGGGGATCATCAAAACCCACTGCAAGCAAGAACAAGGAAAAGAGAAAGCAAAAATGGAAAGAGAGGAATACAAATGTTGTACAAAAGACCAAACCTTCGTGCACTCACTACAAGAAGGATGGGCATGATGATGAACACTGTTGGATTCCGCATCCAGAGTTGAAACCCAAGAAGTACGATGGAAAAAGAAGAAGACTATTGTAGCCATTCAGAAGGATTTGGGGTCAGACTCAGGGGATGAAACAACAATCACAGCCACAGGTATAAAAGGTAAAAATTCCTAAGCATCTACTAGTAATTTTGCACAATCTATTGATAATGAAGAAAATGAGAGGAAAAGACATGAGCTTTTTCATATTAGAGTTATTTCCAAGCATCAAAATATTGATACTTTGTTTGATAGTGGCTCACAAGTAAACTTAATTTCTGAGGAAATTGTAAAGAAACTAGGATCACTAACCACACCTCACAAGAATCCACATCCATTGGGTTGGTTATGTGATAAAGCAAAGCTACAAGTGACTAGACAATGTAAACTTAGGTTTTCTTTTGGGTCAGCATTTGTAGATGAGGTTAAGTTAAATATTGTTCCCTTGGATATATGTGGAATTGTTTTAGGAAGTCCTTACTTGTATGATAGAAAAGACATTTTCTATAGAGCTGAAAAAAAGTATCAACTCGTTAAAGATGGAATCGAATATATTGTAAGAACTCATAAACTCAAGAATAATTATACTCTCATAAACTCAGGGCAGATGAAAAGAATTGTAAATTCATGCAAACATTTTTTATTGATGGTTGTAAAGGAAAAGAAACCTAATAAAACCAATGTATTTGAAGGTTGTAATGCTAAATAGCAAGCTGATTTAGAAAAAGTTGTTTCAGAATATGATATGATATTTCAAGAACCTAAAGGTCTGCCACCCAAAAAGGAAATAGTGCATGATATTAATTTGCAACAAGATGCTCCATTGCTTAACATCAGAATGTACATGTTGTCTGCTTTAGAGAATGCATAAATCAAGAAGCAGGTACAGGAGCTACTCAGAAAGGGTTCATAAGACCTAGCACATCACCATGTGGGTCTCCAATTGTCTTAGTGAGAAAGAAAGATGGCTCATGGAGAATGTGCATTGATTACTGAGCACTGAATAAGATAACGATCAAAAATCGCTATCCTCTTCCTCGCATAGATGATCTATTAGATCAGTTGAAAGAATTTGTTTACTTTTCCAAGTTGGACTTGCATAGTGGCTACCATCAGGTCAGAGTTGCAGAGCAAGATGCATGGAAGGCTGCTTTCAAAACAAAGCAGGGATTGTATGAGTGGTTGGTTATGCCTTTTGGCTTAACTAATGCTCCTGCTACTTTCATGAGAGTAATGAATGATGTACTCAGGCCTTTTATTGATGATTTTGTCATTGTATATCTAGATGACATTCTTGTATTTAGTAAAACATGGGAAGAACATTTGAAGCATGTAAAGCAGACTCTAGATGTTTTGAAAAGAGAAATCTTTATGTTAAGCTATCAAAATGTGAATTTGGCAAAACATCTTTGAATTATTTGGGTCATATTGTAGGGGGTGGTGAATTGAAGATAGATCCCTCTAAGGTTGCAGTCATTGTAAACTGGCCTAAACCCAAATCTGCTACAGAAGTTAGAAGCTTCCTAGGAGCAGCACAGTATTGGAGAAAGTTTATTTCTAACTTTTCCTTGATTGCAACTCCCTTACATGCTTTAACAAGATTGAAAAAGGTGTTTCAGTGGGGAGGCAAACAGCAGAAATCCTTCGACACCTTGAAAGAAAAGATTAGTACAGCACCAGTACTATTACTGCCCGATCTTCAAAGACCCTTTGAGATTGAAACATATGCCAATGATTATGCCATGGGAGCAGTGTTGATGTAGCACGGTAAACCCATATGTTATCATTCTGAGACATTTAATTCTGCAGTAGTTAATTATCCCACATATGATAAAGAATTGTATGCATTAGTATAGAGTGTGAAAAAGTGGAAACATTATCTAATGGGAAAAGAGACAGCTATACATATTGATCATCAACCACTTCAATATTTACACTCACAAACTAAGTTGCAGCAATCAAGACACTATAGGTGGATGGGTTTTCTACAACAGTTTCATCTTGTCATCAGATATAAAAAGGGCATACACAATAATGTTGTAGATATGTTTTCTAGACCAATCATAAGTGCATCTACTATACTTAAGCATAATTCAGTATTGCATGAAAGCTTACATTGAACAATATGCTCAAGATATAGATTTCAAAGATGTATATGCAACTTTAAGTCATGGAAAACAAGTAGAAGAATTGGATTATCATGTTAAGGACCAACTCTTGTATCACTTGGGAAAGTTATGCATTCCTCAAACTGAAAGAGTAAAGATAATTTGAGAAGCACACACTTCTCTAATATCGGGTCACTTTGGTGTAAGTAAAACAGTTGCACAGCTGCAAATATTTTGTTATTGGCCAAAAATGAATGAGACAGTTTCTAGATATGTAAGAGGTTGTACCATGTATGCTAAAAGCAAGCCTAGCAATAGAAAGCTAGGCTTGTACACTCCACTACCAGTTCCTTTTCATCCTTGGGAAAGTATTTCCATGGATTTTGTTGGGGGATTGCCTAAATCTAGAAAAGGTCATGACTATTTATATGTTATTATGGATAGGTTCAGAAAAATGTGTATTTTAATACCCTGTAACAAATAGATTACAGCTGAACAAACAGCAAAGTTGTTCTTTCAACATGTATGGGTTCATTTTGGATTACCCACTTCCATTGTATCTGATTGAGATTCCCGATTTGTTGGTAAATTTTGGTCTAGTCTATGGGAATTGATGGTCACCAGACTGAAGAAGAGCACAACCTTTCATCCACAAACAGATGGCCAAATAGAGGTGGTCAACAGGACAGCGATCCAGTTGTTGAGAGGCTATTGTAGCAAGCATCCCAAGCTTTGGGATGAACATTTGTGTTATGTGCAACATGCTTACAACCGTGCTAAACATTCTTCTACACAGATATCTCCTTTTGAGACCTGTTTTGGTTTCCCACCAAGGTCTCCCTTGGATTTTGTCTTTGGTAAAGACATAGCGGTTGATGAACCCAGTGATGGGGACAAGGCAACCAAGTTCATTGAACAAATCTAAGAGATTCACCAGGCAATACAGGAACAACTGGAAAGGAGCCAAGCCAAGTACAAGGCAAGGCATGATAAGCATCGGATTGAGTATAGTTTCCAAGTTGGTGATCAAGTCTCGCTATATATCAGCAAAGATAGAATGCAAGGTGAAGGTAAGAAGTTGAAGCCGATAAGGTATGGACCTTTCAAGATACTTAAGAAAATCGGTGAGAATGCTTTTCACCTTGATTTACCATCTGACATGCACATCTATTCAGTAGTTAATGCAGAAATCTTAAGACTGTTTGAACCTTCATTGATTGAATATCCCGAAGAGTAGAGTCAATTGCCTTATATTGATGGTCTGTTGCCTAAATATCTCAATGAATTGCAAGAAGACACAGTTCTGGACAAGAAGGTGAGAACTACGCGCAGAGGGGATGTTGAGTACCTCAGGATTGGACTCAAAGGTTCAAAACCAAGCAGTGCAATATGGATAGAAATTGGGCAAGCGAGGAATCTATATCCTCACTTGATTGATGCTTAAAAAAATCAACTTTTGGTGGTCCAAAAGCTTTTTCAGTGGGAAGGTGTGATCCAAAATAGATCCTAGAACACTCTCTACATTTTCATGAACTCTTTAAAAATCATGCCAAAGGTTCAAAGTCTTATAAAGATCAAGATATCGGAAGGAATCCTCAGACAGTTGCAATGGCAATTAGTGCAGATCAACGAGGGTCGTCGATCTAGCGCGCAGAGCGGCGAACCATGGTAACGCGCGCTGACACCAACCAGCAAATGCAGGGATAAATTTAAGTAGCGGAGGTAGTTTCTGATATGAAATTAGTGACAAGTCGCTAATTTCATATCGCAGGGAAAACCTCTCAGTGAAGAGAAGCCCCGAGCACCCAGACCTGAAATAATTATAAAATGCGGAAAATATTGTTTCGGTTCCGTCGGAGCAGGATTCCACAAAACCGGTCGAAGGGGCCTCGAGCGGTAAGTGGTTTCAACCGAGTTCCGCCCAATGCCACATAGCGATCGCCACGCATCCCGGTGGGAGAGAGAAAACCGCTCACATCGGGTGGGTAAACATCATGCTACTTAGTCGCCCGATATGAATGACAGCTGTAAGATCTTGGGCCCCCATATCAACGGCAGAGATGTGTTCTGATGGATGACCGGATTTGACAAGGTCATGAAGCGAGGTCACATAGGATTTGAAGTTCGAGATGGATGATGTGTTGGTAGAAGGTCGTGTTTCGCAAGGATTCTTGGAGTTAACAGAAAAAACGATCGTTTCAATTATGTCCAAGAGAATTGACACTCATCCATTATGAAATAGGTGGCCACCTCCCTGTGAGGCGTTATACAGTGACTGATTACACAGGACAGAGGGATTCAAATGGACAGAGGCAGGGGAACCAGAAAGCTGGGAAGAGGAAACGAACAGTCAGGAAGCAGATTGGCTTAAAAGCCACAAATTGACAGAGAGAGAAGAAAGTAAGAGAGCAGTAGGCAGTAAGCCGAAAGCAGAGAAAATAAGCTAAGATGACCTACAGAAGCAAAGGCAGCATCGAGCTAGAGTTAAGACAGAGAGAGTCAGAGAGTCTATGTACTCCATAAAAGGCTTGAGAGGTTCAAGCGCACTCCTCTATAATGCCTGTCATGTATGAGTCTCAGATTGGGCTCATACTACTGTGACCAATAAAGGTCGAGAGTCAGTAAGGAGAGTCTATGTACTCCAGAGACTTGGGGATCCAAGTACAGTCTTGCTGATTTATATCTGTTGTGTGAGACTCAAATTGAGCTCATTGTTGTAAAAACTTTGCTTGAAAACATAATAGAGAGACCACCACTGAAGGTTGGACTAGGAGACATAGCCCAGGAGTATTGGGTGAACTCCTTATTAAACTTGTTGTGTTTATATGTGTTTCCTGTTATGTTTTCTTTAACTGCTTCATTGCCTGTGTATTTTGCAATCTTATCGATATGTTGCATAAAATAACATAGGCACATCCATGCACATCAGTCTATAATACCTTATTAATTGTCTTGGATCAATTACAGATCACTAACTTGGGAGTTCAGTAGATCCACGCGCAGTTGAAAAACTTATGCCTTGAGATGCAGAGTCTGAAATAGGAGAGGACAGCTCGCTCGGAAGTGCGCAAAGAGATGTGTTGCTTAAAATGCAAGGGCCAGGGTCATGATAAGGACCATTTCCTGGTGTTCACAAATTACCTCATGGGAGGAGGACTGATGCCTACTTTGTGGTGCACGATTTGTCAAATAGGAGGGAAACACGCTACAAACAACTGCCATTTGTTACAGAAGTATACATAAAATTTGCAACAATTGTTCTGTAACTTTTGTAGGTCAGTGCGACACGATGAGCGCACTTGTAGAAGATATGAGCTAATGATGGATAGAACACCCACCTATAGAGTTCAAGCTAAAACGCAGCCCCTAGACCCGAATGCAGGAGTGGCGTGAACCGGATTTCAAGTGCGCGACCAAGGCCGGGTGGAGGAGGACCTGAACGAGGTCACGGATAGCTGATATGCTACAATTGCGGAGGGCTATGACATTATGCCCATGATTGTATGAACCTAACGCATCCATCATGTCTGTATTGTACCTTGTTTGATCATGAGACAGAGTATTTTCCTACGCTGATTTCTAGGATATGCAACAAGGGAGAGCTACCACCTCCCCCGACTCAGAACCTGCAGATGATAAGGTCTGAGCTAGGCAAGGAAGATCCAAATGTGAACATTGTGCTCTGAAGTGGAATCACAACAAGAGATGATAAAGGAAAATAGCCCGAAGATAGTACTTGGGTTCGCAAGGCTCTGATGAAAGAAGCAGAATTTGATTTAGAGCACACTAAGGAAACCTTCATGGAAGCTAAGAAGAGCTTCGTTGATGCCTCCACTTCAGGAATCAAAGATAGACCGGAGCTAGAAATGGACCCATTTATGCTTACGACGTTCCTGGAAACATGCATGAAGCTAATGCACGATAGTAAGGATGTAAAAGGATTACAGGAACTCATTAACAAATGTGTTATGACCGCGCCAGGAGAGCTGCGCGTAGTCTGTAAGATTGGAAAGCATAAGACAAGGACGGGAAGAGAAATGAGGTTAACCATGCAGATTGGAGAATATGAGATGGACCAAATAATTCTAGATTTAGGATCGGACGCGAATGTTCTACCGAAGCAGACATGGAGCGCATGGGGATGCCTATGCTGCAATGGTCTCCTATTCAGTTGCAAATGGCGAACCAGCAGAAGATAATACCTATGGGGAGATTGCAGGGAATCACTATGTATATTGAGGGAGCGAGCGTGCTAGTAGACTTTGAAGTAATAAAGATTGTTGATGACAGCAATCCCTACCCCGCCCTCTTATGAATTGATTGGGCCACTGACATGAATGGGGTGATTAATCTGAAGAAGCACAAGATGATTTTTGAGAAGAAGTCTTTGCGTGTAGTTATACCCTTAGATCCTGCTAAGGGATCGTGCTACACAGAGCCGGTGCACGACTATGAAAGTGACAATGATTTGGACTACATCTACAAAATAACTGCATGAGAGAAAGATTGGGTAAATCCCACTGAGGATGGACGGATATCATGGGAGCACAAAAGCTCTTGTATGTCAAATTCTGATGAGGAGATAAAGCGATGGCAGAACCGGTTACACGAGGTAACCATGTTGAACTGTAATATGATGACAAGATCATTGCGCTGTGTATCGATGGAAGTAAGGGATTTGCCTACTTATGATGGGTTCAGTGAGGTAGATACTTTCCTAGATAAGTTTAAAAGGGAGGTGTCAGAAAAGCAACGTTTTTAGGCCTTGAATTGGGTACTGCGTGTTACGCCCGCGAGGTGGTGGGGTACGCACAAAGGGAGCTTTGAGGACTGGTGCGAATGTAGGAGAATGATGCGCACATGGTTTGGGAAGCCTAAGATGTGACTAACAGACAAGTATGATGGACAGGATGATCTTCGTGCACACTTGGCCAAGTGGATGAAGGTCTATGGAGAAAATCCACAACCTGAGTAGGTGCACCTATTCTGTCATACCCTAGATGTTATATCCATGAATTGGTATATGGAGACGAAGCTACACAATGGGACAAGTGAATGGGATATCCTATGCAAAGGGTTCATGATGACCTTTAGTTTTGAGGATAGATGGTGGGACAACGTTGATGAAGCGCTACAAAGGTAAAACCAGCTATCTTTAGGATACCATAGGAGCCAGTAGAATCAACTCAGCCTGAATGAGCTACTCAACTAAGCTACGCGCTAGAATGTTATAATGTAATTATTGAAGAAGAAGACAAAGATCCGTGGAAAATTAGCATTCCATAAACAGAAGGCCATCGCGAGGTTCAAGGACCATAGATTGAGAACCCTGACATAACCACACCAATAAAAACGAAGCAGGTGAACATTGGTATGAAGGCCGAACCTAAGTTTGCAACTGGGATGATGTGACAGTGGATAAGGTCGCTGAGTTACTCCACGAGTACTAGGACTTATTCCCAACCAAGTTTACAGAATTAAAGGGAATCATCAAAGATTTAGAAATGATGAGGATCACATTAAAACCCAATGCAAAGCCAGTTAAGCAAAGGCCTTACCGCTTAAACCCGAAATACAAGGAGAAGGTCCATGTAGAACTAGACAAAATGCTCGCAGCAGGAATTATTGAGCCGGTGGTAGAATCTGATTGGGTAAGTCCAATGGTGGTGCAAGAAAAGAAGCAGAAGGACAAGATAAGAATATGCATGGATCTCATAAAATTGAATGACGCTTGTGTGCATGATCCATTCCCAACTCCATTCGCAGATGAGGTGTTGGACAATGTCATCGGGCAGGAAGCATATTATTTCACTAACGGGGTTCTTAGGGTACCACCAAATCAAAATCGCGTCGGAAGATAGGAGAAAGACAACCTTCATGACTGAGTGGGGTTGATTTCAATACACTGTCATGTCGTTTGGGTTGAAAAACACGTCGGCCATCTTTTCACGCGTGGTTGTTGCAGCATTCAAGGAATATATTCACAAGTTTTTGGAGGTTTATTTTGATGATTGGACTGTATTTGGGCTGGTTAAGCACCATGTAGCAAGCTTATGCTTGATGCTGGATACCTGCTGAAGATACCAAATTGTGCTTAACCTCAAGAAGTGTACATTCCTCGTTCCTTTTGGGAACCTGTTGGGACATGTGGTTTGCAGACAGGGACTGATGGTAGATCCCGCAAATATTGCGGTGATTCTAAATTTGGAAGCACCGCGAAGTGTGAAACAGTTGCACGCTACGCTGGGACATACGGGGTACTACAAGAAGTTCATCAAAATCTATGCCCAAATCATCGCGTCGATGGAAAAGCTATTGAAAAAAGATGTCACGTTCTGCTGGAACGATGACTGTGAGAAAAGTTTGGATGTATTGAAAGAAAAGATGGTCACTGCACCGATTCTGGTCTTCCCAAAATGGGAGGAAGAGTTTCATGTCCATGTTGATGCATCGAGTATAGCATTGGGGGCAGTATTAACACAGGAGGGTGGAGAAGGCTTGGATCACCCTATAGTGTTTACAAGTCGCAGATTATCTAAAGAAGAAAAGAATTATTCCACCACTGAACGCGAGGGACTGGCTATGGTGTATAAGCTCCAGAAATATCGGCACTACTTGCTAGGGGGACAATTCAATATGTATACGGATCATTCTTCACTTAAATACTTGGTAAATAAGCCTGTGTTGGGGGGGGCACATATGCAGATGGCTTTTATTGTTCCAAGAATATGATTTTGAAGTTGTTGTGAAACTTAGATCATTGAATGCAGGACCAGATCACCTGTCGTGCATTGAGACAGGAGAGGAACCTACTAGCCTGGAGGAAGTATTACCTCATGCACAACTCTTTGTTGTGTGCATAGCAGATGGACATTTTGAAGATATAATCCACTTTCTTACGACTGGAACTATGCCGAAAGAGTACTCTGTCCAGCAGAAGAAGGAAATAGTGGTGCGCACAGCAGATTTCTCTGTCGTTGCGAGGCTCCTATATAAGATTGGGAATGATGAGATATTGTGAAGGTATGTACCTGAATTTGAACGAAGAAATATCCTCACGGACACTCATGGGGGCACTGCGGGATGACATTATGCAGGGATAGTGATCGCGCAGAAGATTCTCCACGTAAGGTTGTGGTGGCCGACCCTTGATCAGGATTCAAAAGCACATTGCAAGGCATGTGATGTATGTCAAAGAATAGGTAAACCATCGCAAAGGGATGAGATGCCTTTGAATCCACAAATGACACTGCAACCCTTTGAAAAGTGGGTGATCGACTTTGTAGGACCTATCAAACCTCAAGGAAAAACGGGCACGAGATATATTATCACTGTGATAGAGTACCTGACTCGTTGGGCAGAAGCACAGCCGGTAAAAGATTTCATGGCTGCGACGGCTGCGAAGTTTCTGTTTGAACACGTATTTACACAATTTGGATGTCCAAAGATCTTGATGAGCGATTGTGGTACACATTTCTTGAATGAGACGATCAGTGCGCTGACAGAAGAGTTTCAGGTGTATCATCAGAAAAGCACACCGTATCACCCACAAGCTAATGGGATAGTAGAAGCATTTAACAAAGTACTGGAGACTACACTGACCAAAGTATGCAACGTGCAGCAAATCGATTGGGACCTATGCATACCTACAGTATTATGGGCTTATAGGATGACATGCAAGAAACTAACGAGGCAGACACCTTTCCGGCTGGTCTATGGAGTGAAAGTTGTAATGCCGATGGAATACATCGTGCCTAGTCTACACATAGCAGCACTCACAGGTATAACAGACCGCGAAGCCCTAGAGGAGAGGGTCGCGCAGTTGGAGGAACTCAAGGAAAAACGATTTTTGGCTAGCTTTCACCAACATGTACAAAAGTAGCGTGAAAAGGCCTGGCATGATCGACATATTAAGTTTCGCACCTTCAAGGTGAATAATTTGGGGTTATTATATGATAGTAAGTTTGATAAATTCCCGGGAAAATTTAGAATGCATTCGCTGGGACCATATGTTATTAAAGAGATCACAGACGGAGGCGCGGTGTAGTTGGTAAAGTTAAATGGAGAACCTTTCCCAGGAAAAGTGAATGGCAGTCAGTTGAAGCCATACACGGGTGGCCCAACTATCTGACTAGCCGACAAAAGCACAGTCTTAGCACTCCAAGCAACTAAAAGGAGGTGCGGGACTATAAACAGGTGCAAGGAAACAGTTCAGCTACAGCAGTCTCTTGAAAAACGAGTCCAGGAGGTACAGCAGGCAGTCGCTCAGTGTGTTGTCGACCTTGCAATGTTCTGGGCAGACTTGGGAGGTCTCCACGTGAAGATCTCCACACCGACAAAGTGACTCAAGGGAAAGTCACGATGTTTATGTTGGGGGATATTAGGTGCAGGATCCCCCAAGGGAAGTTTTGGGGCTTAAAGCCTATATTTTGACTAAATCCGATGTAAAGACTCCGCGTTTTGTGGGTGTGGAGTGCAAACTTGTAAATGAGTCATAGGGTTTTTCACCCTCATTTTTGTAATGTAATGTCGACTTTAGAGATCTACCCATGGTCCATGGACCATGGGATTGTATAACTAGAGCAAGGCTCTAAGTTGTAAATGAAGGGGATAAATTGAGAAAGAAAGGATGAAGAATTGAGTCTTATCTAAGTGTAGAGTCGAGTCATTGGGTTGTAGAGTAGGAGAAGACTCTACAACTGAATGCGCAGAGGCCTAGTAGTCCACAGCTGAGTGAGAGGACCCTTGCAGCTGAGTGTGCAGGGCGAGTCGATTCTGTAACCGTTGAAGAAGTAATAAAGAGAAGCTTCATATCATTTCTGCATATCTTTTTCTTGTTTTGTGCATTGAATGTATTGGGTATAAATTGCAATTTCATTGTTTATATGGTGCGAGAACTTATATGATTGTGTTGATTAAGTGAATATAATATAAAGTATTTGTTTACACGAAGTTAACTAACAATTATAAGAAGATAAGTAAGATCTATGGTGTAACTTGGGGAAATAGAGCAAATCGCTACTTTAGCAGAGCGAAAGCACCTCAGCCCCTAGTTAGGGCTACGCGAAGGCGATTATAAAAGATTGTGAAGGCCTCGCAGGTCAGGGCAGTGTGCGAAGTGACCTGCGTGAATCCATTCACAATTGGACTAAATCAACCCCTCAGACATCTCCAGGGTGTGGAAACTTGGTTCTAGCATCCCCCCATACTGCTTCGAGTGAGACTTCAGTCCGTGCTCCAACGGCTGATGCCAAAAGGGCCAGTAGTGTAGGGATTTGTTTGGATAATTAACTATAAACCTGGGTCAAGCCCCCTCAAGCCAAAAAATAAACAGAAAGTGCAACAGCCGGTGTGCACATCACCCAGAAAGCACCCATAGAAGGGAAAGCCCACTGAGCAGGAGAAGGGCAAGGTGATTGACCTAGAGCCTGAAGCCGATGTTGAATAACTCCATGTGGGTGCGGATGAAATTGATATGGAGGGGGTGGAGGACATTGATGTGGATGGGTCTGACCCCATTTCTAAACTGCCCGAGTACATTCCTTCATGCAGAGGCAAGACAAAGGTTCCGAAGGATATTGATGAAAGTAAGGTCACACTGCACACACCCTTACTACCCAACCAAATCATCTTTGAAGGACCGTGCCTGGGGCGCATCCCCCTTTTAAAATTGGAGGACTGGGATTTGGCTGATATGGAACACTTTCCCCATTTAGCGATGGATCAACTCATGCATCACGTCTTCTACAAAGACTCTGGTGTGACTGTGCTGGAGCCAAGGAAGTGGGTGAAAGGGGTGGATAAGGCGGGTCTATTAAACATGCTATGGGTACTGCATTACAACCGCACACCCATAACCATGGTAGTGATCAAGGAGCTACTATTTTTGGTGCACGATGGATGTTTGTGTCTAGAAGAGTCGATATCCATCACTGACATGTTGATCCATAGGATCACTCGGCTGCCGCACTCGGGAGAAAATTCAGCCATGGCGTTTGGCAAAAGACAGGCAAGCATGACCTCGTTGAAGCAATCAAGGATCAATTCAAACTCACTAAGAAGTCACGCAGCTACGCCATCACAAGTATAGCTGACCCTGTGGTCAAAGTAGCAATGCAAATCTTGACAAGAAAAATTATGCGGAAGTGTCACACAGATGAAGTGTCGACACCAGTCGTAGCCTTAGAAGACTAGTGTGCAGAGGGCGTACAGTTTAACTGCGTGCACTACCTTTGCAGTGAGTTCCTCGCGAACTGCAGAGAGACGTAGGATCACAGCAAAACATTTCACTATGCATGGTTGCTACTGTCCATAGTGCTGGTCACGTGGGAGTTACTAAAGGATAGCCAGTTTCCTCTGGTTGCGCCCAACCTACCGGAAGCAGCGGAGTTTGCTTCACTATGGGCTACGAAGGACCCTCAAAGGGTCAAGGACAACAAGATATTTGAGATCTTGATGGAGATGAGTATCCATATGGCCATCAACTGCAAACAGCGCTTGTTGCCAACCGATTTTGAGAAGTTGCAAGAGTATGTGGAGTTCAAGGCCGACTTCCACCGTGTCTTGATACACATGCAAAAGGATCCTGAGCAGAAATGGTATGACCTGCCATACCTAGCCACAGACGATGCAATTACAATGGTCCTCGACCGTTGGCTGGCAGATTGGCGCACTGCCTCAGACTTGACAGTTGGGTCTAGCAAGTCCGCAGCGCAGTGAAAAAAGGAAGAGGTCAAGCTGAAGATGGAACAGTTGGCCACGAAGAGAAAAAAGGAGGCTGAGGACAAGGCCAACGCAGAGTGTGCCACCGCGAAGCAGACGAGAGGATAGGCATAATAAGAGGAGCGTGGGTTTGACAAGAGTCAGAAGTCGCCCTCCCCGGAGACAGAGGAGGAGGACCAGCATTCAGAACCAGGAGGAGTGGACCCAAAGACCACTTCGTTCCACATTAAGTGCAATCGAGATCCAAAGAAGGTAGGGTCACGAAAGAAGTTTAAGGCCAGCAAGACTTCTCTCGATCCGATCACCTTAACAGAAGGTGATTTGAATGATATCAGTGATACGGTAAGGGATGCCACCACGGAACTGCTGCAGCAGTTTGAGCTACAGCAGAAGTAGGCCTTGGGTACCATTCAGATGGGTCTGCATGAGCTACATATCTAAGCATTGTAGGTACAGACCAGTGTGGGATGAAGCAGGGTGGCATCAACTAGTTTGGCATCAGGCACATCAAAAGCAGTAGGGATGGTGAGCACACTGGATCCCCAGGAAATAGTGATGCGGGAGGGAGCGCTAACCATAGAGATCGAAGCTGACAGGCCCACTGTCAGTGCCCTCAAAGGAGTTGGGCTCAATTTGTTCGTGCTTGCCAGTGAGGCACTTCAAATTTTGTAGGATGGCATGATCACGGAACTTCGAGCCCGCGAACAGCGCACATTACAAGTATTCAGTGAGCATAAAGTCAACAACACTCAGATGACTATACAAAGAGATTCCACTATTGACCTCATCAAAGCCATCATAGACAAAAATGAGCACACGGCTAAGGTAGTGGCTAAGGCATGCAGGTTTATCCTAGAGTTGGACATTCCCAATGATGAGCCAGTAGATGTGTGGATTCTAAAGCTCACTGCCAGAGTGCACGACACAAGAACAGAGTTGGCAAAGGTTCAATTTGACCTAAACCTCAAGATTGCAAAACTGCAGTTGAAGGCCCAGCCTTCAACCCCGCTAGAAGTCAGAGAGTAGCGAGAGATAGCTTTGAAAGACATGGTGGCAGCAGTGGACAACGCAGTAAATGATTACACTTTGCTCTTAGAGTAGTCACCAGCCTGCAAGAGGACCCTAATGTACAGAGGTTGGAAACAGAGGCACGGGAGTTGCAGCAATGATATGATGAAGTTAAAGCAATGGCGTGCATCATTGCCATCACACAAAGGTTAGCAAAGTTGTAGGAGGCAAAGGCGCTGAAAGAGCAGGTGGACATAGCTCAGCACAAGGAAGTAGTGCTGAAGGCTCGCTTGAAGCCTTGGCTGGACGAGGCATATTTGATCATGGAAAATATTGAAGGAAAGCTCGCTAGGCTGCAGGCAACTCAGCAGAAGATACAGTCAAATAGTACAGGGCCAGCGACGAAGCAGCTGGTTGAGGAGATGAAGCAGGCAGCAACACAATGCACTACCGAAGTTGTAGTAGTCCAAGTGGAGCTGGGAGGTCTTCGCGACAAGATCTCCATGCCAGCCGAGTGACTCGAGGGCGAGTCACCATGTTTGTGTTGGGGGCCTGTTGGGAACGGGTCCCCTGGGGTTAATTTTGGGGTTAAAAGCCCAAGTTTTGGGGCAGAAAGCCCAAATTTTGTATAAAGGAATGTAAAGTCTCCACATTTTGTGGTTGCGGAGTGCGAAGATATCAAGAGTCAAAAAGGGTTTCCACCCTTAGTTTAGATAGGTTGTGTCAGCTTGATGAGATCCGCCCTTGGTCTGTGGACCATGGGATTGTATAAAAAGAAGTGTTAGAAGAGTTTTTATGAGGAAAATGATAGTTGGAGTCATTGATGAGTCTGTGAAGAGCTAAGAGTGAGATTCTTAACGTAGGAAAGAGGCTCTGCAACTGAGTGCGCAGAGGCCTAGGGTAGAAGTCTGCAGCTAAGTGCACAGACCCTTGCAGCTATGTGTGCAGGGTAGTTAGAGTCTGTACTGGAAATCTGAGTCATCAATAAAGAGAAGTATTCTAAAATTACTGTGTATTTTACTTCTGTCAATTGCATGCGATTATGTTATGATTAGCACTGGGTTTATGTTTCATGGCTAATTTAAGGCGTGAATCTATATGTTTTCCTCTGCTATATGAACACAAGCAAAGATATATGTTTACGCAAAGATAATCTTAATTACATGGCAGAGTTGGTGAACACTTAAGATAATTCAGGAAACTATATAGAAAAGTAGTTACAGAGGCACGTAAGTGCCTGAATCGCTTTTTATGGTTATGCGAAGGATGGTCGCAGACCTTTGTGGAGGTTCTAAAAGACTAATAAAGAAGTAATTCGATAAGCTCTAAGGGCTTATCGATCTGTGCAAAGATAGAGTTAAAGTGTAAAACTGACATCACAACCATCTCAGGGTGAAGAAACTTGGTTCCTACATCCCCCCATACTGCTTCGAGTGAGACTTCAGTCTGCACTCCGCGGGTTGATGCTAAAAGGGCCAGTAGTGTAAGGATTTGCTTGGCTAACTAACGTTGAACCTGGGTCAAGGCCCATCAATCCAACAGGGATAGTTACAATGTGGATCTGAGTTTCCAGAGTGCCTAGAAAATGTGATATTTAGCAAAGGGAAGGTTTTCCTTAGACACATTACCATGGGACAGATGAAACAAATCAGTGTGTGAGTCAAAAACATGTATGGTCTCAAGGTCAAAGATTCATGCAAAGCTTTGAGGAGCGAGGCAAAGGTTAGAGACTTGGTGGTTGAGAGGGAGCATGTTATACCTCTCAACATGCAACCTCAGCATGTTGTGGAGTATCCATAATTGGAGAAGCAAAGAGGAGGCCAAGTGGAGACATCCACTGAAGTAGAGACCTCCATTAGGGGGAAATTTCGAGCCAAGTGGGAAGAGGGAGCACATGTAGCTATACCTCCAGGAATGAGGTGGAGCAATGTAGATTCACAATCCCAAGAGTGCATAAATTTGGGTAGGGCCCATTGAGGTGTTTTTGCCTCATAGATCATTACCTTGCTACGGGGGGCTAGAGTATTCAATAGTAGGAGGATCAGTGTTAGTCAAATATTGAGGAGTGCATAGCGGTCTTGACAGCAGAGTTGGAGGATCCGTTTCAGACAAATATTGAGGACTGCATAGCGGTGTCAACAGCAGAGCAGGAGGCTCAGTAGCAGAGTCAGCAGAAACACAGTTTTTCCTAGTAGACAGTTGCAAACACATTTGATTCAATTTATTTATTTTGATGATTTTCAGCTACATATGTTGCAGTAGCAACGAAAACAATGACAAGTCTTGCATGCATCACCTTCAAATGGTATTGGATTATGATAGATGTGAATTCCTTTCTTGTTGAGAGGGAGTGTTGAAAATAGCAACAAGAAATGTTAAAAATAGTATCAAGAAAAATCCTAATTTAATTTGTCCTTGAATTAAATTTGGAATAAAATTGTAACTCCACATCTCATGACAAC
Organism: Pinus tabuliformis; assembly: GCA_031772625.1. NCBI lineage: Eukaryota > Viridiplantae > Streptophyta > Pinopsida > Pinales > Pinaceae > Pinus > Pinus tabuliformis. The sequence goes on from CM062819.1 coordinate 1,038,910,586, forward strand.
TTGTAATAGTTAACTAAGTTAATTTGACTTAGTTAACTCAATTAGTTCAAGTTGAGGGTCTAACTAGAGTCATGTAGAGTGTCTCCTATAATTAGGAGCACTAGTTGAGTTTATTTTGAGTTGTAATTATTTAATTCATTATAACTGAGTCAAAGTCAGTTAAACTAGTTCCAACTGATGGAGGAATTAGTGGGAGGTCCAGTAGTGGGGGGTAACCTGAAGTAGTTGGGTGTAACCTACAGTAGTGGAGTGTAACCTGCACCAGTGGGGTGTAACTTACTGTAGTGGAGTGTAACTTACTATAGTGGGGTGTGACTTACTGTAGTGGGGTGTAACTTACTGTAGTGGCGTGTAACCGGAAATAATGGTGTGTAACCTGCAGTGATCAGTAAACTGATGATTCACTCAATAATTAACTCATGTATGTTAGATCAAAGAAAGACCCAATTGAGATTGGAGTTCAAGGATAGCGTACTATTAGTTGTAAAATCAGCTAAATTAAACTGATGGCACATGCAGTCAGAGGAAGGCCTATGAGGATTGCGCAAATCATAATTGAGAAATTTCCACATTAAATAGAGGCTAATTCCCAAGGGAACAATGCAAGGAAGTAGGGGCTTGCCAGGAAACAAATTTGGCAAAGTATTGGCTTGAGTTGGTTTGTGAAGTAGTGATTGATATTGTACTTGTGAAGAGATTGTTCGGGTTGAAAAAGCATTGTATTTTCTTCTCAGATCTTCTAGTTAATGCAATATACAGATAGCAGGGTTTTTTAGCTAAGGTTTTCCCCATAAAATTATTGTGTTATGTGTAATTTAAATTATTTCTTTTCTGCTTCATGATTTCATCGATCAATTTTTGTTTTTGCTGATGAGTAGAGTAGATTCAATTCAATTGTTTTAGGATATCATAATCTGCAATTTGAATCTACAATAAATTTCTACATTAGGTCGACTAATGGGAAAATTTTCGTAAGTGTAGAACTTTCAAGTGACAACCTTGTATGTTGAACTACCCAAACGGAAGAAACACGCACTAGTTTGCGAGTAGTGAATGACGAGTGGTAAAGAATTGGTCACAGCCCTCAGTCATGGGAGTTGGCATATGAGCACTCATGGGCCTATCACCCATCAGCCATAGATGTAATAAACAGTGAGTTGATAGAGAAATGAGTGATAGGAAATGGGCCAATAAGCACCTATGGAGTTTACATCTAGGTTCTAGCTTGTGGACATATGAAGCCAGTGTAGAAATTATGGTGTAGAATTGCAACTATTCATGAAGTTTTAATCAAACTCACAAGACACAAACCTACTCTACTACTCTGTGGACATTAATTCACAATTTATAACAAAAATTTTAGACATGCAATAATAAATAACACACATGCAACAAGTATTTTTCCCAGGGAAAACAAACTACTAAAAACCCCAATGCCTGCTTGCATTAAATCAGAAAAATAGAGATGTATTACAATTGCTTTTATCAACTAAGCACACCCTGCAAGTGCATAACCTATCTCTCTGCTCATTGAGAAGCTCAACCCAGGCTTAGTCAATTTATTCATCTGCTTGATCTCTTATTTCCTTGTGTTTTTCCTTGAGAAATTAGGCCCCTATTATTTAGGAAATTCCTCAAATTGATTGTGCAATTCCTTTAGGTTGATCCTCTGACTGTATGCAACACCTGTACACTCAAAACTATTCTACAGATTATTTTACATTGCCTTGGAATATCAATCTCCACTTGGTAACTTGAATTATATACATGAACTAGCCGTTTAGGGTTAATTGATTAGTTAACTGGATGATCACAAAGTTTGACTGAAGTCCCACTGCTTAACTGACATTCCACTAGTTCCTCCAAATGTTGGACCTAGTTTAACTGAAAACAACCTAAGGTAACTGACCTTGATTGCTACAAATTATCAGTCACACATTTTGAACTGAACTCTATCTCCTCCAACTTGAATTTACTAAGTAAACTAGGTGAAACAAGCCATGTCACACAAGTTAACATCATCCAAGTTGTTTGTTGATGTAGAAATTCGAATTTTCTCAATTTAATCAAGGAAAAATCAAATTGAGAATTTCTTGCTTCATTTTCAACACTCCCTCTCAGCAAGAAATGGATTATCAACCACCCCTATCCTAGACATGTGGAACTTGAACTTCCCTCTTGACAAGTCCTTTGTCAAAATGCTACCATATTGTTCCTCTGTTGGAATGTACTGCAACAACATTATCTGCCTTCGCACAAAGTCTCGTAAATGGTGATATTGGATATCTATATGCTTGGATCAATCGTGAAAAATAGGATTCTCATAGAGCTTGATGCAACTCTAATTATCACAGTAGGTCATAGTTGGATCCATCATATGATCAAACAATCCAACAAGTATGTTTCTCATCTAGATCGCCTCACATGTTGCTTGACTTGCAGCCATGTATTTTTCTTCTTTCAAGCTGAGCGCCATAGATCTTTTCTTCTTGTTGTACCAAGAAATCGTTGTGGACCCAACACTAAAAATTCCTCCTGGTGTACTCTTTCAGTCTGATGGACTTCCTGCCCAATCTTCATCTATGAAGCCACACATCTTCACTCCTTTTGTCGGTTTGTACCATAGTCGAAACTAGGTAGTGCCTCTGAGGTACCGTAGAACATGCTTAGATTCCCTCCAAAATAATTTGATTGGCCTAACCATAGCCTGGCTCAGTTGGTTGACTGCATAGCACATATCTGGTCATATTTTCACAAGATACATCAATGAACCCACTAGCTGACGATAAATTGTAGCATCCACTTCTTCACCTGAAGTGGCATCCTCCTTCCTCCAATTGGTCGGTAGAGGTGTCTCCATGGGTTTTCAACTATCCATGTGGAACCTCTGTAGTATCTCATTTGCATACTTTCCTTGAGAAAAAAATAGTTCCCCATCACCTTTCCACACTTCCAACCCGAGGAAGTAGTGAATGAGACTCATGTCGTTCATTTCAAATTCTCTTGCAAAGTCCTCCTTGCAAGATTTGATTAGCTTCTCATCACCAGTTAAAATCAAGTCATCAAAATATAAGACAATAATCGACAATTTACCTTCTACCAAAATATGATATAGGTTTGCATCCACTTCACCTTTGGTGAAGCCCAAACCGATGAGATAGCTATCGATCCTGGTGTACCAAGTACAGGGTGCTTGCTTGAGATTGTACAATGCTCGCTTGAGTCTGGACACATGAGACTCCCGATCAAAAGTCTCAAAGCCTTTTGGTTGCTCGATGTACACCTCCTCAATAATTCAATTGAGGAATGTTGTTTTTACATACATTTGGTGGATCTCCCACCCCCTCTACATAACGAGATCAAGAATTGATCTAATTGATGATTACCTTGCTACAGGATCAAAGGTATCCTCATAATCAATCCCTTCAACTTGAGAGTACCCCTTGGCCAAAAGTTTGGCCTTATACTTCTCTATGATTTTGTATACTACCTAATTTACCTTGAAGATCCATCTCAAACCCACAACTGATTTATATTTTGGTCTTGGGACCACTTCCCAAACACTATTATTTACAATGGATTGGTATCCCCCACCATTACATGAACCCATACAGGTTTCTCTACTACTTCCTCGAAAGAGTATGGCTCATTCTCTACAAGCTCAATCATTAGATCGATGTATCCAATGTATTGATATGGTGACCTTCTCTTCCTGTGCTAAGGGGCACCCACATTCTTCCTCACATCCTGCACAAGTCTCTTAGCTTCCCTGGTCCTTTTTCTACCTTCTCTGGATGGTTTTGCTTGAGAGGTTGTCTCCACTCTCTACTCCTCAATATATGGTTGCTTCATAACTTCTTGAGGTTCCTACTTTGGAGCTAAAATCTCCTCCTTTAGTCGGATCTAAATCTCCTTCTCAAGAGAGCACTGCATGGCTTTCTCCTCATCAAATTTTTCATCCCTTCGCACAACTGCCATTCTAAGGTATGGAAAGTACACATGGTAGTTTTGGATAGTTTGTAGGTTTTAACCTTGTAGAGAAATAACCTACAAACAAATTCTTAGAAAAAAAAGTATACAATGGCAAGAATATAAAACAAATATACACATATATTTTCCCCTGGACCCCAAAACTAGGGCTACCAGATTGACTTTTCATTATTTTCCTTTCCATGTTACAATACATATATATACATGTTTAAGCATTCATAAACCCCAATCCATAACCCTAGATTAGAACATAACCATAGTTCCATTGACAGGATCTACAAAATACCATGGGCATAAAACCATCATGCCCAAAACCATGTGTGAAACCCATGCACAAAACCATGGGTAGGTCCTCCCACCATCTTTGGGTCCACCTCCCATCCTTGGGTCTGCCTAACTATTATTGGTTTTGCATAAAAAACAATTCATGGGGCATGTGGGACTAGTCATGGAAAGAATATAACACACACCCAACATTCTCCCACTTGTTGTTTTATTTCCACACAGGGGTCACGGGAGAGCTTAGTCATTCGTCTGACCCTGCAATGCCCATTATTTATCTACACCAAGAAAACTTCTTAGTGTTTGCAGACTTCGTCAATGAATCTCAACATTCTTCAAAGTGCCCACCTTTACCAGCAGCACCTTTTTGTCCTCAACCATATCCCTCTCAAAGTGATACTAAACATCAATGTGCTTTTTCTTTGAATGATAAGTAGGGTTCTTTGCCAATAAAATTAAAATTTGGTTGTCACAGTATATCCTTATAGTACACTATACCATCCCCATACTTGAACACAATATTTGCAACCAAATTGCTTCCCCTCTTGCATAAGTGGCTACCATGTATTCAGGCTCTATGGTTGAAAGTGCCACTACAGACTAGCTCTTTCTCGCCCAACTGATTGTTCCTCCAAATAGGTTAAACACATACCGACTTGTGTATATACTTTGATCCAAATCTCCAGAACAGTCTGCATCAACAAAGCCATGAATGTCCAAAACTTTGTCTAATCCTAGTCTTCCTTGATAGCACAAACCATAATCACTAGGGCCATGCAAATACCTGAAAACCTGCTTCATTATTCTCCAATGCTCCTTCATTGGTTTTGATATAAACCTCCTCAATACTCCCACTACATGTGTAATGTATGGTCTAATACAGACCATTTCATACATGAGGCTACCAACTACACTTGCATATGGAACACGAGACATGTCCTCTTCCTCTTCTTGTGTCTTGGGACATTGTTCAACAGATAACTTTACACCTACAAGAATAGGAACCTTCACTAGTTTACTATCTTACATATTAAACCTCTGCAACATTGTCTTGACATACTTCCTCTGGTTTAACCATAAGTTCCTCTTTGTCTGATCTCGTTTAATTTCCATGCCTGAAATATAGTTTGCAGCACCAAGATCCTTCATGTCGAATTTGGAGGACAATTGGGTCTTCAAATCCTGGATAATTTCTTTGTTATTTCTAATTAGCAACATAACATCCACATATAAGACCAAATAAATAACACGGTCACCAATTAATTCAAAATACACACACATTAGGGGAATTGTGAGGTACAAAATGGTTTCCTAGGAATAAAGGACAACCAAAATGAACTTTATAAGGACCAATAGGATTCAAGATAATGATGTCAACCATGGGGGATGATTCACCATTTTTGGAGTAAAAAAGTAAAAAAGTAAAAATTTTAAAAAATAATAAAATAATAAAACTACTTTTTCATCTCGTATTTTCAACTTATCTCCCAAAGGTTTTACTCAAATTTTGAGCAGGAGTACTCGTTGGATGCAAAATTTGATTCCTCATCCAAGGAGTACCCATGTTGCATACTTTCGATGGACCCTGTTATATGAAAAATGAGAAATGCATGTAAAAACGAGATTGCAATCACGTTTTTCCTGCATTTCTCATTTTTCATGTAGCAGAGTTAATCGAAAATATGAAACATGGGTACTCCTTGGACGAGGAATCAAATTATGCATTCAATGAGTGTTTTTTTCTTGAAATTTAAGTAAACCCATAGGGAGATAAGTTGAAAATAAGAGTTGAAAAAGTAGTTTCTTATTTTTTCTCCCTAAAATTTGATGATGTATTGTAATCTAATTTTATTATGTCCACTATCATTTTATAATTTCCTTAGGAGGCCCATTTTAGAGCTCAAAAATCCCCTAATGGTGATCCACATTGCTTCTTGTGAACCCAAGTCCCCATAAATATGCATCAAAATTCTGATACCACATCCTCGATGACTGCTTTAACCCATATAGAGACTTTTTTAACATGCTTATCAATCACCACAAAACCTTCTAGTTGCTTCATGTAAACCTCTTCTTCCAGATCCCCATGAAGAGATGTTGTCTTCACATCCATTTTTCTACCTCAAAATCAAAAGCAGCAGCAATAGATAAAAGTAATCTAATAGAAGAAGCTAACTTGGAAATGGGAGAAAAAATACCACCGAAATTAATTCTTGACACTTGGAAATACCCTTTTTGTACCAGCCAAGCTTTGTATTTCTCCACCTTGCCTTCTGCATTCATATTCTTTTTAAACACCCATTTGTTTCCAATGGGTTTCCTTCCAGCCGACAAATACACCAAATCCTAAGCCTCATTTTTGTCCAAAGATGTAATTTCATCAACCATGGCCTCTTTCCAAAGTTTTCCATCCTTTGACTTCACCGCCTCCTTGATGGTTATGGGATCATCATCAGTAATAGATAAAGAAAAATTTCAATAGAAATAAAATGGACTATACTTTTATGGGTTCCTTCTCTCTTGAACTGATATTCTCAAAATTGGAGCCTATGGCTTTTCCTCTTCTTATTCATGTTCTTCTGTAGAGTTTGATTCTTCCTCCTTTAGTTGAAACTCTATCTTCTCAGGTTCCTTTGGTACGACTTCATGTTTAATAACATCTTTCATCTCTCTAAACACCACATCTCGGATGTACCCAAACTTCCTTTTTTTTGGGTTCCAAAGATTATATCATTTTAAACCATCCTTATACCCAATAAATATGCACCTTTCAGATTTACTATCCAACTTGATTCTTTTCTCCTATGGAACGCGTACATATGCACCATAGGCAAATATCCTCAGATGTGAAAGAGATGGTTTCTTACCAATCTATGCCTCATGTGGAGTCTTATCCTCCAACACTGATGAAGGTCATATGCTAACCAGGTAACATGCAGCATCTACTACCTTTGCCCAGAATTCTTGCCCTAATCCAGCGCCACTGAGCATGCTTGTTAAAATTGGCAACTAGGGCCAAATTCCATGTGGGTCATCTTATTCGTGGCTGATAATATTTTTATTAGATTCCTCTCATCGAGAGGTGTAGGATTGATCTAAAGATCATCCGATTCCGATAAGTATTTATGGAGATATGAATTTATTTTGATTATGGAATAATTATCAAGCTGACCAGTAACTCATGTAGGCTTAGAAGCCCAACAATCGCATCTATTCAATCATCAACAGTTGTGTATAAATACAGGAGGTCTTTTCCTCATTTGGACACACTCATCTCATCACATCTCTCTCTCTCTCCTGCGCAGAAAAGAGGCTCTTCTCCTACTGCGCAGAAAGAGACTCTTCTCTCACATGTGTGGAAGGAAGGACACAAATTTAAGGCTGCAACTGCAGATTAGAAGTTTGACCATCGTTGACCATATTTCTCTCTCTCTGAACTACGCTGTAGGTGGATCTGACTCTCCTCAGGACACCGCATTTTTTGGTGAAGGAATCAAGTCGATCCGACGGTCGGTTTGCAAGATATTGTCTGCCCTAGTTTAGTGTTGATGATGGTGACGTCGGTGATGCCGGTGATGTCGATGATGTCAGTGATGCCGATGATGTCGGTGATGCCGATGATGTCATTGATGCCAATGATGTCAGTGATCACGATGATGCCGATGATGCCAATGATACCGATGATGCCGGTGATGACGGTGATGCCGATGATGTCGATGATGCCGGTGATTATGATGATGTCGATGATGCCGATGATGACAGTGATGCCGATGATGCTGGTGATGTCGATGATGCTAATGCCACTGATGTCGTTGATCTATATGATCTGACAGATATTGACTGATGTCGTTGATGCCGCTGATGCCGCGATCTAGGGTTTGTTGCTGCTGATGTAAATCAGATTTATGTACGATTCTCTCTGCTGAATTATTGAAGATAAAGGAAGATTTGATCAAAGGGTTTCCCCATATTGGGGTTTGTCCCTGGCTAGCTGCCACATCTTGTGTCTCTTGCCTTGGCTTGTTTTCTGTCGATCGTTTAATGTTCTATCTGCACTTTACTTACTGTACAGGTGACTTCTAATCTGTGGATAATAATAATAAAAAGAAGTAAACTTCTCTAATCATAGAACATACCATAACTTAACATGGTATCAGAGATGAGGTGAAGACAAATCCCGAGCAAGAGCAAGAGAAATAACTGAAGAGAAGATTGGAAAGGCTATCCTAAAAGAACTATGGGGTCCTCAACACTCTTCCCCACCAAAGACAAGCTCCGTGAGAAGTCTGACTATCACGGATGGAAAATGTCTCTCGATCTAACCTTAGAAGATCAAGGAGTGTTGGACCATGTGAGGGGCAATATTGTTGAGCCTCCATCAAATGCACCCGTTGCTGCCAAGAACAAATGGAAAACCGGTGAAGTCAAAACAAAGAAGATCATTCGGGACTCTATTGACAAGTGCTTGGTGGCCTCCATTCAAGAAGGCTAGAAATTCTAGGATGTATTATATGTACCTAACCTCAAAAAAGAACCTGGTGTCCATCTCGGAAATGGAAGACAAAGGCTGCAAGGTGACCTTCAGTGATGGCAAGGTACGTGTATGAAAAACAATGTTAAAGATGCCTTTATTATTGGGTTTCGAGTTGATTCATTATATTAGTTCGGTGGAAGTCTGCTAGGTGTCATGTCTTGTGACACATCTCTTTAGTTCGAACTTTGGCATCAGAGGTTTGCCCACCTTCATTATAAAGCTCTACCCAATGTAAGACAAAGGGTGACAGGGATGCCCGAATTCTGAGTAGAGAAAGAAGGTGTATGTCTGAGATGTGCCGAAGGAAAGCTCAAAAGGGAACCATTCCCCTCAAGCCAAAGCAATACCTCTGATATATTACAGTTGGTTCACTCAGACAAATCTGGTATGATGCCTATAAACTCCTTGGGAGGATATTCATATTATACTTTTACAAATGACTATTCTCGAAAGACTTGGATATACTTCTTGAAAAAGAGAATCAGGATGAAGTTTTCTCTTGGTTTCGACATTTCAAAGCCTTGATCGAGAATCAAACCGAAAAGAAGATCAAGATCTTAAGGACTGATAATGGGACAGAATATGACTCTAACGAGTTTCATGACTTTTGTAAAGAGGTTGGCATTAAAAGGGACACTACTACACCATATACTCCTAAACATAATGGTGTGGTAGAAAGGAAGAACCGTACGATTGTGGAAGTTGTCCGTGCCATGATCCATGATCAAAGACTTCCGAAGTTTCTATGGGCCAAAGCTGCAAACACCACCATATATGTACAAAACCGATGCCCTCATCAAGCATTGGGTTCCAAGACTACTAAAGAAATGTTCACCGGTAAGAAAATTGATATATCTCATTTTAGAATTTTTGGAAGCCCTGTATATTTTTATGTGCCGAAAGAGAAAAGGAATAAATTGGGTGCATCTGGAAAGAAAGGAATCTTCGTGAGCTATGGTGAAAATACTAAGGGCTATAGAATCTATGTAGCTGATCAAAGGGAAGTCGTGATTATTCATGATGTCACCTTTGATGAAGATATGGCTCTCAGCAAGATGAACAATCTTCCTACAGTGAGGAGCTCTCAAGAAGCTAACACTAGGGAACCAAAAGAAAAAGAGTATGACGAGATATTTTCACCTGTTTCCAGATATACCGCCATCCGCTTGATCATAGCCCTTGTGGCTTCACTAGGATGGAAACTACATCAGATGGATGCTAAGACCGCATTCTTGCATGGTTCAATCAAAGAAGAGGTCTACGTGGAGCAACTCGAAGGATTTTAGATTTATGATCGAAAATCTCATGTGTGCAGGTCGAAGAAGGCCCTCTATGGGCTGAAGCAAGCACCCCGAGCATGGTATGAGAGGATCAATAGCTACTTGATGAAGCTAGGATTCACTAGGAGTGAATCTGATCCCAACCTTTACTTTAAGGTTGAAGATGAAAAACCTCTCATATTGGTGTTGTATGTTGACGACCTCTTTCTAACAAGTGCAGACCCTCTCATTCACAAATGTAAGAGGGAGTTGGCTTTTGAATTTGAAATGAAGGACCTAGGACTGATGCACTATTTCCTAGGACTTGAATTATGGCAGAAGCCAGGGGAAATTTTCCTATCTCAAGGAAAATATGTGGTGAAGATACTGGAAAGATTCGGCATGGTGGACTGCAAACTCGTAACTACCCCAATGTAGCTTAACTTTAAGAAGTTAAGCAGTAGTGCTGCTGGACCCGTTTTACAAAATGCTACCAAGTATCGACAGCTCATCGGAGCATTGATGTTCTTGGTGAACTCCCGTCTGATATATGCTTTGCAGTCAACACTTTGAGCCAACATATGGTTGAGCCTCGTCACTCAAATTGGATTCATGCCAAGAATCTGCTGAGAGATCTTCATGGCACAATCACTCATGGATTAAGATACACTACCAGAAATGTGAGACTACTTGGATATACCGGTGTTGATTGGGCAGGCAGTGTGGTGGATCGTAAGAGCACTTCCAGGTGTTGTTTCTCCTTGGGATCTACTTTGATATCTTGGATGAGCAGGAAGCAGAAGTCGGTGGCTTTGAGCATCGCTGAGGTAGAGTATATTACTACTAGCATGACCACCTATGAGGCAGTCTGGTTACGAAAGCTCTTCAGTGATCTGTTTGGATTTACATTGGATACCACTGTGATCCTATGTGATAACCAGCATGGGATTCGTTTATCAGAGAATCTTGTATTTCATGATCGCTCCAAGCATGTAGATATCAGGTACCACTATATTCGAGATATGGTGCAGCGGGGAGCTATAAGGCTCCAGCATATTGGTACAGGTGAACAAGTCGCCGACATTTTGACAAAGCCCCTAGGAAAAGTCAAATTCCTGACTTTTCAAGAACGACTTGGTGTTGTTCAAAGACCCTCTAATGAGGGTCCTGTATGATGTATTGAGCTCTGGGAGCTCCGGGGGGTGTCGGGGTACTTCTTGGAGCGACATATGACCACAGGGTGACTCACCATCACCTGGTGGTGTACGTGTACAGGGAAAAAGAATCAAACTTTTCTTGTGATACCTCGGGGCGATTATGTAGCGAGATGATTAGTTCTCCTATGAGGTCTGGATGATGTGTTCTCCATGACGATTATGTAGCAGGATGATTAGTTCTACTGTGAGGTCTGGATGATGTGTTCTCCATGATGATTATGTAGCACGATGATTAGTTCTCCTGTGAGTTCTGGATGATGTGTTCTGCATGATGATTATGTAGCAGGATTAGTTCTCCTGTTAGGTCTAGATGATGTGTTCTCCATGACAGTTATGTCGCAGGATGATTAGTTCTCATGTGAGGCCTGGATGATGTGTTCTCCATGGCAATTGTGGATAGGATGATTCACTCTCCTGTGGACAGGATGATTCGCTCTCTTGTGGGACAGGATGATTCGCTCTCCTGTGGACATGATTGATTAGTTCTCCTGTCAAGGCATCCTACCCATGCAGTCTGGGACTCATGGGAAGTACCTCTCATCTGATCAATGAGTATGGAAATGAGGATAGGTACCATAGTAGTACCGATGGACGCATCGTTGTATCCTACCGTAATCCATATGCTAGGATGACCCTTATTGATCTGGGATCAATGATACTGGTCTAGGACCATTGGTAGGAGTTGTACCCACTATGACGCTGACTTCGAGTTAGTTGAGACTGGTCTGGGACCAGTGGTACATACTAAAAGACTAACTTCAGGTCAATGGAGGATTGGTCTGGGACCAGTGGTAGGAGTGGTACCTACTATGATGCTGACTTTGGGTCGGTTGAGACTGGTCTGGGACCAGTGGTACACACTCTGAGACTGACTTTGAGTCAGTGGAGGATGATACTGGTCTGGGACCAGTGGTAGGAGTTGTACCCACTATGACACTGACTTCGGGTCAGTTGAGACTGGTCTGGGACCAGTGGTACACACTCTGAGATTGACTTTGAGTCAGCATGATACATCCTCTATCATTTCTTCTTCTTCATAATTCGGACAAAGCAAAGCAAAACAGAACAGAGCAAAGTAGAGCAGATCAGAATAGGGTAGAACAGAACAAAGCAGAGTAGAGCAGATTAGAACAGGGTAGAAAAGAACATAGCAGAGCGGGTAGGATAGAGCAGAGCAGAGCTGGGGTAAAGTTGTACATGGCAGTGCATTTGATGGATGAATAGTAGTGACCGACAGACAAATTGCAGATGGAGTTCTCCCTAGTTGAGAGGGAGTGTTAAAATTGGCAACTAAGGCCAAAATCCATGTGGGTCATCTTACATGGTTGATAATATTTTTATTAGATTCCTCTCATTGAGAGGTGTAGGATTGATCTAAATATCATTCGATTCCGATAAGTATCTATGGAGATATGAATTTATTTTGATTATGGAATAATTATCAAGCCGACCAGTAACTCATGTAGGCTCAGAAGCCCAACAATCACATCTATTCAATCATCAACAGTTGTGTATAAATAGAAGAGGTATTTTCCTCATTTGGACACACTCATCTCATCACATCTCTCTCTCTCTCTCCTACGCAGAAAAGAGGCTCTTCTCCTACTGTTCAGAAAGAGACTCTTCTCTCACATGTGTGGAAGGAAGGACACAGATTTAAGGCTGCAAATGCAGATTGGAAGTTTGACCAGTGTTGACCTTCTTTCTCCCTCTCTGAACTATGTTGTAGGTGGATCTGACTCTCCTCATAAGGCTGCATTTTTTCGTGAAGGAATCAAGCCGATCCGACAGTCGGTTTGCGAGATATTGTCTGCCCTAGTTTAGTGCTAATGATGGTGATGCAGGTGATGCCGATGATGCCGGTGATGCCGATGATGCCGGTGATGTCGATGATGCCGATGATGTCGATGATGTCGATGATTCTGGTGATGCCGGTGATGCCGATGATGCCGATGATGCTAGTGATGTCGATGATGCCGATGATGTCGGTGATGACGGTGATGTCGATGATGCCGATGATGCTGATGCCACTGATGCCGCTGATCTAGATGATCTGACAGATATTGACTAATGTCACTGATGTCGCTGATCTAGGATTTGTTGCTATTGTTGTAAATCAGACTTATGTACTATTTCTCTCTGTTGAATTATTGAAGATAAAGGAAGATTTGATCAAAGGGTTTCCCCATATTGGGGTTTGTCCCTGGCTAGCCACCACATCTTGTGTATCTTGTCTTGTCTTGTTTTCTGTCGATTGTTTAATGTTCCATCTGCACTTTACTTACTGTATAGGTGATTGCTAATCTGTGGATAATAATAATAAAAAGAAGTAAACTGCTCTAAGCATAGAACATACCATAACTTAACAATGCTTCTTGCCTTTTCCATCAACATCTTGTTCATTCTTTTTACAACTCCATTTTGTTGAGGTGTGTATGGATTATTCTTCTATTGTGTTATACCACACTTCTTACAGAACTTTTCAAATTTCTTCTTGCAAAACTCTCCACCATTATCTGCCCTTATCACCTTAATCTTTTTCTCTGTCTGATTTTCCACCAGAGCCTTAAATTCTTTAAACCTATCAAAGACTTCAGATTTCTTTCTAAGAAAATATATCCATGTATTCCTTGAGAATTAATCTATAAATGAGACATAGTACACAGACTTACCCAGTGGTGGAACTGACACAAGTCCAAACACATGCACAAGCTCTAATATCCCTTTTGCCCTCTTAGCACCAAAGGGGAAACTCAGTCGATTCTGCTTCCCATATACATAATTTTCACAAAAATATAAATCTAAAGAGAAATTAGGCATACCTTCTACCATACCATTACCATGCAATATCTGAAGGCCCTTCTCTCTAATATATCCAAGCCTTTGATGCCATAACATGGTCTTTTCTCCAGAAACCACTAGGTTTTCTGCTCCACTTTCACGAACCACAGAATTGTTGCACCCATCAATAATAGTGCTACCTAGAAGATTGTATAGATTTCCAATCTGAATTCCCTACATCAATACAAGTGTTCCTCGAACCATTTTGTAGGTATCTTTCTCGAATATTGTTTTTACACTTGCATCATCCATCTTACTTATAGAAATCAGATTTCTGGCTAATGCAGGAATATGAAAAACACTAGGAAGTGTTCTAATCCTTCCACCTTAAAAATTTAGCTTGACTTTTCCACGTTCGATGATTTTGGCCTTTCTATCATCCCCTAAGAATACATCACCACCATCATATTTCTCATACTCTCAAAACCACTCCCTATGGGAAGTGAAGTGAAAGGATGCACCTGAGTCAATCAACCATGCCTCATGATCTACATGTGTACTTCAAGAAGAAGCCAAGTACACATCCCCACCTTCATTTGAGGTGGTTTTTGCCTCTACAAAAGTAGCATCATCAGATCCCTTTCCTTTCTCATAATCTTTAGATATACAGTCCTTTTTGTAGTGCCCTTCATTTCCGCATTTCCAACACACATTTAGAGGTTTTCCTAGAGATTTAGATCTCCCTCCAAATTTAGATATCCCACTTGAGGACTTGTTTTTGTTTCAGTTTTGGGACTATCCTCATACAGACAAGGAATCTCCATTATAGCTCTCCATATTTTTTCATCTCATCTTCTTCAACAAAAAGGATGAGACTATTTCATCAAACTTCAAGGCATTTTCATTTCTACCTATAGCAACAACCAGACTATCCCACAAATCTAGTAGAGAACACAGAAAATTGATGCACTTATCTTTGTCTAAAATTTCTATATCAACATATAAAAAATGTCTTACCATGGTATTAAAGGTGTCCAGATGCTCTGTTACCAAGTCTCCATCCTTCATCCTCAGGTTATACATATTTTTCTGTAGGAACATTTTGTTCACCAGAGACTTAGATTGGTACAAAATCCCTAACTTGTCCCACAAAGCCTTCACCATAGCTTCCCCTGATACATTCAATAATACTGAATCTAATATATACAACCGTATTGTGCTCTTTTCCTTCCAATCCAACTTCACCCCATATTTTGTTGACATTTTCATTGGTTTATTACTCAAATCTATTGTGATCCACTGATCCTTTTCCACTAATAGATCCTCCATATTGAGCTTCCACAACTCAAAACTTTGTTCATTGAATTTCTTGATATCTATCTTTCCACTATTTTCCATCTTCTTTAACTACAAGAATCGATCCCACAGATCTCCCACTATATCAGGGTCTACCACAAGCCCAAGCAAAACCCCTCAGTAGTAAAGGCATCTGCTTGAAGTTGAAACAAATCTAATTCCAGATGTAGGTTTTGACCCTATACAGAAATTCCCTGCAAACAAATTCTTAAAATAGAAAAATATACAATGGCGAGAACATAAAACAAATATGCATAGATATTTTCCCCTGGATCCCAAAACCGGGACTACAAAGTTATTTTTTCATTATTTTCCTTTAAATGTTACAACACATATATATACATGTTGAAGCATTCATAAACCCTAATCCATAACCCTAGATTAGAACATAATCATTGTTCCATTAACCGGATCTAAAAAATACCATGGGAAAAAACCATCATGCCTAAAACTATGTCAAAAACGCATGTACAAAACCATGGGTAGGTTTGCCCACCATCTTTGGGTCTTCCCCCCATCCTTGGGCCCGCCCATTTATTATTTGGTTTGCATAAAAAAAAAAATCCTCAGTCACGTGGGACTAGTCATGGAAAGAATATAACAGACACCCAACAGAGTTTTTGTGTAACCCACAAATACCTCAATTCTGCTATCGGATTTAGCTTCCTCCTTGATTCTTTGGAGACATGGTAGTAAACAGAGGCTCCAAAATCTTGAAGTACGACACATCCGGCTTCCTCCTCGAGAAAGCCTCCTCCGGCGTAATCATGCCAAGAATCCGACGAGGACTCTGATTCTGAAAATAGATTTTTGTGTTACATGCCTTGTCCCATAAGTGCATACGTGAGCCTTGGTCATGCAACATCACCCTCGCTACTCCCATAATGCTATGGTTCTTTCTCTCAGCCACCCCATTCTGTTGTGGGTTATGGGGTGTTGTCAACTCTCATCAAATGCCTTCTTTTGTACAGAAATTTTTAAATTCATTCAACACGTGCTCAACTTCATTATCACTCATGAGAGCCTTCACCTTCTTCTCAATTTATTTCTCAACCAGTGCCTTGAATTCTACGAACTTGGAGAATGTCTCATATTTCTTCCACATGAAGAAGATCTAACACTTCCGTGAGAATTCATCAATAAAAATGACAAAATATTTGTTCCTGGAAATGGAGGTTGTCAAGAAAGGTCCACATACATCAGAGTGGATCCTTTCAAGGATTTCATGTGTTTTTCTATCCCAATCATGGAATGTGGATTTTGTGTACTTCCCCGAAGTACATCCTTTGCATACATATTGTTTCTCAAGTTCTCCTTTGGGGAGGTTTTTGGTTATCTGTTGCATGATATTCAGCACAATGTTATCACAAAATCAACCCCTGAAAGGCTACTGATCAGGTAGACCTTGAATAACTGTTTCAAACCTACTTTTGGCTAAGGCTTAGCCTCCTCAACCTGAGAGGGCTCTCTCACAAGATTAAATATTTTGATAATGAATAAGATGGCTAACTCTATGAAACAAATGAAGAAGTGTAAATGGTTGAAACACAATTAGAAAATATGCATTGGGCTTATGGAGTCAAAAATGTTTCAGTATTACAATAATGTTAGCCTTACATGGAAGTCAGGGCATCTAGAATTCAACACATGGAGAACACATCAGAAACATATAGGACAACACAGTTTATAAATGTATGAAGGAAGTCAGAGCACAATCCATGATTTCTAAGTAATCACACATTCATACCACTGTAAATAATGAGAAGAGGACAATACAAGACATTTTGAACATTGAATTCCTTCTGATTCCTGAGAAGCAAAGCCAAATACTGTATTACTAAAACAGAGTCTTACACAAAGCACAATATGAGAGTTCCCCTGAAAATTTCCAACCCTTGATGCATTACATCTCTTGTCATATATAGAGTTCATTACAAGCTTGGATTCCTTCCTCCATCATGAGGGGAATTCGAATTTCACTTGACCTGACACCTACTGATCCTTAAACAAACTATTAATTAGAACTAGTTGTTAACTAGCAGTGCTAGTGACCTAATACAACTAGGAGTGTAACTCCTTATTATGATTACAACAACCTTATCTAAACATTGAAAGCATTCTTTGACAGCTGCAACCTCATGAAGTCGAATTTGATGAAGCCTCCCACGTTGTCACCTTACTGCTGATGACAAACCCTAGAAATTAGGGAACATGTTTCCCTATTTTTAGGTTTAGGATCCTTGAAAATTGGCACGTGGGACAGAGCCTTTATCTTCTCATCCATGACATATTTTACGAAACTGAAGGATGTTTTCTTATTCCATTGTGTCTAGAACAAAAACCTCTCTTGTTTTTTTAAAACACTTCTCTAGCTGTCCAGAATCTGTCCTTGAAAGTGTAAAACAGGAAAAATTTGTTCTCTAAAATTAGGGTTTCAAAGAAAGCTTAGTATCTCCCAACTGATAACACTTATGAATAACATGAGATAGGTTATTATAGCTGGATAGTTGGTGAACAGAAACCTCCTTAATAATTCTAAAATACCTTTTCTTGTGACCAGAAACTGAGCTTGAAAAATACTGTTAAAACCAGAAGACAAAGCTTGACTTTCAACAGTTTTGTAGCGCAAGTTTAACCATAAATTTCTCCCACCTCAGAACGAATTTGAAGAAACGGAAAGAGGTTTTTGTATTTCAATATGTTAGAAAGAAACACCTCTTTCATTTTTAAAAATTGAGTTCTCAGCTGCTCAGGAACCCTTTTGGAAGTTGACTAGTAAAAGCAGAAAACAGAGTCTTTTATGCTGAAACAGGCTTTTTCAGGAGTTTCGTAGCGTGCTACGAAAACTCCTAGTTAAGTGAAAATTATGGGTTTTGCACTATGAAAACTCCTAGGAAGTTTCGTAGTGCATGAAAACCTTGACAGAAGTTTGACACGTGGAAATTTATGTGTGATGTGGGACCATTGATAGGCAAAACCAAAGTGTTGACCCTATTTGACAATACCAACAAGGCTCCCTTCTAGGTCTTAGACTCTAAGTCAAACCATGGAAAGACTAGACCAAGACTAACACCAATCCTTTGGAATCCAATTGATGTTCAAAATTTAGGAATTTTTCTTGAGTGATAACAGTGGCTCCACTTGGGATAGTGTGCCCTTGTGGTACACTAAGAACTCACAGGTCCAGTGCTTCATCCTCTTATGATAAACATAAATTTATTTGACAAACATCCCCTTTAAGCTACTTGGGCCTTTACCTCAGGCTTAAGCTTGATTATCAATATAGGAGAAAGAAATCTATATCTACTGAAAAATGCTCAGTCAACCTTGAGCTTATTTGCATATTCCTACCTACCCTATCAGCTGCAATTTCCACTTTAGGTCAGGCAACATGATATTTCCAATAAAGCCAATCAATTGTCTTTTCTGATATTTGAGGCTCTTGACTGCATTCAACCTCAAAATAACCATGATAGTGAGATGACCAAATCAACTTATAATGTACCTGATCTTCATAATGCAAATGAAAATGAAATACTGGTGTGCAAATCTTTGCCATGTATTCATTTATAGGGTCAAAGAGGACACGGTTATTTTGATTATCATCATAACATTATACATCTTCAGACAACTGATTTTCAGCCACACAAAATTCCTTTGATATGCTATCCAACTGCTTTTCTGAATGATTCCCATAAACAATGTAATTTTCCTCATTATTATGATCATTCTTTGATATAAGCTGCTGCTAGGAATTACAAAAATGAACAACCTTTTCCTCTGCCTGAGGGTTATAAAAAAATTTCTTCCAGTATTTCTTCTTGGTGTTTGTAATCATTTTCATACTCTTTATGATCAAAAGACTGGCAAGTTTTATGCATCTTCACATTAATCTCAGAGGATGTAACATGGTTTTCATAAGTAAACCCCTGTTGATTTTCATGTTGCATTTCATGGGATGTTATCCTTTCTTCTTGGTGTTGAAATGTATTGTTATGAAGAGCCTCTAATATTTCTTCATCCATGAATTCATCATCATCATAACAATCCTCCAAAAATTGAATAAAACTCGCAAAATGTTTACAACAATCTTTGACCAGCAATAAGGAGGGATGACACTCTTTATACATGTCATAGAATACATCATGGAAATCAGCAAGAGAATATAATGAACCATTTTCCAAGCTTTTATAGCAAGACCATGCTTTTCCTTCTAAAGTGGTCATAAACATCTTCATGAGACAATCTTCAAGGAAATGAACCTTAAGATTGCGTACATGCATATGGAACCTAACCAAATGAAGAGCAGCATTGTCTTTCTTTTCATCTTTGAATATTGGAAGATCATCTAACCAATCAACCTTTGGCATAGGATTTGGAAAACCAGGGATATGAGACCGATTCATAGGGGCATACCTAGCATTCATTCTTGCAATGGAACTCATCTTGAAACTTCATCAAGCTACTGATCTTCTAGCAGTGGAGTCACCTTTCAATTTGTTATTTGATGTGTGGAGTCGCCAAGGTAGTTTTGCAGCCTTGAAAAGATGTCTGAGCTCCTGCTACCTTCAGAAGTTTAGCTTCTTTATTTCGGGAATGAATAGACTTTAGGCTCCTGGCAGACGCACCAAAATGTTATCACAAAATCAACCCCTGAAAGGCTGCTGAGCAGGTAGACCTTGAATAACTGTTTCAAACCTACTTTTGGCTGAGGCTTAGCCTCCTCAACCTGAGAGGGCTCTCTCACAAGATTAAAGATTTTGATAATGAATAAGATGGCTAACTCTATGAAACAAATGAAGAAGTGTAAATGGTCGAAACACAATTAGAAAATATTCATTGGGCTTATGGAGTCAAAAATGTTTTAGTATGACAACAATGTTAGCCTTACATGGAAGTCAGGGCATCTAGAATTCAACACATGGAGAACACATCAGAAACATGTAGGACAATACAATTTATAAATGTATGAAGGAAGTCAGAGCACAATCAGTGATTTCTAAGTAATCACACATTCATACCACTGTAAATAATGAGAAGAGGACAATACAAGACATTTTGAACATTGAATTCCTTCTGATTCCTGAGAAGCAAAGCTAAATACTGTATTACTAAAACAGAGTCTTACACAAAGCACAATATGAGAGTTCCTTTGAAAATTTCCAACCCTTGATGCATTACATCTCTTGTCATATATAGAGTTCATTACAAGCTTGGATTCATTCCTCCATCGTGAGGGTAATTCGAATTTCACTTGACCTGACACCTACTGATCCTTAAACAAACTATTAATTAGAACTAGTTGTTAACTAGCAGTGCTAGTGACCTAATACAACTAGAAGTGTAACTCCTTATTATGATTACAACGACCTTATCTAAACATTGAAAGCATTATTTGACAACTGCAACCTCATGAATTCTAATTTGATGAAGCCTCCCACGTTGTCACCTTACTTCTAATGACAAACCCTAGAAATTAGGGAACATGTTTCCCTGTTTTTAGGTTTAGGATCCTTGAAAATTGGCACGTGGGACGGAGCTTTTATCTTCTCATCCATCACATATTTTATGAAACTTAAGGATGTTTTTGTATTCCATTCTGTCTAGAACAAAAACCTCTCTTGGTTTTTTAAAACACTTCTCCAACTGTCCAGAATCTGTCCTTGAAAAACACGTGTAAAACAGGAAAAAATTGTTCTCTGAAATTAGGGTTTCAAAGAAAGTTTAGTATCTCCCAACTGATAACACTTATGAATAAAGTGAGATAGGTTATTGTAGCTAGATAGCTGGTGAAGAGAAACCTCCTTCATAATTCCAAAATACCTTTTCATGTGACCAGAAACTGAGCTTGAAAAATATTGTTAAAACCAGAAGACAAAGCTTGACTTTCAGCAGTTTCATAGCACAAGTTTAACCATAAATTCCTCCCACCTCAGAACGAATTTGAAGAAACGGAAAGAGGTTTTTGTAGTTCAGTATGCTAGGAAGAAAAGCCTCTTTTAGTTTTCAAAATTGAGTTCTCAGATACTCAAAAACCCTTCTGGAAGTTGACTAGTAAAAGCAGAAAACAGAGTCTTTTATGCTGAAACAGGTTTTTTCGGGGTTTCGTAGCGCACTACAAAAACTCCTAGTTCAGTGCAAATTCTGGGTTTTGCGCTACGAAATCTCCTAGGTAGTTTCATAGTGCATGAAAACCTTGACAAAATTTTGACACATGGTAATTTATGTGTGATGTGGGACCAGTGATAGGCAAAACCAAAGTGTTGACCCTATTTGACAATACCAACAAGGCTCCCTTCTAGGTCTTAGACTCTAAGTCAAACCATGGAAAGACAAGACCAAGACTAACACCAATCCTTTGGAATCCAACTGATGTTCAAAATTTAGGAATTTTTTCTTGAGTGATAACATGCACCATGATGCAAATGGCCAAGTCTTTTGTGCTAAATTTCACTAACATTGTTTCTCTGCACCTTCTCTGTCTTTGTGCTTAATGCAGCACAGTCTTCCACATCTAGATTATACATGTTATTAACATGAACCCTGATCTTCTTCACCTGTCTTATGGCTATGTGTCTAGGGAATGATTTTCCTTTGTTGAAGATCACATCATAACCACGATATTCTAAAATTGCAACAGAGCCAAGATTTTTCTTTAGGCCTGGAATGAACATGACATCCTTGAGCCTAATGGGGGAGCCTGACTCCCTCTAAAAGGTGATTGTACCAATCTCAATCACGTTATAGCTTCCATCATCCCCCATATCAATGTGCATCTGCAAATATTTTTCTTCCAGGTCACTGAAAAAATCCCTACACCCTGTCATGTGGAACGATGTACCTGAGTCCAAGTACCACGCGCTCCCCTTCATTTTGTTGGTCATGCATCCAATGAGGGTAAATTCAAGCTCGAACTCTGAGGCAAACGACTCACCTCAGCAACTCCTATTGAGGTATTCTTGCTTGCCTTATTATGTGGACACTTTGTGGCATAGTGTCCAAATTCATGACAATGGAAGAATTTAATTTTGGACAAATATTTATTCTTTCCCCCTTGACTGGATTCTGGTTTTTATTTATATTTCTTCCCTTTTTCCTTCTTTTCCTTTCCAGATAAAGAAAAGTTTTCTTCATCCTCACCCTTGGATGAAGTCCCATCTCTGGTATTCTTCCTTATTTCCTCCTGTACCAAATCGGACCATAAGTATTCCCAACTCGGAATTTTCTCCCTCCCATTCACCGAATCTTGATAGTTATCTCATCTCTTGGAAAGGCCTATAAGGGCTAGGCTTACCAAGTCTTCTTCAAAGATAGTAACACTGACCCCACCAAGCTCATCACGACATTGTGTAAACTTTCTTAGATACTACAGAATTGTGTCATTCTTCTACATCTTGATACTTCGAAGTTTATCCTTGAGCGCCAACTTCCTATGGTTACTGTTATTCTCAAACAATTTTTTTAGTGCTTTCCATATTACTAACAGAGTTCCTTTTCCATGGAGATTTGGGACAATGTGATCTCGTACTCCCTCCAATATTATTCACCTCACCTTGGCTACATATTTCTTCCACTGGGCAAGGTTTTGGGAATCATATGCTTATGGTTTGCAACATTTGACTTGATGTATTCTAGCAATCCATTTTCATCCAATATCGCTTCCATGTGATCCTTCCATGCAACAAAATTATAAGTGCATTCCAAGGAATACTCTAGCCTTAGTCCATTGAATACCATCTTCTCAACTCTGAATAAATCTTGTTGCACTGAGCTCCAAAATCGAACCTCCTGAGAAACAACTTTCAATTCCCACTCTAATGTGAATCTTGATCTGATAACATGTACAAATTATGGTGTATATTTGCAACTACTCAAGAATTTTTAATCAAAGTCACAAGATAAAAACCTAATCTACTGCTCTGCAGACATTAATTCACAATTTAGAACAAAAACTTTAGACATGAAATAAGAAATAACACACATGCAACAAGTATTTTTCCTGGGGAAATAAAATTTCTAAAAACCCCAATGTTTGCTTGCATTAAATCAAAAAAATAGAGATGTATTACAATTTATTTTCTCAACTGAGCACGCCCTACAAGTTCATAACCTATCTCTCTGCTCACTAAGAAGCTCTGACCCGGACTTAGTCAATTTATGCCTCTACTTGAGCTCCTATTTCCTTGCAATGTTCCTTGAGAAATTATGTTCTTGTTATTTAGTAAATTCCTCAAATTTATTGCGCAATTCCTTTAGGTTGATCCCTTAACTGCATGCAACACCTGCACACTCAAGACTAGTCTACAACTGATGTTGCACTACCTTGGAATCTCCACCTCAACTGGGTAACTCAAATTCTCTACATGCACTAGTTATTTAGGTTTGATTGATCAGCTAAATAGATGATCACTGAGTTTGACTGAAGTCTAACTGCTCAACTAACCTTCCACTAGTTCCTCCAAAAGTTAGAACTAGTTTAACTAAAAACAACTTAGATAATTGACCTTTATTGGTACAAATTAGCAATCACACATGCTCAACTAAACTCTATCTCCTCCAACTTGAATTTAGTGAGTAAATTGGGTGACACATGCCATGTCACACAAGTTAACATCATCCAGGTTATTTGCTGATGTCGAAATTCAAATTTTCTCAATTTAATAAGGCAAAATCAAATTGAGAATTTCTTGCTGCATTTTTCAACAAATAGACACCAAAATAAAAGGGGTTGTAGAAATATTTTCCCATTGACGGGTTTGGAAGTGACAAGGTGTGATTTTATAATACAGTTAAAAGATGGTTCCCATGGGTAAATACTATGGATTTATACTCATGGTAATTGAAGGGCCAAATATATAAAATAAGAAGAGAATGACACGAGATGATGAGATGTCCCAATGAGAAATTAACACATGAGTAATAAAGAGTGTTGGGGGCATAAGAGTTGAGTTGTGAGGCAAATTAATAATATATTTGAAGTTGTCGTGTGAGGTGAAGTGGAAGGAGAACCAATGTGTGTGAGTTACGTGACTTTAGTAATGTGGGTTTGTGCATGTGAGAGAAGAATTCGATGAATAACAGTGAGAGGCTAAGCATAATTGCAGAGACAAGAGCATATTTAATTTTTTGGTCTGAGCATGTCTGTATTATATTTGAATATATAGCTAAGTGAGAGTTGAATAAATGAGAGTAGTGAAAGTTTTAAGTTTAAAATTAAAAGAATGTGCTTGTGGGTATGAGTTTGAAAATGGATGAAAGAGGGATATGTTAGGAAAAGCAGGTTGGTGCCTGCACATCAGGGAGTGGGTGCTTCCTTCAGGTTGGTGCCTATAAATTTCATGGAGTGGGTGCTTCCTTCAAGTTGGTGCCTACAAATTTCATAGAGTGGGTGCTTCCTTCAAGTTGGTGCATGTAAATTTTAGTGGGTTGGTCCCTCCTTCAAGTGGGTGCTTGTAAATTCAGGGGATGGGTGCTTATAAATTCAGGGGATAAGTGCCTCCTTTTATTTGTAGCAACAAAATTTGATGTAACAGTAGGTTGTAACGTACAATAACATTCAAACATAAGTTTTGTGGTTTTATCCCTTTATGGGTTTCCACCTACATCTGGTGTTTCTATGTGTTTTCATTTGTTGTTTACGTGATTGATTGTTGAACGATTTGAAATATTAGATATTGTTAATAATTGTTAAAATTTATCATTACATTGATTCACCCCCTCCCCACCCCTACTCTCTCATTATAATCATGTTTCCAACATCTTAGGGTTAACATGAGGGGCTTAACAAGTTCAAATTTTTCTTTTAACTCCAATGAAAGTTGAAAGATTACCCCAACAATTTTGACTTATAGAAGGTAGGCTTAAACTTTCAATTTTTTGTAAGTGAAATGGATATTTGATAGAATCATACAAACAAAAGTAAATGAATCTTCGATGGCATTGCAGATGAAAACATTCTCATTAGAGAAAAATTGAACTTTTGGCTCTAATATAAGTTTAAAATGTGCTTTGATCATGTGGAGATAAGTCTGCTTTCATCAGAGTAATAATAAATTGTATACTCCAATGAAAGTTAAGATAAAACTCCAATAAAGTGATAAATTGACTTTGATAACATCATGGAAAAATTAGGTTTTTCAATTGAAAAAAGAAACTTTTAACCTCGACCAAAATATTAAGAGGATTTCAATGAAAAGTTAATATCACACTCGTTGAAGTAAATATTTAAACTTTCTCCAATGATCGGAAAAAACAATGGATTTTGATAAACATAAAGTAAATCACAAACTTAATGAAAGTTTATAAAATTCATTGATATGTGTTTCAAAGAATAAAACATTGAAGTTATTTATTAGCATTACAAACATGGGGGTTTCACTTTGTTGACCAATATCTTATCACATTCATTCATAAAGGGGAGTTTCAAAATTGTGCAAAATAGAGTCAATATATTGTAAATATATATGGAGAGGATGTGTACATGGGAGTTTATAAATATTGGAGAGTATAAAAGGGGTGTTTTGGTAAAGATAGGGGATGTTTAGTAAATAAGGGTTTTTTTATTGGAATGATGTATTAGGTGGGGGGTTCAACAAAAGGATTTTGGGGATGTATTTATCAATATCTAATTAAATTAGAGGTATTCTATAATATCCCACAAATTCACGTCCTATGTCACAATGTTCATTAAGACAAAACCTTATAAAGATGAGCATCCCTTGGAATCCCACGAATGCACATGCTATGTCATGGGGTTGATTGAGTAGAGACCTAACGAAGGTGAGTGTCCCTTGAAAAGGTAAAATTTGTAGCCATCATTTTTTTTTTTGTAAGACTATTATAAAAGATATTTCCTCCCTCAATCTCACTTATTATATTGGGTTGACTTACATAATACTTGACTTTATTCCTAGTACAAATGACTTATCCAATTAAATAATATTAAAAAAATAGAAAAATCGTTGGCTTTATTAAAATATGAAATTGCAGTCAAATTCCACTTTGGATGGCTAATTTTATGGAGATGATAATTTCATTGAGTTCCTCTTTTCAAGAGGACCAAAATCAACCTAAAGATCACTCAAAACGGATAAGGGAAAGCGTACTTATGAAGAAAAGCCCACATATGCATATTTGATCAGGTCAGCCCTAAAGCAAAGTAGACACCCTTGGAAGGCTATAAATACAAGTGATCGCTACCTCATTTGGAAATTATCATGAGACAATATTCTGTCTTGGTTTTTGGCTCGCACAGTTCTGAGGCTCATCCGCAGAGGAACAGGTTCGCTCGAAGATGAAATTGCAAGGTTCGAAGCTCACATTTTTGTTTTAGGGTTTTGGGCCTCAATCGCAGGCATGGGACAAAGAGATCTCAACTGCAATTTCTTGCTAGTAGGCTCATCCATGTGACCGAAGCAACCCAGTCGCACGCACATCTTGTCCTCTGTGTGACTGACATCTAGGGTTTTAGAATCTCATTTGCAAACTATAATCGCTCACTTATAGGCTCCAGAAAGAGGCTAGAAGCCTCCCAATCACACGCATGATTCCTCCTCCGTGCGACCGGGACCTAAATTATGGAATTTCACTTATCCAAATATTTCACTCAATGATCATAATGTTTGGTAGTTGACTGCAGACAGTGAAAGTTCATTATAAACTTCAGAATCGGGGTTTTGAGTATAAGCATTGTTGGGTTCATTTCATGAATGTTGTAGTTGCTTTTGATGGATAGTTGCATAGATGAAGTTATGGATCATTGTACTCTCTTTTTCTGATTCATTCAATGACAATCTAATAAGAAGAATAATTTGAAATGGTTTTCCCCATAGTGGGTTTTTCCCTAGTCTTCGACCAATCCTTATGTCTCTATGTGTGAATGATTTTCTTGTAGTGTTCCTCTATGTTCTACTACATTGATGATGATGATATTGTTCTTTCTATATAGTTTCATATGCTGATGAATAATGATGTAAATATGAATAATGAGGGGTGAACTTAATTTTTTAATGAATAAATGCATTTATAGAAGCAAAGAACAATATAGCCCTAAGAAAAATTAACATGGTATCAGAGTTGGGTTGAAGAAAAGTCATGGAGATCACCCCTATGATGACACCATTGATGGATGCAAGAGAGGATGGCAGAGACCTAAAAGAATTCTAGGGTTTGAAGGCAACCTTAGGAAATTTGGTTATTAGGGTTTTATGTATATTATGAGGTTAGGGTTTGAGATAAACCTTGGTTTATGGAAAATATTTGAGATATGAAATCTAAAAACCCTAGCATAGTCAAAGTGAAGATGTTCAAGAACTTGTGTCAAATTTTATGAAGCCCTAGATGGGATAGTCTTTATTAGGCATGGTTGCTGATAGAGTTGGTTGAAATATTGAAGGAAACATTGTTACATGGACAATGGCCAGTTATGTATGTTGAATGTTGGTTCGAGAGGGAGATGATCACCTCTCATTGAAGATAAGTATTTTTCGATTTATGATTCTTCTTTATGTCTTTACTTTTATTTAGAATTATGGATATGATTATTGTTTTGATTATTACTTACGCTTCCTGCATATATATTTGAGTATTTGGATGCTTCTAACCAATTGATGAGTTGTGATAAGTGGATCCTTCTTGAGGATCATGGCTAATGTGGGAATAAAGGAGCTAGTAAAGGTAACAAAGTGCTACAAGCTACCTATGTCAAATAAGAAGGTGCACATGTATTTGAATACTACAAGTTATGCATGGTATTATTGTTTGAAACTTATGTTTCAGTTGCAATATTGATGGCAAGGTAATTCCTAAGGTATGGTGATAATTTATCCTTCTCAAGTGGATCATGCATGCATATGAAAGTCATTAGGATTCATGGTTCTTATAATCAAATGGTGCACTTGGTAGTAAACAAGTATCTTACCTTTTATACATGATGAACTTCTTGATTCTATGAAACTACATAATAATGTTCTTTGATATAGTGGTATACTTGATGTTTGGATAACGTCTATCATTTTGAATATCTTGATCCCATAAAGAAGGCTAGCACCTTGATTCTAGATGGTAACTTGATACTATTGATATTTTTTGTGAAAGAATGGTAGCCATGATGATAAAAGTATAACAATGAGATTGATATTTAAAATATTTTGTTGACCATGGTTATGCTTTGATGACCTTAGTAATTATGGAATATGGTAAAATTGAATGCCTTTGATATTTTTTGTGAAAAGAATGGTAGCCATGATGATAAAAGTATAACAATGAGATTGATATTTAAAATCTTTTGTTGGCCATGGTTATGCTTTGATGACCTTAGTAATTATGGAATATGGTAAAATTGAATGCCTTGATTGAGTTATGTAACAAAGAAGTAATGTTGTGATCATGATTCTTAAAGTTTAATCCTATTAGCTATTTGACACTAACCCTTGATGATAGATTGACATCATGATGAAGTAATTGATGATAACATGATATAACCATGATGAATATGTGATATAGTGATCTAATAGTTTTTTTTTTATGCATGAGAGTACTATAGACAGGTTAATGACTTGAATAAAGTTTACTAAAGTGGATTCCCATTCGAAGGGAGAATCTCTCATAAGATCCTTACTCCTATTATCGTTGGCATGATATGTATATTCTTTACTATTGAAATAATATTTATGGACATGAATAGACAAATATCTGACATTGTTTATCTGTAGCAAAGTTCTGATCTGAGAAGAGAGAGTTTTCCCTTACTCTAAGCCTTAGTCACATAGAATAAAGCTTACATTGTGATTGTAGCCTCTCAACCGAATGAAAGAAGGCCTATGGGTGTGACTATGTCTATAGGACACAACAAATGAAGTTTTGTGCATGAAATCAGAAGTACGCCTGAAGGATGGTAGTCCCATGGACATGGAGTAGATAACATAAAGTTATATGAGCAAGGACGTTTGAATTTTTACTATAATATGAATATGTAGACAAAACTTGTGTTTGCAGGTGACCGGGATATGCATATAGATATGTCATTATGATTTAACTAGTGAAGTTTGTGCTGCAATAGTTTGATTAGATTTAACTGAATGATGTAGATGAACAGTGTTTGAAGTTTTGACATGATAATGACTTAGAACTTTGACTTGATATGCTTTTGGCTATATATCTCACTGTGATAGCAAATATAGGATTTGACCTGATGACTAATTTGACGACTGATGATTTTCCTTGATGACAATGCTATATGGGCATAGTGATTTTCAGTGATTTATATTGGCATTTTGTGTTGACATCATTAGCTTTGACATAATGGTTGAAGTATTAACAGTTATGATTTAGTACGAAGTAATCTCACAATAAATGGGTGGAACTTGCATGACTTATTCTTGGTGTATGCATTTTCATCTAGTGACTTATATTATGATCATGAGGATGACTTCATGAAGTTTGGATTGATATTGCTTAGCATGATAATAGATAAGTCATAACTCGATATTTGGATGAAAGCTCTACCTGTCACCTAGTTTAAATAATTTGCTACAGTGATATGATGATTTTGATATTAGTTCTGATCTGGCATCTAAACTTTGATAAGTTGACTTAGTTGATTTGATTACACAATATTGATTTATGTAAGGTTGTGCATATTGTTTTGGTAAAATATTATGTTTGTAGAAAGCATTGTATTAAGAAAGCTCCTTGATCTTGATGTGTATGCATTGACAGTTATCTGGTGAAGCTAGGATGATGTGTTGATCCAAACCTCTACTTCAAAAGTGTTCCAAGGTATGACTTTGATTTTGGTTTTATACGTCGACGATCTACTATTGACAGGTAATGAGCCTATGATGATCTAAGTAAGAGGGAGATGGCTTCTGAAGCTTGAAATAATGAATCATGGCATGATGAATCGATTTTTGAAGTTGGGAAAAGAAAATATATATTGTGAAGCTATTGAATAAGTGTTGGAAAGTGGAAATGAAAATCCTTGGACACTCCGATTGAATTTCAAGAAGTTTTGAAGAGATATTGTTGAACTCAACTTGGAAACCGACAGTTGATTGAAGCATTGATGTTCTGATTGAACACCCGTCCATATACATATATGTTTTACATAACCTGAGTTGATTCATGATTGAGTCGCTTCATACACATAGAGTTTCCACCAAGCACCCTTCGAGATATTTGTATGGAATGAACAATTTTTTGGACTCACATTCTTCATGTGATATGTGAATCCATGGATGTACTAATGATGTTTAGGATTATTATTGATGAGAACATCTGGGTGTTTCCTTAGTATGAGATCTTCCATGATATGAGAGTTTTGTAGTTTTAAGCACTACCAAGGTTGAGTACGAGGTTTCTAGCGTGGCTAGCTATGAGGCAGGTGTCGTACGGAAATAGTCGTTTGTGCGGACACAACTGACCTCCCTAGGAGTCTAAACTCTCTAGCAACAAACAAGACAAAATGGAGTGATCTTTCTCTAAATATACCTTTTAAAACATGAAAACTACAAGTGTTTAGGCTTACCTTATTCCAAAACGCGGTTGTTGTAGTCCGTCCTTGCCGATCCGGATGAGCTCCTCCTTCAAGTCAATTCCTGCAACCACAAACAATCAAACAATTACCAAGCACTTGCATTTCATATAATAAAACATATATTTAACATGCAGACCAAGGAACACATGAAATAACTCATTAACACAAGCTATTGAGAAAAATAAACCAGTTTGTATTAATAACGAAACAAAGAAACTCTTACAACCTGGCCTTGGTGTTGTGCAAGTTCCTCCCAGGGTCCATCAAGGGTTTTCCTCTACTTTGACAAAGCTCACCCACTTCCAAGTAGAATCAAGCAAAGACAATCTCTCCTCACAAGGTTCTAAATGGGAGTCCTAATTCCTGCAGCATTTACCCAAAGAAAATGTATAGCTCCAACCTCCTCTCCCTCTGGCTCAATGCCTTTATTTATAGTGCTGTAAAGAGGTTATTCAGGTCCACCATCAATGGGATAATCCCCCTCTTTGGGTGGGATAGCTCCCTTATTGATGGGATAAGTTCCCCCTTAATAGAGATACATGAACCAACTGGAGGCGCATCCAAATCATCAAACCGACCTCTAGAAAGTTCTAGAAGTAACCACAAGTAACTTTTTTAAGATGAAACTCGCGCATTTTGCCTTTTACAGAAGGACGCACCTGTCCCTTAACATACAGAGCGTCCAAGGACGCACATTTTGTGAACATGGTCAGCGTCCCCGCAGGTAAGGCTAGAGAGAACCTGCGACCCTAGAGATAAACATATTTTTTACAAGACTTTCTCTCTTCTTTGAGTTTGAGATGGATAACAGAGGCATAAGACTTGCCTAAGAGGGTAGCATGACTGTTGATTTGAGCCATACTAACTGTAAGTGGTCATGGTGACATTTTTTAGTGTAACAGATTGCCCCCTAAAGTGCGAAGCCTGGAATAGATTTAGGGTTTTGTAATTCTAGGAAGGGTGAAGCGCTTTATCATTTCAAGGATTGTCTTGTGGATGACCCGGTTGGAACCTGCAATTTTCAACACAAAATACATGGATAAGATTATATCATCACTGAGGTAGGCATTCCCATACTCAGATTCAAAACTTTAACTAATGGACTAACTATTCTGATACAGGAATGATCTTGCAGTACATCATTTTTATAGACTTTTGTAGACACAGTATGGACGCAGCCATCTGTTTATGATTAGTCTACATAGATAATGAATACAAAACTCCTCGCAGCCTGGATGGTAGAAACTAGATCCAGGGTCTTCACTTCTACTTCCCGAATTGGTACGATTCTAGCCATGTGATTAAATGATTCGATGTCGAACATGTTAGAAACCACTTGATTACCAGTCGATGATGTAAACTGTTAACAAGCGTGAGAGAAACCACCAGTAATGTCAATGGTTCTCAAAGTACCAAGCACAACCCGTGAAATGTGAATAGATGTTTTGATGTCGAACACTTCACGGAATCCTTTGATCGAAAGTCAATGATGTAAACTGACGTCAAAGGCGAGAAACCTGCCATTGATGCATGCAGACTTCAAGGTGCTGTCGATTCCTAAGTCATCTTTCTAGATAATGTGTCGATGTCGATAGAAAGCGACCCGTTGCAGGCAAGCCCGCAACACGAAATCATTGTTCAAGTTGAAGAAATGTTGCTGTAAGGACTGACTCAGGGATGGTCAAATGGATGACAAGTATTTTGCAGATGAAAGTTTTTGCTTGCAGACCTCTTGAACACATAATGACACGACAGATGGCTTGGTGACGAATAACTCAAAGTTAATCCCCGAAACCCGGTTAAAGACTTTTCAAAGTGGTTTGGTCAACTGTGAGGTAAAAGATTTCCCAACCCAGGTGAATGAAAAGTGTCGTGTTCAAGAGTGGTAATAAAGTTTCTTTTGAGATAAAAGGTAACAAATAGGCTCATTCTTCTCTCTTTTCCCCCACCATTTCTGGCAAGTACCTCTTTATTTTTAACAAGCTTGAGGAGGATAACATATGCTTGATTATAAGCTCATCCTTCGGACGAGTCCAACCTAGTTTAAATTCGAACCCTAGGAAGGAGTGGTTCGTTCCTGTTTGTAATTGAACAGGTCCTCTACTGTAAAAGTTTAACGAGCCCAGTATAGGAGAAACTCGATGTTTTTCAATTTTAGAGAGTCTGAAAAACTTAAGAAGACTCCAAGTTGAACTTTTTCGTATATTTGTGTCCCTCAAGCCCGAAAAAGTATAAAATAATACCTGGGGGAACCGCTTGATCTTGCGACCAAGGAGTACTTTCAAAATAGTGTCGTTGACCTGAAAAGTAAAAAGCGATCAAGGACACGTCGTTTTATTTCCTTATCAAGTTTGAAACGACAAAAACCCGGCAATCTTTTCCTGATTTTGCGGTCAGAAAAGAGCTAAAAGGGGACCGTCTTTTAATTCCGTTTTAACGAGTGTAAAAGAAACGCTCGGCAATCTTTTCATGTTTTAAGAGTCTGAAAAGGGCTTAAAAGAGAACTCCAAGGTTTCACTTTTTCGTAAGTTTTAACGAGTTCGAAAAAGGGATAAAAATGTACTCATGGTTTTCACTTTTTCGTAAGTTTTAACGAGTTCGAAAAAATGATAAAAATGTACTCATATGGCCGACTTTCAATTTAATTTACGAGCAGGAAAAGACGGAAAGAACTCGGCATTTTCATTTGTTTTACGAGAATGAAAGATAGCAAAATAATCTCGGTATTTTCATGAGTTTAACGAGTCTTGAAAATAACTGAAATTGACTCGAGATAGGTTTCATTTTTACAAAAGCTTGAAACAGACAAAAACTATGCTTCAAAGTAGTTTCATTTTTACACAAGCTTGAAACAGAGAGAAAACTGTGCTTGATGCCCCCTAAGCATAATTGCTAGAGCGCATGCCCCCCAGCTTCATTTCATTCAACCAGTTGGATGAAATGAAGGTTGAGTTACGAGATCATTTGAAAGACTCGACCTAAAACTGTAAAAAAATTATACAAAACACTGAAATAACTAACCTAAACATACAACTTAACATTTACGAGATCTAGTCAATCTCTCGACTCAAGTAGAGGAGGATTTGTTTCATTTTTTAAACGAGCTTGACACAGGAAAAGAACTATGCTCGGATTCGGTTTCATGTTTACACAAGCTTGAAACGAAAAACTATGCTTGTTACAAGTTCACATGCCCCCGGCATAATGATGCAAATCAAGGTACATGCCCCCCAAGCTTCATTGCATTCAATGAGGTGGATGGAATGAAGCTTTACTTTCAAAATCTTGGAAAGACTCGTGGGAGTTGTTTCATTTTTTAATGAGGTTGACACAGGAAAAGAACTATCCTCAAAACCCTTGTTTCATTTTTTAAACGAGCTTGACACAAGATAAGGAACTATGCTCATAACTACTCTCTACAATCTACCTAACAAAAACTCTACTCTAATAACCTTGATTCATTTTTTAACGAGCTTGACACAAGACAAGGAACTGTGCTCTAAAAACCTTGATTCATTTTTTAACGAGCTTGACACAAGACAAGGAACTTTGCTCTAAAAACCTTGATTCATTTTTTAATGAGCTTGACACAAGACAAGGAACTATGCTCATAACTAATCTCTAAAATCTACCTACTTAACCTACCCTTGTTTCATTTTTTAAAGAGCTTGACACAAGACAAGGAACTATGCTCAAGACTCCTTGTTTCATTTTTTAACGAGCTTGACACAAGACAAGGAACTATGCTCAAAAGGTTCGCATGCCCCCAGCATAACGATGCAAAGCGAGGTACATGCCCCCCAGGCTTCATTGCATTCAACCGGCTGGATGAAATGAAGGTTTACTTTCAATATTTAACTTGAAAAGGGAGTTGTTTCATTTTTAAAGAGGTTGACACAAGAAAAGAACTATCCTCATACCTGATTCATTTTTTAACGAGGTTGACTCAGTAACAGGAACTATCCTCAAGAAGTTCGCATGCCCCCAGCATAACGATGCAAAGCGAGGTACATGCCCCCCGGGCTTCATTGCATTCAACCGGCTGGATGAAATGAAGGTTTACTTTCAATATTTAACTTGAAAAGGGAGTTGTTTCATTTTTAAGGAGGTTGACACAAGAAAAGAACTATCCTCATACCTGATTCATTTTTTAACGAGGTTGACTCAGTAACGGGAACTGTCCTCAAAATTACTCTCTACAATCTACCTACATATCCTAAAATCTAGCTGATTCATTTTTTAATGAGGTTGACTCAGTAAAAGAACTATCCTCATGCATCCAATTTGATTTTTTAACGAGGTTGAGAGAGGAACAAACTATCCTCGTACTCACTGATTCATTTTTTAACGAGGTTGACACAGTAAAAGGAACTTTCCACATACACACTGATTCATTTTTTAACGAGGTTGGCACAGTAAAAGGAACTATCCTCGCTACATCCAGTTTCATTTTTTAACGAGGTTGAGAGAGGAACAAACTATCCTCGTAACATTGATCATGGCTTCCAACTGGAGGAAAGACATGTCAATGGACACACCTTGATCATGGCTTCCAAGAGGTCTTCATCCGAAGGAAGAATACTTCTTGGGAAGGAACACATGTCAAGGGACTCAAAAGGGATAAGAATATCGTGTTCAAATAATCCCATAGAGTTTTCCATGTCAATTACCGGAGCTAAATCAAAGGAAGATGAGCAAACAGTGAGAGGCTCACTTACATCGGTAACTGAAATCATGGGACCGGTTGCCACATAATTAACCCGTGGCAGGGTAGATACCACTTTAGAATCAGGAACATTTAGGGGTGTCATATTATTGGTAGTTGAAAAAAGACTAGGGAACGAAAGCTGGTCTACAGTCACAATACTGCCATTGTGAGGGAAAGACATCACGCGAAAGAGTGTCGATACGACAGCTTTCATTGCATAAACATAGTCTCGCCCAAGGAGTAAATTGAAATCCAAGGGACCTCGAACTACCATAAGATCAACACAAACAGTTTTACCTTCCAAGGTAATAGAAAACTTAGGAAGGATCCCTAAAGGTTCACTAATTGTTCTGCTAAAAGCTTTCAGATTCTGCGTAATAGGCGCAAGCTGAGGGGAACCCAAAGCTTTCCAAACAGCTGAGGATAAAATACTAACAGAAGCACCTTCATCTACCTGAGTACGATGTATGTCCCTACCACCCGCCTTGACAATGATTTGGAAAGGGATGGAGGAAGGAAGACGAGGTTCTGTCAGTCTATTCCAATCAAAGGAAAAGACCTCAGTACTTGGAGGGGGTTCTGTAGAAACAGGTGAAATACCCCCCGGCATAGAAGAATCCGATGTAACAAGAAGAACATCAGCGGTATGAAATTTACTCTCGAAAAGGAGAGTGTGATCGACCGAATGTGAAATTGAATCGACCACTTGATCAACTAATGGATCATCAACCTGAGTGACATGAGTTTCACTCTCCAATGGGAGAGTGTGATCGACTGTACTTGAATTTAGATCAATCACTCCGTCAGTTGACGGTAGGTTGGGAGAAAGTTTACGGTAACCAGTTGGAAATTCTTGCTGTGGAACAGTAAGGTTTTCCAACAATGTTGAGGCTTCATCCATGTGAGGGCAAATGTGAGTTTGATGACCCCCTTTGCATAACTTACAAGGAAACTTAACTTTACCCTTTTTCCCAGGAACCTGACTATCACTGGTTGATGGATCAATGGAAAGTTGATGAGATTTTTCTGACCATACTTCCAAGACCTTTGGAATACCAGGACAATTGACAAGGAAGTGGTCACCCTTACAAAGCCTGCAAGGGTATTTAGGTTTACGGTGCATGTCGGAGTTTTCCTCAACACAACTAACACTTACAGCCATGGTTGGTTGGTTGACTTCTTTCTTATCTTGCTTCTTTTTCTTCTTCTTCTTCTTCCCTTTCTTCTTCTTCTTAGCCTCCTGGTTACTAGCATCAAGGCTTTTACCAGGCGAAGAGGAAGAAATGGACGAAGAAAAATTAGGCGAAGAAGGTAAAGGGTCAACAGAAGGTTGGTGATGTTGAGACGGTGAACTCTGTTGAGGTGAAGCATCCGGTTGAGATGGAACAATTGGAGTATTTTGGGCCAACGAAGTTGAAAATAACCATATCGGTAAACCTATTGTAAATCCAGGTAACGACAAAGTAGCCATATAAGGAGGACCAACATTTCCAAAGTAAGGAAAAGTACTAGGATTCTCATTAGGAGGGGTTCCTAGGTTGATAAATTCCGGAACATTTGCCATTATATTCAACTTCAGTGAATTTTATTAACAATTTAAAACTAAAATTAACAATTCACAATTCACACTTAACAACTAAAATTCACAATTCACACCTATGGTCTCTAAAAGTAAAAACAAACAAATTAACACACGCTATCAAATCTAGGAGTCAAACCATACACAAACAGTAGCCTTCCGGACCGAAAACACTAGTTGGTGATGAAGCCCAACATCGCCGAATTCAGTACAGAAGTGGTGGGTGGAACAGTTACCCCGGCAACCTGCTTAATGAATAGACCGGACCAAGTTCCTCCACTTTAACCGTCTCGAAGTGAAGTGAACCCCCCGGAAAATCCAAGTGAGTATAACCGACGTCTGCTCCAGGTACAGTGGGACCTTCCCTCCACCGTCACCTCGGTAGAACCCTAAAGATTATGGTCACTAAAGTTACCAACAGTAACAAATACACCTGGGGGAACAGTCTAAACTCCGACAGCACGCAAGGGCAGAGTAGCAAGCTCAATCCCCTTACCGGCTCCTTGACAACAATCCAAGGTTTACCGATAAGTGACCCCTGGCTCCTCGACAATGGTTAATCCGAGGTTTACCGTTTGTAATACGTACTGTCTGGCGTCGTTCCCAACGAGGGGGGAATGATCCCCTCACTGGTTCGGACACGAGCTCGTGCTTCTCCTTTAAGAGGAGCTTTCCCAGAGTGCAATTGAAACAATTGGATTTATTCTACTCAAGATAAACTATCTGTTTGGTTTTGTAGTCTTGGAGAGTTAAGTACTCACCTACTCCAAGACCCTAGCCTAAGCTATGTTGGTGTTTCAGAGCCCTAGAAAAATAAAAATTACTAGATTGATTTTAATTAAGCGCTGTGTTATTAAGGCTGTTATTACTCAAATGGGTAAATGGAGATGAAACCAATGGTGTTATGACCCGACTCAACTGAATGCAATCGAATATGATAATGTAATCTTTTCAATTCGATGAATGCTAACTAAAGTAAGGAGAGAGTTTCCATTCACTTCCGACAATGCAAAAATTGATCACTAAGAGAAAATATAACAAATTCTCTAATGCACTAATTTCATCAAGAAAAACTAATGCAAATCAATTCCAAACCATTTTTTATTTTTTATTTTGTGTAAATCCAAATCAAAGAAAGCTGATCTAAATCTACAATTGATT
This sequence comes from Pinus tabuliformis, assembly GCA_031772625.1. Classification (NCBI taxonomy): domain Eukaryota; kingdom Viridiplantae; phylum Streptophyta; class Pinopsida; order Pinales; family Pinaceae; genus Pinus; species Pinus tabuliformis. Next base: position 1,038,948,988 of record CM062819.1, read on the forward strand.
TTTCAGAATGTAAACTATGCAATTGTCATCTATGCACAATTCACTTGAAAAGTATGCAAATGTAATCTATGCACATTTTTCATTCATATTCCGAAAAGGAGAATTCTAATTATGCAAATGTGATCTATGCAAGAGAATTCTCAAACACAAGATGATTCTAATGTAATCTAAGAACCAATCAAGTGCAAGTCGAGAAAATTGGGTGAGAGTTCCAAAGATCAAAACATAAAAACACTCAAAGGCGATTAACACTCATACACAATTTAGCCCCCCCCCGGCGAATGAGGGGGAAATTTTTTGCAAAAACAAAAGCAAAAAGATGCAAAATTGTGAAAAGACCGAGAGAAACCTCCAAGTAATGACCAAAGGAAATCAAATTAAGAATTTCTCAAAAAAGAGACTCAAAACACCCAATTGATGAAAGCTAAAAGCAGGAATGCTAATGAAACAAGTTCAGGTGAAAATTTTTGACAGGGTACTAAAGGATCTGGGCAGAAAACACTAAGAAAAACCAAAATCTAAAAGCAATTAAAGCAAAAATGGAGTTTTCCTAAAATTTTACAGGAAGACGCAGGCAACCCGTTAGAACAGGCGCGGGCCCGCTCTGTGCAAACGGAAACAGCGCGTCCAAAGACGCACTGTGCAGTACTCAGAGGGTGCGTCTTTCTGGAAAAGTTAAGAAAAACCAAATCTAACTAAATCTAAAGCTAAGCCACCCAAATACTAATTCTCACAATCAAAAACCAGAAAATAAAAATGATTTTCTCAGAGCAAAGTTCACACAAAGGAAAAGACTTTCACATTAATGGATTCCCCAGTGGAGTCGCCAATTTGTCGTACGGAAATAGTCGTTTGTGCGGACACAACTGACCTCCCTAGGAGTCTAAACTCTCTAGCGACAAACAAGACAAAATGGAGTGATCTTTCTCTAAATATACCTTTTAAAACATGAAAACTACAAGTGTTTAGGCTTACCTTATTCCAAAACGCGGTTGTTGTAGTCCGTCCTTGCCGATCCGGATGAGCTCCTCCTTCAAGTCAATTCCTGCAACCACAAACAATCAAACAATTACCAAGCACTTGCATTTCATATAATAAAACATATATTTAACATGCAGACCAAGGAACACATGAAATAACTCATTAACACAAGCTATTGAGAAAAATAAACCAGTTTGTATTAATAACGAAACAAAGAAACTCTTACAACCTGGCCTTGGTGTTGTGCAAGTTCCTCCCAGGTTCCATCAAGGGTTTTCCTCTACTTTGACAAAGCTCACCCACTTCCAAGTAGAATCAAGCAAAGACAATCTCTCCTCACAAGGTTCTAAATGGGAGTCCTAATTCCTGCAGCATTTACCCAAAGAAAATGTATAGCTCCAACCTCCTCTCCCTCTGGCTCAATGCCTTTATTTATAGTGCTGTAAAGAGGTTATTCAGGTCCACCATCAATGGGATAATCCCCCTCTTTGGGTGGGATAGCTCCCTTATTGATGGGATAAGTTCCCCCTTAATAGAGATACATGAACCAACTGGAGGCGCATCCAAATCATCAAACCGACCTCTAGAAAGTTCTAGAAGTAACCACAAGTAACTTTTTTAAGATGAAACTCATGCATTTTGCCTTTTACAGAAGGACGCACCTGTCCCTTAACATACAGAGCGTCCAAGGACGCACATTTTGTGAACATGGTCAGCGTCCCCGCAGGTAAGGCTAGAGAGAACCTGCGACCCTAGAGATAAACATATTTTTTACAAGACTTTCTCTCTTCTTTGAGTTTGAGATGGATAACAGAGGCATAAGACTTGCCTAAGAGGGTAGCATGACTGTTGATTTGAGCCATACTAACTGTAAGTGGTCATGGTGACATTTTTTAGTGTAACAGCAGGATGAAGCATATTTTTGGAGAGATGTTTGAGAAAGTTCTAGATATGATAGGGATACATTGCGATAATAATGAGTGGATCTGATTAGCAGAGAATCTCGTATATAGTTGGGACTGAGATACCTTCAGATATTGAGATAGTTTTGTTGTATGAAACAAGCTCAGGCTTGTGGTTGGCACCTCCTTGAGAGGGAGGATGACTATGGTATCCTTTTTATGATATGTATATTTTTTCTAATATGATATTTTATTTGATGTCCTGTATGAATAGAAGATAGATGTTATTGAAACATGATGAGTACCATATATGAGCATGATTATATGTTGATGATCTACAGAGAGCATCATTGATCGAGAACATTGAGCCAGCTCTTCCCCCCTGTATGAACTCTGAGGGTGTGGAATTGAGATGGAGGGCTCCTGGGGTTGAGGGATCTCTGGACAATAGGGTCGTACATGTTTCTCCCCTATCATATACCCATAGGGCTGGATATGTTTCTCCCCTATATTTTTCTTTGTATAGTATAAGCCAATTGGAATCATACCACAAGCTAAGCTTGTTGGTACTATCACTCCCCATCTGGCCAACGGGTTGAGAGTGTACCTGGGATGTACAACCCAAGCTGATTATGATGGAGGTTTTCTAACACATGACTATTGAGGGTCATTGTTGGGAATATCTATAGGTAGTAGGATGGGTTGAGTAGTAGCTCCCCTATATCACCTATTGCTTAATATGGGGTTGTAGATGTTTAGCTCCCCCATGAGGTTTATGGTTGAGATATGCTCCCTGATGTGGTTCCAAGTTTAGATGTGCTCCCTGATGATATGCTCTCAGATGATGATGTGGGTCATATATTTAACTCCTCGCTAATGTTTTGTGGGTGGTAGCATTGAGCTCCCCACTTTCAGAGATTTCGAGTGGCAGTAGTGGCTCCCCGATGGATAGAGGGTGGTAGATTGAGCTCCCCTTCGATGACAATTTATTCTTCTCTCAGATTCAAGAATATTCAGCATATGAGAAGGGATAATCAAGAGATTAGAAGGAATAATAAAGAGATTAATCGAGATTAAAAGTGATGATATGAGATGATGGGATACTTGAGATTGGATATGATTTGATGACAAGATACACATGACATGATGCAAGTGGAATTCTCCCTAGTTGAGAGGGAGTGTTAAAATATACAACTGCAGTCAAAATCCACTTTGGACATCTCATTTTATGAAGGTGAATATTTCATTGAATTCCTCTTTTTGAGAGGTCCAAAATAGACCTAAATATCACTCAAAACGGATAAGGAAAAGTGTACTTATGAAGAAAATCCCACATGTCACATATTTGATAAGGTCGACCCTAAAACAATGTGGACACCCTTGGAAGGTTATAAATACAAGTGACCTCTATCTCATTTAGATATTATCATGAGAAACTCTTTTATCTTGGATTTTTTCCCGCACAGGTCTGAGGCTCATCCACAAAGGAATAGGTTCACTCAAAGATGAAATTGCAAAGCCTAAAGCTCACATTTCTGTTTTAGGGTTTTGGGCCTCAGTCGCAGGCACAGAAAAGAGATATTTCAACTGCATTCACTCACTTCCAAGCTCATCTGTGCGACCGAAGCATCCTAGTCGCATGCACATCTCATCCTCCATGTGATTGGCATCTAAGGTTTTAGAATCTCAGTTACAAAATGCAGTCACTCACTTGTAGGCTCCAAAAAGTGGTTGGAAGCTTCCCAATCACACACATGACTCCTCCTCCATGCGATCGGGACCTAAATGATGGAATTTCAGTTTTCCAAAGATTTCACTCAATGACTGCAATGTTCGTAAGTTGACCGCGGACAATGAAAGTTCATTACAAACTTCAAAATTAGGATTTTGAGTATAAGCATTGTTGGTTTTTTTTTTTTTATCTGGATAGTTGCATAGATGAAGTTATGGATAATTTTACTCTCTTTTTTTTAATCATTCAATGAAAATCTAATAAGAAGAATAAATTGCAAGGGCTTTCCCCATAATGGGTTTTTCCCTGGTCTCCAACCAATCCTGGTGTCTCTATGTGTGAATGCTTTTCTTCTATTGTTCCTTTATGTTCCATTGCATTGATGATGATGATATTATTCTTTCTATATAGTTTCATATGTTGTTGAATAATGATGTAAACATGAATAATATGGGGTGAGATTAATGTGTTAATGAAGAAATGCAATTATCAAAGCAAAGAATAATATAGCCCTCAGAAAATTAACAGGCTTAACAATAGGGATTGCAATGCAAAATTGAGAATTGATTCCAATCCTCATTCATGAAAGTCAAGTTATGTTAAATGTATATTTTGATTCCACGTCTTGTCAAACAAAATAGGGTTATTAGGTATTGATAAGAGTTATCATTTTTCAAACTTTTATGTGTTGTTATAAACTACCCTAAATACTTAGATCTACTAATTATTCATTTCCTACCTAGAAATATACTAATGTATGTTGTCATATATTCTGATGGTGAAATTGATCTCCTAAAATAGATTTTTTTCAAAGTGTAGAAATAGCCTTGGCCACTTTTATCATGTGTTATATGTTTGATTTTGTAGCTTTTTTAATTTCAATGCATTGAAAAGATTATGCATGCACAAACATTGTATATGCTTGAGATTATTTGTATATGAGCTCGAGCTCTCTTCTAATCCTACTTTAGTTGTGCATTATAATTTTGTGAAAAATATGTTTAATATTCAACATCATTTCGAATCTATAGAAGGTTTCGATGAACACATCATGTGGATGTTACAAGGATAGGCACATTAGAAGAATGAAGGACACATAGCATATGAATAAATTCATTTTATTCATATGTGAAAATTGTTGGACACCTAATCCTCTATGGATTGGTGTGGAATGTGAGCAGTCAAAGGGATCCAAGAGACCTTGGAATATGGAAACCAATGGTCATGTAAAATGTATTATAATTTACATTATGTGAATAATAAAGGTATTTCACAATTATCTTCCACATCTATTGTCCACATTCCATGTGTGGTTAACATGGTATCAGAGCCAGTGATCTCCTGCCCTGCTAAAAATCTAAGCCACTAGTTTTGTGGCCTTCAACTCTATAACCACTAGTTTTGTGGTTTTTCATTGGCATGGAAACTCTTAATTTTTCTTTTTTTATTTACTAAGTGCTCTGAGCCATACAATTCCATCCCATAGAAGTCGTTGGTCCTCCATATTCCAATATCGCCTAAGAAATTTCTGACCCTAGAAATGGGCGCGCGAAGCTAGAGTAGGTAGTCTTTCCGACTTATTGATAGTTACAATTTTTTCCTTGTATAATTTATAACACTTGGATAGACATTCACTTCATGCATTCCTTCATCACTATCATACATTTAGTCCTTCCATCTCTCAGGTCTTCCATTACTGTGTAACCGCTCTGATTATTCCTCTGTGAAAATACATTAATTTTTTGTGCATGGTCCAGCACTTGTTACTCTACCCAAACCTATCTTCTCGTGTGTGTTATCTATCATACTCAACAGTCTTTCCCCTATGACTTGTGCCTTTCCCAATAGCAATAAAGACGTGGAGGTTTAGCACTGTTGCAAACATTAAATATTATTTTTTACATGCTTGTATAAACTAAATTAGATCCCAATTTGAGATTGTTTTGTAGTAAAATTTTCATTAATTATTATATCAAATTTATACTTTGTACTTTAATCACAAATAACGGAATTTATTTTATATTCTTAATTTTAATATGCCAATTTTTAAGTGTACATGTTACTATGGAAACATAACAATGAATGTTCAACGCACATCAGAGGATAGATGCAAAAAGCTCATTGATAATTGCATAACAGTGTGTCTTATATTTCTCACTTGAAATTTATGGTGGAAATTCACGAACTACATGTATGTTATGTCTCCTCAAAAAACTAACAACTACTAGATTATTCCATCATGAAAGTACATGTGCTTTGTTAGAAAGGCTACATTATTCATGTTTAATACGTAGTCCTGGATCTTACTATTATCAATCTAACTAATAGATTAATTCAATAATATTTGTTACTTTTTGCTACAATGACAACAAGTGCTACTTACACCAATACTCTATCATATAATGCCCAAGTTGAAGAAGCAAAAACAATTGTGACCAGAAACAAAATGGGTTTGGTTCCACCAATACTTACCTCTTGTAAATGGAAAATGAGGACAACAAGCATTTTGTCGGCAATAGTTCTCACAACAGCACAACCCATGCCAATCCATGATGTAATGTCATGAATTATGGGTCCAAGTATGGATAACAAGTTGTATCTACTATGTATCATTCCAGTTTGCACTGCATCAGGTTAACAGTGTTGTTAACCATTCTATGATTAGTTGGTCAGTGAATATAAGTTGGATTGTTGGTAATTCTAGGAAAAAATATTTTGAAACTCTTTTGAACACGTAGCGTACATTCCTTAGGCCATGACCATGGAAACTTGGGGACCTACGCACCATATCAGTCTTTAGCAAAGCCCTTCTAGCTTTACCATTGATTCATGTGAGGGCTCACCTTTCCATTTTTTCCTCAACATTGAGACATTGTCTCATAATGACTTTGGTATGTTAAAAATTCCCATTTTCCTATCTAATTAATGTTGCGATATTTCATCTAACAATATTACACGAGTTTCTTGTGGTTCTCCTAAGTGCTTGGTATTTCACATTAATCCCAAGTTTGGATCATCTATCCTTATCACATATGATGACTAGAGATGTTATTTTCAACACTAGTCTTCTTTGTTACAACTTTTTATCCACCATTTTATTTTTTTGAACTTCCAATCAAAACCATAAAAATCTCCCTTTGGTTTGAAACTTGACTCATTATCCAAATCTATTCCTTAACAATTTCATGTTGTTTTGTTCTAGCTAATTATGAAAGTAAAAGTTTGAAATATTATATTTATCTTTGATTTTCTGATTTTTATCCTTTTCCTTTACCAAACTCTCAAGTTGGTTACCATTTTTAGTAATTCATCATATTTTTTATTTAACTAAAATGTGTTATTTCTTCCCTTCAATAAGTTATATCCTTTGCCTCTTTAGCCTTTGACCATATACATATTTAGGGTGTCAATGTTGACTTAAGGCTTTCTCATCAAGGACCTTCTTTTCATCTTATTTCTAGGGCATGGGAAAAAATAGTGTCCATATTCATGGTAAGGTTTATAGTGAAAGGGAATAATAGAGGGATGAAGTCAACCAAATCCCAAAGAAAATGGAAAGCTCGTTTAGAACAAAATCACTAGAGACTTGTCCAATAATCTTGTCATCTCAAAGACGCAAACTAACCAAGGAGAATTCGAGATAGGATTATTTAAATACAATTATCAATATATTTAGCACATAATGACATTCTACTCCTAGAGATAGAAATGAGATCTCTTCCTAAATTTCCCAATCTTATGTCTAATTTATTTGAACCAATCTTATACTAAATATTCTAAGGGCAAGAATGGTAGTTTGACCCATGATTCATGAATAGCCCATTATTTTTAAAGAGTGTCAATCATTTTGAAAACGATTCTCCTCCTTCAGTTTATTGTTGAATGTAACTATAAAATAACCTCTACCACACTAATGTGGATGTACTTCATTAACCCTTATCTCAAAAAGGATATCACTTAAAAGAAAGGTCAAAAAATGAATTTAGTGCATTGTACATTGATGCATGAAGTGGGGGCTTAACGATATGCATGAAGTGGGGCCTTAACGATATGCATTCTGTTGTGATTAAATAGATGTCCATAATGCATACAACAATAAAAAAAACCTATGTACTAAATATGGCAAACAATATGACATGATATTCCAAAATAACACTATGTTGAGGAAATATCAAGAGTAACCTAAGCTTGTAGTAATTTTTTATCTTTTGGTTACAAATAACATAAAGTTGTGATCTGACTTCAAGAAAATATGTCTCAAATCTTAAAGAAATAGAATATAATTATATTTTCAAGTGGGCAAGATGATTTGATTATGTATATCATAAAAGATTAAAAACAAGGAATATTTCTTAGTTATTTTAATGTCATTTCCTATTTTGTTGGAAAGTTTTTCTTTCATATTTTTTCATATTTATGGAAACTTGTATCTATATCTCTATCAAATACAACTTAAAGTTTTGTATTTTTATACATTCACCTCTAGTGTATCTTTTTTTTGTGCAAACTTATTTCCAATGTAGCTAGGAGCTTATATATACTAAACCAAATTAGTTTGTACATGTGCTAAACAAGCTTGTGAAGTAGGATGAACATGAGTTGAAACAATAAAGGTGTAAACAATATAATTGAGGTTCAGAGAGACCAAATTGACTGGAAGGCTTGGATTTATAGTGACTTCAATGAGGGATTGTTCGCCCTACTTCATTAAGCATAAAAGGATTGCTTACGTGATGATGAAGATTTTGACAGTAAGGAAAGAAACCAAAACATACAACTATATTACCATCTACTTAAATATATTAACATCTACTTTTGAAATTTATAAAAACAAAAATGAAATTAAAAATAAATTGTTTAGCTACTATTCTAAATTTACTTCTAAAATAAAAACATTATTTGACAATATTACATGTGATTGTAAATAAGTATAAGAAGATAAGCACCAACTATAGAATAGATAAGGTAGTGAATAGCTAGGGCAACCATGAAAAAATGCAAAAAAATATATTAAATTTAGGAAGCCATTAGAAAAAACAATTACAAAGATGACATTATAATTGTGCATGCCAGGATGATACTATGACAAGTCCATTGATACTATGACAATTTCATTAACCCATTACAAAGATGAAATTATAATTGTGCATGCCATAATGATACTATGACAAGTTCATTAGGAAAACCTATTACAAACATGACATTATAATTGTGCATGCCAGGATGATACTATGACAAGTTCATTAACCCATTACAAAGATGACATTATAATTGTGCATGCCATAATGATACTATGATAATTTCATTAACTATTTGGCTAGTGATAGTGATTATCATAAAATAGTGGCTAATTATACATTGATATGATGGTGTTCGAAATACCATGCAATGGCATTGTAAAGTTCAAAAACATTAAAGAGCTTGTTTACATTAAAAGCATAAAAAAAAGTTGCATAGATTCCAAAAAAACTCAAGAAGACTTCAAATCTATTAACCAATAATATGACATAAATTATTTTTAATGTAATAAATAAATCATTTCAAAAC